>CM031239.1:685682186-688659158 GCA_018340775.1 Taxus wallichiana var. yunnanensis
ATATATAAACCTATTGTGCCAAAGTGTTGTGAAAGATATGATTTTAAAATCATGTAGATATTTGAATTCCCTTTCATAAGATGTCTTGTTTGAATCCTAACTCCATCTAGAGCTCTCGAAATCACTTCTCAAATCTCAATAGCTCTTTTAACCCTCTTTGCCTAGGCACCGTGAACCCTATTTTTGATGAAGCTCGCCCCATCTCCTCCAAATATTTCCTAAATCTTGAAAAATAAATTCCTTGATATTATTAGATATTTGATTCACCTACATGTTGTATTTTTCTTTTTTCCACTCCGAGGGGTTGCACCAATCTGGGAAAGCTAGTGGTAGTCCTTCTCACAAGCTGCCAAAAAATAACATTATTCAAGAACTCCAAAAATCACCTAGGGGGATTGAATTATCTTTCATAATTCACATATGGGACTGAGTTAATATCCACTAGGAGGGTCATTCAACTTACTTGGGTAAGGTTAGTGCCAAGGAAGGGTAGACTGGGGTGTCTCTGGAAAGGTGAAACTTGACTTTTTACAGAGGGGTATCGTTGTCATGCTCGAAAATTGTAAATTTTTTTGTTGCACATTTTCATGACAACAAGAGGATTATTAGACTAGGGACTAATTCCCTCAGCCACCCCACACTTTTTATGTCTTGGTTCTTTGAGAGGATGATCCCCTACTAGAGGGAAGTGGGGCTAGCCAATCCTACAACAATTAGAGTAGCGAAGGTGGGTGGACATGGCTCTAGTCATGGGGAATATCAATTATTTTTACATATACCAAGGTATATTTCATCTTCTCGCTACCATATTCATCAACAATTCCTTGTATAGACACACGAAGACTTGGTAGTTCTACCTCGATCAGTAAGACCACTTCAACCCCAAAAACTAGAGAAAAGGGGTTTTCCCAATAGGTGTTCGTACTAAGGTTGTATAAGCCCAAAAGTATAGAAACAACTTTAAGTTCCAATCTCTCTTATTCTCCTTAACCATCTTAAGGAGTATGGATTTCAAAGTCAAATTTTTTTCCTCGGCCTATCCATTGGCCTAAGGGTAGTATAAATATGTTTTGTGATGAGATATATTAAACTACGCACACAACTTATGCACCTTTTATTCTTGAATGGGGTGTCCTTATTTGATATAATGACCTATGGGACACCATACCAGAAAATTATTTGGTTTAGAATTAATTTAGCAATAACGATCTAGGTACTATAGTTAGAGGCATGACCTCTGTTAGGAAAATTACATCTAGTGCTCATGATAATTAATGTTTTACCGTATAGTAATTATTATTTAGTAAATTGTAAGTTAGTGATTTGTTATATAGTTGTTATATTTGTTATATAAACAATTAATAACAAATATATTTGTTGTGTGAGTTCCACTCACGTATTTCTTGTTTGAGAGATATTCATAGGAGGTGTAGTTATACCTACATCCTAAATTATAGGAATGATATTCCTATATAATTGTAATGTATTGTGTTAAAAATAGTCTATGAATTATGATCGTTATTATGAAAATTTGTTTCAACAAATTAATTTGGCATTAGAGAAAAATTAGTGGATATTGTGGCATGACATGTGCATAGAGTCAGAGTTGAAGGAATGTATAAAACCACCATTGTGTGTTGAGGATCGTCAAAATCAGGTGTATGTAGAGATTTTCATCGTCTACACAAGTATCTAAGTAGTGGGTGTAGGCACTTCTAGATTTCTATGCATTTTATGGTAGAATTTATCTTGTCATATACTAATCACTTTCTAACATGTCCTCAGCCTACACATAGCCTTTATAAGAGGCACCACCATGCGTTTCAATATAAGAATGAAATATTGATTATTATGAATCACATTTATAATTGGTTTCAAAATCATATACAAAACTATGATTTTTGTTTTCTCCATTGTACATTTCACTATTGTTAGGGAATCTTGTTGTGTATTTTATACACATCCATTACCAGAAAATGTGGAAGATAGATCTCAAAAGCATTTGTGGGCGTCTCATTTCTAGATCAGATATTTTTTGTTGTTATCTATGCTCACATCAATCTGTAATCAGCTCACCACTATAATTTCTCTACATCTTCTACATTGATCTGAGCTTGCAAATAAAGTTTCACAAGTCTGAATCAAGCCATCAAAGAAGGAAGATAGTGTTTGGAATTGGTCTTCATGTTCTCACTATTTATCTCTGTGCAAATTTGATGTCAAGTTGTGAATGGATAGGTATTTTATATTTTATTTTGGTTTAAAGAAAAGTGTGAAAGACACAAACATTTTTTTTCTTTATACGTTCAATAAAAAAAAGAAAGAATATTTTTATCTTATTATAAGTCAATCATTTAAGTATTTTAGTTTAATTTTTTATGGTGTGATTGTGTCATAAATATTATTTATGTCTTAGGTAATTATATTTATATATTTTAAAGGTATATGATTCCATTTTGGTATCGGTTTAATAGTAATTAACTTTTGCGTCAATCCCATAGTCTTATGAATGTTAAAAATAAATTAAGTCGAGAGTAATTTTTTTGAGTCTTCGTATTTTCAAATAATTATGAAGTCATGGCCATTAGTCTAAAAACATATGAATATAGTGTTATTTTTCATTCTAATAAAATCATTAAGATTCCAAAGAGTCAAAAAATTCCAAAAATATCAACATGGTTATTATCTTGTCATTTGTGTCTTGTGGAGCCAAAAGCTGTGAAAATAAAAAAATTACCTTACAGATGCATTTTTGGTGGAATCCGACGTCTGATTGAGGTATGTAAAATTGAGCTCCACATTTAAATCTTTCGAGTTAGCAACTTAAAAATGGAGGACGCAGAGGAAAATGGAGGTTGGAGGTCAATTAATGACCTCTCGTCGATGCCGCCAACGAAGGGGCTACATAAAGGTTTGGTGACATATTTTTTAGAGTATGTTTTCTTTCAGTTGCATGTGGTATGATTCAAATTTTAGTGTTCCTTTTTGGTCTGTGGAATAAGTTGAAATTTCACATTGTGGGGGGGAACGTGACACCACTATTCTATTTCTAGTTTTCTGTTTGTAATCTGTGGGCACATTTCCTGAGTAATCCCTTAATGGAAGAATGTGATGAGAGCTGATGATACTACTACATCATCATGATATTATAGTTTTTGGTTATCCATTTTGAAAACCATCCTAAAGGTTTTTGGTTATCCTAAAAAAAAAACCATGTTTTGTGGTTGTTGGATTTCCACTTGAAAAAAAACCATCCCAGAGGTTGTTGGCTATCCTGAAAACAAAACCATCCAAATCATGAGCAAGCTTCGAAGTGGCACATTGTAGTACAAGGAAAGTTTTCCCCATGTTCACACTAAGGGGGGGAATGCTAGGAAAATTATATCTAGTTCTCACGGTAATTAATGTTTTACCATATAGTAATTATTATTTAGTAAATTGTAAGTTGATTTGTTATATAGTTATATAAACAACTAATAACAAATATATTTGTTTTGTAAGTTTAATCGATCATGTATTTATCTTTTGAGAGATATTTTGGGAGGTTTATTTATACCTACATCCTAACTTATAGGAATGATATTCCTATATAATTGTAATGTAATGTGTTGAATAATAGTTTATGAATTATCGTTGTTATTTTGCAATTTTTTTCCTACAATGACAGACTCAACTCACTTTGTAAAATAATTTATGGACATGATAATGAAGTTGTGGCCATCTGAAAATGAGGGAGAGAATTTCCCTATCAAATCAAGACCCCAATTAGAGAAGGGCCAAGGTGTAACAATTGGTTGTAGAGCCTATGTCGAAATATGTATGGCGTGTGAGAACTCTTGATACTTCTGGAACTTACGCACATATTCCATAGCATCATGCTCTAATGTGGGCCAAAAATATCCCATTTAATGAATATTTCAAGTGGTTGAATGCCCTCTAAAGTGGCCACCATAGACTCCACTTTGGGCTTCAAATATAATCTTCTTCATCGACACATCTCAACAACATGTCGTCAAAGCCTCAACGATAAAACACTTCTTCTATGATTAAATATTTTATGGCTATGACATGCAACTACCGTCTTTGTTACAAACTCACTCCTTCATGATACGACTGATATATGATGTGGTTCACTATATTGGTTTACCATGAACACAAAGCAATGGAAGGATTTTTATATACAAAACACATTTGTTAGGGAAATATAGATCAACTAGCTCTCTGCATTCTATAAGATTATGTGCCAACCAATCAATGATGATTTTTCCGTTGATGGAATTTTGATTGATGAAAGTGAGTTCAAAATTACCCATCAACATGATAAACCTACCATCCTTTTTAGACAAGTCAACTTGGGTCGAAATGTCAAAGCAACTAACTTGATTTGACAATTACGCACCTTTCTTGATTAAATATATAATTCCTTAACCTCTTAGTTGCAAAGACGATGGAAAAGAACACTTTCTCCACTTGATTATACCTTGTTTTGTAATCAAGGAGAGTGCAGTTAATGAAATATATGGTCCTTTCATGACCATCATCATCCTCGGCTCTAACATGCATGTTATTGAGACATTTGTTGCTAAAGAATACATAATTATAGGATGATAAAATTTGGGTGGCATGAGCGTAGGTGGTGACATGAGAAAATGCTTTACTGACTCATAAGCTTTATGACACTAATTTTTCTAGGTTTTACAACATGTTTTTAGCAATCCATTAATAGGGTGAGTGGTGTATGTCAAAGCTGGGAAAAAATCTACAAATTTCCCAAAGCTTTCCTAAGAAGGATCTAATGCTTGACTCATCCATTGGTGGGGTCATCTCTAAGATTTCTTGAATCTTTATAGGATCTACATCGATGCCTCGAGATGAAATGATATAACATAATATTTTTCCACCCATAAATCTGAACACACATTTTTCTATATTTAGGGTTACACCATATTCAATTGACCATGAGAGAATAATATGAAGAACTTCATGATGATCATCTCATTTCTTAGCCTTCACCAGGATATCATCAACATATGTCTCTACAATCCTATGCATGAGATCATGGAAAATATATATCACGTCTCTCTAATATGTTTCTCAAGTATTCTTTAGACTGAATGGCATGATGACATAACAAAAGGTCCCCCAAGGAGTAGTAAAGGTAGTCTTAGTCTGATCCTCCTCAGAGATCCTTATTTGGTTATATCTAGAAAAGAATTCCATGAGGGACAATAACTCATACCCAACTATTTCATCAACAATGATGTCAATAGAAGGCAATGGGAAATCATCCTTGGAAGAGGATTTTTTTATGTCCCTAAATTCGATGCAAATCCATATCTTCTTGTTCTTTTTAAGGGTCGAGACGATTTTCGACAACCATGTGGAATATTCCACTAACTTAATAAATCCTACCAGAAAAAGGTTCATCACTTCCTCTTTGACCATCAAAGCTACTTTAGGCTTCATTGTTCTTAATTTCTATTGTATGGGATTCACATCGGGCTTAATGACTATGTTTTGGACCACTACATCAGGAGCGATGCCCATCATCTCCTTGTAACTAAAATTAAAATCTTTGGAGTGTTATTTGAGAACTTTGGTGTGTGCTTCTATTTCCTCTGGTGACAAAGAAGAGCCAATTTTCAAGATTCTAGGCTCCTCTTTTGTTTCGATGTTAATATCAATGGTTTTTTTAATTAAGGAAGTGTCACCTTCTTTGAATTTAGGAGGAGCGGGAGATAACTCCAATTCTTCTTCTTCAAATTTGTAGATTTAAAAATATTCTAATGAGGAAGGGTTTTGTTACAAATATATTGTGACATTGTTAATAAATTGTAATATTATTAATGATGAGTTAATATAACTCATATTAATAATATAGGATTAATAGTTTTGTGTGAGTGAAGTTGTTGAATAAACAACTCACATATCTATTTTGGTGGTGAGATAATAAAGGGATGTGAGAGATATCCTAGGGATAATTTTGAAAGATTCAGGAGAATGATATGAGGGATTGAAGATGAAGTTTGAATCTGCCTTTGTAGGAGATCAAACATTATAAAATGTAACCTCTATCATTGTAATTGATATCCGGAATGAATTAATAAGAAGATCATTATTCGTGAATAATAATATTGAGTTTTCCTATGTAAAAATGATCCAAATTTATTATTTGGTATCAGAGCAAGTTTTTCAAAAATGGAAGAATGATTTTCTTTGAAAGGGGAAATTACATTATTCTACGCCCTGTTAAAGAAAGATCGGTTTTGAAGCGGTATTAGATATAGATAGTCTAAATTTGCATTGGATCATCAATCTCCATTTCTCCTCTATATTCTTCGAGTTTCCCTAGATCTGTAGTGCATTTCTTTGAAGATATTTTTATTTATTGTGACTTAGCTTGTGTTATATTGAGAACTTCTTATTTTGCATTCATCGTGCTCTAAGAGATCTCGCAATTATACATGTTCTAGTTAAGGTGTATTCAACTCTCTCTCTATCTCTAATTAGTTTTTACGTCCCCACGTGGACTTCACGGTATCTTATACGGATTGTTTGGTGCCGTATATAATATACCACCAATTTTTCACATCATATTGTCGATTAAGTTGGATGCATTTTGCAGAGTATTGAATTTTCCACCAAGTTACACATGAAGATCGAGTCAACTTAGTAATAGCTGGTCTCACTCTTTTGAATTGGATTTTCAAAAAATTAATCCACGTGCATATAACTCATGCCTCAAAATCTATCTCTATTTTCAACGTGAGGATATTTGGATGGTGGAAAGCACTCAAATCACATTAAATAGGCATGTGGTTTAATGAAAATGGTGTAGTTTATTTTACCATATAATTTATTTTTAGGTTTATAGGTTTTTCTTTTATTTATTTAGTATTTTTGTGAAAAGCAATCTTTAATTAAGTCATGTATTTATTAAAAGTAATTTTTAATTAGTTTTTACTTGTCAATTTTAAATTATTTATTATAGTTTTAAATATGTTTTGTGTCCATCGTAAAGATTGTATGTCTTCCTGACAAGTCATAGTCATTTGTTTGTAAAAGAGTTAAATAGGTGATCTTAGGATTATTTGTATTGTCATTTTGAGTCCAAAGTGTCGATATTAAAAAAAAGGTCATTGTAAATGAAAAAATTGCTTTACGATGCATTGTCAATGGATTCGATGTCCATTTTTTTAAATCGACATGGACAAGTTGAATCGAATTGAAAAATTTGAAGGAAAATATTTCCATACATGGCAGGTTAGAACTCAATTGTTGTTGATTAACAAATATCTATAGGAGATTATGGAAGGAAAAATCAATAAACCACACGATGTAGATGAAGCAAAGCAAAATGGGAAAGCAAAGATCAAAAAGTAACGATGATTATTGGCCTAGGTTTATCTGATGCCTACTTGCATCACATAGATCTAACAAAGACATCACATTTGATTTGGACGACATTGAGAAAACTATTTGGGTCATAAGAAGAGAGTGCAATAGTGGAACTCAAGAAAAATTTGTTCGGACTCAAAATGGAGGAAGAAGAAAGTATGGTGGAACATATTAGTAAGTTTAATTCTATTTCAAATCAATTAGCTAGAATCAAAATTGATGTGTTTGATGATGATGAAAAAGTAGTTTTACTTAATAGCATGCCTCCTAGATATTATAATATGGTCTTCACTTTGACAAAAATAAATCCAAGTCTATATGATTTAATTTATTCTTTGATAGAAGAAGAAAATAGAACCAAGAAGATTGATCTAGAATAAACTGCAATGTATGGTAGAAACAAATCATATGCTAAAGGAAAATTCAAGCCTTCTTTTAAACAAAAATCAACCTCCCAAGTTCCACAAAAATTTCTTTGTCATTATTGTAATGCTCCTAGACATGGTATTATGTATTATAAGAAAAGAGCACAAGATTTACTTGATGGTAAATTGAAGGATAAATCCTTCATTTCTAAAAATAGAGATGAAGAAAGTGATTGCGATATGAAGTCTACTCACTCTGATAATGAGGAAAAAATGCTTAACAAAGTGATGAAGATTTCTTGTATTAAGTAAAGAGTGCATTATTCAATAGAGGATGGAGGAAATGGAGGTTGGAGGTCAATCAATGACTTCTCTTCGATCACTAATGATAGGGCCGCATGAAGTTGTCGTGACATGTGTGTGTGTGTGTGTGTGTATGTTTTTTTGTTTTATTTCAATATTTGTAGTATGATTTCAATGTTCCTCTTTGAATAAGTTAAATGTTCACATTGAGGGGGAGAACTGGAACATGGTCTCAATGTTCAATTTTCCCTCTATTCAATTTGTATTCAGTAAGCAGTGGTTCCTACATGATTCCTTGAAGGAAAGACATAGTGGACAGACAAAATCACAAAGGAAAATCAGTAGCATGATATTTGGGTTGTTGGTTGTCCTGTAAAACCATCCTTTGTTTTAGGTTGTTGGTTGTCTTGTAAAACCATCCTTGTTGAGGTTGTTGGTTGTCCTACAAAACCATCCAGATCATGAGCATGCATGGGTGGCAAGCTGCAGAAGGAAGTGTGATTATTTTTTCTACCTTGTCAACATTAGGGGAGTGTATATTGGGAATTAATAATGTTAACAATAGGGGAGTGAATGTTACAAATATATTGTGACATTATTAATAAATTGTAATATTATTAATAATGATTTAATACAACTCATATTAATAATATATTTAATAGTTTCGTGTGAGTGAAGTTGTTGAATAAACAACTCACGTAGCTATTTTGGTGTGTGAGATAATAAAGGGATGTGAGAAATATCCTAGGGATAAGTTTGAGAGATTGATGGAGAGTGATATGAGGGATTGAAGATGAAGTTTGAATCCACCTTTGTAGGATATCAAATGTTATAAAATGTAACCTCTATCATTGTAATTGATATCTGAAATGAATTAATAAGAAGAGCGTTATTCCATGAATAATAATATTGAGTTTTCATATGTAAAACTGATCCAAAATTATTAGGTTCATCGTTATATCTCAAAAATAAGAAGGGTGATGAGTAAGGGAAAATCATTTCTTATGATGTGTAGGGTGAATGTCGGTATATGCATGGAGGTATCCTAAGATTGCCTCATCATTTTCCACAAAATCTAATGTAATGAGACTCATTCTCAGTCTCTACATATGCCAAAATTGCATTGTTAGGAATCTTATGAACCAAGGATACAAATCGAACTGAAATGGTGAATTTCATTTCCTTAAATCCTCATTAGGAAAAAATTGGGAGGAATAAGTAGCCATAGAATTGTCAATTTGATTATGTTCTCGGGGAATAACTTTTATGGAAATAAAATCAAAATCTTTACAAAGTCTTTGCATAACAGAATTATAAAGTCAAGGTGCTCTACTCTAGTCTCATAAACTTCTCGGACACTGGTTTACAATGAGTTACAAGTTTCCTAGGTCTCTCATATTGTGAACATACATCCTCTTGGCTATAATGAGGCTAAGACTTGCAATCAACTCACTGTCACCAAAGACTTGCAAGTTCTTTATTCCTCTCTTAATTGACCAAAGCAATCCTTGTATCAAGGCTTCATATTCAGCAGTGTTATTAGAGCATGCAAACTGAAATCTAAAAGCTGAATAATACTTAACTCCTTGAGGGGAAAACAGCATAGATCCACCTCCTGTACCTTGTCTACTCCTTGATCCATAAAAAAAAACTGCCATACCTCATTGTCATCCTTGTGGTTTGGCTTGGTGATGCTAGGAATAGGCTGATTTTCTTCATGCATGCAATAGAATCCTAAATCAGATTCTTCTATTTCTTGATAAGGATCAAAAGCATGCACCTTATTTTCCCGTTCATCAAGAGTTAGATCTAGGATGATTCCTACCTTGGTGTCAGTTTCATCGGTTCTTGGATAATCCTCTTGATCAAACTCTGAACAATTGGTATTGATCTGACTTGGAGTGTAAGGCTCAATGTGGAAGTTTGCAATAGGTTCAAATCTGATTGTGGTCTTAGTTCCATATCTTGTTTTGAACAACATGTGTGACCAATCAGCAGATAAGTAGCCTCCAATCTTGGCTGTGAAATCCCTTGATAGACATAGGGCAAAGAGTGGTGGAAGATCTATTACTGAGACATCTTGTAAAACAACAACATTGGGGCAGGCATGTAAGGTAAGACTCAAGTTTTTATCACTCCAACTATTGTTACTGCTGTCCCATCCAATTGCACTACCCCTTTGGATATGACTTCATACTGAATTCCCAACTGATCAGCTATTTTCTTGGGCATTACTGAACTACTTGCCCCGGAATCAATCATGCAATTGTGTACTAATTGGTTTCCAATGATCAATGAAACATAGAATGGAGGGGGCTTCAACATTTTACCTTGCTATCCTCCATGATTCCCCTCAGGATGGGCAGCATTTGTGAGCACCTTCTCTTGCATTTGGACTTGTTGGTTTGAAGTTGACCAGTCCTTCATGGAAGCTTGTAGCAAATCTCTTTGGCCTGGGATAGATAGTGATTCCCACATTGATATGTTTACATTTGTCTTCTTCATCTGATCAATGATGTTGAATGGAGATGAAGCATCTCTTTGTTGTCCCTTGGCCTGCACATTCATTCCTTGCATATGGGCAGCAACAACTGGCATTTGAGTTGGCCTAAGAGTTGTTTTAGGCAGCCCTTGTGTGTTTGGAACTAAATTTTGTTTGCCAATAATTTGTGGAATAGTAGGAGGCTGTGTATTATTTGGAGCCAATGGTTGTTCTTCACCAAAATTCCTCCTTTTTAACCTTTTGTTGGCTATAACACTTTGGGAAAGCTGTTTGATTCATGCCACAAAATCCTCTCGCCGCTAGTTTAGAGTGTAGTATCACTCGGAGCTGATTGCTTTGCTAGAATGTTTCTTGTTGTTGGTTATTTCCTCGACTACCTTCACCCTCCACACTAGTTGTAGTCACCATTAATGCTTGATTCAAGGCACCATTGAAGCACAAAGACTGGTTGTGAGGTTCATTGCATGGGAAATACAAATCATACTCTTGAGCTATGTTGTTTTACACTGGCACCAATGCCTTAGAGGTAGATATAGCATTGGGATTGTAGGGCTGAAATGGTGCACAAGGGGAGGTCTTGCTTGGTTTAAATTTACAACTAGATTAGGTGGTCTTTGAGGCTGGTATGGCTGCCTATTAGGCTAAGCTTGAGGCTAGAAAGGAGGTCTAAAACCTTGGGCTTACTGCCTCTTGAGTGTAACCAGATCATTACCTAAATTTTACAATTTCTTCATGACTTCTTGAAGTTCATTTGAGGTACTAGAGGATGAAGTAGAAGATTCACTTGAATTCTGATTCCTAGGAGTTGGAATAGGAGCTAAATTAGGCACTTGGCTAGTACTTGGGCTTTCTAAACTTGGAAACAAAGTGGCATTGGAGGCCTAGGAGCTAGCTTGCTAGCTTGAATCAAATAATTTTCAGCTCTAATGGTAATGCTATAAGCAACAGGGATAGTTGTGCCTCCCATGGATTGAATTAACATAGAAATATCAGAATTTAAAGCTTTAAGGTAATATAGAAAAGCACCTTCTACTACTGGCCTTACTACCACTGGAATTCTCTCCCAAGTCATTTGAAATATGAAGTTGAAGTCAGTCAGCTGCTCATTGGGAGCTCTCTTGATGGTTGTCAGCTGCTCCAAAAGGGACAAGTTGTCTCCCTTTTCTCCAAACTGCTCATGGAGGGCTATGCATAGCTGGTTCCAATTTTGGATAGAACACGAGGCAAGACTCACGAACCATTGCAAAGTTTTCCTTTTAATGAAGATGCCGGTTAGTTTGATAGTAAATTGCATCTCATTGATATCGGGGATTACACAAATATTGGCAATATCCTTGACATGATCACCAGGAGTGGTCTGATTCTCTTCATAAAGTATGGGATGTTCTTCAATGCTGCAACTAGGATTGGATTTTGTGCATTGAGAGCAAGTGGGCTGCTGCCAGTGAAATTGACATAGGGGTTGTTTTGTGCCATTCTGATTGGCCTTAGAACCCTTGTTGATTGAATGAAAGGCCTACTAGGTGGAGGAGTTGAGAGAGTTCTGTTTGGTGGAGATGGAGACCTTTGAATTCTCCTCCCTCTTTGCCTTCTTCTTGGAGATAACTGCATATACTCAAACAACACTTCTTCTTCTCTAACTCTTGACCTTGTGGTGATTCTTCTCATGAGTTTTCAGTGTCAGTATTTGCTAAAACCAGTTGATTCTTCTTCCTTGGAGTCTCTAGATGTGCAATTTAGGGATCTTTTAAGAAGAAACTTACAACAAAATGCACATCAATTTTTTTGCAATGAAGATGAAGACCTCTAAGGTCCCACCGGCATGCCAAAACTATTGTTGCAAATCAACAAAGACACCCCGGATGTTGATCAAGCTTCTAGTTTGACATCTTGGGCATCCAGTGTGATTGCACAACATTGAATCCTATCCCTAAGTGTGGGACTTGAAAAATGGGAAAGGAATCTCTAGATTAGAGGCTAGTTCCTCAACTCCTCTGATCAGATATATCACTTACAAGTTGCAAAGGTTTGAATTCCTATTTCCTACTCTAAATTCCAAGGGGACAAAGATAGGGAATGCAAGAAAATGAAGCTAATGCTAATGAGGTGATGCACCAAAGGAGTGCTGAGACACACGATCTTGAAATATATACACAATCCATAAGAAAAAACATCACAAAGCATGCACAAATTTCTCAAAATGTAATGAAATATCAGGAAAACAATGGTAGATATATGAAAGGATTGAGGGAATTTTAATCACAGAGCATATATTAACATTTCAGATCCAATACAATGCATTACAGTGATCAAGAGGAAAAAAGGGTGTTGTATTACATGGAAAGGTAAAGATTTCCACAAATTCTTCCAAAAGGGAAGAAAAAGGGAAGTTGCAGAGCTGAAAAGTGTCTCCCTTTTTTCAAAAATGAACCTATTCTAGATTTTACAAAGTGCAATCCATGCCCCGGAGAGAGAAATGCGGGAAAACATGGGAGAGCTTCAACCACCAACCAAAACACAATAAAAATAGCATGGTCATCCTTACAGGCCCATCCCTAACATTTTTGGCCATGCTAGGAGAGAATACGAGCCATTCTTCATTTAAAATGGTGGTTGAAACGTCATTTCTATCCATGACCATGTGCCAGAGGAATTTTTCAATTTTATCTCTCCAAAATCCATCAAAATGCAAAAATGACCCCAGAATCTTGTAGAGAATTTCACTAGATTTCCATTGATATAAAGAACATGAAAAAATGAGCTTTGGATCAAAAGATATGGCTATTTGAAATTTTAGGGCAAAACAGGGCCAAATCGGATTGGCGGGCAAAATTTTTTAAATTTTCCACTTTTTGGTCATTTGGAAAATTTTCCAAAATTCCCCACACTCCACCACTCTAGGTGCCACATGGCATGTTTTGATTGGGTGTGGGCCTTTAATGCTTCATTTTCCTTTGTTTTCGCCATTGGAAAATTTTCCAAAAATTCCCTGCCGGGCCGATGAGTTGAGGACACATGGCAAATGCTGATTGGATGTGGGCCTGTCCTCCTAAATTTTCTATCACCTTTTGAGCATTTCTCTGACCTGGACACGTGGCAAAACCCTATTGGATGTAGGCTTTCCTTTTCCTTTTCCCACATACCTTTCCTATATTTTTTACTGCAACCTGGACACGTGGCGACCTTCCATTGGTTCACACTTGGGGGGGCAATTTTTTCTTTGAAATTTCCTTCTTTTTCCCCTTTGGGAAAATTTCTCAAATTCTCCCTACCTTCTGCTAGTCCAAGACATGTGGTAGCATCTTACTTTGGACGTGGGGCACAGGTGAACATTTTTCCGTTTACTTGCGCAATACCTTTGGGAAAAATTCCCAATCTCCTCCTGCACTCCACGGCTCCGGGAGGACCGAGGACACGTGGCCTTCTCTGAATGGTTGGAGGGCCAGCAGGCCAATAATTTTCCTTTTGAAATTTGGCAAAAACTTCGCCAAAATTCTAACTTCTCCTCCGCGCTCCGCCGGTCTGATACCATAGGACATGTGGCAAAACGTGATTGGGCGCGGACCCTTCCCTTCAAAACTTTCCATACGCCAACACTTAGTCGATTTTTTCAATCTTTTCCCCTTGGAAACGTGGCGGGATCCAATTCACCGGTGGGCCTACGGGAAAATCTTCCCTTTTGAAAATTTTCCAAACACTTGGTAAAACACCAAGTTTTTCTCCAACCCCGCCGCTTCCTTGGACACATGGAGCCATTTCATTGTCTCATGGGGGCCTTTCAGGGGAAAATTTCCTGCAAAAACTCTTCCGAGCCATAACTTCAAAAATACATGGAGTTAGGAGGAAAAATTTACCTTCTCGGAAAGCCGAGAAAGAGCTCATCCAATGGTGCCATTTCGAGAAAGTTTTGAGTTTCTAAAAAGCAAAACATTATGACCGAGGCACAAGAGAGGGAAGAATGAAAGGAGTTAGCCACAAAATGAGCAAGGGGCACATTTTGGATAACAGCTTCTACTATAGTAGCCTTGTTATAGTTAATATCCACCCCTTCAATTGCCTTGAGTGGCTCTAACTCAGTTTTTGGAACAATATTAGGCATGGGAACTGGTCCCCTTAAAGAGAGGGGCTTGTTTAACGAGCTTTTTGGGAGCTCAAATTCGAATGAACCCGGGCTTTTTCTCAAGGTTATCCAGGTAAATGTAAATTTTTTTTGGATAACCTTGAGCCACAAAGGCCTTCCCAAGATGTAGGAATCTGAATTCTTGAAATAAGGTAGAAGGAATGGCCTTCATCCTATGAATCCATGGCTCACCAAGGATCATGTTATAGTTTATTTCCCTATCTATAATATAAAACTCGGTCAAAATAGGCTTAGGTCTAAGAGTGACCAAGAGAACTATGGTTCCAATGGAAGTATCATTAAGGATTTCATAGCCTTTAGCATAGTTTGATTTGAGGAACAATTTGTTTCTTCGTAGCCTATATTTTTTATGAAAAAAAGGGGAAAATGTTAACTATAGCTTCATCATTGATCATAGCTCTCTTGACATAATTTTTGTAGATCTATACTTATAAATATAATGCAAGATCACCACTCCATGTTAACTCAACGTATGTGGGCATATTACTGATATTAAAAACAAACCTAGTGTCTCTCTCATGTGGGCTTAGAGGATAGATGTTAAAATCTATGTGGTTTATTTGAGCCTCTAAGGGAGGTGAAGCATGAACTAGATGACCAAGGCCTAACGCTTCTAATAAAGCAGATTGGAGCAACCTGGGGATTTTTTCAACAAATCTAAGAAGGAGATGTGAGAAAAGGTATTGGTTAGGTCTATAATCAAATCATAATCCCCACCTTTGGTTTAGGGACTACTAGTATGTCATCTTGCTTTGAAGGGTATACATGGAGAGGTTGTGACTTGTACTCGCATGTATAGGTAGCTATGTGGATTTCTCGTTCAATCTCAAGTTTGACTAGGCCTACAATATTAGTATTATTACATTGGTCCAAGGGAGGAGTAACTCATGGGTCAGTAGACATAGTCACTTTATGATCATTGGTCCCTATAAGATTGCCCATGTTGGTTCCTTAAGGATTAATTTTCTCATTTTTGGGATGATTCAGGAAAGGGTCTCTATAAATCCCAAGAGTAGTGTTCTATGGAGAAACATGTCCCATATGGGTACTTTGCGAAGGTACCATGGGGTTGGCTAAGAACATATTTATGAAGATATTCCTTTCATCCTCTAGAAGACATTGTATGAACTTTTTATAGTCCCTACAAGTTTGAGAATAGTGACCTATAACTCTATGGAAAACATAATACAAGTTGGGGTCATGTTGTCACCTTTCCCAGAAATTGTGTATTTTTGTCTCAATTTTTCAAAAATATTGGTAAAGTGACTATCAAAATGTCCTTGTAAAGGTCCACTAAGGAAGAGATAATTTTAAATGGTTAGTCATTTTTTATAATTTTTTAGTTTTTAGGCTTTTTCTTTGTTATGTGGACATTTCAGGTTTTCTTATCCCTCATGTCCCAAGTTCCTTCGAGCTCCTAGTTCACTAATTCCTCATTTTTCCCACTTTGCATTGTTTTCCCTTTATTTGTAGGTGTTTTGTCTTTTCAGAGAAATCATGTCCCAAAGTGTCCCAAGGACCTTACGTGTCGCTTTTTTTCGACTTACTTGATTTCAATGTACTTCAGACATTTTGGCTTTTCATGTCCCACATGTCCTAAGTGCTCCTTGACCTCCATTTCCCACAAGGACACCTTTACCACTTCCTATTCAAATCGGTTGTTTTGGGTTATCGCATCCCATATGTACCAATGTCTCATGGGCTAGTTGGGCACATTTGTTCCACCTTTTTAGCCTTTCATTATCTTAAATCAGTATGGAGTATTTATTACCACATTTATTTCACCTCGCCAGCCTACTTGAATCAAGAGGTACGTAAATAGTTGCGATAATTGGTTGTTTTACCATCTCGCTTGTATTTTATACTATCATTTCCAATTTCTCCCTCTCCACTATTTGTAGCCATGGTTGAGTCCTACTCTAATATTTTTGAATTTGTAGGTACAAAGGAAGTTGTGGATTTTCAAAATCATAGCTCAGAGAACTAAAGAAATTTTCTCAAAAATACCTTCTACTCCTTCCATAAAATGAATATCAATTACAAGGGACATGAGCACCTATCCTCTTTAGAGATGGTTATACTAGATATAGGTGATAGTGAGGCTCAACACCTCAATTTGGATGATTTATGGGTACACGTTATTTGCCACAACCCTTCTCCCATCACTCATCTAATTAAGGAGAGTGGAATCATAGAGGCAAGGGATTTGCCAATTTCTATCCAATGTGCCAATTCAAAGCTAGCTTTTAGTTCATATTTCATCCCGAAGACAAAATAAATCGTTGACCCTTAAGGACAAGTAGTGGCTCAACTTGATGAAAATTATATTAGAACTGATTTTAGAATCCCCATGATTAAAGGCTTGAACACTCTTACCAGAGATCATGCACAACTTATTTTTTATCAAGACAATGAACAATATAAAAGTAGAGTGGCTAAATCTTGGTTTAAGAATCCAAAGAAAGGAGCCTCAAGGCTGCCCAAAATAATGTACAAGGTTGATTTCAATGAAGAATTGTTAGATGTTATCACTCTCCTTGCCAAGATAATGGGAATGCCCTCTACCAATGAATTTCATTATTGGATGTGCCCTTATATCAATATTATATGTGAAGGCAAGCAAAGCCTGAATTGGGCAGGGATAATCTGTGACATCCTGATGAAAAACTTACAAATGTTCAAAGGACTCAAAATTTTTACATGACCTCTTATCTAATGTACATCATTGTTTCTTACAAATACTGTTTGGGTTTCTCCCTTGTTGAAGATAAGAAAAATTCTCCTATCTATGTGTATTGTCCATATTTAACTCGAAGAGTAGAACGGTCATTTCAGGAAGGTGAATGATGCATTCACTATGTATATCATCAGGTTGTTGGAAGGAGATACCACTAGAAGATTCTCAGATGAAGCAAAAAAAATGATCAATGTCTATGGTATTTTTTTCACTGAATTCAAGAAATTCTCATATATATTATTGGCTTGATTTGAGGGAACACCCTAAAACTCCCTATGTACTGTAGTGATAAGATGGCTTTGGTTGAGATATTTATACAGCTGGATAAGCTTCATAGAACTTGTATGGATAAGAAGATTGCAAGTATCTAGTTCCTGATCACATTAGGTCACTACACTTGCAGGACTGCTATGGATGCTTGGAACATTGACAAAACAATTTCTCCTCTTACCCTTCATTACAATAAACCTAGGACTTGTTTTGATATTAAGGATTTCATTTCCAATTTCAAAATGGATTTTCACCACCTTGTTGATATTGAAGACTACTAGGCCAATTTTTCTAATGATTACATATCGGGAGAAGATACTATGGTAGATTGTCTCTACAAAAAATCAGAGATTTTAATGTATATAAGGTTCTGAAGGATTCAAGGATGATGACAAAGAACTTTAGTCCCTAAAATATGAGAGATAAATCAAACACAAGCCTATTAAAACCATTGATTAGTGTTTTAAGGAGAGAGATGATTTAAAGGAGCTCATCAACCCTATCTTGGTGAGAACTAGGCTTTGGTTTGACAAAAAAATGAAGATGTTTAGAGTAGAAAAATCCAAGTATTCTTCTCAAGAAACCTTCACCCCTCAAAAAGGAATGTCTTTATCAACTCCTAAAGCACATGAACAGTGTATTCCCTCTCCCCATGAATCTTCAAATCTATTATACATAAAGAAAGGAAAGGTTAATAAGGATGATAAGGTGAAACAAATCATTCAAGACAATGGGAGGATACCTTCTCCTAAGAAAATCAAAACAATGCCTAATGAAGGAGAAATTTTGGACCTCTATGATGATAGAAGTGAGGGAAAAGAACAGAAAAATCTAGAGAGAAATAATCATAAGTAGAGAAGTGTGAAAAGGGATTAATTAAAGAGAGTCTCAGAATCTTAACATGAATGATTTAGAAACATCTACTAAGGAGGCTCCCACGGATCTGTAAACTTATACTTTAGAACTCTACGAATCACACAACTATGTTGTTCTACCTTCAACTTTGGAAAATGATAGAATTTCTGAAAAAATTAGAGCTTCGTGACTAATTATCTAGTGCTATAGAAAGGAAATTATAGAGAAGGAAATAATTCAAACTTCAACACCAACAATTTTATCCTAGAAACCTCCAAGGAGGAAAACCATTCGGGAATGGAAACTACTCTTTCTTCCCACTTTTATTGGTCTAACATAGAAAACTACAAATTATAATAAGTATTAAAATAAGCAAAAAGTGTAAACCTTCTCTCCAATTAATTACTTGCTATGTTTCTACACCTTGCTCCTACAATTCCATTCCAAAGCATTGAAGATCTTGCTCAAGTGCTCTCATTAAACTCTACTTCTCGATCTTTTGGATCTTTAAATTCCTATTCTCTTGTTCCTTTCATGCATTTATAGGCCTTCCCATGTCCTCCCGTGCACTAGAGGATGTGAAATGGCGTGGAAGGGAAGAGACATAACTGGAGTGCTTTAAGAATGCGTCCACTCGCATTCCATCCTTATTTTCTATTCGAAAGTGTTAGGACCACCACCCTGTGTAGACCGGAGGTCTCAGGACCACCATGCTAGCTAGGAGGTGGTTTTAGGACTGCCACCCTACAAGGTGGTGGTTCTAAAACTGCCACTCTACACAAAGTGGTGGTTCCTTCCAGAACCTCCGTTTACCTTCTTTTTTCTCACTTTTCTTGTTTCTCCTTCTTGGTGCTGATGGAACTAATGAAGTGGTGTGTTTTTCTGGATCCCTATGGATCATACCTCCCCTACTTAGGAGGATTTTGGTCCCACAAAATCTTAGTGGGGGAGTGGTAGAGGAATCAAATCCCTCTCATTCTTATTCGAGTACCATTGGGTCTGCTTTGATGTCTACTCTTGTCCAACCTACCAAGACTCTGTGGATCTCTAGTTTTTTGTTCTAGTGCTACATCCTCCTCTCGAGTTTCCTTGAGTACAATCCTCTTTAGAAGGTAACTTATGTATCTTTCCTTCTTTTTCATGCATAGATGGCGTTAGTGGATGCGAGCTCTTGCAACTTACTATCGCATGCATTTGCATGAAATATGGCCTAAAGGTTTCTTCTCCAACCTACTCAAGTATGGCGAAGGTCCCATACTGTAGTGGTTTAGTCCTTTCTTGTCTTTTTCTCCGATATGGATCAAAAAAATCCCCTCCAAGTACATCTTTGCTTCTATAGTCACCACCGTTCCTTGTATCTCCTCTTCTCCTTGCTGCCCCATGGTCAGGTCTAGTGAATATGTAGGTAAATACGGTGACTGCATAGCAGAAGTTTGTTTTTCTCCTTGAATGAGTGGTTCATGTGGTGGATTATTCTATAAAAATTGAAAAGTGCTATCCAAATTATCAATCCTTTGATCAGAAATATCCATGCTCTTACGTCTATTTTTATTTTCTTCTAATGAAAGCAAACAAAGTGATGATTTTTCTAAAAAGTCTTGGCGTTGGTTGGCACTTACCATAGCCTTATTTGATTTTCTCTGGTGTGTCTGGATGTTAAAAATGACTCCATACTTGACCCATATATACCGGTTCTCCCTCCTTGTGAACATAAAATCCCTGGTATACAAGTAAGGACTTCCGAAGACAACATCAAATGCATCAAGTGGAATAATATCAGCCTCTAATACATCTATTTATTGGGTATTTATTCCAAACTGAAACTTACACTTCCTTGTAACTTGTATTTCTACACCCTTCTTCACCCATCCCAGTGGGTATGGATGTGGATGCGTGTAAGTATCTAGACCAAGTTGTTCTACAACCGCATCAAAAATCAAATTTGACTGAGAACCAGAATCTACTAAAGTGATTACCTTATTCTTCTTGATTTGGATTCTAATTTTAAATAGCTTACTCATCTATTCTTCTTTTACGCCCCATACATGCTAGTGCCATGCATCCATCCTATACTATCATCTACATCCGAATTATCCTCAATCTACACCTCTTTCTCTATCTTCACAGTGGTCATGGATTTCTTGGAATCCTTGGTTCAGTGCTTTGGGTGCAATTCTGGATGCAACTTCCAACATGTGACGTTAGTATGTCCATTTACATCACAATTCTTAAAGAAATTCTTAGGATATTTATAAGTATGCAAAGTAGTAGCAGCATGTTTACCTTTCCATTTACCTCTGCTACTTGTCTTCCCTTGCTCTTTTTCCTACTATTCTATTACTTGGTCTCCCTTTGGCTCTATTTATCCTTGCTTCTTATCGTCATCAATGTAGTATGCTTGTACACAAGCTTCATTGAAATCCTTGGGCTTCATGGAGATTACCTTCCTCTAAAGGTGAGTGTGAATTCCTCCCAAATACTTAGTTAGAATTTCCTCATCCTCCAAGTCCATATTAAGCAACATGGCTTGTCTCTCGAAATTCTGTAGTGTAGTCTTGCACACTTTGACCGCTACCCTATCTAAAGTACTACCACTTAATCATCATGTCATTCTTATGGCCAATAGGATATAATTTATCTCTAATCAATTCTTTAAAACCCTTCCAAGTACTAATAATAGGACATTTCTTCTTCTCACAAGTGGCTAGATGGGTTTCCCACCAAACTAGAGCATGACCTTCCATTTTGAGACATGCAAAGGTGATCCTTTGTGCCTTAGTGACATTATGCACACTAAAGTAGACTTCCAACTATTTTATCCATTTATCCAGTAATTTTGCATCTACTTGTCCTTCAAAATTCTTTATTTTCACTTTTGTTTCAACTTTAAAAGGTGTATGTGTATATTTTACCTTCTCACTTACAATTGGCATCTCTTCATGATCTTCCCATTTCCTCTTCATGGATCTTTCCGATACCAAATTATTTGAATAGTGCTCAAACCACCAAGTCCATGGAATCTTGTTTAACCGAATCCATCTTTTACGAGATCTAAAAGCTCTTCTTACTTCCTATGTAATCTATCCATTATGTTCTCTAGCATCTCAAATCTATTGACCAAGTTTTCTTCCTCCATTTGAGCTTTAATTCTCTGTTTCCACTTCTTCGTAGAAAAATTTGGATCACAAGGTAAAAATTCTTCACCTTTGGACATTGTCAGTGTCATACAAAATTACAAGAAATATTCGAATGCCACAATCCTGGATATATAATCAGCTCCGATACCAAAATGATGTGTAAACTTCTACTTTGGAACTCTACGAATCACACAACTATGTTGTTCTACTTTCAAATTTGAATATGAAAGAATTGCTAAAAAAATTAGAGCTTCGTGATTGATTATCTAGTGCTATAAAAACAAGTTGTAGAGAAGGAAATAATTCAAACTTCAACACCAACAATTTTATCCGAGAAACCTCCAAGGAGAAAACAAAGTTAGGAAGGGAAAGCTGCTCTTTCTTCCCACTTTTATTAGTCTAACATACATAATTAAAAATTATAATAAGTATGAAAAGAAGCAATGGTGTAAAAATTCTCTCCAATTACTTGTTTGCTATGTTTCTACACCTTGCTCCTACAATTCCATTCCAGCATTGAAGATCTTACTCATTGCTCTCATTAAACTCTACTTCTCTATCTCTTTGGATCTTCGAATGCCTATTCTCTTGTTTCCTTTCATGCATTTATAGGCCTTCCCATGTCCTCCCGTGCACTGGAGGATGTGAAAGGGCATGGAAGGAAAAGACATGACTGGGTGCTTCAAGAACGCGTCCACTCACATTCCATTCTTCTTTTATATTCAAAAGTGTCAGGACCGCCACCTGTGTAGACCAAATCTCTCAGGACCATTATGCTATCTGGGCGGTAGTTTTAGGACTACCACCCTACAAAGCAGCGTGGTTTTGAAATTGCCTCTCTACACAAAGCGGTGGTTGTATCTAGAACCTCCATTTACCTCATTTTTCACACTTTTTGTGTTTCTCCTTGTTGGTGCTTTGATGGAACCGATGAAGTGGTGTGTTTTTCGGATCCCTATGGATCACCCACCACCCAAACAAAGAGATCTATTTTATAAGTGATTGTTGTATAAACTATAAGTGCAATGAGCACACCTGCACTTGGGCCCATTTCTCCCTCCACTTCTAGTTCTTCCTTTGTCCTGGGTACAACCATTGTTGGAAAGAAAGAAAAGGAATACCACTTCAAGTATTGTTGCCCCTAAGTTTGATGCAGTAGCATCCCTTCTCGGTACTACTCCTCCCCCTCCAGCTAAAAAGGATAAGGTCACATCTAGATTGGTTTCAGACTCTCAAGGCCAGAAATTCATGGAGATTGCAAGACCCAAGCTTGACAAGGAATAAAATGACCTATTAATAGGTGATTTGGAATTAACAAGAATTTATCTTGGAGAATAAAAACCTAAAAGTGAGGTACATAACCTGAGGGAGACAGTGTCTAGAGTAATTGAAAGGGTGGAAAAGGGTAAGCAAAAACAAGAGTAGTTGGAGGAGAAGAATAAAATCCTGTCAAATTTCATCAAGTCCTTATTGACAGAGGAAAATGTACTTGACCTAACTCTCTTAGCTTCCATTCCACCACTTTATATTTTGTCTAATGATGAGTTTTAAACCATCAAGGATATTCATAAGCTTTGGTTGATGAGATGGTAATCACAGGTTTGAAATTCGTTGAGGAATCATTTAAGTCATATGAAAGAATTTCTAAAATATAGTTAAAGTTTACTACTACACTCACTGGGATGGATAGAGAGTTGAAATTATGGAGTGAATGTATCCAAGATCTTAGACTAATGAGTAATATAGATGTACAAGTTCTTTTGACAAACAAGGTATTTGATGATGCAAAGATGAATTTATCTAAACAATGGGTCTTCAGCATCGATTGGAAGATAAAAGTTCTTGAAGAGGCCATTGGTGAACTAAAGAATATGTTGCAGAAAGGAGAAGCCTTCAAATCCTATGTCACGTCCACTTTCCATGATATTCACTATCAAATTTTCAAGGAGAATTCAGATGATAAATTCACTATCCAAGAAATCAAGTCTTAGTTTAAGATTTTTTTAGAAATAATTTGTTCAAACTGGATACCATGTCCAAAGATAAAATGAAAGAAGTTTATTCACTTCAAGTAGCCATCACAGAAGCTAATAAGGAATTATTGGAGCACGTAGAATTTGGAAAGGAGATGGATAATTTCCTAAGCAGTTGGACTCATGCAACTGCGAACACAACTATTCCTCGGGGTATGGATATTGCAGAGGCATTGAAAAGATTTAGAAATCAAGTGCTCAAAACAAAAGGAACTATAAGCACTTCTTCCAGCATCTCAGCCCCTAGTTCCTAGTTTCCTATTTTTAAATATCTAATTAAGGTGGCTATTTTCTCTTTAGCCATATGTTATGTAAGAAAAGGACAAACTTATGTTTAGTACTTAATTAGATATTAATCTTTGGGTTAAAAGAAAGGAAACTAAAAAGGTTCTTTTATAACCATCCCTAAATCTATTTAAAGATATTTTCTTGTCATTTGAAGGGATCATATTTTTGATGTCCAGGATGTAAAAAGCACTAAAATTACCGATCAATATAGAGGAATTTCATATTTTCGTGCTCTATCTTCTCTATTCTTAATCTGATTCATAAGAAGCTATGTATATCTAAACAGGAACTTTGTGTCTTCTAGTTGATGTTGAGCTTAGAAATTTGTGTCTTTTGCATATACGTCATGTGTTTATATATACATGGTTTAAATATTGTCCCTTCGTAAAGCATAAGTAAGATATCATTATGTAATCTATGTGTCTGAAAGTGCTCTTCTCTTTACTTTCTGAAATTTTGTTCCATTTGCTTCTTCTTTCTTTGTATTGAAAATTTATGAAATGAAGACATCTGAAACATCAAAATCCTCATAAAAACATTGATAGCCTGTACATTTGTAAATAAATAGGTTTTCTTATTTTTGTGTTTTAATAAGGGAACCTCTCCCATAAAGAGGAGGGATTATTGTCCCCTGACTGTTGCTTGTTTTTAAGGATCAAATTTCATAACCAACCATTTTTGGCACTCATTGTGGGGCATGTGTTGTGTATCCCACCCAAATAACTTCAATCCATCCAGCAATAATGGAACACTATAAGATAGAGTATACACATGAGGTCAGAAAGCACTAGGTGTTGAAGATCTATATTTTTAGTTTCTAGAACAACATGGCTTTTTTTAACCCTTGAGAGAAGAAGAACAAGGTCCACAAGCACTCCCCCTACTAAGGATAGAACTACAAGAAACATTGATTTTCAAACACAATCAAGCCCTAGTATTCAAGCTTTGGTGTTGGTTGGAGTCATAGTCCCTTTGCAAACCATTTTTCTAAGAATGGAAGTACCTCTACCTTAGGGACAATGGGTTAGACCTCTGGCCCTTGCTCAACCATTGCATGATTTCCAAAAGGGAATAGGAAAGTTTTCCTAAATTTAGAGGTGATGGAAAAGTGCACCCGAGATGAACACATTGTTGCATTCATTATGGCATGTGGAATACTTGGAGTGGAGCATGAATATGTTTCTATTAGGATTTTTGTGGAGACACTACAAGACAATGTTGCTGACTAGTTCTATCATCTCCCTGCTGGTGCTATCACTGACTAGACCACCATGAGAACCCAATTTGAGGATCAATTCAAACTTATTGAAGATGTACACACTCTCATTCAGATTTCTCAGATAAA
The DNA here is from genome assembly GCA_018340775.1 of Taxus wallichiana var. yunnanensis. NCBI lineage: Eukaryota > Viridiplantae > Streptophyta > Pinopsida > Cupressales > Taxaceae > Taxus > Taxus wallichiana. The sequence continues at coordinate 685,707,562 of CM031239.1, forward strand.
GAAATAACCATATGAGCCTATGTGAGAGTTTGTTTCCAAGTTTAAAAATTAGTTAATAAGATTCCAGTGGCCACTCATCCTGTGGATCAAATTCAGAAATGCTTTTTCTTGAATGCATAATTACCAGAAGTGAGCTATGCATTGAGAAGAGCCAACCTTGCTACTCTAGATGTTGATCAATGCTTAGCCATAAGTGTTGAAGATGATTTAATAATGTCTAGGAAATTAAAAAAAGAACCTCTTAAATCTAAGGATTCTTCTTTAGGAAATAATTCAAACTAGTTAGTGTAAAAATTGGCAAATGATCTCATAGCTATTAAAAAGAAATTGGCCCAGAATACTCCTTACAAGGATATTCCGAGGAAGAATTTTCAGCCTTGAAATATTCTACCTCCTATCTAGCCAAAACTTACAATTGAAGGGCCACCTCTCAAAGTTCATGTCAATGCAACATGTGAAGTCCAGGAACTAGAGGATGAAGATGAAACCGAAGGATATGAGGAACTTGAAGATGAAGCAGATGAAACACTAGAAGAAGCCAGTGATTCTTAGGTTAATTTTCTCATCACTGAGGGAGTTTATGATGATACTAATGATTATGATGAAGTAGTGGAAGATATGAATAATCATATGTTGTCATGACCAAAGAGCAAATGAACAAGAAAAAAGAAGTGGTCCAGCACAAGAAGATCCAAGGAAGTTCCAGTTACCATCCCAGTTGTTGCAAAAAGAGGAGATCTTATCCCTACCACTTCTACTCAAAAGGTAAGTAGTGTTAATACTCCCTCTTCATATTTGTCTTCACTGAAAAACCAACATGGATTTGGCACCTATGAATAAGACAACCTCAAATGTCAAATCCGATAGGCCTAAGTGTTCCTCCCCCTCTAGCACAGACACCCCATCTACCTCAAGATCCTTTGACATAATTGACCACATTAAGAAAACTAAAATTCAAATTTCATAGGCTGAGTTCTATCAGATGCACCCCGATGCCTTTGCTCAAGTTGTCAAATTTGTCAAATCCAAACTCAATCTTGTACCCACCACCTCTAAAGGCCTTTTACCTACTCCCACCTCTTCACCTCAACAGAATATAATGGCTACGACACCTTCTGAACTAAGAAAATTGAGCCTTTCTATATCACGCTACTTATAGTCGGTCATAGGCTCAATAATTGTGTTATTGATTCGGGATCATCAAACAATGTTGCTCATACTTTAGGTCTAACTTTAACACGTAAATTTTGTTCTTGTTATTCTATGGAAAGTAAAGAGGTTTTGTTGGTAGGAAGGATTAAGGATGCACAAGTGGATTTTGTTGATTTCCTAGAGAAAAGGGTCAAAGCTACTATTTTAGTAGCATATATTCCCCCATCCTATGGTATGTTGCTAAGAAGAAACTTTTGTAAAGAAGTGGGTGGAGAAATTTAAATGGATTGGTCACACACTCTCATTCCAGTTAATGGGAAAATGAAGAAGATGTTACTTGAGAGAAAAAATAAGTAGATCATGTAGAAAACCAATGACTCTAGAGCACAAATCCTCTACAAAGACATCGGTCATGGGAACTACATGATCATGTCAAAGGACAAATTGAAAAGTTTCCAAAGGTGTGATGAATGACCCTAATGGTATCGGATCCTTGAATTTGATGGTAGTTGTTCTTCACTGGTTCGGAGTAGGAGTGGTCCTGTTCTCCCCTGAAAAGAAGTCTCATTATTTCTCCTACAAACTACAATTTGAAAACACAAATAATACGGAAGAATATGAAGCTCTTATTTTAGGAATATCAATGGCAAGGGAGATGGGAGTTAAGAAAATTTATGCATGAGGAGATGTAGAGCTCATTGTTAAGCAAGTTAGAGGGATTTTTCAAGTTAAGAACAAGAGGCTAAAACACTATAGAAATCTGGTGTGGGATTCTATCAAATTGTTATATTCCTTTTCTATAGAGTTTTTCCCCGAGAGAAAGGAATACTAGAGTAGATTATTTGGCCATCTCAAGATTCTTATTGATCCCTCATCCTAACTTTTCCCAAGAGATTTTCATGATTGAAATGATACATAGGCCAAGTGTGTTGGATAATGTCAACAATTGGCAAGTATTCAATGATGATCAACATGTGCTTTATTTTTAGAAGTTCGGGACAATTTCATCGGTTGTATTTTGAAGGAAGTGAAGCTGCTCCTCGTGAATCTGTAACATCCACCATGACTGAGGAAGGAATTGAAGAAGAATCTGATAAGGATGGTTGCATTAATTTAAAAGGTAACAAGATACCCAGAGGACTAGTAAGCTTGGAAGATTTGTTTGACAAGCATGACAGGTATATCAAGTCAAAGATATCACATGGGGTTCATTAGTCCATAGAGTATGAAAAGGTTAATATTAGAAGCAAAGAGGAACCCAAACTTGTCAACATTGGCAAATGTTACACACAGGAGGAAAGGAATAGAATGATAAATTTATTAGAAGGATATTTTGATGTTCTTACCTATTCATATGATGATCCGAAATCTTTTAAACCAAGGGAAATGCAAATTTATTTTCCTCTGAAAAGCATTTTTGGTAGAAAAAAGGAAATACAACCCCAATATTATAGACACCACTTATCAATAGATTTAGAAGCTCTTAAAAGTAAAGATAATTTTTCAAATTCATCACTCAGCTTGGGTGGCCAACATTGTGCAGTAAGGAAAAAGAATGGCGAGATCTGAATTTGTGTATATTTTTAAAATCTAAACAAAGCCTCCCTGAAGGATAATTATCCACTCCCCATGATGGACCAGATTCTTCAAGTTGTTACTGGATCCGAAATGTTGTCTATGTTGGATGGTTTTTTAGGGTACAATCAGATTGAAGTTGATGTCCCTGATCAATATAAATGGATTTCACAACTATATGGGGAAAGTTTCTTATAATGGTATGATTAATGTTAGTGCCACTTTATAATGGGAAATGGATTTGTCTTTTGGGTCTTTGAAAGGAAAATGTATCATTGTGCACATGGATGAAATTTCCAAAGCATCTTGAAGTTGTCCTTCGAAGTGCAACGAACATGGGATATCTCTCAATCCAAAAATTATATTTGTGGCATCACTAAAGGAAATTTTCTTGGAAATTTCATTTCCAAAGAGGGTTTAGGCTATTCAACAAATTCCCTCCCCAATGGTAAAAAGGTTGGGCCTCAAAATATTGGCTAAGTACCAAAGGGTGTATGAGCACATAGGACCAATAGGAAGAAGGGTGTGTGAGGAGAAGTGCATAAGACAAGGGTTTAAGAAGGGTTTAGAAGAAACCAGGTCGCACGTGCAAGGAAATACATAGGGTCTAAGGACTTAGCCATATTGAGAATTCTAGAGCTAATTAAGGAAAAACATGACCGACTAGGCATGCTTTGAGTGGATAAGGTGCCAACACTGGAAGACTTTTTGGTCAAGGAAATATTATTCCATGAATAGAATATTCTTAGAAGACATCATTGCATAAAGTGGAGAGCTTGGAACAGAATAAGCATGCACCATTGAAGGACCACATGGACACTTGGCATCCGATCTACTCTTGAGAAAAGGCATGAAGGTGGGTGTTGGTGTTATAAAGAGAGATGTTTGGAAGCAAAAAAAGACACAACGAGGAAGACATAGATGGAAGACATATAGTATGAGGAAAGAAAAGCTCTATAAAAATATTAGGAGGCCTTAGGAGTTGGGGTTATCATTAGAGGACTGTAGGAATGTTATCATGTCTAAGGGATGGGTTTGTAAAATTTTTGTAATAAAGAAAGCATAGCTAGGACCTCTAATATATGGGTTAGATCCATGTCTTGATACATTTGGTCTGATATGACCCTTTTGAATGTAATGTGGTTGTTGAGACTATGATCAATATAAATATATGGCTATGTTCTAAATATCTAGTTCAAGGGTGAAAACCCTAGTGTTATTTCCTTATATTTTATGGTAGATTTGTTCTTTGTATTTCATGTCATGATGTTTCTCTTATTATTAAATGCTTGGGTATAAGGACATGATAGCTCATGTTGTGATTTTACATGAATATTCACTTCTCTGCAACTAATCCTCTAACAATGGCAAGATCTTCTCACAATGCTCACATAAAGGAGGGGCACAATGCCTGCGCTTGCCTTGGGTGAGTGCCCAACACCCAGTGGGTGATAGGATGCACACATGGGTTAGAAGTTAGTAGATGGGTAAAAATGACTACATCTTGGTTCATGTTGTTGGGACCTCTTTTTGAAATTTGTTGTGAGAATGATGCGTGATGACAGAGCGCTTGACCTTGGATAGTGTCGAAGCATGGTTTAAGAGCATAGAGGATGAGTTTTCTCAAAGATTTAGTATTGGACCTGAGTTTGATGCACACAGATGGGTAGAAGAACACATGTATCATGAGTTGTATGAGACCTTCTTTTTCTAATTTCTAGTAGAGTTGTATGAATGGATTTCACGTACGCATCTAGATCAATTGGTACTATATAGATCTCATGTTTGGACCAAGAGGAATATTAGAGGTTGTATGATGTTGATCGACTTGGACGTGTGTTGTTGATCATTAGTGGAAGAGAGTGTTGACTAGTTATACCCTAGAATACACTATTTCTATGTATTATTGTCCTGAGGTTGCTGAGTTTGAGTTCTTAAAGGAACCTAGAGGATCATTTTTGCATGTTATCCCTTTAGCCATAAAGATCCTTCTCATTACACTAAGTTTGGAAGCATTCCCTATGGCCAGCTAAGCTTCTTTGAGCATTGGGCGAGGAAGCTAGGGTGGAGGAAGATGGCAGACCTTGTGGCTGAAAAAAAGAGAGAGAGGAGAGATGAATCAAGTATAGTGAGGCTTGTGAAAGGGAGTTTTCTAGATAACACGAGGTTACGGGAGTGATGGATCTATGGAGGAAGACATTGCGGGAAGGAATTGAGGTTCACGTGGAGGACATGGAGCCTGAGAAGTTTGTGTTACCCCATCTTGGAAAGTGCATGAAGAGACACATTCAACTTCTGATGAGATTTTATCACTTGGAGAAAGGAGATTCGTCGGTGCACATCTGAATCCACCTAGTGACCAACCCTTTGCACTTAGTCTTCTAAATCAAGAGATAAGTATTTCTAACCCAATTGGTATTGGTAGGAGTGACCGATATACACCTAAGAGATATAATTTCTCATTTGGTACATCTATGGCTACACAATCATTTCCTATATTTGGAGGAATATTGTCTAGAACGATGTTTGGGAAAAGTGTGAGTACAAAAATTTTGGGTATTACATCTAGAAGTGGCATGGGACACACATTTGGTAGTAGTGGAATATCAAAAAGCTGTTAGCGTACATTTCAAGTGGGACATTGGGGACACTAGGTGTAACCACTTTAGGCCCATTATTGGCTACAGGAGGTGGATTTGGTGGTATAGGAGCTAGAGGACCTAGTGGACCTAGCAGATCTAGAGGATCTAGGGGTTAGGAGAATATGACTGGTGGATCTAGTGGATCTGGTGGTAGAGGTAACACTGGAGGAAATCAAGGTTCTGGATCAGGTGGACAAGGACCTCAACCACCTCAATAAGTATTTTTGAGATGTATTTACACCTACCAGACTACAAAGGTGTTGAGGATTCTGTAGAGCATGTACATAAGTGAACTGCTTATGGCGCATGAAGGGGATCACTACCCCAGAGGAAGGAAAGTCTATTTTGTAACAAAATTGCAAGGATGCATGCATAGTTGGTACTGAAAGTATGACCCCCATCAGATAGTGGTAGATTACACTACATTGCAGAATGCTTTCTTGGCTGAATTTCATATCCCCGAGTTTGAACAAAAGAGCATCAACGCACTGAAGGAGATCCAACAAGGAATGACAAAAAGTGTGTGGGAATATGATGCAAATTTTAAAACTCTCTTATAAAAGCTATCCTATGATATTCACCCCTCTCAACATGCTCAATGGTTTTTTGGAGGATTGATAAAGATTTTTAGGAGAGTGCTTTCACACAATAATTTCACGGACCCGTGCGAGGCCTTGGAGCTACCTACCTTGTGCGCTAAGGTTGATTGGAAGTGTGGATAATGGTTTTAGATCTTTTCTTGAGGATGCTTAGATTGTTAATGGTGAAGTAGTGAAGAAGCTATATCTACAAACTTGGCACATATGAGACTCACAGTGGTCTATGGTGCATAGATTGTGAGGTAGAGGGCATACAAAGGAAATTTTCCCTAGAGATTGGTATGTGCCATGATGGTGGACTATGAAATTTTCCACGGGGATCATGATGCAAGTATATTCCCACTACTACAACATGTGATCCATAAGAATGTGTCTTTCTATTGCAAAATTTTCACTTCTACTACTCATGACACCAAGGATTATAGATTGATTGACTAGATATATGATGTCATTGATATTGGTGTGCGATAGACCAACCTCACAAAAAATTCCAAGGATGATGGTCATCACTATGAAGGGACCGAAGATGGAGTGGCACGTGGAAGAGGTTTCCGAGGAGGATTTGTGGTCATGGTAACCGTTGAGTGAGAAGTGAGTTCCCATGTGGAACCTGTTATAATTATGGGTCTATGGAGCACTATAAGTGTGAATGCCCTGATCTATTGCAATGCTCTTGGTGTGGGAAAAAACATAAGTATGAGGAGTGTCTAGAGCTATTTGAACATATGATCTAACAACTCCAGAAAGATAAAGGCGTTGGGATGGTAAGCGTGAGGAAGGATGATTCACAATGGATGCCATGGGTGGTGCGTGGGTCGGAACTAGAGCCTATACTAGTTACAAAGTAAGCTGAGGTTGCACGCACTAGGGAAGTACAAGGAAAGAATGTTGGTTATTAGAGAAGAGGTGGTGCATGGAAAGTATCGGACCCTACTCATCAAAAATAAGTGTATCAAGAAACCATGGATGTGATTTGAAGCCTTCAAGGAGAGATCCAGTGCTTAAAAGAGTAGTCAAGATAGTTAGAGCAAAGGAAGAATGTTGAGGCTCCACAAAAGGATCTAGATGAGGTTAGAGAAGTATGTAAGATGTTGAGGCAAGAAAATATCATCCCCTTACTAGGAGAGTGGTTATGAGAGAATGTACTGTGCGTTGGAGGAGGGCATGAGAGGAAGTTCTGCATGCCAACCTTCCTCCCCATAGCCTTGATTATGACAAAGAGATTACCTTGAATGTTGTTGTAGATGGGTGGCTTCTGAGCAATATATTTTGATTGACATAGGTGTAGAAGTCAATGTTCTCACTCTAGATGCATGGCATCAAATGGGAAGGCCCCCATTACAGCCATCTTTGAATGTGATGTATATGGCTAACAAGACAAAGGAAATGCCCATTGGTGTCTTGAAGGATGTTGTTATCACTATCCAAGGGGAAAAGTTCACTAGAGACTTTGAAGTCTTGGCACTAGCCGAGGTAGACAACTTTTCAGCATTACTTGGGTGCCCTAGTGTTATAAGAACAATGTTGACCTAAGGTTCAATAAGGGATACATAAGTTTTGAAAACAAGGAAGAGCGGGTCATCATCCCCTTAACGATGGAAAATCAAGCACCATATATTGAGCCCTTGGGAGAAGAAGTTCTTGATAGGATCTATGCGCTCTATTAGGGACCCTGAGGTGATTCACCCTATAGAGGAGTTATTCAATTTGAAGATGCTCAGTCCATGAGTGATACAACTAGTGTGGCATGTGAAAATTGGGTGCATGGGACTTATGAGTTAATTGGGTGACAACTAAGAGGCTTAGTTGTGAAAAGGTAATAAAGGCACAATGCTCAGTTAAGCACCTGAGAGGGAAGAAGTTACCAAGTTATTCTGGAGGAGCTAACCTGAGGATTTCTTATGAGAAATGGAGGCTCTCGGTGGAAAAATGAGGATCGAAAAAGAAGAGGAGCTATAACTTGCTCAAGACCACACCTTGTTGGTGGTGACACATCGTGATAGCCTTTAGAGAGTGGTGCAAGGTAAGAATCACGTTCTCTATTAGGTTCTCCAAAGTAATGCACCCACTGTAATACAAGACTACCATGGGAAGGAACCCACCTCGTCTCATGTCTAAGCATGTGAGAAAGCATGGATGGAAGGTGGAGGCCTTTCCACCTTCTTTATGGGTGCATAAGTTATATTCCACCTTACAAATTTGTGTGTGCATATGTATATTCACTGAAAGATGCTATTCGATAGGAAATTGGTAGGCATTGATGGATGACCTCCTTGAATTTTGAGTATCGAGTACTAAACCATTGGTGGATAGGGCGTTGTAGGTTGTTAAACACCTAATGATGGGAGATAGTGCCATGAAAAAAGATAGAATATTGGAGTTATTAGGTGAACCTAGCTTGGAACCATGCCTTGATGAAGAAGAGTCAGAAGAGGTGTAGGCTTGAGAGCATGCGTGCATGAAGAAAGAAAAGGAAATATGGTCTATGTGATAGATGGCTGAAGAGATGGAGAGTTTGGATGTTAACCATACTGAAGGTATGCGTGAAGTTATTGATAGTGCTGATGAGAAAGCATGCACCTACCATGAGCCCCTCAAAAAAAGAAGGTTAACATTGGTTCATAAAATGGAACCTAAGGAGGCCACTATTGGAGATTATTAGTCAAAGAAGGAGGTTTGAAGATCATTGATCTATTGTGTGAGTTTTAGGACTTATTTCCATGTGGATACCATGAGCTTAAAGGCATCCACCACTCCTTGGGAGAAATGAAAATCAAGTTAAAGGAGGGTGCACACCCGATTTGGAAGAGGCCTTATCGAATGAATCGAATCTTGCATGTCAAGGTTAAGGAGGAGATAGACAAAATGATCAACTTCGAGCATCATTGAAGTTGTGGAGGAATAAGAATGGATAAGCCCCATGGTCATTAGCATTAAAAAGGATGGAAGGATAAGGATTTGTGTTAACTACAAGGACTTAAATGCGGTATGTGTAATTGATCCTTTTCAACCCCTTTTACTAAAGAGATTCTAGAAGGAGTAAATGGGTGAGATCTATTCCTTCATGGATGGATTCTCAGGATACCATCAAGTTAGAATTGCTAAAGAAGACCAAGAGAAGACAAATTTCACATTAAATGGGGAATTTTTTCCTATACGATCATGCCTTTTGGACTGAAGAACACCTATTGTGTTTTCACGCATAGTGGTCTAGGCATTTTAGGATTTTATCCATAAGTTTCACAAGTCTACCTTGATGATTGGACAATATATGGACTAGTGAAAGACCATTGTGACAATTTGAGATTGATGTTTGAGAGATGTTGGTAGTTGAGGATATCCCTCAACATTAAGAAATGTGTTTTTCTACTCCATTTGGAACCATGTTGGGGCATATTATATGTAAGGAAGGCTTATTGGTGGATCTCACCAAAGTTTCATTATTATGGGATTGGGGGAGCCTACCAGTACTAGAGAGCATAGTGTGGATTCCTTGGGCATATGGGATACTACCGGAATTTTATCAAGGGTATGCCAAAATTATCGCACCATTGGAGAAGTTACTAAAACACAAGAGTGCCTTTCATTAGGGAGAGGTGCAACAGATGGCATTTGACACTTTGAAGGATAGACTTGTCACTAGTGCCCATACTATGATTTCCTTCTTGGGATAAACCTTTCCACGTGCATGTTGATGCTTCAAGGATGGAAATTGGAGTAATCTTAGCACATCCTAGAGAAGGGATTGTTGACCACCCCTTGTGTTTTGCTAGTAGGAAGTTAACACTAGCAAAGAAGAACTACACCACTACTTATCGTGAAGCACTATGATGATACTACTTGCGCATAAGATAGGGAGTATCTGCTAGAAATACCCTTCATATTTTACATGGATCACATGGAATTGAAGTACTTGGTGAACAAATCCCATTTTGCAAGGGTGCATATGTTGGTGGGTCTTGTTGTTTTAGGAATTTGAGTTTACAGTTGTTGTGAAACTAGGAAAGAGTAACTCAGGGCCTGACCATTTGTCAAGAATTGACTCAGGGGAGGATGCACAGAGCATTGAGGATGTTATGCTAGATGTACAACTATTTAGGTTGCAATGCACAGTTCCCTTTGACTTAGAATATATTGTTGTGTTTCTCAAAATGGGTGTGGCAGAAGGAATGAAGACTTTGGAAAGAAAAAAATTAGCCATATGTGTCACACCCTACATGCTAATTAGTGGAGACTTATACAAACTAGGCCATGATGAGGTTTTACAATGTGTGTGTTAGAACATGAGCACATTGTAATCATGGAAGAAACACATGGTGGGATTATAGAGGGCACTATGTAGGGAATGCTATAACATGAAAGATTCTACTTGCAGAGCTTTGGTGGGAAAGCATCTACCAGGATTGCATTGAGTTTTGCAAGGCTGTGACCATTTCCAGTACCTTGGCAAGCCAGGAAAAAGAGATGAAATTCCCTTGAGACCTATAGCCAATGTAGAACCATTTGAGAAATGGGAAATTGATTTTGTAGGACCAATTTCACCTACCGCGTGAAGGACTGGTTCACATTATATCATTACTTGCATTGATTACTTAACAAGGTGGGTGGAGGTAGCACCTACAAGGGATTATACAACAACAAAAGCTGCTAGATTCTTATGGGAGAACATAATCAGCATGTATGGATGTCCTTTAAGCTTGACTAATGATAGGGGTACACATTTTTTTGAATGAAACAATTAGATTTTGTTGGTAGAGTTCATGGTGGCCCATCATAAGACCACCCCTTATCACCCACAAGTTAATGGAACTGCTAAGGCATTTAAAAAAATTATGAGTCACACATTAACTAAAATTTGTGATGTGGGAAGAAAAGATTGGGATGACAAGGTATCATCCATTCTATGGGCATACAGGAAAACCTACAAGATATTGAACAAGGCCACACCATTTTAGTTGGTGTTTGGCATGGAGGTTGTTTTACCAGTTGAATTTATGCTACCATTGTTGTGTATTATGCACACAAGAGGGTTAGCTAATGAAAAAGCAATTCAAGAGTGCATGGAGAAGTTAATGTAGCTGGATGAAAAAGGTGATCACTTGCTAGATGGAGTCAGAAGACTGAAAAGGCATGAAAAAAAGCATGGCATGATGCCATATTAAAAAAAAACAATTGAGGTTGGGTAGATGGTTTTGTTATATGATTCCAAGTTTTGTGCCATCTGGGAAACTGAAAGTCCATTGGTTAGGGCCATATATCATCTCATACATCCTTGATTCAGGTGCTTTTCATTACAAGTGCTTGATGGAACATGGTTACCAAGGCCATTTCAATGGGAGTAGGCTAAAGCCCTACTATAAATAAGTCTTCCTTGTGTTTATAAATAAGGTAGTATTTCCATTTAGCCTAGGATTTCCTTTTATGCATTTATTTTCCTTGTGTTTCCCTTTCTCATTGCTTGTTCCTTTCTCTTTTGTTGTTGTTTTTTCACACCTTGTGCACCGGTAGCCACTTATTATTTTCAAAAGGTTGTGTATGCATAGAGGACCACACATCTATTTTTGTGTGGGGTGGAGTAATGTGAAGTAAAATGGAAGTAGTAGTAGAAGTTGTGTTTTGGTGGCCCGGATTAAAAATGCATGTAGTGTAGAAGAGTGCATGTAGAAAAGGTGGACATAAGGAATTTTGGTGTCAGGAAAGCTTTACAAAGACCACATATAAAGGATGAGAAGTGTAGGAACAACATGAGGTAGGTGAGGGAAAAAATATAGGTTAAGGATAGAAGAAGTGCCTTGGTCACGCTAAGCATGTGCGTGTGAGGATCTTTGGTAGTAAGGATTTTTACGCACTAGAAGGTTGTAAGGATTTTCATGTATAGGATTGGGGGGGGTAAGACTTAAGGTTGGATTTAGTGGAAAAAGCCACCTTTATTACAAAAGTATGTTGGTAGGTGGCATAGCATTTATTGTGGGAGAGAAGCAAAAGCTATAAGTAGAAGGTCGGGATACATTGTTATTACCTTGCATTTGTGATAAAGAAGAGCTCTTGCAAACTAGGGAATCCATGAAGAATATTTGTGTGAAGGAAAAAAGTGTGAGAAATCTGAGTGTGTGACTAGTGTGATTTGTGAACCAGAGTGGATAAAGTACATGAGCATAGGGAGGAAGGTTTTAGTAGAGTACGTCATCTTGTGGAAGGATTGTCCAAGTTAGGGTTCTACAGCTAGGGCATGGGAGTAAAGGGATTTTTCACAAAGATAAGCCACAAATTTGAGTAGAGAAAGGAAGAGGAGAAAGGAAGAGTTTTTTTTAGTAACCTGAAAAGAAGATGGCACCAAAGAAGGAAACTATTTCACCAAAGAAGGGCAAGGGAAAAGGGAAATAGACTTCCACCACTAGCTTCAATGAGGAGTGGTATGCGAGATGCAATACCAGATGGCATGTTCTTGGAAAGGAATGGGTATCCCATGTAAGGAAGATGGTAGTAAGTGATTATAACCATCACAAGCACCAGAAAGAGATGGCATTGGAACTAGTTCACCGATAGACAAAAGGACACCAAGAAGGGATGCCAATCTATGATGATGAAGTGAAGGTAAAATTGGAGAAGGTTGGGTTGCTGCACTTTATGAGTTTCCCTAATTTGGAAAACCCAAGTGACTGTACCAATGGTTGATGTCACGTGTGCATGAGGACCACTTCTACTTCACAAGCTAAAGGATGTGCATAACCCCTTAACTAATCTCTAATTTTACCATCCTTTTCTATGAAGGGAGCCACTAGATGATGACTTGGAGGAAAAGGAAGCCATTAAGGAGACAATCCAGGCTTATGATTATAAAAAGGGCTCACACTATTTTGATATCTCGGATATCTCGACCCTAGTGATGAGGATGGCCACATGCTTGGTATCAATCTGAATGGGAAAGAGAGGTGGACATAGATAAACAAGGCTTGGTTGAATGTGTGCCAAAATATTTTGGAAGGAACCATCTATAACCTGTTTTCCTTCATTGCAAAAAGAAATCATCAGTGTCGTGAATGAAGGAGAAAATATCATGTTTGGAAATGTCCTCCTCACCATCATCTTCTAGAAATTGGAGTGCCTGATGGGCCAAATAAGTTTGTATGGGAATATCCAGATGAATATCCTTCCCCCACAAAGAGATTTGAAAAATACACTTGTGACACCATGATGGCTGCCCACAAGTGCACCTGAGAGAAATGGTACAAGAGGATGTGACACATTTGGGGCTGAATGGAGGATACCTAAAAAAATTTCTAGTACTAGTGCAAGGAGAGGTTGAGTTCACTATTTACCAACACTTTTGCATTGGCAGATTCACATTGATAGATGGGACCAAGAGCCCATGGTGTAAACTACCTTTCTCTTTCACCATGCAATATTTCCAAGCAGGGGTCAATCACTTCAAGGAGGCCAAAAGACTAAGGTTTAACCTTCAAGCGAGGTGGACCAAGACCACCACAAGCTATGTAAAGAAAGCTAGTATACCCCAAGAAGCATGCTTATGTGGAGAATTATGTCTCCCATGAGGTGTGCATGAAAAAACTTGTGATGCTTGCCAATTGTTGGAAGGACCGCAATGAGGGTATACCTATGCATCAAGCCCAAGTATGAGAAGGGTGCCTACTTGGAGAATGATGTCTCCATCCTAGAAGACCCCACCGGGAGGAAGAAGGTCGCACCAAGGAAGAGGGAAAGAGAAGAGGCACCAGAGAAGAAGGCACCAAGTGTGAAAACAACACAATCTATGGGTGCGCAAGAGTCAAGTGCAAAAGCCGAGCACATATGCATGGAGGAAGAAGTCCCCATTAAGGAAAAGAAAAATCACCTGAGGAAGAGGTTCAGAGAAAGAAGATCCTCCTACACAAGAAGAATCACCAAGGAAGGAGTCTCTATTGAAGAAGAAGAGAAGGAAGAGTCTCCTATACTGGAATCACCAGTTAGGAAGAGGAAAAAGGTAGCGGAGAAGGTGGACTCAGAAGGAATGGAGATCTGGAGGCCTACAGAGGTGAGAGAGATGATGATGAGCATGAAGAGGCTTAAGACCATCCTGTGTATGATGTGCATGACTTTGAGGATGAGGGAAATGAAGAAAAGGATGGGGAAGAGGAAGGCACTCAAGGAAAAGGGGAGAGTGAGGAAGTGAATACAAAGGATCAAAGGACCCCAAGCCTCACCAAGGAGTAGATAGAAGAAGCCGTGGAAAGAGAAGTAGTGGGCATAATAAAGGATTTGGTGGAGTAGGAGGTGGAGTGCAGTACTAATGAAATACTCAAAGAGATAGAGGAGGAGAGTGTAGGAAAGGAGTATGGGAGCATGGGTGGAGATCCCAACCTAGTGGTAAGCTTTCCAAAGACAATGCACATAGAGAGAAAGAGCGTGGTAGTGGTAGAACAAGGAATGAGTTACATCAATGATCTAAGTAAGGTACTATGCATGTGCTTCTAGAGTACCATGCCCACATACCAACTCCTTACATGGTCTTCATTCAAAAGAAAGGCATACCATGAAATGAGGAAGATGTTATCTTGGGATTTTGAGTCCCATGTTGATGAGCCTGAGTTGAGGTCAACCAAGGAGCACTGATGAAGATACCAGAGAACAAGGGAGTGAACCCCTAATAAATGCTCAATAGTTATTTGAGAAAGTCTATAATGCCCTCAACAAGGTATCGAGTTGAGGTTGAGGCAAGACTCTTCAGAAGGAATGACAGGGTAAGGTTCCTAGAGGAAGAACTAGAAGAAGAATAAGGAGGAACTCATTGAGAAGAGAAAGGATCTAAAAGCAGAAGAGCTGATCAACGCATATAGTTAAGGCATAAACTAAGGGAGGAGAAGGAAAAGGTGTGTGAGGTGTACAAGAAGATTGAAATGATCATGGATACCATCACTTTGAAACACCCAGACCTAGCACCACCTAAGAAGAAATATGAGTCAACCTTACAATGCTTGGAAGACTTAACCCACATCCTTACCATGGAGAGGTAGCCTCCCACTCTAGAATCAATAGAAGAGGCATTGTGTGCCAGAAGGAGGAAGAGAATAAGAAGATTGGGGAGATAGTGACATGATATTCTGAGCTCCTTTCCATTGTACAGACCATCGCATAGATGGCTGAGGTGTGTGTATGATACTACTCTGATAGAGATAGGGTAGTAAGCATACTAGTTGCTACACATGAGGTGGAGTGAAGGAATACCAAGAGAAGAATAAAGGAAATAGGGTGGAGAGGGATAAGATCCTAGCCAAGGTAGAAAAGAAGATGGAAGTGATCAAAACCTTATGAGGATCGATTAAAAATTGGCTTAAGGAACTGTATCCCCAGATCACCCATAGAATGGATACACTAGATGACCTTAGCAAGCAGCTAGAAGGGATTGTAGATATGTTGAATGCTAAGGGTGATGAACTAAGTTTTGAGGAGGTAAGCACTCTAGTGGGTGACCTACTTCAGTAGGTGTAGGGTGAAGTAGATGCATGGGAAAATATCGAGGAAACAATAAGGAAGGAGTTCCCACTCCTCTTTACAACAGTAGTAAGATCTTTGATTCTTTCATTTCTTATATTCTTCATTCTTCCATTCTTTACTTCTTGTTTAATTTATCTAGGTTCCACCATTCATTATTATTTAAAGGAGTAGTATGTTTCCAAGGATGGAGAACAAGCTTAGTGTGGGGTGATGTTGGGCCTCAAAATATTGGGCTAAGTGCCAAAGGGTGCGTGAATGTGCACAGACCAATAAGAAGAAGGGCGTGTGGGGAGAAGTATGTAGGATAAGTATTTAAGAAGGGTTTAGAAGAAACTAGGGCTTGTAGACAAGGAAATACACAAGTTTTAAGTGACTTAGCCATATTCAACAGTATTTTGGAGGCACTTGAGGAAAAACATGACTTGACTAGGCATGCCGAGTGGATAAGGTGCCAGCCTAGAAGACTTTGTGGTCAAGGAAAGAATATTCCACACATGGAATATTCTAGAAGACATCATTGTAGAAAGTGGAGAGCTCAGAATAGAATAAGCATGCACCATTGAAGGACCACATGGACACTTGGCATCTGATCTACTCCTGAGAAAAGGCATGGTGGTGGGTGTTGGTGCTATAAAGAGAGATGCTTGGAAGCAAAGAAGACACACCGAGGAAGACATAGATGGAAGACATATAGTATGAGGAAAGTGAAGCTCTATAGAAAATATTAGGAGGCCCTAGGAGTTGGGGTTCTCATTAGAGGACTATAGGAATGTTATCATGTCTAAGGGATGGGTGTAAAATTTTTGTAATAAAGAAAGCATAGCTAGGACCTCTGATATATGGGTTAGATCCATTTCTTGATACATTTTATTTGGTCTGATATGACCCTTTTGAATGTAATGTGGTTGCTGAGACTATGATCAATATAAATATATGGATTTTTTCTGAATATCTAGTTTAGGGGTGTAAACCCTAGTGTTATTTCCTTATATTTTATGGAAAATCTATTCTTTGTACTTCATGCCATGATGTTTCTCTCATTATTAAATTCTTGGGTATAAGTTGATAGCTCATGTATTTTAATGGCAACTAAACCTCTAATAATGTGATATTTTCCTTCTCATGTTGTGATTTTTACATGAATATTCACTTTTCCTTTGAAATAGTCTAATCGAGTATTTTGAAATCTGGAAATTCCCAAGAGATCAAGGATTCTTAGAAACACCTCCATCGGATAGATAATTTTCCCCTTTCAGAAAGTTATGGAAATCCTCCTAACTCCTTGTATTTTTAGGTTATGGCTCGGTGGAGTTTGGAGAGGAGATTTTCCTCGGTAGACCCATGGAGGAAATTTTGACACTTAGCCCTTTTGGCTAAAAGGTGCAAAAGCTACAAAGTGGTTGGAAGGCTGTAGAGGGGAAGAAAATGCATTGGTCGAGGTGGGAGATAAATTTTGCACTTAGCACTTTTGGGGTTAAAAGGCTTAAAGGCCAATTCTAGCCCATGCAAGCTCGCAAAGGTGAAAGGAAAATAAATGGTCTTGAGCATGTGGATAAATCACAAGGCACCACATGTCCTTAGAGCAATGGGATGGTAGAGGAAAGTTAGACTTTGAGTGTTATGGAAAAAATAGTCACAACATTCAAAGGTGAGCCGCGACCCAACATTTAATCAAATCACACTACGTGTCTCGTACAACCAAAGCGGCGGGCCATGCGGGAGAAATCAAGATTAAATGCCATTTTCCAGCTTCTTTATATGAAAAACTGATAATACAATTATTCGGACTTTGTGCTCATGGTCAAAATGTCCGTAATTACATGGTGATCATGTATCGGTCAAAGTGTGCCATGTGTCCTTGCTAGATCGAAGGCTGCGGGCTGCGAAGTTTTGGGAAATTTTTCCAAAAGGGAAAAGTTTGAAGTTTGACCCCGCCAACCCTAATTTTGACTCTCGTATTTTGCCAGCTTTTCCCTAAATCTCCAGAGGGCCATATATTTCAAACTAGAGCTCGCATGTGTCCTTTTTCGTATTTTTTTATATTAATGGAAATTTGTTGAAATTCTCTACACGATGGACACTTAAATTTTACATTTTGATGGATTTTTATGGGAGAAAATCGAGAAAATGTCTCTGGCATGCAAAAAACAAAAAATTCCTTCCGAATTCTCTCCAATGTTCTCCTACCATGTGGATGGCCCGATTTCAAATAAATTAGGGAAAAGGATCAAACGGTTCATATGTAAATTGGAAAATTGAAATATGAAATGCATTTTTACTCACAGGATCTAGTTTTTGACACGACATGGACATTTTTCTTCGCAAGGATGGAATTCAAAGAGGCATGGATAATTTATAGGTTTGTAACCATTTAAATTTGGGGAATATAATGACCCTTTATTTTCATTCGAGGGGCTCATAATCAAATTTGAAATTTGGAAGCACATTTTTGCTAATAGGGGGAAAAAATGACAGTCAGTCTTCTTCTATTCTCCGCTATATTTTTCTTCTATTCCCACTTGTGTATAAGTTTCAACTCTAAGATCAATAATAAAGGAAGGAATTTTATGTTCCCCCGATGGAGAAATCGATTGGTGCTTTGTAACCAAAGTGTGTTTTATTTTGTCTTTTGCTCTTAAATTACAAATTTGTCTTTCTTCTATTAGTTAATACATGTTATGAACTTTCGATCAATACATTTAGGCATCGATATTCTAACTATATCATTGACCTTCTTTCCTTCTTCCCACTCTATTTTCCATACTTAGATTAATTTCGCCTAGCAAGAAATTGCAGGATTTTCCATAGGGTCAGTGGAGTGCCCCTATGGATCTCTGGGTAAAGAACCACCATTAAAATCCTTTGGTTTTACATGTTAAACAATGGGAACTACACCATTCAAATGTAGAGGGACTTATATTCCCATAGTGTTGGCCTGAAATCCACAAATTTTTCCACAAGACAAATTTTCTAGCCAATAGTTTTGGCACCCACCGTGGGGCAGAGTTTGTAGCATCTGCACCCTAAAATGACCACAAGGTTTTAAAGTATTTGTTTAATTTTTGAAGTCTGAAGTTCCTTGTGATCCACATGAATACGAGTATGACTATTCTTGCAAATCCTCCTAGAGACCTTCTTCATTATTTCATATCAAAGAAGATATCATTTCAGACCTGAAGGAGGCTATTTGGCATAGTAGGTAGAGTGTAAAACATTACTCTGTTGCTACAAAGATTTTGGACTGAGAAGAAGAACCTACTTTTGAGTTGGAAGAGCAAACAAAGACAAATTCCAGCACCTCCAGAGAAGACAATAAACTTTCAAGTTGGATGATAGAAGGTATACTCGCCAACTGAGGTAAGGAGGAGTGATTGACCCTACTTTTGAGGAGTTGGAGAGAGAAGAAGCAGAGGTTATAGCTTAGTTTGATAGAGAGGAAGAGATTAGAGCTCAACTTGAAGAAATTTCAAGACTCCAAGCTACAGCAGAGGAAAGAGAAGCAACCCTAGCCCTTTGAAGAAGCCAAAGCAATAGAAAAAAATGGCTGATAATGAACGTGAAGCATGTACACCCAATGTACTATGGGGAAGAAATATTGGTCCACTTGCTCTCCCACAAATACTCCATGATCTACCAAGGGGTTTGAGAAATAATTTTCCAAAATTCAAAGGATATGGTTCCCAAATCCACGAAGAACATGTAGCATCCTTCATCACTTTGCTTGTGGTGTGTTAGGTGTTGAAGATGAAGATGTGTCGGTTAGAGTTTTTTCGAGTCATTCCAAGAGAAATATGCTCAATGTTTTTACATTTTCCTACAAGATCTATTACTGGTTGGGAATATATTAGAAAATCATTTGAAAATAGATTGAGAGCATCCGAAGATGGTCAAGAGATGATGGTGCAATTAGTCTAAATAAAGAAAGAAAGCTCGAATACATGAGGGACTTTGTAGCAAGGTTTGACAAACTAACAAGAAGAGTCCCTAAAGATGTGTTACCTCCTAAGAACCGCCTAAAAATATTCTTCATCGGTGCCTTGCCATCGAAGTTGGTTTCTTCATCGAGAAGATCCCAACCAAACACATTGAGGAAGCTCAAAACTTTTCCATTGAAATTGATGATGACTTAATCCTCTGGAAAGGTGAAAGGCCCAAATGGGAAGTAGAAGGTTCGAGTTCGGCTTCAGTAACTACGAGATCCTATGTTCCGAGAAAATGGTGAATGATCTAGTTTCCTTAAAGAAACAAGCTGTCCTAAATGACAATGAGAAATGCTCTAAGGAGGCCAAAATTTCCTAATAGAAAAGAATTGCACCACCTCCTTGCCAACTTGACCTTGAAGCACCTCCTGTCAATGCTATCTGTGACACCAGAGAATCAAGAGAGGATGCTGAAATTGATGAACTTGAAAGAGAAATAGTAGATGATTTCAAAGGCTACCTCGAAATTGAAGAATTTGATATGCACAATGGCTTGTTCGAGTTTGTGGATGATGTGGAAGAAGAAGAGGAAGCCCTAAGCTTCTCATGTGCTATCTTCACTCAAGATCAATCCAAGAAAGATGCTCTACCCTCCATGGCTCAAGAGGAAAATAAAACTAAAGAAGATCCCACTCTAGTAGCCACACAAAAGAAGATCATCAGTAGAAGCTCACCATTACCACCCTCAATGGATTCAGCCAAAATGAAACCAGGACAAATGGCTGCTAGAGATTAGGTTGTTATATCTATTAAGTCACCTTTCACTTCTTCTAGCTCACAAGTTATTAAAAACACTCCTCCCTCCAATGAAGTCTATCCTAAGTCAGCCAAATTTCCTCAAAGACCCTTACCATGTAAACCTTCCCTCACTCCAGGAACTTCCCCCTCATCCAACATTGTCCCATTTGATTTTTTGGAACATGCAAGTAAGACCAAAGTGCATCTCTCAGAGATTGAATACTTGCAAACACACCCTGCTCAGTTTGATAGACTAATCAATGTTGTTCGGAGTAGCAGTTCTATACCTTCAAGTTCAAATTATAAAGGTCTACTCCCGACACCATCTACACCACCTACCCAAAACATGTTGGCCCTAATTGCTTCCAAAATAGATAAGGTGGAACCCTTCTACATATCTCTTCTCATGAATGATTTTGAGCTCAACAATTACATCATTGACTCTGGAGCTTCTGATAACGTAATGCCACTCAAAGTTTCCAATGCTCTCGGCTGACACTAACCAGAGTTAATGGATCTTGTTACTTAATGGAATCCAAGCAAGTACCACTAGTAGGAAGGATAAAAGATGCACAAGTGGATTTGGCTAAATACCCTGATAAGAAAGTACTTCTAACCATCTTAGTGGCAGACATTCCAACATCTTTTAGCATGCTCTTGAGTAGAAGTTTTTGTAGAGACCTTGGTGGAGAGATAAAGATGGATTGGACCTCTGTAACTATTCTAGTAAAGGGTGAGATGAAGAGGTTGCTTCCGGTAAGAAAAATGAAGTTTACAGTAAGAAGTTCTAGTGACCCAAGAGCTAATATTCTCTTTCAAGATTGTGGATTAGGAAACTATTTCCTTACTTCACGATGAGAAGAAGAATCGCCACTTTCCTCAAAATTAGAGAAAGATCAAGTATGGACTATGGATTTTGATGGAATCCATTCCAAAGCAGCCTCGGGGGCTGGTGTTGTGTTGTACTCTCCTTCAAATGTGATGCATTCTTTTGCATATAAAATACGGTTTGACAACACCAACAATACAACAAAATATGAAGCTCTCCTCTTGGGCATAAGTGAAGCGGAAGACATGAGAATAAAAAATATGAGATGCCTTGGTGATACAACACCAATAGTGAAGTAAATTCTCTAGTAATACCAGGTGAATAACCCAAGGCTCAGGCATTACAAGAATAGAGTGTGGGATTGCATTGAATTCTTCAATGCATTCTCTATCGAAGCCATCCCAAGACAAAAAAATGAAAGAGCTGATTATCTTGTAGTATCAACATCTCTATTGAATCCTCATCCTTCTTTTGGAAAGGATAAAATAACCATTGAGATGGTTTTTAGACCAAGTGTACCTGATAACACAGATCACTGGCAAGTTTTCAATGACAAAAATCAGATTTTATCCTTCTTGGAGTAAAGAGACAACTTCAATAATCTCTTCTTTGAGGGAAGTGTTAATCCAAACAGAGAAGCCATGGCTGAAGATGCATCAAATGAAATTGAAAGAGTGGATGATGAAGGCATGATTAGATTGAAAGGTAACAAGATCCCTAAAGGTCTAGTCTCTTTAGAGGACCTATTTGACAAGAATGACAGATTTATTCATGAAAAATAAAAGCTATATTCTCATTTGTCCATCTAATTTTGACTCGAGAAAACATTAGGACTTTTGAATATCCAAGGATGGTCAACATTGGAAAATTCTGCTCCCCGAAGAGAAAATGAAGTTTGTTGCTTTTCTTATAAGGTACTCTATAATCCCATTCCTCACGAAGCGGGATGCTAAGCCCTTTAGGTAGAAGAAAAGACCCTATAATCCAAAGATTGCTGATGTTATCAAGGAAGAAGTGAACAAGATGTTGAATTCAGAATCATTTTCCCCATTCACTACTCAACATGGGTGGCCAACATTATATCAGTCATAAAGAAAAATGGGGAGATTAGAATATGTGTAGATTTCAGAAATCTGAATCAGGCATCTCTCAAGGACAATTATCCTCTTCCGATCATGGATCATATCCTATAAGAAGTTACTGGATTTGAGATGCTCTCTTTTCTTGATGGCTTCTTAGGGTATAATCAAATTAAAGTGGTCGAAGAAGATTGTAGCAAGATAGCTTTCACAACTCTTTGGGGCACTTTTACTTACAGCAGGATGCCTTTTGGCCTGATCAATGTAGGAGCCACCTTCCAAAGAGCCATGGACCTGGATTTCAAATATCTCAAGCATTGCATTGTCATATACCTTGATGACTTAACCGTATGTTCAAAGAAGAGAAGTGAGCATATCTTCCACTTGGAGTAGGTTCTTGCAAGATGTAGAAAGCATGGAATTTATCTAAATCCCAAGAAGTGTATCTTTGGAGTCATAGAAGGCAAGATATTGGGACACATCATGAATAAGCATGGAGCACATATTGACCCTGAGAGGGTAAGTTCTATTCAAGCACTATCTCTTCCCACTAGCAAGAAAGGAGTGCACTCATTCTTTGGGAAGGTAAATTTTCTTCGCCACTTTGTCCCCAAATTTTTTGAACTAACATTTCACCTCCATGATGAAGCCTTAAACAAGTTTCAAATGGATTAGTGAAGGAAAATCAGCATTTGAAGAAATCAAGAAGGCCATTGCCAAAGCTCCAACACTAGTATCTCCATATTTCAACAAGGAATTCATCATGTACTACTATGCCTTGGAGCACACTCTTTCTGCTGTCCTTGTTCAAAAGAATGATGAAGGATTGGAAGCACCTATTTCTTTCATGAGCTACCCTTTGAAGAAGCATGAACTAAATTATAGTCAATTGGAGAAGCATGCATACGCAGTGGTCAAGGCCATGAAGAATTTCAGATTTTACATACTCAACTCTCACACCGTGGTGATGGTCCCTGGAAGTGCAATCAAGTCCATTTTGACACAACAAGATCCTAGAGCCAAAAGAGGAAATTGGATTGCAAAGACCCAAGAGTATGACCTAGAGATTAAGCCCTCTAATCTGGTTAGAGGAAATAGTTTATGCAAGTTGATTGCTGAAGATGAATCTCTCAAAGTTTAGCTTGGAGAAAGAGATGAAACTTGCCTAACCTTCTCAAAATATTGCCCATAAGTTCTCTTTATGAACACTATAGAGAAATGGTATGTAGACATCACTTTCTTTCTTACCTATGGGGACTTCCCTCCTCATTTAGATTACAAGAAGTGAATAACTCTCACGATGAAAGAAGCCAAATATGTGATTTGGAATCATGCACTCTACAAGAAAGGGATAGATGGCTATTTTCTCAAGTGTGTTGACAAGGAACAACAAGAAAAACTCCTCAAAGCCTATCATGATCAAGCTTGTGGTGGACACTTTTCAGCCATGGTGATTACCCAAGAAATTCTCAAGAGGTAGATATTATTGGCCTTCTCCTTTTGCGGTTTGATACTTAGAGCTGATACTTAGAGGTAGATAGAATGTCTTATACCGACTTCCGTCGAAAACATAAATATTGTGACCATTCCCTCCTATCTCAACTTATTCACTCGAAAATGGATTAACAAGGTGATCACGTTATATGGATGCCCACGAGGATTAGGGATATGATGACGTATTGGTTTAACCCTATTTAAACCAAAAAGGTGTCAAGATACCCCGATTCTCCTAGGCAGCCTTGTAACGTGATCACATTCCTAATCGGTCCCTGAGTAACTCGTTCGAGATCAAAGTGTAAATCTTAGCGATCAATGCAAAGGGTGTCGTCATAAGTCACCTGCATTGTTGTAACTTCGAAAAGATCCTAATCTTCTCAGAGGTACAACCCTGCAGTTGACTTGTGCCGTCAACCTTTAAATCCACCTCGAAAAGATCTACTTATTAATATGCGTTACGCACGTTGAGTTTAAATTACATTAAAGACGTTCCCCTAAGGTTAGCCTTTCCCGATCCCTGGATTCTTCATCTTAGGATGACCTTCCTCAATAAAACCCATTCACGGTGGAGATATTAAGGCCAAGGTCTCATCAAGGAGTTCTTAGAATATACATAATTCTAAAACAACGAAATCGGTCAATATCTCATAGACTTCACATGAGATTGACATCTGAACCCCATTAGGTTTATATCAGTTTTCATAACTGAATTACTATCATACTATTTGTATCAAGATATAAATGATTAAGAATCCAATTAAATGTTGTCCTGTCATAATCAAGACTAGGGATCAATAATTTAGTTCATCTTGTTTAGCGTTCTGCTTGGGTTTACTTTAACCCTATCTTCCCAAAAAGACAGTGAACTAAATTTCAATTTAGCTTTCGATAGAACATACAAGAACTACTAAACACTCATAAGAATTCAATCACATATTCTTGTAAGATTTCATTGGTATTCACAAAAGTCACCAATTATACAATGATAACAATACTCTCACGACATAAGAACCGGAGAAATACTAACTATCAAGATAGAAATACAATCACATAAGTATCAAATATCCATTTCCATTCCTTTCGGTACTAATCAAATACATTTTATGCATTCAGCATACTTGATACATTACTCAACTGAAAAAGGAACATCTTTCCTTATATGGTACATTTAGAAAATCAAGCGGTAATTCATTATAAAATCAATTTAAACAATCTGATCGTCCTATCAGATCTGCATGCTTTTACCACTTACGGCATCCATCTGCAAAAATTGTCAACATGGGTCAGTTCAATGAACTGAGCATGATAAGCACTAACCTTTAAAACAATTGCAATACATCAATTGTTTTCATTAAACACCCTGTTTAAATGAGATCAAATCATTAAAACGTTAGTGACCAAGAAGACAAATGCATCTAACCAACTATCCATCTGAATCCCAAGGACAACAACATCAGATGGATTATATATTCAACATAATAAATAAATAACCTTTCATGATTCCATCAGCATGATAGAACAATTCCAAAAGTTAGATAAACAATTATATCAACCTATACTTTATAACAGAAGAGAAATAAACGAATAATACTTATTTCCTTCAGATCTAGCTCATGACTGTACCGTCTTTTCAAGAGCAAGGCATTCACTTAATACACAAGCAAATAAATCAGTCGAGACCATCAACAGCACCACTGTTTTGTTAAAGCTTACAAGAAAGAAACTACAGTACAGTAGCCCTCATGCCAAACAATGGTGTCTATCAACAAGCAGACTCAGTATGTCCTCACGCAAGAAGTGACAGACAAGAAGATATTAAATGCCATTACCTGTTAAGGTGAAATCGACTACTCCTAAACTCAATCAAGCTCAGAAATGGATATCTATGCACAGAAGACGTAACACGCCAACAATACCTTATGACAACCTTCAACTCATTCAAGTCCTTTCTACACTGTAAGGCTTTTAGACCCAAGGTCGAATTCAAAGGATCTCTTCTATTATCGCAGTCAACAAGAGACTCGAAATCATTTTAGCAATGACAATTCCCTATGACTATGCAGAGAGATTTTTAAACGAAATCCACGCAACATGCACAGCCACATCTATCTGGAATGTAATCAGAAAGAAAACATAACATAACATAACATAGTCACTTCTGAACGCATCCAGAGTTGAAAGTATGTTATTCACGACCTACTTTATAAAAGCCATAATACATAATGTCAAGTTATTTTAAGAAATCCAACAAAGCCAAAAACATTACATGTTCATACTCAGGCTTATACAGATACAGTGACACAGATTACCAATCAAGGATTTAAAACTAAATCCGTATATCAGTATTCACAATATAGCTTTTACAGAAGCCGATATACAAGATATCTTTCCAAACTCAAGGAACCCAACAGTGTCGAAACAATAGTAACTAAGCAAGCTTAATTTGAGACAGGTACTGTAGTTACCTAGAAAGGATTCCACTGAACCCGAGTAACAGTATATCAAATAAATAATAAACAATGATTCCCAACTGTGCCAACAATGATAAACATTAAAAATCAGGCTTAAACAAATCACTGATTTCGTAACAAGAATTCCAACTGAATCTCTCCAATATTCTCGAACAAGCTTACACAGAAGGAAACGTAACAGTACAACCAGGGAGTCTGTACCAAAATTTATTACAAATAACAGAGGTCGTATGACCTGTTACTTCTTCTAGACTCCAACAAAACTCAAATTACCAATATTCAAAGATATATAAAGCTTCCACAGTGGTCCATAGTGCACGAATCATTCAATGGACTCTACAGAGTCGTTTCAATATAATAAACATATATATATATATATATATATATATATATATATATATATATATATATATATATATAAACGGTTGAATCCCCTTAACCTTCACGAAAGGGAAAAACAACTCCAGTGAGGTCGTAATGAATACTGTAACACAATATGTTACCTCTTCACAATAACTATAAAATTCATAACGAAACCCAACAAAAATCCATAACCACCACTAAATAATAACCACGACATAGCTTACAAAAAGTTCAATTTTAACTGAACAATCAAACAAATGTCCATCAGTATCCCTTCCGACAAGTACCCACAACAAGCAACAACGGCAAGTATCAACAACAAGCATCGACTTCGAGTATAAATCAACAAGCATCACAGTGGCCTGTACCCATCACAAGAACAATTTATGGGCTCTCGCAGAGCAGGCCGAGCATACCTTCTTTTCATATATTTTGCATATAAAAGCCGGAATGCAAAACACAAAGAAATATAGCAACAGTTCGAATATAATAAACACCCATCAAGGGTTAAATTGAAAATCCGAACCAGCATGAAGATACAGTGTCGAAAATCACACAAGGATACCATAGAAACCATCTATTTCCATAAATCATTTGAACAGAGTTGTTCTAATGAAATCATTTGAAGAAGAGCAAGATTTTTAAAAGTTAGGGCCTAACATGCCTGGATATTTGCTCAAAATTCCGAGACCACTGAAAGAGCTCGGACTTTCTTTTCCTTTTCCAAGTTAGAGCCACCAACAAAATTTTGCTATTTCCATGACATATATATTTTCCTTGCCAGAGGAAAGAGCTAGATACGCTCATACTCGCCATGCAACACCAAGAAGACTGGTGCGAAGAACCAGTGAACAGGCAGAGGGAAAACCGGAATTCGTGATAAGCCAAACAAACCATTAACTTTCCAATTTGCATGCCTTCTCATGAAATCCGAGCTCGACTACCAAGCTCATTAATTACATTTACTCCCAATTTCCCACTCAAACTCCACTGCCACCGACCGCCATAGTTGGTGATAGACAAGAGAAATTCCAAGACCATTTCCAATTTTGGCGACCACATCGGCTCAAGTTAGCCGTTTTAAAACCTCCACCAATTACCTGTCCCTCATGCTTATCCATGCATTTAATAACATAGAAACTACCGCCCATGGTTCGCACCCCTCCATAGGTCCCCTTACATCCTTGTTCAATAGTTAGGTTAGTAACTTAGGTTAGAATTTAGGATAACACCTAGTCTAACTTCTTAGAACATAGATATTAACTTAGAACATTAGCTCTTAGCCTAGGTCTAGGTTAGATTAACACTAACCCCTAGGTTAAGTTTAGTTTTAGGTTACTAACATTTATAATTCCAGTTAGGTCTAACATTTCTTACGCTCAGAAAAAGACCCACAACATGCATTCTCGAACAGGGTTAACTCCTGTACTGCCATTAGGATACAAAATTATATGTAACTGAATTATTACCTGGTCCGTGATCAAGACCTTCCAGATATATTTAGATATCGGGAACCAATCCTTTTCACACGATCAACCTGAGTTATACTCCAGACTAGCTTATTCAATGCATCTAGACCTTGCAACCTGTTCAAGGTCTGTAATTTTAATTCATCACGAACAAACTTAAAGCAATACTTGGATCAATTCCACTGATCCAAGGCTAGGTATTATAGGTGGATAACTCTATAATTCATTCCGAGATCAGATTAAACTCAGATACAAAATGAAAGAAATAAAAGAGTCCAATCATATTCCGACTCAGTCAAAGATCTGCAATCTGCAAAGAAGATACAGTACATATCAAGCATGATTTCTCAATCAAGGAACACATCCTTTTACAAAGAAACCATATATCAACACTTGAATGCTCAGGAGGAGGTAACAACAGTTCAGGGTGTTACATGCTTCCCTCCTAAAAGATTCATCGTCCCGATGATTACATATTTGATTAACCTTCAGGTCAACCAATTTATCAGTACACAAACAATGTGACTATTTCCAATTTGAATAGTTCCAGAAATCAATGTCACAGCATATTTTATTCAACCTGAATAATGTTTGCCTTCATCTGGCTTTCATAAATACTAAAAAAAAAAAGTTCATAAAAGAATTTTTTGTCAGCATGATTTCATTACGTTGAAAAGAGAAGGAAAAGAAATTTTCATCTCTTCCAGATTTTCCCAAGTTGCACTTTCTTCGTTAAAGCGGTCCCACTTTGGACCTTACATTCTTTGTATTTCACGATTTCTTAAATGCAATTGGTGAGTTTCCAACACTCGTGTGGGTTTAACCACGATTATTCCTGGGTCTTGGACCTGCAAGGAATTCCAATTTAAAACATGTGACAGATCTGAAACGTATTTCTTAAGCAAAGAAATATGGAAAACATCATGCATGCGAGATAAAGCAGGTGGCAATGCTAAACGATAAGCTACAGGATTGATTATTTCGACAATTTCGAAAGGTCCCACGAATCAAGGTGACAACTTGGCAGCCTTGCCAAAATTTATAGAACTCTTTCTGGGTTTAACACGAAGAAAAACCTTCTCACCAAGCTCAAACCTTCGATCAACCCGCTTAAGGTCAGCATAGCTCTTCTGCCTATCTGCTGCTTCCTTTAATCGTTCACGAATCAGCTTAACTTGCTATTCCATTTCTGTGAGAATCTCTGGTCCAATTACCACTCTATCCTCAACACTGTCCCAACTAACAGGAGTTCTGCACTTTCTTCCATAAAGTGCTTCAAATGGTGCCATTTTAAGAGATGAGTGATAAGTATTGTTGTATGTGAACTCAACTAATGGAAGATACTCCTCCCATTTATACTGTTGATCCATGCAATACATACGCAACATGTCCTCCAACACTTGATTTACCCTCTCAGTTTGTCCATCCGTTTCCGGATGATATGCAGAACTGAAGTTTAGTTTCGTTCCAAGAGCTGCGTTAAGCGTTTGCCAAAACCTTGATGTCATTCTAGGATCCTGTCGGATAATAATCAGTGCGTACACCATGCAACCTGAAAATTTCATGTACGAATCTTTTGGCCAGCACTGGAGAATCATCCTTTAGATTTCCAGCGATGAAATGAGCTACCTTAGTCAGTTTATCTACAACTACTAGGATAACATCATGTTTATTCCTGGACATGGGTAATCCTTGTACAAAATCCATGGTTATTACTTGCCATTTGTACTGCGGTATGCTATGAGGATATAACAGTCCAGCAGGGTGCATATGTTCTGCCTTCACCTGCTGACATTCCAAACAATGAGTCACAAATTCAATGACATCCTTTTTCATACCTTTCCAAAAGTATTGCTGTTTCAAATCAGCAAGCATCTTTGTGATACCCGGGTGTCCAGAGAAAGGTGAATTATGAAATTCAACTAACAACTTCTTTCTCAAATCGTTCAGCATAGGTACATATACCCTGTTTTCATAACACAAGATTCCTTCATTATCAAAATGAAAACCTTCATACCTTATATCCTTAGGTTCTGCAGCAAGCGCTGCTTTTACTCGTTGAAAGTATGCATCTGATTCTGAGGCACTTTTTACTTCATCTTTAAACTGAGTTCTTAATGTTATAAGAGCAGAAATGTGCCTCCTACGACTTAGAGCATCAGCTACTCTATTCTCCTTCCCTTTGATATAGCTAATATCAAAGTCATATTGTGATAAAAATTCTAACCACCTTCTCTGTCTGGCATTCAGATTAGGCTGAGTGAAAATATATTTCAGTCCTAAGTGATCAGTTTTCAACTCAAAAGGTTTCCCAAGTAAGTAGTGTCTCCAGACTTGAAGTGCATGAACAATAGCAGCAAGTTCCAAATCATGAGGGGCATAATTCAGCTCATGTAACTTAAGTTTTCTACTTTCATATGCTATGACCTGATCATTTTGTAGCAAAACACCTCCAAGGCCTTCCCCAGAAGCATCCGTTACAACAGTAAAACTCCCATTAGGGTCTGGTATAGCTAATATAGGTGCAGAAGTCAACTGGTCTTTCAGACTTTTGAAAGCCACTTCGCACTTGTCATTCCACATGAATTTCTTATCCTTCTTTTGCAATGAAGTTATTGGTGCAGCTACTTTAGAAAAATCCTTTACAAATTTTCTATAAGAACCAAAGAAGACCCATGAAGCTTCTTACTTCATGCACATTCTTTGGTGCAGGCCACTCAGTTATTGCCACTATTTTTGAAGGATCTACAGCAATTCCTTCTTTACTTATGACATGACCCAAATAGTGAACTTCTGAATCAAAGAAAGAACATTTGGATAACTTACCATACAACTTTCTTTTTCTCAGAATTTCCAAAACTATCTTCAAATGCTCATTGTGCTCCTCAACGCTTTTAGAATAAATGAGAATATCATCCAAGAATACAAGTACAAACTTGTCCAGATATTCTTGAAAAATATTGTTCATTAAGTTCATAAAGGCTGCGGGTGCATTAGTTAATCCAAAGGGTAGAACCGTGAATTCATAATGTCCGTACCTTGTTCGGAAAGTTGTTTTATGAATATCTTCTTCTCTAATCCTTAACTGATGATAGCCAGATCGAAGATCTATCTTAGAATAAACCGCTGCTCCACGCATCTGATCAAATAGATCATCGATTCTAGGAAGTGGATATCTGTTCTTGATTGTTGCTTTGTTCAACATCCTATAATCAATACACAAAACCTTAGTGTTCCATCCTTCTTTTTCACAAATATCACACAGCGCACCCCAAGGTGAAACACTTGGTCTAATCAAACCTTTTGTCAAAAGTTCTTGCAACTGTGCCTTAAGCTCGACTAACTCTGTAGTAGTCATCCTATAAGGTGCTTTGGAAATAGGTTCAGTTCCCGGTTTGATTTCAATGGTGAAGTCAAATTCTCTCTTGGGTGGTAACCCTGGTAATTCCTCAGGAAAAACATCCCTGAAACTTTGTAATGAGAGGGAATTTGTTTCATGAAATCATCATCTTCTTCTAAAGATTCAGATATCTTTACAGCATAAAGAGTGCATCCTTTATTTTTAGCCTTTTTAAGCTGCATAGCTGACAGTTTTCTAACTGAAATTTCTCATTTCACACCTTGAATCTCTGCGGTTTCCAGCTGATCATCTAAACACTTTATGTTCTTTTCATAGCAATCTACCTTTGCTTTATGGTCAGCTAACCAATTGACACCGATGACAATGTCATACGATCCCAAAGGTGTAACATAGAGATCAACTTCCGTGGAAAAGTTAGGTAAGTCAAGGACTGCCCCAAAAAGACACATACTCACTGTATGAACAGAGTTATTACCATACTGTACAGTCCAAGATTTATCCATTTTTCCAGCTTTTCTTTTAAGTTTAGAAGCAAGTTTATTAGAAATAAAACATTCAGTAGCTCCTATATCAAAAAGAATAGTGCGGGTATGCCAAATAACTTACCCTTAACTTCTATAGGTGTCACTTGCTTTTCAAACTTGCTTGTCGCTATGCAAAGCATGTATCTTATCTTTCTTTGATTACGATCATCCTTCTTCAAAGGGCATTGATTAGCGTAGTGATATTTGCCACAATTGTAGCAGCCTCCTACGGGTCCCTTTTTAGGCTCAAAGTTTCCTCCACCTTGTAATTGTCACGTTGTCCTCCATAGGGCTTTCGCCCATTGTTATAATTTTTAGAAAAATTATCCCTTACATTTCAAGCAGCTTATTTACTACCGCTTTCTTTATTGTTATCTCCGGAAACTTACTCTTGTTTCCAAACTTTTTCCATGGTCCTTTTAAGGTGCAAGAGAGGTTGAAGAGGGATTTGCAGTCTTCTTCCGCACTTCCTCTTTATGAGCAGAAATAGCCTTTAATTTCTGTTCTTGCCTTATGGCCTTTTCAACAACTCCTTCCATAGTGGTGGATTTGTGAACATCGACCTCTCCCCTATCACGGGATTCAATCCCATGATGAATTTCCGTATTTTGAACTTCTCGTCAGTTTGATACTGCGGTACATACTTGAGGAGTTTTGTAAACCGCTCCCAGTATTCAGTTACCGTTAGCTTCCCTTGAGCTAAGTTCTGAAATTCTATCATTTTCTGATCATAGAAAAGTTGTGGCAGCCAACGTTGCCTAAAATAGCCTTTAAATTGATCCCAAGTAATATTGGTCTCATCAATGTTTAGTTCAGCTTTACGGCTATCCCACCACGAAGATGCTTCGTGGGAAAGCTGATAGGCTCCCCAAATAGCTTTGGTTTCCTCTGAGAAGTTCCTTATTGCAAAGTACTTCTCCATTTCACTGAGCCAGTTCTCAGCTCCATCTCCTAATGTGGTGCCATCATACTTAGGTGGACTTATCCTTTTTATATCATTAGTGAGTTTCACGCTAACTCGGCCTTTTTGTTTTCTGGTTGGACAGGTGCATTTACAGCATTAACATCAACACCCATATTGGGGTTGTCCTCAGGAGGTTGCTGATTATTATTATCAGCTTCTTCATCCTCCTCATTTCCCATCACCTGTTGTTCAAGTACAGCTAAGCGATCTCTTGTGTCCAACAAGGCAGCAAGGATCTCATCAAGTTTCTGGGTTGTTGCCGCTCCTCCTTCAGGTGGAGCATTATTCGCAACGTTCCCCCTTGTTCTAACCATTTTCTGTTACAAGAAAATTCAAGTTTTTATCAGATTATGGACACAATAGGTCCAAGAGCTGCAACCTTCAGCTCTGATACCAAGATGTAACATCCTCATTTTAGACAATAGAACAAGTCAATTTTTTTTTTTTTGATAATTGCATCCTGGTTCTAAATACATAATTTAGAACTCACAAATCAAATAACCATTCTTATAAGCATAACCATATCCATTGTAATGACTCTGAGTACCTCCGATCTATTCATTCTCCATGACTCGGTAATCTACCGATCTATTCATGAGTAATAAGAGTTGGCGTTTTTATTTAACACTTCACTCTTGCGGTTCTCTTCCCTATTCTGGGATTCAGAATGCTCTGTCCAAGGAACCTAACTGAATAATTGTTACCATTATTCATCGGCATCTCATCCCTTAGACTAGGTGAATTAGGACAACGCAATCAGCAACTTGCGATACTTTGGCCAAAGATTTGAAACATACTGTTTATGTCTCGTATTCCTTAACGGCATACTCTCAAATCAACTGGAATACGCCCTTCACCCCATTCTTATGTTATGTAGAATGTCTTATACCGACTTCTGTCAGTCCCTCCTATCTCAACTTATTCACTCGGAAACGGATTAACAAGGTGATAACGTTATATGGATGCCCACGAGGATTAGGGATACGATGACGTACTGGTTCAACCCTAGTTAAACCAGTGTGTCAAGATACCCCGATTCTCCTAGGCAGCCTTGTAACGTGATCACATTCCTAATCGGTCCCTGAGTAACTCGTTTGAGATCAAAGTGTAAATCTTAGCGATCAATGCAAAGGGTGTCATCATAAGTCACCTACATTGTTGTAACTTCGAAAAGATCCTAATCTTCTCGGAGGTACAACCCTGCAGTTGACTTGTGCCGTCAACCTTTAAATCTGCCTCGAAAAGATCTACTTATTAATATGCGTTACGCACGTTGAGTTTAAATTACATTAAAGACGTTCCCCTAAGGTTAGCCTTTCCCGATCCCTGGATTCTTCATCTTAGGATGACCTTCCTCAATAAAACCCATTCATGGTGGAGATATTAAGGCCAAGGTCTCATCAAGGAGTTCTTAGAATATACATAATTCTAAAACAACGAAATCGGTCAATATCTCATAGACTTCACATGAGATTGACATCTGAACCCCATTAGGTTTATATCAGTTTTCATAATCGAATTACTATCATACTATTTGTATCAAGATATAAATGATTAAGAATCAATTAAATGTTGTCCTGTCATAATCAAGACTAGGGATCAATAATTTAGTTCATCTTGTTTAGCGTTCTGCTTGGGTTTACTTTAACCCTATCTTCCCAAAAAGACAGTGAACTAAATTTCAATTTAGCTTTCGATAGAACATACAAGAACTACTAAACACTCATAAGAATTCAATCACATATTCTTGTAAGATTTCATTGGTATTCACAAAAGTCACCAATTATACAATGATAACAATACTCTCACGACATAAGAACCGGAGAAATACTAACTATCAAGATAGAAATACAATCACATAAGTATCAAATATCCATTTCATTCCTTTTGGTACTAATCAAATACATTTTATGCATTGACATACTTGATACATTACTCAACCGAAAAGGAACATCTTTCCTTATATGGTACATTTAGAAAATCAAGCGGTAATTCATTATAAAATCAATTTAAACAATCTGATCGCTCTATCGATCTACATGATTTTACCACTTACGGCATCCATCGCAAAAATTGTCAACATGGGTCGGCCAATGAATCGAGCATGATAAGAACTAACCTCTAAAACAATTGCAATACATCAATTGTTTTCATTAAACACCCTGTTTAAATGAGATCAAATCATTAAAACGTTAGTGACCAAGAAGACAAATGCATCTAACCAACTATCCATCTGAATCCCAAGGACAACAACATCAGACGGATTATATATTCAACATAATAAATAAATAACCTTTCATGATTCCATCAGCATGATAGAACAATTCCAAAAGTTAGATAAACAATTATATCAACCTATACTTTATAACAGAAGAGAAATAAACGAATAATACTTATTTCCTTCAGATCTAGCTCATGACTGTACCGTCTTTTCAAGAGCAAGGCATTCACTTAATACACAAGCAAATAAATCAGTCGAGACCATCAACAGCACCACTGTTTTGTTAAAGCTTACAAGAAAGCAACTACAGTACAGTAGCCCTCATGCCAAACAACGGTGTCTATCAACAAGCAGACTCAGTATGTCCTCACGCAAGAAGCGACAGACAAGAAGATATTAAATGCCGTTACCTGTTAAGGTGAAATCGACTACTCCTAAACTCAATCAAGCTCAGAAATGGATATCTATGCACAGAAGACGTAACATGCCAACAATACCTTATGACAACCTTCAACTCATTCAAGTCCTTTCTACACTGTAAGGCTTTTAGACCCAAGGTCGAATTCAAAGGATCTCTTCTATTATCGCAGTCAACAAGAGACTCGAAATCATTTTAGCAATGACAATTCCCTATGACTATGCAGAGAGATTTTTAAACAAAATCCACGCAACATGCACAGCCACATCTATCTGGAATGTAATCAGAAAGAAAACATAACATAACATAACATAGTCACTTCTGAACGCATCCAGAGTTGAAAGTATGTTATTCACGACCTACTTTATAAAAGCCATAATACATAATGTCAAGTTATTTTAAGAAATCCAACAAAGCCAAAAACATTACATGTTCATACTCAAGCTTATATAGATACAGTGACACAGATTACCAATCAAGGATTTAAAACTAAATCCGTATATCAGTATTCACAATATAGCTTTTACAGAAGCCGATATACAAGATATCTTTCCAAACTCAAGGAACCCAACAGTGTCGAAACAATAGTAACTAAGCAAGCTTAATTTGAGATAGGTACTGTAGTTACCTAGAAAGGATTCCACGAACCCGAGTAACAAAGATATCAAATAAATAATAAACAATGATTCCCAACTGTGCCAACAATGATAAACATTAAAAATCAGGCTTAAACAAATCACTGATTTCGTAACAAGAATTCCAACTGAATCTCTCCAATATTCTCGAACAAGCTTACACAGAAGGAAACGTAACAGTACAACCAGGGAGTCTGTACCAAAATTTATTACAAATAACAGAGGTCGTATGACCTGTTACTTCTTCTAGACTCCAACGAAACTCAAATTACCAATATTCAAAGATATATAAAGCTTCCATAGTGGTCCATAGTGCACGAATCATTCAATGGACTCTACAGAGTCGTTTCAATATAATAAACATATATATATATAAACGGGTTGAATCCCCTTAACCTTCACGAAAGGGAAAAACAACTCCAGTGAGGTCGTAATGAATACTGTAACACAATATGTTACCTCTTCACAATAACTATAAAATTCATAACGAAACCCAACAAAAATCCATAACCACCACTAAATAATAACCACGACATAGCTTACAAAAAGTTCAATTTTAACTGAACAATCAAACAAATGTCCATCAGTATCCCTTCCAACAAGTACCCACAACAAGCAACAACGGCAAGTATCAACAACAAGCATCGACTTCGAGTATAAATCAACAAGCATCACAGTAGCCTATACCCATCACAAGAAAATTTATGGGCTCTCAGCAAGCAGGCTGAGCATACCTTCTTTTCATATATTTCGCATATAAAAGCCGGAATGCAAAACACAAAGAAATATAGCAACAGTTCAAATATAATAAACACCCATCAAGGGTTAAATTGAAAAGTTGAACTAGCATGAAGATACAGTGTCGAAAATCACACAAGGATACCATAGAAACCATCTAAATCCAGAAATCATTTGAACAGAGTTGTTCTAATGAAATCATTTGAAGAAGAGCAAGATTTTTAAAAGTTAGGGCCTAACATGCCTGGATATTTGCTCAAAATTCCAAAGCAGACCACTGAAAGAGCTCGGAATTTCTTTTCCTTTTCCAAGTTAGAGCCACCAAAAAAATTTTGCTATTTCCATGACATATATATTTTCCTTGCCAGAGGAAAGAGCTAGATTAGCTCATACTCGCCATGCAACACCAAGAAGATCAAAGTGCGAAGAACCAATGAACAGGCAGAGGGAAAACCGGAATTCGTGATAAGCCAAACAAACCATTAACTTTCCAATTTTCATGCCTTCTCGTGAATTCCGAGCTCGACTACCGAGCTCATTAATTGCATTTACTCCCAATTTCCCACTCAAACTCCACTGCCACCGACCGCCATAGTTGGCGATAGACAAGAGAAATTCCAAGACCATTTCCAATTTTGGCGACCTGCCACGTCGGCTCAAGTTAGCCGTTTTAAAACCTCCACCAATTACCTGTCCCTCATGCTTATCCACGCATTTAATAACATAGAAACTACCGCCCATGGTTCGCACCCCTCCATAGGTCCCCTTACATCCTTGTTCAATAGTTAGGTTAGTAACTTAGGTTAGAATTTAGGATAACACCTAGTCTAACTTCTTAGAACATAGATATTAACTTAGAACATTAGCTCTTAGCCTAGGTCTAGGTTAGATTAACACTAACCCCTAGGTTAAGTTTAGTTTTAGGTTACTAACATTTATAATTCCAGTTAGGTCTAACATTTCTTACGCTCAGAAAAAGACCCACAACATGCATTCTCGAACAGGGTTAACTCCTGTACTGCCATTAGGCTACAGAATTATATGTAACTGAATTATTACCTGGTCCGCGATCAAGACCTTCCAGATATATTTAGATATCGGGAACCAATCCTTTTCACACGATCAACCTGAGTTATACTCCGGACTAGCTTATTCAATGCATCTAGACCTTGCAACCTGTTCAAGGTCTGTAATTTTAATTCATCACGAACAAACTTAAAGCAATACTTGGATCAATTCCACTGATCCAAGGCTAGGTATTATAGGTGGATAACTCTATAATTCATTCCGAGATCAGATTAAACTCAGATACAAAATGAAAGAAATAAAAGAGTCCAATCATATTCGACTCAGTCAAAGATCTGCAATCTGTAAAGAAGATACAGTACATATCAAGCATGATTTCTCAATCAAGGAACACATCCTTTTACAAAGAAACCATATATCAACACTTGAATGCTCAGGAGGAGGTAACAAAAGTTCAATTTGTTAAAACATTAGCTAAAAGTGAAGAAGTTCTTTGTGAAGGTCCAAGGAAAGAGAGTTCGGCGTTTGAGAGTTGGTCCTAATTCGAACAAGAGGAGAGAGCCAAAGGGTATTCATGGTAAGTTGGATTCTTTGTGGTTGGGTCCATTTCAAATTCAGGAAGCTTGTGGTGAAAATGCCTTTCTCTTATCATACTTGGATGGAAATCCATTGGGATTTCTTAGAAGTAGGAAATATTTGAATCAAGCACAATCGGTTAAAGTGAGTTTTCCCTCATCTTGTACTATAGTTTATGTTGTTTACCCTTTTCCATTGTGTGTGTTTTGGTTTGTTTTCTGTCTTGGTGTGGTTTTGGTTGGTGTGTTTCCTTCCTTCTTTCTTTCCTTAGAATTGTACATGACTCTGTAAGGCCCAATAGATAAGGCACTCGATCAATGTTATGGGTTTTAAATCTTGAGATTATGGATCCTCATGCCATGTTTTCTCCCTATTCAATCAATGCCATGTCCCCAAGCTAGAGCCATTGTTATCCCCTCAAAATTTTCCTTCTTTTTCCAAGTCTGGACTTAGAATTTTTGAGTTATTACCCTTTGAAATGGTCCAATCTAAGTATTTTTAAATCTAGCACTTCCTAGAGATCAAGGATTTTTAGAAACACCTCCATCAGATAGAGAATTATTTCCCCTTTCCAGAAAGGTATGGAAATCATCCTAGCTCCTTGTATTTCACAAGTTATGGCTCGGCGGAGTTTGGAGGGGAAATTTTCCCTTGACGGGCCCGCGGAGGAAATTTCTACACTTAGCCCTTTTGGCAGGCCCATGGAGGGGAAGGAAATGCATTGGCGGAGGTAGGAGATAAATTTTTCACTTAGCCCTTTTGGGGTTAAAAGGCTCAAAGGAAAATTTTGGCCCGTAAGCCCGCAAAGGAGAAAGGAAAATAAATGGTCTTCGGCCCGCAGATGAATCACAAGGTGCCATGTGTCCTCGAAGTAATGGGCCAATGGAGGAAAGTTAGACTTCAAATATTTTGGTGAAAATGGTCACAAAATTCAAAGGTGAGCCGTGACCCTGCATTCAATCAGATCACGCCACGTGTTCTCGCCAGATCGGAGCAGCGGGCCGTGGGAGAAATCAAGATTTCGAGCCATTTTCCAAAAATGGTTAGAATGTTCAGAATTACATGGAGACCCTATATCTAGTCAAAGCATGCCACGTGTCCTTGCAGATTGGGGCTACAGTCCGTAGATTTTTTTGGGAAATTTTTCCAAAAGGGAAAAATTTGAAGTTTGACCCCGCCAACCCTAATTTTGACTTTGTATTTTGCCATTTTTCCCTAAATCTTCAGAGGGCCATATCTTTCGAACCAGAGCTCGGTTTTTCACATTTTTGATATCAATGGAAAGATGTTGAAATTATCTACATGATGGACACTTCAATTTTACATTTTTATGGATTTTTGTTGGAGAAAATTGAGAAAACGTCTCTGGTATGTAAAAATAATAAAAGTTCCTCCCAACTTCACTCCAATGTTCTCCTGCCATGTGGATGGCCCGATTTCAAATCAATTAGGGAAAAGGATCGAACGGTTCATATGAAAACTAGAAAATTGAAATATGAAACACATTTTTGCACATAGAAGCTCATTTTTGTTCATCAAAAGTGTTTTCTTTATTGGAGAGGAATTTGGAAGAGGGGAAATGATCAAATTTGTTTGCAATGGCCCAAGATCCAAATGCATGGAGAAAATCTAATGTCTTATATTCAAACTAACAAATCGTGTGTAACGTTTTCTCATAGGATCTAGTTTTTACATGACATGGGAATTTTTCTTCACAAGGATGGAATTCTAAGAGGCATGGATAATTTATAGGTTTGTAACTATTCAAATTTGGGGAATATAATAACCGTTCAAATTGTCATTCGTGGGGTGACAATCGAATTTGAAAACTAGAAGAACATTTTTGTGAATAGGGGGAAAAATGACATTTAGTCTTCTTCTATTCTCCTCCTCTCGCATTTTTCTTCTATTCCCACCCGTACAAGTTTCAACTCGAGTTCAATAAAAAAGGAAGGAATTTTATGTCCCCCTTGATGGAGAAATCAATTGGTGATTTTTGACCAACATGTTTTATTTTGTCTTGTTCTCAAAAATTACAAATTTATCTTTCTTCTATTAGTTAATACATGTTATGAACTTTACGATCAATGCATATAGGCATCCGATATTAAACCTATATCATTGACCTTCTTTCCTTCTTTCCCACTCCCTTTCCCATACTTAGATTAATTTATGCCCTAGTAAGAAATTGCAGGCTTTGCCATAGGGTCAATGGAGTGCCCCTATGGATCTCTGGTTGAAGAACCAGCATTAAAATCCTTCGGTTTTACATGCTAAACAATGGGAGCTGCACCATCCAAATGTAGAGGGACTTAGATTCCCATAGCATTGGCTTGAAATCCACAAATTTGTCCACAAGACAAATTTTCTATCCAATACAATGGCAAGATCTTCTCATAATTCTCACATAAAGGAGGGACTCATCTCTCGTGCACGCCTCGGGTAAGCGCCTAATGCTCACTAGGTGATAGGATGATGCACATGGGGTTATAAGTTAGTAGATGGGTAAAAATGACTATAGTAGCTTAGATGATGAAAGGAAAACAATTTTTTTGTTGGAAACTAGAAGGGAAAGAAGCTTTTGAAAATATCAAAAAGTCAATTACCCAAACTCCAATTCTTGCTTGTCCTAATTTTGAGAAAGATTTCTTAATCTATTGTTATG
This sequence comes from Taxus wallichiana var. yunnanensis, assembly GCA_018340775.1. Taxonomy (NCBI): domain Eukaryota; kingdom Viridiplantae; phylum Streptophyta; class Pinopsida; order Cupressales; family Taxaceae; genus Taxus; species Taxus wallichiana. The sequence goes on from CM031239.1 coordinate 685,748,576, forward strand.
CCACCGAGAATACTTTGGCTGCCATTCTGATACAGAAAAATCACGAGGGCTATGAACTACCTATTGCTTTCATGAGTCATGTCTTGAAGGCTCATGAATTGAAATATACTCAGATGGAGAAACATGATTTTTTCATAGTTAAAGTGGTCAAGCAATTTTGTTTCTATATCCTCAATTCTCACTCAATTATCTTTGTGCTTGATACAACTATTAAATCAATTCTCACACAACAAGAATTTGGGACTAAAAGAGGGAATTGGGTGGAAAAAGTACAGGAGTATGATATGGACATCAGGCCAACTAAGTTAGTCTGAGGTAAGGGACTCTGTGAGTTAATTGCTAACAGTGCTAAAGATGATCTACCCAAGGAAGACATAAATATCCCCACTATTCTTTTTCTTAGTTTGAGTGATGAATGGTATCGACATTGCTCATTTTCGACATATGGAGAATGCTCACCCCATTTAAGTACCAAGGAGAGAAGGTCCATAAAGCTAAGATTTACACAATATGTACTTTGGGACAATTCTTTATTTAAAAGAGGAATTGATGGAAGGTTTCTCAAATGTGTGGATAGAGAACAACAGAAGAAGTTTCTTAGAGAATTCCATGATCAAGCTTGTGGAGGGAATTTTTCATCTGCCATGACTACTCATAAAATCCTTCATGTAGGCTATTACTAGCCAACCTTATTCCGAGATGTAGCTAAATGGGTAGGTAAATGTGAAGCTTGTTAGACTTTCGTGGGGAGGCCCAAGCTAGCTACCTTGCCACTTAAACCAGTAATAATAGAAGAACCATTTCAACAATGGGGACTTGAATTTGTAGGAACTCTCAACCCTCATTCCATTTTTGGGCATACTCATGTTTTGAATGCTACCGACTACTTCACAAAGTGGGTGGAAGCTATTCCGGTGAGAAGTACAACTTCTGAGGTGGTCTACAACTTTATCAAAGAAAACATCCTGATTAGATTTGGAGTACCAAACAAAATTGTCACTGATAATTCTCCCAATTTCTCTTCTTATGAGTTAATGGATTTCTACTATGGGTGTGGAAGTTCCGTTACACATGCTTCTGATTACTATCCCTAGGAAATGGACAAGCAGAATCAATAAACAAGAATTTGGTAACCATCATTTGAAATCTTGTTAATGAATCACAAAGGAATTGGCATAAGAATTTGTATGATGCTCTTTGGGTAGATAAAATCACCCCAAAAAGTGAAATTGGGATGTCCCCTTTCCAAGTAGTGTATGGAATTGCCACTTTGCAGACTAATGAAGGTCATTGAAGATTCAAACTTCTTGGTGCTTTGGAGAAGAGAATCATGTAGCTACATAGGTTAGATGAAGACATGTTGCAAGTGGTAGATAGGATTTCGCACATAAACAAAGAGTAAAACAACTATTTGATAAGAAGGCCATACCTAGAGACTTCCAAGTTGGAGACATTGTTCTACTGGGACAAGAGGTGGGAGCCTCGGGGAAGTCATGGCAAGTTTGATTCTCTCTGGTTGGGTCCTTTCAAAATCGAGACAGTTCATGGAGAAAATTCCTTATACTTGAACTATATAGATGCAACATCTCTTCCATTACCATATAGCAGGAAATATTTGAAGTTGTTTCAATCCTAGGTTATTAGGTAGTTCTTTGTATATTTTTGTGTATTCCTTATTTTTGGTTTTGTGTGTCTCTGTACACACCCAAAATTACATGTGCTACATTGTTAGAAAATGGTTAGAAAAGTCCCCCATGATTATTCTTGTCCTTTTAGAATGTGTTCAAGTTTCTAAACCCATTTGAATTGTATATTTGTAGCTTAGACATCCTTACTTAGATTTTCCATGCTTTCTTCTAGCTTCTTGCTTCATTTAGTGCATGTTTTGGCCTTTAGTGTTAGAATTGCCTCCCAGGTAGGGTGATGGTCCTTGGACTACCTCCCGAGTAAGGCGGTGCTCTGGGACCACCTCCCTAAGCAGAGAAGTGGTCATGAGCTCTTTTTCCATAATTCTCCATGCGCAATTCAAACGTGTGTGATTTAACTTAACTTGACTTCTAGGGCACGTTTGTGAACCAAACTTTGTAAAAATAGTCTTGATTTCTTGGTATTCCTTCCCTCTTCTATTTTTAAGTAAATTTAATTAGTTTGAACTACCTCTTCACTTAATGATTTAGCACTCCAAAGTTTCCTTCTCGCATGAAGGCACATCCCAACCAATTCCTATATATTTAAAGCTTGTATTCAAGAAAATGGCCTGAGAATTTTATGCATCTTGCATAGTATTGTTGTCACAATCTTGTTGGAAATTACATAACCAAGATCTGTTCACTTATGTTATCTCTCTTCCACTTGCATTGTAACTGAGACCACCTTAAAGTTGTCACCGCTTAAGCACATTCTCATGTTGCTTCCTTTGCATTCCCAATTCCTTGGACTCATATGGACACACAGAGAAAGAAAGGATAAAATGAGGGGAGAAATTACTACATAGCTAGATTTACCTTTATTCTGTGAATTTTAGGTTGGATTTGTTGTTTGATTCCTTCATTCCTTCAATTTATCATTATTACATCATATCAAATAGAGTAGAAATATATTTCCTTTCATTTGCAAGTAATTAGTTGATTTCAAGAGGTTTTTAATCTTTCATAGCAGCCCCCAGTGACGGATCCTCTTCTTCCCATGCATGTGGATCTCGAAGGATAGAATATCTCTAGGAGGTTGTCTAAACATCATAGATCATTTGGAAATTTTCTTGTTTTAAGTTAGTTTAGTTTCAATACACTCAGCATAGGTGAATAACCACACCGAGTTATCTCACTTGTTTAGTTTTAGTGTAGAAATATTTTAATTATTTAGAATAGAAGAAAATTGTTGTTTGTGATTGTAATATTTTAGTTTTGTAATTTTTTAGATTAGTTTCCTTTCAATGAGTAGCATAGATTGTTAGTTTCAACTTGGTTAATTTGGACACTTCAAACTAGATCAACACTTAGATCCAAGTTAGGAAAAAAAACCATAGGGAATTTATGCTACCCATTCATAGCCTCTAAATCTCCCCTTTTCCAACTTAGCTACCAGAAGATCACACTAACATATCTTAATTACTGATCATCCTATAGTTAGCCACACACATTCAACATCATCTTCTCTAGCACGACCTTGGGGGTCAAATTTTACTAAAGGTTACATGTCAATTTTCATCCGTACAAATTGGTGAACTCGACAAGAAGGATTAATTCCTTCTCATTTCCTTTTCTTTCCTTGTTATTACCTCACCTCTCCATTTCTTCTCCTATTTATGTAGGTTTTTATATTTTCTAAAATATGTCTAGAAGAGAGGTTGGTGGGCCATTTGGCTCTGATAGATATTACACTAACGTTTAACCACAACGGTCCCCTTCCCTTTCAAGGTGGGGTAATAATTAGAAAATTAATGTTTAAAACTCCCTAGTTACACTTCAAACCCCATTAGTTATGTAAGGATAGAGGAGGTTGATCAACCGTTAAACATGCAATACGGTCAACCCAATGTAAATTACATTGTTATCACAAATGGAACATGTTCTTACCATAGAGTCTTGTCAAGACCTCATATTGCCATGCAATCAATAGAAGATGATACATTCAAACAAATAGTTAATCCTATTTTTCAGATAGATGGGTCTTTGGATATAATGAAGGCTATAGCCTTTGATATTTTGAATTCCTATCCTAAGATTCTCACTTCAGAGGAAGACAAGAATCATAACACTGAACAATTCATGACAAGGTATCATGAGCTCGATCAATCAAACCCTATGTGATAGGAACCCCAACAATGGACTCAATCCTCTCCCAACAATATTATTTCTACTTTAGTATGGAGGATTAGATAACTATAAAGTTCCCAGAATTCACAACCAACACATGCAGTAGGGTAGAACATGGGGTATCCAGTTGACAACAAAGGATACATCCCTTCTAATGAGAAACCAATGCAATATCCTGTACAACAAGGTTATCCAGTTCATTCAAATCTAGGTGATCTTCTCACAGGGTTAGACACACTAGGGATGGGTCCTCATCCTTCTAAATCTTATCCTATGCAAGGGCTAGCTGGAAGTGCATTCTCAAATGTCACAACAAGAAATGTGACGTTCCATGGTTTTATGCATGCTAGTCCATATCCTGGTACTATCCCACCTTACATGCACATGTATTCAAAAATACCCAGATGGACCCATATAACATTCCCACTCCCTACATGCCATATCAAGGGACCCCATACATTCCCATCAATTCTTACAATGGAGGTTATCCGGCTCCTCCTTCACCTTCTCCTCAAGGATCTTCAATGGTGGAAACTTACGCAATGGGTATGAACGTTGAGTACATAAAGGAGCCTCTTGACTTCACCATACGTGGTGTCATGCTTCTACTCCCATTTCTATATCTTCCAAAATTTAAGGGAGAAAGAGACTCGAATGCTCATATCAAGGCCTATGCTACTGCTATTAGGGAATTTCTTCCTTGGGATGTTGTAGTGGCTAAGATCTTTCCAAATAATCTCGAAGGAATCACACTAGATTGGTATTACCATATTCCGGAAGCTTCTATAAATTCCTTTAAAAACTTTCTTCTAAGTTCATCAAAGCATTTGACATGAACATTTTTTGTGTACGGGGATTAGGGAGTTCTTGTTTATTAGACGGGAGAAAAATGAATCTACTACCCAAGTCATCTAGAGATGGAACCAATTTCTATTCCTCAACAAGTGTACCCAACATGGACCAGATGGAACTTTACGATATTTTCCTTCACTCAATCAATGAAGAGACTAGGGAGGAAGTCCAAAAGTTTCCTGTCTGTAGTTATAAGGGAGTATTGGAAGGTGCACTTTGGATTGACCAAACCACTGTAGACAGTGGGTGTAATATATATGGTCCCAATGGAAAATTGGTATCCCCAAAATAAAACAATACAAATTATCATAACAATAGTTCCAAAAACCAAGGACCTAAGGGCATGATTCAAAATCATGGTGCTACCATGAATAGTGCTACTAATCAAGCCAAGAATGTTGGTTTTTCAAACAATGACAATAATAACAATAATAATAACAACATGGGTAATCAAAGTGACCCTAAAACTATCTCCTTGGTCAACACAATTGACGTAAACAATCCCTCTCAAAAGGAAAATCAAACCCAAGGCCCAAACCAATATCAAAACTCTAGCCAAGGGGAAGTGAATCATGGTTATAAAAATCAATTTCAAAATTATAACTAAGGTTATAATCAACAACAACAAGATGCTTATCAAAGGCTAAGAGATTATGAACCTAAGCTATATTGTGGTTTCCATAAGGTTCAAGGTCATGATGATAGGAATTTCCACAATTGCAACAAATTTCTATAAATGCTTCCCAAAAACCAAAGGCAGCTCTTTGTAGACATGTTCCTAGCAAATCTTGAAACAAACCCACACCTAGCCATCTTCGAACATGTCACATCCAAAAATGTGAACCCTAAATGTCCTAGGGATTCCTAAGTGAATCCTAAAAATATAAACAAGGGCATCCCTATAGGGAAAAATGATCATGAAGCCTAAACTTCTGACAACTCTCAGGTTTCTCCTAAACTTGGTTCAAATGATAATACAAAAATCTTAGGGTTAGTCGAGCTAGAGGTCAAGCCAGAAATTCATGCAACAACTCGATGAAGGAGTAAATTTTAAAACCCCTACCCACTCTTTCTTACCCACAAGATGATGTTCCTATAATCTCAAAGCCAGTAGGAGCCTATGATTTATTATCGATTTGAACAAGACATTTTCTCACATTTCGTTTCTAGATTTGCTAAATAATTCACCTGCGCATCATTTTTAATTGCTCAATTCACTAGGTCTTGGTCATATAATCCATGTTACACCACCTCTTAGTGCTCAAATAAATCATATTGACTTTGACATACATCTATTGGGACATTATAATAGGGATACTAGTTTTTTTTCGATATAGACAAGATGCCATTTGACACTGAAATTGCCTGAAGAGGTGATCCTGCCTTATTTTTACAAGTCTAGGTTTATAAAAATTGCATTAAGAGAGTCATGATTGACGACGGGCTGCTATAAATGTGGTTCCCTTCTCTTTCTTATAGAAGTTGGGATATGGAGAGACAAATTATTCCTCTACAAGAAACACGTTATGGGGGTATGACAATCTTAAAGCAACCTTGATTGGAACCATAGTTCTTCCAGTCACACTTGGTCCAAAAACCATCTTGATGGAGTTTTACATTATTGACAAGGAAACAAGTTATAACATGATCCTTGGGAGACCTTGGATTCATCGAATGAAGGCTATCCCTTCTACCCTGTTCCAGGAGATTAGATTCCTCCATTTGGGGAAGGTCTTCATCACTCAAGGGGATCCTAATCCCTTCGATATACACTTAGAAAACATCAATAAGAAGAAATGAGTCCATACAGAGTATGAACTTCCTATGAATAAATTGAACAAACTACCTCCATCAAAAGATTTAGTCTCGATCACCCCGGGCATGTTGGAGGGTGAATTCATTAACCCAAAAACATTTGAGGTGGTTTTTGAGTAGACAATATTGTCCTAAGGAGAAGACACACATAGGATGAGTGTGATAGGAAATAAGACAATATTGTCCTAAGGAGAAGGCACACTAAAATTTTCCTCCATAATTTCTATTTCATTAATGTATGTATTAGGAATAGGATGTTGTTAAGTATAATTAGTAGTAGCGTTAGATAGAAGATAATGGTGTCTTTTGCCAATTACGACACCGCCAATAATGTATAGTACGGTAATAATCAAAAGTACAATAGAAATGTTGTGGTAAAAATAAATATTTGTCGTAAGTGGTCGAGTAATGTTAAAATGTCAAAGTTGGGGTAAGTAGAGAAGTAGGGTCTACATGATTAGGAATTAGAAATATTATATTGGTAATAAGGAAAATGAGTGAGGTCATAAATATTTTGTGTATTTTATTTGTAAAAAGTCTAAAAATGTGGAACCCATGTGAATTGATAAGGTTTATCTTATCTTAAAAGATAAGCTTACATGTACAGATAAGAGTTAAGGTATGGAATATGATTCGTCAGAGTGGATTTCTTATCCTATCTTATAGATAAGATGGATAATCCTGGAAGTTCTATAAATAAAGAGGCCACCCCCCTCATTTAGCATAGAAGGAAGTAGTGAGAAATATTATGCAGAAGTGTGTAAAGGAAGCCATCGTTTAAAGGTGTGTTGAAGAAGCCATTAAGAGGTGTAATTGTAAAGTTTCTCCCATAGTCTTGGTGGAAGGCAAGTGAAGTCAATAACACTTGAAGTACCTCATGGGTGAGATTGTAACAATTTCATGTTAATATTATAATTTACTCGATATTTTAGATTTATCATCATTCCTTCTTATCATAACCGATGGTATTCTTGTGTTATGTTTGTTGTTGTGTTCAGATTACATCCACCAAACTAAAGGTTGTGCATTAGTAAATAATCATAACACGAGGAGTTCCTGGTGAAGAATTATTATAGTGCCAGATTGGTGATGACATTTTGGTTTCGTTGCCGGGACCATTCCTCGTTGGTGGATTTTCTGGAGAGATATTCCCACTTAGTCAAAAATCATTTGGAGGGTAACCTTGTTTTTACTATGCATAGTAGTTACCATGGTAAAGTCATTTTTTCTGTGAATAGTATTTACCGCAGTAAAGTCACTTTTTATCATGAATAGTATTTACCACAGTAAAGTCACTTTTTACCATGAATAGTATTTACCACAGTAACTTCACTTTTTACTGTGAATAGTGTTTACCACAGTAAAGTCAGTTTTTACCGCAGTAAGTCAAGTTTTACCATAGTTTACCGTGGTCATTTCTATTTTCTATTATAGTGATTTCAATTATTTGTGCACATAAGTCTTGTTGATTGTACTTGTGGGTTGGTATTTCACTGTGGTTACTTTTGAAAATGGGGAAGATTCCTATTTTTTCAGCCCAATCTAATGAAGATGCTTCCTCTTTCATTCAAGAGTTTAAACGATCTTGTATTTGTAATGGCCTTATAAGAAGGGAACAATGGACTGAATTTTTTCCTACCTTTTTGGATGGTTCAGCCCTTAGGTGGTTTGAAACACTAGGTGATAATGTGAAAAACTCATGGGATTTATTAACTGAAAGTTTTCTTGAAGAATTTGGTGAACAACAGAGATATGTAGATCTCATGATCGATATCACAAAGCTATCCCAAGGAGAGAAGGAGAAGATAAGGGATTATCATGCTCGTGTTCTAGAGCTAAGGAGGAAGCTTGATGCCAGATCTAGAAGGAAGAATTAGCGAATGGGTTGATGAATGGTGTGGATAATCTCCTATGTAAGCACTTCATTCTTGGGATGAAGCTAGAGATCAGACAATGAGTGAAGTATGACCACCCAACTACCATTGAACAAGCAAAGGAGATTACAAGAAGGCAAGAAGAAAGCATGGAAGAGGAGCCCAAAGAAATTGTTGCTAAAGTAGAGCCTACACCAGCACCTTTGGTTCATAATCCACAACCACTCTCGGTGAGCACAAATCTTTCTCCTAGTACATCTACTGAGTATGAAGATCTGCTCAAGAAGATGGGTCAGTTAACTATTAATCTTCTTCAAGGAAAAGAATTTAGTTCTCAGGGAGGAGATAGAGGTCCAAAAAGAAATATTTCTGAAGTTGTATGTTATGGTTGTTATAAAAAGGGTCATTATAAGTATAATTGTCCAGATAGAGCTTCTACATCTGGTACAGGAGATAATGATAAAGGAAAAGCACCTGTGAATTCTTTTGATGTAGTAGATAAGAGCATAAATAATGAAGTAGATGTGTTTGTAACAAAAAGAAAGAAAGAAAAAGATAATCAAGATGGAAATGATCCTAAGAAGATGAAAGGAGAAACTAGTAAGAAACATAGGAGAAGAAAGTTGGGTGTGCAAGATTTTATGATTTCACAAGGGCAAGGACCATACTCCATCTTGGAAGATCTATCCAAAAGGCCTGCAAATATTACATATGGTCAACTATTGGCTATGTCTTCGAGAAGAGGCGGGACTGTGAAGTGGAATCAATGCTCGACGAAGGAAGGAGATTGAGGTCCCTGTTTTGGAGGCAGAGGCGGATCCCTATGCTCCACAAGCTGAGGTATTATGTAATGGTATTTCAATTCATGATGTCTTAGTTGATGGAGGTGCTGCAATTAATGTAATGACTAAGTCTGTAATGAATATGTTGGGTTTAAAAATTGATCACCCTTCAACACTTCTATTAAGGTCATTAAATAAGGGAAAAACTAAACCAAAAGGTGTAGTTTCAAATGTGGCAATATCTGTTATGGGTGTTGTATGTGTGGTAGACTTTCAGGTGATGAAAAATGGTATTGTTGCGTACCCAATGTTGCTGGAAAGACCATGGCTAAGGAGAGTTCATGCAAGAAACTATTGGAATGAAGGCTTCATGACACTTGGACATGGTAGAGAGAGGGTGAAGATAAACGTGATCCCTCGGCATCATAAGGCAAAACCTGTGGATTCAAGTGATGAAACTGATGATTGGACATCCTCTGATTACTCTAGTACCAGTGAAGTGGACATTGAAGATGAAGAAAGTGAGGTTGATGTTTCAGTCATGGATATCCTTCCAGTCACACCGAATCATGACCCCATAAAATTATCTGAAGAAGAAGTTGATGATCATCTCCAACAAATAAAGATTGGTGATGTTGTGATGGAGAATGAGAAGGAATCCTACCTCCAGCTCTTTCGAAGGTACATACACATATTCACTTTTGATTACAAGGAACTCCATCAAGTAAGTTGGGTAGAACATTCTATTGAGCTGGTAGATGGTGCTAAGCCTATAAAGCAAATGCCATATAGAATGAATCCTAATTTTTCCAAGACTGTAAAAGAAGAAATAGATAAGTTGCTTGATGCAGGATTCATATTTTCTATGGAGAATTCAGAATGGGTTTCTCCCATTATGATCTCAATAAAAAGAATGGGAAGCTACACATTTGTGTTGATTACAGGAAGCTCAATAAGGAAAGAAAGAAGGATCATTACCCTCTTCCATTCTCAGATCAGACCTTGGACGAAGTAGCTGGCCAGGAGTGTTATAGTTTTGTTGATGGATATAGCAGATACAACCAAGTCCGTATAGTAGAGAAAGATCAGCTGAAGACCACATTCACCACTCCTTGGGGAATGTTTGCTTATAGAGTTATGCCTTTTGGGTTGTGTAATGCTCTAGCAACGTTCCAGCGTTTGATGAATAGGGTGTTTGAACCCTACATTGGGAACTTCATCAGAGTATTTTTGGATGATTTTTACATCTATGGGAGCAAGATGGACCACCTGCACCAGATGGAGACAATATTTCAAAGGTTAGATGAAGCACAAGCCTCACTAAACCCTACAAAGTGTGTCTTTGGATGTTCTAAAGGCGTTTTGTTAGGGCATGTTATATCTAGAGATGGTATTGGTACTGATCCTGATAAAGTTTCAAAAATCAAAGAGTTACCATTTCCTATGAATAGAAGTAAGTTGAGATCATTTTTAGGCCATGTGGGTTACTATAGAAGGTTCATCAAGAATTTCTCAAAGATTACACAGCCACTAACCCAGATTCTTGAAGAAGGATGTTACTTGTGAACCAGAAATAAGGTGTATGAAACTTTTGGACAATCAAGGAAGCCCTGGTGTCTTCACTGTTTTAAAGAATCCAGATTAGAGAAAGCCATTCATTGTGTATACTGATGCCTCAGATGCAGCACTAGGAAGTACTTTGAGCCAAAAGGATGAAAATGAGAATGAACATCCAGTTTACTTTGGGAGCAGACAAATGAGCAGTGTTGAGGTAAATTATACTATAACTAAAAAAGAGGCTCTAGCTATCATTTTTTCTGTAAAGAAGTTTAGAAATTACTTGCTAGGGCAGAAATTTATAGTTGTAACAGATCATCAGGCTCTAAAATATATTGTCAATAAGCCTAACCCATCAGGGAGGATATCAAGATGGATAATTTTTCTACAAGAATTTATAGTTGATATTATAGATAGGCCAAGAAAGAAGCATGTCAATGCAGATGCACTCTCTCGAGCCTATGATGGTTTAGGATCATCTTGTGATGATGATGATTTCCCCGATGTAACATTGTTCTCCCTTAACACAATCCCTAGTGAATACATAGATATTTGGAATTATCCGAAAGAATTCAAGTTTCTTGATGGTGCCAATGCAAAGACTAAGAGAAAGATTACTCAAGTCGGGTCATCCATATTCTATTCTCGCATGGAGTATTATTTCGAATAGGACCTAATGGACAATACAAGAGGGAAGTTGGATGTGATCAAGGGAAGGAGATGCTAGAAGAATTCCACAATGGTACATGTGGAGGGCACTTCTCTGGACAACTTACAGCAAGAAGGATCTTGGATGCAGTTATCACCGCCCAATATTTTTAAAGATTGTTATAATTATTGTAAGACATGTGATATTTTTCAAACACATGGTAACCGTAAGACTTCATCAACTCCATTATGCCCTATTCTTCCACTTGGTCCCTTTGAAAAGTGGGGAATAGACATTGTAGGTCCACTTCCAACTACCCCACACCAAAATAAGTATATTGTAGTTGCCACAAATTATTTAACCAAGTGGGTTGAAGCTAGGCCATTGAAAACAACTTATATGGATGAAGTGGCAAGGTTCATATATGAACGTATTGTCACCGATTTAGTTTTCCATTAGAAATTGTAACAGATCAAGGAAGCCACTTCATTAATGAGGTGGTAGAAGCCGTAGTCAATAAGTTTTCTATTAAGCACGGGGAAGGAAACAACATACAAGCCAAACACAAATGGACAGTGGAACAAACAAATTTTGTGTTGTGTCAAATTCTAGCAAAAGATGCAGCCTTGTAGGTACATAAATGGGATAAGAGGATTCATGCAGCATTGTGGGCATATAGGGAAACATCAAAGTCAGCAACAGGATACTCCCCATTTCAGTTGGCTTATGGCATTGATCCAGATTCTTCCTATTGAGTTTGATATTCCCACGGTCAGTCGAGTTATGGAAAATGAAAGGATGGATGAAAGTGATTCAAGAAAAGAAAGGTACATCTTCATTTGCTAGAGGAAATAAGGGAAATAGCTAAGGATACAATCTATAAGAAGAAAATGAAGTAGAAGGAATACTTTGATCAAAAGATCCATTGGTCTCCATTTCATGTGAATGACTTGGTTCTAGTATATGATTCCATATACAAAAAAAGAAGACAAGAGAAAATTTCTTCCAAAATGGATGGGGCCCTACAAAATAAAGAAATTGTGCATGAAAATGGTACGTACTGATTGGAGGAATTGGATGGCACTCCCATTATGAAATGGGTCAACCATGACAAGTTAAAGATTTTCCAAGCACCAGAATAGTCTACTTCGAGGACGGAGTAGAAGCTAGGAAGGGGGAAGATGTCGACACTAAAATTTTCCTCCGTAATTTCTATTTCATTAATGTATGTATTAGGAATAGGATGTTGTTAAGTATAATTAGTAGTAGCGTCCGATAGAAGATAACGGCTGCGCTGACTTGTCGCCAATAATGTATAGTACGGTAATAGTCAAAATTACAATAGGAATGTTGTGGTAAAAAGTAAATATTTGTCATAAGTGGTCCGGTAATGTTAAAATGTCAAAGTTGGGGTAAGTAGAGAAGTAGGGTCTACATGATTAGGAATTAGAAATATTATATTGGTAATAAGGACAAAGAGTGAGGTCATAAATATTTTGTGTATTTTATTTGTAAAAAGTCTAAAAATGTGGAACCCATGTGAAATGATAAGGTTTATCTTATCTTAAAAGATAAGCTTACATGTACAGATAAGAGTTAAGGTATGGAATATGATTCGTCGATTGGATTTCTTATTCTATCTTACGAGATAATATGGATAAGCCTGGAAGTTCTATACATAAAGAGGCCACCCCCCTCATTTAGCATAGAAGGAAGTAGTGAGAAATATCGTATGAAGTGTGTAAAGGAAGCCATTAGTTTAAAGGTGTGTTGAAGAAGCCATTAAGAGGTGTAATTGTAAAGTTTCTCCCATAGTCTTGGTGGAAGGCAAGTGAAGTCAATAACACTTGAAGTACCTCATGGGTGAGATTGTAACAATTTCATGTTAATTTTATAATTTACTCGATATTTCAGATTTATCATCATTCCTTCTTATCATAGCCGATGGTATTCTTGTGTTATGTTTGTTGTTATGTTTCTAGATTACATCCACAAAACTAAATGCTGGGCATTAGTAAATAATCATAGCACGAGGAGTTCCCAGGTGAAGAATTATCATAGTGCTTGGGTGGTGATGACAGTTCACCCAATTTGGACTACGTCCACCAAGAATCACTTGCTCAAATTTTATTACAAGCCTCCACTCTCTCAATATAATACCCAGATTCGTTTGGAGCTATGCTCAACAAACTCTACAGAATTCACACCCAAATTTAAAGCACATCTGCAATGCATTTTCTTGTATATGTATCATATGCATAAGACCATATAAATAGACAATTTCTTAAGCAGTTTGATACAAAACCATGGGTATCAAAACCATGGGCAAAAACCGTGGGTATCAAAACAATGGGTACCAAAAAACCATGGGCCCAAAAATAGCCCATAACGGTTACCCATTACCCATGGGTTAATAAACCACCCATGAAAATTTACTTTAGGGCTTTTCCCCGAACCCCCATTGATCGGGGCTTCACCCCCGAACCCCCTTGACCCGCTCACCGCGAGCGGGACCACCATAAAAATACCCGAGTGTAACACATAGAAGGTGTACCACACTCTAACATGAAAATAGGCTCCACAAACATAACAATCTCCCACTTGGAGACTAATTTCCATTGAGCAAGCTTCTTAACCCTTCATTGTCATCCGTAAAGGCCAACCAAAGTTGAACATAGCTTTAGTTTATCCCTTGTGACCACCTTGGTCATCATGTCTACAGGATTCTGACTGGTATGAATCTTCTCCAACTTCAACTTATCTTCCTCCAAAGTTGTCCTGATGAAGTGATATCTCAACTATATATGCTTCATCTTGGAGTGGAAAGCAGAGTTCTTAGCTAGGTGTATAGCACTCTGACTATCACTATGTAGCTTACATTCCTCCTGCTTATTCCCCAACTCCTCAAGCAATTTTTGTAACCAAATCATCTCTTTTCTTGCCTCTATGGTAGCAACATACTCAACCTATGTGGTTGACAAAGCCACCAGCTTCTGTAGTTGTGAAATCCAACTTATTGTTGTCCCACCTACAGTGTAAATATAACCTATCGTGCTCCTCCTACTATCTACATCTCCAGCCATGTCTAAATCTACATAACCACGTAAAATGGTGTTTGATCCACTATAGTATAAAATTATCCCCATGGTCCCTCTCAAATACCGAAGGATCCACTTTCGCTTGACAATGATGCTCTTTACCCGGATCACCCATAAATCTACTCACAACTCTTACTGCATGGGTAATATCAGGCCTAGTGCATACCATAGCATACATCAAACTGCCAACCGTTGATGAGTAAGGTACCTTGGACATATGGTTTCTTTCCTGCTCTATCTTGGGACACTACTCCTTTGATAACTTAAAATGGCCTGCCAAAGGAGTCCCAATTGGTTTAGCATCCTACATGTTAAACCTATCTAATACCTTCTTAATGTACTCTTCCTGAGATAAAGTCAACTTCCATTCCTTCCTATCCCGAGTTATCCTCATACCAAGGATTTTTCTGGTAGCCCCCAAATCCTTCATATCAAAGGATTCACTTAGCTATTTCTTGAGTGCTTTTATTTCCTGCATGTTTTTACCTGCAACCAACATGTCATCAACATACAAACATAGGATAATATAACTTCCATCCTCAAATTTCTTTGTATACACACAATGGTCAGAATGACATATGATATAACCTTGCTCAATCATGAAGCTATCAAATTTCTTATACCATTGACATGGAGCTTGTTTCAGGCCATAGAAACTCTTCTTCAGTTTGCACACCATCTCCTCTTTACCTTTGACTTCATATCCTTCTCGCTGCTCTTTGCATATAGCTCCTCCTCTAAATCACCATGGAGAAATGTAGTCTTTACATCTAACTCGTTCTAAGTGCAAGTATTTTGCTGCCACTATTCCAAGAACAGTTCTAATAGAAGTCATTTTTAATACAGGAGAAAAGATCTCATCAAAATCTATACCTTGTTTCGTACAAACCCCTTGACCACCAAGGGCCTTATATCTTTTCTTTCCTCCTTCTTCATCTTTAAATCTATACACCCACTTGTTCTCGTAATGCTCTTTTTCCTTCCGGTAGCTTCACCAAATCCCAAGTCTGGTTCTCCATGAGAGACTTATAATCCTCATCCATGTCTTGCTCCCACTTCTTACTAGCATCTACCGTATTGCTTTATCAAAGCTCTCTGTCTCTCCACTATCAAGTGAGTAATAAATAATAAAGAGAAGGAGAAAAATGTTTAGGTTCTTTTCTTACCCTAGAAGACCTCATCACTGTAGGAGTTTGGGGTTCTGTTGAGTAGGTTCCTAAACTGATTCATGGGTCACTGTCCCATCTGGAAGATCCTCTACCACTACATATTCTTTCTTGTATTCTTCCCTATTTTCCTACAACTATTGCTTATACATGACTTTCTCATTAAAGACCACATCCCTAGACCGAATGATTTTCTTGTCCTTAATACTCCAACATTTAAATCCAAATTCATCACCACCATAACCAATAAAAGTGCAATTTTCTGATTTAGCCTCTAGCTTGGTCCTATCATCTTTGTCAATATGAACAAACACCTCACATCCAAAGACTCTAAGAAATGAATAATCAACTTTCTTACCGTACCAAGCCTCCTCAAGTATGCCTCCATCCAAGGCACTTGAGGGTCCTCTGTTTATTAAGTACATAGTTGTGCTCACCGCTTCTACCCAAAAATAAAGAGGCAGTCCTGCATGTATCCTCATGCTCCTAGCACGTTCCATTATTGTTCTGTTCATCCTTTTTGACACCCCATTCTACTGCGGGGTTCTTGGAACCGTCTTTTACCTACGGATTCCATTCTTAGAACAATAATCATCAAATTCATTGCTGCATTACTCCCCTCCATTATCTGACCTGAGACATTTTAACTTAATACCTGTTTCATTCTCTACCAAGGATTTCCATTTAATAAAAGTATCAAATGCATCAAATTTTTTTCTAATACAATAAACCCAAACTTTCCTTGTTGCATCATCAATAAAAGTAACATAATAACTTGAACCCCCAAGAGATGATACCTGAGCTGGCCCCACACATCAGAATGTACCAGCTCTAACTTACTCTCTTTCTTCATAGGTCCAACCTTGAGAAACCTTACTTACATCTATTTCCCATATATGCAGTCTAATAGAAATTCAAACCTATTTTCGTATATCTAGGCAAACTCTTCTTTATGATGTCCATGCTTATAGTGCCATAATGTTGTATCTACATTTGAAGCCACAAGATTACAATCATTAGTACTATCGGTGGATAAATACAAGGTTTGACCTTCTTACCTCTTACCACCACAAGAGTACCCTTAGTAACCTTCCAAGAGTCATTTGTAAATATCACGGTATAACCATCACTTCCCAATTTTGCCCGTTGATATCAAATTTCTCCTTAATGTAGGCACATGTCCGACATCCTTAAATAGCCATGTATTCCCATTCTCGCATCTTAACTGAACAAAAACTTTTCCAACTATCCGCAAGGCTCATCATCACCAAGAAAAACATGCCCAAAATCCCTTGAACATAATCAACAAAATAATGCCTATGTGGAGTAGCATGAAAAGAATCCTGAATCTAAAACCCAAGATTCAGTAATATTATGCAAAGAAAGAATCAAAGCATCCTAGCATACATTACCCAATGCCACATTTGCCTCCTTGTTTTCTTCCTGTTGTTTCTTCTTGTCCCGAAGCTCCCAACAATCCTTCTTTGCATGCCCAGACTTTCCACAGTTCCAACATACAATCTTGCTCTTGGATTTTGACCTTGCCCAATCTTTCGATTTTCCACAGTTTCCTCTATTCTTCTGTCTCCCTCTAGTTTCCACTATCAAAGCATTCCTTGAAGTAGAAGATTCCCAGAGCTTTTTTTTTTGTATTTCCTTGCTTAGAATCACCCCTACAACATCTTCAAACTTTAACTTCGAGTTATCTGGAACCGAGTTTCTTATCGCCATTACCAGGCTATTCCAACTTTTAAGTAAAGAGCACATAATTAATAAAGCCCTAACTTCTTCATCAAATTCTATTGTAACCAAAGCTAGCATATTCACAACCATATTAAAATCATTTAAATGATCTACTACTGAACTATTCTCAGACATCTTCATATTAAACAAATTTTTCATTAAAAATATCTTGTTAGAGGCAAGAGGGTTTTTCATACAACTTCCCTAATGCATCCATTAGATCTTTTGTAGTCTTTTCCTTTGAAACATTAAATAATACCAAAGATGCAAGACACAACCGGATCATTCCAAGTGCCTTCCGATCCAACAAATCCCATTCGCATCTATCATACTTGAGGGTTTGTTCACCTTCTCAAACAATGGAGTATAAAGATCCTTCTAATAAAGGTAATCTTCCATCTGCATCTTCCAAAGACTAAAATTTTTCTCATTGAATTTATCAACCCTAGATCTTCCATCATCTGCCATAGCTCCCACTCAAGATAAAAATTTCCCTGTGATTAAACACTTCAGTAAACCAAAACCAAGCTCTGATACCAATTGATAGGAAATAAGAGATAAAATATGCGGAATAATCCCTTACAGAATCATAATAGTAGAAACTAATATGTAGAAAATATTACAGATCTCAAATAAAAGTGCAGAATAACACAACACAGAGAGATAATATTTAACGTGGTTCACCCAATTTGGGCTACGTCCACCAAGAATCACTTGCTCAGATTTTATTACAAGCGTCCACTCTCTTTATACAATACCCAGATCCATTTGGAGCTATGCTCAACAAACTCTATAGAATTCACACCTGAATTTAAAGCACATCTGTAATGCATTTACTTTTTTTTTATATGTATCATATGCGTAAGACCATATAAATAGACAATTGCTTAAGTAGTTTGATATAAAACTGTGGGTATCAAAACCATGGGCAAAAACTGTGGGTATCAAAACCATGGGTATCAAAACAATGGGTACCGAAAAACCATGGGCCCAAAAATAGCCCATAAAGGTTACCCATTACCCATGGGTTAATAAACCACCCATGAAAATTTGCTTTGGGGCTTCACCCCGAACCCCCTTGACCCACTCACTGGTGAGCGGGACCACTATAAAAATACCCGAGTGTAACACATAGAAGGTGTACCACACTCTAACATGAAAATAGGCTCCAAAAATATAACAGAGTGTGCAGAACAAGACGTACTTGTATGTGTGGAAGAATAGGGAAGGAAATGTGCACTAGGACAAGTTAATTTGGGCCTTATCCATTTTCATGGATGTGAGCTATTTTTGGGAAGGTAGCGTGTGGAGCACACATTAGGATGGATACTTACATGAAATGCAAATGTTATTTTGGGAATGAACATCTGATAAGCATCATGCATGAGTTTTAGATAATAATAGGATTACTTCTTCCAATTAAGTATAGGATGTTTATTATAATTGCACTTGCATGTATGCCTATTATTGTAAAGGTGCATGGTTATTATTAGTATGTGACCTATTTTGGGAAGTGCGTAGGCAGTAAGGGAAAGTACCCACCCCTATAAATATGTAGTGAATTGTGTAGTTAGAGAGAGTGAGTGAAAGAGGCTAAATAGTGAATTATTGTAGAGTTATGTTGTTGGATCTGATACGTGCATAACTTATGGTGATGCTTTGTAATGTAAGAAGCTTCTATGTATTACAATGTTTAATATAATGGAGTATATTAGATGGATAATGGTTTTAAACATGACTATAGCTAGTTTTTGCATGGTTAATCTTATTATGGTTATCATTTAATTCAATATTCTCTAAGATATAGATCTGGAATATGCTATGTGGAATTTTATGCTTATTTATGGTTTTGAATATGTTGTATCTTCATTACACTAACATCCTACACAAGCAACTCTAAAGAGGGGTCTGGTACCTTTGCACACTTCAAGTGAGCCCTCGGCTCGGGTTGGGTGATGTACCAAAGCATGCCCGGGTTTTTTGGGGTTTTATATAGTAGATTCTAGGTTGCATTAATGGAAAAAATAGATAAGGGTAAATCAATATTGGTGGAAACAATGTCCACTAAAACCACAAAAGAAATTATGAAACTCTTACAGAGTGACGATCTAATCTTCCTCTCATTTGAACCATAGGGGATGGGTAGTCTTCTCAGTTTAGCATCTCTTCCCTTAGATGACCTAGGTCTAGGTTTGAACACGATAGAATTAACAAATGAAGAAGGGAAATTTGAGATTAAAATGATGCCCATCAAAACAATATCTGAGGGTCATTCTATTTTAAACTCTGGTTTCAACCCTTGTGTATATGAAACTAAGCTTGTTATATTCATGGGGCAAGGCCCCATCATTCAACAAGTGTTATAAGTAAACACAATGATCTACATAGGAAACAGGGCCAAGCAACGTAGTCATTCTCACCCACATACCATGTCTCAAGAACATGAAAAAGAGGTGCATGAATTCCTCTTTCAAAAAAATGATTTTAATAATTAGACATATACACTTTTGGGTAGGGGTTGTAAGTTTAAACCCAAAATGGTAGGCCCTTGTTAGGAGAATGGAAATTTTGAGGACCATGGTTCTCCCCTATGTACTTTTAGGGGTGAAGAATTTGATATTCATCAACTTTCTTCACCTTAGAAATCATGACATGTAGTTTCACCTATATTTCCACATGTACATTGTTACATCCACATTACATTTTCATCTGTTGGTTCATTTCATAAATTTGTGATCCAACAACTTATTCTTATAGCAATTCTTAAAAAATTCTAAAAACATTGGCGAAACATTCAAATCATATCTATTCAAATCCTCATGGTATCATCAATAATTTCGAATCATTTCATCAATTCAAGCAAGATAAGACAAGCTTTGACAATAACCATACCAAGGCCTGCATACTTGGTTCTACTCATAGTTTCTTCTAAATTAGGTTTCTTTTCCTATAGTATGTTCTAGAAGCTTCATGGTGTCACATCTATCCCATATACATCTATTTGGAAATAAGAATATTCTAGAAATTTTTCCTAGATAAATAAGTCAAATGAAAATCCACATAAAAATTTATTTTACACATTTCTTTTCCCTACCAACCTTTGGTGTTGAGCATACATCTCTTACTAGTGATGTAGGGTTGGGAAAGGAGAGAAGTGCCCTTACTTGCCTATGCCTTGTCCATGGTGATGAGCCCATACTTCCTACTAGTAGCATGGGGCAAGGTGTAGGGGGTCTCTTTGACAAACTTGAAAGTTAGAAATAGTTCATTCAAATGCTGTGAAATCATAAATCAAAACAAAGTGAGTTAGATGTCCAAAATTCCAAAAGAGTTTAAAACCTCAAAACTAGATTTTGTCAACCAAGTGGCCATCTACGGATCTAAGTCTAGATAAATTGGAAATTAATTCACATTTTAAACTATGAAGCAAACTTGAGTAGAATGAGGTTGTAGTGTCTCAATTTGGTTTTTCCAAATCCTTGTCTTTCTCTCATCATTACCATTCAACAAATTTCTATAACTTGTGCCCCTTCTAGATCTTGGTGTTGAGCCCTCTCACATCTTACTAGTTGTGTGGAGTTAGGAGCGGGAAAGTTCATTCACTATCATATCACTCTTTCACCATGTTTTCCAAAACAATACGAAGTACCAAAAGTTTCTTAGAGAAACTAAATTTCAACATTACAATGTGATTGCATTATCATATATCAACATTACAAAACACAAAAAAAGAGATCATTTTGTTAGCATTCATATCCACTGCATACATTCTGAAAAGCATATAAAAATGGAAATTCTAAACATATAAGAGTACAAACATGAATAAAATCATAAAAATAATCCAACTCACGGTGTAAGGAAGATCCAAGCCAAAAAAATATTTGTACATATCATGGTGTGTCATAGTTTTCTATAATGTCATTACACGCCAGGCATGGTCAAAACACTCACAATGATCAAAAAATACCAAAACATCATATATGCCTCACAAAATGGAGAGTAAGTAATAAAGGCACTTTTCCTATCCGCCTCTTTGAGCCCCCTTATGACCACTCTAGCGACGAATTTATTAGGAGTTCTTCTCAAAAATCATTCAAACAACAAAGGGCCAATCCTAACGCAAAATACCATTCCTAAATCCATTCCAATTCAACCATACTCACAAATGAAATGGTCACCATGGTCCCAGAGCTAAAAAAATCACAACAAGAATATGTGCAAATGAATTGAAAATAATTTGTTTTGATATATATATATATATATATATATATATATATATATATATATATATATATGTATGCTTTGTTTTAAACCTGTTTTGAGTTTATATGTTCGTAAGGTTGAATTGCTAGTAAAGGTATATTTCTATATCCCCACACAAATGGTAAGTCCTCTTGTCATTTAAATCTAGTGTTTATTTTTTGATATTTTATCTATCTACACTTAAGTCTTATTTTTCATCTTATAGGTAGTAGGAATTTAGACAATGACATTCCAACACATGGGCATGTTAGGTATAGCTTCTAACTCCCCATTTTGGGAACACCATACTCAGACTCTACATTTTACGACTTTTCATAGCTAAGACACTTCTTTGTGGGGGCAATATGTACGCACCCAAAATTACATGTGCTACATTTTCGTAAAATGGTTACAAAATTCCCCAGTGATGATTCATGTCCTTTCAGAATGTGCTCGAGTTCCTGAACCCATTTACAATGTATATTTGTAGATTAGAAATCCTTACTTATCTTTTCCACACTTTCTTTTAGCTTCCCACTTCATTCTATGCATGTTTTGGCCTTTAGTGTTAGGACCACCTCCCAAGCAAGGTGGCGGTCCTAGGAGTACATCCCGAGCAAGGCGGCGGTCTGGGACTACCTCCCAGAGTAGGGTGGTGGTCCTAGGACCACCTCCCTTAGTAGGGTAGTGTTCTACTTGATTTTTCTAGAACTCTCCATGTGTGATTTTAACATGCATGATTTAACTTAACTTGACTTCTAAGGCATGTATGTGAACCAAATTGCCTAAAAATAGTCTTGATTGCTTGGTATTCCTTCCCTCTTTTATTTTTAAATAGATTTAATTATTTTAAACTACCTCTTCACCCAATGATTTGGAACTCCAAATCTTCCTTGTGCATGAAGGCACATCCCATCCAATTCCTATATATTCAATACTTGTATTCAAGTAAATGGCCTAAGAATTTTATGTATCTTGCATAGTATTACTGCCACAATCCTGCTGGAAATTACATAGCCAAGCTCTGTTCACTTGTGTTATCTCTCTTCCACTTGCATTGCAACTATATTTCCTTCAAGTTGTCAGTGCTCAAGTGCCTTCTCCCACTACTGCCTTTGCATTCCCAGTTCCTTGGACTCATATGAACACATAAAGAAAGAAAGGATAAACTAAGGGGAAAAATTACTACACAACTGGATTTACCTCTATTCTGTGAATTCCAAGTTGGATTTGTTGTTTGATTTCCTTCATTCCTACAATTTATCATTGTTACATCATATCAAATAGAGTAGAAATCAATTTCCTTTCATTTGCAAGTAATTATTTGATTTCCAAGAGGGTTTGAATCTTTCATAGAAGATCCCGGTGATGGATCCTCTTCTTCCCATCCCTGTGGATCTGAAGGAGAGAATATCTATAGGAGGTTGTCTACACATCATAGATCATTTGGAAAAGTTCTTGTTTTAAGTTAGTTTAGTTTCAATACACTTAGCACAGGTGAATAACCACCGGGTTATCTCGTTTGTTTAGTTTTAGTGTAGAAATATTTTGATTATTTAGAATAGAAGAAAATTTTTATTTGTGATTGTAATATTTCAGTTTTGTGATTTTTTTAGATTATTTTCCTTTCAATAGTAGCATAGATTGTTAGTTTCATCTTGGTTAATTTAGAAACTTAAAACTAGATCAACACTTAGATCTAAGTTAGAAAAAAATGATAAGGAATTTACGCTACTCATTCATAGCCTCTAAATATCCCCTTTTCCAACTCAACTACCAAGAGATCACACTACCAGATCTTAGTCATTAATCCTCCTATAGTTATCCACACACATTCAACATCGGCTACTTCGGAATGACCTCAGGGGGTCAAGTGCGGTTGAAGGTTGTATGTAAATTTTCATCCATACAATGTCTCTTCTATATTGTTTCATCCTTGACTCTATTTTCCCAATGGTTTTCCCCAGTCCTATTCTAAAGGTTCTAAAATTCTTGGTCCTGCCTTGTTCTCTTCTGTTCAAGTTAGTTCATCCCTAGAAAGAGCCAGTTGTTGTCACCTTTCCTAGAAATTGTGTATTTTTGTCTCAATGTTTTTTAAAAAAAATGGTAAAGTGACTATTAGATTGTCCTTGTAAAGGTCCACTAAGGAAGAGATAATTTCAAAGAATATACTATGGTCTATTATCTGTACAACAAATCAGGGATTTTAATGTATATAAGGTTCCATAAGGATTCGAGGATGATGATGAAGAACTACATTCCCTTGAATATGAGAGATCAATCAAACACACTCCTATTGAAACCATTGATTGGTTTGTTAAGGAGAGAGATGATTTAAAGGATCTCATCAACCCTGTCTTGGTGAGAACTAGGATTTGGTTTGACAGAAAAATGAAGATGTTTAGAGCAAGAAAATCTAGGTCTTCTTCTCAAGAAACCTTCACCCCTTAGAAAGAAATGCATTTATCAACTTCTGAAGCACATTAATAATTTATTCCCTCTCCCCCTGAATATTCAAATCCTGGTATACATAAAGAAAGGAAAGGTTAAGAAGGATTATAAGGTAAATAAATTAATTTAGGAGAATGAGAGGATATTCTCCTAATAAAATATAAATAATGTCTTATGAGGAAGTGATTTTGGACCTCTGTGATGATAGCAGTGAGGGAAAAGAACAGAAAAATCTAGAGGGAAATAATCCTAAGGAGAGATGTGTGAAAAAGGATCAATTAAAGAGACTAGTCTCAAAATATGTGAATGTTTTAGAAACATCTACTAAGGAGGCTCCCACCACCCAAACAAAAACATATTTTTAGAAGTGATTTTTGTAAAAACTCTAGGTGCAATGAGCACAACTATACTTGGGCCCATTTCTCCCTCCACTTCTAGTTCTTTCTTTTCCTAGGTAAAACCATTGTTGGAAAGAAATAAAAGGAAGACCACTTTAAGTAATTTTGACCCTAATTTTGATGTAGTAGTAGGCCTTCTGGGTACTACTCCTCCCTCTCTAGCTAAAAAGGCTAAGGACACATCTAGATTAGTTTCAGACTCTCAAGTCCAGCAATTCATGGAAATTACAAGACCCAATCTTGGAAAGGATGAAAAGGACCTATCAATAGGTGATTTGGAATTAACAAGAATTTATCTTGGAGAATCAACACCTGAAAGTGAGGTAGATAACTTGAGGGAGACAATGTATAGAGTAATTGAAAGTGTGGAAAAGGGTAAGTAAACATACGAGTAGTTGAAAGAGCATAATCAAATCATGTAAAATTTCATCAAGTCCTTATTGATAGAGGAAAATATACTTGACCCAACTCCCTTAGCTTCCATTCCACCACTTTCCATTTTGTTTAATGATGAGGTTCAAATCATCAAGGATATTCATAAGCATTCCACTTATGGGAATGTGTTCAAAATCAAATTGATCACATCACTTTGGAACACTTGACCAATAAAAAGGTGAATACATGGATGAAAAGATATTAGAAGATTTGAACAACTTGAAAAATATCGACCCTAGAATTATGATGAGGTGTTCAAAGGAAAATCGGTGTTATGGATTATGTAGACACAAATATTGCACATTAGACAATGTTAGTGAGAATTTTTTTTAGGTAGACAAACTTTTGGATTTCTTACCAATGCTTTGGGAATCTAAATCCCTCTACTTAACCAATATAGCTACCGTATATGCATGCACATGAAAAGGTGGATTTTTGTGGTGACCTTTCAACTAGGGATCCAACAGGGACACTCCACTAACCCTACAACAAAGTTTGTAGATACCTACAAGAGAGGAATTTTTTGTAGAGAGGGAAAGGGGAGTGAGAAATTAGATAGGAGAAATAATGTTGTAGGTTGAAAATCAGATTCTTGCATACATCAATTATAATTTTTATGACATACATTAAAATTAGGAGGAAACAATTCTATGCGTAGCAACAAGACCAAATGGAATTTATGATTACAAAGTATCAATAAACCCCTTAGTCAAAAAAGGCTTGAAACTCCTTCTTGTATTGATTTCTTAAACCAAGTTGTACATAGTATGAGAATGGAGGAAAAATAGAGAGTGGGGAAAGGAAGAATTTGGCTATCTCCTTTGTTCTCTCAAGGTAGAATGCACTCTTAAGCTTACAAAATTAATGATCATCTACCCCGAATGGCTTTTCATATGTCCTTGTGGAACTTAAAAATTTTCAAATTCCTAGGAAAATATTAAGTCTCTTTTTATCACTATTTTCCAAAATAAGCTCATGCTTAATTTTGGTCAAATAACACCATTTTCCCCCTTTTAGTGCTTTAATCTGATTTTTACATATTTTAAGTACTTCAAAATTCCTAAAAGCATCTTCATCATATAGGAAATTTCTTCCCCTTTCCAAAAATATAAAGAAGTCCTAACTCTTCATGTTTTGCAAATTACGGGCCTTGGGGATTTTTGGCAAATTTTCCAGTTTCGGGCTTGGGGGCCTAGGGGGATGTTTTGAAATTTGCCAATTTTGGGCTTAGGGGCTGGGGATTTTCTTTTATGTAAATTTTATGATTTTGGGCTTGGGGGCATGGGGATTTTTTTGCAAATTTTCCAATTTAAGGCTTGGGGGCACTGGGGATTTTTTACAAAATTTCAAATTTCGGGCTTGGGGGGATTTTTTGCAAATTTTCCAATTTCGGGCTTAGGGGTGTTAGGGGAATTTTTTTTTGCAAACTTCCAATTTCGGGCTTGGGGGCTCTGGGGAGTTTTTGCAAATTTGCATTTTCACCATTTCTTGTACGGATTAATGCAAATTTTCAAATGGGCATAACTTTTGACTTGGTGCTCGAAATTCAACAAACTTTATATCATTGGAAAGGTCTCAAAATCCTCTATGCCATGGAAGCATGAAATTTTAATTTTGGTAGGGTTAGGTGTGTGAAAATAAAGAAAAATCTTCAGATCTAGTCAATTAAAAATCCAGTCCTGTCAAATGACATAAATGCTTAGTAGACCCAAAATAGCTACCCGCACTCAAATGGCCATAAATTTTGCATTTCTCATGAAAATGCACAAAATTGGTACCGTTGGAATCATGTTTCTAAGCCAAAATGTACAGAAATTCAGAAATCTAGAATTTTATGAAGAATCGATGGATATGTTGTAGAAAATGTTCCAGGTTCAAAACAATGTTTTATTTGGTAGTTGGGATGCATTAATGAAGCATGGGATGACATATCTCACTGCTGCAAGTTATGGGGTAGTATGGGGAGTATTTTGCAAGAAATATAACATCATTCCACTCCATTTACTACCTTTTTCAAGTGGTTAAAGGATAGATTTTGGGATTTTCATTTTCCCTCTCTCTCTCTCTTCTCAAATTTCTATAAATTGGAGTGTTGGGCTCATTGTAAAGGGAGATAGTTTTAAGTAGAAAAACTCTATCAAAATTGCTTTGTGAAGCCAATGTGTTATAGGCCCTTGTAGTGGACTCCTTGCATGGTGATCCAGGCCCATATTTTGTAAAGGATTGAACTATGTATTTTCAAAATGAAGCACTAGATGCAAGTTTGTGGATGTATCTTCCTTTCTTTTTTGGTTTGCATTCTTATTGCTCCTTCAATCTCATTACATACATATTGTGTCTATTATATGTTTTGTAGGGATTCATTATTACTATGCATGTATGAACTATGATTGTGAATGCATTTTCTATATTGTGGAGGACTATTATCACCCCTTCTAGTATGTATTTTTCTTTTGTTTTTCACACATTGGAAACTATCCTCATTCTATCATTTTCTGGTGTATCAATACTTTAGTGGAGGATTTATTTTCATGCAATCTCCCTCCCTAGATCCTTGGAAAGTTATATTAGAATTAGATAGTTTTTTAGCATTAGAGTAGATTATGGCAGGTAGTTTAGGAGCAGGAACCAGCCTTCTCTAGAGGATCATCTCAAGCCCGCAAGTCCCACAACTTGAGAGATGATTCCATGTTATCCAATCACACCATGAGCTCAAGAACACACACTTGTGAAAACCATAGGGTGTTGTGATTTGGAGATAATAGTTCTAGCACATCCGGTGGGATAAGAGGTCTTCATTTTAACTACAACAAGATTGATGTGCACTTTTGTAAGTCTTTGGCTTGTGAGAAGATTTGAATTGCACATCTAGTGACTCCAAGAGAGGTAGAATCCACTGGTTTTAGTATTCAAATATTTTTAGATTCATGAGAAGAATCCAAACAAGGTCAAGAACTAGAGAAGAGTGACTATTTATCTATTTGCACTTGTCCCTAGATAAAGTCGTAGACACCAAATTTGTGTCTTACGACCCCTTGTGACCCGCATCTCATCTCGCAATCTAACCTCATCACCTAAACCTTACACAATTATTTATTAATTACCTTATAATTGATAAATCCACATCACCTTACCCGCCACCTCACTTTGCCACCTCATCATGACCTAGCCCTAACCCTAAACTAACCTAATTAAGACCCATGACTTGGTCTAGAATCACATCCATAACTAATGCCTCCTTACTCGCACCCAAAGCCGACCTTCTAGCCACTTGACCAAGCCCGCAACTGATCTCTCGGGAGAAAAGCAGGGAAGGTGGGCTATTTTACTAAAAATAGCCTACTTTTTCCTTACCGATGCCGGTTCCTACTCGACCGCCGTCGGTTACGTAACCGCCATCGGTTCCCTGTAAATGGGCTCCCCAAACTAAAACAATGGATCGGAATTTCATTTTTGAGATCAGTCAAAGGATTTCTGGATCAACAGAGAGCATTGCGAGTGAAAAACAGAGGCCAGATCTTCACTTGACAGAGCAGAGACGAGTGGAAATACCAGAAGTGTTTACAACCAAGGAGATCAACTTGCATCTTTGTCAAAACGAGTAAGTCACATCTTGCATGTCCTCTGTTATAACATTTCTTATGCTCTGTGAATTTCAGTCCTCCTAAATCCGTCTCTGAATCTACTACCCAACGTGTCATTGCATCTAACTGTTATTCTTTTGCTTCTAATCATCCCATTTCCTAATATCATCCATAAACCAGCCTTACAAAACACCATAGCTACTAAGAAGATCCTAGAACCCACCGGTATCGGTTATCAGTAATCGGCATCGGCTATCAATAACCGCCATCGGTTCCTCTGATCAAAACCAGAAAACCAGCCTTTCCCCTACCCAGTTCAACGAAACAATTTAATTGATACTTTACAGTCTTTTGCGTTAATTCATATTAGCAGGGAAACTGACCACCTTCGAAAGGAAGTTTTATATTTCTCTGGGCCCAAGCGAGTTTCTTCATTTATTGTTTAATCAAATCTTGTGGTCTTGTGTTCTTATTTGCAGTAGTCCTTCCAAGACAAAAAGGAGTTCTTCACAATCAGCCTGATCTTTCTCTATGGTACGCGCACACCATCTCGACATTCTACAGGTATTCCTCCTAGCACCTAACTCTTATCTGTTTCTAAAAGGAACGAGTCATTCCAAGTGAAACATTTTGGCACGCTCGGTGGGACCCATTTTGGGTTTCTTTCTCTTGCTTATTTTCATTTTAGGAAGCATACTTGTTGTTGTTGCTTTTGTTGTATATTTCGTAAAGAATTTGTCTTGCTTTCCTAGTTTCGCATTAGTGAAAGTCATCTCTCTTGCTCCATCGAACATAATTTTCGATTTGGGTTTAAAACACATGCATTGCATTCCTACTTGTTGTTCTTCAATTCTAGTGAACATAGATTAAGTAACAGGTCGTACATGTGGGGGTGATATCCACGGTATTGACAGGAAATTAACCCTAGTTTCACTGCACAACACATACCGAATCACTTCACAATTAACACAACAGCTCAAACATCCCCCCTTTTTCCGCGGTATTCCTCCGCCCGATTGAGGTAACCTTATAAGCCAAAACAAACTTGACATTTCCCCTAGGTCTTGTTGTTTAGGATTCTGACATCATCTTACGTCTAAAGGCATAAGCCCACGATAATTAAAATTAACCCTAGGGTTAATCTCTGGATTTGCGTGTGCATCTTGTTTGTTTATAGTTCTGTTTTCTTTCTCATACCCTGTCTTCTGTGATCAATAATTGGACAAGTATACTAAACGTTGTTAAAAATCAAATTAGCAGCCTTTTTATATCTTGTTAGCCCAGACTTATTACACCGACATCGGTTATCTGACCGACGTCGGCTATAGTATAACCGACATCGGTTACTAGACCGATCGATTTGCTATCTTTTCCAATTCCTCACAAACCAGAACCTAACAATTTTACCAGTCTGAGTTTGTTTCTATTCCTGACAGATTAAAACCCTACTGTGAACTTCTGTCCATGGTTGTTATCACTCGAAAGCAAGCCGCCGCCATGGTTTCACATGCTTGCTCTGTTTCTTTGCCTGAATCACCCCCTTCACCTTCTGTGGGGAATCCTACCGATACCTGGCGAGGTTCCTAAAATTCTGTGGGAGATAAGGACTTTGCCAAATTTCGGATGCCAATCCTAGCGCTGTACAATACTATTTGTCACATGCCCCTGACCGTACGCCCTGATGGTCAGCTCCTTGTTGGCATGCCTATTAGTATAGCTACTCATCTAGCCCCACTCCTTGATAATACCGCCTTGCTTCCAAAGCATCTTTAGCCCCTTCTCCCAATCAAGCGACTTCGAGGTTCATACGACTCATTGGCTTTTCCTTGGCTAATTTTGGACCTCACGTATCGTTACCACCAACCGCTTGCCCTACCTCATCTCTCTTTCGGACCACTCCATTCATGATTTGCTCTCTCGCCACCTATTCACACGAGCTTTCCTTCTCAAGCTTCGCCTACCTTTTCATTCCCATACACGTATCAGTAACCTCAACACCTTATATGGGACATCCCTATTCTGTTGCTCCAACATACTCATCCTCCATACCTTATCAACACTTAGCCCCACCATTGTCCAGGGGAAGCCCTTGGTCCAACTTGCTTCCGTTTACCACAACCGCACCATCATCTCATCCAACCACTGATTTCATCAAACAAATGATGGACAAAATGCAAAACACGGAGGCTTGTTTGGGAAGTCGTAGTGCCTTGACATACGAGCAAGTTTGTCAGAGCCTATTCACCCTACTGTTCCCCTTCATTCATATCCTCCGCAATGGGAGTTGCCGAAATTTACTCGTTTTAATAGTAAAGAGGATCCTCAACAACACTTGCGATCATTTAGACATGCTTGTTATTTGATTGCCCATGATGACGCCTTGTTACTCCACACCTTCCCATGTCCTTATCGGGACCGCCTGAGGAGTGGTACGGTGCTTTAACCCAAAGACTCGATCTTCTCTTTTAACCAACTAGCCCAATCTTTCTTGGATCATTTCTCCATTAACATTGCCAAGAAAGTATCTATCACCGACCTTTATGCCATCCGACAATTCGAAGACGAATCTATCGCAGATTTCGTGGGACGATGGCGCGGCCTTATCAACCAACTTACATATGCCTTGCCTCAAGCTGAACTTATCGAACTTTTCACGCGGGCATGTGCTAAGCACATTTCTCCTACTCTTCAAATTCAAACTTTCCGCACATTCGACGAGGCCTTTACCATGGCTCGGAAATTAGAAATTCGAGCCTTAGAAGAAGAGAAATTGCGGTTGCGTAACAAAAACCCCAATTTCCGAACTCCAGATTCTACCAACAAGCCAAACACCACCACTCCTCACGCGTCCACTTCTTCTAAATCAAAAGGAGCTGTCCACGCGGTAATGGTCAAATCTCAAACACCGTCCAATACTCCGCCGAAAACCACCTATAAGTACAAAGCCGAGCCCATCAATTACACTCCCTTGGGAGAAACTTATGGCGTCATCCTGGAGAAATTGCTCAAAGCTGGGGCTATCACCTTGCCCCCTGTTAAACCTCACTCTGGGTTTGACTCCACCCGCGCAATACCTTCCTGGTACAAAGAAAATGACTTTTGTAACTTTCACCGCGTAAAAGGACATAGTCATGAAAACTGCAAGATGTTGAAAAACATAGTGCAGGAAATGGTTGACGCAGGGGATATAGCCCTCGATAATCCTAACGCCCCTGCTAACCGAAATCTGAAAATTTTCAACAAGCCATTCCCGAATCACTCGTCCAACAGTAACGTAAACCAAGATATCTTAGCCGAGGAGAGTGTTCATGAGATCCATGCAGTCTTCGATTCTCAGCCAAAAGCCTCTATTGAAAATTTTTTGAATCAAGCCTCTCCACCAATACAGGAGTCTGAACCTCCTTCACCACCATCAAGCCAAAGTGAAATCATTCCTTTACCCATAAAAGAGTTAAGCGCCGGACTTCTCTTCTCATCGATGAGTCTTCTTACACCACATCCCTACAAGACTGTGAGCGGATGTTATCTAATTTATCTATTTCCCAAACGTCCCCTTCTACCGCTCTTGCTGCACAAGAGGAAGGCTCGCCACTCCTTTTGACATCCTTAGACGAGAAATCTCTTACACTGACATCACCACATTCTTTAAACATGACAGATCCCCTCAAACACGCCCTCCTACCTATTAGTCCCTCATCGCCTAAATCTTTTCAACGACTGGTTGACCTCTTAACATCTATTGATACAGTGCCTCATCTACCTCCTGTGTCACACCCACAGTGGACTGGAATCACAACCCGTCGTTCTTCCGTACAAAAGTTCATATTCACACGTGAGGACTGTCATTCCACAGAAGATAGACAGGCCCTATGGGAACGTTTGAGTACCCCTTTTTCTACTCAAATGCAAATGATTGATCTTGATGTCTCCACCATATACCCGAAGTGTTTACAGAAGCTTAAAATGCCCCTGTTCTCACCTTCACCCCCCTCACCTCTACCAAATGCCCCGTCCACTTCTATCAACTTAACCAGATCTTCCCCTACGCTTGGGACCTCACCAATGCCCAGTCTAACGCACCCGCCTAAGCGACTCGATCTATCCAAGAATAAAGCCGCCCCGCCACTTAGGAGATACACTCAACCCGTGTCTCTATCACAATAAAAACCATCATCGTCATACCTACCTTCCATATTGGGACCTCATCCTTCCACCTTGCACCAATATATCATACCTCCCGTTTTCTTCAAAACGACCTACGCCTTCCGCACCCATACAGGGGATCAAAGGGTATATCAACATTATCACTCCACGTATCCGTCCACCTATCAACCCTAAACAAATTCCATCATCAAAAGATTTGTTTTCGGTCACTCCTATTTCCCCGTGGTTGTTTTCTGATACCACACCATCTGTGGCCTCATCATCCAATATAGCTTCTGCGCCAAAGAAACCACGTTTAGTGAAAAACACGTGTCAACACCCCTCGGCTAAACCACCACCCATACGAACCAACCACGCCCAAACATTACCAAAACCCGCGCAATCAATACCCTCATCCTCTTCTGATTTTGACCCACTTAAAGGATCTTACGCCAAAATCCTTGCTATGTTAGTAGAGAATGCGACCATTTCCCTACCCCCACTTAGACCTTATGACCCGTCTAAACCTCGACCTATAGGTTATGATGAGTCTAAGATCTGCGCTTATCACCGCACACCAGGACATGATGTGGAGGGATGCAAAGCTTTAAAAACCATCCTTCGTTAGTCACCTCTCCCATATACAAAGGTTAAGAAAGACAACTTACGAAGGAGAGACCTTTAGCTCCAATTCCCTTTACTATACCATCTCGTCCCCGCCTCACCAAAATCTATCATTATTACAACCCCACCTCTCGAAGACCATGATTTATCCCAACCATCTTCCTCATCTCGAGGTTTACGAGATTAATATGATTAGTGTTGCTACTCGAGCGCAGAAAAACAATGGGAAAGCAAAAGAAAACACACCTGCGGCATCTCTTTCTCCGTCAAACATCCCGATTGCACCACCACCTAAAGTGGTCATTCGCGGACCCGCCTATCCCATCTCTAATGGCATTGCCCACCGAAATATGATTAAACAACTTCACCAATCGCCCGTAAAAATGACACTGTATGATCTCATTCAGACTTCGAATCTCATCGACAAGCTCTCGTTGAGATCCTTCAAGGATAGAGGTTTTACCTAATGAAACCCTGCCTGTCGCCTCCATTCTAACACCCAATCACGTTGCTTCTCTCACCAAACAACCCACTGCCCCAACCACTTCTGTCTCTGTACAACAAGCTGCTGCAGTCAGTTTCTCCGAAGACGAAATTGTTGACTTTGGTACAGAAGATCCTGACCCTGCTCTTTTCATCTCAGCTTACATCCGGGACATTCGGGTACGTCGTGTTATGATTGACGGGGGTGCTAGCCTAAACATCATCTCTTCAAAAGCCTTCCAACAAATGAATATCCCTTCTAGTTGCATGTGTGCCAACCCCATCATGTTGCGGTCATTCAATGACGCTATTACTTCTACCTTAGGCACCGTGATCCTCAACATTCGGGTAGGACCACGTACTTTACCCGAACTCTTCTATGTCTTGGAGGGAGAGTTCAATATAATATATTCTTTGGGTCGTCCTTGGATCCGAGCCATGGGATGCGTTCCTCAACATTACATAGATGCATAAAATTTGAGTACGAGGGAAGTCCTACACCGTAAAAGCTGACCCTCCCCCCTTTAAAACCTGCAATATGTTATACCGCCCTAATGATGTGCTTATACCAATCAAGACACCCATAAATTCAACCCAACCATCCTCTTCAAATGTACCTCAACCATCCACCTCAACCGCACCTACGCCTTCAACTGATGAAACCACCATCGCAAAACCACTTTGCCCTTCCATGCAGCTAACATTCCAACCTCCGACCCCTTAGTAGATGTTTTTCAGCGCCTTACGCTGGGGGAGTACCGCCTATATAACGTTAGTTCTTTCCCTACCCCGCAGGAGTACGGACAATTACATGCACATCCCACCTACGACTGTCGCGTGGGGGAGGTAATCTCTTACGGACCACCCCATTGCCGCACTAACCTAACGTATGGGGGTGTTGACGCATCCTCCATTACCCCTGAACCTCCTCTTGGTGTGGTTCCCTTCCAATCCAATTTTCAATACTTGACAAATCATCGTTTCACCCTCACCTTCTTGACTCGCTGTGCGTGGAAAGGCTTTGGTTTTGGCCTTTACGAACAAGGCCGACATACACTCATTCCCGTGACTACCCGTAAACATAATGATCGCAGTGGTCTCGGTTTTCCCGAAACACCTACACAGGAGACACCTCCTGTCAGCTGTATCCTGGAAGAAGAAGATGTCACCCCTACCAAACCATCATCACCCACTTTTCCATCATCACCCACAGAATCTATAGACCCTGAATCCATCCATCCTAACTTTTTTTTTTTTCATAAATGCTATCTTCATAGGTCCTCTCACTTATCAACGCGATAATGAGGACCCATCTTCTCTTCCCCTTCTGTATCCAGACATGATCGAAGAGGATTCACCTTTGATTAATGTTGTTGAATGCTAGGATGATGACTCCATCCTCACTTACCTTGGCGCGGATGATTCTTATATTCAACGAGCCTTACCATCTGAAACCCAAACCATGCTGAACGAATCTACTATAGAAATCAACATCCACACAGAGGAGGATCCTCACATTGTGAAGATTGGACAATCCCTTAACACATCAGAACAAGCCGCCTTTACTACCTTTCTCCGTGCTCGCAACCAAGCTTTCGCATGGTCTTACGCTGACATGCCAGGAATTGATCCTACCATTACCGTCCATAACATCACCCTAAACCCCGATTCCAAACCAGTCAAACAGAAATTGAGAAAAATGCATCCACACATTGCTCTCTTGGTCAAAGAGAGGCTCTAACGACTCCTTCTCTGTTTCCTTCATCTTGCCTATTGACTATCCTCAATGGATTTCTAACATCGTACCTGTCACTAAAGCGACAGGGGGACTTCGGATATGCATAGATTTCTGGGATCTTAACCTCGCTTGCCCTAAGGATGACTTCCCTTACCTAGCATTGACCAACTTGTTGATCTAACTATAGGTCATGAGATGCTCTCTCTCATGGATGGATTTTCAGGATCAACCAAATTTTGGTTGCCCTCGCCGATCAACACAAAAGCGCCTTCATAACTCCTTGGGAACCTTCTATTATCGTGTCATGCCATTTGGCCTTAAGAATGCTGGTGCTACCTATCAGCGGGCTATGACCTACATTTTTCATGACATTATGCACACTATCCTTGAAGATTATGTCGACGATCTTCTCGGCAAGTCTAAACATCGTAGTGAACATCTCGATGTTTTAACCATTATTTTTGATCGCCTGTTACAATATTCTGTCCGCCTTCAACCAAAGAAATGTGTCTTTGGTGTTCTTTCGGGAAAACTTCTTGGCTTTATCGTCTCTTTGCGTGGCATTGAGGTCGATCCATCTAAAGTCAAAGCTATCCTAGAAATGCCCCCACCCAAAAATCTCAAACAATTGCGTAGTTTACAAGGTAAGCTCCAATCTATCCGACGTTTCATCTCCCAACTCTCGGATCGGTGTCAACCTTTTCATCACCTTCTTAAAAAGGACATTGCCTTTCAATGGAGTGAGGAGTGTCACCAAGCCTTCGAAGCTCTCAAATCCTATCTCTTGTAGCCACCGTGCTTATCCCACCCCAGGACGACCGCCCTTTCTACCTTTATCTTTCCGCCACTGACCATGCTATAGGTGCTATGCTCGCACATCGGGATTGCACGACGAGAACAGGCCGTTTATTATATAAGTCGTACCCTCATGGATTATGAGACTAGGTATACACATGTAGAAAAATTGTGCCTTGCCCTATCATTTGTAGCCACCAAACTCCGACATTACCTCCTGAATCACAAAACTTTTGTCATCACCAACAGACCCCATTCATTATATGTACGCCAAACCGCATCTAAACCAACGTATCGCTCGATGGCTTATGCTCCTCGTTGACCTTGACCTTGAATTCATACAATAGAAGTCAATCAAAGGACAAACTCTTGCAGACCAACTTGCGGAGGCCCCTTTACCTGGGGAACAATTTACCAATTTTACCTTCCCCGACGAACTCATCGCCACTCTTTCACTCCGGGAAGAGTTGTATCAAATGACCCTCTTCTTCGATGGATCTAAATGCCAGCGTGGCGGAGGAGCCGGCGTTGTTCTCATTCCTCTCGACGCTGAACCTATGCCTCTTTCATTTCGGCTTGATTTCCCTTGCACTAATAATACAGCGGAATACGAGGCCCTTGTTCTGGGTCTCCAAGTTGCGTTACACTTAGGCATCAAATCTATCAACATTTTTGGCGACTCTCAATTGGTAGTCAATCAAGTTATGGGCATCTACCAATGCAAAAATGAGGAACTTCAAAAATACAAACACTACGTGGATTCACTTCTAGCCTTATTTACTCACTATTCTATACAAACCATTCCACGCTCCACTAACAAATTTGCGGACACTATGGCTTGCTTAGCCTCACAAATTCCCGCCGCACCAACTGACTCTAAATATTCGTCGTGGTCCAACAACTTTTTGTCCCATCCTATTCAACCCCGGTAGTTTGTACGATAAATACTGTGTCTACTAGTTCGCAGGATACCTGGTACCACCAATTTCACGACTACCTTACAATCTCTGTCCTCCCACCTGACCTTACTAGTAACGGCAAACGTGCTTTTCTTAAAAGTGTTTCGCGTTATGTTGTCATGGGGGGACTCCTCTATAAACGTGGCTTTGATGGCATCCTCCTTCATTGTCTAATCAAAAGTGGAGGCCACTCATACCATCCAACAGGTCCATGACGGTATTTGTGGTGGACATTTTAGCGGCCTTGCCATGGCCAAATGAATCCTTCGCCTTGGTTATTATTGGCCTACTCTCAATAACGACTGCTACGAATATGTTAAGCGTTGTGTTATGTGTCAACAACATGCCAACCTTCAACATACTCCTAGCCACCCGCTCCAGGTCGCTCGAGATCTTTGGCCCTTCTCACAATGGGGTTTAGACCTTATTGGTGAGATTCACCCGACCTCTTCACAACGTCACCGTTGGATAATCACAGCGACCGAATATTACACAAAATGGGTGGAGGCTATTCCACTCATTTCAATCAAAAAAGAAAAAATTGTCGAATTCATTAACCATCACATTATCTGTCGTTTTGGTATTCCTCATCGCCTAATAACAGATAATGGTAAATCTTTTAAAAACAAGTTGTTACAAGACCTTTGTGACAACTTTGGTATCAAACTTAGTTTCTCATCACCTTACTATCCGCAGGCCAATGGTCAGGCTGAATCTTCTAATAAAACACTAACCAAAATCCTCATGAAAGTTGTCAATGAATCCGGAAGAAATTGGCACGATCACATCCCCTTTGCCCTTTGGGCTTATCGCACTAGTATTCGTACCTCCACTAATGCCACACCTTTTTCTTTGGTATATGGTACTGAGGCTATTTTGCCTCTCGAAATACAAATACCCTCCCTTAGAATATCTCTTTAGGGTATTCTCACCAACGATGATTTCCGCCAAGAGCGGTTAGCCCAATTGGAGCTTCTTGACGAACACCGTCTTACAGCTCTTGATCACCTTCAAATCTATCAAAAACGCATTAAATGTGCTTATGATAAGCGACTTCATGAGCGTACCTTTAAGGTTGGTGATCTTGTCCTCAAAGAGAATCAACATGTAACCAAACTAGAAAAGAGCAAACGTGGAAAATTTGCTCCCAATTGGATTGGGCCTTATATAA
This sequence comes from Taxus wallichiana var. yunnanensis, assembly GCA_018340775.1. Taxonomy (NCBI): domain Eukaryota; kingdom Viridiplantae; phylum Streptophyta; class Pinopsida; order Cupressales; family Taxaceae; genus Taxus; species Taxus wallichiana. Next base: position 685,786,950 of record CM031239.1, read on the forward strand.
TCACTCACACCTATGGATCTGGTACTTATCATTTAGCTTCGCTTAATGGTAAACCTGAGCCTGAGCCCCTTAATGCCTTGCATCTTCGACCATTCTATTGTTGAAATTAGTGTTATATCACTTCTTATCCACCTACTGCTCGTCCCTTGAGCTCCCATACCACCACATGCACTTGTTTCCTACATCTCGAAATAAAATCAAGCTCACCTCTCACCTCCCCTTAACGATGCCTTCCCCTTTTTAGTCTAGTCCATGACTTCAACGTATTAAGATAAGCCGTATTCTTATGGGATTTTCTTGAGTCAAACTTCCTACTAAACTAGATGCTTCACGCTAAAAAGAACATCTAGTCATCTAAATTAAATATAGACTGCTCCCTCGAAGGACAGCTATATGCCAAATTATTGCTGCTATTCTCTATAGACTGCTCCCCTGAAGGACTATGCACTAAAATCACATCTGCTACTATAAATAGACTGCTCCCTCGAAGGACAGCTATACAGTGATCGACCTCTAGCAGAAGCTTCTCGCATCGATCAGCTTCGTGAAGACCTCAAGAATAATACAATCAATATCCCTTGTAGACTTCCCGCATCGATCAGTCTACATTCAATAAAATAAAAGCCTCATTCAAAAGGACTTTTGAGTCATGGACTTGTCTATTTAGGGTAGGTTCTCTTTCGTCAGAACACTCACTTTGTAATAAGTTCTCTGCACCTCGGCCTATACCATCCACCTCACCTCACCATTTGTTTCAACTCAAGGGACGTAATGTACGCTCGATATATTGTGATCACACAACTCTTTTCACCTATTGACTTCTCGTCATGCACGGTACACAGGGCTCCAAGCTCGTTTCTACGTTGTGTGGTTTGTTTAGCTCTTTTCACCTACGGAGCACTCTTTCGCTTTGCCTCGCATCTAGGATTGTGTGTTGACCTTAATCGGGACATGGTTCCCTTCTACTTCGGTAGGGTAACCTTCGCTTCCTTATACCTTTTACAACATCACCAATTCATTACCAACACCATCAACCTTAATATTTTTACCAACCAACCAATTGCCTAAACGTGCCAAATTACTCCGAATTCGCCTCTCCCGATCCTAAGGGAGAACTACATCGGTCCGAGGCCCCTCCTTGCTTTGTGCAATGGGCTATGTAGGTAGCACTTGGAGACATGGGGTCTCCCAAGGTTAGCTCGACCATCCCCTACCATAATCTATCATGTGTGGTATAATAAATATTTTTTTGTGTATTTCTATTTAATCACATTCCTCTTTATCCTTTTTCAAAACACCAAAAGTCACAACGCAAACATTCTTATTATTATCATAACTCAAATCACCATACATATTTAGTTTTATTTAGATGTTAAACAAATACATCTTCTCTATCATCATCGAAACGCAGGTCGGCATCCTTATTTATTCTTATACCTTGCTAACATTTACTCAGACCCTCACGCCTCATCCCGAACTAGGTGATGATCGTGATCGTCGACCCCTCTCGTTGGGCCTCTCTTTCCTCAAAGGTACCATGGCTATTGGTACCGCCCACCGATCTGCCAATCTCTCTGTAACATATGAATACGCCCTCTCGGATGGAGGACTCCAGCCTCTAGTCTCCCGCCCGTGACTCATGAATCGCTAACAATCCTCTTGTCTCATTCACTGCGTTTGGAGCTGCTTTGAACTAAAGCGTGGCGACGATCCCTCTCTGCTGTAATCACGGCTATGTAGGAAAATCACGTATACCTCGCAGCTCCTCTACCCACCATAATCTATAGGCCTCTCGCTGCGTTCTGCGTCCATTACCTGCGATCGGGCTGCTACCTCTTCAGGACCTTCTGGAGGTGTTGGCTGGGGAGGTGAGAGTACTGCCTCTGCGTCGATCCTCATATATGGTCTATAAGCCAGGGGTATATCCTGCACAAATCCAAATTGTCGCCGCACGCGATCTATAGGAATCCTCTCATATTCACCTGGCCTGTGCCCCGCGATCCACCTCATTCGCTCTACACCCCTTAACTCCTCAGCCATGCTCTCTGTTACCATATAGTTACCGTAAGGCCTCCAACAGATGTCCGCAACCGTCACCCTCTCCCATACCTGCCTGTAATACACAATATCACCCGTCACGGCCTGGGATCTTGCCTCTTGTTCTGTCTGGACCCATCGTCTGAATCCCAACCTCTGTACTCCGGTCTCTCCTGCCTGGAGGGATTGGCCTATTGGTCACACACAAACAATGTGCTCATAGGCCCAACAGTGTAATAAGTATGAACAATCCAGCGTCGTCCTGTGATTTCACCTACAAGCCCATAAACCCCTGTATAGCTCCGCCAAATATGCAGGTGCCCATGCAAACGTAACGTTCCTTTCTACCATCTCCCAGATAACACACATCAATGCCTTTGGAAATCTTCCTCCTTCTGCCCTCGGTAATGCATAATACCCTACCGCTATCATTAATATCACTGCTAACCTTGTCTCCTCAGGGTGTGCTGCATACATTACCCCATACGTAAAGGATAAACCTCGTGTCAAATCTCGTGCGTATGGACCAAATATGCTTTATTATCACTCCCGTGCGCGCTAGGTAGTGCCTGATATACTGGTTCTCCTGTAATAGGGAGTCTCAAAATACGGAACACATCTTCCAATGTTACTGTCATTTCACCTGTTGGCAGATAAAAGGTATTTATCTCGGGATTCCATCTCTCAATCAACGCCTGTAACATACCATGGTTACGTGCGATTCGTGAATAATAACAGATTCCACTTAACCCCAAACAATTTATCAATGTCCATTCCGCTGGTGTTACATCCGCTCGGATTCGTGACAACAGCGCTGGCACACTATCATTCATCCTCAACCCTGCCTCTGCCTGCATACACCAAAACAACAAACAACCATTCAATCCGTCAGGGTTTTTCAAACATTCTGGAAATTCCTCCAGTAACCGGTATCGGTTATACATAACCGGTATCGGTTCAGTAACCGATACCGGTTCTCCCTAACCGCTACCGGTCACTGTCAATTACATACACCTTCCCTAAAAACAACCACCTACGACAATAAATTGATCGTTTATTCCTTTCTATATACACAGACATACCCAAAACCCCGAATTACCTACCCCATAACACTCACCTCATCTATACCCCTGGCTATCATGTTGTCTTTCTCATATCTACTTACCTATTCTCCTCTAGCTCATTCCCAAAACATGCAGTAGTTAAATCACAAACAAGCTGATACCTCTTGGGTTGCAGCAGCTTGAGGTGGCCCTTGTCTTCCCTCTTGTCCCTACCTGCTGGATGCTTCTCCTCGTTCTGCCATGATCACCACCCTTTTCAACTTTGTCTTTCTGCCTTCTGAATCTCGGATCACATTCACTTTCCTTGTCTCTTTTCTCCTTATCACTCAAATCTCTCATGCAAAACCTGTCTCAGTCATCAAAAAGCGTCGCGTTCGCGTATTTAACCTCTTGCATGGCTCTAAAATTAAAACTTAAGTTGCCACCCTAGCTTTTCTATTTTTAGAAAAGCTCATACCTAAATAACCGGTATCGGTTACTTAACCGATATCGGTCTATCAGCTACCGATATCGGTTCCTTAACCGATATCGGTTACACACCTATCTTTTCTCAACAGCGTTCTTTTCTTCATTTCTCACCTAAATTTTTGTCGCGCCCGCCTCTTTTCCTGCATAAACAACACAATTTACCACATTTGTTCATCCACCACACATAGCATTACAATTTCATTAACATCATTTATTTTATACAAATACACAAACCATCAACTACGGATACCAAGAAACTATCAATCTATACATCATTTGGATCCAACTCATCAGTTACATATATCACAATGTCACAAAACCACCAATTCATCACATAACATGACATTCATATATACGTACAAAAAAACAAAAACATCAGCATCATCCATCTATCAACATGTCAATTAAACTCATCACACATTCTATATATTACCATGACCATTAACCAAATATTTAAACACATTTTGAACAACATGCATGTGGATCAAAACAATGTCTCTATATATATATACAAGTTTTCAAAAATACAATGTGCCCTACATGGGGCCTCTATGATCTCATCATATAACAACGCTGGCACGCAGCCGCAATAACTATCAAAAATCTCGACTCGGCTCATGAGGCATCATACTGATAAATGAATGAATGAATACATGAATAATACATAGGCACGCAGGCCTCTATCAATACACCCGGTTCGCAGACCGGTGCCCATCTCTAAAATACAACAACCATGTCTGGGATCTCTCAGCTCTCCCCACCGCCCTCGGCACCTCTCCCCGCTGGTCCCTGTGGTGCCTCTCGCCTCCTGCCCGTCACGGACACGCCAGCTATGGCTGCACCTCCCTGAGATCTCTGGCTGTGAGAGGTCTCTGCCCTATGCACTACATAAGCCTGATACTCGACTCCGGTACCATCAAGAATATCCTGATAATATCGGGCCTCTGCTCTAACCTCCATATAGCGCTCTCGAGCCACTGACGGAGCTGGGGCTGGTCCCCTAGCACCTACAACCAATGCCCCCGAGCTGTCTTTGGTCCGCCTTTGGTGGTGCTGTGGCGCTGGTGGTGCCGTGCACTGTCTTCTTTGCGTACTGCACTGTGGTACATGTGGCCGTGGTGGTGTGGTCAGCTTTGCTATGCTCGTGCTCGAGCTGGGCTAGCTGCCCCTGTAAGACACCTATCGTGCTTCATGCAGCTAGCTGCCTCGTAAGAGCCTGCACCTTTGACCCCGAGCTGATCTCTCTCCTATAATGTAGCCAAGTCAGGGCATTTGTGCAGGCGGTACTATATCTGGCTGCCTCTGCCTAGCCCACCACACCTGTATGATCCGTGCACCAAAGCATCATCTACACCTCACCTACCGACCTCTCCGCTACCCAATCTAGATCCAAAGGCTGTGGTGCAGGCAGTGGGGCCTCTACATCATCCCTCTGTGTATCGAGGGAAGGGAGGTGGCTCATCTGTCGTAGCCCCATCTGCTGCGTACCCTCTCCGGGGTATCCGCCGTACGTACTCTCCCGGCCTCGTCCTGCTATCTAGAATGTGTACTTGGATTAGGTGCAACTGTAAGCGGGCTCCTCTGCCAGGGTGGTGACCTCTGTAGGGTCTCCATATAATGTCTACTGCTGTAAGGCCCTCTAGCAAATGTCTATAGTATGCCACATCCCGACCTGCAACAACTGCTCGTGGTGGCCCACGACCCTAACCACCTCGAAAGCCATATCGGGTATATGACTGTGGCCTGGCCTGCTTGGGGTAACCCTATCGGCCTGATGCATACGATATGCTCGTATGCCCAACAATGCAACAAAATGTAGAGCAAATACCGAATCGCCTCCTCCGGTGATAGCCCCATAGCTCCCTGTATAATTGCACCAGATATCTTGTGCCCGGGCGTGCATTGTGTGCTCCTCCACCATCTCAAGCAAGCACCCCATCAATGCTCGTGGGAAGCGGCCTCCCTCTAAGTCCGGGAGGCGAAGCGGGTGATCCCAACCATTGTCAACACAGCCTTGGTCGTGTCTCGTGTCGATGCGCATGGTACATGTCACTGCATGCCGATACTCGCGCTTATGGTAGGTCGCAGTGCATTTGCATCCCCAAAAACAAGTATGTTGTTCATGGTAGTCTCTTAATCTACCTCGAAGATCGCCTCTCCTTGATAGGTAAGCTTGAAGGATGCGATACACATCCTCCAATGTGACGGTCATCTCCCCAGTCGGGAGATGGAACACATTGGTCGCCGGATCCCATCTCTCGATGAGGGCGACCATCAGGCTGTGATCTCTCTCTATCGCTCTGTACCTCTGGACTCCACCGAGTCCCACCTCGCGCATGATGGCCCAATGAGCCGCAGATACGTGTGGCCTCATCCGCACCCGGCAGCTGGGGCATCTATCCGCATCGTCAATCGGCGACGTGCCTGCAAAACCAACCCACATCCTTAGACCTACTCTTTATTACAACATCTACTTTATCATCTAAACACCCTTTTTTATCCCCCCGACCATACCCCGACTCTCTACCACCCCCCTCTAGCAACCTACCACCCTAAAAACCCAAAACCATCCCACCCAAAACCAACAAAAACAAAACCCAAACAAAACACATGCAACCCAACCCCAACACAAAACCAACTCCCACACAAACACCCACAACCCAACCCAAAAACCCAAAACCCAACCCTACATCAAACCCTTCTCCCACCTCCACCTCAAACCCAACCCAAAAACCCAAAACCCAACCCTACACCAAACCCTTCTCCACCCCTAACCCAACCCCCACACAAACCCACCCCAACCCACACCCACCCACAACCCAACCCAAAAACCCAAAACAACCAACCCACCCACACAACCCACAAACCAACCGACGCCGGCCGATACATGACCGACGCCGGTCACCAACAACACTCCCTTTCCCTAAAATTTTGCGACCGATGCCGGTCGCTTAGTGACCGACATCGGTCACTGTCTTCTCCCGGAGCCGAACCCCCGCGCGGCCCCCAAAACCCATTTTTTACCTATTTCTACCCATCTACCCACCCAAATACCCTAAAAACTTACCCACCTACCCACCTTAGCCTATCTAGCCTATCTACCCTCTCCCTTTTTCAAATCATTTCCATTTTCTCATTATTTCCTAAAAAAGGTTAATTCCTACCCAAACCCCCAATTTAGCATAATACAACCAAATCACCAAATTAAAGAGTTTCGAATCTACCCGAACGACGACACGTCGTCGTGGTGGGATGGGTGGTGGCGGTCCAGCTGGTCCAGCCCCTCCAGCTCCTCCTGCCTGTGCCATGGCTCCAATCCTGATCTGCTGGGTCCCCGGCCAATCAACTGCTGCCTCCTCCTTAATCGGGCCCACTATCAACTCTCTCCGCCAATACAATAGCTCCACCTCACTCAATCAAGCCTCTAATCTCAACTCTCCACGTCAGACAAGTCGATTTGGTTTGCAAATAACAAAAGTGACAATGACAAGCCGTATTTTTCTTTTTATAGGTTTTTCGCCTTTCACCGATATCGGTTTCATTTTTCCCTAAGGAACCGGTATCGGTCCCTTAACCGATATCGGTCATGCAGAATCGACATCGGTTCTCTACCCAACTTTCACCCCATTCTTTGCCCTTATTTACTCCTTGCCTCTTTTTCACCAATATCGCCTCTATCCACCTTTGCTGCACACCATTTGTTCACTTGTCCGGCCTGACCTACGGCCTCAACTTACCTATTTGGCCTGACCTACGGCCTCAACTTACCTATTCGGCCCGACCTAAGGCCTCAACCTACCTATTTGGCCCGACCCAAGGCCTCGCCCTACCCATTTGGCCCGACCCAAGGCCTCGCCCTACCATTCGGCCCGACCTAAGGCCTCAACCTACCTATTCGGCCCGACCCAAGGCCTCGCCCTACCCATTTGGCCCGACCCAAGGCCTCGCCCTACCAATTTGGCCCGACCCAAGGCCTCAACCTACCAATCGGCCCGACCTAAGGCCTCAACCTACCTATTTGGCCCGACCTAAGGCCTCGCCCTACCCATTTGGCCCGACCCAAGGCCTCGCCCTACCAATTTTTGGCGACCAAGGCCTCAACCTACCAATCGGCCCGACCTAAGGCCTCAACCTACCTATTCGGCCCGACCTAAGGCCTCGCCCTACCCATTTGGCCCGACCCAAGGCCTCGCCCTACCAATTTGGCCTGACCCAAGGCCTCAACCTACCAATCGGCCCGACCTAAGGCCTCAACCTACCTATTCGGCCCGACCTACGGCCTCAACCTACCTATTCGGCCCGACCTAAGGCCTCAACCTACCTTTTCGGCCTGACCTAAGGCCTCAACCTACCTATTCGGCCCGACCTAAGGCCTCAACCTACCTATTCGGCCCGACCCAAGGCCTCGCCCTACCCATTTGGCCCGACCCAAGGCCTCAACCTACCAATTGGCCCGACCCAAGGCCTCGCCCTCACTATTTGGCCCAACCCAAGGCCTCCCTTTACCCTTTTCCGGCCCGACCCAAGGCCGCAACCCAACAACTTGGCCCGACCCACGGCCGCACCACTTCCATCCCTTACCCAAAATCAACACCATACACTTTTATCCACCCATCCAGGTAGTTTTTGTTCAATCGAGCTCACTGTTCGTGTTTTAGCATGATTAGGGTCCTTGACTTGATCGTCGACCAACTTTGTCCGGACCTAGACCGTGACATTTATCTCAACCAAACCAACCTTTTGGTGCGCCGAACATGCCTAAACGTTTCTGTACCTTTTACCTCGTTATATACCACGGGGCTACTTCCTATGCCTTGGATACGAGGATTATATCACCCTTGTTTGGATAAACTATCGACCTTTGCCTCTGCTGCTTTGCTTTGGTTTGCTCGTCAAATCACGTACCCTAGTCAAATCTTATGGCATTTCAATATGCATCCGCTTCCTTGAACATACCCCACCATCTTACCATCCCCTCTACCCCATTTACCGTTATCAATCCTATCCCTGATTTCCCGTTCACTCAATCTGTGATAGATTTGAGGGGGATTACCTATACCCTTAACAGGAGTAACCACTTCATATTATTGTCCGTGCGACTTTACAAAAAAGCTACACGACAATAATAAGGGCTAATGTAGACACCAAATTTGTGTCTTACGACCCCTTGTGACCCGCATCTCATCTCGCAATCTAACCTCATCACCTAAACCTTACACAATTATTTATTAATTACCTTATAATTGATAAATCCACATCACCTCACCGCCACCTCACTTTGCCACCTCATCATGACCTAGCCCTAACCCTAAACTAACCTAATTAAGACCCATGACTTGGTCTAGACTCACATCCATAACTAATGCCTCCTTACTCGCACCCAAAGCCGACCTTCTAGCCACTTGACCAAGCCTCGCTGGCTGATCTCTCGGGAGAAAAGCAGGGAAGGTGGGCTATTTTACTAAAAATAGCCTACTTTTTCCTTACCGATGCCGGTTCCTACTCGACCGCCGTCGGTTACGTAACCGCCATCGGTTCCCTGTAAATGGGCTCCCCAAACCAAAACAACGGATCGGAATTTCATTTTTGGAGATCAGTCAAAGGATTTCTGGATCAACAGAGAGCATTGCGAGTGAAAAACAGAGGCCAGATCTTCACTTGACAGAGCAGAGACGAGTGGAAATACCAGAAGTGTTTACAACCAAGGAGATCAACTTGCATCTTTGTCAAAACGAGTAAGTCACATCTTGCATGTCCTCTGTTATAACATTTCTTATGCTCTGTGAATTTCAGTCCTCCTAAATCCGTCTCTGAATCTACTACCCAACGTGTCATTGCATCTAACTGTTATTCTTTTGCTTCTAATCATCCCATTTCCTAATATCATCCATAAACCAGCCTTTACAAATTTCATAGCTACTAAGAAGATCCTAGAACCCACCGGTATCGGTTATCGAGAATCGCATCGGCTATCAGTAACCGCCATCGGTTCCTATGATCAAAACCAGAAAACCAGCCTTTCCCCTACCCAGTTCAACGAAACAATTTAATTGATACTTTACAGTCTTTTGTGTTAATTCATATTAGCAAGGAAACCGACCACCTTCAAAAGGAAGTTTTATATTTCCAGGCCCAAGGCAGTTTCCTCATTTATTGTTTAATCAAATCTTGTGGTCTTGTGTTCTTATTTGCAGTAGTCCTTCCAAGACAAAAAGAGTTCTTCGCAATCGCCCCTGATCTTCTCTACGGCACGCGCACACCATCTCGACATTCTAAGGTATTCCTCCTAGCACCTAACTCTTATCTGTTTCTAAAAGGAACGATTCATTCCGAGTGAAACAAAAGCAAGAAGAGGAAGAAGAGCTCAAAGGTCTCCATCTCCACAAAATATAACCTTATCAACACCTCCACCTAGAATGCCTTTCATTTAATCAACTAGATTTCTCCAACCAATCAAGATGGTGCAACCTAATCCTTATGTCAATTTCACTGGCAGCAGCCCACTTACTCTCAATGCACAAAATCTAGTTCCAGTTGTAGCATTGAAGAACATTCCATATTTCACTGGAGAGAACCAGACAACTCCAATTGACCACATCCAAGACATTGTAAATGTCTGTGTAATCCACGAAATTACTGAAATGGAAATTGTTGTTAAATTTTTGGAATCTTCATTCAAGGGAAAATCTTTGCAATGGTTCAGAAGCCTAACAATGAGGTCTATCCATAATTGGGACCATTTGTGCACAACTCTTCACAATCAATTTGGAGAAAAGGGGGATAATTTTTCTTTGTTGGAACAATTGACAACTATTAAGAGGGATCCTAATGAACAGTTGACGGATTTCAACTTCATATTTTAGAGGACATGGGATAGAATTCCAATGGTCGTGAGACCAATAGCTAAAGGTGCTTTCCTATACTTCCTTAAAGCTTTAAATTTTGATATTTCTATGATGATTTAATCCATGGGAGGTATAACTTTACCTATGGCCTATAACATTACTATTAGAGCTGAAATTTCTGATCCAAGCTGGTAAACTCACACCTAGGCCACCTATGCCTCTATACCAAGAATTAGGAGCTCCAAACACTAGTCAAGCACCCACATTGGCTCCCATTCCTTCTCTAAGAAATTAGAATTCAACTAAAGCTTCTACTTCATCTTCTAGTACCTCAAATGAGCTCTAAGAAGTCATGAAGAAACTATAAAATTTGGGTAATGAGTTGGTGACACTTAAGAGGCCACAAGCTCAAACTTTTAGACCTCCATATCATCCTAACAGGCCACCCTTTCAAGCTATAAATCAGAACCAAGTCAAGCCTCCGCTAATAGACCATTCCAGCCTTACAATCCTAATGCTACATCCACATCTAGAGATTTGGTACCGGTGAAAAATAACATGGCTTAGGAATATGACTAGTGTTTCCTATGCAATTAACCTCATAACCAGTCAATGTATTTTAATGGTGCTTTGAATCAAGCCCTTGTGGTGACAACAATGGGTGCAGAACAAGAGACAGGCCAAGAAGGAAATCAATAGTAGGGAGCAATTCAACAAGACACACCTCCAAATGAGACCACACTTGTCAATTGGTGATTGAAGATTTCTGTGGTATAAACCAAACACCTTCTCAAAGTGTAGTAGCCAATACATGGTCCAAGAAAAGGAACATTGGAGAGGGAAAATCATCAAATTTAAGTGATCCACAACCCTCCATCACTCCACAAGGTGTTAGCAATCAAAGTGCAACTCCCAATGTGCAAGGTCAGCCCAAGCCACCTTCTAGATCAGCTCAAGTACCTGTTGTAACAACCCATGTGCAAGAGAAGAATGTGTAAGGCAAGGGGTAGAAGAGAGAGCTCATCTCCATTCAACATCATTGAGAAGATGAAGAAAATGAATGTAAACATATCAATGTGGGATCATTGGCTATCCTAGGACAAAGAGACCTATTGCAAGCTACTATGGAAAATTGGTCAAGCATCAAATCAGCCACCTAATCAATAAGAAAAGGTGCTTACCAATGCAGCTCAATAAAGAGAAAATCAAGGAAGCCACCAAGGTAAGAATTTGAAGCCACCACCATTCTATATCTCATTGATCATAGGAGATAAGTTGGTACATAATTGCATGATTGATTCAGGAGCAAGTAGCTCAGTTATGCCAAAACAGATAGCTGATCAATTGGGCCTTCAATATGAAGTCATCTCTAAAGGTGTGGTGTAATTGGATAGGAAAATAGTAACAATAGTTGGAGTAATAAAATATTTGAGCCTCACATTGCATGTATGTCCCAATGCGACCATTTTGCAAGATGTATTAGTCATAGACCTGCCACCACTCTTTACATTGTGTTTGTCAAGAGACTTCACTACCAAAATTGGAGGCTATTTGTCTATTGATTGGTCACACATGCTATTTAGAAAAAGGTATGGAGATAAGGCTATAATCAGATCTGATCCCATTGTAAACTTTCACATAGAGCCTCATACACCAAGTCCAATCAATGTGAATTGTTTAGATTTTGATCAAGAGGATTTTCCAAGCACCTATGAGGCAGATACTAAGGTTGGATGCATCCCAAACCTAACTCTTGATGAGTGGGAAAACAAGAGACATGCTTTTTACCCTTACAAAGAAATGGAAGAATATGAGTTAGGAGTCTATTGTTTACATGAAGAGAATCATCCTCTCCCTAGCATCACCAAGCCAGACCACAAGGATGATAATGAGGTATGATAGTTATTCTTTGATGGCTCAAGGAGTAGAAAAGGTGCAGGAGGAGGAGATATGCTTATTTCACCTCAAGGTACAAAATATTATTCAACTTTCCATTTTCAATTTGCTTGCTCAAACAACATAGCTGAGTATGAAGCCTTAATTCATAGATTGCATTGGGCAAGAAAGAGAGGTATTAAGAATTTGCAAGTATTTGGTGATAGTGAGCTGATCGTGAACCAAGTCAGAGGAAAAAATGCTGCCAAGAATGATCTATTGAAGAACTACAAGAATCGGGTATGGGATCTTATTGAAGATTTTAAAGATTTTTGTATTAACTTTGTCCCAAGAAAGAAGAATGAGGCAATAGATAGACTGACAGAAATTGGGGCTGCATTTAATGTTGTAGAAAGTATCAAGAGTGAGAAATATTAGTTCCATATTAAAGTGTTTGTGAGGCCAACTATCCCAGATAACAACACAAGTTGGCAAGTCTTCGAGCATGATCAACAAATTGTCAACTTTTTACAAGAAGAAGCTGAGTTCTCCACCAAAAACAAGACAAATTGGAGCAGCGGTATGGTGACCAAGTGGTGTAGTTGAGAACTAACAAATTACCAAAAGGTCTTGTAACTTTGGAGTCAATATTCAACCCAAATGATCAATTCCGGAAGGAGAAGGAAAACATCCAGGTAAAGGGTGAAGATTCAGAGCCCATTTCTAGTAGACGAAGGTAAGACATTGCAAATTGGCAAAGTGAGTACCCCACAAGAGAAATCTGAATTTGTTCAACTTTTTCAAGAATTCCCAAATGTTTTTACATGGAATTATAAGGATTTAAGAGGTTTCAACCCAATATTGGCTAAGCATACAATTGAATTAAATCGTGAATCCAAGCCTATCAGACAAAAGCAAAGGCCAATGAATCCTCACATTGAACCTCTCATGAGGAAGGAGTTGAACAAGCTGATTGAGGCTAGCATCATCTTCCCTATCAAACATTCAAGTTGGGTTACAAACTTGGTGCTAGTGAGGAAAAGAAATGGAGAAATCAGATTGTGTGTAGACTTTCATGATCTAAATAGAGCATCACTCAAGGATCACTACCCACTTCCTTTAATGGAACAAATCTTGCAGGTTGTAGCTGGTTCTGAAAGGTTTTCATTGTTAGATGGCTACTCAGGATATAATCAGATAATGGTGAAAGAAGAAGATCAGTTCAAGACAGCCTTCACTATGAAATGGGGTACATATGCTTACAAGAAGATGCCATTTGGATTGTCAAATGTTGGGGCAACATTTTAACGAGCCATGGATATGGCATTCAAAGGCTTAATCAACAAGATAGTGTTGGTGTATCTATATGATATCACTATCTTCTCAAATAATGTGAAGACCACCTCTTTCACCTCGGAAAGTATTTCAAAGATGTAGAAGATTCAAAGTGTCTTTGAATCCAAAAAGTGTGTATTCTTGGCACATAAGGGAAAATTGTTGGGCCATATTGTCTCAAGAGAAGGGTTAACAATTGATCCTGAAAGAGTTGAAGCCATCCGAATGCTTCCATTGCCACACCACAAGAAATATCTCCAAATCTTCTTGGGAAGGATAAATTTTGTCTGCAAATTTGTGCCTAATTTTTCCACTCTTGTGAAGCCTTTAACAATGATGTTGAAGAAGAGTCTTGCATTTAAATGGATAGCAGAAAGCAAAGAGATTTTTGAGGCTATCAAGAATGCAATATCACAAGCTCCAACTCTTATCAACCCAGACTTCTCAAAGGACTTCATGATGTATGATTTTGGAGGATTAGACACAATCTCAACTATCTTAGTATAGTTGAATAGAGAAGGATCAAAGCAGCCCATAGAATTCTTCATTAGAGCCTAGAAGATTACAAAGTAAGGTATTCTTTTATTGAAAAGCATGTCCTTGTTGTCATTAGGAGTTTGAAGAAGTTTAGACACTTGGTCTCGAACAACAAGATTCAATTGCTAGTGTCTCATTCTAGAGTCAAGGACTTTATCCTAAACAAGGACTTGAATGAAAAGAGAGCAGGTTGGATCACCTATGTAATGGAGTATGATATTAAAATTAAGGTAACCAATCTAGTTCGTGGAAAAGGTTTATGTGAGCATCGCACTTCCAAACAACATAATGAATCAAAAGGAGAAGAAGAGGCTGTCCTACTACTATAGAATGATCAAGAACAACCAGTTAATGATGCACCCATTCCATGTTGGACTCAAGACTTAGTGCATTATCTCCAAATAGGTTTTTCCCTCCAGAAATGAGCAAAGAAAAGAGGAGATACTTCAGATTGCAATCCATCCCATATGTGCTTATTGATGGTGTCTTGTTTAAGAAAGACATCAATAGTGTTCTATTGAGATGCATTAAAACATGTCAAGTTGGGAATATATTACATGAGTTCCATGACAAAGAAGTAGGAGGCCACTTTGCTCCTCGAGTAATAGCTCTCAAAATCATGAAGGCTGGTTACTATTGGTTTGTGGTGTTTAGTGATTGCTACTCATGGATCAAGAAATGCAAGAAGTGTGCATTCTTCACAGGGAAAGAAAGGTTAGCAGCCCTGCCCCTTCATCCAATTTCAATAGATCAGCCATTCATGCAATGGGGATTAGAATTCATTGGAGTGATCAACCCAAATTCAAGTCAAGGCCACAAGTGGATACTTACTGACAACAGACTATTTCACCAAGTGGACTGAAGTAGTGGCACTTAAGGAGGTAAATGAATCTAATATCTTGGATTTCTATGAAGGGATAGTCACTAGGTTTGGAGTCCCTGCCACTATCATATCAGATAATGCATTGGCATTTCTTGGTATAAAGATCACCGAATGGGCTGTCAAGAATGGTGTATACCTCAACACTTCATCAAACTATTACCCTCAAGGTAATGGCCAAGAAGAGTCCACAAAAAAATTACTAAGAATCATTAGGAATCTTGATGAGAATCAGAGAACTTGGCACACAAAGCTCAAATCAGCTCTATGGGCTGATAGGATCACACCCAAGAGGTCTACAAGCAGCTCTCCATTCAATCTTGTATACGGAAAAGAAGTAGTTATACCTATATCACTTGAGTTGCCGGCATTGGAACTCATGAAATAGTTGGAACTAGCTGAATTTGGACCCATGGAAATTAGGTATGCAAAGCTAATGGAACTAGAAGAAGCAAGAGAACATGTAATGTAGACTATGGAGAAGGATCAAGCATTGATCAAAAAGAGCTTTGACAAGAAAGCTAAGGCCAGGACATTCCAAGTTGGAGACTTGGTACTAAAGTGGGATGTTGATCATGTAAGGCCGGAAAGAATTCCAAGTTGATGCCATATGGAGTGGCCCATACATGATCACCGAATGTAAAGGTAGAAATGCCTTCCGGATGGCTAAATTGGATGGTGAAGAATTGCAGATTCTAGTCAATGGGATCTATCTCAAACAGTGCTACTAAAAGGAGAATTTCTCACCTTTGTACATATTAGTCTAGGATTTCCAATTTCTCCAAGTGCTTGTGCACATTGCTTATTGTTAGAATTTGTTTCATTTCCCTAAGTGTTGGTGCACATGCTCTATTGCTTTGGTGTATGCTTGTATACAGTTCATCTCACTCCTGGAAGACACTTGCAGCCACAAGAGAATCAAATCAGTAGAGTATCCATATCAGAGTAGGTTTGGATGTTTTCATTGCACTCCAATAGATCAGATTTATAGAAGATCAATGAGGGAAAAGATTCCAAGTTTCAGGCAATTTTCTACTCTCACAAACCTCAACTTCAAGGTCTTCTTACAAAGGATGAGAGTGCAAGCAATGGAAGGCAATCCCAGATCAGATATGAGACTACCAGGAAGACTCCATGCCCAATGGATTGCTATAGGAAGCTGGCCATATTTCATCTGACAAGCTAGATAACCCCGCTGAGTCACCAAATTGTTGTCCAAAATAAGCTCATGCTTAATTTTGGTCAACTAACACCATTTCCCCCTTTAGTGCTTCAATCTGATTTTTATATATTTTAAGTACTTAAGGATTCCTGAAATCATCTTCATCAGATAGGAAATTTCTTCCTTTTCCAGAAAATATAAAGAAGTCCTTCTAACTCTTCATATTTTTGTAAGTTACGGGCATGGGGGATTTTTTTTTAATTTTCCAATTTTGGGCTTGGGGGCCTAGGGGGATTTTTTTGCAAATTTTCCAATTTAGGCTGAAGTGCTGGGGATTTTTCTTGCAATTTTTCCAATTTTAGGCTTGGGGGCCTGGGGGAATTTTTGCAAATTTTCCAATTTCGGGCTTGGGGGCACTGGGGCATTTCTTGTAAAATTTGCCAATTTCAAGCTTGGGGGCTGTGGGGATTTTTCATGATTTGCATTTTCGCCATTTCTTGTATGGATTAATGCAAATTTTCAAATGGGCATAACTTTTGACCCGGTGCTCAAAATTCAACAAACGTTTATATCGTTGGAAAGGTCTCAACATCCTCTACACCATAGAAGCTTGAAATTTTAATTTTGGTAGGGTTAGGTGGGTAAAAAATAAAGAAACATATTCAGCTCTAGTCAATTAAAAACCCAGTCCCGTCAAATGACATAAATGCCTGGCAAACCCAAAATAGCTACCCGCACTCAAACGGCCATAACTTTTGTATTTCTCAATGAAAATGCACAAAATTGGTACCATTGGAATCATGTTTTCGAGCCCAATGCACAAAAATTGATAAATCTATAATTTTATGAAGAATATATGGATATGTTGTAGAAAATGTTCCCAAGTTTAAAACAATGTTTTATTTGGTAGCTGAGATGCATTAATGAAACATAGGATGACATATCTCACTACTGCAAGTTATGGGGTAGTATGGGGAGCCTTTTGCAAGCAATAGAACATCATTCCACTCCATTTACTACATTTTTTAAGTGGTTGAAGGACATATTTTGGGATTTTTATTTTCCCTCTCTCTCTCTTGTCAAATTTCTATAAATTGGAGTGTTGGGCTCATTGTAAAGGGAGATAGTTTTTAAGTAGAAAAACTCTATCAAAATTGCTTTGTGAAGCCAATGTGTTGTAGCCCATTGTAGTGGACTCCTTTCATGGTGATCTAAGCCCATATTTTGTAAAGGATTGAACTATGTATTTTCAAAATGTAGCACTAGATGCAAGTTTGTGGATGTATCTTCCCTTGCTTTGTTTGGTTTGCATTCTTCTTGCTCCTTCAATCTCATTACATACATATTGTGTCTATTCTATGTTGTTACAAGGATTCATTATTATTGTGCATGTATGAACTATGATTGTGAATGCATTTTCCAGATTGTGGAGGACTGTTATCACCCCTTCTAGTATGTATTTTTCTTCTATTTTTCACACATTGGAAAACTATCCTCATTCCCTCCTTTTCTAGTGTATCACCGCTTTAGTGTAGGATTTATTTTCATGCAATCTCCCTCCCTAGTCCCTTGGAAAGTTATATTAGGATTAGATAGTTTTTCTACATTAGAGTAGATTGTGGCAGGTAGTTTAGGAGCAGGAACCAACCTTCTCTGGAGGATCATCTCAAGCCCGCAAGTCCCACAGCTTGAGAGATGATTCCATGTTATCCAATCACACCATGAGCTCAAGCACACATAGTTGTGCAATGCATAGGGTGTTGTGATTCAAATATAACAATAACATAAAGGTGACTTATTACATTAGGAAAATTAGGACATATGAAAAATTACAACCCTAATGCAAAATTAGAACATTGGAAAGTGAGAGAAAGTTAGGGGAAGAGGAGAGAGAAAGAGAGAGTGAAGAAGAAGAGGAGATGTCATTCTTGATGAAGTTGGTCATCGTTGATGGAAAGCTCCAAATGTAGTGAAACTCTGAATCTTTGAACTCCTTGCATACTATGAAACTCCTTCAAATTAGCTCACATACACTCGTTAAGTTGAGTGAACTATTCCACTGATGACCGCATCTCCTAGCCTATGTATGATATACATGTGACCCAAACTATGTAGTGAGTGTCAAAAACATTGTCTCCGGTTCCCTAAGATGATCACCCCTTTATGTCTCATTGTGCCAAACTTTCCCTTTGATAACAATCTGCTATTAATAGTAAGTGTCTAGATGGAAGGCTTACTATTTTTACCTCTTCTCAACCATCATGATGTGATGAAATCCCTCATTTGATCTTGTGCACACTACCTTTGCTTTGACCACTTCTTGGGGTGACTTACTATTTTTAGTAAGCACCTATATAAGGGACTTACTATTTTTAGTAAGTGATCATTTTCACTATTTTCTACTCCGGATAATCATTTTGGCTTCTTGGAGGTCTTCAGTGCACACTACCTTTTCCATAGCCACTTTTGATGAAGACTTACCAAAAATAGCAAGCATGTGTAGGAAAGCTTACTATTTTTAGAAAGTGGATTTCTAGTGCTCGGTTTGTGATGGAGTCTATTTTTCTGGATTTGGCTCGTCATCGTAGTCACATCCTCCAAATTTCACATAATTTTTCCCACTAGAATGCTAGGAAATAAAATTTAAAATATCAACCTAGTAGTGGCTTTGAACATTGAGCTACCATGGTGGTCATTAATGGAGCTCAAAATTTGTAGGTCTAGTTTTTGTCTCCATGAAAAAAATCCATTGCAATAGGTTTTTCATTTAGAGCTCGTGTGAAAGTTTTTATCTCATTTCCATTGCCAGAATTATGGGAAATCTGACGAATGTGAGTCGGTGCACGAAGTGAGGAATTTTGGAAAAAATAATTCAAAGCACCATTTGAACTCCCATTTGTTTCATCATGATTGTCTTGAAAAATATGAAAGTTTGCGAGATGAAACAGAACCTTGATCAACTTGTATCTTGTGAGATATGAATATTTCTCGATCGGGTGACTTCATGGTTATCTGGCAAAAAACCTTCATTTTCTTCTTGTTCTTCATTTCTTCAGCAATTTTTTCTTTAATATTGCTATGTTTTCATGGTGTGGAGAGTTTGGTGACCATGATAGAGCTGGTTTGGATCAGTAATGGTGGACCGGGTGTCTGGACAAGCAAGAACAAGGCCATGGCATGGTGAGAAGCTATGAAGGAGAAATGAGGGGGAAGAAATGGCTAAGTGTCAGATTTGAATATTCAAAAAATGATCATGCAAGGGTGGGGCACATTTTTTCATGTTTGATGTCCCTAACCTCAGGGACATGAGGGACATCAAATTCCACAATGAGAAAGAGGATGACACGTGTCCTCGATCTAACGATAGGGATTTGCTTGAAAAAACACTAGAAGCACTGGGGGCTGAAAGTCATTCACGTGGATGACCAAAGGACTCCCCATAGGGGATGGGAAAATTTTTCCATATATTTTATCCCTAACCTCAGGGATGTGAGGGACATCAAATTCTATGGTGGTCCTATGGGTGACAAGTGTCTTTGGTACAAAGGGAATTTGAGCTCCAAAAATGCACCTAGGGGCTTAACTATCAAGACTTAAGGTCATATGAGGGTCCTAGAGGTCATATGGTGGTTGAGCATATTTTTCACAAGGTTGAGGTACTTGACCTCAGGGACATCAAGGACATAAAATCCCACCAGGATCTTTGAGCTAACATGTGTCTTCTCAAAATTTGGCTAAGTCCCGAACACGCTCCAAGAGGGCAACTTGTGATGATGATATCTTGAGCTCCCGATGGAATTTTTTGGAAAACATTTATATGATCTTGACTATAAATTTAATTTTAGGTGTCTCATGTCTTGATCATCTATTTGATCCCTAAAAAAGTGGAATTGTGATTTGGTACTATAATTTTGCATGAGAAACACGCCTTTAGATATGATACACCAAAGTGTTGTGAAAAATATGATTTTACCATAATATAGGGATTGGAATCCTCTTTCCCAGAGATGTTTTGTCTTACTCCTAACTCCATTCGGAGCTCCCAGAATCTTCTTCGAAGCTCGGTAGTTTTTTTAGGCCTATGTCTTTGCCTAGGCATGTGAACCCTATTTTTATTGAGAATGCTCGAGTCTTTATAAACGTCCTTAAACCTTTCAGAATCATTTCCATGATGTTCTAATGTCTTGAATTCACCTTGATGTTGAATTTTACCCTTTTGTTCCACTCCAGGGTGGTTGATCTAGTCTTGGGAAGGTCAATGCTAGCCCTTCCCACAACTACCTGTAGCTTACAAATGAACTCCTAAAATCACCTAGGGGGAATGAATGGACTTTCCTAAATCACCTAAGGGGATGAGATAACATTAATTGGGAGGTCACTTGGAATGACTGGACAGACTTGGGGTGTCTTGGAATGATGAGACTTGAAAAAATTAACATTGGGGTATAGTTTTCATGCTCGGGAATTGTCAATTGCCCTATTGCACTTTTGCATGAAAACAATTGGCTCTAGCTTTAGGAGATGACATGGAATGATAATAGTGAATACATGGCATGAGAACTCCCATAATCTCAACTTACAACATATTAACTAGTGACTTATCTATTGGGCCCTACGAAGTCATGTACAACTTACAACAAGAGAGAGAGAGAGAGCGAAGAAGGAAAAAAACACACAAAATGATGAGAAGGAAACACATGACACACAATAGAAAGGGAAACATGCCAGCGAAAGGGAAACACACCTAACAATCACCTATGGTACAATTGGGGGATAACCCACTTTCATTAAAGCACTTTTCATTTCTAAAAAGTTACCCCTGAAGAGGAAACACCAAATGATGATGTTATATGAAGTCGTTGATAGGTTCTAGAAAGTAGTCTCCCTCCCTCAATTGTTTATGGAAGCCAAGTGTTTCCATGATTATCCTTTTAATTTGTAGGATTGAGTCCATGTGATCTTCTTGACACTTGTTGTCAATTTTTCCCTCTATAGACACCTAAATTTGGTTACATTCCCCTTAGCCCCTGATCGGATAACCAACTTAAACATGGGCACCTAACCATGGCCCCTTTCACCCCACATTAATATTAATTTAATTATTTTAATTAAATTAATCCTCATCCTCACAACTTTCATTATTTTATTACCTTAATTGACCTAATTTCCACCTCACCTAGACACCTCATCCAACCACCTCACCCTAGACCTATTCTTGGCATGTTTCCATAACTAACAATAACTAAGTCTTACTTTCCTTAATGAGATAAGATTTGGTCTAACCCTAAAATCAATGCCTAAGATTTCTCTAACCACATTCCTGCTCATTAGAAAGGAAGCTTCCATTATGATACATGACAACAAACCAACTTGGCCCAATAAATTAGAAAGATCTGTCCATTTTAATAAACATGGGGAATCCCACCTTAACCGATGCCGATCATACCTAAACCGCGTTGGTCAAGATGAAACTATCATTAGTTACAAATTATTCACCTTAGAAACCTTTTTTGGGGGGTTGGCACATTTGAGACCAGATGAGAATGAGATCAGATCTGCATATAAGTAGAACCAACATCTTTCCATGTATCCAAGCATCCAGAACCATCATCCAAACAGATCTAGGAGCATTACACCCATGGTAGCATTTTGGGAAACACTGCCATGGCACCAAACACCATTCCTCCGATCAACCATCACCTCCATCCATCCATCGAACCTGCATCACAGTAAGTATCTTGTTAACCAACATTCTTCTATTTTCATTCTAGTAGGCTTTATTACTTCTGTTATTAGTTTCTACTTGAACTCTCACTTCCCCACCATTTATCTCCATACAAGTTTGATCATTCCTTCACCCACACCATAAAATCACCCATACCTAACCGATAGACATCTCTAAGTATTTCCAACACCTCCCCAGACATACACCCACTCCTCATCATCCTTGAATAGTCTCAGAAAATCCCTAAACCATGAAATATTGAGTTATTGAAAATCCACAGTAACCATTGTTGGTTATTACTAAACCATTGTCGATCATACAATACGATGCCGATCTCTGTGTTTTATACCTTGCCCAAAAATAGAGCCAAAAACCTCCTACCAATTGACCTAAACAACCAGAATCAGACCCTGACTAGTCCCAATACCTTGACAATTACCTCATCCTTTAGATCCAACTATAACCTATCCTGTTTTTGATTGGATTTGCTTATTGTACTTGAATGAGATACCTAAATCATATCAACTACAATAGGAATTTACTTCTTTCTCACATTAATTTGTTTTAAATAGTGGATTGACAACCATCTAGGAAGTATCACACTTTCTGGAACTAGCATATGTTAGGTAGTCCACTGGCATATATCATTTAACTTCTCTTTAATGGTCTTGTTTTCTATTATAAGTAATTCCTCCTAGCCAAAAGGAATCTCTCACAATTAGCACTGGATCAAGAAGTCTAAATGCACACAACAACCATAAACCAACCCATTTAACAAGTATTCCTCTTAGCCTTTAAACCTATCTGTTTCATCATTCAAAAATCTACAGAAAATGGTGAAACATTTTGGCATGCCCGGTGGGACCCATCAGGGCTTCTATTGTATTTTCTTCATTTCTAGGAAAAATTTATGTGTTTGTTTCCCATTTAAAAGGCTTACACAATAATTTTCTTCCCTAATAATCCTCTCTTCTTTCTAATTTCTCTGAAAAGAAAATTTCTCTTGGTGCATTTAAAAGGAATCATTCTTCTTTCTTGCTTTTTGCATTTAGTGAAAGAGCATACCCTCTCCTATTCATCATTTTCTTCATCAAACGTAATCTTTTTAATTTGGGCTTAAAATTGGTTACATTACATTTTTATTTACTACATTTAGCTCACATTAAAATGAGGGAAACCTATATGCTAGAAGTCATGCCCAATGATGGTTGACACAAAGAATCATAGAAAGCACATTCTCTCTCTCTGTGTCTTACCAAACTTGCACAAAATTGAAATATACACATCTTTCTTAAACAACATCTTTCTGGGAACACTTGTCATTGATCACATGATCCAATTAGTAGGTACTCCCCAACTCGTTACCTTTATCGAGTCATTATCTCAAAGGATGGCCCACCCCGCCATAACATACCTAAAACCTCTCCTTTTAGATATCCTTCTTCGTAAGAATCCTTCCTCACAAAAAAATCTATTCTAAATTCATGAGTCAGTCTTGTAAATAGCATAAGCTCAACACATTAAAAATCACTTGTTAGGTATGTGTTTTTAATGTTTGATTGACATGTGTTTTGAGGTGTGAGGATATGCTTCTCCATTTTTCATTTTTTTGCCTTACTCTACAATCATAGTTGGAATGTTTTGACTTCTTCTGAGTGTGTCAGGACTTCATTGCATCATCTCCAAACCTTTGGGTTGATTATTTATCTCACTAAAATTCATAACAATCCATTTTTCTACATCTTTCCAATTTTCACAGTAACTGGCATCGGTTACCCCTGACCGGCATCAATTTTTCTTAACGGCATCAATTTTCTATTCTTTTGGGTTAAATTTCCTAAAAGAACCCTTATTTCATTTTCTTTGTTGTTAGAGTTCTGTGAGTATTTTTACTCTCTCTGCTTTGATAAATAGTCAACATACAACTTGTTCATCTGACTGTCACTAGTCTTTTCCTCATTTGATAAAATTGTTCTACCTCACGATCGACCTCGGTTACACCTTAATCACATCGGGTCATCCTTAACTGGAGTCGGTTACCTATATTGAACATCAACTGATATATTACCCAAATCTACCTATAGACACCTATTTTCTTCATTCTTACTACCCCCTATGTCATCTATAGGATATAGATATATACTCATTCACATGGTGTTGACTCATAATCAAGCTAATGCTCTTACATTTCATGTAAGTCATCAACCACTCCCACCTATCCCTTCACCACCCTCTATCATGTCACCCATGGATCCAACCTTACCTACCACCATTGTCATAGGTGACGAGGAATTTTCATGACTCCTTGAAAATAATCCATGGCCTTACAATTCTACCTTTCCCACTCTTCCACCTAGGACTCCTTAGGATAGTTGATATATGACATGCCATGTATCCATCTCTCCTGCCCTTATTCCCACTTCTACATCAGCCCCTAATAATACAATGTTACCTTCACCTACTTCACCCCCAGTGGTTTCATAACTAGGACCCATACCCATCATGACCATTATGTCTATAGTATCACTCGCACCTATAGTATATGTTGTCCCCTCATCGACCACCTAGACCATAACCCCATCTCGCACCCATTGTCTCACAAATACCCATTGCAACAAAACTACTCGTGGTGTTGGTGACCCCTACTCCATTCCATAATCTTGTCCTCTCCATCCCAAAAACACTTCCCCTAATCACTACTAGAGTCACTACGACCATCCCACCTACATACACATACTATCAACAACCCTCTATCTCGTTTATCATCCATTCTACATACATACCATCTATATCAATCCCTATTCTCAACCTTCCTATTTGGCATCACATTACAATGGAATTTTTCCCACGTCACAGGTTCAATACCAGTTGCCTTATGCCATAGGAGGAACCCCTCCACCATAACCTACCAATGACCTCATCAAATCAATTATGGAAAGGATGCAAACACTGGAAGCATTGGTTTGGGCTCACAAAATTCTCTCACCTATGATGAAATTTGTAATGAGCCCATTCAATTAACTAGCCTAGGCCTTCTTAGACCACTTCTTGATTAATATTTCAAGAAGGTTACCATGACTAATCTTTATTCCACTTGACAGTATGACGATGAGTTCATCGCTAACTTTATCGTTCGTTGGCACAATTTAATTAATTAACTCACATTCTAGCTACCTCAAACTAAAGTCATAGAGTTATTTACTTGGGCTTACGCAAGATACATCTCACCAACTCTACTGGTGCATACCTTTCACACTTTTGATGAGGCATTCACCATGGCATGGAAATTAGAAATTTGTGCTATCGAAGAGAAGAAAATTTAACTTTGTAAGAACATCGCGTTCAAATCAAATGATGCTTCTTCATCTTGAAACCCCAAAACAACTATTCAAAACCCAAAGGATTTTCTAATGCCATAGTTCTCAAGGCTGGTCCCCCTCATCAATCAAACCTAGCCAAACCTCCTTCTAATTTATCTCCAATTGAAGCTTTCTCATTCAAATGAGAACATCAAAAGTACACTTTGATAGGAGAATCTTATTCTTTTGTTTTGGAAAAGATTGTTAAGGCTGGTGTCATTACCCTTCCACCTATAAAACCACATACTAGTTTTGACCCTAAGTGACCCATGCCCTCATGGTATAAGGAACATGAATTTTGTAACTATCATCATGTCAAAGGTCATAGATAATAATTACATCACCTTCAAGAATATTGTCTAAGAAATGTTAGACAATGGAGATCTAGTCTTGGATATCCCGAATGCACCCACTAACCAAAACCTACATATCTTCAAGAAGCCATTTCCTAATCATTCCCCATCTTCCAACCAATCTGGTGACACTTCAAATAATGATAGCAATGTCCACGAGGTCCATGCTATTTTCGATGACATACTAGTTGCTTCCCAATTGCCTCATGTTCCTTCCATAGATGAAATCTTAGCCCGAGCTCCACTACCTACACAAGGACCTATTTCATCTACTCCTCCACCCACAGATGAACCCCCTTCATTTTCTCCTTCACCCATGGAAGATCCTATACTTAGCACACCACCTTTGGCCCCTCAAATTACTGAGCAGTTGTCAGTGGCACCTCTCCTACTCATAAGAGATATATGTTCACAACCTACACCATCACAAGGAGATTCAACCTCATCTATCCCATCCTCTCTTCTACCCATAGAGAATATTGTAGGAATTCTATTACCTTTAAATGACCATTCACCATCGGACCTTCAAGATCCCGTAGATCTACTTTCGGCTCTCTTACCCACAGAGTCCACGGCTAGCCATTTCCCTGTGTCTCAAACATATTTTACAAGAATTGAAACTTGATCCATGGTGGCCTCACTTACAACAACACCATTTTCACACTTGGCTGATCACCTGGACTATGTCGATAGAGCCTTACTTTGGGGACACCTTATACTTCCTATTTCAATAGAAATGTAACTATCACTCGCTGACACCTCTACTATCTATCCAAAAGTGTTTTAAGTGACCAAACTAAACAAAACCATGACTATTGCAACACCTTCCACATCACCACCCATGGCCCAACTCACACCTCTTCCCATAACCCAACATAAATTTACACCAAACACCTAACCATGCCTATATAATCTCCCTTACCTAAACCTATCACTACCTTAGGGGTCATACCGATAGCTAGCCTCACTCACCCACCCATCAAATTAGATTTAGCCACATCTTCCAAAAATAACACTAAACTTACCCTGACCCTAAAAAGAAGATCCAATCTCCTAGACCTCATACACCAACCTCGCCTACCACGCCCTTATCACCTTCACCCCTTCCATCCATCTTAGGACATCACCCCTCGAACACGGCCAAGAAACCCCATCCACTAGTAAACCAAGAATGTAGTAACCTATTTCCCCATCACAGACCTCTAATATACCCAAGGACCCACACAACTTCTACCCTCACCCATAACCTTCTTACCACCCATACCTCCACTATCATCCATAACTTCTTCACTACCCATGACACTTTCTTCTCTTTCACTCATGCCTCCTGCCAAATCTACACCACCTACCTTTATAACACCTTAATTACCCCCATGGGTAACCCATCCTCTTCCACCATTGGATTTTCCCTCCACATATCATACACCCATGTCATATTTTGCCCAAAAATATGCAACCTAAAGCTAAAAATACTCTACCCTCCAATAAGGTAGTTAAACCAACCAAACCTTCCGCTGCTAGCTCTTCTACCATGCTCGTACCCAAGTAGATGCAACCAAGACCTAAGACCACTTTGCATACCAAACTAGTAAACAACCCACCCCCTCCTATAAATCCTCTTCCTCCACAATCAGTTGTACCTACACCCAAACCCACATTCACCTCCCATTGTGATCCACTAGTAGGATCCTACGCAAAATCTTAACCAATCTCCTCGAAACTTTTGTCATCACATTACCACCTCTTAGACCTTACGACCCACTCAAACCCAAACCAAAAGGGTTTGATGAAACCAAAATTTGTGCCTACCATCGTGTGTGCTAGGACATGATGTAGAGAACTATAAGGCTTTAAAAAATGCTCTTGTCCAATTGTGTCCTCTTGAAGAAAATTTTGATGATGATGATATTTTTGATGAGGACCCCATTTCACCTTCACCAATTTCCATAGATCTTCTCCATTACCTACTCAGTGACCAAAATATCCACCCCCAAAACTCTTTGATCCACCCCCAAGATTCAAGATTAACATGGTTCATATCAAGAGAGTTGGCCAAACCACCACTAAAATTCCAATGTGCCCTACTCATTTCACAAGGATCATATCCCCACTAGGGTTTTGTCCCTCATGCTGCTATACCTTCCATGACACACCCTCTTCATCCACCTCCCCTCAAATTAACATGATCAACATTGCCACCCATGCTAAGAAAGACAAGGGCAAGGAAAAAGTAACTAGCCCATCAACCAACCCTATACCCAACATACCATCTGCACCCATACCCAAAGTCACCATTCGAGGTCTGTATATCCTATTTTTGATGGGGTCACACATCACACAATGCTAAAACAACTACACCAATCCCCCTCAAAATGTCTTTATATGATCTCATCCAAACCTAGAGTCACATTGTCAAGCCCTCGTGGAGGTCCTTCAATCTATTGAAGTCTTACCAAATGACCCCACACCCGTAGCCTCCATCATTACCCCTCACCACATGGCCTCTCTCACTAGATCATCACCTTCCTCTACACCTCCACCTACTTGCCAAGTGGCTTCCCTTAGCTTTTCAGATGAAGAGATCACTCCTTCTAGTCTAACAACCCGACCGACCTGCTCTTTTCATCTCCATATTTATCGATAATATACACATACGACGCGTTATGATCGATGGTGGTGCCAGCATTAACATCATCTCCTCCTCATGCATATGACCAAATTTTTATACCTTCTAATTATATGTATGGTAACCCGGTTATGTTGTGCTCCTTCAAAATGCCATGACCTCTACCCTAGGTACCATTGTTCTCCATGTCCGTGTGGGCCCCCGCACTGTCCCAAAACTTTTCTATGTTCTAGAAGGAGAGTTCTAATATAACTTGCTACTCGGATGACCTTGGATCCATGTCATGGGTTGTGTCCCTTTGAATTTACATCGATGCCTCAAATTCAAACATGAGGGACATAATTACACCATCCCTACCAACCCATCACCTTTCAAGACCTGTAACATGCTATATCGTCCCAATGATGTGCTTGTATCGGTCAAGGCATCTACCACTATCACCACTTCACCTTCACCCATGATCCCATCCACCAAAACTACCACTACTTCTGTGGCATCTACCCTTGCTATCTCCACTACAGCTATAACCTCCACCATTGATGCACTTGTTTCCCCAACATCTAGTGAGCCATATATACCCGCTACCCACATACCAACTAATGATCCCTTAGAAGGTGTTTTTAATGCCTCACTCTAGGGGAATACCACCTATACAATATCGATACCTTCCTCACCCCACAAGAGTATGGGAAAGCGTAGCTATGAAATCCACATAAGTGATGTTTATCCTTATGGCCCTCCCCACCTTCATACCAACCTAATGTATAGGGAACTTGATGTTGCCACCTATAAACCCAAACATCCATCCCAAGCCCAACCATTTTTGTCTGACCTACACTCCCTCACTAACCACCACTTCACTCACACTTTCCTCCACCAATGTGCATGGAAAGGATTTGGCTTCAGATTTTATGAACAAGGCCATCATACTATCATTTCTTGTACCTCTCGTAAACACAATGACCATAGTGGCATTAGTTTTGATGCTCCACCCTCCAAGAAGGTTTGCATTGACCTTATCAGGATGATAAATCTTCCCCATCTCATTCACCCACATTACCATCTTCACCCACGGAGTCCATAGATCCCGAATCTATTCCTCCTAACTTTTTTTTCATAAACACCATTTCCTTGGGACCACTAACCTATCAACGCGATGGCGAGGCTCCCTCTTCTATCCCATTCTATATCCTGACATGATCAATGATGATACACCTTCTATTAAGATCATTCAATGTCAAGACGATGAGTCCATCCTCACCTACCTTGGTGTGAAAGAATCTTACATTCATCAGTCTTTACCCTTTGAGACACAAACCATGTTGAATGAATGAACCATCGAAATCAACATTAACACTAGGAAAACCCACACATTCTAAGGATCAGCCAATCCTTAGATGCTAATCAGCATGAAGCCTTCACCTCTTTCCTTTGGGATAATAGAAATGCTTTTACCTGGTCCTATGCTGATATGCCCAGGATTAACCCAAAAATCATGGTCCACAATATCGTAACCATTCCGATGTCAAACCCATCAAACAAAATCATGGAAAATGCATCCTCACATTGTTCTTCAAATCAAGGAAGAGACTCAATGCCTTCTCTCATTTTCCTTCATCCTACCCATTGACTATTCCCAATGGATTTCTAACATTGTTCTATCACAAAGGTGACCGGGGAATTCTCATCTACACGGAATTCCATGACCTCAACTCGGCTTTTTGTAAAAATGATTTTCCCTACCAAGCATTGACCAACTAGTTGATCTCACCATTGGCCATGAAATGCTATCGCTCATGGATGGTTTCTTAGGTTATAATCAAATATTACTAGCTCCAGAAGATCAACACAAGACTACCTTCATCACCCCTTGGGGGACCTTCTGCTATCGAGTCATGCCTTTTTGCCTTAAAAACATTGGCGCTACATACCAACACACCATGAATTACATATTCCATGACATCATGCATCACATATTGTCATGGAAAAACTCTGCCTAGCCTTAGTTTTCATCACCACCAAACTCCACCATTACCTACTCAACCATAAAACCTTTGTCATTACTAATACTAACCCATTACACTTTATGTATGCCAAACCCTATCAACATCAATGTGCCACATGTTGAATTATGCTTCTAGCTGACCTTTACGTCAAATTCATTCATCAAAAGTCCATTAAGGGCCAAGCTATTGCTGACCAACTAGCCGATGCACCTATTTCTAAGGATTAACATTCTAACTTCAACTTCCCAAACGAGTCTATAGATACGCTTTCCCTGCAGACAAACCTACTTACCAAATGAAACAATTATTTGATGGCTCAAGTGTTGGTGTGGGGGTGGGGCTGGTGTTATCCTCATTTCTCTTGAAGGTGAACCTATGCCTTTGTCTTTCAAACTTTTTTTTATTATACAAACAATATTACGGAATATGAAGCAATTGTATTGGGTCTCTAGGTTGTTTATACCTTAGATGTTAAGACAATCCATATCTTTGGTGATTCTGAGTTGGTCATAAACCAAGTCAATGGCATATACCAGTGCCGTAATGAGATCCTTCAAAAGTATAAGCATCACATGGATATAATTTTGACCACCTTTGACCATTACACACTTCAAACCACCCCATGTTTTACCAATAAGTTTGCAGATACCATGGCTTGCTTGGCTTCTCAGATACCTGCTTCGCCCACTAACTCTAAAATATTTGTCACCATACAAAGGCTATAATCACCCTCTTATTTACCTCGTGAATTTTACTCCATCAAAACTATTTCCCCTGACCCACGTGATGTCTAGTATAAGTAATATGAAGAAAATCTTTCCCTTTCCATTTTACCCATTGATCTCATGCATAATGGACAATGAGCCTTTCTTCAAAGTGTCTCTCGTTATGTCCTCATGGGTAGTCTCCTTTACAAGCATGGCATCAACGACATTCTCTTACGATGCCTTACACATGTTATGAAATTCCCTACACCATTAAGGAAGTCCATGATGGAATTTTTGGAGGTCACTTTAGTGGTTTAATTGTCAAAAAATGCATCCTTCACCTAGGATATTATTGGCCAAACCTAAACCGTGACTATTTTGATTATGTCAAATGTTGCATGAAATTCCAACAACATGCTAATCTCCATCACACACCTAGTCATGCCTTATAGGTCACACGAGACCTTTGGCCTTTCTCTCAATGGGGTTTGGATCTTGTCGATGAGATAAACCCCATTCTTCACAATGCCACCAATGGATCATAACCACTACCGAATATTACACTAAATGGGTAGAAGCCATTCTCCTCATTTCTTCAAAAGATAAGAAGATATGTGAATTCATCAACCATCACATCATTTGTCATTTTGGTGTTCCTCACTGCCTTATCAATGATAATGGAAAATAATTCAAAAACAAAACCCTACGCAAACTATGTGATGCTTTTGGCATCCAACTCAATTTCTCATCACCTTATTACCCATAAACCAATGGTCAAGTTGAATCAACCAATAAAACCTTGAACAAAATTCTTATGAAGGTAGTCAATGATACTAGGAAAGATTGGCATACGCACATCCCTTTCACCTTGTGGGCTTATCATACTAGTATTTGCACTTGGATGGCCACCACACCCTTTTCTCTAGTCTATGGTACCAAGGTTGTCTTACCTCTTGAAGTCCAAATTACATCTCTCTACATCTCACTACAAGACATGCTCAACGATGATGAATTTCACCAAGATTGTTTGGCGTAACTTGAGTTATTAGATGAATGTCATCTCAATTCTCTTAACCATCTCCAAATTTACCAAAAGCATATCAAAGGTGCATATGAAAAACGTGTTCACGAATGAACCTTCCAGGTCGGTGACCTCATCCTCAAAGAAAATCAACATATAACTAAATAATATAAAAGTAAACGGGAAAATTTTCTTGTAATTGGCTTGGACACTATATCATTACCCATGCCTATGGATCGGTACTTATCATTTGTCTTCACCCAAAGGTAAACCCAAACTGATCCCCTTAAAATCTTACATCTTGACCATTTTATTGTTGATATCAAGTCCTATATCACTTTCTATCGTTAATTGCTTGTCCTTGAGTTTTATTCACCTTCCATATTACCCATTTTGAGAATCTATGACTAAAAAGAATCATGTGATTTCTCATCACCTTCGGCCTTATCTTTAATATGAGTACCATGGCTCTACTCATAGCATGATTCTCATGGATACTTTTCATCTTCTCCAGGATGGAATCCCATGGTCGTTCATCACTCAAAACCACCCCCTTTTATAGTTAATCTCTATGTGTGCTAGGGTCTTGTCTTCTAAACAAGAACCTAATCTTCCTCTATAGTCTTTTCCATGACTTAAATGCCCAAAAAAAAAAAAGGGATGCAACTCCTTGAGTCAAACTTCAGCAAAAGATGACTCCCTCAAAAGGGACATCTCTTCACTCTAATTCCACTGCTATAAATAGAATGCTCCCTTGAAGGAAACTATATCATATTTATTTCACAAATTCAATAAAAATATCCAGAAGCTTCCTACATCGATCAGCTTCATGAAGACCTCAAGGAGATAATATACTCATCCCATATAGACTTCCCACATCGATCAGTCTATTAAAAACAAACAAATGAAGAAAAATATGAAATTTTTGTCATGGACTTTCCTATTCTTGATCCTAGGTTACTTGTTCCAAAAGACACACTGTCATACACTAAGTTATGCTAAACCACCTATTCTCACCTCCTTTCCTTTTTAGCCTAATTCCCTTGTTACTCAAGGGACTTTTTATAAATGTGACATTTTGTGATTATGCAACTTTCTTCACCCTTAGAATGGTCCATTATGCAATTCCTTTAGGGTATTACATTCATAAGCCCCTCTTAGGTATGGTTGAACCATTAGGGTTCTTATAATTAAGTGGCTCTTTTACCACCTCTTACCATTCACCTTCCTCATTTCTTATTGCTTATCCTATACAGGACCAGATTATTGACACTTATATTTAAAAACCACTCAACCATGCCTATGACCTAAACTCAACCATGCCTATGACCTAAACTCAACCATGCCTATGACCTAAACTCAACCATGCATGTGACCTAAACTCAATCATGCCTATGACCTACATTCAACAATGCCTAACACTTGCCAACCCATTCTTCTACTTCATCATAATCTTCCCTAGCTTATGGGAGAACTACATCGACCTGAGGTCCCTTTTCGCCAAGACTATGTAGGTAGCACTCGAGGGCATGGGGCCCTTGGAGGTTAGCTTGGCCACTCTCTACCCTGACCCATTCCCCCTTTTCCATTCCTATTCACATTCTACCCTAGTTAGTTTCCTTTTATATCAATAACTAGAAATTAAACCAAACAAACACCAATTAAAAAACATCACTATCAACCATTTTTCCACACATCATCATAACATTCACCAATTTCCATAATTCACAAATATTTAGAAATTACAAACATAACATGCATATCCATCATCATTTATTTCCTTTTTTACAATAATGTGGAACTTAAATCTAAACCAAAACCCGACTTTAACCATGCCTAAACTAACTTGACTCAATCCATGCCTAAACTAACCTGACTCAATCCATGCCTATGACCTAACTCCATCCATGCCTATGACTTGACTCTATCATGCCTAACTTACCTAGTTCCCATCACATGTACAACATCATCATCGAAAGTACATATACACATCATGCCATAAACATCATCATCACCATATATATAAATCATCAACATCTCTACCTGTCTGCTCAAATATCTCTAATATACAATGTCTCTAATACAAATGTCTCAAGATCATCGGTGTGCAGGCTGGTATCATATACAAAAATCATCGGCACAAAGGCTGGTATTATATAAAAAACATCATCAACACGCATGTCGGTATCATAGAAAAAATCATCAACACGTAAACTAGTATCATATACAAAAAATCATCGACACATAGGCCGATCCGTGTATCATAGATAATCCCTATACTATCAAAATGGAGATATCCCTCATATGCCCCTCGATCTCGAGTTGGTCTCTCTTGAATCCTTTCCACTCTTGTGTGGTGCCCCGCACCCACCTCACCGCCTACTATGGGCTTTGATCTAGCATTCGATGGCCCCTCACCTAGATCTAGCCTCTCGTACACTCGTGGCCTCACCCTGCTCTTGCCTCTGGGATCACCGGCCCCTGTTCTCTCCACATTGTGAGTGTGGGATTAGGTCCTCTCACTTGAGGCCTACTATGCTCAATACTCCACATATGAATGGAAATTTATCCATGTTACTACCAAATGATCTTGATAATACCTTGCCTCACCTAGGGCATCCTTGAATCTCACCATGGGAACTATTTGAGGAGGTGTCATAGGTCTCACCATAACCTATGTACTCTACCTTATCAATAAGGGTCTCTGACCCTATACCTATACATGTACCATGGGACCCTTGCCATGAGCATGTCCCTTCGCCTATGCTAGTGTTGGTGCCTATGTAGTAATCACGGGCCTGTAAGGCCATAATGTATAGCCAACGAACCCTACAACCCCACCACTATGCCTTTAACATGGCCACCTCTTCCTGTGACCCCATCGTTATCCCCTTAAACCTATAACCTAGCCCTGTAAGGCAGCCACATGTCCCTCTAACATGTCCCTCTAGATTTAAGGGTGGCCACATCTAGCTTTCCTGGTCTAGGTGGCGCTGCTTATAGTTGAGCTACCCACCATTGTTTGTATCTATCAGTGTACCCAACATCATCAATATGTCAATGCACTGGTGCCCCCTCCTGACCTATTGGCATGATAGGTTGTGGATGGGACATCAACCTCTCCATGTCATCCCTCTTGTACTATGGGAAGGGAGGTGGTACATCCTGTAATAGCCCAAACTAGCATCTGACCTTGTCTATGGGTATCATCTCATGCTCTCCTGCACAATGCCCCTCTATCCATCGAACCAACTATAGTTCATCTAACTCTGCATCCATCTACCCATATGATGGAAAACCCACATAGGGCCTCCAAATAATGTCCATGCCAAACAACCCCTCTAAAAAACACTTGTAATAGGCTACATCATGTGTAGCCCTGACATCTCTATGCACTCCAATAACTAGCACCCAACACCTGTAACCTACTCAAACAAAAATTGGCTCGAATGCATCATCCTAGGGCATACCTAGTGGCCTCACACATACAATGTGCTCATATGCCCAACAGTGGAGAAGAAAGGTGTAGCATAGGCTGAACCATCGTAATCTCCTATATGCCCACAACTCCTTGTATAACTACACCAAGTATGCTAGTACCCAAGAAAATTGGGTCCTCTCCTCCATCATGTCATGGAGGACCCCCATCAACACCCATGGGAATCTCCCACCCTCTGCATCTAGTAGTGTGAAGCAACATACTACCTCCATAATCAAAACTACTAGCCTCATCTCCTCTAGATGGGCTATATACATCTCACCATAGCTCAAACTGGTGCTATGGAACCTCATCTCTACCATACCCTCACCAAAACCTATCAACATCAACTCCTTAGAGGCCTCCAAGGAGATAGAATACACCTAATGTCCCACTATTGGTAGGCACAAGATCAATAGACATCCTCTAGGGTGACTGTCAGCTTACCCATCAGCAAATGGAATGTGTTGGTAACTATATCTCATCTATTGATGAGTACGACCATAAGGATTGGCTCTGTATTATATTATTGTAATGCTTCATGCCTATCAAGTCGACATCAGTCACGTGTCTCCACTCATCAACAATGACACTCAATCATACCGATAATAATAAAGGAGGTACATGGTCCCTCATCCGTAGCTACTCTTTGGCTTGCATTAACCACATTAAAAACATTATTCAACTTTCCTTTAATCAATATTTCCCTCCACCCCCACCTTACCCCTATAAACCTAAACCCTCCAACCTAAAACCTAAATAACAAACCCCACCTAACCCCTCCAAACCTAACCCCATCAACCACACCCTCAACACCCTAAAACCCAAACCCTAAACACCTTGAACCTAAAAACCTTCAACATAAACCCCCAACCCTAACAAACCTACACCCTAAATTCTATAACCGATGTCGGTCACCCGACCGACACCATTCCATGCTAAACTGGAATTAGTTCTTCAATCTTGACCGATGTGATGATATATACATACGACGTCGTCCATACCTTGACCAATGTCGAGCCATCACATCGCGCCTAAACGCGAACCCCAATTTTATTCCCCCCATTTCTCTCCCATTTCTCTTAGACTGTTAGAGTAGGTATTTACCTTAGCTCATGTTCACCTAGGTACATTATTTACCTTTATTGTATTTATCCTCACCCACTTATGTGTGTGGATATTTATTTTTATTTATTTAGATATTAGGAGATATTATCTAGTTGTTAGGTATAGTTCTTTCCTTGATCTATGGTATTGACTAGATCCTTGATGTTTAGTTCTCTCATAAATCTATGGACTTGACTAGTTCTTTGATGACTAGTTCTTTCCATGATTTATGGCTTGATCTACGACCTTGACTAGTTCTTAGATTGTTATTCCTTGCCTATATAAGCAAGGCCCATTCTCATTGTATTTCATTGAGTTCCATAATAATATATGATATTGTTTCTCATTTGTTTGTAAAGGTTTATGTAAAGTTATTCTAGTGAATTAATTTCATCTTATTGATCATAATGTTTGATTAGCATCTATGTTCTTGGCTTGACACGATCTGGTTATTGTTCCTTTTATGGTATCAGAGCAAGAGATTGCTATTGGCATCCATCTGTAAGTTTTATTTTGCAAATAAACTTTTTATATATTTAAAGATTTACTCGTATTTTGTTGCATGCATTTTTATGTAAAAAGAGGCTTCCATTGCATCCGAAAGGTGGCAAAACCCTAAGACCAACTATAAACTTGATCGTCTTGGGAGGCGAGTCATTTTTTTGGTTTTTTGTGTATAGAACCGACGTGGCTTGCCTCAAGATTCATGTCGATGCGAAGGAAAACTAGGAAATTCTTAGCCCTGGTCATATGGTATGGTCATATAAGGGCTTAAAGCTTGTGATTCCTACTATTAGGTGCTTAACTCCAGCCCCCTTTCATTTTATTTGTGTGGTGAAGGTAAGAGCATTTTATTTGTTTTAGTGGCAACTAAAATAAATAGTAGAGCATAATATTGAAAAACTTGTATCTTTTGATCGGTAACTCAGTTTTGAGTGCCGTTTTTTTTATAAAAGTGCTTAGTTTTTTATGCTCTTTCCATTGGAAATATTTATTTTGAGAATTGCACTATAATTATAAAGTGCCATATTGTAACAAGCACTCATTATAAAGTGCCAAAATCTGGGGGGCTCTTGTTGCATTGTTTGGGGGTCTTGTTTTTTTATTAAGGGAAAATAGTTTTGAAGGGACTATACCTGTATTAGTAAATATGAGAGAAGCAGCCCAGAGAAGGGCAAAACAGCCAACCAAGGAAGGCTCAACAGCCAAATATTACAATATAGGTGAAAAAAGGATCTAAACGTACAAAGATCCAGAAAAAAGAAGGCAAGATCAAAAAGGAACCAAAGACCCATAAGGAGCCTCACCACAAAACAGCTCTAGAACCACCCGATGACAGCCACATCGCAGCCAAAAAATAGCATCACAACAGCCCTTTACTTGATGGCTCTGTCAATTTTGGTCTTGATAGCCTGCAGTGACATGAAGAAGGCAATGGCAGTGGCCTGAGAGGGGTCTTGTAAATCAGCCTGGGCAATTGCAATGTCCCTTTTCTCTTTAGGGCCCCATATGTCCTCATTGATCCCACTTAAACTGCAAACACTATGGACATGTTGCTCAATGAAATTGTAAATGCTTTTGAGGGCAGACAAAATGCAGTCATTTCAGCTTTTAGCATTCCCCAATCTGCCATCTAGGGACTGTAGTTTCTTGAAGACTTCACCAATAACCCCCTCTTCCTCCTCACTTTGAAGGATCCTTTTACCCTTAGCTTTTTCCATGTTTTTATAGCCCCTTTGAGCTCTTGAAGCTCCTTTTCTAATCTTTCCACCCTTTCCAGCAATTCCTCCTCTTTGGGCTCCTTCGGCCGCTTGATATGCATGAGGTTTCAGCTAGTTCTAAGTCCTTATGGCTCCTTAGGACATGTTGGAAAGTAGGGATTTTGGCTTTGAGGCTCTTGCTTTTCTTGTTGTAGGTCGCATCTTCATTCTTTCTTTTAGCAGGGGGAGTGGGAGCAGTGTGGGCAGGTGTAGGTATGGAGGAGGGAGGTGGGATAGGATTCACGGGAGGGAAGCTAGAGAAATGGCGGTGAATCAAGAGGATAAGGCCCTGGTGCAAAGGGACAACCCTAGAGTGGCTTTGAACTTCCCTTATAGATTTCTCCAGAGAGTTAATCAGATAATGAGGAAAGCTGATAATGTTATTTCTACAAAAATGATTCAGAAAAATTAGATGTTTTTGAGGTATAGTCACATATCTTCCTTCAAGGGTAACATACCTTACCACCATTTTGGCTAGTTCAGCAAACGGTTCAGGGATCGACTCCACCTTGAGGCCAGTAGTCACGAACTCAAGATTCTCTCCCTCTTCCAAAAATTTCTTGGTTTCAACCTCCCTGTCTACCTTCTTATTGAAAAATTTTGTGCCTTCCAGGCTGAGGCCCGTGATCTGAGCTATGAGCTCTTCTGTGATTTCCATTTTCATGTTACTATATTTGACTATTCTGTTCTTCCAACCCCGGGTGAATTTGATAGAGATGTCTTGGTCGAAGCCTTGGATCCTTTCAATGAAATTAGATAGGCCCCGATTTTGGGTATTCCCAAAGCTCCGTGTTCTCTTTCCACTCAGGATTGTGGGTCGATTCGGTTTTGCATGGTGGTACCCCCATGTTTCCTCTACACCTTTTCCTATTCTCAATGGTAAAATAGCTATATATGTGCAGAATGGGCCGAACTTTGAACTTGGAATTTGAATCTTTCCTTCCCGTGAAAGCCAATTTAATTATTATGCTACACTTGTTATTATTTCCCGTGCCTCGGCTTTCCTCCTATACCAAGAAATGATGATAGCCCAGCCCGCACAGATCACAACAATCATCCAAATCTTTTGTGATGTCATCCACATGTACTTGGGGATCCACACATTAGCGTCTAAAAAAAGTCGTTAGTTATGATTTTCACTTCCATGAAGATCAATGATTATGGATTTATTGACATGAGTGGGAAGAACTTCCCCTCCAATCCAAGTTTGAAAGGGATTATTAACACCGAAGTTAGCCAAACTGTCAGCTACCCTATTTCCTTCCCGGTAGGTGTGGGTGATTTGGACATTTACAAAGATTTTACATATATCAATAGCTTCTTCTATATAATCCCTAATAGACCAGCTGGGGTGTTGCTTTTTATTCAGAAGATTGATAATATTTAGAGAATCACCTTTAATTATGATATTTGGAATATTACAATCTCTGGCAAGTCTAATGCCCCATAGAGCCACCATGGCTTCGGAATAATGATTAAATTCCGCCCATTCTCCCAGAAAAAGCAACAACATAATAGCCTCTTTGATCCCTGATGATTCCTCCTCCTCCAAAGTCACTCAGATTGCCCTTAGAGGCCCCATCAAAATTTAACTTGTGCCAATTAGTGGGGGTTTAATCCATCAGATTGGGGTTTGGGGTCTTGTTGCATTACTTGGTTCTTGCATTTCCTTTAGTGATTTTTTGAGGATGGAATCTTTATCTAATTCTGCATTAGATCATGTTGATCCATTAACAACAAATAATTAGCACACATGGAAACCAAGAATGGAAAAAATAATTAAGTGGAAAGGATTATGAGATTTAACTTCTTCAAAACAACCAATGTTCACTAGAGAATATGAGAAATTTCAGTACCAGTGAAAATTTGATGAGTGTATGGGTTTGATAGGAAATTATGTAAGTGACAGTCTTTTGTTTCATTTGGAAAAGTGTGACTCTCCTTTCAAAATATGGGAGAAATTGGAGGATTTATTTGGTAAGGTGGATCATATGAGAGCAATGCAACTTGAAATTGAGATCACCTCTCTTAATCCTGAAGATTTTCCAACAATTATAGACTATCTTACCAAGTTCAAGAATTTGTTGACATAGTTGAAGGGGAGTGGAAGAAAAAGAAAGATGAAGAGTGTGTTTACTTGATTCTATCCAAGTTGAGAGGAACATTTCAAATTTTTTCTTCTACCTTTTTCTCTAGCATGGATGCCTTAGGTGACACTCCTTCAAAATTCCTAACTTAGAAACATTTTGTGAAATAATTTCTAGGAAGAATCCAAATTATCTCACCTTGAGTCTTCCACCTCTCAAAAGGCATTAGTTGCATCTAATCCTAAGGGAAAGGAAAACCTAAAAATAAAACCAAATCCACACCTTCTCCATCTGAAAATGCTCCTAAACCCAAAGAAAACAACTCTAAACCCAAGGAGTCTTCTAAATCAAGAATAATTCTAGCTATTCATGCTCTTTTTGTGGGGGTAGTAATCATGAAGAAAATAGGTGTTATAAGCGAATGCAAGCCTTAGAGGATGCATTCAAGAAACACAAAATTTCTATCTCCACTCCACTTCCTTCTAATCAGCATGGAAAAAACTTAATATTGTTGGAAGATCTCAGTCACCACTTGTAGACAATTGGGTTATAGATTCTAGTGCTTCTCATCACATGACTTCTTCCAAGGAGTCTTTTGTTTCTCTAGGTTTGAGTTCTACTTCCAAAATTGAGGTTGGAGATTATTCCTTTCTTTCTGTTGAGGGAAAAGGTGATATACAACTTGATGGTGGCAATATCCAAGATGCACTATATGTTCCTAACATCACTACAAATTTGCTTTTTGTATATCAAATTTGTCATTCTAGTCAAGGGAAAACAATGACTTTTACACCACATGGGGTAGAAGTAAGAACTTTGTTGGAGCCTTATTCACTTGTTGCTCAGGGTATTATTGATCATAGTTCAAGACTATATCACTTTGAGGGTTTTGATGACACTTCTTCTATAGGGACAAGATTGGTTTCTCATTGATTTAGAGAGTAAGCTTTGGCATGAAATATTTGGACATCTCAATTACAAATATTTGGAGTTGAGCACTCATGGTATGGTAGATGGTCTTCCTAGAGTTTCTTGTCTTGAGGGAGTTTGTCATGGTTGTGCATTAGGGAAATAACACCAAGATCCTTTTCCTAAGAATTTGTCTAAGAGATCTTCTTCACCACTTGAGCTTGTGCATAGTGGCTTGATGGTTTTTCCTACCCCATCTTTCAATGGAGCTAAGTATGCACTTACATTTATTGATAATTTCTCGAGGCGTACTTGGGTTTATTTTCTCAAGTATAAAAGTGATGTTTTTCACACTTCAAATTCTTCCAGGCTTTTGTTGAGAAACAATCTTCTAGTATCATAAAGAACCTTCACACTGATAATGGGGGGAGTACTTCAACAATGAGTTTTCTAAATTTTTGGCAACTAAAGGCATTATTCACTAGCATTTTGTTCCTCATACTCAACAACAAAATGGATTAGCAGAAAGGAAGAATAGAACTTTGAAGGAAATGGCTCACTGTATGATGAATTCCAGAGATATACCTCCTATCTATTAGGTAGAAGTAGTTAATTATGCTAACTATATTAGAATCACACACCACACAAAGAACTTGAGCATTTGACTCTAGAGGAAGCTTGGTCTAACACTAAGCCAATGTCTCATTTTTTCAAGTCTTTGGGAGCCATGCTTGGGCCTTTGTGCCAAAGAAGAAAAGGAAATCCTTGGATAAGAAGAGTAAACCCTTGATCTTTATAGGGTATTGTGAGGACATGAGAGCTTATCATCTTTTAGATCCTGATACACATGATGTTCTTTTTCGAACACATGTTTAGTTTGATGAGCATTTCACTCCTCATGATTCTTCATCTTCTTCCATTCCTTCTTCTTCTTCATCTCATCTTGAGGATCCTTTCTTTGAGGAGATTGATGAGGAGGTTATAGATGCCATTGAGGATCCTATTCCCACTGATGTTGTCACTATGCCTAAGTGGGCTCGTACTACAATTTCTAAGGTAGCACCTTTCATAGAGGATCTTCCACCCACTAGGCATCATCACACACATTCTACAGGTTCTGGACTTTTGTGTCAGGTAGTTTCTAAGGATCCACAGTCTTTTTCAAAAGCTCATGGGATACCGGAGTGGGATGATGTGATGGCAAATGAGTATTCTTATTTGATGAAGAATCATACTTGGGATTTGGTATCTCTTCCTAAAGGAAGAAAGATGGTTAGGTGTAAGTGGGTATATCGAACCAAATACGTAGTTGATGGGTCCATTGACAAGTATAAGGATTGTCTTGTTATAAAGGGTTTTTCACAAGTTGAAGGTATTGATTACTCTGAAACTTTTGCACCCATTGCCAAGATGGATTTTGTATGCCTTGTACTTGCTATTTCTGCATCATAGGGGTGGCCCATATACCAGATGGACGTGAAGAGTGCCTTCTTACATGGAGATCTACAAGAGGAAATATATATGGAGTAGCTAGCTAGATTTTTTAGGATTCTTCTCTTGTTTTTCGGCTCCGAAGGTCTCTCTATGGTCTCAAACAAGCCCCTTAGGCTTGGTATGAGAAGATGGATTATTTTCTTCTATCTACTGGTTTTGTTCATTGCCACTCTAATCATACAGTGTATCTCCAGCATGTTAGTGAGGATATTGTGATACTTGTCTTGTATGTTGATGATCTATTACTTACTGGCAGCTCTTCTTCCCACATTTAGAGTATTCAGAGGGATCTTTCTACACAGTTTTACATGACAGATCTTGGGCTATTGCATTATTTCCTTGGTTTGCAGATTTCTCAGATAGATTCAGGGATTCATTTGAGTTAGAAAAAGTACACCCATGATCTTCTTAGGTGCTTTGATATGGCTGATTGCAAGCCAAGTCCATCTCCTTTTCAATCTGGAGTTACTCTTACATCCACATGTACCACACCACTTTGTGATCCTACATTGTATAGGTAGTTGGTTGGAAGTCTCATGTACTTGACCCATACTCACCCTGATATTTCATTTACAGTAGGGCTTGTATCTTATTTTGTACATTATCCTCATAGTAGTCACTAGCAGGCTACTAAAAGGATTTTGTGCTATTTACATGGCACTTCCCACTTTGGCCTACACTACACTAGGGGCTCTACTCAGTTGGTTAGGTATATAGATTTAGATTGGGTAGGTTCTATTGATGACATGTGTTCCACTTCTAGCTATCTTTTCTATC
Organism: Taxus wallichiana var. yunnanensis; assembly: GCA_018340775.1. NCBI lineage: Eukaryota > Viridiplantae > Streptophyta > Pinopsida > Cupressales > Taxaceae > Taxus > Taxus wallichiana. The sequence goes on from CM031239.1 coordinate 685,830,562, forward strand.
TTGGTTCTTCTCCAATTGCTTGGGTGTGCAAAAAGCAATAGGCTATTGCACTTTCATCTTCAGAGGCAGAGTACAGTGGTGGAGTAGTTATAGCAAGTTCAAGCAGATTCTTTGGCTTTTCACCAATTATTGATAGAGTTTGGATTCCCATAGGATTCACCGACTGTACTTTCTTTGTGACAAAGAAATTTAAATTCACATTTTTGCAACCCAGTTGAGCACCAAGCGGACCAAGCATATCGAGATACACAACCACTTCATTTGGCAAAGCACATTCGGGATGGAGTTCTTTGCTTGGAGTACCTTCGACTAGCAAGCAGCAGTTACTGAGACATCTTTACGAAGTCTTTTGCATCCCCTCGCTACCTTGAGTTGGGTGGAATGCTTGGGGTTTTGGAAGTTGTTCTTGGGGGTGTTCATGAGAACATCTTCATTCTTCTTCTTATTTATCTTTCCTTCTTTTTGGTTTGAGATTTCTTCATGGATATATTGTACACATGAGTACCTCATTAGGCCTAGTTATCGGGAGTCATATTGTGGACATGCCACTTCTATTTTGGCCCCTAGCTTCACTTGAGGGGGTGTTAGAGTAGGTATTTACCTTAGCTCATGTTCACCTAGGTACATTATTTACCTTTATTGTATTTATTCTCACCCACTTATGTGTGTGGATATTTATTTTTATTTATTTAGATATCGGGAGATATTATCTAGTTATTAGGTATAGTTCTTTCCTAGATCTATGGTATTGACTATATCCTCGATGTCTAGTTCTCTCATAAATCTATGGGCTTGACTAGTTCTTTGATGACTAGTTCTTTCCATGATTTATGGCTTGATCTATGACCTTGACTGGTTCTTAGATTGTTATTCCTTACCTATATAAGCAAGGCCCATTCTCATTGTATTTCATTGAGTTCCATAATAATATATGATATTGTTTCTCACTTGTTTGTAAAGGTTTATGTAAAGTTATTCTGGTGAATTAATTTCATCTTATTGATCATAATGCTTGATTAGCATCTGTGTTCTTGGCTTGGCACGATCTGGTTATCATTCCTTTTATAGACACCTACCCAAACTTCCCCAAATCCCTCCCCAACCCTATTCAACATACTTATGCCTTTTCCCACCCCTTCTCTCACCCTTTTTAACCACCAAATTTAAAATTATTGACCCTATCCACACCCCCTGACCCATATTACCATCTACATTTAACAACAATACATAGAAAATATTAGATCTTACCTTGTCTCAATGGCACATTTGGCCGTTGTGTTGGTGGTCCACCCGAACCCTCTCCTACCTCCACCATGTCTAAATCAACCTCCAAACTCTCTACCAATCCCCTCACTTCACTCGATCTCATGGACCCATCAACCTAGCCCGTAGAACCCACCTGATCTCTCCTCCTCAGCTCAATATAACCCCACATAATTTCCTCTCGACATGGTACAAAATTCTCGTGCTCTTGTTGTTTTCACAAAATACAAAACATACAAATGAATCCATATTATATGGATTTTTCTCTTTTATATACCCACACCGACGTGATCGGCATTGGTTATACCTAGACCGACATTGGTCTTGTGCCCTAGCACACCATGGTCAGTTGTACCTAAACTGACATCAATAATGTTCCTAACAAACCATGGTTGATTTCATAGATCGTCACCAGTTTTAGTATGACTTGCATCGATTGCTGTCGTACACCCTCACAATACCCTTTCCCCATTTTCGACCAAAATTTACCCTTTCCCACCACCGTTTGACCTTACTCACCCTTATCACAACCTACCTCCAAGCCTACATTACCTATCCATGTCCTTAATTACATTTAGGGACTTGTTATTTTACCCATACCTTAGCCCTACCCATGTCATGACCTAGCTACTTGGACCCGGAACATTGTTAGTGACCTATGAACTCATGTGCTCACTATACCTTGCGACATTGTTACCCATGTTGTTTAACCTAATGACATTACCTTTCCTATCATCATGTTGTTTATCCTGACCCAACCTTTGGTGTACCAAAACATACCTAAACATTCCTGCACCTAACCTACGTTGTGTTTCCACACCATATCCTATGCCTTGGATACCATAATCCCTTTAACCTTGTTTGGATAAACCTAACGACCTTGTAAGATGTAGAGTTTTGCAAGCTCTTCAACCTAGAGCCATGTTTTAATTTATAATGTGTGCATGTGTTTGACTTCCACTACCTTTGACCATGGCCCATTTACCTGTTGTCCTATTTTTGACCTCTACCCTTTCCCACATAGTCACCCACATCTAAACTCCTTTTCACCACATCCACCTTTTATAAAACCATTCACCACTTCTGTCTTCCAAGTCACCAATTATTGGTTTGAGGGGGATCACCTTCACCCACACATGGGGCACCCACTTCTTATTTTTTTCAGCATCACTTACCAATACAAGCTATGTGACAAAAAGGGGAAAATGTAGACACCTAAATTTGGTTACATTCCCCTTAGCCTCTAATTGGATAACCAACTTAAACATGGGAACCTAACCATGGCCCCTTTCACCCCACATTAATATTAATTTAATTATTTTAATTAAATTAATCCTCATCCTCACAACTTACATTATTTTATTACCTTAATTGACCTAATTTCCACCTCACCGTAGACCTACTCTTGGCATGTTTTTATAACTAACAATAACTAAGTATTACTTGCCTTAATGAGCTAAGATTTGTTCTAACCCTAAAATCAATGCCTAAGATTTCTCTAACAACATTCCCACTCATTAGAATGGAAGCTTCCATTCTAATCTGTGACAACAAACCAACTTGGCCCAAGAAATTAGAAAGATCTGCCCATTTTAGTAAAAAGTGGTAATCCCTCCTTAACTGACATCGGTCATACCTAAACTGACGCCAATCAAGACGAAGCCATTTTTGGTTACCATTTATTCACCTTAGCAACCTTTTTTGGGGGGTTGACATATTCAAGACTAGACAAGAACGAGATCAGATCTACATGCAAGCAGAATAAACATCTGTGGTATCCAAGCATCTAGAACCATCTTTCTGTATCAAGCATTACACCTATGGTAGCATTCAGGAAACATTGCCACGGCACCAAAGACCATTCCTTCGATCAACCATCACCTCCATCCAGCCATTGAACATGCATCATAGTAAGTATCTTATTAACCAACATTCTTCTATTTTTGTTCTAGTAGGCTTTATTACTTTTGTTATTAGTTTCTACTTGAACTCTCACTTCCCCACCATTTATCTCCATACAAGTTTGATCATTCCTTCACCCACACCATAAAATCACCCATACCTGAATGATAGACATCTATGAGTATTTCCAACACCTCCCCAGACTTACACCCACTCCTCACCATCCCCGAATCAGTCTCAGACAAATCCCTAAACCATGAAATATTGAGTTATTGAAAATCTGCAGTAAAGTAACCATCATCGGTCATACGAGACCGACGCTAGTCTCTATGTTTTATACCTTTCCCAAAAATAGAGCCAAACAACCTCCTACCAATTGACCTAAACAACCCAGAATCAAACCCTAACTAGTCCCAGTACCTTGACAGTTACCTCATCCTTTAGATCCAACTATAACCTAGCCTGTTGTGATTGGATTTGCTTATTGTACTTGAATGAGATACCTAAATCATATCAACTATAGTAGGACTTTACTTCTTTCTCACATTAATTTGTTTTAAACAGTGGATTGAAAACCATATAGGAAGTATCACACTTCCCAGAACTAGCATACGCTAGGCATTCCACTGTCATATATCATTTAACTTCTCTTTTGTGGTCTTGCTTTCTATTATAGGTAGTTCCTCATAGCCAAAATGAATCTATCACAATCGGTAAGTCGATTGAGAATTCAAAACACGCGTAACAACCATCAACCAACCCATTTAACATGTATTTCTCCTAGCCCATAACCCTATTTGTTTTGTCATTCAAAAATGTAAAGAAAATAATGAAACACGCTCTTAGAAAAAAATGGACAATAGGGTTAAAAATACACCCAAGACAAATAGTTTAATTTCTCAATCATGTGCAAGTGGAGTGGTTCAAACTTATGTTGATGAGATCATATTTAAATTTATACGAAGAGCTCAACACGGTATGTCATGTTAGCACTTTGTTATTTACTCAAGTATAAATAGCTCCTCGAGCTTGACTCAATTATTGACTCGGTGATGGTTTGGGGTGCTTGAGCATGGAGCTTGGGCTCTAGAGAAATTAATAGAGAAGAGCATCCAGATCAAAACAAATGTATGGTTCATTTTAAATAACAAGTACCGATCTAATAGGCTAAGCATCTAACTCGGTCTAGCTAGTTTTTTCTCATAGTTTGATCTCATGATGATAGGTCATTACATAGAAGAAAGGTTGAGTTACATAGACCGTCAACACAAAGTTAATGTGGAGGTGAGTCAAGTTGGCTCATGGTGAAAAAGGGAATCTTGTGCTAACAATAGCACCAACATAGAGTAACCGAGCTCATAATCCTAGGGAGATCCCAAAAGACATCTTGAGCATTGGCTCACTGAGTCAATGTTGAGGTACCTCGGCACATTGGCATAAGCACATGTTTGTAGGGAAACACGGGTGAGCTTGAACTCAAGGAGATGACCAAAGAAGATCAGGTGAGCCCGAAAATTAATTCGGTAAGGGACATAAAAAGACTTAGGCTTGGGGTTGGCTCAGTTTAAGTGAAGAAACATTGCAATAGCTTAGAAGTGAGTCAATTACATGGCTCAATTAAGTAAGATGCAGAGAAAATTGAACTTGTGAAAAGAAACATGAAGATCAAATCGGTCGGGATGACACTCACCGAAGAGACGTGTTTACAAGTAAGACATGTAGAGGATGTGAACTCACGAGTATGATGGAAGACAACTGAGCTCAATAGATGAAAAAAAAAATTCATTAGCTCGGTTGAGAGCTCACCTGGGAAAGCTCAGGAGTAATTTCAAAGATATTTCGCAGTAGTTGGGAAGGGTAGAAAGAGAACCAATGTGTAGAGTCGAGCTAATTTTCTTATTTATAACCAAATTTCTCATTTGAGTCACATCATTGAAAAATATAGCTCACCACATCAAAGATCTTGGAAGTGGTAAAGATCTCGCTTTTTTGAGGAACTATGCCGAAAAACATGGGTTAGAGAGGAATAATGTGAGGATAATGAAAGATCAATATGAGATGGTGGAAAATTATGAGGTTTGAGCCATAGTGGGGATTGTGGAGATTGAAAACCAAATTTCCAAGATTTGGAATGGCATAGCTCATCGGGGATTTGAAGGGGCTGTAGACACCAAATTTGTGTCTTACGACACCGTGCCTCGCATTTCATTTTGCAACCTAACCTCGTCACCTAAACCTTACACAATTATTTATTAATTACCTTATAATTAATAAATCCACATCGCCATACCCGCCACCTCGTTTCGCCACCTCATCATGACCTAGTCTTAACCCTAAACTAACCTAATTAAGACCTATAACTTGGTCTACATCCACACCTATGACTAATTACTCCTCACCCGCACCCAAAATTGACCTCATAATGACTTGACCAAGCCCAAACTAATCCCTCGGGAGAAAAGGAGGGAAAGTTGGATATTTTACCAAAAATAGCCCACTTTGACCTGACCGATACCAATTCCTACTTGATGCCGTCGGTTGCACATGCGTAATCGCCATCGGTTCCTGTAAATGACCACCTCCAACCAAAAACAAGGGATTGGGATTTTCATTTTGATCGAGAAGAGGAGAAATCATTGAAAGAATCCGGATTTTGCTTGGCCGAGCAGAGACAAGTGAAGAAACAAGAAGAGTTTGCAGAGAAGGACATCAAGCCCAAGACTGCAACTGAATAACCAGAGCCCAGTGACACTCATCCGAGCATCAGAAGAGGAGATAGCTCATCTTGGATTGTCAGATCATCCTATTTGAGCCCTGTCTTCATCATCACAGTCCTGGAACCTGCATCTTCATCAGGAACGAGTAAGTAGTGTCTTGTATGTTTCTAAGCACCATTTCTTGAGCCTGTGGATTGATAGTAATTACAAGCTCATTCTTAGATCTACCACCTACCAGCACCCTGCACTTAACCTTCATCCATACATCCTTGTATTGCCTGTAAGACCATTTTATCACACTTTGAGTCTTCCCTTCCCTCTCACTATTCCCCTCAGCCATCCGCTAGTCTTAATAACCCCACAATCACCCTGCAACCAACCTCTATCCAGAAGCACCTAGATTGCTGACCCTACCGGTGTCGTTTATCCCCTACCGACAGTAGTTCTTTAACCGTGGTCGGGACATTAGCCAGTGGTGATCGCATCGGTCACTGTGACTTATACCCCAAAACCTCCTCTCACCTATTTGTCACCTAACAACCTCAGGTCCAGTCTGGTTTATCCCTGTAACTCAACCTGGATGTATCAACGACCAGTAACCAAACAAACAACGTGACTCTTTATTATTGATAGTTTAGCCTCTATTGCTTTGTAACGAGGTACCTAAATCATGATTTTGTAATAGCTTTCTTTGTTATCATTTGTGTTAATTCGTATTAAAAGGGGAACTGACCACCTTCAAAAGGAAGTTTTATATTTCCTGGGCCTAAGGCAGCTCCCTCATTTATTGTCTAATTAAAATCTGGTGGTCTTGTATTCTTACTTGCAGGTAGTCCTTCCAAGACAAAAAGGAGTTCTTCGCAGTCAATTTGATCTTTCTCTACGGTACGCACACACCATCTCAACATTCAACAGGTATTCCTCCTAGCCCTAACCCTTATCTGTTTCTCAAAGGAATGAAAGGATAGAAGCAAGTCTATTCCACAGAGCCGAAACATTCTCGTGTGAAACATTTTGGCACGCCCGGTGGGACCCATTTCAGTTTCTGTTTCTCTTGCTTGCTTTCATTTAGGAAGCATACTTGTTGTTTGCTGCTTTTTGTTATATTTAGTAAAAGAATTTGTCTTGCTTTTCCCAGTTTTGCTTTAGTGAAATTCATCTTCTTTGCTTCATCGAATATCATTTTCGATTTGGGTTTAAAACACGTGCATTACATTCTTGCTTGCTGTTTTCAATTCTAGTGAACATAGATTAAGTAACAGGTCATACACGTGGGGGTGATTTCCACGGTATTGACAGGAAATTAATCTTACTTTCACTGCACAACACATACCAAATCACTTCATAATTAACACAACAGCTCAAAACATCCCCCCTTTTCCACGGTATTCCTCCGCCCGATTGAGGTAACCTTATAAGCCAAAACAAACTTGACATTTCCCCTAAGTCTTTTGTTTAGGATTGACATCATTCTGCGTCTAAAGGCATAAGCCTAAATTGATTAAAATTAACCCTAGGGTTAGTCTGTTAATTTGTTTGTGCATTCTTGCTTGTTTTTCCATTCTGTTTCTCTGTCATACACTGTTTTCTGTGATCACTACAGAACAGTTTGGTAGGCATATTAATTACTATTAACACCAAATCAACAACTTCTTCGCTTTCTTACACCAGTTCTATTATACCGACATCGGTTAGCTTACCGACGTCGGCTATAGCCTGACCGACATCGGTTATCTGGCCGATATCGGTTACTGTCTTTTACAGTTCCTGACAAACCAGCAACCTACCAATTTCAAACATCTTCTTGTCTGTTTCTGTTCCTGATAGAAAGAAACCCTACTGTGTACTCCTGTCCATGGTTGTTATCACTCGAAAGCAAGCCACCGCCATGGTTTCACATGCTTGCTCTGTGCCTTTTCCTGAATCACCCCCTTCACATTCTGTGGGGAATCCTACGGACACCAGCGAGGTTCCTAAAATTCCTGTAGGAGATAAAGAATTTGCCAAATTTCTGGATGCTAATCCTAGCGCTGTACAATACTATTTGTCTCATGCCCCTGACCGTACACCTGACGGTCAACTCCTTGTTGGCATGCCTATCAGTATAGCTACTCATTTAGCTCCTTCTCCGCCTGATAACTCCGCTTTGCCTTCCGCATCCTTAGTCCCGTCTCCTAACTAACTCAATAGCTTCAGGGGTTCATATGGCATGCATTAGCTTTCCTTTGGTTAATTTGGGCCCAACATGTCATTATCGCGATCGCTCCTACCTCATCTCTCTTGCATGCTCCATTCATGACTTGCTCTCTCGCCACCTATCCACACGAGCTTTCCTTCTCAAGCTCCGCCCACCTTTTCATTTCCACACACATATCCAGTAACCTCAACGTCTTATATAGGACATCCCTATTCGGTTGCCTCAACACATTCATCCTCCATGCCTTATCAACATTTAACCCCACCATTGTTCTAGTGGTGGCCCCTCGCCCAATTTGCCTCCGTTTACCACAACCACACCATCATCTCATCCAACTACTGATTTAATTAAACAAATGATGGACAAAATGCAAAATCTAGAGGCTTCTGTTTCAGGAAGTCGTAGCACCTTGACATACGAGCAAGTTTGTCAGAGCCTATCCACCCTTCAGTCCCCCTTCATTCATATCCTCCTCAATGGGAATTACCAAAATTTACCCGTTTTAATAGTAAGGAGGACCCTCAACAACACTTGCGATCATTTAGACATGCCTGCTATCTGATTGCTCACGACGACACTTTACTACTCCGCACCTTTCCCATGTCCTTATCAGGACCCGCCTTGGAGTGGTACAGTGCTTTAACCTAGCACTCAATCTTCTCTTTTAACCAGCTAGCCCAATCTTTCTTGGATCATTTCTCCATTAACATTGCCAAGAAAGTATCTATCACTAACCTCTATGCCATCCGACAATTTGAAGACGAATCTATTGCAGATTTCGTTGGACGATGGCGGCCTTATCAACCAACTTACATATGCCTTGCCTCAGGCCGAACTTATCGAACTGTTTATGCGGGCCTGCGCTAAGCACATCTCTCCTACCCTCCAAATTCAAACTTTTCGTACATTTGACGAGGCCTTTACTATGGCTCGAAAACTAGAGATTCGAGCCTTAGAGGAAAAGAAATTGCGGTTGCGCAACAAAACCCCACTTTCGAACCCAAGATTCCACCAACAAACCTAACACCACCAATCCTCACCCATCAAATGCTTCGAAATCAAAAGGGGCTATGCACGCGGTGATGGTAAAATCCCAACCACCGTCTAATACCCCGCCAAAAACCACCTATAAGTATAAAGCAGAGCCCATCAACTACACTCCCTTGGGAGAAACATATGGTGTGATATTGGAAAAATTACTTAAAGCAGGAGCCATTACCTTACCTCCTGTTAAACCTCACTCTGGGTTTGATTCCACTCATGCCATACCTTCTTGGTACAAAGAAAATGACTTCTGTAACTTCCACCGCGTGAAGGGACATAGTCATGAAAACTACAAGATGTTGAAAAACATAGTGCAAGAAATGGTTGATGCGGGGGATATAGCCCTTGATAATCCTAACGCCCCTGCTAACCGAAATTTGAAAATATTCAACAAACCATTCCCGAATCATTCTTCTAACAGTAACATAAATCAAGATATCTTAGCCGAGGAGAGTGTTCATGAGATCCATGCAGTCTTCGACTCCCAGCCAAAAACCTCTATCGAACAAATTCTAAATCAAGCCTCTTCACTAACACAGGAATCCGAACCCCCTTCCTCGCCATCAAGACAAACTGAAATCCTTGCCATTCCTTTACCCATCAAGGAATTAACCACCCAGAGTTCCCTTCTCACAAATGAGCCTTCTTACACCACATCCTTGCAAGACTGTGAGCGGATGTTATCTAATTTATCTATTTCCCAAACGTCTCCTTCTACCATTCTTCTTGCATGGACAGAGGAAGGCTCGCCACTTCTTTTGTCATCCTTAGACGAGAAACCTCTTGAACCGACATCACCACATTCTTTAAACATGATGAATCCTCTCAAACATGCCCTCATACCTATTAGTTCTTCATCGCCTAAATCTTTTCAAAGCGACCGTTGACCTCTTAACGCCCATTGATACAGTGCTTCATCTACCCCCGTATCACACCCACAAAGGGACCGGAATCACAACCCACCTTTCTTCCATACAAAAGTTCCTATTCACACGTGAGGACTGTCATTCCCTAGAAGATAGACAGGTCCTATGGGAACGTTTGAGTACGCCATATTCTACTCAAATGCAGATGACCAATCCAGATGCCTCTACCATATACCCGAAGTGTTTACAGAAGCTTAAAATGCCTATGTCCTCATCTTCACCCCCCTCATCTTTACCAAATACCTCATCCACTTCTATTAACCTAACCAAATCTTCCCCTACGCTGGGACCTCACCAATACCCGGCCTAACACACCCACCTAAGTGGCTTGATTTATCTAAAAATAAAGCCATCCATCCCATTAGGAGACAGACTCAATCCCTCAACCTATGCCTCTATCACAACTAAAACCCTCGTCATCACACCTACCTTCCATATTGGGACCCCATCCCTCTACCTTGCATCAATATATCATACCTCCTGCATTTTCTTTAAAGCGACCTATGCCTTCTGCACCCATATAGAAATCCAAGGGTATAGCAACACCATCACCCCGCGTATCCTGTCCACCTACCAATCCTAAACAAATTCCATCATCAAAATAATTGTTTGCTGCCACTCCTATTTCTCCGTGGTTGTTTTCTGATACCACATCATCTGTGGCCTCATCATCTAACCAGCTAAACATAGCTTCTGCGCCAAAGAAGCCACGTTTAGTTAAAACCCATTATCAAAACCCCTTGGCTAAACCACCACCCATACAAACCAACCATACCACGTCATCACCAGAATCGACCCAGTCAATAGCCTCCTCTTCCTCTGACTTTGACCCACTCAAAGGGTCTTACGCCAAAATCCTTGCTATGTTGGTAGAGAATGTGACCATTTCCCTACCCCCACTTAGACTTTATGATCCATCTAAACCTCGACCTATAGGTTATGATGAGTCTAAAATCTGCGCTTACCACCGCACACCAGGACATGACGTAGAGGGATGCAAAGCATTGAAAGCCATACTTCGTCAGTCACCTCTCTCAGATAGAAAAGTTAAGAAAGACAACTTACGAAGAGAGAGACCTTTAGCTTCAATTCCCTCTCCTATACCACCTGTCCCCGCCTCACCAAGATCTATCATTATTACAGCCCCACCTCTCGAAGACCATGACCTATCCCTACTGTCTTCCTCCTCTCGTATTCACGAGATCAATATGATTAGTGTTGCTACTCGAGGGTAGAAAAACAATGGGAAAGCAAAAGAAAACACACCTGCGGCATCTCTTTCTCCGTCCACCATCCCGATGGCACCACCACCTAAAGTGGTTATTCGCGGACCCGCCTATCCCGTCTCTAATGGAATTGCCCACCAAACCATGATCAAACAGCTTCACCAATCACCTGTAAAAATGACACTGTATGATCTCATTCAGACTTCTGAATCTCATCGACAAGCTCTCGTTGAAATCCTTCAAGGGATAGAGGTCTTACCTAATGAAACCTTACTGTTACCTCTATTCTAACACCCAATCACGTTTCTTCGCTCACCAAACAATCTATCTCCCCAACCACTTCTATCTCTGTACAGAAGTTCGCCGCTGGGTTTCTCCGAAGATGAAATTATCAACTTTGGTGCCGAAGATCCTGACCCTGCTCTTTTCATCTCAGCTTACGTTCGGGACATTCGGGTACGTCGTGTTATGATTGACGGGGGCGCTAGCCTAAACATCATCTCTTCAAAAGCCTTCCAACAAATGAATATCCCTTCTAGTTGCATGTGTGCCAACCCCATCATGTTGTGGTCATTCAATGATGCTATTACTTCTACCTTAGGCACCGTGATCCTTAACATTCGTGTAGGGCCACGCACTTTACCCGAACTCTTCTATGTCCTTGAGGGAGAGTTCCAATACAATATGTTGTTAGGCCGCCCTTGGATCCGGGCTATGGGATGCGTTCCTTCCACCTTACATAGATGCATAAAATTTGAGTACGAGGGGAAGTCCTACACCGTAAAAGCTGATCCTCCCCCCTTCAAAACCTGCAATATGTTGTATCACCCTAATGATGTGCTTGTACCAGTCAAGACACCCATTCATCCAACCCAACCATCCACTTCAACCGCACCTACACCTTCAACCAATGAAACCGCCGTCACAAATACCACTTCCTTTCCCGCAGATAACATCCCAACCTCCGACCCCTTAGTAGATGTTTTTCAACGCCTTACTCTGGGGGAATACCGCCTATATAACGTTAGCTCTTTCCATACCCCGCAGGAGTACGGACAGTTACATGCGCATCCTACCTATGACCGTCGCGTGGGGGAGGTAATCTCTTACGGACCACCCCATTGCCGCACCAACCTAACGTATGGGGGTGTCGACGCATCCTCTGTTACCCCTGAACCTCCTTTTGAGGTGGTTCCCTTCCAATCTGATTTTCAATACTTGACAAATCATCGTTTCACCCTCACCTTCTTGACTCGCTGTGCTTGGAAAGGCTTTGGTTTTGGTCTTTATGAACAAGGCCGACATACACTCATTCCCATGACTACACGCAAACACAATGATCGTAGTGGTCTCGGTTTTCTGAAACACTTACACCGGAGAAACCTCGTGTTAGTTGTATCCTGGAAGATGACGACGTCACCCCTACCAAACCATCATCACCCATTTTGCCATCATCACCCACAGAGTCGATAGACCCTGAATCTATCCCTCCTAACTCTTTTTTTTTTTTTTTTTTCATAAATGCTATCTTCCTAGGTCCTCTCACTTATCAACAAGATAATGAGGACCCATCTTCTCTTCCCCTTCTGTATCCAGACATGATCGAAGAGGATTCACCTTCGATTAATGTTGTTGAGTGCCAGGATGACGACTCCATACTCACTTACCTTAGTGCAAGGCATTTACTCCTATATTCAACGCGCCTTACCATCTGAAACTCAAACCATGTTGAACGAGTCAACTATAGAAATCAACATCCACACAGAGGAGGATCCTCACATTGTGAAGATCAGACAATCCCTTAGCACATCAGAACAAGTCACCTTTACTACCTTTCTCCGTACCCGCAACCAAGCTTTCGCTTGGTCCTACGCTGACATGCCAGGAATTGATCCTGACATTGTTGTCCATAACATCACCCTAAATCCCGATTCCAAACCAGTCAAACAAAAACTGAGAAAAATGCATCCACGCATTGCCCTCTAGGTCAAAGAAGAGCTTCAATGACTTCTTTCTGTTTCCTTCATTTTGCCTATTGACTATCCTCAATGGATTTCTAACATCGTACCTGTCACTAAAGCGACGGGGGGACTTCGGATATGCACAGATTTCTGAGACCTTAACCTCGCTTGCCCCAATGATGACTTTCCCCTCCCAAGTATTGATCAACTTGTTGATCTCATCATGGCCATGAAATGCTTTCTCTCATGGATGGTTTTTCGTGATACAATCAAATTTTGGTAGCCCGCCGATCAACATAAAACTACCTTCATAACTCCTTGGGGAACCTTCTGTTATCATGTCATGCCGTTTGGCCTTAAGAATGCTGGTGCGACCTATCAGCGGGCTATGAATTATATTTTTCATGACATTATGCACACTATCCTTGAGGATTATATCGATGATCTTCTTGGCAAATCTAAACATCGCAGTGAACATCTCGATGTTTTAACCATTATTTTCGATCGCCTGTTACAATATTTGGTTTGGCTTCAACCAAAGAAATGTGTCTTTGGTGTTCTTTCGGGAAAATTCTTGGCTTCATCGTCTCTTTGCATGGCATTGATGTCGATCCATCTAAAGTCAAAGCTATCCTAGAAATGCCCCCACCCAAAACCTCAAACAATTATATAGTTTGCAGGTAAACTTCAATCCATCCATCGCGTTTCATCTCCCAACTCTCGGATCAATGTCAACCTTTCCATCACCTTCTTAAAAAGGACATTGCCTTTCAATGGAGCAAAGAATGTCACCAAGCCTTTGAAGCTCTCAAAGCCTATCTCTTGCAACCACCCGTTCTTATCCCACCACAGGACGATCGCCCTTTCTACCTTTACCTTTCTGCCACCGACCACGCTGTAGGAGCCATGCTTGCACATCGTGACTCTGAGCATCGAGAACAAGCCGTTTATTATATAAGTCATACTCTCGTGGATTACGAGACTAGGTATACACATGTAGAAAAATTATGCCTAGCCCTATCATTCGTAGCCACCAAACTCTGACACTACCTCCTGAATCACAAAACTTTTGTCATCACCAATGCGGACCCCATTCATTATATGTATGCCAAACCACATCTAAACCAACGCATCGCCCGATGGCTTATGCTCCTCGCTGACCTCGACCTTGAATTTATACACCAGAAGTCAATCAAAGGACAAACTATTGCGGACCAACTTGCGGAGGCCCCTTTACCTGGGGAACAATTCACCAATTTTAATTTCCCCGATGAACTCATCACCACTCTTTCACTTAGGGAAGAGTCGTATCCAATGACCCTCTTCTTCGATGGATCCAAATGCTAGCGCGGCGGAGGAGCCAGCGTTGTTCTCATTCCTCTTGACGCTGAACCTATGCCTCTTTCATTCCGCTCGATTTCCCCTGCACTAATAATATAGCGGAATACAAGGCCCTTGTTTTGGGTCTCCAAGTTGCGTTACACTTAGGTGTCAAATCTATTAATATTTTTGGCGACTCTCAATTGGTAGTCAATCAAGTTATGGGCATCTACCAATGTAAAAATGAGGAACTTCAAAAGTACAAACATTACGTGGATTCACTTTTGACCTCATTTACTCGTTATTCTATCCAGACCATTCCCCGCTCCACTAAAAATTTGCAGATACTATGGCTTGCTTAGCCTCGCAAATTCCTACCTCACCAACTGACTCTGACATATTCATCTTGGTCCAACAACTCTTTGCCCCATCTTACTCAGCCCCAATTGTTTGTATGATAAATAATGTGTCTGCTAATTCGCAGGATACCTAGTACCACCAATTTCATGACTACCTTACAACCTCTGTTCTCCCACCTGACCTAACTAGTACCGAAAACGTGCTTTTCTTAAACGTGTTTCTCTTTATGTCATCATGGGGGGACTCCTTTATAAATGTGGCTTTAATGGTATCCTCCTTTGATGTCTAACCGGCGCAGAGGTCACCTATACCATCCAACAGGTCCATGACGGTATTTGTGGCGGACATTTTAGTGGCCTTGCCATGGCTAAATGAATCCTTCGCCTAGGTTATTATTGGCCTACTCTTAATAATGATCGCTACTTAATATGTTAAGCGTTGTGTTATGTGTCAACAACATGCCAACCTTCAACATACTCCTAGCCATCCGCTACAGGTCGCACGAGATCTTTGGCCTTTCTCACAATGGGGTTTAGACCTTATTGGTGAGATTCACCCGCCCTCTTCACAACGTCACTGTTGGATTATCACAGCAACCGAATATTACACAAAATGGGTGGAGGCCATTCCACTCATTTCAATCAAAAAGAAAAAAATGTCGAATTCGTTAACCATCACATTATCTGTCATTTTGGTATTCCTCATCGCCTAATAATAGATAATGGTAAATCTTTCAAAAATAAGTTGTTACAAGACCTTTGTGACAACTTTGGTATCAAACTTAGTTTCTCATCACCTTACTATCCACAGGCCAATGGTCAAGTTGAATCTTCTAATAAAACCCTAACCAAAATCCTCATGAAAGTTGTTAATGATTCTGGAAGAAATTGGCATGATCACATTCCCTTTGCCCTTTGGGCTTATCGTACTAGCATTCGTACCTCCACTAATGCCACACCATTTTCTTTGGTATATGGTACCGAGGCTGTCTTGCCTCTCGAAATACAAATACCCTCCCTCAGAATATCTCTTTAGGATATTCTCACCAACGATGATTTCCACCAAGAGTGGTTAGCCCAATTAGAGCTTCTTGACGAGCGTCGTCTTACGGCTCTTGACCACCTTCAAATCTACCAAAAACGCATCAAGCGTGCTTATGATAAACGACTTCATGAGCATACCTTTAAGGTTGGTGATCTTGTCCTCAAAGAGAATCAACATGTAACCAAACTAGAAAAGAGCAAACGTGGAAAATTTTCTCCTAATTGGATTGGGCCTTACATTATCACTCACACTTATGGATCAGGCACTTATCATTTAGCTTCACTTAATGGTAAACCTGAGCCTGAGCCCCTTAATTCCTTGCATCTTCGACCATTCTATTGTTGAAATTAGTGTTATATCACTTCTTATCTACCTTACGCTCGTCCCTTGAGCTCATTTACCACCGCATACACTTGGTTTCTTACATCTCACAATCAAATTAGGCTCACATAGTTTGATTATCACCTCCCCTTAAAAGATACCTTCCCCTTTTTTAGTCTAGTCCATGACTTCAAAGTATCAAAATGACACATTCTTAATTAAAACACTTATGGGATTTTCTTGAGTCAAACTTCCTACAAAAACTAGATGCTTTATGCCCAACGGACATCTAAACCTCTAAAATATACAATAGACTGCTCCCTTGAAGGACAGCTATATGCCAAACTATTGCTACTATTATATATAGACTGCTCCCCAGAAGGATAGCTATACATAAACACCGCATTCAAGCTACTATAAATAGATCGCCCTTGAAGGACAACTATACACAATCAGCCTTTATATCGAAGCTTCTCACATTGATCACTTGTGAAGACCTCAAGAACAAAAAATACATATCCCATGTAGACTTCCCACATCGATCAGTCTATATCCAAAAAAATAAAATAAAAATAAAAGCAGTATTTCAAAACACTTTTGAGTCATGGACTTGTCTATTTAGGTTTGGTTCTCTTTTGTCAGAATAATCATCTTATAATAAGTTCTCTGCACCCTCACCCACATCAACCACCTCACCTCACCATTTTTCAAAGCAACAAAACTCAAGGGACGTGACGTATATCCGATATATTGTGATTATACCACTCTTTTCACCTATCGACTTCTCACTTATGCAAGGTACCTAGGGACTCAAGCTCATCCTACATTAATATGTGGTTTGTTTAGCTCTTCTCAACTACGGGACACTCTGGCCTCTTTTGCTCGACTCTAGGATTATGTGTTGACCTTAATCAGGACACGATTCCATACTGCTTAGGTATGCTAACTTTCACTTTACCCTACCAACACCAACAACATTACCCTACCAACATCAAATTTTTACCAACCAACAAATTGCCTAACCACAACCAAATTACCTGAATTCACCTCTCCCTGGTCCTAAGGGAGAACTACATCGGTCTGAGGCCCTTCCTTGCTTTGTGCAATGGGCTATGTAGGCAGCACTTAGGAGACATGGGGTCTCCCAAGGTTAGCTCGACCATCCCTTACCATACCCTATCATGTGTTGTAAATATAAATATTTTTTGTGTATTTCTATTTGCCAACATTCATCTTTATCCTTTTTCAAACAAAACAAAAACAACATTCAAAACACAACCATTCTTATTATTATCATCACTCAAAACCACATACATCTTTAGTTTTATTTTAGATGTTAAACAAATACATCTTCTCTATCATCGACTCGCAGGTCGGCATCCTTATTTATTCTTATATTCCTATGAAATTCACTTAGACCCTTGCACCTCCTCCCGAACTGTGGTGATCGTGATCATCGATGCCCCTCAGTTGGCCTCTCCATCCTCAAAGGTGCCACTGCCATTGGTTCCTCCCACTGATCCGCCAACATCTCCTGTAACATATGAATACGTCCTCTCGCGTGGAGGAATCTTGCCTCCAGTCTCTCCACTCGTAACTGTGAAACCTCTAACAATCCCATTGTCTCATTCACCTGTGTTTGAAGCCGGTGAGCCAAATCCTATAGAAGATCTCTCTCCACTGTAATCACAGCTATGTCAGGACGCTCACGTGCACCTCGCAGCTTCGCTACCCACCATAATCTATAAGCCTCTGCCGCTCCCGCATCCATTACCCCCGCGATCGGCCGCTATCTCTTCGGCCCTTCTCGGAGGTGTCGGACGGGAGGTGAGAATGATGCCTCGGTGTCGATCCTCATGTATGGTCTATAAGCCATGGGTATATCCTGAACAAATCCAAATTGTCGCCGCGCACGCGATCTAGAGGAATCCTCTCATACTCACCCGACCGTGCCCCTGCGATCCACCTCAATCGCTCTACACCCTCAATTCCTCGCCTATGTGCTCTGTCACCATATAGTTCCCGTAAGGCCTCAACAAATATCTGCAATTGTCACCATCTCCCATACCTGTCTATAATACTCGATGTCATCTATCACGGCCGGGATCTCGCTTGTTCTCGTCGGACCCATCGTCGAATCCTAACATTTGCACTCCTACCTCTCCCGACTTGATGGGTCGGCCTATTGAGACACACACAAACAATATGCTCATAGGCCCAACAATGTAATAAGTACGAACAATCCAAAGTGTCGTCCCGTGTTTTTACTGCAGAGCCCATAGACCCCTATATAACTCTGCCAGATATGCGGGTGCCCATGCGAAAGTCACGCTCATTTCTATCATTTCCCAAATAACACTCATCAATGCTTTGGGAAATCTTCCACCTTCCGCCCTCGGTAATGCATAATACCCCACCGCTATCATTAATAACACGGCCAACCTTGTCTCCTCAGGGTGTGTTGCATACATTGTACCATACGTAAATGATAAACCTCGTTGTGTCAAATCTCGTGCAGCTGAACCGAAATACTGTTGTTATCGCTGCCCGCCCCGCGCTAGGCAACGCCTGATACACTATTTTTCCTATCATTGGGAGTCTCAAAATATGGAACACATCTTCCAAAGTCACTGTCATCTCCCCTGTTGGCAGATAGAAGGTATTCTTTTCTGGATTCCATCTCTCAATCAACGCCTGCAACATAGCATGGTTACGTGTGATTCTTGAATAATAGCGGATTCCACTTAACCCCAAACGATTTATCAATGCCCATTCAGCTGGTGTTACATCCGCTCGGATTCGTGATAACAACGCTGGTACCGTATCATTCATCCTTAACCCTGCTTCCACCTGCATACATCAAAACGACACATAATTATTCAATAAAACAAATCTCCATGGGTTTTTTCTCAAAATTCTGGAAACTCCTACAGTAACCGATATCGGTTATAGATAACCGGTACCGGTTTGCTAACCGATACCGGTTATCTCTAAACGATACCGGTCACTGTCAAAAATGTACCTACCCTGCTTAAAACATACACCTACGATAATTATTTTTCCCGTTTACTCCTATTTATACCTAAAAACATACGTGACCACCCTGTTTACCTACCCCATAGCACTCACCCCATCCCCAACCCTTGCCTATCACCTTTTCTTTCTCATCTTTACCCACTTACACTTCTCTCATCCTATTCACAAAACATGCAAGAATCAAATTACAACCAAACAGTTTACCTCTCGGGATGCAGCAGCTTGGGGCGGAACATGTCTTCCCCCTCGTCCCTGCCTGCTGGATGCTTCTCCTCGTTCAGCCATGTTCACCACCCTCTTCAAATATAACTTGTCTTTCTACCTTCTGAATCTCAGCCCACACTCACTTCACCTATCTCTTTCCTCCTTATCACTCAAATTCTTTCATGCAATTACCTGTAGCAGTCGTCAAACAGTGTCGCATTCGCATATTTAACTTGTTGCATGACTCTAAAAATAAGAATGCTAAAAATAAGAACTTAAGTTGCCAACCAAGCAGTTCTATTTTTAGGAAAATCTTGCATAACCGATATATCGGTCATCGGTCATAGCTACCGACATCGGTTACACAACCGATGTCGGTCATGAACCCCCTTGTTGCTTAAACCTAAGCCGTTTCTTCATTTTTGCAAATTTTTGTGGCACCCGTCCCTTTTTCCTGCATAAACAACACCATTATCTATAATTTTTCATCAAATCCATATCTCATCACAATTTCATCAATATCATCTATCTATATTACAAAAACAAACAAGCCATCAACAAACGATATCAAAAACACCATCAATCTATACACCATTTTGATCCAACTCAGCAGCTACATACATTCAATTTCACAAACCAGTGACAAAACACATACAACATTTCATAACACATCATGTCAATTAAACTCATCATCTATATATACATACATCCCATCAACAAAAGACATCAACACCATCAATATATAAACCATGTGGATCAAACTCATCATACATTAAATATCACAAACCATCGACAAAACACTTAAAACATTTTAAACACAGCATGTGGGTCAAAATCATCATATCTATATATCAAAAGTTTCAAATATACAATGTGCCCTGCATAAGGGCCTCTGTGATCTCATCATAATACAAAGCCGGCACGCAGGCCGCAACAACTGTCAAAATATCGACTCGACTCGCAGGCCGATCTCTCATATCAAAAATATACTCGGCTCGCAGGCCGGTATCAACTATACAACCCGTACTCGGCTCGCAGGCCGGTATATACAATAAATGAATAAATGAATGAATACATCATGTGTAGGCACGCAGGCCTCTATAAACATAACCGGTTCGCAGACCGGTGCCCATATCCAATGTACAAACACAAAAATCTATCTCCTCTGCAGGGATCCCTCAGCTCTCTCCACCGCCCTCCGCCTGTCTCCCTGCTGGTCCCTGTGTCGCCTCTCACCTCCTCCCTGTAACGGACCCACCGGCTGTGGCTGCACCCCCCTGGGATCTCTGACTCCACGAGGTCTCGGCTCTATGCGCCGCATATGGCTGATAGTCAGCCCCGGTACCATCAAGAACATCCTGATAATACCGGGCCTCCGCTCTCGCCTCCATATAGTGGGCCCGTGCCACCATCGCTGCTGGGGCTGGTCCCCCGACTCCTAATAATAGTGCCCCTTGTCGGTGGTGGGCTATACGGTGTCCTCGCTTTGGTGCCGGGTGCTGGTGGTGCTCGTGGCGGTACGGTGGTGGTGCACTGTGGTGGTGGTACTGTGGTGGTACTGTACTACGTGCTGGGCTAAGCACCGCCTCTATAAGACACCTATTCGTGTGCTGTGTGGCAGCAAGCTGCCCTCGTAACAACCTATACATTCGCCCCTCGAGTTGGTCCTCTCTGCTCTAATAGCCGCCAAGTCTGGCTGTGCGGGCTGTGCTCTCGCGGCTCTCTCCCCTGCCCACCATACCAAAAATGATCCCGTACACCCGGCGTCATCCATCATCATCTCGCCGCGCTCGGCTACCCAATCTGGGTCCATAGGCTGTGGTGCAGGTAGTGGAGCCTCTACATCATCCCTTCGGTACTGAGGGAAGGGAGGTGGCTCATCTTGTCGTAGCCCCAGTTGTCGTCGTACCCTCTCCAGGGGTATCCGCTCGTACTCTCCCGGCCTCCGTCCCGCTATCCAGAATGTATACTGGATCCACCGTAACTGTGATCGGGCTCCTCCACGGGGCTGATGACCTCTGTAAGGCCTCCATACAATATCCAGGGCAGTCACGCCCTCTAATACGTGCCGGTAATATGCTACATCCCATCCGGACAAGAACTCCCGTGGCTGGCCCATGACCCCCAACCACCTCTGAAAGCCATATCTGTAAATCACCTGTGGCCCTGGCTGCTGGGGCAGCCCTACTGGTCGAATGCATATGATATGCTCATATGCCCAGCAGTGTAACAAAAACGTAGAGCAAATCCCGAATCACCTCATCCGGCGGTAGCCCCACAGCTCTCGGTATAACTGCACCAGGTATACTGGTGCCCAAGCATAACATGTATGCTCCTCAACCATCTCGTGTAATACCCCCATCAGCGCCCATGGAAAGCGGCCTCCCTCTGAGTCCGGGAGGGTGAAGCATGTAATGCCGATCATCATCAACATGGCAAGCCATGTCTCATGTCGGTGGGCATGATACATATCCCCATAGGTGATGCTCGCGCTGTGATAAGTCAATAGCGCGGCTGCATCCCCAAATACCTGTAAGATACTGTCCATGGCTGTCTCTGCATCCACCTGGAAGACTGCCTCTCCATCGATCGGTAATCTAAGGATGTGATACACATCCTCCAATGTAATGGTCATCTCTCTAGTTGGGAGATGGAACACATTGGTCACCGGATCCCATCTCTCGATGAGGGCGACCATAAGACTGTGATCCCTCTCTATCGCCCTATAACGCTGGACTCCGCCGAGTCCCACCTCGCGCATGATGGCCTGGCCCAGTCCACCGCGGACACATGTGGCCGCATCTGTCTCAACATGGGGGCATCCTATCCCGCATAGTCAGCTGCTGACGTGCCTACACAAATCACCCACTTCATTAGACCTACCCTTTCAAACAAACAACTACTTTACCCTTCTATACCCCCTTTACCCACCCGACCACAACCCGACTCTATAACACACACCTACACTCACCTATTTTACCCTAAAACTTTATGATATCCCCTTGCCTTATCTCGCACCCTACCAATCACTCACTCTACTCTCGCCATTTACCTATGCCCCTACCAATTTAACACCTCCCCATTCATGCCCAACACCTAATCTATCCGAACCGCACCAACCACACAATCGCCCCATTTTTCCCCCCACTCACCAATCACCCTTCCTATTAACCTCTATCCCTTCCCTCTTCACCCCCACAAACACAAAACCCAAACCACTAATACCTAAACACCCAAACACCAGCCATAACAACCACCAAACACCCCAAACCACAAAGAAAAACCAACCAAAAAAATAAATATTCCTAACTAGGGACCGGTACCGGTCACCCATGACCGCCACCGGTCCCCTCTCCACCGATGTCGGTCGACGTATGACCGACACCGGTCACCTACAAACTCACCCCTTGAAATTTCTTGACCGATGCTTGGTCGCTTAGTGACCGCATCGGCCACCGCAAAACTCTGAGCCGAACCCGACGCGGCCCCCCAAATTGAATTTTGCCTATTTTTTCCCTATCTACCCACCCAAACACCCTAAAAACCTACCCACCCTGCCGCCTTGGCCTATTTAACCCATCTACCCTCTCCTTTTTTCAAATAATTTCCATTTATTAATTATTTTCTCAAAAACCTTGAATTCCTACCCAAACCCCAAATACAGCCTAACAACATCAAATTCACACAATGAAGGGTTTCGAACCTACCGGTACGATGACACGTCATCGTGGTGGGATGGGTGGTGGTGGTCCAGCTGGTCCAGCACCTCCTGCTCCTCCTGGCTGAGCCATGGCTATAAACTCTCCTCTGTTGGGTCCTCCACCAATCAAATCTTGCTCCTCCTCGCTAGGGCCTACCAATCACTCACTTCTCCACTCAAATAGCGCCACCTCAACCAACAAATGCTCCAATCTCAACAATACACCTCAGACAACTCAAATTGGGTTTCAAATTGACAATATGACAATGACAGGCCGTATTTTTTCTTTTTATAGGTTTTCGACCTATAACCGATACCAGTTATATTGTGCCCTAAGGAACCGGTATCGGTCACCTAACCGATATCGGTCATGGACAATCGATATCGGTTTTATCCCACCTCTTCCCCAATTTCTGCCCTTATTTACTAATCGCCCTTTCTCACAACATCGCCTATATCCACCTTGGCTGAAAACCCTTTGTTAACTTCCTTGGCCCGACCCAAGGCCGTAACCAACCAATTTGGCCCGACCCAAGGCCGTAACCAACCAATTTGGCCCGACCCAAGGCCGTAACCTACCATTTGGCCCGACCCAAGGCCATAACCAACAATTTGGCCCGACCCAAGGCCGTAACCAACCAATTTGGCCCGACCCAAGGCCGTAACCAACCAATTTGGCCCGACCCAAGGCCAGTAACCAACCAATTTGGCCCGACCCAAGGCCATAACCTACCATTTGGCCTGACCCAAGGCCATAACCAACCAATTTGGCCCGACCCAAGGCCATAACCTACCATTTGGCCCGACCAAGGCCGTAACCTACCATTTGGCCCAACCTAAGGTCAGTAACCAACCATTTGGCCCGACCCAAGGCCGTAACCAACCAATTTGGCCCGACCCAAGGCCATAACCAACCAATTTGGCCTGACCCAAGGCCATAACCTACCATTTGGCCCGACCCAAGGCCGCAACCAACCAATTTGGCCCGACCCAAGGCCGCAACCAACTCATTTGGCCCGACCCAAGGCCGCAACCAACCCATTTGGCCCGACCCAAGGCCGCAACCAACTCATTTGGCCCGACCCAAGGCCGCAACCAACCCATTTGGCCCGACCCAAGGCCGCACCCAACCATTTGGCCCGACCTAAGGCTACACCAATTAAATACCTCGCCCAACATCAACACAATACACTTTTATCCACCCATCATGTCACTTTTTGTTCAATTGAGCTCACCTGTTCGTGTTTTAGCATGATTAGGGTCCTTGACTTGATCAGTCGACCAACTTTGCCTAGACCAAGACCGTGACGTTTATCTCAACCAAACCAACCATTTGTAGTCGCCGAACATGCCTAAACGTTCCTGTACCTTACCCGTTATATCCCCTGGAGCTACTTCCTATGCCTTGGATACCAGGATTATATCACCCTTGTTTGGATAAACTATCGACCTTTGCCTATGAATTGCTTGTTTTCTCTTCAAATCATGTACCCTGGTCGCACTACTACATCTCAATGTGTATCTGCTTCCTTGGACCTACCCCACCATCTTACCATTATCTAAACACCATTTACCCTTTATCAACCCTATCCCTGATTTCACGCTACCTCACTCTGTGATAGATTTGAGGGATTACCTATACCCTTAACAGGGGTAACCACTTCTTATTATTGTCGTGTAGCTTTAACAAAGACAAGATACACGACAACAAGGGACTAAATGTAGACACCAAATTTGTGTCTTACGACACCCTGTGCCTCGCATCTCATTTCGCAACCTAACCTCATCACCTAAACCTTACACAATTATTTATTAATTACCTTATAATTAATAAATCCACATCGCCATACCTGCCACCTCATCTCGCCACCTCATCATGACCTAGTCTTAACCCTAAACTAACCTAATTAAGACCTATAACTTGGTCTACATCCACACCTATGACTAATTACTCCTCACCCGCACCCAAAACTAACCTCATAATGACTTGACCAAGCCCGCAACTAATCCCTCGAGAGAAAAGGAGGGAAAGCTGGCTATTTTACCAAAAATAGCCCACTTTGACCTGACCGATACCGGTTCCTACTCGACCGCCGTCGGTTGCGTAACCGCCATCGGTTCCCTGTAAATGACCACCTCCAACCAAAAACAAGGGATCGGGATTTTCATTTTGATCGAGAAGAGGAGAAATCATTGAAAGAATCCTGGATTTTGCTTGGCCGAGCAGAGACAAGTGAAAAAACAAGAAGAGTTTGCAGAGAAGGACATCAAGCCCAAGATTGCAACTGAATAACCAGAGCCCAGTGACACTCATCCGAGCATCAGAAGAGGAGATAGCTCATCTTGGATTTTCAGATCATCCTATTTGAGCCCTGTCTTCGTCATCACAGTCCTGGAACCTGCATCTTCATCAGGAACGAGTAAGTAGTGTCTTGTATGTTTCTAAGCACCATTTCTTGAGCCTGTGGATTGATAGTAATTACAAGCTCATTCTTAGATCTACCACCTACCAGCACCCTGCACTTAACCTTCATCCATACATCCTTGTATTGCCCAGAAGACCATTTTATCACACTCTGAGTCTTCCCTGTCCTCTCACTATTCCCCTCAGCCATCCGCTAGTCTTAATAACCCCACAATCACCCTACAACCAACCTCTATCCAGAAGCACCTAGATTGCTGACCCTACCGGTGTCGTTTATCCCCTACCGGCAGCGGTTCTTTAACATGGTCGGTTAGCCAGTGACCGGCATCGGTCACTGTGACTTATACCCCAAAACCTTCCTCTCGCCTATTTGTCACCTAACAACCTCAGGTCCAGTCTGGTTTATCCCTGTAACTCAACCTGAATGTATCAACGACCAGTAACCGAACAAACAACGTGACTCTTTATTATTGATAGTTTAGCCTCTATTGCTTTGTAACGAGGTACCTAAATCATGATTTTGCAATAGCTTTCTTTGTTATCATTTGTGTTAATTCGTATTAAAAGGGGAACTGACCACCTTCGAAAGGAAGTTTTATATTTCCTGGGCCTAAGGCAGCTCCCTCATTTATTGTCTAATTAAAATCTGGTGGTCTTGTATTCTTACTTGCAGGTAGTCCTTCCAAGACAAAAAGGAGTTCTTCACAGTCGATCTGATCTTTCTCTACGGTACGCGCACACCATCTCAACATTCAACAGGTATTCCTCCTAGCCCTAACCCTTATCTATTTCTCAAAGGAATGAAAGGATAGAAGCAAGTCTATTCCATAGAGCCGAAACATTCCGTGTGAAACGGGGCCCATGGTCATGGTGGAAATTTCAAGATGGCAGGCCAAGTTGTTAGCTCTACGTAGGGTAGGTTTGGGAAAATAATGCTAAGTGGGGTTTTATGATGGCAAGCCAAGGAAGATGTTCTATAACATGGAGATTCATTGAGGATGGCCAAGCGGAATAGTGATGGTGGTAGACCAAAAGAGAGGTTCCACGAACCAAACATGTGAACTTGGAGAATGATCCAATGGTCAAGTTGTCTGTCAAGTCATTAGGGAGGCTACAAGTGAGATGGTAAGTTAGTCACCAAGTTATTAGCATGGAGGTTGGAATTATTCTCGGAAGTGAACATAGTGTTTACATATATGAATGAATAGATTTCAAAGCACTGAACCATAGGGGACATAGGTTTGAGATGATGCAGATTTTAAATGAGGAAGTGACTTGTGAGCCAAGTGGGACATAGCATGCTCGGGGATATTGATTATAGAATCAGTAGAAAAAAAAAAGGAAAGAGTCCCTAGTTGTTAGAAGAAATAAAATGATGAGCTCATGATATGGGTGTTTGGCCAAGCCAACTCGCTATGTGAATAGGTTATTCAAAAAAAGACATGGACATATTACACAAATGACTAGGGTATTGCATGGTAAGATTTTAGCTCTCTTCTCAATTTTGACATCGATATCATGCGTGATTAGAGCCAACTTAGTGGGAGGAAGTGAATAAGTGATTGAGGCTCAGGTTATGGAGCTAGCTTAAACACGGGGTGGCTTGGTAACTTGTGCTAAGACACCTTGTTGGGTTCATCGATCATTGATGCCAAAATAAAGTAAGGAGATGATTGTGTTAAGGTGAATGTCATTTGAGCTCATCGGTTTGGATGTGACAATGCAAAGGAGCTCGGTGCGGTTACACGAGTGAGCTTGGTCAAGATGATGGCAAGGAGCTCTTGTAAACACACAAGCATGAGTCTAACAAAGCCATAATGGTAATCACTCAACATTGGGAAAATCTAGTGTGCAGCATGGAGTGTATATGAGCTCAACTCACTTTGAGTTGAACCTTACTCGATTGAGTCCTATTGTCCCCTCAAAATTCCCCTCTTTTGAAAGTCAAAAATTTGAAAATTTTGAGTTGGCACTCTTCAGTAGTCTTAGTGAAGTAAGAAATTCGAAGAGATAGTGAAAAGTTTGTTTCTTGGGGTCATTTTAGTGACTTGTAGGTCTGTCAAACATTTTTTTCCCTCATGTCCCAAGTACAGACAGGCCTCCTATTCACCAATTGACTGATTTCCCTGCAAGTCCTTGTCCATCAGTTTTATCAGACTTTTTTTAGCTCATATATCCCAAGTATGCCTAGGCCTAATGCGGCCTAGAATTGTTAGTTAACACCTAGTCGTGTTAGCACATCATTCAGCCTAAGTGAGTGCTCACTTGAAGTGTGCAAAGGTACCAGGTCCCTCTTAATAGATGCAGAGTAGTAGAATGGTGGTATAATAAAATAGTAAACATATATTTCAGGAACTAATCCATCCCTTCATCATTTATATCCAACCAGATCTATAAGCGCTAAAGGTAAATCATCATGAAAGTAATAACATGCATTGATAAAACAAATCACACACTTTGTTCAACCAATTTCCTTTATCTATTTTATTGAACCAACAATACAGTAGCTTCATACAATACCAGGCATGCGTGCATGGATCTATTACAATTATCCAGTCACATGTACTCAGGTTTTTCCATTCCTCAAAACATATGGTTCCATCCGTATCTCTATGTATGTCTCTATATTCTCTAAGTAATTATTTACACACACACACACACACACACACACACACACACACACACACACACACACACACACACACACACACACACACACACACACACACACACACACACACACATATATATATGGTGGGAACTAACCCTTCACCACTTAACTCTACCAGAAATAGGTTGCATACTAATAACAACCATACACCTTTTTACAATTATAGCCATACATGCAAGTATGCTATCTATAGATTACTGATAGTTAACTGAAGTGATGGATCTATTCTTAACTTATGCTCATGCAAGAGTGAGTTGACATGTCCTTCCAAAATCTCCATGAAGAGTGGCACGTAAATCTCAGCATCGCTTTGTGTACTCCGCATGCCAATCTCTAAGAATAGACCTGATCTCCAAAATCAGCTAGGTCCTTGAGAGTCTTACTCTACACTTTGTATGTGTGATGCCTTCCTATACCTTCACACTTTTGCTCTGTGCCATTCTTCCATACGGACTCTATGTGTAATTTCAACTAAGTGTTCTCTCCGATTAATATTACCCCACACTAATCTCATTGTCACCCCAACAATGGTGATGCTCAAAACTTATACATAGAATGGATGAATAAAGACTAGTTGAATAATGAATTTTAAAGAAGAAGATATACATAGCTAAAAAAATATTTAGGCCTCGGGCCCCCTCTGTCTCATCCTCAAGCAAAGAACTCTAGATATTCTTCTTTGATATCTGCTTCCGTGTTCTCCCACATTGTTAGCACTACTCGTGCTATTTCGAGAACGTCTACAATGATGGAATGTAACTCTTCCATGGAGAGTTTCCTTGATCATTTTGTATTACAAGCATTACGCTTTACATAGAGGTTTACACCCCTTCCAGTACATCCATCTTTTGAGTAATGAGCTTTCCTAGCTCCTCCAACCTCTCCTTATGCGGTGCCTATGCCACAGCTACTACCTTACACTTTTGCTTCACTAGGACTAAGCGTTCAACATGGCCTAGGAATCATCCTCCATCGCCTTGTGGACCTCATTTTCTTCCTCCAAGGTTTTCACCATGATCAAGTGCATCTAGGACTATGCATATGGTTAGCACATGATCGACCTTATTCGAGCTTTTTTTTTTGAGGGTGTCTTACAAGTAGACCTTTATAAGTAGCAATCCTCCTAACTACGTAGCCTACACCTTTTCTATCTTTTACCTAGAGTCCTTGGGATATGAGGATACACGTGCCTTTTCATCCTCCAACACTAATGTTATCATTGTTTTCACGTAGTGCATCGTAGAAGGATATTCTTTTGGTACCCGGGATTCTAGATGTGGGCGTACCTTTAGAACATCATATCCAATTTCCTTTGCCATACTAAAAAAGTGTCATATTTTCTTTTGATTAAGTCCTTTTCTAGGACAAGGTGTGGTACCTCCACATCCTTGGCTTTTAATCTCTCTGTCGCTGCCTTGATGGTAGTAGATTTATCTATAATTCTTCTTGCTACTTCGGATGATACTTTCACTAGAGCATTGCTCACTTGCTCATCTGACATCATTGTTGGTTTGATTATCATGTGGCACATTTCAGGTGCCTTCTTCAACCACCTTGACATGCAGGATTCTTCACCAACATCAAAGTCGGGCTCATCCATGTGTGTGTGCATAGACCATGAGAGATGCTTAGTTATGCATAGAGTCGCCTTGTCCTCGTCCATGAGTGCCCATCCAAATAAATCCTTCTACTCGATGGTACTGGAACTAAGTGAAAAATGATCAGCTTTGGGTCTTCTGCATACCCCATGGCATGTGCCTTGGTGTCCTCCCCTATTCGATAGGATTGGGGTCCTCTTGGAATGGTTGCATCAAGGTTGGGAATACCAGATGTATCCCCACCCTTGTCCTATGTAGCCTCTAATTGACCCCCTTCTTCTCCTTCCATCTTCTCCTCCTCATGTTGAGGCTCTTCTCTAGTTGGAGATGAAGGTGCCTTCTCCTCAGATTCCTCTGTCTCATCACTCAACCTGAGTTTTCTCCATTTCTTCTCCTCTAGCTCCTTCACCTGCGGGGTCCCTTCTTGCACCCTTGTGTGATTAAACACCTTCTTAAATCTTTGTGCACCCTACTCCTCCCCATAGCTCCTTCTCCCTGGGGAGTTATCGCGCACTCCCCCTCCGGCTAGATATTGCTTCCTCCTTAGCACCGAGCCACCACTATCTTCGGGTTCTTCATCCTCTTCCTCATCATCTTGCTTGGATGTAGAGGGCCTAGGTGCGAGAATTTTCTCCATAGTATGCTTTCCCTTTAGTGGCCCTAGAAGCGCGAATTCATTCTCCACATACTTGTTTTTGTCCATTTTAGGCTTTAGTTGGAGGTATATTAGTGTGGCCCGATATCCATAATGGCGATCTACCGGCTTAATGCTTAATATTTTCGAGATGTTATTCTTGTTGTATACATTCCTCCCTGGATATCCATAAGTCTTTCTCAGGGTTTGATATTCACAGTCCACCTTGTCTGCATTAAATACCAACCTCTCGTGTGTTGGTGAACCGATGAACTGCAGCTTAGAAGTACTATGTGGGAAATGCATATGGCAGTTTGCACCAGGGGCTCCATGATCCATCTACCATTGGGAAGCACACAATATAAAAATGTTGGTAGACTACAAATTGTACATGTTTTCCTAGGACCAAGGGAAAATCCTTGGGTATGTGCCATTCTTCCCCAAACGCCATGCGGAGCCTATCATACCACATCTCAGCGCACTCCTTAACCTCCTCCGTCATCGACCCTTTGCAAAGATATTTGTTGAATCGCTCAGCTAGAGACTTATGATTCATGGGGTATTCCCATATGTTCTCTTTTGGGCCATCTGGTACCCGATCTCCATGAAGACTAAACTCAGTAAGATACAGCCAAAACTTATCTTACTCCCTTCATGTGCTTCCTCGACTATCCACTCTGCAATGAATCCGGCAATGTTATAAGTGGTTCCCTCTGACATGTGCTTGGCCACATGCAACCACATAGAATTAACTTGTGACCAACGTTCTTGGTCATTCAACTTTGTGGTTAGATGTGTCTTTTATCTTACTCTTGGACAATTTTTAACTTATCAATGTTCATCCCACGTGGTCCTTTCGATAGCCCGGTGCCTTTTGTGTCTCCACAATGGCACTTTTGTCATCTAAGTCGGTCTTAATGTCTTCACCCGTTTCCGTAATCCAAGAATCGTGGTAATGAGGATGGGTGTCAGTCTTACCCTCTGTCCTGCAAAATAGAAGAAGTCCTCATGGACTCGGCTCATCACCATCTGTACAAGGGTGCATACTTTCCAAAGTATGGAAGCTCATAAATCTGGTAGACACCATTTCCCTTGAGTAGCTTTTCCCGGCATCATCATATATCGGCATGCCATCCTCAGTGTGCCTATTTGTTCAAGAGGTGAGCAGGTTGTCTAACTTCTTCTGGTTTTCACTGGTTTGGTGATTATATTCACTTATCTTGTTGTCTTATGTGGGTATTCCATTCCATCCCCACAATAACTTCTTTAGGGTATTGCATTTCAAAGAAATTTCTCTCCGGGCCATCTCCTCCTCTTCTTCCACCACCACCTTCTTCTTTTCTTTTATCAATGTTGCTTTCTTCTTTAGTGTCATTCTCTTTCAAGGTTTTGTTTTGTAGGTTAGTTGCTGTGTGTTTTGAGTAATTTGCTTCAAACCCTAACCCGATTCTTCCATGCCCTAATTTGTAATCATGAACTTGTGCACCCTAACTCTATTGTATTACTCTACTTCATCAAACCCTTTTTCTAGGGGATCCAAGCCCTTCTAATAAACAAATCTCTTCTATGTGCTAGGTTTGCTTGCTTCGTACCTTGAATAGTTAGCTTTATGCTCTTCACGTATAGGATCTCTATCAAATTCTCGTAGTCACAAGGGTAAAAATGAAATTGCATCCCGTCCTTATATAGATTTCTACTTTTTGCTGCATTAATTACTCCTCCACCTACCAAATTCTCCTCATTTATGACCTATTTTTATCATTTACATGTGGTATATTTTTGTGACAAAGCTATAACCTTCTAGTGCACCTCTTTACCCTTTATCATAGACTTATCTTCAACATGCACCTTAGCACCCGAGTACCTCATCACTGCATGATCTCCTAGTAATTACCATGGCTGCCACTTACCTCGTGTTATACTTTCCCTTATCCATATTCATCCTTTCTTATCTTAAGAAGCAATCCTTTTGTCAGTTACCCTTAGCAACCTTCTTTCAACACCCACATCATGACATCTTCACAGCATATCCCTGAGAGTCACCAACAATCAACCGCACATGAAAAGGATGTGCAATCCTCTGCGCATCAACATGCTTCATATTGTAGTTAGTTTCATGCACGCAAGTGCACTTATTACATAAACTAGAGTTAAAATTGACAAAGCATAGCGACGATGAAAGAAATACATTAAAGAAATGCATAAATTTAAACATAATATATCTAGAAATACTACCTTATTACAAACACTAAGAAGACTTATTTATAGTAGGGCTTCAACCTACTCCCGTTAAAGTAACCGGGCAACCATGTGCCATTAATTATTTTAAACTGGAAAGCACCTAACTCAAGTATATGAGTGATAACCTATGGCCCCAACCAATGCACCTTGAGCTTTCCTAGATGACACATAAACTTGGATTCACATAGAAGTACCATTTGTCCCACTACAAGTTTCTTATCCCTGATGTTCCGATCATGCCATGCCTTTTGTTGCAATTTCTCCTGTTTTTGACTCTAACATGTGATGGCGTGGCACTCATCTAGCTGAACCATCTTCACAATCCATTCTCCCAAGGCTTGCTCATCAACTAGACCTCCAAAGTGCACATAATGCCCAAGGAAGGTTACATATATTCTAGAGGCAGAATAACTTCCTACATCAAACACCAATTGAAAAGGTGTGGCTTTGTTCAATATTTTATATGTTGTTCTATGAGCCCAAAGAACAATAGATACTTTATCATTCCAATCATTACTCCTAACATCAAAATCTTAGTAAATGTGTGGTTCAAGATCTTGTTAAAAGCCTCAATAGACCCATTTTCCTGAGGGTGATAAGGTGTAGTGTTATGGTGGGCAACCATAAAATCGTCTAAAAGAATTTGTAATGTCTCATTTAAAAAATGTGTGCCACTATCACTTGTTAAACTTAAAGGAAAGCCATACCTTGTAAGGAAATTCTCCCATAAGAACCATACTATCTTTGTAGCCTTTGTATAGTACTTTGTAGATGCTACTTTTGCCCATCGGGTAAGATAATCTATATAAGTGATGATATAGCGTGATCCAGTCCTACGCACGGCTAGTGAGATAGGCCCGAAAAAGTCAATTGCCCATTTCTCAAAGGGTTCTACACTCGTTATTGGTCATAGGGGCATCTCATCCCTTTTTCCTAGTCGACCGAGACATTGACAATGGTCACATGTCTTACAATACTCTTTACAATCCTTGTACAATGTTTCCCACCATAACCCAACAAGTAGGATCTTGTGCGCTGTTGCATCACCTACATAATGGCCACTTGCAATACCACCATGTGCTTCTTCCATTATGTCCTTTCATTCATGCTTCAAGACACAATGATGTAGCACCTCATCTCTACCTAGCTTGTATAAATCACCACTAATTAACATGAATGGTGTCGCGTGAATAGAAATTTACTTCTTCTCTAAAGCTTTCATGCCTTTGGGTGCCATACCCATTCTCAGAAAGATAATAATGTCCTCTAATTCTGATGGTGCGTTATAACCTATACATCTTTTCATCAGGCATGGTCTCTTATATTGTTTATGCCTCTTCCCCTGATTGAATTCTAGACAAGTGATCCGGTCTAGAATTGATTTTTCTGGTTTTACCACAACCGTAAAGTCAAACTCTTGAAATAAGAGTACCCACCGACATATGCACCCCTGTAAAATGGGATTGTTCACCAAATATTTTAATGCCATGTGATCTTTATAAAACACAAATGGTGTAGCAAACAAATACTTATGAAATTTGTGTAAGGCATAGATCATGGACAAGGCCTCGCGCTTTGTAGTGGTATAATTCTATTCTACAGGGGTCAACTTCCTACTAGCAAATAAAATGGGATGATCAATGATACCTTCACTGGTTGAGCTAAGACAACACCAATGGCTATGTCAGAAGCATCCACATGAACATGAAAAGGTTTATCCCATGAAGGAAAATGCAAGATAGGTGTGGTAGTAAGTTTCTGCTTCAATATCTCAAATGCGAGCTGATGTGACTCCCCTAGTAGAATATACCTTTTCCCTAGAGCAACTCTTCTAAGGGCACGTCAAATTTTGCATACCCTTTTATAAACTTCCGGTAATACCTTGTATGACTCAAAACCCTCACACCTCACGTTGACTAGCCGACACTTTCAAGAGAATGATGACTGCAACTTTAGCTGGATCAACCAACAACCCTTCCTTGTAGATGATATGTCCTAAAAGTGTCCCAAAGGGAGTTGTAGACACCTAAAATTGGTTATCCAATTTGGTGTCCCTCATGCGCGTTTGTCTTCTCGAGTAACCTGGGGCACATTTAAATCACCACTTCTCCCTTAAGGTATTATTTAATATTTGATTTAAACATCTATCCTAAGTTTCTATCACCTCATTATGTTTTACCCATAGATAATTAAATATTAACTATTTAATTATATTTTCTACATATATCCTAACCACTTATCTACCCCATATCAATTCCTAACCTCCCATATCTATTCTATCCATCTATCCCCCCTATTTCTTCTCCTCCCAAACTGAGTAGTGGGATATTTCCCGTATTTGAGGTGGAAGGATCACTTCATCTTCCCAAAAATCATCCCTTTTGGCCATTTCGGGAGTCTGTTCCCTGATCGGTGCCGACCGATACTCGGTCGACGCCGATTTTTTGGAGCGGCACCAATTTCATCTTGGTCGGCACCGATTACAAATAGAAGGCCAAAATTCAGTTCTGGTGAGACAAAAAGAATGACAGAGAGTTTTGAGCATCAAGTCTGAGCATTATCTATCAAGTGAGAGTGAATCCTATCCAAATCAATCCCTGAGAGGAGTATCGTTACTCTACTCCTACCACATCGACATCGTGAGCCTCCATCGATCTCTTGGTGACTCTATTCCTACATCCAGCATAGGTGGAGCCTTGTCAGTATCCCTACGGCTCTTGCAGATCCGGCGGAGATCGACAATCTAGCTTCCACTGTCTATTTCTCAATCTTCCTGTAATTTTCCCCAAGTCGACATCGACTGTACCCAGTCGACGCCGATTCTATCTAGTTGATGCCGACCTATCTCAGTCGATGCCGATTCTTCTTAGTTGACGTTGATTTTCCTAATCGATGCCGATCTACCATGAGACAGGTAAAATAATTTAGGGAACACAAATCCAACATTGTTTTCACACTTTCCCATTTTTTATTGGTTTATGTTTGTTGTTTACTTTTTTGTCTGTCATTTTTAATCAAAATATAGATATTTACTTACATATTTTATCATGTATGCTTCTTTCCTTAATTGAAAACGTGGACTGACATCCGCCGAGGGAGCTTATCGCTTCCCGGACCCGCTTTTTTTGGGCGTAGTCCACCCAAATATCTTTTAACGTGGTCTTTTTCTATCAAGCATCTGTGTCTCACAGGTTTCTTGGATCTACTTTGTAGGATCACTCGTGTGCACCCGTCTTGTCTACATCATCTTTCTTTTCCATCTACATCTTCAGATCTTGTCTTTTAGGTATCGATTTCATTTGAGTTTTTCAAGGTTTTTGTGTTTAGTTTGGTACATTAACTTGGATAGGTAACAAGCGTGAAATTCTTGATCTACATTTTGGCATGCCCAGTGGGACCCAACCAAAGTCCCTTATTGGTAAGTTCATTTCTTTTCCAGTTTTGAGCTTCTGTTATGTTTCTTCGTTGCTTTTCGTCAGTTCTCCGTAGCATTTCCTTCCTTCATTTTGGTCTTGCTTCTTTCACTTATAATTCGCAAAGTTAAAGTTTCTTCTTTCTTGTAAAACTAAATTCCAATTCCTATTCGAAGATCAATAAATATTTCATTTGATTTCAAAATTGTATTCTTGATCCGTCTCTTTTTGCAAAATTGTTATTTTATTGAAAGTTTTCTAGTTCTTTAAATAGGAATTTTCATTCTACTATCATCTGGATATATCTTTCTAGATTTGTTGGGTGTTTGCTTAACCTTTTCTTACGGAGCACATTACTTGTTCATGGGATTATTTGAGGGGAAGAGCTCAACAACATGCTTTTTGAAGTCCACACACCTTGGAGAGCTAAATCTATAGGTATTCCTCTTTTATGGTGTTTTCTCCTTTTTAAGAACTTAAAAAGAACTTGTTTGTTTGTTTTCTATCACATTCAAACATTTCAATTTTGGTGCTTAAAAAGAATTTAATTGCATCTGGGAAAGAATTTGTTTGACTTGTCTTCATCGAAATCCAACACTTCATTCTTAGTGCTTAAAAATAACTTTTCCTTTGTCATTTCTGTTGTATGCTATTCATCTAGTTTTCTAAATAGGCTGGAAAAATTAATCAAAATCGGTAGTGACACTATTTGATTTTTATTTTTCACCCTTGCACACAAAGACAAAATCACTAGGTATAAAGCATCAAAACAAAAATTCCTCCCTGGCCTCACCTACTTGGAAGTGACATCCAAGAGGAAGAGCCTACGTGGTACTCGGGCCACGCTATAAATTCACGGAAGTTCTGGTATATATTGGCAAAGCACCCAACTCCCTTATCACAGTGGTGTGTGAAGTGCGGGGTAGGCCCCTATATCAAGCCACATACTAGTCTTTTACTGAAGTGCCTTCGGGACTCCTCACCAAAACATTCCCCAAACCATCCTTAGTTTGGCTATCTGAGTAGTTCCTATTCTAAAAATCCTTCCCTAATATTTTCTTTCTTAAAAGTAGGAAAACTTAAAAGAGATAATCACCTACGTTGCTTGAATTGTCTGTGCATTAGTTAGGTCAATCTTCTTTTTCTATATTTCTACTTGTTTATGATGGTCATCACTCGGTTACAATCTAGAAGAATGGCTCAACTGGCCCCTTCTTCCTCTCGAGATCACCACTAGTGTGGATGTTTCGGCACCCCTCGGGTCTTCCTCGGGACCGCTATTAGTTGGTTCCCCATCTTGGTCATATAATCCTTTCTATCAGCCTAAAGCAATCCCATCACATCCAGCTTCCCCCAGTCCTTTAGAAATATCATCTACTTCTGATATAGAGTATGTTCCTCATGGGGATCCTAAATTTCAGGTGCTCCTTGATCGCAATCCGGTAGCCCTTATGGACTACCTAGTACATAAGTCCATTTGAATATCTGATCAGGGACCACCAATCCAGCAAGTTTACGATTATCCTCGTGAACCATCCCAGGATTTTGTAGAATAGTTAGCATCCTTTTTCTCACCTCGAACCACGGAAGAGGGTGGCACACTGTGCCTCCTTTTTCTCTTCCACCGACCATGTCGACTAGTTCTCAAATAGTCTTGCCTATTCCTAATGCCGTAGTTACCTCGACTATTCCACAACCTACTTCTAAGAAGTCCTCTTCTCTAGCTATAATGGGCGTGTCTGCGCACCCACAGATTGTTGTTAATTCTTCTATGCCATCCATTACATCCTAGGGTTAGTACCTCTTTATGAGTCAACCCCCTTCAATGAGTCAGTTGGTTCCTGCTTCTCATCCTCAATTGGTCTTTCTTCCAATGTTCCAGTGATAGTGACCTTCACCCATCCTCTAGCATCGGCACCCTTAATAACCAATCCGGTAGTCAAAAGCCTCATTCAGACCTTGTTCCCCACCATGTCTAATCAAATCAATACCCATGTTCCTCAATCCATTCCGATTCAGTCGACAAGTGTAGGAGCCCACCAATCACAGGCTCCGGCTTTCATTCAACCACCTTTTTCTCAACCACTTGTCATCTCATGACTGTTTATACACAGGCTCCTTCATAACAAATACCTCACCAGGCGTCACCCAGAACACCTGGTTATTCCTCTTATCATCCTGTTAATCAACAGATGAATCCCCCATTGACGCCTCAACAAAATCCACCATTCACTTCTTATGTAGGACATACCAGTATGCCTCCTCCTCAATCTGATGTGGTCCAAATTCTTTTCAAGAAAATCATAGACTTAGAAGCCTCCACCAAAGGGGCTCGTCCTTCATACTCTTTTGAAGAAGTGTGTAATGAACCCATTCATCCATCAATGGCTTTTAAGCCTTATCCCCCCAATGGGAACTTCCTAAGTTCTCAAAATTTCATAGTCGGGAGGATCCTCAACAACACCTGTGAGCATTCAAACATGCTTGCTACCTGATAGTCAAGATAGGAGCTTATGCTCCGTACTTTTCCTATGTCTCTAGCAGGGCCTGCTTTAGATTGGTACAATAACATTCCTCAACATTCCTTGTTTTCTTTCTCTCAATTGGCCCAGATGTTTGTTGAAAACTTTTCAATAAACATCACACATAAGATCTCGATTACAGATCTTTATAACATTCGTCAATTCGATGATGAGTCTATTGCAGACTTTGTCACTCGTTGGAGAGGGATAATAAACCAATTGTCTTTCTCCCTTCCTCAATCTCAATAGATCGAGTTGTTTACTCGATCTTGTGCTAATCATATTTCTTCCACTTTAAGGATCCAAAATTTTCATACATTTGAAGAAGCCTTTACGATGGCACGTAAACTTGAGTCCCATGCCATTGAACAAGGGAAGTTAAAACTTCACTCTAAATCTAAACCAGATTTTTCTCGGTTTACAAAATCAAACCCTTCCACTTCTAAAGAAAAAATTAGGGATCCACTAACACTATCGTATTAAAAACACCATGTGCCGATAATAGTTCTAATCAAACACCATGGAGAGACTCCTCATCTTCTCAAAAAGGACCCTCATCATCTTGATCTTTTACTTTGTTGGGGGAATCATATGCTTCTATCTTAGAAAAAATGTTGGAAGTTCACATGATTGAACTTCCCCCATTAGAAATTTTGATGAAAGCCAAGAACGTCCATTCTAGTATAGGGAAAATGACTTCTGTCATTATCATAGAACCAAAGGCCATGACATTGAACGATGTCAGACCTTCAAAAATCTTGTCCAGAAATTCATTGATAAAGGCGAGCTCATTCTAGATAACCCAAATGCTCCCCCAAATTAGGTGCTTGATGTTTTTAAACAACCTTTTCCCAATCATTCCCTGAACCATGATGCTTCAGAGTCTCAAAAACCAAACACTCATACTATCAGCTTCATTTCTACTGAATAATCTTCTACTAAAACTAAGCCATCTATAAACACATCGACTGAATCAGAACCTCTTGCCACTCCACTAATCATTGGGATTCCATCATCTTCAGAAACCCCGTCTTTGAATATTCCCACCTTGTTAGAGACGGATTCATCTCCCTCTTCCTCTTTATTTGATCTTCCGTCTATTCCTGAGACAGTGTCATCTTCATCTGTCTCATCGTCAGATATTCTTTCGATGCTTGAGGCAATTACATCTCTTCGAGTTTCCACCATGAATACATCTACTTCTGTTTCTCCCATTTTTGTTGTGACTATGCCATTGGTAAACATACCTATAGTTGTACCAACTTTCAATGGAAGCGTCTTCGATTTTGAATCTTCCATTTCCTTTCCCATAGTAGTTACACCCATAATTACTATACCAGAAGTACCTCCCTCACAAGGAACTCCTCCATCATCCACTTCTTCCATCACCGATACTATTTTTCCTATTAAGGGAAAATCTAAAGAAATAACACCGACACCTACACTCTCGGTTCCTAGACTTAAACCAAGACAACTAAAGTCTAACGTTACATCATCAGCACCTCCTCATCTCCTTCCCCAAAAAGGCTACAATCACCTTATGCGGTTGAAGTTGTCACCATCCCTGAAAAAGGAAAACCCATATTTTGGACTATTAAGACTCTTGGTGCCTTCCCTCAAAAATCTCTTTTTGCTCCTCATAAAATATTGGATTTATCAAATGGGAAGGCATCTTCTGCTATAATACCATGGAACCATCATCTTCTTCTTCTACAACACCTTCTTCACTGGTGCCTTGTAAAGTGAATTCACAGACTAGAGAGGCATCACCTCTTTTATCAGGACCATCATCTTTGTCACCAAAAGCCAAGGTACCCTTTGTTCCTCCGATCAGACCTATTTTGGGAGCTCCTCCCTCATCTAAATCAGCATTATCTAAATTGTCATCTATTTCGATCAAGCAGCCTTCCCTATCTCTGAAGACCACAACACTTGTCACATCTTCATCTTCTTCAAAATCTATCTTAGGAGCTCCTCCTCCATAGAAATCAATCATGCCTCACTTGCTTCCATCTCAAGTGTCCAAGGCTACTTCTCCGATGTCTGAAAAAGTAAAATGATCCCTAAAAAGACTGTCAAACTAGATATGTAGGTTCTTTTACCTCGACAGTCCATGGAAGTAAGAGAGGCACCTCCGTCATCTCTATCCTCATCTTTGTCTACCGGATTCTATACCAAGATTCTTTGCCAACTTATCCAGTCTTCATCCATATCCCTTCCTCTCGATCAAACCCTATAATCCTAAAGGAGTAAAACCTTCCTAGTTCAACTCTGATTTGATTTGTGCTTACCATCGCACCCCAGGACATGACACCGAGGGATGTAAAGCCCTTAATCATTGTTGATAGTCTTTTGGAAGAAAGTGATCTTCTCTTTGGAAGAAGAGGAGGAAAAGTATCTCTGTCATCTCAACCACATCTGAGCCTCAACAATCTACTCAGGCCTCTAGTTCTACTAATTCCACGCCGGATGGTCTTCCACCTTCCCAAATCGACACGATTCATATTGCCACTAGAACACAACAATATGATAATCTATCATCATCTCGGCCACGGGTTGTCATTTTTGCAGCCCCTGAAGGCATTCCTCCTTCCACATCAGCCTCAAGACCTAGGGTCTCTATTCGTGCTTCACCTCGGGCTCAGATTCCCATGTCAGTAGAGGAGAGTGTTATGAAACAACTTACTCATGCTCGGTCAAAATGTCTCTTTTTGACCTCATTCAATCATCTCCACAGCATCGCCAGGCTTTGATTGATAATCTACACCATATCGTAGTGAATTTAGATGAGCCCCAACCTTTCAAGATGATTGTTGGATTGAATAAACCATCAACCACCATTTCTTTTGAAGATTCAAAAATTCCTTCCCTTTCTTCCGAGGATTTGGAGGCTCCCCTCTTTATCATAGTTCAAATCAACAACACTATGTTAAAACACACTATGATTGACAGTGGTGCTGCACTTAACATCATTTCCTCACACACATTCAAGCAACTTAAGTTACCAAAGAACGTAGTGTCACCCCCGCCTTTCACCCTTCGATCATTTAATGATCAAGTTGGTAGTTACTTTAGGAATTGTGGTCCTGCCCATTCGAGTAGGTAAGAAGCTTCTTCATGAACTCTTTTACATTGTTGAAGGGAAATTCCACTACAATATGATCCTCGGATGCTCCTAGATTCATGCAATGCATTGCGTCCCATCAACCCTCCATCGATGCTTAAAATATCAGTATGAGGGAAAAATCTATACTCATCCAGGAGATCCTTTTCCTTCTGCACAATGCGACATGACCATAGGGTCTGCCCCTCTAAAGGAGAATGCTTGTTCTCCTGACAAGGCTTCATCCTCTTCCATACCTGTAACAAAACTACCAGATTTACAAAATCTAGAAGAGACATTGTAGCATTTCTCACTAGGAGAGCTTCCTCTTCTCTCTTTTGACACCCATCTCAAACCTAATGAGTATGGTAGACCAGACAAACAACCTGAATATCAGCCAGGTCTCGGTCACATCATCACCATTGGTCTACCCAATCAACAGACTAACTTCATTTACGGTGGTCTTGATACACCTCACTATTGCCTGATTCTCCTCCTAGGGCCAAACCCTATTCAGCTAGGGTTTGATTGTCTACTAGAATCCCACGTTTGCAAAAACTTATTTATATCAATGCACGTGGAAGGGTTTTGGCTGGGAAAGTATGAACAGGGTTTACATGATCTCGCGTCCATTCCAACTCTCAAACCACATCAAAAATTTGGTTTAGGATTTAAACCTCTTTCAAAATCCACCATCACTATTCTCAATGAGCCTCTTCCCATTGAGGAACCATCTTCTCCCGCTAGGTCAGAAGCATCATTTGATGTGGATGATGCCATTTCCATCCCGTCTAACTTTTTTTTTTAGTCAATACCATTTCCTTAGGGCCATTGACCTATAAAACTAATAACAAATCCACTTCCATACCATTAGTCTTCCCTAAAATAGTTGGAGACGACTCTCCTACTATCAACACTATCCACTGTGCGGATGATGATTTTTTCCTCACCTATATGGGGGTAGAGGATTCCTATCTTCCTAAAACCATTCCTTCTGACACATCTACGCTTCTTAACGAAGCCACTGTCGATCTTAATATAGGGACTTCTAAAGACTCTCGCATCATTAAGGTCGGCCAATCTCTTAATCCACAGGAGTTAGGAGACTTTACCACTTTTATTTCTAACCATCATCAAGCCTTTGCTTGGTCATATGAGGATATGCTAGGACTTGATCCCGATATCGTGGTCCACAATATCATTACTCTTCCGACATCAAACTAGTTAAACAAAAATTGTGTAAAATGCACCTCGAGTAGCCCTTCTTGTTAAAGAAGAGTTGTAATGTTTTCTTTTCGCTAACTTTATCCAACCCATCAATTATCCACAATGGGTTTCAAAATGTAGTACCGATAAAAAAGCTAGTGGGAAGATTCAAATTTTACCGACTTCCGGGATCTTAATCTTTCTTGTCCAAAAGATGATTTTCCTCTACCTAATATCGACCAACTCGTGGATTTAACGGCAGGTCACGAGATGCTTTCTCTTATGGATGGTTTCTCTGGGTATAATCAAATTCTCATCGCACCAGAGGACCAACATAAGACTTCCTTCATAACTCCTTGGGGGACTTTTTGTTATCGTGTCATGCCTTTCGGTCTTAAGAATGCAGGAGCAACCTATCAGCGATGCAATGACCTACATCTTCCATGATCTCTTACACAAAACCGTGGAAGATTACGTCGATGATCTCCTCGGTAAATCCAAATGCTGTCAGGATCATATTTTCACTCTTGCACCTCTCTTTGAGAGG
The DNA here is from genome assembly GCA_018340775.1 of Taxus wallichiana var. yunnanensis. NCBI lineage: Eukaryota > Viridiplantae > Streptophyta > Pinopsida > Cupressales > Taxaceae > Taxus > Taxus wallichiana. The sequence continues at coordinate 685,874,143 of CM031239.1, forward strand.
CTCATTCACTTTTGTCTTCACCTAAATCCATCTAAGTGCGTGTTTGGTGTTCTCACTGGTAAAATTTTAGGATTTATCATTTCTATTAGGGGTATTGAAGTGGACCCCACAAAAATAAAAGCTATCCTTGAGATGCCTCCCCCTTCTAACTTAAAGCAACTCCGTGGTCTTCAAGGATGCCTTCAATTAGTACGTCATTTTATCTCGCAACATCAGGACCGTTGTCAACCTTTTCATCATCTCCTCCGTAAGAATGTTCATTTTGAATGGGATGAGCATTGCCAAAAGGCCTTTGATGATCTCAAAGCTTATCTTCTTTCCCCACCTATGCTTACACCTCCACGTGAGGGGGAGCCATTCTATCTTTATATTTTTATGACTGACCATGCTTTGGGAGCCATGATCTCGCATCGAGACGCTAACGGTAAAGAACAGGCCATCTATTACATCAGTCACACTCTCCATGAGTATGAAACATGTTATTCGAAGCTGAAAAGCTGTGTTGTGCTCTCTTCTTTGCAACTTCTAAGCTTCGTCACTACCTCCTCAATCACAAAACTTACATTGTCACAAGTGTCAATCCACTCAAGACAATGCATGTGAAGCCTTATCACAATGATCGTATCACTCGTTGGCTCATGCTAATGATAGAATTTGATCTCGAATTTATTCCACAAAAATCTATCAAGGGTCAGGTCATTGTAGATCAATTAGTTGATGCTCCTCTTCTTCGGACACTCAAGTCCCCCTTGCTCAATTCCCTAATGAATATATCCAACAAATTGATTTTGGTCTTTCTCCATTTAAAGTAAAACTCTTCTTTGATGGATCCAAATGCTAGCAAGGGGGAGGTGCAGGTTTTGTTATGATTCCTCCTTGGGGTGCACCTATCCCAGTCGCACACAAACTTAACTTTGAGTGTACCAATAATATGGCTGAATATGAAGCTCTTGTTTTAGGTCTTCAAAACACCATTAATCTTGGCGCCCGCCATATCGACATCTTTGGTGACTCTGAACTCATCGTTAATCAAGTCATGGGTGTCTATCAATGCAAAAATGATATCCTTCAAAAATATCATGATATCATTCTCTTTCAACTCCAATCTTTTGATAAATTCACTATCCAAGCTATTCCTCATACTACGAATCGATTCACAGATACAATGGCTTCATTAGCCTCGCTTATTCCACCTTTTACCAAGGACTCGTGACTTTATGTGGTTGTGCAATGATTAGATCAACCATCTCATCTCCGGCAACTAACTTCAATCAATGCTCATCACAACCAATACTCAAGATGAGTGGTATCAATAGATCATTGATTATCTATCTCATTTAGTTCTTCCTCCATATTTGACTTCCAATGGTAGAAGATATTTTATCCTATGTGCTAATCGCTATACTATTCTAGGTGGAATCCTCTACAAATGTGGTTTTGATGGTATTTTACTTCGGTGCCTCAAAACCCCTGAATCATCTAAAGCCATCCAGGAAGTCCATGATGGTATCTGTGGTGGACATTTTAGTGGCTTGGCCGTAGCTAAACGCATCTTATGTTTAGGATATTATTGGTCTTCTCTTAATCGATATTGTTGTGAATACACTAATAAATGTGTCAAGTGTCAACAACATTCCAATCTTACGCATATCCCTAGTCAGGCTTTGCAACCTGCAATAGATTTGTGGCCTTTTTGTAATGGGGTCTTGATCTCATCGGTCTTATCAATCCCCACTCTTCACAGCGTCATCATTATATCATTACTACCACATAATACTTTACTAAGTGGGTGGAAGTTATTCCTCTTTCATCGACCAAAGCTAAACCGATTGTTGATTTTGTCTATCAACACATCATTTGTCACTTTGGTGTTCCACACAAACTCATCACAGATAATGGTAAATCTTTCAAAAACGTCAATTTGCAGAACCTCTGTGATGCTTTCAATATCAAACTCAACTTTTCTTCTCCATACTATCCCCAAGCTAACGGCCAGGCCGAGGCTTCCAATAAAACTTTGTGTAATATCCTCGCAAAGGTAACTAGTTGAGCTGGTAGGGATTGGCATTTACATATCCCTTTTTCTCTCTGGGCTTATCGGACTAGCATTCATACTCCTACGGGTGCTACTCCCTTCTCTCTAGTCTATGGGTCAGAAGTCTATTCTTCCTTTGGAAGTCAGATCCCATCTCTTCGTGTTTCTCTCAGAGAATTTGTCTCTGATGAGGACTATCATCAAAATCATCTAGCGCAGCTTGAGTTGCTAGATGAGCGGCATCTCAATGCTCTTGAGCATCATCAAATCTATCTTGAGCATGTCAAACGTGCTTATAACAAGCACTTGCAACACCGTGACTTCAAAATTGGTGATCTTGTTCTTAAAGAAAACCAAAATGTCACTACGCTAGAATGGAGTCAGCGTGGTAAGTTTTCTCCTAACTGGATGGGTCTATATGTAGTCACTCATAAATATGGGTCTAGGGCTTATCGTCTATCCTCCATGGATGGTGTACCTAAAATGGAACCTCTTAATGCCTTGCATCTAAGGCCCTTCTACTGTTAAAATCTATCTTACATGATTTTAGTCGCAAAATAGATCTTTCATCCATCTAACCAGTCATATATTTTCATGGTGATTCGAAATTATGTGGTCCTCCACGTTATGTCTTTTCTACCTTAAATATGAGTATTGCGGCTCTACTCATGGCATTTTTTCTTATGGATATGTTCCTCCTCCTAGTAGGGACACCTTAATCACTTCTTCATCTATCCCAAGTATCTATCTTAATCAAATCTACTCGAGGCATGAGTACGTGTTTTTATACATTTTCTTCCCTCTATCTCGATATGTCTAGTCTACACTCATCTTCTTTCAAAAAAAAAAACTCCAAAATCTCCAAAAAAAAAAAAAAGAAAAAGAAAAAGATGTTATCCTAAAAATCCCAAAAGATAGGTGATCCCTCGAAGGACGGTTATCTATGCATTTTCAAAATGAATCAAAAGATATAGACCATACCTTGAAGGATGGCTACATTTGAAATATATACCATGCCCTTGAAGGATGGCTACATTTGAAATACAGACCATTTCCTTGAAGGACGGCTATTTGTTTGCTTCTTAGCATCATTGAAAGACTTCATGTATCGATCAGTCTTTCTATATCTAGCAAACTTCCCGCATTGATCGAGTTTTCTTCTGTCAAAACAAAAATCATAAAGCTGAGACATAAGACATTTTGTCGATCATATGGAGAACCCTATTTTCCCAATGGGAGCATATATTCTATTCTTTGTAAATTTTGACAAGATAAATACTTACTTCTCCTTCCATTTACCTTCTAGATCTAGTTTGCAACTAGCTAGTGTCAGGTTTATTTTAACCTCATATATGGCCTTGTATGCATGGTCTTTTGGTTTCTATCAAAGTCTCTATTTATGGTCGGTTAGGGGCCTACCTTATCATTCTTTTCTTTATCTAGGTGTATTTCCTTATTTCTAATCAGCATTATTTCATTACATATTTTCTCTCACATAGAGTATTTCCCATTATTATTTGTTATTCATCCAATTAAATCGACATTTAACATGTTAATTTAGTCAAAATCTATCATCTATCTATATTCATCTTATCTACTTTGTCCAAAAAACATATCAAAGCATGTATTGTCAACACATGTGGATCTATCTATATCTATTTTCATCAAAATTAAATTAACATCTTAAACATATCAAATCTATCAATCACATCTATCCATTTATCCATCTATCATCTAAAAAACATGACCATCCAAGTTACACTATATCTATCTATATCTATTTTTCATCAAAATTAAATCCACATATCAATCACATCAAATCACATCACATCTATTTTTTCCTCTATGTCTATGTCCATCAAATCACATCTATTTATCATCTATCATCATATGTCTATATCCATCACAATTATGCTACATCTATCCATATATATCGATATTAAAAGCATGAGTACAATCATATGACAAAAAGAAAATGATGAATCTATATATATACATGAGTATCATACAACAAAGAATGGATGGCTTTCAATCAAGCCCTCTATATCATACATCAAAAATGCCTTCAAATCGAGGCTACATCAATATATTGATATCAAAATACACCAATCTCTATATCGTAAAATTTGATAAGTGGAAGACACTATCTCCTCCACCCTCCTCTAGACCAGTTGTCTCTCCTGGCCATCACATATCGAACTAGAAGCACGCACTCGCCACTGGGGCCTTCCACCTCACCTCACTCCCTCTTAGTGCTCCACTAGGTGTGGTTGTCACTAATCTCCTCCTTACACCGTAATGAGGTACCTTAGGGGCATGCTATGCTAGGGCATCCTCATAGTATCTCACCTCAGTGAGAAGATACTGATAAGTACTCAGGCTCACCATATAAGGTGCTCGTAATGTCACTACTGGTGCTGCTGGTGGTGGCCCTCCTATGGTCGTACCCTGTGTCTTGGAATCTAACATAGTACCTGTATCACCATATTTGGCCCTAAGGGCCTCTCTATGCTGATGGTAGCGATCCCTCTGCTGGATCATTGTATCTCACTCCTAGTAAGTTGTCTCTCTCTAGTATCAAGGCATCCCTCTCCTCTGTCAGAGCTCTGATCTCCTCGAGGGCTGCTGGTGTGTGTGTGTCGGTCGTGGTAAAATGCTCTCCCTCCAGCCTCTCCAACACTGTGGCTATATCCTCCTCATCAGTGTCTATGGATGTTGGCAGGTGTCATGGTAGCTCTGTCGAATACCATGCCACCATCATCCACTCTGGCATCATCATCACTATATCATGCGGAAGGTGGGGCCTCCCTCAATGGATCTACGGGATCAAAATCGGTAGATTAGTCTCTCTGTTGTCTCACCTGTATGGCCTATAGGTGGTCGGCACTGTCTGCACTAGGCCGAACTATATCCATACCCGTATAAACAAGACGCGCTCCCACATATCAGGCCTGCAACCCCTAACCACCCTGCTTCATCTCAACCCCACCAGGTGAGCCTCTTGACCGGCCCATGTCGGGTAGACCTGATATGGTCTCCAAATGACCTACTCTAGTGTCAGCGTCCTAAAGCGCTTAGCATACCAATCTACAAATCTCCCTGTATCTCCCGGGGCCATGTCAGCCCGCCATCACTGAATCCATAATCAATGGGCCCCACTGCTGCTGGCATCCATGGAAGCCCAAATGGCCTGATCACTGCTATGTGCTCATATGCCCAGTAATGGAGCACAAAACTAACATCGATGTCTATCCTCCTGCCGGTGGTATACATCCATAACTCATAATATATCTGAGCTATTAGGGCATTGGAAAATGTGAACACCTATCTAAACTACAGGATGTCACAAACACAATCTAGTAATAGCAATGGGAATCTCCCACCTCCTGAATCTGGCAGAGCAAAATAGGAGATAGCCATCTGAATCAACACTATCCGTCTTCTTCTTGCATCATCTATCTATCGTCTTAAGAGGCTATCCTCACTGCCCCGGACACTATCTCTAAATCATCTGCCCTATCTCCATACAATCATCCTAGGGCCCTCTGCTGCTGCTCTCGTGGAGTAATCTCTATCGGGTCCCCGGTGATCAAGCAACCTCAGGATCCTATATATGTCCTCATGGGTGATGGTCATCTCACCCATCCTGAACCAAAAAGTGCAAGTCGGCTATCCCATCGTCACACTAGTGCTCACATCAACTCTACATCTCGAGGCACTCGTCGGTAGTACCGAGAAGCCCCGAGCCCGGCTAGCTCTAAGTGGCACCAATCTATGTCAGTGACATCAAGGAGAATGGTCTTTAGTAGCTTGGGAATAGCATCCCACATGTGTAATGCCTCTCGTGCCTGCATCCATAACATCAAGAGTAATGTTAGCTTCCTATTTATCCAAATCAGAACATCCAAAACACATTTTATCATCTTATCAGTTCATTCAGTCCAATCGGCGTCGATTTATTTCAGTTGGCGTTGATCAATATATAGTCGCGTTGATTGAAGTGAATCGGCACCGATTTAATCTAATCGGCATCGATTTTTCCAATCGACACCGATTGGGAGGCAGCGGGTCAAAAACACTCTAGCCTCCCACCGATTCCATTTTTTTCAAAAAAATAAAATAAAATAAAAATTATTATACTATATGACAAGTTCGGGTAGAACCACTTACCCCAGGTCGTGTCCTCTTCCGCTTCTGACTACTTCCAGAAGCTTCCATGTTGTTCAAAATCAGTTTTTAACTCTCTCTAAATCAATCATCACGGTGTAAATAAATCGTTCACATTTTCCATTCACATATTTATATGTGCTCGGCACGGTCGGCGCTGATTGGTACGGTCGGCACCAATTTTTATGGTCGGCACCAATTTGTTTGATCGACGCCGATTTGGGCCCATTGTTGCCGATGGGTTGTAGTTTGGCTTCTCCACGTCGCTTTCTTCCATCTCCTAATCTTCTTGCCATAGTATTGATGCTTGGCTTATTTATCGGTCTTTATTGTGCCCTGAGTGTTTCCTTTTGGCACATACTTTCGATATTATCATCCATTTTGAGCCTATTCCCTGTCCATGGGGCACTCACATTTTGGTACAGCTTAGAGTTAACTGGGTCCTGTAGGCACTAACGTCGTATGCTTTGTAGACCGTTTGGTTATCCTTACTAATGTGTCTCTCTTTAGGTGTCTTGACTATTTTGCAGCCCTACTTTACACTTATGGGTCTATAAGTACTAACATCGTCTCATGCGGAGACCTATCTAGTCTGCCCCTACCAATGTGAGTTCCTTAGGTTGCTTCCTTAATATTTATTTTTGTGCATCATTAATGATCAGATTTACTCCAGGCATCTAGTTGGGGCATCCTACATTTTCATCTACCATTTTTCAAACTTGGGATTGGTTGCTCTTTTGGGGCCCATCCCATCCCTAGTTTGAGGGGGATCACATCATAACTTTTTCTTCCTTTCTTCCAACTCCTTGTTTTTGTCTCGCATGACTTTGCTTATCGTAATTTACTTCACAAAAGGGGCAAAATGTAGACACCTAAAATTGGTTATCAATTTGGTGTCCCCGTGTGCCTTTGTCTTCTTGGGTAACCTGGGGCACGTTTACATCACCACTTCTCCCGTAGGGTATTATTTAATATTTGATTTAAACATCTATCCTAAGTTTATGTCACCCCATTATGTTTTACCCATAGATAATTAAATATTAAATATTTAATTATATTTTCTACATATATCCTAACCACTTATCTACCCCATATCAATTCCTAACCTCCCATATCTATTATATCCATCTATCCCCCTATTTCTTCTCCTCCCAAACGAGTAGTGGGATATTTCCTATATTTGAGGTGGAAGGATGACTTCATCTTCCCAAAAATCATCCGTTTTGGCCATTTCGGGAGTCTGTTCCCTGATCGGTTCCGACCGATACTCAATCGACGCTGATTTTTTAGAGTGTGCGATTTCATCTCGGTCGGCGCTGATTACAAATATAGCGCGAATTCAATTCTGGTGAGACAGAAAGAATGATAAAGAGTTTTGAGCATCAAGTCTGAGCATTATCTATCAAGTGAGAGTGAATCCTGTCCAAATCAATCCCTGAGAGGAGTACCGTTACTCTACTGCTACCACATCAACATCATGAGCCTCCATCGATCTCTTGGTGACTCTATTCTTGCATCTAGCACAGGTGGAGCCTTGTCAGTATCCCTATGGCTCTTGCAGATCTAGCGGAGATTGAAAATCTAGATTCCACTGTCTGTTTCTCAATCTTCTTGTAATTTTTCCCAAGTTGACATCGATTGTACCGGTCAACACCGATTCTATCTAGTCATCGATGCTAACCTATCTCAGTCGATGCCAACCTATCTCATTTGATGTCGATTCTTCTCAGTCGATGTCAATTTTCCTAATTGACTCGATCCGCCTACAGCAGTAAAATAATTCAGGGAACAAAAACCCAGCATTGTTTTCACACTTTCCCATTTTTTATTGGTTTCTTTTTGCTGTTTACTTTTCTGTCTATCATTTTTAATCAAAATATAGATATTTACTTACATATTTTATCATGTATGCTTCTTTCCTTAATTGAAAATGTGGACTGACATCTGCCGAGGGAGCTTATCACTTCCTAGACTGTTTTTCGGGTAGTCCACCCAAATATCTTTTAACGTGGTCTTTTTTGTCAAGCATCTATGTCTCACGAGGTTTCTATCACAATCGGTAGTGGATCGAGAATTCAAAACACGCGTAACAACCATCAACCAACCCATTTAACATGTATTTCTCCTAGCCCATAACCCTATTTGTTTTGTCATTCAAAAATGTAAAGAAAATAATGAAACACCCTCTTAGAAAAAAAATGGACAATAGGGTTAAAAATACATCCAAGACAAATAGTTTAATTGCTCAATCATGTGCAAGTGGAGTGGTTCAAACTTATGTTGATGAGATCATATTTAAATTTATACGAAGAGCTCAACACAGTATGTCATGTTAGCACCCTGTTATTTACTCAGTATAAATATCTCCTCGAGCATGACTCAATTATTAACTTAGTGACAGTTTGGGGTGCTTGAGCATAGAGCTTGGGCTCTAGAGAAATTATCAGAGAAGAGCATCCAGCTCAAAACAAATGTATGGCTCATTTTAAAGATCAAGTACCGATTCAATAGGCTAAGCATCTAACTCGGTCTAGCTAGTGTTTTCTCACAGTTTGATCTAATGATGATAGGTCATTACATAGAAGAAAGGCTGAGTTGCATAGACCGTCAACACAAAGTTAACTTGGAGGTGAGTCAAGTTGGCTCATGGTGAAAAAGGGAATCTTGTGCTAAAAATAGCACCAACATAGAGTAACCGAGCTCATCATCCTAGGGAGATCCAAAAGACATCGGAGCATTGGCTCACTAAGTCAATGTTGAGGTACTCAAAGCACATTGGCATAAGCACATAGTTGTAGGGAAACACGGGTGAGCTTGAACTCAAGGAGATGACAAAGAATATCGGGTGAGCCCAAAAATTAATTCGGTGGCAGGCATAAAAAGACTTAGGCTTGGGGTTAGCTCGGTTTAAGTGAAGAAACATTGCAATAGCTTAGGAGTGAGTCAATTACATGGCTCAATTAAGTAAGATGTAGAGAAAATTGAACTCGTGAAAAGAAACATGAAGATCAAATCGGCCGGGATGACACTCATCTTAGAAAGCAGACGTGTTTACAAGTAAGACATGTAGAGGGTGTGAACTCACGAGTATGATGGAAGACAACCGAGCTTAATAGATGATAAAAAAATTCATTAGCTCGGTTGAGAGCTCACCGGGAAAGCTCTCGGGAGTAATTTAGAGATATTTCAAAGTAGTTGGGAAGGGTAGAAAGACAACCAATGTGTAGACTCGAGCTAATTTTCTTATTTATAACCAAATTTCTCATTTGAGTCACATCATTGAAAAATATAGCTCACCACATCAAAGATCTTGGAAGTGGTAAAGATCTCAGTTTTGTTGAGGAACTATGCCGAAAAATATGGGTTAGAGAGGAAGAATGTGAGGATGAAGAAAGATCAATCTGAGATGGTGGAAAATTATGAGGTTCAAGCCATAGTGGGGATTGTGAAGATTGAAAACCAAATTTCCAAGATTTGGAATGGCATAGCTCATTGGGGATTTGAAGGGGCCCATGGTCATGGTGGAAATTTCAAGATGGTAGGCCAAGCTGTTAACTCTGTGTAGGGGAGGTTTGGGAAAACATGGCCAAGTGGGGTTTTATGATGGCAAGCCAAGGAAGATGTTCCACAACATGGAGATTCATGTGAGGATGGCCAAGCGGAATAGTGATGGTGGCAGACCAAAAGAGAGGTTCCACGAACCAAACATGTGAACTTGGAGCATGATCCAATGGTCAAGTTGTCCATCAAGTCGTTAGGGAGGCTACAAGTGAGATGGTAAGTTAGTCTCCAAGTTATTAGCATGGAGGTTGGAATTATTCTCGAAGTGAACATAGTGTTTACATATATGAATGAATAGATTTCAAAGCACTTGAACCATAGGGAACATAGGTTTGAGATGATGCAGATTTCAACTGAGGAAGTGACCGTGAGCCAAGTGGGACATAGCATGCTCAGGGATATTGATTATAGAACTCAGTAGAAAAAAAAGGAAAGAGTCCTAGTTGTTAGCAAGAAATAAAATGATGAGCTCATGATATGGGTGTTTGGACCAAGCCAACTCGCTATGAGAATAGGTTATTCAAAAAAGACATGGACATATTACACAAATGACTGGGTATTGCATGGCAAGATTTCAGCTCTTCTCAATTTTGACATCGATATCATGCGTTATTAGAGCCAACTTAGTGGGAGGAAGCGAATAAGTGATTGAGGCTCAGGTTATGGAGCTAGCTTAAACACGGGGTGGCTTGGTAACTTATGCTAAGACACCTTGTTGGGTTCATCGATCATTGATGCCAAAATCAAGTAAGGAGATGATTGTGTTAAGGTGAATGTCATTTGAGCTCATCGGTTTGGATGTGACAATGCAAAGGAGCTCGGTGCGGTTACACAGTGAGCTTGGTCAAGCTGATGGCAAGGAGCTCTTGGAAACACATAAGCATGAGTCTAACAAAGCCATAATGGTAATCACTCAACATTGGGAAAATCTAGTGTGGAGAATGGAGTGTATATGAGCTCAACTCGCTGAGTTGAACCTTACTCGGTTGAGTCCTATTGTCCCCTCAAAATTCCCATCTTTTGAAAGTCAAAAATTTGAAATATTTTGAGTTGGCACTCTTCAGTAGTCTTAGTGAAGTAAGAAATTTGAAGAGATAGTGAAAAATTTGTTTCTTGGGGTCATTTTAGTGACTTGTAGGTCTTTCAAACATTTTTTTCCCTCATGTCCCAAGTACAGACAGGCCTCCTATTCACCAATTGACCGATTTCCCTGCAAGTCCTTTTCCATCAATTTTATCAGACTTTTTTTAGCTCATATATCCCAAGTATGCCTGGCCTAATGCAGCCTAGAATTGTTAGTTAACACCTAGTCATGTTAGCACATCATTCAGCCTAAGCTGAGTGCTCACTTGAAGTGTGCAAAGGTACTAGAGTCCCTCTTAATAGTTGCAGTAGTAGAATGGTGGTATGATAAAATAGTAAACATCTATTTCAAGAACTAATCCATCCCTTGACATTTATATCCAACCGGATCTATAAGCGCTAAAGGTAAATCATCATGAAAGTAATAACATGCAATGATAAAACAAATCACACACTTGTGTTCAACCAATTTCCTTTATCTATTTTATTGAACCAACAATACAAAGAGCTTCATACAATACCGAGACATGCGTGTATGGATCTATTACAATTATCCAGTCACATGTACTCGGGTTTTCCATTCCTCAAAACATATGGTTCCATCCGTATCTCTATGTATGTCTCTATATTCTCTAAGTAATTCTTTATATATATATATATATATATATATATATATATAGGGTGGGAACTAACCCTTCACCACTTAACTCTACCGAAATAGGTCACATACTAATAACAACCATGCACCTTTTTACAATTATAGCCATACATGCAAGTATGCTATCTATAGATTGCTGATAGTTAACTGAAGTGATGGATCTATTCAAAATTTATGCCCATGCAAGAGTGAGTTGACATGTCCTTCCAAAATCTCCATGAAGAGTGGCACACAAATCTCGGCATCGCTTTGTGTACTCAAACATGCCAATCTCTAAGAATAGACCGATCTCCAAAATCAGCTAGGTCCTTGAGAGTCTTACTCTACACCTTCACGTGTGTGATGCCTTCCTATACCTTCACACTTTTTCTCCGTGCCATTCTTCCGTGTGGACTCTATGTGTAATTTCAACTAAGTGTTCTCTCGATTAATATTACCCCACACTAATCTCATTGTCACCCCCGACAATGGCGATGCTCAAAACTTATACATAGAATGGATGAATAAAGACTAGTTGAATAATGAATTTTGAAGAAGATATACACACAGCTAACAAAAATATTTAGGCCTCAGCCCTCCATCTCATCCTCAAGTAACAACTCTAGATATTCTTCTTTGATATCTGCTTCTGGTTCTCCACATTGTTAGCACTACTCTTGCTATTTCAGGAACATCTACAATGATGGAATGTAACTCTTCCATGGAGAGTTTCCCTTGATCATTTTGTATTACAAGAATTACACTTGACATAGAGGTTTACACCCCTTCTAGTACATCCATCTCGAGCAATGAGCTTTCCTAGCTCCTCCAACCTCTCCTTATGTGGTGCCTATGCCGCATGCACTAGTGCCTTAAACTTTTGCTTCACTAGGACTAAGTGTTCAACATGGCCTAGGAAGCATCCTCCATCGCCTTGTGGACCTCATTTTCTTCCTCCAAGGTTTTCACCATGATCAGTGCATCTAGGACTATGTATATGGTTAGCACATGATCGACCTTCTTGATTTGTCGGGGGTGTCTTGCAGTAGACCTTTATAAGTAGCAATCCTCCTAACTACGTAGCCTACGCCTTTCTGTCTTTTCCTAGAGTCCTTGGGATATGAGGATACACGTGCCTTTTCATCCTCCAACACTAATGTTATCATTGTTTTCACATAGTGCATCGTAGAAGGAAATTCTTTTGGTACCCGGGATTCTAGATGTGGGCGTACCTTTAGAACATCATATCCAATTTCCTTTGCCATACTAAAAAATGTGTCATATTTTCTTTTGATTAAGTCCTTTTCCTAGACTAGGTGTGCTACCTCCACATCCTTGGCTTTTAATCTCTCTGTCAGTGCCTTGATGGTAGTAGATTTATCTATGTTTCTTCTTGCTACTTCGGAGGATACTTTCACTAGAGCATTGCTCACCTGCTCATCTGACATCATTGTTGGTTTGATTATCATGTGGCACATTTCAGGTGCCTTCTTCAACCACCTTGACATGCACGATTCTTCACCAACATCAAAGTCGGGCTCATCCATGTGTGTGTGCATAGACCATGAGAGATGCTTCCTTATGCATAGAGTCGCCTTGTCCTCGTCCATGAGTGCCCATCCAAATAAATCCTTCTACTCGATGGTACTCTGGAACTAAGTGCAAATGATCAGCTTTGGGTCTTCTGCATACCCCATGGCATGTGCCTTGGTGTCCTCCCCTATTCGACGGGATTGGGGTCCTCTTGGAATGGTTGCATCAAGGTTGGGAATACCAGATGTATCCCCACCCTTGTCCTATGTAGCCTATGATTTACCCCCTTCTTCTCCTTCCATCTTCTCCTCCTCATGTTGAGGCTCTTCTCTAGTTGGAGATGAAGGTGCCTTCTCCTTAGATTCCTCTGTCTCATCACTCAACCTGAGTTTTCTCCATTTCTTCTCCTCTAGCTCCTTCACTGCGGGGTTCCTCCTTGCACCCTTGTGTGCTTAAACACCTTCTTAAATCTTTGTGCACCCTGCTCCTCCCCATAGCTCCTTTCTCCCCGGGAGTTATCGTGGGCACTCCCCCTCCTAGCCAGATGGTTGCTTCCTCCTTAGCACCAGGCCACCACTATCTTGGGTTCTTCATCCTCTTCCTCATCATCTTGCTTGGACGTAGAGGGCCTAGGTGCTCAGAATGTTCTCCATAGTATGCTTTCCTTCAAAGCAGCCTAGAAGTGTGAATTCATTCTCCACATACTTGTTTTTTCTCATTTTAGGCTTTAGTTGGAGGTATATTAGCGTGGCCCCGATATCCAGTAATTGCCACGTCTCTCGGCTTAAGTGCTTAATATTTTGAGATGTTATTCTTGTTGTATACATTCCTCCTGGATATCTATAAGTCTTTCTTGGTTTGATATTCACAGTCCACCTTGTCTCGCATTAAATACCAACCTTTGTGTGTTGGTGAACCGATGAACTGCAGCTTGGAAGTACTGTGGGAAATGCATATGGCAGTTTGCACCAGGGGCTCCATGACCCATCTACCATTGGGAAGCACACAATACAAAAATGTTGGTAGACTACAAATTATACATGTTTTCCCAAGACTAAGGGAAAATCCTTGGGTATGTGCCATTCTTCCCCAAACGCCATGCGGAGCCTATCATACCACATCTCAACGTGCTCCTTAACCTCCTCCGTCATCGACCCTTTGCAAAGATATTTGTTGAATCGCTCAGTTGGAGACTTATGATTCATGGGGTATTCCCATATGTTCTCTTTTGGGCCATCTGGTACCCCGATCTCCATGAAGACTAAACTCAGTAATATACAACTAAAACTTATCTTACTCCCTTCGTGTGCTTCCTCGACTATCCACTCTGCAATGAATCGCAATGTTATAAGTGGTTCCCTCTGACATGTGCTTGGCCACATGCAACCACATAGAATTAACTTGTGGCCAATGTTCTTGGTCATTCAACTTTGTGGTTAGATGTGTTGCTCTGTATATGGACAATTTTTCAACTTATCAATGTTCATCCCACATGGTCCTTTCTGATAGCCCAACACCTTCTTTGTCTCCACAATGGCACTTTTGTCAGCTAAGTCGGTCTTAATGTCTTCACCCATTTCCCGTAATCCAGTAACTATGGCAATGAGGATGGGTGTCAGTCTTACCCTCCGTCTTGCAAAGTAGAAGAAGTCCTCATGGACTCGGCTCATCAGCCATCTGTACAAGGGTGCATACTTTCCAAAGTATGGAAGCTCATAAAGCTGGTAGACACCATTTCCCTTGAGTAGCTTTTCCCGGCATCATCATATATCGGCATGCCATCCTCAGTGCGCCTATTTGTTCAAGAGGTGAGCAGGTTGTCTAACTTCTTCTGGTTTTCACTGGTTTGGTGATTATATTCACTTATCTTGTTGTCTTATGTGGTTATTCCATTCCATCCCCATAATAAATTCTTAGTGGTATCGCATTTCAAAGAAATTGCTCTGAGGCCATCTCCTCCTCTTCTTCCACCACCACCTTCTTCTTTTCTTTTATCAATGTTGCTTTCTTCTTTAGTGCCATTCTCTTTCGTGGTTTTGTTTTTAGGTCAGTAGTTGTGTGTTTTGAGTAATTTTCTTTAAACCCTAACCCGATTCTTCCATGCCCTAATTTGTAATCATGAACTAGCACACCCTAACTCTATTGTAACACTCTACTTCATTAAATCATTTTTCTAGGGATCCAAGCCCTTTTAATAAACAAATTTCTTCTGCGTGCCTGGTTTGCTTGCTTTCTTCTTTAGTGCCATTCTCTTTCGTGGTTTTGTTTTTAGGTCGTAGTTGTGTGTTTTGAGTAATTTGCTTTAAACCCTAACCCGATTCTTCCATGCCCTAATTTGTAATCATGAACTAGCACACCCTAACTCTATTGTAACACTCTACTTCATTAAATCATTTTTCTAGGGATCCAAGCCCTTTTAATAAACAAATTTCTTCTGCGTGCCTGGTTTGCTTGCTTCGTACCTTGAATCAGTTAGCTTTATGCTCTTCACGTATAGGCTCTCTATCGATTCTCGTAGTCGCAAGGGTAAAAATGAAATTACATCCCGTCCTTATATAGATTTCTACTTTTTTCTACATTAATTACTCCTCCACCTACCAAATTCTCCTCATTTATGACCTATTTTTATCATTTCCATGCGGTATATTTTCGCGCCAAAGCTATAACATTCTAGTGCACCTCTTTACCCTTTATCATAGACTTATCTTCAACGTGCACCTTAGCACCTGAGTACCTCATCACTGCATGATCTCCTAGTAATTACCATGGCCGCCACTTACCTCGTGTTATACTTTCCCTTATCCATATTCATCCTTTCTTATCTTAAGAAGCAATCTTTTGTCAGTTACCCTTAGCAACCTTCTTTCAACACCCACATCATGACATCTTCACATCATATCCCTGAGAGTCACCAACAATCCACCCCACATGAAAAGGATGTGCAGTCCTCTGCGCATCAACATGCTTCATATTGTAGTTAGTTTCATGCACGCAAGTGCACTTATTACACAAACAAGAGCTAAAATTGACAAAGCATAGCGACGATGAAAGAAATACATTAAAGAAATGCATAAAGTTAAACCTAATATATCTGGAAATACTACCTTATTACAAACACTAAGAAGACTTATTTATAGTAGGGCTTCAACCTACTCCCGTTAAAGTAACCGGGCAACCATGTGCCATCAATTGTTTTCAACTGGAAAGCACCTAACTCAAGTATATGAGTGATAACATATGGCCCCAACCAATGCACCTTGAGCTTTCCTAGATGACACATAAACTTGGAGTCATATAGAAGTACCATTTGTCCCACTACAAGTTTCTTATCCCTGATGTTCCGATCATGCCATGCCTTTTGTTGCGCTTTCTCCTATTTTAACTCTAGCATGTGATGGTGTGGCACTCATCTAGCTGAACCATCTTCACAATCCATTCTCCCAAGGCTTGCTCATCAACTAGACCTCCAGTGCACATAATGCCCAAGGAAGGTTACATATATTCTAGAGGCAAAATAGCTTCTACATCAAACACCAATTGAAAAGGTGTGGCTTTGTTCAATATTTTGTATGTTGTTCTATGAGCCCAAAGAACAACAAATACTTTATCATTCCAATCTTTCCTCCCAACATCACAAATCTTAGTCAATGTGTGGTTCAAGATCTTGTTAAAAGCCTCAATAGTCCCATTTTCCGAGGGTGATAGGGTGTAGTGTTATGGTGGGCAACCATAAACTCATCTAAAAGAATTCGTATTGTCTCATTTAAAAATGTGTGCCACTATCACTTGTTAAACTTAAAGGAAAGCCATACCTTGTAAGGAAATTCTCCCATAAGAACCATGCTGCTGTAGCCAGCGTTGTATAGTACTTTGTAGATGCTACTTCGCCCATTAGGTAAGATAATATATATAAGTGATGATATAGCGCGATCCGGTCCTACGCGCGGCTAGTGAGATAGGCCCGAAAAAGTCAATTTCCCATTTCTCAAAGGGTTACGCACTCGTTATTGATCGTAGGGGCATCTCATCCCTTTTTCCTAGTCAATCGAGACATTGAAAATGGTCACATGTCTTACAATACTCTTTACAATCCTTGTACAATGTTTCCCACCATCACCCAACAAGTAGGATCTTGTGCATTGTTGCATCACCTACATAATGGCCACTGCAATACCACCATGTGCTTCTTCCATTATGTCCTTTCATTCATGCTTCAAGACACAATGGTGTAGCACCTCATCTCTACCTAACTTGTATAAATCACCACTAATTAACATGAATGGTGTTGCGCGAATAGAAAGTTGCTTCTTCTCTAAAGCTTTCATGCCTTTGGGTGCCATACTGTTCTCAGAAAGATAATAATGTCCTCTAATTCTCGATGGTGCGTTATAACCTATACATCTTTGCATCAGGCATGGTCTCTTATATTGTTTATGCCTCTTCCCCTGATTGAATTCTAGACAAGTGATCCGGTCTAGAATTGATTTTTCCTGGTTTTACCACAATCGTAAATTCAAACTCTTGAAATAAGAGTACCCACCAACATATGCACCCCTATAAAATGGGCTTGTTCACCAAATATTTTAATGCCATGTGATATTTATAAAACACAAATGGTGTAGCCAACAAATACTGATGAAATTTGTGTAAGGAATAGATCATGGACAAGGCCTCGCGCTTTGTAGTGGTATGATTCTATTCTACAGGGGTCAACTTCCTACTAACAAAGAAAATGGGATGATCAATGATACCTTCACTGGTTGAGCTAAGACAACACCAATGCCTATGTCGAAGCATCCACATGAACACGAAAAGGTTTATACTATGAAGGAAAATGCAAGATAGGTGTGGTAGTAAGTTTTACTTCAATATCTCAAACGCGAGCTGCTGTGACTCCTAGTAGAATGTACCTTTTCCCTAGAGCAACTCTTTAAGGGCACGTCAAATTTTACATACCCTTTATAAACTTCCGGTAATACCTTGTATGACTCAAAACCCGCACACCTCACGTTGACTCGGTGACACTTTCAAGACAATGATGACTACAACTTTATTTGGATCAACCAACAACCCTTCCTTGTAGATGATATGTCCTAAAAGTGTCCCAAAGGGAGTAGACACCTAAAATTGGTTATCCAATTTGGTGAGATACTCATTTGTCTTCTCGAGTAACATGGGCACATTTAAATCACCACTTCTCACCCTAAAGGTATTATTTATATTTGATTTAAACATCTATCCTAAGTTTCTATCACCTCATTATGTTTTACCCATAGATAATTAAATATTAACTATTTAATTATATTTTCTACATATATCCTAACCACTTATCTACCCCATATCAATTCCTAACCTCCCATATCTATTCTATCCATCTATCCCCTATTTCTTCTCCTCCCAAACCGATGAGTAGCAAAGGGATCTTTCCGTATTTGAGGTGGAAGGATCACTTCATCTTCCCAAAAATCATCCCTTTTGGCCATTTCTGGAGTTTGGCGATCGGCACCGATGCCGATACTCGGTCGATGCCGATTTTTGGAGCAGCATCAATTTCATCTTGGTCGGCACCGATTACAAATACAAGGCCAAAATTCAGTTTTGGTTAGACAGAAAGAATGACAGAGAGTTTTGAGCATCAAGTCTGAGCATTATCTATCAAGTGAGAGTGAATCCTATCCAAATCAATCCTTGAGAGGAGTACCAGTTACTCTACTCCTACCACATCGACACCGTGAGCCTCCATCGATCACTTGGTAACTCTATTCCAACATCCAAGACATGGTGGAGCCCTTTAATTATCCCTACAACTCTTGCAGATCGGTCAGAGATCGACTATCTAGCTTCCACTATCTATTTCTCAATCTTCTGTAATTTTTCCCAAGTCGACATCCCCAATTATGTCACCGATCTCAACGCCGATTCTATCTAGTTGACAAACCTATCTCACCGATGCCGATTCTTCTTAGTTGACGTTGATTTTCCTAATCGATGCCGATCTAATGGGACAGTAAAATAATTTAGGGAACAAAAATCCAGCATTATTTTCACACTTTCCCATTTTTTATTGGTTTATTTTTGCTTGTTTACTTTTCTTTCATCATTTTTAATCAAAATATAGATATTTACTTACATATTTTATCATGTATGCTTCTTTCCTTAATTGAAAACATGGATGACAAATGAGGGAGCTTATTACTTCGGACCAGATTTTTGGGAAATAGTCCACCCAAATATCTTTTAACGTGGTATTTTTCGTCAAGCATAATATGAATTGTGTCTCATGTGTTTCTTGGATATACTTTGTAGGATCACTCGTGTGCACCCATCTTGTTTACATCATCTTTCTTTTCCATCTACATCTTTAGATCTTATCTTTCAGTAACGATTTCATTTGATTTTTTCATCATTTTTGTGTTTAGTTTGGTACATTAACTTGGATAGGTAACAAGTGCAAAATTCTTGATCTATAGGTGGAGTAGAAATGATGCAATTCTTGATATTTAATGAGACACTCAACTATTGACATCTTTCAAACATTAAGCACAGATTGTCACAATGATCCTTAATCAGCCCATAAACGGTCCAATCATCAAGATAGACCTGTAAAAAGTTATGAATAAAATCCTTGAAGGCTTGTACCACTATCCTTGAAAATACAATAGGTGCATTCTTCAATCCAAAGGGCATCATAGTATAAGAAAATCTTCCCCATTCAAGTAGTGAAGGTGGTCTTCTCTTGATCTTTCAGGGCAATCCTAACCTGATGATACCCTGAAAACCCATCTGTAAATGAATATATTTCACACCCAGCCACTCCTTATAATATTTCCTCCGTGAATGGCGTAGGAAAGGGATTTGTAACACATGTTGCATTCAAATCCCTATAATCAACACAAATTCAAATCCTACCATCCTTTTTTATGCTTATCACCATAGGAATGACCCATTCTGATTCATCCAGTGGTCGAATGATCCCAGATTTCAGCATCTTGTCAATCTCCTCCTTTACTTTCTCATACAAATTGGGATTCATTCAATATGGTCACTTCCTAATAGGGCACGTACCTTCCTTGAGCTTTATCTTCATTTCTCCAAGTGATATATGCACGCCTTTAAGTTCATGGTATCCTCTTGGGAATAATTCCTCATAATCATGAAGTAACTCTATGATCTTTACTACCTCGATTCTAAGAGAATCCCTAATTATCACCTTCTTAGGTTCATCTTTTGTGCCTATATTGACCTTTGTTGTCTTCATAGGTTCGTGATATGCATGCACGCATCTACATCCACACTGGATAACACTTCATGTGTTCCATGTGAATGATCCACATCCAAGTGCTCAACTTCCTCCTCATCAATTATGTATACCATCTTCCCCTTATCTTTTTCCAAAGAAGCACGCTCAAGTAATATGATATCATCTTCTTCATCCGTAAAGCACACCCCTGTCTCTATCTCACCAAATAATTCCTGAACAAGTTCTTCCACTTTCCCACTATCTCCCATAGTTAAGTGCTTGATAAAGCTTAAAGTTGTGTTCATTAGTGGTGTAGATGAAAAGAAGTCAAATGTTTGGATCATCCCTGCAGTCAAATTTTTCCAGTTGCCAGTGTCGTGATGTAATTCAGCATAGACATACCAAGCATGCACGTCAACCTTTTAGAGTAGAATAAAACCAATGCACCCAAAGTGAAGGTGGTAATGCTTCCTGGCCTACTGTCCAGAGTCTCTCACACTTTTGGATATGATGTTGAGTAGGTTGATCACCATGATATGGGCTTATGTTTTTAGGTGCATTACTTCTTGAAAACTTGGTTAATAAGGTAGTCCAATGGTTTCCCATTTGAAGAGATTATCCCTTTGGACTACCCACTAGTGCGCGGTTGTCCCCCCCAAAGTCTATGACAAGCATAGTGTGTCGTTTAAGTTCGTCAGCCTAATTTGTTTCTATGGCCTGTAACAACCTAGCCAAATCTTTAAATCCAGTATATCAGGTATTGAGCAACCTATACATCAAATAGAGCAAAAACCCATCTTGCCAGTAACTATACACTTAACTTTGCACCCCACCAGTTCATAAGTTCCATGAGGCCAATTATCGCAACCAATACTATTAATATCTCTGATTGACTGAGAATCTTCCCAATGAAGGAATTAGATTCCTTCCTTAGATGGATCATTGACCTCTAGGTCCCAAATAGCACATACATAGATTCTGTTCAAGTCCTCTTCACTTAAAGGTTCCACATATGGCATGGATTTCCCATCTTTCAATGGTATTATGACCCTTTCCTCCTTGTTCTCGAAGCTAATACACCCTTTGTTAAACCTCAAATCATCATTGTTGTATAACACCAAGGGCGCCCAAGAAAAGCTAGGAAACTATCTACTTCCACAAGCGCTAGCACTTCAAAGTCTCATGTGAACTTGGCCCCTTGTATAGTGATAGATGCATCCTTCAAAACTCCTATGGGAGTAGCTTTTGTTCTATTTTCCATGAACAATACATTAGATGATGGCTACAATGGGGGTCTCCCCATTTGTTCCCACACATCCAATGTAAGTACATTTACTTCGCACCTGTGTCAATTAGGATATTGCTCAATAGCCACCCATCCACAACAACATTCAAAGTGATCTCCTTGTCATAGTCAATGCTATTAGGAGGAAGATTCACATGAAGTATTTGTCTCCTAGTCTTAGTTCTTACGCACGGAGTATTCCCTTTCAACCAATTTCCTAATAAAGGAATAATATTCTCTTGGCACAACATTCTACATACCTCTCTGATGTCGTCAATATCCAATGGGGCTTGTTCTATATCCTTGTGCTCCAATTTCCAAGACTGCTCTTTTAAACCTTATATCTCACCTTGAAGGCTCCTAAGGACCTCCATTGTGTCTTGATAGACTTCTTTCTGATGAGCTGGATCTAGATATCTAACATGCAAAAATTCCTCCCTAGTGATTGTCGGCTTCTGTTGCAACACCTCTCTTATGTGTGCCACCTCAACTCGTGTGGTTATCTTGACCATTACCACCTCAAGTTCTGGTGTTAACTTTGGCATCCACTAATTCTCTATCGTGCGCTAGATTATAACCATCCCGCACCCTTGTTTTCTTGCTTGTGATGCTTACTGAGATGCTCATATAAGTCCAGGCACTCTTCATAACTATGCCCCTTTCCACAAAATGAATAGGAAATATTTTTGGGCATTCACACCTATAATGGTTAGGTGAGCCACATGTATAGAAAGTTCCTCGAGGGAATTCACTCCTTCCTCCACCTCGGCCTCGTCCTCCATATCCACCTCTATATCCTCGTCCCCTTTCACGAGCCCCTTCAAACCTTCCATCATTCCTGTCATAGTGGGTTTTATTATAATCCCTATCCTGATGCTCATTCTTGCCTTTAGAATTACTAGCCACAATCACTGTCTCGACCCCAATATTAATGGCATCATGGATCTAGCCAATTAATCTATAGTCCTCAGTATCATGGGTCATGGACCTAAAAATTTTACAAAAGGAGGATACATTCTTCCTGATCACGCGTTGTAGGAGGGGGCAGTGACTAGCATCATGGTTCAAATGGAAAATCTCACAGTCTAATAACAACGAATGTAGATTCGTGAGGGAAACTATCCTTAGTGTGCCCTTCCACTTCACAATCTGTACACCTAGATCCCTGAGTGCATTTCATGAGTTGAGTTTGCTGATAATTTCTCTAACTATTTTTCCATAGCCGCTATCTGAGCTTCCAAAAATGGACTAACTCCAATGTCAATACTCCCAACGCTTCGGGCGCATAAAGCATCTTCCAATACTTCACGTGGATCGGTATAATTCTTATGCAACAGTGCTCTTTGAAATGGGATAATCGGTCCCCGAAAAACCATTGTGCATGCTGACTTGCATGAATGTCATAAGAGAGTTTGGATAGAAGTGTTTTAAATCACACATCATACACACGTACACTTTCAGTAGTGCCTTGCTTTATATCCTTGAGTGTGCTTATACTCTTCTGCTCAAACTCTGGGATGTGGAACTCTTTTAAGAAAGCATCTTTCAATGCTGCATAGTCAATACAAGTTTGATTGGGGTCAAACTTCCTATACCAACTGTGTGCGCACACCTGCAATGTAGTAGCAAATTGACTTTCCTTACATTTAGGGGCCATAATACCTTTTGCATGCCACAATATTTCACACATATGAACATGTTCAACAACATCCTTGATACCTCTGTATTCTAGGAGATGAAGGGACATCTCCATATAAATGTTCTGGGGTTGCTGCGGGCCTTGACCACCCAACCCAAAACCTCCTTGGTTTCCTCTTCCTCTAATACCACCCAAACCACCGAACTAGAACTACCCATACCACCCGATCCTCCTCCAGAATTTGGAATAGGGCCCATGGATGCACTCCCTATGCCCCAACAAAGTGGTACTATACTGGACCCCTACAGTCTAGGAAGTGGTCCCAGCTCCAGAGGTGATTCCCACACTCGACACACTCATATTCTATGTAGATGATGAGCTTGATAACGTACCCCCAAAGAATAACAAAAATTTATTTTGCTGCCATTGGTGTACTTGCTATGTCTGACCTATTTCTGTGCTTTCACTTCCTAAATTAAAACTGTTGTACTAGATACTGGAAAACCAAGCGCAAGGGCTAGGTCAACAGGTTGGCTTAGATGTGCACCATGGCCCAGGTCATATCTACTGGCGCACTTCCATGTGAGGCTAAAGAGGGTTCTTTGTCATGCTTCCCTAGATGGGGGAGTTCCTGATGATCTTGCTCTTCTTCCTCCCCATGAGCCTCAAATCCTTCACAAGCCATCTCTCTCCACAACACCATCTATTCTACAATTTCTTGCCTCTTGCATAATTCCCTCTCACGCACCTCATCATACTTCAGCTACCTTTCTTCCCTCTGTCGTGTTGCCACTAGGTCTACCATCTTTCACCAATCCTATTCCTGCCCTCACATGTGGAGATTCTTTAGCTTTCCATGGGTTTAGCTTCCAAGTTCAATGTTACCATTAGTATTTTGATTGCTAGTGGAATACCTTACAAATATGTCCCTCTAGGATACCATAGAAATTGGAACTCTGCTACCTTTAGGCACGAATAAGTCAAAATTGAATACTCCAAGATATAGCTGTTTAGGACACCACAAAACAAGGTATCTACCACACGAGTCCAGCTTAGGTCAGCATCATATAGTGTTTGAAATTCCTCCTGTGTCCAAAAAAGTGTGCGATACCTCTAATTCCGCTTAGATGCATATGCAGTCAACCATTCATATAATTCTACTAGAAAGATAGCAAAGAATCTTTCATATAAACTATCATACACATTTTACTCTACCCAAGTACGCGCGCTAAATCCAGATCCAGTGTCAAACCTCCATGCATATTCTTCCTCCAGATCATGAATCCATTCTTCAACGCTTCCAAGGTTAACGGACATGTCTTCATCGTGAACCATTTTGAAACAACTGAAAAAGAGGTCCCAGCAATGGAACCAATGATGCAGCCTAGAATTGTTAGTTAAAACCTAGTCACACTGGTACATCACTTAGCCTAGGCTGAGTGCTCACCTAAAGCACGCAAAGGTACCGGGTCCCTCTTAATAGTTGCAGTAGCAGAATGGTGGTATGATAAAACAATAAACATATATTTTAGGAACTAATCCATCCATTCACCATTTATATCCAACCAGATCTATAAGCGCTAAAGGTAAATCATCATGAAAGTAATAACATGCATTGATAAAACACATCACACACTTTGTTTGGCCAATTTCCTTTATCTATTCATTGAACCAACAATACAGTAGCTTCATACAATACCAAGCATGCATGCATGGATTTGTTACAATTATCCAGTCGCATGTACTCGTGTTTTTCCATTCCTCCAAACATATGGTTCCATCTATATCCCTATGTATGTATCTATATTCTCTAATTAATTCTTTACATATATATAGGGTGGGGAACTAACCCTTCACCACTTAACTCTACTAGAAATAGGTCACATGCTAATAATAACCACGCACCTTTTTATAATTATAGCCATACATGCAAGTATGCTATCTATAGATTGCTGATAGTTAACTGAAATGATGGATCTATTCTTAACTTATGCTCCTGAAAGAGTGAGTTGACATGTCCTTCCAAAATCTCCACGGAGAGTGGCACACAAACCTCAAAGCATCACTTTGTGTAATCCACATGCCAATCTCTAAGAATAGACCTGATCTCCAAAATTGGCTAAGTCTTGAGAGTCTTACTCTACACCTCCATGTGTGACGCCTTCCTATACCTTCACACTTTTGCTCCTATGCCATTCTTCCATGCAGACTCTATGTGCAAGTTCAACTAAGTGTTTTCTCGATCAACAGGCCTCTTGTTCACCGATAGCCCGCATTGGCCCCATCAACTCGCATCAAATATTTGCATCCCTCATGTTTTTGTGTTCTTGGACCACCCATGCCCACATTACGCATCGGCCGGATCAGCTTTTCACATCCCTCATGTCCCAATGTTCCATGGACTTTCCAAGCCAATTTATTCTACTTTTCCTGCATTTCACCTTTTTGAGTTGGTGCAAGGTTTAATAAATGCACATTTATGATATTCTCTCTCCTAAATGTCTATTTAAAGGGGGTAACTATCTATTCATTTGTCACATTGTTTATTCATTATCTCTTTCCCACATTTTTCCAAAAATGAGTCGTTTGTTCACCTTCATATATCTCTTTGTAATTTTTGTTGTGAATATGTTCTTTGAAGCCCATTCCTATGTCCACTGTCAAAATGAAGATCAAATTTCAAGGGCACAAGCATCTATCTCTTTTGGAGACTTCTATGCCTGATATTTAAGATAATGAAGTTTGATTTTGATTATTTTTAGGTAGATTAGCATTCAACAACCCTTGCTCTCATGGCTTGAATGATAAATGATAGTGGAATCACATACACCATTGTTTTTCCTCTCTCTATATACCGTGTCAACATCTGTGCCTGTGCTCACTGCGGGGCTAGTTTAAACCCCAGACACCAAAGAAGTTGTCAATGTGCACGATGAGTTGATTACAAAATTTGATTTGCCTGCCATCACCGTTGCCCTTCAAATTCCTGAAATAGAAGACTCTATTGTTCTCAATCTCGCTCAAGCTCAGACTTTTTTGATCAAGACAATGAGAAATATAAGGCTTGAGTAGCTAAATCATGGCTGAAGTGCCCTAAGAAGGGAGCATCCCGACTCTCTAAAGCATTGTTCAAGGTCGATTTTAATGAAGAACTATTAGATTTTATCACCTTGCTCTCCGGATTATGGGAATGCCCTCTACTAATGACTTCCATTTTTGGATGTGTCCTTTCATAAATATCATCTGCAAGGGTAAGAAAAACATAAATTGGGCTAAGATTATCTGTGGAAACCTAACTAAATAATTGTTAAATATTCACCAAACCAAAAAGTTCTACATGAACTCCTATCTCATGTACACCTTGGCAACATCTCGCGAGTGGTTCGACTTAACTTTCATTAAAGGCAAGAAGGATGAGCCCATATACACATATTTCTCTCAATTTACCCTCAAGGTTAGTAATCATAATTTCAAAAGGGTAAATGATACCTTCACCATGTACATTGGGAGACTCTTAGAGGGTGACACTACCAGAAGGTTCTCTTATGAGGAAAAGGCTTTGATAACCAAGTATAAGGCTTTGTTCTTTCAGTTTCAAAAGTTCTCATACATCAGACTGGATTGTTTTGAAAGCACACCTCTCAAGCTTACCATATTCTGCAAGGACAAAATGGACTTGGTTGAGGTTTGCAGCAAGTTGGATAAACTTCATAGAACCTATTGAGATAAGAAGATTATAGGTCTTCATTTCCCCATCACCTTGGGGAATTATACATGGAGGATAGTTCTAGATGCCCAAAATATAGAAAGGGTTATTGCTCCTCTTACAGTTCATTTCTTCAAGCCCAATACTTGTTTTGATCTAAATAAATTCATTGATCAAAATATAAGAATAACTTATCATCACCGTCCTCACACTAAGGATTACTAGGCTGATTGTGTTAATGATTTTGAAGCTAGGAGAAGGAATTTTGGCATATTTTCTCTACAACAATAGATCATAGATATCAACCTCTACCAGTGCCTAAAGGGCTTAAGGATAATGATAAAGATTTGTAATCCTTTGAGTATGAAAGATCCATGAAGCACACTCCTCTGGAAACCCTGGATTGGTATGTGAAGGAAAGAGATGACTTGAATGAGATAATCACCCCTGTCATCGTTAGAACTAAGATTTGGTTTGACAGGAAGGTACGTGAACTCAGGATGAACAAAGGTAGATCCTCTTTGACACCTAGGAAGGAAGTACATACACCTAGCACTGAGGTACTTGAGAAAATTCATTCTTCTTCGATGAAAGAGCCTGAGTTGTCTACTCCTTCCTCTTCCACTAAAGTGTATCAGAAGAAGGTCAAGGAAGTCAAGCAAGAACCGGTAGAGGAAGAGACTCTTTTGGAGTAGTTAGAATTTCCTATTGGGATGGATAACATTATTGTTCTAAGTGAGAATGATGATGATGAGATGAAAGACCCAGAAGATACTCCTAAGGCCATTGCTACGGAGTAGAGAAGGAAGGCCCAAGGGCCGAACCTCCAAGTTTAACAGACTCCTCTGCAAAGGAAATTCTTGAGGTTCCATTCATTTCCCCACTGGAAAAAATAGTGGTTCATACTCTGAGTGCCATGAGTTCACTTACACTCGGGTCCCTTGATTCTTCTATTTCTTCTTCTTCCTTTTCCTGGGTACAACCCCTAGTCAACAACAAGAAAAGGAGATCTTCCTCTCGATTAACAGGGCCTGAATTTGATGTTGTAGTGGCTTTGCTTAGTACTACCCATCCTCCTCTAGTAAAGAAAGAAAATACTACTTCGATGTTGGTAACTGATGCTCAAGGCCAGCAGTTCCTAGAGGTTACCAAACCCAGAGTGGATAAAGAGGATAAAGATCTTTTGATCTCTGACTTGGAGCTTTCTAGAATTCCAATGGGAGAATCCACACCTGAGAGTGAAGTTCATAACCTTCAGGAAGCCATCACAAAGGTTATTGAATGGGTAGAGAAAGGCAAGTAGACCATGGAGAATTTGGAAGAATAGAACCAAGTTCTTTCCAAATTTATCAGATCATTTTTGGCAAAGGATAAAGTTTTGGATCTAGCCCCATTAGTCGCTCTTCCACCTCCCATAGTTCTCAGTCAATATGAGGTCCAAACCATCAAAGACATCCACAATTATTCTACTTATGGGAAGGTTGTTGAACCCATGGTGAATGATATGACTATAGAAAGTTTAAAATTCATTAAGGAAGCCTTAAAAACTATTGAGAAAGTGATCAAGCTACAACAAAATTTCACTTCTTCAATCAAGGCCATGGAAAAGGAATTAAAAGTCTAGAGTGGTTGTATCATAGATCTCCATCTCGATGGGTCAAACCAATGATAGGATCTTGTTGGCCAACAATGTTATTGATGATGTCAAGAAAAACTTGTCAAGAACGTGGATCTTTAGCATCGAGTGGAAAATAAAGGTTCTAGAAGAAGCGCTTGGGGAATTGAGGAATGTATGGTAAAAAGGGGAGTCTTTTAAAACTTGTGTTGTATCCACCTTCAAAGATATCCTCTTGCCATTTTTAAGATGAAGTCATAGGTGTTTTCTTCTCCCTCCAAGAAATCAAGGCTCAGTTTAAAACCTTTGTCAAGGATGATTTGTTCAAGGAAGAGTCAATCACTAAAGAGAAAATGAAGGACGTATGCTCTCTTCATTCAGCTATAGCTGAGGCTAATAAGGAATATTTGGAGCATACTGAGTTTGAAAAAGATATGGAGAAATTCTTAGGCATGTGGACTCATGCTACTTCCAATACAATGATTCCAAGGGGCATGGAAATAGTGGAAGCATTGAAGAGATTCAGGCATTGGATCCTCAAAATAGTGGTCCCTCTTCACCAAAACCGGATGCCTCTACTTCTGGCCCTTGAACTCTCTTCTTCTATTATTAATTTAGGTCTCCCTGTAATTTAATTAAGGACTTTATATTATATATTTACTTAATTAATATTTTGGTTAAAA
Source organism: Taxus wallichiana var. yunnanensis (assembly GCA_018340775.1). Taxonomy (NCBI): domain Eukaryota; kingdom Viridiplantae; phylum Streptophyta; class Pinopsida; order Cupressales; family Taxaceae; genus Taxus; species Taxus wallichiana. The sequence goes on from CM031239.1 coordinate 685,903,327, forward strand.
GAAATGGTTACTAAATGTAACCATTTTGTAAGCTATATATTGGGCTCTCCATGCCATTCCAAGGGGCTGGAACTCTAATAATTTTTGAAAGCATAAAAGAACTTAAAGCTATAAATACAAAATTTTTCCCTTCTGTTCCTATCTGCATCGATTTATTTTCTCTTGCTTGTCTAAATTTTTTTGAATCATTAATCTATTGCAATAAGAAGCTTTGTATTCTTTTGGATGTCATTTTTGGAACTTTGTGTCTATGAAATAATATCCTATGGTTTAACATGAATGATTCTTTTCTATGTATCACCTTTGCTCAGCATTTATAAGGAACTATTTTGCTATCTATATTTCTTGGGAATGTTATTATGTTCTACCTTTTTCCTCCCTTAGTTCTTTTGTTCTTTTGTATTGATAATCAATCCTTGCATTAAAACACTTTCATGATATCAGAGTTCCTCATTAAAGTAGACAGTTGTACATTTGTAAATAGTTTTGTTGTTTTCTTTTCAATAAGGGCACCTTACCCATTAAAGAGGAGAGAATTTCTATCCCCTGACTATTACTTTCATTAAAGTCTTAATTTGATAACCAATAATTATTGGTGATTCTCCTAGAGATTCATTTCAAAGAATTCTAGTTTTAAAGAACAATTTCTTAATCATTTCTGATCTAGTGACTCTAAGATTTACTCATGGAAGAAGGGCTCTTGGAATTAAAGATTCTAATTTCAACTCCTAGAGTAGCAAGGATTTCCCCTTCCTTCAACAAGGAGAAATAGAAGAGCTCATTCTACAAGCACACCACCTATTGAAGACAGATCTTTTGAGAGTGGTGTCCTCAAGAACAACTCAGCCCTAATCTTCATGCTTTAGTTCTTGCTGGTGTTTCAGTTCCACTTCAAGCAATTTTTCCAAGAATGGAAGTTCCATTACCTTGGGGCCAACGAGTTGGGCCTCTTGCCCTCCTCAACCTTTGCATGAGTTACCCAGGGGTAACAGAAAGAATTTCCCAATTTCAAAGGTGATGGAAAGGTACATCCTGATGAACACATTGTAGCCTTCATAGTTACATGTGGAGTCCTTGGAGTTGAACATGAGGATGTCTCTATGAGGATTTTTGTGGAGACTTTGTAGGAAAATGTGGCAGATTGGTTTTACCATCTCCCCATTGGGGCCATCACCAATTGGACTACCATGAGAACTAGATTTGAGAACCATTTCAAACCTACTGAAGATGTGCATGTGTTGCTAGCCTAGATTTCTCAAATCAAGAAAGAACCATAATATCCCATGAGAGAATTTGTGGCCAAGTTCAATAATATGATTAACAAGATCCCACTAGACACCTAGCCTATGGATCAAATTAAAAAAATCTTCCTATACACTCAATTTCTTGAAGTAAGATATGCAATGAGAAGAGCCAATCTTGCAACTTTGGATGTTGATAAGAGATTAGCCATCAGTGTTGAAGATGACTTGATCATGTCTAGAAAATTGAAAAGAGACCCTTCCAAATCCAAAACTTCTTCTTCCTCTTCCTCTACTCCTGGAGCTAATGCAGATCAGTTAGTACAGAAGCTTTCTAATGACCTCATTGCCATCAAGAAATAATTGGCTCCAAGATGCTCCTTATCAAGATGTTCCTAGGAAGAACTTTCAGCCCAAAAACCATTTGCCTTCTTCTCAGACAAGGTTAGAAATCGAAGGACCACCCATCAAGGTCCTTGTTAATGCAACTTGTGAAGTTGAAGAACCTGATGAAAAAGAAGTTAATGAAGATTTTGAAGAACCTGAGGAAGAGGATGAGGAAGAACTGGAAGAACTTGATGGGTCTCAAGTTAATTTCCTCACCACTAAGGGTGTTGATGAGGAAGATGATTATGATGAAGTAGTGGTAGAGATGAACAATGATTCATATGCTGTTATGACTCAAGAGTAGACAAATAAGAAAGAAAAAGTGATGTAGCCCGCTAAAAAATCTAAGGAGTATCCCACTACTATTCCAGTGGTTACAAGAAGAGGATCTCCTATTCCCACTGCATCCACGCAAAAGGTGAGTTCTGCTAACTCTTCTTCTTCTACTCCTTTTAAAACTTCTTATTCTCTAGCTTCAAAACTGATAAACCTAGGATTCCTAGTGATGATACCCCATCCACCTCTGGATCTTTTGATATCATTGACCACCTCAAGAAGACAAAAATCTAGATTTCAGAGGCTGAGTTTTATCAAACCAATCCAAAATCCTTTGCCAAAATGGTCCACTTTGTCAATTCCCATTCCAAAACTTTATCCAACACTTCTAAAGGTCTTTTTCCCACTCCCTCTTCCACATCCCAACCAAATATAGTGGTTGCAGTCACCTCACCTAATGAGAAAATCAAACCATTCTATATCACCCTCCTCATAGCCGGCCATAGACTCAAAGAATCAGTGTGTCATAGAATCGGGAGCATTGGATAATGTAATGCTTGCCAAAGTGGCTCATGTTTTGGGTCTTACCCTCACACACACTTTTGGTTCTTTCTATTCCATGGAGAGTAGGGAGGTGCATTTGGTGGAAGAGTTAAGGATGCATAAGTATCTTTTGTTATTGTGCGAGAGAAAAGGTCTTAGCTATTATTTTGGTAGTTGATATTCCTCCTTTATATGGCATGTTGTTGATTAGGAATTTTTTATGGATGTAGGAGGAGAAATTCAAATGGATTAGTCACATGCCCTTATACCGATCAATGGAAATATGAAGAAGTTACTACCTAAGAAGAAAACTAAATATATTGTGCTAAAAATGGATGATCCCAAAGCACAAATACTTTATGAAGATATTGGGCATGGTAACTACATGATCATGTCTTAGGATGAGGTGGAACATCCTAAATAAGTGCTCCATGATCCTAATAGAATTTGGAATTTGATGGAAGTTTCCCTTGGATGATGGTATGGGGATGGTGTGGTATTGATATCTCCAGAAGGAAAGATTCATCCTTTCTCCTTCAAGCTATAGTTTGAAAATACAAATAACACAACAAAGTATGAAGCTCTCATCCTTGGACTAAACATGGTAAAAGAAAGAGGTGTGAAGAACCTCTTGGCTTGTGGTGATGTGAAACTAGTTATCAAACAAGTCAGAGACCTTTTCCAAGTAAATAATAGAAGGTTAAAGCACTATAGGAATCTGGTCTAGGATTCTATTGAATTTTTTGATGCCTTCTCCATCGAAGCGGTGCCAAGGGAGAAGAACACTAGGGCTGACTCCCTAGCTATTTCAAGATCTTTGTTGATACCTCATCCTGAGTTTTCTTAGGAAAAATTCACCATTGAAATGATCCATAGACCAAGCATGCCGGATAATGCAGACAACTGGCAATTTTTGAATGACGATCAGCATTTGCTCTCTTTCCTGAAGCTTAAGGATAACTTTGATCAATTGTATTTTGAGGGAAGTGATAATCTACATTGAGAGAGTATCTCTTCCAATGAGGAAGGTGTTAAGGAGGATATGGATCAAGATGGCTACATCAAACTGAAAGGTAACAAGCTCCCTAAAGGGCTGGTGAGTTTGGAGGAATTGTTTGATAAGCATGATAAATATGTCAAGTCCAAGATTTCCAAAAGAGCTCAGCAATCTACTAAATATGAAAAGATTAACATTGGGATCCCTACCAAACCCAAAATGGTGAACATTGGAAAGTGTTGTACCCAAGATGAGATGAAGAAGGTGATAAATATTTTGAAGAGGTATGTTGATGTCCTTGTTTATTCTTACGATGATCTAAAAGCTTTCCATCCAAAATAAATGCAACATTTCATTCCCCTCAAACCTAGTATTAATCCTTTCAAGAAAAAGAAAAGGTAGTATAATCCAAAGATTGTTGACACCATTTTCCAAGAGATACAGAAGTTTTGAATGCCAAGATCATCTTCCCCATTCATCATTCAACATGGATTGCTAATATTGTACCTGTCAGGAAGAAAAATGGTGAGATTCAGATCTGTGTTGATTTCAGGAATCTAAATCAGGCTTCTTTGAAAGAAAACTATCCCTTACCCATGATGGACTAGGTATTACAAGTTGTCATAGGTGTGGAAATGTTGTCCATGCTTGATGGTTTCTCAAGATATAACTAAGTGGAAGTCAATATTGCCGATCAACACAAGACGGCCTTTACCACTCCTTGGGGTACTTTTTCCAACAAAAGGATGCCCCTCGACCTCATTAATGTTGGTGACACCTTTCAAAGAGAAATGGATTTTGATTTCATAGGTTTGAAAGTAAAATTTATTATTGTGTATGTAGATGATTTTAGTGTGTTTTCCAAAACTAGAGCAGACCATTTTCAACATCTAGAAACAGTCCTCTTGAAATGCAAAGAACATGGAATCTCTCTAAATCCCAAGAAGTATATATTTTTGTGTCATGGAGGGTAAGATGTTGGGACATGTTATCTCTAAAGAAGGAATCACTATTGATCCTGATCAAGTTTAAGCCATCTAGCAGATTCCTCTTCCCACAAGCAAAAAGGGAGTGCACTCTTTCTTTGGTAAGATCAACTTCTTGAGAAGATTCATCCCTGATTTTACAGAGATGACTTTGAACATTTCCCAAATGATGAAGGGAAAGTAGATTTTTGTTGGTCCTCTAAAGGAAAAGAAGCATTTTAAGGCATTAAGAAAGCTATTGCTAGGACTCCTATCTTAGCATGTCCAAATTTTAGCAAAGATTTTATTATCTATTGCTATGCCACATAGAGTACTTTGGCCCTGTGTTGACTTAGAAAGATTCTAAAGATCATGAGCTCCCAATTACATTCATGAGTTATATTCTAAAGGCTCATGAGTTGAAGTACACTATGATGGAGAAACATGCTTTTGCAGTAGTTAAAGCTATTAAGCAGTTTCAATTTTACATTCTTAACTCTCACTCTATTGTGCTTGTGCCCGATACAACTATCAAGTCTATTCTTACACAACAAGAGTTTGGAACCAAGAGAGGAAATTGGGTGGTGAAGGTTTAGGAGTATGATCTTGACATCAGACCAACGAAACTAGTTCGGGGTAAAGGCCTATGTGAACTCATTGCCGAAGGAGCTGGTCATGAGTTGCCTAGGGATGAAGTTGATATCCCTATTGTTATGTTCCTTAGCTCAATAGACAAGTGGTACATTGACATTTCTCACTTCCTCACCTATGGTGAGTGTTCATCTCACTTAACTTCCAAGGAGAAGAGAGCTATCAAGTTAAGGTCAGCACAATACGTGTTGTGGGAGAATGCTTTGTTCAAGCAAGGAGTGGATGGAAGATTCTTGAAGTGTGTTGACAAAGTACAATAGAAGAAGTTTTTCGGCCTTTCATGATCAATCTTGTGGAGGTAATTTCTCCTTAGCTATCACTTCTCACAAAATTATGCATGTAGGATACTATTGGCCTACTTTGTTTAGAGATGCATCAAAGTGGGTCGACAAGTGTGAAGCTTTTCAAACCTTTATGGGAAGACCTAAGTTGGTTTCTTTACCACTTAAGCCAATTGTGATTGAAGAACCCTTTCAACAATGGGGCTTGGATTTCATTGGAACACTCAACCCATCTTCAAGTGCAGGGCATACTCATGTGTTGACTACCACCGATTATTTCACCAAGTGGGTAGAAGCCATTCTAGTTAAAAGTACTACTTATGAGGCAGTATGTAATTTCATCAAAGAAAACATCTTAATAAGGTTTGGAGTACCAAACAAGATCATGACTGATAATGCTTCCAAGTTTTCTTCTAATGAGATGATGAATTTTTGCTATGGGTATGGAATTTCCCTCGCTCATTCTTCAAATTACTACCCTTAAGGAAATGGATAGGAAGAATCAACAAATAATAATTTGGTGACCATTGTAAGAAAGTTTTTCAATGAATCTCAGAGAAAATGGCACAAAAAGCTTTATGATGCTCTTTGGGTAGATAGGATTACACCCAAAAGAGTAATTGGGATGTCCCCTTTTCAAGTAGTGTATGGTGTGGAAGCTCAACTACCAGTGACAGTGGAACTACTAGCGTTGCATTTGATGAAAGCTATTGAGGATCCCAGTTTTAGTGATTCTTTAGATAAGAGGATCATGTATCTCCATAAGCTAGATGAAGACAAGTTGTGGGTTTTTGATAGGATCTCTTCTAATTAGTAGAAGGTGAAATATTTATTTGACAAGAAAACTAGATCCATAGATTTCAAATTTGGAGACATTATTTTACTATGGGACAAAAGACATGAACCTCGAGGAAGCCATGGTAAGTTTGATTCTCTTTGGCTTGGTCCTTTCATAATCAAGCACTTTGCTGGTGAAAGTTTTTTCTATCTTGATTATATGGATGGGTCTTCTCTTCCACTTCCTTATAGTGGGTAGTACTTGAAATTGTTCAAATCCTAGGTGATAGGAAGTCCTTTGTATATTATGTACAGTGTGTGTTTTCCTTTCCTTGCCTTTGTTTTGTTGTTTTCTCTGTGTCACCTTCTGTATTTGTTTTTCCTTTGACTCTTTTACCCAATGGATAAGGCATTAGTCTTCTTCCCCAGAGTTTTTCATGAGTTCTTTTCTTGCCTCATTCCTATGAAATAGTCAAGTCATCCCTAGAAATAGCTAGCTATTGTCCCCTCAAAATTCCCATCTTTTAAAAGTCAAAAATTTGAAAATTTTGAGTTGGCACTATTCAGTAGTCTTAGTGAAGTAAGAAATTTGAAGAGATAGTGAAAACTACATTTCTTGGGTTCATTTTAGTGACTTGTGAGTCTGTCGGACATTTTTTTCCCTCACGTCCCAAGTACTGGCGGGCCTCTTATTCACCGATTGGCCAATTTCCCCACAAATACTTGTTTGTGGGTTTTATCTGACTTTTTCAGCTCATCTGTCCCAAGTACGCCTGAGCATCCTCTTCACCGATAGCCCACATTGGCCCCATTGGCACATCAACTCTTCGTGTCCCTCACATTTATATGTTCCTTAGACCACCCATTCCCACATCGGCCGGATCAGCTGCATCAACTTTTCATGTTCCTCATGTTCCAATGTTCCATGGACCGTCTAAGCTAGTTTATTCTACTTTTCCCGCATTTCACCTTTTTAAGTCAGCGTAAGGTATATTAAGTGTGCATTTATGATCTTCTCTCTCCTAAATGGCTATTTAAAGGAGGAAACCATCTATGCATTTGTCACATTTTTTTTTATTATGTAATGCCCGCATTTTTGCAAAACTGAGTCATTTGTTCACCTTCCTATATCTCTTTGTAATTTTTGTCATGAATCTATTCTTTGAAGCCCATTCCTCTGTTCACTATCAAAATGAAGATCAAACTTCAAGGGAATGAGCATCTATCTCCTTTGGAGACTTTTGTGCCTGATATTGGAGATAGTGAAGTTCAACATTTGGATTTCGATGATTTCTAGGGTAGATTAGCATGCAACAACCCTGCTCCCATGGCTCAAATGATAAATGATAGTGGAATCACATACACTGCTATCTTTCCTCTCTCTCTGTAATGTGCCAACACTATGCTTCACTTGTGGGGATAGTTTCAAACCGGACACCAAAGAAGTTGTCAATGTGCACGTCAAGTTGATTGCAAAATTGGAAGCTGTCACCATCACCAGTGCCCTATGCATTCCCAAAACAAAATACTTTTTTTCTCTCACTCTCGCTCAAGCTTAAACTCTGTTTGATCAAGAAAACAAGAAATATAAGGCTCAAGTAACTAAATCATGGTTAAAGTGCCCTAATAAGAAAGCATCCCAACTCTTTAAAGCATTGTTTAGGGTTGATTTCAATGAAGAACTATCAGATTTTATCACTCTCTCCTGGATTATAGGAATACCCTCTACTAATGACTTCCATTTTTCGATGTGTCCTTTCATAAATATCATTTGTAAGGGTAATAAAAACATAAATTGGGCTAAGATTACCTATGGAAACCTAACTAAACAATTGCCAAATGTTCAGCAAACCAAAAAGTTCTACATGACCTCTATCTCACGTACACCTTGGTAGCATCTCATGAGTTGTTCGGCTTCACTTTCATTGAAGGCAAGAAGGATGACCTAATCTACACATATTGCCCTCCGTTTGCCCTCAAGATTAGTAATCATAATTTCAGAAGGGTAAATGATGCCTTCACCATGTACATTGTGAGACTCTTGGAGGGTGACACACCGCAGAAGGTTCTCGATGAGGTAAAGGATTTGATAACCAAGCATGGGGATTTCTTAATTTAGTTTCGAAAGTGCTCATGCATCGAGTTGGCTTTTTTGAAAGAACACCTCTCAAGCTTCCCATGTTTTGTAATGAAAAAATGGCCTTGTTGAGGTGTGCGAGGTAGCTAGATAAATTTCATAGAACCTGCCGAGATAAGAAGCTTATAGTTCTTCATTTCCCCATCCCCTTGGGGAATTATACATGGAGGACAACTCTAGATTCCCAAAATATAGAAAGGGATATTGTTACTCTTACAATTCATTTCTTCAATCCCAGGACTTACTTTGATCTAAATAAATTCATTGATCAAAATCTTAGAATAAATTATCATCATCGTCCTGACACTGAGGATTACTGGGCTGATTATGCTGATGATTTTGAATCCAGGAGGAGGCATTTTGGCATATTTTCTCTACAATAGATCATATATCTCAACCTCTACCAGATGCCTGAAGGGCTTAAGGACAATGATGAATATTTGCAATCCTTTGAGTATGAAATATCCATCAAGCACACTCCTCTAGAAACCCTGGATTGGTATGTGAAGGAAAGAGATGACTTGAATGAGATAATCACCCTATCATCATCGAACTAATATTTCATTTGACAGAAGGTACGTGAACTTAGGATGAACAAAGGTAGATCCTCTTTAAGAGAAAATTACACACCTAGGAAGGAAGTACATATGCCTAGCACTGAGGTACTTGAGAAAACTCCTTCTTCTTCGATGAAATATCTTGAGTTGTCTACTCCTTCCTCTTCTACTAAAGTGTATTAGAAGAAGGTCAAGGAATTCAAGAAAGAACCTGGTAGAGGAAGAGACTCTTCTAGAGTAGTCAAAATAGCTTATTGGGCTAGATAACATTATTGTTCTAAGTGAGAATGATGAGGATGAGATGAAAGACCTAGAAGATACTCCTGAGGCCACTGCTAGAGTAGAGAAGGAAGGCCCAAGGGATGAACCTCCAATTTTAACAAACTCCTCTATAAAGGAAATTCTTGAGGTTCCATTCATTTCCCCACTAGAAATAATAGTGGTTCATACTCTGAGTGCCATGAGTTCACTTACACTCGGGTCCCTTGATTCTTTTGTTTCTTCTTATTCCTTTTCTTTGGGTACAACCCCTATTCAACAACAAGAAAAGGAGATCTTCCTCCTGATTAACAGGGCCTAAATTTGATGTTGTAGTGGCTTTTCTTGGTACTACCCCTCCTCCTCTAGCAAAGAAAGAAAATACTACTTCGAGGTTGGTAACTGATGCTCAAGGCCTAGCAATTCTGGATTTTACCAAACCTAGAGTGGATAAAGAGGATAAAGATCTTTTGATCTCTAACTTGGATCTTTCCAAAATTGCAATGGAGAATCCACACCTGAGAGTGAAGTTCATAACCTTTGGGAAACCATCACTAAGGTTATTTAACGGGTGGAGAAAGGCAAGTAGACCATGGAGCAGTTGGAAGAACATAACCAAGTTCTTTCCAACTTTATTAGATCATTTTTGGCAAAGGATAAAGTTTTGGATCCAACCCCATTGGCCACTCTTCCACCTCCCATAGTTCTCAGTCAAGATGAGGTCTAAACCATCAAAGAAATCAATAAGTATTCTACTTATGGGAAGGTTTTTGAAGCCATGGTGGATGATATGACTATAGCAGGTTTAAACTTCATTGAAGAAGCCTTCAAAACTAATGATAAAGTAATCAAGTTATAATAGAAATTCACTTCTTCAATCAAGTCCATGGACAAGGAATTGAAATTCTTGAGTGGGTGTATCTAGATCTCGTATGATGGGTCAAACTGATGATAGGATCCTATTGGCCAACAATGTGTTTGATGATGTCAAGAAAAACTTGTCAAGAACATGGATCTTTAGCATCGAGTGGAAAATAAAGGTTTTAGAAGAAGCACTTGGGGAATTGAGGAATGTATGGCAAAAAGGGGAGTCTTTTAAAACTTTTTTTGTATCTACCTTCAAATATATCCATTTCCATTTTCAAGATGAAGTCACACGTGTTTTCTTCTCCCTCCAAGAAATCAAGGCTCAATTTAAACCCTTTGTCAAGGATGATTTTTTAAGGAAGAGTCAATCACTAAATAGAAAATGAAGGACATATGCTCTCTTCATTCAACTATAGCTGAGGCTAATAAGGAATATCTTGAGCATACTGAGTTTGAAAAAGATATGGAGAAATTCCTAGGCACATGGACTCATGCTACTTCCAATACAATGATTCTAGGGGGCATGGAAATAGTGGAAGCATTGAAGAGATTCATGCACCGGATCCTCAAAATAGTGGTCCTCTTCAACCATAACCGGATGCCTCTACTTCTAGCCCTTGACTCTCTTCTTCTATTGTTGATTTGGGTCTCCCTGTAATTTAATTAAGGAATTTATATTGTATACTTTCCTTAATTAATCTTTTGGTTAAAAGAAACGGTTACTAAATGTAACCACTTTGTAAGCTATATATTGGGCCCTCCACACCATTCCAAGGGGCTGGAACTCTGATAATTTTTGAAAGTGTGAAAGAACTTAAAGTTATCAATACAAAAATTTTTCCCTTTATGTTCCTATCTCGCATCGATTTATTTTCTTTCTTGTCTAAAGTTTGTAAATCATTAATCTATTGCAATAAGAAGATTCATTATTTTGAATGTCATTTTGAAACTTTGTGTCTATGAAATAATATCTGATGGTTTAAAATGAATGATTTTGTTCTATATATCACCTTTCTCAACATTTATAAGGAACTATTTTGCTATCTATATTTCCTGGGAATGTTGTTATGTTCTAACATTTCCCTCCCTTAGTTCTTCTATACTTTTGTATTGATCATCAATCCTTGTATTAAAAAAATTTCATGATATTAGAGTTCCTCATTAAAGTAGACAATTGTACATTTGTAAATAGTTTTGTTGCTTGCTTTTCAATAAGGGCACCTCACCCATTAAAGGATGGAATTTTTGTCCCTTGACTATTGCTTTCATTAAAGTCCTAATTTGACAACCAAGTCCATACCAAGGTTGGTGAGACAGAGATGGGGAACCGAGGCATCAATGGTGGAAAGTTCAAAAGATGTGATGAACTTGTGGAAGTAAAACAGGTTGTGAGCTTGGTGTGGAGGTCACTGTGATGAGCTAGATAAGTCATAGAGAATGTGGTGAGTTTTATCTCAGGATTGATGTAGCATGGAGGAGCTCAATTTAGATAGGGATCTGGTGTGGTTACAAAGGGAACTCAATGTAGAATGGAGCTCAACTACTTGGTTAGGGAGGATCTTGATATAGAGGATAAAGAATGCATGCATGGCACTAGAGAGCACCATAAACCCGAGTCAACATAGAGCTGTATGAACCGATTCAAGACAAAATAAGCTTCATCATTCAATGCACTATGGGCTTGGTAGTGGAATGACATCAAGCTATTTAGTAATGGTAAATCAAGGCCGAGTTAGCTCAAGTTGGTAGGAGACACGAGCCGGTCGGAATGTGAATGAAGGTTGATAACATTAACAAGGAACTCAAATATCTTGATGTGGTGATGACTTGCATGAAGAGAGTCCTATGAACATGAGCTTTTGGAAGCCAACATGGAATGGTCCATATACATATCAAATCCAAACCAGAAGAGATCGGGAGACAGAGCTCAGTCGTGAGCTCGTATGGAAGAATTTTGGCTCAGTTGTGGCGACTAGCTCAACTTCAAATGGAGGAGCCTAGTGGTGAGTTCAAAGGGTGTGAGTGAGTTCAATAAAGGAATGTAGAGATGGTTTGGCCTTCACCTTTAACTTGGTGATGAGTAATTATGGAGTAACTCAAAGCCTAACTCGTGAGAGTCAATGCATAGATAAGGGGAGATCTACATAGAGTTCAGTGGCTCAGTTGTGATGAAATGAGGAGTTCGATGTGGGGAGATGGTCATGATGGTGACAAATGATCTCGGTGAATGGGGAAGAGCATTGTGGCAAGCCGTTGAACATAGATCTTAACTTTAATACACAAAGGGTGCTCAAAGTGGTCTCATGCAGAGTCAGCGAAGGAATTGATCCAAAGTGAGCTCATTTATGGTGACTCATTAGAGGAACTCTAGCCCAACTCGGTGGTTGGCTCGGTGAGCTAACCACCGAGTTGGTATTTTAGGCCTTTTCCTCATAATTTTCCCCTCCTCAAGTCAAACTAGTCAACATGGGTCCCACATTAATAGTAATTAATTTAATATTTTTATTTAAATATTTTAATAATAATATTTATTATTATTATTTAAATATTCTTATAATTAATTGAGAAGATTAGGTCAACCAAGCATTAATGGTGCATGATGGAACCTTTTCAAGGTGGTTCAACCAACTATAATAAATACATCATGTGCCTTAATTTAGGAATGTAATTATGACCTTTCCTCTTCTCTCTCACATATTCTTTATAAATGTAAGTTGGAATCTCATTCCAAAGGGTTCCAACAAGTCAGACAAGTTGGACAATTAGATATCTTAGGCAAGTGAAAATTTTTCAAGAGTCCTCTCTCTTCTATAAGTTGTCCTTGTGTGTTAAGAGAACTTTCAAGCCTCCTCTTCAATATTGTAATGGAAACCATTGCCTCTTCTAAATGTATGATGCATTGTGCACATTGTTGAAGTAATAAAAGTGTGTGTTTTGTGACTAATCTTGGTCCTTTCATCCTTCTATACTTATTTGTTCCTTTTCTCATGCTTGTAGGTACACTATGTAATTTCAAGTTTCTATTATAGGTTCTCAAAGTTTTGTGCTTATCAAGTGGTGGATCATTGCATGTAGTTGAGTTGTGGTGCTTGTTCACCCTTCTCAAGTCCATCCTTCTTCACTGGAAAACTGATATAATTTTTTGCTTGATCAATTTTAACAAAGGGAATGCATGTTTCTTAGCCTGTGGTATTTTGTTACCCTCTCTACGTTGCAGTAGGTGAAGTTGACCTATGGTACATACACCCTCTTCAAATCAACCCTTCTTGAGTCTGGAAACACCCTTTATTTGGTGCATCACCATCCCTAGTATAGTTTCATTTCTTATAGATCTCTTTCCCTAAAACCCATGAAAGTGTAGCATAGGTCTAGATAACCATTTTTATTGCACTAGGAGTAGTAAATCACTTAGTTTAGGAAGAGGAAGTCAGAATTCTCTAGAGGTTCACCTTGAGCCCAAGCCCCACAGATTGAGAGGTGATCCCATGTGTACCAATCACATCAAACGTCCTATCCACATTTTGGCCATTCGGAAGGTGTAGATATTTGCCGACAACTCTCGGGTATTCACTTGGAAATTCCATTGCCTTTATCCTCTTTGAAGTCGATCTCATAGCACCAGTTGCCTTATTTTTTTATCACATAGTATATTCTTCATTTAGCATCTCATTGCTGCCCCAGTCTATTTTTGTTCAAATTACTTGAACATTTTTATTATTTTCTTTCCCAGGTCTATTCTCGTTGACCTCTTTTCCATGAGAAACCTCAAAATTATCATTTTCCTTTACTCCAATGTGAGGTGCTTGAGTAATGATAGAAGGATTGGAAGTGACCTCATAATTGTCTTGTATGGCCATGACACAAGTGAAGAGATCAAGAATCATCTTGGGGTCTTCCGCAACTTCTACTGCATCTAATATTTCTTACATGGAGTTATGTTTTGTCATTTCTGGAGCTCCTCTTTGTACACCTTTGAAGAATCTTTATTTTGCAGCTCAAGGCAACTACCTAGAGGGATTATCTCATCATCTTGCGAATTGCTGCAATCTACCAATCCTTCATCAAAAAGAGCTTCATCTTCAATGGCCTTGAAACTTCTTGCTTTAATTTTTTCATCATGGAAAGATTCTTCCTCTTCAAATGGGAAAGAAAATACCTCAATTTCATCATTGTATCCACCAACCATTGGCTCAAGAGGGACATCATATTTCTCATCTAGATTTATTTCAACATAGCCCATCTTCACACTTTGGTTGAGGTTTCCAAGTCATCTTCCTATTTGTGTTCTAGATTCATGGCTTGAATTAAAAGCTCAATACTAATATCAAGGTCTTATGTTTCTTCTGTGGCTCTTAGAAGTCCTTGTATAGATAGTTATTTCCCATTTACTTGAGGGCTCATTGTAAACTAGTTTGGTCTCTTCCTGGGTGACATGATCAAGGGGGTCCTCATCTTCAAATGGGAATGAGAAAATCACTTCATCATGGATAAGCACATAAAGATGATTTTTATTTTTGAAGATCATCAAGAACCATCTCCTCTTCTTCATGGTTTGCATCATCTGGTAATTCGAGGTTGCCATCTTATAACTTGATTCTCCTCAATGCTTCTTCAAAATCCAAATCTCTATGGGAAGGCATGTCTGAACCTATCAAGATGGGGATATCCTCTTCCTCCCTGGTTTCCACAAAGTGAATCATCACCCGCCCGCTACCTTGATATAAGATGTTAGCTTCGGGCTTCCAAACTTTCATACCATGTACCTCATCTTTTTCTTAGGAAGAAATTTCTCTATGTCTCCCTTCACTTGTATGGTTGCAAAAGACCAATTCATCTAAATTTTACCTCCCAAGTCTCGGGAGAAACTTCTACTCAACAACATTCGAATGAGGTTAGGATGTCTATAACCAAACTCAACACTAAAACTTTCTTGTTCGAAATATGACAAGAGCCAACTTCACATCTTTGACCTTCCCTACAGGTGGGACCTCTTTTGACTCAAAAGAATAACAATAGCCACTGGTTAGAGTCATGGTAAGTTTGAGATCCTTGGTGACCTTTAAAGGCATCACATTGTCTAAAGCACTAGAATCTATTATATAATTGTTCATTACATATTTTCCAACAAGAAGGGATACATAGAAAGGATCGACCTTATCAGTCTTAGATGCGCTTAAGGAAAAAATGTTCTATGAGGGAGGTGTAGGTGGTTTGGCATCATGCCTTTGGAACTAGAAGTTATAGCATTAGGTGTTTGAATACCACTCCTGATATATCAAATGAACCTCTCAAATTATTCAAGATGAGTCCACAAATATTTAGTTTCAATAATTTTGACTTTGTCTTTGTTTGTATATTCTATGAAATCAAAAGGACTAGATATGGGAAAAGGTGATGAAGGGACTAATTTTGGATTTAGGAAGTTTGTAAAAAGAGTATATTTTTGGGGAATGGAGGGTATTTTGAAAGGTACACTAGAAGCTTTCAAAGTACTAGATTTTACAGGGGCAGATTTAGCTTTAGACTTGGAAGAGGCATCAGAATACTTAATTGGGATTGCGGGAGCCTTCTTACTTGCTACAGGATCAAGATTTAACAATAAAGACTCTATGGAGGGTGGGAGAGGATATCCTTGACTGATTATTTTGTTTTACAAAGTTTCCACAGGAAGGATCATCAACCTTCTTTTCCTTTACACCAATGGAGGAAGATGATCTTTTCTTAGACTAAGAATGAGTGAATACCGCACATGAGAAACCAGTGCATCTTCTTCATCTTCTTCATCACCTCTAGAATACTCACAAAATCTGATTTGTCTATTGTTCTCAAGTTCATCGATCTCTAGGAAGTTACCACCTTCACTTTCTTGAAATATGAAATTTACGTTCACGGGTTGGGCCTCCAAGGTGAGCCTTTGGGGTGCTACTAAAATTTTATTTGTGTTGCTTATTTGAGAAGATACTCATTCAAATAATTCCCTCTTTAAAGATGTCATCTCATTCGCTAACTTTTGTAGTGATTGATTGGTTCTCTCATCTCCATGATGTTGAGCTTTACCCTTTGAGGATTCTTGATCTTTCTAGATAGGATGAGATCGTCATCAAGTTTAGTGGCCATCCTTTGTGCTTCTACAATGTCCCTTATTTGGCCTCTTCATAGAAAAACTCCTACTTCTAATGATTGAGCATTGATTAAGTATCTCTTGATATTGTTTTCAGATGATGAATCTTCTTCCGGTATCATGTGAAGAAACCATTAGAAATGATCCATGAAGTCTCTCATGGTTTCACTTTATCCTTTCTTCATTTAAGCCAATTACACCAAGAGGTCCTGACATTCTTCAGTTGATTTGAATCTTTCCTTGAAGGTAGTTTTGATGTCATTCCAACAAGTGATGGACCAGGAATGCAAGAGGTAGAACCATTCTACTACTTTTTCTTGGAGGGACTCCATGAACAGTCTTATAGAAACATCTTCATGTTGGACACCAAGAATTCCACATGATGTCATGAAGTCAGTGATGTATTCTTCAAGATGTTGTGTTTTGTCACCTTTGAACTTTGGCAAGTTCTTGTGGGAACTTGTTGGTAGATTGTGGAGAGGTGGTTCAAGAGCAAGTTGGCTTATATTATTTCCCCATGGAACAATGGGTTGAGGTATTTTTGCTTTGTTAGCCATCATTGTATCTAGTTCTGATTTAACCCTTGATTCTACAAATTCATCTTCAAAATCTTCTTCTTTCGGAAACTCAATGCTTAATGGTGATGGGAAAATGGGAGAATTTGAAGGGGTGGTATCAATAGGATTTTTGATAGTATTGCCAAGTGAACTGATCAAAGCACCATATGGAGAGGAGGATTGAGAGAAGAAGTATGTATTATCTCTAATTCATTCTTGCTGATTTTGCAAAGCCTTGAAATTATAAACAATGCCTCTCGACCTATTCAACTTGGTGTATCTTCCTTCAACCAGCTTTTGGAAATTCTTGAAGTGGGAATATGAAAAGACACTATGGAATATGAAAGGTCATGTGTAGGAACTGACAATGTATCTTTCAGTAATGGATTTTCATGAATTCTCTTTTTTTAATTTTTCAATATTTCATTTTTAGTATTTTGGGACCCTGCGGTTGTATTTTGGGTGTAGATGTTGCTAAATTTGCATCCTTTGTGGGCGCTAAAAACTATTGGTGAGAAATAATTTTGGGTGGAAAAACTTGTGGATTTATTTCCAACACTTAGGAATATAAGTCCCTCTACTTAACCGGTGTAACTTCTGTATATGCATGCGCAAGAAAATGTAGATTTCTGTGGTGGTATATTGAACGGGGATCCAACAGGGGCACTCCACTAACCCTATGGAAAAGATAGCAATCTCTTGATAGGGAAGAATTTGTCTGAAAGTGGGAAAGGGAGTGATAATTGAGGTAGGAGAACCAAAGTTGTAGGTAGAAGATCAGATTCCTGCACATACTAGTTAGAAACTTCATCGCATGCATTCATGAGAAGAAACAACTCTGCAGATAATAACAAGACTAAATGGAGTTTATTCATCACAAAGTATCAAGAAACCCCTTAGTCAAAGAAAGATAGAAACTCATTCTTCTTATATTGATTGCTTAAAAAAATTTGTACATAGTGTTTGTAATTGATCTTGTAAACTCAAGAGTGCATTGTAATTAGAGAAAGAAAAGGAGATAGCCATTTTCTTCTACTTTCCTCCACTTTCAATTTTCTTCCATTCCCACACTATGTATTTTTGGTACCTAGATATAATCTTCTTCACAACATGAGCTACATCATGGATTTTACAAGACACTTAGAGGTAGATAAATGGTTTATATGTTGTTTTGTAGTTGGGGAAGCAATTTATCTAACTTGTTATCACTCAGGCTTTGAAGAAGTGGGTAACACCTTGGAAGAATTTGATCTAATCATCATTATTTTAGGTTGTGCCTATCAACCAATGTAAGAGAACCTATATTGTAGCCTTTGTTTTGTGAAGGAGGTGAAAATATCCTTGTACTGTGTAGATTGTATGGAGATGGCCTTGAGAAAACATGATCAATTTCCCATTATTCAAACTCAACAAAGTTGTCACTACTAAATGATGGAAATGATTTCAAGACAAGGCTAAGGCTACTAAAGACATGGTATGATCCTAATTTTATTTGTGCATTTTTGTAAATGGATTGTATTCTTTTTTGACACACAATACAATGTAGGGGTATTATAGGTAGGATGAGTTAATTTGAAATGAATTTTGGGGTGGGAGATATTCAAACAAGACTAACTAGAATTTGTCAACTTCTTTGAGGAAATTTGCAAAAATTGAAAGAATCAAACAACATAAATGTTTCAAAGAGGTTAAGGTGTTCCTTTAACCAGGATATGTGCATTAAATGGAAACCTAGATTTGCACTCTTCCACACAATATCTGATGATTTATCACAAAAGCTTGAGTTAAATGAATCAGCAAAGCATTTAGAAATTTCTATTCTATCATATTTAAGGTAGCCCCAAAGGTTTATAATCAAATATATATCAAGGAAAGTAGAATGAATTTAAATTTTTCATCAAATGAAAGATCATCTGATTCTAGAATTGCAAATGCCATTAAGCTATCACTAGAATTAGATCTGCATGATCAAAAGGAAATTCCAAACACTAGATTGTAACAGGAGCAAGAAACACAAATTGAAAACATTCTGAAACATAAGTAAATGCAAATTTTACAAAGAGACAACACAAAATAATCTAGAGTGACCAAATTTATTAGCAGGTTAATGTTATAAGAACAATCTCAAATCTTGTTAGTGGTTATACATATGCAACCAACCTAACATGATACAAATTTGATGTAAAAAAGGAGTTAAAATGGTTCTCGGTGGTTTCTCAAAGAATGGACTTCTTCCCAAATTTTCCTATGAAAATTCTAATTTTTCTCGACCATTTGCATGAAAATTCATGCAATATATACCTTTACTCACTCACTCACTTTGCCCCTCAAATCTTCCCTCCAAAAGTGGAATATTCAAGCACCTTTTCTTTGTAATATTTATAGAAAATGACATTTAACAAACTCACACAAAATTTTCCAGTTGTTATTTTAAAAGGTGAATCATTACACAACTTTCATCATTCTTCAAAATGGAAGCACGTTTTTCATTTCCCACGCATGTAGATCCCTTTCATTTCATCATTTTAACTTTTCCCTTCCTAATTTTTTACTATGTAACTTTAGATATGGTAATTCACGCTTTTCATGAACCAGAGTAAAAATTCATTTGAAAAATGTCTTGGATTCACAAATTGAACCCCCAATTTAATTAATTTGAACACGTAGGCTAAGACGACATGAATTAGTAAAAATTTGATAAAGATTGATGCAAAAAAGCATCTCCAAACTTCCTAGATTTCAAATGGTGGCCAAATTGGTGAAATGCATGGCTACCATCGATTTGTTCCTCAACTTCAAATTTGATCCCTTCATGTGGCAGATCTAGGTAAAAACATGCCTCGGGACATCTTTTTACCTTTTTACTACTTTTGGAAAATTTGCACAATTTATTGATTTCCTCCGTTGCTCCACCGATGAGATTTGAGCCTAACACGTGGTCCAATATGATTGTATATGGAGTCGCAACTCAATTTTACACATTTTTCATCTCTCTTGAAAAAAGGAAAATGTTTCACTTTTCCTCCGCCAGCCCACACCTTCACTTCAAGTTTATAAAGTGGGTCCCAATGGAACCTTGGGTCCCTTTATGCCTTTAACTCCCTTTTCCCTCAAAGGGAAAAATTTTCACTTTTCCTCCACCAACCCGCACCTCCACTATTGACTTCTCAAATGAATTTTGAATTTTTACCCTTGGGCTTGTGGGTTAGTTTGATACTTTGAGTCATTTGAATACAAGAGGAAAAATTTCCAAGTTTCCCTCGATGATCTACCTCCATGCCTCTTTGAATTATCAAACTACCACGTGTCACCACAACACACCTTGAGGAGGTCCCTAAAAATTTGATACCTTGAATGAGCGCAGGCTCGCCATGTGTCCTATTCTAGCAAGATTTGTCTAAATGCTTGAATCTCAGTGAAAGGCACCATGTGTCATACTCTGAGGAAGTCTCCTTTTAGCTATTGAAAAGTCTAAGTAAAATGGAAAGAAAGCAGAGGCCTCCACGTGTCATCCTAGTGCTTCTTTAAGATGGTGCCCAAAGCAAAGACCTTGAATGAGCACGAGCTCGCCACGTGTCCTATTCCGCCAAACTTCTCCAACTGCATAAATGTTTTTCCAAGTCTGGCCAAGTAGCAGAAGCCTCCATGTATCCTCTCGGTGCTACTTCAAAGTCAGACCAAAAAGTTGATTCTCAAACGAGCGTTGTTCACCCACGTGGACATATTTATGAGTTGAGGCCTTTTATAGAATTTTTGAAGTATTTAGTTGAGCCGCATCCAACCAAAAGGTACCACATCCCCTATAGATGCAAGGATGCAAGTTTGACTAGGAGAAAATGCTCACAAACCATAAAATATAGAAACATGAGCATTTGAGCCTGGAAAATGAATTTTTCTTCAATGACAGAGAGTTTAGATTGTTACAAGGCTCAAACACGATCCTTAGGGACACATCAACTCATCCTTCTTCAAGTATTTCAAGGTAGAAATGTCAAGAACACAAATTCTAACTGTGGCAATAGAGGGAATAGGAAAACGTGAATTTTTGAAAGGACAGAGCCCGGGGAACCCAAAATACAAACATTTTCTAGAGGAACAAAGAAACTAGGAGACAAATATGGACCCATACATGATCTTTGACCTAGGGGCAGACTAAAAATGACAACAAAGACTAGTCAAGAAAAATCATGGGGAAGGATAAAATGACAGAGGCCGTAAATCAATAAATTTCTAAGGGCACAAATGGGGCAAGATAATTTGAGCACCAATATATACAAATTTTATTTAAACAATCAATAGAAGAAGTAGGAGTTTCTATCTTTCTTTGACTAAGGGGTTTCTTGATACTTTGTTATCAATAAATTCTATTTAGTCTTATCATTATTTATAATTTTTCTTCTCATTAATACATGTGATGAAGTTGTTATCCAAAATAAGCCCCTTGCTTATTTTTTCCTAACTTCCTTTCATTCCTTCCTTCCTTGTGCCTCAGTTGAATTTTTCCACTTTTTAGGCACTCAAAATTTTCTAGAAATGGCTTCATCAAATAGAGAATTTCCTCACCTTTCCAGAAAGGTAAAATTTTCCTTCTAACTCCTTGTATTTTGCAAGTTATGGCTCGACGGAGTTTTTGAGGGAAATTTTCCTAGGAAGTTTCGCGACCAATAAGAAGGTGCCATGTGGCAATGTAATGGCGGGTTGGTGGAGGTAAGTTAGAAAAATTTCCAAAGTTCTCGGTCAGGGTGCAAAGAAAAATTTTGGCCCAAAACCCCACGAACCAATAGAAAGATGACGTGTGTCCATAAGGCTGGTGGGAGTCGGAGAGGCAAAGAAAACCTTTTCTTTTTCCAAAATTTGTAAAGGGCGCAAGGGAAAAATTCAGCCCAAAGGCCCACCAAAGAGAAAATGAAGGCTTTGATAGAAGCCCAATGGACTAATCAAGGTGTGACATGTGTCTTATTCTCGGTAGAGGTCGGGGCACAGGGAGAATTTGGCAATTTTTCCAAAGTGATCGGTAGTATCAAAGGAAATTTTGGAGTGTGCGCTTGAGAAAATAGGAGGATGACACGTGGCGGTAGAATGGCGGGGTAGTGGAGGAATTTTAGAAAATTTTCCAAATTTCAAAAATCCTAAAATGTTCATTTGAACCTGCAAACCAACAAGAATGTGCCACGTGGCATCAGAGGGGCGAGGGGCATATTTCTTTGGGAAAATTTTCCCAAATTCAAAAAAGGGGAAAATTTTGGGTTTCGGCCCGCGACCGGATTTTTGCCCTGTTTTGCCCTAAATCTTCAAAGGGGCATATCTTTCAATCCAGAGCTAAGTTTTCCTTGATTCTAGTGTCATTAGAAATCTATTAAAGTTCTCTACATGATGGAATCTTCAATTTTGTTTTTTAATGGAGTTTGGTGAGAGAAAAATGATAAAACACCTCTAGCATGGGGAAAAGAGTAGAACCGACATTCAACCACCATTTTTAATGTAGTATGGCTTCCATTCTTCTCCAGCATGTTCAAAAATCTTGGAGAATGAAATTTTAAGGGCACCCATGCTATTTTCATGAATATGGTTAGTGGTTGAATGATTCCTTTCATTTTTCCCATGTTTCTCCTTCTTGGCTTGGGTTTTCATTGTTAAAAGCCATTTTTGGGCTCATTTGTAAAGGGTTGGACATTTTTATGATCTGAAGGCTCACTCCTTCACCCTGAAAAGTGAATTTGTGGAATACCAGACCTATTTTAGGACTGAAATATGTTTTCTACCTCCTTGTTGTTGTAATGCATTGTATTTAAAGATGGAAATGACAATGCAAGCTTTGTGAATGATTTTTCAATCCTTTCTTGTGTTGTTTGATTCATTATGATCCTTTATTAAATTTTAGTAATTTGTGAATGATGTATGTTGCATTGGTATAATCTGTGTCAATTTTTAGAAGTAGATGTTCATCACTCCTTTGGTGTATCACCTTGTTATTTTAGTTTTATCTTCTTTTCTCTCTTCTATCCTTGTCTCCTTGGCAAAATTAGAGTAGGATTTTGAGTTAAACCTCTACAAATTTCATGTATACATCTGATTAGAGGAGTAGAGGAACCAACCTTTAATCTGGAGAGTTTTTTCCCATTTTTGCAAGTCCCACACTTGGGGAAAAGATTCAATGTTGTGCAATCACACTGGATGCCCATTATCAAACTAGAAATCTAAGAAAACATCTAGGGGTGCTGCTGATTTGCACTAGAATTTTAGCATGCCCAATGGGACCTTAGAGGTCTTCATCTTCATTACAACAAAGTTGATGTGCATTTGTTATAAATTTCTTGCTTAAAAGAGCCCTGATTTGCATATCTGGAGACTCCAAAGGATAAAATCAACTGATTTCAGTAGTCCAAGTCTAAAGATTCATGATAAGGATCCAAACAAGGTCAAGGGCTAGAGAAGAAGGATTTTCTGAGTATCTACACTTATCCCCAGGAAGAAGAGAGAGGGGAAGAATTAAAAGGTCTCCATCTCCACCAAACAGAACTCTATCAACTCCTTCACCTGGTAGACCTTTCACCCAATCAATAAGAGTTCTCAGGCCAATCAGAATGGCATAACACAACCCTTATGTCAAATTCACTGGCACCAATCCACTTTCTCTCAATGCACAAAATCTAGTTCCGAGTTGCAAAAGTGAAGAACATCTCATACTTTACTGGGGAAAATTAGACCACTCCTGGTGATCATGTCAAAGGCATTGCTAATGTTTGTGCAATCCATGAGATTGTTGAGATGCAAATTACTATCAAATTTTTGGCATCTTCATTCAAAGGGAAAGCCTTGTAATGGTTTAGGATCCTTGGGGCAGGCTCTATCCAAAATTGGAACCAGTTGTGTATAGCTCTCCATGAGCAGTTTGGAGAAAAGGGAGATAATTTGTCTCTATTGGAACAACTGACAACTATCAAGAGAGCTCCCAATGAGCAGCTAACAAACTTCAATTTCATATTTCAAAGGACCTGGGATAGAATTCTAGTGACAGTAAGGCCAACAACTGAAGGTGCTTTCTTATACTATCTCAAAGCTTTAAATTCTGATATTTCTATGTTAATCCAATCCATGAGAGGTGCAAATATACCTGCATCTTATAGCATTACCATTAGGGGTGAGAATTGTTTGATCCAAGCTGGTAAACTGGTGCCTAGGCCTCCCATGCCCTTATATCCAAACTTAGAAATCCCAAGCACTAGTCAAGCACCTACTTTAGCTCCTATTCCCACTCCTAGAAATCAGAGTTCAAATGAAACTTCTACTTCATCCTCTAGTGCCTCAAATGAACTTCAAGAAGTCATGAAACAATTACAAAATTTAGGCAATGAGCTGGTTACACTCAAGAGGCAGCAAGCCCAAAGTTTTAGACCTTCTTATCAATCTCAAACTCAGCCTAATAGGCAACCATATCAGCCTAATAGGCCACCCAATCTAGCTGCAAATAAAAATCAAGTAAGGCCTCCTGCTAATAGACCATTTCAGCCCTATAACCCCAATGTTGCATCTACCTCTAAAGCCTTAGTGCCAGTGTAAAATAATATAGCTCAAGAGTATGATTGGTGTTTCCCATGCAATGAACCTCATAACTAGTCTATGTGCTTCAATGGTGCTTTGAACCAAGATTTGATGATGACAAAACTAGTGTAGAAAGTGAGGTGAGTAAAGAAACAAACCAACAAGAAGGAACATCTCAACAAAATATAACTCCAAATGAGAATACACTTATAAATTGGCAAGCTAAAGATTTTTGTGGTATGAATCAAAAAATTTCTCAAAATGTAGCAGCTAACACATGGTCAAAGAAGAGGAATATTGGTGAAGGGAAGTCATTAGCTCCAGGTGATCCACAACCTTCCATCACTCCACAAAGTGTTGGCAAGCAAAATGTAGTTCCAAATGTGCAAGGACAGCCCAAGCCACCTTCTAGACCAGCTCAAATTCCAGCTATTGTAGCCCATGTACAAGAAAAGAATGTGCAGGATAAGGGGCAACAAAGATATGTTTCATCCCCATTTAGCATCATTGAACAAATGAAGAATACAAATGTGAATATATCTATGTGGGAATCACTATCCATCCTAGGCCAAAGGGATCTACTACAAGCTGCCATGAAGAATTGGTCAACTTCAAATCAGCAAGCTCATATGTAAGAGAAGGTACTCACAAATGTTGCTCAGCTGAGGGGAAGCTTGGAGGACAACAAGGTAAAGTTTTGAAGCCCCCTCCATTCTATGTTTCATTGATCATTGGGGATAAACTAGTACATAATTGTATGATTAATTCTGGGGAAAGTAGTTTTGTGATGCCCAAGAAAATAGCTGATCAGTTGGGCCTCCAATATGAATTCATATCCAAAGGGGTGGTGCAATTGGATGGGACAACAGTAACAACAATTGGGGTAATTAAATATTTGAGCCTCACTTTGCATGCATGCCCCAATGTCACTGTGTTGCAAGATGTGTCAGTGATAGATTTACCACCACTTTTTCCCTATGTTTGTCAAGGGATTTCATAGCTAGAATTGGAGGCTATTTATCTATTGATTGGTCACACATGTTGTTTCTGGACTAGATATGGAACCAAGGCCATAATCAGGTTTGAACCTATTGCAAACTTTCACATTGAGCCTCATACTCCAAGCCCAATCAATGCCAATTGTTTAGCACTTGATCAAGAGGAATATCCAGGCATAGATGAAGCTGACACCAAAGTTGGAAGCATCCTAGATTTGACTCTTGATGAATGGGCAAGCAAGGTACATGCTTTTGATCCCTACAAGGAAATAGAAGAATCTGAACTAGGAGTTTATTGCATGCATGAAGAAAATTAGCCTATTCCTAGCATCACCAAGCCAGACCATAAAGATTACCATAAAGTTAATTTTAGTTTGCATATTCTAACAACACTGTTGAATATGAAGCTTTGATACAAGGATTGCATTGATAAAGAAAGAGAGGTATAAAAAACTTACAAGTATTTAGTGATAATGATCTGATTATTAATCAGGTTAAAGGACAACATGCTACCAAAAATGATCTGCTCAAGTGTTATAAGAATAGGGTGTGGGAACTCATTGAGGATTTTGAAGGCTTTGGCAACAACTCCATCCCTAGGAAAGAAAATGAAGCTACTAATAGGCTTGCAGCAATTCGAGCAGCCTTGTATGTTGTGGAGAGTATCAAGGAAAATAAAGTGCAGCCAAACATTCATGTGATTGTAAGGCCATCAGTGCCAGACAATAATATAAGTTGGCAAGTGTTTGAAAGTGACCAATAAATCATCAATTTCTTGCAAGAAGAAGCTAAGTTCTCAACCAAAAATCAGGAAAAGTTAGAACAGCAGTATGGTGATCAAGTGGTACAGCTGAGAACCAATAAATTACCAAAAGGACTTGTCACTTTGGAGTCCATATTTAATCCTAATGATCAATTTAGGAAAGAGAAAGCAAACATCCAAGTCAAGGGAGAAGATTCAGTGCCCATCTCGGTGGGAGAAGGCAAATCACTTCAAATTGGTAAAGTGGCAACCAAGAAAGAAAGGTATGAGTTCATGCAACTTTTCCAAGAGTTCTCGAGATATATTTGCTTGGAGCTATGAATACTTGAAAGGTTTCAACCCCAAGCTAGCTCAACACACAATTGAATTAGATCCAAGTGCTAAACCCATCAGGAAAAAACAAAGACCGGTTAATCCACACATGGAGCCTCTCATGAAGAAGGAATTGAATAAGTTAATAGAGGCAAGTATCATATTTCCCATCAAGCATTCAAGATGGGTTGCAAACTTAGTTCCAGTTAGAAATAAGAGTGGAGAAATCAGGTTGTGTAGACTTTAGAGATTTGAATAGAGCATCCCTCAAGGATCATTACCCACTCCCTTCTATGGAGAATATTTTGCAATTTGTCTAGCTCTGAGAGGTTTTCTTTGCTAGATGGTTATTCAGGGTATAATTAGATCATAGTAAAGGAGGATGATCAGTTCAAAACACTTCACCACCAAATTGGGAACCTATGCATATAGGAAAATGCCATTTGGGTTGTCTAATGCTGGAGCTACCTTCCAAAGGGAAATGGATATGGCGTTCAAGTGATTGATCAAAAAAATAGTGCTAATATACCTAGATGATATTACTTGTGTTTTCTAAAAGTGCAAAGCAGATCATCTCTTTCATTTGAGACAAGTGTTCCAAAGATGTAGAAGATTTGGGAATCCTTGAATCCCAAAAATGTATTTTCCTAGCTCGTGAAGGAAAGCTCCTAGGCCACATTATTTCCAAAGAGGATTAGCAATTGATCTAGAAGGGTTGAAACAATAAAATCACTGCCATTACCAAGCAATAAGAAGGCCCTTCAAAGTTTCTTGGGAAGAATCAATTTTGTTTGAAGGTTTGTTCCAGACTTTGCAGCCCTTGTCAAGCCAATAACTATGATGTTGAAGAAAATTATGGCTTTCAAATGGATAGTTGAAGGTAAGGCAAGTTTTGAGGCAATCAAGGAGGCTATCTCACAAGATCCAACTCTCATTAACCTAGATTTATCTAAGGATTTTATCCTTTATGCATTTGGAGGTGATGATACAATTTCTGTAATTTTAGTACAACAGAACAAAGAAAATGCAGAGCATCCAATTGCCTTCTTTAGCCAAATCTTGGAGGACTATGAGGTGAGGTATTCTTTCATTGAGAAGCATGTTCTTACAATGATTAGGATCTTGAAGAAATTTAAACATCTAGTTTCAAACAACAAGGTTCAACTACTGGTTTCTCATGTGGGAGTTAAAGACTTCCTCCTCAACAAAGACCTAAATGAAAAATGTGTAGGGTGGATTACTCGTGTCATGGAGTATGACATTGAGATCAAAGTCACCAAGCTGGTCTAAGGAAAGGGATTGTGTGAGTAGCTGGTCTTGAGCAAACCAATGGAAGCAATCAATGGGAAGGATGTTGTTTTGGCATTGCAAGACAACCAAGAACAAAGAGGTGTTCAAGAAGAGAATGATGGTGTGCTCACTCCTTGCTAGACTCAAGACATAATGCACTTATTAAAAATAGACCTATGCCCTCCAGAGATAAACAAAACCAAGAGAAGACACTTCAGATTTCAGGCTATTCCATATGCACTTTTTGATGGTGTCTTGTTTAAAAGGTATATAAATGGAGTTCTGCTGAGATGTATTAGGAAAAATAAAATTGATATAATGTTATAAGTGTTCCATGGTGGGTTCAGCTAGGGGTCATTTTTCTCCAAGAGTGATAGCCCTCAAGATTATGAAGGCTGGCTATTATTGGCCCAAGGTGTTTAGTGATTGTTATGCATGGATCAAGAGGTGAAAAAATTGTGCATTATTCACAGGAAAGGAAAGGTTAGAAGCCCTTCCATTGCACCCAATTTTAGTTGGCCAACCATTCATGCAATGGGGTTTGGACTTCATTATATTCATTAACCCAAACTCAAGGCAAGGACACAAGTGCATTCTAACAACAACAGACTAGTTCACCAAATGGACTGAGGTAGTGGCACTCAAAGAGGCAAATGAATCTAGCATTCTAGACTTCTATGAGGGGATAATAACTATATTTGGTGTACTTGACACTACAATATCAGATAATGCATTAGAATTCATAGGATCAAAGGTAGTTGAATGAGCTGTTAAAAATGGGATCTATCTAAGCACTTCATCACAAATATTACCCTCAACGTAATGGCCAAGCTGAGTCTACCAACAAAAACCTATTAAGGATCATCAAAAGGACTCTTGATGAAAATCAGAGGACTTGACACACTAAACTTAAATCAGCCTTATGGGTTGATAGGATAACTTCAAAGAGATCCACGGGTAACTCGCCATTCATCCTTATTTATGGAAGAGAGGCAATTTTGCCTATGTCACTTGAGTTGTCAATGTTGGAACTCATGATGCAATTGGAATTTTTGGAGTTTGAACCCATGGAGGTTAGATATGCAGAATTGATGGAACTCCAAGAAATCAGAGAGCATGCATCCTAAACAATGGAGAAGGACCAAGCCTTGATCAAGAGAACCTTTGATAGGAAAGCTAAGGCTAGAATCTTCCAAGTTGGAGATTTAGTGTCGAAATGGGATGCAGGCCGAGTAAAGCCAGGAAGGCATTCAAAGTTTGATGCCAATTGGAGTGGGCCCTATATGATCACAAAATGTAAGAACAACAATGCCTTCCAATTTTCTACATTGGATGGTCAAGAACTGCAGATTCCAGTTAATGGAATCCATCTAAAGCATTACTACTAGAAGGGAAACTCTTCACCTTGTACATATTAGCTTATATTTTCATTCCTCCAAGTTCTTGTGCACATTATTTTGTTGTAGCTTAGTTTTACATTTCCCTAAGTGATTTGGCACAAGATTTTTGTCCCAAGGATGCATATTTTAGGCCATGTTACAGATCAAGTGATTTTCTACTCTAAAAATCCTCTTTCTAGAAATTTTCTAATCAGTTGAGAGTACCAAGTAGTTAATTTGATGACTCCATTGCCCAATGGATTGATTTAGGTAGCTTATCATTCATCTAGCAGGAAGATGACCCCTTGAGTCACCAAAATTATTATCCAAAATAAGCCCCTTGCTTATTTTTGCCTAACTTCCTTTCATTCCTTCCTTCCTTGTGCCTCAATCAAATTTTTCCACTTTTAGGCACTCAAATTTTCTAGAAATAGCTGCATCAGATAAAGAATTTTCTCACCTTTCTAGAAAGGTAAAATTTTCCTTCTAACTCCTTATATTTTGCAAGTTATGGCTCGACGAAGTTTTTGAGGGAAATTTTCCCTGGGAAGGTCCGTGACTAATAGGAAAGTGCCACATGGCGGCGGAATGGTAGGTCGGCGGAGGTAAGTTAGAAATTTTTCCAAAGTTTCGGTGGGGGCACAAATAAAAATTTTGGCCCGATGCCCCGTGAACCAATAGAAAGATGACGTGTGTCCATAAGGCCAACGAGAGTTGGAGAGGTGGAGAAAACCTTGTCTTTTTGCAAAATTTGTAAAGGGCGCAAGGGAAAAATTTGGCCCGAAGGCCCGCCAAGGAGAAAATGAAGGTTTTGATAGAAGCCTCATGGACTAATCAAGGTGTGACACGTGTCCTATTCTCGGTGGAGGTCGGGGGCATGGGGAGAAGTTGGAAATTTTGCCAAAGTGATCGGTAGTATCAAAGCAAAGTTGGAGTGCATGCCCGAGTGAATAAGAGGATGACACGTGGTGGCAGAATGGTGGGGCAGCGAGAGGAATTTTGGAAAATTTTCCAAAATTAAAAAAAGTGTAAAATGTCTATTTGAACCCATGGACCAATAGGAATGTGTCATGTGGCATCGGAGGGGTGGGGGCATAGTTTCTGGGAAAATTTTCCCAAATTCAAAACAGGGAAAATTTTTGGGTTTCGGCCCGCCAACCTGATTTTTGCCTTATTTTTCCTAAATCTTTAGAGGGGCATATCTTTTGATCCAGAGCTCATTTTTCCTTGATTATGGTTTCATTGGAAATTTATTGAAGTCCTCTACATGATGGAATCTTCAATTTTGTTTTTTGATGGAGTTTGGTGAGAGAAAAATGAGAAAACACCTTTGGCATGGGGAAAAGAGCATAACCGACATTCAACCACCATTTTTAATGCAATATGGCTTCCATTCTTCAGCATGGTCAAAATCTTGGGGAATGAATTTTAAGGGTACCCATGCTATTTTAATGAATCTAGTTAGTGGTTGAATGATTCCTTTCATTTTTCCCATGTTTCTCCTTCTTGGCTAGGGTTTTCATTGTTAAAAGCCATTTTTGGGCTCATTTGTAAAGGGTTGGACATTTTTATGATCTACAGGCTCCCTCCTTCACCCTAGACAAGTGAATTTGTGGAATATCAGACCTCTTTTAGGACTAAAATATGTTTTCTACCTCCTTATTATTGTAATGCATTGTATTTAAAAATGGAAATGATAATACAAGCTCTATGAATGAGTTTTCAATCCTTTCTTGTGTTGTTTACTTCATTTGATCCTTCATTACATTTTAGCAATTTGTGCATGATGTGTGTTGCATTTTTATAATCTGTGTCAATTTGCAGAAGTAAATGTTCATCACTCCTTTGGTGTATCACCTTGTTATTTTAGTTTTATCTTCTTTTCTCTCTTCTATCCTTGTCTCCTTCACAGAATTAGAGTAGGATTTTGAGTTAAACCTCTACAAATTTCATGTATACATCTAATCAAAGGAGTAGAGGAACCAACCTTTAATGTGGATAGTTTTTTTCCATTTTTACAAGTCCCACACTTGGGGAAAAGATTCAATGTTGTGTAATCGCACTGGATGCCCATTATCAAAATAGAAATCTAAGAAAACATCCAAGGGTGCTGTTGATTTACACTAACAGATGTTTCTAAATAATGTGTGTAGGAATCGATCTTCTACCTACAACATTGGTTCTCCTACCCCAATTCTCACTCCCTTTCCCACTTTTATACAAATTCTTCCCTAAGAAAGATATTGTTATCTTTGTGTAGGGTCATTGGAGTGCCCCTGTTGGATCCCGGTTGAAAGATAACCATAGAAATCCATATTTTCTCATGCATGAATATATGGCATCTTTACTAGTTAAGTAGAGGGACTTATATTCCTAGAATGTTGGCAAAACATCCACAAGTTCTTCCACCCGAAACTTTTTCTCACTAATAGACAATATTGCACCTGACCTTATACTACTATTTAGAAGATTCTAAAGTGTAAAAGTAATACTTAATCCCACCTTTTGGCTACCTTTTCTTATCTTTTATTTTGTATTTCTCACATCACTTCCAATGCTTATCAACCCATTTTCTAACTTCCCCAAGTTTCTATCCCTAAAATAATGCACCTCGGGCTGTCTTGGGCACCTCGAGGCATCTTGGTCCCACCCATGGTGCCCTAGTCTAAACATAACCTATTTTACTCACTTTTTTAGGTCACTTCTAGTTGTTGTTCATCCTTATCTTCTTCCCGGTCATCCTTGTTAAACTTGAGAACCCTATAAATATAAAGCTTATAAGACCATAATAAGGGTCCTAGGTCTTCACATCATATCACTACTATCACTCCATCTAGGGCTGCATCTATTGCATCACTTACATCCACATAGTACCATAAATTCATCTAGGAAGTCTTTATCACACACATTCTTAGATAAGGGATTATATACATTTTATTCTACTATCTACATGTTCTATAAATATTATAGCTCACTATTTCACAAAGTGTGACTGACACGAGAGCACCTAGTGCACATCATACACACACTCACTAGAACTACATCAGGGTCTGTAATGTAGTGCAACACTCAAAGTGATAAATCCACCATTTTGGTGGTTGAGGTCAGTTTGACCCCTTCTTCTTCTTGTGCAGGGAGGCATCTAGTTCACACAACGAATCTAGTGCAACAAACAAAGAGTATTTAGAGACACTTAACGATCATGCTAAATTAGGTTTTTCAGCATTTACGTTGTTCCAATCACCTAGACTACAAACCAAGGCACCCCAGTACACTCCTAGGTGCCTGTGTCACTTTAGATAGTCTGGATCTTCCTTCGCAAGGCCCCTGAGTGTTTGTCCGCATTATCAAGTCTCGCTCTAAAGCATGACAAACTCCTTTTATCGCCTAAGTCTATTCCTTACTCTTATCTTACATATTAGGTTTTGATTTCACTTATAATGTTTTATTTACATTTATTTTATATTGCTTTAGTTCATTTACAAGCTTTTTAGTCCTCCTATTTAGATTAACACTAGAACCCTAAATACCCCATTTAGAACCTTCTTTATTATTGTTAATCAAATTAACATGGAAGGCAGCCAATACTCTAAAAAGGAGCTAAAAGAATTTAAAGGCAAGGTAATTTCTTGGGAAATACCTAAGAACCAAAAATCTCATGTAGGCTAACTCCTATGAAGTATATGCACAATTATGAAAGAACCTATATTTCATAGGATTTTGAGGAAGGGAAGTTACTTCCTTGAATTACTCAAGGGCTTCGCAATACATCAACATTAGGAGGTAACTCCTAGAAATGAAAGTCCTTCAGTGAAAGTGGGTTGTCCCTAGCCTAGTACCATAGGTGATTGCTAGATGTGTTTTCCTTTCCATTGTGTGTGTCTTTCCCATTCCGTGTGTGTTGTGTATTTATTTTCCTTTTTTGTGTGTGTTTCTCTCTCTCTCTCTCTCTCTCTCTCTCTCTCTCTCTCTCTCTCTCTCTCTTGTAAGTTGTACATGACTCCATAGGGCCCAATGGATAAGGCACTAATCAATGTATTATATGTTGAGATTCTAGGATTCTTTATGTCATGTATTTTCAGCACTCAATTCATAACATGTCCCCAAGCTAGATCCAATTGTTTTCATGCAAATGTGCAACAAGAAAATTCCCAATTTTCAAGCATGACAATGATACCCTTATGTCAAAAATTTTAGATCCTACCTTTCCAAGACACCCCAAGTCCACCCATCCTTAACACCAAGCATTACCTAGTCCACGTAATGGTCCTCAATTAGATTTCCATCCAATCCCCTAGCTTATTTAGGAATGAAAAGTCATTCCCCTAGGTGGTTTTAGGAGTTTGTGAAGAATGCCTAGTTTTGAGTAGTTTTGGGAAGGGCTATCATTGGCCTTCTTGGGACTAGTGCACCTCCCCGGAGTGGAAAAGAAGGAGCCAAATCAATATAGAGATATTTTGGATGATTTAGAAAGTGTAGACACAAAATTGGGTCACACTCCCCTTGGTCCCTTATCAAATAATCACCTTGAGCACACTCACCTAACCATGGCTCCTTTCACCCCAATATTAATTTAATTAAATTAATTAAATTAATCCATTTCCTCACAATATTTATTATTTAAATATTCTAATTAAGATAATTCTCACACCACCACCTCACCTATATAGCTCACCTAGCCACCTCCCCCAAATCTATTCTTAATATGTTGCCATAACTAACTAAGACCTACCTAAACCCTAAAATCAAAGCCTACATTCCCTCTAACCACATTCCCACCCATTAGAAAATAAGCTTCCATTCTAATCTGCGAAGAAGAAAACAAACAAGATCCAAGAAATCAAGCAGATCTACCCATTTTAGAAAACCTAGAAAATCCTGCCCTAACTGATGCTGGTTACCTAAACCATCGCCAGTCAACCTGGAACCATCGTCAATTACCATTTATTCCCCAAAAAAACTTTATTTCAAGGTTGGCACATTCATAGAGAAAAAATGAGACTAGAGCTACATGCAAGTAGAACTAGCATTCACACATGCATCCAAACATCCACAACCAACATCAAATGAAATCATAAAGCCACTTGCATTCATGGCAGAATCCTGGGAAGCACCATCACCACATTAAACTTCATTCATTTGATCAACCGTCATTTCCATCTAGCCATCAAGCTCATACAACACTAAGTATTTTGTTAACCATCATTCATCTACTTTCATTTTAGTAAGCTTTGTTACCTCTATTATCAGTTTCTACTTGCATTCCCATTCTCCCATCATTTACCTTCATGAAAACTTGATCATTCCTTCACCCACACCATTAAATTTCCCATACCAATGTTAAAGACCTTTGAGTATACCTAAGATTTCCATAAACCTTTTCATTGCCCTCTTCATTGCCATTTAGCCTCAGATCTGTCCTTACAACAAGGTTTTAATAAGTTTCTATCACCCAACTATACCGATGCTGGTTACCCATGACCATCTTTGGTCCATCCTAAACTGTCATCAGTTATACATTACCTATGTCAATCTTTGTGTTCTACCCTTAAACCAAGAATAGAGCCTAAATTCCCCACCAAATACCCAAAATCACCCAAAACCAAACCCTGACTAGTACCAGTACTCTAACAAAGACCTTTCCCTTCAGATTCAATCATAGCTTAGCCTGTTGTGAATGAATTTTCTTATTGTATTCAAATGAGATACCTAAATCATTTTAGCTATAGTAGGATTTCATTTATTGTTAACAATGAATTGTTTTAAATGGTGTATTGGAAGCCTTCTAGGGAGTATCACACCTCCCGAAACTAGCATATACTAGGCAGTCTACTTTCATATGCTATTTAATCTCTTTTAGTATTCTTTTTGTTCATTTAGGTAGTTCCTCCTAGCCAAAAGGAATCTCTCATGATCAACTATGGATCAATAAGTCATACATGTGGAACAACCTTCAACAATCTTTAACATGTATTCCTCCTAGCCCTTTTACCCTTATCTATTTTGTCAATATTCAAAGAAACGCTCTAAGAATCAGGAGAAACATTTAGGCATGCTTGATGGGACCCATTCGGGGTTCCTTACATTTATTCATTTCTAGGTGAAAAGATTGTATGTTTGTTTCCTTTCTAAAAGGTTCTCACATTAAATTTCTCCCCTGGAATCTTCTCTTCTTTCTATTGTCTCAAAGCAATCATGTTTTTGTGCTATAAAAATAACTCTTCTTCTCTTTCATTTGTACTACATTAGTGAAAGATCATACTCACTCTTGTTCATCTTTTTTGTGTCATCAAATTTAATATTTCAATTTGGGCTTAAAATCAATTACATTTCACTTTAATTTACTACATTATCTCACATTAAATGAGGGAAACCTATATGCTGGAAGTCATGCCCAACTGATGGTTGACAAAAGAATCGTAGAAAGCACATTCTCTTTCTCTCTGAGTCTTACCAAACTACACAAATTTAAATTAACACATCTTTCTTAAATAACATCTTACCCGGGAACATCTATCAGTGATCACATGGTTCGATTGGCAGGTACTCCCTAACTCATTGCTCCTGTCAAATAATTATCTTAGGAGACATCCCACCCCCACCATAACATACCTGAAACCTCTCCTTTTAGATATCCTTCTTCATAGGATGCTTTCCCAACCAAAAAAATTTGATGTAAATACATAACATTCAAATCCTTAATAACGTAAGTTGAACAAACATAAAGGAAATCACACTTTTAGGATCATATTTTTCATAGTTTTTACTTGGCTTGTGTTTTGAGGTGAGAGGACATGTTCTTCATTTTTTTATGTTTCCTTGCATGCTCCTCATCATAATTGGTGTATTCCAACATTGTCTGAGTGTGCCTGGACCCCATTTTCATCATTCTTAGAATTCTAGGTTTGATTCCACACTTGATTTTAAATCACAACCACCTTTTCTTCATCTCTTGTTTCAATTTCACAGTAACCGGTGTCGGTCTAGCAACCATTGCCGATAACCCTCTCGACCATCACCGGTTTTTTACCTAATCATTAGTTTACTATTATTTTGGTTAACCTACCCAAAAGGACACTTGTTTCATATTCTTTGTTATTTAGAGTCTCTGTAACTCTCATTATCTTCTTTATCCAAATAAAATCCATCTGCATCTTATCTACCTAGCAGTTATTATCCTTTTGCCTTGTTTTGGCAAATTGTTCTTTTTCCATAGTGGCCAACCACGGTTACTTGTGACTGACGTCAGTTTACCTAACCGCATCGATTAGCTCTGTTTGATTTTCTAGCTGCCATTTATACCCAATCAACCTACCACTACTTGTTTTTCCTATTTTCTGTTGTATTTCTATGTCATTTAAAGAAAGTAGTCCCACCAAATCAGTACTCATTCACATGGTGCTGACTCATAACCAAGAAAACACCCTCATATTCCACACTAGTTGTCAACCACTCCCACCTAGTCCTTCACCACCTTCCATTATATCTCTCATGGATCCTAGCCAACCTATCACTATCACCATAGGTGAAGAGGAGTTCACGAATGAGATCCCCTACCTGACGCTTTATCTTTCCCTCATCTACCGAGATTGGGTCATTTGATTTTATCTTTCCCATTCATCCACTCAAGATGCCTTGGGTCACTTGATATACATTTCATAATGCCCGTATCTATCCCTCGACTCCTCGTTCCTACTTCCACGTTATACCTTCTTAGACCGCACTACCTCATCTACCTATTATCTCACATATAACCATAACGACACAACCCCTTGGTGTTTGAGCCCTACCCCATTTCAAAACTTTGGCCTATTCCATATTCCTAAGCCCCCATCACTACTAGAGTCATGACCTTCCACATTTTCCACCTCCCATCTCATCTATCATTCATTCCGGATACGTACATCTCACTCCCTCATTCTCAACCTACCTGTGGCATCTCCATATACTAGAACCACCTCCATCATATGTAACCTCATCGCTATAGGAGGTACCCATCTCACACCTATAACCATAAGTTGATGATGGAAAAGATGCAAACACAAGAGGCCCGGTTTGGTCGCGATGACTCCCTACCCCATTTCAATGAAAACCCATTTCTTATTCGTCCATATCCTATACAATGGGAGATGCCTAAGTTTAACCTACAAGAAAGAGGACCCATAACAACATTCTTAATTCCTAAGCCCCCATCACTACTAGAGTCACCTCGACCCTTCCACCTTCATATACGTACTATTAGCAGCCTCCCATTTCATCTATCATTCATTCTGGGTATGTACCCCCTATCTCACTCCCTCATTCTCAACCTACCTATGTGGCATCTCCATATACTAGAATGCCACCTCCATCATATGTCCAAAACCAACCCTCTTACACTATAGGAGGTACCCATCCATCACCACCTACCAATGACCTCACCAAGTTGATGATGGACAAGATGCAAACACAAGAGGCATCGGTTTCTGGCTCACACAACTCTCTCACTTACAATGAAATTTCCAATGAGCCCATACACCCATCCATTCTTATTCGTCCATATCCTATACAATGGGAGATGCCTAAATTTAACCACTTCAATAGTAAAGAGGACCCATAACAACATTTGTGGTCTTTCAAACATGGGTGTTATCTGATCACACATGATGACGCTTTGCTTCTGAGGACCTTTCCCATGTCTCTGACCAGGGCCCACGTTGGATTGGTATAGTGGGTTACCTAGACATTCTATCTACTTATTTAATCAAGTAGCCCAAGACTTCTTGGATCACTTCTCTATCAACATTGTTAAGAAGGTTACCATGACTAACCTCTACTCTACTCGTCAATATGACGATGAGTCTATCGCATATTTTTTCTCTCGTTAGTGTAGCCTAATCAATCAACTCACATTCCAACTACCACAAACCGAACTCATAGATCTCTTAACATGGGCTTGTGTTATACATATTTCACCAACCCTGCAGTGTAGACTTTATGGACCTTTAATGAGGCATTCACTATGGCACGAAAGCTAGAGATTCGCGCCATCGACATTTAAAAAAAGAAAATCTAACTCTGAAATAAGAATACAACATTTAAGTCAAATGATACATCTTCTTTTTTGAAACCATAGAATAATTATTCTAAAGCCAAGGGAGCCACTAATGCATTGGTAATCAATGTCATCCCAACTCATCCATCAAATTAGGTTAATCCCTCATCTAATCTTTCTCCTATCTAGAATTTTCAATTCAAACAAGAAAAATGGAAATACAAATCAATTGGAAGCCTTATTCTTCTATTTTAGAAAATCTCATTAAAGCTAGGGCCATTACCCTTCCTCCTATAAAACTACACACTTTGGTTTTGACCCTGCTCACCCCACACTTGCATGGTCAAATAGCATGAATTCTCGTAACTATCATCGGGTAAAAGGTCATAATCACTTTCAAGAACATTATCTAGGAAATGCTTGAGAATAGCAAGTTAGTCTTGGATAATCCGAATGCACCTACCAACCAAAACCTACACATCTTTAATAAACCATATCCTAATCACACCCCTTCTTCTAATAAAACTAGAGAGACCTCAACTAATGATAGCGATACCTACGATGTCCATGTTATTTTTAGTGATGCACCAGTTGCTTCCCAATTGCCTCATATTCCTTCCATAGAGGAAATCCTAGCCTAAAGTCTTCCACCTACACATGAACCCACTTCACCTATTCCTCCACCCACAAAGGAACACCCTTCGTCTCCTCCCTCACCTGTAAAGGAACCTTCTATTAACATTAAGACCACTTCACCTTTGGCTTCTCCACCTAGAGAACCATCACCAGCAGTACCTCTCCAACCCATGGGAGACACTTGTTCATCTCCTCCACCCATAGAGGAGCACCCATCATCTCCTCCACCTATCAAAGATCTAGTAGAAATGTCATTGCCTCTAGGTGACCATTCTCCATCAGCCACCCAAGATCCTACCAACTTACTTTCAGCTTTCTTACCCACAGAGGCTGAATCTAGCGAATTCCCCATTTCTAAAACACATTTTACAGGAATTTCCATTGGATCCACATCAAACTCACCCACAACATTTCCATTTTCACACTTAGCCAATCACTGGATTATGTTGATATAGCCTTACTTTGGGTACATCTTCTACTTCTTCTCTCAACACAAATGTAGATGTCACTTGCTGACACCTCCACTATCTATCCAAAAGTGTTTCAACTAACCGAACCAAACACAACCAAAACTATCACAAATTCCCCCATGATACCACTCATGGATCAACTCACACCTCTACCCATAACCCAGCATGCATCTAC
Organism: Taxus wallichiana var. yunnanensis; assembly: GCA_018340775.1. Taxonomy (NCBI): domain Eukaryota; kingdom Viridiplantae; phylum Streptophyta; class Pinopsida; order Cupressales; family Taxaceae; genus Taxus; species Taxus wallichiana. The sequence goes on from CM031239.1 coordinate 685,942,541, forward strand.
ATCCAAATCCACACCTACATCATCTTCCTTGCCTAAACCTATTACTACTTTAGGGGTCATCCCAATGGCTAGCCTTACTCATCCACCCATCAAATTAGATTTAGCTACATCCTCCAAAACTAACACCAAATTTAACCTGGCCCCTAAATAGAAGAACCAATCCCCTAGATTTCATACCCCAACCTCACCAATCACACCCTTATCACCTTCACCCCTTCCGTCCATCCTAGGACCTCACCCCTCGACCCTGGCTAAGAAACCTCCACCCGCTGGTAAACCAAGAATACAATAGCCCATTTCTCCCTCACAAACCTCTAATATACCTAAGCACCCCACATAACCTCTGCCCACACCAGTAACCTTTTTACCACCCATACCTCTAATACCATCAATAACTTCCTCACTACCCATGACACTTCCTTCCCTGTCCCTCACACCCCATACCCAAACTATGCCATCTACCTCCACAAAGCACCTGGTTATCCCCATGGGTAACCCGCCCTCTTCCACCATCTGCTTTTCCCTCTACATCTCATACACCCATACCACCTTTACCCAAGAAGGTGTAACCTAAAGGAAAAAATCCACTACCCTCCAATAAGGTAGTTAAACCAACCACACACTCTATTTCCAGTTCATCTACCATGCCCCTACCCAAGTAGACATGACCACACCAAACACCAACTTAGTAGCCCAACCCTCTACCCCTCTTGTAAATATTCTTCCTATACAATCAGTTGCACTTGCACCCAAACCCACATTCACCTCCCATTGTGATCCACTAGCGGTATCCTATGCCAAAATCTTAACCAACCTCCTCGAAACTTTTGTCATCACATTACCACCTCTTAGACCTTATGACCCACTCAAACCCAAACCAAAAGGGTCTTATGAAACCAAAAATTTTACCTACCATCATGTGTCGGGACATGATGTAGAGGAGTGTAAAGATTTGAAAGTTTCTCTTGTCTAGTTGTGTCCTTCTAAAGAAAACTTTGATGATGATGACCTTCTCGATGAGGAACCCATTTTTCCAGCACCAGTTTCCATAGTTCTTCCTCATTTCTTACTCAATGACAAAAACCTCCACCCCCACAACTCTTAGAGCCACCCCCAAGATTAAAAATTAACATGGTTCATATAAGAGAGTTGGCCAAATCACCACCCAAATGTCGTTGCACCTAGCTCACTTCACAAGGCTTTTCTCCCCGATAGGTTTCTTCCCGTCATGTCATTATACCACTCATCCTACACCTTCTCCATTTACCCCCTCCCCTCATATTAACATGATCAACATTGTTGCCCATGCTCAGAAAGACAAAGGCAAGGAAAAGGCAACTCACCCACCAACCAACCCCATACCCAACATACCATCTCGCACCCACACCTAAAGCCACTATCTGCAACCCCACACATACTATTTCTAATGGGGTTACACACCACGTGATGCTCAAAAAATTACACCAATCCTCCCTCAAAATGTCCCTATATGACCTCATCCAAACCTCTGAATCCCATCATCAAGCTCTCATGGAGGTTCTTCAATCTATTGAGGTTTTACCAAATGACCCCACATCCGTAGCCTCCATTATTACACCTCATCATGTAGCCTCTCTCACCAAATTACCACCTTCTTCTACACCTCCACCTACTCACCAAGTAGCCACCCTCAACTTCTTAGATGAAGAGATCGCACCACACCATACTAATGACCCTAATCTAGCCCTTTTCATCTCCATCCATATTGATAATATACATGTACGACGTGTTATGATCGATGGGGGTGCTAGCATTAACATCATATCCTCCCATGCATTTGACCAAATGTGCATACCTAACAATTACATGCATAAACATCCCATCATGTTGCATTTGTTTGATGACACTATCACCTCTACACTTGGCACCATCATCCTCCATGTTTACATGGGCCCCGTATTGTTCTAGAGTTATTTTACGTCTTGGAGGGGGAATTTCAATATAACTTGTTGCTTGGTAGACCATGGATTTGTGTTATGGGTTACGTTCCTTCCACTTTGCATCATTATGTGAAGTTTGAGCATGAGGGTCACACCTATACCATTTAGGTTGACCCATCACCTTTCAAAACCTACAACATGCTTTACTAACCTAATGATGTGCTTGTACCCATTAAGGCGTCTACATCCATGGCCACTTCCTCTTCACCTACACCTCCACTCACCAATGATGTTGCTACTACCTCAACTGCACCTAAATCCTCCATCCCTACCGCTGCCATGACCTCCACCTCGACCCATCATCCTCCCAATCAATTAGCTCCACCTCCGATCTAATCTCTAACACATCATCTATCCTAGCTACCCACATATCGACCACCAATCCCTTGGAAGGTTTTTTCAATGCCTCACTCTGGGGGAGTATCACCTATATAATTTCAACACATTCCTTACTCCACAAGAGTATGGAAGCCTTCACCAACACCCTCACTATGATCATCACATAGGAGAGTGTCTCCTTTACGGTCCTCCCCACCTTTGCACCAATCTCACCTATGGGGGACTTGATACTTCCACTTATACACCTGAACCACCATCACAAACCCACCCTTTTCTGTTGACCTCTATTCACTCACCAATCATCATTTCACCCACACCTTCCTGCACCGATGTGCATGGAAAGGTTTTGGATTTGGATTTTACGAACAAGGCCATCATATTTTATTCATGTACTACCCACAAACATAATGACCATAGTGGTATTGGCTTTGTTGAACTACCTACCAAGAAGGCTCGCATTGAACTCGTTGAAGATATCAACCCTTCATCACCTTCTTCACCTACTCCACCTTCTTCACCACCTTCACCACCTTCATTGACAAAGTCGATGGATCTAGAATCCATCCCTCCTAACTTTTTTTTTTCATAAACACCATTTCCTTGGGGCCTCTGACTTATCAACATGAGGGCGAGGCTCCCTCTTCTCTTCCCTTCCTATATCTTGAAATGATCGATGACGATACACCTTCTATTAATGTCATTCAATGTCAAGATGATGAATCTATACTCACCTACCTTGGTGCAGAAGACTCATATATTCAGTGGTCATTACCATTTGAGATGTAAACCATGTTGAATGAATCGACTATTGAGATCAACATCCATACGTAGGATGACCCGCACATTCTAAAGATTGGCTAATATTTAGATGCTGCTGAACAAGAAGCCATCACTTATTTTCTCAAAAATCATAACCATGCTTTTTCTTGGTCTTATGCTAACATGCCCGGTATTGACCCCACCATAGTGGTCCATAATATCGTAACCATTTCCGATGCCAAACCCATAAAACAAAATACGAGGAAGATGCACCCTCGCATTTCTCTTCTAGTTAAAGAAGAACTTCAGTGCCTCCTTTATTTTTCCTTCATCTTACCCTTTGATTATCCCCGATGGATTTCTAACATTATCCCTGTCACTAAGGTGATAGGATGACTTTGCATTTACATGGATTTACATGACCTCAACCTAGCTTGCCCAAAAGATGACTTTCCTCTACTAGGTATTGACCAGCTGGTTAACCTTACTTTAGGCCATGAGATGTTATCACTCATGGATGGTTTCTTGGGTTATAACAAAATCTTGCTTTCCCAGAGGATCAACACAAAACCACATTCATCACCCCTCGGGGGACCTTCTGTTATCGAGTCATGCCTTTTGGCCTTAATAACATTGGTACCACATATCAGCGGGCTATGACTTACATCTTCCATGACATCATGCACCGTATATTGCAAGATTATGTAGATGATCTCCTTGACAAATCTAAATTCCATTTGAGCACCTCGCCATCCTAAAAACCATCTTTGACCACCTCATTAAGTATTGTGTTTGCCTTTAGCCCAAGAAGTGTGTCTTCATGGTTCTCTTGGGAAAGCTCCTGGGATATATCATTTCCTTACATGGTATAGAGGTTGACCCTGCTAAGGTCAAGTCCATTCTCAAAATGCCTCTACCCACTAACCTATGGAAAATTTGTAGCATGCAAGGAAACCTACAGTCTATTCACCGTTTCATTTCACAACTTTCCGATCGATGTCAGCCATTTCATCATCTTCTCAAAAGGGATGTCTCCTTTAAATGGGATGATGACTACCAAAAATATTTTGAGGCCTTGAAATAATACCTTCTCCAACCACCCATACTCATTCCACCTAAAGACGATCAACCCTTTTACCTATACATCTCTGCTACCGATCACTCCTTAGGGGCCATGCTCACTCATCGTGATGAAAAACATAGGGAGTAGGTGGTTTATTACATAAGTCATACTCTTCTAGAATATGAAACCTGATACACCCATGCGAAAAACTTTTCTTAGCCTTAGTTTTCATTGCCACTAAACTCCACCATTACCTACTTAACCACAAAACCTATGGTGTGACTAACACTGACCCCTTATGCTTCATGTATGCAAAACCTTACCAAAATCAATGGGCTGCACACTGGCTTATGCTTTATGGCTGACCTCCACCTCAAATTCATCCATCAAATTATATCCATCAAATATCATGACCCAGCTACTATCATCATCCATCAAAATTCTATCAAGGGCCAAGCTATCACCGACCAATTGGCCGATGCACCTATTTCTCGGGGATCAACCCTATAACTATGACTTTCTAGATGAGTCAATTGCTACCCTTTCCCTAGATGAACCCTCTTACCAAATGACACTCTCCTTTGATGGTTCCAATTGTTAATGTGGGGTGGGGCTGGTGTTATCCTCATTCTACTCAATGGTGAACCCATGCCTTTATCTTTCAAACTTGATTTTGATTATACAAATAATATTGTTGAATACGAAGCACTGTATTGGGTCTCCGGGATGCTTAATCCTTAGATGTTAAGTCAATCAACATATTTGGTGATTCTCAATTGGTCATCAACCAAGTCAATGGTATATACCAGTGTCATAATGAGATACTTCAAAAGTATAAGTAGCATGTGGACATACTTTTGACCACCTTCGACTGTTATGCTCTTTAAACCGTCCCACATTCTGCAATAAATTTGTAGATACCATGCCCTGCTTGGCTTCTTAGATACCCACTTCGCCCACCGAATCTAAAATATTTGTCACCATAAAAAGACTCCAATCACCCTCTTATTTACCTCATGAATTTTACTCTATCAAAACCTGCAACTCCCGACCCGAGTGACCTTTGGTATAAACAATACTCAGACTATCTTTCCCTCTCCATCTTGCCTCCCGACCTCACTCATAATGGACAACGTGCCTTTCTTAAAAGGTATCTTGTTACGTCATCATGGGTGGCCTCCTCTATAAATGTGGCTTTGATTGTATTCTCTTATGGTGCCTTATGAGTTCTGAGATTACTTATACCATTAAGGAAGTGCATGATGGCATATGTGGAGGTCACTTTAGTGGCCTTGCATTTTCTAAGTGTATTATTCACTAGGCTATTACTGGTCGACCCTTAACCATGATTTTTGTGACTACGTTAAGCATTGTGTAAAATTCCAACAACATGCTAATCTTCATCATACACCCAATCATGCCTTACAAGTCACCTGTGACCTTTGGCCCTTCTCTCAATGGGGTTTAGATCTTTTCAGAGAGATCAATCCCCATTCTTCCTAGAGACATCAATGGATAATCACCACTACCGAATATTACACCAAATGGGTTGAAGCCATACCTCTCATCTCCACAAAAGCTGAGAAAATATGTGAGTTCATCAATCATCACATTATTTCTTTGCTTTGGTGTTCCACATTGCCTCATCACTGATAATGAAAACAATTCAAAAATAGGACCTTGTGGAAAATTTTGATGCCTTCGGTATTCAATTAAGTTTCTCATCACCATATTACCCACAAACCAATGGCCAAGCCGAATCCACTAATAAAACCTGAACAAAATTCTCATGAAAGTGGTTAATGATACTGGGAAGGATTGGCATATGCACATTCCTTTCACTCTGTGGGCATACCATAATAGTATTCACACTTCAACTACTACCACTCCCTTTTCTCTGGTCTACGGTACTAAGGTTTTCTTACCTCTCGAAGTCTAGATTCCATCTCTCCACATTTTTCTACAAGACATGCTCAATGACGATGACTTTCGTCAAGATCATTTAGTGCAACTGGAGTTATTAGATGAATGTCATCTTAATTCTCTTGACCATCTCCAAATATACTAAAAATGTATCAAGTGTGCCTATGACAAATGTGTTCATGAATGAACCTTCCAAGTTGGTGATCTTGTCTTGAAGGAAAATCAACATGTAACCAAAGAAGAAAAAAAGTAAACGGGAAAATTTACTCCTAATTGGCTTGGACCATACATTGTGACTCATGCTTATGGATCAGGTGCTTATCATTTATCTTCACTAGATGGTAAACCCGAACCTGAGCCCCTTAATGCCTTGCATCTTGACCATTCTACTATTGACTTTTAGTCCTACCTCACCTTCTACCTCTTTTCATGCTTCGTCCCTTGAGTGCTATTCACTTCCCTCCTTTCACTATGTCATCCCCAATGATTAAACAAGAATCATGTGCATACCCATCACTCTTTTACCCTCTCTTAAATATGTGTACCACGGCTCTGCACATGGCATGATTCTCATGGATACTTTTTGTCTGCTTTCAGATGAGATCCCATGGTTATTTCACCTTGCTTTCTAAATAAGAATCTGATTCCTCACCTTAATCTTGTCCATGATTTAAAATCCCTCACATGGGATCCAACTCCTTGAGTCAAACTTCCAATAAAAATATGACTCCCTCAAAAGGACATCTTTCTCTCTACATCACTACCATAAATAAACTGCTCCCTTGAAGGACAACTATGTAAAGCTTGCTTTAAAAAAATAGAGAATCGAAGCTTCCACATCGATCAGCTTCACGAAGACCTCAAGGAGTTAATTTCCTCATAGAATTCCTACATCGATAAGTCTATCTAAAATACAAGTCAAAATAGAAAACTTTTTCATCATGGACTTGCTCATTGTGATCTTGGATCTCTTGCCAAACAAGTATGTTACCTCATACCATATAAACTAACCACTTTTCACCTTCTCACCATTTCGCACCTTCATTTCCTACCGCCTCAAGGGACTTGCTAGAACTGTGACATTTGGTGATCATGTGACTATTCTTCACCTTTAGAATAATCAATCATGTAATGTCTTTAGGGTCTTACGTTCACTAGCATATCTAAGGTATGACCCAACCATTATGATCCTCACCAATCAGGTGGCTCTCTTGCCTCCTCTTATCTTTTAACTTCTTCATTATGTATTGATCACCTTATACAGGACTAGAGCCTCGATGCTTATCTCTGGGAAATTTTCCTCTTTTACCACAATCAACTTAACATCACCCATACCAATGTTCCCACAATTCAACCATACCTAAAATACCTTGACTCAATCATGCCTATAACCTACCAACCCATTCTCATACCTCCTCGCATTCTTCCCTAGCTTATGGGAGAACTACATCGGCCTGAGGTCCCTATTCATCGGGAATATGTAGGCACCACTCCGAGGGCATGGGGCCCTTGGAGATTAGCTCGGCCACTCTATACCCTAATCAATTCCCCCTCCCCCTTTCCTAGTCACATTCTACCCTAGTTAGTTTCCTTTTTATATCAATAATTGGAAATTAAACCAAACAAACAACAATTTCTTCACATCTTTACCATCATCATTTATACATTCATTACATCTACCATTTCTTTACCATTATCATGCATTTTACTACAAAACATCTCAATGTGACCCATATCATCATTAATTACACAAATTAATGAATTACAAACTCAACCAATCTCAACTCAACCATACCTAAACCAAACCTAAACTTCATCATACCTAAGTCAACCTAACTGAAATCAGGATCATCCAACTATGACCGACTCAATCCATGCATATGACCTAAATTCATCCATGCCTAAGGTTTGACTCAATCCATGCCTAAACTAACCAACATGACTCAATCCATTCCTATGACTTGACTCCATCCATGCCTAAACCAAAACACGACTCAATCCATCTATCGACTCATTCCATGCCTGAAACTGACTTCATCCATGCCTAACCTAACTCAATCCATGCCTAAACTAACCAACCTAACTCAATTCATGCCTATGACCTGAATCCATCCATGCCTCAACCAAAAACCTGACTCAATCCATGCCTATGACCTAGCTCTATCATGCCTACACTACTTGGTTTCATCACATATACAAATCAAAATAGCAAGTTAAACACAACCATGTACACATCATGCCATAATAACCATCATCTCTATAAATAAATCATCTAAACATGTGTATCCATATACATGACTCTCAAATATCTTCACGCACGTAGCCGGTGTATATAACAACATCTCAAAAACTATCATGTACATCCTCACTATCTTCCGCAGGTGGGTATATATGTCAAAAACATGATGTCAAAACTAAACTAATCATGCATGAAGCTCAATCATCTCCCCTTTGATATCCAAGCCTATCTCATTTTTCTCCTCCTCTGCTCCTCTAGCCCGGCTTCTAGCTAACCTCCCTCCGCCTCACCCCTGGATGGGCTCATGATGGCCCTACCTCTGGAGCTAGCCTCCGTGCACTAGTGGCCTCACCCTAACTTGGACCCCCCTTGGGCTCATTGGCCCCCTGTACTCTCCACACTATGTGTGTGGGATCTTCTCCTCTCACTCGAGGCCTGTTGTGCTCTATGCTTGGCATATGATAAGACATATATCCCCACTGCCATCAAATGATCTTGGTAGTATCTCACCTCACCCATGGCATCTCTCAATCTAGCAGTAGGTACTATCTGTGGTGGTGTCATCATGGCCTCTGACCCACCTCGTCCTCTAACCTTGTCCCTACCCCTGTGGTGGTGCCATCGGCCCCAGAGCTGCACTATCTGTACACAGAAGCGGGCTTAAAGGTCCACTATCTATGCGTGTACTACGGTGGCCAACTAGCCCTCTCAAAACATGTAACTTGTCCCTGTGTCATGGCCAACTAGCCCCTGACCTATCACCTATGCCTATAGGGTGGTTACATGTCACCCCATCTCCATCTCCACCCTCTCCCTCTCCCTTTGGTGTGGGTGTTGGTCCCTATACTCCATGTGCCTAAAAAGTGGCCACATGTGCCTGCAGAGTTGCAATGTGTGCCTTGGACCTGTCAGATGTCCCTGTATTATGCCTAACTAGGTCACTAGGGGAGCCACCTGCCCCTATAGGGCATCTCTCTGAACTATGATAGTAGCCAAATCCGGTTGCCCTAGCCTCGGCGGTACTTCTCGTAGCTTTGTGCAGCCCCACCACTATATGTACCTCTCTATCACTTTGACATCATCATCTATCTGTATCATTCGATGGCTGCTCCTCCTACCCCGGTTGCACTTTGTAGGTCATGGTGGAGACATAGGCCTCTCCACATCATCTCTCCTATATTGAGGGAAGGGTGGAGGTATATCTTGTGGCAAAACTGAACTTCCATCGACTCTAGTCTATAGGTATCATCTCATGCTCCCGACTTGTCACCCCCTCTATCCACCTATAAATCTAGTAACCCATCCAACTCTACCACCATCTGCCTGTATGAAGGATAGCCTACATATGGCCTCCAAATAATGTCCACACTAATCAACCCCTTCAGTAATCAACTATAATAGGCTACATCATGTGTCACTCTCACCGCTCGGTGCTCTCCCATAACCAGCACCAATCACTTATAGCCCACTTGAACAAAACCTAGCTCAAATGCATTGGCTCGAGGGCATACCAACTGGGTTCACACACACACAATGTGCTCATAGGCCCAACAATGTAACAAGAATGTGCAACACAAGTTGAATCGCCGTAGTCACCCATAAGCCCACAACTCCCTGTATAGTTGTACCAAGAATGTAGGTGCCCATGCAAACCGAGTCCTACTCTCCACCATGTTGTATAGAACCCCCATCAATGACTATGGGAATCTCCCACCCTCTACATCTAGTAGTGCAAAATAGTAGACTACCTCCATCAGAAGCACTACCAACCTCATCTCCTCGGGGTAGGCTCAATACATCACCCCATAGCTCATCACTTGCACCTTTGTGGAATCCTAATAATTCCCCCCTCTCCGAATACTAGTAGCTTGATAACTCCTCGGACACCTCTCGAGGAGATCAAGTAAACTATGTACCTACTATAGGTAGTCAAAGGATCTTGTAAACATCCTATAGGGTGATCGTGATCTCCCATCGGTAAATGGAATGTATTGGTTGTTGAATCCCATCTATCGATGAGGGAAACCATCAAACTTGCCTCCCGGACTACATTCTAGTAATGTCTAACCCTAATCAGGCCCACATCTACATGACATGGATCCACTCCTCACATGTCGTGCTCCCACATATCTCCATGAGTAAGGGAGGTACCCTATCCCTCATCCATAGCTGGTCCCTGGCCTACGTATACAACCAATCATAATATTAACACTTGACCACACCTGCATGCCACCTGGTCACCCCCACTATACCGCTTACCCTAACTAACTCAACCTTTCACCTATATCTATGCCCTAAATCAACACCACCTATCTACCCATGCCTCAAACCCTCACCTATTTTCATTTTTCACCTCCCACCAATTTTCCTTATTCACCCATGCCCATAAATTTTTCCCCCATACCTAACTCTCCCCCCCTACTCTCCCCCCCCTATATATATCAGTAACCTATCCATTTTAGCTCCTTGAGAGCTTTCCTCTTTATCCTATTGACCGATCATCAGTCAAATCATTGATTGACCATGGTCCAACAATAACTTGGCATCGGTGGCATTGTCACATCTATGACCGATACTAGTCCTTACCCACCGACATCGGCTAATAGAAAACCAACGTCGGTCACTTTTACGGTGACAAACCCACGATGCCCTACCCTTTTTTTCCCACACTCCTCCTTTCTACACATTTCCCCTACCAATACCTATCCAATACCTATTCCCACCCCTCACTTACCTAAACCTACCCTCCCTTGTTCCCCTTTTCTCATTACATTCCCTCCATTCAAATTTTAAATATTAGCCCCTCTCCCCCAAACCCCATTTTCCCTCCTACCCAATTCCTACCCTCCACCTACTCACAACAAACAACAATAGGAATGGGATCTTACCTCATCATGTTATTTGTCTGCATGGTAGCACCTCGAGCCTGCCGCGCAGGTCCACCCAATCCCTCTCCTACCTATGCCATCACCGATTATCTGTTGGCTCAATCAAATCAAAACAATCACCTAATCTAATCACCATGCTCATAGACCCGCCTATCGACCAATAATCACTCACTCTGTGAGCTCGCTAACTCAGATCTCTGAGTCGTTTAGTCACTTTCCACCTTGTTATTTCTCTCTTGTCATTTTCTCCAATTTGGTAAATGAAAAATGATTTTCAAAACGTGGCACTTTTTCTTTTTATAGCCTTCCCGACTTGACTGGTGATGGTTTTCCCTTGACCAACATCAGTCCTATGCCCTATCCTACCATGTGGTGGTTGGTTCATGAAACCACCACATCGTTAATCATGACCATCATTGTCGATTACTACGATTAGTCTTATTATTACCCATTACCCCTAATTTGTTGGCTTGAATCCTTTTTACCTCACCCACACCTGACTTGGACATTTCCCTTTACCCTCTTGACCTCATCATTTCCACCTAACCTCTTCATCATTTGGGGACTCATTATTTTACCCATACCTCGGCCCTACCCGTGTCAGTGACCTAGCTACTTGGACTTGGAACATTGCTAGTGACCTGTGACCTCATGTGCTCGCTATACCTTGTGACACTGTTACCCATGTTGTTTGACCTAATGACCTTACCTTACCTCTTGTCGTGACCATTTATCCTAACCCAACCTTTGGTGTACTGGAACATACCTAAACGTTCTTGCACCTAACCTGCGATGTGTTTCCTGACCATATCATATACCTTGGATACCAGAATCACCTCAACCTTGTTTGGATAAACCTATCGACCTTAGACAATGTAGATTTTGCATGCTCTTCAACCTAGTACCATGCTACAGTTTATACATGTGCGTGCGTTTGACTATTACTACCTTTGACCCTGACCCATTACATGGGTTTAGTAATTGGACATTTACCCTTTTACCCTCATTTCCCACCTTCCTCTTTGTCACATTCACCTTTTATCAAACCACTCACTGATTCTACCTTCCCTCATCAGTTCCTAGCTTGAGGGGGATCACCTTCACCCACACATGGGGAAACCACATCTTATTTTTGTTAGCATCTCTTACCAATATAAGCTACACAAAAAAGGGGCAAAAATTAGACACCAAAATTGGGTCACACTCCCCTTGGTCCCTGTCAAATAATCACCTTAAGCACACTAACCTAACCATGGCCCCTTTCACCCCACTCTAATATTAATTTAATTAAATTAATCCATGTCCTCACAATATTTATTATTTAAATATCCTAATTAAGATAATTCTCACACCACCACCTCACCCTAGCTCACCAGCCACCACCCTAAATCTATTCTTAGTATGTTGTTATAACTAACTAAGACCTACCTAAACCCTAAAAATCAAAGCCTACATTCCCTCTAACCACATTCCCACCCATTAGAAAAGAAGCTTTTGTTATAATCCATGAAGAAGAAAATGAACAAGATCCAAGAAATCAAGTGGATCTGCCCATTTTAGAAAACCTAGAAAATCCCACCCTAACTGACGTTGATTACCCTAAACAGTCACCCAACCCATAACTATCGATTACCATTTATTCCCCAAAACAACCTTATTTTGAGGTTGGCACATTCAGAGAGAAAAAAATGAGACTAGAGTTGCATGCAAACAGAACCAACATTCACACACACATTCAAACATCCACAACTAGCATCAGAAGCAAAATCTTAAAGCCACTTACATTCATAGGAGCATCTTGGGAAGCCCCATCACCACATCAAACTTCCATTCATCTAATCAACTACCATTTCCATCCAGCCATCAAGCTCATATAACAATAAGTATTTTGTTAACTAGCATTCATCTACTTTCATTTTAGTAAGCTCGATTACCTTTATTATAAGTTTCTACTTGCATTCCCATTCTCCCATCATTTACCTTCATGAAAACTTTATCATTCCTTCACCCACACCATTAAATTTCCCATACTTGATTGTTAAAGACCTCTGAGAGTACCTAAGATTTCTATAAACCTTTTCATTACCCTCTTCATTTCCATTTAGCCTCAGATCTATCCTGACACCAATATTTTAATAAGTTTCTGTCACTCGACTATACCGACGTCGGTTACCCATGACCATCGTCATTCCATCCTGAACCATCATCGGTTATACTAAACCAACATCGGTCTTGTGTTCTACCCTAAACCAAGAACAGAGCCTAAATTCCCCACCAAATACCCAAAACAACCCAAAACTAGACCCTAACCAGTACCAGTACTTTGATAGAGACCTTTCCCTTCAGATTCAATCATAGCTTAGCCTGTTGTGAACGAATTTTCTTATTGTAGTTGAATGAGATACCTAAATCATTTTAACTACAATAGGATTTCATTTATTGTTAACATTGAATTATTTTAAATAGTGGATTGACAACCTTCTAGGGAGTATCACACTTCCCGAAACTAGCATACATTAGGTAGTCCACTTTCATATGCTATTTAATCTCTTTTGGTGGTCTTGTTGTTCATTTTAGGTAGTTCCTCCTAGCAAAAGGAATCTCTCACGATCAACTATGGATCAAGAATTCATAGGCGGACAATAACCTTCAACCAACTTTAACAGGTATTCCTCCTAGCCCTTTTACCCTTATCTGTTTCATCAACATTCAAAGAAATGCTCTAAGAATTAGGTGAAATAGGAAGATTTGGATGTTTTTGAGTAGGTTCATCAGAAATGGGTTCTCAAGCCTAGGCAATTCACAATGTTAAAAAAGCATCTAAGCTTAGTGAATAAATTTTGGGAGTTCTATAATGAGTTAGGATCTAAAAAATACATCTTCAGAAATTTAATTCAGATATCTACAAGATGGTGGAATCATATTTTTCACAACACCTAGGTGAAATATGTTTACATCCAATTCTTCTCATAATTAGTCATGGAGCCAAAACAAAAATCCATTTTTTATGGTTTAAATGGATGAATCAAGATCTAATACCCCCACCATTAGATTTATAAGGGCATTTTTCAGTCAATTTCATAAAAAATTTCACCTTGAAACTCTATTGGGAACTCCAGATACGACCTTTGTAAGTTCGCTCTTAAGTTCTCATACTTAGTCATTTTTGGAAGAGGACACATGTCAACACTAGAAGCTTGGTGGGATTTCATGTCCCTTTCATTCATTTAGTAAAGGGACATAGGGGACACAAAATTCCCCTATCCCACTTGAGCCTTGTGGTTCCTCATGTGCCCAAAAGTCAACTCCTAAATGCTTTTTCCTAGCCTCCCTCTCATTCTCAACTGCAAATAACTTCATTCTCCTCCATCACCACCTCTATGATATTTGAAGATTGAATACTCCATTAATGGCTGCCATAAATAATGTCAGAAAAATAGGAAGCGAGATACCTCTTCAATTCTCAAGGTTCCAGTGGGTGAAATCGTGTGAAAATCGGAGGGAATGATCATTGAAAAATCTAGTTTCGCATGAACTATTTTTCACGCCATGAAGTCCCTTTTTTAGGGATATGGAGGGTTTTTTTATAAATATTCTGCCCCGTTGATGAAAATATAATTTTCCCACTTGTTCAGATGAATAAATTACCCAAAATTCAGAGCGTGGAACCCCAAAATAAAACCCAGAATTTCAAGACTTGTTTTGTTGCAATCTGACACCCACAGTGCACTTACTAAAAATAGCATGTGTCCATGGCGAGGCATAATAAAAATATAAATTGGATAAAAATGGAAATTCATCATCAACAAAGGAGGATTTAAATGTTCCAAAGGGTTTGAAGGCATCGGGATCAATTCGGCAGAGCCTTTTTGGAGTCGATTTAGTAAAAGTGGGTTTTTAGGCCTAAAGGAGCATACACCACGAAGGAGTACATGAGATTTAATAAAGGATTATAGGATCTTTGTAAAGATTAAAGAACCGAAAAAAGTACATATGTAAGGTATTTTCCATGCCCTAAATGGTGGAAAAAATGAGACCTCATGAAACATCATACACTTCCCTAGACAACTCATTCTTCGCGTACAACTAGCGATCCTAAGAAAAAAGGGGGAATTTGAAGGTGATGCAGTCAGAATTGTGATGGATCATTGTATTCTCTAATAATTTAACTAACAAATTATTTTTCTATTGTCAATATAAAACTAGGGTTATGTGTCCAAGGTTGTATGTAATGAAGCTTTATCCAACTCATTTTTTGGTTCCTTTTGGGGGGTTTTGGTTGTTATGTTTCTCTCTGTCTCTGCTAATATATGAAAATTTAATGCTAAACTACTAAAACACCATTATTGTAATGAAATTAATTTAATGGAAATATTTTTTTTGAATTTAAATGCACACACCAAATCAATATAAGAAAATTCAAATAACACACACTCTGAATTGAAATGACACACTCATAATTAAAATTGCATGAAAGGAAATAACACAAAATGAATAGAAATTGTAGTAAAGGAAATAATTAATTGCATTCAAACTATAACTTATCAAAAACCATGAGCATGCATAAACGTAAAAGCCTCCAGTTGCCTTAGTTGAGTGGGCCCTTGCTCTTCCTCGGGATGAAGGTAATCTCAACACCACAGGATATTCAAAACAACATCTAATATATTGATTCAGAAAATTTCCATAACATACTTAGTACATAACTGGAAAATAGATACTAATTGTTATAAATTATATTGTAGATTACCAACATCAACTAACTACTAAATTGTTCTTCAAGGAGATGTCTATATAGACATATTCGGTTACACATCATGCCAAAATTGTAGGCATTGAGTTCTTCCACTAAAAACCCTATTAAATTTCATTAAATCCTACAAAACTACTAAAAACAAGATCCATGTTTATAGGTTGTCAATGGAAAAAGTATTCCATGACTACACGACAACTCTAGACTCGGACTCCTTGATTATAATTCCCAACATTGGTAGTAAATGTCCACTATTATCCTACACATGTCACCACATTTCACTCACAAAGGTGATTAGTGGGAGGTTCTATGGTTAACAAGTTGCATGAAACAAAACAAGAGAAATGCATTGAACTTACTAGGATATAACTATATAAAGCATCCTCATGCACTAATTAATCATGTTTAATGACAAATCAATAATCACATAGATGATATAAAAAGTCAAATAATTTACTCATCAAATTAGAGCTCCAAACTATCATCATTTAATTTATTGAGTTTTTTTTAGTCAATATCATATAAAATTTCTCCTTCAAACTCATCCGGGAGTGCGAGTTATCATTGTCACAAGTTGGCTTAAGGAACATGTTCAACACTTAGCCAAATTTTCAAGAGGACACGTGTCAACTCCAAGAGCCTAGTGAATTTTGATTTCCCTTTCATCCCTTTATCAAAGGGACATAGGGGACAATAAAATCTTCCCAACCCTTTTTATCCCCCTGATCACTAATAGGACCCTTTGTAGTGCAAGTTTAGTTCCCTGGGAGCTTACCAGAGCTATCCTTATAGTGGACGGATGACCGCTAAGTGTCGCAACCTAGCATGATGTGAAAATTTATGTCCCTTTCATCCCTTTATCTAAATAGACATAGGGGACACAAAAATATGCCCAGCCCCATGCCTTCATGTTTCGGATGAATGCACAACACTTAGCCATTTTTGTGCTTGCTTCTTCCCCCACATCTACACACCTTTTGACATACTTCCAAAATTTTTCACAAACTTATTTCCATTACTTATGAACCCAACCAGCTTTGCCATGTCCTTCATGTTATGAAAATACAAATATCTCAAAGAAATTTGGATTTGAATGAAACAAAATGAAGCGAAGAACAAAGAAAATGAAGAAATTTTTCTGAAAATCCTTGTAGTCAAAAATAGAGAAATGCTTATTTCTCTCAATCTAGAGCACGAATCGAGATGTCATTTTTTATAGACTTCCTCTTTTTTTATATGATCAATATGCAATAAACGTGAGATTAAATGATGCTCCAGATCATTTTTTACAATGAAAACTACTTTTTGTGCCCTAGCTCACATTCGTCGGATTTCCCATCAATCTGGCAATGGAGTTGAGCTAAAAACTTGCACATAGACTCCAAATAAAAAAATATCACAATGGGGTTAATTTCATCATGATTAGAGGAAAAAACTAGACTTATAATTTTCAAAGCTCCATTAATGGCCACCATGATAGCTCCATGCCCGAAGTCACTGCTAGGTGAAAATTTCATTTTTATTTTCAAACATTCTAGTAGGAAAAATCAAGTGAAATTTAGAGGACAAGATCATAACGACAAGTCGAGTCTAAAAAAATGTGTTATGTTGTAATCCAAGCACTGAGAGACCCACTTATTAAAAATAGTAAGTCCTCCTACATGGGTGCCTACCATTTTGGGTAAACCATCATATGAAGAAGCTACAAAGAAGGTGGTGAACACATGGGAAGTATCACAAGTAAAGATCATCAAAAGGGTCATCTGGGCCCAAAATTGACACTTACTAAAAATAGTAAGTGGTCCCATAAACACCTACCATAAATGGTAAGGTGGTCAGAAAATGGTTCCCACAAAAGGAATATAGTGAGAAGAAGAAGTTCAAACTGTCATAGGTAGGTCGAGGCCCAAAAAGCTTATTTTTACACTTACTAAAAATAGTAAGTTGCTCCATTCAAGAATAAAAGTGTTGAAGAACCATTCATAGTTTCGTCAAGTATGTTCATTAGTACCTAGCACTTATACAAACAAATGTATCATTCCATAGGACATATGTCGGTAGAATACGACAATGTTGCAAAGGGTCATCACAGGAGGCAGTTTCATCCTCGACTTCTTTAAAGTGGATCTCCATGAGCAACGCCCATGGTCACCATTGGGATAACTCAATAGTGTTTCTAAACACTTAATTCATGGTGTTCTTAGGTCATCAAAATGTAGTTTCTTGTCAACAACAAAATTGTCTATAGCATGAGTGAATAATTTGAAAAAAGAATTCAAGGGAGTGGGTATCTTCTCATCGGCATGGGACATAGAATAATTCGGCATCGAGTGCAAGTCTTAAGGAGTTTTTAAATAGGAAAAGGATTTAGAGATTCATAGTTTCATCCCCTTGGAGCATTCCAATTATCAGAATCAGTGAAATTCATCAGGAGCAAAATCCTTTCTTTTCCTTCTCTTTATTCTCCCCCCACTTTCTCTCTCCCCCACGTTCTAATTCTTTGTTGGGGTTCAAATTTTTCATAATTCCTTAATTAATTAAAAATTATTTTATTTTCAATGTAATAAGTCACCCTTAAGTTATAAAAGGGGACTTAATGTTTTCCTAAGAATTTTAAAAGTTTCAAGGAATATGAAGGGTCAATGGGGGATAGGTGAAGAGACTTCTATAAATTGAAATTAGCTCCTCATTCAAAGGGGTTCAAATTCTAAAAATTTTCTAGCTATTTTTATTCTTATAAGTTCATGAGAGATATTTTTTTAATTTGTGAGTGAAAAGAGTTAGCCATTTTCTCTCTAATTTCTTCATTCCTTCACTATGTACAACTTTGCTTTTACAAGCTAATAAAGGAAGAACTTTGTTTGTTCCAAGGCATATAAATGTGTACATCTTTGTACGTATGGTTTCCTCTAGCCAGTAGCCCTAAAATAATTTTTCTTATTCTTTTGAAATGCATGTGTAATATTTCAAACTAGTGTAAGCATCTGATTTCCTACTTGCAGCATTAGTTTCCCATATTTCATATTCTCGCACCCTTTCCTACTTTCTTGACAAAGTCCTCTCTAACAAGTAATTGTTTACTTTACCGCAGGGTCATTGGAGTGCCCTGATTGGATCCCTTTCCATAAGGCCACAAATATAAAATTCACTTTACTAATGCACACAAATATGAAAGCTACATCATTTAAGTAGAGGGACTTAGACTCCCAAAGCATTGGCAAGAAATCCACATATTTGTCCACCTAAAAAATTTCTTGTCAACACACCCCTAAGCTTCCCATTTTCAATGAGCATGGTGATCCATGAGAGAATCTTAGAGAATTCCATGTAGCTTGTCTTGACTTTGCGGATGATCATATTCTTTTGGCTAAAATATCTCTCTGTATACTCCATGATTATGTGGTGTGTTGGTTTTAAACCTACTTGTTGATTTGTAAAATTCATTTACACATTTGGACGATGCTTTTATTACTCATTTTTCTATCAATATCATCTCTAAGATATCTTATGCTCAATTAGCACAACTTAAACAAGGATCTAATGAACACCTCACCAATTATGTGTTGAGATATAAAAACAATCTAGCTAAGATGTCAAATATGCTAGCAGACTTTGAGCTTTAGGACTTGTTCATTCAAAGTCTTTTACCACTGCTTCAGAAAGTGTTCTCTTTGAGACATCTCCTTCATTTGACCAAATTTTCCATACTCTTAAGCTTCATAAAACAAAAATTTTATCCATAGGAAAGCTCAAATATCAAGAATATGCCTTCTCCTCTGCTCATTTTCCAAATAAGTCACCATTCAAGTCATCTACAACTAAACCAACTAACACCAAAATTATTGTTAATGCAGTCACTACTCCTAAAGAGGTTCAATCATGAACACCTAGGTATACATTTACTAGCTTTCCTATTGCCCCAAATCTCATATTATAACAACTTCTAGAGAGAAATCTTATCACACTTCCTCCACCACTCGAAGTAGACCCATCATAACCAAAATTTAGGACTTACAATGAGAACTTTTGATGTGACTATCACATATGTGGTAATCATGCCCTAAGTGCTCTTGTGTCAGTCACACTTTGTGAAAGGAGGACTTACTATTTTTAGTAAGTGGATCTTTGGTGCTTGGATTGTGATGGAACACATTTTTTTGGATTTGGCTCATCATCGCGATCTCGTTCTTTGAATTTCACTTGATTTTTCTGACAATAATGTTTGAAAATAAAAAATGAAATCTTCACATGGTAGTGATTTGAGTACGGAGCTGCCATAGTAGTCATTAATGGAGATTCAAAAATTATAGGTCTTGTTTTTTCCTCCTATCATTATGAAATTAACCCCATTGCAATAAGTTTTTTATTTGCAGTTTCGTGTGTAAGTTTTTAGCTCAACGCCATTGTTGGATTGATGGGAAATCTGATGAATGTGAGATAGGGCACGAAAGTAGGTTTAATTGTAAAAAATTATCTAGAACATCATTTAATCTCATGTTTATTGTATCTTGATCATCTAAAAAAATAGTAATCCTACAAAAAATGGCATCTCGATTCGTGCTCTGGATTGAGAGAAACAAGCATTTCTCCATTTTTGACTACAAGGGTTTTCAGGTTCATTTTCTTTGTTTTTGCTTCATTTTACTTCATTAAAATCCATATTTCTTTGAGATATATATATTTTCATAACATGGAGTACATGGTAGAGCTGGTTTAGTGCAGTAATGGTAAAAATAAGTTCTGGATAAATTTTGGAAGTATCTCGGTAGGGTGTGCAGATGTGGGGGGAAGAAGCAAGCATAAAAATGGCTAAGTATTGTGCATTCATGTAGAAACATGAAGGCATGGGGCTAGGTTCATTTTTGTGTCTCCTATTTCCCTTTAAATAAAGGTGTAAAAGGGGCATCATTTTTCACATTGTGACAGGTTGCGACACTTGGCGGTCATCCGTGCAATGTGAGGATAGGCTCCGACAAGCTCCTGAGGCTAAACTAGCGATGCAGAGGGTCCTATGAGTGACTAGGAGGCTAAAAAGGGCTAGGAAAATTTTACTATCCCCTATGTCCCTTTGTTAAAGGGATGAAAGGGACATAAAAATGTTCCAAGCTCCTAGAGCTGACATGTGTCCTCTTGAAAATTTGGCTAAGTGTTGAACGTGTTCCTTGAGCCAACTTGTGACGGCAATAACTTGGGCTCCCGGATGAGTTCGAAGGAAATTTTTATATGATATTGATTGAAAAAAACTAAATTAATTGAATTTTGGTAGTTTTGAGCTCCAATTATGACTGCATATCCTTAAAATTTCCAATTTTTCTCGGGATCACCAGTCATGCGCCAAAAGAATGAGTTGCTAGGGAAGTGTATGATGTTTCATGAGGTATCATTTTTCCAACATTTAGGGCATGTAAAATACCTTCCATAGGTACTTTTTTGGGATCTTTAATCTTTAATAATCTCAAAAATCATTTCTTAAATCTTAGGCACTCCTTCATGGTGTATGCTCCTTTAGGCTCGAAAACCCACTTTTATTGAATCGACTCCAAAAAGGCTCTGTTAAATTGATCCTGATGCCTTCGAACCATTTGGAACATTTAAATCCTCATTTTTGATGATGTATTTCATTTTTATCCACTTTTTATTTTTATTATGCCTCTCCATGGACACATGTTATTTTTAGTAAGTGTACTGTCGGTGTCAGATAGCAACAAAAAATGTCTTGAAATTCTAGTTTTTATTCTAAGGTTCCACGCTCCAAATTGTGGGTAATTTATTCCTCTGAACAAGTGCGAAAATGATATTTTCATTGGTGGGGGGAAAATACTGATAAAAAACACCCCTCCATATCCCTAAAAATAGGGACTTCATGGTGCAAAAACTAGTTCATGTGAAACTAGATTTTTCAATGATCATTCCCTCTAATTTTCACGTGATTTCACCCACTAAAACCCTGAGAAGTAAAGAGGTCGATCAATTCCTTTTTCTATATTATTCTTCATGGCAAACATTAATGGATTCTTCAATCTTTAGATATCACAGAGGTGGTGATGGAGGAGAATGAAGTTATTTGCAGTTGAGAATGAGAGGGAGGCTAGGAAAAAGCATTTAGGAGTTGACTTTTGGGTGCATGAGGAACCACAAGGCTCAAGTGGCTAGGTTAATTTTTTTTTCCTATTCCCTTTACTAAATCAATGAAAGGGACATGAAATCCTACTAGGCTCCTAGTGTTGACACATGCCCTCTTCAAAAAATGACTAAGTATGAGAACTTGAGAGTGAACTTGCGAAGGTCATATCTGGAGTTCTCGATAGAGTTTCAAGGTGAAATTTTATATTAATTTTATCATAAATTTCCTTATAAATATAATGGTGTGGGTATCATCTCTTGATTCATCCATTTGAACCCTGAAAAATTAGATTTTTGTTCTAGGTCGATGACTAAGTATGAGAAGAACTAGATGTTGTTAAAATTATGACTCCACCATCTTGTAGAGATATGAATTATATTTTCAAATATTTATTTTTTAGCTCCTAACTTGTTATATAACTCACGTAGTTTCTTCTCGAAGCTCAAGTGCTTTTTAACATTGTGTGTTGCCTAGGCATGAGAACCCGTTTCTGATGAACCTGCTCTAAAACTTCCAAATCTTCCCTGAATCATCCAAAATATCTTCCATAATGTTATTTGACCTTGATTACATCTCCATGTTGAATTTGGATCCTTCTTTCTGCTCCAAGGAGGTGCACTAGTCCTCGGGAAGGCCAGTGATAGCCCTTCCCAAAACTACTCAAAACTGGGCATTCTTTATAAACTCCTAAAACCACCTAGAGGACTGAATTTTCTTTCCTAAATCACCTAGGGGATTAGATGGAAATTAAATTGAGGACCTTTATGTGGAGTGGGTAAGGCTTGGTGTTAAGGACAGATGGACTGGGGTGTCTTAGAAAGGTAAGATCTAAAAAATTTGACACAAGGGCATCATTGTCATGCTTGAAAATTGGGAATTTTATTGTTGCACATTTACATAACAACATGGTGATAAAACTAGGAGGAAGCAAGATAAGAAGATATGGTAGGTGTGAATGGTGTATGCAATAATAAGGTGGAATCTAAATATAGAGACGTGTGAGAAGTAACTTGTTGTAACTAATGAATCTACACTTTGAGGTCTTGATAGAGAGATGTTAAATCTTGAGTCCGATGGAGAAAACATGTCGTGTATGAGAGACAAGCAATAATTTGAAATTATTTTTGTGGGATTAGTGATAGAAATGAGAATGGTGGAAATTGGTGGAAGAGTGGAAACAAGTGGTTGGGAAACCATGGAAGTAGATATGGTCGTGGAAGCATTAAGCTCTGCTAAATTGGTAGCTTCCTCACAAGAAGCATGTAAAATAAAGTTTAGATCTTGAGGATTCTTAGCAATATGGTCATTGATGGCTTTAAGATGAGCCTTAGTAAAATCATCAGAAGAATGAGCCATAGTAAAGAGATGAAAGAGGGCCCTAAGTGGAAGGTAGTGTCAAATGTGGGGTTCACCAAAATGATTAACTAAAATATGAAATGTTCTATATTATAAGATAATATGATGCTAAGAACAACACTAAATGATAGATAAATGTATAAAGAAGTAACCCAAGTAACTAATAAATTAGAAATGTAAAACCATAGAGTGTAAGGAGAGTTAGAAAGAACTCAGTTGACTCGATGAGCTTGTTGGACTGTGTTGCAGAGATGGCTGGAGAAACAAGAGGATGAAACTACTATGCCGAGGTCTAGAAAAGTGTATATCTAGGAAATCTGAGTGGATTGGGGCACCTAGAGGGATGGCTAAAGGAGCACTTGTGGGTGCCCTAGTCTAAAATATGGGCACCCTACTCTGTGAAAAAATGTGTAAACTTCCTCCAAGGTTTCGTTGAATGACTACCTGCCTTTGCTTCCTATTGCACTAACTTCATTGTAGTCAGTTGTATATCAGTGGTAATTGGTGATGAAGAAGATACCTACAAAACCCTAATACAATCATCAAACCCCTTAAAATAAATATGCATATGAAGGGGTCAGACTGACCTTAGCTATCACAATGGTGGACTTACTACCGAGTGTTACACTACATATCATACCCGATGTAGTTTGTGTGTGTCTATAATCATGCCCTAGGTGCTCTTGTGTTAGTCACACTTTTGAAAGTAGTGAGCAATAACTATGTGTATAAATTTAATAGAATGGTGCATGGAATAGAATAAACTTCCCTCATATGCAGTGTGGTTTAAATGAACCAACATTATGCCTTATTATGGAGCTAGATGGATGTAAATGGAGCCTTTGGTTGATGTAACCTTAGGTGATGATAATAGTTCTTAGTGCTTAGTCCCTCATTATGGTCTCATAACTTTATATTTATATGGTTCTCTTGTTCTAATTTCATAATTAACCCCAAAAAGGCTGACCACTAAAAATATGAGAAGCTCAAACAGTCAAAAAGTGCCCAAAAAGTGGTGGGAAATTGTAGAAAGGATAAGGGCACCTGAATGGGACTAGGGCACCAGGGTGCACCCTAGTATTGGGATAGATGCACTAGTCAAAGGTGAAATGATGCCATAAAATAAAAATGGACTGGGAAAATATGTGTTGAAGGTCGGTAATGATGACAAAAATCAAAGTAAAATGGCTAAAGGACATGGGTTAATTAGTAATTTCTTCACTTAAAAACCATATGAATAGTAGTATGAGACCGGGACTAAATAATGTCTAAAGTGCGTGATTTGGTGATTGCACCCAACATATTTTGGGGTGTATACATACCTACAAAATAATGGGAGAGGGGAAGGATGGACAAAAGAAGTGAAATAAAGGGGGAGGACCTAGTCCTTAAGCCAAGTTCACCAATTTCATGACGCCCGAGAATCAACACACGACTCTTATATGCACAAGACCTCTTGAGGTCGTGTCAAGATAGCTGAAATGAGAAGGATGGGATGGTTATATGCTAGATAAATAATAGTTAGGTAGAATATATGAAGATGGAAACAAGAAATCAAGGCAGCCTAATGATCTCAACTAGAAAAATTTGAATTTTCTCGTTAAAGGAAATAAACACATGTCTTACTTGCTCATGGGTGATGTTGTGATCAAGGATGATCTTTGTATGCAAGTCATGGTCAATATCGGTGGAACTGAATAAGACTCTTCTTGGTTGTGTAACATGGGGGAATTTTCCTTCATCATATATGAATTCCTCTCCAAAGAGGGTCGTGAAGATATGACAAATGATGGGGTAAGGAAAAATCTAGTCTCTACCTGGATGGTTTCCAAGAAACCCTCGTGAGATCTACCTCATCATTCAAAGTAATTAGTTGTTGAATAATAATATGTGGGACTGAGGTGGTTCTAAAGATAAGTTGACATACTTGGTCAATTTCTGACAAACAAGTTTCTATGTTGGGTTATGGCATGGTTGGGTCACAAAATCTATGTCTTGGTTGTCATGGACCCTAAATGGTCACGTGGGCACAAAATAAACAACCACAAAAATGAATAAGCAGGAAAGAAACCAAAGGTAACTAAAGATAAGATCGGGTAGCCTAGGCCACTATGGAAGCGAGGGGGTTTTGTTCATTTCAAATCTAATTAACCTAGATTCCTACATTAAACAACCATAGCAAGAAAATCTAAATTAAATGAAAATTTCATTAATTCTCCTTTCAATTTAATTAAATACGATTGCATTTATTTTATCAAGAAACACAAAAATAAACTAGCTACTTGTTTTTGGTATTTTTGAAGAAACTTTTAAATGTAGATAAATAAAATAAATCTAATTACTTATAAACTATGTTTTTGAATTTTCTTGTTTACTGGAAATAAATGAAATAAATCTACATACAAAGGGAAATTTCTTTTAAATTAAATGAAATATACTTCTAGGCTAAAATAAAATAAACAAGGAATAGTTGGAATGTGGTTACTCTTCTGTTGTTGAATGTGAATCTTTATCTAATCAAACACATATATTTTTCCAATTTATAACTATAGATTACCTACTTCTTCTAATTACCTCATCTCAAAATCATTGGAAGAAGTAAAGCTTCTCAAAAGAAATTTCTTCTTCCCATGAGACTTCCCTAATAAAAATAATATTTCACACGGAAAACTAATTGTGAATAAATACAACAAAAAGTTGCAAACACAAAAGTATCCTCAAGCTTCTTTCCTTGTAGATCCATAGGGATAAGTAGGGAGGAATTTTTCAATGGAATATTTGTTCATGTGCACATGAAATCTATTGATAAATGAAATGAAAGCTACATGTATTCTAAAATAAAGAAATAAAGAAATATTGTGCACAAGAAATTCCTCCAAATCCTTTCCCAAGAAAATCCACAGGGATGAGCTAAGAAGGAAATATCAGTAGAAGTTACTTACAGAAAATGAATGAATTACTAATTCTACTTTCTTAAAACAAATTATTGATTTGACAACAAATTTAAATCTAGATTAAAAATCTTTGAAGAAATTGAATAACACTTCTAACCTAGATATGTAGAATTATAACAATGTCCATATGTGGTTATGCTTCTCTTTATACCCTCAGCTTCTTCTCTAGAGATGATTCCAATTGGTCTAGGGTGTTGTGTTGGTTATGGAAGAAAATAAAGGAACAGGAAAGATGTTGGAGCAAACCGGTTGTTGGTAGACTAGTCAAAAATACAAGCAAAAGAGAAACAAAGCAAAGAATAAGTTTTTTGTGTACTTTTTGGTAGGATTTCAGCAGAGTAATGGTGTAATCAAAATCAAGAATCTCCAACCAATGCTTTGGGAAAAAATTGGTTCTTATAGAAAAACAACAGGGAAGAATTCTAGCACACTTGGCAATCAAGAAATTCTAGATCATCCTAGGAAGGGGTAGTCAACATTCTAAGAATAGTAAGGAAGGAAGATGAATTTCATATACATCCAACAAGCTTAGAATCAGAAGAAATGGTTGAGAAATGTGTGAGAAAGGAACTGAGAAGCTTGTAACATGCATACAGAACTGGGAGTTTAAGTCTCGGATAAAAACACACGGGACCACTAGTCTACGCAGACCGATGATTACACAAGCATCATTGTGATTACATATCCACCACTCTAGGTAGACCAGTGGTTACCTAACTAAAGGGGAAAATTTTAAGGAGCACTAATGAAAAGTGCTTGTGAAAGCCAAAAAAGATAAGAAATTGAGAAGTAAATAAGGATAATTCACATAGGCATGTTATAAACAAGGAAATGGGACCTGGACATCATCATTTTCTTTGGAAACAAAATTTATCATCATAGAGGATTTTTATTGTTCTACCAATCTAGCCTTTGTGTAATTTTGGGTGTGTATAGAAACCTATAACATAGATTCTAGTCGGTGTTTGTGATGGATAATTGACAATTACTCAAGTAAAACATGTAACCGAAAGATTTTCATTTGCATATATGTGAAGTAAAAATATGTAAACAAAAAAAGAATGCACCTTTTTACTTGCGGTTTTCTTTTTATTATAGATTTGTATTTTATGAACTTTGCTTAAGGATTGGGGGTGATCGGTCTTTGAGGAGAAACTATAGTGTTAGGTGCATGCAACCCAAGATGAAAATGACCAAGATAGAAAAGAAGAAAAAGGTACACATGTACCCCTATGAAGGAAGAATGCCATGTAACAAAGTTATTTAGCAAATCTGATATGTTTCCCTTTAAGTGTAATAGTAGAGGAAATCCTACCCATGAATCCCTTAGTTGTTTTGACACCTTTCATGTCCTCATGTATCACACCTCTACATATGGATCTAGACCCAATTTTGCAAATAAGAACATACAGTACAAAAGAGAATAGGTGCCCCCATACTCTCCCCATATGCCAAACAACTTATGAACTAAAATAAATGTTTGAATATGTTGAAAGTGTGCTAGTGAAACTGAAATAGGAAGGAGATTCATGAAGTCCATATTTTTTATATAACAATATTTTTTATATGAATTATATCTCATGACCCTATTTTATTTTTATATCATTTATGTTTATAAATAATTAATAATAAAAATGGTTATAATACACACAGAACATCCTCTTAAATGTGCTACCTTCTTGAAATTGTGCAATTTATAAGCTTGGTGCATTCTAAGCCTCACATTAACTTGGAATAATGGTGTGGGTCTACGGATGGGTGAATGTAAGGAGATTTACACATTGAAATTTTATGTAAATTAAAACATAAAATTTTGGTAAATGTGAGTGGTATTATTATAAATTTAATTTGTTTTTATCTATATATGATCATGTACACTCTTTTATGTACATATGCGGGGGTGTGCACCTCTCTACATAGTCATAGAGCTCATCTTCAAAGTGATACTTTACAATTTGTAAACATTTCTTCTAGTACATTTGTGCATCATCTTAATACTTCACAACATACCATGCAACACTTGTTTAACACTTAATTAAATTTTACATTAATTTAATTATGTATAGGTTATATTATGATTTGATTGCAGATCTTAAAAATATGTTACAATATAAATACTAACTCGGATTTACAACTCAAATCAAAAAGAAATAATTTTAATACAAAGTAATCAACCTAACATGTAATTGAGATCTCTAAACAGATGTATGAAGGCACTTTGTTGATTTTGAATGACTTCTAAAGAGAAGCGAGACTATGTAATATTGAAATAGGGAGGTCTAAACTTAAATAACCTTCACAATAGAGATTGAAACTATGTATCCACCTAGGGTAGGTTCGTACCAAACTATAGAACCATACCATATGATCCCGATCCATTTGTACATCTTAGACATGCTTTGAATCGTCATATGCAACTTTCTAGGTTGGTTATTATACGATGGAAAAGTGACATGCGAGCATGAGAATCTACAAGTAACTCTTCCTCACACCCGACCTCCAGGAGGTCGTGCTTGAGACATGGCCTAAGGTGGGGATTGAATATGTGTGGGATGCAGACAAGCTAGTTAGGTAATCTAATGTCTTCAACGCGCACTAGTGGAAATTGTGAATCTAAGGCAAAGAAGGCCCTCTAACCTGAACTGGTGTGATAGATCGATCAGCAAGGATGACTGCTTGAAGGCTCCAATCAATATCGAGCTCTGGCGTGATTCGGTCTATGGGTTGTGGAATACATGGAAAATGACATGGGATAGTTTCGTGTATGTCTCCAGATAAGGTCATAGGGCGGATGGTAAATATAATTGACTCTATGGGTGATTATTTGGCCTAGTCCAGAACTCCTTAGCTTTGTTAGCTGTTGTGTCTAATAAGGATAACTATTTGATGATGATAGGTGGAAGTGGAGTAGATCTCGAATACTAATGTACATAGGCCAAAGCATCTATGTCGATTCTCCTATAGACTCGTTGGGTTGTGAGACTTGTGGGTCACAACTATAGATTCACATTTGTTGTGGTCCTATTATGGTCATGTGTAGATTCAGTCTCTAATCCCTAGTATCTAATAGTCATATGCTTTCTCAGCCTCTATATTCAGATTTAATAGTTGTGTGATCTTTTCAGAGTATCTCACGGGTGTTTGCGCAACCTGAATTCTCAAGCTGGTATCTATATCTATGAGAGTGTCTCCTGCATCTGGTTGTGGGACCAAAGGATCACAACCAAAGGTCTGCTCTCTTTCAAACCCTTCCACAGTCATGTGGATATGAATCTAGGGTAATCTGTAGTTTGGTTGATTTGACCAAAACGTGTGTGCTTGGTCGTCTTCTATGTTTAACCCGTGCAGTTGGAAACTGATTTGTTGTAAGTTTACCATTGTTTGGAGGACTTGGATCCTAATATTCTAATCTATATCGTTATGGTTTGTGACAAGATTTGGTTCGGGCATGATTGGCTCGAATATGTATTCCCTGGGCTCTCTAGGTCCCGTGATTGTCATACAAAAGCCACAATGTAAACTAAATGCAGCAAAGTAAAATTAACTATGTGAAGTATATCTATAACATATATAACTTCTATATTTTTGTATTTTTCTGATGAATTTTATAGATGAAATTGAAGGAGCAGCTATTTTAATATATCTAGAAATTGACGATTTAATCTAATGACGAATTTAAAACAAACAAAGTAACCGAGTATAGCTACTTGCCTGTGCAGTTGTAAATCTATTCTAAAAATGAAATAAGCCCGATCTAATCTATTTGAAAGACTCTCGATCCTACCTCAGAAGTGAGGAAAGAATCATAGTCTCTCAGAAACTATCAATCCTCATAGCTTCCTTGGAAATATCGAAAGTAAAATTGACTGAAATAAAGTGATTGGCTACTCTATTTGATATGCTTCTAATTTAAAACTTTGAAAGCTAGAACCTGAATTTTGTAGATAGTGGTGAATCTGATAATGTGTGTGATCTTGTCCCCTCAGTGTGACCTCCTTGCTCCTTTTTGTTCACGTGGATCCAGAAAAGCATGTAATGCTAGCATCAACAGAAGTAGATATTGGGACAAAGGTGACTTTAGGATACATACTGAATACAATGTGAGTAGGAGAGAGATAGCACAAGAGTACAGAGCTTGGCTTATGTAATTCCTAGCGGGATTTATTGTGAGTCATGCAACATAAAGCGTCCAGAACCTGAAACTATCCTACTTGAAGAACAAAACCTGCAACTTTAATGGCTTCCTAATGAAAAACAGACTATCTTACTCCAATGGATTGGATGAAATATCAACAGCATTTGCACAAGATGGATATGTGGCTTCCTAACAGCAAAAACAACACTAACTAAGCATGCAATGAATGAAACTAAGAATTCTAAGCAAAATGAAAGACTAATCTATTGTAATGAGAAATTCAGAGGCAAATTTGAGGGGCCATTTTCTTGAGCACAAGCCAACTATTTATAACATTTGCATTTACCCAAGGTAAAAACCAAATTGAACTCTTCAACTATAAACAATGGCAAAACACTATTCTAGGGAACCAGAATCATTAATGCAAGCCCAAGGTGGTGAAAAAAGCTGGTAAACGTTGAATTTTTACAATACTCGTGTTAAAAAAGCATTCTAGAAAACATGTAAAGGACCAACATCCCGAGTAGGGTGGTGGTTACAGAGGACGCTACCTCGACTGATCAGGGCGGCGGTCATGAGACCGCCGCCTAGGCGGGGTGGTGGTTTCATAACTGAAGAGCAAAAGGCAAAGAAAAGAGGGGAAAAGAGAAAAACAAAGCACGCGGGGGCTAAGTGGGGCATGCGGGATGATAATGCATACTTGGAGAGCTTTTCCGGATCCCGAACACCTTGCGAGGAGACCTGTATCATCATTGGGGCACGTGTTACGTTGTTTTGATGGTGTAGTACCCTACAATTTTGGGTACGTACATATTGCCCCCTCGGAGAAGCATTTTAGCCATTAAGAGGCATAAAATGGTGGGTCCAAGTATATGGCATCTGAAATGGGAAGTTGGAAGTTATACCTGATACATCCGTGTGTTGAAATGATGCCATCCGAAATTCCCGCTTCCTGCAAAATGAAAAGAGAACTCAAGTGTAGATAGACAAGATAGATCGGAAAATAAATGCTAAAATAATGGGAAATGAGGACGTACCACTTGTGCGGGGTAATAACTTACCTTTGTCGACGCTCCAAACTCGAAAAAAATATTCAAAAACAAGTCAGCCGCTATATATATATGAAAGTGGGCCCATTTTCCTATTCATTTGCACGTGTTGATTTGATTGATTCTGAGCTCTGGGACCCACGGTGACAGTTTCTTATGAGAGTAGAGTCAAAATGTTCGTGGCGAGATAGCAATCATGCCTCGCGTGCAGATCATCGACCCACGAGATCACAGGTTAGTTCTCCTCAATTTATTGTTTTTACCCCCAAAATTTTAAAATGCTAAAATCTTTGTCGTGGGGGGTTATTTTTGAAAATGTTAGGTTCAAAAGGTCCATCTAGGGGGTGCCTACTAGGTAGGCTTTGTTTTTAGTTAAAATGGTCTCTTTTCACGTTTTTTGGCCTTTTTAGGATATAAAACCTGCGTGGGTTTTCGAGACATGACCGCCGCCCGCCTAGGGGGGGCTACACTGACCGCCACCTTGTTCGGGGAAGCGGTTACAAGATCGGCTGCCTTAAGGCAGTGGTTGCAAAACTGCCTCCCTGCTCAGGGTGGCGGTTAAATCACGAATGTCAAAAGAACACTTGTTTGAGCTGTTTTTGCATTTTTAGCATTTCTACGTGTTTTCATGATTTTTCTAATGTCATTCGGATGCTAACTTACTTTGTTTTGTGTGTTTTTGGGTGTATGCAGGTGAGAGAGGAGTACATTCGGTGGAGCCAAGAGAGGGAGTGTGACTGGCTCCCA
Organism: Taxus wallichiana var. yunnanensis; assembly: GCA_018340775.1. Classification (NCBI taxonomy): domain Eukaryota; kingdom Viridiplantae; phylum Streptophyta; class Pinopsida; order Cupressales; family Taxaceae; genus Taxus; species Taxus wallichiana. The sequence continues at coordinate 685,974,849 of CM031239.1, forward strand.
GTAGTGCTAGACGCCCTTTCACAGGATGAGCAGGATACTCTTCAGAGGGCTGGTATACTACGTATATCGTGGGTACCACATGTTGCACCATCCAGTCACATACTCTGTGACTTATTTTCCTACTGGGATGCTGATCGGAACACCTTCCGATTACCAGGGGTCCGAGGTGAGTGGACCATCACACTGGAGGATGTTTACTGTATCCTGGGGGTCCCAATCATCGGGAGGTGACTCACCCTCGAGACAGCAGGTTCATGGGCCAGATAGCACAGTGGGCTTCTTACATGGGAGATGCAGTCATCTCCACGGGTTCGAAGAAGGGGGTCAGAGTTCGGTCTATTCCTAGTTTTCCCATCCCCTTGCTTCGCCAGGCTATTATGGGGATCCTTGCCTCGAGATTGATTGGGGACAAGGGAGGAGACACACTGCTATATTGCTGGTCCCCCATCATTGCACAGATCAAGGGTCATGGCCGGATTTACGCCTGGGGAGCAGATATACTTGGGACTACCTACCATGACTTATACAGGGTAGTCTATTTACAGGGGTAGTCTTTGAGCCACCCGACCCTGGTTATGAGTTGGGTCTATGAGCACTTCATCCCTTATGGCAGAGGTGTAGAGGTGACAGATCCCGGAGCTGTGAGGGCAGCCAGATGGACAGATATGTTGGTGGTCGAGCACCTTATTAGCTTGATTGCTTCCACGACCACCAATGACATGGAGGCCACACCATATCAGACCATGGCAGGTATATGGGGTGAGGAGGCTCTTACTTTGATCTCCTGCTCCACCACAGGGTAGTTTATTGACAGAGTGGGGTGAGTGGAGATACACCCCTTTGGCTGAGTTCCTCAGTCAGTTTGGCCTACCTTACATGGGCATGCTTCCCCCAGTAGTGCCAGTATATAGGTCAGTTCGAGAGGCCAGAGGGGGTCCTAGAGGCCGGGGTTGGACAGTTGTTACACCTAGCGTTCCTATTGCAGCCAGGAGGGTAGTACATGCCCGGGGGAGAGCCGGTGCTCCTCAGGCACCCCTACTTCAGATTTTGTGGGTCTTGCCCATAGCAGCGATGACCCCATCGACATAGACTCGAGTCCGAGGAGTTCATAGGGGGAGAGACAAAGGAGGAGATGGAGGAGGACAGTGATCCTGAGTGGCATGACACTTAGGATATCATGCAGGTAGAGAGGGCAGAGCAGAGTGCAAGAGAGAGTGACTCTGGTTTCAGAGGAGCCACTCTCCCAGGGCCATGGTGGGGAGGATGAGTCCGTTGTAGGATGCTACGTCGCTCCAGCCACGGGGGAGCACCTCAGTCAGCGGCGAGCATCTGTGGCGGGTGCTGACCCTAGAGATCCATCCTGGAGGCCTGGTGATCCGAGTAAGTTACCACCCTTCTTTTTAATGTTTGTTTTTAATTAGGATTGCCTTAGTTGCTATCTCTCCTTTTGTTTACACTTGTGTTTTATCTCTTGTTTTATTTCTAATTTGTTTTCTCCTTTGTTTGCAGAGACTGCCAATGAGTGGCGAGACTTGATCCACAGGGTATGCACCGATACCCTGATGATTCCCATGGAGAGGACCCGTGCGGAGCTATCTATGGATGTCAGGGAGCCCTCGGCCCGGCGAGACATGCGACATTCTGTCCCTATCTGGCATGTGGCCAGGATCGTATCGACTCTTCGTACGAAGTTAGTGGGGTATAGGACAGCCAAGCGCCTGATGAGGAGTCATTCTCATGGCGAGATTGTGGCTGCCCCTCGGGATCCTGAGCCCTCCGTGCACTCAGAGTGCCGGCGTAGCCGGAGTCCTAGGTGTGGGCATGCACCTTCAAAGGGGTCTCATAGGGATTGAGAAGCCACTTGGCTCTCCTAGATTTTTGTATGATATTTTTGTATATCTCGGGCTCTTTGAGTGTTTTGACCATGCTTAGTGCATGATGGCATTGTACAGAATTTTTGATCATTTATATATATATATTATTTTGGATCAAACTCTTGGTATCTATGACTTTGTTTCCATTCCCTTATGTGAACTATGATATTATGCTTATATGCTTTTTAGAATGTATGCAATGGAGAACAAATGATACAAATGTTTACTTTCTTTTTGTATTTCATGATGCTGATATATGATAATGTAGATACAATGTGATTTTGAATCTTAGTTTCTGTAAGCAATTTTGGGTACTTCATATTTGCTTTGGCAAAGTGGTGAAGATAAGCTGGTATGATGAGTAGATAGACTTGCCCCTCTCCTAACCCCACGCAACTAGTAAGATGCGAGGGCTCATCACCGAGAGCTGAAAAGGGCACAAGTTATGAAATGTGTTGAAATGATATTGATGAAAGATAGACAAAGCTTTGGCGGAACCAAATTAGGATGCTACAAGCCTACTCCACTCGAGTGACTTCATAGTTTTGGGATGCAACTTGCTTTGCGGTTTATCTAGACTTAGATCCGTAGATGGCCACATGGTAGACAAAATCTGGGTTTTAGGATTTTTAATTCTCTTGGAATTTTGGACATCCGATTCATTTGTTTTTACTCAAGACTTCAAGATTTGAATTGTTTGTTTATGACCTTTTATGTTTGTTTGTCAAGAGGACCCCCCACACCTTGCCCCATGCTACTAGTAAGAAGCGTGGGTTTATCACCTTAGGCAAGGCATAGGCGAGTAAGGGCATTTCCATCCTTTCCCAACCCTACGTCACTAGTAAGAGATGCAAGCTCATCACCGAAGGTTGGTGGGGGAAGGAAATGTGTAAATTTAAAATTTTCTATTTGATCAAAATGTCAGCATGCTCTTATTTCCAAAGAGATATATGTACGGGATAGATGTGACACCATGAAGCTTCTAGAATAGACCATAGGCAAGACACCTATCCTAAGAAGAAACCAAAAGTGAGAATAAACCCACAGATCTTGGTATGGTTACCGTTAAGACCTTGTCATATCTAGCTTTATTTGATGAAGTGATTCCGAAATAGTTTGATGATATCATGGAAATAGAGAAGTATGATTAGAGTGTTTATGCCAACAACATCATGAGTTTGTAATGAATTGCTTTGAGAATAAATTCCTTGATCACAAATTTGTACGAAACAAGCGAGACAAAATGATCCTAACTATATGAAGATGCAATGTAGATATAATTATAAAAGTAGTACTAGTTGCTTACGCGTAGAATCATTTGAGGTGTAGGGAATTGACTATTTCACCAAATTCCTCACCTTCCAGTGTACATAGGAGATATGCACCATTTCCATAGTCCTTCATGACTCGGTATGGGCTCAACCATTTGGGCTGGAACTTCCTTCGTCGGTCTTTTTGTCGATCCGGTTGTCTAGCCTTAGAACTAGATCACCTTCATATATGTCGCATTCATAGAATTTCTTGTTATACTGTCGGCACATTTGGTCAGCATAGACTCTGTGCCATTATTCAGCATCTATCCTAGCTTCATCTAGGCTTTCTAGTTGGGAGAGACGTGCTTCTCTGTAAGCGTCTTCATCTAGAATCCCTTGTAATGAGATACGAAGACTGGGTATTTCAACCTCAAGCGAGAGAACTGCTTCTGCCCCAAATACCAGTGAGAAAGGAGTGGCTCCTGTTGGTGTTCTTATTGAGGTTCGGTGGGCCCATAAGGCTGGATATAACTTCAAATGCCAATCTCACTTGTTTTCTTTCACCGTTTTAAGGAGAATGGCTTTTAATGTTTTGTTTGTTGCCTCAGCCTGTCCATTGACTTGAGGGTAATACAAGGAGGCTATATGATGGATTATTTTAAATTTATTACACAATTCGTGAACTTCATCATTCTTAAAAGAAGTTCCATTATCCGAGATGATGATTTGTGGGATACCATACCTGTAAATTATTTGGTTCAAAATGAACTTAGCGATTACAGAACCCGGCATACAGTAGTAAGAGGCATAGCCTCTACCCACTTGGTAAAATATTTGGTGGCCGTGATTATGAAATTTTGGCCATCTCGTAGATGAGGAGAGAATTTCTCTATTAAATCTATGCCACATGTAGAAAAGGGCCATGGAGTAGTGATTGGTTGTAGAGCTTGTGCCGGCATGTGAATCTCATGAGAGAATTCTTGGCACTTATGACACCTTCGTACAAACTCTACTACGTCGTGTTCTAGAGTAGGCTAGAAATAGCCCATTCGATGTATTTTTCGAGTGGTGGCATGGCCACTGAAGTGGCCTCCACACATTCCACTGTGAGATTCGTGGAGAATCTTCTTGGATTCTTCTGTGTTGACACATCTTAGAAGCATTCCATCGAACACTTTTCAATAGAGCACTTGCTCTATAATGACGTATTTGGCTATAATAATACATAACCACCTTCTTTTATGTGGTGTAGCACCTTCCAGATATGTATGATCCATGATATAATTAATAATATTAGCATACCAAGGACACTCAGAGATGGGAGGTCTAGTTTCTATGTAGTATATGCATTCATGGGGAAAGTCCAGATCTACTAGATCACCTCTGTCTAATGGATTATCAGCTAGCCAATCCACGATGATTTGTCCTTTAACTGATTTCTGATTTACAAACGTTAGTTTGAATTCCCCCATTAAGGTTATAAAGCGTCCAACCCTTTTAGACAAGGACCCTTGCATGAGGAAAGTTCATAAATGTTCTATCTTTACAATGACCTTTGTTTCTTGATTTAACATGTAATGTCTTAAGCATTTGGTTGCAAAGACTATGGCAAGGCATTCTCATTCTGCTTGTGTATAGCATGTTTCATAGTCAAGAAATGTCCGACTAATGAAATAGACCACACGTTCTCTCTTGTCATCTTCTTCTTGAGCCAGCATACAGGTTAGCGAGACATTGGTGGCTCGTGAATATAAAATTAGCAGGCGATCGGCTTAGGTGGCATTAGCATAGGTGGTGATAACAATAAATTATTAAGCTGCATTGAAAGCTTCATTGCGGTCTTGATCCAATCAATGCTATAATCTTTCTTGAGTAGATTTTTGATTGGATGAATGGTGAAACTTAAGTCTGGGATGAATCTCTGGATTGCGCCAAGTTTTCTGAGAAATGACCTGATTCCAGATTCATCCAAAGGTGGCACCATTTCGAGAATAGCCTTAATTTTGGTTGGTCAACATCGATCCTGCGTGATGATATAATGTAACCTAGGAGCTTCCCTCTTGTTACACCAAAGACACATTTTTTTGGATTTAGCGTGACTCCGTATTCTATCAGACATGAAAGAATGACACGAAGTACTTCCAGGATGGTCACAATGTTTCTTGGCCTTGGCCAACAAGTCATCTACATAGGATTCCACAATTTTATGAATAAGATCATGAAATATATACGTCATAGCCCGCTGGTATGTAGCACCAGCGTTCTTGAGACCAAATGGCATAACAACATAGCAATAGGTTCCCCAAGGAGTTATAAATGTGGTTTTAGCTTGATCTTGTTCGAGATATTCTGATTTGATTGTATCCCGAGAATCCATCCATGAGAGATAAAATCTCAAATCCAGTTGTTGCGTCAATAATGACATCTATAGATGGTAATGGGAAGTCATCTTTAGGACATGCCTTGTTAATGTCTCGGAAGTCTACACAGATGTGTATCTTTCCATTCTTTTTGAGGACCGGAGCGATATTAGATACCCACTGAGAGTAATCGACTGGTTTGATGAATCCTACTTGGAGGAGTTTCATTACCTCCTCTTTCACCATGAGAGCTACCTTGGGTTTCATTGGTCTCAATTTTTGTTTAATCAGTTTTACATCTGATTTAGTGACGAGGTTGTGCACCGTAATGTGTGGTGCAACCCCTATCATTTCTTTATAATTAAATGTAAAAGCCTTCTGATGTTCCTTGAGAATCTGAGTGTGTATTTCTACTTCTAATGGAGTTAACGAGGATCCTAACTTCAATATCCTTGGTTCATCTTTTGTTCCGATGTTAATATCAATTATTTCTTCGATTAAAGAAGTGTTACCTTCAAACTCAGGTGGGGCTAGAGGTAGTTCCAGATCATCTCTGTTCTCAACTGTGTATATGCTGAGTTCCTTTTGTGGGGGAAGCTCTGTCATGGGATTTCCGAAGTAGGAGGATGAATGCGGGATTAGGGATAAATCTACCACGTGATGGGTGAGATGTAACGCCGCATAGGCGTTCAAGAAATCAAGAGTGGTTGTATCACTATCGATGTGGTCTAGGATAGTAGATTTGTTTTCATTTCCATTTAAAAGAGGATTTGACATTGTTTTTATCAGTGGTTCAGTACGAAGGGATACCATGAAATGGGTGTCCTCTAACTTACTATTTGGAGTAAAGCACTGCTGAGGTTGCTATTGAATCGGTGAGAAGATTTTGTTCTCACGGGATTGCTTCAATTGATATGAAGTCAAACTCCTTGCTTAAATTTAGTACAAGTTGTTTTGTAGAGTTGTAAGTGCTCAGCTTTGGTTTCATACATCTCAGCAACTTGATTTGCTACCAATTGCAAGTCTCCTAACACTCTGATGTTATCAATACTAATTCTCTTAGCTAAGATGAGGCCAAGGAGGAGGGCTTCGTACTTAGTGCCATTGTTTGTGCATTCAAAATTTAGTTTAAAGGAAAATGGTAGGGATTTTCCTTTGGGAGAAGTAAGGATTACTCCTGCCTCAGCTCCGTAACGACATTTAGCTCCATCGAAATGGAGAGTCCAATACTTAGCTGGGAATATGGGCACTGGGATATTTTTTGTGTTAACATCTTCTACATCTACCATGCGAGAGATCTACGGTTGGGAGAGAACTGACCGGCACCTACGGTGTACCCCATGACTACTGAGAATCAAATGACAGGAACATTAGTAGATCATGTTCTAGTAATTCAACAATTTTTGTAGTAGTTCCTAAGGATATTGTTTCTACAATCTTAGCCTCATCTTTGAGGGTTGGGATTGTCTTGGCTAGGCTCATAGTTTCAAGATCTATCGTAGGTACCAACTTTTCTTTTGGTTTCGTGTTGGTAGGTTTATTAAGTTGGTTCATTGGGAGTTCAAACTCTGAGTACATGCTGGTCTTTTCTTTAGGTCAGCCAAGTGTACATCGAATGGTTTTGGATCACCTTTGGCTATGAACACCTTTCCTAAATGCAAGAATCTTACTTCTTGAAATAGCGTAGAAGGGATTGCCTTCATACGGTGTATCCATGGTCGGCCGAGGATCATATTATAGTTAGTTTCCCAATCTATAATATAAAACTTAGTCATGATTGTTTTGGGTCCTAAGGTGAGTGATAGTATTATAGTTCCAATTGAAATGGTTTAAGGCTGTCATAGCCTCTTAGTGTATTTCAAGATGTGGAACAATTCGTTTCTCCATACCCTAGCTTTTGAAGGAAAGAGAAAGGGACTATGTTAATTGCTGCGCCATTGTCAACCATCGTATGTTTCACATAATTGTTATAAACCCACACTTACAAGTGTAAGGCTGGATCACCTCGGCATGTAATCTTAGCATCTGTTGGCATTTTGTTTATTTTGAATATGAATTTGGTGTCCCTATCCGGCTGCCCCGGAGGGTGGATATCAAAGTCTATATGGTTTACCTATGTTTCGGGAGGTGGAGTGATGTTAATTAAATGACCTAATCCTAATGCCTCTAAAAGAGTAGCCCTGTGAGCAGGGGAGTTCTTCATAAGTCCAAAAAGGAGATGTGTGAGAAGGTTTTTGTTAGATCATTAATTAAATCATAAGCACCCACGGGATTTATTAATACTTGTTGGATATTGTCCATTTCTAACGGGTAGCTTGGACTTGGTGAGAGGAATACTCTCGTGTCCTTGTTACAGCTTCTACGGGTAGTTCGGCATCTAACTCTACTAAACCGACTATCTTAGGTCGTGGCTGACTTCCTAATTGTGGCGTAACTAACGGATTCAGTGAAGTTGAGGCTTCATGATCATTGTTTCCTATAATTACACCCTTGTTTGTCCCATTTGGATTTATCTTGTTATTGTTGTGATTTGGGAGTAGATCATTGAAGATCTAGAGGGGTGCATTTTGAGGGGAAACTGCCCCTGTAAAAGTATTTGGTGCTGGTGATGTAGGATCTACCAAGAACATATTTTTTTAAAAGTTGTCTTTGTTCCTCTGGAAAATGTTGCATGAATTTATTGTAGTCATGGCACATTCTAGTGTCATGGCCTTGGATTTTGTGAAAACCACAATATGAGTTAGGATTGTAATTCCTAGTTTGTTGGCTTGGTGTATATTGTGGCCTAAAACTTTGATCAAACCGTTGCCTATTAAAGTTTTGCATTTGTTGTCTTTGGTTTGAATTCTGGTTTTGATACCCAGTTGAATTTTGGTTTGGATCCTGTGTAGGGCTTCACCATTGTTGTTGTTGTTGTTGTTGTTGTGGATGATTAAAATCCACTGTATTGATTGTTGGAGTAAAGTTATTGTTTCGTTGGTTGTTTATTTATGGTGGAGTATTCACAACATTTACCTTTCTAGCCTGATCAGTTACTCCATCTATTGTCACTCTGTGATTTTTATTAAGGATTTTAGGTCCTTGATTGACATTCATGGTAGTAGGATAAGTTGTAGTGTTCTGGTTGGAAGTGATTAACCTCCCATTGCCATATGTTTTGCAACCACTATCAAATGCGCTTGATCTATTCGGAGAGTACTCTTAAGTACTTCATCATAAGTTCTTAGTGGGAACTTTTGGACTTCTTCCTTCACTTCTCTGCTGAGAGAATGAAGGAATAAATCACATAGTTCCATTTGGTCCATATTTGGAGCACTTGCCGAAGAATAAAGAACTATACGCCACCTCTGGATGAAATGGGCAACATATTCATTGTGTTCTTGCTTGATGTGTAAGAATTCCCTGATTCTGTTCTTAATAGTTTTTTCATGTCAAATGCCTTGATGAACTCTGAAACGAGTTGCTTGAATGAATGGATGGAAGCCTCAGGTATTCTATAATACCAATCGAGAGCGATACCTTCCAAGGTTTTGGGAAATATTTTAGCAACAACCCCATCCCAAGGGAGTAGTTCTTGGATGGCTATGGCGTAAGCTTTGATATGTACGTTTGGATCTCCCTCACCTTTGTACTTGGGAAAATCGAGAAGAGGCCTTAGAAGAATGACACTTCATATGGTGAAATCTAAGGGCTCTTTCAAGTATTCTGAATATGTCCCTATCGCATAGGTTTCGACCATTAATGGTGCATGTTGAGGGAGTGAAGGTGGAATGATTTGTTGGTATGGTGTAACATATGCATTGGCAGGGGCATAAGGAAACCCCTGTGTTTGAGGAACCATGCCGGGAGAGGAGAACATATCCCCCTGTGGTGATTTGGAGTACATGTTTAAGTATGAAGGGGTATTGTCCAAGAATGGATTATTTTGTACTAGACCAGGAGGTGTCAGAATGGTGTTAGAAATGGTGGTTCTAGTCGGCGTTTGTTGTGAATACTGAGGAGTCACACCTAACGTACCTATTCCTATGAGGAGGTCTATTTGGCTAGGATTAGAATTTCCTGCTGCATGAGTTGAGAATGGTGATTTTCTGAGCAAGTTCTAACCCCCTCACTTTTTCTACTAATGTTGAAATGACTTCATTTGGTGAAGTCATGGTATTTTCCTTAGCGGCGTTTGTTGTATATCATGGTGTTGTATAGGCATGTGATATCCTGCTATGAATTGATCGCTACCCTGCCAAGTTTCCCCGAGGGCATTTCCTATATGTAATGGCATGGAGGTATTTCCTTGAAAAGAGACCTCGGGTTGTGTTTGTAAACTCCCTATAGGTGGGTACATACCTTGGGAACGTTGTTCATTCCTGGCATAACGTATCGAATGTTCATTATCTAAAACCAGGTATGGGTCAACTTGTCTACTAATTTGTGGTCTAAGTAGTACTTGAGGAGATGAACTAGACTCTCTTGTGAGCGTCATATTGTTCGAGCCTGAAGGCTCTGTTTTTGTGTTTGAGTGAATTGATCCAACTCCTCTGTTTGGAAAGATGAGCTATATCTGACCCTTAGAGTTTGTGTTGACAACTGGTCTAGTTGAGTAGTTGTCACCCCATACTGAGAGCGTGGGCAATGATTGTCTATTCTGTTGAGCGTAGTATGCCTCAAGACCTAAGAGAGGCCTACCATATGCATCAAATCGAAATATTCGGGGGTATATGAATACTCGCAGAATAATGGGAAGGAGCGAAGGTGATGGTGAAAGCGATGAGGTAGTAAAGACAAAAAAGGTCGTCTAATTTAAAGAACTAGTAGAAATCTGACTCCAAATAAGAAAGTAGAAAGTTCACATCGGGTTCACCAATTTTGTAAGATGGAAAAGTGACATGCAAGCATGAGAATCTACAAGTAACTCTTCCTTGCACCTGACCTCCCGAGGTCATGCCGAGACATCCGGTGGGGATGGAATATGCGTGGGATGTAGACAAGCTAGTTAGGCAATCTGATGTCTTCGACGCGCACTAGTGGAAATTGTGAATCTAAGGCAAAGAAGGCCCTCCTAACCTGAACTAGTGTGATAGATCGATCAGTAAGGATGATTGCTCGAAGGCTCCAATCAATATTGAGCTCTGGCGTGATTCGGTCTATGGGTTGTGGAATACATGGAAAATGACCTGGGATAGTTTCGTGTATGTCTCCAGATAAGGTCATAGGGTGGATGGTAAATATAATTGACTCTATGGGTGATTCTCTGGCCTAGTCCAGAACTCCTTAGCTTTGTTAGCTGTTATGTCTAACAAGGATAACTATTCGATGATGATAGGTGGAAGTGGAGTAGATCTGAATACTAATGTACATAGGCCAACATCTATGTCTGATTCACCTATGGACTCGTTGGGCTGTGAGACTTGTGGGTCACAACTGTAGATTCATATTTGTTGTGGTCCTACTATGGTCATGTGTGGATTCAGTCCCTAATCCCTAGTATCCAATAGTCATATGCTTTCTCAGCCTCTATATTCAGATTTAACAGTTGTGTGATCTTTTTAGAGTATCTCACGGGTGTTTGTGCAACCTGAATTCTCAAGCTGGTATCTATATCTATGAGAGTGTCTCCTGCGTCTGGCTGTGGGACCAAAGGATCACAACCAAAGGTCTGCTCTCTTTCAAACCCTTCCACAGTCATGCGGATATGAATCTAGGGTAATATGTAGTTTGGTTGATTTGACCAAAACGTGTGTGCTTGGTCATCTTCTATGTTTAACCCGTGCAGTTGGAAACTGATTTGTTGTAAGTTTACCGTTGTTCGGAGGACTTGGATCATAAGATTCTTATCTATATCGAGTTAAGGATGTGACAAGATTGGGTTGGGGCATGATTCACTCGAATACGTATTCCCTGGGCTCTCTAGGTCCCGTGATTGTCATACAAAAGCAACAATGTAAACTAAATGCAGCAAAGTAAAATTAACAATGTGAAGTATATCTATAACATATATAACTTCTATATTTTTGTATTTTTCTGATGAATTTTATAGATGAAATTGAAGGAGCAGCTATTTTAATATATCTAGAAATTGATAATTAATCTAATGATGAATTTAAAACAAACAAAGTAACCGAGTATAGCTACTTTCTGTGTAGTTGTAAATCTATTCTAAACAATGAAATAACTGATCTAATCTATTTGAAAGACTCTCGATCCTACCTCAAAAGTGAGGAAAGAATCATAGTCTCTCAGAAACTATCAATCCTCATAACTTCCCTGGCAATATCGAAAGTAAAATTGACTGAAATAAAGTGATTGGCTACTCTATTTGATATGCTTCTAATTTAAAACTTTGAAAGCTAGAACCTGGATTCTGAGACAGTGGCGAATCTGATAATGTGTGTGATCTTGTCCCCTCAGTGTGACCTCCTTGCTCCTTCATGTTCACGTGGATCCAGAAAAGCGTGTAATGCTAGCATCAATAGAAGTAGATATTGGGACAAAGGTGACTTTAGGATACAGACTGAATACAATGTGAGTAGGAGAGAGATAGCGCAAGAGTACAGAGCTTAGCTTATGCAATTCCTAGTGGGATTTATTACGAGTCATGCAACATAAAGCGTCTGGAACCTGAAACTATCTTGCTTGAAGAACAAAACCTGCAACTTTAATGGCTTCCTAATCAAAAATAGACTATCTTACTCCAATGGATTGGATGAAATATCAACAGCATTTACACAAGATGGATATGTGGCTTCCTAACCAGCAAAAACAACACCAACTAAGCATGCAATGAATGAAACTAAGAATTCTAAGAAAAATGAAAGACTAATCTATTGCAATGAGAAATTCAGCGGTAAATTTGAGGGGCCATTTGCTTGAGCACAAACCAACTATTTATAGCATTTGCATTTACCCAAGGTAAAAACCAAATTGAAATCTCAACTATAAACAATGGCAAAACACTATTCGAGGGAACTAGAATCATTAATGCAAGCCCAAGGCGATGGAAAAAAGCTGGTAAATGTTGAATTTTTATGTGAGTCGTGTTAAAAGAGCATTCTGGAAAATGCGTAAAGGACCGCCACCCTGAGTAGGGTGGCGGTTATAGGACCACTGCCCTGATCAGGGCGGCGGTCACGAGACCGCCGCCTTGAGGCAGGTGACGGTTTCAAATGGCCCGAATCAAGAGCGAAGGCAAAGAAAAGAGGGGAAAAGAGAAAAGAAAAGCACGCGAGGGGTAAGCAGGGCATGCGGGATGATAACGCATACTTGGAGAGATTTTTCGGATCCCGAACACCTTGTGAGGTATCGAGGTGGCGGTCACGAGACCACTTTGCTAGGCGGGCGGTAGTTTAATCAAGAGCAGAAGGAAAAGAAAAGAGGGGAAAAGAGAAAAGTAAAGCATGCGGGGGCTAAGTGGGGCATGTGGGATGATAACGCATACTTGGAGAGCTTTTCCGGATCTCGAACACCTTGCGAGGAGACCTGTATCATCATTGGGGTACGTGTTATGTTGTTCCGATGGTGCAGTACCCTACAATTTTGGGTACGTATAATTATCTTCTTTGATTTATTGGTCATTTTCAAACCCTAGTTGTCACACACGTACAATAAGGCTCTCTAAATGGATTTAACATTATCTCAAACCCTATCCATAGATGAAGATTCTTATAAAATAAACATTAGAAGATTTATGGGCACTCCATGCACCAACAACATTAGCACTACTCTTAAGAGGCCCCAAACCACACGTCATTCTCCATCTAGCTTGTGATATCTAGATAGATCAACCAAACTTGGAATTATCTTTGACCATGTTTTATTTGACTTAGTTCTTGCTAAAATACATGGAAAGAGGATGTTTGAGAGCTTGTAGATGATAGATACGGTTTCCTTGTGTCACATCACACAATTTTAGTTTATTTTGTAGGAAGGATAAGTCATACAATGCGGAATATTTTACAAGGGTAGGGGTACATGCATTATTGTGTAGCTGAGTATGCAGCTACATGTGTGTATGTATATCCTAAAAAATATATACACACTTATGTGTAGTTGCACTCACAACTGTCGTGCAACAACACTTGTTGTCTAGTGTCCATAAAGTATTTAATATTTTACAACTTATTCTTGTTCACCTGTTGTATGATGTCATTTTACCTTGCTATGAGAAATAGTTCGTATTATATAATTATGGTTTTATTTTTGTATCGGTGATGAGTAATTGTTATGCACCTTCCTTTGTTAATGTTTTTGAGGAAATTGTACATAGTGTGGATACCGCATCTGGCATGGATATTAATATATTACCTGTCTTACTGAAAGTAATGGCTTGTAAGGAAGAACAAAATTTATATATTTCTACAATATATTTTGGGAATCTTTATATTTTTGCAAAATTATAAATTGGTACAAAAACTTGTTAATTTCGAATGTGACTTTTGGGGTAAGAGGTCAATATTATGTTTTTCCATTTATGACACGGTCACACTTAATTATCATTAAGGTTTACCACTATGTTTAAAACTTGTAAGGTCATATGATCATATTATACTAGATTATGAGTTACTATAGTTATCAATCATCACCATGTTTACGGATTTGCAACATATTGTTTTTAATTACTCTATGACCACCATCGATTACTATGGTTAATATGGTCTCTACCATACTTCATTAGTATGTGCATATAGTAAGGGTTAGATAGTTTATTATCTTGGTCTGGTTTATGAATTATGAACTCATTGTCTTATTGGCATCCATAGGCATTTGAATAATAATAGGTTAAGCATTATCTATTTTCAATTTAAAATATCATAACATTGATCTTATGCTATATTTTGAATGATTCTTACTAATGGTCAATTCGACCCATGTAAAAAGTAGAAAAGTTGGTGAGGTAATTGGGCTATTTGTTTAACCTTGATGTTTGGAGGATAATACGTTGGTCCTCGACTAACATTGCATGACATTGATTGTTAAGTGATTGATTAATAAAATGAAGCTGGTCATTTACCAACCCCATGTAGAACCTTGGCATTTTTAGTTGTATGAAGGTAATATTAATTCCTTACTAAAACCAGATTTAAATGAATAATTAAAATGATTGATGTTCAACATTAAATTTTTAAGTAATATCCATGAAATTTTAATGGGAAATATGGAAGAGGGTGGTGAGTTCAAGGCCTCTATGTGGCTGTGAGAAAATTTAATGAGAATTTAATGCACTTCCATGGATTTTTGGGAAGCCCAAAGCTTCTCAAGGAAGATATCGACAAGGCTATGAGTTTATCAGGAGTTCACTTTTGGTTTACTAATTCTTTTTCTCCCTCTTGAGATCTGCATGTGAAATTTTTTAAGATAATAGTTTTGGGTCTAAAACTGTTATTCTGGAGGAAATTCTGCCGCTCATTAAGTTGATTATTTAATGTAAAAAAATCATGGTAACTGGAAGATAGATTGGGGAAAACATTGGAGGGATTGGTGGGTCGAACCAACTTTGTTGAGAGTAAGAAATATGAACAAGGAAAAGGAAGATTCCAAGAAAATAAAAAGGTTTCTCGGGATCTTAATTCAGACATGATTCGTTCTTCTCCTTCCCTTTAAATTCTATTCGTTATAATGCATATATGAATGTATATCACTACAATATTGATGGATACTTGATGTCTATAAAATTGATTTAACATATGCGTAGTATTATTTCATTGAAGGGAGTAATGGCCTTGAATAAAACTAGGGCTTGGTTTCTGCCCTTTTGATTCAAGGATATGGGTTTTGGTCTCAAAATGTGTTAGGAAGTCGTCTCATGTTATTATGTAAGTTTTCACGAAAACCCATTACATGTAATAAGGAAATCTATTGGAGCTTAGTTATTTATTTTTGAAAAATGCAAAGTATTCTTTGTCTTACACATATACGATTACTATGTTACTTGATTAGATATGGGCTGATCTTATTGAGTAATTTGGGTAACATGGAAGTATATGGAGACTTATTTAGTTTTACGAAGTTCATAGGAAAACTATATAGACATTTGTTACTTGTATAAATCTAGTTTGATTTTGTTTGCATGTCGATCTGGGATAAACGTTGAGGTTTGACTGTTAATTTGACCTAGGTCAGTCGATATTGGTATCTCTATCCCTCCACTTAATATATAAATTTAGTTGTGAACTTATGACTAAAACCTCATTCTCTAGGCATTGATATGTGTAACGTAATTAGTTTTGTTTTAAAAAGTCGTACATGGTGATTATAAATTGTTACATAATGTTTCGTTGAAATTTTATCGACATCCATAGGAATTGTGTTTGTATTATGGAAGAAATAATTGCATTATTAGACTAGACATTGTTTTGTTTGATAAAATTAAGGAACTTAATTGGTCTAGTTGGATAAGGTTATGATATTTTGATTTGTTTAAGGTATTCCAAATTGTCTTATTGGTAAGGTTGAAATCATTAATCTTTTTTTGCCTAAATAGTGTGGGTATTAATCTTTAGTGTGTCGATATGTTAAGGTAGGGACATGTTCATAAAGAGTTAATATATAGGTATTTGTTATACTAATTCAAAAAAATCAAAATATGGATTGATTAAGAACATCTTTGTTGGAAAGCCTATGGTGACACATGTAGTATGGATGATGTTATAAATATAAATTAGTTAGTAACATTGTTATAGAAGTAACATGTATATTATTTCCATTTGTAAAATAATGGATAGAAGGAATGATAGAGTCATAGACAAGGGAATATAAAACTTGAATGGCTTCAGTGACTAGTTCCTTTAAAGTGAATAATGTTTTCATTAGTGAATGGAATCTTTGACAAAAGAGGATTGTGATAGACTAGTATCAACTAATCTTGATTATATAATGGAAATAATTTTTGACCCTTCAAAGCTATCAATTTTATGAAATTGTTGTTATCATTAACCAATAAATTGGTTATTGTGGGCAAAGGTTACCTTGTGGTCAATAATGATATTTGGGGGTGACACACACACACACACACACACACACACACACACACACACACACACACACACACACACACACACTTCATTAATTACGTTGATATCTTGAACTTGTTGTACTATTGAAATATGTTTATGTATTTATTATATCAAATAAAATCTAAAGTTGAGGAGAATGAAAATTCAATCCAGCTCTGTTGGAACTAACCATGTACAATGTTTAATTGTATCATGTAGGTTGAAAATTAATGCGGAAAGAAATAAAATATTAGTTATGATAAACTTACACACACACACACACACTTGCTTCATTAATTACATTGATATCTTGAACTTGTTGTACTATTGAAATATGTTTATGTATTTATTATATCGAATAAAATCTAAAGTTGAGGAGAATGAAAATTCAATCTAGTTCGGTTGGAACTAACCATGTACAATGTTTAATTGTATCATGCAAAGTTGAAAATTAATGCGAAAGAAATAAAATATTAGTTACGATAAACTTACACACACACACACACACACACACACACACACACACACACACTTACACTTCATTAATTACGTTGATATCTTGAACTTGTTGTACTATTGAAATATGTTTATGTATTTATTATATCAAATAAAATATAAAGTTGAGGAGAATGAAAATTCAATCCAGTTCGGTTGGAACTAACCATGTACAATGTTTAATTGTATCATGCAGGTTGAAAATTAATGCGGAAAGAAATAAAAGATTAGTTACGATAAACTTATTTGACATGGATTAAATTGTAAAATATCATTATTATATTGTATTTTATTGACATTGATTTGTTTATGGATTATCATGAACAATTTTTTAATGTTAAAAGCAAAAGGAATTACTTCGCATGATGTAGGAAAGGTGATCATCTATTTTTAGATTGGAGGCCTAAGAAATTTTGATTAGAAAGGAAAGAATCTTGATGAAAGCATGTTGCATTCTATTATTATTGTGATATCAATATGTACTTTTAACGAGGTTTTTACCCTCCATGATATAATATAAGTCATTGATTTATAGCATACTTGTGACCCTATTAAGTGTTATGATGCCAAAATTATGGCGGACTATAATGTATTATTGCGTAAAGTACTACTTCATGTTTATTGTTATCATTATGTATGTTATGACAAGAAATTATACTATGTCAAAGTAATAATATTGTTAAGGTATACTTGAAAGTTATTTAATAAGATAATAACATGTTTAAATTATAAAATAAATGATATTTATACATTGATTAATCATATGCTTGATGAATAATCCTGTAAGAACATCGGCAAGCTATTCGAAAATGTAAAAGAGATAGTCATGGAAAATGATACCTCACTGTTGTATTATGATCATTAATAAATGAATCATTATAAATTATGTGTATCTTCCTTATCATGTGCATGTAACTATGAATTAGTTATTGATACTATTGAAATCAATGTTTAAATGTACAATGTTTTAATTGTATTTATTAATGAAAGGTGTAATTAAGGGAACAATTATAAATGGTGTACTTAATGATGATAAATAACACAAGACTTATTTGTTGACCTAGATAACTAGGATGATATAATTAGTTTATACAATACAAACAAGATGTTGTCTTTTAATAGTAGTGACATGTAATCACTTGGTTAAGTATCATAGTCATATGATCAAATTACGACAGTATGAAATGAAGTACAAGGGTGATTTGAGATCACATGTATAGGGTACAAATGTACTTATCTGTCCTAGTAAACTAAATCAACCTAGTAACAAATTGTCACATCCTACAATTTTTATCTGGTTGTCAAAAGGGATAAGTCATAAATGATGGGTGGGTTATGAGAGATGGAGGATAAACTATGTTGCGTAGCTTTATATGCAGCCACACATGTGTATACATGTCCTAAAAAGAATTTACACACTCACTTATAGTTGCATGTACATCCTCACAACATCGCTTGTCGCTTGAAACTCATAACATACTCTGCATTTACAACATATTCTTGTTTACTTTAATGTTAAATGCACTTTCTTTGTTGAGTATGTTGATTAGATGCATTGTTGTACAATTGGATTTTTGTACCTGATTTTAATATCCTAACTTATCTTTCTTGCTGGAAGTAAAGATTTGCAAAGTATTATTAAATTTTTACATAGTTGCAATACATTTCTTTGATGTGTGAGTTATTATTGAATGGTAGAAGGTTATTAAACTCATTTGACTCTATGATGATCATAGATCATGTAGCAAATGATTGGAATTCATGGGTGTGATTAACCACCTTTGACCGATCAACACTCCATTGTGGGAAATGATCTATTTAATAATGTTTTGGCTTTAGGTAATGTTGTTTTTATCTCAAACCCTTGGGCATTTATAGTGTGACTAAGGTAGAGGGAAAATGTTTTAATAGATGAAGATATGGTTATAAAAATAAGGGGCATTACCTTATACTAATGACAAGGTTTTCATATTATATCTAATGTATGAAACTAAAAGTTATACATAGAGGAGGGTGCTCAAGTCTATTAGTTCTAAGGGATATTGTTAATTAAGAGGATGACCATATGAACTAAGACTTGTTATTAATTCTTCAACTACTCTACATTAAGTATTCTTAAACACGCCACCGCCAACCTTTTTAAGGGAAAAGATAAGTTGGTTAAAAATATAGATATCTATCGAATGACTAAGTAGTTAGTAGGATGATAAGGTAAGTTAAAAGTCTTGCTAAATTTGAATAAAAATTAGATGGGCGGTTAAACTTGGTGGTAAGTGCACTTATGTCCATACATTAATGGAATTCAATAATTATCCACAAACTTTGGGACATGAAAAAAGGTGGTTGGAAAAAATGAGAGTGGTTTGTGGTATTGGTTATTTCATTTGTTGGGGTTAGCACAAGGTTGTACAAATTATATATCAAATCTAAGCATACATGCAATAAAATCAGATATTCTACTAGAAGAAATATACAAAACAAGATATATAAATCAACACCAGATTTAACGTGGTTCACCCAGTATGGGCTACATCCACCAAGAAACAAGCCAATCTATTATCCAAAGCTTTTAAGATATACAATTAAAGATCTACAATCTTCCACACCTCTCAGATGTATAGTACTTTCTTTCTCTCAATATTTTCTTTCTTCTCCAAGAATTCTCTCTCTCACAATAATCATTAACACACAATCCTCTTCCTTTTAAACCCTATATTTTATGCTTATATAGGCATATTCAAACTTAGGGCACTTAGCCATGAAATTACAATCAATAGATTTGTTTTAATACTAAAATTAGATCTAATTCTCGAGAGTTAAATAAAGCACTCCCACACATGTAACCAATGCCATTTAGCCCTAACCAATGTTGGTTCCTCCTTTCTTGACCGATGTTGGTCATATGTGACCAATGTCGGTTCCTCCATAACCGATGTCGATTATTGTGTAATCCTACAAGTTTAATATTACATGCTAATCTGAAGTAATTGAGCTCCATAACTCAAAATCTCCCACTTGGAGATAAATTACTACACTATACCTATACAGTGTCATTCTTGGATCCTTTCCTTAGCTTTATTTCTTCCTCTTCAAGTCTCAAACTCAAAGACCAATAGAAGTGGAGTGTAGCTCCAACTTCTCTTTTGCTAATGGATTTGTTAGCATATCTGCAGGGTTTTCACTCATATGAATCTTCTCCAATTCTAGCTTCCCATTGTCCAATACCTACCATATGAAGTGATACCTCAACTGAAAGTGTTTCATTCTAGAATGAAACATTGAGTTCTTTTCCAAATGAATTACACTCTGATTGTCACTAAACAATTTGTAATCATATTTCTCCTTTCCCAACTCTTCCATGAACATGTTCATCCATATCATCTCTTTGCTAGCCTCTATAGCTGTAACATACTCTACCTTTGTAGTAGACAAAGCCACCACCTTCTGCAATCTCGAAATCTATCTAATTGTCATCCCACTTACTATGAAAATATATCCAGGAGTGCTCCTTTTACCATCCATATCTCCAGCCATATCCGAATCAACATAGTCACGTAATGAAATATTTGAACCTCCATAGCATAAATGCATGCTAGATGTCCCTCTAAATACCTAAGAATCCATTGAACTACTTTCCAATGCTCTTTACCTGGATTATCCATAAATCTACTCATAACTCCCACCTCTTATGCAATGTTTGGTCTGGTAAAACCATAGCATACATGAGACTCCCAACTACTGAAGTATATGGTACTCGTGTCATGTATTTGACCTCCTCATGTGATGAAGTACATTGATATTTTCTCAATTTGAAGTTTCCATCCATATGTGTACTTACAGGTTTTGAATCTTACATGTTAAACCTTTCCAACACCTTATTGATATAAGCCTCGTGAGACAAATACAATTTTTTGTTCTTCCTATCTCTGTGTATTTACATGCCAAGGATTCTTTTTGTAGCTCCTAAATCCTTCATAGTAAATGTGTGAGCTAGCTTTCCCTTAAGCTCACCAATGTCATGCATACTAGATCTTGCAATAATAATATCCTCCATATACAGTAACAAAATAATGCAGCTCTCATTTCCAAGCTTCTTGAAATAATCACAATGGTCATATCCACATCTCAAATAACCATACAAATGCATAAAACTATCAAACCTCATGTACCATTTCCTTGGAGCTTGTTTGAGCCCATATAGGCTCTATTTTCAACCTGCACACTAATTTCTTCTTACCCTTGATTTCATACCCAAGCAGTTGTTGCATAAAAATCTCTTCATCCAAATCACCATGAAGAAAATTTGTCTTCACATCTAGTTTCTCTAAATGCAAATCATGTACTATAACTATACTTAACACAGTACGTATGGAAGTCATTTTAACAACAAGAGAAAATATTTCACCAAAGTCAATACCTGCTTTTTGTGCAAATCCTTTTACTAAAAGCCTTGCCTTGTATATTTTTTTTTTCCACCCTCTTCTTCCTTGATCATGTAAACCCACTTGTTTTGTAATGTCCTCTTACTTGCTGGAAACTTAACCAAATCCCAAGTTTGGTTTTGTTCCAAGGAGTCCATCTTCTCATCTATTCCATGCTCCTAGTGTATGTGGATCTTATCCTGCATTGTTTCTTCAATACTTTTTGGTTCACTATTATCAGTCAATAATAAATAAAATAGAGAAGGTGTAAATCTTTCTAGAGGTTTTCTTACCCTTTGTGACCTTCTCACAGAATTTTAGGGTACTGGAGGCTCATTTTGGACCTCTGGACATTTGTTTCCAATTCTAATAGTGACCGACAATACTCACCTATAATTGATGTCAATTCTTCTAACCGATGTCGGTTTGTCTCTTCTGTAATCGATACTAGTTTAGTTGACAGATTTCAGTTAGGGGTCAACTGACACCAATTACTATGTAACCCTATCGGTATTATTTTTAAATCCAAGAGTTCATTATTATTCACAAACTTCTTAACCGGTTCATCCTTGGGTACCAAATTTTGATCCCTATACATTCTCTTTTCATTCCATTCAATGTCATGACTCCTAATAATTTTAGAATTCTCTAAATTCCAAAAACAGAATATGAAATCACCATATCCATAACCAATGAAAGTGCATCTCTTGGATTTTGCATCCAACTTTTTCCTATTTTCCTTATCAATATGCACAAAATCTTTTGAACCAAAAAATTTAAGAAAATAAAGATCTACCTCTTTTTTGGTCTAAGATTCCTCTAGTATTCCTCCATCTAGTGAACTTGAAGGCCCATGGTTAATCAAATAAACCATTGTGTATCAACTACTTGACCAAAACTACAAGGGAAATACAACATGTATCCTCATACTTCTAGCACGTTCCATGATTGTCCTGTTCATTCTTTCTACAACACCATTCTCTTGTGGTGTCCTTGGAACCATCCTTTCTCTATGTATTCCATTCACATGAACAATAACCATTGAAATCCTTGCTATAGTATTCACCACCATTGTCAAATCTAAGGCACTTTAACTTTGAATTTGATTCATTCTCTACAAGGGCTTTCCATCTTTTAAAAGTATCAAAAACATCATATTTACGTTTAATATAATGAACCCATACATTTCTTGTAGCATCATCAATGAAAGTAACATAATACAGGATCCTCCATGAGAAGCTACCTAGGCTGGTCCCCACACATCTGAGTGTACAAGCTCCAATTTCTACTCTTTCTTAGTTGCCCCAACTTTGAGAAATCTCACTCTCTTTTTCTTTCCAAAGATACAATGCTCATAGAAATCAAGATCTAAATCTTTCAAATATGATAACTTACCCTTACCCTTTAAGATTCGCATTCCTTTTTGACTCATATGGCCCAACCGATTATACCACATGTATGCATCTGAATCTAAAGTAGATAACACAAAAAAGGAATCAATAACATAGGTAGATAAATATAACATTCCTACCTTCTTACCTCTTACCACAAAAAAATCACCCTTGATGAATTTCCAAGAGTCTGTTGTGAATGTAACCATGCAACCAGCTTCACCTAGTTTCCCTACAGAAATAAGATTCCTCTTGAGGCTTGGCACATGCCTCACATATTTCAATACCCATGTATTTCCATTCTACAATTTTAGATGAACTTCCCTTTACCAGTAATACTACAAGGTTCATCATCACCCAAATATACATGCCCAAAATTTCCTAGACATAATTTCTGAAATAACCCTTATTATGGGTTGCATGGAAAGAAGATCCTGAATCTAAAACCCATGATTCTATTCTATTATCCAAAGAAAGAATAAGAGAATATTGCATTACCTCTGCTGTAATATTTTCCTCTTTATTTGACTCTTTACCTTTGTTTGGGTGTTGGTTCTCTTTATCCTTTGACCAATAATCTTTCTTTGTATGTCCTTTCTTTCCACATTTCCAACAAGTAATTCCCTTACCTCTGGATTTAGATATTCCATCCCTTGACTTTGATTTCCCATTATTCTTACTCTTGGATCTCTCCTTCTTGCCTGCCTCTACTTTTTACATTCAAAGCATTCCCAGATGATGATTCCTCTGTACTTTTCCTATGAATTTTTTCATTCAAGATTATACTAACCACATCATAAAACTTCAAAATATTATTAGCAGATGTTGTATTACTAACAAATGTTACCAATTTATCCCAACTATCAAGCAAATAACATAAAAATAAGATTGTTTTCACTTCATCATCAAACGGAATATCAACTGATTTTAACTGATTTACAATAGATCAGAAATCATTTAAATGACTAGATGCAGATCCACCTTCATGCATCTTAGAAATAAATAGTTTCTTCATCAAATAAAATTTATTTAAAGCACTAGGTTTTTCATATAAATTAGCAAGAGATTTCATTAACTCTACCGTAGAATTTGCTTCTATAATATTGGAAGCCACGGATGTTGTCAAGGCTCAATCTTATAGATCCCAAATCCTTTTTGTCAAGAATATTCCATTCTTCATCAGTCATCTTCATAGGTATAGAATTTTCATCCAATGGTAAATAAAAATCTCTTTGATATAGATAATCCTCAATCTACATCTTCCATAATTGATAATTTTGGTCATCAAACTTCTCTACCTTGTATTTATTTTCTTCTACCATTGTTGTAGCTCCCACTCAATCAGAAAACCCTCTGTGAGTAAATTTTTCAACACATAAAACCCTCAAACAAAGCTCTAATATCATTTGTTTAGGTTAGCACAAGGTTGTACAGATTATATATCAGATCTAAGCATACATGTAATAAAAGTAGATATTCTTTCAGAAGAAATATATAAAAAAAAGATATAAATCAACACCAGATTTAACATGGTTCACCCAGTGTGGGCTACATCCACCAAGAAACAAGTCAATATATTATCCAAAGCTTTCAGAAGATATACAATTGAAGATCTACAATCTTCCACACCTCTCAGATGTACAATACTTTCTTTCTCTCAAGCTTTTCCTTCTTCTCCAAGAATTCTCTCTCTCACAATTATTCTCACAATAATCATTAACACACAATCCTCTTACTTCTAAACCCTATCTTTTATGCTTATATAGGCATATACAAACTTAGGGCACTTAGCCATGCAATTACAATCAATAGATCTGCTTTAATACTAAAATTAGATCTAATTCCCAAGAGTTAAATAAAACACTCCCACACAAGTAATTGACATCGGTTAGCCATAACCGATGTTCGGTTCCTCCTTATCTTGATTGATGCCGGTCATATGTGACTGATGTCGGTTCCTCCATAACCGATGTCGGTTATTGTGTAATCATGTAAGTTTAAAATTTCATGCTAATCTAAAGTAATTGAGCTCCATAACTCAATATCGTTGTTTTTTAGGGTTTCATTGAGTTATGAAGCTTTGCATTAAGTTCTTGTGAAGGATTTTTACATGTGATCTGGTTGATTTCGAAACCCACCTTGTTAAAAGGGGGTTGCAAGATTTATTTTGATTATTTTATTTTACAATTTTGAGGTCAAGTTGTCATAGCAGGGAACCCCGAACGTGTTAGAAAGAAAAGAAGAGGAACTCGATATTCTATTACAGGCATGATATGACCTAATTCTCCCCTCATTGCTTATCCTATTTATTATTTGCATAAATGCATCTATGTATTTGTTTGGATCTTTTATGTTAGTGTGAGCTCTATTTTTTGTGGATATATCCTTCTGATCATAGTAGATCCTTTATATGTTCGAGTTCTAGGTATGTAATAAAACTTCTAGAAAACTCGAGAATGGTTGGTAGTTATAAAAATGCTCTTATGAATGTATATTTATTTATTCAATGTGAAAACGATTCAAAACCCCTTAACTAGGGTGTGCTTGGGTAAATTACAGTTATATTGTTTTGAATCCCAAGATTTGAATGCTTGATTTTGGGTATTATTGTTGCTAATTTGATATGTAGCTTGTGTTTAATGAAACCCTTAGAAATTATTAAGAGGTTACCATGGCTATTATTGCATTGTTTCAATGTGTGAGCCAAGTTTGTCTTTTATGAGTTCTTAGGTATAACTTAGGTTTGTACCCTTATAAAAGAAACACCCAAAATATTTGGGGTCGAATTACATTTATTTATTTATAAATGTTAGATCGAATCCTTAGATTTGAATATGGAAATCTTGGGGATTATTGATTCTTGAGCCTTTTCGAGTGATCTTGTGACTTTGTGTTGCATAAACTAGTGAAGTGATAAATGATGTTTTGTTTTTAGATTCTATTTTGGTCCTTTATTATGGTATATTGGTTGTTGATTTCTATGGAACCTTACTTTAATCTTGGAAATGTTTTCTACGACTGATACCCATTGTAAAGATGGGCATTCTGTTGAGGTGTATGTTATTTTGAAGGTTGATGTTGTGGATGAACATGTGCTCTAGCATGAAGTAGATTGGTTGTAGGTGTAAATTATCCTACACATCATTTATGTCTTCATGATCGCTGCTAGTTTTCATAAATATATCTAGGAACATTTAAATGTTTCCAATCTTGACTATGGCATTTGATAATCCTTATTAGGATCCCGATGATGCCCATGAGATATTGGGGTGTTCCTTTTAATAGATTGTATATGGTTGACTACGTAGTTCTTGAAAGGGTAAGGTGTCTAGGATAACCTTAAGGTGGGAAAACACACATTATTTCCCGCATGTTTATTTATTGTTGTTGGTCATTTGACAATGATGATCCATGTTGAATATGGGAAGTCACGAGGCTAATGCAATTGGCTATAAAAAAATACAAGTCTGTTCCACTTTGACTGTGGCATGGCATTGATTGAGTGATGATGTGTTCATGCTTTTTGATGATTTGTACTTGATCTAGTTTTAAGGGAATAAGGACTCCCATAGTATTATACAATATCTAGTATCAATTTAAAGTACCAATTTGAGAAACCATATAGTCACCCAATTGAAGGGGTACATATAGTGACTAGTATTGATAGATTTACTACTGTTTAAATGCTAATGAAAAATGATTTTTAAAAATGAAA
This sequence comes from Taxus wallichiana var. yunnanensis, assembly GCA_018340775.1. NCBI lineage: Eukaryota > Viridiplantae > Streptophyta > Pinopsida > Cupressales > Taxaceae > Taxus > Taxus wallichiana. The sequence continues at coordinate 686,001,340 of CM031239.1, forward strand.
ATTAAATTGTTCCATTTGTTATCATTAATTCTATCATTGTGTATTGGTCAGGAAGAACAATAGATTAGAATGTTTATTGATGTTATAAATTGTAGTGTTTCATCTATGTAAATAGTGAATGGTGCAACCTGTTAAGGTAGAATTAGGTATTATCATTCCAATCATGTTGGATTGACAATGTACATTTTGTGCATTAACATTTTCAATTGCAGGATCAAGGATCTTCGAAATGGTAAAAGAAAAGAATGAATTACTTCCTTGATTATTTGTACCAAATTTTATGTATAACAAGAGGAAGTATTGTTGCATGGAAATGTGAAAAGAATGTATTTTTATTGATTTATGTGAAAGACATATCTTGAACTTATGTTTAGATCAGGTAGAATGAAATGTAAAGATGGCTAAGAAGCCTGTTGTGATAAAATTAATGAGACCTATCAAATATGGCACCTTTACTTCAATAGAGAATTTTTTTGATGTATTGTAAATGAAAGACATATTCAGACTATATATGAATATGAAATTAATGTGATGACCTATTTTATATGTATGGGAACTTGAAACACTTGTATTGTTGCTCCGACAACGTATATTTTGATAAATTATAATTTGGGTGATATAATAATATTATGACTGTAAAGAGATGAATTAAGAAGTATTCATATGTTTAATCTACAATGATATTAAGCATATATACAAGGGCATCTATATAGTTGGATTCCCCTTATGTGAATTTAATGAAGTAACATTACTTCTTTATTATATATTGTTATGAGCATGTATTGCACTTATGGGGTCTGTTATAATATGAAAAGATAAGAAATATAGATAAGAATGTACCATATCTAGGTCAAAATTCAAAAGGTTCACCTTGGTATATTATGAAGGCTATGGAACCCAACATATAATGGCTATATGGGTAAACTCTTCCTCTATGAGTATATATATTACATTTGAAATTATCAATAATTGGATAGTTTGAAGATTGGTTAGGCAATTTTTGATATCAACTTAATACTCAGTGTAAAGTAATATATAGTAAAGGTATTAAGGTAAAATATATCTTGATGAGGCCATAAATTGGCCATAAATTACCATTATTTTGTCCTTCCAAGTTACCTTTGAAAGTGGATTTAAATGTAATCTAGGAACTTATAGTTTGCTTAAGATAGAATATAGGATATATATCTTGTTCATTCTTTAGAAATATTTTTTATCTATTTTGTTGACTAATCCTATTGATTATTTGGGAAAAGATGCAAAGTCTTGTGTATGCAGGCCATAAAGGAAAGATAATGCTAGTATTGGGAAAAGTGAAATTGATCATAAAAAGTACATTTAAAATCAAATATAATTTCATATTTAGATTCCTCTCAAAAAATTATGTAAGTTCAAAAAATAATCATCTCAATCCGAGGTCGCATGCAAAATTTATAGTTGTTTTAAGTTAGTGAAACTCAGAGTTAGTTCGGAACTCACAGAGTTAGTTCCGGAACTTGCAGGTTTAGTTCGGAACTCATGATTTAGTTCCAAAACTTGTATCAATTGAATGATAGTTAGTTCTGAAACTTTCAATTCATGGAAAATCATATTTAGTTCCAAAACTTGTAGATTTAGTTCCGGAACTTACATAAAAGGAATGACAACTTTAGTTTGAACTTGCATCAACGAGAATGACAATTTTTGAGGGATTGTGAAAACTTAGAGATTCCAATGGGAAATCTATGAGAGGTTTTTTTCATAAATTTTTTTAACAAAAACCTCATTCATATTTTGCTACAGGTTTTACCAATGAAGAGAGATCTAACTTTTAGTGAGCTATAGTCCGAGGAAAAATGTATCAGACAAGCACTAAAAGTTCCATAAACAAAAATAGAAAAGTAAAATGGAAAATATGAGAGAGGTTTTTGTTCATAGAAATTTTTTTAACAAAAACCTCATTCATATTTGTTACAAGTTTTACCAATGAAGAGATATATAACTTTTAGTAAGTTGTAGTCCGAGGAAAAATGTATCAGACGAGCACTAAACATTTCATAAACATAAATAGAAAATTCAAATGGAAAATATGAGAGAGGTTTTTGTTCATAGAAATGTGTTTAAAAAAATCCTCATTAAAATTTTCTACAAGTTTTACCAATAAAGAGAAATCTAACTTTTAGTGAACTGTTGTTCGAGGAAAAAGTGTATTTGGCAAGCGTCAAAAGTTCCTCAGTCAAAAACAGAAAAGTCAAATGGAAAATACGAGAAAGGTATTTAGTCAAAATAATATTTTGAGGAAAATCCTCCTTCCAATAATGTAGAGGAATAAAATCATTATGATTCTTGTTACTGAAAATCAAGGAGAAGATTTGGGAGCAAATCTTCCTAAAATAAGTGAGATAAGATTTGACTTCAAGAATATATCTCTCCATATTTTGTGGAGATGGAGATCTTAGTTGTTAGGATTGGAATAAAGATAAGATCAAATTGTATTTCTTAAAATAAGGAGTTGGTTGGATGCATGAATTATAAATGCAACCTTCCACACTTAGATATGTAATGCTTTTCTCCAAAGAAATAAAGATATATTCTTTCCTCTCAAATATTTTGTAGTTTTGAGATCTCAGAAGTATGATTTAAATCCTCTTCCAAGGAATGAGCTAGCCACTCATTCCAAGGAATATGGATCTATGTATTTATGTTTATGTTTATTCATTTGTCTTTAATTCATTTTGTTGTATTGTTTTTATCTTTGTATTGTGAAAATTCAGTCTGTTGTAAACCTGCAGGTGTTTCATTCAATTGTGTTTATTTTTAATTCAGAAATTTAATTTATGCAAGTGTGCCTTTTAATTCATGTAAGTGTGTTTCTTTCATGAAAATTTCATTTATGCAAGTGTTCCTTTTAATTCATGCAAGTTTGTTTCTTTCATGCAAACTTTATTTCTACAAGTGTGCCTTTCAATTTCTGCAAGTGTGATTTATTTTATGCAAGTTTGGTTTGTGTTTAAAGGAGTTACTTTCCAAGATTTTCTTCTCTTAATGCATACAACATTTAGAAGTACATCCCCTCCCCTTAGACTTGAATTCCTCTTGGAAGTCACTGGAAAAAATGTGGAAACTGAACTCGTAATGAAGTAGCATCCTCCCATGTACCTGCATTCTCATCATATCTATCCCCTTGCACCCGAACCTGATCAACCTCTCTGCCTCGAAGGCCCAGGGTCCTAGGATCTAAGATGTGAAAATGATCCACCATCACTTTCCTCTGATCCTACACTTGTAATGATGTCCAATCCAGCACATGAGATGGATCTGCAAGATATCTCTTGAGAACTGAAACATGAAAAAATCATGTATACGAGACAAGTTGGGTGGCAATGCTAGAAGGTATGCCAAAGGGCTGATACGCCCAATATCTCAAATGAACCAATGAATCTAGGAGCTAACTTAGAACCTTTTCCATAATGAATAGGGATCTTGTGTGGCCTAACATGAAGGAACACCTTCATGCCCGCATCGAAACTACAATCGATCCTATGCTAATCCGCATACTTCTTGTGCATGTCTTGTGCCTCCTACAATCTCTATCTGATCAACACCATTTGTTACTCCATGTCCTATAAAAGGGCTGGTCTAAGAGATACCCTATCCTCTAACATGTCCCATCTAAGAGGTGTCCTGCACTCTCTACCATACAAAGCCTGAAAAGGATCCATGCCTATGGAACTCTAGAAACTATTATTGTAGGCAAACTCCACTAAGTACAGGTACTCCTCCCATTTATATTGTTGATCCATCACATACATCCTGAGCATATCCTCTAAAATTTGATTCACCCACTCAATCTTTCCATCTGTCTCAAGGTGATATGTTGTGTTGAAGTTGATTCTGTCCCGAGGACATACTACATGGTAGTCCAAAAATGTGAAGTGTACAAAGGATCGCGGTCACAAATGATCTTCCGTGGAATCTCGTGCAACCTAACAATCTCATCCAATATACTCATGCCACTACTCTAGTTGTATAAGTGGTCTTCACTGGAGAAAATTGAGCCACTTTTGTCAATTTATCAACCGTGACCATAATGGCATCATGGTGATATCTCAACATCGGTAGCCCAACAATGAAATCCATGGAAATGGTGTCCCACTTCCATTCCGGTATAGCATGAGGATAAAGAAGGATTGCTAGATGTTGATGCTCATCTTTGACTCTCTCACACTTTAAACATCATGACAAAAACTGGGCCACATCTCGACCAAGTCCTCTCCAATGGTACAACTTCCGTAAGGTGGCGTGCATCTTCTTCACCCCGGATGGGCTGAATAGGGTACACGATGTGCCTCTACCAAGATGTCCTATCTCAAGCCTCCATCTCTATGAACATATATATGGCCTCTATGCCTGAGAAGGCCATCTTCCTCTAAGGAAAAACCATCAAACTTCCCCTCAAGGGGTCTCTATGACTCGATCTCTGCTCAAACTGCAATGTAGAAGCTGTCAAGAGGAAGCTGCTGAAGAATCCTACTCCGTAAATTTGTGCTCACTGAAGTGGCCATAGCCACATGTCTCCATCTACTGAGAGCATCTGCTACCACATTCTCCTTCCCCTTCACATGCTCTATCTCCATATCATACTCATAAAGAAAATCCATCCAATGCCGTTGATGAGTGTTGAGATTGGGCTGCGTGAAGAGGTGGCGAAGACTCAAGTGATTTGTCCTGAGTGTGAATCTCCTACCAAGAAGAAAGTGTCTCCATCTAACCAAAGCATGCATAACTACCGCAAGCTCAAGATCATGGGTCGGATAATTAAGCTCATGATCTTTGAGTTTGTGAGACTCAAAAGCCACTACTCTACCCTCCTATAACAACACACCTCCAAGTCCTGCCAACGAAGCATCCACACAAACAAAAACTCACCTTGTGGATCTGGCACTACAAGAATAGGTGTTGTGGTGAGGCACTCCTTTAGTGTCTTGAAGGCCTACTCACATCTATCCAACCAAAAAAACTTCTTCCCTTTCCTCTGAAGGGAAGTGATAGGGTGTGTAATTTGAGAGAAGTCCTAAACAAATCTCCTATAGTACCCTGTTAAACCCATGAAGTTACGCACCTCAGTCACCATAGTGGGTGTTGTCCAATCCATAATGGCTCTAATCTTGGAAGGATCGACTACGATACCTTCCCTAGAAATGATATGACCCAAATATTATACCTCTATTTGACAGAATGCACACTTCTCCAAGTTCCGTAAAGCTGCTACTCCCGAAGACACTGAAGAACCTGGAAAAGGTGCCCCTCATGCTCCTCACACGTATGTGAGTATATCAAAATTTCATCGAGGAAGATGAGAATGAAGTGATCTAAGAAGGTCCTGAATACCCCATTCATCAAAATCATGAACACTGCGGGGGCATTAGTCAAACCAAAAGGCACCACTGTGAACTCATAGTGCCCATATCTCGTGTGGAAGGTGGTCTTATGAATTTCTACCTCCGAGATCCTTAGTTGATGGTACCCTAAATTGAGATCAATCTTAGAGAAAACCATGGCTCCCTTCATCTTATGAAACAAGTCATCAATACGAGGAAGAGGATAATGATTCTTTATTGTTACCTTATTCAGCTAGTGGTAATCAATACACAACTGCAAGGATCCATTGTAACGTCTTGATCATGGCAGTTACTACGATGACTTTCCCTTTTGATATTGCAAATGTCTACATGTGATTTGTCTTAGGAAGATGTATTCCTTAACATTGAAAATCATGTTTGCAATGAATAATTATTGTTGTTCTGAATTCATACTTAATGAAAATCTATTTATTGAGAAATGACATCATTTTACTTTGCAATCTGAAAGTTGTAAACCTACAAAATTGTCTTCATACTTGATATATAGATGTACTTATGTTAACAACATAACTTGAATCAATTCCATTGATCCAAGGTATACTTTAGTTTTTCCTTTGTTTTCATCTTGTTAATTGACTTTCTACAAGAAATGTATATTTTGGAACCAAGTTGGGCTTTGTAATAAATTATAAAGAACCTAGTTTTAGGTATCCTTGCTCGGCATCATGCTGCCAATGGTAAGATTTGATCTCCTGGAAACATAAGCTATAACGTTGAATAGCGTGAGACGGTAAAAGATCGTTATAAGGATATGAAAGCAAATATTTTAGCCTTGGATGAAATGTCCTGTACTTTGTTGGTTTTAACCTAAGGTGGTAAAATCTACTCGGAACCCCTTGTGGAATTATTATGGGTTGTGTTATAACTTGTGTTGTAATATCCTAACTTATTTGGACTTTAACCTAAAAAGTTATAGTTTAATCTAGGATAAATTCTAAAGGCCTAGAGTTAAAGTGGGAACCTAAACTATTACTAATCCTAATGGGGACCTATGGATGTGGCAAGTTGGAGGATAGTGGCGATGGTTTCTAGACTATTGATGAGGAATAAATTACAGTCCTTGCATTTTTTAATTGCAAAGTTGGTGGAGGCATGGGAAGTTAGTGGATGTTTAACTAACATTGTTACTAAAAATTAAAATACATACAAAAATATAAATGGAAATTCGCCAAGTTTGAATTGGCAGTGGCGTGAAGAAAGAGGGGAGATTTGCATTCAATGCAATTAATGGCATTAGTTTCGGTGAAGAAACCACCTAGGAAAAAGGAGAAATGGGTTTTGTGGAGGTTGTTATTGTTCATTTAGTTTTTTTCTAGTTTTCTTGCTATGTGTATGGGTTGCTCTTTTTGAACCTACAAGTCTTCTTCTTTATTTCTTCGACCCATTGTGACCTTGATTGCCTTCGAGCTATTTCTGAGTGGGTGGAAACAAGGAGATAGTTTGGAGATCTGGCGTTTGACATTATTTAAAGAGAAAGAGTTATTGGGAAGCTCGGTTGTGACCTTTTACAAGCTAACAAGAAATTTTAAATAGGCATGTTAGGCCCTTCTCATTAAACAATTATGCTTTTTATTAAATGTCTCCGTAAAAGAACTCTACTGTTAGAAATGCTAGATTTTGTGGAAATGTTTGGTGTGTTTTTACTGTGATATTCTTCTTGAGTTTTTGTTGGAAAAGGATGCAATAAGAGTATTTTTTGATTTTGCATATATGAGAAAATCAATATTTTCAGCTGAAACTGTAATTATATGAGAACTCCATCGTTGCTGCTAAGATTTGATGAAATGGGTATTTAGTTTTGTTTTTTCCTTGTGGTTTAAAATTGTTGAAGGTAGCAACAATATAATTTTTATTTTTTGAGTTGTGTATGCTCAAAAGCTATGGATTTCATGGGACGATAAAGTGGGACTTTGTTTGAATTGTTTCTCCTTGTTGGAATTGCGGTTTAAACACGAGTTAGTTACTTTGAAACCTGTGACTATCATATTGACATTCACTTTGCATGTTACGGAAGAGATATGTTATTCCTCTTATTTTTGGGTACCTTAATGCTTGTTTAAAGGATTACTTTCCTTATGTAAACTTGAGATTAACTTAGTTTTCTTATTTGGAGGATTAGTGTTGGAGCATACTATTTTCTTTCTCCCTTTGAACTCGATGATGAGTATAGTATCTGTAAATGAAAAATCCTTTGTGATTTTATTGTATTTGAACTAGGATGAATTTTTTCCTTTACGATTAAATGATTTCTTAATTCCTATGGAATTGGGATCAAGTTTTACTTGGTTGTAATTTTTAATCATTTTAAATCTTTAAGATGAAATTACTTGTTGTAGCGTAAATGACCATAAATGAAGGGATGGAACCTGGAGGGTCAGTAGTTGCTTGACAAATTGGGTTATCTTTAATTATATTCAATGAAAACTTCTACCAAGGTAGCTAGAAGCTAATAAGACTGTCCCTATTTTGGGTTGAGGGAATACACTATTTTAACGATTTATATATTACAATTTTTATATTTCGGTAACATGTTGGTATGAAGTATTGAGGATCCTTTCTCATTTTGACTAACTGACCTTTCCAAATTGTTGGTTTTGTTACTGTTACTTTTTGCTTCAAAAGAAAATTTTATTGTTACCTCTCTCTCGACTGTTTACTTATGTTATTATCCCTCCTTGCATAAAATTGACCAATTTGGTCGTACTAATTGTAAGAGATTGTAACATAGATAATAGGAAGAAATACTTCTTTCTTCTCCTCTTTAAAATTTCTATTAGGGAGATATTGAACCGATGTAATTTCCTTCAGGTGTATGTAAATGTGATTTACATTTTATGTTCACTCTAAGCGGGGTAAAATACTATACTGTGTTGTTGAATTTTGAAAGGTGACAAACGTCACCTTTTGGGTGTCCGATCACTATCCCTCTCTTTATTAAACTTGGTCAAAGCCGAGTGATTATTAGATGGGGAAGGAATTTTTGTTTGAGTTGAAGTTATTCCATCATAAACCTTTCATTTACTAAGATGAAATGAAAATGTTCTTGTTTTGTATGATTGGTAAATCATTACTTCTCTCAATCACCTCTCTTTTGTGAATTTTTAGAGTTAATATATATATATATATATATATAACAATTGCTCAAATTTGGAATGAACTCTAAACATTATAGTATGGAACAACTAATAATTTAGGGATGTGATGTTGCTTGTCTATTGTAAATTCACTGAAGAAATTTCTAATTAGGAATCTTTGCGTGATCATGATGTGTATTTATTATTATGATGAGGTTGTTCAATCCATTCTTCTTTTAGTGGTGCTTAATTTTTTTATGAGTTATCTATTTAGATTGTTTGAACGTTTCATAAAAGAAAGGTTCTTTTAATGAGACAGTTAGTCACTAGAACAACATTTTAATGTTTAAGTGCTTAACATGCTCGGATTCAACGAACTAACCCATGCTATAAATTTTTCGAGATGGATTCAAAGTAGGTGTTAAAGAAGACGTGCTCTTTTAAGATGCTTCTCTCATTTAATTAGAGGCTAGACCCTATATGAGACATTGTTGTTCCTTCTTGATGTAATTGAAAAGAATAGTTGTATTCTTTCTTGAGTTATCAATGCTGATTGGTATGAGTAAAGTTCGACTATTTGGACTTGTAAAATGTGTAAATTTTATCCTTGAGGAATGAGAAAAAGGATCGAGCATTAATTCCTTTATTATTTTGATTGTATTATTTACTTAAGTTTATTGAAAAAGAGGATTGTAAACCTATCTCTATCCTCTTGAATTTATACATGTTTAATAAAGGTAGTGAGACTTAAATAAAATAAAATAAAGTAGGAATTTAATACTCTATTCTCCTCTAAGTACAATTTCTAAGTGGAGACGTATGAGTAGTTATTCCTCAAGTCTATATGGATTATTATTTGACATTAATAAGGGAGTAAAAAAATACAATGAACCTTTGTGTAAGTAATAATTAGAATTAGAATACGATCAATGAATGAAAAGAATGGATAATTAGTTCAAAAAGAAGGTTTGTTAACACCCTTTAGAGGTGACATACCCAAAAGATATTCGGAAAGAGGAAATCATATCTTCTCTTAATAAACCTTAAACTAAACTAAGGTAATTGAAATTAAATAAATACATGTGTATAAGAAATAGACCTCATTCAAATGAGGTCTAATATAAGGGAAACCTGAATTTAGAATCAGTTTGGAATGAACTTGATTTAGCTTAGTAAGTTAATCTTACCATGTTAAGCTGATTTGGATTGTAAGTTTGAAACTTTAATTAATGAACCATGAAATGATATACAATCCTTCGTAAGGGAGGAGTGATTGTATATTAAGCCTCATGACAATTTAAGTCATTCATGGCTAGCAACTGTAATGAACAAAGAGGTTAGAGGATCAACAAGGTTGCTGAAACTTATTCTTAAATTATAAAGATAAGAAAGTGATCAACCTCTTAGCTGGATATGTACCCCTAGATGGGAGGATTCCACAGGATGTTGGTACATGCCAACTATAATAAGGTGTCATCATGAAGGTCGAGTCTTCATGATGTCACAATGTTACAGCTGACATGTTGCACCATCCTTCCAAATCAGATCATCTAGGTTTACATAAGCTTGGACCTGGCCTATTTTTACTTTGAACCAATTTAGGAAAATGTCCTTGTATATGGAGTGACTCACGATGAATAAAGGAAACTAGACACACGCAATCAACTAGGGTCGACATAGTATGTCTGTGTACCCTTATTCATCACGAGTGTTACCCTATACCATTTCATATTGCTAACTTGAGTTAAGGTTCAACTTGGGACAAGAGGACTGACTAGAGTCAGAAAAGACCATTCTAGATAATAGATGAAGTGGGGTAAAGGATGTATTCATTTGATGAGTATGTCATCTAGGAATATGATCATGCTAAGCATGTGAAAATCTTTGGCCAAAGTATCACAAGCTGTTGGTTGCGTTGTCCTAGGATCACCTAGTTTAAGATGCGAGATTTTAGATGGATATCGGTAATAGATATTTAGAAAGGCCTCTTAAATGGAACACTTCAATACCCGAAAGGGTAAGAGAACCAAGTATACTTAGTATACATTACATTGAACTAACATGAAGGATTAGAAAGAAGCCGAGTCATGAAATGAGAGATCGATGAAACTCTGAGCCAGGAAATGGGAGATTGGTAGTTCATCAAGTCATTACAGCTGCATATGGTTATCTGTTATGTGATTGAATGGTATAGAATGTGTGTTCCATATTATGAATATGCAAACATAGAACATTGTTCTAAAAGTAATGTGTGTTTTAAATCACAGTATTTTAAAATAGAGAACGTTATTTTAAACTTGGAACGTGTGTTCTAAATTATGATAATTTAGAGCAGAGAATGTTATGTAAAAAAATTCCTTGTTCTAAAGTCATAAATGGGAATGTTACATCTTGGTATCAGAGCTGAAGGTTACAACACTTGGACCTATTATGTCCATAATCTGATAAAATTTACATTTTATTGTTAAACAAAAAATGGTTAGAACAAGAGGGAATGTTGCAAACAACCTGCTACCGGGTGGAGAAGAAAGTACCACCCAAAAACTTGATGAGATCCTTGCTTGCCTCCTAGACACAAGAGATCATCTGGCTGTATTGGAACAGCAAGTAATGGGAAATGAGGAGGAGGAAGAAGATGCTGACAATGATGACCAGCCACCTCCGTGGACAACACCAATGGAAGGAATCAAGGTGTTGATAATAGTAATGTGAACGTGCCTAATTAGCTTGAAAATAAAAGGGAAAGATTAGTAGTAGAACTCACCAATGATATAAAAAGAATAAGCCCTCCTAAGTTTTATGGAACTACGTTAGGAGATGGGTGAGAACTAGCTCAGTGAAATGGAGAAGTACTTTTCTATAAGAAACTTCTCTAAAGAAACGAAAGCAATATGGGGAGTGTATCAGCTTTCCCATGAGGCATCCTCATGGTGGGACAGCCGAAAGGCTGAGTTGAATATTGTTGAATCAGACATAACCTGGGATCAATTTAAAGGTTATTTTAGGCAATGATGGCTGCCTCAACTTTATTATGATCAGAAAATGACTGAATTTCATAACTTATCACAAGGAAAGTCAACTGTGACAGAGTACTGGGAAGGGTTTACTAAACTCCTTAAGTACATGCCTCAATATCAGACTGACGAGAAGTTCAGGATATGAAAATTTATTATGGGACTGAATCCCATCATAGGTGGTGAGGTAGATGTTCACGGTCCAACCACTATGGAAGGGGTTGTTGAAAAGGCCATAAGGCAAGAATAGAAATTAAAAGCAATCTCTACTCATAGAGAAGAAATTAGAAAGAAGGTTCGAACTCGTCTTCATCTCTTGCACCAAAAAAGGGACCCTGGAAGAGGTTTGGCATGAAAAATAAATTTACCACTGATAATAATAAGAAAACAACAATAAACAAACCTATCGCTAGTATGCGGAACAACTTTGTCAAGAACAATAACAATGGACAGAAGTCCTACAGAAGCCAGAATGATAACTTCAAGGCTGGAAATAAATTTGAACCTAGGAAGGGGCCTATTGGAGGTTGTTTTAACTATGGTAAAGATCATTACGTGAGTCATTATCCTTTGAAGAAGGATGACCACAATCAGTAGCATAGAATACACGTTGTAGTAGCTGACAAGTAGGCTGAAAAGCAAGCCACACCCATAGAAGTTCCGGGTAAGTTATTTGGTATACCTGTGACTATAATTTTTGATACTGGAGCTACTGAATGTTTTATTTCTACTAAGTTAGCTTCAAAATTAAAAATAAGAGCTTAGAAAATGGAAAAATCATGGACTGTGCATTATGGAAATAATGTTGTTCATATGATTAGTATGTGTCTTTTTAGGGTAGTCCTTGACTTGCCTAGTTTTTCCACAGAAGTTGACCTTTATGTTGCTCCTTGGGGTCTTATGAAGTAATCATAGGTGTGAATTGGCTAGTTGAGCATAAGGCAAAGGTTAACTATTATGAAAAATAGATTAGTTGCTTAGATGACCTATAGAAAATAGCAATCATTCAAGGTGTAAAACACGAGATTTCAGTTAGAAGGCTATCAGCAATGCAACTTAAAAAGGAAAAAAACAAAGGTTGTAAGTTATATGCGGTAAAGATTTATGAAACTACGAGAAGAAGGTAGTGATTTTATGGAAAGATACCCCTTGTTACAAAATTTTAGAGATGTATTCCCGGAAGAATTGCTAGGTCTTCCACCTAAATGGGAGTTTGACTTCTCAATCGAGATCAAACCAGAACCGAGCCTATATCCAAGGCACCTTATAGAATGACTACCACAAAACTGGTAGAGCTAAAGGCTCAGTTACGGGAATTTTGTCAAAAGGTTTGATAAGGCCGAGTGTCTCACCTTGGGGAGCACCGGTAATTTTTGTGAAAAAGAAGGATGGCACACTTAGATTGTGCATTGATTACAGAATGTTGAATAAGGCAACTATTAAGAATCGATATCCACTTCCTAGAATTGATGATCTATTTGACCAGATGTGTGGAGCCTCGGTGTATTCTAAAATAGATCTTCAATCTGGTTATCATCAATTGAGAATAAAGGATGAAGACATACATAAAACAACTTTTAGAATGAGATATGGGCATTATGAGTTCACAGTTTTACCATTTGGGTTGACTAATGCACCCACCACCTTTATGAACTTGATGAACAATATTTTTCAAGAATACTTGGACAAGTTTGTGCTAGTATTCTTGGATGATATTCTCATATATTCTAAGAGCATTGAAGAACACCATGAGCATCTAAAGATAGTCTTGGAAATCTTGAGGAAGAGGAAGTTGTATGGTAAGTTGTCAAAATGCTCCTTCTATGACACAGAAGTGCACTATTTGGGTCATGTTATAAGCAAGGATGGAATAGCTATAGATCCTTCAAAGATCGTAGCCATAACTGAGTGGCCTGCACCCAAGAATGTTCATGAAGTCAGGAGCTTCATGGGACTTGCAGGTTATTATAGAAAGTTTGTTAAAGACTTTTCTAAGGTCGCTGCACCAATAACTTCATTATAGAAGAAAGACAAGAAATTTGTTTGGAATGATAAATGTGAATCTGCCTTTAAGATTCTAAAGGAATGGTTAACAAAAACACCTATTTTAACTGTACCTGATCCCAATGGGAACTTTACTATTGTAATAGATGCATCTGGGGAAGGCCTCAGAGGAATTCTATTACAGGATGGCCATGTCATAGCATATGAAAGTAGAAAACTCAAGTTACATGAATGGAATTATGCTCCACATGACCTAGAGCTTGCTGCCATTGTTCATGCACTTCAAATTTGGAGGCATTACCTTCTCGGTAAGCCATTTGAACTAAAAACTGACCATCTTGGGTTGAAGTATATTTTTACTCAACCAAACCTGAATGCAAGACAACGAAGATGGTTAGAATTTCTATCTCAGTATGATTTTGATATAAGTTATATTAAGGGCAAGGAAAATAGAGTAGCAGATGCTCTAAGTTGTAGGAAGCACATTTCTACTCTTATAACATTGAGAACTCAGTTTAAGGATGAGGTGAAAAGTGTCATGGAATCTGATTCCTATTTTCAATAGGTAAAGGCAACACTTGTTGCAGATCCAAATGACGTGAGATATAAAGGTTTTCACTTTGACAATGAAGGAATCTTACGGTTTGAAAATAGGGTATATATACCCTTGGCAAATGATTTAAGAAAGAAATTGTTAATTGAATTTCATAATTCACCTTTTTCTGGACATCCGGGCATTACAAAAATGCTTGCTGATATAAAACAACAATATTTCTAGAAAGGGATGAAAAAAGACGTAATAGAATTCATGACACACTGCTTAGAATGTCAACGTGTCAAAGTAGAACATATGCATCCAGCCGGTTTATTGTACCCTCACAGCATTCCACAGTACAAATGGCAAGTGATAACTATGGACTTTGTTCAAGGATTGCCTATGTCAAAAAATAAACATGATGTCATCTTGGTAGTTGTTGATAAACTAACAAAGGTAGCACACTTTATTGTTGGTAATCTAAAGGATGATTCACCTGTGTTAGCAAGAAGATTTGTGCATGAGATTTTCAGATTACATGGAGTACCTAAATTGATCATATCGGATAGAGATCCAAGAATGACATCAAGATTTTGGCAAACACTTAATGTTGCTTTGGGAACTAAGTTGAATTTCAGCTCTTAGGAAATGGATGGACAAACTGAAAGAGTTAATCAAGTTTTAGAGGACATGTTAAGAATGTATTGCATGGACCAGTAGTATAAATGGGAGGAGTACCTTCCATTGGTTGAGTTTTCTTATAATAACACGTATCACGCCTCTCTAAAAATGGCACCTTTTGAAGCCTTATATGGAAGGAAATGTAGAACCCCTGTTAGTTGGGACAACATTGAGGATAGAGAGGTGATTGGTCTAAAATCCTTACAGAAATGGAACAACAAGTTAAAATGATTTGTGAACACTTGAAGGAGGCTTCCGATAGGTAAAAAAGTTATGCAGACTTAAAATGGGTTGATAGGAAATATGAACTTGGTGAAAAGGTCTTTCTTCGGGTTAAGCCGAAAAAGAGTTCTATAACTTTTGGCAAGGCTACCAAGTTGTCACCTTGTTATGTGGGACCCTTTGAAATTATTGAAATAATCAACCCTGTAGCTTATCATTTAGCTTTACCTCTTGCCTTATCATGAATGCATGATGTTTTCCATATTTATTTGCTTAAGAAATACGTATCAGATTTATCACATGTGCTGAATTGGAATTCCTTACAGGTCCAAGACCCAAGAATAATCACGTTAAACCCATTCGAGTACTGGGACTCACCAGTTGCACTTAAGAAATCGTGAAGTGAAACAATGTAAGGTCCAGTGGGACCAGTTTAGCGAAGAAAGTGCAACTTGGGAAGATCTCGAAGAAATGAGATCTGCTTTTCCATACTTGTTTGATCAGAATTAATTCTGAAAGTTGATAGAATCTAAAAAACTTTATCCATATTTTGATGTTGAATCTACCAAACTTGGGTAGTTACTAAACTATTGGACAGATATTTAAAATACTATTTTGAAAATTTGAACTTTCAAATTTAGTTCTATTATGAACCTATGAATGGAAGGACGATAACTGAATTTTGTCCTAAATCTTAATGATTTGACTAATTTAATCATTGGGATGATGATTCTTTTAAGGAGGAAGGTATGTAATTTCTTGATCATGGCAGTTACTATGATGACTTTCCCTTTTGATATTGCAAATGTCTACATGTGATTTGTCTTAGGAAGATGTATTCCTTGGCGTTGAAAATCATGTTTGCAATGAATAAGTATTGTTGTTTTGAATTCATACTTACTGTAAATATGTTTATTAAGAAACGACATCATTTTACTTTGCAATCTAAAAGTTGTAAACCTGCATAATTGTCTTCATACTTGATATATAGATATACTTATGTTAACAACATACCTTGAATCAATTCCATTGATCCAAGGTATACTTCAGTTTTTCCTTTGTTGTCATCTTGTTAATTGACTTTCTAAAAGAAATATATATTTTGGAACCAAGCTGGGCTTTGTAATAAATTATAAACAACCTAGTTTCAGGTATCCTTGCTTGGCATCATGCTACCAATGGTAAGATTTGATCTCTTGGAAACATAAGCTATAACAACTGAATAGCGTGAGATGGTAAAAGATCATTATAAGGATATGAAGGAAAATATTTTAGCCCTTGGACGGAATGTCCTCTACTTTGTTGGTTTTAACCTAAGGTGGTAAAATCTATTCGGGACCCCTTGTGGAATTATTGTGGGTTGTGTTCTAACTTGTGTTGTAATATCCTAACTTATTTGGACTTTAACCTAAAAAGTTATAGTTTAATCTAGGATAAATTCTAAAGGCTAGAATTAAAGTGGGAACCTAAACTATTACTAATCCTAACGGGACCTATGGGATTATGTGGGAAGTTGGAGGATAGTGGCGATGGTTTCTAGACTATTGATGAGGAATAAATTATAGTCCTTGCATTTTTTAATTTCCAAGTTGGCAGAGGCATGGGAAGTTAGTGGATGTTTAACTAACATTGTTACTAAAAATTAAAATACATGCAAAAATATAAATGGAAATTTTCCAAGTTTGAATTGGTGGTGGCGTGAAGAAAGAGGGGAGATTTAGATTCAATGAAATTAATGGCATTCGTTTTGGTGAAGAAATGACCTAGGAAAAAGGAGAAATGGGTTTTGTGGAGGTTGTTATTGTTCATTTGGATTTTTTTTCTAGTTTTCTTGTTATGCGTATGGGTTGCTCTTTTTGAACTCGCAAGTCTTATTCTTTCTTTCTTGACCCATTGTGACCTTGATCACCTTCGAGCTATTTATAAGAGGGTGGAAACAAGGAGATAGTTTGGAGATCTGGAAATTGATGTTATTTAAGAGAAAGAGTTCTTAGGAAGCTCGGATGTGACCTTTACAAGCTAACAAGAAATTTTAAACAGGTATGTTAGGCCCTTCTCATTAAACATTATGCTTTTTATTAAACTTCTCCGTAAAAGAACTCTGTTATTAGAAATGCTCAATTTTATGGAAATGTTTGGTGTGTTTTTCTTTGTGATCTTCGCTAGAGTTGTTGTTGGAAAAGGATGCAATAAGAGTATTTTCTAATTTTACATATATGAGAAAATCGATATTTTCATCTGAAACTGTAATTATATGAGAACTCCATCACGGCTGCTAAGATTTGATGAAATTGGTATTCGGTTTTGTTGTTTCCTTGTAGTTTAAAATTGTTGAAGGTAACAACAATATAATTTTTATTTTCTGAGTTGTGTGTGCTCAAAATCTATGGATTTCATGGAACGATAAAGCAAGACTTTATTTGAATTGTTTCTCCTTGTTGGAATTGCGGTTTAAACACGAGTTACTTACTTTGAAACCTTGTGACTATCATATTGACATTCACTTTGCATGTTCTATAAGAGATATGTTATTCCTCTTATTTTTGGGTACCTTAATGCTTGTTTAAAAGGATTACTTTCCTTATGTAAACCTGAGATTAACTCAGTTTGCTTATTTGGAGGATTAGTGTTGGAGCATACTATTTTCTTTCTACCTTTGAACTCGATGATGAGTATAGGTACTATAAATGACAACTCCTTTGTGATTTTATTGTATTTGAACCAGGATGAATTATTTTCCTTTACGATTAAATGATTTCTTAATTCTGTGGAATTGGGATCAAGTTTTACTTGGTTGTAATTTTTAATCGTTTTAAATCTTTAAGATGAAATTTCTTGTTGTAGCGTAAACAACCATAAATGAAGGGATGGAACTGGAGGGTCAGTAGTTGCTTGAAAAATTCGATTAGATGTAATTATATTCAATGAAAACTTCTGCCAAGGTAGCTAGAAGCTAATGGGACTATCCCTATTTCGGGTTGAGGGAATACACTATTTTAACTAATTGATATATTACATTTTTTATATTTGAGTAACATGTTGGTATGAAGTATTGAGGATCCTTTCTCATTTTGACTAATTGACCTTTCCGAATTGTGGGTTTAATTATTGTTACTTTGTGCTTCAAAATAAAATTTGATTTTACTCTCTCTCGACTTTTTACTTACGTTATTATCTCTCCTTGCATAGAATCGACCGGTTTGGTCGTACTAATCATAAGAGATTGTAAAATAGATAATAGGAAGAAATACTTCTTTCTTCTCCTCTTTAAAATTTCTATTAGGGATATATTGAACCAATGTGTGATTTCCTTTGGGTTTATGTAAATGTGATTTACATTTTATGTTCACTTTGAGTGGGGTAAAATACTATACTGTGTTGTTGAATTTCGAAAGGTGACAAAAGTCACCTTTTGGGTGTCCGATCATTTTCCTTCTCTTTATTAAACTTGGTGAAGCCAAGTGATTATTAGATGGGGAAGGAATTTTTTTGAGTTGAATTTATTCCATCATAAACCTTTCATTTACTAAGATGAAATGAAATTGTTCTTGTTTTGTATGATTAGTAAATCATTACTTCTCTCAATTACCTCTCTCTTTTGTGAATTGTTAATGTGTGTGTGTGTGTGTGTGTGTGTGTGTGTGTGTGTGTGTGTGTGTGTGTGTGTGTTTTTAAACAATTGTTCAAATTTGGAATGAACTCTACACATTGTAGGATGGAATAGCTAAGAATTTAGGATGTGATGTTGCTTGTTTATTGTAAATTCACTAAAGAAATTTCTAATTAGGAATGTTGTGTGATCATGATGTTTATTTATTATTATGATGAGGTCATTCAATCCATTCTTCTTTTAGTGGTGCTTAATTTTTATGAGTTATCTATTTAGATTGTTTGAACGTTTCATAAAAGTAGGGTTCTTTTAATGAGATAGTTAGTCAAGAGCACAACATTTTAATGTTTAAGTGCTTAACATGCTCAGTTCGATGAACTAACCTGTGCTAGTAATTTTTGCAGATGGATTCAGTAGGTGTTAAGGAAGATGTGCTCTTTTGAGATGCTTCTCTCATTTAATTAGAGGTTGGACCCTGTATGAGACATTGTTGTTCCTTCTTGATGTAATTGAAAAAGAAAAGTTGTATTCTTGCTTGAGTTATCAATGTTGATTGGTATGAGTAAAGTCGACTATTTGGACTTGTAAAATGTGTAAATTTTATCCTGAGGAATGAGAAAAAGGATTGAGCATTAATTACTTTATTATTTTTCTTGTATTATTTACTTAAGTTTATTGAAAAAGAGGATTGTAAACCTATCTCTATCCTATTGAATTTATACCTGTTTAATAATGGCAGTGAGACTTAAATAAAATAAAATAAAGTAGGAAATTAATAGTCTATTCTCCTCTAAGTATAATTTCTACGTGGAAACGTAAGGGTAGTTATTCCTCAAGTCTATATGGATTATTAGTTGACATTAATAAGAGAGTAAAATACAATGAACCCTTGTATAAGTAATAATTGGAATTAGATCCTGATCAATGAATGAAAAGAATGGACAATTAGTTCAAAAAGAAGGTTTGTTAACACTCTTTAGGGGTGACATACCCAAAAGATATTCGAAAAGAGGAAATCATATCTTCTCTTAATAAACCTTAAACTAAACTAAGGTAATTGAAATTAAATAAATACATGTGTATAAGAAATAGACCTCATTCGAATGAGGTCTAATATAAGGGAAACTTGAATTTAGAATCAGTTGTGAATGAACTTGATTTAGCTTAGTAAGTTAATCTTACCATGTTAAGTTGATTTGGATTATAAGTCTAAAACTTTAATTAATGAACCATGAAATGATATGAAATCCTTCGTAAGGGAGGAGTGATTGTATATTAAGCCTCATGACAATTTAAGTCATTCATGGCTAGAAAATGTGATGAACAAAGAGGTTAGAGGATCAGCAAGGTTGCTAAAACTTATTTTTAAATTATAAAGATAAGAAAGTGATCAACCTCTTAACCGGATATGTACCCCTATATGGGAGGACTCCGCAGGATGTTGGTACATGCCAACTACAATAAGGTGTCATCATGAAGGCCAAGTCTTCATGATGACACAATGTTGCAGCTGACATGTTGCAACACCCTTCCGAATCGGATCATCTAGGTTTACATAAGCTTGGACTTGGCCTCAGTTTTACTTTGGACCAATTTAGGAACATGTCCTTGTATATGGAGTGACTCGCAATGACTAAAGGCAACTAGACACACGTAAATGACTAGGGTCAACATAGTATGTCTGTGTACCCTTAGTCATCATGAGTGTCCCCCTATACCTTTTCATATTACTAACTTGAGTTAAGGTTCAACTTGGGACAAGAGGACTAACAGGAGTTAGAAAAGACCATTCTAGATATCAGATGAAGTGGGGTGAAGGACGTAGTCATTTGATGATTTTTCCATCTAGGAATATGATCATGCTAAGCATGTGAAAATATTTGGCCAAAGTATCACAAGCTACTGGTTGTGTTGTCCTAGGATGACCTAGTTTAAGAAGTGGGATTTCAGATGGATATCGGTAACAGATATTTAGAAAGGCCTCTTAAATGGAACACTTCAATATCTGAAAGGGTAATAGAACCAATTATACTTAGTATAAGTTACATTGAACTACATGAAGGATCAGTAAGAAGACGAGTCATGAAATGAGAGATCGATGAAACTCGAACCAGGAAATGGGAGATCGGTAGTTCATCGAGTCATTATAGTTGTATATGGTTATCTATTATGTGATTGAATGGTATAGAATGTGTGTTCCATATTATGAATATGTGAATAGAGAACATTGATCTAAAAGTAATGTGTGTTTTAAATCATAGTCTTTTAAAATAGAGAACATTATTTTAAACTTGGAACATGTGTTCTAAATTATGATAATTTAGAGAAGAGAACGTTATGTAAAAAAAATTCCTTGTTCTAAAGTTATAAATGGGAATGTTAAATCCATCCTTCTTCTTCACAAATATCACTAGTGCACCCCAAGGGGATACACTAGGATAGATAAGGCCTTTCTCCAATAATTTGAGCTCTCGCAGAGCTCGGGGTGGTAATCCAATAAGTGTTCTCGTGAGATAGGCTCTACTCCGGGAACTAGATCTATATGAAAATCAATATAATGGGGGTGGTAACCCCTGTAGCTCCCTTGGAAATACATCTAAAAAATATCTCAAAATGGGATGATCATCTAGCGATGGTATACTAGATCCATCCTCTGATCTGTCACTAACTATAACAACATACATCTGACAACCCCATCGCACACACCGCTTAAGCTACATAATGGAAATGGTGCAAATAGAAATGGGTCTCTTGACCCCTGAAATCACTGACTCAACTCCCAAATCATCTGCACAATATATAGTCTTATGGTAATAATCCATCCTGGCCCTGTGTGCAGATAACCAATCCATACCCAAAATGATTCCATATAATCCCAAAGGATGGATATGGAGATCTGAGGTAGTGGTGAAAGGTCCCAAATCCACTACACATTCCTTAACTAGGGATTCTACAGAGATCTTGGTCTCGAAGCCATCTCAACTAAGACCTTGTCTAACTATTGCATCGCATCGCTCTACTAGAGATGGTGAAATGAAAGAATCAGAAGAACCAAAATCAAACAATACAGAGGTAGGAATACCACCAATGCTACCTATGGTCTCAATGACTATGCTATGATGCTCTTCCTAGTAGTTCTCAACTACTACATAAATCATGTGGCTACATCCCATGTCACCCACAGTCAACTCAGAGATCTGTGTCTTACCCTTGTTGTTAGGGTTTTGTGGGAAATCTCTCCAAAAGTGTCCAGTAAATCCACAACAAAAACTCCTCCTGATCCTCCCCAATGAATAGCACCTCATGTAGGTTCATTGGAAGTATGTGATGTGGATCTTGATGATCTAGTTGTGGTCTGCTAAGGTCTCTCTGGTAAGATCCTGTTGATTGAGCTCTAGGTCCACCTTGTGTCTTGATGGGACCCCAGGAGGAGGCCCCATACTCCAACCTCTCTGTGCATCATCTCTTTATGGAGGTCTATGAGGTGGGTAGGATTTCTTTTGCTACTATTGTGACCTAAAGGATGACTTTGTTGTACCATGGCTACCATGAGGAAGAGGTACTCGACCCCTCAACCTACCTTCATGCATCTCATCGTATGCGGGTCCGGACCCTGTCTCTAGCATGTTGGGTCTTCCCTAAGTCTCCTCTCGTAATATAATATTTCTCAACGGCCTCAGCTAATGTCTATGGGTAGTGGATCCCCACGGCACCTCCAATATCTAAATTTAGGCCCCGGATGAACGTGTGAATCTGCACCTTCTCATCCTGGATATACTCTACATACTAGAGTAGATCTAGAAATCTACTCTCATACTCTGCTACTGAAAGAGATGTTTGTTGGAGAACTAATCGATCCTCTATTGTATGAACCTTCATGACAAATAACTCCTCCTGAATCTCTCCTCAAATAGCTCCCAAGTCACTGTCTCTGAATCTACATGGAGCTTTTGCTCCTCTGTCCTCCACCATACTCCTGCTCCATCCTCAGTAAATGGATTGCAACATGAGCTTTTGTGTTGCTAGAACAAGGACAAAGCTTGAAGTAACCACTCAAGGTCACTAGCCAAACCTCTGCCTAAAATCCACCCATGTCACCTAAGTAGTGTGAGGGCTGAAGCTTTAAGATCTCCTTGATGTGATTTGTTGTTGTGGTCTAGCGGCCTCTAGGTCTCTCGGCATGCTCACCCCTAAGCCTAGGGATCTGAGACCTCTCTCTATGCTATGGAACTCTATCACCCTATCCCCTAGGTGGTGTCTCTACTCTAGCTTACTACACATAAGAGTTATTTCCTCTATGCTCCTCGCTGGGTCGAGGAAATACCTGGCCCTCAATGGAAGTGGCTCTGTCATGACTAGCTGCATGTCCTCCTCCTAGTCCTCCGCATAGAGTGGCATTAACATACCGAAGGGTCTATAGAATCTGGTGGTGGTAAGTCTGACTCTCTGTGAAGGTTCCTCTCACTCCGTCTGAGCCTCCTACATAGACCAAAGTTAGAGTTAGTTTATTTTTCTAAGTTTTACACAACTTCCGTGTTTACTAAAAATATGTAATTTCTAAACTAATTTGTTTTCTAGGTTTAAAAGTATGCTAGGTTTAAGTTCCATGTCCCAAGTTTTCTAGTGTTCACAATGATCCAAGATTTTGAACCACTTGTTCTTATACTAAGTGTGATGCCTGGTTAAAACAACCCACTTGAGACCCAAGAAAAAACCTAGGGTTAGAAAATTATGGAATAATTTTTTTTATTAGAAGTGTCCACAACCAAGTTTCAAGATAACTGTTGACACTAACAGATTCCATAACAAATCTAAAATACTAGAACATAATTTTCATTTAATAACAATAGTTTGAGGTCACATAGTCCAAATTTTTGGGTTAGAAGTTTGAGTTAGATTCGGGGGTAACAATATCACCATACCCACTCTCTAACAAAGCTCATATTTTTAACTTGATTTTTCTCATAATTAATGCATTCAAAATTTCCCTAAATCATACCCATTGGATAGGAAATTTCCTCACCTTTCCGGTGATATAAGGAATTCCTCCTAACTCCTTGTAGAACTCTAAATATGGACCAACAGACTTTAGGGATCAAATTTTCCCTAAGGGGACACGTGTCAAGCAGGGGTGAAGAGAAAATTTTGGGTTGGCGGGTCACGGGGTGGTGTTTGGAATTTTTCCTTGCATGGGAGAAAATTCCCATTTGTGCTCGCACCTCCATGGTTCCTCTAGGGACATATGGTGGCTTAAGAGTCATTCTTTGGGAAAATAAGGGAAGGGCGGAGTGGTAGAAATATTTGGCGAATTTCACCAAAGGGAAGATAAGGGGAAGAAAGGCACATGTGGGTCCGCACGTCTGCGGAAGGGTCATCACCAAAGCAGGGTGGGAATGTGGGGCCGCAGAAGATTTAAGGGAAAATTTCACAAAAAAAAAAATCAAAAGCAAAAAGGTCACATGGGTTCCACGCCCTCTGTCAACATGCCATGCTGCCACATGGTAGCCTATGATAGGCCGCGGGTCGGTGGGGAGAAATGGAAAAATTTTCCATTTTTTAAAAAGGTCTAAGGGCAAAAAGATGCCACGCCTCTACCACTGCCCCATGATGACACGTGGCAGCCTATGATTGGTTGCGGGCTGGTGGAGGAAAATTGAAAAATTTTCCTGAACCAAAATTTAAAATTTCCCTAAGGATTTTAACGGGATTTTTTTTCGGGCCACGGGCCCGCCAAGGAATTTTTTTCCAAATTTTCCCGCCAAGGTGGAAAAACTTTAAAGTGTCATAACTTTTGCTAGAAATATTAGTTTTGGAAAAATGAGGACTTTCTGGAAAGCTCTCAATTCCCTATTTGGGTAGGAAACATACATTTTACATTTTGATTAAGTTTAAGGGGTTAATTTTTCAAAAAGGCTCTGTAGGCTTTTAAAAAGCCAACTGGTAATTTCCAACTTTCAAATTTGATTAAATTGGATCTCCTCCTTCACTCAACATGCCAAATAGAGATGGAGGATTGCTCTAGGGAGGGTTTAAAGTGTTTAGGGAAGGTTAATTTACTTTTTTGAGTTTCAATATACATTTTTTCCATAAAATGACAGAAAACGACTGTGGAAGTGATTTGGCTCATTTTAACAATGTTTAAAATTGTTTTCTTAAGTGTTCTTTGTCAATTGAGTTCCTTGATGTCTTAGCATGCTAAATTATATCAATTCCAAGTTGATTATTAAGTGTAGGTCCGAACTATGCATTTTATCTAAATTTACCGGTTTGAATATTTACAAGAGATCAAATCAAAAGAGGTCCATCAAACTTTTCATCATGCAAGTAAGGTACTTCATTTCCAATTTAATCTAATAAAATCAGTTATTTATAAACAAACCATTTCAAAGCTAAATGGAAAATCTGATTTCCACTTTAATATATTTCAAAAAGAAACAAGGCAATATAATTCCCTCATACATATTTCTTCTTCTTCCAATTTTCTAAACAGAGATTCCAATCACAATTTAACATTCCAATTCACACAACAATGCAAATGAGAGAAGATCTTGCAATTCTTTATTAATCCAAAAAGGAATACATCTTTACATCTTTCCATGTTTTGAATGCAAACAACACATTTCTAATCTTTTCTTTCCAATAACCAGAATAGAGCATAATTGCCTTCATATTCGAATGTACAACTTTCATAATCAATTACAACATCATTTCTTCACAAGTATACATTACAATTTCATCCACAACATAGTGGGAAAGGTTACAATGAAATAAATTTGTTTCTCAAAGGACTATCAAAACTACATTTTCCTTTGCTCCAGAACAACAACATGCAAGTTTTCTCTTTCACCAAGTTGATCACAACAAAAGTGGGGGAAAGAAAACGCTCTCCACCCAACCAAGACATCCAATGAAAGGAGAATCTTTCCTTCATAATTGGCCCCCGAGCCCCAACCAAAACACAATAAGAGGTGTGATTCAATCCATGGCAATAACTGGCTTCCACAACACACAACATTCTTTCAACATGCACAATTCAATATAAAACATAGTTCAACACAAAATAGTAGTTTACAACTGTAATTGAAAACATTCAAATCAAAACTCAAGCTTGATCATGCAAGCCAAAGGAGCAAGGTCTATGGGGGAAGCTACTTATGCCTCCCAATTTAGAATTGGGCATCCACCAGTAACAAATCGCTAATAAATTTCACCATACATATCCTTATGCCCTCCATAAATCCCTCCTTATGCCCCCCACAAAGTAAGAAATGCAAGCTATTTCTTTTCCATGGTGGATCCCAAACCCAAAATCCCTCCAAAAATTTTGATACCAATGGCATTCCCTTATGCCCCCCACATGGATTCCTTATAGCCTTCTCCTACACCATTTCTATGGTAGTCTACCCAACCAGCCAATAAATAAATCAAAACATGCACCATTCATACAACACAACAAGAAAATAACAGCATGAAAAGAGAGTTAAATTCCTACCTCTCCATGGTAACTTTTGTTTCAAAGTGTTGTAAATCAACAAGACACCCCACGGATGTTGATCGATTTTTAGTTTGATTATACTAAGCATCCAGTGTGATTGCACAACATTGAATCTTTTCCCCAAGTGTGGGACTTGCAAAATGAGAAAGGAATCTCCATTTTAGAGGCTGTTCCTCAATTCCTCTGGTCAGATTTATCACTTACAAGTTGCAGAGGTCTATATTCCTAATCCAACCCTAAATTCCAAAGGAGACAGAGATAGAGAATGTAGATAAACTAAAACTAATGCTAATAGGTGATGCACAAAAGGAGTGGTGAGCATTTTTTACTTCTACAGATTGACACAAGTCATAGAATGCAACAAAAAAAACAACATGCACAAACTGATAATTGTAATGAAGAATTAGAAATTAGTCAAACAACACTAGAAGAGGATAGAAGATTAATCACAAGGCCTGTATTGTTATTTTAACATCAAAATCACTTGCATTACAACACCTGAGAGGTAAAATAAAGTTGCAACTCTTAGAAAAGGTCTGATATTCCACCAAAATCACTTCCAACGTGAAAAGGGGACTGAAATACACAAAAATGTTCAACCCTTTGAAAATGAGCCAAATCTGGCTTTTACAGTGCAAGGGATGAGCCAGGAGAGAGAAACATGGGAAAACATGGGAGAGGTTCAATCATTGACCAAAATGCATTCAAAATAGCATGGGCATCCTTACAGACCCATTCCCTAACATTTTTAACCATGCTGGGAGAGAATGTGAGCCATTCTTCATTAAAAACGGTGGTTGAAACATCATTTCTGCTCATCACCACGTGCCAGAGACATTTTTTGATTTTATCTCTCCAAAATTCATCAAAATTCAAAATTGACCCTAGAATCTTGTAGATAATTTCACTAGATTTCCATTGATATAAAGAACGTGAAAAATTGAGCTCTGGATCGAAAGATATGGCCATTTGAAGTTTTAGGGCAAAACAGGGCCAAATCGGGTTGGCGGGCAAAAATTTGAATTTTTGCACCTTTTTGGTCATTTGGAAAATTTTCCAAAATTTCCCACACTCCACCACTCTAGGTGCCACATGGTGGCATCTCATTGGCCGCGGGCCTTTCAGGGGAAAATTTTCCCAAAAAACTTCGCCGAGCCATAACTTCAAAAATACATGGAGTTAGGAGGAAAACTTTACCTTTCTGGAAAGTGAGAAAGAGCTCTATCCAATGGTGCCATTTCAGAAGGTTTTGAGTGCCTAAAAAGCAAAATATTATGTCTGAGGCACAAGAGAAGGAAAGATGAAAGGGAGTTAGCCACAAAATGAGCAGGGGGCACATTTTGGATAACAATTTTGGCGACTCAGAGGGGTCATCTGCACTTTGGATGAAGTTACGGTTACTGAAGCAATCCATTGGGCATGGAGTCACCCGATTTTCTGCTCGATACCCCAACCGACTAGAACGTTGCAGAGGAACATGGAATATCACCCGATGGAGCAAGGCTCTGCAAACACATTCCCAGAACAAGCAAGCTGTGCCAAAGCACTTAGGGAAAGAAAACTAACCTACAACAAAACAATGTGCACAAGCACTTGGAGGAATAAAAACCTAAGATAATATATACAAGGTGGAGAATTTCCCTTTAGTAGTAATGCTTTAGATGGATTCCATTGATCTGGAATCGTAGTTCTTCACCATCCAATGAAGACAATTGGAAGGCATTGATGTCCTTACACTTTGTGACCATATATGGGCCACTCCAAATGGCATCAAGTTTTGAATGCCTTCCGATTTTTTTCTCTGTCTCGCATCCCATTTTAACACTAAATCTCCAACTTGGAAGGATCTATTCTTGGCATTTCTATCAAAGGTCTTCTTTATCAAATTTTGATCCTTCTCCATTGTTTGGGATGCTTGATTCCCGATTTCTTGGAGCTCCATCAATTTCTGCATATCTAACTTCCATGGGCTTAAACTCCAATAACTCCAACTGTTTCATGAGTTCCAATGTTGGCAACTCAAGAGACATGGGTAAAATTTCCTCTCTCCCATAAACAAGCTTGAATGGAGAGTTACCTGTAGATCTCTTGGGAGTTATCCTATCAGCCCATAAAGCTGATTTCAATTTAGTATGCCAAGACCTCTGATTTTCATCAAGAGTCCTCTTAATGATCCTCAACAAGTTCTTGTTTGTAGATTCAGCCTGGCCATTACCCTGGGGGTAATAGTTTGATGAAGTACTTAGGTAGATCCTGTTCTTGATAGCCCATTCAGTCACCTTGGACCCGATGAATGCCAATGCATTATCTGATATTATTGTAGCAGGTACACCAAATCTGGTTGTTATTCCCTCATAGAATTTTAGAATGCTAGATTCATTTGCTTCCTTGAGTGCTACTGCTTCATTCCACTTAGTGAAGTAATCTGTGGCTATTAAAATCCACTTGTGCCCTTGGCTTGAATTGGGATTAATGACTCCAATGAAGTCTAAACCCCATTGCATGAATGGCTGGTCAACTGAAATTGGATGCAATGGAAGGGCAGCTAGCCTCTCTTTACCTGTGAAGAATGCACAATTCTTGCACCTCTTGATCCATGTATAGTAATCACTGAAAATCTTGGGCCAATAATAACCAGCCCTCATGATCTTTAGAGCTGTCACTCTTGGTGCAAAATGACCACCAGCTGGTCCACCATGGAACTCTTCCAACATCCTATGAATATGATTTGTACCAATGCATCTCAGCAGTACTCCATTCACATCTCTTTTGAACAAGACACCATCAACAAGGGCATATGGGACAGCCTGCAATCTGAAGTGTCTTCTTTGGGTCTTGTTTATCTCTGGAGGGCATAGGCCTGTGCTTAGGAAGTGCATTATACTTTGGGTCCAGCAAGGAGTGGGGACACCATTATTTTCCTCTTGAGTGCTTCCTTGCTCATGGTTGTCTTGCAACTTCAAAATAGTCTCTTTCTCATTGCATGCTTCCTTTTGCTTGCTCAAAATCAGCTGCTCACACAGTCCTTTTCCTCTGACCAACTTGGTAACCTTGATCTCTATGTCATACTCCATGACACAAGTAATCCAACCTACTCTCTTTTCATTCAAGTCTTTGTTAAGGAGGAAGTCCTTGACTCCACATGAGAAACCAACAATTGGACCTTTTGTTTAAAACTAGATGCTTGAATTTCTTCAAGCTCCCGATTCTTCTGCAAGAACATGCTTCTCAATGAAAGAATATCTCACCTCATAGTCCTCCAGGATTTGGCTGAAGAAAGCAATTGGTTGCTCATCATTCTCCTTGTTCTGTTGTACCAAAATTACAGAAATAGTGTCATCCCCCAAATGCATAGAGGATGAAATCCTTGGAGAAATCCGGGTTGATGAGAGTGGGGTTTGAGAGATGGCTTCTTTGATTGCTTCAAAACTCTCCTTCCCTTCTCCTGTCCATTTGAAACCCATGCTTTTCTTTAACATCTTGGTGATGGGCTTGACAAGGGCTGCAAAATCTGGGACAAACCTCTCGAACAAAATTTATTCTTCCCAAGAAACTTTGAAGGGCCTTCTTGTGGCTTGGAAATGGTAGTGCTCTTATGGCTTCAACTCTTTTCTGGATCAATTTCTAATCCTTCTTTGGAGACAATGTGACCAAGGAGCTTTCCTTCATGGGCTAAAAAAATACATTTTTTAGGATTCAAGGAGACTCCAAATCTTCTACACCTTTGGAACACTTGTCTCAAATGGAGAGAGGTGGTCTGCTGTATTTTTTGAAAAAACAGTGATATCATCAAGATATATCAGCACTATGTTGTTAATCAAACCTTTGAACGCCATGTCCATTACTCTTTGGAAGGTAGCTCCAGCATTGGACAGCCCAAATGGCATTTTCTTGTATGCATAAGTTCCCCATTTGGTTGTAAAGGCTATCTTGAACTGATCCTCTTCCTTCACCATAATCTGATTGTACCCTAAATAGCCATCAAGT
This sequence comes from Taxus wallichiana var. yunnanensis, assembly GCA_018340775.1. NCBI lineage: Eukaryota > Viridiplantae > Streptophyta > Pinopsida > Cupressales > Taxaceae > Taxus > Taxus wallichiana. The sequence goes on from CM031239.1 coordinate 686,031,364, forward strand.
AGTGAAAACCTTTCGGAGCCAGCAACAACTTGCAAAATCTACTCCATGGAAGGTAGTGGGTAATGATCCTTGAGAGATGCTCTATTCAAATCTCTGAAGTCAACACACAATCTGATTTCCCCACTCTTCTTTCTGACTGGAACCAAGTTGGCAACCCAATTAGAATGCTTGATAGGGAATATGATTCTTGATTCTATCAACTTATTCAATTCTTTCCTCATGAGAGGCTCCATGTGGGGGTTGACTGGCCTTTGCTTTTGCCTAATGGGCTTAGTATTTGGATCCAATTCAATGGTGTGTTGAGCTAACTCGGGATTGAAACCTTTCAAATCTTCATAGCTCCAAGCAAACACATCAGGGAATTCTTGAAAAAGTTGTATAAACTCATACCTTTCTTGCTCAGTTGTCATCTTGCCAACTTGGAGTGATTTGCCTTCTTCCACCGAGATGGACACTGAATCTTCTCTCTTCACTTGGATGTTTTCTTTCTCCTTCCTAAACTGATCATTAGGATTGAAAATGGACTCCAAAGTAATAAGCCCCTTTGGTAGTTTATTGGTTCTCAGCTGTACCACTTGGTCACCATACTGCTGTTCCAACTTTTCCTGATTTTTAGCTGAGAACTCAGCCTCTTCTTGCAAGAAATGGATGATTTGCTGATCATTTTCAAACACTTGCCAACTTACATTGTTGTCCAGGAACTGAAGGCCTTACAATCACATGGATGTTTGGCTATACCTTGTCCTTTTGAATGCTCTCCACAACGTCAAAGGCTGCCCCAACTGCTGCAAGCCTGTCAGCAGCTTGGTTCTCTTTCCTAGGAATGGATTTGATGCCAAAACCCTCAAAATCTTCAATGAGGTCCCACACCTTATTCTTGTAGCACTTGAGTAGATCATTCTTGACATCATGCTACCCCTTGACTTGGTTGACAATCAACTCACTGTCACCAAAGACTTGCAAGTTCTTTATTCCTCTCTTGATTGCCCAATGCAGTCCTTGCACCAAGGCTTCATATTCAGCAGTGTTGTTAGAGCATGCAAACTGAAATCTAAAAGCTGAATAATACTTAACTCCTTGTGGTGAAACCAAGCATGGCTCCCCCTCCTGCACCTTGTCTACTCCTTGATCCATCAAAAACAAGCGCCATACCATCATTGTCATCCTTGTGGTCTGGCTTGGTGATGCTAGGAATAGGCTGATTTTCTTCATGCATGTAATAGACTCCTAACTCAGATTCTTCTATTTCTTGATAAGGATCAAAAGCATGCACCTTGTTAGCCCATTCATCAAGAGTTAAATCTGGGATACTTCCTACCTTGGTGTCAGCTTCATCAGTGCTTGGGTGATCTTCTTGATCAAACACGTTGAATAATTGGCATTAATCTGACTTGGAGTGTAAGGCTCAATGTGAAAGTTTGTAATAGGTTCAGACCTGATTGTGGCTTTGGTTCCATATCTTGTTTGAACAGCATGTGTGACCAATAGCCAGACAAGTAACCTCCAATCTTAGGCATGTGAAATCCCTTGACAAACATAGGGCAAAGAGTGGTGGAAGGTCTATTACTGAGACATCTTACAAAACAACCACGTTGGGACAGGCATGCAAAGTAAGACTCAAGTTTTTAATCACTCCAACTGTTGTTACTACTGTCCCATCCAACTATACCACCCCTTTGGATATGGTTTCATATTGAATTCCCAACTGATCAGCTATTTGCTTGGGCATTACTGAACTACTTGCCCCAGAATCAATCATGCAATTGTGTACTAATTGGTTCCCAATGATCAATGAAACATAGAATGGAGGGGGCTTCAACATCTTACCTTGCTATCCTCCATGATTCCCCAGGAGTGGGCAAGCATTTTAGCACCTTCTCTTGCATTTGGACTTGCTGATTTGAAGTTGACCAGTCCTTCATGGCAGACTTGTAGCAAATCTCTTTGGCCTGGGATAGATATGATTCCCACATTGATATGTTTACATTTGTCTTCTTCATCTAATCAATGATATTGAATGGGGATGAAGTATCCTTTTGCTATCCCTTGGCCCGCACATTTATCCCTTGTATATGGGTAGCAACAACTGGCATTTGAGTTGGCCTAGGAACTGTTTTAGGCAGTCCTTGTGTGCTTGGGATTGCATTTTGCTTGCCAATAGTTTGTGGAGTGACAGAAGGTCATGAATTACTTAGGGCCAATGGATTTTCTTCACCCAAATTTCTCCTCTTTGACCTTGTGTTGGTTGCAACACTTTGGGAAACCATTTGATTCATGCCACAAAAATCTTCTACCTGCCAGTTTACAAGTGTGGTATCATTTGGAGTTGATTGTTGCTGGAATGTTTCTTGTTATTGGTCATTTCTTTGACTACCTTCACCCTCCACACCAGTTGTTGTCACCATTAATGCTTGATTCAAGGCACCGTTGAAGCACATGGACTGGTTATGAGGTTCATTGCATGGGAAACACCAATCATACTCTTGAGCCATATTGTTTTGTACTGGCACTAATGCTTTAGATGTAGATGTAGCATTGGGATTATAGGGCTGAAATGGTCTGTTGGCAGGAGGCCTTGCTTGATTTAGATTTGTAGCTGGATTGGGTGGTCTTTGGGGTTGATATGGCTACCTGTTAGGCTGAGCTTGGGGCTGGAAAGAAGGTCTAAAACCTTGAGCTTGCTACCTTTTGAGTGTAACCAGCTCATTACCTAGATTTTGCAATTGCTTCATGACTTCTTGAAGTTCATTTGAGGCACTAGAAGATGAAGTGGAAGCTTCACTTGAATTCTAATTTCTAGGAGTGGGAATAGAAGCTAAATTAGGCACTTGGCTAGTACTTGGGCTCTCTAAACTTGGAAATAATGGCATTGGAGGCCTAGGAGCTAGCTTGTCAGCTTGAATCAAACAATTTTCAGCTCTAATGGCAATGCTATAAGCAATGGGGATAGTTGTGCCTCCCATGGACTGAATTAACATAGAAATATCAGAATTTAAAGCTTTAAGGTAATAAAGAAAAGCACCTTTCTTGTTGGCTTTCGATCGCCTTTGGAATTCTCTCCCAAGTCCTTTGAAATCTGAAATTAAAATCAGTCAATTGCTCATTGGGAGCTCTTTTGATAGTTGTCAATTGCTCCAAAAGGGACAAGTTGTCTCCCTTTTCCCCAAACTGCTCATGGAGGGATATACATAGCTGATTCCAATTTTGAATAGAACCTGAGGCAAGACTCCTGAACCATTGCAAAGCTTTCCCTTTGAATGAAGATGCCAGATTGACAGCAACTTGCATCTCATTGATCTCATGGAATGCACAAATGTTAGCAATATCCTTAACATGATCACGGGAGTGGTTTGATTTTCTCCAGTGAAGTATGGAATGTTCTTCAATGTTGTGGCTGGGATTGGATTTTGTGCATTGAGAGCAAGTGGCATGCTATAGTGAAATTGACATAGGGGTTGTTTTGTGCCATTCTGATTGGCCTTAGAACCCTTGTTGATTGAATGAAAGGCCTACCAGGTGGAGGAGTTGAGAGAGTTTTGTTTGGTGGAGATGGAGACCTTTGGATTCTCCTCCCACTTTGCCTTATTCTTGGAGATAATTACAGATATTCAAACAACACCTCTTCTTCTCTAGCTCTTGACCTTGTAGTGATTCTTCTCATGAGTTTTCAGGTCTGCACTGCTAAAACCAGCTGATTCTTCTTCCTTGGAGTCGCCAGATGTGTAATTTATAGCTCTTTTAAGCAAGAAACTTGCAACAAATGCACATCAATTTTGTTGCAATGAAGATGAAGACCTCTAAGGTCCCACCGGGCATGCCAAAACTGTTGTTGCAAATCAGCAGCACCCCCTGGATGTTGATCAGATTTCTAGTTTGATCATACTAAGCATCCAGTGTGATTGCACAACATTGAATCCTTTCCCCAAGTGTGGGACTTACAAAATGAGAAAGGAATCTCCAGTTTAGAGGCTGGTTCCTCAATTCCTCTAGTCAGATTTATCACTTACAAGTTGCAGAGGTCTATATTCCTAATCCTACCCTAAATTCCAAAGGAGACAGAGATAGAGAATGCAGATAAACTAAAACTAATGCTAATAGGTGATGCACCAAAGGAGTGGTGAGCATTTTTTACTTCTATAGATTGACACAAGTCATAGAATGCAACAAAAAAACAACATGCACAAACTGATAGTTGTAATGAAGAATCAGAAATTAGTCAAACAACACTAGCAGAGGATAGAAGATTAATCACAAGGCCTGTATTGTTATTTTAACATCAAAATCACTTGCATTACAACACCTGAGAGGAAAAATAAAGTTGCAGCTCTTAGAAAAGGTCTGATATTCCACCAAAATCACTTCCAAGGTGAGAAAGGGGACTTACAATACACAAAAAATGTTCAACCCTTTGAAAATGAGCCAAATCCGGCTTTTACAGTAAAGGCAAGGGACGAGCCCAGGAGAGAGAAACGTGGGAAAACATGGGAGAGGTTCAATCATTGACCAAAATGCATTCAAAACAGCATGGGCATCCTTAAAGACCCATTCCCTAACATTTTTAACCATGCTGGGAGAGAATGCGAGCCATTCTTCATTAAAAACGGTGGTTGAAACGTCATTTCTGCTCATCACCACGTGCCAGAGATGTTTTTCAATTTTCTCTCTCCAAAATCTATCAAAATTCAAAATTGACCTCAGAATCTTGTAGATAATTTCACTAGCTTTCCATTGATATAAAGAACATGAAAAACCGAGCTCTGGATCGAAAGATATGGCCATTTGAAGTTTTAGGGCAAAACAAGGCCAAATCGGGTTGGCGGGCAAAAATTGAATTTTTGCACCTTTTTGGTCATTTGGAAAATTTTCCAAAATTTCCCCATGCTCCACCACTCTAGGTGCCACGTGGCGGTATCTCATTGGCCGCGGGCCTTTCAAGTGAAAATTTTCCCAAAAAACTCCGCCGAGCCATAACTTCAAAAATACATAGAGTTAGGAGAAAACTTTACCTTTCGGAAAGATGAGAAAGAGCTCTATCTAATGGTGCCATTTCCAGAAGGTTTTCAGTGCCTAAAAAGCAAAATATTATGTCTGAGGCACAAGAGAAGGAAATATGAAAGGGAGTTAGCCACAAAATGAGCAGGGGGCACATCTTGGATAACACAAAGCAAGCTTCAAATGCCAAAATCACAATCCAAAACAACAATCTCCCAAGCATGCAAAGCTTTTCCAAAATTCCTCCAAAACAAGATCTCCAACATAAGAAAATGTTCCCAAAGAAGTTGCAAAATGATTCAAGAACCCAAAACAAGCAAAGAGTTTAAATTTTATAGAAGGAATGATGTAGATCCATGTAGGATGCCACATCACACATCCTCAAATTCAAACAAAAAGACAAATTTATTCTCGAAGCACAATAAAGAGGTGGGTGAAAATATGACAAGTTACTTACACACTCCAAAAAGCCCACACCTCAAGGGACAGCAAAATAAATAAAATGTAAGAGAGTGTAATCAAAACAAAGCAACATGATTAATAAAATTCATTGTAAAAGTCACAAATCACTTCTTCAACCATAAGTATGGTTGGTAAATTAAATTTAGAGGCATGAGACAAGTTTTACTTGTTCCACAAGCCTCCAAAAATAGCCCCCAAGGACAATTTCGAATTTGTCATGGAGGTGGAGTATTTCATACTCCAAAACTAACTTACACATTACACAAACTCTTACACATCTCTTACATATTTAATACAAACAGCCAACAACTTCCATTATTACTTTCCCATATCCCGATTTAATTTATTTAAATTTTAACCATATTATTTCCCACATTAATCTACCACATTTAATTAAATAAAAGAAGGGAACACATCACTAATAAAATACATACATACAATAAATAAAATTCAACCACATTAATAAAATACACAATACCCATGGTCACATATAAAGGAAATCCCCCCATGGGAATCCCTAAAAAAATATAACACACACACACACAAAACAAGTTGCCATGGTGACCTTGTCGAATTCACCTAGAATTCCATTGTGGTTGGTCTCCGATCCCCGATGTTTTGTTGTGATATTTTTAACCTGTAAAATACAAATACCTTCTCCGGCCTCATGGCCATATCAGAACATTCAACATCCAACTATATAAATGAATTACAACAACATCGAAGTAACAATTACATCATTTTCATTTTTAATCAACAACTATATCATCATCATAAAATATCCATTTTCTAGATCTACTCATAATATCCAAAAAATCATGTCTGAACAACATCCATAAAACATCCCTGTCAAATAGTATATCATCATCCACATATGAGTGTCTCTAATAATCATCATGTATCATAATCAAATCAAGATCAACACTAATCCATGATCAAATGTCTAACAACATACTAAATCAAAACATAATAATGTCCATAATGTAATCAACAGTATCAAAAAGGTGTTAAAGGGAAGTGGGCACTACATAATGATTTTCTCCAAAGAAATAAAGATCTATTCTTTCCTCTCAAATATTCTCGTAGTTTTGAGTTTTAGAAGTATGATAAATTTAAATCCTCATTCCAAGGAAGATGGATCTATGTATTTATGTTTATGTTTATTCATTTGTCTTTAATTAATTTTGTTGTATTGTTTTTATCTTTGTATTGGGAAAATTCAGTTTGTTGTAAACCTGGAGGTGTTTCTTTCAATTGTGTTTACTTTTAATTCAGCAATTTCATTTATGCAAGTGTGTCTTTTGATTTATGCCAGTGTGTTTCTTTCATGCAAATTTTATTTATGCAAGTGTTTTCTTTCATGCAAACTTTATTTCTGCAAGTGTGCCTTTCAATTTTCACAAGTGTGATTTATTTTATGCAAGTTTGGTTTGTGTTTAAAGGAGTTACTTTCCAAGTTTTTCTTCTCTTAATGCATACAGCCTTTGGACACCAACCCGGATTGACATTATTAATGGACGAGGATTGACGACCCTCATCATATCTTAATGAATATAAATATTGGTGTTCTAATCAGTAGCAAGCATATAAGACATACCTAAAATATGGAAAAATAGTAATGTGATCTCCTCAAACCAACATCATTATGTTACAAAGTGGATAAGATGTCTTATGATCTCATAATGAAGATGATTAAGAAGTCTAACAGTGAACTCTTCTTCTGAGTACACAAAATTGGATTATAATGGTGGCTAATGTCCACAATCTGTAGAAGATGACTAATTTTAATTTAGGTACATAAGTATAACATAGTATAAATAAAGCAAGAATGTATGGAAATATGCTAATGAAATAACCCATTTAATGATCTTTCTCTTCTCATTAGATGATTAGGTTGATATAGATAAACATTTTTTTATTAGACCATTACTAGTGAATCGGTTGTTCTTGTAGCAATAATACTCACATTGCAATGGATTAATTTGAGATGCCATGTACATTAATGCCCTAATCTATGTCTTAGGATAATAGGACCCCTAATTAATCAATTGATAATTGATTAATCAGATCAAACTTCTTAGTGACATATTGCTACATTATTGTGAAGGAGATAGCCACTAGTAGTGATATCTCGTTGTTGTTGTCTAAACATTAGAAAATGGTGGTAATTAACTAAATGAACCTAGTAGATAGAAATGGACTTAAATGAATGCTTAAGTTGTCTACTATAAATATAAAATATGGAAGAGAATCTACATAATTTAATTAGGTGATGGACAAGTTCCTAACAATGAATGTGCCATCATGGAACCGGGCAAGGCATACATGTCTCTAAAACTTTGGCCAAAGTAGTGTAAATTGTTGATTACACTTCCCCGGAGTCACCAAGGATCTAAGTGTAGGTTGTCGTATGGAATTCAATGATGGATACTAAGGTAGATAGTTAGAGTGCAATATTTGACTATCTTTGAGAGATGAAGAAACCATTAGTATACTTTGTATACATGCTCATAAATATTAAATGCACTCGTAAAGAGTGTTTGAGGGGGATTGAGAAGGATCTGTATACTCTCATACAACTACACATGGTTTATGACAGTTATGGATGGATTCAATTTTAGGTTTATGTTGGAGTTTAAATATTAGGTATTTAAATCAGTGAAGTATGAAGTTAAAGAAATTAAGATTATGTTGGGTTTAAATATATGGGTATTTAAATCAATGAAGCATAAAGTAAGATAAAAAAATCCCTAGAATTGAAGTGATAAAAGTGGTTGTTACATTAATAATGGACATTTGTGATTAAAAATTTGATGAAAAGTGAACATAATAACTTATGAAACGGAAAGGAATCCTAGTACTATGAATGAGATGATTGTGCGGTGAATGGAGGGACATGTTTCATGTGGCTTATGTGCAGTCATGAAACTAGACATTTGTGATTACAAAATTTGATGAAAAGTGAACATAATAACTTATGAAACGGAAAGGAATCCTAGTACTATGAATGAGATGCTCGGTAAATGGAGGGACATATGGCTAGCTAGCATGATGCTCTAAAATATGGCCATAGTATTACAAAGGATTGATTTTATTGTCCATCACTATTTTTTTTTGTTATGTCCCGAAGGCTACACTATGAAGATACACATTCTTTGAACCTCTAAAAAGGTTAAACAAAATTGTATACTTTGTATATGTACTCGGAAGGAGTGATTAATGGGGATCGGGAATATCTATAAACCCTTGCATGTATACATGGTTATGGTTATCATAGCTTGTCTGGTTAGATTCTAAACCTTAATTCATGTTGGATTAATTTGATATAAGTTATTAATCATTGAAGGCATCAAGATAATTAATAGTGTTGGAATAATTAAGTGGTTGTTGTGAATGACGTTGTCCATTTCATCCTAAAATAATTTAAGGTAATTATAACACTTTGGTATGCTAGAATTTCATTATTGCATGTTAAATTATGTTACGGCATTAACGTACTTAATGAGTCTTTTAAAAATCCCTTATTTTTAAAGGAGTAAAAAGTGGTGTTACATTTTGGTATCAGAGCTAAAGGTTGCAGCTCTTGGACTAATTGGGTCCTCACATTAACTGAATATCTTAATTTTTTTACTGAAAACAATGGATATACGGAGGATAAACTATGGAGGACGAATCGTATTTTTATGCTTCATGTTTAGTAGTAAATAAGTTAGAAAAAAACTCTAATAATTCTTCATTACACATGAAACTGAAAAGTTGTTTAGAGCAACTGTTGAGTGTGAAAATGATTAACCAAGGTAAATAACTTGAATTGATTGATAACAATCAACAAGGGATTTTCTTGATTGATGAGTTGTCTTGATGGTAGATTTGGAACTTAAGTCTAACATCAAACTAAAAACTGAAATAGGGTAGATGAAGTAGATAGAAGTGGACTATCTTCTATGAAAGCATTATGTAGGAAATCCAATAAGGCTAAAATAGAATCTATAGTTAAATTCTAACTTAGAAAGAGTGAAAGTATAAAAGAGCAACAACTCTTCCTCACCTAAAATTTAGGAAAAATTGGTGGAAATGTTATGACAAAAATGTGGACTACCAAGATAAAAACAAAAAGAAATAACTTGTTGCAATTTCCAGCAAGAAGTGGAACAATGCTATGATGACTAATAAGCTAAGAAGAAGGAACAAGTTTCCTAATGGGATATTAGGTAAAGTTAAGTAGAACTTCCTATTACTATTTTAAAAGTTGATATTAACATAGCTGAATTACTTGTATTTTGTGATTGTAGACACCTATAGTTTGATCAAAGCAATCTTATTCTTAATATTGCACTAACTATTCTACTCCTCACAAATTGATGATACCTCATCAATTAGGCCTATCTAACTCTCCTTTTATGACATCCTTTTGGTTGTATTCCTCTAATAACTCGACTAATTGGGTTAAAATAGCCTCTTCTTAGCAATCCTCTTATCTCCTTCCAAACCGCTTCTACTAGCTTACTAGATTATCAATCCATTTCATTGGATTGAGTAGTCCTCTCACAACTCTCTTAGACTCCTAATTCCTCACTAATCAGGATTAATTAGCCTAAACCTAGATTAACTAGCTTAATGCACGTTTAGCCTCTTCTAAACCTAAAACGTTATTTTTAGCTTATTTATTTGTCCCGCATGCACCAAAATTCTTCCATTTCTAGAATTAGAAACCTATAAATAGATCTACACCCCCTCACTTTTCTAAGAACACTTCTTACTTTCTAGCATAAACTATAGTATTTTGTTTAGGGTTAAGAGATTTCTTCATTGTTTATTGAGCTATTTTCTTTGCTATTGCATCTTTCACTCAAGATTTTGGGTAAATGAGGGAAGCCATTAATGGTGAGCTTTCATTCTCAAATACCTTGGAGATCAAATGATCATAACTGATTGCTAAGAGTCTTAATAGGTTCATTTTCATAGCTTTCAAAGAGTAGAGAATATCTAGACATGTTAGGTTTGCTTGTTTATTTCAAGTTAATGCATGCAAAGTAATGGTTTCTTTTTTATCTCTTATCATGATGGTCCATTGATTTGTTGTTTAAAGATTTGGGGCTTCTTAAGTGTTCTTGCCTCATTTCATAGCTTTTGCAACTTTTCCTTGTTCACATTTGGCACGCCCAGTGGGACTTACTCCATAGTCCTTTAGAATTCTTTTTGAGCTTTTCATTTCCATATCTAACCATTTTCATGCTTTTTAGGGTTAAATAGCTTGTTTTCTAATAGATTTCTAACTTTAGGTGGGCTAAATCTCCCTTTTGCATGAGTATTTAATGGGTTCAAGCTAGAAATAGGTTTTAATGGTGGAAAACTAACCTATTTTCTTTTTGGATTTTTCATTTCCATGGTTTTTTTTTTTGTTTTAAAGGGCTACGTGTAGGTGTCCTAGACCAGTTGTAGACACCAAAATTGGGTCACACTCCCCTTAGTCCCTGATTGGATAACCATTTTAAACATGGGCACCTAACCATGGCCCCCTTTCACCCTACATTAATAATTAATTAAATCAAATTAATTAAATTAAATACCCATCCTCACAATATCCATTATTTTATTACCTTAATTGACCTAATTTCCACCTCACCTAGGCATCTCATCCAGCCACCTCACCCTAGACCTATTCTTGGCATGTTTCCATAACTAACAATAACTAATTCTTACTTACCTTAATGAGCTAAGATTTGGTCTAACCCTAAAATCAATCCCTAAAATATCTCTAACCACATTCCCGCCCATTAGAAGGGAAGCTTCCATTTTGATCCGTGAGAACAAAACTAACTGGGCCCAAGAAATTAGAAAGATCTTCCCATTTTAGTAAACCTAGGGAATCCCACCTTAACCAATGCCGGTTACCCCTAAATTGACGCTATCAACCCAGAACCATTGTCGGTTTTCATTTATTCACCTAAGCAACCTTGTTTTTGGGTTGGCACATTTTGAGAGCAAGAAGGATGAGAGGAGAGTTGCATGCAAGTAGAACCAAAGTCTTTTCACACACAGGAATCCATAGCAAGCACAAGATAGATCCAGAAGCATTGGCACTCACGGTAACATTCCGGGAAGCATCACTACTACACCAAGCTCCATTCCATCAACCGATCATCACCACCACCCAACCATTGGACCTACAACATTGGTAAGTGTTTTATCATTAATCATTTCCATTCTTATTTTGTTCATAGAGTTTTTATCATTCCTATTATTATTCTTCTATTAACATCCCCATCCCTCCATAGCCTTCTTTCTGACAAACCCAAAAATCTCACCCACTTGTTTATCAGATCACCTATCCTAGCCCTTCCACCTCTCTGAGTGTTCTCAGTATCCCCACAGACCTCGCCATCTCCTTCTTTAGCCCCATCCAACCTCACCTAGCCTCTACAATAAGGTTTTCATTGAATTACTGTCACCCTACTGTACCGACATCGGTTACCCATAACCATCATCGGTCTCCCTTAACCGTCATCGGTTATACCCAACCGACATCGGTCTCTATGTTTTATACCCTACCCAAGAACAGAGCCAAACAACCTCCTACCAATTGACCTAAACAACCTAGAATCAGACCCTAACTAGTCCCAATACCTTGACAGACACCTCATCTTTTAGATCCAACTATAGCCTAGTCTGTTATTGATTGGATTTGCTTATTGTACTTAAATAAGATACCTAAATCATATCAACTACAGTATGACGTTACTTATTTCTCACATTAATTTATTTTAAACATTGGATTGCAGCCCCTCTAGGAAGTATCACACTTCCTTGGAACTAGCATATGTTAGGCAGTCCACTGTCATATATCATTTAACTTCTCTTTTTTGGTCTTGTTTTCTATTACAGGTAGTTCCTCCTAGCCAAAAGGAAGCTCTCACAATGGCATTGGATCGAGAAGTCTAGAACGCGCACATCAACCATCAACCAACCCATTTAATAGGTATTCCTCCTAGCCCATTACCCTTATCTGTTTCATCATTCAAAAAGGTAAAGAAAATGGTGAAACATTTTTGGATGGGACCCATCAAGGGTTCTATTGCATTTTCTTCATTCCTAGGCAAAATTTGTGTGTTTATTTCCCTTCAAAAAGCTTACACATTAATCTTCTTCCTTGGTAATCTTCTCTTCTTTCTAATTTCTCTAAAGGATACATTTTCTTTTGGTGCCTTTAAAAAGAACCATTCTTCTTGCTTTTTACATTTAGTGAAAGAGCATACCCTCCCTATTCACCATTTGTGTCATCAAACATAATATTTCGATTTGGGCTTAAAATTGGTTACATTACATTCTGATTTGCTGCATTTAGCTCACATTAAAATGAGGGCAACCTATATTCTGGAAGTCATGCCTAGCTGATGGTTGACACAAAGAATCGTAGAAAGCACATTCTCTCTCTCTCGTGTCTTACCAAACTTGCACAAAATTTGAAATATACACATCTTTCTTAAACAACATCTTACCTGGGAACACATGTCCATGATCACATGATCAGATTGGTAGGTACTCCCCAACTCATTGCCTCTGTCAAGTCATCATCTCTCAGAGGACAACCCACCCCCACCATAACATACCTGAAACCTCTCCTTTTAGATATCCTTCTTTATAGGATGCCTTCCTAACCACAAAATTCTATTCTAAATACACACAGTCAATTCTAAATAGCGTAAGCTAAACACACATAAAGAAAAATCACTCTTAGGATCGTATTTTTCTTAGCATTTTTCTTACTTTACATTTTTAGGTGTGAGGACACGATTCCACATTTTTGTTTTTTTTTCTTGCACACTCCCCATCATAGTTGGAATATTTCGACTTTATCTAAGTGTGCTAGAGCCCCATCTTCTCATTCTCAGATTCATGAGTTTGATTCTTCACTTGATTTAAATCACAACCCAATTTTCTTCATTTATGTCTCAATTTCACAATAACCAATGTCATCCCATCGACCATCATCGGTTTTCATCTTACCGTCATCGGTTATACCTAACCGGTGTCGGCTCCGACTTCCTGGGTACTTTAGCCTGGGATAGTCTTGATTCATCATTCAGTTCTGGTTTTTTTTTTTCCATTTGGGAATTAACATATTTTCCTGATACTCTATTCTACTCTATTGATATTACCATCATATAGAAAAACATTCCTTGTACTATTTATCAACCCTATTTCATTTTCTGAAACTAGGGATTTTCCATAGTAACCGACATCGGTTTCGTGATTGGACGTCGGTTCCTAAACAACCATCACCGGTTAAACTGACCATCATCGGTGTCTGTAGTTGGTTTTCTAGATCCAAATCTTGACTAGATTCACCCTCCTAGCCTCATTATTTTATGTCTTACTAATTTTTGTGTCATCTACATAATACAGTCTTACTAAGTCAGCACTTATTCACATGGTCTTTGACTCACTGCTAGACCAATGCTCTTATATTTCACACAATTTTTAACCACTCTCACCCATTCCTTCACCACCCTCTATCATGTCACCCATGGATTCAACCTTACCTACCACCATTTCTGTAGGTGACGAAGAATTTGCATGACTCCTTGATCAGAATCACGTGGCCTTACAGTTCTACCTTTCCCACTCTTCCACCTGGGACTCCTCAGGTTAGTTGATATATGACATGCCTATATCCATCTCTCTTGCCCCCTTATTCCCACTTCACCCCCAGTATTTTGGCAGATAGGACCCATACCCATCATGACCACTACGTCTGCGCAGTATCACTCGCATATGTCGTATCTGTTGTCCCCTCATCGACCACCCCAGTCAGAGCTGGCCCAATCCACACCCATTGTATCATAAATACACATTACAACACAACTTCCCATGGTGTCGGTGACCCCTACTCCATTCCATAATCTTGTCCTCTCCATCCCATAAACACTACCCCAATCACTACTAGAGTCATGACGACCATCCCACCTACATACACATACTATCAACAACCCCTATCTTGTTTGTTACCCATTTTGGATACATACCCTCTATGTTGGCTCCATATTCTCAACCTCCCTATTCGGCATCACCATACAATGGAATTATGCCCACATCACAGGTTCAATACTAGCCCCCTTATGCCATGGAGGGGCCCTTTCACCATAACCTACCAATGACTTCATCAAGTTAATGATGGAAAAGATGCAGACACTAGAAGCATCGATTTCCGCTCACATAATTCCTTCACCTATGATGAAATTTTTAATGAGCCTATTCACCCATCCATTCCTATTCGACCATACCCCATACATTGGGAAATGCCAAAATTCAACCACTTCAATAGCAAAGAAGACCCACAACAACATTTATGGTCCTTTAAACATGGGTGTTACCTGATTTCCCACGATGACGCTTTACTTCTGAGGACTTTCCCAATGTCCCTGATAGGACCTACATTAGACTGGTATAGTGGGCTACCAATACATTACATCTACTTGTTCAATCAACTAGCCAGACCTTCTTAGACCACTTCTCGATTAATATTATTAAGAAGGTTACCATGAATGATCTTTATTCCACTCGATAGTACGATGACGAGTCCATCGCTGACTTTTTCTCTCATTGGTATAGTTTAATTAATCAGCTCACATTCCAACTACCTCAAACTAAACTCATAGATTTATTTACTCAAGCTTGTGCTAGACACATCTCACCTACCGTGTAGGTATATACCTTTTTACTTTTGATGAGGCATTCACCATGGCATGGAAATTTGAAATTTGTGTTATCGAAGAAAAGAATATTCAACTTTGAACAAGAACATCGTTTTTAAATCAAATGATGCTTCTTCATCTTCAAAACCCCAAAACAACTATTCAAAACCCAAAGGGTCTACCAATGCCATAGTTCTCAAGGCTAGTCCCCCTCATCAATCAAACCCAGCCAAACCTCCTTCTAATCTCTCTCCCATCCAATATTTCTAGTTCAGACGAGAACAACGAAAGTACACTTCGATAGGAGAATCTTACTCTTCTATTTTGGAAAATCTTGTTAAGGCTGGTGTCATTACCCTTCCACCTATAAAACCACATACTAGTTTTGACCTTGAGTGACCCATGCCCGCATGGTATAAGGAACATGAATTTTGTAACTATCATCATGTCAAAGGTCATAGCGATAATAACTGCATCACCTTCAAGAATATCATCCAAGAAATGTTAGACAATGGATATCTAGTCTTAGATAACCCGAATACACCCATTAACCAAAACCTACACATCCTTAAGAAGACATTCCCTAATCATGCCCCATCTTCCAACCAAGTTGGTGATACCTCAAACAATGATAGCAATGTCCGTGAGGTCCATGCTATTTTTGATGACATACCAATTGCTTCCCAATTGCCTCATGTTCCTTCCATAGATGAAATCTTAGCCCAAGAACCCCTACCTGCACAAGATCCTATTTCTTCTACTCCTTCATCCACAAAGGAACCCTCTTCATTTTCTCCTTCACCCATGGAAGATCCTATAATTAGCATGCCACCTTTGACCCCTCAAATTTCTAAACAATTGTTAGTGGCACCTCTCCTACTCATAGAAGATGTAGGTCCATTGCCTACACCAACACAAGGAGAGTCCACTTCATCTAGCCCGTCCTCTCCTCTACCCATGGAAGATTCTATATAAGTACCGGTGTCTTTTGATGACCCTTCACCATCGGACCTTCAAGATCCTACTAGTCTGATTTCCACTCTCTTACCCATAGAGTCCGAGGCTAGCCATTTCCTATATCTCAAACACATTTTACGGGGATTTCCACTCAATCCACTTCAACCTCACTTACGTCAGTACCATTCTCACACTTTTCCGATCCTGGACTATGTCGATAGAGCCTTACTTTGGTGATGCCTTCTACTTCCTGTTTTAACACATATGCAGTTATCACTCGCTGACACCTCCATTATCTATCCAAAATTGTTTCAAGTGACCAAACCAAACACAACCATGATTATTACAACACCTTCCATGTCACCACCCATGGCCCAACTCACACCTCTGCCCATAACCCAACATACATCTACACTAAAACACCTACCCACACCTATATCATCTCCCTTACCTAAACCTATCACTACCTTAGGGGTCATACCAACAGCTAGCCTCACTCACCCACCCATCAAATTAGATTTATCCACATCTTCCAAAACTAACACTAAACTTAACCTCGGCCCTTAAAAAGAAGATCCAAACTCCTAGGCCTCATACACCACCCTCACTACCATGCCATTATCACCTTCACCCCTTCCATCCATCCTAGGGCCTCACCCCTCAACCCTAGCCAAGCAACCATCTTCCACCGAAAAACCAAGAACACAATATCCCATCTCCTCATCATGGACCTCTAATATACCCAAGCGACCCACACAACTTCCACCATCACCCATAACCTTCTTACCACCCATACCACCACTACCATCCATAACTTCTTCACTACCCATGATACTTCCTTCTCTTTCACTCACACCTTCTACCCAACCTCTACCACCCACCTCCATAGCACTTGGTTACCCCCGTGGGTAACCCATCCTCTTCCACCATCTACTTTTCCCTCTACATCTCATACACCCATGTCATCGTTGCCCAAAAATATGCAACCTAAAGCTAAAAATCCACTACCCTCCAATAAGGTAGCTAAACCAACCAAACCTTCCATCGCCAACTCTTCTACCATGCCCCTACCCAAGCAGATACGACCAACACCTAAGACCACACCACACACCAAACTAGTAGACCAACCTACTCCCCCTCCTGTAAAGACTCTTCCCCACAATCAGCCACACCTGTACCCACACCCACATTCACCTCCCATTGTGATCCACTAGCAAGATCCTACGCCAAAATCCTAACCAATCTCCTCGAAACTTTCATCATCACATTACCACATCTTAGACCTTACAACCCACTCAAACCCAAACCAAAAGGGTTTGACGAAACCAAAATTTTCACCTACCATCATGTGCCAGGACACAATGTAGAGAACTATAAGGCTTTAAAAACTACTCTTGTCCAATTGTGTCCTCCTGAAGAAAATTTTGATGATGACGATCTTCTTGATGAAGACACGATTTTGCCTTCACCAATTTCCATAGATCTTCTCACATTACCTACTCAACGACCAAAATCTCAAACCCCACAACTCTGTAAGCCACCCCAAGATTCAAGATCAACATGTTTCATATAAGAGAGTTGGCCAAACCACCACCAAAATGCCAATGCACCCTACTAATTTCACAAGGATTGTATCCCCCACTAGGGTTTTGTCCCTCATGCCACTATACCTTCCATGACACACCCTCTTCATCCACCTCCCCTTAGATTAACATGATCAACATTGCCACCCGTGCTTAGAAAGACAAGGGAAAGGAAAAAGTAATTGGACAATCAACCAACCATGTACCCAACATACCATCTCGCACCCATACCCAAAGTCATCATTCGAGGTCCTGCATATCCTATTTCTGATGTGGTCACACATCGCACAATGCTAAGACAACTACACCAATCCCCCCTCAAAATATCTGTATATGACCTCTTCCAAACCTCGAGTCACATCATTAAGCCCTCATGGAGGTCCTTAAGTCTATTGAAGTCTTACCAAATGACCCCACACCCATCGCCTCCATCATTACCCTCACCATGTAGCCTCTCTCACTAGGTCTTCATCTTCCTCTACACCTCCACCTACCCACCTAAGTGGCCACCCTCAGTTTTTTAGATGAAGAGATTTCTCCTTTTAGTCCGATGACCCCAACCCTACACTTTTCATCTATGTCTTTATCGATAACATATGCATACAACATGTTATGATCGATGGTGGTGCTAGCATTAATATCATCTCCTCCCATGCATATGACAAAATGTGGATACATTCCAATTACATGCATGGTAACCGGTTATGTTGCACTCCTTCAATGATGTCATGACCTCTACCCTAGGTACCATTGTTCTCCATATCCGCGTGGGCCCCCGCACTATCCCAAAACTTTTCTATGTTCTAGAAGGAGAGTTCTAATATAACTTGCTACTCAACTGACCTTGGATCCATGTCATGGGTTGTGTCCCTTCAAATTTACATTGATGCCTCAAATTTGAACACGAGGGACATAATTACACCATCCCCTTGCCAACCCATCACCTTTCAAGACCTGTAACATGCTATATCAGCCCAATGATGTGCTTATACCAATCAAGGCATCTACCATTATCACCACTTCACCTTCACACATGAGACCATCCACCAAAACTACCACTACTTTTGTGGCATCTACCCTTGCTATCTCTACTGTAGTTGTAACCTCCACCGCTGATGCACTTGTTTCCCCAACATCTAGTGAGAAATTTATACCCACTACCCACATACCAACTATTGATCCCTTAGAAGGTGTTTTTCAATTCCTCACTCTAGGGGAATACCATCTATACAATATCAATACCTTCCTCACCCCACAAGAGTATGGGAATCTACGCATCAACACCCCAGCTACGACATCCGCATCGGTGATGTTTTCCTTATGGCCCTCCCCACCTTCACACTAACCTAATGTATGGGGAACTTGATGTTTTCACCTATAAACTTGAACCTCCATCCCAAGCCTAACCATTTTCATCTGACCTACACTCCCTCACTAACCGCCGCTTCGCTCACACTTTCCTCCACCGGTGCATGTGGAAAGGATTTGTCTTTGGTTTTTACAAACAAGGCCACCACACTGTCATTTCATGTACCTCTCGTAAACACAATGACCATAGTGGCATTGGTTTTTACGCTCCACCCTCCAAGAAGGTTCATGTCAACCTTATCCAGGACAAGAAATCTTCCCCCTCTCATTCACCCACATTACCATCTTCACCCTCGAGTCCATAGATCCTGAATCTATTCCTCCTAACCTTTTTTTTTTGTAAACACCATTTACCTAGGACCTCTGACCTATCAACGTGATGGCGAGGCTCCCTCTTCTCTCCCATTCCTATATTTTGAAATGGTCGATGATGATATGCCTTACATTAATGTCATTCAATGTCAGGATGATGAATCCATCCTCACTTACCTTGGTGCGGAAGATTCTTATATTCATCATTCATTACCTTTTGAGACATAAACCATGTTGAATGAATCGACCATCGAAATCAACATTAACACTCAGGATGACCCACACATTCTAAAGATTGACCAATCCTTAGATGCTACTAAATAGGAAGCCTTCACCTCTTTCCTTCGGGACCATAGTAATGCATTTTCTTGGTCCTATGCCGATATGCCCGAGTATTGACCCAAAAATCATAGTCCACAATATTGTAACCATTCCTAATGCCAAACCCATCAAACAAAAGCTGCGTAAAATGCATCCTCGCATTGCTCTTCTAGTCAAAGAAGAGCTTTAGTACCTTCTCTTGGTTTCCTTCATTCTATCCATTGACTATCCCCAATGGATTTCTAACA
The DNA here is from genome assembly GCA_018340775.1 of Taxus wallichiana var. yunnanensis. NCBI lineage: Eukaryota > Viridiplantae > Streptophyta > Pinopsida > Cupressales > Taxaceae > Taxus > Taxus wallichiana. The sequence continues at coordinate 686,051,302 of CM031239.1, forward strand.
TTGTTCTGTCACAAAGGTGACAGGGGGACTCCACATTTACACAGACTTCCATGACCTCAACCTCGTTTGTCCCAAAGATGACTTCCCCCTACTGGGCATTGACCAACTAGTTGAAATAATATCACTCATGGATGGTTTCTCAGGATACAATCAAATATTACTAGCTCCAGAGGATCAACATGAGACTACCTTCATCACCCTTGGGGGAATTTCTGCTATCGAGTCATGCCTTTTAGCCTAAAAAATGTTGGTGCTACATATTAGCGAGCCATGACTTACATCTTCCATGACATCATGCATCACATATTATAATATTATGTCGATGATCTACTTTCCAAATCCAAGCATCGAAATGAACATTGTTCTTAAAATCATCTTCGACCACCTCATCAAGTATTGTGTTCATCTTCAACCAAAGAAGTGCATATTTGTGGTACTTTCTAAAAAACTCCTAGGTTTCATCATTTCTTTACATGGCATAGAATTCAATCCTACTAAAGTCAAGGCTATTCTTGAAATGCTGCCACCCACTAATCTCCATCAACTTTGCAGCCTACAAGGAAATTTGCAATCAATTCATCATTTTATCTCGCAGCTTTTTCCGACCACTATCAACCATTCCATCATCTTCTCAAGAAAGACATTTCATTCAAATGGGATGTTGAATGTCATAAATCCTTTGAAGCCTTGAAACAATACCTCCTTCAACCACCAGTGATCATTCCTCCTAAGTATGACCAGCCATTCTACCTATATATTTCCACCACTGACCATTATCTAGGTGTCATGCTCACTCATCGTGATGACCAACACCGAGAGCAAGTAGTTTATTACATAATCGTACCCTTCTTGACTATGAAACTAGATATACCCACACCGAAAAAAATTTCCTAGCCTTAGTTTTCATCACCACCAAACTCCACCATTACCTACTCAACCAAAAACCTTCTTCATTACTAATACTTGACCCATTACACTATATGTATGCCAAACCTTATCAACATCAATGTGCTACACGTTGTCTTATGCTTCTAGTCAACCTCGACATTGAATTCATCCATCAAAAGTCCATCAAGGGCCAGGCTATCACCGACCAATTGGTCGATGCACCTATTTCTAGGAATCAACCCTCTAACTTTGACTTCCTAGACAAGTCTATAGCTACCCTTTCCCTGGACGAACCCACTTACCAAATGACACTCTTCTTCGATGGCTCCAAGTGTTAGTGTGGGGGTGGGGTTGGTTTTATCCTCATTTTGCTTCATGGTGAACCTATGCCTTTATCTTTCAAATTCAATTTTGATTGTACAAACAATATTGCTGAATATGAATCACTCATATTATGTCTCCAGGTTGTTTATGCCTTAGATGTTAAGTCAATAAACATCTTTGGTGATTCTCAGTTGGTCATAAACCAAGTCAATGGTATATACCAGTTCCGTAATGAGATAGTTTAAAAGTATAAGCATCACGTAGACATAATTTTGACCACCTTTGATCGTTACGCACTTCAAACCACCCCATGTTCTACCAATAAATTTGTGGATACCATGGCCTGCTTGGCTTCTTAGATACCTGCTTCACCCGCTGACTCTAAAATCTTTGTCACCATACAAAGGATAAAATCACCCTCTTATTTACCTTGTGAATTTTACTCCATCAGAACCATTGCCCCTGACCCATGTGACCTTTGGTATAAGCAATATGTAGACTACCTTTCCCTTTCCATTCTACCCGTTGATCTCACTCATAATGAACAACATGTCTTTCTTAAAAGTGTCTCCTGTTATGTCATCATGGGTGGTATTCTTTACAAATGGTTTCAAAATCATTCTCTTGTGATGCCTTACAAGTTCTTAAATTCCCTACACCATTAAGGTAGTCCATGATGGAATTTGTGGAGGTCACTTTAGTGGTCTCGTTGTTGTAAAACACATTCTTCGCCTAAGTTATTATTGGGCAACCCTAAACCATGACTGTTGTGATTATGTCAAACACTACGTGAAATTCCAGCAACATACTAATCTCCATGACATACCTAGTCATGCATTACAGGTCACACGAGACCTTTGGCATTTCTCTTAATGGGGTTTGGATCTTATCAGTGAGATCAACCCCTATTCTTCACAATGCCACTAATGGATCATAACCGCTACTAAATATTACACTAAATGGGTAGAAGCCATTCCCCTCATTTCTACCAAAGCCAAGAAGATATGTGAATTCATCAACCATCACATCATTTTTCATTTCGGTGTTCCTCACCGCATTATCACTGATAATGGAAAACAATTCAAAAACAAAACCCTACGCAAACTATGTGATGCTTTTGGCACCCAACTCATTTTCTCATCACCTTATTACCCACAAATCAATGGTCAATCCAAATCAACCAATAACAAAATTCTTATGAAGGTAGTCAACGATATTGGGAAAGATTGGAAAATCTACATTCCTTTCACCTTGTGGGCTTATCGTACTAGTATTCGCACTTTGACTATTTCCACCCCCTTTTCTCTGGTCTATGGTACCAAGGTTTTCTTACCTCTCAAAGTCTAAATTCCATCTCTCTTGCATCTCACTACAAGACATGCTCAATGATGATGACTTTTGTAGGATCATTTGGCACAACTTGAGTTATTAGATGAGCGTCGTCTCAATTCTCTTGACCATCTCCAAATCTACCAAAAACGTATCAAACGTGCCTTTGACAAACATGTTCACGAACGAACCTTTCAAGTCGGTAACCTCATCCTGAAGGAAAATCAACATGTAACCAAAGAGGAGAAAAGTAAACGGGTTAAATTTTCTCCTAATTGGCTTAGACCCTATATCGTTACCCATGCCTATGGATCAGGTGATTATCATTTGTCTACCCTCAAAGGTAAACCCGAACTTGAGCCCCTTAATGACTTGCATCTTCGACTATTCTATTGTTTATATTAAGTCCTCTATTTTTTTCAGTCAGTTGATCGCTTGTCCATTGAGCATTGTTCACCTTCCATATTACCCATTTTGAGGATCTACGACTAAACAAGAATCATGTGATTACCCATCACCTTTTAGCGTTGTCTTCAATATGTGTACCACGGCTCTACTCATAGCATGATTCTCATGGATACTTTTCATCTTCTTCAAGATGGAATCCCATGGTTGTCCATCACTTAAAACCACCTCTTTCATAGTTAATCTTTGTGTGCTAGTCTTGTCTTCTAAAAAAGAACCTAATTTTCCTTTATAGTCTTGTCCATGACTTAAACATCCAAAAACAATAAGGGATACAACTCCTTGAGTCAAACTTCTAACAAAAGATGACTCCCTCAAATGGGACATCTCTTCACACTAATTCCACCATTATAAATAGACTGCTCCCTTGAAGGACGACTATATAAGGTCATTACAAAAATGTAATAAATATCCGAAGCTTCCCGCATCGATCAGCTTCACGAAGACCTCAAGGAGATAATATATTCAGCCCATATAGACTTCCCGCATCGATCAGTCTATAAAAAAAAAGAGATGAAATTTTCATCATGGACTTGCCTATTCTTGATCCCAAGTTTCTTGTTCCGATAGACACTTTGTCATACACTAAGTTATGCTTAACCTCCCATTCTCACCTCCTTTCCTTTTTAGCCTAATTTCTTCTTTACTCAAGGGACTTGCCACAAACGTGACATTTCATGATCATGCAACTTTATTCACCCTTAGAATGGTCCATTATGTGACGCCTGTAAGGTCTTATGTTCATAATCCCTTCTTAGGTATGGATTGAAACAACTCTTTTCCCACCTCTTACCATTTTCCTTCCTCATTAATTATTGATTATCCTATACAGGACCCGATCCTCGACACCTATATTTAAAAATCACTCAACCATGCCTATGACCTAAAATTAGTCATGCTTATGACCTACATCCAACCATGCTTGTGACCTATACTCAATCATGCCTATGACCTATATTCACCCATGCCTAAGCACCTATCAATCCATTCCTTTCCTTCATCACAATCTTCCCTAGCTTATGGGAGAACTACATCGGCCTGAGGTCTCTTTTGCTAGGACTATGTAGGTAGCACTTTGAGGGCATGGGGCCCTTGGAGGTTAGCTCGGACACTCTCTACCCTAACAAATTCCCCTTTCCCTTTCCTTTTCCTATTCACATTCTACCCTAGTTAGTTTCCTTTCTATATTGATAACTGGAAATTAAACCACACAAGCAACAATTGCTAAACATATTTACCATCATAATTTACACATTCATTTCATCACATCTACCATTTCTCTACCATAATCATACATTTTCCTAAAAATCATCTTAACATGATCCATACCATCACAAATTCCACACATTAATGAATTAGAAATTCAATCAACCACACAACCTGACTCGATCCATGCCTAGGACCTAACTCGATCCATGCCTAAACCAACCTGACTTGGATCCATGCCTAAATTAATGTAGCTCAATCCATGCCTATGACCTGACTCCATCCATGCCTATGACCGACTCTATCATGCCTAACTTACCTTGTTTCCATCACATGTACAATATCATTATCGAAAGTACATCTACACATCATGCCATAAACATCATCATCACCATATCCAAATATACAAATATCTCCAATATATAATGTCTCCAATAGAAATGTCTCAAGATCATCGGGCATGTAGGCTGGTATCTTATACAAAACATCATCAACACATAGGTCGGTATCATATAACAAAAAGTTATCGGCACGTAGGCTGATCCATATCACAAATAATCCCTATACTATCCAAAACGGTGATATCCCTTGCCTATATCCTCGGATCTCTGCATCGGTCTCTCCCGACTCCTCTGCTACTCCAGTGTGGTACCCCCACCTACCTCACCACTTGTTATGGGCCTCAATCTAGCATTCAATGGCCCCTCACCTAGATTTGGCCTCCGTACACTGGTGGCCTCACCCTACTCCTGCCTCTAGGCTTTTTGACCCCTGTGCTCTCCACACTATGAGTGCGGGATCGGGTCCTCTCACTCGAGGCCTATTGTGCTCGGTACTCCACATATGAAGGGATATCTATCCCTGTTACTACCAAATGATCCTGATAATACCTCACCTCACCCAGGGCATCCCTGAATCTCGCCATGGGCACCATCTAAGGAGGTGTTATGGGTCTCACCATAATATGTGTCCTTTGACTTATCAATAAGGGTCTCTTGACCCTGTATCCGTACCTGTACCTATACCATGGGACCCCTGTCCTTAAGCTGTCTTTTTGCCAATGTTCGTTTTGGTGCTGCATAGCACTCTAGGCCTATAAGACCACAATCTATGCATGTGCAGTGGCCAACTGACCCTATAACCCTATCACTTGTGCATGTAGGGTGGTTACCTACTCCCCCTCTCTGGCCCCACCCTATATGGGTACCTTCCCCTATAATGTTGTGACTGGGCCTGAAGGGCCACCACATGTGCCTGTAATGTGGTCACCTCTACCTGTGACCCCATCAACTATCCTGTAAACCTATAACCTAGCCCTGTAAGGTGTGACCACCTTTTCCTGTGACATGTCCCTCTTGACTATGAGGGTGGCCACGTCTCAGTTGTCTTAGTCTCACGTGGCACTTTGCTTTCGTAGTTGATTTTTCCACCACAGTCTATATCTTTTAGTTTACCTAACATCATCAATGTTTCAGTCCACTTGTGCCTCCTCCTAGCCTATTGGCATGATAGGTCATGGAGGGGACATCAGCCTCTCCATGTCATCCCTCTTGTACTATGCGAAGTGAGGAGGTACATCATGCATTAGCCCAAACTACCGTCTGACCCTGTCTATGGGTATCAGCTCATGCTCTCCCATGCGGTGCCCCTCTATCCATCGAACTAGCTATAGCTATTCTAACTCTGTGGCCATCTGCCCATATGATGGAAACCCCATGTAGGGCCTATAAATAATGTCCATCTTTGACAACCCCTCTCTAGCAAGCACTGTAATAAGATACATCGTGTGTAGCCACAGCGCTCTGCACACTCCAATAAGCGGCACCCGGTGCATGTAACCCACTCAAACAAAATCGCTCAATTCATCAACCTGGGGCATACCTAGGGGCCTCACACATACAATGTTCTTGTATGCCCAATAGTAGAGAAGAAAGGTGCAACATAGGCTGAATCGCTGTAATCTCTGTATATCCACAACTCTCTGCATAATGTACTCAAGTATGTTGGTGCCCAAGAAAAGTGGGTCCTCTCCTCCATCATGTCATGAAGGACCCCCATCAGTGCCTGTGGGAATCTCCCACCCTCTGCATCTGGCAGTGCAAAACAACACACTACTCCATAATCAAAACTACTAGCCTCATCTCCTCTAGATGGGTTACATACATCTCACCATAGCTCAAACTGGTGCTATGGAACCTCATCTCTGCCATAACCTCACCAAAAAATGTTAGCATCAACTCCTCAAAGGCCTCTAAGGAGATAGAATACACCTTTTGTCCCACTATCGGTAGGTGCAGGATCTAATAGACATCCTCTAGGGTGATTGTTAGCTCACCCGTCAAAAAATGGAACATGTTAGTGACTACATCCCATCTATCGATGAGTGCGACCATAAGGCTAGGATCTGTACTATATACATGTAACATCTTACACCTATCAAGCTGACATCTATCATGTTCCTCCACTCATCGGCAGTGACACTTGATTGTACTGATAGCAATAAAGGAGGTACATGGTCCCTCATCCGTAGTTGCTCTCTGTCTTGCATCCACCACAATATAAACATTATTCAACTTGCCCATCAACTAACACCCTTAACTCCCCCACCTAAACCCTCCAACCTAAACCCCAAACCCCAACATTACCCCACTCTGAACCTAAAACCCTCCAACCTAAAACCCAACCCCAAACCCCCAACCCTAACAAACCTACACCCTACATTCATTGACCGACACTGGTCCATGTTAAACCAAAAATCGGTTCCCAATACCTGACCGATGTCGGTATATTAAGACCGACATCAGCCATACATTAACCGAAAGATCGGTCACTATTCTCGTGCCCAAAGCCCAAAACCCTAATTTTCTTCCCCCATTTCTTTCCCATTTCCCCTCCACACCTACCCAAACCTACCCCAAATCCCTCCCCAACCCTATTTCCTCTACCTATGACCTTTCCCACCCCATCGTTCCTCAAAATTTTAACCACACATTTAAAATTCTCTACCCTGCCCAAACTGATTGACCCATTCCCTTCTTCTTAAATCAAACAACAATGAACGGATCAAATATTACCTCATCTCAATGTCACCTCCATGGGGACATGTCAAATTCTCCCTCTAACCTCTCCACCAATCCACTCACTCTGCCTGATCTCGTGGGCCCGTCCACCTGACTCCTCTCCCCACCCGGATCTCTCCACCTCACTTTGGTACAGTCCCACGTACTTTCCTCTCACTAAGCCACACAAGTCTCATGCTCTTTTCATTTCCCAAAAGCCAAAATGTACAAATGAATCCGTATTATATGATTTTTTTTTTTTATATACTCACGTCAACCTGACCAACATCGGTCATGTGCCCTAGCACACCGTGGTCAGTTGTACCAAAACAGACATCAATCATCTTCCCTACTACACCATGATCATCTTACCTAGACCGTCACTAGTTACGTATGACCACATCAGTTACCTGTCATACTCTTTTCGATACCCCTTTCCCCATTTCTAACCAATTCTTAACCAACCTAGCCACCATTTGACCTTACCCACCCTTATTGCAACCAACCTCTATGCCTACCTTCCCTATATCTGTCCTTAATTGTGTTTTAGGACTTGATATTTTACCCATACCTTTGTAGACACCAAATTCGTGTCTTACGACCCCTTGTGACCCGCATCCCATTTTTGCAACCTAACCTCATTACCTAAACCTTACACAATTATTTATTAATTACCTTGTAATTGATAAATCCCCATCACCTCACCTACCACCTCATTTTGCCACCTCATCATGACCTAGCCTAATCCTAAACTAACCTAATTAAAACCTAAAACTTGGTCTACACCTACACCCATGACTAAGGACCCTTTCGCACCTAAAACCGACCTTCTAGTCACTTGACCAAGCCCGCAACTAATCTCTCGGGAGAAAAGCAGGGAAGGTGGGCTGTTTTACTAAAAATAGCCTACTTTTTCCTTACCGATGCCGGTTCCTACTCGACCGCCGTCGGTTACGTAACCGCCATCGGTTCCCTGTAAATGGCCTCCCCAAACCAAAAACAAAGGATCGGAATTTCATTTTTGGATCAGAGAAAAGGATTCTTTGAATCAAGAAAGAGCATCAGGAGCGATCGAGAAAACCCTGATCTTTACTTGACTGAGCAGAGACAAGTGAAGAGACAAGGAGAGTTAGCAGCAAGGGAGAGCAAGCCCAGGACTGCAACTGGATACCAGAGCCCTGTGATACTCAGCTGATTTGATCTGCTGTGTGCCAGACCATCCTACCTCAGTTCTGCCTTTGCCATCAGAGCTCTTGGACTTGCATCTCCGTGAATAATCAGTAAGCTACTTCTTGCATGTACTCTTTAATAACATTTCTTCGACTTTTTGAATCATAAGTCCTCACAAATCCATTCTTGGATCCACTACCCAACGTGTCATTGCATCTAACTATCATTCATCTAGATCTCATCACCCTATTTCCTAATATTACCTATATACAGCCCTACAAATGACACAACTACCAAATAACACCACCACCCCACAAAACAACTAACCTTCAGATCCTAGACTCTACCGATATCGGTCATCAGTAACCGCCATCGGTTATCAGTAACCGCCATCGGTTATCAGTAACCGCCATCGGTTATACTGACTATAACCAATAACCAGCCTTTCCCCTACCCAGTTCAACAAAGCAATTTAATTGATATTTTATAGTCTTTTGTGTTAATTCATATTAGCAAGGGAACTGACCACCTTCGAAAGGAAGTTTTATATTTCCTGGGCCCAAGGTAGTTTCCTCATTTATTGTCTAATTAAAATCTTGTGGTCTTGTGTTCTTATTTGCAGGTAGTCCTTCCAAGACAAAAAGGAGTTCTTCGCAGTCAGCCTGATCTTTCTCTACGGTACGCGCACATCATCTCGACATTCTACAGGTATTCCTCCTAGCCCCAACCCTTATCTGTTTCTAAAAGGAACGAAACATTCCGAGTGAAACATTTTGGCACGCCCGGTGGGACCCATCTTGGGTTTCTGTTTCTCTTGCTTATTTTCATTTTAGGAAGCATACTTGCTGTTGCTGCTTTTGTTATATATTTTGTAAAGAATTTGTCTTGCTTTCCTAGTTTCACATTAGTGAAAGTCATCTCTCTTGCTTCATCGAACATAATTTTCGATTTGGGTTTAAAACACGTGCATTGCATTCCTACTTGTTGTTTTTCAATTCTAGTGAACGTAGATTAAGTAACAGGTCATACACGTGGGGGTGATATCCACGGTATTGACAGGAAATTAATCTTACATTCACTGCACAACACATACCGAATCACTTCACAATTAACACAACAGCTCAAACATCCCCCTTTTTCCGTGGTATTCCTCCGCCCGATTGAGGTAACCTTATAAGCCAAAACAACTTGACATTTCCCCTAAGTCTCTTGTTTAGGATTCTGACATCATTCTATGTCTAAAGGCATAAGCCCACGATAATTAAAATTAACCCTAGGGTTAATCTCGGATTTGTGTGTGCATCTTGCTTGTTTTTAGTTCTGTTTTCTTTCTCATACTAAATCTTTCGTGATCAATAATTGGACAAGTATACTAAACGTTGTTAAAAATCAAATTAGCAGCCTTTTTATATCTTGTTAGCCTAGACTTCTTACACCGACATCGGTTACCTGACCGACGTCGGCTATAGTATAACCGACATCGGTTACTAGACCGATATCGGTTACTGTCTTTTCCAATTCTTGACAAACCAGCAACCTACCAATTTTACCAGTCTGAGTTTGTTTCTACTCCTGACAGATTGAAACCCTACTGTGAACTCCTATCCATGGTTGTTATCACTTGAAAGCAAGCCGCCGCCATGGTTTCACATGCTTGCTCTGTTTCTTTGCCTGAATCACCCCCTTCACATTCTGTGGGGAATCCTACAGATACCAGCGAGGTTCCTAAAATTCCTGTGGGAGATAAGGACTTTGCCAAATTTCTGGATGCTAATCCTAGTGCTGTACAATACTATTTGTCTCATGCCCCTGACCATACGCCTGATGGTCAGCTCCTTGTTGGCATGCCTATTAGTATAGCTGCTCATTTAGCGCCCACTCCACCTTGATAACACCGCCTTGCTTCTTGCACCTTTAGCCCCATCTCCCAATCCGACAGCTTCAGAAATTCATACGACTCAGATTGGCTTTCCTTTGGCTAATCTTGCACCCCACATATCATTACCACCAACTGCCCCTACCTCATCTCTCTTGCAGACCACTCCATTCATGACTTGCTCTCTGCCACCTATCCACATGAGCTTTCCTTCTCAAGCTCCGCCTACCTTTTCATTCCCATACACGTATCCAGTAACCTCAACATCCTATATGGGACATCCCTATTTGGTTGCCTCAACATATTCATCCTCCACACCTTATCAACACTTAACCCCACCAGGATCTAGCGGTGGTCCTTGGCCCAATTTGCCTCCGTTTACCACAACCACACCATCATCTCATCCAACTACTGATCTAATTAAACAAATGATGGACAAAATGCAAAACCTGGAGGCTTCTGTTTCAGGAAGTCGTAGCGCCTTGACATACGAGCAAGTTTGTCGGGAGCCCATTCACCCTTCTGTCCCCCTTCATTCATATCCTCCTCAATGGGAGTTTCAAATTTACCCATTTTAACAGTAAAGAGGACCCTCAACAACACTTGTGATCATTTAGACATGCTTGTTATTTGATTGCTCATGATGATGCCTTGTTACTCCGCACCTTTCCCATGTCCTTATCAGGACCTGCCTTGGAGTGGTACAGTGCTTTAACCCAACACTCAATCTTCTCTTTTAACCAACTAGCCCAATCTTTCTTGGATCACTTCTCCATTAACATTGCTAAGAAAGTATCCATCACCGACCTTTATGCCATTCGACAATTCGAAGATGAATCTATCGCAGATTTCGTCGGACGATGGCGCGGCCTTATCAACCAACTTACATATGCCTTGCCTCAGACTGAACTTATCGAACTGTTTACATGGGCTTGCGCTAAGCACATTTCTCCTACTCTTTAAATTCAAACTTTCCACACATTTGATGAGGCCTTTACCATGGCTCGGAAACTAGAAATTCGAGCCTTAGAAGAAGAGAAATTGCGGTTGCACAACAAAAACCCCAATTTCCGAACTCCTGATTCTACCAATAAACCAAATACCACCACTCCTCACGCGTCCACTTCTTCTAAATCAAAAGGAGCTGTCCACGCGGTGATGGTCAAATCTCAAGCGCCGTCCAATACTCCACCAAAAACCACCTATAAGTACAAAGCCGAGCCCATCAATTACACTCCCTTAGGAGAAACCTATGGCGTCATCTTGGAAAAATTGCTCAAAGCCGGAGCTATCACTTTGCCTCCTGTTAAACCTCATTCCAGGTTTGATTCCACTCGCGCCATACCTTCCTGGTACAAAGAAAATGACTTCTGTAACTTTCACCATGTAAAAGGACATAGTCATGAAAACTGCAAGATGTTGAAAAACATAGTGCAGAAATGGTTGACGCTTGAGGATATAACCCTCGATAATCCTAATGCCCCTGCCAACCGAAATTTGAAAATCTTCAACAAACCATTCCCGAATCACTCTCCCAACAGTAACACAAACCAGGATATCTTAGCCGAGGAGAGTGTTCATGAGATCCATGCAGTCTTTGATACCCAGCCCAAAGCCTCTATCGAGAAAATTTTGAATCAAGCCTCTTCACTAACACAGGAGCCCGAACCTCCTTTACCACCATCAAGCCAAAGCGAAATCATTCCTTTCCCCATAAAGGAGTTAACTGCCCAGACTTCTCTTCCCATCGATGAGTCTTCTTATACCACATCCCTACAAGACTGCGAGCGGATGTTATCTAATCTATCTATTTCCCAAACTTCTCCTTCTACCACTCTTGCTGCACAAGAGGAGGGTACGCCACTCCTTTTGACATCCTTAGACGAGGAATCTCTTGCACCGACATCACCAAATTCTTTAACCATGACGGATCCTCTCGAACATGCCCTCCTGCCTATTAGTCCTTCATCACCTAAATCTTTTCAACAACCGGTCGACCTCTTGACATCTATTGATACAGTGCCTCGTTTACCCCCTGTATCACACCCACAGTGGACCGGAATCACAACCCACCTTTCTTCCGTACAAAAGTTCACATTCACACGTGAGGACTGTCATTCCACAGAAGATAGACAGGCCCTATGGGAACGTTTGAGTACGCCATATTCTACTCAAATGCAAATGACCGATCCTGAGACCTCCACCATATACCCGAAGTGTTTACAGAAGCTTAAAATGCCCATGTTCTCACCTTCACCCCCCTCACCTCTACCAAATGCCCCGTCCACTTCTATTAACTTAGCCAAATCTTCCCCTACGCTTGGGACCTTACCCATACCCAGTCTAACACACCCACCTAAGCGGCTTGATTTATCTAAAAATAAAGCCGTCCACCCCATTAAGAAACAAACTCAATCTCCTCAACCTATACCTCTATCACAACTTAAACCATCATCGTCACACCTACCTTCCATATTGGGACCCCATCCCTCTACCTTACATCAATATATCATACCTCCTGCGTTTCCTTTAAAGCGACCTACGCCTTCTGCACACATACAGAGATCCCAGGGTATAGCAACACCGTCACTCCGCGTATCCTGTCCACCTATCAACCCTAAACAAATTCCATCATCAAAAGATTTGTTTTCGGTCACTCCTATTTCCCCGTGGTTGTTTTCTGATACCACACCATCTGTGGCCTCATCATCCAATATAGCTTCTGCGCCAAAGAAACCACGTTTAGTGAAAAACACGTATCAACACCCCTCGGCTAAACCACCACCCATACGAACTAACCACGCCCAAACATTACCAAAACCCATGCAATCAATACCCTCATCCTCTTCTGATTTTGACCCACTCAAAGGATCTTACGCCAAAATCCTTGCTATGTTAGTAGAGAATGCGACCATTTCCCTACCCCCACTTAGACCTTATGACCCGTCTAAACCTCGACCTATAGGTTATGATGAGTCTAAGATCTGCGCTTATCACCGCACACCAGGACATGATGTGGAGGGATGCAAAGCTTTAAAAACCATCCTTCATCAGTCACCTCTCCCAGATAGAAAGGTTAAGAAAGACAACTTACGAAGGGAGAGACCTTTAGTTTCCATTCCCTCTCCTATACCATCTGTCCCCGCCTCACCAAGATCTGTCATTATTACAACCCCACCTCTTGAAGACCATGATTTATCCCAATCATCTTCCTCATCTCAGTCTACGAAATTAATATGATTAGTGTTGCTACTCGAGCACAGAAAAACAATGAGAAAGCGAAAGAAAGCACACCTGCGTCCTCTCCTTCTCCGTCCAGCATCCCGATTGCACCACCACCCAAAGTGGTTATTCGTGGACCCGCTTACCCCGTCTCTAATGGAGCTGCCCATCGAGCCATGATTAAACGACTTCACCAATCACCCGTAAAAATGACACTATGATGATCTCATTCGGACTTCAATCTCATCGACAAGCTCTCGTTGAAGTTCTTCAAGGGATCGAGGTCTTACCTAATGAAACCCTGCCTATTGCCTCCATTCTAACACCCAATCACGTTGCCTCTCTCACCAAACAACCCACCACCCCAACCACTTCTGCCTCTCGTACAACAAGCTGCTGCAGTCAGTTTCTCGAAGATGAAATTGTCGATTTTGGTACAGAAGATCCTGACCCTGCTCTTTTTATCTCAGCGTACGTTCGGGATATCCGGGTACGTCGTGTTATGATTGACGGGGGTGCCAGCCTAAATATCATCTCTTCAAAAGCTTTTCAACAAATGAATATCCCTTCTAGCTACATGTGTGCCAACCACATCATGTTGCGGTCATTTAATGACGCTATTACCTCTACCTTAGGCACCGTGATCCTCAACATTCGGGTAGGACCACGTACTTTACCCGAACTCTTCTATGTCCTTGAGGGAGAGTTCCAATATAATATATTGTTGGGTCGTCCTTGGATCCGGGCCATGGGATGCGTTCCCTCAACATTACATAGATGCATAAAATTTGAGTACGAGGGGAAGTCCTACACCGTAAAAGCTGATCCTCCCCCCTTTAAAACCTGCAATATGTTATACCGCCCTAACGATGTGCTTATACCAATCAAGACACCCATACATTCAACCCAACCATCCTCTTCAAATGTACCTCAACCATCCACCTCAACCGCACCTACGCTTTCAACTGATGAAACCACCATCGTAAAAACCACTTCCCTTCTCGTAGCTAACATCCCAACCTCCGACCCCTTAGTAGATGTTTTTCAATGCCTTACGTTGGGGAGTACCGCCTATATAACGTTAGTTCTTTCCCTACCCCGCAGGAGTACGGACAATTACATGCACATCCCACCTACGACCGTCGCGTGGGGGAGGTAATCTCTTACGGACCACCCCATTGCTGCACCAACCTAACGTATGGGGGTGTTGACGCATCCTCCATTACCCCTAAACCTCCTCTTGGTGTGGTTCCCTTCCAATCCGATTTTCAATACCTGACAAATCATCGCTTCGCCCTCACCTTCTTGACTCGCTGTGCTTGGAAAGGCTTTGGTTTTGGTCTTTATGAACAAGGCCGACATACACTCATCCCCATCACCACACGCAAACATAATGATCGTAGTGGTCTCGGATTTCGAAACACTTACATCGACAGAACCTCGTGACAGTTGCCTTCTGGAAGAGAACGACGTTACCCCTACCAAACCATCATCACCCACTTTGCCATCGTCACCCACTGAGTCGATAGATCACGAATCTATCCCTCCTAACTTTTTTTTTTCATAAATGCTATCTTCTTAGGTCCTCTCACTTATCAACGCGATAATGAGCACCCCTCTTCTATTCCCCTTCTATATCAGACATGATTGAAGAGGACTCCCCTTCAATTAACGTTGTTGAGTGCCAGGATGATGACTCCATCCTCACTTACCTTGGCGCGGATGACTCTTATATTCAACGAGCCTTACCATCTGAAACCCAAACCATGCTTTGAACGAGTCTACTATAGAAATCAACATCCACATGGAGGAGGATCCTCACATAGTGAAGATCGGACAATCCCTTAACGCATCGAACAAGTCGCCTTTACTACTTTCCTCGTGCTTCATGCAACCAAGCTTTCGCTTGGTCCCTACGTGACATGCCGGGGAATTGATCCTACCATTGCGTCCATAACATTACATCGAAACCTGATTCCAAGCCAATTAAACGAGAAATTGAGAAAATGCATCCACGCATTGCCCTCTTGGTCAAAGAGGAGCTCCAACGACTCCTTTCTGTTTCCTTCATTACGCTTTATTACTATCCTCAATGGATTTCTAACATCGTACTGTCACTAAAGCGACGGGGGACTTCGGATATGCACGGATTTCTAGGATCTTAACCTCACTTGCCCTAAGGATGACTTCCCCTACCTAGTATTGACCAACTTGTTGATCTCACTTTGCAGGCCATGAGATGCTCTCTCTCATGGATGGCTTTTCAAGATCTGACCAAATTTTGGTTGCCCCGCCGATCAACACAAAGCGCCTTCATAACTCCTTGGGAACCTTCATTACCGTGTAATGCCATTCGGCCTTAAGAATGCGTTGGTGCCACCTATCAACGGGCTATGACCTACATTTTTCATGACATTATGCACACTATCCTTGAAGATTACGTCGACGATCTTCTTGGCAAGTCTAAACATCGCAGTGAACATCTCGATGTTTTAACCATTATTTTTGATCGCCTGTTACAATATTTTGTCCGTCTTCAACCAAAGAAATGTGTCTTTGGTGTCCTTTCGGGAAAACTTCTTGGCTTTATCGTCTCTTTGCGTGGCATTGAGGTCGACCCATCTAAAGTCAAAGCTATCCTAGAAATGCCCCCACCTACTAATCTCAAACAATTGCGTAGTTTACAAGGTAAGCTCCAATCTATCCGACGTTTCATCTCCCAACTCTCGGATCGATGTCAACCTTTCCATCACCTCCTTAAAAAGGACATTGAATTTCAATGGAGTGAAGAGTGCCACCAAGCCTTTGAAGCTCTCAAAACTTATCTCTTGCAGCCACCCGTGCTTATCCCACCTCAAGACGACCGCCCTTTCTACCTTTACCTTTCCGCCACTGACCACGCTGTAGGGGCCATGCTTGCACATCGTGACTCTGAAAATCGAGAACAAGCCGTTTATTATATAAGTCGTACTTTGGTGGATTATGAGACTAGGTATACACATGTAGAAAAGTTGTGCCTAGCCCTATCATTCGTGGCTACCAAGCTCCGACACTACCTTCTGAATCACAAAACTTTCATCATCACCAACACGGACCCCATCCATTACATGTATGCCAAACCTCATCTAAACCAACGCATCGCCGATGGCTCATGCTCCTCGCCAACCTCGACCTTGAGTTCGTCCACCGAAATCAATCAAAGGACAAACACTGTAGACACCAAATTCATGTCTTACGACCCCTTGTGACCCGCATCTCATCTCGCAATATAACCTCATCACCTAAACCTTACACAATTATTTATTAATTGCCTTCTAATTGATAAATCCACATCACCCTACCTACCACCTCACTTTGCCACTTCATCATGACCTAGCCCTAACCCTAAAACTAACCTAATTAAGACCCATAACTTGGTCCACACCTACATCCATAACTAATGCCTCCTGACTCGCACCCAAAGCCGACCTTCTAGCCACTTGACCAAGCCCGCAACTGATCTCTCGGGAGAAAAGTAGGGAAGGTGGGCTATTTTACTAAAAATAGCCTACTTTTTCCTTACCGATGCCGGTTCCTACTCGACCGCCGTCGGTTACGCAACCGCCATCGGTTCCCTGTAAATGGGCTCCCCAAACCAAAACAACGGATCGGGATTTCATTTTTGGAGATCAGTCAAAGGATTTCTGGATCAACAGAGAGCATTGCGAGCGAGGAACAGAGTCCTGATCTTCATTTAATCAAGCAGAGACGAGTAAAGAAACCAGAAGTGCTTGCAGTAGAGGAGATCAACTTGCATCTTCGTCAAAACCAGTAAGTCATATCTTGCATGTCCTCTGTTATAACATTTCTTATGCTCTTTGAATCACAGTCCTCCTAAATCCGTTTCTGAATCCACTACCCAACGTGCCATTGCATCTAACTGTCATTCTTTTACCCCTCATCATCTCATTTCCTAATATCATCCATAAACCAGCCTTACAAACACCATAGCTACTAAGAAGATCTTAGAACCCACCGGTATCGGTTATCAGTAACCGGCATCGGCTATCATAACCGGCATCGGCTATCAGTAACCGCCATCGGTTCCTCTGATCAAAACCAGAAAACCAGCCTTTCCCCTACCCAGTTCAACGAAACAATTTAATTGATACTTTACAGTCTTTTGTGTTAATTCATATTAGCAGGGGAACTGACCACCTTCGAAAGGAAGTTTTATATTTCCTGGGCCCAAGGCAGTTTCCTCATTTATTGTTTAATCAAATCTTGTGGTCTTGTGTTCTTATTTGTAGGTAGTCCTTCCAAGACAAAAAGGAGTTCTTCGCAGTCAGCTTGATCTTTCTCTACGGTACGCGCACACCATCTCGACATTCCACAGGTATTCCTCCTAGCCCCTAACCTTATCTGTTTCTAAAAGGAACGAAACATTTCCGAGTGAAACATTTTGGCACGCCCGGTGGGACCCATTTTGGGTTTCTTTCTTTTGCTTATTTTCATTTTAGGAAGCATATTTGCTGTTGCTACTTTTGTTATATATTTCGTAAAGTATTTGTCTTGCTTTTCTAGTTTCGCATTAGTGAAAGTCATCTCTCTTGCTTCATCGAACATAATTTTTGATTTGGGTTTAAAACACATGCATTGCATTCCTGCTTGTTGTTCTTCAATTCTAGTGAACATAGATTAAGTAACAGGTTGTACACGTGGGGGTGATATCCACGGTATTGACAGGAAATTAACCCTAGTTTCACTGCACAACACATACCAAATCACTTCACCATTAACACAACAGCTCAAACATCCCCCCTTTTCCACGGTATTCCTCCGCCCGATTGAGGTAACCTTATAAGCCAAAACAAACTTGACATTTCCCCTAGGTCTTGTTGTTTAGGATTCTGACATCATCTTACTTCTAAAGGCATAAGCCCACGATAACTAAAATTAACCCTAGGATTAGTCTCTGGATTTGTGTGTGCATCTTGCTTGTTTTCAAATTCTGTTTTCTCTGTCATACTTTGTCTTCTGTGATCAATAAGTTGATACATATACTCAACGTTGCTAAAAATCAAATTAGCAGCCTTTTATATCTTCTTATCCTAGACTTTTGACACCGGCATCGGTTAAGGGACCGACGTCGTTTGCTCTGTGACCGACACCGGTTAGTAAACCGATATCGGTTACTGTCTTCATCAGCCCCTGACAAACCAGCAACTTGCCAAATTCATCATTCTGAGGTTGTTTTTGTTCTTGATAGATTGAAACTTTCCTGTGTGTTCTTGTCCATGGTTGTCATCACTCGGAAGCAAGCCGCCGCCATGGTTTCACATGCCTGCTCTGTGTCTTTGCCTGAATCACCCCCTTCACATTCTATAGGGAACCCTACGGATACCAGTGAGATCCCCCAAATTCCTGTAGGAGACAAGGACTTTGCCAAATTTCTGGATGCTAATCCCAGCGCTGTACAATACTATTTGTCTCATGCCCCTGACCGTACGCCTGATGGTCAGCTCCTTATTGGCATGCCTATTAGTATAGCTGCTCATTTAGCTCCCACTCCTCCTGATAACACTGCCTTACTTCCTGCATCTCTAGCCCCGTCTCCCAATCCGACGGCTTCAGAGGTTCATACGACCCCGATTAGCTTTCCTTTGGTTAATCTTGGACCCCACGTATCGTTACCACCAACTGCCCCTACCTCATCTCTCTTTCAGACCACTCCATTCATGACTTACTCTCTGCCACCTATTCACACAAGCTTTCCCTCTCAAGCTCCGCCTACCTTTTCATTCCCATACACGTATCCAGTAACCTCAACACCTTATATGGGACATCCCTATTCTGTTGCTCCAACATACTCATCCTCCATACCTTATCAACACTTAGCCCCACCATTGTCTAGCGGAAGCCCTTGGTCCAACTTGCCTCCGTTTACCACAACCGCACCATCATCTCATCCAACCTGATTTCATCAAACAAATGATGGACAAAATGCAAAACACGGAGGCTTACGTTTCGGGAAGTCGTAGTGCCTTGACATACGAGCAAGTTTGTCGAGAGCCCATTCACCCTTCTCTGTCCCCTTCATTCATATCCTCCTCAATGGGAGTTGCCAAAATTTACTCGTTTTAACAGTAAAGAGGATCCTCAACAACACTTGCGATCATTTAGACATGCTTGTTATTTGATTGCCCATGATGACGCCTTGTTACTCCGCACCTTCCCCATGTCCTTATCAGGACCCGCCTTGAGTGGTAGATTGCTTTAACCAAAGCACTCGATCTTCTCTTTTAACCAACTAGCCCAATATTTCTTGGATCATTTCTCCATTAACATTGCAAGAAAGTATCTATCACCGACTCTATGCCATCCGACAATTTGAGGACAAATCTATCGCAGATTTCATTGGACGATGGCGGGGCCTTATCAACCAACTTACGTATGCCTTGCCTCAAACCGAACTTATCGAATCATTTACGCGGGCTGCTGCGCTAAGCACATCTCCCCACCCTCCAAATTCAAACTTTCCGTACATTCGACGAGGCCTTTACCATGGCTCGAAATTAGAAATTCGAGCCTTAGAAGAGGAGAAATTGTGGTTGCGTAACAAAATCCTAATTTCGAACTCCCGATTCTACCAACAAGCCAAATACCGCCACTCCTCACGCGTCCACTTCTTCTAAATCAAAAGGAGCTGTCCACGCGGTAATGGTCAAATCTCAAACACCGTCCAATACTCCGCATGAAAACCACTTATAAGTACAAAGCCGAGCCCACCAATTACACTCCTTGGGAGAAACTTATGGCGTCATCCTGGAGAAATTTCTCAAAGTGGGGCTATCACCTTGCCCCCTGTTAAACCTCACTCACGGGTTTGACTCCACCCGCGCAATACCTTCGTACAAAGAAAATGACTTTTGTAACTTTCACCGCGTAAAAGGACATAGTCATGAAAACTGCAAGATGTTGAAAAACATAGTGCAGGAAATGGTTGACGCAGGGGATATAACCCTCGATAATCCTAACGCCCCTGCTAACCGAAATCTGAAAATTTTCAACAAGCCATTCCCGAATCACTCGTCCAACAGTAACGTAAACCAAGATATCTTAGCCGAGGAGAGTGTTCATGAGATCCATGCAGTCTTCGATTCTCAGCCAAAAGCCTCTATTGAAAAAATTTTGAATCAAGCCTCTCCACCAACACAGGAGTCTGAACCTCCTTCACCACCATCAAGCCAAAGTGAAATCATTCCTCTACCCATAAAAGAGTTAACTGCCCGGACTTCTCTTCTCATCGACGAGTCTTCTTACACCACATCCCTACAAGACTGTGAGCGGATGTTATCTAATTTATCTATTTCCCAAACGTCCCCTTCTACCGCTCTTGCTGCATAAGAGGAAGGCTCGCCACTCCTTTTGACATCCTTAGACGAGAAATCTCTTACACTGACATCACCACATTCTTTAAACATGACAGATCCCCTCAAACACGCCCTCCTACCTATTAGTCCCTCATCGCCTAAATCTTTTCAACGACCGGTTGACCTCTTAACATCTATTGATACAGTGCCTCATCTACCTCTGTGTCACACTCACGGTGGACTAGAATCACAACCGTCGTTGCTCTCTGCGTACAAAAATTACAAATCACACTGAGACTGTTATTCCACGGAAGATGAAGCCGGGCTTTATGGGAACGATTGAGTACCCCTTTTTCTACTCAAATGCAAATGACTGATCCTGATGTCTCCACCATATACCCGAAGTGTTTACAGAAGCTTAAAATGCCCCTGTTCTCACCTTCACCCCCCTCACCTCTACCAAATGCCCCGTCCACTTCTATCAACTTAACCAGATCTTCCCCTATGTTTGGGACCTCACCAATGCCCAGTCTAACGCACCCGCCTAAGTGACTCGATCTATCCAAAAATAAATCCGCCCCACAACCTAGGAGACAAACTCAATCTGTGCCCCTATCACAATCAAAACCATCCTCGTCATACCTACCTTCCATATTGGGACCCCATCCCTCTACCTTACATCAATATATCATACCTCCTGCGTTTTCTTCAAAACAACCTACGCCTTCCGCACCCATACAGAAATTCCAGGGTATAGCAACACCGTCACTCCACGTATCCTGTCCACCTATCAACCCTAAACAAATTCCATCATCAAAAGATTTGTTTTCGGTCACTCCTATTTCCCCATGGTTGTTTTCTGATACCACATCATCTGCGGCCTCATCATCCAACATAGCTTCTGTGCCAAAGAAATCACGTTTAGTGAAAACCACGTATCAACACCCCTCGGCTAAACCACCACCCGTGCGAACCAACCACGCCCAAACATTACCAAAACCCGCACAACCAATACCCTCATCCTCTTCGATTTTGACCCACTCAAAGGATCTTATGCCAAAATCCTTGCTATGTTGGTGGAGAATGCGACCATTTCCCTACCTCCACTTAGACCTTATGATCCGTCTAAACCCCGACCTATGGGTTACGATGAGTCTAAAATCTGTGCTTATCACCGCACACTAGGACATGATGTGGAGGGATGCAAAGCTCTAAAAACCATCCTTCATCAGTCACCTCTCCCGGATAGAAAGATTAAGAAAGACAACTTACGAAGGGAGAGACCTTTAGTTTCCATTCCCTCTCCTATACCATCTGTCCCCGCCTCACCAAGATCTATCATTATTACAACCCCACCTCTTGAAGACCATGAGTTATCCTAACCATCTTCCTCATCTCAGGTCTACGAGATTAATATGATTAGTGTCGCTACTCGAGGGCAGAAAAACAATGGGAAAGCAAAAGAAAACACACCTGCGGCATCTCTTTCTCCGTCAAACATCCCGATTGCACCACCACCTAAAGTGGTCATTCGCGGACCCGCCTATCCCGTCTCTAATGGCATTGCCCACCGAAATATGATTAAACAACTTCACCAATCGCCCGTAAAAATGACACTGTATGATCTCATTCAGACTTCTGAATCTCATCGACAAGCTCTCGTTGAGATCCTTCAAGGGATAGAGGTTTTACCTAATGAAACCCTGCCTGTCACCTCCATTCTAACACCCAATCACGTTGCTTCTCTCACCAAACAACCTTTGCCCCAACCACTTCGTCTCTCATACAACAAGCTATGCTAGATCGGTTTCTCCGAAGACGAAATTGTTGACTTTGGTACAAGAAGATCCTGACCTTGCTCTTTTCATCTCCGCTTACATCCGGGACATTCGGGTACGTCGTGTTATGATTGACGGGGGTGCTAGCCTAAACATCATCTCTTCAAAAGCCTTCCAACAAATGAATATCCCTTCTAGTTGCATGTGTGCCAACCCCATCATGTTGCGGTCATTCAATGACGCTATTACTTCTACCTTAGGCACCGTGATCCTCAACATTCGGGTAGGACCACGTACTTTACCCGAACTCTTCTATGTCTTGGAGGGAGAGTTCCAATATAATATATTGCTGGGTCGTCCTTGGATCCGAGCCATGGGATGCGTTCCCTCAACATTACATAGATGCATAAAATTTGAGTATGAGGGGAAGTCCTACACCGTAAAAGCTGACCCTCCCCCCTTTAAAACCTGCAATATGTTATACCGCCCTAACGATGTGCTTATACCAATCAAGACACCCATACATTCAACCCAACCATCCTCTTCAAATGTACCTCAACCATCCACCTCAACCGCGCCTACACCTTCAACTGATGAAACCACCATCGCAAAAACCACTTCCCTTCCCGCAGCTAACATTCCAACCTCCGACCCCTTAGTAGATGTTTTTCAGCCGCCTTACGCTCGGGGAGTATCTTGCTATATAACGTTAGTTCTTTCCCTACCCCGCAGGAGTACGGATAATTACATGCACATCCCACCTACGACCGTCGCGTGGGGGAGGTAATCTCTTATGGACCACCCCATTGCCGCACTAACCTAACGTATGGGGGTGTTGACGCATCCTCCATTACCCCTAAACCTCCTCTTGGTGTGGTTCCTTCAATCCGATTTTCAATACTTGACAAATCATCGTTTCGCCCTCACCTTCTTGACTCGCTGTGCGTGGAAAGGCTTTGGTTTTGGCCTTTACGAACAAGGCCGACATACACTCATTCCCGTGACTACCCGTAAACATAATGATCGTAGTGGTCTCGGTTTTCCCGATACACCTACACAGGAGACACCTCCTGTCAGCTGTATCCTGGAAGAAGAAGACGTCGCCCCTACCAAACCGTCATCACCCACTTTGCCATCATCACCCACACAATCTATAGACCCTGAATCCATCCCTCCTAACTTTTTTTTTTCATAAATGCTATCTTCATAGGTCCTCTCACTTATCAACGCGATAATGAGGACCCATCTTCTCTTCCCCTTCTGTATCCAGACATGATCGAAGAGGATTCACCTTTGATTAATGTTGTTGAATGCCAGGATGACGACTCCATCCTCACTTACCTCGCACGAGATGATTCTTATATTCAACGAGCCTTACCATCTGAAACCCAAACCATGCTGAACGAATCTACCATAGAAATCAACATCCACACGGAGGAGGATCCTCACATTGTGAAGATTGGACAATCCCTTAACACATCAGAACAAGCCGCCTTTACTACCTTTCTCCGTGCTCGCAACCAAGCTTTCGCATGGTCTTACGCTGACATGCCAGGAATTGATCCTACCATTGCCATCCATAACATCACCCTAAACCCCGATTCCAAACCAGTCAAACAGAAATTGAGAAAAATGCATCCACGCATTGCTCTCTTGGTCAAAGAGGAACTCCAACGACTCCTTTCTGTTTCCTTCATCTTGCCTATTGACTATCCTCAATGGATTTCTAACATCGTACCTGTCACTAAAGCGACAGGGGGACTTCGGATATGCATGATTTCGAGATATTAACCTCGCTTGCCCTAAGGATGACTTCCCCTTACCTAGCATTGACCAACTTGTTGATCTAACTGCAGGTCATGAGATGCTCTCTCTCATGGATGGCTTTTCAGGATACAACCAAATTTTGGTTGCCCCTGCCGATCAACACAAAACTACCTTCATAACTCCTTGGGGAACCTTCTGTTATCGTGTCATGCCGTTTGGCCTTAAGAATGCTGGTGCAACCTATCAGCGGGCTATGACCTACATTTTTCATGACATTATGCACACTATCCTTGAAGATTACGTCGACGATCTTCTTGGCAAGTCTAAACATCGTAGTGAACATCTTGATGTTTTAACCATTATTTTTGATCGCCTGTTACAATATTCTGTCCGCCTTCAACCAAAGAAATGTGTCTTTGGTGTTCTTTCGGGAAAACTTCTTGGCTTTATCGTCTCTTTGCGTGGCATTGAGGTCGATCCATCTAAAGTCAAAGCTATCCTAGAAATGCCCCCACCCAAAAATCTCAAACAATTGCGTAGTTTACAAGGTAAGCTCCAATCTATCTGACGTTTCATCTCCCAACTCTCGGATCGGTGTCAACCTTTTCATCACCTTCTTAAAAAGACATTGCCTTTCAATGGAGTGAGGAGTGTCACCAAGCCTTCGAAGCTCTCAAATCCTATCTCTTGCAGCCACCCGTGCTTATCCCACCCCAGGATGACCGCCCTTTCTACCTTTATCTTTCCGCCACTGACCATGCTATAGGTGCTATGCTCGCACATCGGGATTCGGCACGACGAGAACAGGCCATTTATTATATAAGTCGTACCCTCGTGGATTATTAGACTAGGTATACACATGTAGAAAAATTGTGCCTTGCCTCTATCATTTGTAGCCACCAAACTCCGACATTACCTCCGAATCACAAAACTTTTGTCATCACCAACACAGAGACCCCATTCATTATATGTACGCCAAACCGCATCTAAACCAACGTATCGCTCGATGGCTTATGCTCTCGCCTGACCTTGACCTTGAATTCGCATACAACACAGAGGTCAATCAAAGGACAAACTCTTGCAGACCAACTTATGGAGGCCCCTTTACCCGGGAACAATTTACCAATTTTACCTTCCCGACGAACTCATCGCCACTCTTTCACTCAGGGAAGAGTTATATCAAATGACCCTCTTCTTCGATGGATCTAAATGCGGCCACGGCGGAGGAGCCGGCGTTGTTCTCATTCCTCTCGACGCTGAGTCTATGCCTCTTTCATTTCAACTTGATTTCCTTGCACTAATAATACAGCGGAATACGAGGCCCTTGTTCTGGGTCTCCAAGTTGCGTTACACTTAGGCATCAAATCTATCAACATTTTTGGTGACTCTCAATTGGTAGTCAATCAAGTTATGGGTGTCTACCAATGCAAAAATGAGGAACTTCAAAATACAAACACTACGTGGATTCACTTCTAGCCTTATTTACTCATTATTCTATACAAACCATTCCACGCTCCACTAACAAATTTGTGAGACACTATGGCTTGCTTAGCCTCGCAAATTCCCGCCGCACTAACCGACTCTGAATTATTCGCCGTGGTCCAACAACTTTTGTCCCATCCTATTCAACCCCGGTAGTTTGTACGATAAATACTTTGTGTCTACTAGTTTGCAGGATACCTGTACCACCAATTTCACGACTACCTTACAATCTCTCGTCCTCCCACCGACCTTACTAGTAATGCAAACGTGCTTTTCTTAAAAGTGTTTCGTGTTATGTTGTCATGGGGGGACTCCTCTATAAACGTGGCTTTGATGGCATCCTCCTTCGCTGTCTAACTGGCGCGGAGGCCACTCATACCATCCAACAGGTCCATGACGGTATTTGTGGTGGACATTTTAGCGGCCTTGCCGTGGCCAAACGAATCCTTCGCCTTAGTTATTATTGGCCTACTCTCAATAACGACTACTACGAATATGTCAAGCGTTGTGTTATGTGTCAACAACATGCCAACCTTCAACATACTCCTAGCCACCCGCTCCAGGTCACTCGAGATCTTTGGCCCTTCTCCCAATGGGGTTTAGACCTTATTGGTGAGATTCACCCGACCTCTTCACAACGTCACCATTGGATAATCACAGCGACCGAATATTACACAAAATGGGTGGAGGCTATTCCACTCATTTCAATCAAAAAAGAAAAAATTGTCGAATTCATTAACCATCACATTATCTGTCGTTTTGGTATTCCTCATCGCCTAATAACAGATAATGGTAAATCTTTTAAAAACAAGTTGTTACAAGACCTTTGTGACAACTTTGGTATCAAACTTAGCTTCTCATCACCCTACTATCCACAAGCCAATGGGCAAGCCGAGTCCTCTAATAAAACACTAACCAAAATCCTCATGAAAGTTGTCAATGAATCCGGAAGAAATTGGCACGATCACATCCCCTTTGCCCTTTGGGCTTATCGCACTAGTATTCGTACCTCCACTAATGCCACACCTTTTTCTTTAGTATACGGTACCGAGGCTGTTTTGCCTCTCGAAATACAAATACCCTCCCTTAGAATATCTCTTCAGGATATTCTCACCAACGATGATTCTGCCAAGAGCGGTTAGCCCAATTGGAGCTTCTTGACGAACGCCGTCTTACAGCTCTTGATCACCTTCAAATCTATCAAAAACGCATTAAACGTGCTTATGATAAGCGACTTCATGAGCGTACTTTTAAGGTTGGTGATCTTGTCCTCAAAGAGAATCAACATGTAACCAAACTAGAAAAGAGCAAACGTGGAAAATTTGCTCCCAATTGGATTGGGCCTTATATAATCACTCACACCTATGGATCTGGTACTTATCGTTTAGCTTCGCTTAATGGTAAACCTGAGCCTGAGCCCCTTAATGCCTTACATCTTCGACCATTCTATTGTTGAAATTAGTGTTATATCACTTCTTATCCGCCTACTGCTCGTCCCTTGAGCTCCCATACCACTACATACACTCTGTTTCCTACACCTCATAATAACAATCAAGCTCACATAGTTTGATTCTCACCTCCCCTTGACGACGCCTTTCCCTTTTTAGTCTAGTCCATGACTTCAAAGAATTAAAATAAACCGTATTCTTATGGGATTTTCTTGAGTCAAACTTCCTACCAAACTAGATGCTTCACGCCAAAAGAACATCTAGCTATCTAAATTATATATAGACTGTTCCCTCGAAGGACAGCTATATGCCAAAAACTATTGATGCTATTATATATAGATTGCTCCTCGAAGGACAGCTATGCATTTAAATCATATTCTACATTATAAATAGATGCTCCCTCAGAAGGACATTTATACACATGATCAGCCTTTTCTCGAAGCTTCTCGCATTGATCAGCTTCGTGAAGACCTCAAGAATAATACAATCAATATCCCTTGTAGACTTCCCGCATCGATCAGTCTACATTCAATAAAATAAAAGCCTCATTCAAAAGAACTTTTGAGTCATGGACTTGTCTATTTAGGGTAGGTTCTCTTTCGTCAGAACACTCACTTTGTAATAAGTTCTCCGTACCTCAGCTATATCATCCACCTCACCTCACCATCTGTTTCAAACTCAAGGGACGTGACGTACACCTGATATATTGTGATCATACAACTCTTTTCACCTATTGACTTCTCGTCTATGCACGGTACCTAGGGCTTCAGGCTCGTTCTACGTTGTGTGGTTTGTTTAGCTCTTTTCACCTACGAAGCACTCTTTCCGCTTTGCCTCGCATCTAGGATTGTGTGTTGATCTTAATCAGGACATGATTCCCTTCTACTTGGGTAGGCTAACTTTCGCTTCCCTTATACCTTTTACAACATCACCAATTCATTACCAACACCATCAACCTTACCTTTACTAATCTTAATATTTTTACCAACCAACCAATTGCCTAAACCGTACCAAATTGCCTGAATTCGCCTCTCCCTGATCCTAAGGGAGAACTACATCGGTCTGAGGCCCCTCCTTGCTTTGTGCAAAGGGCTATGTAGGCAGCACTTCGGAGACATGGGGTCTCCCAAGGTTAGCTCGACCATCCCCTACCATAATCTATCATGTGTGGTAATATAAATATTTTTGTGTATTTCTATTTAATCACATTCCTCTTTATCCTTTTTCAAAACACAACAAGTCAAAACGAAAACATTCTTATTATTATAACTCAAATCAACATACATATCTCATTTTATTTAGATGTTAAACAAATACATCTTCTCTATCATCGACACGCAGGTTGGTACTCTTATTTATTCTTATACCTTGCTAACATTTACTCAGACCCTCACGCCTCATCCCGAACTAGGTGATGATCGTGATCATCAACCCCTCTCGCCAGGCCTCTCTGTCCTCAAAGGTACCACGGCTATTGGTACTGCCCACTGATCTGCCAATCTCTCCTGTAACATATGAATACGCCCTCTCGCATGGAGGACTCCAGCCTCTAGTCTCTCCACCCGTGACTCAGCAACCACTAACAATCCTCTTGTCTCATTCACCTGCGTTTGGAGCTGCTGAACTAAATGCTGCAGACAATCCCTCTCTGCTGTAATCACAGATATGTCAGGACAATCACGTATACCTCGCAGCTCCACTGCCCACCATAATCTATAGGCCTCTGTCGTTCCTGCGTCCATTACCCTGCGATCGGCTGCTACCTCTTCAGGACCTTCTGGAGGTGTTGGCTGGGGAGGTGAGAGTACTGCCTCTGCGTCGATCCTCATATATGGTCTATAAGCCAGGGGTATATCCTGCACAAATCCAAATTGTCACCGCACGCGATCTATAGGAATCCTCTCATATTCACCTGGCCTGTGCCCCGCGATCCACCTCATTCGCTCTACACCCCTTAACTCCTCAGCTATGCTCTCTGTTACCATATAGTTCCCGTAAGGCCTCCAACAGATATCCGCAACCGTCACTCTCTCCCATACCTGCCTGTAATACTCAATGTCACCCGTCACGGCCTGAGATCTTGCCTCTTGTTCTGTCTGGACCCATCGTCTGAATCCCAACCTCTGTACTCCGGTCTCTCCTGCCTGGAGGGATTGGCCTATTGGTCGCACACAAACAATGTGCTCATAGGCCCAACAGTGTAATAAGTATGAACAATCCAGCGTCGTCCTGTGATTTCGCCTACAAGCCCATAAACCCCTGTATAGCTCCGCCAAATATGTAGGTGCCCATGTAAAAGTCACGTTCCTTTCTATCATCTCCCAGATAACACACATCAATGCCTTTGGAAATCTTCCCCCTTCCGCCCTCGGTAATGCATAATACCCTACCGCTATCATTAATATTACTGCTAACCTTGTCTCCTCAGGGTGTGCTACATACATTACCCCATACGTAAAGGATAAACCTTCGTTGTGTCAAATCTCGTGCGTATGGACCAAATACTGCTGTTATCGCTCCCCGTGCCGCGCTAGGTAATGCCTGATATACTGGTTTTCCTATAATTGGGAGTCTCAAAATACGGAACACATCTTCCAATGTTACTGTCATTTCCCCTGTTGGCAGATAGAAGGTATTTGTCTCAGGATTCCATCTCTCAATCAACGCCTGTAACATAGCATGGTTACGTGTGATTCGTGAATAATAGCGGATTCCACTTAACCCCAAATGATTTATCAATGTCCATTCAGCTGGCGTTACATCCACTCGGATTCGTGACAAGCGGTACTGTACACTATCATTCATCTCATCCTCAGCCGCCTCTCTGCTGCATACATCCAAATAACAAAAAACCATTCAATTCCTCCAATCCCCACGGGTTTTTTTTTTTTTTTCTCAAATTCTAGAAATTCTGGAAATTGCGTGGTGGGATGGGTGGTGGTGGTCCACTGGTCAGCCCCTCTGCTCCTCTCGCCCTGTGCCATGGCTCAAATCCGATCTGCTTTGGGTCCCTAGCCAATCAGCTGTTGCCTCCTCCTTAATCGGGCCCACTATCAACTCTCTTCGCCAATACAATAGCTCCACCTCACTCAATCAAGCCTCTAATCTCAACTCTCCACGTCAGACAAGTCAATTTGGTTTTCAAAATAACAAAGTGACAATGACAAGCCGTATTTTTCTTTTTATAGGTTTTTCGCCCTTAACCGATATCGGTTTCATTTTGCCCTAATGAACCGCTATCGGTCCCTTAACCGATATCGGTCATGTAGAATCGACATCGGTTTTTCTGCCAACTTTCCACCATTTTTTTGCCCTTATTTACCATTTTCCCCTTTTTAACCACATATCGCCTATATCCACTTTTGCTGAACACCATTTGTTTACCTATTCGGCCCGACCCAAGGCCTCAACCTACCTATTTGGCCCGACCCAAGGCCTCAACCTACCTATTCGGCCCGACCCAAGGCCTCAACCTACCCATTTGGCCCGACCCAAGGCCTCGCCCTACCCATTTGGCCCGACCCAAGGCCTCGCCCACCCATTTGGCCCGACCCAAGGCCTCGCCCCACCCATTTGGCCCAACCCAAGACCTCAACCTACCTATTCGGCCCGACCCAAGGCCTCGCCCTAACCATTTGGCCCGACCCAAGGCCTCAACCTACCTATTTGGCCCGACCCAAGGCCTCGCCCTAACAATTTGGCCCGACCCACGGCCTCACCCTACCCATCCGGCCCGACCCAAGGCCGCACCCCAACTTGGCCCGACCCACGACCGTATCACTTCAATACCATACCCACAATCAACATTTTATTTTTATCCATCCATCATGTACCTTTTGTTCAATCGAGCTCACCTGTTCATGTTTTAGCATGATTAGGGTCCTTGACTTGATCTGTCAACCAACTTTGCCTAGACCTAGACCGTGACATTTATCTCAACCAAACCAACCATTTAGTCTTTGCGAACACGCCTAAACGTTCTGTACCTTACCTGTTATATACCCTGGAGCTACTTCCTATGCCTTGGATACCAGGATTATATCACCCTTGTTTGGATAAACTATCGACCTTTGCCTATGCACTGCTGGTTTGCTCGTCAAATCATGTACCCTAGTCATACTATTGTATTTCAACATGCGTCTGCTTCCTTGGACCTACCCCACCACCTTACCATCCTCTCTACAACATTCACCCTTTATCAACCCTATCCCTGATTTCCCGTTCACTCAATCTATGATAGATTTGAGGGGGATTACCTATATCCTTAACAGGAGAAACCACTTCATATTATTGTCCGCGCAGCTTTACAAAACAAGCTACACGACAATAAGGGGCTAATGTAGACACCAAATTCATGTCTTACGACCCCTTGTGACCCGCATCTCATCTCGCAATATAACCTCATCACCTAAACCTTACACAATTATTTATTAATTGCCTTCTAATTGATAAATCCACATCACCCTACCTACCACCTCACTTTGCCACTTCATCATGACCTAGCCCTAACCCTAAAACTAACCTAATTAAGACCCATAACTTGGTCCACACCTACATCCATAACTAATGCCCTCGACTCGCACCCAAAGCCGACCTTCTAGCCACTTGACCAAGCCCGCAATCGATCTCTCGGGAGAAAAGTAGGGAAGGTGGGCTATTTTACTAAAAATAGCCTACTTTTTCCTAACCGATGCCGGTTCTACTCGACCACCGTCGTTGCACGCAACCGCCATCGGTTCCCTGTAAATGGGCTCCCCAAACCAAAACAACGGATCGGGATTTCATTTTTGGAGATCAGTCAAAGGATTTCTGGATCAACAGAGAGCATTGCGAGTGAGGAACAGAGTCCTGATCTTCATTTAATCAAGCAGAGATGAGTAAAGAAACCAGAAGTGCTTGCAGTAGAGGAGATCAACTTGCATCTTCGTCAAAACCAGTAAGTCATATCTTGCATGTCCTCTGTTATAACATTTCTTATGCTCTTTGAATCACAGTCCTCCTAAATCCGTTTCTGAATCCACTACCCAACGTGCCATTGCATCTAACTGTCATTCTTTTACCCCTCATCATCTCATTTCCTAATATCATCCATAAACCAGCCTTACAAACACCATAGCTACTAAGAAGATCTTAGAACCCACCGGTATCGGTTATCAGTAACCGGCATCGGCTATCATAACCGGCATCGGCTATCAGTAACCGCCATCGCTTCCTCTGATCAAAACCAGAAAACTAGCCTTTCCCCTACCCAATTCAACGAAACAATTTAATTGATACTTTACAGTCTTTTGTGTTAATTCATATTAGCAGAGGAATCACCACCTTCGAAAGGAAGTTTTATATTTCTGGGCCCAAGGAGTTTCCTCATTTATTGTTTAATCAAATCTTGTGGTCTTGTGTTCTTATTTGCAGGTAGTCCTTCCAAGACAAAAAGGAGTTCTTCGTAGTCAGCTTGATCTTTCTCTATGGTACGCGCACACCATCTCGACATTCCACAGGTATTCCTCCTAGCCCCTAACCTTATCTGTTTCTAAAAGGAACGAAACATTTCCAAGTGAAACATTTTGGCACGCCCGGTGGGACCCATTTTGGGTTTCTTTCTTTTGCTTATTTTCATTTTAGGAAGCATATTTGTTGTTGCTGCTTTTGTTATATATTTCGTAAAGTATTTGTCTTGCTTTTCTAGTTTCGCATTAGTGAAAGTCATCTCTCTTGCTTCATCGAACATAATTTTCGATTTGGGTTTAAAACACATGCATTGCATTCCTGCTTGTTGTTCTTCAATTCTAGTGAACATAGATTAAGTAACAGGTCGTACACGTGGGGGTGATATCCATGGTATTGACAGGAAATTAACCCTAGTTTCCGCACAACACATACCGAATCACTTCACCATTAACACAATGACTCAAACATCCCCCTTTTCCGCGGTATTCCTCCGCCCGATTGAGGTAACCTTATAAGCCAAAACAAACTTGACATTTCCCTAGGTCTTGTTGTTTAGGATTCGACATCATCTTACGTCTAAAGGCATAAACCCACGATAACTAAAATTAACCCTAGGATTAGTCTCTCGGATTTTCGTGTGCATCTTGCTTGTTTTCGATTTTTTTCTGTCATAAATTGTCTTGTGATCAATAAGTTGATACATATACTCAACGTTGCTAAAAACCAAATTAGCGAGCCTTTTATATCTTCTTATCCTAGACTTTTGACACCGGCATCGGTTAAGGGACCGACGTCATTTGCTCTGTGACCGACACCGGTTAGTAAACCGATATCGATTCTTGTCTTCATCACAACGACAAACCAGCAACTTGCCAAATTCATCATTCTGAGGTTGTTTTTGTTCTTGATAGATTGAAACTTTCTGTGTGTTCTTGTCCATGGTTGTCATCACTCGGGAGCAAGCCGCCGCCATGGTTTCACATGCCTCGCTCTGTGTCTTTGCTGAATCACCCCTTCACATTCTATAGGGAACCCTACGGATACGGTGAGATCCCCAAATTCTGTAGGAGACAAGGACTTTGCCAAATTTACGGATGCTAATCCCGGTGCACAATACTATTTGTCTCATGCCCTCGACCGTACGCCTGATGGTCAGCTCCTTATTGGCATGCCTATTAGTATAGCTGCTCATTTAGCTCCCACTCCTCCCGATAACACTACCTTACTTCTGCATCTCTAGCCCGCGTCTCCCAATCCGACGGCTTCAGAGGTTCATACGACCCCGATTAGCTTTCCTTTGGTTAATCTTGGACCCCACGTATCGTTACCACCAACTGCCCCTACCTCATCTCTCTTTCAGACCACTCCATTCATGACTTACTCTCTGCCACCTATTCACACAAGCTTTCCCTCTCAAGCTCCGCCTACCTTTTCATTCCCATACACGTATCCAGTAACCTCAACACCTTATATGGGACATCCCTATTCTGTTGCTCCAACATACTCATCCTCCATACCTTATCAACACTTAGCCCCACCATTGTCCAGTGGAAGCCCTTGGTCCAACTTGCCTCCGTTTACCACAACCGCACCATCATCTCATCCAACCACAGATTTCATCAAACAAATGATGGACAAAATGCAAAACCTGGAGGCTTCTGTTTCAGGAAGTCGTAGTGCCTTGACATACGAGCAAGTTTGTCGAGAGCCCATTCACCCTTCTATCCCCCTTCATTCATATCCTCCTCAATGGGAGTTGCCAAAGTTTACTCGTTTTAACAGTAAAGAGGATCCTCAACAACACTTGCGATCATTTAGACATGCTTGTTATTTGATTGCCCATGATGACGCCTTGTTACTCCACACCTTCCCCATGTCCTTATCAGGACCCACCTTGGAGTGGTACAGTGCTTTAACCCAGCACTCGATCTTCTCTTTTAACCAACTAGCCCAATCTTTCTTGGATCATTTCTCCATTAACATTGCCAAGAAAGTATCTATCACCGACCTCTATGCCATCCGACAATTTGAGGACGAATCTATCGCAGATTTCATTGGACGATGGCGGGGCCTTATCAACCAACTTACGTATGCCTTGCCTCAAACCAAACTTATCGAATGTGCTTACGTGGGCTGCGCTAAGCACATCTCCCCACCCTCCAAATTCAAACTTTCCGTACATTCGACGAGGCCTTTACCATGGCTTGGAAATTAGAATTCGAGCCTTAGAAGAGGAGAATTTGCGGTTGCGTAACAAAATCCCAATTTCCGAACTCCCGATTCTACCAACAAGCCAAATACCGCCACTCCTCACGCGTCCACTTCTTCTAAATCAAAAGGAGTTGTCCACGCGGTAATGATCAAATCTCAAACACCGTCCAATACTCCACCGAAAACCACTTATAAGTACAAAGCCGAGCCCACCAATTACACTCCCTTGGGAGAAACTTATGGCGTCATCCTGGAGAAATTGCTCAAAGCTGGGGCTATCACCTTGCCCCCTGTTAAACCTCACTCTGGGTTTGACTCCACCGCGCAATACCTTCTGAGTACAAAGAAAATGACTTTTGTAACTTTCACCGCATAAAAGGACATAGTCATGAAAAGCGCAAGATGTTGAAAAACATAGTGCGGGAAATGGTTGTTGAGGGATATAACCCTCGATAATCCTAACGCCCCGCTTGCTTGAAATCTGAAAATTTTCAACAAGCCATTCCCGAATCACTCGTCCAATGATAATGTAAACCAAGATATCTTAGCCGAGGAGAGTGTTCATGAGATCCATGCGGTCTTCGATTCTCATCCAAAAGCCTCTATTGAAAAAATTTTGAATCAAGCCTCTCCACCAACACAGAGTCGAACCTCCTTCACCACCATCAAGCCAAAGTGAAATCATTCCTCTACCCATAAAAGAGTTAACGCAGGACTTCTCTTCTCGTCGACGAGTCTTCTTACACCACATCCCTACAGAGGCGTGAGCGGATGTTATCTAATTTATCTATTTCCCAAACGTCCCCTTCTACCGCTCTTGCTGCACAAGAGGAAGGCTCGCCACTCCTTTTGACATCCTTAGACGAGAAATCTCTTACACTGACATCACCACATTCTTTAAACATGACAGATCCCCTCAAACACGCCCTCCTACCTATTAGTCCCTCATCGCCTAAATCTTTTCAACGACCGGTTGACCTCTTAACATCTATTGATACAGTGCCTCATCTACCTCCTGTGTCACACCCACAGTGGACTGGAATCACAACCCGTCGTTCCTCTGTACAAAAATTACAAATCACACCTGGAGACTGTCATTCCACAGAAGATAGACAGGCCCTATGGGAACGTTTGAGTACCCCTTTTTCTACTCAAATGCAAATGACTGATCCTGATGTCTCCACCATATACCCAAAGTGTTTACAGAAGCTTAAAATGCCCTTGTTCTCACCTTCACCCCCCTCACCTCTACCAAATGCCACGTCCACTTCTATCAACTTATGCCAAACCTCATCTAAACCAACGCATCGCCCGATGGCTCATGCTCCTCGCCGACCTCGACCTTGAGTTCGTCCACCAGAAATCAATCAAAGGACAAACCATCGCAGACCAACTTGCGGAAGCCCCTTTACCTGGGGAACAATTTACCAATTTTATATTCCTCGACGAACTCATCGCCACTCTTTCACTCGGGGAAGAGTCGTATCAAATGACCCTCTTCTTCGATGGATCTAAATGCCAGCGCGGCGGAGGAGCCGGCGTTGTTCTCATCCCTCTTGACGCTGAACCTATGCCTCTTTCATTCGGCTTGATTTCCCCTGCACTAATAATACAGCGGAATACGAGGCCCTTGTTCTGGGTCTCCAAGTTACGATACACTTAGGTATCAAATCTATCAATATTTTTGGCGACTCTCAATTGGTAGTCAATCAAGTTATGGGCATCTACCAATGTAAAAATGAGGAACTTCAAAAGTACAAATACTACGTGGACTCACTTCTAGCCTTATTTACTCACTATTCTGTCCAAACCATTCCCCGCTCCACTAACAAATTTGCGGATACTATGGCTTGCTTAGCCTCACAAATTCCAGCTTCATCAACTGACTCTGAATTATTCGTCATGGTCCAACAACTTTTTGCCCCATCCTACTCAACCCCGGTAGTTTGTATGATAAATAATGTGTCTGCTAATTCACAGGATACTTGGTATCACCAATTTCACGACTATCTTACAATCTCTATTCTCCCACCTGACCTTACTAGTAACGGAAAACGTGCTTTTCTTAAAAGTGTTTCACGTTATGTTGTCATGGGGGGACTCCTCTATAAACGTGGCTTTGATGGTATCCTCCTTCGCTGTCTAACCGGCGCGGAGGTCACCTATACCATCCAACAAGTCCATGATGGGATTTGTGGTGGACATTTTAGTGGCCTTGCCGTGGCTAAACGAATCCTTCGCCTTGGTTATTATTGGCCTACTCTCAATAACGACTGCTACGAATATGTTAAGCGTTGTGTTATGTGCCAACAACATGCTAACCTTCAACATACTCCTAGCCATCCGCTGCAGGTTGCACGAGATCTTTGGCCTTTCTCACAATGGGGTTTAGACCTTATTGGTGAGATTCATCCGTCCTCTTCGCAACGTCACCGATGGATTATCACAGCAACCAAATATTACACAAAATGGGTGGAGGCTATTCCACTCATTTCAACTAAAAAGAAAAAATTGTCGAATTCATTAACCATCACATTATCTCATCGTTTTGGTATTCCTCATCGCCTAATAACAGATAATGGTAAATCTTTTAAAAACAAGTTGTTACAAGACCTTTGTGACAACTTTGGTATCAAACTTAGTTTCTCATCACCTTACTATCCATAGGCCAATGGTCAGGCTGAATCTTCTAATAAAACCCTAACCAAAATCCTCATGAAAGTTGTCAATGAATCCGGAAGAAATTGGCACGATCACATTCCCTTTGCCCTTTGGGCTTATCGTACTAGCATTCGTACCTCTACTAATGCCACACCTTTTTCTTTGGTATACGGTACCGAGGCTGTTTTGCCTCTCGAAATACAAATACCCTCCCTTAGAATATCTCTTCAGGATATTCTCACCAACGATGATTTCGCCAAGAGCGGTTAGCCCAATTGGAGCTCCTTGACGAACGTCGTCTTACAGCTCTTGATCACCTTCAAATCTATCAAAAACGCATCAAACGTGCTTATGATAAGCGACTTCATGAGCGTACCTTTAAGGTTGGTGATCTTGTCCTCAAAGAGAATCAACATGTCACCAAACTAGAAAAGAGCAAACGTGGAAAATTTGCTCCCAATTGGATTGGGCCTTATATAATCACTCACACCTATGGATCAGGCACTTATCGTTTAGCTTCGCTTAATGGTAAACCTGAGCCTGAACCCCTTAATGCCTTGCATCTTCGACCATTCTACTGTTGAATTTAGTGTTATATCACTTCTTATCTACCTGCCGCTCATCCCTTGAGCTCACATACCACCACATGCACTTCGTTTCCTACACCTCATAATAAAAATCAAGCTCACATAGTTTGATTCTCACCTCACCTAAACGATGCCTTCCCCTTTTTAGTCTAGTCCATGACTTCAAAGTATTAAAATAAGCCGTATTCTTATGGGATTTTCTTGAGTCAAACTTCCTACCAAACTAGATGCTTCACGCCAAAAGAACATCTAGCTATCTAAATTATATATAGACTGTTCCCTCGAAGGACAGCTATATGCCAAATTATTGCTGCTATTCTATATAGACTGCTCCCCCGAAGGACAGCTATGCACTAAAATCATATCTGCTACTATAAATAGACTACTCCCTCGAAGGACAGCTATACACAGTCAGCCTTTATCAGAAGCTTCCCGCATTGATCAGCTTCGTGAAGACCTCAAGAATAGCACAATCAATATCCCTTGTAGACTTCCCGCATCGATCAGTCTATATTCAGTAAAATAAAAGCCTCATTCAAAAAGAACTTTTTGGGTCATGGACTTGTCTATTTAGGGTAGGTTCTCTTTCGTCAGAACACTCACTTTGTAATAAGTTCTCTGTACCTCAGCTATATCATCCACCTCACCTCACCATTTGTTTCAACTCAAGGGACGTAACGTACACCCGATATATTGTGATCATACAACTCTTTTCACCTATGGACTTCTCATCTATGCACGGTACCTAGGGCTTCAAGCTCGTTCTACGTTGTGTGGTTTGTTTAGCTCTTTTCACCTACGGAGCACTCTTTCCGCTTTGCCTCGCATCTAGGATTGTGTGTTGATCTTAATCAGGACATGGTTCCCTTCTACTTGGGTAGGCTAACTTTCGCTTCCCTTATACCTTTTACAACATCACCAATTCATTACCGACACCAACAACCTTACCTTACCAATATTAATATCAATATTCTTACCAACCAACCAATTGCCTAAACCGTACCAAATTGCCTGAATTCACCTCTCCCTGATCCTAAGGGAGAACTACATCGGTCTGAGGCCCCTCCTTACTTTGTGCAATGGGCTATGTAGGCAGCACTTCGGAGACATGGGGTCTCCCAAGGTTAGCTCGACCATCCCCTACCATAACCTCTCATGTGTGGTAAATATAAATATTTTTGTGTATTTCTATTTAATCACATTCCTCTTTATCCTTTTTTAAAACACCGAAAGTCAAAACAAAAACATTCTTAATATTATAACTCAAATCAATGTACATATCTCGTGTTATTTAGATGTTAAACAAATACATCTTCTCTATCATCGACACGCTTGGTCGGTACTCTTATTTATTCTTATACCTTGCTAACATTTATTTAGACCCTCACGCCTCATCCGAACCCGATGATGATCGTGATTGTCGGCGCCCTTCGCTTGAGCCTCTCTGTCCTCAAAGGTACCACGGCTATTGGTACCACCCACTTTTCTCGCCAACTTTCCCCCAATTTTTGCCCTTATTTACCATTTGCCCCTTTTTAACCACATATCGCCTATATCCACCTTTGCTGAACACCATTTGTTTACCTATTTGGCCCGACCCAAGGCCTCAACCTACCTATTCGGCCCGACCCAAGGCCTTAACCTACCCATTTGGCCCGACCCAAGGCCTCAACCTACCTATTTGGCCCGACCCAAGGCCTCGCCCTACCCATTTGGCCCGACCCAAGGCCTCACCCTACCCATTCGGCCCGACCCAAGGCCTCAACCTACCTATTCGGCCCGACCCAAGGCCTCAACCTACCCATTTGGCCCGACCCAAGGCCTCAACCTACCTATTCGGCCCGACCCAAGGCCTCAACCTACCTATTCGGCCCGACCCAAGGCCTCAACCTACCCATTTGGCCCGACCCAAGGCCTCGCCCTACCCATTTGGCCCGACCCAAGGCCTCGCCTACCCATTCGGCCCGACCCAAGGCCTCAACCTACCCATTTGGCCCGACCCAAGGCCTCAACCTACCTATTCGGCCCGACCCAAGGCCTCAACCTACCTATTCGGCCCGACCAAGGCCTCAACCTACCTATTTCGGCCTGACCCAAGGCCTCAACCTACCCATTTGGCCCGACCCAAGGCCTCGCCCCACCCATTTGGCCCGACCCAAGGCCTCAACCTACCCATTTGGCCCGACCCAAGGCCTCACCCTACCCATCCGACCCGACCCAAAGCCGCCACCCAACAACTTGGCCCGACCCAAGGCCTCACCCTAACCATCCGGCCCGACCCAAGGCTGTAACCTAACAACTTGGCCCGACCCACGGCCGTATCACTTCAATACCATACCCACAATCAACGTTTTATTTTATCCATCCATCCTGTACCTTTTGTTCAATCGAGCTCACCTGTTCATGTTTTAGCATGATTAGGGTCCTTGACTTGATCTGTCGACCAACTTTGCCTAGACCTAGACCGTGACGTTTATCTCAACCAAACCAACCATTTGGTACTGCCGAACACGCCTAAACGTTCCTGTACCTTACCTGTTATATACCCTGGAGCTACTTCCTATGCCTTGGATACCAGGATTATATATCACCCTTGTTTGGATAAACTATCGACCTTTGCCTATACATTGCTGGTTTGCTAGTCAAATCATGTACCCTAGTTAAATGCGATTGCATTTCAACATGCGTCTACTTCCTTAGACCTACCCCACCACCTTACCATCCCTCTACAACATTCACCCTTTATCAACCTTATCCCCGATTTCCCGTTCACTCCATCGTGCTAGATTTGAGGGGGATTACCTATATCCTTAATAGGAGAAACCACTTCATATTATTTGCCCTTATGACTTTACAACACAAGCTACATGACAATAAGGGGCTAATGTAGACACCAAATTCGTGTCTTTGACCCCTTGTGACCCGCATCCCATTTCGCAACCTAACCTCATTACCTAAACCTTACACAATTATTTATTAATTACCTTGTAATTGACAATCGCCATCACCTCACCTACCACCTCATTTTGCCACCTCATCATGACCTAGCCCTAATCCTAAACTAACCTAATTAAAACCTAAAACTTGGTCTACACCTACACCCATGACTAAGGACCCCTTTCTCGCACCTAAAACCGACCTTCTAGTCACTTGACCAAGCCCGCAACTAATCTCTCGGGAGAAAAGCAGGGAAGGTGGGCTGTTTTACTAAAAATAGCCTACTTTTTCCTTACCGATGCCGGTTCTACTCGACCGCCGTTGGTTACGTAACCACCATCGATTCCTGTAAATGGCCTCCCAAACAAAAAAAAAGGATCAGAATTTCATTTTTGGATCGGAGAAAAGGATTCTTTGAATCAAGAAAGAGCATCGGGAGCGATCGAGAAAACCCGATCTTTACTTGGTGAGCGAGAGACAAGTGAAGAGACAAGGAGAGTTAGCAGCAAGGAGAGCAAGCCCGGATCGCAATGATTGGATGCGAGCCCTGTGATACTTAGCTGATTTGATCTGCGGTGTGCCAGACCATCCTACCTCAGTTCTGCCTTTGCCATCAAAGCTCTTGGACTTGCATCTCCGCGAATAATCAGTAAGCTACTTCTTGCATGTACTCTTTAATAACATTTCTTCGACTTTTTGAATCATAAGTCCTCACAAATCCATTCTTGGATCCACTACCCAACGTGTCATTGCATCTAACTGTCATTCATCTAGATCTCATCACCCTATTTCCTAATATTACCTATATGACCTCTACAAATGACACAACTACCAAATAACACCACCACCCCACAAAACAACTAACCTTCAGATCCTAGACTCTACCGATATCGGTCATCAGTAACCGCCATCGGTTATCAGTAACCGCCATCGGTTATACTGACTATAACCAATAACCAGCCTTTCCCCTACCCAGTTCAACAAAGCAATTTAATTGATATTTTATAGTCTTTTGTGTTAATTCATATTAGCAAGGGAACTGACCACCTTCGAAAGGAAGTTTTATATTTCCTGGGCCCAAGGCAGTTTCCTCATTTATTGTCTAATTAAAATCTTGTGGTCTTGTGTTCTTATTTGCAGGTAGTCCTTCCAAGACAAAAAGGAGTTCTTCGCAGTCAGCCTGATCTTTCTCTACGGTACGCGCACATCATCTCGACATTCTACAGGTATTCCTCCTAGCCCCAACCCTTATCTGTTTCTAAAAGGAACGAAACATTCCGAGTGAAACAACCTTGGCCCTACTTATGAGGGTCATCAATCCTCGCCA
The DNA here is from genome assembly GCA_018340775.1 of Taxus wallichiana var. yunnanensis. NCBI lineage: Eukaryota > Viridiplantae > Streptophyta > Pinopsida > Cupressales > Taxaceae > Taxus > Taxus wallichiana. The sequence continues at coordinate 686,093,839 of CM031239.1, forward strand.
TTAATAATGTCAATCTAAGGCTGGTGTCCGATGGATGTATGCATTAAGAGAAGAAAATCTTGGAAAGAAACTCCTTTAAACACAAACCAAACTTGCATAAAATAAAAGCACACATGCAGAAATTTAAATGCACACTTACAGAAATGTAAACACACTTGCATAAAGGAAATCACACTTCACACTTGCAGGAATAAAACACACTTGCATAAATTGAAATTGTTGAATGGGAAATAAGCAAAATTAAATGAAACACCTATAGGTTTACAACAGATTGAATTTTCACAATACGAAGATAAAAACAATACAACAGAATGAATTAAAGACAAATGAATAAACATAAACATAAATACAAAGATCCATCTTCCTTGGAATGAGTGGCTAGCTCATTCCTTGGAAGAGGATTTAAATCATACTTCTGAGATCTTAAAACTATAGAATATTTGAGAGGAAAGAATATATCTTTATTTCTTGGGAGAAAAGCATTACATATCTAAGTGTGGAAGGTTGCATTTATAATTCATGCATCCAACCAACTCCTTATTTTAGGAAATACAATTTGATCTTATCTTTATTTCAATCCTAACAACTAAGATCTCTATCTCCAAAAATATGGAGAGAGATATATTATTGAAGTCAAAGTCTTATCTCACTTATTTTAGGAAGATTTACTCCCAAATCTTCTCCTTACTTTTTAGTAACAAGAATCATAATGATTTTATTCCTCTAAATTATTGGAAGGAGGATTTTCCTCAAAATATGGTTTTGATCAAATACCTTTGTCATATTTTCCATTTGACTTTGTTGTTTTTTATTGTGGAACTTTTGACACTTGTCAAATACGCTTTTTCCTCGGAATGCAGTTCACTAAGAATTAGATTTCTCTTGATTGGTAAAACTTGTAGTAAATCTAAATGAGGTTTTTTTGAAACACATTGCTATGAACAAAAACCTCTCTCTTATTTTCCATTTGAATTTTCTATTTTGGTTTATTGAACTTTTAGTGCTTGTCTGATACACTTTTCCTCGGACTGCAGCTCACTAAAAGTTAGATATCTCTTCATTGGTAAAACCTGTAGCAAATATGAATGATTTTTGTTAAACACATTTATATGAACAAAAACCTCTCTCAGATTTTCCATTTGACTTTTCTATTTCTATTTATGGAACTTTTAGTGCTCATCTGATACACTTTTCCTCGAACTATAGCTCACTGAAAGTTAGATCTCTCTTCATTGGTAAAACCTATAGAAAATATGAATGATTTTTTTGCTAAACACATTGCTATGAACAAAAACCTCTCTTAGATTAACCATTAAAATCTCGATTTTTCACAATCCCTGAAAAGCGACATTCGTTGATGCAAGTTCCGGAACTAAAGTTGTCATTCCTTTTATGCAAGTTCCGGAACTAAATCTGCAAGTTCCAAAACTAAATATGATTTGTCCACAAATTGAAAGTTCTAGAACTAACTATCATTCAATTGATACAAGTTCTGGAACTAAATCTGTGAGTTATCGAACTAAACCTGCAAGTTCTGGAACTAATTCTGTGAGTTTTAGAACTAACTTTGTCAGTTCCATAGCTAACTTAAAACAGCTATAACTTTTGCATGCGACCTTGGATTGAGATGATTTTTTTTAGAACTTGCATAATTTTTGAGAGGAATTTTAATATGAAATCAGATCTGATTTTAAATGTACTATTCATGACCAATTCCACTTTTCTCAATACTAGCATTATCTTTCCTTTATGACCTACATACACAAGACATTGCATCTTTTCCCAAATAATCAATAGGATTAGTCAACAAAATAGATAACAAAATATATTTAAATAATAAACAAGATATATATCCTATATTCTATCTTAAGAAAACTATAAGTTCCTAGATTACATTTAAATTCACTTTCAAAGGTAACTTGGAAGGACAAAATAATGGTAATTTATGGCCAATTTATGGCCTCATCATTACCCCACACTTAATCTTATACCTGTCTTCATGCATTACATTATTATATCTTCTTAGATTCTTCTTCATATTGAGGACATGTTCTTTTGGATCTTCTTCTGCTGCTTTTGATTTCTTTCTTTTACAATCAGGTTCTTGTGTGGATCTCCTTCTATTGCTTTTGATATTCTTTCTTTTACAACAGGTTCTTGTGTGGATCTCCTTCTGCTACTTTTGATTTCTTTTCTTTTACAACAGGTTCTTGTGTGGATATCCTTCTATTGCTTTTGATTTTTTTCTTCTACAATAAGTTCTTATGTGGATCTCCTTTTGTTGATTTTGATATTCTTTATTTTACAATAGGTTCTTGTGTGGATCTCCTTCTGTTGTTTTTCATATTCTTTTCTTTACAACAGGTTCTTGTGTGGATCTCCTTCTGTTTCTTTTGATATTATTTTCTTTTACAGTAAGTTCTTGTGTGGATCTCTTTTTGTTACTTTTGATCTCTTTTATTTTACAGCAAGTTCTTGTGTGGATCTCCTTCAGTATGTCTCATATTTAAAATCAAAATGCATAGCTCATGCTTCTCCTTCTCTCCCACACCTAAACTCATGCATGTCCTCATGCATGTTGTTTATTTATGGCTGCCCATAAATTAGACTCAAAAATTTTTATTGCAAAGAGGTGCACATATTTTTCATATAAGTAGGGGAGATATGAATTTTATCTTGCCTTCCTTGGAAATCTTTAAAAGTGGATCTAGCTGTAATAAAAAACTTACAAGAAAGCTTAAAAATAAAATAGTAGAACAAAATAACTTGATCATACCTCTAGTTATCTTTGTCATCCTATTGTTAACATGGTCAAATAGTACCAAGAAGAAAGCCACCAGGTAACAGTTGATTTCCTTTGAAGAAGAGCTGCCTCGTTTTGCCTTTGATTGGCCAGCAAGTTGGTTTTCCAATCAAAGTTTTTTTTTTCCTTTGATTAGCTAGCAAGTTGGTTTTCTAATCAAAGCTTTTTTATTATTATTTTTTTACCTTTGATTAGCCAACAAGTTGTTTTTCCAATCAAAGATTTTTTTAATTTTTTTGCCTTTGATTGGCCAGCAAGTTGGTTTTCCAATCAAAGCTTTTTATTTTTTTTTTCTTTTTTGGGCTAAAATGATAGCATGAGAAGGATTAGAGAAAATTTGATCCATCATCAGACTATATTCATCAAAGTACAACTTGTGTAAAATAGGAAGCAATGTCTGAGATCTCATAAAAACCTTTTTTTGGCATACTTGGTAAGTCTAAGAAGATTCCAAAAATTGTGTAGACAATTTTTAGGTCTTTAATGCCCATCTTGAATTGTGCAATATCAAAATCACCATAGTAATCTTTAAAGCCTAGACTAGTGATCTCAAGAGATGGAGAGTTATTAAAAGAGAAAGTGAAGGTATCCATGGGTCCCTCCAAAATCTACATGCTCCTTGGTTGATATTGTTGGTGCTCTAAAATCTACATGTTGATATCAAGAACAACTCTAGAAATTCCTATAGATCTAGTCCTTAGATGTTAGTGTTATCCAAAAGGAGCCCCCTGCTTATTTTGGCTAACTTGTCTTCATTCTTTCCTTGTGCTTCAACTTCAATTTTTACACATTTCAATCACTCAAAGGATTCTGGAAATGGCTTCATTAGATAGGATTTTTCTTCCCCTTTCCAGAAAGGTAACATTTTCCTCCTAACTCCAAATATTTTGAAAGTTATGGCTCGACGGAGTTTTTTGGGGAAATTTTCCCTTGATAGGCCCGCATCCAATGAGAAGATGCCACATGGCGGTGGAGGTTGGGCTGGCAAAGTAAAGTTAAAAAATTCACCAAAGTGGGCAAAGGGTGCAAAGGAAAAACTGGCCCGCAGGCCCATGAAGGAGGATGGAGAAAAGTTTAGAAGGCCCATGGACCAACCGGAGGACGCCACGTGTCCTGTCAGTGGCGGGAATCGGGGCGCGAGGAAATTTTGGTTTTTTTCCAAAATTGCAAAAGGCACAAAGGAAAATGTTGAAGCACAAACCCGCAGTGAACCAAGAAGCGACACGTGGCAGTGGAGTGGTGGAGAGCGGGGAAATTTTGGGAAATTTTCCCAATGAAAAATCAAAGTGAAAAAGGTGAGGTTTGAGCCCGTGTTTCCATCAGCTAATGGGAAAGTGACATGTGGCAATGGAGCAGTGGGGTGCGGGGAATTTTTGGAAAATTTTCAAGTTTCAGCCCGCCAACCTGAATTTTGCCCTAAAATTGCCATTTTTGCCCTAAATCTTCAGAGGGGCATAACTTTCGATCCCGAGCTCAGATTTTCACGTTCTTTATATCATTGGAAATATGTTGAAATCCTCTACATGATGGAATCTTCAATTTTGATTTTTAATGGAGATTTGTGGAGAAAAATGGAAAAATGTATCTGGCATGTAAAAAACACAAAAACTACTCCAACCACCAAAATTAATGAAGTATGGGCCTCTGTTTTGCTCTGTAAAGCAATGTACTTGAAGTATGGGATTTTTTATGGAAACCCATCATTTTTAGGCCCATAAGATGAATCTTTTCAATGGTTGAAGTCCCAAATCAATTTCCTACATTTTCTTCTTTCTTCCATTCTGCTCCATGGTTAAAAGCCAATTTTGGCTCATTTGTAACGGTTGTTCTTTATTTCTGCTCTGCCCTCCCTTATTTTCTTTCCCAAGGTCAAAAATGGAGTTTGAACCTCCTCCCTTTCTCTGTAATGGTGTTTTTGTCTCTTACCTAGTAAAATGATGTTTTGTGTAAACTTCTGGAGCAATAAAAATTGTGTTTTGTGATGCATTTGTCCATCCTTGCTCGTTTTTCTTGTCTTCTTCTTGCGCCTCTTCATTGCAAGTATTTGTACATGTTTGAATGTTCATTATAGGTTTTGGAGTTGTGTTCATGGAGTTTTGAAAAAAATTGTGTGAAATTTATCCTTGGTTTTGTGATGCACTTGTCCATCCTTTCCATTGCTCACATCTTCTTGTTCCATGGTAGTTTTGATAGATGTTCAACATTTTCCTTCTCTAGTGTATCACCATTTTAGTGTAGGCTCTGTTTTTCCCTCTTTTCTCTCTCTCTCTATCTCCTTGACATAGTTAGATTAGGATTAGATTAGCTTTCCTGCACAAGAATAGCTTGTGGCAGGTAGTTTAGGAAGAGGACCCAGCCTTCTCTAGAGAGCTTTCCCCATTTGCAAAGGTCCCACACTTTTAGAAAGCTCAATGTTGTGCATTCACACCAAATGACATTGCCTTAGAAAAGAAGATCCATAGGTCATTTTTGGGGTGTTGTGAATTTTCACTAACAGTTTTGCCATGCCCAGTGGGACCTTAGAGGTATTCCACTTCATCTTTTGTAGGTTGGTGTGTTCCTGTTAAGATTTCAGCCTTTGAAGGCAATTACAAACACATCTGGTGACTCCATCTGGTAAACAACCCATCTCTGAAGTTGTAGACCTTCCTTTTCATTCATTTTCATTCATTATTCCTTCCATCTCTTACATATTTTTTCATCCCATGAAGTTGTGCAATCATGACTTCATTTCCATCATGGAATTCACATTTACAACAACAGTGCCATCCAAATCCACCTCCAACATGCTTTACAACTCCTTCAAATCAGCATTTTAAGTAGATTCAAGATCAGCATGCATACCCATATGAGTAGCAGTGCCAAAATCAGTTTGGCTATGGTTCTTTCTAAGAGCAGGGGTATGCATACAATGAAGAAAATCAAATGCAAGATGTTGATTTGTTGGAGAAAATCTAAAAAATGGAGATTGGCATGGTGCAATCCAAGGGCTCAAACACAAATGAAAGCATTTGGAATCGGTTTTGGAGCACCTTGTCCATGGGTGGGACCTTTTCCAAGGCATTACAGCCCTCAAGAGAAGCTTGACTTCATGATTACAACGCTGCCATTACTTGTAAAGTGGACTGAGGGAATAAAGGTGTATGAGAGGAGTATTTAGAAACCTTATCAGTGGGTAAGCACACCATCTCATACTCTTTCTTTTCCTCTTTCTCAATCTGTATCATTTCAGTCAGTGTCAAGCTTCAAGTTTCCCATATGTTGCCCCAAATGTTGATCCCATTTCTCCATCTCCTAGTCTTCCACCTCATCTCAATTCTTCTGTCCTTTTCCCTTCCAAATCCAAATCCCCTCCACAAGAGAAAAAAGAAATACCTTCCACTCCAAGGAAACAAGAAGTTTCATCTCTTCCACCACCACAAACAAATGAAAAAATGGTTGAGTCACAACCCACCCCTCCTCTTGCATTCCCAAATCCATGTTGGGAAGAAGAAATTGCAAAAATCAGTCATGAAGGATAGCAAGAGGAAGAACCAAGCAAAGAAGGAATGATTAAGAGCTTAGTAAGTTTTTCTCTTAGATATGGGATTGAGAAAATTTGTTTACTGGTGAAGCCTACAGAGGAGGTAAAGGTTGAAGAACAAGTGGTGGTTAGGACTGATTTTGTTGTAGCAAAAGAAGAGAAAAAAGAAGAGGTAGATCAAAATCAATTTTCTCATAATGTAGTGTCCATGTTGGCACTCTACTTGAAGAAGATGTTGATCCAATTCAAGTTGCACAATCAGCCATGGAAGAGGAAAGCTCTAAAAGAGATCTTGCAGCCCCAACTTGTCCTCTAGAGCAGCAGATTAAAGAGTTTGACTTGACAAACTTCTTGATAGAGGAAGATTTCAATCAAAAGCAAGATTGCCTTCAAGTAGAGAGGAAGGAGAAGCTGCTCCAAATCCAAAAGAAGAGGAGCACATTCTAGCTGTGGGGGAGAAAAGTGCAGATCCAAAAGCTTTGAGTACAAAGCACGCTATAGAAGAACCTTCAGTTATTATTTCTACTTCATCTCTCTCGAGTTCTAGTGCTGAAGAAGAGTTTGATATCTCAAACTCAATGTTGGAGGATGAAAGAAACCATGGTGATCAAGTTACAGATCAAGAGAACACCATGGGAGAGGTTGAACATTTGTAGCAAGACAACAATGAGGTAGTTTATCTGTCAGATTTGGAGGACTGTTTTGATGAAGAGGAACCGGTTGAAATCACACCATTTTCTCCTTCATCATCCACATTCCAAACACTTGAGCCTATTTTCATGGAGGAGAAATTTCATTTGTAGCAGCCTACATCTTATAGCAGCTCTTTGGAATCAAGATTGGAAGATTTAAATCTTCCATGTTCTTCATTAGAGGAAGGAAAACAACAGAAGAGTTCCATCATTTCTTCCACACCATCCATTCAAGAAGGTCTACAAGAAGACTCCATTTTTGGAGTTGAAAATCAGAGCTATGGGCATATCAAATGGATCAGACCTTGCCCAATAAGGTATTTGGCTTCATTGGAGCCAAAGGAGAAGTCACAACCAGTCATGTTTGCTTCTAAGCATGAGGATGAGCTACAAAGTACCAAGGATCAGCTGTCATACCTCTTCAATCCAAATGCAGAGCAACTAAAAGAGGTATTCAATTTTCTTTCAGCTAACACCTTGCTAATTTTGGTAGAAGACCAACTTCTTGTTGATTTTCCACTCATCCAAGCAACCATACTCAGCTCCAAATCATTTGCATGGCTACCAATTTTGAAGAAAGGAAGATATTTTGCACAACCAATTGCAAGGTTTGTTTAGCCCACCTTTTCTTCCAATTAGAGTAGAGTAGGTAGGTTTTGCTTTCAGCATAAGAAGTGCTTGTGCACACTCTGCATGTTCCATTTAGAGCATGTATGATTTTCAGTTTTATACATAATTGTTTGGTGTTGTTTTGGTTGCTCTTGCACAGTCCATTTAGTGGTTTTTGGTGAGGATCAATTTTAGTTCAGTGGGTTTCCAAGTGGCTCAGAGGTCAAATTTTCATAGTTCATATTAGAATTGGTTATCAAGCTTGACTCCATGCCCAATGGATGCTTCAAAGGCCATTGATCATTCATCTAGCAGGCAGATGACCCCTGAGAGTCACCAAATTGTTATCCAAAATGAGCCCCTGCTTATTTTGGCTAACTTGCCTTCATTCTTTCCTTCCTTGTGCTTCAACTTCAATTTTTACACATTTCAAGCACTCAAAGGATTCTAGAAATGGCTTCATTAGATAGGATTTTTCTTCCCCTTTCCAAAAAGGTAAAATTTTCCTCCTAACTCCAAATATTTTGAAAGTTATGGCTCGATAGAGTTTTTTGGGGAAATTTTCCCTTGACAGGCCCGCATCCAATGAGAAGATGCCACGTGGTGGTAGAGGTCGGGCCGGTGGAGTGAAGTTAAAAAAATTCCAAAGTGGGCAAAGGGCGCAAAGGAAAAAACCAGCCCATGAGGCCCGCGGAGGAGGATGGAGAAAATTTTAGAAGGCTCGCGGACCAACTAGAGGATGCCACGTGTCCTGTCAGTGGTGAGAATCAGGGGCATGGAGGAAATTTTGGTTTTTTTCCAAAATTGCAAAAGGCACAAAGGCAAATGTTGAAGCGCAAACCTGTGGGTGAACCAGGAAGTGACACGTGGTAGTGGAGCGGTAGAGTGCGGGGAAATTTTGGGAAATTTTCCCAATGAAAAATCAAAGTGAAAAAGGCAAGGTTTGAGCCCACATTTCCATCAGCTAATGGGAAAGTGACATGTGGCAGTGGAGTAGCGGGTGTGGGGAATTTTTTGGAAATTTTCCCAAATTCAAAAAATGGAAAATTTTCAAGTTTCAGCCCGCCAACCCAAATTTTGCCCTAAAATTGCCATTTTTGCCCTAAATCTTCAAAGGGGCATAACTTTCGATCCCGAGCTTGTATTTTCACGTTCTTTATATCATTGGAAAGATGTTGAAATCCTCTACACGATGGAATCTTAAATTTTTATTTTTGATGGAGATTTGTAGGAGAAAAATGGAAAAATGTATCTGGCATGCAAAAAACATAGAAAATGACTCCAACCACCAAAATTAATGAAGTATGGGCCTCTGTTTTTCTCTGTAAAGAAATGTACTTTGAAGTATGGGATTTTTATGGAAACCCATCATTTTTAGGCCCATTAGATGAATCTTATCGGTGGTTGAAGTCCCAAATCAATTTTCCCACATTTTCTCCTTTCTTCCATTCTGCTCGATGGTTAAAAGCCAATTTTGGCTCATTTGTAATGGTTGTTCATTCTTTCTACTCTGCCCTCCCTTCTTTTCTTCCCTAGGGTCAAAAATGGAGTTTGAACCTCCTCCCTTACTGTAATGGCATTTTTTTCCTCTTACCAGTAAAATGATGTTTTGTGCAAACTTATGGAGCAATAAAAATGTCTTTTGTGATGCATTTGTCCATCCTTGCTTGTTTTTTTTCTTGTCTTCTTGCCTCTCTTCATTACAGGTTTTGGAGCTATGTTCATGGAGTTTTGGAACATTTTTTGTGTGAATTTTATCCTTGGTTTTGTGATGCACTTGTCCATCCTTTCCATTTCTCACCTCTTCTTGTTCCATGGCAGTTTTGATAGATGTTCAACATTTTCCTTCTCTAGTGTATCACCATTTTAGTGTAGCCTTTGTTTTTCCCTCTTTTCTCTCTCTCTATCTCCTTGGCATAGTTAGATTAGGATTAGATTATCTTTCCTATACTAGAATAGCTTGTGGAAGGTAGTTTAAGAAGAGGAACCATCCTTCTCTGGAGAGCTTTCCCCATTTGCAAAGGTCCCACACTTTGGGAAAGCTCAATGTTGTGCATTCACACACAATAACATTACATAAGTCATTTTGGGGGTCTTTGTGAATTTGCACTAATAGTTAGTACGCAAAAACTTCTTTCCTTGATATTCACCATAATTTCTTCTTAGCGTTATACAAGCATATACAAAAATAAAGAAATTGAAAGACATGAAAACAAATTTTTCTAATGGATATGGTTCAAGGATTGAATTTTATTATGGGATGAAAAACTAATTTGGATGGGCTGATTTATGAGTGGGTTTTTATTTTGGCTCTAATGAAATCCCTGAAGATGGATGGAGTTAATTAGAAATGCTATCAATTCATTATTACAAACTAGATAAGCCATTTTTTGAATAAGGTTAAGTGTAATAAGATCATAGAGCTATTAGTTGATACAAGGGGAAATAGTGGTGGTTATCAAGAATGGCATATGATATTTCATCAACTGGATCTACTTCCAGATTCAATATCATATTCTACTATTTTTTTATTTGAATTATTTGTTCATACCATTATACCTTCTTGATCAAACATCACAATCATTTTTCTTATACACAGAGTTAGTTTGTGGGGAGATATTTACAATTTAATATTCCTAATTACAGAAATAAAATTCTAAACAAACTACTTACCGAATTCTTCTTGTCACATAATTGCTATAAGGTATTCTACTATTACTAGAATATTATTATAAAGAAATCTGAATGTCCTAATAACACCGTGTCCCAAGAAATAGTGCTAAAATGATGACGGTCGTCAATCTTCGCCATTAATAATGTCAATCCAGGGCTAGTGTCCGATGGCTGTATGCATTAAGAGAAGAAGATCTTGGAAAACAACTCCTTTAAACACAAACCAAACTTACATAAAATAAAAGCACACATGCAGAAATTTAAATGCACACTTGCAGAAATGTAAACACACTTGCATAAAGGAAATCACACTTCACACTTGTATAAATAAAACACACTTGCATAAATTGAAATTGTTGAATGGGAAATAAGCAAAATTAAATGAAACACCTGCAGGTTTACAACAGATTGAATTTTCACAATACGAAGATAAAAACAATACAATAGAATGAATTAAAGAAAAATGAATAAACATAAACATAAATACAAAGATCCATCTTCCTTGGAATGAGTGGTCAGCTCATTCCTTGGAAGAGGATTTAAATCATACTTTTGAGATCTTAAAACTACAGAATATTTGAGAGGAAAGAACAAATCTTTATTTCTTGGGAGAAAAGCATTACATATCTAAGTGTGGAAGGTTGCATTTATAATTCATGCATCCAACCAACTTCTTATTTTAGGAAATACAATTTGATCTTATCTTTATTCCAATCCTAACAACTAAGATCTCCATCTCCAAAAATATGGAGAGAGATATATTATTGAAGTCAAAGTCTTATCTCACTTATTTTAGAAAGATTTACTCCCAAATCTTCTCCTTACTTTTCGGTAACAAGAATCATAATGATTTTATTCCTCTACATTATTAGAAGGAGGATTTTCCTCAAAATATGATTTTGACCAAATATCTTTCTTGGATTTTCCATTTGACTTTGTTGTTTTTGATTGTGGAACTTTTGACGCTTGTCAAATACGCTTTTTCCTCAAACTGCAGTTCACTAAAAATTAGATTTCTCTTGATTGGTAAAATATGTAGTAAATATGAATGAGGTTTTGTTAAACACATTTCTATGAACAAAAACCTCTCTCATATTTTCCATTTAACTTTTCTATTTTTGTTTATGGAACTTTTAGTGCTCGTTTGATACACTTTTCCCTGACTGCAGCTCACTAAAAGTTAGATATCTCTTCATTGGTAAAACTTGTAGTAAATATTAATGAGGATTTTTTAAACACATTTCTATAAACAAAAATCTCTCTCATATTTTCCATTTGAATTTTCTATTTCTATTTATGGAACTTTTGGTGCTCATCTGATACACTTTTCGTCGGACTACAACTCACTAAAAGTTAGATCTCTCTTCATTGGTAAAACTTGTAGAAAATATGAAGGATTTTTTTGTTAAAAAATTGTTATGAACAAAATCCTCTCTCAAATTTACCATTTGAATTTTCTATTTCTATTTATGGAACTTTTAGTGCAAATCAATGCACTTTTCCTCAAATTGCAGCTCACTAAATTTAGATCTCTTCATTGGTAAAACCTATAGCAAATCCGAATGAGACTTCTATTAAACAAATTGCTAAGAATAAAAACCTCTATAAATTTTACCATTGGAATCTCTGATTTTTCACAATCCTTCAAAAATTGTCATTCCGTTGATGTAAGTTTTGGAACTAAAGTTGTCATTCCTTTTATGCAAGTTCCGAACTAAATCTGCAAGTTCTAGAACTAAATATGATTTTTCCATGAATTGAAAGTTCCAGAAATAACTGTCATTCAATTGATACAAGTTCTAGAACTAAATCTGTGAGTTCCGGAACTAAACCTGCAAGTTCCGGAACTAATTATGTGAGTTCTAGAACTAACTCTATGAGTTCCGGAACTAACTCTGCGAGTTCATGCCTAACTTAAAACACTATAACTTTTGCATGCGACCTCAGATTGAGATGATTCTTTGTTTTGAACTTGCATAATTTTTTGAGAGGAATCTAAATATGAAATCATATCTGATTTTAAATGTATTGTTCATGATCAATTCTACTTTTCCCAATACTAGCATTATCTTTCCTTTATGGCCTACATACACAAGACTTTGCATCTTTTCCCAAATAATCAATAGGATTAGTCAACAAAATATTTCTAAATAATGAACAAGATATATATCCTATATTCTATCTTAAACAAACTATAAGTTCCTAGATTACATTTAAATTCACTTTCAAAGGTAACTTGGAAGGACAAAATAATGGTAATTTATGGCCAATTTATGGCCTCATCACCTACCCATGACATGACCTTACTACTTGGACTTGAAACATTGTTTCTAACCTATGACCTCATGTGCTCGCTATAACTTAATACTCTATTACCCATGTTGTTTGACCTAATAACCTTACTTTGCCTATTGTCATGATGTTTATCCCGACTTTACCTTTGGTGTATCGGAACATACCTAAATGTTCCTACACATGACCAATGTTGTGCTTCCTGACCATATCCTATACCTTGGATACCGGAGTCACATCACTTTGTTTGGTTAAACCTATCGACCTTAGACGATGTAGAGTTTACATGCTCTTCAACCTAGTACCATGCTTGCGGTTTATACGTGTGTGTGTATTTGACTGCTCCTACCTTTGACCCCGACCCATTACCTTGATTACACTGATTGAACCTTTACCCCATTAACCCCATTATCCACCTTCCTCTTCATCATATCCACCTTTATCAAACCACTCATGGATTAATTTTCTACCTCATTCATTCCTAGTTTGAGGGGGATCACCTTCACCCACACATGGGGCACCCACATCTTATTTTTTCCAGTGTTGCTTACCAATACAAGCCACACAACAAAAAGGGAAAAATTTAAACACCAAAAGTGGGTCACACTCCCCTTAGTCCCTGATCGGATAACCAACTTAAACATGGGCACCTAACCATGGCCCCCTTTCAACCTACATTAATAATTAATTTAATTAATTAAATTAAATTAAATACCCATCCTCACAATATCCATTATTTTATTATCTTAATTGACCTAATTTCCACCTCACCTAGACATCTCATCTAGCCACCTCACCCTAGACCTATTCTTGGCATGTTTCCATAACTAACAATAATTAAGTCTTAGTTACCTTAATGAGCTAATATTTGGTCTAACCCTAAAATCAATCCCTAAAATCTCTCTAACCACATTCCCACCCATTAGAAAGGAAGATTCCATTCTGATCCACGAGAACCAAAATAATTAGGCCCAAGAAATTAGAAATATCTACCCATTTTATTTAACCTAGGGAATCCCACCTTAATCGATATTAGTTACCCCTAAACCGATGCCGGTCAACCTGAAACCATCGTCGGTTTCCATTTATTCACCTAAGCAACCTTGTTTTTGGGTTAGCACATTCTAAGAGCAAGAAGGAAGAAAGGGAGAGTGTATGTAAGAAAAACCATTCTTTTCACATACCCAAACATCCATAGCTAGCACCAAGACAGATCTAGAAGCATTGGCACTCTCAGTAACATTCCAGAAAGCGTCACTACTACACCAAGCTCCATTCCATCAACCAATCATCACCACCACCCAACCATTAGAACCACAACATTGGTAAGTGTTTTATCATTAATCATTTCCATTCTTATTCTATTCATAGATTTGTTATCATTTGATCCATATCGATCCAAAATAACTCTACTTCATTAGAAATAGTCAAGCATAAAGAAGGAAAAAATTAAATAGATGTTCTATCTTTGTAACAAGACCGCCACACTGATGTAGGGTGCAAAGTTATAAAACCACCAAATATAGGCGAGAGGCGGCTGATCTGGGACTCACACTGCATAGGCGGCGAAGTCTCCGCCATTATGGAAAACAAAATTTGAAATGAATAACCTCTGAATTTGAAAGGATGTTTGTTTCTCATCTCCTTCATGACCTTTCCCATTCTCCAATTCATAGGAGGACATGAGAAAGGCTATAAATACATGATTGTAGAAGTGTAGAAGGCATCGAAGCATGAGAGTGAGCAAGAAGTCTTAGTGCTGGAAATTGTATTGTTGTAGAAGAAAGGAGTGTTGAGACAGAGAAAGAAAGTAATTGAAAGGAAGTGTTGAGATATTATCTACTTCCCTTTCATACTTATTGTAAATTATGTACTTGTTGATTTGAATTGGCCAATAGAAGTGGGAAGAAAGAGCAATTGCCCTTCCCGACTGGTTTTTCCTCCATTGGATTTTTTCCAGGATAAAATTGTTGGTGTTATGAACTTATATTCTTTCCTTTACTACAATTGTTGATTCTAAGCACAATAATAATTCATTCACTAGCTATCTCTATTATTTTCTAATAGAAAGTAAACAACAATGATTAATTGTGATTTTGTGAATAATTCCAAAGTTGAAGAGTTTACAGATCATTTTGGTATCAGAGCTAACAAGTATCCAGGAATGTGGTATTTCATTTTTGAATTTGTATGATAAAGTGATAAGATCTAAAGGTTAAGAAACCTTACCTTGTGATCCAGATATTTCTACAAAGAAGTGGAAATAGAGAATTCATGGAGAAATGGAGGAAGAGAACTTGGTCTGTAGAATCAAGATGTTGGAGACCATGATGAATAAGATGTTTATAAGGCAAGAGGAACTTGCAAATTTGCAAAAGATAGCTTCCATCAAGAAAGACTCCATCGACACGGTGGTTTGAGGCTTAGCCAAAAAATTTGGTATAGGCAAGGGCCACCATGAGGAAGATTATGGAGAAGAGCATGAAGAAGAGACTTCTAACATAAGAGAAAAGGTAAAATCTAAACATGCTCCTTTTAAAGTTGAGACTAAAGTCAAAATCAAAATATTTGAAGGACAAGTAGATGCAGAGTTACTTGATAAATGGTTGAAATAGTTAGAAGTCTATTTTAGCATCCATAATGTCACTGAGGCACAAAGGATCACCTTTGCACGTCTCAAAATGGAGGGACATGCTCTAGTTTGGTGGGAAACTCATCTAACTACTTGTGAAAAGAAGAAGCATCCTATTGTGAAGTCTTGGCAATAATTTAAGGAATTACTTAGAGCTAACTTCTATCCTATTGGCCATAAAACTGACCAAATGATTAAATGGCATTATTTTAGACAAGTCAAGTGGTCAAAGTTGCAGGACTATACTATGGAGTTTCGAAGGCAATCCATGTTGCTAAACATCAATTTGGAGGATGAGGATATTCTAACCAAGTACTTTAGAGGACTTCACACTCACCTTCGAAGAAAAGTCATCTCCACAAAGCCAAAGGATCTCAATGAAGCATGTGTACAGGAATACTACATAGATGATGAGAAAAAGCAAGGAGAAGAAGAGCTGAGGGTAAAGCAGTCGAAAAATCAGTAGAAAAAAGATTATGGGAAAACAAATAACAAGAGTAAGTGGAAAGGAAAAGGTAAACAAGATACCACTACTTTAAATACTTGTAAAGATCCGAAGAATTTTTGTAAGAATTGTGATATCAATGGTCATATTGACGCTACATGTTGGAAGTTGCATCCAGAGTTATATCCAAAGAACTAGACCAAGGACTCTAAGAATTCCATGACAACTGTAAAGACAGAAGGGATGTGGAAATCAAAGATGACTCTGATGTAGATGAAAGGCTCAGATGCATGGCCACCAACATGGATAGCGAAGAGGAGATGAGAAGACTATTCCATATCAAGAGAACTAAGCTAAATGCTTTGGTTGATATCAGCTCTCAATCTAACTTGATTTATGAGGTAATTGTGAAAAAGCTTGGTCTTGAGACTTATGACCATCCGCACCCTTATCCTTTGGGTTAGGTGAAGAAGGATGTTGAAATTTAGGTAACAAGAAGATGTAAGGTCAAGTTTGGGATAAATTCCCAATATATAGATGTTTTTGAAGCTGACATTATTCCACTTGATGATTTTGATGTTGTATTTGGAAGTCCTTACTTGTATGTTAGGGATGTTATATTTATGAGAAGAGAAAACTGGTACAGATGGGTCAAAGATGGGATCAACTACAACATCCAGGCACACCAACGTAAGACACGGGTTACTATGGTAAGTGCTAATCGTTGTTACAAGATCACAGCACCCCTGGATGTAGGTCAGTCTTCTAGGTTGACCATACTATCATCCAGTGTGATTGCATAACATTAAATCCTTTCTCCAGGTGTGGGACCTGTAAAATGAGAAAGGAATCTCCAGAGAAGGCTGCTTCCTACTCCTAAACTACCTGCCATAAGCTATTCTAGTGCAGGAAAGCTAATCTAATCCTAATCTAACCATGCCAAGGAGACAGAGAGGGAGAGAGAAAGGAAAAGAACAAAAATCCTACACTAAAACGGTGATACACCAGAGAAGGAGAATGTTGAACATCTATCAAAAATGCGCCATGGAACAAAGAGAGGTGAGCAATGGGAAGGATGGACAGATGCATCACAGGTCCAAGGATAGATTTCACACAGAAAATGTCCCAAAACTCCATGAACACAGCTCCAGACCTGCAATGAACATTCAAATGTGCACAAATACCTGTAATGAAGAAAGGCAAGAAGAAAACAAGCAAAGAACGAGCAAGGATGGACAGATGCATCACAAGACATGTTTTTTGTTGCTCCAGAAGTTTTCACAGAACATCATTTCATTAGTAAAAGGCAAAAAATGCCATTACAGAGCAGGGAGGAGGTTAGAACTCCATTTTCAACCCTGGAGAAGAAAAGAAGGGAGGGCTGAGTAGAAAAGATGAACCACTGTCTTTTTTTAAAATGAGCCAAATCTGGCTTTTACATTGCATGGGTCGAGCCTAGGAGAGAGAAACGTGGGAAAACATGCAAGCCCATTCCTCATTGACTACAGATGCATTAAAATGGCATGGGGAACCTTACAAACCCATACCCTGTCATTTTGACTGAATTACAGGGGAATGCGACCCATTCTGCATTAAACTGTCAACATCTGAAATGTCACTTCTGGCCATGAACACGTGTCAGAGCTGTTTCTCAATTTTCTCTCTCCATACTACACCAAAATTCAATATTAACCCTAGAACACGTAGATAATTTCATAAGCTTTCCGTTGATATAAAGAACGTGCAAATCCGAGCTCTGGATCGAAAGATATGTCGATCTGAAGATTTAGGGCACGAAACAGGCCAAAACGGATTTTGAAATCTTTTCCCGCGCTGCCACCTGGACGACACGTGTCAAGCGCTGATTGGATGCATAATTATCTCTCCTTCCCTATCCCATGGGTTTTCCTACTTCATTGGACACGTGTCCTCTTTTTATTGGCTTGGGTCAGTGCTTGAAACCTCACCCTTTGACTTTTGGACTTTCTCCCTTGTGACACGTGTCGTGATTTGATTGGTTCTCGGGCCTGCCGGATTTTCGCGCCCTTCGCATCCATTTGTCCCAGATGTCCCAAACTGTTTGGGACAAAAACTCCCGATCCACCTAAAATGGGCTTCCTTGTCCCTCATTCGGCCTGATGACACGTGGCATTGCTTGATTGGCTTTCGGCTCCTTCGGCTATCCGCATCCCACGCGTCCCTTTGTCCCACTTGTCCCGGACTGCTTGGGACAAATTCTTCCAATTCACCCGATTCGGCCGGTTCGCATCCTCACGGCTCAAATGTCCTGAACTGCTTAGTGCGAAAGTTCTCCTTTTCAGCCGATCTAGGTGGTTCGTGTCCTTAGCGTCCATTTGTCCCAAATGTCCCAGAACAGTTAGTCGATTTTCTTCTCCTTCGGCCGAACCGGCTTTCCACGTCCCACGCGTCCCGATGGCCCGGATGTTTCTTTGCCCTGCAGACTACCTGGTGCCCTTTCGGCCGATTCGCGCCCCGACGTCCCAAATGTCCCAACTACTTGCGAGGACTAGGACTTAGCCAATTTCACAATTTTCTCCTGAATCAATCTACTTGCTTGGGAACTTGAGAATTCTGATGCATGTTATCAAATTAACCCTGGGGGGTGAATTTGGATAACAATTGGCGACTCAGCGGGGTTACCTGCCTGCTAGGTAGAAGATTAGTGGCCTTTTAGCAATCCATTGGGCATGGAGTCATAAGCAATAACCTGAAACCAACCTGATATCTGAACTTTGAAAACCTCCCTCTGAGCTACTTGGAAACCCACTGAAATGGAGTCGTTCTCACCAAAATGCCACTGAAATGGACTGTGCAAGAGCAAAACCAGCACCACAAAAACTATGTACAGAACTGAAAATCATACATGCTCCAAATGGAACATGCAGAGTGTGCACAAGCACTTCTTCTACTAAAAGCAAACCTATCTACTCTACTCTAACTGGAAACAAAGGCAAGCTAAACAAACCCTGCAATTGGTTGTGAGAAATAGCTTCCCTTTCTCAAAAGTAGCAGCCATGCAAATGATTTGGAGCTGAGTATGGCTGATAGGATAAGTGGAAAATCAACAAGAAGCTAGTATTCTACCCAAATCATCAAGGTGTCAACTGAAAACAAATCCAATACCTCTTTTAGTTTCTCTGCATTTGGATTAAAGAGGTATGACAGCTGATCCTTGGTACTTTGTAGCTCACCCTCATGCTCAGAAGCAAGCATGACTGGTTGTGGCTTCTCCTTTGACTCCAATGAAGCCAAATACCTGATTGGGCAAGGTCTGATCTATTTGATATGCCCATAGCTCTGATTTTCAACTCCAAAAATGGAGTCTTCTTGCAGACCCTCTTCAATGGATGGTGTGGAAGAAATGGTGAAATTCCTCTGTCTTTTCTCTTTCTCCAATGAAGAACATGAAAGATTAAAATCTTCCAATCTTGATTCCGAAGAGCTGTTATAAGATGTAGGCTGCTGCAAATGAATGTTCTCCTTCATGACAGTAGACTCAAGTGTTTGGAAGATGGATGATGAAAGAGAGAATGCTGGAAACTCAACCGGCTCTTCTCCATCAAAATAGTCTTCCAAATCTGATAGATAAACTGCCTCATGGCTGTCCTGCTGTAAATGTTCAACTTCTTCCATGGTGTCCTCTTGATCTATAACTTGACCACCATGGTTTCTTTCTTCCTCCAACATTGAGTTTGAGAGGTCAAACTCCTCTTCAGCATTGGAACTTGAGAGAGGTGAAGTAGAAAGAAGAACTGAAGGTTCTCCTGTAGCCTGTTTCGTGCTCAAAGCCCTTGGATCTGCAACTTTCTCCTCCATAGCTAGAATGTGCTCCTCTGCTGCTGGATTTGGAGCAGCTTCTCCTTCCTCCAATGTTCGAAGACAATCTTGCTCTTGAATGAACTCCTCCTCCAGCATGAAGTTTGTCAAGTCAAACTCTTCAATCTGCTGCTCTAGAGGACAAGTTGGGACTGCAAGAACTTCTTCTGCTGCAACAAAATCAGCCCTGACCACCATTTGTTCAACCTTAGCCTCTTCTGCAGGCTTAACCATCAAGGGGATCTTTGTTATCCCAAATTTGGCAGCCCAACTCCTCAAGTTGTCTGTCATTTCTTTTCTGTTGGGCTCCTCTTCTTGCTGTCCTTCATGGCCGATCTTTGCAATTTCTTCTCCCCCACATGGAATTGGGAATGCAAGAGGAGGGATGGGTTGTAACTCAACTGATTTTACAATTTTTTGTGGTGGTGGAGGAGGTGAAACCTCTTGTTTCTTTGGAGTGGAAGGTATTTCATTTAGCTCTTGTGGAGGGGATGACTGTTTGGAAGAAAAAAGGAAAGAAGAATTGAGGTGTGGTGGAAGACTGAGAGGTGGAGAAATGGATTCAACACTTGGGACAGCAGATGGAGAGTTTAGAATTTGCAAGTCCAAATGAGATGATGCTGCTTGAGTAATGGGAAGAGAAAAACCAGATGATGGTGTAGAACTTACCCATTGACAAGGTTGTTCAACAACAAGTGTATAGGCCTCTATCTCTGTTGTCCATTGTGCAAGTTGGGGCAGCATCTTCATCATGAAGTCTAGCTTCTCCTGAGGGCTGAAGTGTCTTGGAAAAGGGCCTCCCCATGGACAGGGTGCTCTACAACCGATTCCAAATGCTTTCATTTGTGCTTGAGCCCTGGACTGCACCATCTTTACCTCCATCTTTTGGATTTTCTCCAACAGACCAGCATCTTGGATCTGATGGTCTTCATTATATGCATACTCTTGCTCTTGGAAAGCTCCATAGCCAAACTGACTTTGGCACTGCTGCTCATATGGGTATGCATACTGATCTTGAATCTGCTCAAAATGTTGATTTGGAGGATTTGTAAAACATGTTGGAGGTGGAATATACTGCTGTTGTTGAAAATGTGAAATCCATGATGGAAATGAAGTCATGATTGCACAACTTCATGGAATGGAAAAGAATGAAAGAGATGGAAAGAAATATGGAAGGAAATGGATGGAAAACGGGTCTACAACTTTAGAAATGGGTTGCTGATCAGATGGAGTCGCCAGATGTGTTTGCAAGTGCCTCCAAAGGCTGAAATTTTCACAGGAACACACCAACCTGCAAAAGATGAAGTGGAAGACCTCTAAGGTCCCACCGGGTGTGCCAGAACTATTGTTGCAAGATCACAGCACCCCTGGATGTAGGTCAGGCTTCTAGGTTGACCATACTATCATCCAGTGTGATTGCATAACATTGAATCCTTTCTCCAGGTGTGGGACCTGTAAAATGAGAAAGGAATCTCCAGAGAAGGCTGGTTCCTACTCCTAAACTACACCGCCATAATCTATTCCAAGAGGCAAGCTAATCTAATCCTAATCTAACCATGCCAAGGAGACAGAGAGGGAGAAAGAAAGGAAAAGAACAAAAAGCCTACACTAAAACGGTGATACACCAGAGAAGGAGAATGTTGAACATCTATCAAAACTGCCATGGAACAAAGAGAGGTGAGCAATGGGAAGGATGGACAGAGATGCATCACAGCCCAAGGATAGATTTCACACAGAAAATGTCCCAAAACTCTATGAACACAGCTCCAGACCTGCAATGAACATTCAAACGTGCACAAATACCGTAATGAAGAAAGGTAAGAAGAAAACAAGCAAAGAACGAGCAAGGATGGACAGATGCATCACAAGACACGTTTTTTTTGCTCTCAGAAGTTTTCACAGAACATCATTTCATTAGTAAAAGGAAAAAAATGCCATTACAGAGTAGGGAGGAGGTTAGAACTCCATTTTCAACCCTGGAGAAGAAAAGAAGGGAGGGCTGAGCAGAAAAGATGAACCACTGTCTTTTTTTTTTATATGAGCCAAATCGGCTTTTACATTGCATATAAGGTTGAGCCAGAGAGAGAAACGTGGGAAAACGTGAAAGCCCATTCCTCATTGACTACAGATGCATTAAAATGGTATGGGGAGCCTTACAAACCCATACCCTATCATTTTGACTAGAATTATAGGGGAATGCGACCCATTTTGCATTAAATCTGATCACTGAAATGTCACTTCTGGCCATGAACACGCGTCAGAGCCATTTCTCAATTTTCTCTCTCCAAACTACACCAAAATTCAAGATTAACCCCTAGAAACACGTAGATAATTTCATAATCTTTTCGTTGATATAAATAACATGCAAATCTGAGCTCTGGATCGAAAGATATGTCGATTTGAAGATTTAGGGCACGAAACAGGCCAAAACAGATTTTGAAATCTTTTCCCGCGCTCTGCCACCTGGACGACACATGTCAAGCACTGATTGGATGCATAATTATCTCTCCTTCCCTGTCCCATGGGTTTTCCTGCTTCATTGGACATGTGTCCTCTTTTAATTGGCTCGGGTCAGTGCTTGAAACCTCGCCCTTTGACTTTTGGACTTTCTCCCTTGTGACACGTGTCGTGATTTGATTGGTTCTCGGGCCTGCCGGATTTTCGCACCCTTAACGTCCATTTGTCCCGGATGTCCCAAAATGTTTGGGACAAAAACTCCCAATCTACCCGAAATGGGCTTCCTTGTCCCTCATTCGCCGATGACACGTGGCGTTGCTTGATTGGATTGGCTTTCGGCTCCTTTGTCCCACGCGTCCCTTTGTCCCACTTGTCCTGGACTGCTTGGGACAAATTCTTCCGATTCACCTGATTCGGCCGGTTCGCATCCTCACGGCTCAAATGTCCCGAACTGCTTAGTGCAAAAGTTCTCCTTTTCAGCCGATCCGGGCGGTTCACATCCTTCACGCCCATTTGTCCCAAATGTCCCCAAAGCGCTTAGTCGATTTTCTTCTCCTTCTGGCCAAACCGGTTTTCCGTGTCCCACGCGCCCCAATGGCCCTGGATGTTTCTTTACCCCGCAGATTGTCCGGCGCCCTTTCGGTCGATTCGTGCCTCGACGTCTCAAATGTCCCGACCGCCATGCGAGGACTAGGACTTAGCCAATTTCACAATTTTCTCCTGAATCAATCTACTTGCTTGGAACTTGATAATTTCGATGCATGTTATCAAATTAAACCTGGGGTGAATTTGGATAACACTAACCAAGAAAAATGACTTATTCAGGAAAATCATAATCAGTTTTGTTTACTTTTGTTAAAGGATAAACAAGATGGGGTAGAATTTTCAGAGATTTCTAACCAAGGAAAACAAGATTTGGATAGTATTATTTAGTATTTTCAGGAAGTATTTTAGGATCCTAGTGGATTACCACCAAAACGGGAAGTAGAGCATGAGATTCAGCTATTTCCAGAGTCACCTCTACCGAACATTGGGTTGTATAGGCAATCCTTGTTTGAGAGTACTAAAGTAAAGAAACAACTCCAGGAACTAATAGACCAAGGAGTGATACACCCGAGCACCTCACTATGTGGTTCACCTATTGTGATGGTGCCAAAGAAGGATGGTTCTTGGAGAATGTGCATCGACTACCACACTTTGAACAAGATCACCATAAAGAACAGATATCCACTTCCCCGCATAGATGATCTATTGGACCAACTTTAGGATGCCAAATTTTTCATGAAGTTGGATCTCAAGTTAGGTTATCACCAAGCCAGGATGAAAGAGGAGGATATATGGAAGACTGACTTCAAAAAAAAACAGGGTTTGTATGAATCGTTAGTACTTCCTTTTGGATTATGTAATGCACCCGTTACATTTATGAGAATGATGAATGATGTATTATGGGATTTCATAGATTCATGTGTCATTGTATATCTAGATGATATCTTGATTTTTAGTGCCACATGGGAAGAACATCTAACACATTTGCAGCAAGTCTTACAAGTTCTCAGGGAGAAAACAAGCTGCTTTGTAATATGAAGAAATGTGAATTTTCCAAACAATCACTTGTCTATCTTGGGCACGTGGTTGGAGGAGGAGAGCTATGATTGGATCAAAGAAGGTGGAAGCATCACAAATTAGCCAACACCAATAAGATCCACAGAGACTAGAAGTTTAGTGGGAGTAGTACAATACATGGAAATTCATTCTAGGTTTCTTAGCAATTGTAGCACCTCTACACAGTGGCCACAAAGAGTAAGGTTTTTATTGGGGTAAGGAATAAGACATTTCCTTTGAGTTATCTAAATACACGATTAGTCTTGCTCCAATACTTGCTCTTCCTAGTTTTTAGCAACCTTTTGAAGTAGAGACAAATTCCAGTGATTACGCTATTGGGCGCGCAGTGTTGCTCCAAGGAGGTAAACTCGTATGTTATCATTTTGAAACCTTCACTTCAGTAGTTAAAGGATATTTAGTATATGATAAAGAAATGTATACACTAGTTCGTAATTAAAAATGGAAACATTATTTGTTGGGTAAAGAAACTATTTTGTATAATGACCTCAAACCTCTCCAATATTTGCAAGCACAGTCAAAATTACAGTAGGCAAGGCACTACAAATGGATGGGGTTTCTTCAGTAGTTCCACCTAGTGATCAAATACAAGAAGGGTAGTACAAATTTGGTGGTAGACATATCGTCTAGGCCACCCACACAGGAAAATATCTCTTGTTTGGCCACTATCTCTTAGATTGAGCCCTTCACGAAGGAAGCTTATGGAGAGGCATATTCCCAAGACAAATACTTTGGGGTGACATTTCAAAAGTTGCAGTCCCAAGGGGATGAAAAGACAATGACTGAAGATTTTATCTCAAGGACGGGTTGCTCTACCCATGGGGGAAACTTTGTGTGCCTAAAGAAGAAATAATTCTATTGATGAGGGAAGCACATACCTCAAAATTAGCAGGGCATTTCAATGTTGGTAAGACCCTAGCCCACTTGTAAAGGTATGTATATTGGCCCAACATGCAAGAAGAAGTATTAAAATTCATTGATGGATGTAAACTTTGTTGTACTAGAAGCCTAAAACTAGGAAGGAAGGTTTGTAAATGCCTTTACCAAGACTCTACTCATCCGTGGGAGGACATTTCTATGGATTTTATAGGAGGATTACCTGTGTCTAAACATGTCCATGACTATCTCGATGTTTTTATTAATAGATTCATCAAATGTGTATTCTTATGGCATGTAAAAAGACAGTAAAAGCACATAAGGCAACAAATATTTTCTTTGCTAATGTATGGGTGTATTTTGGTTTGCCAAAGTCTATTGTCTCTAACAGGGATTCCAAGTTCTTGGGAAATTTTGGACTACTTTTTGGGACAAGATGGATACCAAGTTATAGAGGAGCATAGCTTTCCATCCAGAGATAGATGGACAAATAGAGGTGGTAAACAGGACTTTGGTACAATTGATCAGAGGGTATAACAACAAATGCCCAAGGACTTGGGATGAGTCCTTAGCTTACATTCATCATTCCTATAATCGAGCAATACACACATCCACTATGAAGTCACCATTTGAAGCATGCTTGGGATATCTACCTACAAATCCACTAGACATAGCAATTGGATAGCAAGACAAAAAGGAGACACAAGACACAGAGGTGACTAGGGCCAAAAAATTCATTGAGAGGATCCGGAAAATCCATCTCAAGGTCAAAGAATAGCTAGAGAAATCTCAAGCCAAGTACAAAGCTTGGCATGATCAACATAGGAGGGAACACAAGATTCATGTTAGAGATAAATTTTGGATTTACTTGAGCAAGGAGAGACTACAAGGTCAAGGATGAAAGCTCAAGCCACTATGATATGGACCCTTCACCATATTGGAGCAGGTTGGAGAAAATATTTTTGACTTGATTTTTCGTCATTCATGAGGATGTACTTTGTAGTAAACTGTGAAAACTTGCACCTATATGAGCCATCCATGCTAGATGAAGATGAAGAACTGTAATTACTACCTTCCATTGAAGATTGTGTCTTGGACTCACAAGGTGAATTAGAGGAGGATGTAGTGCTACAACATAAGATTAGAGAGACTAGAAGAGGTCCCCATGAGTCTTGGCAGATCGGATTGAAAGGAAAGACACCAAGGTAGGCCCGGTGGTACTCAAAGGAGAAAGCAAGGGAATTGTTTCATCATCTACTCCCCCACTAAGCTTTTGTGGAACAAAAATCCTTCTAAGAAGGGGAGGTGTGATCCATAGGGATCCAAAATAAATCTACTTCATCAGAAATAGTCAACACAAAGAAGAAAAAACAATAAACAAAGGTTCTATCTTGTAAGTAACATGACCACCACCCGGTGCGGGCGGCGGTTACTGTAAATGCCACCCAGACAAGGTGGTGGTCCTGGGACCACCGGTCTACATAGGGCGGCGGTCCTATGCCATTATAGATAGAAAACAAAATTGAAACGAACATCATCTGAATTTGAAAGGATGTTCGTTTCTCTTCTCCTTCATGACCTTTCCCATTCTCCAGTGCATGGGAGGACATGAGAAAGGATATAAATACATGATTATAGAATTGTATAAGGCATCCAAGCATGAGAGAAAGTGAGCAAGAAGTCTTAGTGCTAGAAATTTTATTGTTGTAGAAGAAAGGAGTGTTAAGACAGAGCAAACAAGTAATTGAAAGGAAGTGTTGAGATATTATCTACTTCCCTTTGATATTTATTGTAAATTTATATTTGTTGATTTGAATTGGCCAATAGAAGTGGGAAGAAAGAGCAATTGCCCTTCCCAAATGGTTTTTCCTCCATTAGAGGTTTTCCAAGATAAAATTGTTGGTGTTATGAACTAATATTCTTTCCTTTACTACAATTGTTGATTCTAAGCACAATAATAATTCATTCACTATTTATCTCTATTATTTTCAAATAGAAAGTAAACAATAGTGATTAATTATGATTTTTGAATAATTCCAAAGTTGAAGAGTTTACATATCATCATTCTTGTTATTATTCTTCTATTAACATCCCCATCCCTCCATAGCCTTCTTTCTGACAAACCCAAAAATATCACCCACCTGTTTATTTGATTAGCTATCCTGGCCCTTCCACCTCTCTGAGTGTTCTCAATATCCCCATAGACCTCACCATCTCCTTCTTTAGCCCCATCCAACCTCACCTAGCCTCTACAATAAGGTTTTCATTGAATTATTGTCACCCTACTATACTAACGCCGATCTACCCATAACCATCATCGGTCTCCCTTAACCATCATTGGTTATACCCAACCGACATCGATCTCTATGTTTTATACCCTACCCAAGAACAAAGCCAAACAACCTCCTACCAGTTGACCTAAACAACCTAGAATCAGACCCTGACCAGTCCCAGTACCTTGACAGACACCTCATCTTTTAGATCCAACTATAGCCTAGCCTGTTGTGATTGGATTTTCTTATTGTACTTGAATGAGATACCTAAATCATATCAACTACAAGTAGGACTTTACTTATTTCTCACATTAATTTATTTTAAATAATGGATTGACATCCCCTTTAGGTAGTATCACACTTCCCAAAACTAGCATACGCTAAATACAGTCCACCTTTGTCATATATCATTTAATTTCTCTTTTGTGGTCTTTTTTTCTATTACAGGTAGTTCCTCCTAGCCAAAAGGAAGCATTCACAATCGGCATTGGATCGAGAATTTTAAATGCATGCATCAACTATCAACCAACCCTTATCTATTTCGTCATTCTAAAAGGTAAAGAAAATGGTGAAACACCAAAGATGCATCTGTCATCATGAGTATGCGCCATCCATCTTGGCCCCACACCTATCTTTTTGTATTTTGATTGAGCCCATTTTACAAAGGCACACGTACCCATCCTTATCCATGTGTAGGTGTCAACTTGCATGTGCACCCACCTCTCAGGACATGCATGTGGTATTCGAATATTGTGTTGACCTCATATTTTACCATACATGCGTACCTACCTTTTGAGGTGGGTATCCATTAAAATCGGCGTGCATATTCCATTATGTATATGCAAGCGTAAAGCCACACTATCTATTTCTATATACATGTGCATCCGTAATTCAGAGCGTGTATCCGTCGATAGGTGTGCATGCCTGTCATTCTAGGCACGTAGGTGTAACTATCAAAAATTCCCTTGCACCTTCTAGGTGATCTTGGGAACCAAAAATGTTTCAAAAACCTTTCCTTTTCTTTCCAAATGCTTCAATTTAAGTTTATAAAGGATTAACTTTCAAATTTGGCTAAAAGGAATTATTTTTCACAATTACTTAAGTATTTTCCATTTCTTACCATGTTTGAGTAGGATAGCGTGTTGTGTATGCTCTTTCCTTGTGTCTTAGGATGATCTAGGAAATCAAAAGCAACATCTTATCCTCTTTATATGATGTTATTGGAAAATTACTAATCTTGGTGTAGGACCAAAATCGATTTTCAAAAACCGGAGGCTAAAACAATACTAACATGTTTGATACATGTTGCCAAAAGGTGTGCTATGCAAAACCACACTAAGTTAAAAAGATTAAAAAAAAAAACACACCACACTCAACACATTGTATATGTAGGTTTGGAAAAGGGTATGTCCATATCTGTTTAACTAGAATGTAACCCCTTTGGCATAACACCTTAAGCTATAAAAATGGGGGTGGTTCTAGGAACCTAAAGTAGTCCACCACTGAGTAACCTTGTGGATGAAACAGGAAGTGCTCCACACACCCACTTGACTAGATTTTACATTGTGAGTTAGAGTCAAAGTTATATGTATAATGACCCTATATGATAGAAAAGTGACATGCGAGCATGAGAATCTACAAGTAGCCCTTCTTTGTATCCGACCTCCCAAGGTCGTGCCAAGAAAGCTGGTGGAAATGAAATATATGTGGGTATAAACAAACTATTTGGGAAATCTTATATCTTCAATAGGAAATAATGGGATTTTTATTCTAAGGAAAAGAAATCTCTCCTAACCTAAATTGGTGTAATGGATCGTTAAGATATAATAGCTACTCGGAGGCTCTAATCAATGTCGAGCTCTGCCGAGATCCTATCTATTGGTTGTTGGATGTGTGGAAAGTGACTTTTAGGTGCTTCATGTATATTTCTAGACAAGGTCATGAAAATGGTAGTGGATTTATAGGAAACTATGGGTGGTTTTCTGGTCTAACCTAGAAAATATTAGCTTGATTGGCTTCTATGTTTAATGCAGAAAATTGTGTTATGATATCTGGCGGGAGTGGCGAGGATCTAAATACCAACATACGTAAACTAGTGTCAATGTTTAACTGATTAGTAGGCCCATTGGGTTGTGGGACCTGGGGATCACAACCATGAGTTTGTGGTTGTTGTGGACCTATTATGGTCATGTGAAGAATCAATCTCTTCTTTTGACTATCCAATAGTCATAAGCTTTTTTAACTTCTATGTTTAATACTAGGAGTTGTGCAATCTTCTCAGAATACCTTACGGGTGTTCTGGAAACTTGTATACATAAACTTGTGTCTATGTCAATGAGAAGGTCTCCTGCATTTGGCTATGGAACTAATGGATCACAACCAAATATTTTCTCTCTTTCAGGTTCTTGTATGGTCATGTGGATATCCTATCAAGGCAATCTATAGTTGGGTTGACTTGACTAGAATGTGTATGCTTTGTCGTATTCAATATTCAATTCTCTCAATTGTTCACTAACTACTTGTGGGTTTATTGTCATTTGAAAGACGTGAATTCTAAGACCTTGATCTATATATCGTTAATGTTGTGAAGAGATTTGGCTGAGGTACTACTGGTTCAAATACGTAATCCCTAGGCTCTCTGGGTCCCATAATTTTCATGCAAGAGATAATCAAAATTTAACTTAAATAAGTAAACTAATTATGAAAATAAATCTACACTATGCTTATATTATTTTTTTGTATTTTCAAGGATGTGAATTTGAATGAAATTTAAAGAGAAGCTATTCTAATATATTCAGATAACGAACAATTAATCTAATAATAGAATTAAAACAAGCAAGTTAGCCTGATGTAGCTATTTTCCTGTGCACTTGTGAATTTATCCTAAATATTAAATAACTAACTAATTTAAGTGAAATACATTCAATCTTACCTCATAAGTGAGGACTAAGTCACAACTTCTCAAAAGCTATCATTCCCCACATCTTCCTGTGTAATACTGAAAGCAAGATTAACTGAAATAAAATGATTTGCTATTCTATTTGATATATTGGAACTATAACTTTGACAATTCAAACCTGGAATTTACATAACAGTGGAAAATCCATTTGTATCGTGACGTGTCCCCTCAGTGTGATCTCTTCATTCCTTCATGTTCTCGTGAATCTAGAAAAGTGGGAATGTGATAGTGGCAACATGAGAAGATGATCAAATAAAGTGGCAGCTTGGACGTAAGCTGAGCAGAATGCGAGTAGGAGAGGGATAGTGCAAGAGAACAGAGCTTGACTATTCAATTCCTAGTGGGATTGTTACAGGGATATAATACAAGCATACCGAAATCTATAAGACTTATACTTCCTATGACAAAATAACAACCTATAATTCTAAGCAGAATCAAGATTCAAATGGACATGATCTAGGATCAAAATTGTGGAGCCTTGAACTGAGAGGCTGAAAGCTTTTACAAAATCTAAACTTATTGAAAATTATTGAAGAACTTTCAAAACACGCTGAATAATAATTCATAGAAGGTGAGGGGCCATTTTCTTGTAAACAAGCTTGGTATTTATAGCATTTGGATTTACCATAGGGTAAGTTTGAATTGAACTCTTATATTATAAACAAAGAGAAATTACTATTTACCAAGTGGCTAAAACATAAATGCAAGCAAGATTGGTTGAGAATGTGAGCACAACCTGATTTTTTACATTGACAAAAGTGTCAGAAATTTTTGGAAAACACACATAGGATCGCCACCTCACGCAGGCAGGTGGTGGTTTCAGGACCACCGCCCTATCCTGGCGGTGGTCGAAACTAATGACAAAAATGCAAGGAAAGGGGGACAGGGTTTAGAATGAAGCATGAAAAGGTTAGATAAGGTATTTTAGGATGCAAATGTATACTTGGCAAGATTTCTAGATTTTGAACACCTTACGAAGAGATCTGAATCATCATTGGGGTTTCATGTAACCTCTTTCCGACAGTACAGTACCTACAATTTTGGGTACGTACATATTTCCCCCTCAAAGAAGCGTTTTAGCCATGAAGGGGCATAAAATGGTGGGTCCAAGTATGGTGGTCCCGAAATGGGGAGTTAGAAGCTATACCTGACATACCCATGTGTCACAATTTCACCATCCAGATTCCCACTATCTGCAAAATGAAAAAAGGACTCAAGTGTAGATAGATAAAGAAATCAAAAAATAAATGCTAAATTAAAATGAAATGAGGTCTTACCATTTGCGTAGAGGATAAGAACTTATCTCTTTCATCACTCTAACTTTGCTAGAGAACATTCAAAACAAGGTTAGAATATTATATATATATATATATAAAACAAGCTCATTTTCCTATTCATTTATGCGTGTTGATTTGGTAATTTTTGAGCTCTGGGACCACGATAACCTGCTTTCCAATGAGAGTATAGTCAAAACGTCGTTCATGCGAGATGTGATCATGCCT
This sequence comes from Taxus wallichiana var. yunnanensis, assembly GCA_018340775.1. Lineage (NCBI taxonomy): Eukaryota > Viridiplantae > Streptophyta > Pinopsida > Cupressales > Taxaceae > Taxus > Taxus wallichiana. Next base: position 686,125,032 of record CM031239.1, read on the forward strand.
CCGAGAGCAGGACATTGACATTGAAGTCTCGGGTTAGTTTTTCTCAATTCATTATTTTTAAACCTAAAATATAAAAATGTTGAAATCTTTGTCTTGGGGGTTATTTTTGAAAATATTAGTGTTAAATGAGTCTCTAGGGGGCGCCCATAGGGTAGGATTTTATTTCAGTCAAAATGGTGTATTTTACCATTTTTAGGCATTTTTAGGACTTCATGGGCGTACGCCTGAATCGGCACAGACTACCGTCTTGCATACAGAGCAAGTGGTCATGGGACCGCCACCCGTGACGGCGACGGTCGTAGGACCGCTGCCCTTTACTGCGGTGGTCATGGAACCGCCACTCTACATAAGGGGCGGTTCTAGGACGTAGAAAGTGAAAATAGATGCCTTAGTTAAATATTTTTACATTTTTGACATTTTTCCATGTTTTTGATGAGCTTATCTATTGGACTATATTGCTAACTTGATATTTTTCTATGTTTTGGGTGGATGTAGAAGAAGGAGGAGTATATTAGATGGAGCAGAGAGAGGGAGTTTGATTGGCTCTCGTCAATGTTGGACACGTTGACCCAGGAAGAGAGAGACACTTTATAGAGGGTTGGTATTTTGAGGATTTCACAGGTTCCTCATGTTGCTCCTGCTAGTCACATATTGTGTGACTTGTTCTCATACTGGGATGTGGACTAGAATACTTTCTAGTTTCCAGGTGTTAGGGGTGAGTGGACTATCACCCTAGAGGACATCTATCGTATATTGGGGTTATGATTCTTGGGAGGTGGTTGTCTCTTAAGACAGCAGGATCCAAGTCTTAGATGGTTCAGTGGGCTACCTATATGGGAGATGATGTTGCCTCCTTTGGCTCAAAGAAGGGGGTGAAGGTCTGATCTATTGTTGCTTCTTTTATCCCTATTATCTAGAAGGCTATTATGGGTATCTTAACCTCACGGTTGATTGGGGATAAGGGAGGAGATACTCTCTTATACTATTGGGCTCCCATTATTGCATAGATTAAGGCCCATGGCCATACTTATGCTTGGGGAGTAGACATTCTTGGGACCACATACCATGACTTATACAAGGTGGTTAGGTTACAGGGGCAGTCCTTGAGTCATCCCACTCTAGTTATGAGTTGGGTGTATGAGTGCATCGTCCCCTATGGAAGGGGTGTACTAGCAGAGGATCCAGGGGTTGTTAGAGTAGCGAGGTGGATGGGGATGATAGTACTTAGGATGCCACATCAACCAGTGGCTTCATTGACTACTGCAGATATGGAGGCCACTCCTTATCAAGCCATGGCAGGAGTATGGGGAGAGGAGACACTTACATTGATTTCCTACTCTACTACAGGTCAGTTGGTAGATAGGATAGAGAGGGTGGAGGTCCACCCATTTGATCAAGTCCCTCAGCAGTTTGGCCTCCCCTATGTTGATATGATTTCTCCAGTGGGGCCAGTACACAAGACCATTCGTGAGGCCTGGGAGGCCCTAGAGGAGATCGAGGTTGCACCATAGTTACTCCTGGAGTTCCTATTGTGATTAGGTGGGTGGTTCAAGCTTGAGGGCAGCCAAGTACTCCTTGAACACCTTTACTTCAGATCAGAGCCACTCCTAATTTTAGTGGGGAGGATGAGCCTGTTGATGTGGACTCAGACTCTGAGGAGTTCACAGAAGGGAAGACTGAGGAGGATACAATGGGAGGTGAGACTAGTGGGACGGCCGAGGAGGATGATAGTGATTCTGAGTGGCATGACACTCAGGATATTTTGAGGGCCGAGAGGGAGGAGGTGAGTGCAGAGAAGGTGACCTTGATTTTAGAGGAGTTTCCTTCTCAAGACATTAGGGGAGATGATGAGTCCATGGTAGGACGTCATTTCTTTCCCGATTTGGGGGAGGTTCCGCAATCAGCAGTAGCGTCAGTAGCAGGTGCAGATCCTAGAGACCCTACCTGGATGCCTAGAGATTCAAGTGATTTACTACTCTTTTCTTAACTTTGTTAGCTAGAAATGTTTAGTTGATATTTCCTTTTTTGTTTTGTTTTTTTTTTTACTTTGTTTTTGGTAATTTTATAATTTGTTATTTCTCTTTTTATTTGCAATGACTGTTGAGGGATGGTAGGATTTGATTCACCGAGTGTGTGTGAACACCCTGTTACTCCCCTCAGAGAGTACTTAGGCCAAGCTTACTGAGGATGTTGGAGAGCCTTTAGCAGCTAGTAGACATACTGATGTGTTTGCCCCTGTCTAGAAGGTGGAAAAGTTAGTGACCTCCCTTCGTACCGAAAGTGGCTGGATACAGGATCGCTAAGCACCGATGAGGCGCAGAGGAATTCTCATAGTGAGACCACAGCCAGTGGCCATGATCATGAGCACTTATTTCATTCATAGCGTTGTCATAGTAGGAGCCCTAAACACGATTTTGCACCCTCGAGGGATCCCACAGGGATTGAGAGGCCATTTGGTCTTTTTGTAGTGATTTTTCTAGATGTTTATATGAGTTATTTTTGTATTTTTGGGCTCATTGAGCATTTTGACCATGCCTAGTGCATGATGGCATTGTATGTAAAAGACGATACTTATATATATATATATATATATATATATATATATATATATATATATATTTTGGATCTAGATCTTCTTTATATCTAGAGTTTTTGTGGTTTGTTTCCCATGTGTACACTAGATGTTTTTAGAATCTTTGTTTTTATATGCTTTTCAGAATGTATGCAATGGATGACAAGTGATAACAAGTGTTGAATAGAATGTTTCTCTTTTATTTGTTTTTGTAATGTTGATATGTGATGATGCAAACATATTGTAGTACTGAACTTTTGGCTTCTTTGGGAAATGTTCGTTACTTCTTTTGTTTTGGCAAAATGTGATGAATATGTAGTGATAATGAGATGAACTTGCCCCATTCCTAACTCCACACAACTAGTAAGATGTGAGGGCTCAACACCAAGAGTTGGGAAGGGTGCAAATTGTATGAGTTTGATTGAATGGAAATGATGAGAGAAAGACAAGGTATTGATAGAAATCAAATTTAGACCTGCGTACTTACTCTTACTCAAAACTACTACATAGTTCAAAATGCAACTTACTTTCCAGTTTATCTAGACTTAGATCCATGGATGGAAATTTGGTTGACAAAATCTGGTTTTGAGGATTTGATCTCTTTGGAATTTGGATACTTAATTTCACTTAATACACTTTGCTTTGCATTTTTAAAATACTAAGATTCATTGATTTACGTGAATGGACCCCCTACGCCCTGCCCCATGCTACTAGTAAGAAGTATGGGCTTGTGACCGAAGGTAGGACATAGGTGAGTAAGGGCACTTCTTTCCTTTCTCAACCTCACACCACTAGTAAGAGATGTGGGCTTATCACCTAAAGGTTGGTGGGGAAAAGAAGTGTGTAAAATAAAATATTCTGTTTGTTTAGTATTTTTTATTCTATTTGGTTTTGACATTTCTGATCTATGATTTTGGAGTATCCTTGTTTCAAAGAGATGTAAGAGGGATAGATGTGACACCAAGAATCTTCTAGAATAGACCATAGGTAAGAACAACTTAACCTAGTAGAAGAAATGAGTGTGACCAAGTATACAGGCCTTGGTATGGTTTTGTCAAGATTTTGTCTTTCGGATTGATGAGATGATTTTGAAACCATTTTGATGATATTATGAAAATTGAAGAGATATGATTTGAATGCTTTTTGCCAATATTTTCATAAGCTTATAATAACTTGCTTAAGATTAAGTTCCTTGACCAAAAAATTTATGAAATGAGTGAACAAAATGAAACAACTGAGTGACTAATGCAATATAGGTAGATATAATATACACATGGTGGTGTTGATGATTTATGCATAAAACCATTTAAGATGTAAGGAATTGATAGTTTCATTGAATTCCTCACCTTCTAGTGTACACAAGAGATACGCACCGTTTCCGTAGTCTTTCATGACTCGGTATGGGCCCAACCATTTGGGCCGAAATTTCCTTCCTTGCCATTTTTCTTATCAATCTAGTTGTCTAGTCTTAGAATTAGATCTCCCTCATATATTTCTCATTCGTAGAACTTTTTGTTATATTTCCGCACATTTGGTTAGCATAGGCTCTATGTCATTGTTCAACATTTAGCTTGGCCTCATCAAGGCTTTCTAGTTGAGAGTGGAATGCCTCTCTATAGGCTTCTTCTCCCCAGATCCCTTGTAATGAGATGCAGAGACTGGGTATTTTGACCTCAAGTGGGAGGACTTCTTCTGCCCTGAATACCAATGAGAAAGGGATTGTTCCTATTGGTGTTCTTATTGATGTACGATAGGCCCATAAGGCTAGGTATAATTTTAAATGCCAGTCCCATTTGTTCTCCTTAACTATTTTGAGGAGAATGGATTTTAACGTTTTGTTTGTTGCCTCAGCCTGTCCATTGGCTTAGGGTAATAAAGAGAGGCCGTGTGATGGTTTATCTTGAATTTGTTGCATAACTCATGGACCTCATCATTTTTGAAGGGTGTGCCATTGTCTGAGATAATGACTTATGGGACACCGTACCTATAAATGATTTGATTCAGGATGAACTTAGTGATTACAGAACTTGGTACGGTGGTGAGAGGCATGGCCTATACCAATTTAGTAAAATATTTTGTGGCTATGATTATAAATATGTGGCCATCTATTGACAAGGAGAGAATTTCCCTATCAAATCTAGGCCCCATGTGGAAAAGGGCCATGGGGTTATGATTAGTTGTAGAGCCTCGTGTCTTTGGCATGTAAATCTCGTGGGAGAACTCTTGACATTTATGACACTTACACACAAACTATACTACATCATGTTCGTGAGTGGGCCAAAAATATCCCATCCGATGTATTTTGCGAGTAGTGGCATGGCCACCGATGAGGCCATATTTTGTCCAATTAATGTATAATATATGATCTCATCTTACTCTCCTTTTTATTAAGTTTGATTACATTGTGTGACTTTTAGTTGATCTGATATGAGTTAGGATGTAATTGTCTATCTTTTGATTGATTGTGATTCTAATGTTAAAAGATCTAGAATTCCTAACGAAGTGTGTGTTTGAATTTAGTTTTGTAATAAAGCAAGTCTAGTCAGTCAAGGAAATGAAGTAGGAAGTGTCCAGTATGTTTTCAGCAACATTTATTCCCACACAACTTAGTTCCAGAACTTCCAAGTTAGTTTCAAAACCCCATCAAACAGTCATCATCTAGTTCCGGAACTCTTAGACTTAGTTCTAAAACTCCAGTATTTAGTTTCGGAATTTTTGGACTTAGTTCTAGAACTCCTAGGGGTAGCTCCAGAACTCTCACAGTTTTGGTCCTTAATAATTTCCTATGGTTCTAGAACTTCTCTGAAGTTTCGGAACCGATGGGAGTTATCTATTCTAACCACATCCAAAGATTTTACATCTACGACCCTTTCAATCAGGAAAGGATGAGAAGATTTCTGAATGTAGATCTAGGGAGATTTATCCTACAACTATCTGATCAACCACAATCTAACTCAACATCTATTATGGGCATGATTCAATTTCATCAGAATCGTTGAGACAACTATGATTGTAAAATGTATATAAAAGCAGACCTACAGTAGATAGATATATATATAGAATATGATATGAGATAGATATAGAACAGAGAAGAGAAATAGACTAAGTACTTAGATCCAATACGTTTGTAATACCGAATGTTTTATCAATAAAATAGCCATTCTTATTTGAGAGAATTCTGAGTTGTTAAATCTTGATTCGAGGAGGAGCAAGGGCCCACTCCCCCAAGGACCAGGATATTTTTTTATTTGGTATTTATATTTCTTCAGCAAATAGCTTAGATCTGTTAATTTTGTATTGTTTTAATTCTTTAGTTGTAACTCTGTTGTATACTTATTCTTATAGGTGTTTAGATAGATTCTTATATTTCTTGCAATTGTTTTCAAGCATTCTAAATTGAGTGTGTTTATTTCCAACAACAAGTGTGTTTACTTTCATAAGCAAGTGTGTTTCCATTCTACGCACATACGTGTTTCCTTTCAAAGAAAGCTTTTAATTTGTTTACTTTCGAGAAAGTTTTCATAGTTTGATTTAACCAAGGTTAATAGATTGATAAAATTACTCTTGTTGCATATAGCTTTAGACACACCTGGTTTAATATGACATCAACAAGAAGTTGATTAAATAAAGGGAGTAACAACACCCATCATTTTTGGCACTATTACCATGGATCACTAGTTGGAACTTTCTAATTAAGTGTTAGCAAGAGCAACAAAACATACATCTAGTAGTTGAAGGATCTTTCCCGCTATATCAAAAAATATATGAGTAGACCAAGAGACTCACAAAGTAGATTCCTCCCAAAAACATATTCACAAGAATTCATAACATTCTCTAGTCAAAGTAAGGAAATTGATCATGAATTGGAAGCACCACCATCCTCTGTCAGACAAGAAATAGAATTGCCATTTTTGGAATTCTTAGATCAGTTACCTAAAGGAAGTGGAACTTTTAGGAGAAGGCTTATCACTCAAGATCCATTTAGGGTGAGTTTTGATTCTCAATTGAGTACTCAACCTCCTCTCCCGATTTTTCACCTTTCCTAAGGCATACCGCTCACCACATTGATTGGGAGGAAAATTCAAAAAATATTTTTAAAATGGCACAAGAATGAGAGAGAACCTAATAGGACCTTTACCTACCTAATCCAATTGGGAGATGATGATACATCAATGAAAATATCTTACTTGCACATTTACCCACATTTAGAGGGATGTCATCTAAAGATCCTAACCAATTTTTGTTTGAGTTCAAGGTACTATGTCAAACCTATGATTATAAAACAAATAATCAAAAACTCAAGTTGTTTCCATTAACTTTAAAGGATGTAGCAATGAGGTGGTTCATGGGATTACCATCCAAATCTATTAGCACTTGGGCACTAATGGAGACTTGCTTTCCTAGATAAATACCAAGATTATTCTAGAGGGAGAAATAGGAAGGAAGAATTCTTCAAAATCAAGCAGGAGGATGATGAAAACATAGAAGACTATTTAGATAGATTCCTCTTTGTTAGCAAAAGATGTGGATTTGTGCTTTCTAAGGAGTTAAGTAAAATCATTTTTCTTAAAGGTTTGGATGACAAATCTAGAGAAGCCCTTAACTTGATAGGAGGTGGAGACATTGATCAAATAAAAATGAATGGAATTAAAAAAATTGTAGAAGCTATTACAAAATGAGAGGTGGACCTAGAAAAGGAAAATCGGTGAAAAGTTTGAATCCATATATGAAAAAACTAATGGATGAGTTAGAAAACTTTAAAATAGACATTTTAGTATAATTAAACTCTACTATGGATGGATTACAAGATAAAGCAAACTCTAGAATTGAACCATTGGCTATGTATTGTCCTAGATGCGGGAAGAAGCATGCATTAAGAGACTGTCCTTTGGATAAAATAGAATTGTTTCTTATCGTGAATCTAAAGAACATAATACCGATGTTTATTCTTTACTTCCCATTATTAAGAATCAGCTTAAAAACCAAGGCTTCATCTACAATAGAAGAATTGAATTTTGTTCGGAGACAACCTAACCAAGGGTACTTTATGGCAAGATCATATCCTAATCCCTAGACGATGTCATGAGCTACTCAATCAATACCACAAAATTGGGGAAAACCACCTTGGGTACCTCAACCAACTTGGAACCCTTAAGATTAGGAAAATCAAGATTGGTATGCTCAAGGACATCAACAACCATGGGTTGGTCAAGGAAATCCTTATGCTTGGTCACAAGCTAGATGGAACCCTAGTAATTATTTTCAAGGAAGAAAATATCCAAATTAGAACCAACGAGCCACCATGGGATCTCCTACATAGAATTCACAACCTAAAAATGTATTCCAAGCGCAAATTCCAGCACAGCCAGTAGCAAATCCAAGAAACAAACAAATAACTCCTATTTATGGAACAGAACCAGAAAAATCAGTTGATTTACATCTTATGGATTGTAATGATATTCGAACTAGATCTAAGAAAATCATTAACAGTCCACCCCTTATAATCACTAAAAAGCAGAAGAAAATGAAATCCCTAGTACTCTTGTTCCAAAAGAGGATACAGAAAGAAAAGAAAAGGATTCGAGATAACAACACTACGAGACTCCATTTCCGGAAATATTCAAAGAAGCTATCGAAATCAAGGAGTCTAAATTGGTACAGGAACTAAGGAAATTGAATATTGAAATACCAATGTTATAAGAAATTAAAGATATTCCAGAATTGAAAAAATTAATCAAAATGTTATGTATGAAAAATCCTGGAAGGAAGAAACAATACCCCAAGACTATCAAATTAGATGGGAAACTTGTTGATTTATTAGCAAGAAAACTTTTACTTCCCAAATACGGAGATCCTAGAAGTCCTGTTATTTCTGTCTCTATATGAAATAAGGATGTACATAATATTTTGATATATTTGGGAGTTGCTATCAATGTAATGACAGTGGATACTCTAAAAACATTACCATTAACGGTTATACAACCTACTAATACCATATTACAGATGGAAGACCAGTCTGTAGCAAAACCAAAAGGAATTATTGAAGATGTGGCAGTTATGGTGGATTCATGGAAATATCCAAATCACTTCCTTATACTATAGCCAAAAGGTAAAACATTGGGTTATCCCATTATTTTGGGTAGACGTGGTTAGCTACAATTTATGCTTTAATAGATTGTAGGTTAGATGATATGACAATCTCGAATGGTAAAAATCTAAATGAATTTCCTTATATCCTACTAAATGACCTTTTTTGAAAATCATGAAAAATTTTGGGTTGATTCTCCTGAAACTGATAAGCAAAATTTGTCTTCTTTGGCTATGATCACATTACAGGATCATGTAAGATAAGTAGAAGAGATGAATAATCCACCATTAGATGAGAACATGTTGTCCTCGAAGTAATCAAAAATAGTTCGGAACCTATGAACTTAGTTCAGTAACCCACAAACTTAGTTCTAAACCATGAACTTAGTTCAAGAACCCACGAACTTAGTTCCGGAACCTACGGCTATAGTTCCGGAACCACAACAACAACAATTCTCTTTTATTGAAAATGATTTCATTTCGAAGGAACACGATTTCTCATGAGGAGAGGATGAATCAGTAGCTTCAATTTCATTTACATCAGGAAGTGGTGAAGAATTTCTGGAAATTAGCAATGACAAATAATTTGGCTTGCAAAGAGATAAGTATCATAATTCTCATTACTTGTCTTTTTCCAATATTCTGTCTCAAGGAACTTTTGGAGATGTTGCTACATACCATATGTTGTTACCACATGCATTTCCATTAAATAATTTATTGAAACCCTTCCCACAAATTAGTTCATCACATATTGGAACCAAGCATGTTTAAATTCAATCGGGAAAAACTTTAAGCATTAACAATTGGTTAAAGGATGATGAAGAAGCTAAATTTTTTTATGTTCTAAAAAATCATACTAAAGCTTTTGTTTGGGATTACAAAGACATGAAGGGGATTCATCAAAGTATCTACACTCATCACATCTATACTAAAAACATTAAATAAGTTAGGCAACCTCTGTTAGTGTGAGTTATCTTATGTGTCCTCCTCTCATGTTGGAGGGTCATCTCACATGGGTTAGGTTTAGGGTTAGGTTTAGGGTTTCATATGTTTCATGCACTAGGGTTACTCAGCACCCTATATACCCCTTTTCTATTCATTTATGAGCATGCCAAGACACTCCGCTATCTTTCCTCTATGCAAGCTTTGTTTCTGTTGAGCAAGTTCTTCCATTACTGATCAATTTTTTCCTTGCTATCGCTGGAGCTTTCACGATTCCGTTGGAGTGAAACTACTTCATGGTGCCTCGTTTCGATTCAATTATCACAAACTCTTTTCATGGTATCAGAGCTGAGATCAGGTAAACATGCACTCGATTTATTTTTTGTTGCTATTACTCTTACTTGGTTTCATTATTTTACTCTGCATGCAAGTCTTTTGATCACCATTTTCTGGAAATTATCTTGCTAATATCTCTAACAAGCTTTCTCGGAAAGTTTTTGTGTTTTTTTTTCTTATGCATGTTGTCTGTGGTTGCAGGATCCTTGAGTTCTTCAGTCGTGGTTGCTACTCAACGAACTGCTGTCCCTCTGGCATTTTTTTGCTTCCTAGGCATTTTTAATCACATTTGCCATGTTTTTTAGGTTGTAAAAAATCATTTGCCACGTTTTTTTTGGCCTGCTAAAACAAAAACGGCCTAGCAGAAGCAAAAACGGCCTGTACACTCTCTTGACGCGGCCAGGCAACATTTCTCTACGTTTTTTTGCTTCTCCTATGTGGTTGTGCATCTTATCTCTCCTGTGCAGCCTGGTCAGACGTGGAAACAATTTTTCTCAAAGTTTTTTGGTAAATTAAAGCTAAAACATGGCCTTTTTTGGCGCGGCCTGCCTGTAACCTGCAACTTCATTCGCTGCAGCCGAATGCTCTCCAAGAAGGCATGTTTTTCAGTGTTTTTTGTGGTACAGTCAGTTGGTACAGTCGGTTGGTAAGTTCCTTCTTTTTTTATCTCAAAAATCCTTGCTTTTTTAACAAAAACGACCTTGTTTTTTTTTCATGTTTTTTTAAAAACAAATCAACTTTTTTAGTAAGTTTTTTAAAGTTTTCTAAACTTCACCTTGTTTCTTTAATATATGTTAAGTTTCTAAAATCAAATTTGAAATTTGTTTTTTAATTAGAAGTTTCTTCAAATATTTAAAAGATCTAAATTAAATTCTAAATCTTTTTCTTATCTTTTTTAGATCTTAATTATTTCCTGAAATTAATTAGATTTAAGTTAATTAAATCTATCTTTTATTAATTTCACATTATCTACACACTAAATTTCTTTGGCACTATAATTTGGTCTATTGGCTTTGTGTATTTTTAACCTTCCGTCGAGTGCCGAAGACGAAGGGTGAGGTCCGGGATTGGCAGGTGGCTAATTCCCCCTCGCAATACAAACAAACCCTATCTAAAATTCCATGCCATTTCCAACGAGCATACATACGACACCCTTTGCATGCGTTTCGGACACTTTTTTAATCCGTTTGCAGGTTTATTGGCTTTTTCTCATCAAATTGCAGGAATTGGTTTTTGCTATAACTTTTGACTCGTTGCTCGGTTTTGAGCACTTCTTTAGTCAAAGTTGCATGTTTTTTCACACTCTAGATGATGGGATCATTAGCTTTGTAAACGCACTAATTTTATAAAGTGTTACATTCTGGGGGGTGTCTTTGTTTTGCTTAATTCAGCTCATTCTTTTGAGCTTTGTTCTATTCCTTTTTTCGTGGACTTGTGAGCGCGTCCGCCATAGTTTTACGACAAAGAGGTTCTTTCATGTGACGTGAGACACTTTTTCTCACCACCAGGGTTGGCTTTTGCCTCCTTTTTGTTTTTTGCTTGTGCTTGTTTATGGTGTTCCTCTTTTTGTGCTCCACAAAAACTCATTGTGGTCTCCTCTTGCACGTTATTACGCTAATTGCAAGACAAGTTACCAAGTGTTTCAAACCGCATGCAGAGACCGATTGTAATCAACGCACTCAACTATAAAGTGCCGAAAGCAGGGGGTTGTTATTGTCCTGGGTGGTTGTGTTTCTTTTCTGCATTTCTTTCTCTCTCTCTCTCACTATGGATGCACTTTCAATTCCTTTGCTTACGCCATTCAAATTTTTCGAATGGAGATCGAAAATAATAATGAAACTAAGGGGTAAAGGGTTATACCGCATCACCATGGGAACTGAGACTGAACCAGATGACGAACCTGAAAAATCTAAGTGGTTAAACCATAGTGATGAAGCTTTAGGTCTTCTTTGCATGTCCGTTTCTCCTGACTTGCTCTTCCACATTGAGGCGTCTGAAACACCTACATCTACGTGGAAAATGTTGGATGCGATGTTTGGACAACTAGATGACATGAGAGCGCATGAGTTGGAAAATGAACTACTAGGGTTAAATCCTAGTGACTTTGAAAACCTACAAGCCTTCTTCTTGAAATTTGTCCACATTAGATTATTGTTAAAAGGATGTCAAGTAGAAAAGAAAGATTCTTAACTGATCTTGTTGATTCTCTCTAAACTAGGTCCCGAATACTCTGTCTTCGTGTCAACTTTCTACGCTACAAAAGCTACTTTGGGCGATACTTGGATGATGCCCTCCTTTGACTGTTTTTCGTCCCAACTCATTCGAGAAGGAAAACTCATTCAAATGGGGTCTCTCAAGTACAAGTCACATGCCCTTGTAGCAAGTACTAGCAAGGGAAAGAAGACTGAAAAGAAGAAAGAAACTAAGGATCAACCTAAGAAAGAAACCAAGATCAAACCTAAAAATGACACAAACACTTTGACTTCTGAGCCTAGGGCACAGAAAAGCAAGTATTTTTGTTCCTATTGCAAGAAGACTGGTCACGATGAGCAACACTGTTTTAAGAAACAGATTGATCACTTATCTCATTTACTTGAGAAAAATAAAATAAGTGTTCCTGAATCAATAAAACAAAGTGCTCCAAAAGGTGAGTCTTCTGCTGCAAAAGGTGCTAGAAATGATAAGAAGAAAGGAAAGGCCCTTGTAGCCAAAGTTACTCCTTCATCGACATGGATTATAGATTGGTGCCTCGCACCACATGGGTTCTTCACATGTTGAGTTTTCCAACATCGAACCTTGTGGAATGTCCCAAATCACGATGGGTAATGACACGACAGTGTCGGTTTCGGTAGTGGATCGGTAGAGATGGATGGGGGAACATTTAACCAAGTGTTGAGTGTTCCTGATCTCTCTACCAATCTCCTATCAGTTTACCAAATTACTCACCTTGGTGAAGGAATGCAAGTGGAATTTGGTCCTAACTCGGTGATTATTCGTGAGCTTAACAATGACACTATGAGGGAAAGGTAGATCACCGTTCATGGTTATACACCTTCTCCCACTTTACTTATGATTCTACGCCCATTGCCTTTCTCACTCATGCAAATGAGGTTAGTAAGCTATGGCATGAGCGTTTTGGACATCTAAACTATCGCTACCTTGAACAATTGAGTCAAAACGAAATGGTCAATGGGTTGCCTCGCATCAAGTTTTCTAAGGGTCTTTGTGAGGGTTGTACCCTTGGAAAGCATCCTGAAAAGAACTTTGATAAAGGAAAAGCCTGGAGAGCCACTCATCCCTTGGATCTTGTTCACAATGATGTTTTTGGTCCATTTCCTTCTCCTTCATTTACTAGAGCTCTTTATGTGCTAAACTTCATTGATGACTATTCGTGATATACTTAGGTATATTTTCTTAAGCTTAAGTCTGAAGTCTTTAAACATTTTCAGGACTTTAAGGCTCTTTGAGAAAGCAGATGGAACGGTCTATCAAGGTTCTTCCAACTAACAATGGAGGTGAATATGTAAACAATAGGTTCATGGATTTACATACTTACGAAAGGATCTCTGCAGATACGATTGCTTATAGCCCTTCACATAATGGAGTCGCAGAAAGAAAGAACCGTACTCTTAAGGAGATGGCCACTTGTATGATTCACTCGAAGTCTCTTCCTCCGCAGTATTGGGCCAAAGCAGTGAATTGTGCAAATTACATTCAGAACCGTGTTCCACACAAGGCAGTAAGAGGGATGACACCCTTTGAAGCCTAGTTTGGATGCAAGCCTGATGTTGAGCACTTTGAGTCTTTGGATCCAAGGTTATGGCTCGGATTCCCAAGAAGAAACACAAGGCCTTGGAACCACAATCCAAACCTTGTATCTTTATAGGGTATCCTAATGGCGTGAAGGGATATCGATTGATGAATCCTACTTCTCATGAGCTATATATTAAGAGAAGTGTTAAGTTCGATGAGCCTTCTTTGACTTCTACTTCTCCACCTATAGAGGTTCTTGACTCGCTGATTTGGATTTGACTCATCAGATGATGATATTGTTGAGCGTGCTCCTCTTCCGGATCCTCCCGACCATCAGACCTTTGAGTCTTCTAATTCTGATAGTAGTGATGATGAGGACTATGTCCCTTCTCACTCAAGTGAATAATATTCTGACTCTGAGCCTGATCCTCCTAGTCCCCTTTGGGCTAGGAAAACTTTACAAAGTGTTGGAGATTTAGTTGGAGATACTTCAGATATGAGATGTACTCGCTTAGATTTCGTTGGACCCCACTCTTTCTTCACCTCTACTTCTGATCCATAGTCTTTCCGGGAGGCTTCTGGTATTCCTGAGTGGGATTCTACCATGGATGAGGAGTATTCCTCTCTCATGAAGAACGATACTTGGGATCTCACCACTCTTCCAAAAGGAAGAAAAATCGTTTGGTGTAAGTGGGTGTTTCGAACAAAGTATGGAGTAGATGGAGACGTCAAAAAGTTTAAAGCGTGATTAGTAGCTAAGGGTTTCTCCCAGATAGCTGGGGTTGATTATACAAAACCTTTGCTCCAGTTGCGAAGATGACTTCTATTCGACTGACCCTAGCCATTTCCATAGCGAATAGATGGAAATTCCATCAAATGGACGTTAAGAGTGCCTTCCTTCATGGTGACCTAGAGGAAGAGATCTATATGGAACAACCTCCGGGTTATGTCCAAGATTCCTCCCTCGTTTGTAAGTTAAAGAAGTCTCTTTATGGCCTTAAACAAGCCCCTCGAGCTTGGTATGCCAAGATGGACTCCTTCTTACTTACATCAGGGTTTACTAGGTGTCACTCTGATCCAAATGTTTATATTCTACGGCAAGATGACTCCATACTCATTCTTGTTCTATATGTTGATGACTTGTTGATCACAGGCAGCTCTTCCTCTATTATTGATTCTGTGAAGATCACCTTAGCCAACAAGTTTTCCATGACTGACTTAGGTCTGCTTCATTACTTCCTTGGGATCCAGATTTCACAATCTGACTTGGGAATCTTGATTTCATAACCTAAGTATGCTCTTGATTTGATAGCTCGGGGATGTCGATTGCAAGTCTTCTCCTACTCCTTTTTTTTCGGGGTTAAGTTGGTTTCATATTTCTTACTCCCTTAGTTGATGGTACTTTGAGACAGGTTAGTTGGGAGCTTGATCTACTTGACTCACACTCGACCCATTTATCATATGTTGTTGGGAAATTCATGCAGAGCCACATGAGCTGCATTGGAAAGCAGCTAAACGGATCCTTCATTATGTTTGTGGCACTTATGCTGATGGCATACACTATTATGGAGGGGTTAATATTGACTTGATTGGGTTCTGAGATTCTAATTTGGTCGGTGACTTAGATCATCGGAAATCTACTTACAGCTACAACTTCTCTCTTGGTTCAGGTCCTATTAGTTGGTCTAGCAAGAAGCAAAATGCAATTGCAATATCATCTACAGAGGCAGAATACAGAGGAGCAGTCAACGCTGCCACAGAAGCTATTTGGCTACAGGGTATTTTGATGAGTTTGGCATCCACTTTCGGTGGCCTACCATTATCTATTGTGATAACATGAGCACTATCTCTATTTACAGAAATCCAGTTCAGCATCAGCAGATGAAGCACATTGAGATCCATATGCACTTCATACGGGAGCTTATTCATGATGGTATCATCGACATTCAGTACATTCATGACGGTGATCGGATTGCGAGACTTATTCACCAAGCCTTTCATTGAGATGAAGTTTCTTCACTTACGGTCTCTTCTTGGGGTGAGGTCTTCTACAGCTACCCATCTTCTTAGGGCTATTTAGTCCTTCTTTTCTTCTTCTTCTTCTAGGAAGATTGTGTTTATATATGGGCACCTTATCAGGCCTTTAGTTTCCGAGCCCCATTGACACATCTTTCTTAGTTGTTTAGGAGTGTCTTCCTCTTGTTTTGATCACAGCCACTACCCTGGCTTCGATGAAGGGGGGGTGTTAGTGTGAGTTATCCTATGTGTCCTCCTCTCATGTTGGAGGGTCATCTCACATGGGTTAGGTTTAGGGTTAGGTTTAGGGTTTCATATGTGTCATGCACTAGGGTTACTCAGCACCCTATATGTACCCCTTTTCTATTCATTTATGAGCATGCCAAGACACTCCGCTATCTTTCCTCTATGCAAGCTTTGTTTCTATTGAGCAAGTTCTTCCATTACTGATCAATTTTTTCCTTGCTATCGCTGGAGCTTTCACGATTCCGTTGGAGTGCAACTACTTCGTGGTGCCTCGTTTCGATTCGATTCTCGTAAACTCTTTTCAACCTCAAAGGAGGATTAACCCAACTTTAAAGGATATAGTCAAACAAGAAATTGAAAAACTATTACAAGTAGGTTTCATCTACCCTATCTCGGATAGTCACGGGTATCTCCTCTTGTAATTGTTCCCAAAAATAATATAAAATTGAGAATATGTGTTGACTATAGGGAGGCGAACAAATCCACAATGAGAGATTATTTTCCCTTACCATTCATAAATCAAGTCCTAGATAACCTTTCAAGTAAACAGTACTTTTCTTTCTTGGATGGCTTTAGTGGGTACAATCGGATCGAGTTATTGCTGAAAATTAGACAAAACTACATATACATGTTCATGGGGAGCCTTTGCCTATAGGGTGTTACCATTTGGTTTATGCAATGCTCCAGCAACTTTCTAGAGAGTTGTACTTGTAATCTTTGTTGATCTAACAAATGATTTTGTTGAGGTATATATGGATAACTTCTTTGTACATAGAGATACATTTGATTATGCTTTAAGAAATATGAATAGAGTGTTAACAAGATGTGAACAACACAACCTATCTCTTAGTGATGAAAATTTTTGACGATGGTGGATGAGGGGATTGTATTAGGACACCATATTTCAAAAAAGGAATTTAGGTGGATTAAAAAAATTAGGATCATTTCATATTTACCTATTCCTCAGACCCCCACAGATATCAAATCATTTCTAGGGCATGTTGGGTACTATAGGTGCTTTATAAAAGATTTCATTAAAATTTCTTCCCCCATGTTTAATTTGTTAACCAAGGACTGTGAATTTCTTTGGGATGAAAATTGTCAACATGATTTTGAAGAAATTAAGGCAAAATTAATCAGTGCCCCAATATTGAGAGGACCTAATTGGGAAAATCTATTTCATATCCAAACAGATGCCTCAAATTATTCCATTGGTGTAGTATTGGGATAGAAAGATGAGGAAGGAAAGATATATGTCATTTATTATCTTAGCAAGAATCTTACTCCCAATGAAAAGAATTACACCACCACTGAAAAGAAATTTCTTGTTGTGATTTATGCAATCAATAAATTCAAAATTACATTATAGGGTACAAGATATTTGTACACACAGATCATTCAATAATTAAGTATTTAATGAACAAACTAGTGGTTGAAGGAAGAATAATTAGATGGTTATTACTTTTACAAGAATTTTATATTTCCATTGTGGACAATCCAGGTAAATCAAAAGTGGTAGCTGATTTTTTTTCAAGACTAACCACCATAGGGGAGAAAGATCCAGTCAAGGATAACTTTCCAGATGAACAAATGTTTACAATATCAGCAAGAACACCATGGTTTGCTGATATGGAAAATTATCTTGCAACATGGAATTTTCCTCCTTTCACTAAGAAACAAATAAAGAAGTTAATTAAAACCAGTGCACAATTCAAATGGTTAAATGGAATACTATTTAAATTTGGTCCTAATTTTGTCTTACACATGTGTGTAAGAGAGGATGAAATCTTTGACATCCACAAACAATGTCATGATGAACCAAGTGGAGGACAATATTCAGTGAAAAGAATAGCTCATAAGATACTTGGAACTATTTATTATTGACCATCTATGTACAAGGATGTGAAGAGATATATCAAGAGGTGTGATCCTTGTCAAAGGATGAGATAACCAACTTTCACCAATGAAATGTCTCTTCAGCCTCAAGTTGTGGTTGAATCATTTGAGATATGGAGATTAGATTTTGTTGGTTCCTTTAATCCTCCTTCATAAGAGATGGAATACATTCTTGTGTGTACTGACTATGTGAAAAAATGGGCAGAAGTGTAGGCATTGACAAATGCCACTGAGGAAGCAGTTGTTGATTTCCTTTGGAATAGAATTATGATAAAATTTGGAGCACCAAGGAGCATAGTTTTATATCAAGGACCACAATTCATGTCTAATATGATCCAAGATTTCACAAGGTATTACCAAATCAATCATAGTAAGTCATCTCCTTACCACCCATAGTCAAATGGACAAGCTAAAGTAATAAACAGAGAATTGGAGAACATCCTTACCAAAACAGTTGAAGCTGGGAGAAAAGATTGGGTACGAGACTACATGAAGTTGTCTGTGCTTATAATATAACTTGGAAAACTACAACAGGGGTTTCACCATATGAATTAGTCTATGGGAAAAATCCCTTGTTGCCTATAGAGTTTGAAATTCAGACATTGAGGACAAAAGTGAAGGTGGGAATTGAGTTGAATGCAGCTCAAAAAGAAAAAATCCTTCAACTTAATGAGTTGGATGAATTAAGGTTGGAAGCACTTCAGCAGATAGAGATAGTTCAAGAGCAAAGGAAGCAATGGCTATCAAGAAAAGGCAATTCAAAGTAGGAGATTGGGAATTACTGTTCGATTCTAAGTACTAACAATTCAAGGGAAAATTGAGAACCAAATGGTTGGGACCCTATTAGATTGATCAGATCTCTTACAATGGTTCTATTTAGTTACTTTCTATTGATGGTAGTAGTAGAACACTCTTGGTCAATGGGCATAGGCTGAAACTCTATAGGAAGCCTCCCACTAAGGATGAATGAGGAACTTGACACTGACAAAGAATTTGATCATATGGAAGAACCCAGTTCTTCCAAAATGATCAAATAACTAGATGATAGATCCATAATAAAGGGAAGAAGATGAAAACCAGCAAATGGCATTTTTTTCCCCAAAAAAAAAAGAAGAAGAAATTATCTCAAAGGTCAATTGAAAACCAGAAAATGGCGGTTGACCTCTCTTTTTGGCTAGTTCAAATAAGGGAATTCTTTTGAATTCTAGTTGTCTTATCTAATCATGTTTTGTTCCACTTGGGAATGACGAGTCGTCATAGAAAAGGGTTACATCATCGAGGATGGTAATTATATCTTTTAACTTATTTAGGGTTGATTAAATGTTTGCATGTGTGATTTGAATTAATTTAAAAGTAGGTATGATGAGTCATCTATTTATACATTATGATTACAAGTGTGTAATCATGAAGTTGATTTGGATGGAATAAGTGGTGGCATGGTTATCATTAATAATCATTATTGCAAACTCAAGTGAAATAAGTTACAGAGATTTTGAGGAAGGAGCATTGAATTAAGTTTTGTTCTGCAAAGAAAACAACAGAGAATTCAGCAGCTAAGAACAGAGGTTCCATAGCTAAGAACAAAGGTACCGCAACCAAATTCGTCGGCTCCACGGCTAAGAAAAAGGGCTTGTAACCAATTTACACAAAATAAAAAGAGACATAACTCAAGCCGATATGGGGATTAAGAAGAAATCAGAACTAGAGGATGATTCCTAGCTGCTCGTAGATGAAGAAGTGGCATCCATCTTTGAGCATGTAAGATGGCTAGAGTTCCTAAATAAATTTTCAAGGCATAGTGACAAATTGGTAAGAAAATTTGTCATAAACCTAAAACAATATGGGACAAATGTGAGAAATATCTTTATTCCTTTTTCTGTAAATATTATAAGTAATGTGTCTGGAGTGCCAATTGTGCATGTCCCACAACCTGCCAAGGGGACTTTGAAAAAATGGTGTTGAAGTCTTACTATAAGAAGGAGAAATTGAGCCCCAGTACATCTATAATACAAAGAAAATCATAAAAAGGGTCGAAGGGCGGTTTGCCCAAACCCTTTGACAGGGTAGCATTTTAGATAGTGAAATATTTAACCTGTGATGGTAGATTTGGGTCTGTGGGAAAAGAAGTCCTTAAAATGCTCATATATCTGAAGTATGGAGCCACCAAATGTGAGTACATAATAAACCTTCCAGGGTTTCTTTTTGATTCTATCTAGACCATGGCTCAGAGGTATTCCTGGGGTGTTGGGATAATTAGGCATCATGGTCTAATTCATTTAATATACTAGCACCATTTTCTGTCAAAGAAGAATGGAGAAGAATTTTGGGATAAGTTTCTTGTAAATTCAAGAAAACCCCTAATATTATCAGGACAATTCCATTCCCATTCTCTCCTTCTACTAATCTAGAAATTGATGCCCCTGCAAAAGAACAGAGGGAAATGGAAAGAGAAAAAATACCAAAAAGAAGAAGGTCGGTGAAAAATATCAAAATAGTAGAGCCTTCCATACCTGTGAAGGAAATTCCTTCTTCTATAATAGCTTCAGGGGAGCCAATATCTATCTCTAATGGTGATAGTTCACCCAAACAAGAGCAAGAAATAATAGTAAGAAAAAGTTCTAGAAGGAAATTCACTAGTGGGCATGTTGAACTTCCCTAGATAATAAAAATTCATAAGAGGTCAAGGGAAACCCCAGAGGGAAGGAGTGAGCAAGAAAGGATGGAAAAGGAAGTTGCTGATATTTTGGGCAACATGGTCATGACACCTCCTGAGCCAAGTCAAGCTGAAATGGATAGAGGAGAAGAAAGATTTGAAGAGTGAGATTTTAGGAATTGGCTGAACCATCAGTATTGCCACATGAAGAAGAAGAGTTGGCATCCAGGATAAGAAAAGGAAATTTTCCTTTGATAGAGGAAGAATGCCCAACTCCTCAAGTAATTTCAGAGGAAGAAGAAAGACAACAAGTTAAACAAGCTTTGTTCTTATCTAGAGAAGAGCTCATTATCAGAGAAAAATATGAGGAATTGGATTTCCTCAAACTCAAATTGGAACAAAGGGAAATTCTCATTGGAGAGCTAACAACTCAACTTACAGCCAAGACTGAGGAATTATCAGCAACTAAGAAACAATTGATAGAAAAAGAGGAAGAATTTTAGGCTTCTAGAAAATAGAGTGTTGTGTCCACAGTCTCTACATAGACTGAGTTAACCTATTTGCCACTCAAATAGCTATGGAATGACACTTGCAGGGAACTCAGAGAAGCCAAAACATCAAATGAAGAATTGAAGACCAAGATGGAAGAAGAGATGAAGGCAAGAAAAGAATGGGAAGAAAAATTTTATAAGGAGGAAGGAAATAAATATAAATGTCTTACAAAAATTCATATGGTCTGTATTATGAGTGAAAAATTGCTTGCTGCAGGAGGCCCTCTCCTACATATAGTGTGTTTTTAGAAGAGTAGTTCATTCACTGGTAGCTATCAAGGATTACATGTGGGCTTTGACATGAACTAAAAGATGAATCTGAATTCATGACAACTTACTCTTTATCCAGCCCTGAGTAGAAAAATCTTCTATGTGAATTTTATCTTTGCAATTTTATGCTAGAGAAAAATACAAGATTTATGATTGATTTGTATGTAGGGGAGATCCATCTCAATGCATTTGTCTCTATTTTGCAAAACCAAATTGCATGGAAGGAAAGGGAATCTGAATGTTTATTGAAAGCTAGCTCAATAGGTCTATGTATGAGAGCTCATTATGGTAAACCCTCTGCCTTTCTCACACATTTTAGAACGCATGCCTTTGATAAGAGATTCAAGACACACTATCTTGTCATTCTAAAAAAGAGTATTGATGCCTTCACCTCCTATATGGAGGAAAATTTTGAAGATATTTATGAAGGATGCTCAAAGAGGTGGGAACTCCTTACTATTTCTTTGAGAAGAAGGGAAGTAATTTCCCCAACAAATATGATCGGAGTTTAGAAAGGGAAAAAGTGTTATGCACAATAATTCCCCTAGTCAATGAAACCTACAGGAAAATATGGATAGGAATGCAAACAATGCCCCCTCTACTTCTCACCCCCATGTCTCCTTGGAAAAACAGAGAGCCTCAAGACCCTACCGAATTTAAACAATGGGAGAGGAAAATAGAAGTAGGAGTAGGGTACAATACATCTAAGTTTAAACATTGGAAAATCTAGTTTCAGCCATTTGATCCGAGAAATCAAATGTAATGCTGAGAACATACAACTCCACTTTTGAAGTATGAAGTTTGTAAAGGGATTTAAAAACAAGTAAGTTTGGGGGAAATGATGAGGCCAGATTATGTCTGATTAATGTATAATATATAATCTCATCTTACTCTTCTTTTTATTAAGTTTGATTACATTGTGTGACTTTTAGTTTAGGATGTAATTGTCTGTCTTTTGATTGATTGTGATTCTAATGTTAAAATCTATAGAATTCCTAATGAAGTGTGTGTTTGAATTTAGTTTTGTAATAAAGCAAGTCTAGTCAGTTGAGGAAATGAAGCAGGAAGCGTTCAGTATGTTTTCAGAAACATATGTTCCCACACATCTTAGTTTCAGAACTTCCAAGCTAGTTTCGGAACTCCATCACATAGTCATCATCTAGTTCGGAACTTTTGGACTTAGTTTTAGAACTCCAATATTTAGTTCTAGAATTTTTAGACTTAGTTCTAGAACTCCTGGGGATAGCTTTGGAACTCTCACGGTTTTGGTCCTTAACAATTTCCTATGGTTCTAGAACTTCTCTGAAGTTCCAAAACCAATGGGATTTATCTATTCTAACCACATCCAAATATTTTACATCTATGACCCTTTCAATCAGGAAAGGATGAGAATATTTCTAAACGTAGATCTAGGGAGAGTTATCCTACAGACTATCTAATCAACCGCAATCTGACTCAACATCTATTCTAGGCATGATTTGATTTCATCAGAATTGTTGAGACAACTATGATTGTAAAATGTATATAAAAGAATACTTACAGTAGATAGATATATATATATATAGAATATGATATGAGATAGATATAGAATAGAGAAGATAAATAGACTAAGTACTCGAGATCCAAAGAGGTTTTAATTAATTTAATTAAATTAATTTATATCCTCACAATATTTAATATCTAATTACCCTAATTTCTACCCCACCACCTCACCTAGATGCCTCACCTAGCCACCTCACCGTAGACCTATTCTTGGAATGTTTCCATAACTAACAATAACTAAGTCTTACTTGCTTTAATGAGCTAAGATTTGGTCTAACCCTATAATTAATCCCTAAAGTCTCCCTAACCACCTTCCCACTCATAAAAACACAACGTCCATTCCAAATCCATGGATCAAGGAACAAACTTGAGCTAAAAGAGGTGAGATCTACCAATTTTAGTAAACCTAGGTAATCCCTCCTTAACCGATGCCGATCACCCCTAAACTGATGCTAGTCAACATAGAACAGTCATTTGGTTACAATTTATTCACCTAAACAAGCTTTTTTTAGGTTGGCACATTCTGAGAGCAAGAGGAGAGAGACCAAAGTTGCATGCAAGTAGAATGAGCATCCTTTTAAACATCGAGACATCCAGAGCCATCACAGGAAATATTTTGGAAGCATTACACTCACAAAATCATTCTGGGAGCCACTGCTATGATATCCAACACTATTCTTCTAATCATACCACCTCCATTCAGCCATCTAAATCTACATCACAGTAAGTACATCTCTACCAGCATTGTCTATTTCAACATAGTTAACTTTTGTCATTCCTGTCATTAGTTTACACTTTGCATGTTCATTCCTCCATTGCTTATTAGCTTGTAATTCAACCATTCCCCTTACCCACACCACCAAATCACCATTCTGATCTAATATTTGTTTCTGAGTATACCTAAGATCTCCGCAAACCTTCTCATCTACTCTCCCAACCTCATTTGACCTCATATCAGCCCCTACCATTTGATCTATTCAATTTTCTTTTACCTCGAACCATACCAATGCGGATATCCATAACCATCATTGGTTCTACCTAAATCGGCATCGGTCATACCTGACTAACATTGGTTTCTATGGTTTACACCTTGACTAAGAACAGACCCAACAATCATCTCACCAGTTGACCTAAACATCCCGAGAATCGGACCTACGACTAGTCCCAAGATATCTTGACGGATACCTCATCTTTTAGATCCAACTATAGCCTAGCCTATTGTGATTGGATTTTTTATTGTACTTAAATGAGATACCTAAATCATATCAACTACAGTAGGACTTTACTTGTTTCTCGCATTAATTTTTTTAAACGGTGGATTGTGACCATCTAGGAAGTATCACACTTCGTGAAACTAGCATATGTTAGGCAGTCCACTGTCATATATCATTTAACTATCTTTTTGTGGTCTTGTTTTCTATTATAGGTAGTTCCTCCTAGCCAAAAGGAAGCTCTATTAATTGGCATTAGATCAAGAAGTCATAATGCATGCAATAACCATCAACCAACCCATTCAATAGGTATTCCTCGTAGCCCTTACCCTTATCTATTTCATCACTGGGAAAATGTAAAGAAAATGGTGAAACATTTTGGCATGCCGGTGGGACCCATCAAGGGTTATTTTGCATTTATTCATTCCTAGGTGAAAGTTTTGTGTTTGTTTCCCTTCGAAAATATTCCACATTAATTTTCTTCTTTGGAATCATTCTCCTTCTTTCTATTGTCTAAAAACAATCATATTTTTGGTGCTTTAAAAAGAACACATCTTCCTTTCTTTTGCATTGCATTAGTGAAAGAGCATCCCTCTTCTGTTCATCACTTGCTACATTGAATATCACACTTCGATTTGGGTTTAAAACACTTGCATTACATTCTGATTTGTTGTATTATTAGCTCACATTAAAATTGAGGGCAACCTATATGGTGGAAGTCATGCCCAGCTGATGGTTGACACAAAGAATCATAGAAAGCACATTTTTCTCTCTTTATCTTACCAAACTTGCACAAAATAAAAATATACACATCTTTCTTAAACAACATCTTACCCAAGAACATCTATCAGTGATCACATGATCCGGTTGGCAGGTACTCCCTAGCTCGTTGCCTCTGTCGAGTCATCATCTCAGAGGATAGCCCGTCCCCACCATAACATACCTGAAACCTCTCCTTTTAGATATCCTTCTTCGTAGGATGCCTTCCTAACCAAAAAAATTGTTCTAAATACACAGTCATTCCTAAATATCATAAGCTAAACAAACATAAGAAAATCACTGTTAGGATCGTGCATTTTTTAGAATTCTTCTTGACTTGTGTTATGAGGTGTGAGACTATGACTCTTCATTTTTATTCTTCCTTGCACACTCCACCATCATAGTTGGATTATTCTAACTTTGGTGAGTGTGTGTCGTGGCCCCATCTTCTCATTCTCAAGTTTCGAGTTTGATTCTTCACTTAATTTAATTCACATATCTCATTTTCTTCATTTCTTTCTAATTTCATAGTCACCGATGTCGGTCCAAATGATCATCATCGGTTCACATCTCGATTGTCATTGGTTAAACCCTAAGCGGTGTCGACTTATGGATTTCTATTTAATTTACCTAGAATATCCTACATCACTCTTTCTATTATATTTCTATCCCTCGTGGCATCATCATATTTCTTCCCTGTTGATACCTATTGTCATACACAGTTTTCACAAGTACACATCCAACATTCTTATTTCATTCTTTGAGACTAGTTGTCTTCCACAATGACTGGTGTATCGATTTCAGCAACTATCATCAGTTTTCCCTCAACCATCACCGGTCAACCTGACCATCATCAGTTTTCCTTCAACCATCATCGGTCAACCCGACCATCGTCGATTGCCTATGATTGATTTTCAAAACATAGACATTGACCAAATTTACCTCCTGGACCCCATTATTATATGTTTCTACTATTTTTTGTCATCTCTGAGAATACAGTCTTACCAAGTCATCACTTGTTCACATGGTGTTGAATCACAGTAGACTAACACCCTCATATTCCATGCTAGTCATCAACCACTCCCACCTAATCCCTCACCACCTTCCATCCTGTCACCCATGGATCCAACCTTACCTACCACCATTGTTATAGGAGATGAAGAGTTTGCACAACTCCTTGATCAGAATCTTGCGGCCTTATAGTTCTACCTTTCCCACTCTTCCAATCGAGACTCCTCAAGTTAGTTGATATATGGCATACCTGTATCCATCTCTCCTGCCCTTATTCCTTCTTCGACATTAGCCCCTAATAGTGCAGTGTTACCCTCACCTGCTTCAGTAGTTTCGCAGCTAGGAACCATACCCGTCATGACCATTGCATCTATAGTATCACTTGCACCTATCGTATTTGTTATCCCCTCATTAACCACCCAAGACATAGCCCAATCCACACCCATCATTTCACAAATACCCATTGCAACACAACCACCCATGGTGTTGGTGACCCCTACTCCATTCAAAAATATTGTCCTCTCCATCCCATAAACACTACCCCTAATTGCTACCAGATTCATGACAACCATCCCACCTACATACACATACTATCAACAACCCCCTATCTTGTCTATCACCCATTCTGGATATGTGCCTTCTATGTCGGTTCCCTATTCTCAACCTCCCTATCAGGTTCAATATCCTCCCCTTATGCCACAAGAGGTGTCCCTCCATCACAACCTACCAATGACCTCATCAAGTTGATGATGGAAAAGATGCAGACATTAGAAGCATCGGTTTCTAGCTCACGCAATTCCCTCACCTATGATGAAATTTGTAATGAGCCTATTCACCTATCCATTCCTATTCGACCATACCCCGTACATTGGGAAATGCCAAAATTCAACCACTTCAATAGCAAAGAAGATCTACAAAAACATTTGTGGTCCTTTAAACATGGGTGTTACCTAATTTCCCGATGACACTTTACTTTTGAGGACTTTCCCAATGTCCCTGACAAGACCTGCATTGGACTAGTACAGTGGACTACCAAGACACTCCATTTACTTGTTTAATCAAGTAGCCCAAGCCTTCCTAGATCACTTCTCCATCAACATTGTTAAGAAGGTTACAATGAATAATCTTTATTCTACACGACAGTATGACGATGAGTCTATCAGCTGACTTTATCACTCGTTGGTGCAGCCTCATTAACCATCTCACATTCCAATTACCTTAGATTGAGCTTATAGATTTGTTTACTCAATCTTGTGCTAGACACATCTCACCAACCCTATAAGTGCAGACCTTCCATACTTTCAACAATGTATTCACCATGGCACGGAAATTGGAAATTCATGCTAACGAAGAAAAAAAAAATCAGCTTCGTAACATGAACATCACGTTTAAATCAAATGGTGATTCTTCATCTGCAAAACCCTAAAAAAACTATTCAAAACCTAAAGGGTCTTCCAATGTCGTAGTTCTCAAAGCCAGTCCCCCTCATCAATCATACCCATCTAAACCCCTTTCTAATCTCTCTCTTGTCCAAGCTTTCCAGTTCAGATGGGAATAGTGACAATACACTTCCATAGGAGAATCTTATTCTTTTGTGTTTGAAAATCTTGTTAATGCTAGTGTCATTACCCTCCCACCTATAAAACCACATACTAGTTTTGACCCTAAGTGACCCATGCCTCATGGTATAAGGAACATGACTTTTGCAACTATCATTGTGTCAAAGGTCATAGCGACAATAACTGCATCACCTTCAAGAATATCATCTAAGAAATGTTAGAAAACAGAGATCTAGTCTTGGATAGCCCAAATTCACCTACTAACCAAAACCTACATATCTTCAAGATTCCATACCCTAATCACACCCCATCTTCCAACAAAGCTGGTGACACTTCAAACGATGATAGCAATGTCCATGAGGTCCATGCTATTTTTGATGACATACCAGTTTCTTCCCAATTGCCTCATGTTCCTTCCATAGACAAAATCCTAGCCCGAGCTCCCCTACCTACAAAAGAACCTATTTTATCTACTCCTCCACCCATAGAGGAACCCCCTTCATTTTCTTCTTCACCCGTGGAAGAGCCTATAATTAGCACGCCACCTTTAACACCTCAAAATTCCAAGCAATTGTCAGTGGCGCCTCTCCTACTCATAGACGATGTAGGTCCACTTCATTGGTCCATCCTCTCCTCTACCCATGGAGGATCCTATAGAAATACCACTACCTTTATATGACCATTCACCATCAGACTTTCAAGATCCCATTGATCTACTTTCGGCTCTCTTACCCACAGAGTCCGAGGCTAGCCATTTCCTGTATCTCAAACACATTTTATGGGGATTGCCACTTGATCCACATCGACCCCACCTACGTTAGTACCATTCTCACGCTTGGCTGATTGCCTGGACTATGTCGATAGAGCCTTACTTTGGGGACACCTTCTACTTCTGTTTCAACACAAATGTAGTTTTCACTCGTTGATACCTCCACTATCTATCCAAAAGTGTTTTGAGCAACCAAACCAAACATAATCATGACTATTATAGCACCTTCCACATCACAACCCTGGCCCAACTCACACCTCTTCCCATAGCCCAACATACATCTACACCCAAATACCTACCCACACCTATTTCATCTCCCTTACCTAAACCTATCACTACCTTAGGGGTCATACCGATAACTAGCCTTACTCACCCACCCATAAAATTAGATTTAGCCACATCCTCCAAAACTGACACTAAACTCACCCTGGCCCCTAAAAAGAAGACCCAACCTCCTAGACCTCATACACTGACCTCTCCTACCACACCATTATCACCTTCACCCCTACCGTCCATCCTAGGACCTCACCCCTCGACCCTGCAAAAACAACCCTGTCCACCTAGTAAACCAAGAATGCAGCAACCCACCTCCTCATCACAAACCTCTAATGTACCCAAGAGACTCACACAACCTCCGCCATCACCCGTAACCTTCTTACCACCCATACCACCACTACCATCCATAACTACCTCACTACCCATGAAATTTTCTTCTCTTTCACTCATGCCTCCCGACCCAACCTACACCACCTACCCCCAGCACCTCGATTACCCCCGTGGGTAACCCATCCTCTTCCACCATCTACTTTTCCCTCTACATCTCATACACATGTGTCACCTTTGCCCAAAAGGACACAACCTAAAGCTAAAAATCTGCTACCCTCCAATAAGATAGTTAAACCAACCAAACCTTCCATTGTCAGTTCTTCTACCTTACACCTACCCAAGCAGATGCAACCAAGACCTAAGACCACTCCACACACCCAACTAGTGAACCAACCCATTCCCTCTCCTATCAAGCCTCTTTCTCCAAAATCAGCTATACTTGTACCCAAACCCACATTCACCTCCCATTGTGATCCACTAGCAGGGTCCTATGCAAAAATTTTAACCAATATCCTCGAAACTTATGTCATAACATTACCACCTCTTAGACCTTATGACCCACTCAAACCCAAACCAAAAGGGTTTAACAAAACCAAAATTTGTGCCTACCATCGTGTGTTAGGACATGATGTAGAGAACTTTAAGGCCATAAAAACTACCCTAGTCTAGTTATTTCCTCCCGAATAAAATTTTGATGATGACGATCTTCTTGATGAGGACCCCATTTCACCTTCACCAATTTCCACATATCTTCCCCCATTTCCTACTCAGTGACCAAAATATCCACCCCCACAACTCTCTGATCCATCCCCAAGATTTGATATTAACATGGTTCATATAAGAGAGTTGGCCAACTCACCAACCAAATTTTGTTGCACCTAGCTCACTTCACAAGACTTTTCTCCCCTGGCAGGTTTATGTCCATCATGTTGTTATACCACTCATCCTAAACCTTCTCCATTTACCCCCTCCCCTCATATTAACATGATCAACATTACCACCTATGCTCAAAAAGACAAGGGTAAGGAAAAAGTATCTGGCCCATCAACCAACCTTGTATACCCAACATACCATCCACACCCATATCCAAAGTCATCATTTGAAGTCCTGCATATCCTATTTCTAATGGGGTCACACATCACACAATGCTAAAGCAACTACACCAATCCCCCTCAAAATGTCTTTATATGACCTCATCCAAACCTTGGAATCACATCATCAAGCCCTCATGGAAGTCCTTCAATCTATTGAAGTCTTACCAAATGACCCCCACACCGTAGCCTCCATTATTACCCCCCACCATGTAGCCTCTCTCACTAAGTCATCACCTTCCTCTACACCTCTATAGCTACTTGCCAAGTGGCCACCCTCAACTTTTTAGATGAAGAGTTTGCTCCCTTCCATTCGATGACCCTTACCCCTCTCTTTTCATCTTCTTCTTTATTTATAATATATACATACGACGTGTTATGATCGATGGTGGTACTAGTATTAACATCATATCCTCCCATGCTTACAACCAAATGTAAATACCTACGCCAATTACATGCATGGTAACCCTGTTATGTTGTGTTCCTTTAATGATGCCATGACCTCTACACTAGGTACCATTTTTCTCCATGTCCGTGTAGGTCCCTGCACCATCCCGAAACTTTTCTATGTCTTAGAAGGGGAATTCCAGTATAACTTGCTACTTTTCCGACCTTGGATCTGAGCTATGGGTTATGTCCCTTTGACTTTACATCGATGCCTCAAATTTGAACATGAGGGACATAATTACACCATCCCTTCTGACCCCTCACCTTTCAAGACCTTGTAACATGCTATATCAGCCCAATGTGTGCTTGTGTCAGTCAAGGCATATGCCATTGTCACCACTTCACCTTCACCCATTAGCCCATCTACCAAAATTGTCACTATTTCTACTGCATCTAACCTTGCTATCCCCACTACAATTGTAGCCTCTACCATTGGCATGTTTCCCCATCATCTAGCGAGCCATCCATACCCACTACCCACATACCAACTACTGATCCCTTAGAAGGTTTTTTTCAATGCCTCACTCTGGGGGAATATTACCTATACAATATCAACACATTCCTCACCCCACAAGAGTATGGGAATCTATGTCAACACCCCAGCTACGACATCCACATTGGTGACATTTTCCCTTATGGCCCTCCCCACCTTCACACTAACCTAACATATGGGGGGTTGATATGGCCACCTATAAACCCGAGCCTCCATCCCAAACCCAACCATTTTCATTTGACCTAAACTCCCTCACTAACCATCACTTCACTCACATTTCCTTCACTGGTGTGCATGGAAAGGATTTGGCTTCATTTTTTATGAATAAGGCCGCCATACTGTTATTTCCTATACCTCTTGTAAACATAATGACCATAGTGGCATATGTTTTGATGCTCCACCCTAAGAAGGTTTACGTCGGCCTTATCCAGGATAATAAATCTTCCCCCTCTCATTCATCCACATTACCATCTTCACCCATGGAGTCCATAGATCTGAATGTATTCCTCCTAACTTTTTTTTCATAAACACCATTTCCCTAGGACCGTTGACCTATCAACATGATGGTGAAGCTCCCTCTTCTCTCCCATTCTTATATCCTGACATGATCGATGATGATATGCCTTCAATTAATGTCATTAATGTTAGGATGATGAGTCCATCCTCACCTACCTTGGTGCAGAAGAATCTTATATTCATCGGTCATTACCCTTTGAGACATAAACCATGTTGAATGAATCAACCATCGAAATCAACATTAATACTCAGGATGACCCGCACATTCTAAAGATCATCCAATCCTTAGATGCTACTAAACAGAAGCCTTCACCTCTTTCCTTCAGGACCATAGTAATGCATTTTCCTGGTCCTATGCCGATATGCCTGGTATTGACCCAAAAATCATGGTTCACAATATTGTAACCATTCTTGATGCCAAACCCATCAAACAAAATCTACGGAAAATGCATCCTCACATTGCTCTTCTGGTCAAAGAAGAGCTTCAGTGCCTTCTCTCAATTTCCTTCATTCTACCCATTGATTATCCCCAATGGATTTCTAACATCGTTCCTATTATAAAGGCAACATGAGGACTCCGCATTTGCATGGATTTTCATGACCTCAATCTCACCTGTCCCAAAGCTGATTTCCCACTACCAGGCATTGACCAACTAGTTGATCTCACCATTCGCCATGAAATGTTATCACTCATGGATAGTTTCTTGAGCTACTATTAAATATTACTAGCCCCAGAGGATCAACACAATACTACCTTTATAACCCCTTGGGGGACTTTCTATTATCAAGTCATGCCTTTTGGCCTAAAAATGTTGGTGCTACATATCAGTGAGCCATGACTTACATCTTCCATGACATCATGCATCACATATTGGAGGATTATGTAGATGATTTGTTTGCCAAATCCAAGCATCGAACTGAACACCTTCCTATTCTTAAAGTCATCTTTGACCGCCTCATCAAGTATTGTGTTCATCTTCAACCAAAGAAGTGTGTCTTTACAGTACTTTCTAGAAAACTCCTAGGTTTCATCATTTCTTTGCATGGCATAGAATTTGATCTTGCTAAAGTCAAGGCTATTCTTGAAATGCTTCCACCCACTAATCTCCATCAACTTTGAAGCCTATAAGGAAAGTTACAATCAATTCATCATTTTATCTCACAACTTTCCGATCGTTGTCAACCATTTCATCATCTTCTTAAGAAAGATGTTTCATTCAAATGGGATGATGAATGTCATAAAGCCTTTGAAGCCTTGAAACAATACCTCCTTCAACCACTAGTGCTCATTCCTCCTAAGGATGACCAACCCTTTTACCTATATATTTCTACCACTAACCATTCTCTAGGTGCCATGCTCACTCATCATGATGACCAACACCGAGAGAAAGTGGTTTATTACATAAGTCGTACCCTTCTTGACTACAAAACTAGATATACCCACGCCGAAAAACTCTACCTAGCCTTAGTTTTCATCACCACCAAACTCCGTCATTACCTACTCAACCACAAAACCTTCATCATTACTAATACTAACCCATTACACTATATGTATGCCAAACCTTATCAAAATCAACATGCCGCATGTTGGCTTATGCTTCTGGCCGACCTCAACCTTGAATTCATCCATCAAAAGTCCATCAAGGGCCGGCTATCACCAACCAATTTGCCAACGCACCTATTTCTAGGAATCAACCCTCTAACTTCGACTTCCCAGATGATTCTATAGCTACCCTTTCCCTGGACAAACTCACTTACCAAATGACACTCTTCTTTGATGGCTCCAAGTGTCAACATGGGTTGGGGCTGGTGTTATCATCATTCCGCTTGATGGTGAACCTATGCCTTTGTCTTTCAAACTCAATTTTGATTGTACAAACAATATTTTTGAATATGAAGCACTTGTATTGGGTCTCCAAGCTATTTATGCCTTAGATGTTAAGTCAATCAACATCTTTGGTGATTCTCAATTGGTCATAAACCAAGTCAATGGTATATACTAGTGTCGTAATGAGATACTTCAAAAGTATAAACATCACGTAGACATAATTTTGACCACCTTTGATCGTTACACACTTCAAACCACCCCATGTTCTACCAATAAATTTGAGATACCATGGCCTATTTGGCTTCCCAAATACTTGCTTCACCCACTGACTCTAAAATATTTGTCACTATACAAAGGCTACAATCACCCTCTTATTTACCTCATGAATTTTACTCCATCGAACTATTTCCCCTAACCCATGTGACCTTTGGTATAAGCAATATGTAGACTATCTTTCCCTTTCCATTCTACCCACTAATCTCACTCGTAATGGACAACATGCCTTTCTCAAAAGTGTCTCCCGTTATGTCCTCATGGGTGGTCTTCTTTACAAGCATGGATTCGATGGCATTCTCTTATGATGCCTTACAAGTTCTGAAATTCCCTACACCATTAAGGAATTCCATGATGGAATTTGTGGAGGTCACTTTAGTGGTTTAGCCATCGTAAAGTGCATTCTTTGCCTAGGCTATTATTAGTTGACCCTAAACCGTGACTGTTGTGATTATGTCAAATGTTGCGTGAAATGCCAGCAATATGCTAATCTCCATCACACACCTAGTCATGCCTTACAGGTCACACGTGACATTTTTCCTTTCTCTCAATGGGGTTTGGATCTTGTTGGTGAGATCAACCCCCATTCTTCACAACACCACCAATGTATCATAACCACTACTGAATATTACAATAAATGGGTAGAGGCCATTCCCCTCATTTCTACAAAAGTTGAGAAAATATGTGAATTCATCAACCATCATATCATTTTCACTTTGGTGTTCCTCACTGCCTCATCATTGATAATGGAAAGTAATTCAAAATCAAAACCCTACACAAACTATGTGACACTTTTGGCATCCAACTTAGTTTCTCGTCACCTTATTACCCGCAAACCAATGGTCAAGCTAAATTGACAAATAAAACCTTGAACAAAATTCTTATAAAGGTATTAAATGATACTGGGAAGGATTGGCATACACACATTACTTTCACCTTGTGGGCCTGCCACACTAGTATTCGCACTTCAACTGCTGCCACACCTTTTTTATGGTCTACGGTACAGAGGCTATCCTACCTCTCGAAGTCTAGATTCCATCTCACTACAAGACATGCTCAATGATGATGACTTTCACCAATATTGTTTGGTGCAACTTGAGTTATTAGATGAATTTCATCTCAATTATCTTGACCATCTCTAAATATACCAAAAATGTATCAAACGTGCCTATGACAAACATGTTCACAAATGAACTTTTTAGGTCAGAAACCTCATCTAAAGGAAAATCAACATGTAACCAAAGAGGAGAAAAGTAAATGGGAAAATTTTCTCCTAATTGGCTTGGACCCTATATCATTACCCATGCCTATGGATCAGGTGCTTATCATTTGTCTTCACTCGAAGGTAAACCCGAACCTGAGCCCCTTAATGCCTTGCATCTTTGACCATTTTATTGTTGATATCAATTCCTATATCACTTTCTATCATTTGGTTTCTCATCCCTTGAGCATTGTTCACCTTCCATATTACCCATTTTGAGGATCCATGACTAAACAAGAATCATGTGATTACCCATCACATTTTAGCCTTGTCTTTAATATGAGTACCACGGCTCTACTCATAGCATGATTCTAATGGATACTTTTCATCTTCTTCAAGATGGAATCCCATGGTCATTCATCACTCAAAACCACCTCCTCTATAGTTAATCTTTGTGTGTTATGATCTTGTCTTCTAAACAAGAACCTAATCTTCCTCTATAGTCTTGTCCATGACTTAAATGTCTAAAAACAAAAAGGGATATAACTCCTTGATTCAAACTTCCAGCAAAAGATAACTCCCTCAAAAGGGACATCTCTTCTTTCTATTCTACCACTATAAATACATTTCTCCCTTAAAGGATAGCTATATAAAGTCATTACAAAAATATAAAAATATTCTAAAGCTTCCCGCATCGATCAGCTTCACGAAGACCTCAAGGAGATAATATACCCATCCCATATAGACTTCCACATTAATCATTCTATTAAAAACAAACAAATAAAGAAAAAGATAAAAATTTTGTCATGGAATTACCTATTTTGGATTCTAGGTTTCTTGTTCCAAAATACACGTTATCATACACTAAGTTATGCTAAACCTCTCATTCTCACCTCCTTGCCCTTTTCACCTAAATTCCTCATTACTCAAGGGACTTTCCACAAACATGACATTTCATGATCATGTAACTTTTATTCACTGTTAAAATAGTCCATTATGTAATGCCTATAGGTTCTTACATTCATAAGCCCATCTGGGGTATGGTAGACTCATTAGGGTTCTTATCAATTAAGCATCTCTTTTACCACCTCTTACCATTCACCTTCCTCATTACTTATTGATTATCCTATACATGACCAGATCCTCGGTACACTGTATTTAAAAATCACTCAACCATGCCTACAACCCAAACTCAACCATATATATAGCCTAAACTCAACCATGCCTACAACCTCAACTATACCATGCCTATAACCTAAACTCAATCATGCCTATGACCTATATCACCCATGCCTAACACCTATCAATCCATTCCTCTCCTTCATCATAATCTTCCCTAGGTTATGGGAGAACTACATTGGCTCGAGGTACCTTTTCACCAGGACTATGTAGGAAGAACTCCGAGGGCATGGAGCCCTTGGATCTTAACTCGGCCACTCTCTACCCTAAGTAATTCCATCTTACCTTTTCATTCACATTCTACCCTAGTTAGCTTCCTTTGTATATCAATAATTAGAAATTAAACCAACCAAAAAATAATTGATTACCATCTTTACCATCATCACTTATACACTCATTTCATTTGGTCTACAATACTCGTGGACCTGTCTACCTAGCTCCTCTAACCAACTAGATCTCTCCACCTCAGCAAGATCTCATCCTTTCCTCTTGACAAAGCACAACTCATTCAATGCTCTATCATTTTCACAAAAGCCAAAACATACAAATGAATCCATAGTATACATATTTTTTCTTTTTATATATCCTCGTCGACCAACTGATGTCAATTATACCTAAACCTAACATCGGTCCTTTTCCCCTAGCACACCGTGGTCAGTTATACCCAAACCGACATTGGTCATCTTCCTAATAAACCATGATCGGCTTACTTAGATAGTCCACGGTCACGTATGACCAGCATCAATTACCTATTATACTCTTTCCCATACTATTTTCCCTATTTCTAACCCATACTTAACCAAATCAGCAACCGTTTGACCTTACCCACCCTTATTGCAACCAACCTCCATGCCTACCTTACCTATACCTGTCCTTAATTGTGTTTTGGGACTTGTTATTTTACCCATACCTCATCCTTACTCGTGTCGTGACCTAGCTACCTGGACCTAGAACATTGTTACTGACCTATGACCTCATGTG
Organism: Taxus wallichiana var. yunnanensis; assembly: GCA_018340775.1. Classification (NCBI taxonomy): domain Eukaryota; kingdom Viridiplantae; phylum Streptophyta; class Pinopsida; order Cupressales; family Taxaceae; genus Taxus; species Taxus wallichiana. The sequence continues at coordinate 686,161,820 of CM031239.1, forward strand.
CTCGTTATACCTTACGACATTGTTACCTGTGTTGTTTGACCTAATGACCTTACCTTGCCTATTGTCATGTCATTTATCCTGACCCAATCATTGGTTTACCATAACATACCTAAACGTTCCTGCACCTGACTTGTGATGTGCTTCCACACCATATCTTATACCTTGGATACTGGAATCACCTCAACCTTGTTTGGATAAACCTATCGACCTTGGACGATGTAGAGTTTGCATGCTCTTCAACCTAGTACCATGCCATAGTTTATATGTATGTGTGCATTTGACTATCACTACCTTTGACCCTATCCCATTACCTTGATTACCCAATTAGACCTTTACCCCATTACCCCCATTGTCCACCTTCATCTTCATCACATCCACCTTTATCAAACCACTCCCCCGCCGGTCTTCTACCTCATCAGTTCCTAGTTTGAGGGGGATCACCTTCACCCACACATGGGGCACCCACATCTTATTTTTTTCAGCATCGCTTACCAATACAAGCTACACAACAAAAAGGGGCAAAATGTAGACACCAAAATTGGGTCACACTCCCCTTGGTCCCTCGTCAAATAACTAGCTCAAACATACTCATCTAACCATGGCCCCTTCCACCCCACATCACCATTAATTTAATTAAATTAATATATATCCTCACAATATTTAATATCTAATTACCCTAATTTCTACCCCACCACCTCACCTAGATACCTCACCTATCCACCTCACCCTAGACCTATTCTTGGCATGTTTCCATAACTAACAATAACTAAGTCTTACCTACCTTAATGAGCTAAGATTTGGTCTAACCCTAAAATCAATCCCTAAAATCTCCTAACCACCTTCCTGCTCATAAAAATGCAATGTCTATTCCAAATCCATGGATCAAGGAATGAACTTGAGCTAAAAGAGGTGAGATCTACCAATTTTAGTAAACCTAGGGAATCCCACCTTAACCGATGTTGGTCACCCCTAAACCGATGCCGGTCAACCTAGAACTATCATCGGTTACCATTTATTCACCTAAACAACCTTGTTTTTGGGTTGGCACATTCTGAGAGCAAGAGGAGAGAGACCAAAGCTGCATGTAAGTAGAACGAGCATCCTTTTATGCATCCAAACATCTAGAGCCATCACCAGGATAGATTTTGGAAGCATTGCACTCACGGAATCATTCTAGGAGCCACTACTACAATATCCAACACTATTCTTCTGATCAACAACCACCTCCATTCAGCCATCTAAATCTACATCACAATAAGTACATCTCTACTAGCATTGTCTATTTCAGCATAGTTAACTTTTGTCATTCCTGTCATTAGTTTATACTTTGCATGTTCATTCCTCCATTGCTTATTAGCTTGTAATTCAACCATTTCCCTTACCCACACCACCAAATCACCATTCTAACCTAATATCTGTTTCTGAGTATACCTGAGATCTCCACAAACCTTCTCATCCACTCTCCCAACCTCATTTGACCTCATATCAGCCCCTGTCATTTGATCTATTCGAGTTTCTTTTACCTCGACCATACCAACGTCGGTTATCCATAACCATCATCGGTTCTACCTAAATTGGCATTAGTCATACCTGAACGATGTCGGTTTCTATGGTTTACACCTTGACCATGACCAGACCCAACAATCATCTCACCAATTGACCTAAACAACCCAGAATCAGACCCTGACCCCAATACCTTGACAGATACCTCATCTTTCAGATCCAACTATAGCCTAGCCTATTGTGATTGGATTTTCTTATTGTACTTGAATGAGATACCTAAATCATATCAACTACAATAGGACTTTACTTGTTTCTCGCATTAATTTTTTTAAAATAGTGGATTGATAGCCATCTAGGAAGTATCACACTTCTCGGAACTAGCATACGCTAGGCATTCCACTATCATATATCATTTAACTATCTTTTTGTGGTCTTGTTTTCTATTACAAGTAGTTCCTCCTAGCCAAAAGTAAGCTCTCACAATCAACATTGGATCAATAAGTCAGAACACGTGCAACAACCACCAACCAACCCATTCAACAGGTATTCCTCCTAGCCCTTACAATTATATGTTTCATCACTTCGAAAACGTAAAGAAAACGGTGAAACAATATGAGTTGCCTTACTTTGGCAAGTCGAAGCACCTTTATGAATGGTTGATTTCACACATACATGAGGATCACTTTTATTTTTCAGGATGCAAGATGCACATAACACCGCAAGTGATATCTAAGTTCACATGCCTCATTTTTTGAAGGAGATAGCATAGATAATGATCTAAGCGACAAGAAGGCTATCATGGAGACTGTTGCCACATATGACTACAAAAAGGGGTCACAATAATTTGACATCACTGAGATTCCAGACCTTGTTATGAGGATGGTCGCATGCTTTGTAACCAAACACAATGATCAAGAACGATGGACACAAGTGAAAAAGGCATGGCTAAATGTTTGCCAGAATATATGAGATGGAACAATCTATAACTTGTCCACTTTCATCACGGATGAGATCATAAGTAGCACGAAGGAGTGAGAGAAGATATTATTCAATAAAATCCTCCTCACCATTGTATTTTTAGAGATTGGGGTGCCATATGGGCTAGAAAAGTTTGTTTGGGAGTATCTAGACGAGGATCCCTCACCCACAAAGAGATTTGAAAAATACACTTGTGAAACCATGATGGCCACTCACAAGGCACGACTGTAGAAGTGGTACAAATGAATGTGTGATGTATTCGGGGTAGAGTGGATGATGCAAGAGAATTTTCCCATGCTCATGGATGGAGAAACAAAATTTATAGTGTATTAACATTTTTGCATTGGTAGATTTACTTTGACAAATGGGACTAAAGGTCTATGCTGCAAGCTTCACATCTCCTTCACAATACAATACTTCCAAGCAAGGGTCAACATGTTCAAGGAGACCAAAATACTAAGGTTTGACCTTAGTGAAGTGGTCCAAGACCACCACAATCTGTGCAAAAGCTAAAGTATCCTAAAAAGTGCACATACGTGGAGATGTATGTCTCCCACGAGGTTTAAATGATGAAACCAATAAGGCTGTCAATCCCTAAAAGGGTGTAGAAAGAATATATCTTCTCATAAGGATAAATTTTGAGAAAGGCACATATATGGAGAATGATGTCTCCATACCAGAAGACCCAACAGGAAGGAAGAAGGTTGTGTCGAAGAAGAGAGAAAGAGAAGATGGGTAGGAGAAGAAAGCACCAAGTGTGCAAACCGCAAAATCGTGGGCACACACTGAAGCAATTGTAAATTATAGCACTTACGCATGGATAAATAAGTCTCCTATCAAGGTAAGGACCCCAGAAGAAGAGGCATCGGAGCATGAAGAGCACCTCACCCATGAGGAATCGCCAATGAAGAGGTCACCTATTAAGGAGAAGGAAAGAGAAGAATCTCCTGTGCTGGAATCTCCAGTAAGAAAGAAGCGAAGGTGACTGATGAGGTAGATTTAGAAGAAATGGAGAGTCTAGATGCCTACATCGGTGATAAGGATGATGATGATGATCCTGAAGGAGGTGCAAACCATCCAGTATATGATGTGCATCATTCTAAGGAGGAAGGAGATGAAGAGTATAATAAAGGGGATGAGGAGAAGAATGATGAGGAGGAAGCTGAAGCTCAAGGCAAGGGGGTGAGTGAAGAACTAATCACTAAGAACCAAATAATCCCAAGCCTCATGAAGGAGTAAGTAGAGATAGCCATTGAGAGAGAAGTGGTAGGCATCATGAAGAAATTGGTAGAGTAGGAATTGGAAAGAAGCACGGATGAGATTATAAAGGAGATAGAAGAATAAATCATTGGGAAGGAGTATGGCAACATGGGTGGGGATCCCAAATTGGCAATGAGTTTCCCAAAAGTTACACAGACAAGTGGGAAAGGTGTAGTAGTGGTACAAGGGTAGGGAATGGGATACATTGATGATCTAAGAAAGGTACTACGTGTGCGTTTCAGAGCACCATACCTACAGAACAACTCCTAGTAATGTCATCATTTGATGAAGAAGGTGCGTACCCATGAACAAGAAAGATGTTATCTTGGGTGTTTGAGTCCCACGTGGATGAACCAGAATTTGAAGTAAGTTAGAGAGCGTTAATGAAAGTTCCAAAACCAAACGAATAAATCCATTGGTGAACGAACAGCAGCTATCAGATGAATAGGTATGTAATGCACTTAACAAGGTTTCAATCAAAATTGAGGCCAGATTGTTTAGGAGAAATGATAGAGTAAGATTCTTAGAGGAGGAACTAGAGAAGAAAAAGGAGATCGTGGAGAAGAGAAAAGACTTGAAGTAAGAGGAGTTGATTATCACTCAACTGAGGCATGAGTTGAAGGAAGAAAATGCTAAGATGTGCGAAGTCTCTAAGAAGGTGGAGATGATTATAGATGTAATTTTCTTAAAGCACCCTAATTTAACACCGCCTGATCAAAAGTATGAGTTAACCTTACAATGTCTAAAGGATCTGACTCACATTCTCACAATGGAAAGGTGACCACTTTCTTTGGAATCTATGGAAGAGGTGCAGGTGTACCAGGAGAAAGAAAACAAGATAAAGGTTGTCAAGATTATGGCTCAATACACCAAACTTCTTGCACAAGTAAAGGTTGCCACGCAAGTCACTGAAGCTACGTATGACAATTGTACCGATAGAGATAAAGTGGTAAGCATCTTGGTTTCCACCCATGAAATGGAACTCAAGGAATTCCAAGAGAAAAATAAGGGGAATAGAGCAGAGAGAGATAAGATCCTAGCCAAGGTGGAGAAGAAATCAGAAGCAATCAAGACCCTGTGAGGATCGATCAAAAGCCGGTTGAAGTAACTCTACCCCCAAATCACCCGCAAGATGGATTCCCTTGAAGAATTGGGGAAGTAATTGGATAATGTTGTTGATACCATGAGCGCAAAAGGAGAAGAGATAAGTTTTGAGGAAATGAGTGACCTCTGTTAGCAAGCTCAGAATGATGTCGATGCTTGGGAGAAGTTATAGGTTGAAATAGGAAAGGATTTCCCTCTCCTTCAACAATAAACAAGTTCCCCATTCTTTCATTCTTTCTCCTAATTGTTTATTCCCAACCATTCTAGAGACTTCCATTATTTATTAGTTAAAGAGTGTTTTTGAGGATGGATAACAAGAGTAGTGTGGAGTGATGTTGGGCCCCAAATTATTGGCTAAGGATGAGAAGGCGTGTGGGCACGGGGGTTGAAGGTGCGTAGGGAAGGTTTATAGCGAGGTTTTTAGAACACATGGCACGTGCGCACAAGGAAGGACAAGTTTTAGACATAGCCATATTCGGTGTCCCTAGGAAGCACATGAGAAAAGCATGACCCTTGTGGATAAGGTGCTAGCCTAGTGATTGTAGGGTCAAAAATGGAATATTCTAGGCATGCGATCGAAGGTTCTAGAAGATCATCATTACATAGAGTGCAGAGCTCGAATTAAATAGGGCATGCTCCCTTGGAGGACCACTTGGACACTTTGTGACTGATCTGATACCTCAGAAGGCATGGCGGTGAAGTCAGGAAAGCTATATATTGAGGTGTATGGGTGGCAAGAAATGAAGATAGGAGGGAGGACTAGAGAGTGGGAAGATCATAGAGAGACATAGAGTCATCTTGGGAGAGCGGAGGTATGGGGAAAGAGGAAAATCTCTGCAGAAATACCATGGAGGATTCTATGGGTTGGGATTAGGAAAATATAGGAATCATGGCACATTTAGAGGGATGGGTCTGCATTCTTCTTTGTAATATGATGAACATAGTATAGTTCGATGCATGACTTGGCTCTGCATTGTTATATGAAGGTCTGTTATGACTTTGAGGGATGTAATGTGGTTATTGAACATATTAATATGAATATAAGGCTCTATTATGAATCATATATGTGTTCATGAGTATAATCCTTATGCATTTCCTTTATGTATGAACCATTTTCATATGTTATTTGTTATTTCTCTTTCTGGATGCAATGGGGTGACAACTCGTTCTAGGTTCTTAGAATGTTGCATGGTTCTTTTCTATTCATTTCCATTTTAATATCTATCATAAGATGATGCATTCTCACAAGACTCACATAAAGGAGAGGCTCCACTCTCACGTGTACCTGAGTGAGCACCCGTTGGGTGATAGGTCGTCGCACATGGGATCGAGACTATTTTTCTAAGGGTATAAAAATGACTATAATAAAAGAGTAGAAAATTTTGTAGGGGTAGAAGAAAAATTAGTAGGGTGAAGGATGCCCCCTCAAGTGTCAATGTGGTTATGGAGGAATGCAATCGATGATTGAAAAAGAGGAATGAAGAAATAACAGTGAAGAAAGGGGAGATAGAAGAGAAAATAACAAGAGAAAGGACTTTGAGCTATTCACAACGTATGTCTATATAAACAATTCTTATTCATCATATTGCTGGTAATCTTCATCATCAACCCTTATTAAAATATAAGCATACAACAGAAGCATAAAATGACATGAAAAGCAAAAATACAAACAACTTTCCATTGCTAAAAATAGCCAACTCCATGCAACATACATGAATGTAATGCAATATGAGAAGAAAACAAACTCACTTAACAGGGAAATAAGTACAATCACACACACTCAAACCAACAATGTTTAAGATAGTTGCACAAATATTTTTTATTGAGTTGCAATCCCAAATGTTTTGATAAATGACAAGGGTTTAAAATGATGCCCCAAGCAATTTGTATATGTAAGGGAAAGGATGGAGGACACTTAGGTCCGATGAAAATTAGTATGCACACCAAAAAATAATAGGAAACTCGTGCCCTAGAGTATTGACAAAGTAAGTAGCGTAGCTTTTGTAAATGGTTTGAGATTTAGAGGATCCGTGAGTTGTTGTTTCAAAACATGTAGAAATTCCAACAAGATATGAGATGAATGTCATGCGAGAGACACATATTTCAGCCACAAATGAGTTGATTACCAATTTTAGTCCATTTTCAAAGTGTTTACGATTTTTTTTGGATTTTTGGATGATTTTATAATTTTTAAATTTTTGATTGGTTAGAAGAATTTAGGAAATGGAAGAGCTCTGAAAATCATGAAAAAATGCTCCAAAGTGAGGAGAATAGGTATCGAGTAACAGTAACATGCCCGGGCGAGAAGAAAAATGGACCAACAATAATTATTTTAAAAAGTCATGGTGATAGATAAAAGTATAAGACAAGAAGTGCCAAGAAATATTTAAAAATGCCCTAGGGTGAAGAGATAAGTGCTAGGTGGAAAATAGTGCCCAAGGATGGTTTAGATGATATCATACATTTTATACATGAGATATTTTGGTAGATGCTAGAATTTGGGATGATACTAGATGATATTGGTGCAGGGGGGATAGATTTTTTATCATGCACAACCCCTCTTGCCCCCGTTGATGATATGATATGTGATAATTGGCTTAGTATTCATGCATGATATAAAACTTAGAATTTTTGTATATATGATGTATTAGATGATGTTGAATGATAGATGATAGATGTGATAACAAACAGATGTGCAGTAAACAAAAACACCAGTAAAAGTTTTAAAAAACTAAACAAATATACACCTATAAAAACACACAACAAAATACAACTAGACATGAATTCATGCAAATCCTAACAATGATTAAATTGGCATTCAATCTAAGTAAGTAAAATGAATCCTAATAGATGCATACAGTCAGACGATGAAAACATAACAATATCTTACAAGTATGAAAGCTAAAAATGAACTCAATACAACACACAATTAAATCAAACAAGATCTAATCTAAGGTAAGAAAATGAACCATTCTGTTAAATCATACAACATAAAAATATACTCACAATCAAAACTATACAAACTAACAACTAAAAGCAATTAAATCACTACCTTGTTTTTGCATGACAAAGCATTGATATATTTTCTAATGTTTTGGGTTATCCCGAAAGATAAGTTTTCAAGGCTACTATCCACATTGTTTTGAGGCTTACCTAAGACAATGTTATGAAGTTGGTGAAGCTTCATTCTAAGGGTTATTTTTGAATGTTTAAATTTTTGTGTATCTTTTTTTGAATGTTTTTTTATTTTCTAAGGTCATGTTCTGAAAGCCATGTACAAGAAAAAAGAAGCGCGGATGCCCTCAACATGATGTGGGAATATACAAAGGGTAGAATGACATGCGTATATTTAAAAGAAATTGGACTATGAAGTTTCCCTTAGTATTAGGTGGGAATATACAAAGGCACATCCTTCACACATATATAAGAATAAATAAGTTAGATCATGGCTTTGCAAGATAGATTCGAGTAGGGTTCTAGACCTAGCAAAGGAAACTAACCCTAGATAGTGGTGAGAGTTACTCATTCAGATGTAAGAGTAGCTTGTGACCAATGAATCCTCCTTAAGCATCGGAAACTAGTTTTCACCCAAATACCTACCAACTGCGCCACAATTGTGTGGTTTTCACATTTGGACAACCTACTTTTTCTTTACTATTTTCTTTGTTTTTATACTTTTAGGTATTTTCGAGATACCACCCATGCTTAAATGTAGAACCTCTTGAGGATGCATGGAATTCATGGGTTCTAGAATATCTTCACCATCTGAGTATGCTAGTTTATAAGCTCTTGATCCATATTTAGCAACCACCACATAAGGCCCTAACCAGTTAGCCTCAAATTTATCCTTCTTTTATCTGTCCTTGACAGTGTTCTTCTGATTTTCTTTTAGAACTAGATCACCTACATCAAATTCATGATGGATGATCCATTTATTATATCCTCTTGATTCTCTATTCTATTAAACCTTGAGGTGATTAAGTTCTCTCATATTCTTTTCATCCAATAACTCTAGCTCTGCTAGCCGAGAAACTATAGTCTTCTTCTTTATCAAGATAGTCTCAGAGAGATTCTCAAGGAGGGAAGCTCCACTTCCAAAGGTATGATGGCTTCAATGTCATAGACTAATGAATATGGGGTGGCACCAGTAGCAGTGTAGATGGAAGTTTGATAGACCCAGAGGGTGGGATGTATCTGTAAATGTCATTTACAGCTAATTTTAGTTACTATTTTCTCCATGATCCATACAAGGGTTTTATTGGTAGCCTCGGCTTGTCCATTACCTTAGGGGTGATATGGGGTAGACCACTTGAGATGAATATGGAAGCGTTAACATATTTCTTTGACCATTTTATTCTTGAAAGATTTACCATTATCAGTGACAATGGTGGAAGGGATGCCATAATGAAAATGAGGTGATTCATGATGAATTTGGATATTTGCACACCAATGACATAAGTGAGAGGTACATCCTCTACCCATTTAGTAAATTATTCAATGGTGGTAATAATGTGGGTGTGGCCATCTGATGAAGAAGGATGGAACTTCCTATTAGATCTAGGCCCCATTTAGAAAATGGCCAAGGTGTCGCAAAGGACTACAAAGCTTGTGCTAGTACATGTATCAAGTTTTCATATTTTTGGCATAGCTCACATTTCTTGATGAATTTACAGTAGTCTACTTTATGGTGGGCCAGTAATATCCTACTCTTAAGAGATTCTTTTCCAAGACCATACCACTCGTGTGCATTCCACAAATACCTCTATGTACTTCCTTAATAGCATGGACTGATTCAGTAACATCCAAATAGTGAAGCAAATTCCTATCGTAGCCACGAGGATAAAGGGTGCCTCCTAGGAGGTGTAATAGGCTATACAATAGATAAGATCTTTCTTCTCATAATGGGTAATGTTCGGGGGAAATGTGCCATCTTATAGGTACATAAATATAGGGTCATACCAAAGGTAAAGGGGACCAACAATTTCACATGCCAAACACGAATCTGGCATATCATATGTGGGTACACGTAAATGATCTATAAAAAAGGGAATTTTACTTTCCTAGGGTGGAATGCGTAATAGTGATTTGATTATAACCATAGCATCAGTTTATCTATTGTGTAACCTTGTTTTTGCTCAAAGATAATCTGTGTAAAATATTCCTTCAAGGTTTCAACTAATATTCCAAATGACTTTTGGTTTTCTGATATTCCAAATGATAGCTAACTTCGGGCAAAGCAAGTGAGTGCCTCATATTCTGCAATGTTATTAGTGCACAAGAATCCCAAATGGAATGCTCTTAGGATAACTTCACCTATGGGAGTGATAAGCACCACTCCTACTCCTGATCCGTGAAAGGTGAATGATCCGTCAAAATGGACTTGCCACTCTATAGACTCTTCAACATACATCATGGATGCATCAAGAAGATCTAGACACAAAGGATCCATCCTGGTAAAGGATATTCTATTAACTCGATCACTAATACCTTTATTTTAATGATTTCTAGTTTATAAACTCAATATCAAATTCAATTTGGAGAATGATCCAATTATCCATTTTGTGTTCAATGAAAATTTGCAAAAGCCATGGACATGGGGTAAGAATCTCTAAAGAAACCCCAAAGGATTTTTAAAAACTAATCAGTGGACCATCAGATAAGAGATAAATAAGGATTCATCACTTTACATACATTAATATTGAAAGAAACAAGAAAATATAGCATATTTAGTAATCCTCTACTCTTAAAAGCTTTAAAAATGAACCTAGGAAGGATTCTAAGAAATCATTTTGTGATTATGAGAATGGGATCTCACCATTAATGGCTTCAAGGCCAATGGTTCTTCCCATTTACTCAATGCTTGTGTGTGTAGTGCAATGGCAAAGAAATAGCTCAATGAAAGAAATGAAATAACTTTAAACCCTAAGCAAAATGCTATAGTTTATGTTAGGAAGAAGGAGAGTTCTTAGAAATGAGAGGGGGTAGTGGGCTATTTATAGTTTTCCATTTGGGAAAGTGGAGGAATTTTGGTGCATGTGGGACTAAAAGGGAGTCAACAAGTTGATTAGTGAGTCAAAGTAAGTTTTGACTAGGTTTAGAAGAGGTTAATCATGGTTTAGGGTAATTAACCTAGGTCTAGGCTAGTTAATCTTGTTTAGAGAGGAATTAGGGTTTCAAGAGGGTTTTGAGAGGTCTAATCAATCCAATGAAATGGATTGATAGTCTAGAAAGCTAGTAGAAGTAGTCTAGAAGGGAATGAGAAGATGGTTTAGTCAATAAAAGGCTATATTAGCTTGCTTAATTGATTTACAAGAGGAATATGACCAAAAGAGTGTCGTAAGAGGGGAGTTAGATAGGTCTAACTGACGATATGTCATCAATTTATAAGAAGGAGAATAGTTAGTGTAATATTAGGAATAATAGTTCTTTGAAAAAACAACATGTGTCTACACATTCATCCTGTAAGGTCGGGTTTGGATAAAAGGTATTTGAGAGGGTCAAATTTGGATATTAGCTTGGTTTTATTATTAAGGAGATAGTGCCATAATTTCTAAAAGGTAAATACAACTGCTAGGAAATCCTTTTCAATCTGTGGGTAATTCAATTCATAGGTGATCAAAGTGCGACTAAGGTAATAAATTTGCCCTTTCTCTATGGTCTAGGTCATATTAGGCAAGTAGTGCACCAATAGCAAACTGGGTGGCTGAAATTTCTAATAGGATAGGTTTGTCTATGGGGTAGGCGGTATGAGTAGGTGGGTTGACAAGGTATTGTTTAAGCAGTGCAAATGCCTTTTGACAGTTTGGTCCCTGGGGAATGTAACATCCTTCTTGAGGAGATGTGTAAATGGGTGGCACTTATCTGCAAGTTGTGAAATAAAACGGTGGATTGCATATATCTTTCCTTGTAAACTTCTTAGTTGTTTGAGATTTGTAGGTGGAGGCATTTATGTGATAGTTGTAACTTTTGTAGGATCCACCTCTATTCCTCTTTATGAAACAATGAAACCTAGGAGCTTCCCTGACAAAATGCGAAAGACACATTTCTTAGGGTTCAAACGTACTTTTTAATCTCGAAGACACTAAAAAATACATCTCATCACTTCAAGGTGTTCTCCTCTACTTTTGTATTTTGCTAAGATATCATCAATGTAATCCTCCATGATGTCATTCATCATGTCATGGAAGATGACCATCATTGTGCGTCCATAAGTGGCCTTGACATTCTTGAGTCTGAAAGGCATGACCTTTTAACAAAATTTACCCCAAGGGGTGATGAAATTTGTCTTATGATGATCTTCCTCTATAATTCGGATCTGGTTATAACATGAAAAACCATCCATTAAGGATAACATTTCATAACCAGTGGTAGAATCGACAATCATATCAATATTAGGCAAGGGGAAGTCATCTTTGGGACATGATTTATTGATGTTATGGAATTCGAGTGTAAATCCTTATGCCAATAAGATTCTTCTAAACTATGACTATGTTGGATATCCAATCGAATAGTCAATGGGTTTAATGAAATCAATAGCTAATAAATTTTTCATTTCTTCTTTGACAAGTAGTGCAATTTTGGGGTTCATCTTTCTCAATTTCTTCTTAATGGGTTAAGCATCTAGGTGCACAACAAGGTTGTGCACGACCAATTCTAGGTCTAAACCAGGCATATCTACATATGACCATGAAAATATATTTGCATATTCTCTTAATAATTCCACAAAACCTTATGTTCTTGAGTTGAGAGTGAAGCTCCCAACTTTATCATTCTAGGTTCCTCTTTTGAGCTAATTGGTACATTGATCGTAACTTCAACCAACATTTTAGAAGCATCTTCCATCCACGTAGGATCAGAGGGAAGAGTAATATCAACCTCCTTGGGTGGATCATCATCATCTTTGGATGGATATACCATTTTGTCTATAGGATCCTCGTTTTGTTGATCTACTAGTGCCTCAAAAATTTTGTCGCTAGGAGACTTGTGTTTATTCTTTCCACAAGGCTTCTCTCGAAGCATTCTTACTCTTACTTATGACCTTCTTATTTAAGTGTTCACACATCTCTACCTCTTCACTAAAGTATGCGTGCAAGAATCTAGTTGGATTCCAAATCCTTTCTTGTGATCCCCAATCGGAATAAAATTCTTGAGTCCCCCTGAATTTTGCGAATGCCTCTTCATTCTCAAAGAAATCGATTGACACATTAAATTTTTGATCCCAATCTACAAGTTTGGGATATATAAGGGTTACTTGGTAATTGGTTTGAGGATTAGATCTCACTAAGGTAAAAACAGTTGAATCGGGGAGTTAGTTAGTGGACACAAGGTCCTCATAGAGGCTAAATTGGGAATCGCATCACTATCTCCCCGAATGAGATGAGTCATCCTCATGTTCGGAAGAAGTGGCATAAATATCCAATGGTAGATCATCACTACAAATGCACTAAAATACTCTATCAAATAACTATTAGCACTGAAAATATTTCCAAACTTTATAGATCAGATCTTCCTTTTCTTGAATCTATCAACCACAAATGCAAATGAAGTGCAACTACTGCTAAACTGATAAAATTGTAGATAGAGTTTTGAAACCTTTGCATACACCTTACAAATATGAGTATAGAATGATGTTTTAACAATATATTTGTAGAAATAACTTACAAGAGACATTACCATGGTTTGATATGCATTCAAATATTTCAAATATGTATGCACATGGATTAGATTGAACTAAGAATGTCCCTGGCAATGGTTCCATTGGTGTTGGTACCCAAATTTGTTCTCCTTTTCAGTTTGAGAAGCATCAAAGATATGGCATGAATCTTGAAGATAGATGGATCATGGTGTGTGTTTTGTAGCCAAGGATATGATCTAATTGGCACTCAGATTTTGGAGAGATGGATAGCACTCAAATAGGACTTGATCTTGTCCTAACTGTTTTAGGTTGTGCCTTTCAACCAAGGTAAGAGAACCTATTTTGTAACCCTCAAATGGTGAAGGAGATGAAGATATCCCTCAATTTGTGAAAATAGTATGAAAAGGGACTTGGGAAAATATGATCAACACCCCAAATCTGACTTTCACAAGTTGTCACTTCCAAATTATGGAGATATTTTCAATGCAAGGCAAGGGTTACTGAAGACATTTTGAAATCCTGATGTATTCTACATACTTTAGCAAATGGATTTTGATCTTCTGTGGGTATACAGGTGAAAAAAAGGGTAAAATAGGTTACGATTAGTTGTTTTGAATGATATTTTGGGTGGGAGTTTAGATAAGACAAACCAAGGTCCGCTAGATTCTTTGAGGATTTCAGCAAAATATGGAGAAACTTAACAGCAAAAAGTATCAAAATGGTTAATCATCCCTTCAACCAGGATATGTGCATCAAATGGAGGCCCAGATCTACACTTTTCCACACAATATTTGATCATATATCACAAAATATTGAGTTAGAATGAACCAATGAAGCATTTAGCAATCACTATTTAATCATGACCTAAGGTGCACCCAAAGGTTTACAAACAATCTCTAAAATCAAGGAAGGTAAAGTGATTTTAAATTTGTTTATCTCTTTATCAGATGAAAGCTCTTCTGAATGTGAGATTGCAAATGCCACTAAACTATCACAAGAAATGAGACCATGTATGATCAAGAGAGATTTTAAACACAAGACTGCAATAGGAAACAAGAAACACAAATTTGAAATGCATTCTGAAATGTAAGCATTCACAGATTTTTCCAAAAGAAAACAGAATAACTCAAACTTGATCATATTTATCAGCAGGGGAATGTTTTGAAAACAATCTCAGAGCTTGTTAATGGCTATACATGTGTAACCAACTTAACATGATTTGAAATCTGATACATAGAGAGTTACATGAGTTTCTCAAGTGGTCACTCAGAGAATGGGCTTCTTCCTAGATTTTCCCATGAAATTTTTAGTTTTCAAGATTTTTAAACTCTTCCAACCCTTTTCATGACAAATTCATGCAATATATAGCTTTCAATCTCCTTTGATCCTTCTTTCCTATGAAAATAATATGCCAAAGGATCAAATTTATTACAAAAATTTCTCATGATTCGCAGACAGGGACGTTTAACAAAACACGTCCAAAAAGTTTCTAGTTGTCTCAAAAAGAGATGAATCATTGCAAAATTCACATCATTATCCATTGTGGAGGCACGTTTTTCATCTTCAAAGCATGCAGACCCCCTTTCTTTCATTATTTCATCCTTACACTTTCCAAATTTGCCTCTACAACTTTTGGATCTGGTATTTCACATTTCTACTCGAGCCTAAAAAAATTTCATTGCAAAAGTACCTCAGATCTACAAATTGAATTTTCAAATTGATTCCATTGATCCTTGAAGGAAAAGACAACATGAATTCACCAAAAATTTGCTAAAAATTGATGCAAAAATCACATCTCCAAGCTTCCTGGAGCTCAAATGGCGGCCAAACTGAAAAATGCACAGTTACCGTTGATCTTCCTTTATCCTTTAATCTGAGCCCTCCACGTGTCACAATGTGATTAGAAATGGGATTGGGATCACCTTTTGACATTTTAACACTTTTGAAAAAATGTAAAAATTTCACATTTTTCTCCACCCCTCTGCCCTTTGAAAATGGGCTTGACACATGTCCCAAAGTGGGCCCCATTGGAATCATGGACTGATTCTACACATGTCCACCTTTTTTGGAAAAATGAAATTTTTCCAAATTATCCCCATGGACCTGCACCTCTGATTCTATCCCATGACAAGTGGCGATTGCTGATTCACTATGGGCTTGCGTTCCTCCTTTTAATTTTATGCCTTTATGCCAAAAAATGGGAAAAATCTCAATTTTTCCCCGAGGCCCGAAGTTCGCCTCTGACCCTGCCACGTGTCCACTGATTGTCTGTGGCAACCCACGGCCCTTTTCACAACTTTTTTTCCCTTCGCCAAAAAGCAAAAAATTTCTAAGTCTTCCCAGCCTCCATTCCCGCCTTTGATGCAAACGTGACACGTGTCCACCTGTGATTTGCTGCAAAGTTTTGGATTGTTTTGTGACCTTAATCTTTTAACCAAATAAAGTCAAAAACTTCAAAAGAACCCGACCACCTGCAATTCCATCCTTGGCTCTGAAGTCGCCACGTGTTCCATTTGATTCGTTGTGGGCCCTAGGCATTTTCTTTACACTTTAACTCTTTTTCCAAAATGCCTTAAGGCACAAAAAGACCCGCTGCTTCCCATCCAATCAAAAGAGGACACATCAACAACATTAGAACCAATCAGAGTAAAGTAGAGCCATGGGACCAAATTCACCCTTTTGCCAAAAAAATAAAAAGCGATAAGTTAAAATAATTTTTCATTGTCCCATGGCCAATTAGAACAAGCCACGTTGCCGATGAATGTTGAAGAAGAAATTGATGAGCGAATGATGCCTGTCTGACCATCAAATACACAAAAACATCAGGGATGCCCTAGAATTCAATTTTTTCGCTAAGGATGACAAATTTCTCAAAATTGAACCATCTAAAACATGTTTTCAAAGCATTTTTATCATGGAATTGGATTTTCAATTGCATACAAGTGAAAATCGATCAATTTTAAACTTCCATGATCGAGAAAAAAGGAAAATGGTAGAGCCCACTGATTTTGGAAAAATTAGGGCACAAAACAAGGCACACATCCAGATTTCTTTTAGATTGGGGCAAAACAACAAGTTTGTGAGCATTTTGAAGCATCCAAGCAAGAGGGGAAAAGTTGCAGACCACCAATTTGAGAGAAAAATGTTTCAAAGCACGCAGAATGAAGGAAAAATTTAGGGAAAAATGGTGCAAGCTCAAAAATGGCACCAACATTGGCTCCTGCTCGGAGATGGGCACTCCCAGTGAGTGTCACAAGAATAAAATAATTAGACCAAGTGCCAAAAACAACCATTGGGAAATGGAGCCAAAAATATAGGGTAGAAAAACCAGACCTAATGACAAAAATGGTCGCCAAGAACAGGGTAAACCACAAACTGACAAAAACACCAAAAACAAAGACTATACACTATACAAGTGGTGCATACCTCAAATTTGGGGATTAATCTAAGAAATGCTTCAGATGCCTACCATTAACAAGAATTTCAAGCAATTCCCCATCTAAGTCCTTGAGAAAAAAGGTATTTTCACCAATTCTGATATCAATGGAGTAAGGGCCCATCCACAATGCATCAAATTTACCATGTTTGCCCTTATCTTCATGCTCTGCTATCCCACAACAAAACCAGATCTCCAACATTGAAGGCCCTAGGAGTGACCTTCTTGTCAAAAAACCTCTTCAACTTCTCTCTAAATATGACATGCCTTTGGTGGGATGCTCTTCTTTCTTCATCAGCTCAACAATCTAATTAATCCTTGCTTCATATGGACTGACCTCTTGATCTTCAAGTTGTTGAACAAACTGAAATGAAGATAATTGTAGATGTAAGGGCAGCGAGCTTGAGTTCCATACACCAACTCAAATGGGCTCTTACCAGTAGCTCTTTTGGCAGTGATTCTATCAGCCCAAACTACAAATTTCAATTGTTCACCCCATTTTCTCTTGTTCAACTCCAAGGTTCTCCTAATGATCTTCAACAAGTTCTTATTGCTAGACTCATCTTGTCCATTTCCTTGAGGGTTATAGTTTGAAGCATAAGTCAGATTGGTTCCATACTCCTTGCACATTGCCATCAAGGGTTTAGCTCTGAAACACATGGCATTATCAGCAACAATCTTGACTGGCACACCAAATCTGCATATGATATGATTCAACAAGAAGTCCATAACAACTTGGTGTGTTGCTTTCTTGGTGGGGATTGCTTCTACCCACTTGGTGAAGTAATATGTGGCTACAAGGATCCACTTATGTCTAGCACTAGAAGGGTCTGAAATCTCACCAATGAATTCTATTCCCCATTGTTTGAAAGGAGCTTCAATTGATACAGGCTGCAAAGGAAGGGAGCCTGAAGCTTTCATTCTTCCATAGAAATGTTGGTAACTTTCACATTTTCTAACTAACAGGGTTGCATCTTTGAAGAGAGTAGGCCACCAATAACCAGCCCTCAAAATTTTGTGTGTTGTAACCCTTCCAGCAAAGTTTCCTCCACAAAATCCCCCATGAAAATCAGTAACTATTTTAGGAGCTTCATCTTGATTACACATTTCAAGAGGACACCTTCAGGGTTCTTCCAAGCCAACCCAAAGTCAGTGATGATATATTTTTGAGAAGCCATCTTGAGGGCTATTTTCTTATTTTTATTCAAATGATCAGGGAAACATAGGTGTTTGAGGTAAAATATTACATCCTTATACCACTCAGAACTTACCAACTTCTCAAGAACATCTACCCTTTCTTCCTCTACTTCATTCACTTCCATAGTCTGCAAGTTGCTCTCAGCCATGAGCTTAGTAAGACCCAAACCTCTCACCAACTTTGTGGTTTGGATATCCATGTCATATTCCTATAGTTTGTTCACCCATATACATCTTTTTCTTGAGATCTCCATCTTTGATAAGATGTATTTTACCATGGTGTGGGGAACATAAGCAACAACTTTTGAACTTAAGATATAAGGCCTGAAAACCTTTGTTGCTTTCACTAAGGAAAATGCTTGTTTTTCCATGATTGTGTATTTTAACTCAACAACTTGTAAAGCCTTGCTAAAGAAGGAAATAGGCCTCTCAGCCCCATCTTCATCCTTCTATAGCAAAATAGATGCAATGGTATTTTTAGAAGCAAAGGAGAAGATTTGGAAAGGCTTCTTGTAATTTGGAGCTACCAAGATAGGTGCATGTTTCAATGCTTCTTTGATTCCTTCAAAATCCTAAATAGCAACCTCCTCCCATTTGATAACTTGGTCTTTCTTTAACATGCATGTAATAGGAAGAGTCAATTCAACAAAATTAGACAAAACCTTCTAATGAAATTGATCTGCCCAAAGAAGGATTAGATGCCCTTCTTTGTTATTGGAATTGGAACCTTGCTGATTGCTTCTACCCTCTCAAGGTCAATCATGACACCTAGCCTTTGAAAAATATGACCAAGAAACTTGTCCTTTTGCACCCCAAAATGACACTTCTTTGGATTGAGAGAAATGTCATATTCTCTACATCTGATCAACATTCTTTCCAAGTGTTGCAAGTGATCTTTTCTGCTCCTTGAAAACACAGTCACATCATCCTGATAAACTGTAATGAAGTCATTTATGTAACCAGAAAAAGCAACATCCATTGCTCTTTGGAAGGTAGCTCCAGCATTCATGAGACCAAAAGAAATTCTTACATAGACATATGTTCCCCAAGGAGTGGTAAAGGTAGTTTTAAATCTTTTTGACTCCTTGACAACAACTTGATTGTAGCTAGAGAAACCATCTAAGGTGGACAAAAATTCAGATCCAGTCACTAACTACAACATGTTTTCCATGTTTGGAAAAGGATAATTGTCTTTCAATGAAGCTCTATTTAGATTTCTGAAGTCTACACAAAGTCTGATATCTCCATTTTTCTTTCTGACTAGCACAAGGTTTATAACCCAAGATGAATACCTTGTGGGATGAATGATCCCTCCCTCCTTCAGTTTCTTCAATTCATCTTGCATCTTCATTGAGAGGAGTGGATTAATTGGCCTCTGATTTTTTTTGAAGGGCTTGGCATTTGTTTCAAGAGGAATCTCATGCTGAAACAATTCCTCTCTATATGCTTTCAGCTCTGAATAAGACCAAGCCAGACAGTCCTGATATTTCTTCAATAGTTGAACATAAGACTATTTTTCTTCTTTGTTTAGATTGTTTCCCAACCAAACTTTTCTTGGTTTATCATTAGTGCCCAAGTTATGCTCCTCCACATCCCTTGATGCATACATGTTTCTATTGATGATGCAATCAGCATTGTCAAAATTTGTCTCAAGTGCAACAACACCTCTAGGAATGGTGTTAGTTTTCAATTGGATAATATCCTTTCCAAACAAAGTCTCTATTCCTTTAATCACGCACACCATTGGTTCCCAATCAATATTCTGATCTTCAAAATCACCTTGATTTTGTAAGAACCTTTGCACTTAAGCATCATCATTAAACACTTGCCAATGCTTAATGTTGTCAGGGACAACTGGCCTAGTTAACACTTCAATATTGTACTCACAATAAGGTGAAATGGTGTAATTTCCAAATCTTGACCCCAAAACTACAAAATTTTCAGTAGTAGCATTCAAACTTCTGTCATGATGCACAATGTTGAAGGAATCAAACATCTCAATTAGATCCCAAACTGCATGTTTATACTATTTCATTGTTAATTTTTGTAGCATATAGTTTTCTTATTTGTTTGACAACTAGATATGAATCTCCTTTTGTAATGATGTCCTTGACACCATACTTCCATGCAATTCTCAAACCCAACAACAAGGCTTCATACTCAGCAATGTTGTTAGTACATTCAAAATTAAGCTTGAAGGAAAAAACAAACTCTTCCAAGCTAGGAGAAATCAGAATTATACCAGCACCATTTCCAAATTTGGAGCAAGCTCCATCAAATAGCAAGGTCCAAGGAGAACCTACCTATTCAAGGCACTTTGACTGATCCATCTTGTGTTCTTTTCCATCAGCAAACCCAACAAATTTATCAGCATCTACATCAGCAAACAACACCTCATAGGAAGCATTGTTGGGATCTTCAATAAGGTGTAACATCTTCTTTTCTCCATAGAGCTTGACAAGGCTGCCTTCAATGGGAATAGTGGAAAAAGACATGTCCATTTGAATAGTCCCACCAACACTTGCAGCCCACTTTCTTGACAAAATCATACCCCATTTGGTAGGGCAATCAACAATCACAACATCAAGTTTCAAATTCTTACCCAGATAGGTTGCAAGTTGTACCACCAAACCCTTCACACAACCAACTATTGGCACTTCTCTTGAGTCCATGGTAGTAAAATTTCCATAGGCTGTTGTCACTTTGATATCCAACTCATTCATGACTTCTAGAGGCATGACATTGCATGATGCACCGGAATCAAACATATAATTGTGAAGTAGTCTATCCTTTATGATCAAAGTTGTAAAGAATGGATCAACATTCAATTGGGAATCAACCAAGGATGTCCCCAAGTATACCTCAGGTGTTTCTCCAAGATCCTCTAATGTTAGTGGTGTTTCAAGGTCTGCAATGATCTGAGGAGGATTTTCAACAATGTTTACATTTCTGCTTGGGGTACTCTTCTCCTCTTTCAATCCCAAGTACTCAAATGCTCTCTTCTTGTGCTCAGGAATCCTAAGCAACTCAATTATTGGAACACTCACTTTGATTTGGCTCAATACTGGGCTATGTCATATGGAACACTCTTTGGCAAGGTAGCATTGGAATGGAGACAAGTAGATTCATTAGATGGCATGGGATTCTTGGTAGTTTGGGCATGAGGAGGACTGTAATTTTTCTTGGGATAGCAGAGCTTTTGGTAGGTGTTTCTCTTCTAGGAGCTTCTTTGGGAATACTTGTAAGCAAGGGTGTTTTAGGTTTGGCTTGAGGCCCAACTCCCTTAACAACCTTTCTCCTAGTGTTATACTCTTTCTCTTGAGCCACAACAACATTCATTAACAATTTTCTATCTTCCTCCGAAGGGATACCACCATCATACTTCTTAATCATCAAAGCTCTTAAGTATTCAAAGTCATTGTTAGGAATTTCAAAAGCTTGCACTACATCAACTTCAAGAGTATGAGAGGGAAGAAGGATTTGTACCCATTTGATGCAATCCCAAAAGTTTGCAAGTTGTCCTTACACTTATTACCTCAGTTGATGTTGCTCCTTCTTGTGAGCTTGAAAAAACAGCCCACCATGCAGATATCATCATCAGTACCATCATCATTATTAGCTTCACCATCTTGTTGGTCCATTTCACATGGAGGATGGGGTAGAAAACACTTATCACACCAATCAATATCAACAACTTCCTCAACAGCAGCAACCCTAGTAGTTAGGGGATCAGGTAACACTCTTCCTTCATGTGCTTGAGGATGTCTATTTGCAGACCCCATGGGTCCTTTCCCTCTATCATCAGATCTCTGATCACCCCTAGGATGATTGGAAAATCTGTCATGGTTTTGTGATTTTTGCTGACCTTGTGAAGTCTACCCAATTCCCTTCTCTGCCCAAGCTAACTTGTATGAGATTTCTTTGACAACCCCTGCCAAAGTTTTCACAACCTCCTCCAAATCAACACCCTTGCTAGCTTGAGGTTTTTAGGGTTTATCAACTTTACACCATCTCTCTTGAGAGGTTTCCCAATTTCTTTGATATTGTTTTCAATCTGCAGTGCCATGGTGAAGGCCTGCCTCAAATTAGTAGGGTTTTTGTCTCTTAAGTAGTAGGTTTCCTTCTTATCAAATGCATCTGCATATTTGATCAAGCATGACTCATCACATGGCCTCAAATTAACAGGTAGCCTTCTCAAATTTTTGTTAAACCTTGTGTTGAAGTCATGAACTGATTCATTGGGGTTCTTCTTGATATTTTCAAACTCAAACAAGAGAAACCTAGGATCAGTTTTGTCACCATATTGTAACCTAAATGCATTGTTCATTTCAGTCCAAGAGTCAATAGAATTATCAAGCAGAGCCTTGTACCAATCCCTTGCATCCTCTTCTAGTGTATGAATGAACAATTTAATATACACATCTTCATGCTCAATCTCAAAGTCCTCCATCATGTTAACAAAAAAATTTTAGGTGTTGATCACTAGTTATTGCATTGTTACCTTGAACTTTGGCAACCTATTCCTTACATCTTGTGGGACAACATTTGGGTAACCATTCATTCCTCTAAAGTTTATAGGACCAAAGGTGTTAACAAAAATGGAGGTCTAAGATGAGCCATATTGTTTTGAGGTGGTAATCTTGGAGGAGAAATAGAATGATGAGGAGTGAGAGGTCTTTGGGGAATAGAAATGTAATTTTCAAAATGGATATCCCCTATAGGATCAACTTCTTGATAAACTCTAGTAGATTTGGAAAAAACAGGGGTAGAATGAGGAGCAAGACTTTCAAAGACAAATGAAGGTCCCTCTCCAAATGGAGAATACAAATTTTCAAGAGGACTATCTGATTTAGATCTATCTGAAGAAGAACTATCAGTCCTCAATGACAAGTTGATTAATCTCAAGTTCAACCAAGGGAACCTCCTTCCTTGAGATCTGCTCTCCAACCACCTTCCAAACTCTTCTCCCTTCTAACTCTGAGTTCCTTGAATCTGAAAACAACTTCTTAGCAGAGTCTCTAATGAAGAGATATCTTCTTCCTTCAGTTTTCAAAGATTAGCAACACCAAAAAACAAATGACAGAAAGCTAAGACATTGGTATTTATCAAGATCAAAACAACATGGAGTCGCCACTAAGGACTTTCACCCTAGTTGTGCAAATGCACTAAAATACTCTATCAAATACCTATCAGCACTGAAAATCTTGCCAAAATTTATAGATCAGATCTTCCTTTTCTTGAATCTATCAACCACAAATGCAAATGAAGTGCAACTACTGCTAGAAACTGATAAAATTGTAGACAAAGTTTGAAACCTTTGCATACACCTTACAAATATGAGTATAGAATGATGCTTTAACAATATATTTGTAGACAGAACTTGCAAGAGACATTACTAGGGTTTGATATGCATTCAAATATTTCAAATATGTATGCACATGGATTAGATTGAACTAAGAATCTCCTGGCAATGGCACCACTGGTGTTGGTACCCAAATTTGTTCTCCTTTTCAGTCTGAGCAGCATCAAAGATATGGCATGAATCTTGAAGATAGATGGATCATGGTGTGTGTCATTTTGTAGCTAGGGATATGATCTAATTGGCACTCAGATTTTTGGAGAGATGGATAGCACTCAAATAGGACTTGATCTTTTCCTAACTGTTTTAGGTTGTGCCTTTCAACCAAGGTAAGAGATTCTATTTTGTAACCCTCAAATGGTAAAGGAGATGAAGGTATCCCTCAATTTGTGAAAATAGTATGAAAAGGGCCTTAGGAAAATATGATCAACACCCCAAATCTGACTTTAACAAGTTGTCACTTCCAGATTATGGAGATACTTTCAATGCAAGTAAGGGTTACTAAAGACATTTTGAAATCCTGATCTGTTTTACATACTTTAGCAAATGGATTTTGATCTTCTGTGGGTATACAGGTCAAAAAAGGGGTAAAACAGGGTAGGATTAGTTGTTTTGAATGATTTTTGGTTGGGAGTTTAAATAAGACAAACCAAGGTCTGAGATTCCTTGAGGATTTCAGCAAAATATGGAGAAACTTAACAGCAGAAAGTATCAAAATGGTTAATCATCCCTTCAACCAGGATATGTGCATCAAATGGAGGCCCAGATCTACACTTTTCCACACAATATTTGATCATCTATCACAAAATCTTGAGTTAGAATGAACCAATGAAGCATTTAGCAATCACTATTTAATCATGACCTAAGGTGCACCCAAAGGTTTACAAACAATCTCTGAAATCAAGGAAGGTAAAGTGATTTTAAATTTTTTTATCTCTTTATCAGATGAAAGCTCTTCTGAATGTGAGATTGCAAATGCCACTAAAATATCACAAGAAATGAGACCATGTATGATCAAGAGAGATTTTAAACACAAGATTGCAACAGGAAACAAGAAACACAAATTTGAAATGCATTCTAAAATGTAAGCATTCACGATTTTTCCAAAAGACAACATAGAATAACTCAAACTTGATCAGATTTATCAAAGCGGGGAATGTTTTGAAAACAATCTCAGAGCTTGTTAATGGCTATACATGTGTAACCAACTTAACATGATTTGAAATCTGATACAGAGAGAGTTACATGAGTTTCTCAAGTGGTCACTCAGAGAATGGGCTTCTTCCCAGATTTTCCCATGAAATTTTTAGTTTTCCAAGCTTTTTTAAACTCTTCCAACCCTTTGCATGACAAATTCATGCAATATATAGCTTTCAATCTCCTTCAAGCCTTCTTTCCCAAGAAAATAATATGCCAAAGGATCAAATTTGTTACAAAAATTTCTCATGATTCGCAGACAGGGACGTTTAACAGAACACGTCCAAAAAGTTGCCAGTTGTCTCAAAAAGAGATGAATCATTGCAAAATTTGCATCATTATCCATTGTGGAGGCACGTTTTCATCTTCAAAGCATGCAGACCCCCTTCCTTTCATTATTTCATCCTTACACTTTCCAAATTTACCTCTACAACTTTTGGATTTGGTATTTCACGTTTCTGCTCGAGCCCGAACAAAACTTCATTACAAAAGTACCTAAGATCTACAAATTTAATTTTCAAATTGATTCCATTGATCCTTGAAGGCAAAATGACATGAATTCACCAAAAATTTGGTGAAAATTGATGCAAAAATCACATCTCCAAGCTTCTGGAGCTCAAATGACGACCAAAATGAAAAATGCACAGTTATCATTGATCTTCCTTTATCCTTTAATTTGAGCCCTCCATGTGTCACAATGTGATTGGAAATGGGCTTGGGATCACCTTTTGACATTTTAACACTTTTGGAAAAATGTAAAAATTTGACATTTTTCTCCACCCCTCCGCCCTTTGAAAATGGGCCTAACACGTGTCCCAAAGTGGGCCCCATTGGAATCATGGACCGATTCTACACATTTCCACCTTTTTTGGAAAAAGGAAATTTTTCCAAATTATCCCCATAGACCCGCACCTCCGATTTTGTCCCTGACACGTGGCGATTGCTGATTCACTGTAGGCTTGCATTCCTCCTTTTAATTTTATGCCTTTATGCCAAAAAATGGGAAAAATCTCAATTTTTCCCGAGGCCCAAAAGTTCCGCCTCGACCCTACCCATGTGTCCTTGATTGGCTTGCAGACCCACTGACCCTTTTCACAACTTTTGTTCCCTTTCACCAAAAAGAAAAAAAATTCTAAGTCTTCCGCCAGCCTCCATTCCCGCCTTTGATGCAAACGTGACACGTGTCCTCGTGATTGATTTTGCAAAGTTCCAGATTGTTTTGTGACCTTAATCTTTTAACCAAATAGAGTCAGAAACTTCAAAATAACCCGACCACCCATAATTTCATCCTTGGCTCTAAAGCCGCCACGTGTTCCATTCTGATTCGTACATGGGCCCTAGGCATTTTCTTTGCACTTTAGCTCTTTTCCCAAAATGCCTTAAGGCACAAAAAGACCCGCTTCTTCCCATCAAATCAAAAGAGGACACGTCAGCAACATTTGAACCAATCATAGTAAAGTAGAGCCATGGGACCAAATTCACCCTTTTACCAAAAAAGCAAAAAGTGATAAGTTAAAATAATTTTCCATCGTCCCTCGGCCAATTAGAACAAGCCACGTTTTGATGAATTTGAAGAAGAAATTGATGGGAAAATGACGCCTGTCTGACCGTCAAAACATAGAAAATGCTAGGGATGCCCTAGAATTCAATTTTTTTGCTAAGGACGACAAATTTCTCGAAATGTAAACAACTGAAACATGTTTTCAAAGCATTTTTATCAAGGAATTGTATTTTCAATGGCATACAAGTGTAAATTGATCAATTTTAAACTTCCACAATCAGGTAAAAAGGAAAAACTGCAGAGCCCGCAGATTTTGGAAAAATTAGGGCACAAAACAAGGCACACATGTAGATTTCTTTCGAATTAGGGAGAAACAACTAGTTTGTGAGCATTTCGAAGCATCCAAGCAAGAGGGGAAAAGTTGCAAACCACTAATTTGAGAGAAAATGTTTTAGAGCATGTAGAATGAAGGAAAATTTAGGGCAAAAACGGTGAAAGCTCAACAATGGCACCAACAGTAACAACCACTTCTAAGTATAGGGGTAATTTGTTCTCTAGGTCATTACATGGGATTGTAGCATGGTCAAAAGTGATATGATCATTGGAGTCAAGGTGTGAAATCATGGCTTGAAGGTGTGCGGGATCTACATCTGTGGAGACTCCCAAACTCTGTAGTGTTTTATACAATATGTTTTTATGAGTAGTAGAGATTTTGAGGAGATCTAAAATCAATATCCTAGTGGGTGTCTTCTCTAATTGTTCTATTAAGTTGTACTAACCTTCCTAAGGGATAGGTAGGGGATCTGGTATGATCAAACAAGTGTGTCATGTCCCTACTGCAAAACTTTTTTCTAAGATCCTAATAGTATTAACCTGTTCATCAGATGAATCGGATACATCCTATGAGGGAGTCAAAGGGACTATCATTAGTTGGATAAACATAAGCAGCAGTCCTATAGTCATTAGAATTTTGTCCATGATCTGGCTTCTTGTTCTTCTTATATGCATGGTTAGGAAAGGGCTCTTTTAAGATTTTTCCTCATTTTCTCATTGGGACCCTGTCCTGAGTCAAGAGGAATCTATGGTGATTTTTCCCTCTTCGATGAGGTCTTGTATATAATGTTGTAGTCTCAAGCACCTATCAGTTTTGTGTCCTTTAACACGATGGAAATCACAGTACTCATGCTCTTTGAACCAACCGAGTTTTGGAGCATCCTCTAGATATGGTACTATCACGGTTGGGTACTACACCATGTTTACGACATCTAACTATTTAAGTATGGCATATAGTGATTCCGTTAGTAGCATAAATGCACATTTTGTGGGTGCCTTTGGGTGAGGTCCTGTGAGAGATTTAAAAGTGGACCAGTCTGTACATCTTGGACTCTCTTGGAGTTTTTGATGCCATCACCAATGACATGTTTGTTCTTATTGAAGAAATTTGGTTTATCCATTAAAAAAATTGTTTGTCCTTTGTGACGATTTTTAGTGTCCCCTTCGTGATGAGAACCTTTTTATTTGACTAACCTTCTCTATAACTTCTTTGAAGTTAGAGTTGTAGTGAATTTGTAAATGAAAGGCTATTTCTAGGTTTAAGTTAGGGATGAATATGCTTACTAGTTGTTTTTCTAGCAAAGCACAAGGGAAACGGCTTGCCAATCCACACCATCATTGTGAAAAGCTCACAAAGGTCTAACTAGGCTTCTATTTTTCATTGAAAGGTCATTCATTGTGATATCATTCTCCATATTGAAGGAGTAATGTCGTATAAACTTTTCGGCAAGTGTGGGCCATGTCGTGATCGATCCCTTAGGTATACTAAAGAACCATTCTAATGCCAGTGCTCCTAGGTTGTGAGGGAATAGTCGTATCAAGAAATTATCACTGTACGTAACCTCTTGACAAGCCATGTAAAATTCCTTGATGTGATCACGAGGATCACCTTTGCTTTTATATTTATCAAACTTAAGAATGGAAAAATTCTTTGGGAAGGGTTGTCGCAACATGTCCTTATCGAAGGTGTAAGGGCATAGTTCTTCATATAGGTACTTCCTACTGTGTCCTACGTTTCCTTCCTATAACGTAGTAAGTGTGTCCTTCATTGATTTTAATTCTCGTTGAATAATTTGTTCTTTGGTAGGTGATATCAATGTATTTACCTTAAAAACTTTAAAAGTTGTGTCATCATATGGATCAAAGTAGAACTCACTAGATTTGGTTTTGAGTTTGTCTTTATGCACATTTCTACTCGAAGAACCTAAGTTTGATAATTTTTGACTTAGTTTCAATATTTTCTTTTGAAGGATATCTTCTTCAACTAAAGGATAATATTCCTCGTTAAACTTAGGAGGAGGGTAAGGCTTTGCACTTATGCTCGATCTTCACTTTACGTGAAGCCTTGTAATAAGGCCATCACAAATCACCAATTGGCTTGGATGGGTCTCCTTCAACAATGTTGTGATGTTTTCTGGAAGTAAAATCATTTAGCCCCTAATTCCAAGACTCTTGCGAGCACTTGATCTCTGTTATAATAAAGGAGCTCGTCAAATTGACCTAGGTCTAACTTATGTTGTTCTTCATAAGAATCAGATTCTTCTGCTATGATCAATCAATGGCTTTGTGTCTTTGACCTATGAAAAAAGAGGTGCTAAGTTATTGCCGCTAAATGGGAAGGATTCAAAATAATTTTCTTCCAAGTCACGCCCATTTGGTTTAGATGCCATTTTCGTGATTCTAGGCATTACTAGTTGAATTTATACTAGGTTTTTTCTAAATGTCATCAAAGTTGTATGAAACTTAGGTGTATGTTGTGTAAGTTGTTTGATGTGATGTCAAAATATCCCAGTGTATTCTAGATGTAATGTTATACAACCATTTTATCATTCAAAGAACACTCATCTTTAAATCAAACAATCACTCAAATTATCGTTTAGCAAGACTATACCCTAAAATATGATTCCAATGAAGGGTTTAAAGTAGATAGTGATAATACCCTATTAATACGTAGGTCGAGTTAGAATACCAACAAGGCCTAAATATCAAATTTCTATTGACATGATCTCTCCATGAGATATACTAAGACTAGTTTAAATGTTGATGAGACCTAAGTTTTTGAAAAATGGAAGTTGCGAATGTGGATAGCGTAACAACACTATCTTGACACATTAACCTAGCAATCAAGGTGTTAGTATCAATATGATGTCATCGCAATATACACAAGGTAATATCGACACTCTTAAAAGACTCAGATGATGTTGGAACTGAAACTAAGTATGAGTATAGTAAGAATTTTTTAGTTGTGCAAGCAGCGTAACCATACAATAAAGGGACTTATACCAAGTTCTCACAAAATTGAAAACATGATGTAAGTACCGAAATTGTAGGGCTAGAATGCAATAAAAAATAACAACTTAAGGAGAAATAATGATGAACTGAAATTGTAGTAATGAAGATGATCTTGAAATCAAGATCAAAGGACTATCAAAGACATGAAAATGTACTTGTGCACTTTAGACATTTAACAACCAATCCACAAACATGGATGGGCGTAAACAGAAAAAAGTGGCAAATATTGTCTTTGATAAGACTCGTGGGGTATGTTTCCTTCTCACCCCAAATGGGTAGCGAGAACACAAGGGTATAGATCAAAAGATGAAAATAAACTAATTGCCACTTGGGCAAAGTTTCGCCTCATCTAAAGGGAAGAAAGAAACCAAGCTAAGTGACATGTTTGTTTAATTTTGTGAGGAACAACACTTAGATCTAACTCAAGTGGACTCTTTTCCTTGTTTAAAAAACAAGAATCGAACTCCAAGTAATTTTCACTTAGTAATGGATCGACAAGATACGATACGGATTAGCAAAGTGGGCTTTAAGACAAAATGGCTTTCCTAATAAGATCACTCAACTAGGTGTCAACAGTTTGTCTAAATGTAAGATAGATTTACCCAAAGAGTCACATTGACTAATTTGGGAGTATCTCGGCTTTACTTTACCCCATTCAAATAAGATGAGAAATAAATGCGTTCATGTGTATTCTCACTGGGGTCACGATATGGATAACTTTGACTCTAACTTGCAATGTAAAATCTAGTCAAGTGGGTAAGCGGAGCACTTCTTGTTTCATCCATGAGGTTACTCAATAGTGGATTACTTTAGGGTTCCTAGAACCACCCCCATTGTTACAGCGTAAGGCGTTATGTCAAAGGGGTTATATTCTAGTTGAGTGGATAAGGACATACCCTTTCCCAAAACATGCAATATAGTGTGATGAAAGTGGTGTGTTTTTTATCTTTCTTAGCTTAATGTGGTTTTGAGTAGCACATTATTTGGAAACCTGTATGAAAAAACATATTGGAAGGTCTTTTTTTGTCTTTACTCCTTTCTTTGACAATTGAATTAAGTCCTACATGCAAAGAGTTAGTAATTTTCACAAAAAGATAATGATATCAAGAAAGAGAGTTTTTGTGTTGCTTTTGATTCCTAAGATCACCAAAAAGGTGTGAAGAAAGAGCATACACAACGTGAAACCCAAACTAAGACAATATATGGAAAATACTTTAAGTGTGTTTGTAAAAGATAGAGTTCATTTTAACCAATTTTGAAAGGTTAATCCAATTAGGAAGCATAAAATAAGTGTTTTTGAAAGTGACAAAGAGGTTTTATAAGTGTTTTTATTCCCAAGATCACCTAGAAGGTGTGAGGGAAGAGCATACACACTTTGAAAATCTCCTTTTAACTAAGAAAATGAAACACTTAAACTACTTTAGTCAAATAAAACCAAAAAGAAACCTACAATCACTTGTTAGAACCTATAAACAAGTTAGAAAACCAAGAAAAAATAGAAAATTCTAGAAATCTATTTTTAGTAGTTTTTCAACGGTTTTTAGTATTTTGCATTTTCGGAGGTCTCCAAGGCACTTTGGGAGTTTTATGATAAAATTAATGATACCAAATTTATATTACTTTTGGAACTTCCCTCACAAATTTCACTTTGTGCTCTTTCTGATGCCTATTCAAGTTCTGAAAATGGATCAACAGGTCAGGACATATGACCCAAACTAGGAGCACTAAGAATTATAGGAATAAATCCAGATCAAACAGAGACACATGCGCACCCTTTAAGGTGTATGTGCACCTATTTGGATGTGTACGCATAAGGTATGGTGTCTGCACTCCTCGTGTAAACCTAGAGGGTCTTGTAGAGTGCTTGCACTACCCGAGAGATGATTGTGCATGCATAAGTGCATCTACACTAGAGGATAGATGCTTGCGCTAGGGAAACGAAACAATAGGTAAAAAAATATGATGGTGCATGTGCACTGGTAGAGGGGTGCTTGCACTATAAAAATGGTGTATGTACCACTATTTGGGCATGTGCACGCCTAGTAAAATTTTGACAGAGGGTCGAGAACACACAGGGTGCCTACGCATCTAGAAAGGTGTGTGCGCACCTAGTAAAAATGATAGCCAGCTAGGTGCTTACACTTGCATAAGGGTATATGTGCCACGATTTACATGTGTGCACCTGTTATCATGTACCTGCATGTGGATTTTGGTGTCTGTGCACCTCTTCTAAAAATGATAATCAGTAGGTGTCTGCGCTAGCAGGCGTAAAGGTGTATGTGTGCCTACCTGAAAAACCACAAAAAACATGAAAAAATGAAATTCTAAAAGTGTCAATAGGTTAGAATTTAGCCATTAAATGTAATTTCTAACATAAACTTAACAAAGAGGCATGAAAATGAAGGTTAACTACATAAAACCTAGCTAAAAATCCCAAGGAAAAATATTTAACCCTACAAAAACATGTAAAAGTTAGAAACTGAAATAAAAGCTTCAAAATGACTCCATTAATGGAGGATGGACTAAGTGTCCCACTGGGCATGCCAAATGTGTGTAGTGAAAAAAATTTAAAGCTATGAAGATGGGGTAATAATCTCTAAAGAAACCCAAAATTTTTGAACAAACAAATCAAATCACCATCAGATTAGAGATAAACAAGAGCTACCTATTTGCATGCATATATAAAACTTGAAACAAACAATAAATCTCTAAACATGAGTATATTAGTTCTCTACTCCATGAAATCTATCTATAAATGAACCTATTAAAGATCTAGCAATCAGTTATGTGTTTATTGATGTCTCAAAAGCTTAAGAATGGAAGCTCACCATTAATGGCTTCTCCCATTTACCTAAAGTTTTGAAAGGATTAGCAAATAACAAGTAAATAACTATGAAATGACTCTAAAAATACTTAAGCATGACCTAAATCAGAAATGAGATGAGAGAGAGAGTTCTTAGGAAAATGTGGGAGGGGTATCCCTTTATTTATAGTTTTTGGTTTGGAGAAAAAGGGTGTTTTGGATGCATGTGGGACTAAAAAGGAGTCAAAAGCTGATTTTTAGAAAAGCACGGTGGGAGGTGTGAACTGGATATGGAAAGGTAAGTGGCTATTTGGAAAGGTAAGATATTTTCTTAGAAAGACAAATTCTCTTTTATAAATTCAATATGATGGTTAGTTAACCTAAATAAGGTTAATTAAAGGGGAAAAGCTTATAGAATCTTGTTAGAGAGGGATTAGCACTATTTACGAGGTTTAGAAGGGGTTAGAAAGGGTATTTTACTAGCGAAATGTAGTAAATGAACATGAGACTAGGATAGTTAATATGATCTTATTAATAAGATCATATAGACCAAATTATAGGTGTCTACAGGTGTGATTGGGTAACATGGTATCACCTCTCAAGTTGTAGGACTTGGTCTCAAGGTGAACCTCCAGAGAAGCCTAACTTCCTCTTCCTAAACTAAGTATTGTACTACTCTTAGTGCAATAAAATGGTTATCTAGACCTATACTAACATTTTCATGGGATTTAGGGAGAGATTTGCAAGAAATTAAACTATATTAGGGATGATGATGCACCAAATAAAGGGTGTTACCAGACTTTGAGAAGGGTTGATTTGAAGAGGGTGTTGTACACCACAAGCCAACTTCACCTACTACAACTTAGAGAGGGTAAATAGAATACCACAAACTAAGAAGCATGCGATCCCTTTGTTAAACTCAACTAGAAAAAAATATTTTGGTCTTCCAGTGAAGAAGGATGGCGAGAAGGGGGAATAAACAACACAACTCAACTGCATGCGTAACTCGCCACTTGATCAGCACAGAACTCCAAGAACTGCAATAGAAACTTAAACTTGCATAGTGTATCTATAAGCATGAGAAAGGCACAAAGAAGTATGTGGAATGATGAAAATGACTAATGGTAGTCACAAAACATACACTTTTATTACTTCAACAACATGCACAATGCATCATTACATTCAAAAGAGGCAATGGTTTCTATTACAGTCTTGGAAAGAGGCTTGAAAGTTCCCCAATCCACAAAGCTAACTTGTAGAAGAAAGGATTCTTGAAAAATATACACTTGTCTAATATGTCTAACTTATCCAACCCCTTGGAATGAGCTTCCAACTTACATTTATAGAAAATTCCTATGAGAGAAGAGAGGAGAAATCATAAATTCTTGGCCTAAAATGAAGGCACATGATGGCCTATATTAATTACA
This sequence comes from Taxus wallichiana var. yunnanensis, assembly GCA_018340775.1. NCBI lineage: Eukaryota > Viridiplantae > Streptophyta > Pinopsida > Cupressales > Taxaceae > Taxus > Taxus wallichiana. Next base: position 686,195,565 of record CM031239.1, read on the forward strand.
TCAATAATTGCTCATGGAAGGAACATTCCACCACTATGCTATAAATTTAGAAAATTAATATAATTCTCCATTAAATTAAATTATATTTTTAATTAAATATTTAATAATAAAAATATTATTTTAAATAAAATATTTTAGTAAAAATAAAATATTGTTTATTCTTGGGCCCACCCAAAGTTCATTTGGTGCTCGAAGGGGGTCTAGTATTGACTCAGCCAACTAGCTTGTTGGCCAGCTCGGCGACTCCTTGTAACGTGACAACCCCGCATTGAGTGAGTTCCACGTTGTAACATCTCCATTCAATGCATGTAATGCCAACCTACTTTGACCAAATCTCCTCATCCATCGCACCGATCTCTCCACATTTTACTCTGTCGTGTGAATTAGGAATACTACCATGTACAATGTTGAAAGCGCCTTTAACGAATCCTCCTATAACCTCCCCGACCCAATTTCCAACCGCGACAAGAGCTCCATGTTTAACTTGAATGATGTCTTGAAATCTATCAACTTACCACCTTATTCGTCGAGTGGCTCATGAATCACCTCACCATGTAACATGTTGATTGGGTCTCCCCATTTGGCAAGTCCCATTGCATCACCCAATTTCTTGACACATTGCCACGGCAAGCCCGACGAGCCATGGAACCCGGCTTATGGTTTTCCAAATACCAATTTGATCGTTTGGCTCGAGATCTCCCCAATTCCATGAACGTGGAACTCCCACCTTGCCTCGCCATCACACTTCCCACATGGAAAATGTTGTCTGAATCGCCCACGTTAAAGACTAAACCATAGAACTTTGACATCATTTGGCCAATTCAACTGGTAAGAGACCAAAATTTTCACAAAAGCTCCACAGGCTTCACGACGCAGTTTAGCTTGAGCAGGAAAGCTAAACTCACTGAGTTCCTTGATGGCTTATCACATACCAACTTCAAGAAAGCTCACTTTGCAAGCCAACCATAGCAACCTTCTTTAATGCATTCACGCGAACCGAGTTTCCTCGAGCTATCCATCGAACCACTCTTGACCGATCAACTCATGCATTTACCTGTGCCCAAAATAGATAAATTCTCGCTCTGCGTATGAGCTAGTTTCGGCTTGGATTTTCCTTCGTTGAGTTCATGTCGAGCTATTTCTATCCCATGGCTTATTCAACTCGTTAATCAAGCCATTTCATTACCTCCATGACCGAGCTCCCTACTTAGCATGTTGGTGCCGAGAATGAGTTGAATCATCTCGACATTATGAGATCTTCTCGAATTCATTACATGCATAGTTTGAGCTTACAACTGAGCTTGTGAGCTCTTCCTTTCCTACGAGTTCCATGATCCACATGACAAGGCCCTGTGAGTTGAGTGAATGGCGAGCTCAGTTCGCTAATTCTCAAGTCACCCACCTCCATGCATTTGATTCCTCAACTGGGAAATCAACTTAACTCATCGAACCAGATCTCCATGCCGAGCTTAGATAAGTACCCGAGTGACCAAGCTTATCCCCACCCTAACCTTAACTCTGAGTTGACCCCATTATGGAATCATCGAGCCTTCGACTATCTCGACATGTTCATCAAGCTTGATTTCATTCATGGTGTTCTACTATACAGTGAGCTTCACCGCTTTAACTCTCAATCATTGCCATGTCAAGCCAAGCCTTCATACCTACGAACTCCACCATGTCGTGTCAAGCTTGACCATAGAACTCCATTACAATGAGCTATGTCCTACCTAATGACCTCGACTTGGCATTGGGGCATCAAGTGAGCTCTTGGTTTCGAATATGACTCCTCAACGAGCACCTTGCTTGCTTGACCTCTCATTTTCCTTGATCGCTCACTGTCACCTTTCGGCTCAAAAAACCCCAAGCACAACTCAAAAATAACTTCGCCATTCCCTCACATTTTTATCCCATGATCTTCACCTTGATGTAACCATGGCTTGGTCCTAACTTAGCATTCACCTCCAATGCATGTAGACCACCTCATCATTTCCAAAAAACCTTTACCATTCTCTATTGTTCAAGCCCTGTGATGTTGAGCAATAGGTGGCCTCGAGCCATTCACCGGGCTTGACCTAACCTCATTCCATTTAGTATCACTTGGTCTTCATTCCATGGTTTGATGACCTTACCCAAAACATTTCTTAGAAAAAACCTGAGTTGCTCGGCCTCGTGGGTGACTTGTGTATCAAGCTCGACGATGGAAAACTCCTTTTCATGTGGCTCTCATCATTCCCAAGTTGTCTTCATAAAATGGCTAACATAGCCCGAACTTTAAACATTGATCGTGAATTTGTCAAAATGAATTCACTCGAGTTACTTCCCATATGAGCTAATAATCCATATGAGATCACCAGTCTATCAAGATGACTCGGTCTCGAACTTCACTTCTCTTTCAATGCTCATCCCGAGTCACATTGCCATCTAATATTTTGTACCATCATTCTACAGTTGGCTTCGACCGAGCCCAAGTTCTCTATTGCGAATATGGAGAGCTCTGCATATATCTTTTCAACGTCACTCTATAAATCGGATCACCACGAGTCCACCAACCAATCCGAGCCAACTCCCTTGATAATGCATGATTCATCAAGTCATATACCTTGCATCCTGTGAATACCCATGTGAGCTTGAACCACCGAAACTCACTCATAATTCATTCTCCACCAATGTTGGATTCTCCATGTTGACTTGGCTTCAATGCTCGGGAAACTCACTACATGGTTCCATAGAATAAATGAAGGGCTCGACATCAAACTCAACACTTTGAGCCCCCTATGAACCTTAGCTCTCCCAACTATTTTAAACTCATACCCACTTGACATTTTAATGGATGATTTTGATCTAGATTTTAACTGTTGTTGTCCCCTCAAAATTTTCCTTCTTTTTCCAAGTCTAGACTTAGAAATTTTTGAGTTGTTACCCTTTGAAAATGGTCTAGTCTAAGTATTTTGAAATATGGCACTTCCCAAGGGATCAAGGATTCTTAGAACACCTCCATCAGATAGAGAATTCTTTCCCCTTTCCAAAAAGGTAAGGAAGTCCTCCTAACTCCTTGTATTTTGCAAGTTATGGCTTGGCGTAGAGTTTGGAGGGGAAATTTTCCCTGGGCGGGCCCGCGGAGGTAAGGAGGAAATTTTGCCAAGGAAATTGGCGGGTTGGCAGAGGTGCAGAGAGAAATTCAACACTTAGCCTTTTGGCTAAAAAAACTCAAAGGTGAAATGTTGGACCGCATCTCCGCATCGAATCAGAAGGTGCCACATGTCCACATTAGCAGTGGAGGTCGGGCCGGCGGAGGACTTTGGGAAAATTTTCCCTTGCAGCAAAAAGGGTGAAATGTTATTCTAAAGCCCGCGGATGAACCAAAAAGTGCCACGTGTCATCAGGTTGGCGGGGCGCGGAGATTTTGGGGAAAATTTTCCCAATTTGAAAAAAGAGGGAAAAAGGTCACATTTTGGCCCGTAGACCCTAATTTTGCAGTTTTTCCCTAAATCTTCAAGAGGCCATATCTTTCGATCTAGAGCTCATATTTTCACATTTTTGGTATCAATGGAAAGCTGGTGAAATTATCCACATGATGGACACTTCAATTTTAAATTTTGATGGATTTTTTGGGAGAAAATTGAGAAAACATCTCTGGCATGTAAAAAACACAAAAATTTCCCTCGACTCCGCTCTAATGTTCTCTTGCCACGTGGATGGCTCATATTTAAAGGTGTAAAAGATAAATCTAATGGCCCACATTCAATCTGGCAAGTTTGTAACCGTTTTAATTATTAAATTCTCTGGCATTTCCGCCACGGCCATTTTTTTTCTGTAAAAGAAGGATTTGAAATAGTGCCAAATGATTGGATCTCGACTGTAACTGCTTCTTGGTCATTTGGGAAGTTGTAACTGCCTCGTGCGAGCTATTTCATGGATTTTGGAAGTCATTGTAGAGGTTGGAATTTGATTTTTTGAAGACTGTAAATGATTTTCACGAACAGAGGACAAAAAAATAATAGTCGTCATTCTTCTAAGCTTCTTCTTTCTGTATTTTTCTTCCATTTCCTTTCCTTGTACAAGTTTCTACTTTAGCTGCAATAAGAAAAGAAGGATTTTATGCCCCTTTGATAGAGGATTCAATTGGTACTTTGTGACCAATGCGTTTTTATTCAGTCTTGTAGCTCTAGTTTGCGAATTTGTATTCTTCTTCCATTTAAATGCATGTTATAAACTTTCTGATCAATGTTTGTAGGCCTATGATGTTCTACCTCCATCATTGATCTCCTTGCCTTCATTCCCACTCCCCTTTCCCACTCTTAGACCACTTTCTGTCCTTGTAAGAAATTACAGGCTTTTCCATAGGGTCAGTGGAGTGCCCTATAGATCTCTGGTTGAAAAACCACCATGAATCCACTTGTTTTTCATGCATAATATGGTAGCTGCACTGTTATAAGTAGAGGGACTTAGATTCCCATAGTTTTGTTTTGGAAACCACCAATTTGTCCCCCTAGACAAATTTCCAATCCAACAACTGTATTAGGATTTCTCACAAAACCAAAGGGTAATAGAAACATGATAAGATCCGTAAGACACGATTTATTGATTTTGACAAATTTTTCCCTTGTTGACCAGGAGTGGGCCCTGTCGGGGCATTGTCCAGTTTTTCCCCAAGGGTAAAATTAGATAACACCAACTTTCAATTCTCTCTAGATTCAATCAATACACCATATGTATTCAACATCCTAGAAGACAGCTTGAAAAGGGGTCCTGAAAAAGGAACCAAAATGTAGTCTTTTATTTACTCACTCAATTGTTATGTGCATTAGCACCTCATTCAGCCAAATTTGAATGCTCACCCGAAGGACACGTAACTACGGGTTCCTCATTTGTATTTTATGTCAATATTTTAGCATACATGTCCACAATGGTATTCAATCAAGTATAGTAAACCATTACACTCATCATATCATGGAAACACACATAATAAGTAATGTAGTCAAATTTTGAACACACTCAATATACTGCAAATAATTTGAACTTCAAATAAAATAGATCTCCTTCTTCATTATTGAATCATGAATTACAATGTTTCCTAAATAGGAAAACAACTCCCAACTTGAGTTTCCAAGCAAACTCTAACTAACTTTGACTAAATCTACTCTAGGTGGCGGAAATTACTATTTTTAACAATTTATTAGAACTGTTATTCTTAGTAAGTTTGCATGCTTATTTGTACAGACATAGAAATTGCCATGCATATTCTACATGCCTAAATTAGAGGAATTTCCAACTTTCCAACTCACAATGCATCTAAGAGACTAACATTAACTAATGCCCTAAAATAGAAAAAATTGAATTACAAATTAAATCCTAATTTTCAGCCCTCAGATGGTGGAATTCAGGCCCAAAAATGTGTAAAAACATGCTCCAACTAGTATGGTGAATCGATTAGTGCGTTCATCTCGTCAAAATGGGTGGTTTCAAAAAAAATGGACCCAATCGGACACCCGGAGCACAAGTTATGACCTTTTCAAGTTCCTGCTAATTTTAGCGCATCATTCTCCCCGCTTGAAAAAAACACAACTCCTATAAATTGTCTTCTTTAAATTTATGTCATTTATTTACATCCATATTCTTAATCTCCCACTCTATGACCCATGTGTTGTCCTCTTGTTCCAATCCTTTCCAATGTACCAAATATTTTTGTATTTCCCGTGTCATGTGTGCACTATTTTCTTGTCTAGAATCTGATCCACTTCTATTTATTCTTCACCGGAACCTACTACCTCTAATCTACTACTTCGTTAATAACATCCCCTTCTACACCATCCCCATGAAAATCATATAAGTCTAAAACATTAAACACTGGAGAAATATCAAAATTCCTAGGAAATTCTACCCCATAAGCGTTATCATTTATCTTTTTCATGATTTTGTAGGGACCAATCTTCTTATACTTCAACTTGTTATAGGTTCCTTTTGGAAACCTTTCCTTCTGCAAGTACACCATAACCAACTCACCCACTGTAAATACCTTTCTCCTTCTATGCACATCTGTTATTTCCTTATACTTCTCAGTATTGTTCTGCAACTTCTTTTGCACTTCTTCCTGCAATTATTGTATATGTTTGGTAAATGCTTCTGCATCATCACTGACTTTGCCATCAACTGGTAGTTGTACCAAATTTAAGACCTCGTTTGGATTACTCCCATACACAATAGAAAATGGAGACTTTCCTATGGATCTATTTACAAAGCTATTATAAGCAAACTGAGATTGTGGGAATGCTAAGTCCCATTATTTTGTCTTTTCCCCAACTATGCACCTTAACAGTTTCCCAAACTCCTATTTACCACCTCTATTTGCCCATTGATTTGAGGATGATATGCACTATTGAACTATATTTTAGTTCCTAACTTCTTCCATAAAGTCCTCTGGAAGTGACTTAAGAACCTTGTGTCCCTATCTGAAGTAATCATTTTTGGAAAACCATGCAAACGAACAATTTCTCTGAAAAACAAATCTTCTACTCCTGTCGCATCACTAGTTTTCTTATAGGCAATGAAATGAGCCATCTTAGAAAACCTATTAGCAACCACAAAAATTGATTCATTACCTCCTTGTTTTTTTGGTAATCCCAAAACAAAATCCATATTCAAATTTGTCCACCTCCCTTTGGGAAAAAGCAACGGCATATATAACCTTGTATTATATGCATGGCCTTTCGAGACTTGGCAAATTCGACACCTCTCCACATATCTTACCACATCTATTTTCAGCTTTGGCCAATAGTATTTATCTGCTACCAAGGCTATCATCTTATCCTTACCAAAATACCCAACCAATCTTCCATTATGCAACTCTTTCACTATATTCTCTCTCATAGACCCAACTGGAATACATAGTTGGTGTCCCTTGAATAGATAGCCATCCTGTAAAAGGTACTCATCCTAGACATCACCTGCATTATCTGACAATGGATGACTTAACCTTTCAACAATATTATTGAAATCAGGATTAGAAGAATACAAATCCTTTATTGCTTCAAAACCAACCACCTCATTTTCCATAGTTGTAAATAGAGTCACACACCTACTCAATGCATCCTGCAACTTGATTATGTTTTCTGATTTATGCTTTAGAGAAAAAGTATAACCCTACAAAAATGATACCCACTTTGCATGCCTACTATTCAACTTCTTTTGTGTATTCACATACTTCAGGGTTATGTGGTCTGTAAATAACACAAACTCCTTAGGCACTAAGTAATGCCTCCAATGCCTCAATGCTTGTACAATTGCATAAAATTCCACATCATAAGTAGAGTAGTTCTTTCTTACCTCATTTAATTTCTCACTAAAGAAAGCTACTGGATTTCCGCCTTGACTTAGGACAGCACCAATACCCACATGTGAGGTGTCACAATCAACCTCAAACACTTTATCAAAATATGGTAATGCCAAAATAGGTGCCTATGTCACCTTCTTTTTCAACAACTGAAAGTTATCATCAATTGCCTTTGTCCACAAAAACTCCCTTGCTTTTGTGCAATTTGTTATAGGTGCTACAATACTGCTAAAAATTTTAATAAAATTTCTGTAAAATGTTGTTAAACCATGAAAGCTTCTTACCTCTGTTATACTCCGTGGAGTAGGCCATTCAATAATTTCCTTTATCTTCTTAGAGTCCATCTGTACCCCATTTGCTAAAATAATAAAACCCAAAAATACCAAACTATCTTGCATAAATGTGCACTTCTTCATATTTGCATAGAGCTTCTCTTTCCTTAACACTTCAAATATCACCCTCAGATGCCTCAAATTCTCTTCTTTAGTTTTACTGAAAATCAAGATATCATCAAAATAAACCACAACAAACTTACCATTGTACTCCCGTAGCATAGTGTTCATCAACCTCATAAAAGTGTTAGGTGCATTAGATACCATCCACTCATATAATCCATTCCCTATCTTAAATGTTGTTTTCCACTCATCTCCTTCTCTAATCTGAATCTGATGGTAACCACTTTGAAGATAAATCTTGGTGAAATACCTAGATCTAGCAAGCACATCCATCATATCATCAAGGTGAGATATTGGGAACCTATACTTGATTGTAATTTTATTGATTTCTTTGTTATTATCTGTGCACATTCTCCATGTTCCATCCTTCTTTGGAGTTAATAAATTTGTGGTTGCACACTGGACTCATGCTCTCCCTTACTACCCCTTTCTCACGAGCTATGTCACTTGCTTATTCAATTATGCATGTAATGTCGGGCTCATCCTATAAGCTGCTTGATTTGGGAGTGAAGACCCTGGGATCAAATCAATATGGTGTTGAATATCTCTTTTGGGTGGTAATCCATCTGGTAGCTCATCAGGAATAACATCAGAAAATTCTTCTATTAATTTTTCTACCTCTATTGGCATTTGTGCACTTGCAGGTTCATCCTTATTTGCAACCAGTGCATATCTAAACCCGATTGCCTTTCCTCTCTTCTCAAATTATTTTGCAGAAAGCATATTTTCATCCTTCCCCTCTTCCTAAAGAGGTAACAAAACTATTTTTGTGCCATCCTTCCAGAAAGTATAAGTATTCTTTCCCTCGTCATGAATAACTTTCCTATCAAATTTCCATGGTCTTCCTAGCAGAAGATGACATGCATCCATAGGAATAACATCACACCAAATATCATCCTTATAAATTTTCCCAAATGTAAAACTTATTAAACATCTCTTATCAACAGTAACTTCATTACCCTTCTTAAACCATGCAATACAATAAGGGTTAGGATTCTTCTCACAATGCAGACCTAGTTTCTCAACCATCTCATTTGAAACCATGTTCTCACAACTACCACCATCAATAATAACATTACATACCTTTCCTCCTAAAGTGCATCTTGTTCTAAAGATATTTTTACGTAGCCATGCATCCCCCTTGATATCCTTTCTTGGAGCAATCATCATCCTTTTGATCATCATATTTTCTCCCACATCTAGTGGAATTTCTAGGTCTGTTCATCTTCTTCTTGTTTAGCTTCAACAAGATTTACCCTTGGAGAATCTGCTTGTCTCTTTTCATGTGTATAATAATGCGGGCATTCAAAATCCCTATGCCCCTCTTCACCACATCTGTAACAAACAAATGGTCTTTGTGGAGCCTCCCATCCTCTACCGCCAACATATCCTCTGCCCCTAGGAAATCCTCTACCTCTTTGTTGATTTGGGGAATCTTGTCTTGTATATTATTATTTTCCACTCCATGAGGTAGTTCTCCCCTACCTTGATTTAAACCAGCTCATCCCGAAAGGAGGATGAGGCTCCCTATTCATCCCGGGTGATCTCCTAAAACTTTAACGACTTTTTTTTTTCTTCACCTTTAAGGCTAGCTGATAGGCATCCTCCATGCTCTTAATCATGTGCATGTTTATTTCATCTTGAATAGAAAATTTTAATCCATTTACATACCTTGCAGCCATTTGTTCCTCAGTTTCTTCATGCTCTACATGAATGGACAATTTGAGGACTCATATGTGTATTCTTTCACGGTTTGTAAATTCTGTCTGAGATTCTAAAACCTCTTGAAAAGGTTTGTGCATAATCCACAGGGAGAAATTTTTCTTTTAGATTCTTCTCCATCTTACTCTAGGTCCTAATCCTTTCTTTCCCCTTTCTTGACCATTCTTTTGTAGGTGATCCCACCATAACATAGCATGACCTTTTAATTTCATGCATGCAAATTTTACCTTCTTTTCTTCTAACATAGCCTTCCACTCAAAAAATTTTCCCATGCTAGTCAACCAATCTATCAGCTCCTTTGGTTTTAGACTACCTCCATACTCTGAAACATCAACTCTTATCCCGTCATTCTTTCCTTTTAATGCTCGAAGCATCCTTTCTTCAAAAGGTAAGGGTGGCGCTTATGTTTCCTCCTCTACACAAACTTCTTCATATGTGTCATCTCCACCTTGATTTCCTCTTTGGGTTATCATTGCATCAAGTGCATCAACTTCCCTCTATAGATCTTGCATGTTTCTATTCATCGGGGCAATACCGCCTCCTCTTCCGCTTTCCCTTCCTGCTATTTTTTTCCCAAGATTCGAACTTGCTCTGATACGAAATAATGTAGTCAAATTATGAACACGCTCAATATACTGCAAATTATTTGCACTCAAAAGAAAATAGATCCCCTTCTTCATTATTGAATCATGAATTACAATGTTTCATAAATAGGAAAACAACTCCCAACTCGAGTTGCCAAGCAAACTCTAACTTTGACTAAATCTACTCTAGGTGGCGGAAATTACTATTTTTAGCAGTTTACTAGAACTGTTATTCTTAGTAAGTTCACATGTTTATTCGTACAAGCACAAAAATTGCCACGCATCTTCTACATGCCTAAATTAGAGGAATTTCTAACTTTCCAACTCACAATGCATCTAAGAGACTAACATTAACTAATGCCCTAAAATAGAAAAAAATTGAATTACAAATTAAATCCTAATTTTTGGCCCTTAGATGGTGGAATTTAGGCCCAAAAATGTGCCAAAATGTGCTTCAACCAGCAAGGTAGATTGATTGGTGCATTCGTCTTGTCAAACGGGTGGTTTAAAAACCGGACCCAATCAGACACCGGAGCACAAGCTATGACCTTTTCAAGTTCCTGTTAATTTTAGTGCATCAATAAGGAAACATATCGGATAACCATGACTAAGGTCAATCAGTAAGAACACATCTTCATATTCAGACACATCAATGATCATAATCCAACCACAGTTATCCATTAATTCATAGAAACAATATACATAGTAGGAAGTTGATAAATAATATCCAATACAAGTGCTCAGAGAGTCGTGCGTGCAACTATATCAGAACAACATAACACTAACACAATGGTGATATCAATGGTACAATAACTAGTCTTAAACCAAGTATTTATAGGGGTGGGGACTTGCCCTTCACCTCCCATGCACTTCCTAATAATAAGTGTGTTCAAAAATACCATGCGTACTTACATGCATGTTTTATAATAGATTTCCTAATAATATCCTACTTTAATCCTATTAATAGATAAACTTATGCATGTGCTTTCATCTTCATTTTGTATGTGCTTTCTCCAAAAATAACTAATACTTTCTCGTCAAGGTAACCTTTGCGTGATGATCACTTCAAGTCTATTTTTAGCCTATCCCTGGAAAATGGATAAGTCCTCAACCTGTCTTTCTTCCTACACAGTTTCGTGTGCTATCTTGTTCCTCATACGCGCGCTTCCTCTTCTTGCATATGTGCATGTGCGTTCTTTCCCATTCCGATACCTAGTCATTTTCTCATCCCAACAAAATATAAGGGTCATGACACATTGATAAGTGGCTCCGGCATTCTTAAGGCCAAAGGGCATATCATTATAGCAAAAAGTGCCCCATGGAGTAGTAAAAGATGTCTTTTCTTGATCAACATAGTTGATTTTAATCTTATTAGATCCCGCAAAACCATCCATGAATGAAAGCATGTCATGACCAGCGGTGGAGTCAACAATTGTGTCAATGAGTGGAAAAATAAAATATTTTTATAGCATGCTTTGTAAAGATCGCGAGAGAAGTTGGTGCAACAACATGATTCGGCCATTAGGTTTCATTACCGGAACAATATTGGAAACCCATTGTGGAATGTTGGCAGCTCGATAAATTCGACATCCAACGGTGGTTGTATTTCTTTTTTGACCAATAAGGTTATACAAGGATGCATCTTTAAAATATTTTTTTGTACGGGTTTGGCACCTTCATGGAGCACGATGTTGTGTATGTCCACCGAAAGGTCAATGTTGGGCATGTTATTGTAGTGTCATGCAACGAGATCTGAAAAATCCTTAAGCACCTACTAGATATTAGTTGTCTTAGTATCACTAAGAGATGTAACCAAAAGGACTAAGTGGGGGTCATCGATGGTATTGAGGTTATGTGGTGTGGTTTCTTCGTTAAGCGGTGTGGATCAGTCTTGATGTATGGTTGTGTGGTGATAGTGTCACAAGCATATGTGTCTATATTGGTGGGGTCACTTTTTCCAAAGTATGTGGTGTTGTGTAGTGAATGGGGAAACCTTTTCTTATGAAAGATTGGAAGAAGATGCTCATAAGCCCCCATATATTCGAAGAGGGCCTCATCATTAATAAACTCATCCAAAAGATGCAACTCATGAGAGGTGGTATCATCAATAAGGTACGGGTTGACTAACTGAAGTTTATGTGCAAAAGAATCATTACATACCTCCTGGATGCACTTAGTTAGAAGAAAATGTGAGTTCAAATAGAGGGATTGAGAAGGATGGGGAACATAGCCAAGTCCAGCTTTATCAAGTTGATTAGGAAGGGACATTGGGTGGAGATTCCTTGACCTTCTCTACCAAGCCCATGCCCAAAGAAACGGTGTCGTACTCAAATAGTTGTAACCTATACCATATGTATTGTAATCCATTGTATGTCTTTGGGGTCTGACAATGGGGGTATGTGGGTTCACATGCTCAGAAATATTACAAAAAGTGAAGGGTGAGGATCGGTCGAACATCATATACTACTCCCTGATATTAATACTTAACCGTGCATGTAAATTAAAATGTACAACATGCATGGCATGTAACCAAGGCCGACCTAAGAGAATATTATACTTGAGATTATTAAGTATGACCTGGTAGTGAACATTAAGAGTACAAGGACTGACTGTAATTGGCAAAGTGATATCCCCTAATACTTGCTTAGGTGTATTGCCAAACCCACATATGCATAGGGAAAATGAAGTTAGGTCGTTAGCGAAAAGTCCAATTTGATGTAGAAAATAAATGTTACATATGTTAAGACCAGAGCCATTATCGACAAGAGAACGTTTTACCAAAACATTATGGATTTTAACTCGATATACAATGGAGGAGCATTATCAATGACATTTTGAGAGGGAATATCAGCTAGTGTGAAGGTAATGTGTTCATCATTCATTGCAAGACCGGTCATGATACAGGATGATATATAATCAAGAGAAGTATCGAGATGGATACATGTATCTTTGAGAGTGGTTGTGAGAGTTTGCATGCATACAAGGTGGGCCTTGAGATATGTTAACAATGAGGTATCCATCATAAATTCTGAGAATACAAAATAAGTTGATCTTATACTATGTCAATTAGATGTATATTACAACAATGTAGGGATCCCTTGGTTCGACCAATGTTGGGTTCACCAAATGATTTAACCTAAATGGTTAAATTTCTAGGGGTAGTAATTGATGGTAGATTATCCTAACCAATTAGTTTCTAAGGCTAATTGTAGCAATATCAGGAATAATCATTATACAAAGCTAACAATGATAGATAATGAAACAAAGCATGAACAATGAGGAGGAGGAGATAATTGTTGATATCCTGGACTATGTACTGATTTGGGTTGGTTTGATGACTAAAAATGGCTAGAAATGATCGAAAGAGCCTCGATACTGAGATTATAACCTGAATAATTGCCTATCCCAAAGCATATGGTATGGCCCAAAGAGTACCCCCGTTATGGCCCTTTTTGTATGCTTTTGTCCCTCTGTACTTTCATCCCCTACAACTTTTTGTTCCTATTCTTTGCTTCATGTTCGCTCCCGTATGGAATTTGGACCTCCAACATTGTGTGATGCTCATTGTACAACTGATTCAACCTTAAAACCCTATATGGTGAGAGAGTCTTGTAAAACAAATGTTAAGTGGGTTGTGGGTACCCTTATGCACCGCCAACATCGCCACTACTCGAAGAGGGCTCAAATTGCACATCGTTCTCACCTAGCATGTGATATATCTAATTCATTCTATGGTGTAATCTATCATAACTTGTTTAATCATAAACTATAATCCTTGGCATATTATTTTGGTGGATATATAAATTTATGGTATTATCTAGAATGTATGCAACCAAATTGATAACCATGATCTTGCAACAATGGAATTGTACTTGATACTTGCCCTAGCTTGACTTGACTTTGGAAATGTGTCTTTTGTACTTGTAGCTTTGAGTGGATGACTACCTTATAATGAGTATGTAGAGTATATAGAGCTCAAGGGAGTCTTGGAATAGCTTTGCTTATGATTTCTCTTAGTATTTGCTCATTAGGATGTTAAGTGTCAAATAGAATGGATGCCCTCCTCCAATGGGAGATAAATAACTTTCTTATATATGTGTTTCGAATCTAAAAAACTCGGGAAAGGTCAACTAGAAGTGTACCAAAGAGATTGAAATTAGAAAAAGTAGTTATTAGGGGAATAGGGACCAAAGCAGCCAAGTCGGCCCAAAGCATATGGGTGTTATGGCCCTCCCTATCCGCTATGGTCCTAGATGCATGTGCAGATGATCTGGGAATTGGAATTGCAATGTAGGATGGTATAACCTGATCTGATGGAGTAAGATGACCATTGTGCAAACAAGTAGGTTATAGCCTAATTGGTCAAATTGAACAAGTGTGGGCTAATGCAATCGTGTTGTACAAATTGTGTCATTACAAGTCATGAATTACCAAAATGAGTGTCTACAATTTGTAAACTTGGCATTAAGTGTGGTAGGAGTGCTAGCAACATACTTGAGCTTATTCATATGTAACAACTAAGCTTCACGCTCCTTGAGTGTATGGCATAGGTGGTAAAAAGATTAGAATTTGTCAAATAGGACCGATTCTTGCAAAGGTGATAACAAGCTTTGGGTGAATAGATCTTGTAATTCACTATCAGCTAATATATTACTCAATTTTGTAAGCGTTGTTGTCTTGTATCGTAGGATATAATCATTGATAGGCTCAGTGGACCCTTATCGTAATTTTGATAATTGTGTGTAAGAAACTTTATCTCCTATGTTAATAGAGAGTTGTGCCAAAAATTGATTTGTCAAAGTGGTAAAAGAGCGCATAGAATATGTTGGGGATCATATAACCATTGCGGTGCAACATCCTTGAGACTCCTAAGAAAGAGCTTAGTGAGCAAGATATCATGAAAGGCATAATCAAAACAAGCAATGTGAAAGAAGCGAAGATGCTCGGTGGGGTCTCCTTTGCCATCGTGAGGAGCTAAGGAGCAACAAAACCAATGAGTAAGAAACCACTTCGGGAGCAAGAGGGTTGTGAAGTAGCTAAATAGAATCCATATCATGTGTAGAAGCGAAGGCACTTTGATGAAATTGTAAGATTTGAGCTTGTAAGGTATTAACAAGGGTTTCAAGAGCTTGCATGAGGAAGAAGTGTGTGAACCATGGGGAGTGGATGTAGGATGTGTAGTAGCTTGATAGTAGTAGTCAGGAAGAAGGCATAATAACATTGTGCATCAAAGATGAGGTGCCCCCAAGAAGGTAGGCACTGTAAATGTAGGAATAACAGAAGAGGGTTGAGATCTCCCAAAAAGGGATTCTTTAGTAGATCTTTGATCACAAGCAAATTTAGTAGCAATGAGGATATTGATAATAGGCTCGATGTGGTGGGGATTCTGATGAAGTTGGTCATGAAAATGAGATACAAGTTCCACTTGTTCATGATCCACAACATTATCATCATCATGGTGATAATCATAAGAATGCTCACTAGTAGTTTCCATTTCAAGTAAGAGGGCCTCATGGGCATGCTCAAGCATAGACAAATTAATAGCAATATGTAATGGGGAAGAAGCCATAAGGCAACGATGCTTATGAATAGGAGGAGAAATCTCAATATGGTCAACATGTTTATTGGTGAAGCGGGCATTACACCGAAAGGGCATAGGAAAAGACCATATGCAATCTAAGATAGGATGATAGAACTACAAATAAACAATAGCATATACTTCTAATATAGGAGAAAACCCTAAGGCAACTAGGATTGATGCTAAGATCGAATCACGAGAGGGGTTCACCAAAACGTTTACTCTCTAATTAGATTTAAAATGAAACATAATTGGTTTCAGTGATTTAGGTACACTAAAGGGTGTAAGGGTTAGCAAAAGATGGATATTTTGATTAATTAACTTCCAACATTAATTACTACAATCGAATAATTCTTTTATACTAGTAACGGATGTGTTAAACAAGATATAAACTTGACAAATACAAAGGAATGAATGCATTTAATTTATTACTAATGATTCTGGAAGGTTTTGGAAGGTGCACTACAGGAACAAGGAGATATGGGCTAGAATAAGCTTCACTCTGAAAAATGACATTGGAAAATGGACTAGGATAGGGTTGTACTGTACAGTCATGCACATTTTGTACGGTCTTGGATCTACTTAGTTCTAAGCTCTATAACTTTCTGAAAATGTCAGTTGATTGAAATTCTTTGTCGTTGTCAAACTCTAATTTGTGATCATCATGTAAAACTCTCTTAACACTATGATCATCATCTCAAACCCTAGTCATGGATGAAAAGTCATGCAAAATAAACATTAGTTGGATTGTGGGAACCCCTGTGCACTGTCGACGTTAGCACTACTCCAAAGAGGACTCAAACCACACATTGTTCTCCACCTAGCATGTGATATCTAAATGAATGCAACTAAGTTTGACAACCATCTTTGACCATGCTTGAATTGAGTTTCTTCTCCCTAATATACTTGGGGAAGAGATGTTTGAGTGCTTGTAAATGAAAGATATTGTTGTCTTGATTATGTAAGCAGATTTAGACCTGTAGAGATTGTTGCCCTAATGATTGTACATGTGCTATTGTGAGAATTTAGTGAGCTCTGGGTGCCTTTTGTAAGTATAGGAAGTGAGTGTATCAATGTAGTTCCATAGGATTTCTAGGTTAGCAAATGAGTAATGTTTACTTGCTTATATAGGGTTTCGTAGATGATTTATCAATAAAAGGCCGACCCAAAGAGATTATAAGACCAAACAAAATATATGAATTTAAAATCAAAGTTGGAGAACATGTCGGGCAGTAATCCGAAAATAGACCGAAATTTTTATCTACTCGATCTTGAACCCTTGTAGGCTTATCAAATTACCGTTTAATTTTTACCTCATTAAAATCAACTTAAAATAATGCAATAAGTATGACACTTTGCAAAAGGGTTGATTACGAGAGTTCGGAAATTGCCTACGTCTCCGGGTTCTTTCGAACTGTTCCACTAGTCAAAACTTGTAAGTTACAATAGTACTTTCACAAGAAAACCTAATGGAAACTATTAAGAACTTGCTTAGAAGAATATCCAGACCTTCAGATGACAAGGGTGAAAAATAGCACCCAACTTCCCTTTCTGGCGTATTCGGCAAGCTCTATGGCACTAGCTCCATTGTTCGGAATCCTTTGAATCTTGATCGTCCTTCCAGATGCTTTGAAACGCCCTATGGCACTCCAATTGATACTCTAGGCTTCACAATAATTTAGTGTGGCGCTATGGGCTAGCTAGGTAGTATTAAAACTCCTAGTCACAATAATGCCTATTTAAATAAATAGGTCTTCACAACTTTATAATAAGCCTATTAAATAGGTCTTATAAAAAAGAACTCTCCTCAATTAAACTCTTCGGTCTTCCTCGAGCTCTTGATTTGAGCTTACAAGTTATGTGTCTTTACAATGCAAGGGGTCCCCCATTTATATTAAAATAGGCCCCTAAAATTAATGCCTTTAACATTTATCCTAAGGCTAATATTAGCCTCACCGTAGCATTTGGATGGGATAAATCCCATGGTGGGCGGCATGTATTTGAGTGGGTTATATCCCACATTAGGTGGTGCTAAAATTTCGATAAGGTTTTTAAAAACCTTAGCCCCCCCATCCTTCACGTGGATCCTTCTACGCATGGGCCTTTGCCCCACCACATGGGTGAGGTGTGGGCCGAGTTGCACGGTTCGGATGTCTATCCATGTGGGTGGCAATGTGGTAATGTTTGACCACCGAGTTGTAAGTGGTCTCACCGAGATAATAGAAATTTGACCCATACATTGTGGCATAGAATGTAATCAACTCGATGAATAGCTCGAGGTGTAACTCGATCCATAACTCGATGAGCAACTCGATCAACACATAGTCCACTTGTCGACTCTCGATAGGAAAATCGAGTGAATTTGATGAGTGGTGGCAAGCCATGTGGTGGCTTGTGGACCCACCACATCAGCGATAACAAATTAGTCCACACGGCGGTCGAGCTCCCCTCCGTTAAAAAAGTTGAGCCTCTTGTCACGACCACCAACCTTTACACCTATCAAAGACCAGGAGGTTGATAACCACCCAAAACGACTCTCTTTTTGCCAACGCCCTTTTGCCACGTGTCGTAGTGTTATTGGTCCATTATTGACATGTTGACCAAAGTTGACTTTCTCATTGACTGAACTTTGACCAAACATAACTAGAGCTGTCAATGTTCGTTTGTCATGTTCTCATAGTTGTCGGAAAGCTCTCGAAAAGATCTTCTGCATTGACACAATTTAGGGATGTTTAGGGAACTTTTGATATCAAAAATGATCCCCTGATCACACCTCCCCAATGAGAAAGGATTTTTGTCCCAAAAAGCTTATATTGGAACATTTTGCCATCTTGTCCTGAATCTGGAAACTCTGCTGCCACCTCGGAAGTGTTGTTGTAGTAGACCCTTTGGTCTCTTCCCTGCAACCTCCTCACTTCGACAACTTTGTTTCGATCCGGGACTGTGGGTTATGGTCCCACGACGCTTCTACTACGCCCACTCGATATCCGAAGAAGACCTCCACGCCTCCATTATATGGTGCTAAGTTTCCCAATGAAACCTCAACGCTCCCACTATGTGGTGCTAAGCTTCAGATATCTAACAACAAGGATCCCTTTTTACTCTATAACACAGCTCCTGGCTCCGAGTTGATTCCGCATAATCCAAACTGGTTGAAGGAACTCCATGCTACTTAGAGCTATGATTGATCCGATGTCGATGATGGACAATGACTTGTCCCTTTTCAGACCTCAATGCCTCCATTGCGTGGTGCTAAGTCTCTTGCAGACCTCAACGCCTCCGTTGTGTAGTCCTAAGTCTCTTTTAGACCTCAACGCCTCCGATGTGTAGTGTTAAGTCTCTTGCAGACCTCAACGCCTCTGTTGTGTAGTGCTAAGTCTCTTTTAGACCTCAATGCCTGCGTTGTGTGGTGCTAAGTCCTCTTTCAAGACCTCAACGCTCCCACTATGTGGTGCTAAGTCCTGATGATCAACTACCATTCGAATGTGTGGTCGCAATACCTTGACACCGAATGACGTTCCGAGCTAATCTTTTGAGAGCTCCTTTTGTTGACAAACAATATCAGGTACCATTCTGCTAGATGCCCATGATGGCTTCTTCACATAATGAAGTTCCGACCTAACGTCAATGTCAATGGTGATTCACTACCCATTTTCGCGCATCCACGATGCCTCTACACAGAATGAAGTTCCGAGATGACTCTTGTGAGCTCCATTATCTGCACAAATGGCTGACAAATCTCCAAACTCATAGATATGAGTATCCAACTGTAATGGTCACTCAAACATTTGATTAGGAGAAAGGTGCCCTTAAAAGGGTCTTTATACAACTTTCAAACATAAGCGTAAGGAAAATATTTCCTAATACATTATGTAAAACTAGTTGTAAAAATGCTCCATTTTTGGAGTCTTGTACAATAAGCTTATATACCAATTAATAGGAAAAATAACTTCGCATGATAAACTTGTGAAATCTCTCCTACTTGGTGGCTTATGTACTTTGTCTTCTCCACTACATCGCAATGTGGATCAACTTCATTTGCCTCCTCCTGTTGGACCAATAACTCAACAAAAAAATATACTGCATCTTATGGTGTTAGCCAACCACCAAAATAATTTCCCTCTCGGGGTTTATAATGCAAGTATAAAAGAGTACAAACATTGCCCAGAATTGGGTCTTTAACTAATGTGCCATGTCTAGTTAGATGTATACAAACATTGCCCTCAAAGGGGTCTTACTAATACATTCTACCTAACACAATAGTTTATGGTTTTATTACAACAAGAGCAATAAATAACGCTCAGAAAAACCAAATACAATAGCTGAACAAAGTCAACTTTATTTACACCTTATATTTCTTACCAAATGTAGAATCCTCGATGTCTATCTAGGATACCTCAATAGGTGTCATGTGGATCCTCGAGTTCTCTCTCCTCTGCATACGGATCCTAATGGTCTGCTGGAATGTACGCAACTTCCGCATCAAGATCTGGGTGATCTGTAGGAACATATGAGCTTGACTCTGCATTAGGATCTGCATGATCCTCGGTACATATGAGTCAGAAGGCTCATTGTCTTCACCTTGTGCAAGACGAACAACATGTCTGTTGCAAACTCGATCCTCCAGATGTGCCCAATACGAAGCTCCACTCCACTCCTATCATTAGTCATATAACCTTGACGAGCAGTTAGGTAGAAGTTTCTCATTACCATTTCGTCCATCTCTGAAGAGATGATGTCGAGAGTGATATTGTCAGAAACTCATCTTCCCACAATGAAGCTCAAAGTGCAATATAGTGGTAGACACTCCATGCAGAGTACCATCTTTTGTACCAACTGTCTTGGTACGAGGAAGTGGTGTCATGGGAAGTCCTAGTCGGCGCACCACATCGACAGTTACGTATCCTACTCGATAGTCCAATCGAAAATAAGAGTGACTAATTGTCCTCGTGCAACCACTAAAATCCATTGTCTCGAGGCACTCACATGTCGCAATAAAATGTTTGGACGTTCCACTGGTGCTGTTCGTGCCAATGGTGCCACTAACTGGCCAGTGTTGGACCCGGCAATAGCCTTGCCCTTCTTTTGCATCCACTAAGCCTTCTCTGGGTACAAATCTCAACATTGCTCGGTATCGTGCCCTTTGCCACGATGACAATACATGCGACCGCAATTGCCGAACTCCATAATCAACCCTTTTGCAAAGTGTCATACTTATTACATTATTTTAAGTTGATTTTAACGGGGTAAAAATTTAACGGTAATTTGATAAGCCTACAAGGGTCCGAAGATCGAGTAGATAAAAACTTCGGTCTATTTTCGGATCAGAGTGACCCGATGTATTGTCCTGGCCAATCTATATGGCTCGCCCAAGGAAGGAAAACACACAAATTGAAGTTTGGGACTTGTTCCTTGATGTTTGTCTATGGATTTTACGTAGTGTGTTCTCAGAATTTGACAACATATCAATGTGCAAGGATAAACAAGCTAAACAAAAGACCTCGAGAATGTGCTAAACGAGAAAGGGAAGGTTGTACTTATCTTAGCAAGAGTGCATTGTCAAACTAGCAATGTCAAATAGTGAATTGTCAAATTTAAGTGTCTATAGGACCATCACATAATGTTATGGCATCCAGATTTCAGAAACCCCCAACAAATTATTCCTTGTTTTGAAAATGCAAATGTTGAATCTCTAATTAGACGAGTTTGCTCCAATTTGCACTTTACCTACCATGTGGAATTTGTTGTTGCAAACCGATATTGATAAAAATATTAAGTTGTATTACTTCTGTTTCCTTAAACTTTCAAAAAAATCTAGAATCGGCTATAGCACAAAAATAGATGTCAAAAACTTAAAAAATTGAATGTTAATAAAAAAATTGTATATGGTTATAGTATTTATAATTGTATATATTATTTTAATAACCGTTCCCACAAATCCTGGAGATTTTACCGTCCATGCCGGAGAGTCTTAGGTAGCTATGCTAATTGCTTATTTAAATTATGTGATTTGCTTACAACGGTTAATTGCTAACAAAAAAATGAAGGTTAATTTAAGTTTTAAATATTTTCAAGGTCTTGAACTTAGGTTAACAGCTCGTTGCTTCCAACAGCTATTATCAACAGATAATTTCCTATGGGTTGGTCCATCTTTAACACTATCCTAACGATGAATCAACTAGGGTAATTGCTAACGTCAATCAAAACCTGCATACACGGCATTCCAGAAACTTTCATTCAGAAATTGGACTGTGGGAGCTTGAGAATTACTAAACCACAATATGGTTTATATAGTGCACAAGGCGAACTAAGCCTATCCCAGAACCACCTCTCGTACTGCCTTCATTATGTTTTCTTTGCCAAATGCTGAAAAGCCATCTTGATCAACCAAACTCCCGTATAACAAGGGAGGGAATGGACTGGAACACTGTTTTCACTGCATATATTTGTTCATGAAATTATTTTCAAGGTTTGTACTGGATTTCATGTTCATTTTGCACGCAGTTTTCAATAATTGATGATATTTCTATAGAACCATGCAGTTTGCAATTACTCTCGTCTTTTATTAATATCCCCATGCCTATAGAAAAATCAAAAAACATAGATGCCCATTACTAACATACAGCAGCAAAACAAGAGATGGGATCAAAGAAATGACTAACACTATAACTCAAATAAAGAAGCTGCCAACAATGCGTCACTGTAACTTATTGAATACCTTACTAAAGAAACTACAATAAACATTATTCACAAAAAAGCTCAAAGGATGAAATAAGTCAGCTTTCTTAAGTCGATATCAAGACTCTGGATCAACAACAATCAATTGAAAAACAATGTTACTGTTACAAATTACATTTTGATGCATCACATGTACATGGTTTCATAAAAAGAATACCTTGAACCCAGCTAAGATGATCCTACACTTACCAGATCCTTGTTTACAAGATAGAAATGGTTCAGCCAGACAAGCTAGCTTGAATTTTCCTCCTGCTATAACCGTACAAGTACTTCCAGTTCATTGATCAAAAGTAATCATCTTTTGACACTAATATATCTCCTCTCATCTTCCATCCTTTTGTAATGCTATATCCATCAGAATTCATATGTTTTCAGCCCTGTCCATCGATTTTTTTCTCTTTTGGAGTACAATAGGTATCCAATAATCAAACCAAACAAAGTTCCTACCAGGAACAAGGAGCTTGCCTTCCAAAACCAAATCCAACTTGAGAAAGTCTTCTCACCATCCTTTAGACGTAGTCCTAAAATGTCATGGACCTGTCCATCATGATTTCCAATGTAGGAAAGTGTCAATGCTTCCCTAGTTGCATACAGTCTCGTATAACCAAACTCACTGCTTCGGTAAAGAGACCTAAGAGGCTGTGGGTAGATTGGATCTGTCAGATGGTCAGGCCTAGGTTCCCATTTTGGTTGCCAGTCTTGCCCTGCCATTCCAATTACAACGTGTATTGGAAGATCAGCGCCATTGTCCACGGTTCCACATGACAGGTTTTTCACTGGACAAAATCTCTCATACTTGTGAACATGGCCCCACAAGACAATATTAACTTTATACTCTACTAAAAGTGGTTCTAAGTGCTCAATCATTTTTTGCCGTAGGGGTGCATCCTTAAGCTCATAGTTACTTGTGTACATGGGACGGTGACCTTGGACAACTACAAATGGAGTCTTAGTCCTGTCAACATTTTTCAAGTCTTCCTCTACAAAGGCATATTGATCACTTCCTTGTAAAAAGTTTGTTTCAGTGGATATGTATAAGAAATGTACAACTCCCAAGTCAAATGAATAGTAGAGATTTTTGGTTGGTGGGGCGACAGTTCCAGTGGGAAAAGAAGAATTACCAGGCATATGAAACTTCAGGCTGTAAGGCACCCCACATTCGCCACCCCCGTCCGTCCCATAAAGTCTACTTGCCCATTCAGGTTTCCATGGTTGCAACGGCCAATCATACTCATGATTTCCTATACAAACATGATATGGAACCTTGGATGCAAGAGGCTCAATCTGAGTAAAGAACGCATCCCATAACCATTCATAACCTCTGGCATAGCTGATATCACCAATATGTGAAATAAATGAGGGCTTATCCCCAAGTTCTTCAATGTCACGCTTTAGCCATTTGATCGTAAGCTTGCTCTCTTCTTGGGTCCAGAGAAAAGTTCTATATGGAACCGAAGTTCCCATATCACCAAAAAGGAAAGCAATGGTCTCATCTGAATCTTTGTCTCGAGATACAAAACTCGAATTGAACTCCAGCCACTTTGATCGCTTCCAACCTGTCAAATGAAAAGTGTTCCTCAAAATAAACCAAGGTCTGAAACAAAAGTACAGGAAAAGGAAAAGAACAAAAAAATATCAAGCAACGAATATTGAAGAACTTATGTCTTGTTTATTTATAAATACACAATACTAATACGATTTCTGAATCAACATTACTAAAGGCTGCTTGCAAACATTAAAACGATAGTCAGATCAAAATGGAATGTCAAGGAAAGAGATTTTTACAGTTTTTGAACTTTTGAATTTACAAAACATATACAAGCAGCCAACTGGAGTGTTGGTTCTGCAGGTGAGTTTGTCAGAGTAACATAACATCCACCACCTCCACCGACATCTAAGCCAAACTAGGAAGTGTCACACTGTGGAGCCCTTTGCAACTCAAAAATATTTATAGCAAAAATATTACTCTTTCAACACAATATGTTCCTAATAATTTTAAAGTCAAAAATCAATTATCTTCACACTTTCAGTTAATGGTTCAGAATAATGGTCTTCAAGAAACAGCATCCAAAGACAGTTGAAAATCATGCAAACAGGAAATCTGAAAACAAAATGATCTTCAGATTTGAGTTCTTCTAGGTACAATATGCAAATAAAATGCTCTCATGAAAGGTGTGGATCCATCACAGTACAAAGCTGATAAGAACATACATTAAGATGTGCTTTAGGAATCCACAGGCTACAAGTTAGTTGTAGTCTGATGTACGCAGATGAGCACATAAGCTGTCTCAAAAGGGAAGAGAAGAGAGGAAATGATCCTAAAGCAATAAAGTGTAGGATCAATAATTATTGTGGATATTTCTAGGATCTCTAACATTATAGAATAGAGATATTTCTCCATGAATCTTATTAAGGCTAGTGGCTTCTGATTCAATCTTCTTTGAGAACTCTTCAATGGCTTGTTTTCTTACGTTTCCTGGTTACATATAGTGTACTTCAATATCACTACATATTGTTAGATGCTTATAAATTATTCCAAACTTTAACATTTTCATGTGTGTGTGTGTGCTGATGATGCGCGCGCTGCATGCGTGCGTGCGCATGTGGGGTTGTGCGTGTGTGTGCATGTGTGTGTGCATGTGAGTGAATATTGTTTTGGTCTTCCTGCAAACCTCCATATCCCATTTTGAAAAAATGGCATATTTGTTCCCATTTCCTGGCAAGTCTGATGGATTATCATGGAGATAAAATAAAGGGGTACCAACCTCTGTTAAAATGATGGCATGGGGAGTCAATCTTTTGGCATGAATAAGTTTTGAGAGTATAGAATACCAACCCTTCTCTTGTGTTTTCCTGAAATACTTAGTTATGGACTCTACACTTCACAATCATAAAGAAGAGATTGAGGTCCTCTTGTGAATCCCTTAAATCCTTAGATATGGACTCTACACTTCACAACCATAAAGAAGAGACTGGGGTGGAATAGGGGATCTTGAAATAAGTATATTTCCTAGTTCGTAAGTGTAAGGACCCCATGTGCCAATTCCACAATCACTTTATGTTTGGACAATGAATCATGTGGATACATCACTCACTGGAGAGCATGGATGGTGTGCATATCTATCATAGCAGCAAAAAGCTTCCAAATTGAAATAAAAACCATGTTTTTCAGGTTTTTTTCAGCCATACAGCTAAAACCCTCGATTTTTAAGGAGTGAGGGAACATTGATCTGCTCTCTAATCGACTTCAGTTTTCAACTTTTACTGCCCTAAATTAAATTTACATGCTCGGTATATTTGGTTGAAAATTTGTTGTCATTTTCTTCTTGATTTTTTTCCCAAATTGTTTTGCTCTTACATACTTCACAAATTTGTATACTCTCATATTTCATTTTTTACCAACATGGTTGCTATGATATGTACATATATATACACGCATTATACATTTTAAAATTTGCTGGCATATAGTTCGAGTTAAGTTACCTTTATTGGTATGTACTAGGTTTAAGGTTGAGATCTACATGCTGAAGACACCTATTTTAACTCGCCCCAATTCTTGTTGATTCTAATTAAAAAGATTTAAAGTAAACTGGGGGAAAAAATATTAGGTAAATACAAAGTTTCATTTACACTGGAGCTAGAATATTTTTTGTTGTAATATTTTCCATTATAAATTAACTGAAAATACTGGGAATTGACAATTGGTTTCCAGCAAACAAAAACTGCTTCGTGAGTGTGCACTATGCTTTGTTTTGCATCATATTTTATGCATGGCTGATTTTTGTCATTCCTAGCATGGTATCAGAACTCAAGTCTTTGGTTCCTTGAAGAAACCGGGTATAGATTTGGATTCAACAATATATATAACAATGGAAGAATATAACATGCAAGTGTTCTAGTACAATATAACATGCTGGATTAAAGATTTACTGGTAGGATCCCACCTTTTGAAACTCAAAATGAGGATGAGGATGATGTTCATGAAGAAGTAAATATTGGGGATTGTGGAAGACCGTTCAAAGCTAACAACTGACCAAAAGGAAATGAATAAGAGGAGAAAATAAATGATAAGGGTATTGTTTTTATCAAAGTGAATTTAAATGCTTAAAACAACTTGAAAAGATAAATATGATCATTTATAAGCATATACAAATCACAAGATGTTAAAAATATAATTTATTACAGAACAAAGTTTTATCAAATGAAGATGCAAGAGTCATAGAGTGCAGGGGCTTACATTAATTAGTTAAAATCTCTCAAAGATCAATTGGCGGCATGTGGATCAAAGATTAGTAATGAAGATCTCCTTGATAGCCTGTCTAAGTCTTAGGAAAGCCTTATAATAGCTTTACAAAACAATCAGGCATAACTTTGCAGAAGCCGCGTGCAGACCTAATGTAGGAAAAGATAGCACCAAGGATAGAGGTCTCGTCTTAGAAGGATTTGCAAGAAGGATATTTTATCTATCAGGCAGAAAAGGCAAGGGCAAGAAGAAAGGAGAAAGCAGTTCACACAAGGTCCAGAGTAAACAAAAAATCCTCAAAGAAAATCCAGATGCCAAGAAGAAGATTACAATTAGAGAAAGAAATTGTGATGAGGCAGGACATGTCAAAATCAAATGCTGAAGAGAAGAAGGATGTAGTACATCTTCCTCTGTCTCTATTTAGTAATTTGCATGTGCAGTGACAGCCAAATCAACCACAATATTTCCAAAATGTCTATACTTGAATCATGGAGCAACTCAACACATGATGTCTGAAACAACAGACATGGTTTGTGCATTCTGAGGGTATTCCAAAGGGGAGAAATGAGACTTTTGGCAAAGGAATTGCCTCATTACAAATGCCAGATCGTGCACATAAAGAAACTGGCAATGTTTTCCATGTGCCTAACCATTTAAAGAAATCAGCAATGTTTACCATGAGCCTTTTCTAACTAGTTTTGTTGGCATGAAGATAAGTAATGGAGTCTTGATTATGCAATTCAGTTCAACTGATTGTATTGTCATGAATAAGGAAGATGAATATTGTTTCTAGGAGAAAGAGGGATGGAAACATGTACAAGCTCTATGCGAAAGTGCCAGAGGTTCCCTACGTAGCTAGGGTTGACGAAGTGAAGCTGTAACACAGCATCACAGGTTTGGACATGTTGGTGCACATTTCGAAACTTTCAGAAAGAAGCATTTGGTAGAAGACTTGAAATTGTATATATCAAACATTGGGCATTCACAAGAGGTGCGATTTTGGAAAATAAAATAGACGTCCTTTCTCAAAAGAAATTTGAGGTAATTTCTACAACCAAAGAGAATTGAAGCATTGTAATGGAAGGATTTTTTGAGAATGGGGAGTCAATAGGATTCTGGCGTTTAAATCATTATGCCCTTTAATTCAGGGCTTGGGTTTATAAATGGGGTCTTGCCTTTCCTGGTCATGAAATGAGCAAGTAACTCAGGAGTAGACCAACTCAGCAACAGGTCAGCTCTAGATATGAATTTTAAAATTTTCAACATGGTATCAGAGACACCTCAACCTGAGCGCAGCCTGTGGAGGGTGTTAGATATCAAGTCCACACTTCTATAGAGAACCTAAAAGTCTTGATTCCAACCTTTCATTCCTCTTCCTAAAATTGCCCTCCGGTAAATTTGGGTTATACTAATTGTAATAGTGGAATTTGTGGTTTTCCTAACGGCCAAACCCATTATTTCTGAAACCAAGTGCATGACTGGCTCTTGCGTAGCAGATCCCTAGCTGCAAAAGCTTCTGAGATAATTTTTTGCAAAAAATTATCTAGATAAGGAGGTCCCAGAAATTGATCTCCATGCTAATTATAGTTATTCTACGGGAAATTGATCTCCACACTACTAAACAGAACATGAAAGTCTCGTTATGAATCACTCAAAATGTTAATTTGTTGTGAATTGATTCTATGCATAGATACTGTTATAGGAGACAGGTACAGATACTGATATGAGAGACAGTACACTATTTTTTAGAAGAATAGGAGACAGGTACTGGGAGATGCCAGAAGAGACAGAATGCATAGAAACTTTTGAAAAGTTTCAAGTATATAAATGAGATTACAGCATAGAGTTAGTCGACTGGGGTTACAGATCAATGGCAGGTGCTAGTTTGGCCTATTGTTAATCAGTTTTCCATTTTATATAGGAGACTGTAAAGAAGACAGGGGGAGACTGAGAACAAAGTCTCTAGGTATAGGGAGATAGATCTTCGTACGGGTCTCCGGAATCGGGAGACATCTCAGTACCGGTCTCCTGTACCAGAGATGCCAGTAACATTAATTCCATGTCAATAAGAACTTTGATTCTTGTACTGATAAAGATTTGGGGTTATGAATGGGGCATGTACTTGAATCGCGCACCCGCAAAATTGTCAGATGATCCAGTGCAACATGGGAACATCCCCAAGGTGTGGGACCTTGGCTCCTTGGGATGAACCTCCGGAGAAGGCTGGCTTCCTTCTAAACTATGTGCATCTAATATAAGATTAGATTGTGAAATCTACAGTACTAGAAAACAAACTATACTATCCAATTCTTCGGAGAAAAAGGGAGAGGAATAACTGAAAATACTTGGAAAATGGTGATGCACCAATAGTTTAAGGAACAAGAAGATTAGCTTTCACAAGCACATAATACTTTAACAGAAAAACAATGATATGCACAACTTTCTATTCCTTTTCTCCAACAAAGAAACTTTATGAAAATAAAACTTAATAATAACATAAGGGATTTTATTTATTCCACAACTGTAACAAATAAGTTTCACTACTCACAACTTGCAATTTTGTTATAGAAAAGATAGTTTAATGTGAAGGTAAAATAGATCACCACATACTAGGAAAGAAACATTCACAAGTATAAAATGAACTATTGAAATACACAACACATTAAAGTAGATGAAGGTAAAATATTAGTTTTGTATATAGTATTGAGGCTAAAGCCTGTATATGAGTACTCAAAAATGGCAGTCTCCTTACACAAATGATCCAAAAGTCCTTTTCTACCTAATGCATCCTCATATTTATAGATTAAGAAGGTTGAGCAATTATAGCCACTCTTCTTAATCATTACATACTAAAAATAGGATGCATTTACATTTGAGAAATAGTCTCCCACAAAAATAGCCAAGTGGTTGTGCAAGTTTGACCGGGTCAAACTTGCAACTCGAATGGTGATGTGGCTTGGAGATTGTGCAAAAATGGCAGCCAAGCTCCAAGCTCAGCTAGGGTTGGCGCCACCTTTGCCCGATATGTGTTGGTTTCTTCTTCTTCTTCTCCTAGTAACTTGTTCCTATAGTCAAGAAATTGTTTGATGATTTCTTGGACATCTTTATCATCAGGTCCGCACGCATAGCGGTTTAGGACCTCGACGGATTCAATTGTTCTATTCAATTTTCCAGGTAACTTCTTGGTCCGATTTATGATTTTCCTAAGTTGGCTCAAGAAATTTTGGTACGATACCAACTTATGAATGGACTCAAGACCAAATGACTTTGTTACCTCAATATCTTCATTAACTAAACTCTTGAAATTGACAATAATTTGATCCGTTGGAAGCGCATCAAGGTCTTCATTAAGGAACCTGTAGTGAATGATGTCGAACTCATCTGTGATATCATTGAGGCCATCAATTGCCTCAATTCTTCCCTCATTCAACTTTGTCATTGCCTCCTGCAAAGCATCCGAATACGGAATTCCATGGCTTCATTGTATTCAAACAACTTTGAGGAATCATCAATGATCCCTTCTCCTAAGAGTAGATCAGATTTGACACTCAACCTCCTTCCAAGCTTCCAATGTGAGCTCCAAATTATCACATTCTTCTCCGAGAATACCATACATTTGAATAACGGTGTCTTTCTCTTATTTGAGCTCGTTGTATAGAGCCACAACGTCTTTTATCACTTGTTCCCCTTCCTGAATCCGGCTTTCAATCCAAGCCTCAACTGCCCGACCTTGTTGTCCGATTTTCTCAACTGTGGAGAAAGAAGTGTCATCAAAGCTTGTAGATACGGCAAGCGCAGTTGTATGAGTAGGATGTGTGATCTTATGGAGGATAGCCGTCAACTATTCTACCTTGCCTTTTAGCTCATCCTTGGTGATCTTGTCCTTATCGAATTTGTCCAGAAGGTTACCGAGGGCAATCTAGATATCCTTTTTTGCACCTTTGTGCGTGGCCTTACCCAGAGAGAACTTCAAAATCTGATAGTCTGCTACAATGATATTCTCTTTTGATTTCTCGACGGTCGGAGTTGTTATCTCAATGAATCTTTCCCTTGTCTGGTCGACCGAAAGGTGAGAAATAACCATTGGCCTCTTTGCTTGTTGTCGGGGAGTCAAATCTAAGACACTAAGATCAATGTCATCTCTAATAGGGATTTTCTTCTTCTGCTTGGGAGTTTGTCAGTTCAACCATGCAGGAGTGGAAGAAGAAGACAATTGTTCAAGGGATGACATGGGCAATGTCATCACAGTAGTAAACCGAATAGGTGATACAAGGACTTGTTGCAGTAACCATAAGTGGCAATGAAGTGGTGACCAATGGGGATAGAGTGGAAAGGACAGCCACAAGGGTGGATGAAACGGGAAGAATTATAGGAGAGGAAGTAGGGAGAAACTGTTGAGGAAGGGGAGTTCTAGGGGGTCTCAAAGCCAAAACATCCCGGATGAGAGAGAGGGAAGGAAGAAAAGACCTAGGCCATGGTAGGGGACGAGATGATGGGAGTAGGAAGAAATGGGAGGAGAAGAAATGGAAGATGTGGGAAAGGAGAGAGTGAGAGGTGGAGATGGAGGAGCTGAAAATGGGGAGGAAGGGAGAGGAGGTGAAGAAGGTGACTGCAACACTTGAGTTGTGTGTGGTGGTGAGGCACTAAGATCAATAACCTCTGTAGAAGGAACCTTGGAAGGAGCTTCGTTGAGGGAACCTTGGAGGAAGAACCAGAACCTCTTGCAGACAATGGTGATTTTGCGAGGCTTGGGAGTGGGTTTGGCAGTGGACTTCCTTCCTTTTGAAGAGGTGGGGTGGCCCACCGGTGGTTGTACTACTGTCTGCTGCAATAGGAAGTTGCTATGACGCTTTTGGTGTGACTCCCAAAAATATCAACCATTGGTGGGTTCGGTTCAGAATAAGAATTGCGTGCTCCTCGATTTGTCGCTTTCTTGGAGTGACCAATTGATCCATGGCAATGGTTGGTCCTTCACATTAGTTTGATCATAAATGGGGTCCAAGACATCTCCATCATCTTGAAGGCCCTCAGGAACCTCTGCAATTCCATAATTAGTCACTTCCTCTAAAGTCAATCTTTGGTAGTCTTTTTCAAGCATGGCAATTTCGTCTCTGCAATTTATCCATATGTCCTCCAACTAAGGTATGTGAACACCAGTTGGCCCGATTCCACCAACCACACCCCAATAATCAAAGCTCACTCGTGGGTGATAGGTCTTCAATGTCATCTAGCCCATTTTGCCCTCAACATTCTTTGCTTTGTAAGAGGATGCACACATATATCGACCCAAAACCAATGGGAATCGAACCCTGTCTTATGCATGTCGTGCTGGATTTTGTGGAGGTGTAGCAATTGTCGAACTAATTCCATCAAAACCCACTTATCTATGGGACACCTCGGCAGTTTATAAGGAGCACCCAAAAATCCCCCACTCTTAGATACGTGAATGTTGGGAATTGTAGGAAAATGCCTCCCCAAGTCTTGACCACATTCCAAGCATTGTCTGATATTCTCCGGTTATAGAACTCTTGTCAAAAACACATAGGATAGCAGTGAAGAAAGCATCACTAACCCTCTTGAAGTGACTTGATCCTTCATTGTGAGTTGAGGATAAAAGTCATAAATTTGTGATGAATTTCTCGCTCCCTCAAGTGACAAACCGGATAGTTCCTCATTCCTGCAGCCGCATACACAAGATAGGAAGTCATATAAAAATTTCTGAAGTTAGGACATTCGACATTTGAATATGTATGGCATTGCTGATGTGTTCTGCCCATCGAATAAGATCAGAATTTTTACAAATAGTGGCAATATATCCATTCTTGGAAATCTTTGGAGGATGGGAAGCCCTGTAACTTTGCTCAATAGTGTGATAGTATCGTTCACTACCTGAATGAAGTCTGAGTGTGGAATGGTCTTTGGAACTCTAGACACTGAAGGCTTAGTTTTTGCTAGGTAGCTCTTGTTAAGGATCTTGACACAAGCTTCGAACTTGCTTCCCAATGTTCAAGGGCGGACTTAGGAGAAATTGAGGCATACCCCTCGACATCGGAAGCTTTAACAAATCCTCAAAATAATCAGTGTCCAATCTGATTACAACTGTTCCATCTTCGTCTCTAACCGTTTGAGAGTCTCTATCATAATGTGTTGTAGTTATGAGCACAAATTCCGGACATTGCATTGATGGTGAAAAAGCAACAACTAGGGAAAGCCCACTATCGTAAATACTCTTCGTCCAAGCATTCTTAGATAGAGCTCTAATTCTACTCCAAAAGTGTAATGTCCCCTTCTTGGGACATTCATGAAATAGAAGGTTTAAAGACCCTCAACCCAATGGGTTTGAAGATTGAGTTCGAAAGTTGTCCTAAGATGTATGTTATCTATTTCGGAACCCCTTGGAGGCCTCTTTAGTTAGTTAATGTGTACATAGGCTAGTTATTTTTATTATTTAATTAAAAATAATAAAGTGCACATAGTCTTAGTTTATTACAGAATTTATTATAAAGAGAGTTTATGTTTTCCTTCCAAAAGGGAAAGGTCGGTCTTTATTGAATATTGCACCCCTTAACTCTATAAAAAGAGGTTGCATTTCCTTTAGTGGGGTTATGTTGATTGATCATTTGATTTCACTCCATGCTTGGAGTATTGAGATGTATGCCCATGGGATGTATGCCCTAGTTCTTGCATTGTGCTCTCTCTCATTTGGATCTATTATTGAAGAATATTGAAGACTCCATTGTTCTCTCCATTGTGCTCTCTTGTGTTGAATGTGTTTATGCATGGTATATTCATTCTAACATTGGCGACTTGGTCTTGGGTATTGGCATATTTATTTGGAGGATAAATCTGCATTTTTGTGAAGGGTTTGTGGTACTTTGTGACTGTTATTATTGCTGCAATTTATTAGAGGCAAATCGACTTGGTTTGGGGTGTGATCTATCATGTTTTGAGGTTGTTTATGCTAGATCTATTTGTTGTTGTGTCTAATTAATTATTTCAGATGCAAGGGCTGATTATTTGAGTGTTTTGGAAGGGTTTTGTGAGCTGGAAATTATTTAAATATTTTATTCTAACCCTAGCAACTTGGAGGCAGATTTGAGTGGGTTTCAATGCTCAAAAATTCAGTTTGTTAGTTCATTTGAAAGCTCATGATTTCTACTTTATTGTGCAATTCGTTTCATGCCAAAACTCCAAGTATTTTGTGAGATATTAATTTTTAAAGTTTCAGTTTTGTTTGGGTGATTTATTAATTAATTAACTGTTGCTAAAAATCAAATCTGGATGTTATTAGAATTCTAATTAGTTCTCCCATCTAACCCACCACTTTGGCATACTCCAATCCCATTTTGGGTTGTATTATTGCCGACATTGGGTTATTTGAGGTCGACTATGAAGATCTAATCTTCCTAGGATCGATTTGGTTAATTAATTAGGAGGAATAAGGAGGAAGTAATTTTAAAATTTTGGGAGTTGATTTGATGCCCTAAATGTGTTGGGCGACCTACTTTTTAGGGCAAAATTAGGGTTTTGTGTTGGTTGTGCGAAATCTGATTTTTGCATATTTTTGTGGCCCAATATCTAAAATTTTCATTTGGACTTCTCTAGCCAAAAGATATGAATTTTGGAAAATTGCAACAGTTGGGGTTTGAATATTAATTATTTTCCAACAGTGTGTGATCAAATTTATGTTATTTCCTACCTTGTCCTAGAAGGGGACACATTATCGAGCTCCTTTCCTCAAAGCTACTTTTTGTGGGTGTTGTTTACGAGATTGAATCATGGAGCTTGCTAGTGACGGAGATTTGAGGGCCAAGCTCTATAAGCTTGGGAGACGGCTCAAGAGGCCTTCACTTGAGAAGAGTGTATTGTTCATCACTCTTGAAGAGGTGGCAAGTTGTCTATGTTTGTTAGAGCAATCAAATTTTGGCACTATGTCTTCAGTTTTAGATCCCTTGGTGGCACATTTGGCTAGATGAGGAGGTGGATGTGAGACTCTTGGTCGTCACATGCATTAGTGAGATTACACTCAGAAGCAGCCCCAAGCTTGCCTTATGATGACATCACTATGGAGGAGATCTATGAGCTCATGGTGGGAAGTTTCCAAAAGCTTTGGGATACCACCCACCCTCACTTTGGCAAGAGGGTCAAAATTTGAAGAACATGGCTAAGGTAAGGTCTTGCATTCCCATGTTAGATCTCAATTGTGAAGATCTCATTTCCCATATGTTTGAAGTCTTCTTTGGTGTTCTACATGAGGACCATTCACATGAGATAATAGATGCCATGCAAACTATAATGACTCTAATGTTGAATGAGTATGAGGAGCCTCCGCACTCATTGCTAGTGATACTTGTGGAAGAATTGAGACAAAAGAAGCCATGTATAGCT
The DNA here is from genome assembly GCA_018340775.1 of Taxus wallichiana var. yunnanensis. NCBI lineage: Eukaryota > Viridiplantae > Streptophyta > Pinopsida > Cupressales > Taxaceae > Taxus > Taxus wallichiana. Next base: position 686,230,606 of record CM031239.1, read on the forward strand.
CACACCTTAGCAAGAAGAGTGGTGGAGCAATGTTCAAGCAAAATAAAGTCATGCATCCAAGGTATGGGTTCCCTTGTTTTTGATGATGAAATTTTGGCATCTAATGATTGTATGAAATTGAGTGGTTGCAAGGATTTGTTTGATGAACATGAAGGGGACATTGGTGTCAAACACATACATGATAAAGGAGAACTAATGGCAAAATCAGATTTGAGGCAAGAAGAAAGTATGGTCACCAAAAAGGGGTATACTCATTCATGTGATATCTCATTTGTGTCTACTTCTATATGGCAAAAAGGAGAAATTGTGGAACATTCATTGCATGATAACAATCTTTTGATGTTTGATGAATTATTTGTGCCTACTAATTGCATCGAGTTGAACATGAGTGCAAGGAAATCAGATTTTCAAGAGGACTATGAGGATGGGGCATCATGGAATGCTTATGGTAATTTGCAGTCCGCTGTAATTTTCCGAACAGCAAGCCCTAATGGGCAATTGAATGAGGTTTGTCACCCAAGCATGAGTCTCATGGATGTCCCAAGTCATTACCCACCAAGTATGAATGCTTGTGGGAAGGACAAAGGGGTTTTAGACAAGAAACTAAGTGTTGTTCCAAACTCAAAAATTCTGAGTTTTAGAGAAGTTGGGGGCAGCCCAAGGTATGATTCTTCATATTTTATTTCTCCTTCCATATTGAGTTTTGATGGGTATGATTATGAGCATGATAGGGAGATAGATATGAGGTGCAACATGGAGTATATTGGTTACATTTTTGTTGGTACTCTTGCTCTTAACATTTGGATGCATGAGGAGCATGATGGCAAAGGAAAAAGAGTGATAAACACTCTTCCAAATGAAGGAGATCCTAATGATAAGCTTGTTGGTCCGTGTGAGGATTTCATCATTAGAAGGCATAAAGGTATGATGGCTTCATGTGTTTTACTCCCTCTCATAAGGGAAAGGCATTGGCACAAAGTAAGGTACAAGTTTCCTTGGCTTCTCCATGATAATGTTCACAAATGCATGCAATACATTTCAGCTTTCTCCTTTTCTTGTTTGGGGTGTCATCTTGCACATGTTGCTTCATGGGATAAGGTGATAAAAGGAATTGGGTTTGGCAAGTTTCCTTTGAATACATGGATATCATCTCTTTTCTATTTTCAACAAGTGCTAACTCCTTTCTCCATGGAAGTCTTGAAGGAAGGATGGATCACATGGACTACACATAGCATGGTAAGAAGTCCATTTCCAAATTGTGAACAACAGTTATGTCTTCCACTTGGATGTTTGGTTGATGTGCTTCCTAAGGTAAAATCAACAAAGGATATGTGTTGGGAATGTTTGGTTGTTGTTGTTTGCATTTGGGCTTCAATGGAAGGTTTGGAAAAATGAAGGAACATGGTATGAACTCTTCTCAAGGCATTTCATTTTCAGCTGTGCATATGAATAATTTTCAGTTTGTTATGGTTGAGGATGAAATTTCAATTACATGGGAGCCATTTTCATTCACTAGATTGATGTTCTTTCATGTTGGAAATAAAATTTTGAAATGTACTAGCTGCTGCCCCATCATTTTTGTGATTGACATCACTATGATTAGCCTCCCTATCACTTCTATAATTCAGATTTTTGCCATGCATTTGATGATATGGTTGTTGGTGCTTGATTTTGGCTCATGGGTGAATACTTGGGGATGGAAACCAGCCATTCTAATTCTAATTTTGAAAGGAGAATGCATGATTACAGCAGTGTTTGGAGCCACATAACAGAATTTGGGGGCAGCCCATACATGGAGGAGACTAGTGTGACATTCACACCATGGAGACACATTGGAAAAGTGTTTTTCAACACTTATTTTTCTAACTTGTTTGCTTCATGTGCAGATTTGAAAAAGAAATTGCAGTTGAAGACACTCCTAACTTTTAGGAGAAAGAAGCATCACAAGTTATTGCAAATGCTTCACCACTTGGTTGGCATGGGATCCAGGCTTTGGGAGTGCTACATCTTTGCACTCGGATGCATGAGCTTGCTATTGCTTGAGGGCAAGCAATCTTGGGAAGGGAGGACTGTAATGTCCCCTTCTTGGGACATTGATGAAATTGAAGATTTGAAGACCCTCAACCCAATGGGTTCGAGGATTGAGTTCGAAAGTTGTCGTAAGATGTTTGTTATCTATTTTGTAACCCCTTAGAGGGCTATTTAGTTAATGTGCACATAGGCTAGTTATTTTTATTATTTAATTAAAAATAATAAAGTGCACATAGTCTTAGTTTATTAGAGACTTTATTATAAAGAGAGTTTATGTTTTCCCTCCAAAAGGGAAAGATCGGTCTTTATTGAATATTGCACCCCTTAACTCTATAAAAGGAGGTCGCATTTCCTCTAGTGGGGTTATGTTGATTGATCATTTGATTTCACTCCATGCTTGGAGTATTGGGATGTATGCCCTAGTTCTTGCATTGTGCTCTCTCTCATTTGGATCTATTATTGAAGAATATTGAAGACTCCATTGTGCTCTCTTGTGTTGGATGTGTTTATGCATGGTATTTTCACTCTAGCATTGGCGACTTGGTCTTGGGTATTGGCATATTTATTTGGAGGATAACCCTGCATTTTTGTGACGGGTTTGTGGTACTTTGTGATTGTTATTATTGTTGCAATTTATTAGAGGCAAATTGACTTGGTTTGGGGTGTGATCTATCATGTTTTGACGTTGTTTATGCTAGATCTATTTGTTGTTGTATCTAATTAATTATTTCAAATGCAAGGGCTGATTATTTGAGTGTTTTGGAAGGGTTTTGTGAGATGGAAATTATTTAAATATTTTATTCTAACCCTAGCGACTTGGAGGCAGATTTCAGGGGCAGATTTGAGTGGGTTTCAGTGCTCAGAAAATTCAATTTGTTAGTTCATTTGAAAGCTCATGATTTCTACTTTATTGTGCAATTCGTTTCATGCCAAAACTCCAAGTATTTTGTGAGATATTAATTTTTAAAGTTTCAGTTGTTCTGGGTGATTTATTAATTAATTAATTGCTGCTAAAAATCAGATCTGGATGTTATTAGAGTTCTAATTAGTTCTCCCATCTAACCCACCACTTTGGCATACTCCAATCCCATTCTAGGTTGTATTATTGCCGACATTGGGTTATTTGAGGTCGAATTATGAAAATCTAATATTCCTATGATCGATTCGGTTAATTAATTAGGAGGAATTAATTTTAAAAATTTTGGGAGTTGATTTGATGCCCTAATGTGTTTGGTAACCTACTTTTTAGAGCAAAATTAGGGTTTTGTGTTGATTGAGTGAAATTTGATTTTTTCATATTATTCTTCATATTTTTGTGGCCCAATATCTAAAATTTCAGCTCATTAGGACTTCTCTAGCCAAAAATATGAATTTTGGAAAATTGCAGCAGTTGGGGTTTGAATATTAATTATTTTCCAGCAATGTGTGATTAGATTTATGTTATTTCCTAACTTGTCCTAGAAGGGGCCATTACAAAGTCCGGCAAGTCAATGTGTCTGAGGTCAATATCCCCAATATTATCAATGTTTGATGTGATACTGGAAGGGGAAGCCACCCCTTGGAAACTATACTTCATTTTCTCTTTCCCTTTAGACGACAATTCAAACATTTGCCCCTAGAAGAAACTTTGAGATCTTTACAAAACTCACTGAGACTTGAGGGCGGAAGTCGGCCTCTGAAATGTAGCAAGGAATCCCCGAAATGTACCAAAGCAAAAATCGACCCTTGCTCCGCAACCCTAAAGTTCCAACTAGAAATTCACGGAAGTTAACCTTTGTTGTGCATGCTTTGACTTTCGAAAATACGCTAGTAGCGCTTGCAAGGTGTTTCTCAACCTCCAACTTCCGATGGCGGAAGTTGAAGCCATTTTTTGCAACCCTGAACCCCCGATTTGGTCTGCAGCGGAAGTGAGAACCCTTTTCATAGCTCAAACTTCCGAAACGGCATTTAGTGATAGATCCTCCTTCGACTTTCAAGAAAACGAGAATTTGAAGCCTAAGCTTCATCAACAACACAACCAGTGAAGTAGGGAAAGACATAGAAACGTTAATCCCAAAACACAAAAAGGAAAGCCCAAAAATGACACAAAAATGAAGACACCAAGGGCACCCATAATGTCAGGTAAAAGATAGGCAAGAAAAAACAAAAAGAAAGCCTGAAAACCTTGCAAAAATGATCATAACATTAAAACTTACCTAAATACCAAGTGGGTTGAAGAGAAAATGTGAAAATTGCCCAAAATCCATGCAAGGAGTACGGTCGGAGGTAGGTGAAGCGTCAACAAGTCAGTGTACAAAGTGTCAGGTGAAAAGACAAGTAAAAATTCGCCCTTAAATAGAAAAGGGAAAATTAATTACCACGTAGGTGACATGTGTGGGTAGGTGGCATTAAATGCACTGACCTGGCATTGGAAGTTGACTTGTAGTTTGCATGCAAACTGCACTTCGGGTTCGAAAACCTGAAATGCACTTGAATGGTCGGAAATCGAGTTTTGGAAGTCAACCTGCAGTTTGCATGCAAACTGCATTTCGGGTTCTGAAACCCAAAATACACTTGAGGAATCAGATTTCAGGACTTATCTCACAGTTTGCATGCAAACTATGTTTTGAGTTCCGACTTCCGATTTGCACTAATCTCCTATGCATTTCGGGTTTTGGGTTTTGGGAGGCAGTTTGCATGCAAACTGCAACTTGACTCGCAAAATCCAAAATCCGAAATACATAAGGAAACTTCATTTTAAAGGCAATTTCCTTAAATACTTTTGTGGATAACAACACTTGATAAAAGGGAAATTTTGCAAGAAAAGTTTTCGAACAGAAGACAAAACTTGGCAAGGGAACTTGTAAAGTTAACAGGGCCTTTCCTTATCATGAAATGGACAAGTACCTCAGTGTTAGAGAAGCTTACTAGCTGAAGATGGGCCCTAGATTTGAATCTTGAGAATTTCAACATTGGTATCAGACCACCTCAAACTGAGTACGGCCTGCAAGGGTGTTGTAAATTGAAATTCACACTCTAACTAGAACCTTAAAGTCCCAATTCAAAACTGTAGTTCTTCTGCTTGAAACTGGCTGACTATGTTGCCATTTCCCAATTTACTTAATATTTCACATTGCTGATAACATAGGATTCTCTTGCGAGAGGATGGCACTGTGAGACTTGAACCGATGGCCCCCGTGAATTTTAGGTTATTCTAATTGTCAAAAGTTCCTAAAGGCTAACTAAACCCACTCCATCAGAAATTAAGAACCGAGTTGAATCTTTGGTTGCAGCAGAACTGCGAAATATTATGAGGAAATCATTTCCTTCCGAGAGCTGGAATTTGCAATCTAATCTCATCGTGAATCATAAGTCGCGTCAAGCGACCCAAAACATCAATCTCAAACCTACAATATGCATTTTTCCCAGGATTTCTTTCGGTTTCAATATTATAAACAGCAGAAGTTTAAAAGTTTTTCATAAAAAAACTCCCCGAGTGTATCTATATAAGGAAATTAAATTTGCAATCGAGTCTCATCAATATCCTGACAAAATGTGACCTGAAACATTCATTGCAGTTTTTTCGAATTCTTAGAAGAGTAGTGCATGAGAGATGTCGTGTGAGCTACTCTGGCGTCTAAACACAGTTAGGTGCAATGTTGACCATAAAAGGAACTTTCCTTTCAAGAACTTTTTAGTTTGTAGTAGAAGAACTTTACCTGGTAAAAATAACGCTTTCCCGGCTCCAATCCGTGCATAACAGCATCATGAATGTATCCCGGATCCCTCCATCCCAAACTTGTATTAGCAGGTCCATCACACATATCCGACTGCTTATAAGTAAAGGACTCAGCCTCTACCACACCCTTCAACCCCTCCTCTTCAAGCCCATATTTCACATAGCCCTTCAAATCATCCTTGGTCACAAAAATGACACGCATCTCGTCCTCATGGGATGTGAATGCCAGGTGGAGCTGAGCTGGATCATTTAGGTTTTGAAAGGTGACAGCCTGGGTTTTGGCCAACAGATTGGCAGTGGAGGGCAGGGGATTGTGATCTGAGTCCACTGGAGTAGAATTGGTGATCTGGGTGTGGTCCCAGTGGAATATTCTGAATTCATAAGGAGATCTGAGATTGATGAGGGGAAGATTTATGGAACCAGAACCCTTTTTCCAAGTTGGGCAGGAGGATAGAAAAATGTAGCCTATGAAATGATCATTTTCAGAGTTGGGAGGGGAATAAATGCCCACCCAATCTAAGTCTGAAGGAGAGGAGATGTCTTTCCATTCGAGGGTGATGTTATCCCCTGAAATGTTCAATGTCTTTGGAAATGCATCCAGTGTTACACCATAGGCAAAATCCATTATTAGTACAGATGACAGCAGTAGGAAAAATGCATCCATGATGAGAAAAATGAGTTGGACAACAATCCGATGGATCGATTCACTTTATCTTTGGTTTTGAATGAGTGATATTTGTTTTACTTTTCGCTTCGAGTGCAGGCGTGGCTGAATTGTTGAAGAATCCAGCCTTATGCCTTGCGTATGCTTTTATATTCTATTTTTTTGGGGTACACGGGCTTTAAAAATTTTAGCATCTTGAATAGACTATCTTCAAGGGATGCTCTCGCCTTTCTTAATTGCAATCCATTTGCCTATGACACAAGGGCAACGTGATATTAAGATTTTAAATTATTAAAAATATAAAGAGAGAGTAAATTTGATGAAATAGAAGTTATATTACCAAAAATAAAATGGTATAACTAACTTATTCACAAAAAAAAAAAAAAGTTAGTGGTATGGAAACATTGCTACAAAACCGTCACATTAGGCGAGTGACGTGGCTTATGAGTACGCTTGCAAAAATCAATCAATAAACCACTTATAAAAGAAGCAATCTAAGTACAAGGCCACAAGTGGAAGGTCTCTATCATCTAGCTTGCCCCACACTACTATATATAGTGTAAATAACATCATGAATGGTGTCAATCTCACTTCATTTTTTGTGTTTGGTACTTAATTTCCAATGCAAATATGTGGCGCAAAAATTGCACCATATACAAAGTAAAAAGGTACCTCATGTTTCCTATTTCCATTTAATAGTAAATTATGTGACATATCTTTTTCCCTTATTGTCAAATTCTCCCAATACAAAATTAGAGCATTTTTAAGCACGTAATAAGAAATTAGGGTTTGTGGCAATCTATTTTACACTTGTATCACACTTTGCATTTTTATGGAGAAAATATGCTCGTGAAATTCATATTGGAAACTAAAAGGCTAATTTTATTACAATAAGGTGAGGAATTTATTACTATTGGAACTTGCCTTTATATTAATAATACAAAATAGTTACAACAATGGGGTGACTAAAAACTCACGGTACAAAATCAAAATGCCACGAAGGTACGAGAAACGCCAAAAAGGCAACCACAATACCAAAATAACACATAACTACATAACTAGGAACATGGGGCAGTAGCACTAGGCAGTGGAGGAGGATCATCTTCGGGAGGGAAGAACCAACATTTGTATATTTAGAGGCGCCATGATTCCCAGTCAGCGGTGGAGAACCTCCAAAATTGGCCCCCAAGGAGGAGAGTTCCACTCGAGGAGTTGGCCTGACCCTACCCCCCGAGGTAGCGGACACCATCTCGGTCTAGAATTAAACGGACCACGACGGCCCCGAGGAGGGGAAGGATGTTGGCTACGAGAGTGGCTTTCGTGACACAAAGACAAGGGTAGGTGGCAAGGCACGAGCATCTTCTCGGAGGAACTAAATAGAGTTAACATGTATTTTTATAAAGTTGTTACTTGTGAAGTTTATTAATCATCACGGTTATTGCATATCAATTTTAATCATTATCAAAATTGTGTTGTTTGATCAAAAGTTTAGATTTTCGTCATTGTATACCTATATGTCATTTTGTGTCATCTCAAAAACGTCTCACAAGTCAAATTATTAGTCAAAAGATTCGTGTAATATGTTCATTACATAATATTGTCGTGTTTATGTAGTTTTCAAAGTGTCTGAAAAGAAAAAGAAATTGCCTTATGGACGCATTTTTGGTGGAATCCAATGTCCAATTGAGAGAATAAGATGAAAATAATTATATTTTTGGTGAAGATTTTGAAGGTTGTAAAGAAGCAAAATGTTCATGGCTTCGAGGGCTCCACTCTTTGACCCCGCCCTATATTGCGACAAGGAGGGCACCTAGGATGTTGCCTCGGGACCGTGCAAGGGGTGCTACCCCTTGACCCCACTGAGGTTTGTCACCCCCAAACCCCTGCTTTGGAATTTCATAACCAAAGCGATTATTGGTGGGGAAAACACGTCAACAAAAGGTGGTGCAAATTTGAGCCCCATGTTCCAAACTTCGAGTAAGTAGTGATATACTAGAGGATGGACACATTGGAGGCTAGAGGTCGATCAACGACCTCTCGTTAGTCACCAATGATAGGGCCGCATAGAGCTATGGTGGAATTTTGTGGTTGTAGACATAAAATCATGCACTTTGGTACATTTCTAGGTCCTAAAAGCATACTTGCATTTATATGATTCCTAAGCGAGAAAACTAGTAATTGAAAGCTATCTTTGGCTCTCGTGCTTTGTTTCTTGTCTTCTCTCTAGTCTTACACACCCTACAACCGAGGTGATATTTCACTTGTTTATCTTTTATGGCTTTGCACACTAACGCCTAGCTGTGGGACGTCGGTGCCTGTGCGCCTCATCCCCTTTGGGCACCCCTGACCTCTTTCCACCTTACTCACTCTTTTTGGGCTTCTTTTATCTTTTGAGCATCTTATTTTCTTATGGGTCAACCTTCCAATTGTCAATTATGAAATTCAACCAAAGGAATCATATAAATATAAAGCTATGTGACCAAAATAAAGCACCAAACTCTAATCATCTATTATCATCACCCAAGGTTGCATCCAAAGGCATCTAAGAGCATTAAAGGCATCCCATCTAGCATCCATTCAAGGGATAAGAGATCGCATTTTCTCGCATACACTTTGCATAGGAAGGGGAAATTCATTATTCCATCCATGCATCTATTTACATTTCTACATCTAATTACTACTCACTATCACGTGCACTTTTACAAGGGCATCCTAGGGAACTATTCTTTCACACACTCACAACAATTACATGGAGTTTGAGATGTAATGCAACACTCGGTCGTAAGTTCACTTAGTCGAGTGGTCGTTGGGGTCAATCCGACTCCCCATATTTCATCTTTCTTTTTTTGGATTTGATGTCATATCATGGGTTTTACAAGTGAATCTTTGTCTTGTAGGTTACAGGTACATCCAACGATCAAGGTGTGACATATAGGTGACCAACAACAACTATCGGTGAAACTTTTATGACACCAAAAAAATCAAATTCTGACCACTTTTACAGTCACGAATGCCCAACAATAGAATTTGGCACCCTATTTTGACCATATCCGATAGTCACAAAATTTAATCTAAGTATAGACGACACAAACCTCCTCCTATTTAGTAGTTTTCCGGTCCATATCAGCCCGGAAAATCACAAATCAGCTAAGTTCTTTGCTCTTTCCCTTTCACTTAGGGTTTTATGTTTTATCATCTTGTTGCTTTCAAATCTATACTTTAGTATTTATTTATCATACGTTACTCGTAATTAGGGTTTAACATAAATCTATTTGTATTAACTAATTTGATGAACCCGACGCTTGAACTCAACCTTGCTTCTATGTATTTTGTCATCTTTTTATCATGGCTGAAACTCATGCACCCTTTACTGATGAAGACCTTTGTGATCTCAATGTTCATCTCGCCAAACATCTACAATATCTAGATCTGCTCTTATTCGTTGCTCGTGTGGAAGGCACCAATCTCATTGAGCATAATGTTCCTACATCCACTACCGCTTCTATGCCTATTGTTATTCAACCTCCTAATTCCACCATTCTACCTACTTCCAATGTTTTTGTTTCTATGCCAACCCTTCATCGATCATTTTACCCCACTATATGAATGCAATTATGACAAAACTATTATATGTGACTATCATCAATGTGTTGGGCATTCAATTGATCGATGTTTCAAACTTAGGCATCTCATTCAAGATCTTATCGACAATGATGCAATCAAGCTCCCTGATCTTTTGGCGTCCAAGTTGTTTAATGACAACCAAAATCTCAAAATATTCAAAAATCCATTGCCTAGACAAGACAATCAAGTTGTTGAGTCTTCACCAATCATGCATATCATGTTGTGCCTCCTCCTTCATTGGGGGCTCTTGATTTTCTAGTTGCTCATACTGATGCATCTCCACCACTCATCACATTCTTTGATCACGATTATCATGCTACATTTTCTTCTAATACACTACACATCAATGCTTCTATCAGATCTTATATTGTCAATAACACTATGATCAATCCATCGACTCCTATTGGTGTGTGCTCTCTTGCACTCCTCGTCACTATCAACTATCCACTCTCTCAAATTTCATATCTAATTCCCAAATTTTATGGCTACATCCAGCTTCTAGTTATAGTTGGACCTCTCACCATGCTTATGCCATTCATTGTGGCACCTTTAATCAAAGGTTGTGACATGCTCTTAAGTCTCCCTTGGCTCCGCGTTGCTCAAGCTATCTTTTCCATGAACCACTTGTGTCTCAAATTCATTCACAATAAATAAGTTGTCATTCTCAACGGTGTCCCGCCATCCATCTCATTACCTCTGCGTCCTCTTGAGGATGTCCTCTCACTAGCTACAACATTTAGGCCCCTTGGGCCTCTCAAATTTAAGGCATATTCTATATCTAGCTCTCCTATTTGCACATGACCTACTTGTTCTCATCGATCTACTAGTCCATCTTATCAGATTAAGTCCCCTACTTGGGTAACCCCTTCACATAGGATTTCACCACCTCTTTCACCTCCTAGGTCTCCTTCACATAGGTGCTCATCACCTCCTCGGTCTCCTTCACATAGGTGTTCATCACCTCTTAGGTATCCTTCACATAGGTGTTCATCACCTCCTCAATCTCCTTCACATAGGTGTTCACCTCCTAGGCTTCCTTCACACATACATCGTTAGTCTCATACACCACCAATCTTAGAGCATGGTCACATGCCTTTATCTCCTCAGACATCGGGTGGAGGACCCTTTCCCTTCACCTTCATCGGATAGATTACTCATCATCATACACTTGGGGGCATCATGCTTACTTCTCCCCCTCTTAACATCATTAGGTGTCTACCATTTCTACTCTTACGCTTCGTTCTTCATAATTCTTATTTCTAGGAAATTGTACACAACTTGATACACATATTGTATCATCACTACCCTATGACATACTCTTGTGCTAAGGTTCACACTATAGACACCTATAATTACACCCAAGCAATTTAAATATTTAAATTGCGCTAATTATCTCCTTTTTCGCAAATAGACGACATATCGTCAAAAACTCATATTCCCTCTAATTGTCGTCAATTAATTACAATACGTTAATTGATTAAGTCACCTACCTACCAATAATGACCTAATTAACGCACCTTCCGTTAATTATCACTTCCTCTATCTTGATTAATTAATTAGTCTTCCCTTCATTTAAACTAGTAAATCGATATTAAATTGATTTAATCCCTTTTAATAGCTTGAATCGCACTAATATGAATTCTTCTAAATGGCTTCTATAAGCTTACACCTACCTATTAATCAATCACCTTTGATTAATTAAAATACCCCCAACTCCTATGACTTGCTAAACATGTATTAAACCCTTCTAAAGTAAGGTTACCTTTAATAAAGTAACCTTATCCATTCTTAATAATGTTTTACCTTTATCCCACATTCATGAGAATGTGTTAAATCCTTTATCCTTTGGGCTATATAAAGAGCCCTCCACCTACCTTTTTACTTACACCTAAACTCCTTAGAGAGCAAATGCAAAGCATATAGCAAAGAGACTAAGAGATTGCACCTTGTTTTCTTGAGAGTTCATCATATTGAAGAGCTAAGCCTCTTTCTTAAAGTGCTTGGGGCATATGGGAGGTGTCAAAAGGGTCTCAGAGCCCAACTTTGATTAGCCCCCATTCCTAGGTTCTTGGAACATTAAGGACAACTATTTTTGATAGCCATGGTACCTACCTAGGTTCCTTCATTTATATGTTGTTAGAGAATAGAGGATATTTAGGTGCTTAACATAGTTGATTTCATAGTTTTGTATTGATAATTGTTAAGATCTAACCCTTGATTAATTCTTATCATGATGGTGTTTATAATGTTGTTTAATTCTTGTTAATTAAGACTATTTAGGTGTTAGTCTTTGTTTAAATTAGCACTAGTTTAAAAACAACACTTACACACATTTGGCATGCCCAGTGGGACTTACTCTATTTTCCTTTGCACTTCATTTCAAGTTTTTGTAGTTAAGTTTCATTTTTGGTTACTAACCCTCTTTTACACATGTTGATCTAACTTGTTTTTCTTAACTTGTTTTGTTGAGTTTGCATGTGTTGAGTCTACCTTGTAGGTATAAAGGAGATGAAGTGCTGTCAAAATTGGAATTGATGAGAAAATTTCAAGATTTCTCTATGTTTTCATTTTTAGAGCTTACTTTTTTAACATTCTACATGCTAGTTTTGTCAATTTCTTGAAAATTTTAAATTCTTGAGCATGTAGGTTAGTGTTTGATAGTGCTGAGTCTTCTATTTACATATTAATGTGGTGGGTTGTCAAAATTGAATCTTGGTTGAAATTTTTTTCCCATTTTGCAGATTAAGAGACGTTTTTTTTTGACATTTTCTGAGTGCATGTCAAGTGCATACCCATGAGCATAAGAGCATATGCATAACCCATCTTCCGAAGGCCATAACTTTTGCTCCCAAACTTGAAATGACTCCATTTTTTTTGCGTTGGAAAGGTATTGAAGTTAAATATGCAATGAAAACATAAATTTAGGATTTATATTTACAAAAATTGCATATTTTTTGTTAGTTTAAAACTAGTCATTTTCTAACATGTCTAATGTTTTGATGAATGTTGTATTTCCATGCTTACTTGATTTAGACCTAAGCGTGTGTATGCTCTTCTCTTGCACCTTTTAGTGATCTTGAGAATCAAAAACAACTTTGATATCTATCTTTTTAACATTGGGATTAAACTTGGAAATTTGATTATTCATTTTGCTTAAGGGAATGAACCTTTACAAAGCATTTTTCAATGGTCCTTTGATTTGAAGTTTTCCATTTCTATATAGTTGGGATAAAGTTTGTGTATGCTCTTCTCTTGCACCTTAGGGTGATCTTGAGAATCAAAAGAAACTTTAGTCTTCATTTTATAACATTTGGTAAATTGGAAACTTCATCTTTCACTTTTGGTTTAAGGGAATGAACATTTATCAAGAATTTTGTATGGTTCATTGATTGAAAAGTTTTTCTTTACTTTTTAGTTGGATTATTTGTTGTGTATGCTCTTCTCTTGCATCATTGGATGATCTTGAGAATCAAAAGCAACTCTTAATCCTCTTTTAAATAATGTGAATTTCTTGGAGAACTACTAATGCTTGAGTGCAAGACCTAAAAATGCTTGTCAAGGAAAGGAGGAATCAAAACGAAGTCAAAAACTACTAATACAATTGTTATACAGGTTGTCAAAAGGTGTTCAAGAAAACCACACCTAATTAAACAAGATAAAAATAACAACATATACAAAACATTATATTACGGGTTTTGAAAAAGGGTACGTCCCTCTCCACTCAATCGGAACATAACCCCTTTGGCATAACGCCTTAAGCTACAACAATGGGGGTGGTTCCAGGAACCCCAAAGTAGTCCACACAAGAGGGAACCTTGTGGACGAAACGGGAAGTGCTCCGCACTACCTACTTGACTAGTGATTCCTTTGTGAGATAGTGTTATAGGTTGTCTGTTGTGGCGACCCCAGTGATGGTACACATAAACGCACTAGTTGCCTACTGTTCTTGAAGGGGGTAAAGTAAAGCCGAGATACTCCCAAACTAGTCAGTGTGACTTTTTAGGTAAATCGCACTCGCTCATGGCAACTTTGTAACACCTAGGGTGAGAGAACCACCTAGGAGAATATATTTTGGCCAAGAGCCCACTTTGACCATTTTAAAATAATGTTGAGTTGTGAACCTTCTTTTTGAGAAACGTGTGACGTATTACTTTTGCCTAGTTTTTATTTGCCTTAGGGCGAGGTGAAACTCTGTTGAAGTGAGGCTAGCATTTTTTGTCATTTTTCTTGATTTATTTCCTTCATATTCTTTTGACACTTTGTTGATCAAAAGAGGTGTGATTGCCTTTGTGTTGTCATTCGATCGTTTCTCTCACTTTTATGTCCGTTTATGCCCATCCATGTTTCATGGGTCAAGTTAGTTAAACATCTAAAGTGAGCGGAGGCGTTTTCACGTCATTTGGTGTTCATTGTGATCTTGATACCCACATCAAGATCATCATTGTAGTTAGGCTTGGTTCATCACCGCGGACTTCCATAGAGGAGTTAGCTTGTTTGTCTCGTATCATTACAATTTCGATATTTACGTCTTGTTTCTTGTAAACTTGACATAAATACCTATATTGTATGGTTACGCTGCACACATTCTTAACTATTCCTAGCTATACTTTGAGCTTTTTTGTTTAGTTTTATTATTACCTCGATTTCAAAAGGTGCTAGGCACTACCATTTGTGTGTGTTATATCAATAACACCTCGATATCAATACTTCACTTTCTTGCAAAGTGGGTTAACATATCTTGGTGATATTGTTGTGTCATTCACAAATCATAATTGGCACTTTTTGAGATATAGGTCTTAATCAGACTTGAGCTTGCTCATCGTATATCTTGATTGGGAGATCGCATTTAACTTCGTGTATTTACTTACGTCTTGTTCATTCCTTTGAACTTGGCATAAGTGGAGACATCTTGTTAATCATCTAGCGTCACAAATTACTTTGAAACGTAGTCTAGGAAGTACTTCATTTGATTAAGTTTTGGTACCAAATGATTGTTTCATTGGTGACTTTATCACTCTATCACATTGGTATTCTCACACTGTTAATTTACTCTTAACACGTACATCTTGTGTTTCACTTAGGGGTAGTCATTGAATTTTGAACAAATCTACAAATCTTGTGTTGGCATGGGTCATTGAATTAGGGGCCAAATTGCCCATTAAGAAGGAACCAATACTACAAACAAATGACACTACTGAGGAAGAACGCCCCCTTATCAATATGGAAGATATTTTAACAAGCGGGCATGCTTCCACTTCTTACACAGAAAATGATAAAGTGGTAGGGCATAGAATACCCCTCCTCAAAGTGCCATGAAGAAATAAAATAGAACTTGAGACAGAAGAAGAACCTCCACAATACGAAGAGGAGGAACCTTTAGAAGAAGAGGCTATAAACCAAGCCACAATCCAACAACAAATTAACAACCTAAGCTGACAACTTGCTTTGCTTACTTCCCATGTACAGAAAGATGCAAACAGGAACATTTAAAAGGTAAGGCCTAAGGTTAAGATCAACGAACTCCATCGGGAAAAACAAGGAGAAGAAGACATAGGGTACCATCATGTTTACATCCCTACTCCCACTAAAGAACAATTGCTCGCACAGGAAGTGCAGTCTATGAAAGCAACGCTTGAGCTTACAAGAGAGCAATATAGGGAGCATCAAGAAATATCAATATGAAGAGTTGTGCCCCTATCCTTTTGACAAAACAATGACCCTTCAACCCTTTCCAAAGAAATTTGATATGCCAAAGTTTGACAAATACAAAGGAAAGGGAGACCCAAGAGATCATGTTAAAGATTTTTACATGGCATGTCAAGAGGTGTCTTATAGTGATAATTACCTTATCATACTTTTTCCCAAGAGTCTTGGAGGTCAAGCATTGGAATGGTTTACACACTTACCACGAGGATCAATTTCCACCTAGCCAGAATTAGCAGAAAGATTCGTGTGTCACTTCTCATATAACATAGAGAGTGACATCACCATGGTAGACTTGTGCGGTGCCAAACAACACCCAAATGAGACCTTCGCTAGCTTCCTCCAATGATGGAGAGGGATAGCTAGTCACCTCCCTTGTGCTTTCCCTGAAAAGCAGTTAGTCAGTATCTTTGTTCCCAATCTCAACCCAGATATTGCCTTCCACCTCCAAATGCATTATGTCCGTACTTTTGAGGAGGTTATTGAGAAAGGGATTCAGATAGAAAAGGCTCTCATTGCTAAAGGCACCCTTAAAAACCAATCTAAAAACAACCAAAGTGTCAAACCCACGGAAAAGCCCAAGATATTCAACAAAAACAAAAACGTGGTGGGAGAGAATCACTGATTCCAAACGCATTCAAACGGTCCAAACTGGTCAACCTTTTAAACTGACCAAGGGGCCAATTCAACCACCACCAAAACAACGAACATTCACCTCTCTCAATGAACCATTGTCAATCATACTAAAATAGTTGGATGCAGCCCACATGATGACCTATCCTACAACACAACCGTTTGATGACAATGCTCCCAAACCTTCATGGTATAAGGAGCATGAATATTGCAAAATGCATCGCGTTAAAGGTCATAAAACAGAAAAATGTTTACGACTTCACCACTATATTCAAGACCTCATTAACAATGGGGAGATAGAGGTGGATAACCCTAGCCACATGCAAACACCTAACGAGAAAATGAGGATTTATAAGGAACCATTCCCAAGCATGATAATTCGAAAAGGCAAACCGGATCGGGAGAGTCATCCCAAACCTATAAATCCATGAATTACTTGTATACCAAGAGAGATAACAATCATTATGATTCACTTATCGGATGTATTCGCTCCTCTGCTGACCATGTCAACACTATCCAGATTAAGGGAAAGGACCTGCTCTATGGTAATAAGGTGTGTGCCGCTGCCATAATTCTGGACCCCTCTCCGTCGACCCCGCATACTGGTAAGTATAACCTTTTAGAACAGCTTGAGAAGATGTCCACTAAGATTTTGATCTTAGACCTTCTCAAGATTTCCAATGTGCATAAGGACATCCTGTATCAAACTCTTCAGGGGTCGGGAGTGCCTTTAGAAGTTGATCCTGCACACCTTCAAGCTGCGGTGGCAACCATTGCCCCAAGTGAGCATCTTACTTTCAACCATAGGGAGATCCCTGCCACGAATCCTACACATAATCTTCCCTTGTACATCGAGGTAGTTGTCACCAGGAAAATCAAACGGGTGTTTGTGGACAACGGATCGGGATTGAACATCTGAATGCTTAAATTGGTCAAACAATTGGGACATACGGAGGAAGATCTTGAGTCCCATTTTATTACTATCACCACATACAAAAACATGGAAAGAGAGTCAGCAGGCACCATTACGCTGCCCATGGAGGTGGGCCCCACTTGTCATCAGACAAAGTTTCACGTCCTAGACTTGGAACTTCCATATAATATGCTTCTAGGCCAACCATGGATTCATGTCATGCAAGTCGTGCCATCAATGTTTCATCAATGCATCAAGTTGAAGCATGAGGGACATACAATAAGAATACTGGGAGATTGAGCCCTTTGCTCATTCAGAGCTCTCAATAGTTTTACACGAAATGGTACATATGCATGTCCCTCCGTAGATATAGCTGTTCCTCTTTAGTATGAGGCTATGGAATCTGCGTGGATTGATTCACTTAGTTCTTACACTCATGGGACGTCTACTTCAACCTCTCCATTTGATTCATGGGAGATGAAAATCCTGGAATATGGTCGCGGGGAGTATAATGTACAATAAGCGCTCTGGTGTTAGATTTCTCTTTGTCACCCAATACTAGAGGTCGATCTAACTACCACTTTAAGAGACCTAGAGAAGAACACACTATCGTGTCATTCCCTGGAGGCTTGTTAGCCGAGGAGAAGTTGATTGATCCACCTACTACTGGGTCCCCGAGGACACTTAGCCATCCTTTTACCAAACACGGAATATGAAAAATCTAGCAAAATGATGTACTCCATGGGCTACAAAGGCCTAGGATGTGGGAGGAATGAACAAGGACAAAGAGAACCGGTCCCTCTTCCACATTTCAAAACAGAAAGATACGACATTGGGATTCATCCTTACGAAGCGCACCCCAACAAACAAGATGCGACTTGTTCTGAGTGTGAGGATAGTTCTAATTACCTAGACAACGATATGGATTCTTGTTGTAGCCAATATGAGGATCTGGCCTCCACGAACCTTTTTATGAATAACGTTGTCCTAACCATCACCCCCACTGAACTAACCCTTGACTCGCTTTACCCTTCCCTTATTGAATGGGACCAATAATGTCACGTACCACTAGATTTATTCGAGAACGACGAGGCTATTATAGAGTTTATGGGAATAAGGGATACAATCCCCATTGGAGATCATAAGAAAGGTTTCTCTATCGACTTAGACACCTGCGCCTACTTCGGCGAGGAGGCTAAAATTCATGGTCAACTCTACCATCCCCTCCCCAAATACTGTCATCATCAACTCATCCAATGCCTCTAAGGAGATTAAATATACCTGCGTACCCAATATAGGTAAGCGCAGGATCTTATACACGTCCTCCAGGGTGACTGTCATCTCACCCGTCGGTAGGTGGAACGTGTTGGTCACCGAATCCCATCTATCAATGAGGGTGACCATCAGACTCGGCTGCCAGACTACATGTTGGTAGCGTTGGACCCCAATCAGGCCCACCTCCTCAACATGCTATAACTCCTTAGCTGCCGCTACACCTTGAATCATCACGAGCAGTTGACACCTTGTCTCACATCCTCAACTAATCTCTCACCTGCATCCAACAAAACAATCACATTATTAAACCTTGACCATATCTCGCATCAACCCATACCAATGTGGGCCTATCCTCTACCACAAACCAACCCGACCTACCTACCCTAACCCTACCCAAACCAATATCACCTTACCTTATTACACACACCCCAACCCGCACCTACCTACTTACCCAACCCAACCCACACCTACCTACTTACCCAATCCAACCCTAGCCTATCGACCTACTTACCCTAACCCTACCTAGCCTAATATCACCTCACCTATTAAACCACACACCTCGACCCCTCACCTACTTCCATTTTCACCCTCTCCCGACCTTACCTTTTTCCTACACATCTATACATTTTTTCCCTAACAGCTCCACCCTTACCTATTTTTACCCCTTACCTATGATATAATTTTCATTCACCCATACCCATTCCCATTACCCTACCTCTTTTACTATGCTTCTTACGTGTTTATCCCATGACTTAACCCTCCCAACCCTAACCTACCTCCCACCCAACCCTAACCTACAAATCGTTCTACTTCCCCACCACCTACCCAACCTCAATGTCACCTTACCTCTTTGTACACTCCCCGACGTTACCTATTTACCCACAAGTCTCAACACTCGGCCACACCCACCTAACTCTTGCCTATTTTTTCTACCCTCAGATCGGCATTGGTCCTCCCCGATTGACCATGGTTTACCCTTAACCTAAGCATCAGTCACCACCTCTTCCATGATCGATCGCGGTTATACACCACCGACACCGCCAACCTTCAAACGACGTCATCATTTGTTGCAGAATGACAAACCACTATAACATGCCCCTGTATCTCCCATTTTTTTCCATTTCTCCTCTACCCACCCCGTTCTTACCTACAATCCTTCCCACCTAGCATTTTATCTATTTATACCCTCCCCTGTCCCTCTTTACCCAATTTTCCCCCTTAACATTCAAATTTCATTTCCCCCACCCAAACTTCTATTAATTTGTTTAAAACAAAACAATGAGTCGATGAATCCTACCTAATCATGTTACCGTCAGTGTGTGGTGGCACCTCCGCCACCTTTGCATTGGTGGTCCCCCGATCCCTCTCCTACCTCTGCCATCACCAAATGACCTCTCACTCTCCACCCAATCAATCCACTCAAACCAATCCAACCTAGCTCATGGATCCACCTATCAACCAACTCTCACTAGCCACATAGCTCACCAACCTAGTCCTCTGTCTCACTCAATCACTTTCCACCCTTTTCTCTCTCCTCTATCATTTTCTCCTCTTTTGTAAAAGACAAATGAATTGAGAAAACATGGATTTTTCTCTTTTTATAACAACCCTGACCTAACTAGTGTCGGTTTACCTAACCAACATCGAGTCCTGTGCCCCTACTACTTAACATCATCGGCCGACACGATTCACCAAGATCGGTAGCTTCAAACCGTAAGTTCCCCTAATTCAATTGTTCCTACTCCCCTATCTCCAATTTTTGACCTACATCCTTTCTTACCTCACACCCACCTCACTTGGACACTTCTCCTCATCTTTGTGCCCGTATCCTTGACCCCCCTCACCCCGTCCTCAGTCAGGGACTCATTATTTTTCCCATCCCTCGGCCCCACCCATGCCATGACCTACATACTTGGACTGGAACATTTCTCGTGACCTGTGACCTCATGTGCCCGCTATACCTTGCGACAATTGTTACCCATGTTGTTGACCTAATGACATTACTTGCCTCTTTCCATGATTTATCCCGACTCAACCTTTGGTGTACCGAAATATACCTAAACATTCCTGCACCTGACTTGTGTCGTGTTTCCTGACCATATCCTATACCTTGGATACCGGAATCACTTCAACCTTGTTTGGATAACCCTAACAACCTTATACAATGTAGAGTTTGCTCGCTTCTTCAACCGGTACCGTGTTGTAGTTTATACGTGTGTGTGCGTTTGACTATTACTACCTTTGACCCTGACCCATTACCTAGATTACCCGAGTGGACCTTTTTCCTTTTTTACCCCCGTTGCCCACCTTCCTCTTCCTCACATTCACCTTTTATCAAACCACTCACCGATTCTTCTTTCTACCTCATCAGTTCTTGGTTTGAGGGGGATCACCTTCACCCACACATGGGGCAACCACATCTTATTTTTTTCAGCATCACTTACCAATACAAGCTATGTAACAAAAAGGGGCAAAATGTAGACACCAAAATTGGGTCACACTCTCCTTGGTCCCTCATCAAATAAACACCTTGAACACATTCACCTAACCATGGCCCCCTTCACCCCACTCTAATATTAATTTAATTAAATTAATTCATTATCCTCCTAATATTTATTATTTAAATATCCTAATTGGATAATACCCACACATCCACCTCACCTATCCACCTCACTTAGCCACATCACCCTAAGACCTATTCTTAGTATGTTGCCATAACTAACTAAGACCTACCCAAACCCTAAAAATCAAAGCCTATATTCCCTCTAACCACATTTTTGTCTATTAGAAGGAAGCTTCCATTCTGTTTCGTGGAGCAAAATGAGTGAGATCTAAGAAAATCAAAAGTATCTACCCATTTTAGAAAACCTAGGAAATCCAGCCCTAAGCGACGCGGTCACCCTAAACCGCGGCCGATTAACCCGAACCATCGTCTTGTTACCATTTAACCCCAAAACAACCTTATTTCAAGGTTGGCACATTGTTCAGAGTTTGGCATTTTCTTCTGAGAACAAGTGACGAAATCAGAGCTACATGTAAGCAGAACCAACATTAGTACATGCATCAAAACATCCATAGCCAACACCTGAAGCAACCATAGAGCCATTTTTGCCCTCACGGGAGCATCTAGGAAGTGTTAGCACCACACCAAGTCCCTTCCATTTGATCACCCACCATTGCCAACCAGACATCAAGCTCGTATAAACAATAAGTGCTTTGTTAACCAACACCTGTCCATTTATCATTTGGTAGATTCTTTTACTTCTGTCATTAGTTTCTACTCCCATTTCATTCCACCACCATTTTACCTCCATGCAAACTTGATCATCATTTTACCCACACCCTTGAACTACCCATATCCAGATTTTAATCATTCATGTGCATATCTGAGACCCACACGAGCCTCACCACTGCCATTCCATTTCCATCTAGCCTCAGATCTGTCACCCCACCAAGAGTTTCCTCGTACCCTAACCATACCGATGTCTTTGGTTACCCATAACCATCGCGGGTTAACCTAAACTGACATCGGTCATACCAGACCGACATCGATCTCTCTATTTTTGACCAGAAACTAAGAACAATGTTTAAAACCTCCACCCAATACCCAAAACATTGTAACCCGACCCTAACCAATACATGCACTTTAACAAAGACTTTGACCTTTAGATTGGTCATAGCTTAGCCTGTTGTGAACAAATTTACTTATTGTAGGTGAATGAGATACCTAAATCATTTTAACTATAGTAGGATTTCCTTTATTTTTAGCATTAAGTTGTTTTAAAATAGTGGATTGACAATGTCTAGAAAGTATCACACTTTTTGGATCTAGCATACGCTAGGCAATCCACTTTGCATATATTGTTTAACCGTTATTTGGTGGTCTTGTTTTCCATTTCGTAGTTCCTCCAAGAAAAAGGAATCTCTCATAATTAGTTGTGGATCAAGAAGTCATACGCACAAGCAACAACCTATAACCAACATCTTAACAAGTATTCCTTTTAGCCCTTTACAATTATCTCTGCTTAAATCAACATTCAAAGAAATGCTCTAGAATCGGGGAAACATTATGAATCAGATTTTTATCTCGTATAATGTTTCTCTTGTTATCTAAATGGGTGTATTGATATAATAATTCATCCTAAGCTCTTAGAATGAATGCATGCCCCTTTACCTTTTTACATCTAAGTTTCTGTCTATAAGCAATGTATTCTCACAAACTCACATAAAGTAGGCGCTCAACATTTATGTGTGCCTCGAGTGAGCACCCAACATCCATTGGGTGATAGGCCAACGCGCATGGGACTAGAAGGTTATTCTAAAGACATAAAAAGGACTACAATTGGTGGAAGGTATGATTCTAAACATTGAAGCAAGAGCCAAGAAGATATATAAAGGAATGTTCCAATCTAGGAGCAAAGAGGAAAAATTTTAGAAAAGAAAATAGACTTGAGTTGCGAAAGGGATTCTAGGCTTAGTTATTGTATTGGCTAGCCTTAGCAAGTGTTATAGAAGGAAGTCATAATCTATGCCATATCGACCTTATGTATTATTTTCTCTATGAATAAAGAGTTCTTGTTTTGTGCATCTTAGCTTTCAATATTCTATATCTTTCTTCTTTCACTGCTAGTAGTTTTTAGATAAATTTAAAGATCTATCATGTTATACGCCCTTAGGTTTTCTTTATGTATCTATTATCTATATATTGTTATGTTTTACACCTTCTCGGCCTCTGATAATCTAAGATACTTCTAAAAATAGTAGATCATGCTAAAATTCTCTTCGAACTATTTTAAGTAGTTTCCCAAGATCCATCTATGTGTCTTTTAAGATCTGTTTTAGTGTATTGCCTTAGTTAATTTTGCATTTTATTTCAGTTTTCCTCTAACCTTATCTCACACTATAGAGAAGATCCAACTTCTTTAAAATCTAGAGGTTATCTTAGGGTGCATGTCCCACTTCATTAAGGTATCCCACAACTCGAAGGTTCATCTAGAAAGATCATTTGGCATGCTCGGTGGGAGACAAACATCTACACATCTTGATACTCCATCATTAGAAATCTACTGATTTCAACAAAACTAATTTTGGTCTACTCTAGTTTACAAGAAAATGTGAACAAGAGTGAGGACAAGGGAAGAAGGAATGTTTGAATACTTATAGTTATCTCCACTATGCAAGGTAGACAGATCCAAAGGTCTTCATCTCCTCCAAACAAGAATCTCTCAACACCTCTACTAGGTAGGCCTTTCTTACAATCAACTAGAACCTTCATACCTATTTTAATGGCCCACCTCTAAGATCAACCCCGAGGTAGTTTGTTTCATGGAATCAAGGGAGTCCGCTCATCCTTCCCACACCATCGGCATTGTGGAATCCTATTTTGACTAACACACTAAAAGCACGCCTAAATTTAGTGGAGAAGATTTCAAAACTCAGAGGAACACCTCCAAGACGTAGTGAAAATATGTGCGGTATATTATATTAGGGAACATAACATTGCCTTACATTCTTCATTTGCTTTCTTTAAGGGGAAGGCTCTGGATTGGTATTGATCCCCAAATCCTAATACTATCGGTACTTGGGAATAACTAGGAAATGTATTGGTAGCAAGATTCAATGAGAAAGGGGATAGATCCTTGCTCCTACAATAACTTATCAACATCAAGAAGGGCCCACAAGAGATTTTACTGATTTTAACACCAGGTTTCACAAAACATGGAAAAGGATTCCTACTCTAGCGAGGCCACTGCGCAGTATGGCTATTATGTTTTACTTAAAAGCTATGAATTTAGATATTTCGTGATGATTCAATCATTAGGAGGATACTCTTTACCACAAGCATATGATATTGTGATCCAATTTGAGAACAATCTAATAGATACAAGGTAAGCTCCCCGAGAGCCCTTTGCCAATATACCCCGAATTATCTCCTATCCCACAATCATAGGTCTCGAGCTCTACTCAAGCCCCTATGTCCCTGTATAATTACCCATCCTCTCATCTAGCACCAATTCCTAGTACAACATCATCATCCTCTTCTTCGAAATGGAGGAAGTCAAAAATATCCTTAGAAAATTCTCTAACGAGATAATAAATCTTAAAAGGAATCAAAGTGCTTACCCAAGAAAAAATTATCAAAGCTATCAAGGTGGCAAGCCTCCCTATCCCTCTCAACATCAGAAAACCCAAAGATGACCTTTTTTGTAGTCGTTTAACTAGCTCATCCTAGTGCCAATACCACTCCAAACTATCCCACCCAATAGCGGAAGAGAAATGGTACCGGGAAAAATAATTTGGTAGAAGATCCCAATGCATGGTGCTTCCCCTGTAATACATCCCACATGCCAAGAGACTATCCACAAGGAAATTTTCAACAAAAGGTAGCCAAACAAAGAGTAAGAGAAGGCTTTGATGTTAACACATCAAGACCTTACCAGTCCGCAGGAGTCCAAAATGTGGCCTTTGTTGCGTATATTCAAGGGATGTCCTGGAATAAGAAGCAAAGATCACACTAGAACATGCACTTTTCTCTTGGATAGAAGGAGAAGAATTCATATTTACAAATGAGGAATTTATTCCCAAACCTTTTCAATTTAATTACAACACTCGCTTCAAAAAAGGATGATAGAGACAGACGGTCCTATCCTAAGCACGACTAACAAGATGCAAAAAGAGCCTCCATGGTTTCACTACCAACGGTCGTAAAAGAAGCTCTGAGAACTATCCAGAATCAAGATGAACCCTACCCCCTTTGTTGAAGGAATAAAAAAATAGTCATTGCTAAAGATATCATCGCTTCGGAGTAATTAATGTGGTTCAACAACTCAAGAAAGCGCCAGCTAACGCATCCTTGTGGGATCTTTTGGGCATTTTAGAGAAAATGAGTTGCTCCAAGAAGTACTTAAATCAAATGATGATCCAACTACCTCTAGGAAAGAGAAGGAATGGGTAAAAGTGATTTGAGCCCTAACAAAGGTAGTGTTATTAAATCAAAAGGGAGAAGTAAGTAAACCAAGGCCCAACCCCTTTTTTATGACTCTTATCATAGGTAGGAAATTATTGCATAATTCCATGATAGACTCCAGTGCAAGCACTACAGTCATGCCCAAAGTGATTGCAAACACCTTGGGAATTAAATATGAGCCCTTAAAGAAAGGATTCATGTAACTAGATGGAAAATCAGTCCAAACCATAGGAGCTATAAAGGGGCTCCCACGTTGCAACTCTCTTCCTGCCCAAATATAACCGTTCCACAGGATATAGTAGTAATAGACGTTACGCCGCCGTCTTGATTTGTGTCTCTCCCATGATTGTTAGGATAATTAATTATGTATTGTATAATTAATTATTTAACTATTGTTATATAGTTTTATAACATTATATTAACTAGTTGTATAATGTTATATGGTTTTATTAACCATATTTGTCTTATTATATTCATGGGTATAATTGTTATGTTGTTATAACAATTATGTCATTATTCATTTATGCTTCTCGGATGTATTTTGGAAGCTACTGTATTTTAGTTTGTTGTTGCATAATTGCAACTCCATATTTGTTTGTATCTAGGCTATTTAATATGTATAAATATTGTAGCCAGCACTAATGTAAGAAATTGATTTCACATTAATTAAATATATAGGATTCCATCCCTGTTTGTGAAACTACATTTGGTACCAGAGCAAAAATATGGACCTGCGAAGTAGAGAAGGTTGGAGAGAGGAAGCATATAGTTTTGGAGGAGATTCTACACTCTGCAGAGAGCCACGTGTTACGTCTAACAATTTCCCAAAACACTCTATGTCTCCACAACCTCCTACCATTCTCCAGGTGTTTGTAAGGAATTTTGTTTTTTGCCTTACCACGCAAAATTTGCTCCCTAGATGTTAAATATTAAATTTCTTTTCCCCATCAGGGGTTTTGTCTCTAATTTTTTTGGCTACAGATAACATTATCCATTGTATCAAATTTGGAGGAACCAGTTTGCATTGTGGAGTAAGCTCTGAATCGAGATGAGGCACATTGTAGATGGAGCTATTGAAGATAGGAGGGTTGTTCTTTATAAAGAGAAACTAAGCTCTTTGGATGGTTTTACATACCCATGGTGCACTGTTTGGAGTTAATGATGCCCTCCCCTACATCCCTGCAATAACAATACATGTTGGAGAAAAATCAACACAACAAATCATTCAAAAGACCTACGATTAGGAAGTTGATCCATTCATCAACGAGTTAGAAATTTTTAAAAATAGGTCGAGCTTTTATTATTAGTAAGGTAAGTTCGAGTCAAACTCATTGTCGAGGAAGTAAACAACAAAAATCCTTGCATAAATACATGCAAAGACGACAGAGCTATATATGTTTGTAGATTCGGTAATCTCCTTCCCACTATGCTTACCCAATAAGCTCCACATACAATCCGTCCTCCTCGAGCTCCCTTAGTGACTTGTAACCTACACAAGAGTTAAACGGTATCAACAATAACAAGCACAACAATCAACAAAGAAAACAAGAAAAAAACATTAAAATGCAATCATAGATCTGGTTTTGCGTTTCAACCCTAGATCCACCATCCTCCATGCATGTAGGCCATGTGGGACCTCTGCCACGTCATTTTAAAGAGGTGAGTCATTTTCATCTTCTTTAAATTTATATGCTTCACATTTTAGCATAAGCGCACATAGAGCCAAGGAGGTTAGAGGAAATGACTTGGGGAAGGGAGGTTTGGGGTTCAACCCCAACCCCAACAAACATTTTTGAATTTTGAAATTTAGCGGTAAAACAGTGAAACCTCCAACTGTGGAGGAAAATTTAGTGGGAAAACACCTCTAAAAACTTAGTCATGACTAAATAGGCTTCTAAAAATTTTAGTGGGAAAAACAATATTTTAGGAAATTTTGTTTCTCCTATTAGGCCTATTTTTTCATTCCGAGCAACATTTGCTAAAGGGTGTACACCAAAAATTACATTTTCAACTATTTTTTTGCAATTTTTGCATAGAGGGTCATATTGGGCTCCGGAGGCCACTAGGGCCCACAAAACAAAAACATTTTTCCTTCCATTCAATTTTTGCAAATTTTTTGAATGTAATTATATGCTTTAGTATATTGTACTAATTTGTAGGTTGCCATAGTAAACTGAAAACTTTGTAACTGCTCAGAAACTGGTAAAATATTGTACTCAAAAATAATAAAATTTGGTTCAAAGATACTCACAAGCCCCTAGATCTCATTTGCGGTGTTTGGTATACAACGGTGCTCTCCGAGAAGTACTTACGGGTAAAGTCATCGTGACTACTACTACACTTAATTCCTAATATAGATGTAACAACGTCATCTGGGAATTGACCCTTCAAATCGATGGGGAGTAATAAGGCCACAATGTACACACTATGAGCCATCCCATCCATCTATGAATGATTGCACAACATAAATCTAGACTAAGAAATTATCCAAGTATATAGTGAAGTTTTACATGCATATGAGGATATTTCTTTGAGCCGGTGTCAATAATTGCACAAAACCCTTTCAGTAATGTCTTGGTACTATTAGTGCAAAATCATAGTACCCTTGAATATTTTAAACTCAATGGGTTGAGACTCTCAGTGTGACTACACAACATGGAGCATCTCTCAAAGTGTGGGACCTTGAAAGTCAAGAGAGATCTCCAGATGAAGGCCAACTCCTATTCCTCTATTTAGGTGCACACAAATAAATTGCAGAGGATCTACTCTAAAACCTATTCTATCTTGCTAAGGAGACATTATTAAGAAGATGTGAGAAAATAAACCTAAGCTAACAAGGTGATGCACCAAAGGAATGTTAAACACCCATTTTGTAATTTAACACAGACCATAGAAATGCAATATAAACACCATGCACATATAACCAAACTGCAATGAGAGATTAGAAAACAACAATGAACACATGAGAGGGTTGAGAATCATCCATAGACATATATTATCACTCCAGAGTTGATACAATACATTACAGTAGCCAAGAGGAAAAAAATTGTATTACAACTTGAATGGGAGGTTTGGAAAACTCCACAAATTCACTTACAGACAAGGGAAGAAGGGAGGGTGCAAAATAAAAATGTCCAACCCTTTACAATGAGCCAAGATCTTACCTTTATAGATGTAGCAAAGAGAGGAGAAGAAAAGAGGTGGGAAACCTGATTTGGAGCTCAGCTACCAACCATCAATGCCCCTACAAATCCACCCATAATCTATCGATTCCGCCACTCTATTTCTGTTTGGCATGTCAAAGAAGGAAGAACGACAGATCAAATCAAATCTGATTTGGTTGTTGAAGTAATCAAATTGTATATTAATGGCATGAAGATGTTTTGCTATTTTTTACCCACCTAACCTTCTCGAAATTAGGGTTTCATGTTTCCATGGCGTAGAGGAGGTTGAGACCTTTCTAATGGTGCCAAATTTGTTGAATTTTGAGCACTGGATCAAAAGATATGTCCATTTAAATGTTTGAGTTGGATCCGTACAAAAAATGGTGAAAATTAATTTAGCAGAATGGGTCCATGAACCTAAAATTCACTTTGTGCCTTTTGCACAAAAATACAAAAATGTAAAAACACCCCGCAGCCCCACAATTCACTTTTTCTAAAAAACCATCTTTGGGCCCTTTGGTCCGTATTTTCCATTTGGACGAAAAGTCTCCCCAAGTCTACCGCCTGCTTTTGGCAAAAAATCCCTCCAAGGCCTGCCTTCCCACTTGTAATTTATGCTTGACATGTGGCTCCCCTAGGCATCGACATAGGTGTGGCTTATTTTTACACTTTACACCTTCTTGGGCCAAAAAGTTCAAACTACCTTTGGCGACCCGCCTTCCCGCTTTGACTTGAAAAATGGCCATGTGTAGAGCTGGTGCACATTTGGGGACCAATTTTGGTTTTTTATTTTGAAGTTACCCCAAAGAGACATGTGGCTCCTTCCATAGCTTTTCACTGTTTCTTTTGTTTTGGCTAAGTCCCTTTCATTTGGTGGGGCCATATGTCTGACTAGCGACACACGGAGGGCTAGCGTGCGTTTGGGACCTGCTCCCAGATTTTACATTTTGAAATTGTGCAGGGATGACATGTGGAGGTCTCAACTATCCCTTCCATACTTAGTCGATTTGAGCAGCCGACTTTGTCCCCCTTTTGACTTTTGGACACGTGGAAGCTCCATGCTTGCTTGAGATTGGCCCTTGGGCCACCCTTTTTAATTTGCACCATTGAGGCACGTGGCACCCTCCACTGACTCTACCCCATCTTGAATTTTCAATTGTCAACTTTGTCCCTTTTTAGACCTGGGACACGTGGAAGGCTAGTGCTTGTTTGGGAGACCCGCTTTTAGATTTACCTTTGAAGATGCGCCGAGTTGACATGTGATACTGTGATTTGCATGATCTGGTTTCGAACTTAGTCTTTTGGTCTTTTTTGGTGGAAGGCGCATGGAATTACTATGTAACACCAACTTTTGGTGTGCCCCCTTTAAAGCCTTTGGCGCATATTTGTGAAACACACCTTTTGGTGCGCAGCCTTTGCTTGTATGTTGAGTCTTCCCTGCGTGCGCCAAGGCGCATGCGCCTTCGTACTTAACACAACTTTTTTGTTGCGCCATGTTTTGGTGCGCCAAAGGCGCACATAATCTCATGTCGACATCCTTTTGGTGTGCCAAAAGCGCGCTTAATTTCATCTTTGGCAAATGCTTTCGTGTGCCAAAGGGCGCATGCTTTTCCATGTCGACAGCAACTTTCATGCGCCCTTTACAAAGTGGGTGGCGCATTTATGACTAGCTCACCTATATATATATAAAATTTACGCGCCCAAATGTCATTATCATCAGACGCATATCACGTGATTTTTATTCTCTGAGCCTGTCAGCCTCTGCCTCATCGTTTTCAACGCATTGTGGACCCGTTTTCAAGATTTTCACTATTTATCCAGGTAAGAGGTTCTTCTCCCTCTCGTGCGTTTTGCGTTTTTGGTTCTTGGTGTGTTTGTGGTCTGGTTTTAGTTTGCGTTTGGAGTATTGAATATCTAATGTTGATCTAAGCCTCCTCCTTTTGCTATTATCCCTCCCCCTCTGTCCAGATCTGCTGGTAGGGGGACTTGTCTGAAAAGCATAGTTTTGTTTCCCTCATTTGAAAGCCATTTCATACTTGCTAAATACCTGCTAAACTTACAGAAGAGAGATGGAGAAAAGGATTGTTTTTTCCTATGGCGCACCGGCGCGTCTTGCAACATCAGAAATAGTTGCGCCCCTTAGGTGCATCTGTCACCCCTGTAACATGATAAAAACCCGCGCCAATGGCGCACCCATCTTGCCTGCTGCATCGTAAACTTCTGCGCCCCCAAGGCGCGCCTCTTTCATATGCTACAAGCGCTAACCTTGCGCCCTCTTTGGCGCATCAACCTTCCTTGCTACATCATGTTTCTATGCGCCAATGGCGCACCCAGCATCAGTGCAACACAGGCTTTATCCGCGCTAAGTACAAGGCTTTGAAGGCGCAGGCGCATCCCTCCTTACAGCAACATCATGTTGTGTTAACCCTTCGTGCGCTGCGCCATGGCGCACGAAAAGTTCCTGTTACACAAACCTTACATGCGCCAAAGGGCGCACCAAATCCCAGTGCAACATGAAAAGTCTATGCGCCAAAGGGCGCATCCTGTCTCTATGTAACACAATGTTTTCATGCGCCTTTTATAAAATGCACTCTGCAGTATCTATGCGCCATGCGCCTTTGGCGCCAGTTTAACCTTTGCAACACGCCTTTCCTGTGTGCCTTACCTATTTAGCCCTGTAAGCTGCAATTTTCATGCGCCCTGCGCCCTGAGCCTAATAATAACTAACTCCTCCTTCTGTTGGCACTTCAATGGGAAATCAAATGACTGATACAACCTTTCTACGTTGGGTTTCACTTCTTCTTCATGCAGATCAGCAACTGAGTTCGAAAGAACATATGTCTACATCCAGCAAGAGACCCATCAAATCCAAAGGAAAGGCTAAGCTTACAGAGGAAGAAATGAAATATAAATATCAGAGGGTCAGAATGCCCGAGTCCCAGGCCGAGTGCAGCATGGACGTCAGAGACTCAGAATTGGGACATATTGATATGGAGGAATGCAGGCGAGGACTCGAGAAAGTCTGAGGAGTCCATGGATGGACAAATTGATCGGCAGTGCCCTGCACTTCGCGGAGGAATCCCCGTCAGCGCCGTCAACAATGAATTTATGATGGTGGTTGCCCAGTGTTACAACAAGGACACAAGGTGTGTCGAAAACAGCAAAGGCGAGGTAGTCATTAACCTCACTGCCCGTCATTTTGAGATAATACTCGGCATCCCTCACCACCGGCACTTTGTGGCCGTCAGCCAAGCGGAGTGCATTAAGGCCTGGGATGACAATGAGGATCAATGTATGCAACTAATGAACGAAGTCTATCTGAAGAACAAAAAGGTAGTAACCGGTGGCCCCAAATCATCCCCGCGGCGACTTCTCGAGAAGAGCTCGGTGACACCATTACATTCTGAGCGGGGTCTTGGGCTTTCGATGCCCATTATTTCCATAAATGGATCTTTGCGGTACTTAGAAACCATGAACAAGAATATGCACGATCGGCGCTTTTCTTTGGGGAGAGATTATAAGCGGCACAATCTACGGCGGCTCAACAATTCAACCTGTGGGGACATTTCATATGAACTCCTACGTGGTCTACTGCTGCTGGCATCGAGAGAGGGACTATCCGGGCTGACGGAGTGGAGTTTGGCCTCGAGGTCAAAATATATGAGTATTATCGAGGTGAGGTGGAGAATAGCATCTCCCAATTCACCAAAATCAACGATGCATTCTTCTACCACATCATCTGCTTTGAGGCCGAATATGACTTATGGTCGCACGACCAAAAGCATAGTGGCAGCCACCGAGAAATGGGGAGCCTTGTTTTTAGTTTCCTACATTCACCTATCTAAGGGCTGCCAACTTTTTGGGAGAGCCAACCAGGCTACCAAGGTATCTTTGGACCTAAGTTGATTCTCTTTGGGGCTATCAAGGCGGCTAATCACATATCACGAGAAATGCCTTAAAAGAAAGAAGGGTGGAACTCCTTTCCCCCTCACAGTAGGCTGATACACATGCTCTACCCACCACAAGGTGAAGGAGATGTTCGCAGAGCTGGAGTTACTCAATTTGAAACATGACTTCCCCAGGCCTACCTTCGACCCAGGAGGAGCATCTACGAGGGTGAAACTTGATCAATCCATGTTCCTCGGATCGAGGATATTTATATTGACGTCCTCCATGAGGTGGAGCTCAGAAGGAAGGATCATTCTCGCCTAGCATTGGCAGAAATCATCCAATATGGGGTAGCCATTGTCCCCAAAGGCTTCCAAACTACGGAAGATGAAGTAGACAAGGTATATACTGACACAGATGGGGACGATTGGCCCTTTCCGGCCATTGATAGAACTAAGGCCCCTCAGACAATTGAGGAGAGGGTCAAGGAGACTTTGCGTAGGACAGAACATTGGTGCCGGATGAACGGCCTAATCTACCTCGGGGTTGATTTCACAACATCCCCATTGGGCAACGCACCTCCACGATCCAAAAAGTAGCCTAAAGGCAAAGGCAAAGGCGTAGAAGGTGAATCCAGCACCATTCAGGAAGAAGCCCCTGAGAGTCCTCCTTCCGCGGCACCCGAGCAGGTAATAACTCTGGATTCGCCAGAGAAAGAAGCAGAAGAGGAAGTTCCAATAGGCCCATCCACTCAGGATGTCGGCATTGCCACAACAACCGAGGTCCCTTCCGTCCCTTCTTCTTCTCTTCCTTCCCCTCCTCGAGCGACTCAAGCGACCATCCCTTTGGTCGTGTCCTCTTCCCCTTCTTCTATTGTTTCCCCGCCTCTTCATCTATCTTTTCTTCCCTCGTTGATCTGTCCTCCTCCATTTCTTCCCTCATCTCCGAGCTCCCTTCCCTTCTATGTCTTCCCGCATTTGCAGTTTCCCTTCCTTAGTGGGCACTTCTTGGCTATTCTCTCAATGCCGCCGCCACGTGTCTCACGTTTTCCCCTCTTCTCTGCAGCTGCCCCCTCCTCTGTTTCGGTCCTTCTACCATAGGTCGGCTTGGATCTCTCGGTAGCTAAGTCGCGAAAAGAGGAAAGTTCCCATCGCTCGATGGACTTTTCCGTAATCCCATCTAAGGGGCGAAGAAGCGAGAAGCTGTCACGCGCTTCTCTCAAAGTCTTTGCGGGAGAGAGAGTTATGGAAATCGCATACCCCAATCCCCTCAAAGAAAAAGGATCATCTCGACAGATTTTCTTTGTGACCCAAGTCACAATGGGGACATCTTCCGAAAGTCTTCAGGGGGAGGCTCTTTCTGCAGTTGACGCCCTCTGCAAAAAGCTTCAGGAAATCAAGGAAGAGAAAAGGCAACTGAAGGAGCAAAACAAATATCTGCTCCAAGCCTTACAGAAGATGGGTAATGCGCCTCCTACAATTGCCGCCGAGACTTCTGAGCTTCTCAGCTAGGAGAAAATTAATGAGTATGCCAAAATCGGCGAGCAGGGTATGGCCGTTTCCGCTTGGAGGAGCCAAATCCTCAAAGACAGTGAAAAAGTGATCGCCGAGTTCTCCGACTTGTACCTGAACATCAGTAAGGTGAATAAAGAGCTCCAAGCGTTAGCAGGGCCCATATCAGAAGAGTTGGAACATGCGGAGGCTGCAACACGAGACCTTCGACAAATGTTATTTGTTGTCGAAGATCAGTCAAGTTCGGCGTCTTCGGCCATCGAGGGCCCTCAACAAAATCATGTCCACTCGGACTACCGGGTGGATCAGCTAGAATTTATTCTAGAAAAGATTGACAAAGTCAAGGAAGAAGCCCTGGATGCGATGCACCAAATGGAGCAATTGTTCTTAATATGTCGCGGGGTTACTTACTCCTTCCTTCACTTTAAGGAAAGCTGATGAAACCACCGGATCTTGAGGAGATCGCTTCTCGAGAAGCGGGGCGGAGGTCACATTTGACACAGAATCTATCAACAACTGCTTGGCTGTAGGGACTTCATCGGGTTCCTCATTGAGGCGGAAAAGGACTATTCCAAACTCCCAGAGAAGCTCATAGATGAGCGGGAGACTTGTGAGGCGATAAGTGATAGGCACAAGGATCCTTCCCAGGATCAACTAGGGCCAATAATCAACAAGTTCATGGAATACCGCTCTCAGTTCCATATCTCGTCACCTGAGGAGCAACAAAAGCAGTCCACCCCCTTTCGGCCGCAGGATGATGATGACGAATAGGCTGCTGCTTCTTCTTCTTCTTCTTCTTCTTCTTCTTCTTCTCTTTCTCTTCTCCGTCTTTCTTTTTGGAAATATCTGGAGTATGTTGATACAAATGATGACATCATCCATGTTGCATCATGGGATGATGTCATCCATCAAGTTGTAAAAAGTCAACATGACTTTTAGATATTTTGTAAATATCTTTGTAAATAGTTGTTGGCTCCTTTTTGCCTTCTTTTCTCTTCTTCTTCTATAAATACTCCAATACTTGTAGTATTGTGGGATGGATGGATATCTTTCAGATGAGAAATAGAAGTGAAGAAAAAAGACTTTGAGCTTTCTTGTAACAGAAGAAAACAGTAATACAAATATTGAGACTTTGTGCTGAATAGTTGTGTTATGCATCAGACCTTTCTTATGTTAGATCTGTATGTGTTTATTCTGTTAGATTCATATCTACTTTTTGTCATTTATTCATCATCAGTATTGCTTTGTTTGTTTATGCAAGTAGGTTTGGCTCTGTTTACTACCAACCCCAAAACATAAATCTTCTGACCTTTCTGCTTTGGAATTCATTTCTTTTCTTCCTTCGGACCTGCTCTTTCTTCATTCCCTCTTCCTTTCCTTTCTTTTCATGATCGGAAACACCCTCTTGGGATGAGATCCCAAACCCCGAAGGTAGAATCTATGAGACTTGCATAGATTCCTGCTGGTAGAATAGCAATAAACCAGTTTCGCTTTGCTGACTCAAAGAGGGGCTATGCCCTGCACACTGTTGGCTCGTCTATCCATAGATCTGTCCAGGTGACAGATTTTCGGACCAACAGTTTTTGGTGACTCACTGGGGAACGAACAGATCTATCAGATCTTTGATAGTGATAGAATAGAAAATCAGAAAAATCAGAAGAATCACTATCTGTTTGTAAATCTGAACTTTTTGTTAAAAATCTAAAAATTTGCAAAAGTGCTCGAATTGAAAATTTTCTTCTGAGATCCATAGATCTGGCCTAGTTGGAGACCTTTAGTTCGCTGAGTTTTTATAAAAATCAGTATTTTGCCGTAGATCTGAGTTTTTGACTGTTTGCTAAAAGTTTGAAACCCTTTGAAAAAAGTCAAAATTAGATCCGAAAATCAGCTTACTAATCTTCTCTGCCATCTTATCCTCGTTGTTATTTGTCATTAACCGCAATCGGTTTTCTGAAGAGGATAGTTTTTAAATATTTAGAAAAGTATTTCTTTGCTGGTTTTATCAGAAAAACCAGAAAATCAGCAAGTACAGCCAAAAAGAAAGTTTGAATCTGCGCCATAACGTTGCAGATCTGGAAGGTACACTGGCGGGTGAACCTTTTACGCGCAGCAGGAGAGCCCGTGGAGAAGCTGATCCTACTTTCGATCTGCTTCAAAGGCATAATTTCAGCATAACACCGGCACGCTTTTCAGTGCTAAGCTCGGCTGACCGGTCATCCAGGAGTGTCTCGCCTTCTCGAAGGAAGAATCTTTCGCAAGGGGCATCCACATCCCTTTGTAGTGCCTTGTTACTCAGTGGAACCGTGCTTCCAGCTCGTGTTCTCTTTCCGGCCTTTCAAATGGCGGTACCATGGGGAAACGCGATGGGTCCTTTGGCTTTACCACATCCAGTTCACGCACTCCCTCACGGAAACCGAAAGAATTTTCCCAAATTCGATGGGAGCGGAAATCAGAGCATGGATTCCCACATATCTGCATTCATCATGTCATGCAGTATCCTGGATGTAACTCACGAGGATGTGTCGGTTCACCTTTTTCTGGAAACTCTACAAGGACCTGCAGCTGAATGGTTTCAGCATTTACCGGCCGGATCTATTACCAGTTGGGCCACCTTGCAGGATGCTTTCGAAGACAGATACAAGCCTTCAGAGGATGCATTTGCATTATTATCACGGATCACTCACCTGAAGAAAGAGGCAAATGAGACCATGCGCGATTTTATCACCGGTTGATGCACTAATCAACCGTGTCCACTGTTGCCATGCTTCAACACAGGAGAATCAAAAGTGTTTCTTCGTAAACGCTATGAGCTCAAAAGTTAGTTTCTTGCTCCTTCAGGAGCGAGTTGCCACCTTGATTCTCGCCCAAGCCGCTGCCATTCGCATAGAAGATAATTTGATAATATCTGGCGAATTGAAAAAGGAATCAGCCAAGCCTAAATCTTTGGGCCCTTCGCCCACTACTTAAATCGATCCGACCTTTCAAAAGATGGCAAATGACTTGCTTGCATTAAAAAAGCGATTGCCCGAGGCCTCTCCCGTTCCTCATACGGGATATTCCATGGAGGAATTTCGTTCCTAACAATGTTTCGCAAAGAGCGCGCTTACCATGACCGCTCCGCGGTTGGCACTTGAGGCTCCTCCGGTCAACGCTCTGGCGAAATCGAAGAAGAAGAGCAGTATTATGAAGAACCTTCGTCTCAGGGCGAAGATGATCAAGATGTCGGTGAACCGACTGGCGACTCTACTATCGGGTATATGGAATTTGATGAGGAGGAATCTGATGAAGAAGAGGGTACCCAGGGATATGCAAGCGGACAGTCATACGTTGTTTTTACTCGCTCACAAGGAAAAGAAGCGGAAGTTGCTGCCCATGTCCAGCGGGAGAGAAGGCCGTGTCAAGCGCGCCTCGATCATTGCTAAAAGAGGTAATCCTCTTCCTACTCAACTCACTGGCAAATCTTTTACAAGGAAACCTTTTCCCCTATCTCTCCTCCAAATCAATCCTCTCACGTTCCTACGAGGCCGGTAATCCTATTCCATCATCGCGAGGTGAGGACTCATTCCTTCACCAACGCATGACCCTTGGCCGCATTTGATATCATAGATCATGCAAAAAAAGACCAAGATCAAATGTACGAAGCGAGTATCTTGGTCAAATCCCGAACGACTTGTGAGATTGACCAAGTATATTCAAAGTCAATTTGTTGTATCTAATCGGAGTTTCCCCAAAGGAATCCTTTCCACTCCCCCTGAATCTCACATAAATGTTGCTTGACATCTGCGTCGAGAGCAAGATAGAGCCTTTCTATCTCTCCCTCTAATCAATGGACACCTGGTGATGCTTGCATCATTGATTAGGGGCTTACGATAATGTCATGCCGGAAAAGGTCGCCCATGCTCTGGGCCTCACTCTTACCAAGCCTTTGGCAGATGTTATTCCTTGGAAACCAAGCGAGGTTCCGTTGGTTGGCCAAATTAAAAGCCGCGCGATTTGCGTTTGCGGCATTCCCGGATAAAAGAGTAAAGATAGCAGTCCTCGTTCTTGACATTCAGCGGCCTATGGAATTTTCTTTGGGAAGAAGTTTTTGCAGTGAAGTTGGTGGGGAAATTCATATGGGTGGTCTAAAGCTAGAATTCCCGTCAAAGGCGTAATGCGAGACTTTGGGCGGAATCACAAAAAAAGTACTTGGTTACTAGCTCTGAAGACCCCAAAGCTCAAATCCTTTTTGAATCATCAGGGATGGGGAACTATTTCTTGTCTACCGAGACGGACAAAACGGGTGTCCTCGTTCAGGAAAAAGATCTTAATGAGATCTGGACCTTGCAGTTTGATGGCAGTTGTGCAACTAGTGGATGTGGCGCTGGGGCCGTGCTGATATCTCCCGAAGAGGAGGTAATTCCTCTCTCTTTCAAATTGTAGTTTTTCAACACAAACAATACTGCTGAGTATGAATCTCTGTTACTCGGTATGCAAGCCGCAAAAGAAAGAGGAATTAAAAATCTAAAAGTGCAAGGTGATGCAGAGTTGGTTGTAAACCAAGTCAAGAGGATATATCAAGTAAAAAATGAGAGGCTCAGGCACTACCGTAATGCGGTGTGGGACAACATCGAAGAATTTGATGCTTTTTCAATTGAATCCATTCCAAGAGCTCAAAATGACATGGCTGATTCATTGGCTGTTTCAGCATCCCTCATGCTCCCTCACCCAGGTTTGAAAACAAACAAATACACCATTGAGGTGGTTTTCCGCCCGAGCGTGCCAGACAATTCTCAGCATTGGCAGGTGTTCAACGATGATAATCAACTCATTGCCTTTCTAGAGAAGGCGGAAAATTTTAAAGAATTGCACTTTGAAGGATCTACTTCCACTTGCCGTGAATCAGTCACCAATCAAGGCGATGAATCCGAAGGGAACGACGGCATATGTCAGCTCAAAGGGAATAAAATCCCAAAGGGCCTGGTTTCTCTGGAGCGGTTGTTCGACAGGCATGACCGTTTTGTGAAAAAGAAGAGGCGAGATGACCCTGACTCATCCCCAGAAACCGAACCGGTCAATATAGGTTCGATGGAGCACCCCATGATTTGTGAACATTGGCAAATGTTGCACACACGAGAGAAAGCGGAAATTTGTCAAGTTCTTTAAAAAAATATATGGACGTGTTGGCATGGTCTATGCCGATCTAAAGTCTTTTAAGCCAAA
Source organism: Taxus wallichiana var. yunnanensis (assembly GCA_018340775.1). Lineage (NCBI taxonomy): Eukaryota > Viridiplantae > Streptophyta > Pinopsida > Cupressales > Taxaceae > Taxus > Taxus wallichiana. The sequence continues at coordinate 686,269,899 of CM031239.1, forward strand.
GGACGTTCAGCATGACATTCCGTTGAAAGAAGATGTCAAAGCCTTTCGCCAGAAGCAGAGGCACTATAATCCTAAGATTTCGGGGACTATCCAGGCTGAAATTCAGAAAATGCTGGATGCGAGAATCATCTTTCCTATCCATCACAGTACTTGGGTAGCAAATATTGTGCCAGTGCGCAAGAAAAACGGTGAGATACGCATATGCGTAGACTTTCACAATTTGAATCAGGCTTCCTTGAAAGACAACTACCCACTTCCGATAATGGATCAAGTTCTGCAAGCAGTAACTGGATCAGAGATGTTGTCCATGCTTGATGGTTTTTCAGGCTATAATCAGATTGAAGTTTCAGGTGAAGATCAGTTTAAAACAGCATTCACTACTCCACAGGGTACATTTGCCTACTGGCGAGGATGCCTTTTGGCCTAACTAATGCTGGCGCCACTTTTCAGTGGGCCATGGACTTTGCATTCAAAGGTATGATGGGGAAAGTCATTGTGGTTTATCTAGATGACTTAACCGTGTTCTCTAAACAACGAAATGATCATTGTGATCATTTGGAGCAAGTGTTGGCCAGGTGCCGAGAACATGGGATTTCCCTAAACCCAAAAAAGTCTATTTTTGGAGTCACGGAAGGGAAGTTGCTAGGGCATGTGGTTAGCAAAGAAGGAACAAAGATAGATACCGAAAGAGTTAAGGCTATTCAAAGCCTTACTCTGCCTACAAGCAAGACTGGTGTTCATTCTTTCTTTGGAAAGGTGAACTTTCTCAGGCGTTTTGTTCCTGACTTTGCTGAGAAGACCCGTCACATATTGAACATGATGAAGGGGTCACCAACTTTCAGATGGAGCGAAGAGGGGAAAAGGTCATTTGAAGAAATAAAAGCTTCCGTTGCTCATGCACCAGTCTTGGTATGTCCCGATTTCTCCAAGGACTTCATCATGTACAGTTACGCATCTGAGCATACTGTGTCCGCAATCTTGATGCAAAAGAACTCGGAGGATGTTGAATCTCCGATCGCGTTCATGAGTTCTCCCCTCAAGCCTCACGAACTAAAAATGACTCAATTGGAAAAGCATGCCTTTGCCGTTGTCAAAGCAGTGAAGAATTTCAGGTATTACATTCTAAACTCGCATACGGTGGTCTTTGGTCCACGACACGGCGGTGAAATCAATTCTAACTCGGCGGGAGTTAGGAAGCTTGCGAGAAATTGGATCGCAAAGGTCGGGAGTATGACACTGGATATTAAACCAACCAAGCTGGTAAGAGGGCAAGGGCTGTGTCGGCTAATGGCTGAAAACAAAGATTGAGAAAACCACGATGAAAGGGGGTGACTACACCGATGAAGCACGGGACCATTTGGAAGAGCCCGATTCTCTCTGCCTCTGGTTCTATTTGTGCATGACTAGTGATGAATGGTACTCGACACATCGCTTTCTTCCTCACCTACGGCGAATGCCCAATGCACCTAACTGCAAAGGAGAAGCACACTATAAAGCTCAGAGCAGCTAAATATGTCATCTGGGATGACGGTTTATATAAACGTGGGATAGATGGCATCTTTTTGCGATGTGTTGACAAACCTCAGCAGGTAAAAATACTGGAAAGTTTTCACAATTCAGCCTGTGGGGGGCATTTCTCTTCCTCCGTGACAGCACACAAGATCATTCGAGCCAGGTACTATTGGCGATGCTCTTCGAATCTGACCACTGGGTGGCAAAGTGTGAACCCTGCCAGCAATTCGTCGGCAAGCCCAAGTTGGCTGCCTTTCCCCTAAGGCCGGTCATTATCAATGAACCATTCAGACAATGGGGAATTGATTTTATTGGTGCACTCAATCCTCAATCGAGTGCGGACATAGCTATGTCCTTACAGCAATGGATTACTTCACCAAGTGGGTGGAAGCCATACCTATCAAGCATGCCACTTCTGAGGTGGTTTGTAATTTCATTAAAGAAAATATCATTGTCAGGTTTGGCGTTCCAAACAAAATCGTTGCTGATAATGCTTCTAACTTCTCCTCACGGGAAGTTATTAGTTTTTGCTATGAATATGGGATAACTTTGGCTCACGCCTCAGACTATTACCCTCAGGGAAATGGTCAGGCGGAATCCAGTAACAAGAACTTGGTGACCATCATACGGAAGTTAGTAGATGAGAATCAGTGAATGTGGCACAAGTCTTTGTACGACGCTTTGTGGGCCGATCGTATTACTCCCAAGAGATCTCTCGGCATGTCACCTTTTCAAGTGTTATATGGCACTGATGCCGAACTCCCCATTTCTGCGGAACTTCCTGCTCTGCGCTTGGCACGAGCTATCGAAGATGAAACTTTCCAAAATTCTCTTGAAAAGAGAATCATGTATCTGGCAGAACTTGAAGAAAAGAGAGTAAGGGTGGTCGACAGGATCACTGAACATCAGAATCAAGTTAAGAGGTTGTTTGATAAGAAGGCCAAGCAGAGGGATTTTCAAGTGGGAGATCTCGTCCTTTTGTGGGACAAGCGGAGAGAGCCAAAGGGCATGCACGGAAAGTTTGATTCCCTGTGGAGAGGGCCCTTCAAGATCAAGCAGCTCAATGGAGAGAATAGCTTCTATCTCTCATATCTGGATGGAACCGAGCTCCCACTTCCTTATAGCGGGCAACATTTGAAGATCTTCAGGAAGTAGAGCTTGCTCTCTTCTTTGTACAGTTTGCTTTAGTTGTGTGTTTGCTTTCGTCGTGTGTTTGCTTTCGGTTTGTTGTGTGTTTCCTTTGTTCTCCCTCCGGTCGCCCTTGTTTTTGACTCTGTTACCCAATGGATAGGCACATGAGATCTGGGATTCTCTACCCCGAGTTTGCTCAGGGATAGTCCCCAGAAAGAGCATTTGTTATCGTAAAATTGTGAGGGCAATTTTACCGATAACCATACCAAAAATTTTGTTTTGATCCTCGTTAGGGATCCCTTGCGTTCGGAAGCGTTGCGAAATCCCTTTCAGGAAAATCTGGTTTTCCGAACTTAGTCTTTTTGGTCTTTTTGGTAGGCGCATGGAATTACTATGTAACACCAACTTTTGGTGCCCCCTTTAAAGCCTTTGGCGCATATTTTAAAGTGTCAACACACCTTTTGTGTGCCTTGTATGTTGAGTCTTCCCTGCGTGCGCAGGCGCATGCGCCTTCATATTAACACAACTTTTGTTTGCCATGTTTTGGTGCGCAAAGGGCACATAATCTCATGTCGACATCCTTTTCGGTGCAAAGGCGCGCTTAATTTCATCTTTGGAAAAAATGCTTTCGTGCGCGAAAAGGCGCATGCTTTTCCATGTCGCAAGCAACTTTCATGCGCCCTTTACAAAGTGGGTGGCGCATTTTTATGACTAGCTCACCTATATATATATATATAAAATTTGCGCGCCCAAATGTCATTATCATCGAGACGCATATCACGTGATTTTTTTCTACGAGCTGTCATCGGCCTCTGCTGCCTCGTCGTTTTCAACGCATTGTGGACCCGTTGCAAGATTTTCACTATTTATCCGGGTAAGAGGTTCTTCTCCCTCTCGTGCGTTTTACGTTTTGGTTCTTGGTGTGTTGGTGGTCTGGTTTTAGTTTGCGTTTGGAGTATTGAATATCTAATGTTGATCTAAGCCTCCTCCTTTTGCTATCTTTCCTTATCCCTCCCTCCCCCTCTGTCCGGATCTGCTTTGGTAGGGGGACTTATCTGAAAAGCATAGTTTTGTTTCCCTCATCTTTGAACCATTTCTTTGCCCAAATACCTGCTTTAAACTTACGAGAAGAGAGATGGAGAAAAGGATTGTTTTTTCCTATGGCTGCCCTTAGGCGCGTCTTGACATTAGAAAAGCAGATTTTGCCCCCTTAGGCGCATCATCTGTCCCCTGTAACATGATAAAAACCCGTGCCTTGATGGCGCACCCATCTTACTCTTTGCATCGTAAACTGCGCCCCAAGGCGCGCCTCTTTCATATCTACAAGCGCTAACCTTGCGCCCTCTTTGGCGCATCAACCTTCCTTGCTACATCATGTTTCATGCGCCGATGATGCGCACCCGACATCAGTGCAACACGAGGCTTTATCGCGCTAAGTACTGGCTTTGAAGGCGCGGCGCATCCCTCCTTACAGCAACATCATGTTGTGTTAACCCTTCGTGCGCTGCGCCATGGTGCATGAAAAGTTCCTGTTACACAAACCTTACATGCGCCAAAGGGCGCACCAAATCCCAGTGCAACATGAAAAGTCTATGCGCCAAAGGGCGCATCCTGTCTCTATGTAACACAATGTTTTCATGCGCCTTTTATAAAATGCACTCTGCAGTATCTATGCGCCATGCGCCTTTGGCGCCAGTTTAACCTTTGCAACACGCCTTTCCTGTGCGCCTTACCTATTTAGCCCTGTAAGCTGCAATTTTCATGCGCCCTGCGCCCTGAGCCTAATAATAACTAACTCCTCTTACTTGTTGGCACTTGATGGGAAATCAAAATGGTGATCTGACCTTTCTACGTTGGGTTTCACTTCTTCTTCATGCGAGATCAGGCAAGCGAGTTCGAAAGAACATATGTCTACATCCAGCAAGAGACCCATCAAATCAAAGGAAAGGCTAAGCTTACAGAGGAAGAAATGAAATATAAATATCAAGAGGATCAGAATGCCCGAGTCCCAGGCCGAGTGCAGCATGGACGTCGAGAGATTCGGGGTGGGACATATTGATATGGAGGAATGCAGGCGAGGACTCGAGAAAGTTCTGAGGAGTCCATGGATGGACAAATTGATCGGCGGTGCCACTGCACTTCCGGAGGAATCCCGTCGGCGCCGTCAACAATGAATTTATGATGGTGGTTGCCCGGTGTTACAACAAAGGACACAAGTGTGTCGAAAAAAAGCAAAGGCGAGGTAGTCATTAACCTCACTTTGCCCGTCATTTTGAGATAATACTCGGCATCCCTCACCACCGGCACTTTGTGGCGTCGGCCCAAGCGGAGTGCATTAAGGCTGGGATGACAATGAGGATCAATGTATCAACTAATGAAGCGAAGTCTATATCGAAGAACAAAAAGGTAATAACCGGTGGCCCCAAATCATCCACCGCGGTGACTTCTCGAGAAGAGCTCGGCGACACCATTACATTCTGAGCGGGGTCTTGGGCTTTACGATGCCCATTATTTCCATAAATGGATCTTTGCGGTACTTAGAAACCATGAACAAGAATATGCACGATCGGCGCTTTTCTTTGGGGAGAGATTATAAGCGCACTGATCTCGGCGGCTACTGACAATTCAGCCTGCAATGGGGACATTTCATATGAACTCCTACGTGGTCTCTGCTGCGGCATCGAGAGAGGGACTATCCGGGCACGGCGGAGTGGAGTTTGGCCTCGAGTCAAAATATCGAGTATTATCCAGAATTGAGGCTGGAGAATAGCATCTCCCAATTCACCAAAATCAACGATGCATTCTTCTACCACATCATCTGCCTGCTGAGGCCGAATATGACTTATGGTCGCATGACCAAAAGCATAGTGGCAGCCACGGAGAAATGGGGAGCCTTGTTCACCCAGTTTCCTACATTCACCTATCTAAGGGCTGCCAACTTTTTGGGAGAGCCAACCAGGCTACCGAGGTATCTTTGGACCTAAGTGATTCTCTTTGGGCTATCAAGGCAGCTAATCACATATCACGAGAAATGCCTTAAAAGAAAGAAGGGTGGAACTCCTTTCCCCCTCACAGTAGGCCGATACACATGCTCTACCCACCACAAGGTGAAGGAGATGTTCGCAGAGCTGGAGTTACTCAATTTGAAACATGACTTCCCAGCCAGGCCTACCTTCGACCCAGGAGGAGCTGTCTACGAGGCGAAACTTGATCAATCCATGTTCCTCGAGATCGAGGATATTTATATTGACGTCCTCCATGAGGTGGAGCTCAGAAGGAAGGATCATTCTCGCCTAGCATTGGTAGAAATCATCAATATGGGGTAGCCATTGTCCCCAAAGGCTTCCAAACTACGGAAGATGAAGTAGACAAGGTATATACTGACACAGATGGGGACGATTGGCCCTTTCCGGCCATTGATAGAACTAAGGCTCCTCAGACAATTGAGGAGAGGGTCAAGGAGACTTTGCGTAGGACAGAACATTGGTGCCGGATGAGCGGCCTAATCTACCTCGGGGTTGATTTCACAACATCCCCATTGGGCAACGCACCTCCACGATCAAAAAGTAGCCTAAAGGCAAGGGCAAAGGCGTAGAAGGTGAATCAGCACCATTCGGGAAGAAGCCCACGAGAGTCCTCCTTGCATGGCACCACCGAGCGAGTAATAACTCTGGATTCGCCAGAGAAAGAAGCAGAAGAGGAAGTTCCAATAGGCCCATCCACTCAGGATGTCGGCATTGCCACAACAACCGAGGTCCCTTCCATCCCTTCTTCTTCTCTTCCTTCCCCTCCTCGAGTGACTCAAGCGACCATCCCTTTGGTCGTGTCCTCTTCCCCTTCTTCTACTGTTTCCCCCGCCTCTTCATCTATCTTTTCTTCCCTCGTTGATCTGTCCTCCTCCATTTCTTCCCTCATCTCGAGCTCCCTTCCCTTCCTATGTCTTCCGCAGCTGCAGTTTCCCTTCCTTCCAGTGGGCACTTCTTCGGCTATTCTCTCAATGCCGCCGCCACGTGTCTCCACGTTTTCCCTCTTCTCTCTGCATTTGCCCCCTCCTCTGTTTCGGTCCTTCTACCATAGGTCCAGCTTGGATCTCTCAGCAGCTAAGTCAGCAAAAGAGGAAAGTTCCCATCGCTCCGATGGACTTTTCCGTAATCCCATCTAAGGGGGCGAAGAAGCAGAAGCCTGTCACGCGCTTCTCTCAAAGTGCTGCAGGAGAGAGAGTTATGGAAATCGCATACCCCAATCCCCTCAAAGAGAAAAAGGATCATCTCTCAGACAGATTTTTTTTGTGACCCAAGTCACTGATGGGGACATCTTCGAAAGTCTTCAGGGGGAGGCTCTTTCTGCAGTTGACGCCCTCTGCAAAAAGCTTCAGGAAATCAAGGAAGAGAAAAGGCAACTGAAGGAGCAAAACAAATATCTGCTCCAAGCCTTACAGAAGATGGGTAATGCGCCTCCTACAACTGCCGCCGAGACTTCTGAGCTTCTCAGCCAGGAGAAAATTAATGAAGTATGCCAAAATCGGCGAGCAGGGTATGGCCGTTTCCGCTTGGAGGAGCCAAATCCTCAAAGACAGTGAAAAAGTGATCGCCGAGTTCTCGACTTGTACCTGAACATCAGTAAGGTGAATAAAGAGCTCCAAGCGTTAGCAGGGCCCATATCAGAAGAGTTGGAACATGCGGCTGCAACACGAGACCTTCCGACAAATGTTATTTGTTGGTCGAAGATCTGCAGTCAAGTTCGGCGTCTTGGCCATCGAGGGCCCTCAAGCAAAATCATGTCCACTCGGACTACGGGTGGATCAGCTAGAATTTATTCTAGAAAAGATTGACAAAGTCAAGGAAGAAGCCACTGGATGCGATGCACCAAATGGAGCAATTGTTCTTAATATGTCGCGGGGTTACTTACTCCTTCCTTCACTTTAAGGAAAGGCTGATGAAACCACCGGATCTTGAGGAGATCGCTTCTCAAGGAACGGGGCCAGAGGTCACATTTGACACAGAATCTATCAACAACCTGCTGGCCTGTAGGGACTTCATCGGGTTCCTCATTGAGGCGGAAAAGGACTATTCCAAACTCCCAGAGAAGCTCATAGATGAGCGGGAGACTTGTGAGGCGATAAGTGATAGGCACAAGGATCCTTCCCAGGATCAACTAGGGCCAATAATCAACAAGTTCATGGAATACCGCTCTCAGTTCCATATCTCGTCACCTGAGGAGCAACAAAAGCAGTCCACCCCCTTTCGGCCGCAGGATGATGATGACGAATAGCTCTTTGCTTCTTCTTCTTCTTCTTCTTCTTCTTCTTCTTCTCTTTCTCTTCTTCATCTTTTTGGAAATATCTGGAGTATGTTGATACAAATGATGACATCATCCATGTTGCATCATGGGATGATGTCATCCATCAAATAGTAAAAAGTCAACATGACTTTTAGATATTTTGTAAATATCTTTGTAAATAGTTGTTGGCTCCTTTTTGCCTTCTTTTCTCTTCTTCTTCTATAAATACTCCAATACTTGTAGTATTGTGGGATGGATGGATATCTTTCAGATGAGAAATAGAAGTGAAGAAAAAAAGACTTTGAGCTTTCTTGTAGAGAGAAAAAACGATAATACAAATATTGAGACTTTGTGCTGAATAGTTGTGTTATGCATCGAGACCTTTCTTATGTTAGATCTGTATGTGTTTATTACATTAGATTCATATCTACTTTTTGTCATTTATTCATCATCGGTATTGCTTTGTTTGTTTATGCAAGTAGGTTTGGCTCATTTACTACCAACCCCAAAACATAAATCTTTGACCTTTACGCTTTGGAATTCATTTCTTTTCTTCCTTCGGACTGCTCTTTCTTCATTCCCTCTTCCTTTGGGTATATAAAAATGGTACGTATATAGAAAGGTTCAATATATCGAATACAATATATAGATTGGGAGACCTTATACCGAAGTGATAAGAACCTAACCTTTTTAGTGCTTTCTACAATATGGGAACCAATTCCCCCAAAGTTTTTCTTTGATATTAACAACTATTCGGAGGAAAAACTATGCTGCTAGAAGAGAAAAATCAAGACACATATTGAGTTTGAAGAGATCTAGCATGTTATGACCGATACTCTAACCGGATAAACAATCGATACAACACAACAATGATAATTTTATAAAGCATATCAGAAAGCCAAAATCATCATCTTGTTTGGAGTGTTTAATGATATGCAACCCCACATTCAAGATGCCAAAACATCCAAAGAAGCATGGGATAAATTGAGCATATTATATGAGGCCAAAAACAAGAATGTCATACTAAATTTACAGGTGGTCGATTACACACACTAAAGTTCAAGAAGAATGAGAAAATATAAGCTTTCTAAAGAAGAGTTGTAAAGTTGAGGGATTCACTTCTAGCCATGGGAGAAGCATTCACAGATGAAGCTCTTGTTCCCATTGTTTTGAGAGCTCTCCCTTCTTCTTACCACATTTTTTTAACAACACTAAACTTGTCAAATACGATAGTTAGTTTTGACAAAGCTGGTAAACCTACTGCAATAAGAGGAAGCCATGCATAACAAGGATGATGAAGAGGAGTAGACACTTTCTTCTCATCAAAAATAGAAAGGAAAAGGTAAAGGAAAACCTAATTCCTATCAAAATTCCTAACATTAAAATCAATATCAACATCAAGGGGACAAACAATAGAAGAAACAATGTCCAATCTATAAAAGAGGACATGAGTTGAAAGATTGTTGGTATAATACATACAAAAAGGTTCATCAAGTAATTTTGGACCTCAACACAAACAATCTCACAAGGGACATATGAACTATAATTAATGGAAGAAAAAGGGGCTGGAAGAAGACCCCATCAATAAGGAAATATTCTTTGAGAAAGAAGAACATTCGGATAATGAAGACTTATTGTACACTACTCATTCAAGTGAACCATCCATGTGATCTAGTGATGTCTCGTTATGTTGATTTGGGAGCCACTCGACACATGACCAGCCACAAAGACCGGTTTACTTCAATGAGGGGCACGCCTTCAAAAAATAATGTTTCGTTTTGGTGATGATTCTTGATATACAATCAAGGCATTGGGAACATTTCTCTACCCCTTGGTTCATGCGGTTGTAGACTATTACATGTCTTATATGTTCTGGGTTGACTAAAAATCTTCTTTTCATCAACTCCTATATCACAACTTAAAAATTGACTTTGATAGTCATTTTGGTAAGAAAAAGTGTTTAACTCGAGACAAATCACGAGGCTCAAAAATAGTTACAAAATCCTCCAATGTGGGATGCATGTTCTAGTTTGATTTTGTCAAAGGAGTGATCAGAAACTTGTGGCTAAGAACTCTACCTCAGAAAAATTGTGGCATCGAGAGACTTGTTCATGTTAGTTTCAAGTATCTTGAGACAATTCATCGACACAATATGGTATATGGTTTACCATCTCTTTAGAAGGATACAGACAAGTGTCCTCACTTCCTAGTAGGAAAACAACACAGAGCTTTGTTCCATAAGAGTACATATCGAGCTCATGGTAAGCTTGATCTAGTTCATACCAATCTTTATGGTCCGATGCAACCAAGTCATTATGTATTTTAGTACTTCATGCTTTGTGTTGATGACTATTCAAGAAAAATGTGGATTTTTTGTCTTCGCAAGAAAAGTGAAGCTTTTGAAACCTTCAAGAAGTTCAAAGTAGCTGTTGAGAATGAAACTGGTCATCACATTAGAACTCTCTCGCTTAGATCAAGGGGGAATTCACTAGTGATGAGTTCAAAGACTACCTACAAACTCATGGGATTCATCGACAAATGCCTCCTCCACACACACCGTAGTAGAATGGTGTTGTTGAGAGAAGAAATCATACTATCATGGAAATAATGCGATGCATGATCGATGACTTTGGAATTACAAAGACATTCAGGTAGAAGTAGCAAAAACAACAATGCATTTGTTTAATAGAGCACCCACAGTTTCTCTTAATGGAGTTACACCACAAGAAGCATGGTCAAAGCAGAAACCATCTATTGCACACCTTATAGTATTTGGGTGCAAAACAAGTATGCACATACCCAAGAAGAAAATAAATAAATTAGACATGAAGTCACAGAAACTCATCTTCATTGGGTACAATGAAGAAACTCTTGAGTACATATTGATGGATCCTAAGACTAGGAAAGTCTACACAAGTAGATATGTTGAGTTATTTGAGAAGAAGGAAGTAAAGTATCCTCCTCCATACTCACCTAATGTAGATTCTTCACCAACTATAAAAATGAAGATGATGTTCCCACAGATGATGAAAGTGATGATGGGGATGATGGTGATGATCTGATAGAACCGCAACCCATGGGAATAGTTCAATATATGCCCAAGTGGTGTACTAGCACATTAAGAGATACAAGAATGGATGCTCCACTAGATACATCCACCCCTAGACCACAGACTCATAGTAAAGCAAGAGAAGAAGTAAAATTTTCTTTGATGAGTAGATTTATTGAGTCTGATGAGCCCTCTACACGGTCAGGGATGCCCTACAAGTAAAAATCTTGGAAAATTCCATGGGTGAGAATATCAATCAGTAATGAAAAATAACACTTGGCAGCTTGTCAATCTTCCACCAGGGAAGAAACCCATTGGATGCAGATGGATATTCAAAACATAGTATAAAGAATATGGGACAGTGGGCAAGTACAAAGTGAGACTAGTAGCAAAGGGGTATGCACAAAAAGAAGGCATTGAATATGAGGAGACATTTTCTCCCACAGCTAAGATCAAAATGATCAGGATGATCTTTGCTCTAATCGCATAGTTTGTTTAGAAAGTCCATCGATGGATGTAAGAAGTGCCTTCCTAAATGGATATTTATAAAAAAAGTCTACATGACTCAACCTGAGGGATATGTAGTACCTGGTCAAGAAGAAAAGGTATGAAGACTCAAGAAATATCTATATGGCCTCAAACAGGTACCCCGAGCATGGTACATCAAAATTGATGAACATCTCATACAACATGGATTTGTTAGAAATCCATAAAATCCCAATCTTTACCTCAAAAAGCAAGGGGGGAGATGTGATTTTCATTTTCTATGTCGATGATCTGGTCATTAATGATAGTTTAGTGAGGATGATTGATGCAACGAAGAAAGATCTTAATCGATCATTTGACATGATATATCTCGAGCTAATGCACTATTGTCTTGGATTGGAAGTATGGTAGAAAGAGAATCACATTTTTGTTTCTCAAATGAAATATACCAAGAAAATTCTCAAGAAATTTAGGATGATGGATTACACACCAATTGCTACACCTATGGAGAATAGATTGCAGTTATCTCGTTCATATCCATCTCTTAAGGTAAATGCCACTCTCTATCGGAAGTTGATTGGGAGTCTCATTTACCTAACTTACACTAGACTAGATATCAGCTTTGCAGTAAGCTATCTATCCAAGTTCATGTAGGAACCCAAAGTTTGTCATTAGAAAGTAGTAAGGTGCATCTTGAGATATCTCAAAGGATCAGTGGATCTTGGTCTAGAATACAAGAAGAATGACAAATTCTTCTTGTTAGGATATTCAGATTCAGATCATGCAGGCAATATTGATGACAAAAATGCACTTCAGGATTTGTAATCTTTATGAGATCTAGACCAATATCATGGGGAAACAAGAAACAACACTTTGTTTCTCATTCTTCCATAGAAGTTGAGTATCATTCTATAGGAGAAGCTATCTGTGAAGCGATATGGCTACGTCGCATACTCGAAGGACTTGGAATACCATAGGAAAACCAACCACCATGTATGTTGATAATGAAGGTGTTCTCAAACTTGTTCGTAATCTAGTTTTTCATGAAAGAACAAAACACATTGAGGTACATGTACATTTCATATGTGAGCATGTCTTGAAGCACAATATACAACTTCAGTTCTATCCAACAGTTGAACAAAGAGAAGATATCTTCATGAAGTCACTTGCACGTGACAAGTTTGATTTGTTTAGAGAGTTCCTCTCCTCATCCCTTAAGAAAATGAAAAATTAAGGGGGGGAATGTTAGGATAATTAATTATACATTGTATAATTAATTATTTAACTATTGTTATTAATTAATTATTGTTATATAGTTTTATAACATTATTACATTATATTAATTAGTTGTATAATGTTATATGGTTTTATTAACCATATTTGTCTTATTATATTCATAGGTATAATTGTTATGTTGTTATAACAATTATGTCATTATTCATTTGTGCTTCCTAGATGTATTTTGGAAGCTACTGTATTTTAGTTTGTTGTTGCATAGTTGTAACTCCATATTTGTTTGTATCCAGGATATCCAATATGTATAAATATTGTAGCCTGCACTATTGTAAGGGATTGATTTCACATTAATAAAATATACATGCTTCCATCCCTATTTGTGAAACTACAATGATTTCACAACTAAAATAGGAGGATATATGTCTCTTTATTGATCCCATCGATTCTTGGACCATGTATGGATCTAAGATGAAGGTATTATTAGAACCCCTTGCCAAAGAACATATAATGGACCAAGTGGTCTCAGGCTTTGAGGCTTCCCACACTATGATCACCAGAGAAGAGGAATCATATATGGAGGAGGGTAATCTTTAAAGTAGTGGTCATCCAGCCAAACTTCCCTTGGGATATCCCTTCGGGAACTTTGATTCCACTAGTTTGGGTACTTACGTCATTTTTGATGAGGACTCCATGATTCCAAAGGTGGTAAAAGGAAAGGATAAAAGAGAAGGGAATCCCATCAGAGTTTCTTAGATATGGACCCTACATTTTGATGGAGCTAAAAGTAAAAATGGCTTAGGAGCTGGAGTATGCTTGTTATCCCCAAGCGGAAAGAAGATACTCTAGGATTTCCACTTCCAGTTCTCCTATACCAGTAATAAAGAAGAGTATGATGCCTTAGTACATGGCTTGGCCATGAAATGAAAGGAAGGAGTCAAACTGTTGAGAGTCTTTGGTGACTTAGAATTGGTGGTGACATAGTTAAGGAATACTTCCACCACAAAAAACCCAAGAATGAGTTCTATCAACATAAAGTGTGGGATCTCATCGAATATTTTAAATCCTTTAATATCAAGGATATTCCCTAAGGCCAAAATATAGAAGCTGATAGGATGGCCTTAATCAGGTCACAATTAAACCCTTCTATACTTGATAAAATTGATCACTAGAAAGTTTTTAATAATGAATGGAAAATTATACACTCCCTCAAAAAATATGACCAGTTTTGCAAACAAAATCCAACCTAAGATCAAAGAAGCACATGGAGACTAGATTATTCAATTAAGGATAAACAAACTTCTGAAAGGGTTAATAACCCTATAAATTCTTTTTGATTTGAATGATGCTAGTACAGATCGAAGGAATTTTGCAGTGATAAAGGAGGATTATGTCAAGCTACAAGTGACTAAAGAGAGAAAGCTGAAAGTTAGGAGATTATTTACTCAAAGAGAAAGGGAAAGACTCGTGGCTCTATGCCATAAGTATGATAAGGTGATGGCTTAGATGTATGATGACCTGCATGGTTACAACAAGGATATCATCCAAAACACCATCGAACTTGAAGAAGGAGCTAAGATCATGCACCAAAAACAAAGGCACGTGAACCCAAAAATAGAATCCCTCATGGTTGAGGAACTAAGAAAACTCTTAGAGGCCCACATAATCTTTCCTATCAAGCACACAACATGGGTCTCTAACTTAGTCCCAGTAAGGAAGAAAATGGTGAAATTTGGCTCTGTGTAGATTTCAGAGACCTAAATAGAGCATCCCTAAAGGATCACTACCCCTTACCTTCCATGGAGCAAATATTATAGACAATTGTTGGCTTAGAAAGGTTGTCTCTACTAGATGGTTTTTCAAGGTTATAACCAGATATGGCTTGTGGAAAGGGACCAACATAAGACCACTTTCATGACAAAATGAGGAACTTTTGCATACGTAAAAATGCTATTTGGACTCAAAAACACTGGAGCTATTTTCCAAAGATCCATGGACTCCATGTTTGGAGAGCTGATCAATAAGGTGATTCTCATATACCATGATGATCTCATGGTATTTACCAAGATGGTGGAGGGGCATTTTGACACCTTGGAAGCTGTATTCAATAAATTCCAAGAATTTGGGATCTCTCCAAACCCAAGGAAATGTGTTTTGGAGTACCCCAAGGAAAACTCCTGGGACACATTGTTTCAAAGGAAGGGATCTCTATTAACCCAGAAAGGGTTGAAGCCATTATGGGATTGACCATACTAGCCAATAATAAAGTGGTCTAATATTTCTTAGGAAAGATTAGTTTTGTTAATAAGTTCATTTCAGAATTTCTTTGGGACAATACACATGATAACACTTATGCTCAAGAAGGACCTTAACTTCAAATGGATCATGAACATCGTCAAGATATTGAGATAATTAAAGGGGCTATCGCATTTGCCCAAGTATTGCACAACCCCAACTTCTCAAAATATTTCATCATGTATGTATACGAGGATAAACATAGTGTGACATTTGTGTTAACACAGAAGGGAGAGTCTTAAGGAGAAGAACATCTAATCACCTTCTTCTCAAAACTCTCAATTACTATGAAACAAGGTATAACTTTATAGAAAGACAAGCTTATGCTATAGTTAAGGGTCTGAAGAAATTCAGGCACCTTGTCACTCATAGTAGAATCTAGGTCATGGTGGCTCACTCTAGCATTAAA
Source organism: Taxus wallichiana var. yunnanensis (assembly GCA_018340775.1). Classification (NCBI taxonomy): domain Eukaryota; kingdom Viridiplantae; phylum Streptophyta; class Pinopsida; order Cupressales; family Taxaceae; genus Taxus; species Taxus wallichiana. Next base: position 686,285,294 of record CM031239.1, read on the forward strand.
GAATATATAATGGAGGGTGAGATAACCGATAAAAGAGCTAACTAGATCACTAAGATCCTCGAATATGACATTGAGGTAAAACCTACCAAGATAGTACGGGAAGTGGCCTATGTCAATATTTAACTCAAGACCACATGCCCCGATTAATGAAGAGCCTAAAGAGATCTTCTATATCCAAGAAAGTGACTCGGGTAGTTGGGTCTCGAGATAGGATCCACTTCATGCAGATAGGGAGATACCTAAATCATCTTCCCTTAAAAAAGAGGAGGTACTATAGGCAACAAGGATCCCATTTCACCATGATTGATGATGTCCTTTTTAAAAGGAACTTTAATGGAATCCTACTAAGGTGCCTAGAGAATGAAGAAGATGAAAGAGTCTTACACGAGTTACACCATGAGAGCTCAGGGGGCCATTTTTCTTCCCAAACCACAACCATAAAAATCTTGCAAGCAAGATACTTTGGTTGAGCCTATTATTACGACAATCAAGTATAGACAAACAAATGCAAAGTTTGTAAATTTTATATGGGTTTTCGGAGGAATTCGGAACTCCCTCTTAATCCCATTCTAATAGAGGAATCACTTACGTAATGGTGTCTTGAATTCATCATAATGGTCAACCCGACTTCTAGTACTGAGACATAAATGGATCCTTACCGCAACCGATTATCTCACACGATGGGTGGAGGCGGCCCACCGAAAGAGGCCATAGAGAATGTGATCCTGGGACTCCTACATGATATCACTACCCACTTTGGACCCCCCACACTATTATATCTAATAATGTGAAGGCCTTTTTGGGAGCCAAGGTATCCGATTTCACTGTAAAGCATGGAATCTTTCTAAAAACATCCTCCAACTATTACCCACAAGGAAATGGTTTGGCATAGTCCACTAACAAAAACTTGATCAGGCTCATAAAAAGAATGGGGAGTGAGCATATGTTATGTTTATGGAGCCTATTTTCATGTTAGAGTGTGGTACACCTTCATGTGTTACACTCGGGTATTTTTGGTGGTCCCGCTGCGGTGGTAGTGGAGGTCGGGGTTCGGGGGTGAAGCCCCGAAGCAAATTTTCATGGGTGGTTTATTAACCCATGGGTAATGGGTAACCGTTATGGGCTATTTGGCCCATGGTTTTGAGTACCCATTGTTTTGATACCCACATGGTTTTTTCCCATGGTTTTGATACCCACAGTTTTGTATCAAACTGCTTAAGAAATTGTCTATTTATATGGTGTTATGCATATGATATTAAAACAAGCAAATGTATTGCATATGTGTTTTGAATTCGGGTGTGAATTCTGTAGAGTTTGTTGAGCATAGCTCTAAATGGATCTAGGTATTGTATTAAGAGAGTGGAGGCTTGTAATAAAATATGAGCAAGTGATTCTTAGTGGACGTAGCCCAAATTGGGTGAACCACATTAAATCTTGTCTCTCTGTGTTGTGTTATTTATTCTACACTTTTATTTGAGATCTGTAATATTTTCTGCATATTAGTTTCTATTGTTACGATTCTGTAAGGGATTATTCCGCATATTTTATCTCTTATTTCCTAACAATTGGTATCAGAGCCTGGTTTGGTTTGTTGAAGTGTTGAATGTAGGGAAAGTTTTATCTTGAGTGGGAGCTATGGCAGATGATGGAAGATCTAGGGTTGATAAATTCAACGGGCAGAATTTCAGTCTTTGGAAGATGCGAGATGGAAGATTACCTTTATCGAAGGATCTTTATACTCCGTTATCTGAGAAGGTGAACAAACCCTCGAGTATGACAAATGCGGAATGGGATTTGTTGGATCGAAGGCAACTGGAATGATCCGGTTGTGTCTTGCATCTTCGGTATTATTTAATGTTTCAAAGGAAAAGACTACAAAAGATATAATGGATGCATTAGGGAAGTTGTATGAAAAACCCTCTGCCTCTAACAAGATATTTTTAATGAAAAAGTTGTTTAATATGAAGATGTCTGAGAATAGTTCAGTAGCAGATCATTTAAATGATTTCAATATGGTTGTGAATATGCTAGCTTCGGTTACAATATAATTTGATGAAGAAGTTAGGGCTTTATTAATTTTGTGCTCTTTACCTAAAAGTTGGAATAGCCTGGTAATGGCGGTAAGCAACTCGGTTCAGCTAACTCGAAGTTGAAGTTTGAGGATGTTGTAGGGGTGATTCTAAGTGAGGAAATGTGAAGAAAAAGCTCCGGGGAATCTTCTACTTCAGGGAATGCTTTGACAGTGGAAACTAGAGGGAGACAGAAGAATAGAGGAAACCATGGAAAATCGAAAGATCGGGCAAGGTCAAAATCCAAGAGCAAGATTGTATGTTGGAACTATGGAAAGTCTGGGCATGCAAAGAAGGATTGTTGGGAGCTTCGAGATAAGAAGAAACAACATGAAGAAAACAAGGAGGCAAATGTGGCATCGGGTAATGTATGTCAGGATGCTTTGATTCTTTCTTTGCATAATATTAATGAATCTTGGGTTTTAGATTCAGGGGCTTCTTTTCATGCTACTCCACATAGGCATTATTTTGTTGATTATGTTCAAGGGGATTTTGGGCATGTTTTTCTTGGTGATGATGAGCCTTGCAGTATAGTTGGAAAAGGTTCTGTTTAGGTTAAGATGCAGAATGGGAATACATGGCTATTGAAGGATGTCAGACATGTGCCTACATTAAGGAGAAATTTGATATCGGTGGGGTAATTGGGAAGTGATGGTTGTACTGTGATATTTACAGCTGACTCTTGGAAGGTCACCAAGGGTGCTCTTGTGGTGGCAAGAGGTAAGAAGGTTGGAACCTTGTATTTAACCACTGATAGTACTAATGATTGTAATCTTGTGGCTTTAGATGCAGATACAACATTATGGCACTATAGGCTTGGTCATATGAGCCATAAGGGCATGGACATCATAAAGAAGAATTTTCCTAGATATACAGAAACAAGTTTGGATTTTTGTGAGAACTGCATATATGGGAAATAAAGTGAGTAAGGTTTCTAAAGGTTGGACCTATGAAGAAAGAAAGTAAGTTAGAGCTGGTACATTCTGATGTGTGGGGGCTGGCTCAGGTATCATCTCTTGGGGGTTCAAGTTATTATGTTACTTTTATTGATGATGCAACAAGGAAAGTTTGGGTTTATTGTATTAGAAACAAATATGATGTATTTGATACTTTTGTTAAATGGAAAGCCTTGGTAGAGAATGAAACAGGCCTTAAGTTAAAATGTCTCAGGTCAGATAATGGAGGGGAGTATTGCAACAATAATGAATTTGATGATTATTGTTCTAAGAATGGAATCCATAGGCAAAAAGATGGTTCCAGGAACCCCGTAGTAGAATGGGGTGTCAGAAAGGATGAACAGAACAATAATGGAACGTGTTAGGAGCATGAGGATACATGCAGGACTGCCTCTTTATTTTTGGGCAGAAGCGGTGAGCATAGTTGTGTACTTGATAAATAGAGGACCCTCAAGTGCCTTGGATGGAGGCATACCTGAGGAGGCTTGGTATGGTAAGAAAGTCGATTACTCATTTCTTAGAGTCTTTGGATGTGAGGTGTTTGTTCATATTGACAAGGATGATAGGACCAAGCTAGAGGCTAAATCAGAAAAATGCACTTTTATTGGTTATGGTGGTGATGACTTTGGATTTAAATGTTGGAGTATTAAAGACAAGAAAATCATTCGGTCTAGGGATGTGGTCTTTAATGAGAAAGTCATGTATAAGCAAGCGATTGATTGGGAAAACAGGAAGAATCCAAGAAAGAATATGCAGTGGTAGAGGATCTTCCGGATGGGAAAGTGACCCATGAATCAGTTCAGGAACCTACTCAACAGGAACCCCAAACTCCTACAGTGAGGAGGTCTTCTAGGGTAAGAAAAGAACCTGAACATTTTTCTCCTTCTCTTTATTATTTATTACTCATTGATAGTGGAGAGCCAGAGAGATTTGATGAAGCAATGTAGGTAGATGCCAGTAAGAAGTGGGAGCAAGCCATGGATGAGGAGCATAAGTCTCTCATGGAGAACCAGACTTGGGATTTGGTGAAGCTACGAGGAAGGAAAAAGAGCATTGTAGAACAAGTGGGTGTACTAGAGTTAAAGATGAAGAAGGAGGAAAGAAAAGATATAAGGCCGGTTGGTGGTCAAGGGGTTTACACGAAACAAGGTATAGATTTTGATGAGATCTTTTCTCCTGTAGTAAAAATGACTTCTATTAGAACTATTCTTGGAATAGTGGCAGCAGAAGACTTGCACTTAGAACAGTTAGATGTAAAGACTACATTTCTCCATGGTGATTTGGAGGAGGAGCTATATATGCAGCAAGCCAGAAGGATATGAAGTCAAAGGTAAAGAGGAGATGGTGTGCAAACTGAAGAAGAGCTTGTATGGCCTGAAACAAGCTCCACGTCAATGGTATAAGAAGTTTGATAGCTTCATGATGGAGCAAGGTTATATTAGATGTCATTCTGACCATTGCGTGTATACAAAGAAATTTGAGGATGGAAGTTATATTATCTTGTGTTTGTATGTTGATGACATGTTGGTTGTAGGTAAAAACATGCAGGAAATAAAAGTACTCAAGAAACAACTAAGTGAATCCTTTGATATGAAGGATTTGGGGCTGCAGAAAAATCCTTGGTATGAGGATAACTCGGGATAGGAAGGAATGAAAGCTGACTTTATCTCAGGAAGAGTACATTAAGAAGGTATTGGATAGGTTTAACATGCAGGATGCTAAACCGGTTGGGACTCCTTTGGCAGGCCATTTTAAGTTATCAAAGGAGCAATGTCCCAAGACAGAGCAAGAAAGAAACCATATGTCCAAGGTACCTTACTCATCAGCGGTTGGTAGTTTGATGTATGTTATGGTATGCACTAGGCTTGATATTGCCCATGCAGTAGGAGTTGTGAGTAGATTTATGAGTGATCTAGGTAAAGAGCATTGGCAAGAAATAAAGTGGATCCTTCGGTATTTGAGAGGACCATGGGGACAGTTTTATGCTACAGTGGATCAGACACCACTTTACGTGGTTATGTAGATTCAGACATGGTGGAGATGTAGATAGAGTAGGAGGAGCATGAAAGGTTATATTTACACTTTGTAGGTGGGATGAGTAGTAAGTTGGATTTCATGACTACGAAGTGGTGGCTTTATCGACCACGAGAGGTGAGTATGTTGCTTGCCACGAGAGGAAAGCAAAGAGATGATTTGGTTCAACAATTGCTTGAGGAGTTGGGGCATAAGCAGGAGGAATGTAAGCTGCATAGTGATAGTCAGAATTTATACACCTAGCTAAGAACTCTGCTTTCCACTCCAGGATGAAGCATATACAGTTGAGATATCACTTCATTAGGACAACTTTGGAGGAAGATAAGTTGAAGTTGGAGAAGATTCATACAGTCAGAATCCTACAGACATGATGACCAAGGTGGTCTGAGGATAAACTAAAGCTATGTTCAGCTTTGGTTGGCCTTCGCGGATGATAGTGAAGGGTTGAGAAGCTTGCTCAGTGGAAATCAGTCTCCAAGTGGGAGATTGTTATGTTTATGGAGCCTATTTTCATGTTAAAGTGTGGTACACCTTCTATGTGTTACACTCGGGTATTTTACGGTGGTCCCAGCTCACCGGTGGCGAGTCAAGGGGTTTAGGGGGGTGAAGCCCCCAAAGCAAATTTTCATGGGTGGTTTATTAACCCATGGGTAATGGGTAACCGTTATGGGCTATTTTTGGGCCCATGGTTTTTCGGTACCCATTGTTTTGATACCCAGTTTTTGCCCATGGTTTTGATACCCATGGTTTTGATTTTGCCCATGGTCTATTTATATGGTGTTTGTATGATAGAAAAACAAGCAAATGTTTGTATGTTTTGAATTCTGAATTCTTAGAATTGTCTATTTATATGGTCTTATGCATATGATAGCAAGTGATTCTTAGTGGGCGTAGCCCAAAGCAAATGTATTGTCTCTCAGATGTGTTTTGAATTGGGTGTGATAATTGCATATTAGAGTTTGTTGAGCATAGCTCCAAACGGATCAGGTATTGTATTGAGAGAGTGGAGGCTTGTAATAAAATATAAGCAAGTGATTCTTGGTGGACGTAGCCCAAATTGGGTGAACCACGTTAAATCTTAAATCTCTGTGTTGTGTTATTTATTACGCACTTTTAATTGGTTCATTATTATATTCTATGATTTTAAAATGGGAAGTGAGGGATACCAATCCTTGAAATCATGGGAAGTTTGACACCTTATGGATGGGACCCTTCAAAATCAGCATGTGCAAGTAACACAATGCAAAATTTTGGAGCTTTAAAAAAGTGAGGGATACCAATCCTGAAATCATGGGAAGGTACTACTTGGATGGGCTTCAAAATTGCAGTAAATGAGATTCAACTTTTCATGCAAGTCTCTTCCTTAAATACTATATCATATGTATAGTTTTGATTTTCCTTTCTTTTTTGCTTCATTTGTTTTTTCCTTTTAACAAGTGTCTTGAACATGTGTCCCTCACGGATCCCCTTACCCCTTTTTGAAAATTTGGAAGGAGTGTACTTTCCTAATTTTCCCTAAAATTAATGATCTAACAACTTCCTAGGACACTTAAGAGAAAAATATTTAGAATTGATACAAAATCTCTCAAAAAGATCAAAGTACAGTTCTTAGAGTCATATCAATTAAAAAGGGGCCATTATGTGAAGTGACTCTATGTACATGCGAGCCATTACTCTCCAAGTTAGGGTGGCTATTTAAGATATCTGGGAGCATCCAAGGCCCATTTCAAACACTAGAGTCTTCTAAATTGGTCACCAAACATTGAAGTAAAAGAATCAGAGCCTTTTCTTAGTTCCTAAAAAATTCCATAACTTCTAGCTCCGCACCACTAGTAAAGTCTTACGCAGGACAACCCATACCCCAGGATCTCTTCAAGGAAAGTTAAGATTCCCTAATGGGGGGTCTCGATCCAGTGACCCTTATGTGGTTTCTAACTTCTGACGACATCTTTGACCCTATTCTCAATAAGAAACCAAAACCTCTAAGAGAGAAAACCTTCACTAGGTTTTTTAACCTAGGAAATTCCAAATCTTTTGGCTTAAGAATTTGGAGCACAAAACTCACCCAATATATGGTGCCTCTCATGCACCTTTACCTAGATCTCATACAAATGTGTGTGAGTTGTTTCAATTATGACACCAACACCATCCACGAAGGAACATAACGGTGGCAATTTTGTATCAAGCTATCAAGGACATGCTGGTTTTAACCTACAACCCATCGGCTAATTTCTATGATATGGCCAAACTCCAAAGCGTCTAGGCTCAGTTCCAGAACAAATATTCAATCCTAAATAGGGAGTTAAGTTAGATAGATTTAATCAGTTCAGAACCGTAGGACTCCCCATTCCCTTGAAGTTACTTTTGGCAGATTCTCAGGATGCCTTCTAAATGCTGACGTTTATTTTTGGCCAAGATTCAGATAGGAATGCCTAGGATTGGTAGATGATGGCCTTGTTCAGAATGTGGTCTATAAAGAAAGAGTAGGTGTACCGCTTTGACTTCACCGAATTCATTGCGGAATATATCATTGAACAACTCATTGAGTTCTTGGTAAACTCCACCTTAAGGTATTCTTCATATTTCTTCCGCCTTATCCTGTATCATAATGCCTAGTACTTTAGTCAGCCTATGAATCTAAATCTATAGGATGTGGAGGTTGATCCCCAAAAGATCATTCTAGTGTCTTCTTGGACTCATATAATTTCTTGCTCATCAGATGTATATGAATTTTTTAATTATTTTGTGGAGCCCCTCTTACTTGAACTTAACCCTAAAGGGGTCAACAACAAAATGAATAACTCTATGCAATCCATCCTCTCGAACCCTTACACTCTTGTCATTATTAATTCACAGAGGTACATTCTATGATTTAGTTACATGGTTTCTAGAGATGAAACCTTTATGCTCTCAAGGGTCCTCACAACATGGGTGGTAGGTCTTGAGATAGTCAGGCAACTAGTACTCCTAGATATTGAGTTCAAATTCGGTCAAAAAAAAATAAGGTGGTTTTTTATCCCCCCTTGAGAAAGGGAGGAATCATTGTAATAAAGAGGAAGGCAAATCATAGCCTCACAAATAAATTGGCCTCCTATGGGTTCACCTTAATTCAAGACTAGTGGAGATATGACCTAGACATGAAAATGGTTGTGAATCTAGTTCGTAACAAGGTTCCAGACTCCTGCAAGCACGAGTCTAGGGAATTTTTTGAAGCAAGGTGGTCCCCTTGGAGAGTCACCTGACATATTCATTGAGCTTAGTGACATACCAATTCTAGACTAGGAGTCATTCCACCTAGTTAAGCATAGGTATGACCCCACCCTAACCATGACAAAAGATGTCGAACAACCCTGTGTAATAAAGATTGAAGTGTAGATAAAATTGAAGCCTATTAGAAGTATAGGTAGGAGATTAGCTAGACCACCCTCAATTTTGAGGCCGTATCTAGTGATGAGACATGGGAGGAGTTTTCAAATGTAGATCATGGGTTTGACACAAAAATAAAGGATATGGTAATAATCATCTCGAGAATGGCCATGTGGTCGACCTTAAAATCCTCTAGTCCCTCCCAATAGTAATTTTAAGTTCTACCTCCACCCTCTATTTCTCGGCAAGGGCTTGCAGTTTAGGTGCTAACTCTACGGTCTATATTATTTTCCTAGTGTGAGGAACCTATGGAGGGATTGACATTGAGCCCCCATGCAAAAAGTTAAAGAAGACCGTGGATCCTACTCCTCCCCTTCTACCACCTCATGGAGCTTGATTTTAATCTCCTCCTCCGCCACCATTTTCCCATTTTGGAGGTATCCTCTTGTTGGTCACCCCACCACAGAATCCTCCTCCGCTCAGAGCCCCCTCAATGCCTCAAATTCCCTCTACCATCCCAAATTTCTCCCCCTGTATGCTGACAGACCCTTCTTCGGCTCTGGTAACTTCAATGCCTCAGCCATAGGTCACAATTCCTTATGGTCTACCCCTAGGTTCCCATTCACGGGTGGGGTTGTCCCCTCTCCCTCCGAATTTTTGAGTCAAGCTAAATCTACCAAGGCCATCTGAGATAGCATAATAAGATAGAAATGTCAGAAGGAGAAACAAAGTAGATACGGTAATTCTATGACCATCAACAAAGCTCCTTGACTATCGTGTGAATTTTCCCTCAAGTATCCAAACCTCGTAGAGAGCATATGCAACCCGATGAATACTATATCATTGCTATCGCGGTCAACATCTCGAGTTCTAGCCTCAAGATAAGGTAGATTTGATGAAAAAAACTATGGCAAGTAGTCACAATAGACTACATTAAGCTCAACAACTAGTTGAGAAAGGCATAATCAAGTCTCCGCATGACATAAGTCACTGTGGCCAACTAACAAGCCAAGCTAAAGGGAAAGGGAAAAGAGATAGAACAAATCTATAAGGAATTCAAGGAATCTCCATCACAAGAAGCCCTTATGGCTTCTCGAGTTTAAGCTAAGACGCTAACAACCAAAATCGCCACATTTGAGACTTCATCCAATTCACTCTTACGGAGAAAGGAGCCCTTCAAATGGAGGTTGACTCAATAAAGGTGGAGGTGGCTACACTCTAGGCTAATTTTCTCATCATTGAGGTGGAAAATGGAAGCCTCTAAATGAGGTTGAAATCATTTGAGGATGCAGTCAAGGATTTGACCCGTAAATTAGGCCAACCCCAGAAAGGGGGAATTGTAATATTAGTGCAAGAGTTGTATACTTCTTCCTATGACCAAATTACCACCACGACGACATATTTATCCCCCACACTTGGATTTATATATGATGCACAAGGATTGTGCTCAAATGTGGAGACCACAACCTCCACCATTAGCAACGCAATATCTGCCAAGGTCCCTAAATCATTATTATTGATTCAAAAACTTTACGATGCTTTCGACTTAGCCTGCAAGGGGCAAGAATCATTGACAGACAGATGATCACTGCAAAGATCAACAAGATTCTGTGCTGCAATAAAGCCTCTATGAAATGCCATAATATCTTGATATAGCTCAAACAGGGGATAAAAGAGTGGAAGAAGAGCATCAATGAATTATTCTATTTAGGCTTCTCCCCCTTCCCTAATCACTCTACAAACCTATCAAAGGACCAAATTCAACAGTTCTTGACCACTAAATGACAAGATAAGAATATATTTTAGTCTTTAAAAGAGAGTAGTGTCATTGAGTTGGAAGCCATTTTGAACCCCATCATGCAGTTGGAGTTCTACTTGCACGTAGTAGTCTAAAGTCTCCAAATTTTTTCTCTTAAGGAGATAATAAAGCTAGACCAAACTTTCTAGGCCTTGTAAAGAAGGACCTATCATACATAGGTAAAATGGCTCAGATATAGGACTGCTTTACAACAGCTTTGAGTGGCATTTTGTGAGCCACATTTTGATATTTGAGTCTAAAGGATTGTTAGATCCTTCCATGGCTAACATGAAGTCCCTAGATGAGTCACCATAATTGTAGAGTTCTTTTTTATAAGACTCTTTAACGACCACCGTTATTTTTCACTCCAACCTTAGTTTCTTTTGTTAACTTGAGCCTAAAATCAACTAAGTATGAAGTTGAATGCAAAAGGTTTCCATCCATCCCTTTGGCACACTTGGGGCATGAAGCGAGAGGAGGAATGTTCTCAAACTTGTGCCACATCACCTACATGTCCCATAAATGATAAAGTTTCCTTGGTAGGTTAAAAATTCAAAAACATAGTAGAGACACACATGGTCTCCACATGTCACTTGAGCACAATTTCAAATAGATATGAAGAAGAAAGGCTCCCAGACAAGTGCGTGTCCTCCATGTGTCTCTTAGGCGTAGTTTAGAAGACAAAGTCCTAGAGAAGAAGCCCAAACAAGTGTGCTACCTCCACGTGGAAAAAAATAATCATCAATGACTGAAGGAGCGCAAGTTGAATGGATTAAAGACAATTGGAAATATCACCAACAGGAAGTTGAGATATTGACCCAAAAATGAAAGATCTTGTAAGAAAATTGAATGCTATTGGTGGAAGGTTTGATTCCAGACATTGAAGCAAGAGCCAAGAAGATCTATAAAGGAATGTTCCAATCCAGGAGCAAAGAGGAAAAATTTTAGAAAAGAAAATAGACTTGAGTTGCGAAAGGGATTGTAGGCTTAGTTATTGTATTGGCTAGCCTCAACAAGACTCTGTTATAAAAGGAAGTCGTAATCTATGCCGTATCGACCTTATGTATTATTTTCTCCATGGATAAAGAGTTCTTGTTCTGTGCATCTTAGATTTCAATATTTTGTGTCTTTCTTCTTTCACTGCTAGTAGTTTTAGATAAATTTAAATATATATCGTGGTATACACCCTTGGGTTTTCTTTATGTATATATTATCTGCATATTGTTATGTTTTACACTTTTTTGACCTATGATAATATAAGATACTTCTAAAAATAGTAGATCATGCTAAAATGATCTTTAAACTATTTTAAGTAGTTTTCCAAGATCCATCTCTGTGTCTTTTAAGATCTATTTTGGCGTATCACCTTAGTTAATTTTGAATTTTATTTCAGTTTTCCTCTAACCTTACCTCACACCATAGAGAAGAGACAACTTCTTTAAAATATGGAGGTTATCTTAGGGCACATGTCCCACTTCCCTAAGGTATCCCATGACTCTAATGGTTCATCTGCAAAGATAATCATCAACAGTTTTCAACTATTTCTTCTTCTAAACATACATATTTCATAAGTCCACTCCTATGGCCATACTCACTCCTCTATTGGGCATTTTATTTTATAATCATATCCAATCTATGCACAAAGTCCTCCTTTGAAGCCATACTCATCTTCCCATTTGGGCATTACATTTGTTATATCAAGTCCACTTTTATGGCCATATTAGTGCCCATCCTTTGGGCACTATTAGTTTTTCATCAAAGTCCACCTTTGTGACCATGCTTATCCCCTCTTGGGGCATACCTTTTCTTTTTCCTTTGTGGCCATACCTTTCGGTAGTTGGGGCATATTTTGACTTTTCCTTTTTTTACCTTCACAGTCATACTTTCTCCCTTTAGAGCAATTTGTTTCATTACTCACTTTTTCATTTCACCTTCTCGGCCTTTTTCTATGTCTCATAAAGAACCATATCATTCATCCTTGACCCTAGAGGATGCATACCTTTTCACTCAATTCCTCATGTATGAAGTATTTTGCATACTTTTCACATATAGTTGCACATATTTTGATGACTTTCCCATGACCCATTGGTCATCCCGGCTTGCATCCATATTGAAGTGATCTTCACCCACTCACTGGTCCATAGAATGTTTTTGTTCATTTCTGTTGAGACCTTAATTATCCCTTATCGATGTGATATTGGAGTCATCGCCATAGTTTTTCATCCATATTGTGATCCTTTTTTCTAGGGGCATGTTGCCTTGGTTATGATTTAACCTATCTCTTCATCATCCACTCACCCTTCATCATCTACCTTTTTAAACATGTCATCAATTTTCCCTTGGCATCATCGATCCCCCGTTTGAGGGGGATCTCATCATCAATCCTTTTTTTTTAATCTTATGGCTTGCTATCATAAATCACTCAACAAAAAGGGGTAAAATGTAGACACCTAAATTTAGTATCTATACCTTTGATTGCTTGCATGCGCATATTTAATCATTTATTCAATCATCACATCTTATCAAATGCCCATCCCAATGGTTATTAATTAATTAATCATTTTTAATATTTCACATGCCCAATTATCCCATCCACATTAATCCTTATTAATTAATTAATTTATATTAATTAATTAATCATTTAGATCCTCATGGCCCTAATCAACCTTCTAATTAGGATGCTTTTATCCTACCCATAAATCCCTATGCTTTTTCTACCCAATCCTATCTTCTAACTACCTTGGATTTATCCCCAAGTAACCTAATCCTGCTCATATGCTTTAAAGCACTCACCCAAGCCTTAAAAGAAAACAAAATCCCACCTTAAATAAAAAATCATGCCCATTGGGGAAAATTTCCCGTAGTCGGCGACGATCCAACCTAGTGACCATCGACCCTCTTTAAAAAGAGTGTTTTCTTTCCATTATGAGGGGGAGGCAATCAAAAATCAATCAATCAAACCAAAAATTAGATGCATGTAACCTCTCTTGTGCTTGAACAGTTTTGAGACATCCACAAACCTCTTGGACATCCTTCGAACTTGCTTGTATCACTCACAATCATCGGTTGTGAGATCTTCTTATCATTATCACATTATCTTAATCATATTATTGTATATGCTTCACTTCTAACATCTTGCAGGTATAAAGCAATTTCAGATATACTCAACAACCTTCTCCCATAACTCTTTTTCTTGTAGGTTTCCATTTTCATCCTTTCATCCCCAAATTTACATTTTTTGGTATAGTCATCACCGATCCTCCCTAGTCACCATCGACTGTGGGGTTCGTCTATCGAGAAAATATTTTGAATCCCATTTTAAGTCATTTATCCTAGTTTTCTACTTCTAGTTCACTCTTGCAGACCCCTTTTTACAACAACTACCAGGCCTCATCAACTTCATATCACTCTTAGATGTTGCAGGTCTACATATCTCATCTACAACTTCATATCCATCCTCCCAGGTCACCGTCAACATGCGTGTGCATAGTCTGGGTCACCGTTGACCCATACCAAGTAACATATACTTTTCATTTATCATCATCTAAATATCTTTCAACCAATTTATACCATTTTTCACATTTAGTGATAGATCTGTTTCTGCATGCTTTTTTATTTTACATCCTTTTGTCTAACAAACGGGTGACATCCACCAAGGAAGTTAACACATCTCGGAGTGCGCTTTGTTAGGAAGCCCCACCCCTATCTATCTATCAAATCCCATTTTAGTCTTACTTGCAAGTTTGAAAACAACAACAATTCAACATTCAAGTGCTCGTATCAAGCATCAAGTATCTAAGGTAACATAAACCCTCTATCATTTCTAAGTTGCTAGTTTCTTTAGTAGCTAGTGCATTAATTTGATTAACGAATGATAAACTTGGACAAAATTTGCACAGAGAATATCATCCCATTACTAGAAGAATGGATATGAGAGAAGGTACCTCACGTTAAAGTTGAGCATGAGAGGTAGATACTTCACACAAATATACTACTTTAGAATCATCAATTTGACAAGGAGATTAAACTTTATGCAAAGAATTGACGGGTGGTTGGTACACAACATTCGATAGATACAGGCATGAAGGAGAATGTGTTGACTCGAATGCATGGGAGAATATGGGTAGACCAACATTGCGGTCATATTCAAATATGCTACATATGAAGAACAAAACTAGGGCTATGCCTATTAGGGTATTGAAGGATGCATCCATTACTATTTAGGAGCTACGTTTACTAAAGACTTTGAGGTATTAGAGCTCGCAGAAGCAGAAAAATTTACATAATTACTTGGACGGTCCTGGTGTTATGTGAAAAATGTTGATCCAAAATTTAATAAGAGATACATTAGCTTTGAGAAAAAATATGAGTGTGTGATCATACCCCTACATGATAAGAAAGAAAAGCCTTATGTTGAACCTTTGAGTGAAGAATAACTTAATAGAATCTATGCTCATACAATGTACGATCCAGAGCATGTAGAACTATCAAAGGAAGGTGTCCTTCAGTGGGAATACACACAGTCTATAGGTGACACCACTAGTGTTGCTTGTGATAATTGGGCCCATGGAACATACGAAATGGTTGGGTGTGAAGTCTAAGGATGAGTCACCAAAATTATTAGGCCACACATAGTGAGGTAGTTAGGTTCAACTCAGGTGCCAAGGTATACTGGTGAAGGGAATCTTGATACATTCGATGTGTCATGGAGACTCAATGGAAAAATGATGAAGATGGAAGAAATATACTGGTCTATACTTTTGCACGGACAACAATTTAATGGTGGGCGACACATAGAGATAGCCTTTTGGAATGGAGAGAAGTGAGAATCACCTTTTCCACCAGGTTTACTTGAAATAATGTACCTATGCACATATGTGAATATCATGGGAAGACTCTGTCTCATTCCATGTCCATAATTGTGAGAGACTATGGGTGTAAGGTAAGGAGGCCTTACTACCATCACTATGGGTACATAAGTTCTACTCTAGACTACATGGATGCATGCACATGGTATGTCCATGTAGAAATTAAAAGGGAGACCACAAATTGGCATGAGATGATTGCATGTATGATTAAAAATTTTGATTACTTTTCTATTAAGCCTCAATTCCATTAAGTTTTGAATATCATGAAGCACATCACTTTGGGAGATAACAAAAAGGCTAGAGAACTCATGCTAGAACTACTTCATGAAGCTAATTATGAGGCATGCCTTGATCTTGAGGAGATAAAAGAAGTAAAATTGGGTCATGTATGAAAGGAAAGAGAAAAGGGAAAATTAGTATACATGATTGATGATGAAGAAGTTGAAAAATTGGATGTCAACCACACTAAAGGTGTGCACGAGGTGATCGATTAAGCAGATGAGAAGGTACACATGTACCATGATCTTATGAAAACCTAGAAGGTTAACATTGGTATTAAGGATAAGCTAAAGGAGACCATTATTGATGATTACCGGTCGGAGAAATAAGTAACAAAGATTATTAAACTCTTGTGTGATTTCTAGGATTTATTTCCACAAGGCTATCATGAGTTAATAGGGGTACACCCTTCTTTAGGAAAGATGAAGATCAAGCTAAAATAATTCACGTGCTTGGTTAAGAAGAGGCCTTATAGGATGAATCCTAATCTATGCGTGAAGGTGAAGAAGGAATTCGATAAGATTCTCAAGTCTAGAATTATTGGGCCAATTGTAGAATCGAGTGGGTTAGCCCCATGATTATAAGAATTAAGAAGGATGGGAGGATATGAATTTGTATAGATTGCTGGGAACTTAATGACTCATGTGTTATAGATCCTTTTCCCAACCCTTTCATAGAATAAATCCTTGAAGGAGTTGCTGGGTGTGAGATATATTCCTTTATAGATGGATTTTCAGTTATCACCAATTGAAAATCATAAAAGAGGATAAGGAGAAGACAAAATTCACCATTAAGTGGGGAAGTTTTTCATATACACTTATTCCCTTTTGGTTAAAAAATGCGCCCAGCTTTTCTCACACAATATTGTACAATCCTTTTAATATTTTATAGATAAATTTTTGCAGGTGTATTTGGATGACTGGAAAATATATGGCTTACTAAAAGATCACTGTGATAACCTTAAGCTCATGTTTGAGAGGTACATGAAGTTGAGCATTTATCTCAACATTAAAAAGTTCATCTTTGCTACACCTTTTGACATGTTACTTGTTGTTGTTGCAAATCAGCAAAGCACTTCGGATGCAAATCAAGGTTCTAAGTTAATGTTTAGGGCATCCAGGTGTGATTGCAAACATTGAAACCTCTCTCCAAGTGTGGGACTTGCAAGATGGGAGAGGAATCTCTAGATTAGAGGTTGGTTCCTCAAACTCCTCTCGATTAGACCTATTATTTGCACAACCGCAGAGGTTTAGATCCTAATTTTATCCTAGATTGCAAGGAGACAGGGTTAAGAAATGCAAAAATTGAAACTAAACTAATGATGGTGATGCACCAAAGGAGTGGTGAATATTTTTGTTCATGAAAATAGACACAAATCAGAAATTGTAGCACAAAACATCATGCACAGGTTGATAAGTCTGTAATCAAAGGTTTGAAATGAAACAAACAACACATGTAAAGGACTGAAAGCATTCACAGAGCCTGGATTGTGATTTTCAACATCAAAATCCTTGCATTCCAACACCAAAGAGGAAAAAAGGCCTATTACAATCCCTGGAAGGTCTGATACTTCTAAAATCACTTGCTGAAGATGAAAACAGAAGCTTGCTGTGTAAAAAAGTGTTCAACCATAAAAAAATGAGCCAAATCTGGCTTTTACAGTGCATGGGTCGAGCCCAGGAGAGAGAAAACATGAAAACACGTGGGAGCCATTCCTCATTGACCAAAATGCATTAAAAACAACATGGAGGTCCTTACAAACCCATGCCCTAACATTTTTGACCATACTGGAGAAGAATGCGACCCATTTCACATTAAAATTGGTTGTTGAAACGTCAGTTCTGTCCATGGGCGCATACCAGAAGAATTTTTGATTTTCTCCTCCAAAATGAACCAAAATTCAAAATTGACCATGGAATCATGTAGATAATTTTACCATCTTTCCGTTGATATAAAGAACGCAAAAATCCAAGCTCTGGATCGAAAGTTATGGCCGTTTGAAGATTTAGGGCAAAAACAGGCCCAAAATGGATGGCGGGAAAAAATTTCTAATTTTACCTCTTTTTTGCATTTGGAATTTTTTTTGAAAATCCCCACACTCTACCACCTCCTGGGACACGTGGCAGCTTCCTATTGGCTGTGGGCTTCCAAGGGAAAATTTCCCACAAAAACTCCGCCGAGCCATAACTTGAAAAATATGAGGAGTTAGGAGGAAAACTTTACCTTTCTGGAAAGCTGAGAGAGAGCTCTATCCAATGGTGCCATTTCAGAAAGATTTGAGTGCCTAAAAATAAAAAAATGGAGACTGAGGCACAAGAGAGGAAAGAACACAAGGAGTTAGCCATCCAAAATGAGCAGGGGCACATTTTGGATAACAATTTTGGCGACTCAGAGGGGTCATCTGCCTGCTAGATGAAAATACCGGTTTAAAATACCAGCTTACAAGCAGTCCATTGGGCATGGAGTCATCAAATTTTCTATTTGGAACCCCAACTAACTTAGAATGTTGTAAGGAGGAAGATGGAATATCACTTGATGGAAGCAAGGACTGCAAAACATCTCCAGGGACAACAAGTTGTGCCAAAGCACTTAGGGAAAGCAAAACTAACCTATAGCAAAACAATGTGCACAAGCACTTGAAGGAATGGAAACCTAAGCTAATATTTACAAGGTGGAGAATTTCCCTTTAGAAGCAATGCTTGAGATAGATTCCATTGACTGGAATCTACAGTTCTTCACCATCCAATGAAGACAATTGGAAAGCATTGTTGTTCTTGCACTTTGTGACCATGTATGGGCCACTCCAAATGGCATCAAATTTTGAATGCCTTCTGGTTTTGCTCTATCTACATCCCATTTTAACACTAGATCTCCAACCTGGAAAGATCTACTCTTGGCCTTCCTGTCAAAGGTCTTCTTGATCAAAGCTTGATCCTTCTCCATTGCTTGGGATGCCTGATCTCTGATCTCTTGAAGCTCCATCAACTCTGCATATCTCACCTCCATGGGCTCAAATTCCAACAGCTCCAACTGTTTCATGAGTTCCAATGTTGGCAACTCAAGAGACATGGGCAAGATTACTTCTCTTCCATAGACAAGCCTGAATGGAGAGTTACCTGTGGATCTCTTGGGAGTTATCCTATCAGCCCATAAGGCTGATTTCAGTTTGGTATGCCAAGACCTCTGATTCTCATCAAGAGTCCTCCTAATGATCCTCAACAAGTTCTTGTTTGTAGACTCATCCTGGCCATTACCTTGAGGGTAATAGTTTGATGAAGTACTTAGGTAGATCCCGTTCTTGATAGCCCACTCAGTCACCTTGGATCCAATGAATGCCAATGCATTATCTGAGATTATTGTAGCAGGTATGCCAAATCTAGTTACTATGCCCTCATAGAAGTCTAAGATGCTAGACTCATTTGCCTCTTTGAGCGCTACTGCTTCAGTCCACTTGGTGAAGTAGTCTGTGGCTGTCAAAATCCATTTGTGCCCTTGGCTTGAATTGGGATTAATGACTCCAATGAAGTCCAAACCCCATTGCATGAATGGCTGGTCAACTGAGATTGGATGCAATGGAAGGGCAGCAAGTCTCTCTTTTCCTGTGAAGAATGCACAATTCTTACACCTCTTGATCCATGCAAAGCAATCACTGAAAATCTTGGGCCAATAATAACCAGCCTTCATAATTTTTAGAGCTGTCACTCTCGGTGCAAAATGACCACCAGCTGGTCCACCATGGAACTCTTCCAACACCCTATGAATCTGATTTGTGCTAATGCATCTCAGCAGCACTCCATTCACATCTTTCTTGAACAAAACTCCATCAACAATGGCATATGGGACAACCTGCAATCTGAAGTGTCTTCTTTGGGTCTTGTTCATCTCCAGAGGGCATAGGCCTGTGCTTAGGAAGTGTATTATACCTTGGGTCCAGCAAGGAGTGGGGACAACATTATTTTCTTCTTGAGTGCCACTTGGCTCATGGCTGTCTTGAACTGTCAAAACAGCCTCTTCTTCATTACATACTTCTTTTTGCTTCCCCAAAATCAGCTGCTCACACAATCCTTTTCCTCTTACCAGCTTGGTGACCTTGATCTCAATGTCATACTCCATGACACGAGTGATCCAACCTGCCCTTTTCTCATTCAAATCCTTGTTGAGGAGGAAGTCTTTAACCCTAGCATGAGAGACCAACAATTGGACTTTGTTGTTTGAGACTAAATGCTTGAATTTCTTCAAGCTTCTGATTACTGCAAGCACATGCTTCTCAATAAAAGAATACCTCACCTCATAGTCATCTAGGCTCTGGCTGAAGAAAGCAATTGGCTGTTCATCGTTGTCCTTGTTCTGCTATACCAAAATGGCAGAAATAGTATCATTACCTCCAAATGCATAGAGGATGAAATCCTTGGAGAAGTCCGGGTTGATGAGAGTTGGTGCTTGAGAGATGGCTTCTTTGATTGCTTCAAAACTCTCCTTGCCTTCTGCTGTCCACTTGAAAGCCATGCTTTTCTTTAACATTTTGGTGATAGGTTTGACAAGGGCTGCAAAGTCTGGGACAAACCTCTGAACAAAGTTTATCCTCCCCAAGAAACTCTGAAGGGCTTTCTTGTGGCTTGGCAATGGTAGTGCTCTTATGGCTCTAACCCTCTCTGGATCAATTGCTAATCCTTCTTTGGAGACAATATGGCCAAGGAGCTTTCCTTCATGTGCAAGAAAGATACACTTCTTAGGATTCAAAGACACTCCAAATCTCCTGCACCTCGTGAAGACTTGTCTCAAATGAGAGAGGTGGTCTACTGCATTTTTGGAAAAAACATTGATATCATCAAGGTATATCAGCACCATGTTGTTAATCAAACCTTTGAACGCCATGTCCATTGCTCTTTGGAAGGTAGCACCAGCGTTGGATAGCCCAAATGGCATTTTCCTGTATGCATAAGTTCCCCATTTGGTTGTGAAGGCTGTCTTGAACTGGTCTTCTTCCTTCACCATAATCTGATTATAGCCTGAGTAGCCATCAAGTAGTGAAAACCTCTCGGAGCCAGCCACAACTTGCAAGATTTGCTCCATGGAAGGGAGTGGGTAATGGTCCTTGAGAGATGCTCTATTCAAGTCTCTGAAGTCAACACACAATCTGATCTCTCCACTCTTCTTTCTGACTGGAACCAAGTTGGCAACCCAACTAGAATGCTTGATTGGGAATATGATCCTTGACTCAATCAGCTTGTTCAATTCTTTCCTCATGAGAGGCTCCATGTGTGGATTGGTGGTCTTTGTTTCTACTGATGAGGCTTAGTGTTTGGATCCAATTCAATGGTATGCTAAGCTAAGTTGGGATTGAAACCTTTCAAGTCTTCATAACTCCAAGAAAACACATAAGGGAACTCTTGACACAGCATTGTATGAACTCATACCTTTCTTGTTCAGTTGTCATCTTTCCAATTTGCAATGGTTTGTTCTCTTCCACCAAGATGGATACTGAATCCTCTCTCTTGACCTGAATGTTTGCTTTCTCCTTCCTAAATTGATCATTGGGATTAAAAATGGACTCCAAAGTGATAAGTCCCTTGGGCAGCTTGTTAGTTCTCAGTTGTACCACTTGGTCACCATACTGTTGTTCCAATTTTTCTTGATTCTTAGCTGAGAACTCAACTTCTTCTTGTAAGAAATGGATGATTTGCTGGTCATTCTCAAACACTTGCCAACTTACATTGTTATCCGGCACTGAAGGCCTCACAATCATGTGGATGTTTGGCTGTACCTTGTCTTGTTGAATGCTTTCCACAATGTCAAAGGCTGCCCCTACTGCTGCAAGCCTGTCAGCAGCTTGGTTCTCTTTCCTAGGAATGGATTTGATGCCAAAACCCTCAAAATATTCCATGAGGTCCCATACCCTATTCTTGTAGCACTTGAGTAGATCATTCTTGGCAAGCATGTTGTCCCTTGACCTGATTTACAATCAATTCACTGTCACCAAAGACTTGCAAGTTCTTTATTGCCCAATGCATCCCTTGCACCAAGGCTTCATATTCAGCAGTGTTATTGGAGCATGCAAACTGAAATCTAAAAGCTGAATAGTACTTTACTCCTTGAGGTGAAACAAACATGGCTCCACCTCCTGCACCTTATCTACTCCTTGATCCATCAAAAAATAGCTGCCATACCTCATTGTCATCCTTATAGTTTGGCTTGGTGATGCTAGGATGGGCTAATCTTCTTCATATATGAAATAAACCTAGCTCAGATTCTTCTACTTCTTGATAAGGATCAAAAGCATGTACCTTGTTTGCCCATTCATCAAGAGTTAGATCGGGATGCTTCCAACCTTGGTGTCAGCTTCATCAGTGCTTGGGTGATCTTCTTGATCAAATTTGAACAATTGGCATTGATCGACTTGGAGTGTGGGCTCAATGTGGAATTTTTTCAATAGGTTCAGACCTGATTATAGCTTTGGTTCCATACCTCGTTTTGAACAGCATGTGTGACCAATCAACAGACAAATATCCTCCAATCTTGGTTGTGAAGTCCCTTGACAAGCATAGGGCAAAGAGTGGTGGAAGGTCTATAACTGATACATCTTGTAAAACAACAACATTTGGACATGCATGCAAGGTAAGACTCAAGTTTCTAATCACTCCAACTGTTATTATTGCTGTCCCATCCAACTGCACTACCCCTTTGGATATGGTTTCATAATGGAGCCCTAGCTGATCAGCTATTTGTTTAGGCATCACTGAGCTACTTGCCCTGGAATCTATCATGCATTTGTGCACTAACTGATTTCCAATGATTAATGAAACATAGAAAGGAGGGGGCTTCAACATTTTACCTTGTTGTCCTCCATGATTCCCTTCAGCCGGGCAAGCATTTGTGAGCACTTCTCTTGCATCCGAACTTGCTGATTTGAAGTTGGCCAATCCTTCATGGCAGCTTGTAGCAAATCTCTTTGGCCTGGGATAGATAGGGATTCCCACATTGATATATTTACATTTTTCTTCTTCATCTGATCAATGATACTGAATGGTGATGAAGGATCTCTTTGTTGTCCCTTGGTTGGCACATTCACTCCTTGCATGTGGGCAGCAACAACTGGTATTTGAGTTGGTCTAGGAGCTGTTCTTGGCTGCCCTTGTGCATTTGAAATTGGATTTTGTTTGCCAACCATTTGTGGAGCCATGGAAGGTTGTGGATTGGTTGGAGCTAATGGCTGCTCTTCACCCAAATTCCTTCTTTTTGACCTTGTGTTGGCTGCAACACCTTGAGAGACTACTTGATTCATGCCACAGAAATCTTCTGCTTGCCAGTTTACCAACGTGGTGTCATTTGGGGCTGATTGCTGTTGGAATGTTTCTTGTTGTTGGTTGTTTCCTTGACTGCCCTCACCCTCCACACCAGTAGTTGTCACCATTAATGCTTGATTCAAAGCACCATTGAAGCACATGGATTGGTTGTGAGGTTCATTGCATGGAAAACACCAATCATACTCCTAAGCAACATTGTTTTGTGTTGGCACCAATGCCTTAGAGGCAGATATGGCATTAGGATTATAGGGCTGAAATGGTCTATTGGCAGGAGGCCTTGTTTGATTTATATTTGCAGCTGGATTAGGAGGTCTTTGTGGTTGGTATGGCTGCCTGTTAGGCTGAGCTTGGGGCTGATAAGAAGGTCTAAAACCTTGGGCTTGTTGCCTCTTGAGAGTAACCAGCTCATTGCCTAGGTTTTGCAATTGCTTCATGACTTCTTGAAGCTCATTTGGGGCACTTGGAGATGAAGTAGAAGCTTCATTTGAACTCTGATTTCTAGGAGTGGGAGAAGGAGCCAAATTAGGTGCTTGATTAGTGTTTGGGCTCTCTAAACTTGGAAACAATGGCATGGGAGGTCTAGGGGCTAGTTTGCCAGCTTGGATCAAACAATTTTCAGCCCTAATGGCAATGTTATAAGCCATAGGGATAGTTATGCCTCCCATGGACTGAATCAACATAGAAATATCAGAATTTAGAGCTTTGAGGTAGTAGAGAAAAGCACCTTCTACTGTTGGCCTGACTGCCACTGGAATTCTCTCCCAAGTCTTTTGAAATCTGAAATTGAAATCAGTCAGCTGCTCATTGGGAGCTCTCTTGATGGTTGTCAGCTGCTCCAAAAGAGACAAGTTGTCTCCCTTCTCTCCAAATTGCTCATGAAGTGCTATACATAGCTGGTTCCAATTTGTGATAGAACTAGCTCCAAGGCTTCTAAAGCATTGCAATGCCTTCCCCTTGAATGAAGATGCCAGCAATTTGATAACCACTTGCATCTCATTGATTTCATGAATTGCACAAAGGTTGGCAATGTCTTTAACATGATCACCAGGAGTAGTCTGATTCTCTCCAGTGAAGTATGGAATGTTCTTCAAGGCTGCAATTGGAATTGGATGTTGTGCATTGAGAGCAAGTGGGCTGCTGCCTAGTGAAATTGACATAGGGGTTGTTTTGTGCCATTCTAATTGGTCTTAGAACCCTTGTTGATTGAATGAAAGGCCTACCAGGTGGAGGAGTTGAGAGAGTTCTGTTTGGTGGAGATGGAGACCTTTGGATTCTCCTCCCACTTTGCCTTACTCTTGGAGATAACTGCAGATATTCAAACAGCACCTCTTCTTCTCCAGCTCTTGACCTTGTAGTGATTCTTCTCATGAGTTTTCAGGTCTACACTGCTAAAACCAGCTGATTCTTCCCCTTGGAGTCGCCAGATGTGTAATTTATAGCTCTTTTGAAGCAAGAAAATTGCAGCAGATGCACATCAACTTTGCTGCGATAAAAATGAGACCTCTAAGGTCCCACCAGGCATGCCAAAACTATTGTTGCAAATCAGCAGCACCCCTGGATGCAAATCAAGGTTCTAAGTTGATGTTTAGGGCATCCAATGTGATTGCACAACATTGAAACCTCTCTCCAAGTGTGGGACTTGCAAGATGAGAGAGGAATCTCTAGATTAGAGGTTGGTTCCTCAAACTCCTCTGATTAGATCTATTATTTGCACAACTACAGAGGTTCAGATCCTAATTTTATCCTAGATTGCAAGGAGACAGGGATAAGAAATGTAAAAATTGAAACTAAACTAATGATGGTGATGCACCAAAGGAGTGGTGAATATTTTTGCTCATGAAAATAGACACAAATCAGAAATTGTAGCATAAAACATCATGCACACGTTGATAAGCTGTAATCAAAGGTTTGAAATGAAACAAACAACACATGTAAAGGATCGAAAGCATTCACGAGAGCCTCGGATTGTGATTTTCAACATCAAAATCCTTGCATTCCAACACCAAAGAGGTAAAAAGGCTCTGTTACAATCCCTAGAAGGTCTGATACTTCTAAAATCACTTTTGAAGATGAAAAGCAGAAGCTTTTTGTGCAAAAAATGTTCAACCATCAAAAATGAGCCAAATCGGCTTTTACAAAGATGCATGGGTTGAGCCCGGAGAGAGAAAACGTGAAAACACGTGGGAGCCATTCCTCATTGACCAAAATGCATTAAAAATAGCATGGAGGTCCTTATAAACCCATGCCCACGACATTTTTGACCATCTTTGGAGAAGAATGCGACCCATTTCGCATTAAAATTGGTTGTTGAAACGTCGATTCATCCATGGCGCATACCAAAAGCATTTTTGATTTTATCCCTCCAAACTAAACCAAAATTCAAAATTGACCATGGAATCATGTAGATAATTTTACCATCTTTCCATTGATATAAAGAACGTGAAAATCCAAGCTCTGGATCGAAAGTTATGGCCGTTTGAAGATTTAGGGCAAAAACAGGCCCAAAACGGATCGGCGGGAAAAAATTTCGAATTTTACCTCTTTTTTACATTTGGAATTTTTTTTCCAAAATCCCCACACTCCACCACCTCCTGGGACATGTGGTAGCTTCCTATTGGCTGCAGGCTTCTAAGGGGAAAATTTCCCACAAAAACTCTACCGAGCCATAACTTGAAAAATATGAGGAATTAGGAGGAAAAATTTACCTTCTCCGGAAAGCCGAGAGAGAGCTCTATCCAATGGTGCCATTTACAGAAAGATTTGAGTGCATGAAAACCAAAAATGGAGACTGAGGAAAAAGAGAGGTAAGAAAACAAGGAGTTAGCCATCCAAAATGAGCAGGGCACATTTTGGATAACAGATTACCTAGGCACATCATTTTGCAAGGAAGGATTGTTGGTAGACCTAGCCAACATAGCTATGATTTTAGGTTTGTATGAGCTTACCAATCGAGTGAAGTGTGTAGATTTATGGGACACACTGGTTACTCTAGGAAGTTTATCAAGGGGTATGCAAATATTTACGTGCCCCTAGAAGATTTTCTTAAGGATAAAGAGATATTTTATTAGGGTGACACACAACAACATGCACTTGAGACGTTAAATGAGAGATTAGCCACCTTTGCACCAATTTGTGATCTCCTTCATGGGATAAGCCCTTTCATGTTCATGTTGATGCCTTTGGCATGGTGATTGTAGTGTTGGCACAACTAGGGAAGAAATTGCGGATCATCCCATTTTCTTTACAAGTAGGAAGTTGACACATGCAGAGCATAATTACACCACCACCGAGCATGAGGCATTGTCTATAATCTACGTTTACCTAAATTCAAACAATACTTATTAGAAACCTTGTTTATTTTCTATACATATCATATGGTGCTAAAGTACTTAGTCAACAAGATGGTGCTGCAAGGGCACATCAATAGGTGGATACTTCTATTTCAGGAGTTTGAATTCATAGTTGTTGTCAAACCAGGGAAGAGAAATTCAAGGCCTAATCATCTATCAAGGATTAATTATGGTGAGGATGAGCAAAACATTGAATAAAATATTCTAGATGCACAACTATTCAGATTAAACCAAGTTTTTACACATTGGAAAGGTGCCTTAAGATATGAAGACATTGGAGAAAAAGCATCTTGCTATACGCATATCGCCTTATACGTTGATTGATGAAGATTTGTATAATTTGGTATGTGATGAACTTGTTGGTACCCAAATTTTTTCTCCTTTTCGACTGAAAGTAAAGCATAAGAGATATGGCATGAATCTTGAAGTCGGATAAATCATGATGTGTGTCCTTTGTAGTTGGGGATGTGATCTAATTGACACTTAGATATGTAGAGAGATGGATAGCACTTTGAAAGGATTTTGATCTCGACCCTCACTATTTTAGGTTGTGCCTTTCAACCAAGGTAAGAGAACCTACATTGTAACCCCAAAATGGTGAAGGAGATGAATATATCCCTCAATTTATGCAAATAGTATGAAAAGGCCTTGGGAAAATATGATCAACACTCCAAATCTGACTTTCACAAGTTGTCACTCCTAGATTATGGAGATATTTTCAATGCAAGGCAAGGGTTACTGGAGACATTATATGATCTGATTTGCTTTGTGCATTTTTGTAAATGGATTGTATTCTTTTGTTGACACATAATGCAATGCAGGGGTAGTATGGGTAGGATTAGTTTGTTTGAATGAATTTTTGGTGGGGTGTTGACAAGACAAACTAGGATATATTAGATCTTTGACAACCTCTACAATACTTGAACAACTATCAGATAAAATGCTTCAAATAATTAGGATATTCTTTCAACCAAAAGAGGCATAAATGGAAGCCCAGGTTGCACTCTTCACACAATCTTTGAGAACTCACCACAAAAGCTTGAAGTAAAGAACTCAATTAAACACAAAAATCCTTGATCAAACCATGCCTAAGGTGCCCCCAAAGGCTTACAAGCAATCTCTGTAGTCAAGGAAGGTAAAGTGATTTTAAATTTGTTTATCTCCTTATCAGATGAAGGCTCTTCTAAATATGAGATTGCAAATGCCACTAAACTATCAACTAGAAATGGAGATCTGTGTGATTTCTAAAGAATTTCAATGCAAGATTGCAACAAGAATAATGAAAACTATTTGCAGGCATTTAAAAATGATAACAGACACCATATTGCCTAGAAAAACACAGATTAACTCAAAAGCTTGTTAGATTCATCAGCAGGGGAGAGTTTCATGAACAATCTCAGAGCTGTGTGATGGCTATACACTTGTAACCAACTCACATACATGAAGATCCAACACAGAAGAAATTATTCTGGTTCTTTGGTGGGTTTTTAGAAAAATGAGCTTTCTCTCAGAATTTGCTCGTGATTTTTCAACTTTTCCCAACCTCTTACAATTTCTCCAAAATGCATTATATACCTCATGCCACATTGGAGCCTTCTTTCCCAAGAAAAGAATATGCCATGGGATCAAGTTTGTTATAAAACAATCCTCATGATTCAATGAAAATGACATCAAACAGAAAAACATTCGCAGGTTGCCAGGTGTGCCCAAAAAGATTAAATCATTACAAATATCGGATCATTATCCATCATGGAGGCATGTTTTTCATCATTGAGGCATACAAACACCTTTTACTCATCATTTTCACCTTTTTACCTTTTCAAATTACCTCTGTAACTTTTGATTTTGTCATTTCACGTGTTTGCTTGAGCTGAGTAAAAATTTATTACAAAAACACCTCAAATCAAAGAATTAAGCCATGAAAGTGATGCCAATGATCCTAGAAGGCCAAGACGACACAAAATCACTATAAATTTGATGAATTTTGATGTAAAAATCATGATTCCAAGCTTCTTGGAGCTCCATGGCGGTCAAAACAAATGGATGCACAACAACCGTCGATCTTATCCATCTTTTAATCCTGGCCCTCCACGTGGAAGATGTGGACTTAGAAATAAACTTGAGTTACCTTTTTAATTTTTGGATAAGGCCGGACACGTGGCAAAAAATGATTGGATTGGGCCTTGTTTTAAAACATTTACTTTTTGTCTTTTTGACATTTTTGAAAAAATGGAAAAATTTGACTTTTCCCCGCCCCTCCGCCTTTGAATTTTGGAGCTGACACGTGGCACATGGTGGGTCCCATTAGGATCACACTTCAATTCTGTGCATTTTGACCTTTTTTGAATTTTTGGAAAATTTTCACTTTTTTCCCCACGGGCCCACACCTCTAATTTCTCCCTCGCCACGTGTCTCCTTGTGATTCGTTGTGGGCCAACGCTCCAAATTTTGATTTTAAGCCTTCTTTGAAAAAGGGAAAAATTCTCTCTTGCCTCTACTGGCCCATCAACCCACTCTGTCCTCTACCATGTGTCCATCTCTGATTTTTTTGTGGGCCCACGACTTAAATTTTTCCTTAACTACTTTTGCCAAAAAGGGGAAAAATTCCCCATTTCCCTCCGCTGCCCGCACTTCCCTTTTGCAAATTGTGGACACGTGTTCTCTTCTGATTCATTGCAAAACCTTAGCCAAAAATTTGCCTTTAAAATTTTCGAAGTTAGAAACTTCAAATTCACCAAAACCTCTACCCCTCATATTGAATTTTCCTAGACACGTGTCCACCTGTGATTGGTTTGCAGGGGCACACTAACATTTTTCATTTTGAACTCTTTTGTGAAAAAGGAAAAAAATCCCTTTTTACCTCCGCCAGCCCTCCGACCCGATTTGGCCATCACATGTCAAATCTGTGGCTCCTTTACGGACCCATGGGCCTTCCCTCACCTTTTTTCCCCTTTTCCAAAAGGCCAAAAATGCCTAAGTTCCCCACCGGCCTGCTCCTCCATTTTGAAACTTTTAGGACACATGTCCTCTTCTGGTTGGCTACGGGGATTTGGGAAAAATTTTGACTTAGGAAATTTTGCAAAATAAAGCCAAAATTTTCAAAGGATATCCAACCACCCGCCATCCCCCTGCTAATCAGAACATGCCATGTAGGCAAATTTAGAAAAAATGGGTCCTTAGGCCCGAAAATGCCCCATTGTCAAAAAGGTGAAAAAGGAAAAGTTACAACACTGCCCCGCCACACCTCGGCCAATGAAAACCTGCCACATTTCCAATACCCTCTGAGGATGAATTTGATGGGAAAATGACACCGTATGACCGTCAAAATGCAAAAAATTCAAAGGATGCCCTAGAATTCAATTTTTTTTTTACCAAGGATGGTAGATTTTTGATTGAGAATCAATCAAGCATGATTTCTGAACATTTTTGACCTTGGGATAGGATTTTCAATTGCAAACAAGTATGATTTGATAAATTTCAATTTTTCCACAATCTGGAAAAGGGAAAAAATGACACATCCCGTAAAATTGGAAAAACTAGGGCACATAAAAGGAAAAACTTGGAATATTCCTTCAAGTTAGGGTAAAACAAGTTTGTGAGCATTTTTAAACATTCAACTAGAGGGGAATAATTTCAGACCATCAATTCAAAGGGTAAAACATTTTTGAGCTAAATATAGATTTGGAAAATCAGGGCAACATGGTGCAAGCTCAAAAATGGCACCAACGAAACTTTTACACTGTTGTGTTCTGGAGCATGAGCCGAAAACCATTATAGAAGAGGATTATGGTAGAATAACAGGAGGAAATTATGTAGGTGATGCTACATCACGTAAGATCCTTATGGTTGGAATTTTATGGGAAACCTTGTACAAGGATGTTAAGGCTTTTATGAAAGTGTGCGATCATTGTCAACACCTTGGGAAGTCTGGGAATAGAGATGAGATGTCCTTGTTGTCACCAAATCACTGCACCCCCCAAATGGCCTGAAAATGGATCATGACATTTAGTGTGATTGGGACACATGGGATCACCTCTCAAGCTATGGGACTTGGGCTCAAGGTGAACCTCTAGAGAAGGCTGACTTCCTCTTCCTAAACTAAACACAACACTACTTCTAATGCAAGAAAAATGGCTAACTAGTCCTATGCTAACATTTCATGGGATTAGGGAAAGAGATCTGCAAGGAAATGAAACCTAAACTAGAAGTGGTGATGCACCAAATTAAGGGATGTTTAACATCTGGAAGGGTTAATGTGGGAGGGATGCTTACATCACTGATCACCTTCACCTATCACAACTAGAAAGGGCACATATACCACAAACCAAGGGTAGACGTTCCTTTGTTAAACTTGATTAGACAACAAACTACCAATCTCCCAGTGAAAAGGATGAATTTGAGAAGGGTGAACAAGCACCACAACTCAACTGCATGCAATATTTCACCACTTGATAAGCACAGACTTCCTGAACCTATAGTGGAAACTAGAACTTGCACTATGCACCTGAAAACATGAGAGGAAAATAGAAGCAATAGAATCATGAAAGGACATATATTTGATCACAAAACACAATTCTCATTACTTCAAGCACTTGCAGTGCAACATTACATTAGGTGAAAAGGGCATAAGCTGCCATTAAAATTTGATGAGAAAGGCTTGAGAGCCTACAAATTCATAGATTGTGAAAAGAAGGGGAAGCTTGGAAA
Organism: Taxus wallichiana var. yunnanensis; assembly: GCA_018340775.1. Classification (NCBI taxonomy): domain Eukaryota; kingdom Viridiplantae; phylum Streptophyta; class Pinopsida; order Cupressales; family Taxaceae; genus Taxus; species Taxus wallichiana. Next base: position 686,316,025 of record CM031239.1, read on the forward strand.
GTGTCTAATCCTCCAACTTGTGAGACCTGTTGGAATCCACTTGTTGGAACCCTTTGAATGAGTTTCCAATTTACATTTATAGAAGAAAAATGAGAGAGAGGAGAGAAGGATCATAAATTCCCCTTCCTAAATGGAAGGTACATGATGTATCATTTATTACATTTGGTTGAACCATCTGAAAAGGCTCCATCATGTGTAATTAATGCTTGTTGACATAGTCCTCATAATTAATTAAAATAATATTTTAAATAAAATATATAAATAATAATAATAAATATTTAAATAAAAATACTAATTTAATTTTAAAAGAATTGGTGGGCCCCCTGGGACCGGTTTGTGATGATGGGAAAAAACCAAAAAGAGTCCCAATTTGGTGGTTGGCTCGCTGAGCCAACTCATCGAGTTGGGCACAAAATCCATCATCCTTACTCTCTACTACCGCACCGAGTTGAGAACTGATTTCCATCCACCGAGCTCCCAACATTCATTGTGTCCACAAAATTTTCTTTTGAAATGAGCTCCTCCACATTGCTTCTGATGTAATTGATCTCTCATCATCGTGCTCCTTCCCTAGTGAGCTTCATCTCCAAACCTGGCACCATCACTCCGACCTGAGCTGATCTCTTATGTGCAGAGCCACTCACCATGACTCCTCCCGATTGGCGTGATCACCGCATCGAACTCTCCCTAAATGAGCTCCTCCACATTGGTGTGACCATGATGAATTCTAAGCACCCTTTCACTTACCAAGTTCTATGAATTCACCGTGACCAAGTTGAGCTCTTTTCTTATTGACCAAGGTGCCCAAGACCAACCGTCTTGTTGAATCATTTCCTTCCACGCAAGTTTTCCCCAACTTGTTCTACTTATGTTAATTGTGGGCTCGCCACCAAAATATTTCACAGAACCTAAACTGAGCTCATATTTTGACGAGTTCTCTGCCAAGCACACAATCCCTAAATTGGCGAGCTCCTCCCTTAACTGGAAATGAGCTTATTTCCTAGGCTTCATCATGCAATGATGCTACATTTTCCCTCCGATGAGCTCACAAAATGAGCTTACTGGACTGAGTGATCAAACTCCAAGCGCTCCTAGATGGCCGAGCTCCTTCCTTGACCAATGCAACTGCTCATTTTCCTGAACCATAGTCATAAAGCCGAGCTCACACGTGAGTTGTTTTTCTCCTCACCAAGGTGGCATAACTCACGACCAATATTTCGTGTCGACTCACCTTGTTGAGCTCACTCACCTCTACCCACCTACGAGCCCCTATCATTGAAACTCCATGCTCTCAACCTCACTGTATAATCCAAACTAAGCTCTTCACACTACCAAATCCAAACTGACAAACACCATCATGGTGATCACAGAGTTGATCCAAAATCCACATAATCTAGCGAATGAAACACCACCCCAACCTAAAGCCTCATGGAGTTATCTCTACCAAGTTTCGAGTGATTTCCACCAACGAGTCAACCGAATGAGCTTCACCAAGTAAAGCTGAAACCATTTCACCATGTCATCACCACCTTCGATGCTTCCACACTACTTGGCACTGACTCACATGACTCGCCTTTGATTGAATGGCTCGAACACAACTCGGCGCAGAGCTCCAACACCCAAAAATCTCCGAACTCTAATTACAATTTCTTTGAATTCTAAAAACCTAAAACTCCAAAATTTAGAGTTTTAGAGTTTTGGGCTTAAGAGAAAATTAGCTCCTTCAACATTTCCGATCCAAAAAAATCTAAACCCTCGAAACAAAAAACTCCTCAGAGGATGTCCGAAATACAATGTCAGAAGAAAATGTAACTTGACCTCAATACTTATTTTTGCAATATTCTAAAACACGGCATCAAGTCTCAAACCAAACCTACTCCATTCAATTTCAATCCCTCAACCCATGTAAATATTTCATGGCTCAATCCTTGTGAATGATCTCTACACTGAGCTCCATTCATTGCCTAACAAGCTCAATTTCATATCTCGGCTGACTCGATCTCCTTGCTGATTTCCATCTTGGCTATCTTCCACCTGCATGTCGAGCTATGAACCTACACTATGATTCTGAGCTGTGAAAATCTTTCCTCACGCTGATTCGACCCTAAATCTAAATTCTCTTTATCCTATATGCCCATCCTGTGTACCCTCTCATAAGCTCGTTGGCTTCAATTCCTATACGTTCCTTAAAATTTACATGGTTCAATGAGATCAACCTATGTCATGGCCAAGTTGGCCTCCTTGGCCCATATACTTTGAATTGGATTAAGCTTCTCTTGGGTTCTGAGCTATGTTGAATCAACAGACACTTCAACTACTCGGGCTTGATCCATTATGTGCTTGCCTCGATGGATGCCCAAATTTTGTTGTAGTCTCATCATTCAGGAGCATATCCCTTAGCTCACCCTTCATGCCATATGATTTGAGCCACGAGCTCTCCCAACTAAGTTCCTTAGTAAATTTAAACACACTCACCATCTTGAGGAACTCACCGAGCTCTCCTAGTTGAGTTCAATGATATGATGACCACTCTTCCTGATATGATTCCTAAATGTAGATTTAACAACTGAAATGAGTTCAGTGTGGAGCTCATTTTATGCAACTCACATAAAGACTGGCTCACCTATAAGCTTGAAATTATCTTGATAACCCCAAAATATTTTATGTATGAATTTTTGGTCTCAGGGTATTATCTTATTGTCCATTTTTGCTTGGGGGAAAAAATTGAAAATAGTCATTTCGACCTATAAAAATCACGGAGCCTTTTGAAAAGCGGAGGATTGAATTTGTAGGCCCTATTACACCACTTGTGCATAGAATAGGCACACACTACATTATTACTTGCATAGACTATTTGATAAGGTGGGAAGAGGAAGCACCTACAAAGGATTATAAAACATCCAAAAAAGTAAGATTTGTATGGGAAAATATTATTAATGTATGGATTCCCATTAAGCATGAAGAGTGATATAGGAACTCATTTCTTTAATGAGACAATTAGAATCCTATTGGTAGAGTTTATGGTGGAACACCATAAAACCACCCCTTATCACCCTCAAGCCAATGACACTGTAGAATAATTCAACAAGAATTTGGGATAGACTCTTATAAAAATATGTGACGTTGAACAAAAATATTAGGATGATAAAGTGTAAACCATACTTTGGGAATACAAGACCACTTATAAAAGGTTGAATAAGGTGACACATTCTCAATTGGTGTTTAGCGTGGAAGCGATTTACTACTAGTTGAATTCATTTTACAATATTGTAGTGTCTATTATCACTTTGCATGTTTGTAAAACCAATCCTAAGTGCACCAACATATCATACAAATTAGTCTGGAGATCACCCAAGGCATTCATAGGTGCCAAGCCCCTCCTTTATGTGAGCTTCATGAGAATGTTATTTCTTACACGGGAATGTATTGCAACCAAAGGGTAAATACACTCATCCATGGGATTTAAGATGTAAGTACTAACTCCTAGACTAATGCATTCCAAGCATAGATTAACATGACCAACTAAATAAAATTAAAATTAACCCATGAATATAATCAAGAAAACCCATAACACACATGAATATAAGGGAAAAACATAGATCAAGATCCATTATAAGATTGTTACAAAATTACTTCATTATATTTATGAACCAAAGTATGGTGGCCAAGATTACATCAAAAAGAGTTCCATTCATGGAAATGTTCATAGTAGCAAAGCTTTATTTTCATCACACCACTCACCATTACTCATTACACAACATCTATATCCCTCTCAGTCCCACTTTCATTTATCTCCACATCCATCCTCCCTATCCATCTCTCTTAACTATATCCCCTTTTTTACTTTTTATAGAAAGACCCTCTATGTCAAGCATTTGAAGGAATCTTCTCTTAACCACCCATCATCACCTACAAAAGCTTGATGGAATCCTTTCATCATTGCTCTACCACTACCTAGGAATGTGCCAGATGTTGCCATGCATTTCCCTCAATCGAGTTCCTTTAGCATGCATGTGCCAGCTAATCCTTAATAACTTCGACTCCTCATCCTTTCATGATAATTATATTGATTCCCTGGAATATTCTTTACTTGATCAATAAGTCTCCATAGCTTATCCACATCTGTATCTGGTCACTTTTCCATTTGATCCCCATGCACATATTTTCTTGTTTTCCAAAACTTACTAATTCCCGAGTCCATATTTCACGGTATGCAAGCCGTTATGCCTTTCCAAAACTATTTTTGCACATGCCTTTGCACCCTACTTCCACACACCACAAGGCTTTGTGCCTTAGGTACTTAGTTAATTTTAGGGGTCCAACATCACCCCACACTAAACTGGTTTCCATCTCGAAAACCTCTGCGCTTCCGAACAAAAATTTTGTCAACCAAAACCTACGAGAGTAAGAATGCTGCTCCAAAGAATAAAGAATAGTGGTAGAGAAATAATTTGAGTACAAAATTGAAGAATGGGGGGGAATGCTACACAACCAATTGAAGGAGTTCAGGTAATTCTTTTTTATTTCATCCTTTAATTTCTCCTAGGCTTTCAATTCGATAAGGCCTTTCCTAGTGCTTCACCTACAATACTGGGCACCTAGTCTGGGATGATTTCTTCCACCTTCCCTTTCAACGTGTTAATGAACATCCCTAGCTCCACGAAACCCTCAAACTCATCCATCCATTCAGTGATGGAGTCTCGAAGTTTGCCAATTCGAAATCGAGATTTTCATGCTTTGTTTTGATTTTCTCCTTCTAAAGGTGTGGTGTTGACAACCAATTGTGTGTGCTCTGCCTTGTTGGTGGGGATGGTATCCTATAACACTTTGAGGGCTTCCTCTTCCTCTATGACCCATGTGTTGATAATTGGCTTTCACTTTCTATAGATATTAAAGCCCTTATTTACCCAAGATATCTTCATCTCTTTGAGTTGGAGAGAAAAACTTCTAACTCGTGATCCGGGTTTCAATTGTTACCTTGTTTTATTATTTTTCCTTTGTGAGCTCTGCATCTCGTGAGCCTTATGCCATCCTTGATGTTAATGAGTAACATCCCCATGAGGTCCTCAAGGTACTCCATCTCATCCCCATAATCGGTCCTAGCTTGGTTCACAAATGACAAACATTGTCCATGAATGTTTTTCACAAGGGTGCCAACTCGGTCATACACCTCCTTTGTTTGTTCCTGTTCTCCCCTTAAACCTTGGTGTAACCTATCTATATCCTTCTCCTTTCTCTTCTTCTTTATGATCAAGGTCTAAATAGTGACCCCTATATCTAGACTATGTTGGATTACCTTTGAAGACATCTTTTACGAGCATTACTTGCCTACTCATCTGTGAGGTGGTTAGGATCCACCACTTTATATGTATATCCTCCCTTCTTCTTTAAGTGAACGGTCTTGATCACATGATCATTGAACTTGAACTTAGGTTCCTTGGCATGGTAGTGCATGCTCCAGCTGAGCATCTTCCTAGTCTTGGGCACACCCCCATCTTGATCCATCAAATCCCAACAAGGAAATGTTTCTGGTGGGAGGGTGGCCTGGAATCTTGCATGCAAGACCTTCATGGGGCCATCCACGAAGTCCATGTGTGTGGACATGGGCGTCCACTTCTTCCTTATAGCTTTGCACTTGGTTCTTTATTTCTTCTCCACAGGGGTGAATCCTTTATCCTCCTTTATAGTAAAGGAATCCCCTTTATCTCCCTTTGAAAAGTGGCGTTTTGTGGTATAGAAGCCTCATTCAATGGAATCTTCTCATCCCCTACCTTGAGTGTTCTTATCCTTCTCCCCACACCTTTCCTGCATTTTTGGTCTCAACCTTAGCCTCCTGTCCATCTAGTTCTGATTCAAATTCCACTTTGAAAGTGGTGGGGTATTTTTGATCTCCTTCCTCTCGAGCTTCTTTGTGGGGCTTCATGCATTGGGTGTCTTTTGTCTCTTTTCTTCCGATTCTTCCTTTTATTCCTCCTCTTTTCCTTCCTTCTCCTCTTTTTCCTAAGTAATGAGGCCTTGGTGCCATCCAGTTTAGAAATACTGCACCCTTTCTCTTATTTCAGCGCGTATAGTACTTCCTCTTTTTGGGGTATCCAAACTTCCTTCATCTTGTTCTTGTTCTTCTTCCTCTTCCTCCTACACTACTTTCATGGGAGGGATTGGTGTCTCTTGTGGTTTTGGAAAGGGAGAGTCTGTAACCTCCACCTCAATCCCTCCTTGTGTTTTGGGGCATAACTACATGAATACAAGATGAACATACCCCTTGATGGTAATGATGGCTTGTGGTTGTAATTCCAGAAAATATGGTTCCAAAATTTGATGTAAGAAGGTCAAGTGCCATAATTGTATATAGCGCACAACATGTGGACATCAACATCCAACTTTTTTGAATCAAAAATCAACTTCTGTGCATCCTTGATCCAATTGATGGTGTAATTCATATATTTGGCTGTGAATGCAAAGGGTAGTTTTACCATGGCCCCATCTCTCCTTTAGCCATCATGAAACTTGCTAGGAAAAATGTTGGGTAATGAAAATTTTTACCTTGTCTCTAATAACTTATGGAAACTTGTGGGGGATATGCCACTCGTTCTCAAAATCTTTGTGCAAATGCTCGAACCATATATTCATCCAAGCCTTGTAAGCACTGAAGATTTTCCCATCACAGGTGAATTTTGTAAATTAAACTACAAGGGATGTGTGCATGGGTTGGAAAACCCAAATGTTCTCATCTAGTCCGTTTGGGACACTAATCTCCCAGAACACGATCAATAACAGGATGGATCCCCAAGTGATCTTTGCTCCTGCCTCATTCTGTACCCATGCCTCTTCGATAATGCCATTCACAATGAATTGGGAAAAATTATAGTGTGCCCTCTTGGATACCCCCTGTAGGCCACATGTAGGAACCTCCATTTGATGTCTATCCATATTTCCAATGCACCCAATTTGTAGCTAATGAGCTGGGAGGTGACTCTCAATGCTAGGTCTAGGAGATCTACAATTACCTATGCCCTACCTCCCTTCTCGTAGTTTAGCTTTTTGCCAACTCCTCAATCTTGGCAATGACACATAAATCAAGTGCCATATCCTCTCTAATGTTCTCACAGGCCCGTAACTATTTGAATCAAATGGCTGTGATCCTCATTCTTCTTCTGCGAAGTAGAATAAATATTTTTGCACCCATAACATTAACCACTTGAAAAGTGGGGCAGGTTTAGCAAAGAAGGGAAACTCCCATAACTACAAAACCTAGTATTTTGTAGTGCTTGTTACTGGGTCGTCAACCTTAGGGTTTTCGAGCTCTTCCACTATCAAAGTGTCTAACCACATAAGATTTTCATTTTCGGTCATTCTATGGTTATATTTTCGATATTACATTTATATAACATCGAGCTCCACTTTTCATCCTTAATAACTCTAGGAGGGTACTGCATCTCCGAGTAGATCTCCACGGGATCCTCCTTTTCCACCACTAGTTTCTTTGTTCAAGCCTTCTTTGGTGTCATCTCCCTCTCCTTTTTCATTCATGCCCTAGGTGTTATGTTCCTTTCTTTGACTTCCCTAACTCAAAAACTTCCCCACTTCTCTTTCATGCCACCTCCTTCTGCTCTATTGTCTTCTTCCCTTTGTGCTATGTCACATGACTTTGCTATAGCTTTGTACAAGTCCATTGGTTCATGATAGTACTTTGCATTACTCTTCGCAAAAACCTTCATCTCACTTCAAGCTCAAGAGCACAAAAGAAATTATCTAAGGAAAAGTAGTCAAATTGACTACTCTTACCTCCTATTTATACTTTTCTCGATGCCTTAGAGTTCCTCTGACCACATTCCTTAACATCACTTTTTAATAAAACACTTTATTTCACTCAAGTAAACTTCTATGAATTCCCCTCACACTTTACAACTATAACCTTTAGGTGCTCCAATACCACTAAACTACCACATACCTCCTTCACGCGTGTCACCATGCCAAAGTACATAACCTTTGCACTATCTACTAAGTAGTTCCCTATAATGATGCCTACCTTATGTCATACTACGCAATCCTTCCCTTCTTATGGTCTTTAGATTATTTCAACCCACCTTTATAACCACATGAATTTATGCACCTTAGCCATTACGTTGCTTGTTCTTTTTTCTTCACGTTAATTTTTCCAATAGTCCACTTTGTCGAAGATGCTATCAACCGTATTCATATATATCTGCTACTTCACCCCACACAAAAATGTATGTGTGGTCCTATGTGCATAGAACCTATTACAATGCAATTATCCATCAGCACACCAACATGCAATGCAAAGCTAAAAATGATGACAAAGGAAACAACCAAAATGACTAAAATAAATCTAAACTAATTGGAAAAACTACCTTATTTTTGACTATACAGAAGCCTTATTTATAGTAGGGCTTCAGCCTACTCCCATTGAAGTAACCTAGTAGCCTCATCCCATCTAGTGCTTGTAATTGACATGCGCATGAATGGAGGATGTACGAAATGATGTATGGTCCTAACCAATGGAATTTCAGTTTCCTAGGATGGTGCATAAATTTAGAGTCATAAAGGAAGACCATCTTCCTAACCTCAAATTGTTTGTTTTTGATATGGTGACCCTGCCATGTTTTTTATCATTCCTTCATAATCTTCTAACTCCACCTAGCAAGTGATCACCTTTCATCCAACTACATTAACGTTTCCATGTGATCTTGTAGTGCTTGCTCATCAGTTAATCCTCTTGTGCACGCAATATGTAGAGACAATAGCATAAAATCTACTGGTAAAACAACTTCTATGACAAACACAATTTAAAACAGCATGGCATTGTTCAATCTCTTATAGGTTATCTTATATGCCCATAGTATGGTTAAGACTTTATCATCCCAATCTTGTCTTCCCACATCAAAAATTTTGGTCAGTGTGTGATTTAGTATCTTGTAAATGACTCGGTGGTTTCATTAGCTTGTAAGGGTTGGTCTTGTGATGGGCCACCATGAATTCGGCTTGTAAAATATTGATTGTATCATTCAAAAAATGTGTGCCTCTATCACTAGTCAAGCTTAAAGGACACCCATACCTGCTGATTATGTTTTCCCATAGGAATATTGCTGCTATGGTTATTGTGCAATCCTTTATAGGTGCTTCATCCACCAACCTTGTTAAGTAATCAATACAAGTAATGATATAGCTCAAAATAGTCCTTCATGCGACGGTGAAATCAATCCTACAAAATCAATCACCCACTTCTTAAATGGCTCTGAGCTAGCTATCGGTTTCAAGGGCACATCATCTCTTCTTCTGGTTTGCTAAGGCACTGTAATGGCCTGGCCTTACAAAAACCAATACAATCTTGGTAGATGATTTCCCAAAAAATCCCTTCTAGTAGAATCTTCCACGTGGTGGCATTCCCTGTATAGTTTCCTCCTGTAATCCCACAAAGTGTGCTTACTCCATGATTATAACGTGCTCATGATCTAACACACACCGACACAAAATCTCATCATGACCTAAGTTTTATAAGTATCCACTAATTAATATTTAGGGCACGATGTTTATGGAGAACTTCTTCCTTTCCAAAGTCTTCATGACCTCTGGTGCCATTCCTATTTTGAGAAACACAACAACAACTTCTAATTCAGAGGGCATGCATTACAACATAAAAATTTGTGCATTTGGAATGATATACTCAATGCTCTATGCATCCTCCCCTGAATCAATCCTTGATAAGTGGTCAGGTCCTAAATTACTCTTACCGGTTTGAAAACAATTGTAAACTCAAATTCTTGAAATAATAGGACCCATCCACATATGTGCCCTTGTAAAATGGGATTGTTTACCAAGTACTTCAATTCCATGTGGTACGTGTAGAATATAAAGGGTGTTGCGAGCATATACCACCTAAATTTATGTAATGAGTAGATCATTGATAAAGCCTCGCACTTAGTAGTAGTATAGCTCTTCTCTGCTGGTGTCAACTTCCTACTTAAAAATACGAGAGGGTGATCAGCGGTCCCCTCACCAAATTATGCTAATGCTTCTCCAATGGCCATCCACGATGCATCAACATGCACATGGAAGTGCTTATCCCGGGAAGGAAAATGTAATATGGGTGAATTGGTAAGCCTATTATTTAAAGTATCAAATGTTGTCAATTGCACCTCTCCCCAATGAAGTGTACATCCCGAGTTTTAGAAATCCTTCTAATGACATGAAAATCTTAGCATACCCCCTAATAAACTTCCGGTAGTACCCTGTATGTCCAAGGAATCTGCACAATGTGCTCTAGCTGATGGGTTTTCCCAATCCTACAATAATGAAAACTTTGGAAGGATCCACCAATAAGCATTCCTTACATATAATATGCCCCAACAGGGTTCCAAATGGAGTAGTGAAGTGACATTTCTTGATGTTGAGGGATATGCACAACTACCAACATCTCTCAAACATCAACCACAAATTGTTATGAGTTTTCTTGGTATTATTTTTGTTCGGACTTTGGGCACTTTGAGATTATTTAGGAAAGATAAATTGTTGGGAGTTTTCTTAGTATGTGGTTTAATGTGTCCATGGATGTTTTAAGTTATTCCAGTTATTATTTACTATAAAGCCTGCAAATGTATACTTCCACTTTTCTTGGAATTATTCATTTGTTTCATGAAGCCTGATTGTTGGAAGCCCGTAAGGGGAAAATTTATTCAATTTTCTACGTTCTTGGGTCATTGGGTAACTGGTGATATTTTAGCACTAGGTGCTAAGAAGGGAAAAAATCCCTTGGGTATTGGCTTACTATTTTATGGTTGTTGTTGCAGACTTGAACTTCTTGATAGTTCTATTGTCATTGTTTGGATGTATTTTAGTTTGCATGTTTCTTAGGCCTTGGGCCAAAAAACCTGGTTTCAATTCTTTCAGATCTTTGGCCATGTTCTTCATGAAAAAGGTAACAATGACTCATGTTTTAGTTAAATCGTATTATAAAATTCATTTCCTTTATGGATATGAGTTTGGAAGTTTTTTCAGACTTACCCATCTGTTAAGTTAATCCTTTCATCTCTGTATCTTTTGGGAAATGAGATATTTGTTATCTTGTGAAAGTCAAGGCTATCTTCACCATCTCTAGGAATGATAAGAGTAACAAAATGATTATTGTCCATCGTTTCCTTTCTTCTCTTGGTTGTTGTACATTCAACTTGAACCTTGATTAGATCTCAATTTCAGATTTTAATTTGTAACATTTGATCAATGACCTTATCGATATAAGTTATTGGTTTCTTAAGGTTCTCTTTATAATCATGCTTAGAAATTTGAGGAAGTAATCTCTCTCTTTTTCCTTTAACCTTCTTTAGCCTTTGAACTTGGTAAAGGTGTTGTCTTTATTTGGTCTATTCGTTGTGCAAATTCAAGGCTGCTGGTAAGATTGATTCAGATTGCTATTAGGGAAGTATAGTTGAAGTTGAAAATAATTGTATCGAATATTGTATTTGGTTAGAATATTCTAAATAGATCTTTGTGTTTGGTAGAAAATATTTATATGGTTAATTGAGTTGGATCTGAATGATAAACTTTCCATTCTAATCTCTTACTTGAGTGGGATTGAGTGTCGAATCATTTTCTTGCTAAAAAGATCTTACCCTTTGATGAAGTTTGTTTTAGTTTGGTTGAATTTAACTTAAATTGGTTCCTGATTTTGAGCTTGAGTATTAGGATACTCAAATTAGAGACACATTTAATGATATGAGGTTTTGGATCATCCTAAACTTATTCTTATGCTTTTAATTTTGATTATTGGCATCTCAGATTTTAGGATGAATTTAGGTTAATGAAATATTAAGATGGAAGTATTTTTGTAATGATCTACTATTGAAATATGCCTAAAAGATAGTTAGGATAGTTATCTTCTTCTGTTAAACAAGTTTAACTGAATGAGTGACCATGAAAAGAAATGTATGAAAATAATAGTGAGATTTTGATGAAATGTTACTTATCTGAATTATTGTTTTAATTCCTTTGATAAAATACAATAGTATGAAAGGTTGAAGTTGTTATATTTCTTGACCTAACCTTACTTTTGTTTTGGTATATCTCTTTTTCTCTCTTTTATTTGAGTATTGTAACTCCTTTTGGCTATGCCTTTCTGAATTTCTCAGGACTATTTCATAATAGCAAAGTTCTTTTTATGAAACAATTAGCTAAAAACACATCGATTTAATGTTTAGTGCTTATCATGCTCAGTTCAATGAAGGCTGACCTGTGCTAGCAATTTTATAGATGGACTTCATAAGTGATGAAAGGAGAAATATCTTTAGGAAGTTACATTTGTTTATAAAAGAGACTGCATATTTTTATGATGAAATATGGTTCATTATTGAAATGTACTTGATGGAAAATAAATTTGTATATGATATTGATTTAAATATTGCTATTTGACATTAGTAATGTCTGAAGTGTTTGGACTTGTAAATGTATGAATCCTTGCTGAATAAAAGATGTGTGATATTTGTTTGTACTTGATGAAAATCCTTTTGGCATGAATGACTGGAAATAATAAACATTTCTCTATTTTACAAATAGTAACATACTTTTATGATTGGAATGGAATAATTAGAGATCAGAGGTGTTAAGATGTACTACCCTCTCTAGTGAAGATGCAACTTACAAAGTTGACATTATTACATGATATTCAACTATATCTCTATGACTATATTTAAATCAAATGTTGGTATGAGAATTTAACTTGATATTAATTTATAATGTACAATGGGTTTATAATGAACTTTAACCCGCAATAAAGGAAAGGAAAGATAATTCCTTTGAAATGAATCATAGTCTTAATTTAAGATATTTTTGATATAAATCCTGATTGCTATCTATAGTTAGTGAAGTTGTGATTTCTCATGAAGGCTTCCTTAATAAATAGGGATGTAGGAAAAGAAAATTTAAAGGGAATCTAGACTTCATTTCAATGAAGTCTACTATGGAAAAAGGACCTACTTAGATCTTATATAAGCTAGGGCTGAATTAAGTGAGTAATTAAATGACACTTCCATGTGTGATGGGCCTTTTATGTAAAATATGAATCAGGATGTTAATAGTTTAAATCATGGTATATGAATTAGATAGAAAGTAGATTTATCTACATAACTTCATTTATTGCAGTCTTAAATCTGAATCTTAATGATTAAGGAACCTAGTTGCTCAGTAGGGTTCTTTGTAATTAATCTATAAAGAGGAAACTAATAAGATATAAATTTCTATCTAAGGTATGTTCATCCAGATGAGGAAAACTCGATGGATGTTGACACACACCAACTATAGTAAAGTACCTTCATGATGAATAGGGTCTTCACGAGGATACTATGTTGCAGTTGACATGTTTCAACACCCTTTCAAGTTTATTCAACTAGACTAACATAAATTATGACTTGATCACAGTTTTTCCCTAGGTAGAGATAGGGGCATGACCTAGTGTTGGGGTCAACTCACATTGACTTAGGATAAATAGACACACCCAATCGACATAAGTTGATTGAGTATGTCTAAATACCCTTAGTCACCATAAGCAAGTTCTCCACACTAGGCCATGTTGCTAACCTTGGCTAGGGTTAAACTTTGAACAAGTGGACTGATAGAAGTCAGTGAAGACCATTCTAGATAACAAATCAAGTAGGGTGAAGGACATATTCTATTTGATGAGTATGCCATCTAGGAATATAAACATGAACAATATGTTTAAAATCTTTGGCCAAAGTATCGCAAGTTGCTTTGGTTACGTTGTCCTATGTCACTTAGTTTAAGAAGTAGGATTTCAGATGAATATCGGTAACAAATATTCAGATAGGCCTATTAAATATAACACTTCATACCTCTAAAAGGTAAAAAACCAAGTATACATTGTACACATATTATAAAGTTAACATGAGAGATCGGTATGATACCGAATCATGAAATGGAAGATCAATGTTTCACCGAGTCATTTATAACTATATATGGTTATCTATTATGAGATTGATTGCCTTTGAAATGTGTGTTCTAAATTATGTTAATTTAGAAAAGATAAAATTATGCAAATATTTTTATTTTCTCTTGTTTATAAAGTCTTAAAATGGGATTGTTACAACACAACATGTGCATTCTTCAGTCTAAAGGGCATGACCATATAGGAAATTATTTTGCATTAAGTGGCAAACATTGTCTTTTATTGGTCCTCCTTTGAAATTATAACTTGATGACAACATGAGAATCCATCTGTGAAGAATAGATCTTGCTTCTAGCCACTCCTTTAGGTATTTCCTTGGTAAAGGGCGTTTGGAAGGGTTAAATTACAGATATTGCATTTAGATCCCTATAATCAACATAGTTCCTTATCCTCCCATCCTTTTTAATTCTTTCAACCATTGAGATTATCCATTATGATTCCTTAAAAACTTCAATGATACCTAAAGTGATCATATTGTCTATTTCTTCCTTGATACATACGCACAGATTTGGATTCATTTAGTAAGGTCTCCTCAAAATCGGGCACACTCCTTCCCTTGTTTGATCCACATATCCCCTAAAGAGTGGTGAACTCTATTAAGCTCATGGTACCCTCACGAAAATAAATCCTAAAATTCACATAATAGATAAATGATCATGGAAACCTCCCTTTTGACTAGTAATTCTTGATAGTAGCCTCCTTAGGTTCCATTTTTGAGCCAATGTTAACCTTATTTTTTTGAGAGGTCTATGGTAGGTGCGCACTTGATCATCAACACTATTCATTACCTCATGCATACCCATAATATGGTTAACATCCAAGTTCTCCACTTCCTCACCATTTATCACATAGACCAACTTTCCCTTCTCTTTCTCCATGCAGGCATGGTCAAGCATGTAGTTCCTTTGGTTCCTCTATATCAAAACACGTCTCCAAATTAGGTTCTCCCAATAATTCCAAAATCCTATCCTCAGCCATGGCACTGTCTCCCATAGTGAGGCGCTTAATAACCTACAACACCTCATTCACTAATGGCTTAATAATTTGATACTCAAAGGTTTGAATTAAATCATCTATTAAATCTTACGAGTTCCTGTCGTCGACGACTTAATTGTGAATGAATGTACCATGTACGTAGATAACTGTGTTGTGTGGAATAGAATTTGTGCACCCATAGGGAAGGAGGTAAATCCTATGTTCCTTCCATCCAAATCCTCTCACACTCCTGGACATGATCTAAGGCAGATCCTTTCCCATCATAGACACAAAGTTTAGTGGGTGCGTTACTCTTGAAGAATCTAATAGAGAGCGCAATCCTCACCTCGCGCCACCCTAGAAGATTTTCTTGATGCTCCATCCACCAACGTACTATGGTTCTATGTAAAATGTAGACAAACATGCTCCTTCTTTTGATCTCACATCTCCATTGAGCTTCCATGGCTCGTAAGAAAACATTAGGGTTGCCATCCCTAGTGTAGCTTGGTAACTACTTCCCTCTTAGGCACCTAAGTGGGCACACCCTTGTCACTCTTATAACAGAGCCTCTTAATTTCCACCCAATTAACTCATAAGTCCCATGTGCCCAATTGTCACATGCTACACTAGTGGTATCACTCATAGATTGAGCGTCTTCAAACTAAATAACTCCTTCCGTAGGATTAATCACCTTAGGGTCCCTAATAGTTTGCACATAGATTCTATCAAGGACTTCTTCTCCCAAGGGCTCAGTATAGGGTGCTGAATTCCCATTAGTTAAAGGGATAATAACCCATTATTCCTTGTTCTCAAAACTTATGTACCCCTTATTGAACCATAGGTCAACATTGTTCTTATAACACTAGGGGCACCCAAGTAACGCTAGAAAGTTCTGCCACATTGAGCGCCAAGACTTGAAAGTATGCAGTGAATTTTACTCCGTAGATAGTGATAGCAGCATCCTTCAAGACACTAATGGTCATCACCTTTGTTATTTTATCCATATACAACAAATTTTAGGATGGCTATAATGCGGGCCTTCCCATTTGATTCCACACGTTTAAAGTGAGAACATGTTGAGCTAGGAAATTGATCAAAATGAAAACCACGTACAAAAAATGATCGTGAAGTGTAATTCAAGGTAGGACATGGCATGTTGAGATACTTGGTATAAGGCATAAAATATTATGTATCACGGTGAAGGGAAGTGTGTGAGAGTAGGTCTGTAGCCTAGAAAGTAGTGAGTGCTCGGAAGGTTACTGATGGTAGCGCGTGGAAAAAAACAACGGAAAAAGCACGAAAAAACAAAAATAATAGATTAAAAGGTGTTGTACCATGGTAGGTGGTAATTATTTAATGTGGTAATAATTTGAAAATATATAAAGGGCATAAAGGTAAATTCATTTTTACCTTACCTTGTGAAAAACTTGCTTGTTTTAAAGAGAAAATTTGTGCAAATTCTAGTGAAATCGAGTGCAGAGTTGAAAAATCAATTAAGCTAGATCACAATAGGGACATAGATGATTAGAAGATATCATTTAGAAGAAATTTTGAGGGTTGGGGTGGCATGGAAGTTTCTTTGTAGAATTTGTGTATTTTCTGGTTAGGGTTTATAAGTTAGGGCACAAAATTGAGAAAAGTAAACCAGGTGAAACCGCGTTTTCTTGTGAAAAGTTGAAGCAAGAAGTTCAATGAAATTAAGGCAAAAAAGGTAATAATATCTAAGTTTTAATTTTCACATGAAAATGGACGAGGAAAGCAAAAACCACATCTCCTAAGGGGAAAGGAAAAGGAAAGGGAAAGGAGAAGCTAGCTACAGTTGAAGATATATAAGAAGAATGGTACTCAGAAATGCAGTACCCAAACATAGTGTTAATAGGGAAGAATTGGATTTCTCATGTGTGCAAAATGATGATCAATGACAACAACCATCATTCTGACTCAAACACACATGATATAAAGGTGGATATTTTCTAGAATATGTGGGAAAGGACTGTGGATGATAAGCCCATCTATGATGACAAGGGGGATTGTATTCTACAGGACGCAGGAGTTCTCTAGTTATATGAACTCCACTACTTTGAAAATCATAAGTGATTATATGATTTTCTCATGTCACTGTTTCTAAGAAGATTTCTTTTACTTTTCTAGGAGGAGGATGCACATTACCATACCATATATTAAAAATTCACTTTGTCCTTCAAAGCCAAAAGCGAGAACTTCCAAAATTGGAAGATGATGAAAAATTAAAGAAGACCTCCAAGGAATTCAAATATAAATGAGGAGGATGCATGGTGGATGTTGTTAATATTGATAGTATTATGCTTAGAGTGGACACATGCTTACTCACCAATTTGAATGGATAGGAAAGATGGGGGAAAGTAAACAAGCGATGGCTCCATGTTGCAAAGAAAATTTCTGAAGGCATAGTCTACAACCTTTCCGGATTCATAGTAGAGGAGATCATTGAAGAAGTGCACATAAGGGACCAAATTACCTTTGAGAATGTCCTCCTACTCATTTCATTTTCTAAAATTAGGGTATTGGACCCGCCCAATGATAAAATTTGGGAGTTCCCCAAGGAAAACACATCCCCTGCATAAAGGTTTACTAACTACACCTATGAAACCATCACTCCTGCATACAAGTCCAGAGGAGAAAAATAATACAAGAGGATGTACGATACATTCAAGGAAGAATGGAACATTCCAAGTGAACTACTTGCATTGTATTCATTTTTATGTCCTTAGAAACAACAGTCTAATCCCATGCACATTGTCCTATCACCAAGTAGGTGTTGGGCGCTCACCCAAGGCACTCGCAAGTGCGAGGCCCTCCTTTATGCAAGTCTTGTGAGAATACAATGATTAGTGACAGAGACTTAAAAAAGGGTAAAGAAACATGCATTCATTATAAGAACCTAAGATGAGGCATTATATTAATGCATCCATTCAGATAACAAGAGAAATACCAAACAGATAAAAGATTTGATAATATAAAGAAAAGGTGCTAGGGTTTATACCCATGAACAATATATATATTTTAAGAGAAAGCCATGTATTCATATTAATATCTATTTAGTAACCACATTACATTCCTCAAGGTCATTATAGACCAAACGTCTTAGTGTAGATAAGACTTATACATCAAAATCCTAAACTATGCTTTCTAGATTACAAAGATGTTCATAGACCCATCCCTCTAGATATGCCATCTCTCCTATAGCCTTCCTAATGAGAATCCCTAGAACCCATCCCTATTTCTGTAGAGATTTGCCTCTTTGATCACTATGTGATGCCATCAACCACTCACTCTTATTCTATATCAATAATCTCTTTCCTTCTATCTAAGCATATGTATATATAGCTTTAACATCCACCGCTATTCCTTCTGAAGTAATAGATCGGTTGCCAAGTGTCCATGTGGTCCTTAAATGAAGCATGCTTCTTCCCACATGAGTTCTCCACTTTCTGTAATGATGTCTTTCTAGATCCTTCCATCGCATGGAATATTCCTTCCTTGACCATCAAGTTTCAGTGGCACATTATCCACTCCACATGCTCATTTGGGTCATGCTTTTCTCATGTGCTTCCTAAAACTTTGAATTTGGCTAAGCCCTAAAACCCTTTCCTTTTCCTTGCATGTGCACCTTGGATTCTGCTAAACCCTTCTAAAACCCTCTCATGTGCACCTTTATCCTACATGCCCTTCTTATATACACCCAGTGTGCCCATGCGCCTTCTTATACTTAGCCAATATTCTCAGGCCCAACATCACCCCATACTACACCTGTTCTTTGTCATTGGAAACAATTCTCTCAATGAATAAATAATGGTGCATTTTCAATAGTTGGAAAAATAATGAAGGAACGAAGAATTAGGAGAAATAATGAAAGCATGGGGAATGAAGGAGAACATGTTAACTATTGAAGGAGGAGAGGAAAATCCTTCCCTATATCTACCTCTAGCTTCTCCCAAGCATTAATCTCACTTTGCACTTGCTGAAAGAGGTCACCTACTAGGGCACTTACCTCCTCAAAGCTTATCCCTTCCCCCTTAGCACTCATTGTTTAAACAATTCCTTCCAATTGCTTTCCCAGATCCTTGAGGGCATCCATCCTGTAGGTAATTTGGAGGTGTAATTCCTTCAACCGGTTTTTGATTGAGCCCTGCAAGATCTCGATAGCCTCTAATTTCTTCTCCACCTTAGCCAGGATCCTATCCCACTATGCTATATTTCATTTATTCTTCTCCTGAAACTCCTTGAGTTCTATCTCATGTGTAGCAACTAAGATGCTTGCTACTCTATCTCTATCAACACAATTATCATAGGAAACTTTAGCAACTTGCATAGTGGCCTTCACATCAGCAAGGAATTTGGTATACAGAGAAATAATCCCTATGACCTTCAGCTTGTCTTCCCTCTCTCAATGTGCCAGTGTTTCCTCTGCATTATCTAAGGTGAGCAGACACCTCTTCATAGTGAGGATGCGAGTCAAATCCCCAGGGACTGCAATGATGATTCATATTTTTTATTGGGTCGTGTTAGGTCGAATGCTTTAAGACAATAGCATTTATAATAATCTCAATTATCTTATGTAATTCACACACCCTTGCCTTCTCTTCTTTTAGTTCATGCCTTAACTATGCATTGATCGATTATTCTTGTTTCAGGTCCTTTCTTTTTGGGAGAAGCTCCTCCTTCGCAACTCTACCTCGAGGAATCTCACCCTATCATTTCTTCTAAAAAGTCTGGCCTAAACCTCAACTGAAACTTTTTTGAGTGCATTGAAAACTTTCTCATCTGACAATAGTTGAACATTAATAAAGGGGTTTATCCATTTTATCTCTTACATCTTCATTAACACCCTTAGGCTTACCTCAAACTCAGGTTTATTGACATGTGATTCAAATTCCCAAGATATCATCTTCTTGGTTTGTGGGTATGCGCCTTCCACATCAAATGAGGGCATGCCAAGGAGTTGTTTTGTTGGCATGGTGCTCTAGAAGTATGCACATAGCACCTTTATTAGATCATTGGTGTAACCCATTACTTTCCCTTGTGTTGCCACCATGATATTCCCTTCTATGTACGCAGCCTTTGGAAAGCTCATAGCCAGATTGGGATCTCCACCCATGCTGCCATACACCTTTCCAGCTCTTTCTTCCTCAATCTCCCTCATCACTTCATCTACGATGTTCTCTACTTCTTGTTCCACTAATTTTTCAATGGTTCCTTCCATTTCTCTCTCACATGACCTCCTCTATCTACTCCTTGGTGAGGCTTTGGGTCCTCTGAAATTTTGTGTTCACTTCTTCACTCACCCCTTTTCCCTGAGCATCTACTTCTTCCTCACCATTCTTTTCTCCACTTCCCTCTTCTTCTAAATTGTGTATATCATACACGGGATGATTATGGAATTCTTCATCCTCATCATCATCCCTTTTTCCCCTATAGGCCTCCAAGTCCTCCATTTCTTCTAAGTTTTCCTTCTCCATCACCTTCTATTTCTTCCTAGCCGGTGATTCTAGTATAGGATATTCTTCCCTCTCTTTCTCTACGGTGGGAGACTCCTTCCTTAGTGAATATTAAATTCTAGGGGCTCCTCTTTCTTTGGAACCTCTTCTTATAGGGTATACTATTTGATTGGGGACTTCTTCCCACACACATAAGTGCTTATCTTAGAACTTGGTTCCAGCGCACCCATAGATTGGGTTGTCTGCACACTTGGTGCCTTCTTCTCCTGCACCTCTTCTCTCTCCTTCTTATTTGGCATGACCTTTTTTTTTCCTATTGGGTCTTCTGGAATGGAGATATCATTTTTCAGGTAGGCACCCTTCTCAAAATTTGGTTTTATGCACATATATACCCTTCTCGCACCCCTTGTGGTGATCAATAATGTTATTGGTTTCATCATATGCACTTCGTAGGAGACATATTTCTCCACATATGCGCGCTTATTTGGATACATGAGATTTCGGCGCAGCTCGCAATGGTCTTGATCTACCTCACTAAGGTCAAACCTTAGTCTCTTGGCCTCCTTAAAATGGTTGAACCCTACTTGGAAGTATTACGTGGTGAAAGAAAATGGTAGCTTGCACCATGGAATCTTAGTCCCATATGTTAAGGTGAACTGGTCAATACAAAAATGTTGATATATAACAAACTCCACTTCCCCATCTATGAGTGTGGGAAAATGCTAAGGTATACTCCACTTTTCCCTGAATGCATCATGTATCTACTTATACCATTTTTCCAGGTGTTATTTGTGAGCGGCTGTCATGGTCTCACAAGTATATTTCTCAAATATTTTCACGGGCGAGGAATTTTCTTCTAGATACTCCCATACAAACTTCTCTAGCCCATCAGGCACACTAATCTCTGAGAAGACGATGGTGAAGAGAATGTTGCTGAAAAATATCTTCTCTCCTTCCTACGTGCTATTAATGATCTCATCTGTAATGTAGGTGTATAAGTTATAAATGGTGCCTTCAGAAATCTTCCGACATACATCCACCCATGCCTTGTTCACTTGTGTCCACCTTTCTTGATCATTCAACTTTGTAACCAAGTGCGCGACCATTATTATAATAGGGTTGGGGATATCTGTGATATCAAAATAACGTGAACCCTTTTTGTAGTCAGAAGCCTCCACATTTTCTTTGATGGCCTCCTTATCATCCAAGTCATCATTTATGGAGTATCCTTCACAAATCAGGCTAGTGAACTTTGATATGAGTTGACGAGTTATGCACATTTTTCATCTGTAAAATAGAAGTGGTCCTCATGCACACGTGACATCAACCACTGGTATAACCTCTCGAGCTTACCAAAATAGGGAAACTCATATAGTTGTAGCAACCCAACCTTTTCTAACTTTACCTTCATGTTGTCACTATAGATCAACATTCCTTCTAGTGTCCTCTTGTTAGTTAGACAAACCAGTTCCAACGCCATCTCTTTTTCTATAGTGCTCATTCAATGATTCTAGTCACTTACGACCATCTTCCTCAAGTTTGATTCCCACTCTTTCCCTAGCAAAACTCCATCTGGGTACTACATCTCTGCATACCACTCTTCATTGGAACTAGTGACGACAATGGTTGATTTTCCTTTTCCCTTTCCCTTCTATTTCTTTGGCAAGGTGGTTACCTTCTTTGGTGTCATTCTACCTATTAGGTTAAAATTAGATTCCTACTTGCTTTGCTCTACTACTCTGCTTCAACTCTAAGGCTCAACTCCATGAAGAATCCTCCTACCTCCATGCCCTAGCTACCAAACCCTAACTAGGAAAACCCTTCCAAAAGATGACATACTCCAAAAGAAATCTCCCCACACTCATGTACTCCTTCCACTCCGATTTACAGATCAACCCTAGTCATGCACTTAGATCTCTATGATTCTTCTTCCTTCACATAAATCTCTTGAATTTGCTAATTTGTAAGATCTCTTCCACTCTGTAATCATAAGGTAAAATAATGATGCACCTAAACTCATATTTATAGCTTTTTCCCTCTTTCCGTAATAAATTCTATGCCACCTACTAATGTACTTAGTATTAAATACATATTTTCCACTAAATTTGACCTTAAGCGCCCTTACCCACGTGCCTAATCTTGTATGAAAAAATCTTTACAACCTTTTGGTGTGTAAAAATCCTTACTAAATGAAGAATCTTACGTGTGCATCTGGAGGATGAAGGCACCTCTTCTGTCCTTTACCCAATTTTTTCCCTCGCCTACCTCATGTTGTTTATGTGCTTTTCCTTCTTTGTATGTGGTCTTTATAAAGCCTTATCCTGACACCAACAATTCTCATCCACTATTTTCCCACACAATTTCTATCCTTCAACTGGGCCATTTAAATTTTACTACCAGTTTATACTTCACTTCGTACTACTCCACCCCACACTAAAATAGATGCGCGAGTCCTCTGCGTATACAATTTTTTTTTTTGAAAATAATGTGGTTAGCAGCACACAAGGTGAAAAAAAAACACAAAGAAGGAACAAGTAACGAGAAAGGGAAACATAAGAAAAGAAAAAAATGCATAAACAAAAATTCTAATCTAACAGGCAAGAGTGCCTTATTTACAAACACTAGGAAGGCTTATTTATAGTAGGACTTCAGCCTACTCCCATTGAAATGAGTAGGTAACTTCATCCCATCCAACGCTTGTAACTGACATGTGCTTGAATCAAGGATGTATGAGATGATGTAAGGGCCCAACCAATGAACTTTCACTTTCCTAAGATGGCGTAGAAACTTAGAATCATAAAACAAAACCATCTACCCAACCTAAAACTTTTTGTTCTTGATATGATGATCATGCCATGCCTTTTATGGCCTTTTAAGTCTTTTGACTCCATCTAGCAAGTGATCACCTTTCATCTAACTGCATCAATTTGTCAATCCTTTCCTTGAGCACTTTTTCATCATCTAAACCTCCTACACGTGCTATACAAGATTATGGTAACATGAATTCAATGGGAAAAACAACCTTTGTACCAAACACCAAATGAAACTGTGGGGCCTTATTCAACCTCTTGTAGGTTATCTTGTATGCCCATATAATGGATGACACTTTAACAACCTAATCTTGTCTTCTGACATCAAAAATCTTAGTTAATGTGTGACTTAGTATCTTGTTAAATTCCTCAATAGTTCCATTTACCTGTGGATGATAGGGGGTAGTCTTATGATGGGCCACCATAAACTCTGCTAGCGAGAATCCTGACCATTTCATTGAGAAAATGTGTACCCCTATCACTAGTGAAGCTCAAAGGACATCCATACCTACTGATTATGTTGTCCTATAAAAATCTAGTAGCTATCACTGTGATGAAATCCTTTATAGCATTGCTTCTACCCATCTTGTTAAGTAATTAGTGCAAGTAATGATCTAGCATGAACCGAGTTCTTTGCGTGACAGGTGAAATTGGCCCTACAAAGTCGGTTTCCCATTTTTCAAATGGATTTTCACTAGCTATCAGCCTTAGTTGCATCTATCCCTCTTTCTAGGTTTTCCCAGGCACTGACAATGGTCACAGGCCTTGCAAAATTCAATACAATCCTAGTAAATGGTTTCTCACTAGAGCCTTGTGAGTAGAATATTTCACATGGTTACATTTACTGCATAGTTCCCTCTTGTAATTCCACCATGTGCTTCCTCCATAATTTGCACATGCTCATGTTCTAATATGCATCGGCACAGAACCTCATCATGTCCCAACTTATACAAATCTCCACTAATCAATATGTAAGGTGTGGCATGTATTGCTAACTATTTTCTCTCCAAAGCCTTCATCCCATCAGCGCCAAACCTGATTTTAGAAATACCACAATATCTTCCAAGTTTGAGGGTGTGTGCCACAACCTAAATAGTTGTGCATCGACATGGTATACTCAATGCTTTGTGCGTCCTCCCCTGAGTCAATTCTTGATAAGTGGTCAGGCCTTGAATTTCTCTTCCCTAGTTTTATAACAATTGAAAACTCGAATTCCTGAAATAACAAGACCCAATGACATATGCACCCTTAAAGAATAGGCTTGTTCACCATGTATTTCAACACCATGTGGTCCGTATAGAATATAAAAGGTGTTTCCAATAGGTACTGTTTGAACTTATGTAGTGCATAGATCATTGATAGTGCCTCGCGCTTAGTAGTGGTATAATTCTATTATGCTATTGTCAACTTCCTACTTGAAAAACAAAAAGGGTGATCAACAATTCCCTCACTAGGTTGTGCTAATACTACTCAAATGGTTGTTCCCGAGGCATCAACATGCATATGGAAAGGCTTATCCCAAGAAGGAAAGCATAGTATGGGTGTAGTGACAAGTCTATCCTTCAAAGTGTCAAATGCCTGCTGCGCCTCTTCCTAATAAAAACCACCTGTAATACCCTATATTCCCAAGGAATCCATGCACCATGCTTTAACTAGTAGGCTCTCCCAATCCCAAAATAAAAACTTTTGCAAGATCTACTAACAAGCCTTCCTTACATATAATATGTACCAATAGGGTTCCAAATGGAGTAGGAAAGACACATTTCTTAATGTTGAGGGATATCCTCAACTGCCAACATCTCTCAAACATCATTCTCAAATTGCCACAATGGTCTTTTACTAGCCCATACACAATCCAATCATCTAGGTAGAATTGAAGAAATTTGTGGATGAAGTCCTGAAATGCTTGTACCACAATGCGTGAGAATACAATAGGTGTATTTTTCAATCTAAAAGGCATGACCGTATAGGAAAATATTCCCTAGTCAGTGAAAAGTTTTCTTTCTCTAGTATTCCTTTGAAATCCTGACTTGGTGATACCCTGAGAACCCATCCGTGAAAGAGTAGACCTCACACCCGGATACTCCCTCTAGAATTTCTTCAATAAAGGGGGTTGGGAAAGGATCAATGAAACATACTGCATTCAGGTCTCTATAGTCAACATAGATCGTTATTCTTCCATCCTTCTTGATATTGATGACCATTGGGCTTATCCATTCTGATTCCTCCATAGCCTCAATGATGCCTTAAGTGATCATCTTATCTATTTCCTTCTTGACTTGTCACGTGCAAGTTTGATTCATCCAATAAGGTCTCTTTTGAATTGGGCATGCACCTTCCTTCAACTTGATCCTCATCTCCCACAAGGAATGGTGGATGCCTTTAAGTTCATGGTACCTACATGGGAACAAATCTTGGAACTCACGCAATAGATCAATGATCTTCGAAACTTATTTTCTCGACCAATAGTCCTCAATGATATCTTCCTCGGGTTTCATCTACGAGCCAATGTTAACCTTATTCATTTTCAAGGGATCATTGTAGGCATGCACTCACTCATCAGTGATATCTATAACTTTGTGAGTACCTATGGAATGGTTAACATCCATACTTTCCATCTCTTCACCATCTACTACATAAACCATCTTTCCTTTTTCCTTTTCAATGCACATGCGCTCAAGTTGTATTTCTTCTTATTCTTCTTCATTTAGACATGCCTCCAAACAAGGTTCACCCAACAACTCCAGTAACCTATCTTCTACCATAACACTATCTCCCATTGTAAGGAACTTGGAAACTTGCAACACCTTATCCACTTATGGCTTGGTACTTTGATACTCAAACACTTGAATGAGATCAGCCATTAACTCTTACCAATTCCTTGTCTAATGGCGTGTCTCAGAGTGAATATACCATGCACATGCACAACCCTGTAAGGTGGAATATAACTTATGCACCCATAATGAAGGTGGTAAATATTCTGTTCCCTCCATCCAGGCCTTCTCACATGCTTGGATATGGGAAGAGGTGGGTTCTTTTCCATGGTAGTTTTGGATAATAGTGGGTGTGTTTCTTTTGCAGAATCTTATAGAGAATGTGACTCTTACCTCATGCCACTCTAGGATACTCTCACGATGTGTTTTCCACATATGTGCTATAGTCCCAAGAAATTTATAACTAAGCATACTTCTCCTTTCATCCTCATTTGTCCACCGAGCCTCCCTTTCTAGTAAGAAATCATCGGGGTTTTCTCCTTGAAGTAACTTGGTAGCTTATTTCTTCCCGGTGCACTTGACTAAGCACGTCTTTGTCACCCTTATTACAGATCCTCTTTATTGTCACCCAATCAACTCCTAAGTCATGTGAGCCCAATTGTCACATGCTATTCTAGTTGTATCACTCATCGAATGAACATATTCAAATTGGATAACTCCTATAGGATGAATTATTTTAGGGTCTCTGATGGAGTGCACATAGATTCTGTCAAGGACTTCTCTCCTAAGGGCTGTGATTTACCATATGTTAAAGGAATGATCATCCTTTCTTCCTTGTTCTCAAAATTGATATACCCCTTGTTAAACCGAAGGTTGACATTGTTCTTATAACACCAAGGGTGCCCAAGTTATGCTGGGAAATTATCCGCCTCGGCGAGCACCAAGACTTCAAAGTCCCTAGTGAACTTGGTCCCTTGAATAGTGATAACCACATCTTTCAAGACTCTAATGGGAATTGCCTTTGTCTTGTTTTCCATATAAAACACATTCAAATAAGTCTGTAATGTGGACCTTCCCATTTATAGCCATGAATTCATGGTTAGAACAACATTGCCTCTGCTCCTGTGTTGATGGTGATATTGCTTAGAAGCCACCCATCAACAACTACATTCAATGTAATCTCTTTATCAAGGATTTGAGGAGGAAGGTTGGCATGTAGAGCCTTCCTTTTGCATTCTCTCCTAATGCATGATACCTTCTCTCATAATTGTTCTCCTAGTAGGGAATGATACTCTCTTGCCTTAGCATTTTACATACTTCCCGACCTAGTCCTAATCCTTCTATGGAGCCTCAAAATTCTTTCTTTTCTCTAACTTCCATGACTACTCCTTCGGACATTGGATCTCTCTTTGTAATTGCTGAATCACATCCATATTCTCTTAGTAAACTTCCTTATGATGAGTGGGGTCGGATACTTCCCATGTACCACTTCCTTCCTAACAACCAATTTTTTCCTTGACCTCTCCCTTGCATGTGCAGCCTCTTCCCACGTTATCACTAGTAAAGGTTCTAATCCTGACTCACGTGCCACTCTTGACATCCATTATGGGTCAAAATTCTTTATACTTACTATACTAGAGCCTTTATCTTTTTGGTGATGTTGGCTCATGTGCTATAACAACCCAGGGAACTCCTCATACTTATGTTTCTTCCCATACCATGAGCACTGCAATAGATCAAGACACTCACGCTTTTAATACTCTGTAGACCCACAGTTATAATAGGTTCCTCATGGGAATTCAAATATTCCTCCGTCGCGGTTACTGTGACCACAAAATCCTTCGCGAAAGCCTCTTCCATGCACTCCTCCATCTACGTGTCCTTTATAGCAGTGATATTCATATTTAGAACTGCTTGCAAGGCTAGTCTAGCATACATCAAGATTAATAACATCATTAATCTTATTAATCAACCTATAATCCTTGGTATCATGGGTTGTAGAGGTACAAATCTTATAATAGCAAGAAACATTCTTGTGGATTGCACGCTATAATGGAGGACATCTATTTGCATCATGATCACCATGGTAAATTTCATAGTATACTACTACGATGCATATAGATTTATGAGGGCAACTATCCTTTGCTTGCCCCTCCACTCCACAATCTATGCACCAAAATCCACTATGAACGTCATGCATTGAATTTGTAGACAACTTATCCAATTGCTTGGCCATTGCAGAAATTTTGCCTCTAGAAAAGGGGTAACACTAGTATCAACACTCCCAGAACCTCGGTGTGTAGGGAAACTTCAAGGATCGTGCGGGTCTGTGAAAGTCTTGTGTGATAGTGTCATTCTAAATAGTGTTATCATTCCCCCAAAAATAATTGAACATGTTGAGAGGGGTGTATGTCATAATATAGTTTTGATAAGAGAGTTTTGAATAGTGCATCATACTCCCACACACTATGTCATTTTTGCTAGATTTCTTTCAGGCAGCGATGTTTTTTCTCAAACTCGGGGATATGGAACTTTTAGGAAGGCGTTCTTCAACATAGTGTAATCCATGACCATCATGTGGGGTCATACTTGAGGTACTAGCTATACATGCACCCATACCACGTTGTTTCAAAATGACTTGCATTTTCTTTGGGGTAGTGATCCCTTTCACGCAGCATAAAAATTCACACTTGTGCACATGTTTTGCAACATTCTCAATACCTATGTAGTTTGATAGGTGTAAAGACATCTCAAAAAATACTTGTGGGGGTGGCTGAGGCGTTTGTCTACTTGACCCAAAAACTTTGTTTCCTCCTGTGTTTCCTTCACCACCAGATCCACTAGAACCACCGAGTCCTCCGGCTCCTATATCACCAGATCCACCTCTTCTAGCTGGAAAATGGCCTAAAGTGGTCATGCCTAATGTCCCCAAGATCTCACTGAACTACGCACCAATGGTTTGTGATATTGTCCCATTACCAGTTGTGATATTTACACCTTTTATAAAAATTCCTCCAAATACGGGAATGGTTTATGTAACCATGGATTTCCCAAATGAGAAATTATATCTCCTAGGAGTAGATTGGTTACTTCAATGATACTAACCAAATTAGAAATACTTCTTCCTTGATTTGGAAAAATGAGCATGAAGGGTTGGTCACCGAGGTGGGTTTAGATGTGCACCGATGGCTATCCTTTCTCCATGTGATGAACTCTCATTAGAAGCTTAAAGGGATTCTCTCCCACACTTACAAAATGGAGTAGCACGAGACTTCTCGGGTTCCATGTCCTCTACGTAAACCTCAACTCCTTCTCACAATGTCTACCTCCATATACCCATCACACATGCAACCTCACTTGTCTAGCCATCTCCCTTTATCAAGCTTCACTATACTTGAGTCATCTCTCTTCCTTCCCCTTTCGGCCCTTGATAATGTCCACCATCTTCCTCCACCCTATCTTCCTCACCCATTGCTCAGAGAAGCTTAGTTGGTCATATGAAATGGCTCTAAACTTAGGGTAATGACCAAGATCTTCATATCCAAAGGGATAACACATAAAAATGATTCTATGGGATCCCTCAAAACTTGAAATCAGAAACCTCTGGGAAATAATACGTAGAAATGGCATATTCTAGAGTATAACTAGTTAGGACTCCTTTCCACCAGTGATTGATAACACATTTCCAAATTAGATCCACATCCTATAGCTTCTGGTAATCATCTTAGGAACATACACATGATCTATAGTACCAGATTGATCTAGATGCATATGCTGAAATCCATTCATATAATTCTATTGGAAAGCAACAAAAGAAATTTTCATACAACTCATGGTACAAGTGCTCTTCTACCCATCTACGTGCATCAAACTTAGGTTTTGTACTAAATCTTTAAGAAAACTCATCCTCCCTAATCTTGAACCATGCTTCAACACTCTCCAAGGTTAGATGTTCTATCATCATGCATCATAGGGACCAAGATGTATGCCATTTCTCACAACAACTTCAAAAAGAGGTCCCGAAAATGGAACCAAGATGTAGTCATTTTTATATCCTTAGAAACAACAGTCTAATCCCATGCACATCGGCCTATCACCCAAGGCACACATAGATGTCAAGCCCCTCCTTTAAGTGAGTCTTGTGAGAATACATTAATTAATGAAAGAGGCTTAGAAAAGGGTAAAGAAACATGCATTCATTATGAGAACCTAAGATGGGGCATTATATTAATGCATCCATTCAGAAAACAAGAGAAATATCAAATAGATAATCAGATATGATAATACAAAAAAAAGGCATTAGGGTTTATACCCATGAACAATGTATATATTTTAAGAGAAAGCCATATATTCATATTACTCTCTTTTCAGTAACCACATTACATTCCTTAAGGTCATTACACACAAAACTTCTTAGTGTAGATAAGACTTATACATCAGAATCCTAAACTATGCTTTCCAGATTACAAAGATGTTAATAGACCCATCCCTCTAGATATGCCATCTCTCCTATAGCCTTCCTAATGAGAATCCCTAGAATCCACCCCTATTTCTACATAGCTTTTACTCTTTGATCGCTATGTGATGCTAGTGACCACTCACTATTCTTCTATATCAATCGTCTCTTTCCTTCTAAGTATATGTATATATATATATATTTAACATCCACCGCCATGCCTTCCTAAAGTAATAGATCAGTTGCCAAGTGTCCATGTGGTTATTTAATAGAGAATTCTTCTTCCCATATGAGCTCTCCACTTTCTACAATGATGTCTTTTTGTATCCTTCCATCACATGGAATATTCCTACCTTGACCATCGAGTTGTCAAGATGACACCTTATCCACTCTACATGCTCGGTTAGGTCATGATTTTATCATGTGCTTCTTTAAACGTTGAATATGGATAAGTCCTGAAACCCTTTCCTTTTCCTTGATCATGCACCTTAAATTCTACCAAACCCTTATAAAACCCTATCCTGTGTGTCTTTACCCTGTGCACCCTTCTTCATATAGGCCCAGGATGCCCACACACCTTCTTATACTTGGCCAATATTTCAAGGCCCAACATGTGCAGTTGGAGGGAAAGATTGAGTTTGCTATTTATCAGTATTTCTGCATTGGCTATTTTAATTTGAAGGATGGTCTTTGAAAGTCCTTGGTGCAAACTTCCATTTTCCTTCACCACGCATTACTTTTAGAATGCGGTAAACATATTATCTAAGGTTTAAAAACTAAGGTTTGACATGGATACAATAGATTATGAGTACCACAAAATGTGGAAAACACTTGTTTATCCTAATAAAAGTATGTATGAAGAGACATTGATATCAGATGATATCGATATGATCAAGTCTATTACCTTGGAAATTTCTTATGTGGTGGCTGCAAATATTTATATCTACCTAAAGCCAAGAAGAGTTGATGGAAAATATGTGGAGGATGACTTGACCATCCTAGAAGAGCCTATAGGGAAGAAGACTATGGGATAGAAAATAATGCACAAGGATACTCCTCTTATCAGTGAGGAGGAAGAAGGAAGTGAAGATGAACCCCCTGTCTCGAGTGAAACTATGAAGAAAATGCTTGTGCATAAGGATTAGGAACAAGGCCCGAGCACCAAGAAATAGACAAAAAAGAAGAAGTCTCCAATCAAGAAGAAACATAAGGTAGTGTCTAGTGAATACATAGAGGAGACTAAGAGACGAGAGGAGGATGTTGAAAGAAATGAAGAAAGTGGCACGATTAAGTCTACCAATGCATAATATTGAAGAATCAAATATAGAGGAGTACAATGTGCATTATGAGGAGATCCTAGTCATGGAGAGATGGGTTGAAGGGTTTGAGGTGACCATCACTCAGATCTTGAAGGAGAGGCATAAGCCTACTGTGGAGGATAGGGATGGACACACTATTGAGCTAGAGGTTGAGCTGGATTGAGCAGGAGGTTGAGAACATTGTAGAGCACATTGTGGAACATGAAGTAAAGTGCAAAGAAGAAAATAGTGATGATAAAGAAGAAGGAGGTGGACTAAATATCACTCTTGTGCTTAGCTTTCCAAAAGTAACCCACAAGAAAATCAAGAATCCTAGACATACACCCAGAGCCTATGATGCAGTATGATGATGACCCGAGTAAAGTTCTACATGTAAGATATCGAATTACTTTGGATGCAAAGGATCTATTCTATTGGTCATTATTCGGGATGGAATAAGCCTTGCCACATACTAGAAAGATGCTCTCCTGGGCATTTTAATCGCATATGGAAGAGCTAGAGTTTGAGGTTAGCGTAATTGCCAATAGAGACCCAACTTAACATGTGTACCATGGGAAGGTAATCTATTGGCATATGTTATCCCACTTAACATTAAGGGGGAGTGTTGGAACATAATGATTAAGTGGTTTGTCTAACCCTTAATGTATATAGGTCCATCACTAATATATATAGGTTAATATTTAATAATATGAAATATTTATATTTCTATTATTAAATATGCTAACCTAGGTATATAATTTTGGTTAAATATTTAATATCATTAAATGATTATATTTCTAATATTAAATATTATAAACCTAGGTATATGTGTCAACCGATAAGGTTGAAAAGGTGGGTCGGGAGACTCGATCACCTAATATATAAAGGACTATAGGTCCTCATTTGATATGTTTGAATAAAATATCAAAGGTGAATATTATTTTACACATATGATTAGGGTTGAAAGGAGGAGGTGAAATTTATTGGATGTAAGTTTGGTTCTTGGAAAGTAAAAGGTTATTTCAAAGTGGTTTTTACCCAATTAGGGGTTTTCCACTATAAAAACTGTGTCATTGTGTTCTTACTTTTGGTATGGATTAATTAACTAATATGTTATGTAATTTTATTTATTACATTGCATAATGTTTAACATTTTATGCTTTATGGTTTATGTTAATATTTAAATGTATTGGTTGATTAAATTTATAATAATTAGAATCCTCTAAATTCTAACATGGTATCAGAGCATGGTTTAAATTAAATAGGTTAGGTCTAAGTTATTGTATTTAATCTATTTAATTTTTATGGGTTTTTTCAACCAACCCGAAAGGGTATTTAAAATGATCAAGCCCCCCCTTCTTTCCATTTTTTGTGCAATCTAATATTTTTGTCTTGTGAAGAACTAATGTGAATGCACAGGAGAAAAAAATTGGAAAGATTATTACCTTCCATGAAAACTCATGTGAAAGACCTGGTAAGGGCTAAATAATGTGTAAAATATTTTCCTATATTTCTATAGTTTTAATGTGTGTAGGTTAAATGTTTTCAATTTTAAAAATCAAGAGTAAATGAAGGAGGAGACAAGGTTCATGAAAATAGACATTTCAATTTATTTCATTGGACAGGTGAAATTCTTGTCCTTTTATAAAGTCGCCAGTTAATCTATATTCTCATAAATATAATTACACCAGGTAAAATTATTTTAACTTGATATATGTCCTTCAATCCCCTTTAATAAGGGTTATATGTTTAAAAAAATAGTATAGTTTATAATTTTTTTATAGACTATATGTTGTTTTTTATTTGCATTATATAAACTATATACCTCTTTTTAAAAAGTGTATATATTTTTAAATTATAAATTATAATAGGTTATTATAATATATTAAAATATAACCTCCCTAATATTATACAGAATAAGAAATTCTGGAATTTCACATTTTGGAAATACACAAGTTTTGGCTTCATTAAATTTGTGAGTCAAATGAGTGTCTGATAGACCAAACATAAGATAATATGACGGTCATTTAGAAATTAAATTTAAGCTCATAGGTTCTAGGAAACTTTCACTATGTTAAAATTGATAGTCAAATGAGAGTCATGATAGACCAAAAAATAAGCCATTATGACAGTCATTTAGATGTCAAATTTAAGCCGACCGGATCTTTGTCTACATGAATTTTTTTCTAAAAATTTGAAGTTGTTATGCATTCTTAAGGGTTTCTTCTTCACTTCTATATGGTTGGAAATATTTTTTATATAAGTTTGGGGTATAATACAGAGCCTTTTATATTGTGGGTTATTATTTTGATCATGGGAGGTTAATTAGTATGCATTGTAATGACATAATTAGTTATGATCAAATAGTTTCTTTAGATCTATAAAATCTAGATCTGATTCTATTAAAAGTATTTTTTTTTTTCTATAAATATGTATCTAACTTTGTGGTACATTGTATATTATAATAGTGTGTGTTTTACAGGTTTAGGAAAATAATAGTGTCCAGCTATTTCTATCTTGATAAAACCTAGATCCTGAATGGAACCAACTAAAACATTTGAAAGATCATGGTCAAATCAAAACTTATGGCGAGGAAACTATGGATGATTGTTTCTAGATCTAAGGTTGCTCCCACCAATCGTTAAGTAATTGTAAATAACATGAATGCATTCTCACAATGAATGTAGGAGAATCTTTCCATGATTTTGCGCAATGTGAATGATGAGTACCTTCTACACATTGGTAATATTGAACATCCAAAAGAGGTATGGATGTAACTAGAATCCATGCATGAAGGTACGCATTTATCTAAAATTATTAAATTAGTTATAGAATTTCTTAGTATTCTTATGAAAGGAGATGAAAAATTAGTTAATTTCTTAGCCAAAATTAAAAATATTAAATCATAATTAGATGGATACAATTTGTAATTTAATTGGTGAAAAACTAATCTATTTTTTTACATTGATTAAATATACATGAAAGATTTAGGAATTTTATTTCTATCTTGAACTCTAAATATTAGAACGAAAATGATCTACCTAATTTAAATACCTTGAGTTCACATCGATACGGGAAGAACAAGTGATAATGAACTTTGACTCTAAGGAGAATGCCCTTCGGCACTTCTTTATCGAATTCAAAGTTCAAACTGCACAAGCCCTTCTCGATTAGAAATTTATATCTAAATATTATTTTGTTGATAAGAAAAGTTTTTCTTCTGATCAATTACGTGTTAGATTTAGTGGTAATTATCACAAATGTGGTAAATTTAGACATAAAAAGGAAGATTGAAAATCTAAGAAACCTATCCATAAAAATAAAAAACAAATTGTTTCTTTTAAATATAATTTAAGGAAAAAGGATAGCTCTAATGATATTCCTAAAACTGTTACATTATATGTTGTGTTGTATTCTTCCTCTAATTCTGAATGGATTCTAGATTCAAGTGCATCAAATCATATGACTGGTGTTTCAAATTTTTTTGATGTTGTGAAAATCAATGAATGTGTGTATCTTGGTGATAAATCATCTTTAGAAGCAATAGAGAAAGGAAAAATAAAATTTTATAATGGTGTGTTGAATAATGTTTTATTTGTTCCTAAGCTCAAAAATAACCTTTTATCATGTTCTCAATTAACTCATGATGGTTTGTCTATTCAAATTTTGAAAGATACTTGGTATATTAAGGATAGTAATGATAATATAATAGCTGAAGGAATTCAAAGAAATGGTCTGTATATTTTTGATGATTTCTCTTCTACATCCTGTTTTATTTCTTAAAGTTTGAATAATTCAACACTATGGCATGAAAGATTAGGACATGTTAATTATAGAACTTTATATGAAATGACTAGATATAATCTTGTGAAAGGTTTTCATGTGTTTTCTTCTTCTCATGATGTGTGTGAAGGGTTTTACACATCCAACAAAGTGCTAAACCCTTTCACTCACATCTTGAAGAGAGTTCCTATTCTCCACTAGAACTTATTCACAGTGATGTTAAATGACATCTTGAAGTAACTTCATTAAATGGTTATTTATATGTTGTGACTTTTAAGATGATTTCACTAGGATTATTTGGTCATATTTTCTTAAAAATGAATCTGATGTACTTGGAAAATTTAAGGAATTTAAAGCATCTGTTGAAAACTCGTCAAATTATAAAATTAAGAGACTTAGAATAGATAATGGGGGTGACTATGTTAGCAAAGCATTTGAATTTTTTTGTATTGATTGTGGTATTAAAAGGGAATTAAATTCTCCTCATTCTCCTCAATATAATGGTGTTGTAGAATGTAAGAATATGACTATTTTAGATATGGCTCACACTATGCTTTATTCTCTTTGGTCTTCCTAAATTTCTATGGGCGAAGGAATGAACAAAGCAAATCTACGTTATAAATAGGGTTCCCACCAAAGCTATTCATCTTTTAACTCCTTAAGAAAAATGGTCAAATTAAAAATATAATATTTCTCATCTAAAAGTTTTGGTAGTCCTACTTCTTTATACATTCCTAAAAATAAAAGAAAGAAACTTAATATGACTTATTTTTCTTATGTTTTCATTGGATATTGTATTAACACCGCAGATCTAATGATTTATGACCGCAAAAGGGACGTGTCGAAAACCGCAATGTGAAGGTTTTAGATAAATTCTTTTATTCATCGATAATGGTAAAGATGTTCATAACTCTGCGAATATTTCTAATGATGTTTCTGATTTTGATAATGAAAATATAGTAAATGATAATGATGATTTTTCTTGTGTTAATAATATGGATAAATCCCCTATCTCCTTAACTAAGAAACCAAAATGGGCTCAATCTATTTTAGAGAGTTCTAATCTAATTGACCTTAGGAAAATGACTAGAAGCCATCATACCTACCATCCATTAATGAACAAGATGAGAAGAGGATCAATGTAATGCGGGATGAATATAATACCCTAATTCAAAATCAAACTTGGGAGTTGCTTCCACCTCCGGAAAAAGAAGTATTATAGGGTCTAGGTGGTTATACAAAGTAAAATATAATGCTGATGGTAGTATTGAAAAATATAAAGTCGGACTTGTTGCTATAGGTTTCACTTAGAAACGACATTGATTATGTTGAGACATTTACCCTCGTAGCTAAAATGAGTCTTGTTAGGACCTTATTTGTAATTTTCACTCAATTTGGATGGGAAATCCACCAAATGGATGTGAAAAATACTTTTTTGAATAATGATTTAAAATAAGAACTTTACATATGTCAACCTAAAGGATTTGAGGAAACAGGTAAAGAAAACTATGTTTGTAGATTGAAAAAATCCTTGTATGGTTTAAAGCAAGCTTCTAGAGCTTGGAATGTGAAAAATTATTTCTTCAAATAGTTATGATTTGTTAATTATTATTCTGACAATGATCTATTCATTAAGAAATAAGGATAACATATTATCATTATTTGTATATATGTTGATGATTTTCTTACAAATGGTGATAATCCCACTTTCATTTGTAGAATTAAAGAAAAATTGAAACAATACTTTGAAATTACTGATTTAGGTCTCTTACATTATTTTCTTGACATGGTTTGTATTTCAAGATAAACATTCTATTGTTGTTTCTCAAGAACAATATGTAACCAATGTCTTAATTTTTTTAACATGATTAATTGTAAACCAATTTCTACTCCTATGGAAGTTGGACTAAAAATTGATCCTAAACCCGCATGTAGAAAATTTGATTCTACCTTATATAGATAGTTAGTTGGTAGTTTGATTTATCTAACTATTACGAGACCAAATATTTCTTATGCAGTAGGATTTACTTCTAGGTTTATGTAAGAACCTTATAGAGATCATTGGAATCTTGCAAAAATGATTCTTAGATATATTAAAAGAACAATCAATTATGGGTTGCATCATAATAAAAATGAAAATGCTAACTTATATAGATTTTGTGATTCTGATCAT
The DNA here is from genome assembly GCA_018340775.1 of Taxus wallichiana var. yunnanensis. Classification (NCBI taxonomy): domain Eukaryota; kingdom Viridiplantae; phylum Streptophyta; class Pinopsida; order Cupressales; family Taxaceae; genus Taxus; species Taxus wallichiana. The sequence goes on from CM031239.1 coordinate 686,353,683, forward strand.
GTAGGTGATGTATTGAATAACAAATATACTTCTAATTAAGTGTTTAAATTTGGTGCAAGTGCCATTACTTGGTGCAACAAAAAGTAGCCAACTGTTTCTATCTCTTCAATAGAAGCTGAGTATAGAAGTGTAATGGAAGCTGCAAAAGAGGCTCTATGGCTAAAGAGGTTGTTTGATGAGATAAAGATAAAGGATCTAGGTAGTGTTTGTTTGGTCTGCAAAACCAAAGAACAATATCTCTTACACATAATCCAATACAATATCAAAGGACAAAGCACATTGAGATACATATACACTTCCTTTGTGAGAAGGTGCTAAGTGGTGAGATAGATCTCAAGTTTGTGCCAAATGAAGAGTAGGTTGTTGATATCTTCACAAAGCTCCTGAATGCTACAAAGTTTTGTCACTTCCGTAAAAATCTTAGATTTTTGGAGTTACCATTTAGGGAGTGTGCATGACAATGTCACCTCTTAATGGAACTTGGTTTAAAAAAAAGAGACCTTCAGGAATTTGTAAAAGACCTTCGGGAAAATGTAAAAATTACCTTTTGAAAAGTGTAAAAAAGACCTTCAGGAAACTATAAACAGACCTTTGGGCATGTATACCTCCTCGACTTCTTTTTTAGAAAGAAGTATAAAAAGATCTTAAAGGTGGTCTTAAGTAAACTCTTTAGTACTATTGAGTTTATTGGTAAACATCCAGTACAAGCATATTATTAAGGAGGTCCTTGGTTATAAAAGAATCATATATGCATGGGTTCAATAAAATTTTATGAGAACATCTGAGAATATGTAAAAATCACAAATCATACTTAGCCACTAATCAAGGGATGATCTTTGGGATTCCAAATCATTTTGTACCAAAAGGTAACTTGAGTATGATGAAGGTGTTATAATTCCTTCACTCTATATGCTAGCCTAAAACCTTTATGGTTTAAGGATTGTAAATCCTATAGTGTAACACGGGAAGGAAATATATTACCATATGCTATCCTACAGACTATGCTCCGCAGATTGCTGATTCAGTGTCTAAGGAAGTTTTGGCCCCCTTCCTATGGGTCACATCCACATCAAATCCATTGCAGATGCTTTGATTGCATTGGATGCAGGAAATCCTGAATGGACAGTGGTGGATCAGAAAAAGAAGGGTAATGTCAAATCTAAACCCCCCACCACTCTGGACAAGGTTTGATTCTTGTCGTTGTTAGTGCTATTATTGTTACATCTGGGCAAATGGCCAATTTGCCGCGATTCTTTGGGCAGTAATGTTCTTTGTTAAGTTGTTGTTTTTAGTACATTTTTGAAGCAGTTGTTTTGTTTTTGCTGGTTCTTGATAGTTTTCTGTTGTTGGGCTTTCTGGGGTTAAATTTTAATTTTGACCATTGTTATAAAAGGGTATAGTCCCTTTCAAAAACTATTTTCAATAAAAAAAAACATTAAGGGGAGTGTTGGAACATAATGATTAAGTGGTCTGGCCAACCCTTAATGTATATGGATCCATCACTAATATATATATATATATATATATATATATATATATATATAGGTTAATATTTAATAATATGAAATATTTATATTTCTCTTATTAAATATGCTAACCTAGGTATATGATTTCAATTAAATATTCAATATCATGAAATGATTATATTTCTAATATTAAATATTATAAACCTAGGTATATGTATCAACCAATAAGGTTAAAAGGTGGGTCAAAACATACTTGATCACCTATTATGAAAAGGACTATATGTCCTCATTCAATATGTTCGAATGAAATATCAAAGGTGAATATTATTTTACCTTTATGATTAGGGTTGAAAGGAGGAGGTGAAAGTTCTTTGGATGTAAGTTTGGTTCTTGGAAAGTAAAAGGTTATTACATAGTGGTTTTAACCCTATTTAGGGTTTTTCACTATAAACACTTTGTGTTACCGTGTTCTTACTTTTGGTATGTATTAATTAATTAATATGTTATGTAATTTTATTTAGTACATTGCATAATGTTTAACATTTTATGCTTTATGGTTTATGTTAATATTTTAATGTATTAGTTGATTAAATTCATAATAATTAGAATCCTCTAAATTCTAACATCCCATTCATGGAGACATAGGTGGAAGGGTTTGAGGCAACCATTACTCGGATATTGGAGGAGAGGTAGGAGCATACTATGGAGCCTAGGGATGGGCATCCTACTAAGCTAGAGGTTGAGTAACGGATTGAGTAGGAGATCAAGTGCATTGTAGAGCACTTTGTGGAACATGAAGTAGAGCGCAAAGAAGAAAAGAGTGATGATAAAAAGAAGGAGGTGGCCCAGATACCACTCTTGTGCTTAGCTTTCAAAAAGTAACCCATAGGAAAAACAAGAATCCTAGACAAATGCCCATGGCCCTATGATGTAGTATGATGATGACTCGAGTAAAGTGCTGCACGTAAGATATAAAAGTACTATTACCGTAAAGGATATATTTTATTGGTCATTATTCACGAAGGAAGAAGCTTTCCATATACTAGAAAGATGCTATCATAGGCATTTCAATCACATATGGAAGAGCTGGAGTTTGAGGTTAGCAAAATCACTAATAGAGACCTGACTTAAGTCTACACCAGGGGAGGCTTATATGATAGTGGATGCCTAGATGATAACTGATGAACAAGCATGTAATGTGATTAATAAAATATCAACAGATGTCGAGGGTGAGATTTTTTTATAAAGGCTGCCAAATCGGGAACCTATGGAAGGAGATAGAGGAAAAGGATAAGGAGATGAGATAGAGAGATAAATAAATCAAGGATTAAGATAAGATCATCATACAACTAAAGCGGGAGGTAAGGGAAGAGAAGGGACAGATGTGCATAATGTAAAATAAGGTTGAATACATCGCGGATGTAATTACACTTGCATGCCCATATTTAATCTCTCAAGTTCAACCTATGTATGAGTCAACCTTACATTTTCTAGAAGACCTAATGCGCATGATTATGCATGACAAGGAAACTCTTGCCATAGAATCCCTAGAAGAAGTGTTGGCATGGAAAAAATAGAGTGATAGGGAATAGGTCAAAGAGCACCTTATTTAGTATGATGCGTTAGTAGTAGAGGCTAAAGAGGCTACGTGAGGGGTAGGGTTTGTATATGATAAGCTGCCGGGACTTTGATCATGTTGTGGGTCTGTTTGTTGTAATAGATAAAGGATAATTAAAAGAGTTTTAGGCCAAGAATAAGAATAATAGGGTGGAATGGGAAAAGGTATTAGAGGAAGTAGAACTAAAAAGGGGAAATAATAAACATGATGAAGTCCTTACTCAAGAATTGAATGAAGGAAATCTTCCCTTAGATCACATGCAGGATGGATGCACTAGACGATGTGGAAAAATAATTGGAAGTTTTGATTGAAAAATTGAAGGGAAATATCGATGACTTGAGTCCATCAGAGGACCCAGAATTCTTAATAATGCACCAGTACATGCGAGTAAGGAATTGGAGGGGAGGAAGGAGTTATAGAAAATATTTATTAAGGAGTTTCATGTCCTTCCTCCCTGCAAGGAAACTTGATTCTTTGATTATTTGGTGCAAGAAAAATGATTTATTCTTCATTCTTTGATTCATGGTGAGTTATCTACCATTATTTTGTGAGATACTCTCTAGTGTTTCTAAAGACAGAAAACATACCTACTATGGGGTAATTTTGGGATGAGAAAATAACTAAGTATCAAAATGGGCATGAACATGCAGTGCGTATGGAAGCAGACGAAGTGCGGGGAGGATGCACACATATGAGGAACATGATAGCATGTGGAACTACACATGAAGATAGATAGGTTGAGGATTTAGCCATTTTCTAGGGACAAGATAAAAATAGACTTAAAGAGCGCATCACACAAAGGTTACCTTGGTAAGAAAGTATTAGCCATTTTTAAGAAAACACATCCAAACTAAAGATGAAAGCACATGCATATTTTAGCTATTAATAGGATTAAAGAAGGATATTATTAGGAAATATATTATTAGTAGATGTTTTGTAAAGCATGCATGTGAGTACACATGTCTATTTTTGAGCACACATATGTTAGAAATCTAGGAATAGAGAGGGGGTGAATCAATGCTTATTAAAATTTAATGTTGTTTATAATGCTTCAATTAACCAACCTTGATGATGTTAACCATTAGGAACATGAGCATCAAATCATAAAGAAGAAAGATCAATAAGCACACATGTACACATGAGAAGACCAAATTTAATGTGGGAAACCCGTAAGGGAAAAAAACCCACTAAAACCAAGAACTAGGCTTAGGAAAAAATGTCCTGCAAATGTTACATGATTTCATGATTGAGCTTCAACTCAATTTGTAGCTGCCACTCCAATATTTAATTGAGTTGCTACCTAGTCTTGGATAATCTTCAACTTATATAGAAGCTTCAACTCCTAAACTTAGTCAACAATAATCGATCTTCTAGAAGCTCCTACTTACAAGGAAGCTTCAACACCCTATATGTTAAATCTGAAACTTAGACTTTTTATAGAGTTTTGGTCACATGTAGTTTATTGTCTTACACAACTAATAATGACCCCTAAATTAGCTCACTTCTCCTTCTCATCTTCTATGTTAATTTTTCATGGTTTTTAATACATTGAATTTCTCATAATTTACCATAGGTCTCTCTCGAAATTTTCCTTACATACAACTCTACACTCAAAAACAACATTTACATGCTTTACAATTAAGCTTAAATGGATAGGAAAAAATGACTTTTGATGTTTCAAGTTTTTGGCTCTTCACATGACCATTCTTCCTTCTAAAGGGATAACTCAAAGAACTTGAGGTTTACAAGTTGACAAATGGCACTTCTTCAGCTAATTTATGCAACTGAATTTTGGGTTTCTCCATGAGCTCCTTCACTTTGAATAGGGAAGATTCATATTTAAAGTATTTTGAGATTCTTCACAGAGCTCCTTCTCTTTGAATTTCACACCGATGCGTTCCTCACATACTTTCTGATTGAGACAAATTTTTTTCACAAATATATCCTTCATTTTAAGATGAAACAACCTCATTTATTTTGTAACACATCCACGATCCTTAGACATAGTTAAACTCAAAATTTCAGACAATTTCATTTGTGAAATCTTGATATTCAAAGATTTTGTCATACCAAACTTGCATAGTTACCACCATGGTCGCACTTCAAAAATTCTTAGTACCTTGGTTTCATTCACCATACACATGTCACCATATTATTTGTCTGCGCAGAGATTGCGAGTTTGTACAATTAGCCATGTTGATTTCTCCATATGTCACCTTGTGATAAGCTACAGATCGAACAATTTATCAACCTTATCTCATTTTAGGTTGTTCACATCCATCCAGAGCCATGTCTTAAAACTATGGTGAAATTCTTCCATGTGTCCACATTTGGTTGTCGAGATAATCTCCAAGTGGCACCCTTTTTTTAGTCCACCTATTTATGCCTTATGCTGACGTATATTTTATTTTAGGTGCATACCATTTATGAAGTTATATCCAATAATAATGCTCCATGCATTTGACACTTGTCAAGATTCTCTTATTGTGAAGTTCAAACCAATCAAACAGCTCCATGTACCTCTTTGATGTCAGTCTTTTTTGAACCTCCACTGGCTATTGTGACACACAATCCAATAGGGATGCTCCACGTTCCTTTACAAATATTGCAATGTCTCACCAATGTGGCACATGCTCCAATAGGGAATATCCATGTACCTTCACAAATATTGCAATGTCTTACCAATGTGACACATGCTCTAATAGGGAATCTCCACGTACCTTTGTGATATAAGAATGATTAGAATGTAAACCTTGAACCAATCAAGAGGCTCCACATATCTTAGCTTTTTCTTCACAATTGCTAGCAGACCCCAAGCGCTTTCATCTAACCCAAAATTATGACACATAGCATCTCCCTTCATTGTTGATATTTTTCCACATGTCCTCTTGAATTTTCAACCTTTCCCGAACCCAAAAAGTTATGACATTTAGTTAATTCTATGAACCTTACGTCCGCCGCGTGCATCTACTTAAGAGCTTATTAGAAATCTGACACATGTTCATTATTGTTTCCTTTGATCTTCACTACATGTATTATCCATCTTCGACAACATGCCTTATCAATATTTGGCCACGTATCCTTGATTTTGATTGTGTCTACTTGTTTTCATTTAACATGACCTGTAAAATTTTGAATGGCCATAACTTCCTCCAGAGAACTCAAAATTGCACAAACATGGACTCGTTGGAAAATTATTCTTGAGTTATTAATAACCCATACCTTTACAAGAACAATAATCTCTTGCACAAGATGAAATAATCATTTTAAACCTTCAGAGTCTGTTAATTTCATAGTTTGAGCCATAGCATTCTGAAACTATCCTGTAAACATTGACGGGTTAAGGAAACAACCTAAAATAACTACACATCAATGACAAACACGCATCTACATGATATTTCACTCCAACTCATTCCTCCTTTACCATTGATGCTATGTGACATTAATGATAGCACCAACCAATGTAACAGGGTTTACTAATCTCCCCCTTTGTCATTGATGGAAAAAACTTCAGAAAATTTGATGGCAAGCCAATGCACCAACATATTTAGATATGCAAGCCAATGAAAACTTATTTCTAACACATTCTCTCCCCTTTTGACATCTATGAAAAAGGTGCACAAAGATAACACCATGAGTATCATAAAAACATAATAAAACATGCTCATACCTCAAAATTCTCTCCCTGGAAAGATATTTGTTTTTGCTTGATAATACTCATTCATTTTGCCATCCTTTCTTCATTAAACACCTGCAATACTCCCCCTAAGATTAGTTCCTGGATATTCAAACTTTTGACATTCTACATATTCCTTTAATGGACTTCTTGACTTGTGCTTTGGGATAGAGAACAACCTCCCCCTATCTAGACTAAACCTGAGCCTTTTGGAGCAATTTGGCACTTGATATACTCCCCTATCATTTTGAGATCTTTAGTGAATTTTAGGTGTTGATCTTACCCCTATTTATGTTTTAATTGTTCAAAACTTTCTCTAAGAAAAGGTTTTGTCATTATATCAGCCATTTCCTCTTTTATAGATAAATTTTCAAGCCTAATTCTTTTCTCATTCACGTGTTCTCTAACAAAATGATATTTAATGGGTATATGTTTTGTATTTGAATGCAATAATGGATTATTTAAGATACTTATAACACTTGTTCTATCAAAATATAGAGGAATAATACCTTCACTTTCCACTTTGTAGTCTTCAAGTATTTTCTTCATCCACATCACTTATGTACAAAAAATGTCCGCTATAACATACTCATCCTCATAAGTAGAAAGAGATACAAGAGACTAATTTTTACTCAACCATGAAATAAGGCACTTACCTACAAAAAATTCTCCACTAGTTGTACTTTTTTATCATCTATGCTTCCTGCCCAATCTACATCTATGAAGGCTTTAATTTGAAATTCATTGAATTTTGGATACAAAAGACCATGAACCAATGGCCCGATGAGATACCTGAATATTCTTTTCAGTACTTGGAGATGAAATTCCATTTATTCTTATTGAAATATTCCAACCAAACCCAGTGCCTGTAGAATATCAAGTCTAGATGTCGTTGAATACAAAAGGCTAGCTATCATAGATCTATAAAGGGTCTGATTTAATTTTGGTGAGCTATCTTCCTTACTAAGTTTACACCCTACACTCATGGGCATACTTAATAGCTTACAATCCATCATCTATAATATTTTGAGAATTTATTTGATTTAATTTGTTTGTGAGATAAATATTCCTTCCTTGTTCTAAAGAATTTGCATCCCTAAAAATAATGAGAGTTCACCTAACATTGACATTTCAAAATCATTTTTCATTACCTCAGAGAAACTTGTTGACAATTATTTATGGATGTACCATTAGATTCATTAGATAAATTAGGTTAATGGGATGTGTGCATTAAGGTAACGTCCATATTTTAAAGAAGTTAGGTCTTCTCAAGTGTGGGAAAGGGTTAGAAAGCTTCAAAAAGAAACGTAAAACTAACTAAGGTGATGTGCTAGAATAGATTCTAAAGAGATGGAGAGATACCCAGGGAGATTATCTGAAATAGCTTGAAGAGCATTAAAGCATGATCCAACTATTTTAGAAATACATTATATTTATCAGTGTCCGAGGAGACAAAACACACAAAAAACACATATAATAGATAAGTAAAAAACCCAAGGGCGCATGACATGATAGATTTCTTAAATTATCTAGAACTACTTAAAAAAGAAAGACTCAGAACATGAAATCCAAAGTGCACAGAACAAGGAATCAATTTATAGAGAAAATGATACATAAGGATGAAATGGAACAGATTAAAATTCCCTTATATAATGATTCTTGCTAAGGCTAGCTATTACAAAAATCTGAACATTCAATCTACTTTGTAAACTGTCTATTTCTCTTTAAAATCCCCCCTTTCATTCGGATTAGACATCATTTTAGAGATGTTTGTAGCTCTCACTTCAATGTATGGAATTAGAGCATCTCTGAAAGCATTCAATTTTCTTACATGATCCTTTCTTTTGGGGTTAATATCTCAACTACATGTTGAAATATTTGCATTTTCCTTCAATTCACCCAACTGTCCCTCCTAGAGTCGGTGATGATCCTTTCCTACCATGTGGAGATTGGAAACTTGTTTGGAAGCTTCTTTGGAGCTTGATCCCATGAACTACACCTAAGTGACACGTGATGGGCATGTGCTAGTTTGGGGAGGCTTCCTCTTTTCTCTATTTGAAGGTGTGCTCGGGTGACACATGGAGGCCATGTTGCAACTTTGGTACACTTTTAACTTTTCAACCCACCGGGGTAACCTTTATTAGGCCTAAGACATGTGGATAATGCTATGTAAGTTTTAGATCCTTTATTCTTTTTCTTTATGCCCGACTATGCCAATGAGACACATGGACAACTTTTGTATTCAAATTCATACTTATCTAATTTTGAGATGAGCGATGTTGGGCCCCTAAAATATTGGCTAAGTACACAAAGGTGTGTAGGTGCGTAAGGCCTAGTTGAAGAAGGGCGCACAAAGAAAAGGCATGTAGGATAGGGTTTAAGGAAGGGTTTAAGAAAACCCGTGGCACGTGCGTGGACAGAGATAACATTTCAAGACTTAGCCATATTTGGTGTATTGGGAAGGACACAAGAAAAGCATGAACCGAAAATGAATGAGGAGTGGATAAGGTGCCGGCCGAGGCAATATGATGCCCATGAAAGGAATATGCTTAGCGATAGAGGATTCCAGAAGACTGTCATTACAAGGAGTGGAGAGCTCAGATCTGAAGGAGCATGCTCCCATAGAGGACCACATTTAGACACTTGGCACCAGATCTAAGGCCGCAGAAGGATGAGTTGGAACTTTGGGATGCCTATAGATACAAGTGCCTATAAAAGAATAAGGAGAGTAAGGGAAAATCAGGTATATGATAGAGGAGAATGCAGAGAGTGGAGATATATAAAAATACTGTGAGAACTCGTGGGATTGGGTAGAGGCTATATAAAAGAGTAACGTATTAAGAATTTGGGATATACATTTTTCTTTGTATGGATGAAGGACACGGTCTCTGCTTTGTGGTAGTCTAATGGATCCATTGAGTGTAATGAGGTTACAAACATGAATGAGCATGAATGTAATTGATTCTGTTCATATATATATATATCTTTTCATTTCTATTCATGGATGTTATGGAATAGATGTAAATTCTTATGTATTTTCCTTTCGTTGTAGTTCTATCTATTATTTGTAAGTACCTTCTATTTGGAATGAATAAATTTGTCTAGAGTCCATTCTGAGCCCTATGATGATTGTATGTCTCATTTCCACCTTTATTCATTAAGTTCCTAACATAGATGATGGTTTCCCACTTAACTCACATAAAAGAGAAACTCAGCACCCGCACGTGCCTCGGTGAGTTCCAGCGCCCATTGGGTGATAGGCTGATGCACATGGGATTCACTTGTTCTTTGGTGGGTGTAAAAATGACTACAAGCGAACAAGGGAAACAAGGGCCCGAGCAACAAAAAGATGGCGATCAAAAGAGTTTTATGCAAAAATAATTGTACAAAACCATGTGACATGCTATCATTATTGCTCCTAAAGAGGATGTCATCAACATAAACAAAAATAATCAACATGTGTTATTCTTCTTATTTTATGTAAAAATTGCTATCAACTACACCTTTTCTAAATCCTTTCTCAATCAAGTACTTGTCTAGCCTACTATACTAGGCCCTATGTGCTTGTTTTAGCCCATAAATTGTCTTTTTCAGCCTGCACACATAATTCATGTCCTCAATAAGAGAAAATCCATTTGGTTTCTCAATATAGACCTCCTCATTCAAGCTCACATTAAGGAATGCTAAATTCACATCCATTTGATATAATTTGAAGCCTTTATGAGATGCATATGCTAAGAAGAGCCTAATGGCTTCCATCCTAGCCACATGAGCAAATGTTTCATCAAAATCTACTCCTTCCACCTGTGCATATCCTTTACAAACCAACCTTGCTTTATTCCCATCACTTTGCCTTTTCATTTAATTTGTTTCTAAACCCCCACTTAGTTTTAATAATGTTTTTGTCATTTGGCTTGGGTACTAGCTCCCATGTTTCATTCTTTTCAAAATTTTTAGCTCTTCATTCATTTCTTTCACCTAATTCTAATCATTACTAGCCTCCATTACATTCTTTGTTGATATAATTAATAAGATAGAAAGATCTTCTTGATTTTGAGCAATTTTCATCCTCCTTGTTTGAATGCCTTCTTCTTTGTTTAATATTATTTTTCTTGGAGGATGATATCTTTTAGCCCGTGTTGAAGGTCCCTTAGTGTTAGGTCTCTCTTATTCTTCATCTTCTTCTTCTTCTTCATGTTCATCTTGAATTTTATTCATCATCCGATCTGCTTCTGACTTGTGGAATTTCTTTGGACTATATTGTAACTTTCTTTGGATATGATTCATCAATTATGACATTTTTACTCTCAATTATATTTTTTGGCTCGATTGTAGCATCTATATGCTAAAATAATGGATGAGTAGCCTAAAAAGACACCTTTATCACATATTGAATCAAACTTACCAAGATTGTCATCATCTCTTTTGATGTAGCAATTTCTTCCAAATATTATGAGGTGCTTCACAGTGTAGGTCTTCCTTTCCAAAGTTCATATGATGTCTTCTTGTGATTAATCCTGATTTGAGATCTTTTAAAAATATATATAGTTGTACCAAGTACTTCTCTTCAAAGTATCCATAAGATAATTTTGATTCATTGAGCATAGTTCTACCCATTTCTTGTACGGTTTTATTTTTATTTCTACTACCCCATTTTGTTGAGGTGTTCTTGCAGCTGAAATTTTTCTTCTTATTCCTTAAATTTTACAAAATTCATCAAATTATTATGACCAAAACTCTCCTCCTCTGTTAGACCTTAAGCTCTTTATTTTAACGTTCTTTTCATTTTCCACTAGTGCTTTGAATGCTTTAAATATTTCTAGTGCCTCAGAATTTTATTTAAGGAAGGAAACCCATGTCATTCTTGTGAAATCATCAATCAAAACTTGAAATAACTATCTCCCCAAATGATTTCAATTCTTGTTGGTCCTAAAAGATCAGTGTGTATCAACTCTAGGGGATTTGTAGTAGAGTACTCTTTTAATTTGAAACTTCTTTTGGCTAGTTTCCCATGAAGGCATGATTTATAGAGCTTATAATATGGTTAGTTGATCTTAGGCATGTTCCTTACACATCCCATGGAACTAATTTTGAAAAGGTTATCAAAATATAGGCATCCCAGTATTATGTGCCAAAGCCAACTCTCATCCACTTTACTTGTGAATAAATTTTCTTTGTTTACTTCCTTTAGAACATACATATTATTTTTGGTCCTCTTTTCCTTTCCAACAACCTTACCGATTTCTATTTCTTTATGTCACATCCTATGTCTTGAAACAAAACTGTATATCCATGTTTTCACATTTGACTGACACTCAAAAGATTGTGCTTTAATCATTTTATCACCAAATTAAAGCACCCCTGAATGGCCTAAGTTGTAGGTGGGACTCTTAGTGTAATATATGTAACATGGGTACTATCTCCAAGTGTGGGACATGTTTCTTGCAATAGACCTCCAAATAAGGTTGGCTCCTACTCCTAAGCTACTTGCCATAAGCTACTATTAATACAGGCATAACTATCTAATATTAATCTAACATTCCAAGGGGTCAAGGAGAGAGAGTGCATGAAAATAAAGCCTACAATAAAAGTGGTGATACACCAAAAAAGGATGTGGTCAATCATAGTCCAACTACCTAAAATGGAGAAAGGTGAGCAATGAAAAGGGTGGACAAAATGCACCACATGAAAAAGGTATATTTCACATATAACACCACTTAAAACCCATTAAACACAGCTCTCAAAACTTGTAATGAACATTAGAAATATGCACAGTATACCATGTAATGAAGAGAGGCAAGTAGAGATAATAAAACATGCAAAGGATGGACAAAATGCATCACATAACACATTATATTACTCCAAATAAATATGCATAGTACAACATCAGTAGGAAAGAGGAAAGGAAAATTCCATTACAAAGCTTGGAAGGAGGCCTAAACTCCACATTCAACCCTAGCAGAGAAGAAAGAGAGGGGTAGAAAGGAAAAAATGACTAACTCCTCTACAAATGAGCCCAAAATTACAATTTATAGAATGAGAAGGAGAGAGGAGTGTAATCCCAAAATTGATTTTCTAACCACTTGTAAGTTGTAATAAATGAGGTGAAATGATGGAAATTGATTTGAAAAATATTCCCATGTTGTCCCATGACCTGCAGTCATGAAAGAATGATTGTGCATGCTCATTTAATGTATTCCCAACCACTTTCCAACTGCCCCTAGAATTGGGATCATTTTCTACAAAATACACCATAAAATATTCATCAATCTCTAAATTTATTATCATTTGTATGTTGATCTTGGACCCATAATTCCAATGAGACCAATTTTGCATGATTCTATTGAGAATTGCTCAAGTTATGGCTTCCTGAGTGATTGAAGCTAATTTTGGTTTCACAGGCCTTTCTTCAATTCCACGGGACTGATAATTAAATATTTGGATGGAAAAGACAATTTAATAAATTTCCCCTTTACCAATACTTTTCTTATATTTATAATTGATTTTGAATTCAAAATATGTGGGTCCATCATTAGTTTCTACCACTTTGATCTTTGAAAAGGGAAGGGTGTTGTTTGTTTTAATGTTTTATAAGTAGCCAAACTCGGCCAACTCGGTGAGATGGATCTTGATTTGAATTATCAGCCTTCACATTTCCAATTCTAACCACTCAGCACAACATTTCCTATTATCTATTCACCTCATGACACCTGCCAACAAGCCATCCCATGCATTGGACTACCGCATTGATAAAATTCCCTCGAAGTCAGCAAGCTAGTCCTTCTCCCTGCACCGAGCTCCACGTGGAGGCCTTGCATAACTCTAGGGTCTTCTCTTTTATTTGACTCTTTGATGTTATGTTGAGGGACCATGTGGTAACCCACATATGACTCCATCCTAGCTCGATGCTTTTTCTCACTATGGGCCACAATGACCGTGAGTTGAAACTTCACACTAACTTTTGAGCTCACCATTCACATCTCCTTAGCTTGCTCTACATTCGATCCTAATTTTTAAAGTTCCTTACCACTTTTACACTAATCCTATTAGAATTAACCCAATTAACCAACCTTAACACTGATTCCACCATGATCTCAACTCGAGTCAATTTAGCTTTGTGGGCTTGATGTGCATTCCATGAAACTCGGCAGGACTCCATGATTAACGCAAATTTGAATTATGATGAGTTTTAATTTGTGATGATTTAGTTCTTCAAATGCATAGTTCAACTTGAGATGAGTTCATTGCAATTGGCTTTGGGTTGTAGGGCTCAATCCTCCTCCTTATGGCTTGATGATGGGAAAATTCAAGGGCTCGATATTCTCATCTCCTTCATGTGAATTGCAATATCTTGGATCTCTCAATACCCAAAATTCAACTCACTGATTCAATGTGTGATTTCAATGCATTTCTCAACCTAAATTGAATCATCAGATAACTTGGTGATGAGCTAAGATAGTGTGCCCCCTTATGTCACATGGACTCAGTCGCTATGTGCGTGAGATCTCTGAACCATTTGAATAACTCATCCCATATGCAAGACTTACTATTAATCTCATTGTGATATGTGTGGCTTGGTTCCATGCTTTGCATAGCTCAGCTAAGCCTTAATGTGAGTTCATCTTGGATTATAATGATTAATTGGTATGTCATTAGAGAAACTTGGTGGCATTTAAATACTTTCCTAAACACCAAACTAGCTTGACTCTTCCTATTTAGCTCGGCCACCAATGAGAACATCTTAGCCTCCTACCAAAATAGCTCAGATCATTATAAGCCTTAGGAAACTCAGTTATATACTACTAGCTCACCCCTTTTACAAAAATATCGGTCTTCCCATGCATTGCAACTCACCATATCAAGCCCAAAACTTTAGTATAATGTTTTAACATCTTGGTGATGAGCTCTGCAAAATTAGCTCGGTGATGAGCTTGATGAGCTCGTTAGGACCCAAAGGCAATTTTTTCAACTCTATCCAAACTTAGGATTATTTTAACTTGGGGTCTATGAAGTGATTGGAGATGCTTTTAGAAAAAATGACGGGGTTTACCATTTCTTAACAAGTGGGAAAATTAATTAATTATCAATATAAGCTTGCTTGTTATCAAATTTCACTCAGGTATTGAAATTAGATAAAAAATCCCTCAACATATAATACATTTTCAGTGATGATTTTTCTGTTTTCAAGACTTTTTTACCTTTTCCCACAATATTATGAGAGATATTGTCTCCAAACGTAACTTTACCTCGAAAAACTTTCTTCTAAAGAGATGAACTTATTTTTATTTCCTATCATGTGGCTTGAACACCCATTGTCAATATACCACAACAAGTTTGCAATATGAGAATGGAAGGTAGTTTGGGATATTAACCCTTGTTCATTTGTATTTGTAAGATCTGTTTTGACCTTGTAAACACTCTTTCTTTGGTTTGGAGGTATTTGATACAAAAATTAGCTATATGCCCATACTTTTGATAATTGTAGCAAATTAGCTCATTCTTAATTCTCAAATGATAAAAACCAACATGTCTATGATGAACTTTAACATGCTTTCTAAATTTTGACGCTTTATGACCAAATTCATTGCATGAAAAACAATATCCATAAAATGAGTGAGCATACCTCATAGCATAATGTTGTCTTCTTGGATGATGTCTCTTCCTAAAATCAACTCTCTTAGCTTTAGGGGGTTCTTGAGTTGTCTTGGTCACCTTCTTGCTTGTTGATTTGTCATCCTCATTCTTCTTCTCAAATCCTAAACTAGATTTGTCATTTGCATCTCATTTCTTTCCTAGAAGATCAACTTGATCATTTGTACTCTTTTTAAATTTATGATAGGTCTTTAATTTTGTGGATGTTTGATCTAATTGAGTTTGTAGTAGCTTCATTTCAGTTTTGAGCTTTAGGTGTTCTTCTTCCTTGATTTTGAAGGCTTCTTCAATATGATTTATCTATTGTTCAACTTCCTTGACCATTTCTTCATATTATTGAGTTTATTTGTTTTGTTTCTCCTCAAGAAGGTCAATTTTTCCTTCATATTCTTTCACCATCAGTTTTAGTTTTTGATTCCTCTTTCGTTAATGTTTTAACTCTTCTAAAGCACTTACTAACTCACCCTCAAGATTAACCTCCACTTATTCTTCATTTGAAATTTCATATTCAATATGAATTTTTCCTTTTGAGTTACTTGCAGTAGACACTTCCACAACCATGAACAAGGTTTCAGCTTGTGTCCCTTCATCATCACTCTCAGAGCTGCTGGAATCACTTGACTGAGAAGAGCTTAAGCCTTCTTGTGTGTAGAAATTCTTGTTTTTTTGAAATATTTCTTCTTGCCCCCTTACTTCTTGAATTTATTCTTTTTCCTTTGATAAGATTATTCATCATCTTGATCCTCCTTGTAGTTTTGGGAAATTTTGTAGCAAAATGACCAACTTGGACATAATTAAAACATGTAAACGATAGCTTGCCCTTGTACTTACCTGATCCTCTTTTTAGCTTCCTCATAAACATGGCTTCCACCTTCTCATCATCTATCTCCATGTCAGACTCAATTTTTTTCTTATTGACTTGTGATTCCTTATTAGCCTTAAATACTAATTTTTCTTGACTGAATTTGAGTCACTGATTCTCATCTCATATGCAGTTAAAACTCCATAAAGATCATCCATTTTCAAAATGGTTAAAGCCTTGTCTTCATCTAGTGCTAACACTTTCAAACCAAATTTTAATGATAGTGATCTCAATATCTTCTAAAAATCACTGCTGTCATATATTTTCTCTCCTAAGCCTCTAATATGATTTATAACTTCATCCATTATTTGTAAGTATGATGTAATATTTTCACCTTCCTTTATTTTCATGCTTTCAAAATGAGCATGATAAGTCTGTAACTTGGCCAATTTCACACTTCTCTCTCCTTCATATATAGTCTTCAATTTGTATGACATTTCCTTAGCTATAGTACCGAATGTAGTCTTTATTTTTATACTCAGATGCCTAGGCACATTGACACTTCATCTAGATAGATCTAAACGCTCACCCAAAGCATGCAAAGTTACCTTGTCCCTCTTTATTATTGTATTGCTAAGGTGATAGCATGCATGTTCATAATAACCATAATAAAAATGTATCTCCTGCCAAAATAATCAAATCCATGAGCTCAATTTGGAAACACACATAATAAGGAAGCATATTAGATTAGATCACTATTACAATCAGATTTACCATACAATAACCATGAATAGAGACATCAATGACCAAAATCCATCCACAACAATCCATCATATTAATCCATCATAAAACACAAGTAGCTAAATACATCATACATGTAATCACAAATTCATGCACTTAAACATACCAACAACATAACTCTATTACCACAACCTCGGTCTCTCAAAATAGCGCAAATCAATAAAAAACACACACACACACACACACACACACGAGAGGTGGGGACTTGCCCTTCATAACCCCGTACTCTTAAAAAAAGGTTGCATGATCAAAATAGTCATGTCTTTGCGACAAGGATAACTAAAGAAGCATGCAAGATTCACCTAATAATAGATCATCTATAATTAACTCTAGATCTAATCCTATTATTAGCTCTAACTATGCATGACTCTTGATCTTCCACTTGTTCCCAAAATATACTTCATGCAACCTTGAATTCTTCATATCTTGATCAAATGCAAGCTCCTCACTCCAACCTATATTTATCCTGTAACATGCGGAACAAATAATTTTCAAACTTTGTCTTTCCTAGGTGCACCCTTCTTTCACTGAACTTTCACGTGTGTCTGTGTGCCCCCTTCATGCTCACCCTATTATCATGTGGATTTGATACTTAGGAAATAATTCACCCAGTTAACATTATCCCAAACTAATGTCATTTCGCCCTCAGAAATGAGTACTCATACCTTATCTCTCCAAAGAATAAATAATAAATAAGTAAAGAATGAGTGTACATAATAAAATGAAAGGATGTAAGAATACTTCAACATTTGGGCACTATTCTTCTACAAGAAAAAATGCTCAATGTACTCATTCTTAATGTTTTCTTCTAGCTCATTTGAGTCACTGAGTCCCTTTCTTGGTATTAGCAGGAATGTCACCTAGAACAACATCCATTTAATATAAATTCATATCTTCACCCTTGTGCTTAAAAGATCTGATAACATTCTCCAAACATGAAATCATGTTGTCCATCATGTATATTATTTGTGCTATCAGTTTTCCAATTTCCTTTATTCTCTCATTATGAGGATCCGGGATGATTTGAGCGCATCACACTTTTCTTCAAGTAATGTCAGCCTCTCCTCATGTCCCAAAGTTTCATTTTTATTCACAACAAGGACCTCATTATCTTCTATCAATGTACTTGTTTTAATTATATGCTTTGGATCTTCACATACCTTTAGATCCAAGTCTATGTACTTCGATCCATCCTTGATGGTGCATAGAAACAATCATACTCAACTATTCTATGCATGACCTTCTTCTTTGTCCTCTTTCTCTCTGTTGAAACTTTCTTCTCCCTATGGTAAGCCATATCCATAGTCTCCTCTAGCATGACCAATTTATTTGTAAGGAGTAGGTGTACATAGTGTTTTAAAAAGTGCAAGGAAGAAGAGTATGCTTGTTTTGTGAGTGTTTCAAATTCTGGATGTGCCTAAATTATCTCTCCTTCAATCTCTACGAAAAACCTAAAATTTTTCTCCTTATTCTCCTTATCCTTCTTCTACCCATCAGTCAGCTACTCTACCTATTCCTTCAGGATCTTATTTTCTTCCAGCAGTGCCCTGAGTGCATCTACCTTGTCTACATTCATGTGCACCACTTCATCTACCATCTTGTTTAAGGCATTACTTTCTGTTCATCTGTAAATTATGTTGGCCTAACTATCTAGTGTGTGGCTTGAGATTTATTCTTCATCTTCCTCCATATACATGCATCCTCCTTCACATCAAACTTAGGCTAATCCATGTGAGTCTGCATGCTCCATGATAATTGCTTCCATGTGCACATGTTTGTTGCTTATGGATCTATTAACTCCCACCTATATAACTTCTCAAGCTCTAGAGTACTCGAAACCTAGTGTAAATTATTTTAGTCAGGCCGTCAATGTACCCAACTATAGGCATCTCATATATCTCTTCACCCTTATTCCTCCCTGAATGATGACCCTTTGAAATGTGTACTTCAGTATCAAGTCTCGGGCCCTGGCACGACACGTCTTCTTCTTCTTTAGTAGGCTCACCTAATGGATCACCCTTATCATTTTATTGATCTTCTCCTGTGGCATCACATGCATCCTCGCGCTCTTGCAATGCCTCATTATCATACTACATTTCTTCATACTAAGGCTCCTCTACATCTAAATCAATCATATGCATATCCTTAATGATATGCATGCTTTCATTTAACTTCTCATCCCTACTCTCTTTATTCAAAGCACATACTTATGCCTCATCTTCTTCTTTGGTTCAATCTTTATTGGAGAGGTTCTGGGTGATTTCCTCACTAGTTGTGAGGGTTCTACATTCATGCATTGTGCCCTTATCTTCTATAACACTCTTTTAAAATATTTCTCTCCTATACCACTATCATCTTTCTTTGTCTCTTTGGCACCCGTTTCTTGTCTCACTTCTCCACCTTCTTCTCATCTGGAAAGAGTTTCCTTGTGTGTTCTCTTTTCCTCACCATTGGCTGCCTCTGTGAGCCATGATCCAAGCCACCACTATATTCCTTTAATTCTTCTTCTTCTGAGATCATGGGCTCCTCATCCTATAGTATGCCCTCCGCATGATTTCCTTTCAGTAACTTAGGGAGATTGAACTCATTTTATATATAATTTCCATTCACCAATTTGGGCTTAAGGTAGATGTATACCTTAGCTGTTCCTATGTCTCTAACTACCAAGAATATTGAGTTGATTATCACATCATAAAAATAATATTTTCTATATAAGAGGACTTACCTGGGTACACATACCTCTTTCTAAGCGTATGGTAATCACACTCTACACATTGTCTACATCAAATCTCAATTTCCATGCATTAGAGAATCTATTCATTGAATCCTAAAAGTAACGCATGGTGAAGGAATATGGGAGCTTACACCATGGGATCCACTTTTCATCCTTCATTCCAAACCCGTCGATATAAAAATGGTGAAAGTCTATGAACTAGGTCTACTTGTCCAATACCGAAGGAAGGTCCTTCGGTATTCTCCATTCATCTTCAAAATCCTCCCTCATGCACTTGTACCATAGTTATAATATTTTCTTATTGTTTCACCAATAATTTGTGTACGTATGAGAAAAATAGATAAGGTAAAGGTGAGGAGGAATACCTGTGAAATGAAAGTGGAAGGTATAATGCGCATGTTATGATTTCCCGATCTAATGTTGATTGTGAGAAATTCCTTTTTTCTAGGAGGAACTACCTGTGAATGAAAAACAAGACCACAAGAAGAATATTAAACAAAATATGTCAGTGGACTTCCTAGCATATGGTAGATCCGGGAAGTGTGATACTTCTTAGATGGTCACAAGCCACTGTTTATCAAATAAATGAACAAAAATGCAAGAAATAGAGGTCCTATTGCTAACAATTTGATTTCAGTATCTCAAATTATTAAAAATATATTAGATTAAGTTAAATATTACAATACAAAATTAGATCTAACTGAGGTTGGGTAAGTAGCCAAGGTGATTAGAACAGGATAGGATTAGGTTTTGGGTTATTTAGGTGAAGGTTATTAGGTCGTTATTATAGGTAGGATTAGTAGTTACAGAGACTGATGTCAATTAAGGGCAAATGGTATCAGTCATTCTAGAAAATCATAAAAGGTCAGAAATAGGTGTTCAAGCTCTGTTACAATTTCACAGAGGCGAAGAGAGTGTGTCTAAGATTAAAAGGTGTAGGAAAAGGGGTCAAGAAGGTTTGAATGGATTTTTGTAAGTATTTTGTAAGATTTTGGGATGGGTTTTGGTTGACTAACATAGATTAGGCTATTATCATTGTGACCGATGACGGTATGGGGATGACCAATGTCGGTCAAGGGTGATCGATATTAGTCATTGTGGAAAGGGATTCGACACGGAAATGGATGTTTTGGTGTTCTTTATGGTTATATAGAGGACCTTTGATGCATTGAATATAGTTGCAGGGAATAAGTGAGGTCTCAGAGGTTGAATGGAAAGGGTTTTAGGGAGGTGAGAAGGAAAATGGGTAGCTTGTTTGGAAAATGAAGGCGTGAGATAATTGGGAGATGAGTAACACAAAGAAAGAATGAATGGAAATACAAGTATTTGAACAAATGAGAGTAAAAGGGAATTCTACTTACTCAATGTCCCATGCTTGCATGTTTTGAATGGATGATGGTGAAGTGCGTTGAGGATTTTTGGTAGAGCCCAAATATTATGTGAATGGTAGTGCTTCCCAGAATTCTCCTGTGAATGCCAACACTTTCAAATGAGACTCCAATGCTTGCTTAGGTCTTGCTGGGTATACTGTCTTCTAGATACGTGAGACAACCCTAGTTCGAGCTTGCATGTAAATATTTCTCCAAAACTTGAAATTTCCAACCCCTAGAACAAGGTTACCAAAATGAATATATGGTAACAGATGATGGTTAGGGTGACCGACATCAATTTAGAGTAAACCGACATTGGTTACAGTGGGAAATCCTAGGTGTGCCAAAATGAAGGATCTTGGCAATAGTTTTTACGAGTTCTACCCATTAGTCTACGGGTCTAAAATGGTATTTTGCACTTAGATAAGTGGGCATGTTTTTAGAGAAAGAATAGGCATTTGAATTTAGGGTTAGACTAAGTCTCAATTAGTTATGGTGAGTAGAAATTGAGTCTTAGTTAAAAGAAGGTCCATGATGAGGTATCTAGGTGATGTGGTTAGGTGAGGTGGTCAAGTGAGGATATTTATTAAATTAATTAAAGTAATTAATTCAATTAATCATGTGCACTATGGGATATGAATATGTAAGGTATGGTTAATTTAATTAATAGGGCTATAAGGGTGGTATGACCTAATTTTGGTGTCTAAATTTTGCCCCTTTTTTCGTGTATCTTGTATTTGTAATTGATGCTTTGATAAAAAAGGAAGTAATTGCCCCATGTGTGGGTGAGAGTAGGGTTACCCCAAGTTTGGGTGAAGGTGATGCCCCTCAAATGAGGAATTGATGAGGTATTAGACTGAAGTAGTTAGTGGTTTTATAAATGTGTAGTTGGTGGAAGTGAAGGTTAGTGGGGAAGGGTATGAGTACTATGGGAAAGGGTGATGGTTTACTTGGGTAATAAGTAATAGGACACGGTAAAATTGGGAATGGGTAATGGTCATATAGATTAATAGATAATTGGATAGGGTCAAATTGGGTAATGGGTAATCATAATAAAATGCATGCATATGTATAGACCGTAACACGGTACCATGTTGAAGAGTTTGCAAACTCTACATTGTCCAAGGTCGATAGGTTTATCCTAAAGCAAGGTTGAAGTGATTCGTAGGTATACAAATTATAAGATATGGTCTAAAAACATAATGTAGGTAAGGTGTAGGAATGTTTAGGTATGTTCTCATACACCAAAGGTTGGGGTGGGATACACGAAATGAAAATAGGCACACAGTAAGGTCATTAGGCCAAAAACATGGGTAATGACATAGTAAGGTATAACGAGTACACAAGGTTGATGGTCACACCAAGTAGGTTAGGTCCAAGTAAATAGGTCATGGCATGGGCAAGGGAAAGGTATGGTTTTTAGGCTAAAACAACATAGGTAACAACATCACAAGGTATAATGAGTACACAAGGTCAATGGTCACACAAAGTAGGTCAGGTCCAGGTAAATAGGTCATGACATGGGTAAGGCCAAGGTATAGGTAAAATAACAAATCCCTAGACATAATTAAGGAAATGTAGGGGTAGTTTGGGCTTGTAGGTAGGTTACAATAAGTGTGGGTAAGGTCAAAGGGTATTTGGCATAATGAGTTGAGGTCAAAATGGGAAAAATGGGGTGAAAATGGTAATGGTAGGTGACCGATGCCGGTTATAAAGTAACCAATGTTGGTTTGGTATAATCAACTTTGGTCATGTCGAGTTAGGGTTAAAAAAGGAAAAAAATGTTTTTATGGATTCATTTTCACTTGTTGTCATTTGTGAAAATGACTGAGTGGTATTTCCTTCATGGAAAGTGACATGACGAGGTGGAGAGTTGAGTTGGTGAGCCTTGTAGTAGGTGATTGGTGTTTGATTGGAAAGTCTACAAGATCGGTTCGAGTGATTAAATTTTGGGGAGATTCGAGGTAGATTTGTGTCATGATAGAGGTAGGAGAGGGTTTAGGTGGGCCACCGACGTAGTGGCTAGACATACCACCATGTAGATGGCACCGAGATGAGGTAGGAATTGATATGATTTCATTGTTTTAGTTGAAAGTAGTGTGTTGAAATCGGTTTAGATTATATTTTTTTGGGTGGGAGTGTTATTGTGAATTTGTAGGTAAAATGAATGAAATGAGGGAGGGGGAAGGTCCAATGTAGCATAAATAGGGATGGGAATGAAGTTAGGTTAGGTTTGGGTAGGGTAGAGTAGGTGTGTAGGTTTTTTTAGGGATTTTGGTGATGGGGAGAGGGGGTTCAATTTGGTCGTTCGCGCTAGAGACCGACATCGGTCTAAGGTTGGAAGATGTCAATTTGCTTTAGCCGGAATCAGTTTAGTCTTAGGTTACCGACATTAGTTAAATTAAATTGATGTTGGTTAAGGATAACCATTGATAGTCATGGCGACTGGTGTTGGTTAGGGTGGATGAGAAATAGGGGTAAAAAAGGTTAGGTGGGCAAGAAAAATAGGTGAAAGGGGGGAAGAGAGGGTACAAGTACAGAGATGGGGGTAGAATGTTAGCATTGGCATAAAGGATAAGTAAGTAGGTGAAATGATGTTTTTAGAATGGTGAGTCATGATTGCAATGGGGTAGGAGGCTAGTAGGTGAATTAGGTAAAATGGGGTGAGTAGGATTGGTGTGGTTGGGTATGGATCGGGGTTAATAGATAAGTGAAGGTTGTCAGGTTTTAATAATGTTGTGGTTTTGTTGGATGCATGCTAGGTACCAACTATGGATGTGGGACAAAGTACCACCTCTGTTGCTAGAGATATAATCAAGTGTGACCACAGATGAGTGGAGACACGTGATAGATGTCTGTTTGATCGAGATCTAATGCTACATGCGTGTAGCTCAAGATCTAAGTTTGATGGTCACACTCATCGATAGATAGGATTCAGCGACCAACACATTCCACTTACCGACGGGTGAGATCATTGTCACCCTGGAGGATGTATATAGGATCCTATGGCTACCGATAGTTGGGGAGAAGGTTTATTTTGTTACGTTGGAGGCATTAGAGGAGCTGATAGTGGCTATTTTTAGAGAGGCGATGGCAGAGTTGAGGTACCATAGTACGAGTCTGAGCTATGGAGATATGTATGCGACCCATCCTTAGGAGATGAGGTTGGTGGTTTTGATGATGGAGACTATATGCTATTTTTCCTTGCCAAATGTGGAGGGTGGGAGATTCCCACAAGCATTGATGGGGGTTCTCCAGGACATGATGGAGGAACATGTCCATTTTTCCTGGGCACTAGCATTCTTGGTGCAGCTATATAGAGAGTTGTGGGTCTATGGGAGGTTGCAGAGGTTCAATTTATGTTGTACCTTCCTTCTACACTATTAGGCATATGAGCACATTATATACATACGTACATTTGACTTGCCCCAATAAGATTGGTTTGGGGGTGGTTTGGTCAGGGTTGGTTATAGGTGATGGGTACCACTCGATGGAAAACACAAGGTGATTAGGGCTACACATGATGTGGCACATTACGGTGAGTGTTGGAGGCATTTTATGTGGTTGAAATTGTTTATAAACCGTATGTTGACTTCCCTTCATATAGGCACATGGCAGTGGAGTTGGAGGAGCTACATTGCCGAGGTGGATAGAGGGTGCCATGCTAGTGAGCATAATATGATACAAGTGGATAGAGTCAAATGCCTCTTGGAGCTACCACATGATGTACATCCCCCATTCCCATAGTACATGAGAGATGATGTGGAGAGACCTATGTCTTCACCATGACCGAATGTGCCTATAGGGTAGGAGGAGCGATTAGTGGATAAGCATATCAATGATGCCGGGGTTACGAGATAGATACAGCGGTGGTGGGAGGCACAACTATGAGAAACATTACTAAAGTAAGGGTAGCTGGATTTAGCTCTTGCATCATAGTACAATAGGATACCTTACGAGGGGTTAGGTGACGATCCTTCAGACACAACTTGGAGTATTACGGGAAACTCACGGGGTCAGAGGCATAGGTTGTCTCTTTACAAGCACAGATGGTAGCCTTGCGCAGCCCATGTTGCTTAGGGAATGGTGCCCACATAGGGTGGTGATGGAGACAGAGGATAGGTAGCTACCTTACAGGCATAAATAATAGGTTTGTAGGGCCATTTGGCTACTACACAGGATCGTGTAGCTCTACGAGGCCTAGGTCACAACGCATACACCACCGCGAGCTTAGGGATAGGGTCCCATATTACGAGTGCAATAGAAAGACATGGTGTTATGGTACAGGAGGAGGAAAGGGTACATAGGTATAGGGTCTGAGGCCACCGGTAGCAAGCCAAAGCTTACAGTTATTGTGAGACCTATGACACCACCTCAGATGGTGCCGATGGTGAGGTTTAGGGATGCCCTGAATGAGGCATGGTATTACCAGGATCACCTAACAACCGTAGGGATAGATGTCCCTTCCTATGCTGAGTACATGGCATAATGGGTAGCGAGTGAGAGGATGAGCTCTCACACTCATAGCTCAAAGAGCACAGGGTCCAATAAGCCTAGATACAAGTTTAGGGTGAGGCCATGAGTTCATGGAGGCCGAGATCTAGCTGCAGGCTGGCGCAGAGATGAGACCAAGACCTATGTGAGGTGGAGAGATGTTGGTAGGGTGCTAGATAGGATGAGAGGAGGAGATAGATGAGACAAGGATGGATATCAGGTGGGGTGACGATTAGTCACCATATATGCTCAGTGTATCAATTTTGGCATATACCTGACCTACGTGCCGATGAAAGCAAGGATGTATTTGATATAAAGACTTTTTACGTTATATAGATGCTTTATTGGATGGATGATATATCTATGTTTTTAATTTCCATTGTTATTGTGTATGTGATGGAAACTAGGTAATTTAGGCATGATGGAGTCGAGGTTATGTAGGCATGATTGAGTTAGGTCGGTTTAGGCATGATTGAGTCAGGTCAGTTTAGGCATGGTGGAGTTTAGGTCATTTAGGAATGATTGAGTTTAGGTCGTTTAGGCATGGTTGAGTCTAGGTAAGTTAGGCATGGTTTATTCTAGGTCATTTTAGGTATGGTTGGGTTTAGGACATTTTAGGTATGGGTGAGTTAGTAATTTAAGCATGGTTTGGTCATGGTGTTGTGTCTGATTTAATTTCCAAGTTGTTTTTATAGAAAATAAATGATGATGTATGGTATGATGATGTTATAAAATTACATATATGTATGTTTTTATGATTGTTTAATTTCTAAGCTTTGTGTAAAATGGAAACTAGCTAAGGTAGAATGTGAAAATAAAAATTGGGGAAAGTTTGTTAGGGTAAAGAGTGGCTGAGCTAACCTCCAAGGGCCCCATGCCCTCAGAGTGCTACCTACATAGCCCCGAAAAAAGGGTCCTCAAGCCAATTTAGTTCTCTCATAAGCTAGGGAAGGATATGGTGAGGTAGAGGAATGGGTGGGTAGGTTTTAGGTATGATGGAGTCTAGGTTATTTAAGCATGGTTGTGTTTATGTGAGCTAGGGTTAGTGATGTTTAGATGGTTGTAGGCATGGTGGAGTTTAGTAGGCAGAGACATTTCAAGAGTAGCCTTTACTTTAGCATGATCAATTTCTATGCCACATAAAGAAACGATGAAACCAAGGAGCTTTCCTGAGAGAACAACAAAGACACACTTCTTAGGTTGAAGGAAAACACAATACTTGATGAGATGTTCAAATATGACCTTCAAGGATGTGAGATGTTTAGCTCGACATTTGGATTTGGCGAGAAGGTCATCTTCATAATCTTCAAATATACGATGCATAATATCATGGAAGATATAAGTCATAGCCCGTTGATATGTAGCACCAACATTTTTAAGGCCAAAAGGCATGAATCGATAGTAGAAGGTCCCCAAGGAGTGATTAAGGTAATTTTGTGTTTATCTTATGGAGCAAGTAATATTTGATTATAATCCGAGAAACCATCCTTGAGTGATAACATCTCATGGCTGACGGTTAGATCAACTAGTTGGTCAATACCTAGTAGAGGAAAATCATCTTTGGGGAAAGCTAGGTTGATATCATGGAAATTCATATAAATGTGGAGTTCCCTTGTCTCTTTTGTGACATGAATGATGTTGGAAATCCATTGGGGATAGTCAATGGGTAGGATGAAGGAAATCGAGAGAAGGCATTGGAGTTCTTCTTTAACAAGAAGAGCAATGCGAGGGTGCATTTTCGTAGCTTTTTTTTTATGGGTTTGGATTTAGGAATGGTTATGATATTGTGGATCATAATGTTAGGGTCAATACCAAGAATTCCACATAGGACAAAGAAAAATCATTGTTATGATCTCGGAGGAAAGAAGTAATGGCTTCTTGTTCAACAACATCTAAAGATTGGCCTATCTTTAGAATGTGTGGGTCATCCTGAGTGTTAATATTGACTTCGATGGTTGATTCATTTAACATGGTTTGTGTCTCAGAAGGAAATGATCGGTGAATATAAGAATCTTCCATGCCAAGGTAGGTGAGGATAGACTCATCGTCTTGACATTGAATGACGTTAATGGATGGTTTATCGTCATCGATCATGTCAGGATATAGGAATGGAAGAGAAGAGGGAGCCTCACTGTCACATTAATAAGTCTAAGGTCCCAAGGAATTGGTGTTCATGAATTTTTTTTTAGGAGGAATTGATTCGGATCCATAGACTCTATGGGTGAGGGTGGTGATGTTGGTGAATAGGGTGGAGAAGATTTGTCTTCCTGAATGAGTTCAACACGGGCCTTCTTAGAAGATAGTTTGGAGAAGCCAATACCACTGTGGTATTTATGTTTATGGGTGGTACATGGGATGACGATATGATGGAATTGTTCATAAAAAAATCCAAAGCCTTTCCATATGCGGGGGTGAAGGAAATTGTGGGAAAAGTGGTGGTTGGTGAGAGATTTGAGGTCAAATAAAAGTGGTCATGTTTAGGATGGTGGTTCAGGTGAATAGGTGGAAGTATCAAGTCCCCTATACATGAGGTTGGAACGAAGGTTAGGATGACCATAAGGGAAGATCTTTCCTACTTGGTCATCATATTGAGGATGTTGTCCAAGGTTACCATACTATTGAGGAGTAAGGAATGTATTGACACTTTGTATAAGCAAGTACTCCCCTGAATGAGGTGTTAAAAACACCTTCTAAGGGATCGGTGGTTGATATGTGGGTAGCAAGAATAGATTATTTAATAGGTGCTTGGGAAGAAGGGGTATTGGCTGGTTGGGAAGTAGATGGGTTAGTTGCAGAGCCTACGACAATAGTGAGGATAGAAGAGTTAGGTGTGGGAGAGGTGGCGGCAACATTGGTGGATGGGGTTGTGGGTGAAGGAGAAGTGGCAGCGGAAGTGGATGTCTTAACTGGTACAAGGACATCATTAGGTCGATATAACATGTTACAAGTTTTGAATGGTGACGGGTCAACTGGGATGGTGTAGTTATGTCCTTCGTGTTAAAATTTTAGACAATGGTGTAAAGTCAAAGGACCATAACCTATGCCTCGAATCCAAGGTCGAAAAAGCAACAGTTATCTTGGAACTCCCCCTCTAGGACATAGAATAGTTCTAGGATAGTACATGGGCCCACATGAACATGGAGGATGATGGCGCCAAGGGTAGAAGTCATAGTGTCATTGAATGAACACAAAATAAATGGGCTATTATGCATGTAATTTGTGTGATGTGCATTTGGTTGCACGTATGGGGAGAGATAATGTTGATGCTTTGGAACCACCATCAATAATAACGTGTTGTATGTGTGTATTATAAATATAGATGAAGATGAAAAGGGAGGGATCGGGGTCATCTTATTGAAGAGGTGTAATCTCATCATCAAAAAAGCTAAGAGAAACTACTTGGTTAGTAGGTGGAGGTGTAGAGGATGGGGGTGAGTTGGTGTGGGAGACCACATAATGAGGGGTAATAATGGAGGCCATAGGTATAGGGTTGTTAGGTAAAAATTTGATGGATTAGAGGACCTCCATGAAGGCTTGTCGGTGTGACTCAAAGGTTTAGATGAGGTCGTATAAAGACATTTTGAGAGGAGATTGACGTAATTGTTTTATCATTGTATGGTGGGTGACTGTGTCAAAAATAGGTTACATAGGACCTCAAATTGTGATTTTGGGTTTGGGTGCAGATGGTATATTGGGCATAGGATTGGTTGAAGGGATGGTTCCTTTCTCCTTTCCTTTTTATTTTTGGGTACGAGTGGAAACTTAGATCATGTTAATATGAGGGAAAGAGGTAGATGGAGAAGGTATGTCATGAGTAGTATAATGACATGATGGACAAAAACTTAGTGTGGGGTAAGAATCTTTTGCAAATTAAGTAGGCACACCTGACATTTAGGTAGAGGTTTAGATAGGTATCTTATGCGGACCATGTTGATCTCAAATTTTAGAGGTGGATAAAAGGGTTATGGGGGTAGAGATAATGATCTCTGAATAGGTAACAAAAGAGGATGTAAGGAGATTAGTGAAGGAAGAATAGGGTCCTCATCAAGAAGATCATCATCTTTGAAATTTGCTTCAGGAGGACATAATTGGGGGAGAATGGTTTTGAGAGCCTTACAACCCTCTACATCATGTCCTGACACACGATGGTAGGAAAACATTTAAGTTTCATTAAACCCTTTTGGTTTGGGTTTGATGGGATCATAAGGTCTAAGTGGTAGTAATGTGATAATCGAGGTCTCAAAGAGGTTGGTTAAAATGTTGGCGTAGGACGCCGCCAATGGATCAAAGTGGGAAGTGATTGTGGGTTTGGGTAAAGGTGTGGATGATTGTGATAGAAGGGGTGTTATAGGTGGTGGAATAGGTTTGACCACTGGTTTGGTAGGTGGTATTGTCTTATGTTTTGATGGTATCTACTTGAGTAAAGGTATGGTAGAAGAACTAGTAATGGAAGGTGTTTTTGGTTTAACTACCCTATTGGAGGGTAGTGGGTTCTTGTCTTTGGATTGCACCTTCTTGGGTAAAGGTGAGGTGGAAGTACGTGATGTAGAAGGGAAAGAAAATGGTGGAAGAGGATGGGTTACCCATGGGGACAATGGAGGTGTGGTGGAAGTGGTTGGTGGAGGCCAGTGGAATGTATGGGTTAGAGTCGCATATACAATGTTAGGGTTATGGTAGCTAGTGGAGGTATAGGTTGTAAGAAATGTATGGGTGAGGGTGAGGGTGTTTGTTTTTGTAGATAAATTAGGTGTAACAAAGGATCATGATGAAGAAGTAGGTTTCTTAGCTTTTGATTTTCCTTGGGTAGGGGTTGTTTGGCCAAGGTTGATGGGTGAGGTCCTAGGATGGACGGAAGGGGTGAAGGTGACAAAGGTGTGGTAGGTGAGACTAGTGTATGTGGCCTAGAAGGTTGGGTCTTCCTTTTAGGTGGAGGAATAATTTTGGTGTAGGTTTGGGAAGATGTGGCTAAATCCAATTTGATGGGTGGATGGGTAAGGCTTGACGTTGACATGACACCCAAGGTAGTGATGGGTCTAGATATGGATGAAGATGTAGGTGTGGGTAGGTTCTTAGGCATAGGAATGGTTTTAGTCATGGGTAAAGGTTCAGATGTAGGTAAAGGTGACGAAGAAGAAGTCATTTTGATAGGCATGGTTAGGGTTGATCTGGTTGCTAGAAATACCTTTAGATAGATTGTGGAGGTATCTGTAGGAAACATTTACCTTTGATTTTAAAAGGGGAGATGAAGATGTCCCCAAAGCATGGAATTATCAATGTAATATAAGTGATCGACTAGTCGTGAAAATGACATTTTTGTAAGAGGAGATGTATTTGGTTTAGTGACAATCCCTGTAAAATATGTCTGTGAAACAAGGAATTGGTTAGCCTTGGACTTTGTGGGTAAAAGATTAGAGACCAAATGGGATTCTAGAATACTAATGGGGAATTTTCCCCAACAGATAGTGGTGTGTCTAAAGTATTTACCATGGGTAGGAGAGATAGTAGGGGGATGAGGTAGATTCCTTTTTAGTGGAGGAGAAAGTGATGGAGATTCTCCTATGAGTAGGAGAGTTAATACCATTGATTGTTTGGTAGGTTGTGAGGTAGATGGTGAAACGAAATCAACAAAAATTGTGGACTCCTCTGTGGGTGAAGGGGAGATGAATAAGACTCCTCTTTGGGTGAAGGAGTGGATGAGGTATGCTCCTCTGTGGGTAGAGGAGCTTGTGCCATAATTTCCTTGATAGATGGAATAGGTGGAAATTGAGGAATGACTGGTATGATATCGAAAATAACGTGGACTTCATAGACATTGTTGTCATTGGTTAAAGGTTCACCATTTTTATTAGATGATGGTGTATGGTTGGGGAACAACTTCTTAAAGATATGCAAGTTTTTATTTTTCAGTGCATTTGGGTTGTCCAGGATGAGATCTCCATTATCTAACATTTCTGGACAATGTTCTTAAAAGTTATGCAATTACCATCACTATGGCCTTTGACATGATGATAATTACAATAATCATGTTCCTTATACCATACGGGCATAGGACAAGTAGGATAAAAACCAATATGAGGTTTTATGGGGGTAGTGTAATGGCTCGGCTTTAAGAAGCTTTTCCAAGACTGAAGAATAGGGCTCTCCAATTAGATTGTACTTTCATTATTCCCGTCGGAACTGAAAATTCTGAATGGGAGAAAGATTAGAGGTAGGTTTGGCTTGATTAGATGGATGGGATGGACCAGCTTTGAGAACTATTTAATTGATAGATCCTTTGGATTTTGAATAATTTTTAGGGTTTTGAAGATGAAGAAGCATCATTTAACTTGAATGTGCCATTTTTGTTTCGCAATTCGATTTTATTTTCTTTAATGGAACAAATTTCTAGCTTTTGTTCCATGGTAAATGATTCATTGAAGGTATAGAAAGTTTTTACCTATAGAGTTGGTGAGATGTGTTTAGAACAAGCTCTAGTGAACAACTCTATAAGCTCAACTTGAGGTAACTGGAATGTTAATTGGTTGATAAGACTTCACCAGTGAGAAATGAAATCTACGATAGATTCATCATCATACTGTCATGTCGAGTATAGGTCAGTCATGGTGAATTTTTTGACTACACTGATTGAGAAGTGGTCCAGAATGCTTGAGCCACTTGGTTAAAGGAGTAGATGGAATGTCTGGGTAAACCACTATACCAATCTAAGGTGGGTCCTATCAAGGACATGGGGAATGTCCATAGGAGTAAAACATCATCATGGGAAATTAGATAGCACCCATGTTTGAATGACTCTCAAGTGTTGTATTGTGGGTCTTCATTTCTTGTTGAAATGGTTGAACTTGGGCATTTTCCCAATGTATATGGGTATGTTGAAATGCTTTAAAAATGCTCACAAACTTGTTGTTTTTGCCCTAATTTGAAAGAATAATCCAAGTTTGCCCTTTTTTGTGCCCTAGTTTTTCCAATTTTATGGGCTATGTCATTTTTTCCCTTTGCCAGATCATGGAAAAATCAAATTGATCAATTCATACTTGTTTGTATTTGAAAATCCAATCCCAAGGTTGAAAATGTTTTGGAAATCATGCTTCAGTTGATTTAAAATAAAAAAATCTGCCATCCTTGGTGAAAAAATTGAATTCTAGGGCATCCTTTGAATTTTTTTGTGTTTTGACGGTCATACGGGCATCATTTGCCCATCAAATTCATCCTCAAACATGCATTGGAAACATGGTGGGTTTTTATTGGTGAGGAAGTGGGGAAAATGTTATAACTTTTCATTTTTTTTTTTTTTCAAGCAAAATGGGGCATTTTCGGGCCCGAGGCCTTGTTTTTCCAAATTTACCTACGTGGCATGTTTTGATTGGAAAGGGGATGGGTGGTCAGATTCCCTTAAGGTTTTTAGACCTTATTTTGTAAAAATTTTAAAATTCAAAATTTTGGCCCAAACCCCACAGCCAATTGGGAGAGGACATGTGTCCTAAAAGTTTCAAAATGGAAGTGTGGGCCGAGGGGGACTTAGAGTTTTTTGGCTCTAATTCTATAAAGTTTCAAAATAATTTTTCCCCACTCTAATCAGAGGAGGACGTGGTGGCAGCATGGACAAGGACAAGGGAGTAGCGGCTAGTGGAGGAGGAAAAGGAATTTTTTCCCTTTTCACAAAAAAAGGGCTTAAAATTAAAATTTAAGCCGCGAGCCCACAAGTGAAAAAGAGCGACATGTGGCATGGACAAGAGGGACCTTGGGTGGTGGAGGTCAGGGAGAGGAAATGGGGAATTTTTCCCTTTTGCAAAAGGGCTTAAAATAAAATTTTAAGCTACGGGCCCACAAGAAAATCATGAGCGACATGTGGCAAAGGACAAGGTGGGTCGGTGGGCCGATAGAGGAAGGAAGGAAATTTTTCCTTTTGCAAAAAGGACTCAAAATCAAAAAATTGAAGCGCTGGCCCGCTAGTGAATCACAAGGAGACACGTGGCGAGGGAGAAATCGGAGGTGTGGGCCCATGGGGCAAAAGTGAAAATTTTCCAATTTCCAAAAAAGGTCAAAATGTGTAGAATTGAAGCGTGATCCCAATGGGACCCACCATGTGCCATGTGTCAGCTCCAAAATTCAAAGGTGGAGGGGCGGAGAAAAAGTCAAAATTTTCCATTTTTCCAAAAATGTGGAAAAGTCAAAAATGAGCCCAATTTGTTTCCAATCATTTTTTTGACATGTGTCCGACCTTATCAAAAAAATTAAAAAGGTAACTCAAGCTTATTTCTAAGATCCACATCTTCCACATGGAGGGCCAGGATTAAAAGATGGATAAGATCGATGGTTGCATGTGCATCCATTTGTTTTGACCACCATGGGAGCTCCAGGAAGCTTGGAATCATGATTTTTGCATCAAAATTCATCAAATTTATAGTGATTTTGTGTCATCTTGGCCTTCCAGGATCATTGGCATCACTTTCATGGCTTAATTATTTGATTTGAGGTGTTTTTGAAATAAATTTTTACCCAACCCGAGAAAACACGTGAAATGACAAAATCAAAAATTGCAGAGGTAGTTTAAAAGGTAAAAAGGTGAAAATGATGAGTAAAAGGTGTTTGCATGCCTCAATGATGAAAAACATGCCTCCAAGATGGATAATGATCCAGATATTTGTAATGATTTAATCTTTTGGGCACACCTGGCAACCTGCGAGTGTTTTTCTATTTGATGTCATTTTCATTGAATCATGAAGATTTTTGTAACAAATTGATCCCATGGCATATTCTTTGCTTGGGAAAGAAGGCTCCAATGTGGCATGAGGTATATAATGCATTTTGGAGAAATTGAAAAGGGGGGAAAAAGTTGAAAATCATGAGAAAATTTTGAGAGAAAGCTCATTTTGAGAAACCCACCAAAGAACCAGAATAATTTCTTTATGTTGGATCTTCATGTATGTGAGTTGGTTACAAGTGTATAGCCATCACACAGCTCTGAGATTGTTCATGAAACTCTCCCCTGCTGATGAATCTAACAAGCTTTTTGAGTTAATATGTGTTTTTCTGGGCAATATGATGTCTGTTATCATTTTTAAATGCCTACAAATAGTTTTCATTGTTCTTGTTGTAATCTTGCATTGAAAGTCTTTAGAAATCACACAGAATCTCCATTTCTTGTTGATAGTTTAGTGGCATTTGCAATCTCATGTTCAAGAAGAGCCTTCATCTGATAAAGAGATAAACAAATTTAAAATCACTTTACCTTCCTTGACTATAGAGATTGCTTGTAAGCCTTTGGGGGTACCTTAGGCGTGGTTTGATCAAGGATTTTTGTGTTTAATTGAGTTCTTTACTTCAAGATTTTGTGGTGAGTTCTCAAATATTGTGTGAAGAGTGCAACTTGGGCTTCCATTTATGCCTCTTCTGGTTGAAAGAATATCCTGATTATTTGAAGCATTTTATCTGATAGTTGTTCAAGTATTGTAGAGGTTGTCAAAGATCTGATATATCCTAGTTTTGTCTCATCAACACCCCACCAAAAATTCATTCAAACAAACTAATCCTACCCATACTACCCCTGCATTGCATTGTGTGTCAACAAAAGAATACAATCCATTTACAAAAATGCACAAAGCAAATCAGGATCATACAATGTCTTCAGTAACCCTTGCCTTGCATTGAAAATATCTCCATAATCTGGGAGTGACAACTTGTGAAAGTCAGATTTGGAGTGTTGATCATATTTTCCCAAGGCCTTTTCATACTATTTGCATAAATTGAGGGATATCTTCATCTCCTTCACCATTTGGGGGTTACAATATAGGTTCTCTTACCTTGGTTGAAAGGCACAACCTAAAATAGTGAGGGTCAGATCAGATCCTTTCAAGGTGCTATCCATCTCTCCACAAATCTGAGTGTCAGTTAGATCACATCCTTGGCTACAAAATGACACACATCATGATCTATCTGACTTCAAGCTTCATGCCATATCTCTGATGCTGCTCAGACTGAAAAGGAGAACAAATTTGGGTACCAACACTTTTCGGTGCCATTGCTAGGGACTTCTTGGAATTTCTTGGTGTTTGTGGAGTGTTTGAAGAGTTTGAGCATTTGTGTATTCAAGTATTTGAGCTGCTACATTGTTAAAATATCATTCTATGCTTCAGATCTACAAGTTTTAAACAAGGGTTTCAAGTTTTGTCTGCCCTTTTTCCATTTCCTAGTAGTTCATACACTTTTTGGCATTATGATTGATTGATTTAAGAAGAAGAAGGTCTGATTTATAAGGCTTTGTAAAGTTTTTAGTGCTAGCAAACATTTGATAGATTATTTTAGTGCATTTTTGCACAACTAAGGTGAAAGTCCTTAGTGGTGACTCCATGCTGATTTGATATTGAAAATACCAGTTGTCTTACCTTTCTATCATTTATTTTTGTGTTGCTAATCCCTACAAAACTGGAAGGAAGAAGATCTCTCTTCATCAAGGACTCTGCTAAGAAGTTGTTTATAGATTCAAGAAACTTAGAGCTAGAGGGGAGAAAGGTGTGGAAGGTTGTTGGAGACTTGACTGCAAGAAAGGAGATCCCTATTGTTGAGTTTGAAAGTGAGCAGCCTATTATTGAGGACTACAATTCTTCTTCAAGTGGATCTGATTCAGACAATCCTATTGCTGATTTGAATTCCCCATCAGGTGAGGGACCTTCTTGTGCATTTGAAAGGCTTGCTCCTAAATCTGCTCCTATATTTTCTAAATTTCTAGAGATCATCAAGAAGGAGAGCCCTTAAGAGAGATCTGTTTTGAAGATTTCATTCCCATTCCCCAAAGACCTCTCACTCCTCATCATTTTGTTTCTCCTCCAAGATCACCACCACAAAACAATATGGCTCATCCTAGACCTCCATTTGTTGTTAACACCTTTGGTCCTATAAATTTTAGAGGAATGGATGGTTACCCAAATGTTGTCCCACAAGATGTGAGAAATAGGTTACCAAAATTTCAAGGTAACAATGCTATTACTGGTGATCAACATCTCAAACTTTTTGATAATATGATGGAAGATTTTGAGATAGAGTTTGAGGATGTGTATGTCAAATTTTTTATTCATACACTAGAAGAGGATGCTAGGGATTGGTACAAGGCTCTACCTGATAATTCTATTGATTCATGGACTGAAATGAAAAATGCATTTAGGTTGCAATATGGTGACAAGACTGATCCTAGATTTCTTTTATCTAAGTTTGAGAATATCAAGAAGAACCCTAATGAATCAGTCCATGACTTCAACACAAGGTTTAACAAAACTTTGAGAAGGCTTCCTGTTGGTTTGAGGCCTTGTGATGAATCTTGTTTAATCAAATATGTAGATGCATTTGATAAAAAGGCAGCCTATTACCTAAGAGACAAGAACCCTACCAATCTAAGACAAGCTTTCACCATGGCACTTCAAATTGAAAACAATATCAAGGTTGTTGGGAAACCTCTCAAGAGAGATGGTGTAAAATTGATAAACCCTGAAAAACCTCAAGCTAGCAAAGGTGCTGATTTAGAAGAGGTTGTGAAAACTTTGGCAGGGGCTGTCAAAGAAATCTCATACAAGTTGGCAAGAGCTGAGAAGGGAATTGGGTAGACTTCACAAGGTCAGCCTAGGCAGCAAACACAAGATAGATTTGGAAATC
Organism: Taxus wallichiana var. yunnanensis; assembly: GCA_018340775.1. NCBI lineage: Eukaryota > Viridiplantae > Streptophyta > Pinopsida > Cupressales > Taxaceae > Taxus > Taxus wallichiana. Next base: position 686,390,939 of record CM031239.1, read on the forward strand.
ACCATAGGAATGATCAAGAGGTTTGATGACAAAGGTAAAGGGCCTGTTGGATCTACAAATAGACATCCTCAAGCACGTGAAGGAAGAGTGTTGTTCCTGATCCCTTAACTACTAGGGTTGTTGTTGTTGAAGAAGTTGCTGATATTGATTGGTGTGATAGGTGTTTTTTACCCCATCCTCCATGTGAAGTGGACCAACAAGAAGGTGAAGTTAATAATGATGATGGTACTGATGATGATATTTGCATGATGGGTTATTCTTCAAGCTCACAAGGAGGAGCAACATCTACTGAAGTAATAAGTGCTAGGACATACTGCAACCTTTTGGGATTGCATCAAATGGGTACAAGTTTTTCTTCCCCCCATACTCTTGAAGTTGATGTAGTGCAAGCTTTTGAAATTCCTAACAATGACTTTGAATACTTAAGAGCTTTGATGATTAAGAAGTATGATGGTGGTATCCCTTCGGAGGAAGATAGACAATTGTTGATGAATGTTGTTGTAGCTCAAGAGAAAGATTATAACACTAGAAGAAAAGTTGTTAAAGGAAGTGGGCCTCAAGCCAAACCTAAAACACCCTTGCTCACAAGCATTCCAAAAGAAGCTCCTAGGAAAGAAACACTTGCCAAAAGCTCTATTGTCCCAAGAAAAAATTACAGTCCTCCTCATGCCCAAGCTGCCAAGAATCCCATTGCCATCTAATGAATCTTCTTGTCTCCCTTCCAATGTTGTTTTGCCAAAGAGTGTCCCCTATGACATAGCCCAAGTATTGAGCCAAATTAAAGTGAGTGTTCCAATCATTGAGTTGCTTAGAATTCCTGAGCATAAGAAGAGAGCATTTGAGTACTTGGGATTGAAAGAAGAGAAGATCACTCCAGGTAGAAATGTAAATGTTGTTGAGACTCCTCCTCAAATCATTGTTGACCTTAAAACACCACCAGTAGTAGAAGATCTTGGAGAGACACCTGAGGTATATTTGGGGACATCTTTGGTTGATTCCCAATTGAATGTTGATCCATTTTTCACAACTTTGATTATAAAGGATAGGCTACTTCACAATTGTATGTTTGATTCCTAGTGCATCATGTAATGTCATGCCTCTAGAAGTCATGAATGAGTTGGATATCAAAGTGACAGCAGCCTATGGAAAGTGTACTACCATGGACTCAAGAGAAGTGTTGGTAGTTGGTTGTGTAAAAGGTTTGGTTGTGCAACTTGCATCTTATCCGGGAGGAATTTAAAATTGGATGTTGTGATTGTTGATTGCCCTGCCAAATGGGGTATGCTTTTGTCAAGAAAGTGGGCTGCAAGTGTTGGAGGGAGTGTCCAAATGGATATGTATTTTTCCACCATTCCCATTGAGGGCAGCCTAGTCAAGCTCTATGGAGAAAAGAAAATGTTGCATCTAATTGAGGACCCAAACAATGCTTACTTATGAAGTATTATTTACTGATGTTGATGCTGATAATTTTATTGGTTTTGCTGATGGAAAAGAACACAAAATGGATCAGTCAAAGTGCCTTGAATAGGTATGTTCTCCTTGGACCTTGCTATTTGATGGAGCTTGCTCCAAATTTGGAAATGGTGCTGGTGTAATTTTGATTTCTCCTAGCTTGGAAGAATTTGTTTTTTCCTTCAAGCTTAATTTTGAATGTACTAACAACATTGCTGAGTATGAAGCCTTGTTGTTGGGTCTGAGAATTGCATGGAAGTATGGTGTCAAGGACATCATTGCAAAGGGAGATTCAGAGCTAGTTGTCAAACAAATAAGAAAATTGTATGCTACAAAAATCAGCGGATGAAGCAGTATAAGCATGTAGTTTGGGATCTAGTTGAGATGTTTGATTCCTTCAATATTATGCACCATGACAGAAGTTTGAATGTTGCTGCTGAACAAGTTGGTAGTGTTGGGGTCAAGATTTGGAGTTTGCACCATTTCACCTTATTGTGAGTACAATGTTGAAGTGTTGACTAGGCCAGCTGTCCCTGACAACATCAAGCATTGGCAAGTGTTTGATGATGATTCTCAAGTGCAAAGGTTCTTGCAAAATCAAGGTGAGTTTGTAGATCAGCATATTGATTGGGAACCAATGGTGTGTATGACTGAAGGAAGAGAGACTTTTTTGGAAAAGATATTATCCAATTGAAAACAAACACCATTCCTAGAGGTCTTGTTGCACTTGAGTCAAATTTTAACAATGTTGATTGCATCATAAATAGAAACATGTCTACCTCAAGGGATGTGGAAGAGCATGACTTGGGAACAAAGGATAAACCAAGAAAATTTTGGTTGGGTAGTAGTCTAAACAAAGAGGAGAAACAATCTTATGTTCAATTGTTAAAGAAATATCAAGACTATCTTGCATGGTCATATTCAGAGCTAAAAGCATATAGAGAAGATTTATTTCAACATGAGATCCCTCTTGAGGCCAAGACTAAGCCATTTAGATAGAGGAAAAGGCCAATTAATCCACTTCTCTCCATGAAAATGCAAGAGGAGTTAAAGAAGTTGAGAGATGGAGGTATTATTCAGCCCACTAGATATTCATCTTGGGTTGCAAACCTTGTGCAGTCAGAAAGAAGAATGGAGACATCAGACTTTGTGTGGATTTTAGAAATCTAAACAAAGCATCCATGAAGGAAAACTATCCCTTGCCAAATATGGAAAATATGTTGCAGCTTGTGACAGGGTCTGAGTTGCTTTCTACATTGGATGGTTTCTCTAGATACAATCAAGTGGTTGTCAAAGAATCAGAAAGACTTAAGACAACATTCACTACTCCTTGGGGAACATATGTTTTTGTTAGGATGCCCTTTGGTTTGATGAATGTTGGTGCCACTTTTCAAAGAGCAATGGATGTTGCTTTTGCTGGTTACATCAATGAGTTCATTGTAGTTTACCAAGATGATGTGACTATGTTTTCAAGGCAGAGAGGTGATCATTTGCAGCACTTGGAGAAGATGTTGATTAGATGTAGGGAGTATGGAATTTCTCTTAATCCAAAGAAGTGTCATTTTGGTGCATGCAAAAGGCCAAGATGCTTGGTCACATTGTGTCAAAAGATGGTGTTATGATAGACCCTGAGAGAGTGGAAGCAATCAACAAAGTACCTATCCCAAGAACCAAGAAAGGCATCCAATCTTTCTTTGGTCAAATTAATTTTATTAGAAGGTTTGTTTCCAACTTTTCTGAGTTGACTCTTCCAATCACAAGCATGCTAAAGAAGGACCAAGTTATCAGGTGGGAGGAGGCTGCCATTCAAGCTTTTGAAGGAATTAAGGATGCACTTAAACATGCACCTATTTTAGCAGCCCCAAACTATAAGAGGCCTTTCCAAATCTTTTCCTTTCTTCTTGAGTATACCTATTGCTTCTGTTTTGCTGCAAAAGGATGAGAATGGGGCTGAGAGGCCTATTCCTTCTTTAGTAAGGCTTTACAAGTAGCTGAGTTAAAGTATACAATCATGGAAAAACAAGCATTTGCCTTGGTGAAAGCAACAAAGGTTTTTAGGCCTTATATATTGAGTTCAAAAGTTGTTGCTTATGTTCCCCACACCATGGTGAAAGACATCTTATCAGAGATGGAGATCTCAAGTAAAAGATGTAGATGGGTGAAAAACTATAAGAGTATGATATGGACATCCAAACCACAAAGCTAGTAAGAGGTTTGGGTCTTGCTAAGCTCATGGTTGAGAGAAACTTGTAGAATGTGGAAGTGAATGAAGTAGAAGAAGAAAGGGTAGATGTTCTTGGGAAATTGGTAAGTTCTGAGTGGTACAAGGATATAATCTTTTACCTCAAACACCTTTGTTGTCCTGATCACTTAAATAAAAATTAGAAAAGAGCCCTCAAGCTGGCTTCTCAAAAATATATCATCACAGACCTTGGGCTGGCTTGGAAGAACCCTGAAGGTGTCCTCTTGAAATGCATAACTGAAGATGAAGCTCCCAAGATAGTTGCTGATTTCCATGGGGGAGTTTGTGGAGGACACTTTGCTGGAAGAGTAACAACACATAAGATTTTGAGAGCTATGGTTATTGGTGGCCTACTCTCTTCAAAGATGCAACCCAGCTAGTTAGAAAATGTGATAGTTGCCAATGTTTTCTTTGGAAGACTAAAAGCTTCTTTAGATCCCTTCCTTTGCAGCCTATATCAATTGAAGCTCCTTTCAAGCAATGGGGGATGGACTTCATTGGTGAGATTTCAGATCCTTCTAGTGCTGGCCATAAGTGGATCCTTGTAGCCACTGATTATTTTACAAAGTGGGTAGAGGCAATCCCCACCAAGAAAGCAACACACCAAATAGTTATGGACTTCTTGTTGAATCAAATCATATGCAGATTTGGAGTCCCAGTCAAGATTATAGCTGATAATGCCATGTGCTTTAGAGCCAAACCTTTAATGGCAATGTGCAATGAATATGGAATCAATCTGAACTTATTCTTCAAACTATAACCCCCAAGGGAATGGACAAGTTGAGTCCAACAATAAGAATTTGTTGAAGATCATTAGAAGAACCTTGGAGAAAACAAGAAGAAATGGGGTGAACAATTGAAATTTGTAGTTTGGGCTGATAGGATAACTCCTAAAAGAGCTACTGGTAAAAGCCCATTTGAATTGGTGTATGGAACTCAAGATTTGCTACCCTTGCACCTGTAATTATCTTCATTTCAGTTTTCCCAACAGTTGGAAGATCAAGAGCTTGGCCCATATGAATCAAGGATCAATCAGATTATTGAGCTTGATGAGGAGAGAAGAGCATCCCATCAAAGGCATGTTAGATTTAGGGAAAAATTGAAGAGATTGTTTGACAAGAAGGTCACTCCTAGAGCCTTCAATGTTGGAGATCTGGTTTTGTTGTGGGATAGTAGGCATGAAGACAAGGGCAAGCATGGAAAATTTGATGCATTATGGATGGGCCCTTATGCCATTGATATCAGAATTGGTGAACATACCTTTTTCTCAAGGATTTAGATGGGGAATTGCTTGAATTACCTGTTAATGGTAGGCATTTGAAGCATTTCTTGGATTAATCCCCAAATTTGAGGTATGCACAAATTGTATAGTTGTATAGTCTTTGTTTTTTGCTTTGTTTTTGATTATTTTGTTGGTGTGTGGTTTGCCCTTGCTGTGTGGCAGCCATTTTTGTCGGGTTCTCAACTATTTTTGGTGATTTTGGCTCGTGACTCCTTTTCCCAATGGATATTTTGGCACTTGGTCTACATTTTGTCCTTGTGGCACTCACTGGGAGTGCCCATCCCCAAGCAAGAGCCGATGTTGGTGCCATTTTTGAGCTTGCACCATGTTGCCCTAAATTTTCAAATCTATATTTGCTCAAAAAATGTTTTACCCTTTGAATTGATGGTCTAAAATTCTTTCCTCCAGTTGAATGCTTTAAAATGCTCACAAACTTTTTTTTCCCTAATTTGAAAGAATAATCCAAGTTTGCCCTTTTATGTGCCCTAGTTTTTCCAATTTTATGGGCTATGTCATTTTTTCCCCTTTTCTAAATCATGGAAAAATCAAATTGATCAATTCATACTTGTTTGTATTTGAAAATCCAATCCCAAGGTCGAAAATGTTGTAAAATCATGCTTCAGTTGATTAAAATAAAAAATCTGCCATCCTTGGTGAAAAATTGAATTCTAGGGCATCCTTGAATTTTTTTGCATTTTGATGGTCATACGGGCATCATTTTCCCATCAAATTCTTCCTCAAACATGCATTGGCAATGTGGCGGGTTTTTTCATTGGCCGAGGATTGGTGGGGAAATGTTATAACTTGTCATTTTTTTTTTTTTGGCAAAAGGGGCATTTTTGGGCCGAGGCCCCATTTTTTCCAAATTTGCCTACGTGGCATGTTCTGATTGGTAGGGGGATGGTGGGTGGTCAGATTCCCTTAAGGTTTTTAGACCTTATTTTGTGAAAATTTTAAAAGTCAAAATTTTGGCCCGAACCCCACAACCAATCGGGAGAGGACATGTGTCCTAAAAGTTTCAAAATGGAAGTGCGGGACGAGGGGGACTTAGAGTTTTTTGGCTCTAATTCTCTAAAGTTTCAAAATAAGTTTTTCCCCCACTCCAATCAGAGGAGGACACGTGGAGGAGGACACGGCATGGCACAAAGTGGGAAGAGGACAAAGTGGGCGGGGGGGGGAAGGAAATTTTTCCCTTTTGCCAAAAGGGCTTAAAATCAAAATTTAAGCTATAGGCCCGCAAGCAAATCATCGAGAGGACACATGTGTCCAGAGGAAGGTGGGTCCAAGGAGGGAAAGGGGGTGGCCAGGGAAAAGGGAATTTTTTCCTTTTTGGCAAAAAAAGGGCTTAAAATAAAAATTTAAGCCACGCTAAGCCGTCAAGCAAATCATCGAGTGACACGTGGCAGAGAGGACAAGGCGGGGGCGGGCAATGGAGGAGGAGGGAATTTTTTCCCTTTTGCCAAAAAGGACTCAAAATCAAAATTTGAAGCACTGGCCCACTAGCGAATCACAAGAGACACGTGGTGAGGGAGAAATTGAGTGTGCGGGCCCATGGGGAAAAAAGTGAAAATTTTCCCAATTTCCAAAAAGGTCAAAATGCACAAATGAAGCGTGATCCCAATGGGACCCACCATGTGCCACATGTCAGCTCCAAAATTCAAAGGTGGAGGGGTGGAGAAAAAGTCAAAATTTTCCATTTTTCCAAAAATGTGGAAAAGTCAAAAATGAGCCCAAATTTGTTTCCAATCATTTTTTGACACGTGTCCGACCTTATCCAAAAAAATTAAAAAGGTAACTCAAGCTTATTTCTAAGATCCACATCTTCCACGTGGAGGGCAAGATTAAAAGATGGATAAGATCGATGGTTTGTTGTGCATCCATTTGTTTTTGATGCCATGGGAGCTCCAGAAGCTTGGAATCATGATTTTTACATCAAAATTCATCAAATTTATAGTGATTTTGTGTCATCTTGGCCTTCCAGGATCATTGGCATCACTTTCATGGCTTAATTATTTGATTTGAGGTGTTTTTGAAATAATTTTTGCCCCAGCCCGAGAAAACATGTGAAATGAAAAATCAAAAATTGCAGAGGTAGTTTTAAAAGGTGAAATGATGAGTAAAAGGTGTTTGCATGCCTCAATGATGAAAAACATGCCTCCAAGATGGATAATGATCCAAATATTTGTAATGATTTAATCTTTTGGGCACACTGCAACCTGCGAGTGTTTTTTTGTTTGATGTCATTTTCATTGAATCATGAAAATTGTTGTAACAAAATTGATCCCATGGCATATTATTTTCTTGGGAAAGAAGGCTCCAATGTGGCATGAGGTATATAATGCATTTTGGAGAAATTGAAAAAGGGGTTGGAAAGTTGAAAATCATGAGAAAATTCTGAGAGAAAGCTCATTTTCGAGAAACCCACCAAAGAACAAGATAATTTCTTCTATGTTGGATCTTCATGTATGTGAGTTGGTTACAAGTGTATAGCCATCACACAACTCTGAGATTGTTCATGAAACTCTCCCCTGCTGATGAATCTAACAATATTTTGAGTTAATCTATGTTTTTTCTGGGCAATATGATGTCTGTTATCATTTTTAATGCCTGCAAATAGTTTTCATTGTTCTTGTTGCAATCTTGCATTGAAAGTCTTTAGAAATCACATAGAATCTCCATTTCTTGTTGATAGTTTAGTGGCATTTGCAATCTCATGTTTAGAAGAGCCTTCATCTGATAAAGAGATAAACAAATTTAAAATCACTTTACCTTCCTTGACTGCAGAGATTGCTTGTAAGCCTTTGGGGTACCTTAGGTGTGGTTTGATCAAGGATTTTTGTGTTTAATTGAGTTCTTTACTTCAAGATTTTGTGGTGAGTTCTCAAAGATTGTGTGAAGAGTGCAACCTGGGCTTCCATTTATGCCTCTTTGGTTGAAAGAATATCCTTGATTATTTGAAGCATTTTATCTGATAGTTTTTCAAGTATTGTAGAGGTTGTCAAAGATCTGATATATCCCAGTTTGTCTCATCAACACCCCACCAAAAAATTCATTCAAACAAACTAATCCTACCCATACTACCCCTGTATTGCATTGTGTGTCAACAAAAGAATACAATCCATTTACAAAAATGCACAAAGCAAATCAGATCATACAATGTCTTTAGTAACCCTTGCCTTGCATTGAAAATATCTCCATAATGGGGGAGTGACAACAGATTTGGAGTGAAAGCCTTTTCATACTATTTGGAGGTCACCATTTGGGGGATCATATTTTCCCAAGGCCTAGAATTTCGGATTAGATACTATACCTCTCCACCAATCGAGTGTTAGTTAGATCACATAAATACAAAATGAGGGATTATCTTCATCTCTTCACCATTTGGGGGGTTACAATATAGGTTCTTCGTATACTAGTTTTCCTGAGGAGTCTTGGGTAGATGAGTGGGAAAGATAGTATTGTAAGGCCATGAGATTTTGGTTAATGAGTCTTGCGAACTCCTTGTCACCGATAGTAATGGTGATGGGTTGAGTTGGATCCATATGTGACAGGATGGAAGGCGGTGATGGGATAGGTGGGAGTGGCTGAAGGTTAGTGTGAAATACAAGGGCGTTGGTTTGGCTACAAGTCAACACCATGTGAATTAGTGTTGACTTGGTAAAACTATACTCTACAAATGACATAGAAAATAATAGAAATGGAGAAGGATGAATTCCGGGAGGTAAATTTGATCGGTGTTTTAATTAAAAATCAAACATAGAAACCGATGATGGTCAGATTGACTAATGACAGTTAAAGGGGAACTAATGAAGGTTGTGATAATCGATACCAGTTACTGTGGGGAATCAATAGTTTTGCAAATGAGGTAAAAAATGATGAAAATAAAATAATGGAAATCAGATCTTAAGGATGTGATATGAAAGTTCTTGGGATATGATGATGATTTGAGAACTTACAATAGAACAAAATATTTGATGAATGCTATATTTGGGTAAAATGACCAAAAAGAGCTTAAACCAACATTGGTTAGGTAAACTAATGATGGTCAGATATAAACTAATGACGGTCTCTGGACCGATGTCAGTTATGGTGAAATTAGAAGAAATGAAGAAACATAGATTTTGTGAATTAAGTTAGATGGAACATCAACCCAAAATCGAGTATAATAAAATGGGTCCTGAAACACTTAGAAAAAGTCAAAATAAACCAACTATGATGGCAGAGTGTGAAAGGTAGAAGAAAATGAAACATGTAACCTCACAACTCAAAACACAACTCAAAAACATGCAACAATATAAGTGGATTTTATGTTGTTTTAGCTTATGCTATTTAAGATTGACTTGTGAGTTCAAAAAAGTTTTTGGTTGGGAAGGTGTCCTATGAAGATGTAAATTCTAAAGGGTGCTTTTAGGTTATGTTTTGGTGGGGGGGTCCTTTCTTTGAGGTATGAATGGACAAAGAAACTAGCTAAGTTCCCACTATTAGTCCTATAATTGTGTGATCATTGACAACATCTTCCAGGTAAGATGTTGTTTAAGATTTGTAAATTTCATATTTGTGTATTTTAGCAAGCAAGAGAGAGAGAGAGAGAGAGAGAGAGAGAGAGAGAGAGAGAGAGAGAGAGAGAGAGAGAGAGAGAGAGAGAGAGAGAGAGAGGAGAAAGTAATTTCTATGATTCAATTATGTTAACCATCATTTGGGCATGAATTCCAAAGCATATAGGTTGCCCTAAGCTTTAAATATGGGCTAATAATGCAACATACAAGGATGAAATACAATAAATTTTATAACCCAAATCGATAATTATATTTGATGTAGAAAAAGATGAATAGGTCAAGAATGTTCTCTTTCACTACTATGGAAATGTAGGAAGAAACAAATGATTCATTTAAAACACCCAATCAAAAATTTCATTTAGACAATTAGAAGAAGAGAATGTTACTAGGGAGAAAATTAAATGTGTATTTTTAAAAAAGAAACAGAAAAACAAATGTTCCCTATATGAAGAAAATGCAATGAACCCAAGAGAGGGTCCCACAAGGCATGCAAAAACGTTTCACGAATAATTTGTGTATGTATGAGCAAAATAGATAAGGTAAAGGTGAGGAGGAATACTTGTGAAATGAAGGTGGAAGGTAGAATTCACGCGTTCTTATTTCCGCTCCAATGCTGATTATGAGAACTTCCTTTTGCTAGGAGGAACTACCTGTGAATGCAAAACAATACCACAAGAAGAATATTAAACAATATATGTCAGTGGAATGCCTAGCGTATGCTAGATCCAGGAAGTGTGATACTTCCTAGATGGTTGTCAATCCACTGTTTATCAAATAAATGAACAGAAATGCAAGAAATAGAGGTCCTATTGCTAACAAGTTGATTTCGGTATCTCAAGTTATTAACAATATATTATATTAAGTCAAATATTGTAATAAAAATTAGATCTAACTGAGGTTGGGTTATGTTTTAGGTTGGGTAGGTAGCCAAGGTGATTAGAATAGGTCAGGATCAGGTTTTGGGTGGTTTTGGGTTATTTGGGTGAAGGTTATTAGGTCACTATTATAGGCAGGATTACCAATTATAGAGACCAATGTTGGTGTGGGTATGACCGATGTCAGTCAAGGACAACCGGTATCGGTCATTGTAGAAAATCACAGAAGGTCATAAATAGGTGTTCAAGCCTTTTATAACTTCACAGGAACCGAAGAGAGTGTGTCTAGGATTAATAGGTGTAGGAAAAGGGGTCAAGAAGGTTTGAATGGAGTTTGGTAAGGCTTTTGTAAGATTTTGGGATGGGTTTTGGTTGAATAATATGGCTTGGGTTATTATCACTATGACCAATGATGGTATGGGGATGACCGATGTCAGTCAAGGGTGGTAGCTATCGGTTACTATGGAAAGGGATTAAATGTGGTAATGAAGGTTTTGGTGTTCTTTATGGTTATACAGAGGACCTTAGAGGTGTTGAATGTAGTTGTAGGGAATAAGCGAGGTCTCAGAGGTTGAATGGAAAGGGTTTTAGGGAGGTGAGAAGGAAAATGAGTAGCTTGTTTGGAAAATGAAGGTGTGAGATAATTGGGAGATGAGTAACACAGAGAAAGAATGAATGGAAATACAAGTATTTGAACAAATGAGAGTAATGGTGAATTATAATTACTTGATATCCCATGCTTACAGGTTCTAAATGGATGATAGTGAAGTCTTTGAGGATTTTTGGTAGAGCCCAAATATTCTGTGAATGACAGTGCTTCCCAGAATTCTCCTGTGAATGCCAACACTTTTAGATGAGACTCCAATGCTTGCTTGGGCCTCTGGCTGGGTATACTTCTATCTTTTGGATATGTGAGAGAACCCTAGTTCAAGCTTGCATGCAGATCTTTCTCTAGAACTTGAAATTTCCAACCCCTAGAATGAGGTTTCGAAAATGAATAAATGGTAACCAAAAATGGTTAGGGTTACTAACATCGCTTTAGGTTAAATCAACATCGATTACAGTGGGAAATCCTAGGTGTGCCAAAATGAAAGATCTTGGCAATCTTTTTGTCAAGTTCTTCCTGTTGGTCCAGGTATAAAATGGTATTTTGTGCTTAGATAAGTGGCATGGTGTTAGAGAAAGAATAGGCATATGATTTTAGGGTTAGAATAAGTATCAGTTAGTTATGGTAAGTAGAAATTGAGTCCCAGTTAAAAGAAACATGCTAATAATAGGTTCATGATGATGTGTCTAGGTGATGTGGTTAGGTGAGGTGGTCAAGGGATATTTATTAAATTAATTAAAGTAATTAATTCAATTAATCATGTGTAATATGGGATATGAATATGTAAGGTATGGTTAATTTAATTAATGGGGCTATAAGGGTGGTACGACCTAATTTTGGTGTCTAAACTTATAAGGGCCACTCATGGATCCCTCGCAGGTGTATTTTATAAATATCTCTATAAGACATGTCTTCTCCTTAGGGAATTGCCAGATCTCATCATCTCACCCATCGAGCACTCCAATCTCCACAAATATCAAAGACAAAAGTATGGTACAAAATCTTATCTTGTCACCCTACTTGGATTATTAAATAATGGTCTCAACAATGAAAGTAGATACATTGTATACTACGCCCCCAGATATTTTATTTGCAACATGAAACCACCTCTTATTTACCCGAGTCCATTACTTCTAGTTATTCATCTTGGTGAGAAGATGGGAAACAACCTTGATCACTTTGTGTATGATTCCAAATTCTCGGTTTCCTATGGCGCACATGCCCTTTGCATATGATAACTTTGTATAAGTCTCCTCCACGCCAATATCATCTATTAGGTCACTTGCAATCTCGGTGCCCGATTTCCTCAATCTAGTCAATTTTCCAATTAACAAAACGATGATGTGGACCCATATTTTAGTAAAATAAAAGAATTCCTCATGGAATCGAGACATTAACCATTGGCACAATATATTTGGTTTTCCAAATATGACAACTCATATATCTTCAAGATCCCTACTTTCTCTAGCAACTTTTCCCCATAATCATCATAGATAGGTTTGTCATCTTCTGTGTGCAAATTAATCTTCTTTACCAATTTTTTCCATTTCCTCCTTGGTTGCTTTTGTTTGGTGATTGTAGTCACTTACCTTAATCCATCTTATATGTGACTCCCAATCCCGCCCCATTATCACTCCCTCGGGGTACTGCATTTCTGAGAATTTTCTCTCTGGGGCATCTTCGACTTCCACTTTTACTTCCTTCTACTTCTTTCCCCATGTAGGTTCTCCGGGTTCTCTCTTGGGTGTCATTATGATGATTTAAAACAATTCTTGTACTCTTTTTGATCCCCGTACTTAAAAATATACATGTCATATCTATAACTTTGTTTCCTCAAACCCTAGCTTCAAAAATCTACTTTACTGTATGCCTTTCCCTTACTCAAACACCCTTCTGATGGACCTCCATCAATTCGCATGTACGGATAACACTTGTTTGATGCCTGTAAATGATATTTCATGCACTTTCACACTCAAATCACTCTTCAAATCACTCTTTATAACTTGAATACTTAAACATGCAAGGTAAAAATGACATCGCAAACCTTCATTATATAAATTTTAAAAATTTTACCGCATTAATTTCTCCTTATCTACCACCATTCTCAATATTAAATGATGTTTATTTCCTTTTTATGTGCTTCCCACTCATTTTTCTATTTCGATTTTCTTGACCGCAGCTTGTAACCTTCGGCAGACCCAATACTTCTCGACCACAAACCTCCTTATGCGTGCCTCCATGCACATAAGTACAAAACCATAACACCTTACACTAAGTACTTTCCCATGTTTTTTCCTACCTCATGTTACACTATTCTTCCATCCTTCCACACATGGTATTCAATTGAGTAATTTTATTTAAAAATACTTCCACATTAAGCACCTATAATATATTTCTTCTATGCATACCAATCTTTTAGAGGACGTTCATTGATATCTGTATAACCACCTGCATTTTTAATTTCTTTCTAGCTTGGCCCATTTTACTTGTATCTCCTATACCCCACACTAAAAGTATGCATGTTCCTCTGCACATGAATCCAATAAATAGTAATCAGCTCTTGGTGTGCAAGCATGCTTATTACAACAAAACACTAAACTAAATTGACAAAGCATAACAACCATGAAGGGAAGCACAATAAGTGAATTAAATTAAAGGGTAAGCTAATCTAAGTAGAAATACTACATTATTATAGAAACCAAGAATAATTATTTATAGTAGGTCTTTAACCTACTCCCATTGAAGTAATCGGGAAATAAAGTGTCATCCAACACCTATAATTGGCAAGCACCTGATTCCAATATCTTTGTTATTACAAAGGGTCCTAACAAATGAACTTTCAACTTCCCACGGTAGCATGTAAACTTTGAATCATATAGAAGAACCATCTTTCCCAATTGAAATGTTTTATTCTTGATATGCCTTTGATGCCAGGCCTTATGTCTCACTTTTTCTATCTTTTGGCGCCACCAGGAAATGACACGCCACTCATCTAACTAGCATCATTTTTTCTATGTGCTCAACAAAAATTTTTCATCATCTAATCCTCTTGTGTGCGTAATATGTAGGGAGGGTAACATGAACTCTACAGGTAATATAGCCTCTGTGCTAAACACAAACTGAAAGGGTATGACCTTATTCAAACTCTTGTAGGTAGTTATATATGTCCTAAGTAAAACAAAGACTTTGTCATCCCAATTTTTCTTCCCACATCACATATTTTTGTCAGTGTTTGTCCTAGAATCGTTGTTGAAAGAATAAGTAGTTCCATTAGCCTGTGGGTGTTAAGGGGTGGTTTTATGACATGCCACCATAAATTCTGCCAATAATATTCTAATAGTCTCATTAAAAAAATGAGTGCCTCTATCACTTGTCAAGCTCAACAGACATCCATCACTGCTGATAATGTTCTCCCATAATAACCTCACTAATGTAGCTACCACGCAATCATTTTTAGATGTTGCTTCTACCCACCTTTTTAGATAGTCTGTATAAGTTATAATATAACATGCACTAGTCCTACATGCAGATGGAGAAATAGGACCTACAAAGTCAATAGCCTATTTCTTAAAAGGTTCAACACTTGCAATAGGCCTCAATGAAATCTCATCCCCGGATCCAGCTTCCCAAGGTGCTGAAAATGATTGCATGCCTTGACATATTCTTTCATGTATTTATACATAGTTTCCCATCAAAGGCTAGCCATCAAGATCTTATGCATGGTGGCATCTTGTCCATAATGACCTCCTGCAGTTCCACCACAAGATTCTTACCTAATATTGTCACACTCATGCTCTAAAACACATTAGTGCAAAACTTCATTATGACCTAGCTTATATAAATATCAACCTATCAAATGGTAATGTTCCACATGTATTGCAAGTTGTTTCTTTTCTAAGGTATTCATTCCCTCATACACCTAACTAGTGCACAAGAATACAATAATGTCTTCTAGGTCAGTGGGTGCAAGATTCAATCTAAAGATCTACGAATGTAGCATTGTGTCCTCAATGCTCTGCACTTCCTCACCGAATTAATTCTTGACAAATGGTCAGGTCTTGAGTTTCTTTTCCCTGATTTTACAATAACTATAAATTGAATCTCTTGAAATAGTAGTATCCAAATATAAATGTGCCTTTGTAAAATAGGCTTGTTGACCAAATACTTAAGTGCCATATGATCTATGAAGAAAATAAATGCTGTCACTAATAAGTATTATCTGAATTTGTGAAACAGGTAAATCATAGAAAAAACTTTACACTCAATAGTTGTATAATTTTGTTCAACCGTGTCAACTTCATGCTTGTAAAAAAATAGGGTGGTCTACAATTCCTTCTCCTAGTTGCACCAATATTGTGCCAATTTCCATCCCAAAAACATCAACATGAAATGGTTTGTCCCACGAAGGAAAGTGAAAAAGGTGTAGTGGTTAGCCTTTCCATTAGTATTTCAAATGCCTACTATTGTACCTCACCCCAATAGAATTTTCCTTTATCTTTTAGTAGTTCTTCCAGGGGCCTGAGAATATTTGCATATCCCTTAATTAATTTCTTGTAATACCCTGTATGTATAAGAAATCCACACTCTTCACTTCAATTGTTAGGTTCTTTGAATCCCAAGATCACATCGACCTTGGCTGGATCTACCAATAAGCCTTCCTTACAAATAATATGCCCAAGCAAAGTGCCAAAAGGTGTCACAAAGATACATTTCTTAATATTCAGAGAGATGCTCAACTTCTTGCACCTCTCAAACATAAGACTAAAATTTTCACAATGATCCTTAACAAAACCATACATTGTCCAATCATAAAGATACACCGAAAAAACTTATGAATGAAATCTTGAAAATCCTACACAACAATGCACGAGAACATTGTAGTTGTATTTTTTATCCCAAAGAGCATCACTATGTATGCAAAAATTCCCCACTCAATGGTGAAATTTATTTTCTTCTGATCTTCTTTTTTTATGTGCACTTGATGATATCCTGAAAACCCATCTAGAAAAGAAAATATCTCATGCATGTATTGAAACTCCTTCAAGAATCTCCTATGTAAAAAGGGTTCAAAAAGGATCAAGGACACTTTAAGAATTTAACTATCTATAGTCCACACAGATCCTTATCCTCCCATCCTTTTTAATACTGATGACCATGTGACTTACCCACTCAGATTCCTAAATGGATTCAATTATACCACGCTTGAGAATTTTATCAACTTCTTCCTTTACCTTAATGTACAAATTAGGATTCATCCTCTATGGCCTCTTCCTAATCGGTCATGCACCTTTTTAATATTGATTCTAATCTCAACTAAAGAAGGGTGTACTCCTTTAAACTCATGCCTCACAGACATAAATCCTGAAAGTCACGTAGGAGTTTAATAATCTTAGCCACTTATTTCTCTGACCAATATTCACCAATAATGACCTCTGTAGGATCTACATCTATTCCAATCTTAACCTTTTTTATTTTCGTAGGATCATGATACATGAAGGTATTCCAATCACCTTATGCATACCTTGATTGGTTAAAATCCAAGTTTTTATCCTCATCACCATTATTATCATTTATTAAGCATACCCGTTTAACTGTTCCTTTTCTTTCGAGGCGTGGACAATTTATTCTTCTCTAGTCTCTTCAAGGACAAGGCACACCTCTAAATATAGATCTCTTAACGTATCTAACAGATGTTCCTCAACCTTCATGATATATCCCAAAGCAAGGTGTTTTATAATCTGATGTGCTTCATTGAATGAAGGTTTAGTAGAAAAATAATCAAAAGTATGGATCATACTTGAGGTCATCTCTTTCCAATTAACTATTTCTCATGTCAATTCTGCATGGACATAACACATGTATTTTCCTAGGGTGGCGTAGAACTTATGTACCCAAAGTGATGGTGGTAAGGCCTCTTACCTCTCCATCCAAAGTTTCTCACATTCCCAAACATGGTGCAAAGCAGGGGACTTCCCATGGAATTTGCATATCTAAGAAGGTACATTACTCCTTAGAAACCTAGTAGAAATGGAGATTCCCACCTATTACCATTGCAATAGGGTATCTATGTGTATAGTCCACTAACACACTACTTTTCTATGTAGAGTATAAACCAACATATTTCTTTTATCACCCTCATCCTTCCACTGGGCTTCCATGGCATGCAAAAATACTTCAAGGTTCCCTTCACCAGTGTACCGAGGTACCGAGTTATGACTCAAATGCCAAATGATGTGTAGATTGATCACACGAACACCATTATTCTTGATCTCTCACCCAACTACTTTATGCGTTCCATGTACCTAGTTAAAGGAAGATATACTTGTAGTTTTTCTAACTGAATGAGCATCATCCCACTATATCACTCCTTCTTTAGATGGATCGGTTACCTCGTGGTCTCGATTGTGTGTGCATATATTCTCATTGGTTTTTTTCACTCAAAGGCTCAATATATAGAGCAACCTTTACATTAGTCAATGGTATAATTATGCGCTCTTTTTTATTCTCAAAGCTAATGTACCCATTGTTGAAAAACAAATATGCATTATTCACATAACATCAGGGGCACCCAAGTAATGCTAGGAAATTTTCTACCTCTGCGAGATCTAATACTTCAATGCCCCAAGAAACTTGGCTCCCTGAATCATAATAGTCACATATTTTAATACCCCAATAGGATTATCCCTAGTTCTATTTGCCATATATAACACATTTGAAGAAGGTTGTAATGGTGGTCTACCCATCTAATTCCAAGCATCCAATATGAGTACATTAAATTTTGCACATGTATCTATTAAAATATTTCTCATAAGCCATCCATCAATAACCACATTCAATGTAATATCCTTATCATACTCATGATTATGGAGAGGAAAATTTGCATGGAGTATCTACCTTATGTGATCATTACTTGTGTGTGGTATTTTTTTCTCTCAACCATTCTCCTAGCAAGGGGATTATGTTCTCCTCATGGAACATTCGACATACCTCCTTAGAGTCATCTATATCCTTCTGTGAGAGTTGAACCTTATTTTCTCTTTCCATCACATGTACTTGCTCGTTAAAGCTTTGAGTCTCTCCTTGTAGATCCCTGATAAAGTCCATAGTCTCCTAGTATACCTTTTTATCATCAAGGTACTTTGTATTTATCACTTATTTCTTTGTTATAGTCATCTTATACTTTAGAGGTTCATAAGTGTGTACAACCTCAGTGTGTGTAGTGACTAAAAATGGGTTGTAATTCAGAGATAAGTATAACCTTTGGCATCCATTTATCTCCATTTGCGTGCTATATCTTAATCATAGCTGTTCTCTTATCTTTCTTGTGCTACTTTCTCATATGCTCATACAAGTCTAAAATTCTTCAAATTTGTGTTTTTTTCCACACCATGAGCAAACCACATTTTGAGAGCATTCGTGCTAGATAATGATTAGGAGATCCACAAGTAAAAAAGTTCCTCTAGGAAATCCTCCTCTTCCACCACCGTGACCTTGACCTCTATATCCTCCATGGAAGCCTCTATTCCTGTTATCCCCATTATTACACCCTTCATTATGTTATTCACACTACTTCATGGATACATTTGCTACAATAGTATTTTATAAACCTATCTCAATAGCCTCATGAATATGATCAATCAATCTGCAATTAACAATATCATGAGTATGAGTTTTGTAAATTTTACAATACATAGTGTTTCACCCGATTCTTGGAGCATTTTCTTTGAATGTGACAAAATAGATAAGGGTAAATGGGTTAGGAGGAATACTTGTTAAAGATGGTTAAAGGTTGTTTTGCACGTATGACTTCTTGATCCCACTGATCATGAGAGCTTCCTTCCACTAGGAGGAACCACCGAAATGAACAAGACCACCAAAAGAGATTAAATAACATATGACAGTGGACTACCTAGTGTATGCTAGTTCCAAGAAATGTGATACTCCCTAGAAGGTTGTCAATCCACTATTTAAAATAATTTAATATTAACAATAAATGAAATCCTACTGTAATTAAAATGATTTAGGTATCTCATTCGATTACAATAAGCAAATTCATTCACAATAGGCTAAGCTATGATTAAATATGAAAGGTGAGGTCTCTGTCAGATTACTGGTATTGGTTAGGGTATGGTTTTGGACTATTTTGGGTATTTGGTGGGGAATTTCAGGTTCTATTCTTGGTATGAGGGTAAAACACAGAGACTGACATTGGTCTAGTATGACCGATGCGTTTGATGAACCGGAAATGCTTATGGGTAATCGGTGTTGGTATGGTTGGGGTAGAGGAAATTTATTAAAATCTTAGTATGAGGACAGATCTGGGGCTAAATGGAAATGGAGAGAGTAATGGCAAGGTATATGGAGATCTGGGATATACTCAGATATCTTTAAAAGTCAGGTATGGGAAATTTAATGGTGTGGGTGAAGGAATGATCAAGTTTGCATGAAGGTGAATGATGGGAGAATGGGAATGAAAGTAAAAATTGATAGTAGAGGTAACTGAGCCTACTAGAATGACAGTAGATGAATGCTGGTTAATGAAATACTTACTATTATATGAGCTTGATGCTTGGATGGCAATGGTAGTTGATCAGATGGATGGAGTTTGGTGTGGTGATGGTGCCTCCCTGGATGGTTTCGTGAATGCAAATGGATTTGTGATCACTTCTGATGCTAGCTATGAATGCTCTATGTGTGTACAAATGCTAGTTCTGCTTGCATGCAACTCTAGTTTTGTATGTCTTTTCTCAAAAATGTGCCCACCCCAAAATAAGGTTGTTTTGGGGAATAAATGGTAACCGAAGATGGTTCCAGGATGATTGGTGGTAGTTTAGGCTGACTAACATCGGTTAGGGTAGGATTTCTTAGGTTTACTAAATTGGGTAGATCCACCTAATTTCTTGGATCTTGTTCATTTTTCTTTGTGGATTAGAATGGAAGCTTCCTTTCTAACAGATGGGAATTTTGTTAGAGGGAATGTAGGCTTTGGTTTTTAGGGTTTAGGTAGGTCTTAGTTAGCTATAACAATATACTAAGAATATGTCTAGGGTGAGGTGGATAGTTGAGGTGTGTAGGTGAGGTGGTGGTGTGAGAATTATTTAAATTTGGATATTTAAATCATAAACATTATGAGATGATGAATTAATATTAGAGTGGGGTGAAAGGGGCCATGATTAGGTGAGTGTGTTCGAGGTGATTATTTGATGAGGGACCAAGGGGAGTGTGACCCAATTTTGGTGTCTACATTTTGCCCCTTTTGTTGCGTAGCTTGTATTGGTAAGTGACACTGACAAAAATAAGATGTGGTTGCCCCATGTGTGGGTGAAGATGATCCCCCTCAAACTAGGAACTAATGTGGTAGAAGGTAGAATTGGTTAGTGGTTTGATAAAAGGTGGATGTGATGAAGATGAAGGTGGACACTAGGGGTAATTGGGTAATCTAGGTAATGGGTCAGGGTCAAAGGTAGTAATAGTCAAATGAATTCACACGTATAAACTATAGAAAAGTACCAAGTTGAAGAGCTTGCAAAATCTACATTGTCTAAGGTTGATAGGTTTATCCAAACAAGGGTGAGGTGATTTTGATATCCAAGGTATAAGATATAGTCAAGAAACACAATGCAAGTCGGTGCAAGAACATTTAGGTATGCTCTGGTACACCAAAGCTTGGGTCAGGATAAACGACATGACAATAGGAAAGGTAAGGTCATTAGGTCAAACAACACGGGTAATAGTGCTACAAGGTATAGCGAACACATGAGGTCACAGGTCACTAGTAATGTTCCAGGTCTAAGTAACTAGGTCACGACACGGGAGGGCTGAGGTATGGGTAAAATAATGAGTCCCCAAATGAGGACGAGGTGAGGTAGTAAATGATGAGGTCAAGAGGATAAAGTGAAGTGTCCAAGTTATGTGTGGGTGAGGTAAAAGGATGTAGGTCAAAAAATTAAAGGGTAGGGGGTAGGAAAAAGACTAAGTAGGATAACCGACAATGGTTAGAAGGAACCAATGTCGGTCACTATGAATTGACCATGGTAAGCTAGGGCACAAGACTGATGTTGGTCAAGGTAAAACCATTGTTGGTAAAGTTAGGTAGGCTATAAAAAGGAAATTTCCACTTTTTACAAAATCATTTGTCACTTTCCAAATAGGAGAAAATGACAGGTGAGAGAGAGAAAGGTTGAAAGCGTCTATGTGGAATGAAGAGATGAGTTGGTGAGTGGTGTAGTGGGTGATTGGCAGTTGATAGGTGGGTCCAAAAAATTGGATCAATTGATTCGGTTGGTTGGAGGTGAATAGGTTAATTGGGTGATGGCAGAGGTAGGAGAGGGATCAGGTGATACCGAAATGGAGGATATCCAACGAGGATGACACCTAATGTATGCCCCTCCATTTTGATGTATTTTTTCATTTTTGATATATACCGGCCTACGTGCCTAAGATAATGAGGATGTATACGAGAGTTTGCATATTTTTGATCATATACCAGCCTACATGCTAAAGATGGTGAGGATGTATACGAGAGTTTGTGTATTTTTGATCATATATCGGCTGCGTGTCAAAGATGGTGAGGCTGTATATGAGAGTTTTTGAGAGATGCATATTATTTGATATCAGTGTATATTGTATGGATACACAAATTTACATGATGGGATGGATGATTTGGTGATGATGTATGTGTGTTGATGGAATTTGATTGTTATGCATAGATGGATTCATGATATGTGTGTTAGGCATGGTGGAGTCAAGTCATAGGCATGGTTGAGTCAGGTCATAGACATGGTGGAGTCAAGTCATAGGCATGGATTGAGTTAGGTTGTGGTTTAGGCATGAATTGAGTTTATGTTGGTTTAGTTCTGGTGCATCGAAATTGATTGAGTTTGAAATTCATTAATTTGTGCAATTAATGAGGATATGAGTGACATTGAGATGTTTTATAGTAACATGCATGATAATGGTAGACATAATGAATGATTATGATAAAGATGTGAAGCAATTTATTGTTTGTTTAATTTAATTTTGAATTATTGATATAAAAAGGAAACTAACGAGGGTAGATTGTGATTAGGAAAAGGAAAGGGGAATTGGTTAGGGTAGAGAGTGGCCAAGCTAACCTCCAAGGGCCCATGACCTTGGAGTTCTACCTACATAGTCTCGGTGAAAAGGGACCTCAGGCCGATGTAGTTCTCCCATAAGCTAGGGAAGAATGCAAGGAGGTATGAGAATGAGTTGGCAGGTTATAGGTATGGTTGAGGTGAGGTCATTTTAAGTATGGGTGAATTGTGGGCACATTGGTATGGGTTATTTTTAGTTGATTGTGGTGAAAGAGGAAAATTACCCAAAGATAAGTGTCAAGGATCTAGTCCTATATAAGGTAATAAATATGTAATGAAGAAGGTTAAAATATAAGAGGAGGAAAGAAATCCACCTGATTGGTAAGGATCATAATGGGTGGGTCATACCTTAGATAGGCTGATGAACGTAAGACCCTAAAGACATTGCATGATTGATTATTCTAAAGGTGAAGAGTAGTCACATGATCACCAAATGTCTCAGTTCGAGTAGGTCCCTTGAGGTGGTAGGAAATGAAAATGTGAATGGTGAAAGGGTGAAAAGTGGTTAGTTTATATGGTATTAGGTAGCATGCCTTTTGGCAAGAGATCCAAGATCACAAGGGGCAAGTCCATGATGAATTTTTTTTCTGTTTGAATTGTATTTGAGATAGACTGATCGATGTGGGAATTCTATATGGGATGAGGAAATTAACTCCTTGAGGTCTTCATGAAGTTGATCGATTGTGCAAGCTTCATATTCTTCTCCCTCTTTTTTGAGAAAACTTTACATATCTATCCTTCGAGGGAGCAGTCTATTTACGTGAGCGATGTAGAGAGAAAGATTTACTTTTTGAGGGAGTCATCTTTTTATTGGAAGTTTGACTTAAGGAGTTGGATCCCATGTGAGGGATGTTAAGTCATGGACAAGATTAAGGTGAAGAATCAGATTCTTGTTCGAAAGAAAGGTGAAATGACCATGGGATCTCATCTAAAAGTAGATGAAAAGTATCCATGAGAATCATGCCATGTGCAGCTCTGTGGTACACATATTTAAGAGAAGTTAAAAGAGTGATGGATATGCACATGATTCTTGTTTAATCATTGGGGGTGGAAAAATGAAAGAAGGGAAATGAAAAGTGCTCAAGGGACGAGCTTGAAAAGAGGAAAAAGGTGAGGTAGGACTAAAAGTCAACAGTAGAATGGTCAAAGATGTTAGGCATTAAGGGGCTCAGGTTCATGTTTACCATCTAGTGAAGATAAATGATAAGCACTTGATCCATAAGTATGAGTCACGATGTATGGTCCAAGCCAATTAGGAGAAAATTTCCCTGTTTACTTTTTTATGCTTTGGTTACATGTTGAATTTTCTTTCAGGACAAGGTCACTGATTTCAAAGGTTCATTTGTGGAAATGTTTTTCATAGGCACGCTTGATAGGTTTTTGTTAAACTTAAAGATGGTCAAGAGCATTAAGATGATGTTCATCTAATAACTCAAGCTATGCTAAATGGTCTTAGGAAAATTCATCATCATTGTGCATGTCATGGAGAGAAACGCGGAGTGAGTGAACCTAGGATTTGAGAGGCAGAGCAACCTCTATACTATAGACTAGAGAAAAATGTGTGGAAGTAGTGGAAGTGTGAATACTAGTATGGTACGCCCACATGGTGAAAGGAATGTGTGTATATCAGTCCTTCCCAATATCATTAACCACTTTCATGAGAATTTTTTTAGGGTTTTATTAGTGGATTCGGCTTGGTCGTTGGTTTGTGGGTAATAGGGTGATGAGAAACTTAGTTGAATACCGAAGGTGTCGCAAAGTTTCGTAAGGTTTTATTTTTGAATTATTTTCCGTTATTAGTGATGAGGTGATGTGGGACACCAAAGTGAAAAATAATGTGATGATTGATGAACTCACATATTTTCTCAGCTTTTGTGGAGATGAGAGGTATGGCTTCAACCCATTTGGTGTAATATTTGGTAGCAGTGATTATCCATTGATTTTTATGGGAAGAATGGGGATTGATCTCTTCGACAAGATCCAAACTCCATTAAGAGAAGGGCCACAGGTGACCTATAAGGCATGACTGGGTGTATGATGAAGGTTGACATGTTGTTGGAATTTTACACAATGCTTAATGTAGTCATAACAATCATGTTTAAGGGTCGGCCAGTAATAACCTAGGCAAAGAATACACTTAGTATGTGAGAAGACCACCGACATAACATCCACATATGCCATCATTAACTTTCTTAATGGTATAGGGAATTTTAGAACTCGTAAGGCACCATAAGAGAACACCATCAAAGCTACATTTATAGAGGAGGCCACCCATGATGACGCAATGAGAGACCTTTTAAGAAAGGCATGTTTTCCATTATGAGTGAGGTTGGGAGGTAAGATGGAGAGGGAAAGGTAGTCTAAGTATTGTTTATACCAAAGGTCACTCGGGTCGGGAGTGGTGGTTCCGATAGAGTAAAATTTGTGAGGTAAATAAGAGGGTAATTGGAGTCTTTGTACGGTGAAAAATATTTTAGAACCGGTAGGCAAACGGGGTATCTGGGAAGCCAAGTAGGCCATGGTATCTACAAATTTGTTGGTAGAATGGGGGATGGTTTGAAGGGCGTAATGGTCGAAGGTGGTCAAAAGTATGTCCACATGATGCTTATACTTTTGAAGTATCTCATTACGACACTGGTATATACCATTGAATTGGTTTATGACTAATTGAGAATCACCAAAGATGTTGATTGACTTAACATCTAAGGCATAGGCAGCCTAGAGACCCAATACGAGTGCTTCATATTCAACAATATTGTTTGTACAATAAAAATTGAGTTTGAAAGACAAAGGCATGGGTTCACCATCAAGTAGAATGAGGATAACACCAGCCCCACCCCCATGCTAACACTTAGAACCATCAAAGAAGAGTGTCATTTGGTAAGTGGGTGCATCTAGTGAAAGGGCAGTAATTAACTCATCTAGAAAGTCAAAATTAGAGGGTTGATCCTTAGAAATAGGTGCGTCGGCCAATTAGTCAGCAATAGCTTGGCCCTTGATGGACTTTTGATGGATGAATTCGAGGTCAAGGTCGGCTAGAAGCATAATCTAGTGTGCATCCCATTGATTTTGGTAAGGTTTGGCATACATGAAGTGTAAGGGGTCGGTGTTGGTCACAACATAGGTTTTGTGGTTAAGCAGGTAATGACGGAGTTTAGTGGCAATGAAAACTAAGGCTAAATTTTTGTTTTGGCATGGGTGTATTAGGTCTCATAGTCCAGAAGAGTATGGATTATGTAATAAACCACCCATTCCATATGTTTTTCATCATGATGAGTGAGCATAGCGCTAAGGAGTGATCGGTAGTAGAAATCTATAGGTAAAAGGGTTGATCATCTTTAGGTGGAATGAGTACGGGTGGTTAGAGAAGATATTTTTTAAGGCATCAAAGGCTTTATGGCATTCATCATCCTATTTGAATGAAACATTCTTCTTGAGAAGATGATGAAATGGTTTACTGATAGTCGAAAGTTGCAATATGAAATGATGAATGGATTGCAACTTACCTGTGAGGCTTCAAAGTTGATTGCGAAGGTTAGTAGGTGGAGGAATTTCTAGAATAGCCTTTACTTTAGCAATATCAACCTCTATACCAAGCAAAAAAATGATGAAACCAAGGCTTTTTCCTGAAAGTACCACAAAGACACACTTCTTTGGTTGAAGATGAACACAATAATTAATGAGGTGGTCAAAGATGACCTTAAGGATGGTTAGAAGTTTGGATTGATGTTTGGATTTGGCAAGAAGATCATCTACGTAATCTTCTAATATGCGATGCATGATGTCATGAAAGATGTAAGTCATAGATCACTGATATGTAGCACTAACATTTTTAAGTCAAAAAGGCATGAATTGATAGCAGAAGGTCCCCCAAGGGGTGATGAAGGTAGTCTTGTGTTGATCTTCTAGAGAAATTAATATCTAATTATAACATGAGAAACCATCCATGAGTGATAGCATCTCATGGCTGGCAGTGAGATCAACTAGTTGGTCAATACCTGGTAGAGGAAAGTTGTCTTTGGGAAAAGCTAGGTTGAGGTCATGGGATTCCGTGAAAATTTGAAGTCTGTTGTTGCCTTTATGATAGGAACTATGTTAGAAATCCATTAGGGATAGTCAATGGGTAGGATGAGGGAAAGCGAGAGAAGGTGTTGAATCTCTTCTTTGACTAGAAGAGCAATGCAAGGATGAATTTTTGTATCTTTTATTTTATGGGTTTGGCATTAGGAATGGTTACAATATTGTGGACCACTATGGTGGGGTCAATACTAGGCATATCTATGTAAGACCAAATAAAAGCATGGTTATGATTTTTGAGAAAAGAAGTGATGGCTTCCTGTTCAACAATATTTAAATATTGGCCAATCTTTAGAATGTACGGATCATCCTAAGTGTGGATGTTGATTTTGATAGTCGATTCATTCAACATGGTTTACATCTTAGATGGTAATGACTGATGAATATATGAGTCTTCTGCACCAAGGTATGTGAGTATAGATTCATCATCTTGACATTGAATGACATTAATAGAAGGTGTGTCATCATCAATCATTTTAGGATACAAGAAGGGAAGAGAGGAGGGAGCCTCGCCCTCACATTGATAAGTCAGAGGTTCCAAGGAAATGGTGTTTATGAAAAAAAAATTTAGGAGGGATGGATTTTGGATCCATCGACTCTGTCGGTGAAGGTGGTGAAGAAGGTGAAGAAGGATCAATATCCATAATGCGCTCAATGCGGGCATTCTTGGTAGGTAGATTAGCAAATACGATACCACTACAGTTGTTATGTTTTAAGGTAGTACATGGAATAATAGTGTGATGGCCTTGCTCATAAAATCCAAAACCAAAACCCTTCCATGCACATCGATACTAGAAGGTGTGGGTGAAATGATGACCTGGTGAGTGATTGGAGGTTGACAAAAAAATGGGTAGGTTTGTGATGGTGGTTCGGGTGTATAAGTAGTAGTATTATATCCCCATAGGTGAGATTAGTGTGAAGGTGGGGAGGATCGTAAAGGATATGCTCTCCTATGTGGTGATCGTAGTGAGGGTGTTGGTGCAAGCTTCCATACACTTGTGGAGTAAGGAATGTGTTAACAGTATTTCCAAGGATCGGTGGTTGATATGTGGGTAGTGGGATAGACAATGTGTTAGAGATTGGATCGGAGGTAGAGCCAGATAATTGGGAGGTTGATGGGTGAGCAGTAGAGGTCATGGCAGCGGTAGTGATGGAGGAGTTAGGTGCAGTTGATGTAGTGGTGGCACTAGTAAGTGGTGGTGGGGGTGAAGAGGAAGTGGTCATGGAGGTAGACAACTTAATGGGCATAAGCACGTCATTGGGTTGGTAAAGCATGTTATAGGTTTTGAAAGGTGATGGGTCCACCAGAATGGTATAGGGGTGTCCTTCATGCTCAAACTTCACACAACAAAGTGCAAAGTGGAAGGAACACAACCCATGACACAAATCCAAGGTCTACCAAGCAATAGGTTATATTGAAATTCCCCCTCCAAGATGTAAAATAACTCTAGAATAGTGTGGGGGCCCACACAAACATGGAGGATGATAGTGCTAAGTGTAGAGGTGATAGTGTCATTAAATGAATGCAACATGATGAGATGTTTATGCATGTAATTGTCGGGTATGCACATTTGGTCAAATGCATGGGAGGAGATGATTTTAATGCTAGCACCCCCATCAACATAACATGTGGTACACATATATTATTAATATGGATGGAGATGAAAAGGGATAGATTAGGGTCATTAGTTTGGTGCGATGTGATCTCTTCATCTAAGAAGATAAGGGTGGCTACTTGGTGAGTAGGTGGAGGTGTAGAAGAAGGTGATAATTTAGTGAGAGAGGCTACATGATGAGGTGTAATAATGGAAGCTATGGGTGCAGGGTCATTGGGTAAGACCTCAATAGACTGAAGAACCTACATGAGATCTTGGCGATGGGATTTAGAGGTTTGGATGAGGTCATATAGGGACATTTTGAGGGAGGATTGGTGTAACTGTTTAAGCATCGTGCAATGTGTAACTCCATTAAAAATAGAATATATAGGGCCATGGATAGTGACTTTAGGTGTGGGTGCAAATGGTATATTGGGTATAGGGTTAGTCGATGGGTCGGTTGCCTTTTCTTTACCTTTGTCTTTCTGTGCATGGGTAGCAACGTGGATCATGTTAATCTAAAGGGAGGGGGTAAATGGATAAGGTGTAGGATGAGTGGTATAACAACATAATGGGAAGAAACCTATTGGGGGAGAAAAGTGTTGTGAAGTGAGCTGGATACAAAAACATTTCGGTGGTGATTTGGCTAACTCTCTTATGTGAACCATGTTAATTTTGAATCTCGGGGTGGCTCTAAGAGTTGTGAGGGTGGAGGTCTTGGTCACTGAGTAGGCAATGAGGAAAGAAATGTGGAAACTAGTGTTGGAGAAATGGGGTCCTCATCAAGAAGGTCATCATCATCAAAGTTTTCTTTAGGAGGACACAACTGGATAAGAATGATTTTCAAAGCCTTATAGTTCTCTACATCATGTCCTGGCACATGATGGTAGGCACAAATTTTGGTTTCATCAAACCATTTTGGTTTGGGTTTGAGTGGGTCGTAAGGTCTAAGAGGTGGTAATGTGATGATAGAAGTTTTAAGGAGGTTGGTTAGGATTTTGGCATAGGATCCTGTTAGTGGATCAAAATGGGAGCTAAATGTGGGTCAAAAGTGCAGTGTGGCTAATTGTATGGGAAGATTCTTTACAAGAGGGGGAGTAGATTAGGCTATGGTATTAGGTGTTGGTCATGTATGCTTGGGTAGGGGCATGGTAGATGAACTTGCAATAGAGTGTGTGGTTGGTTTAACTACCTTATTAGAGGGTAGCGTATTTTTGCCTTTAGATTGCACCTTTTTGGGTAATGGTGATATGGGCACATGAGATGTAGAGGGAAAAGTATACAATGGAAGAGAGCAGGTTACCCATGGAGGAAACCGAGGTACTGTGGAGGTAGATGGCGGAGGTTGGGCAGGAGGTGTGAGGTAAAGGGAAGGAAGTGTTGTGGGTAGTGAAGAAGGTATCAATGGTATTGGAGGTATATGTGGAAAAAGGTTACAGGTGAGGGAAGAGGTTGTGTGGGGTGCTTCGGTATATTAGAGGTCTACGATGGGGAAATGGGTTATTATGTTATAGGTTTACCGGTGGATGGGGTTTCTTAGCCAGGGTCAAGGGGTGAGGTCCTAGGATGGATGGAAGAGGTGAAGGTGATAAGGGCATGGTTGTGAGTTTAGGGTATGAGGTCTAGGAGATTAGTTTTTCTATTTAGGGGCTAAGTTAAGTTTGGTGTTAGTTTTGGAGGATGTAGCTAAATCTAATTTGATGGGTGGATGAGTAAGGCTAGCCGTTGGGATGACCCCTAAAGTAGTAATAGGTTTAGGAAAGGAAAATGATGTAGATGCATGTTGGGTTATTGGTAGAGGTGTAAGTTGAGCCATGAATGGTATCATAGGAGAATTTGCGATAGTTGTGGTTGTGTTTGGTTTGATCATCCGAAATAATTTTGAATAAATAGTGGAGGTGTCAGTGAGTGACATCTACATTTTTGTTTAGATAGGAAATAGTAAATGCTCCCAAAGTAAGGCTCTATCCACATAATCCAGGTGATTGGCTAAGTGTGAGAACAAAACTGTTATGGGTGAGGTTGATGTGGATCCAATGGTGATTCCCGTAAAATGTGTTTTAGAAATAGGGAATTTGCTAGCTTCAACCTCTGTGGGTAAGATAGCTGAAAGTAAGTTAGCAAGATCTTGGGTGGCTGATAGAGAATGGTCACCTAGAGGTAACAAAATTTCTATTGGATCTTTGATAGGTGGAGGAGATGATGGGTGTTCCTTTGTGGGTGGGGAGATGAAAAAGTGTCTCCCATGGGTTAGAGAAGTACTGCTGGTGACGGATCTCTAGGTGGAGAAGCCAAAGGTGAAATGGTTTTAATATTAATGAAGACTCCTTCACAGGTGAGGGAGGAGATGAAGGGTGTTCCTCTATGGGTGGAGGAATAGGTGAAGTGGGTTCATGTGTAGGTGGAGGACCTCGGGTCAAGATTTCCTCTATGGAAGGAATATGAGGTAATTGGGAGGTAATTGGTGTGTCATTGAAAATAACATGGACCTCCCAGGTATGGCTATCATTAGTCGAGGTATCTCCAGTTTGATCAGAAGAAGGGGTGTGATTAGGAAATGGTTTCTTAAAGATGTGCAAGTTTTGATTGGCAGGTGTGTTTGGGTTATCCAAGACTAACTCACCGTTCTCGAGCATTTCCTAGACAATGTTTTTGAAAGTGATACAATTACCTTCATTATTACCTTTTACCCAATGATAGTTGCAGAAGTCATGCTCTTTGTACCATGCAGGTGTGGGGCGAGTAGGATCAAAACTAGTGTGTGGTTTGATAGGGGGAAGGGTAATGGCCCCAACTTTAATGATCTTTTATAAGATAGAAGAATAAGGATCCCCGATCGGGGTGCATTTCCATTGTTCTTGTTTTAATTGAAAGGTCTGGACAGGAGAAAGATTAAATGAGGGCTTATCCCGATTTGATGGATGAGATGGGTGGCCTTGAGTACCACCGCATTAGTAGTCCCCTTGGATTTAGAATAATTATTATGTTGTTTCAAGAAGAAGAGGTATCATTTGACTTAAATGCCAAGTTTTTATTGCGTAGTTGAATTTTCTTTTCCTCGATGGCCTAAATCTCTAGTTTTCATGCCATGGTGAATTCCTCATCAAAGGTTTAAAAGTCTAGACCTCGTAGGGTCTGTGAGATATGTCTAGCATAGGCCCAAGTGAAGATCTCTATGAACTAGGTTTATGGTAATTGGAATGTGAATTGGTTGATCGAGACTACTCCAATGAGCAACAAAATCCATGATAGATTCATCTTCATATTGACGTGTAGAGTAGAGGTCAGTCATGGTAACCTTTTTAACAACGTTAATGGAGAAGTGATCCAAAAGGGCTTGGGATACCGATTAAATGAGAAGATAGAATGTCTAGGTAACCCACTATACTAGTCTAATGCAAGACCAGTTAGAGACATGGGAAAGGTCTGTAGAAGCAAAGCGTCATCATGAGAGATTAGATAACACCCATGTTTGAAAGATCGCAAATGCTTTGTTGAGGGTCCACTTTGCTATTGAAGTGGTTAAATTTAGGCATGTCCCAATGTACGGGATATGTATGAATAGGAATGGATGGGTGTATGGGATCATTGCAAATTTTATCGTAGGTGAGAGAGTTATGTGAGCTGGAAACCGATGCCTATAGTATCTGCATCCTGTTCATCATTAACTTAATGAGGTCATTGATAGGTGGTAATGGATGAGTACCTCCTATAGCATAAGAGGGTTAGTGTTGGAAATATGATGGAGATTTCATTCCAGTATATGGCGATGTCAAATAAGTAGGTTGAGAATGAGGGAATGAGATAGGGGGTACGTACCTAGAATGAATGATAGATGAAACAGGAGGTTGTTGATAGTATGTATATGGAGGTGGAAGGGTCAAGGTGACTCTAGTAGTGATGGGGGCTAAGGACTATGGAATAAAAAGGACAATGTTTTGAAAAAGGGTAGAGGTCATCGATACCAAGGGTGGTTGTGTTGCTATGGGTATATGTGAGACAATAGCACCAGATGAGGTTATGTTTAGGGTGATTGAGGAACGTATAATGGATGTTACGGGTGAAATAGATGTGGTAGATGTGGTAGTCATAGCAAGTATAGGGCCTAGCTGTGAAATGACTGGAGGCAAGGTATGTGCGGGTAGTGTGGAGCCAATAGGGAATGACGAAGTAGAAATGAGTACCGGGAGGATAAATATGTGCTTGTCATTTATCAACTGACCCGAGGCATCTCGAGTGGATGAGTGAGAAAGATAGAACTATACAGTAGTAGGGTTATGGTCAAGGAGTCATGCAAACTCCTTGTCACCTGCGGTGATGGTGATACGTTGGGTAGGATCCATGGGTGATAGAACAGAAGGTGGTAAAGGACTAGGTGGGAGTGGTTGACAAGTGGCATGGATTATGAGGGAATTTTATTGGCTACGAGTCAGCACTATGTGAAAAAGTATTGATTTGGTAGGACCACTTTCTGTAAATGACATAGAAATACAATAGAAAATGGGAAAAATAGGCAATGGTAGGTGGATTGAGTAAAAATGTCATTTGGAAAATTGCACAAGCTAACTGATGCCGGTTAGGGTAAACTGATGTCAGTTGGAGGGTTATCGCAGCTAATTCAAGGTAACCACAGTTGGTCATTGTGGAAAAAGAACAATTTTCCAAACAAGGTAGAAGACTGATAATCTACTAGGTAGAGAAGCTTTAGATGGATTTTATCAAGACAAAGAAGATGCTGAGAGTTACAAAGACTCTGAACAATGAAGAAAATGAAACAGGTGTATTTTTGGGTAGGTTAACCAAAAGAATAGTAAAATTGGTGATAGTCGAGAGGGTAACTAATGACGGTTATGGGACCGATACACCGGTTACTATGAAATTAAGATAGAAATGAAGAAAAAGGTGGTTGTGATTTAAAATCAAGTGTGGAATCAAACCCAGAATTATGAGAATGATGAAAATGGAGCCCAAGAACACTCAGACGAAGTTGGAATACACCAACTATGATGATGAACATGCAAGGAGAAATAAAAAGATGAAGAATGTGTCCTCTCACCTCAAAAGACAAGCCAAGTAGAAACACTAAGAAAAATATGATCCTAAGAGTGATATTTTCTTTATGTTTGTTTAGTTTATGCTATTTAGAAGACTGACTCATGAACTTTAGAATATATTTTTTGGTGAGGAAGGCTTCCTATGAAGAAAGAGATCTACAAGTAGAGTTTTGGTTATGTTATGGGGGCGGGCTGTTCTTTGATGGGGTACTAGACAGAGATAACCAAAGGGGTGCCCACTATATCGTGATCGTGTGATCACCCTACACTTCTTCTGGATGAGACGTTGTTTAAGAATGTGTGTATTTTTTCAATTTTGTGATGCTTGGTAAGACTCGAGAGAGAGAGAGAAAGAAAGTTCTTTTCTATGATTCATTTGTCAACCATCGGCTAGACATGACTTCCAAAGCATATAGGTTTCCCTCATTTAATGTGAGATAATGCAGTAAAGCAAAATGAAATGTATTTGGTTTTAAGCCCAAATCAAAATATTGAGTTTGATGACACAAAAAGATGAATAGGAGAGAATATGATCTTTCATTAATGTAGTACAAATGAAAGAGAAAAAAAGTTCTTTTTACTGCACCAAAACACGATTGCTTTGAGATAATAGAAGATAGAGAAAATTATAGGAGAAATTTTAATGTGAGAACCTTTAGGAAAGGAAACAAACATACAAATTTTCACCTAAAAATGAAGAAATGAAAGGAACCCCGAATGGGTCCCACAGGCATGCCAAAATGTTTCACCTGATTCTTAGAGCATTTTCTTTGAATGTGACAAAACAAATAAGGATAAACGGGATAGGACGAATACTTGTTAAATTTTCTTGAAGGTTGTTGCACGCGTATGACTTCTTGATCCACAATTGATCATGAGAGCTTCCTTTTGGCTAGGAGGAACTACCTGAAATGAACAACGAGACCACCAAAAGAGATTAAATAACATATGATAGTGGACTGACTAGTGTATTCTAGTTTTGGGAAGTGTGATACTCCCTAGAAGGCTGTCAATCCATTATTTAAAAAAATTCAATATTAACAATAAATGAAACCCTACTATAATTAAAATGATTTAGGTATCTCATTCGATTACAATATGCAAATTCATTCACAATAGGCTAAGCTATGATTGGATTTGAAAGGTGAGCTCTCTGTCGAGTACTTGGTACTAGTGAGGGTCTAGTTTTGGCCTATTTTGGGTATTTGGTGGGAAATTTAAGGCTCTATTCTTGGTCCGAGGGTAAAAAACACGAGACCGATGTCTGGTCAGTATGATCGTTGTCGGTTTAAGTGAACCTGGTGATGGTTGTGGGTAACCGACATTGGTATGGTCAGGGTAGAGGAAATTTATTAAAATCTCAGTATGAGGACAGATCTGGGGCTAAATGGAAATGGAGAGGGAAATGACAAGGTCTATGGAGATCTGGGATATACTCAGAGATCTTTAAAATTTAGGTATGGGAAATTTAATGGTGTGGGTGAAGGAATGATCAAGTTTGCATGAAGGTGAATGATGGGAGAATGGGAATGCAAGTAGAAACTGATAACAGAGGTAACAGAGCCTACTAAAATGATAGTAGATGAATGTTGGTTAATGAAACACTTATTGTTATATGAGCTTGATGGCTGGATGGCAATGATAGTTGATCAGATGGATGGAGTTTGGTGTGGTGATGGTGCTTCCTGGATGCTTCCATGAATGCAAATGGCTTTGATCGCTTCGATGTTGGCTATGAATGCTCTGATGTGTGTATGAATGCTAGTTCTGCTTGCATGCATCTCTGGTTTTGTCTCTCTTTTCTCAGAAATGTGCCCACCCCAAAATAAGGTTGTTTTGGGGAATAAATGGTAACCGACGATGGTTAGGGATGAGTTTACTAAAATAGGCATATCCACTTGATTTCTTAGATCATGTTCATTTTTTTCTATAGATTAGAATGAAAGCTTCCTTTCTAACGGGCGGGAATGTGGTTAGAGGGAATGTAGGCTTTGATTTTTAGTGTTTAGGTAGGTCTTAATTAGTTATGACAACATACTAAGAATAGGTCTAGGGTGAGGTGGCTAGGTGAGGTGTATATGTGAGGTGGTGGTGTGAGAATTATCTCAATTAGGATATGTAAATAATAAACATTATGAGATCATGAATTAATTTAATTAAAGTAATTAAATTAATATTAGAGTGGGGTGAAAGGGGCCATGATTAGGTGAGTGTGTTCGAGGTGATTATTTGACGAGGGACCAAGGGGAGTGTGACCCAATTTTGGTGTCTACACATAGATATGTTCTTCTAGATTATGCGTTGCAAGAGGTGACATCTACCATTATCATGGTCCAGATGAAAAATCTCGCAATCTAACAAAATTGCATGCAATGAATTGCTAGGACAACTATCCTTGGTATTTCCTTTAACCTGAAATCTGTACACCATATTCCACTACATGTCTCATGAGCTAAATTAGCTATGATATTTTCAAACTATTTCTCCATAGCTGCAATTTGTGCCTCTAAAAATGGACTCAATTTTGTGTCTACAATCCCAATTTCCTCGGCGTGCGAGCTCCCTCCAAAGCATCATGCAGATCCATAAAGGTCTTATGATATGAGACCCTTTCCGAATGGAGTCAAAAACCCACTAAGAAACCACTGTGCATGTTGACTAGGATGTATGTCATATGAAAATTTTGACAACAAAGTTTTAAAATACATGTCATACTCTCAAACAATTTTTGATAGGCTCGCTTTATGTCCTTAAGCATCTTTGATACTTTTCATTCAAACTCAAGAACATGAAACTTAGCTAGAAACAAAGAGTGCAAAGCATCTTAATCTATTGTAGTCGATGTGGGTCATACTTTCTATACCAGCTATGTGCTTACCCTTGAAGCGTAGTAACAAACTGACTCACCTTCCTATATGAAGAGGTGATTCCCTTAGCACACCATAACATTTCACACTTGTGCACATGCTCTGTAGCATCTTAAATACCTCTATATTCTAAAAAGTGGAGGGACATATTGTAATAAACTTGTTGAGGTTGATGTAGGGGTTTTGGGGATGTGGGCCCTATCCTCCGTGCCTAGAACTAGAGCCATCACAATTATTTCCTCCACCACCAAAACCACGTGATCCCAACCCTCTTGATCCGTTTGATCCTCGAGCAATGGGCACCAGATCAGTGGATGTACTTCCTTATGTCCCAACCATATTAATAAAATGGATTCCACGAGTCCGTGAATATGTAGTACTTCCAGATGTGTTCCCAATGTTTTCGCATGCCCACACTCAATCCTAATGATGCAATAGAAAATATTCCTCCAATCAAAGCCAGGAAAATAAAGATGATGTATGTGTTTCATCTAGAATGTGTTGTTTAATGTACATCCGTATTCAAAGGAAAATGATATCTTCTTCAAGCTACTGGATTACCTACACTCTCTTGATGATTAATGTTTACTTCTCGAAATTGAACACTAGGCACAAGGGTTAGGTCTATAGGTAAGATCGGATGCATGCTTGCAGTCCTTAATCTTTCCTCCTATAAGGTGCTCTCATCAAAAGCTAAAGGGGATTATCTACTATGCTTTCCTAAGTGGGGGAGAGTCTAATGCTTTGGCTCTGTGTCTTCTATGCGAGCCTCAAATCCTTCGCAAAACATCACCCTCTGCAACTTTACATACTACTCAATATCATGTAGCTTTGCCAATTCCCTCTCGACGCTTCATTGTACTTAAGACACCTTTCTTCTCTCTAACTTTCTGCCACAAGGTATGCCATCTTTCACCACACTTGTTCTTAACCCTGCGTGTGGTGGTATGTTTAGCTAGCCATAGGTAGGTGATCTAAAATCAACACCACCATCAAGATCTTAATTGTCAAAGGAATAACATGGATGTAAGATCCTCTAGGATCACACAAAAGTTCAAACTCAACAACTTACACACAATAATATGTAGACACAAAGTACTCACAATTATAACTGCACACAACACCAGCCCACTAATTATCTATAACATACATGCAAGGTTCATCCAAATCAAAAACATTCGGTAATTTTCCTACGTTTAAAACCTTGGTTTGTAACTCTATATTTTCTTTGATGCATACATTCACAACCACTCATACAACTCTATTAGAAAGTAGCAAAATAACATCTCATAGAGTTCATGATATATATTTTCTTCCACCCAACCACACTCATTGAAATTAGGTTCAAAACCATATCTTCATGAAAATTTTCTTGTCCATCAATTACCCAATATTCAATGGCCACAAGAGTCAACTAATACGCCATCATCATGCAACATCGTGGTAAATAGTTTGAAAAGAGGTCCTGGCAATGAAACAAAAATGTAGCCTTTATTTTTATACTTAGATGTATAGGTGCATTAACAATTCATCTAGATAGATCTCGAACGCCCACCCAAAGAGCACAAAATGGCCAAGTCCCTCTTTATTACTATCTTTCCAAGGTGTTAGCATGCATGTTCATAATAACCATAATCAAAATGTATCTCCCGCCAGAATAATCACATTCATGAGCTCAATTTGGAAACACACATAATAAGAAAGCATATTAGATCAGATCACTATTATAATTAGATTTACCATACAATAACCATGAATAGAGACATAAATGACCAAAATCCATCCATAATGACCCATAATATTAATCTATCATAAAACACAGTAGCTGAATACATCATACATGTCATCACAAAGTCATGTGCTCAAACATACCAAAAACATAACTTTGTTACTACAACCTCGTCTCTCAAAACACTTTAAATCAATACATATATAGGGGTGGGAACTTTCCCTTTACCACTCATGCACTCTCAAAATATCCTACATGCTCAAAATAGCCATGCACTAACTAAAGAAGCATGCAAGCTTCTCCTAATAATAGATCATCTATAATTAAATCCAGATCTAATCCTATTATTAGCTCTAACTCAACATGACTCTTGATCTTCCACTTATTCCCAAAATAGCCTTCACATATCCTCAAAGTCTTCATGGCTTGATCCAATGCGTGCTCAACACTTCAACCCATCTTTAGCCTATAAAATGTAAAATGGCTAAGTCTCAAACTATGTCTTTCGTGGGTTCATCGTTCTTTCACCAAACTTCTGCATGTGCCTATGCACACCCTTCCTATGTGCCCTATTCTCATTCACCTTTTATACTTAGGTAATAATTAATTCGGTCAACAGACATGACCTTTATGAACATAACCTCAGCCAACCCACATAGAATTGCATTCATGGATTTTGAATTGTTTTTACTTTCTCTCTTTCCTATTACATCAGTAGAAGGTTTTTTGGAATAGTGTAATCAATATCAACTTATTTGCATATGTCAAACCCAAGGAGCATTAGGTAAGTCTTCATTCTGACACTCCAGAAAAAATACTTTTATCCATTGAAAAATGGATATTTGGAGGTAGAAAAACCACTTGTTGATTAATTACTTGCCATTTATGAGTTGTCTAGATCTCCCTTGAGTTGTTAAAATCACTACACTAGGGCCTCACTCTTATACCAATTGTTATAAATCTAGGCACTAAGAGGGGGTGAATTAGTTCTTATTAAAATTTTCTACTATTTATAATGCTTAAATTAACCAACCTTGACTATGTTAACCATTAAGAATATGCGAATCCAATCATAAAGAAGAAAGAGAATAAAACACATATGTACACATGAGAAGACCAAATTTAATGTGGGAAATATGTAAGGGAAAAAAACCACTAAAACCAAGAACTAGGCTTAGGAAAAAAATGTCCTATAAATGTTACATGATTTGATGATTGAGCTTTAACTCAATCTTGAGCTACAACTCCAAAATTTAATTGAGTTTTTACTCATTATTTGACAAGCTTCAAATTTTGTAGAAGCTTCAACTCCCAAATTTAACCAGCAAAAACTGATCTTTTGTAAGCTCCTACTTACAAGGAGGCTTTAATCCCCTATATGATAAGCTATAACTTAGAAATTGTTATTCTCTTCCTTGCGATATCTAGCGATGGAGAGATCTTCGAGGACACGGTTTCCGCAGTTTCCGCAGCTTTGGCTGCAGAATGTCTGCGAACCGCGGTTAAAAATGCTGAGGAAAGGCTGAGCTATAGCCCATGTAGGGCGTTTGAAGACACGGGTAAGAAAGTCGAAAAAGCGGGAGGTACTGCCAGTGCGGTCTCTGCAGTTCTGGCTGCGGAAAGTCTGAGCAATATGACAAAACTTGCTTTGAGAAAGCGAGATCTCGAGGGCTGCAATCGGATGGCTAGCGAGAGAAAAGGAGAAATCTTGAGATCCACACCTTTGGCTTGGAATAAGCTTTTTCAAAGCCCTAACCTCAAGGTGGGTCCGAAAAGCACTGAACAGTTCACATGGGAAATGGACAAAGAGGGTGCCACCTGTCTTAGGGTCCCAGATGGTTTTGTTGATAGAGCTTTAAACAAAACAAACCTCTCCCTCGTTGGTAAGTTTCTTGGCTCTAGACCTAATATTGATTTCATTAGAAAATGGGCTTTGAGAAAATGGAAACCCAAGGGAGCCCTAAGCATTACCATTATGCCAAAAGGTTTTTTCTTGGCTAAATTTAACCAACAAGAGGATTTAGATTCGGTGTTACTTGGAGGCCCCTGGTGGTTGGGAAATATGGGTCTTTTTTGAAAAAATGGTATCGGGTTTTGATCCAAATACGAGAAAACATAAACACCATTCCTATCTCTGGTGTAGGCTACGGGTTTGCCATTGCATCTTTGGGATGATGAAATACTGTTAAATATTGCAAAATCCCTTGGCTCACCTATTGGCTTAGATGGACCCACAAGAAACAGATCCAGGCTTGCTTTTGCTCGGTTCTGCATTGTCTCAGCCATTGATCGGGAGTTTCAGAGCACATAATATTGAAAACTAGATTTGGATCTGGACTCAAAGAATTGAAGTTGAGACCTTAAGATGTAAGCGATGCCAAAGCATTGGTCACTCGGCGAAGCTAGCTGCAACAAGAAGAAGACCCCTCTTTTGGTTTTACATTTGGCTGAGATTGTGAGATCTAAACAAAGTCAACAAGGATCCAAGCCGGGAAAGGAAAAGCGAAGATAAAGGTCCCGGTCAGAGAAATGTGCGGTTAAATAGCGGGGAAAAAAAAAAAAAAAGAAAAAAGGGGTTTTAGAACTCATATTAAGAAACATCTTTATGCAGCGTCCCAAAGATGCTTGATAGCTTCGATGAAGTAGTGGACAAAACTATGAAGGCATCTCGGACAAACCTTTTGAAACACGTGAAGGATGACCTTGCTAAGGATTCCTTGGAAGTGAACGAACAAAAAGGTTTAATCCCTTCTGGTTCAGATGAGAAAGAAATCCTGACATTCATTAGAAAGGAAGCTTACAACAAGGAGAATATGGATGTGAGTGAACCCCTGGCGATCCTCTCTTCTGGAGAGACAGGAAATGCGGATCCGCTGCCATACCTCAGCACTTCAACAGCGTCTGCGCAGGACTGTTGCAGCCTCAAAACTGATTCTGGTCATACTCCTGACAGTATCCATAAGGAACAAAAGGTAGGGGGGATCACGCCTACCATGGAAAAGAAGACCTTTTTAATCCCTTGCACGGTTCGGAGAAGAGAAAGAAATCTGCCTTTCGTTAGAAAGGAAGCATATCAAGGAGGATATGAGGGTGTTTGAGCCCCTGGAGTCTCTCCCTCTTTGGAGAGAAAGGGGTGAGGATCATTTGCCATACCTCGGCATGTCAGCGGTGGTGAGCGCAGTGCATTACAATCACACTCTGTCGATATTCATAAGGAACAAGAGGAAGGGGAGATTCGCTGCGAGGAAAAGGAAGATCCGGACTGGGTTCACTTTGGTCATCTCAAAAAAGAAAAAAAAAAGAATGGAAGGCTTTGAAAGGATCCCAGAATCACTTTATAGTGAAAAGAAAAAGGAAATTGACAATTGGGACACCTCTACCTCCAGAAAAACCAGATCTTCAGTTAGACGATTAGCTGATTTTGGAGGAAGCTCGAAAAGAGGAAGACCCTCTAAAAAAACTCTCAGAGCTAAGAAAACAGAGAGGGAGATTGCAGATGGTGTTCAGCGACAACTGAACCACCAAGCAAATCCAACAACCAACCATTCCATATGAAGATCATATCTTGGAATATTAGAGGCCTTAACGGTTACTCTAAGCAAAGAAACATCAAGGAGTTACGGGACTCCAGTAACCCCAGCATTTTGATTCTTCAAGAAACTAAGATGAAAGCAATGTCCATGGATAATATTAAAAATAATTTTTGGGATAGCTCTGAAATGGCGGCTGTTGATTCTCGGGGTGCTTAGGGCTGGTGTGACTCTTTGGGATAAAAGGCCTTTATCTTGGTATGATCCTTAGTGATAATTTTAATCATCTTGCAATTAAGTTTGTCACTTTATTGAAAAAAGTGTGAATGGATCTTGTCTAATATCTATGCCCCTAACTCTGCTAGTGGTAGAAGAAAACTATGGGCTGATCTTAAAATCTTTAGAAACCAGCACAGTTCTGCTAACTGGCTTATCATGGGAGATTTCAACTCCCCTCTAAACCCAGGCGAAAAGTTTGGGGAACCCCACCTTCTCTAATGGTATGGAGGATCTTGCCGATTTTATCCTTTGAACAAAACCTCATTGATGTGGATCTGCATGGTAATAAGTATACTTGGAACAATAGAAGGGTGGGAAAGGGGCTCATTCAGGTGAGACTGGACAGGGCTCTTATCTCGGAAAACTGGATTCTTAGCCAAGACTTTTACCTCTCTTCCTGCCCGAGGTGGATCGGATCATAATCCGATTGCTTTAAGCTTTCTAAATTGGACCAAACTGCAAGAAGCTCATTCAAATTTGAAAAAATGTGGATGGAGCACGTTGATATCTATGATAGAATAAAGGAATGGTGGGATTGGAATGGGGAAGGCCTTTGCCCGAGTCTGATTATTGGTCCAAAAACTCAAAAATGTCAAAAAGCAAGTCAAACTTTGGAACAAAAATGTTTTTGGAAACATCTTCGGAAAAAGAAAGAATTAAAAGCGAAGCTTGGGATCTTGAGTTAAAAATGGATACTATGGGGAGTCGAGTTGAAGATGAAGTAAATGAAAAGAGAATTCTTTCTGAGTTACACACGATATGCAGTAGAGAAGAATCCTTTTGGCGCCTTAAATCAAGAGCTATCTGGCTTAAAGAGGGGGACAGGAATACAAAGTTCTTTCACATGACCACTCTAAAGCACAGGGCCAGTAATAGGATTTTAGAGGTTTTAAAAGCAACGGAAGTATTACTAAAAATCAAACTGACATTAAGAAGCAAGCACTTGAATTCTACAAAAATCTTCTTAGAGAGAGTAATGTCAGCAATCCGGAAGCTATTTCCTTCATGCTAGAGGCAATCCCCCAGAATGATATTGAAGACCAGAAATTCAGAGATATCACTAAAGCGGTCGCGCTTGATGAGCTAAAAAAGGCTTTTTTTCTCTTGAGGGGATAAGGCTCTGGACCGGATGGATTCTCCATTAATTTTTTGAAAGTGCAGGAAATATGCTCGGAGGATCTTCTCAAAGCGGTTAATGAATTTTTAGATCGGAAATCTTCTAAAAGAGCTCAATAACACACACATTGTCTTTGGCACCTAAGAAAATGAATGCAAAAGATTTCAAGGATTTGAGACCCATCGATCTGGTTAATGCTATTTTCGAATCTTCACCAAAATTATTGCTTCTAAGGCTGCATGACTCATAATGAAGGATCTCATCTCAAAGCGTGAGTGGCTTCATTAAAGGCGAGGATAATACAAGACGGTGTGATTATGGTACACGAAACTATGCATTCTATGGAAAATAACAAAAAGGCTAACATGATCCTTAAGCTCGACATGAATAAAGCCTTTGACAAAGTTTCTTAGGTCTTCCTTGACGAGGATTCTATCTAAATTTGGGTTCACGAGAAAAGTTTAGAAAAATTGTTAAATCATGTATATCTACGGCCGTTCTCTGTGGTTGTTAATGGAGAAACTGTGGGATTCTTCACCGGCAGCGAGAGGTCTAAGGCGGGGAGACCCCATCTCCCCCTTCTCTTCATCCTTACAGGTGTGACCTTAGTAGAACAATTAGCGAGAGCGGTGGAAGGCGGCCTTTTAAAGGGTTCTAAACCCACTTCTCTCGGCCCAAGTGTCTCTCATCAACGGTTTGCGAGACGACACTATCCTTCTTCTTGGCCTCGGTGGTTGAAGCTAAAGCTATCAAGGCTCTTTCTGCGGCTTTATGAATGCGCTTAGGGCAAGAGATCAATTACGACAAAAGCATCCTTTTTTCTTTAACACCCCGAGGAAAGACAACTCAAGATTGCTAAAATGCAGAATTTGTAAAATTGGTACTCTTCGGCCAGACGTACTTAGGCCTCCCTCTTGCACGAAGAAAGTCTCTCACACGGTGTGGGATGATTTATTGTGCGAGATTTGAGAAAAAAATGGCGGTTGGAAAGGGACCACTCTCTCTAGTCTTTGGTAAGTGCCTTCTCATTAAAAGCACACTCCAAAGTTTGCCCATATATATCATGTCACTATTCAAAATTCCTTCCTCCTTCGGAGAGAAAATTGAAAGGATTCGAGAAAAATTTTTATGGCAAGGCATGGAAGAAAAGTTGAGATTTCACCTTGTGGCACAGGATAAAGTCGCACCCCTAAATCTAGGGGAGGTGGGAATAAAAATATTGAGAAAATGAATGAGGCACTCATTGCTAAGATGGTGGAGATTGCTTTACGAGAAACAACCTGGATTGATGTCATTAAAACAAAATACTTGAATCGCAATTTGTTTACTCCTATCTGCATGATGAGCTTGCTCCCAATGGTTCCATTTTTGGAATAATCGGTTAAGAGTAGAAACTTCATTAAGAAGGGAAGCAAATGGAAAATTGGGGATGGCAGCGACATTAACCACGGGAGGATAAGCTGGTCGATGATAATCTCTTGGAGAGATTTGGGACTGCTAAGGGCAGTCTTATAAGAAAATATGGAACTAAAGTTAAGGACTACATTGATGGAAATGGCACCAACAAGAATTGGAAAAGACTTACTATGGAAGTATTGAGCTGAAGCAGACTATTTCCTCCCTCCAAGACCTTTTGGATCTCTTCCCTTTGTGTGTCAATTTGGATTCCAAGGATGAGCTGATGCGGAGCAATTCACACGAGGGTAAATACTCGGTCAAATCTGGTTATACCGGTCTTTTCCCTGATAACCAATCGACTTTAACTTTGGAACTTGATCTGGATGCACGAGTTAACCCCCAAAATAAATTTTTTTCTTTGGTGGCCATCGGAGGCAAAATTCTCACCCTTGACAATTTGATGAAAAGAGGTTTTATCATTCCCAATTGGTGCCACCTTTGTAGGAATAACTATGAAGACATTAGACATCTGTTCATACAACTTTGTGATTATGCCTTTAGAGTTTGGAACTTTGTCCTTTCCAAATTTGAAGCTCTGGGTGATCTTGGGAGGATCTTACTCGGTTGTGGAACCAATGGAACCCACCATTCGGACATTGTGCTATCGAAGAATCGGAAATTAGCCATCCGCATTTAATTTGGAGGATGCGGAAGGATAGAAATAATATAGTTTTTAGAAATAAGAAGCGAGAATTTTAAACTCCTCTTGGTGAGATCTCCCGAGGCATCAAAGAGGACATGGCGATTTAAACCTCCTAAGAAC
Source organism: Taxus wallichiana var. yunnanensis (assembly GCA_018340775.1). Classification (NCBI taxonomy): domain Eukaryota; kingdom Viridiplantae; phylum Streptophyta; class Pinopsida; order Cupressales; family Taxaceae; genus Taxus; species Taxus wallichiana. The sequence continues at coordinate 686,435,536 of CM031239.1, forward strand.
AATTGTTACCACGAAAATGAAAAGCACATCTTATCAAATTGGCGAGATCGGATATTGGAGCAACCCCGGGAATAGTGTGGATAGATCTTTGGTCAAATGGCATCCCCTGAATCCAATTGGTTCAAGCTGAACTTTGATGGTGCCTCTAAGGGGAACCTGGAGCATTTCTTTGGAGGAGGAGCAATACGGGACCATAAAGGTAATTTGATTGTTGCATATCTTTGGAAAAATGGGAATCAAACCAATCATTTTGCGAAGCTTTATCATTCTCTGGGGTTTGAGAGTTGCTCGGACCCAAAATATCGAGAACCTCATTGTTGAAGGGGACTCCTTAATATTATTAATCTGCTAATCGGTCCTCTTCTCTATTTGGAATATCAAAGATTTTATCTACGAGTCCATAAGCATCAGTCATACCTTCAATGACATCGAGAATCATACATACTTACGGGGAAGGTAACAAGGTGGCGTCTGATAGCCAATTATGGCATTAATATAAATTTCACTATTTGGGATAATGATAGTATCCTAATCGGCTTCTGACGACATACATGCGGACCTTCACACATGCAAACAATCTCTAAAGATATGCTTTAATCTTTGGAGAAATCCATAAATTCTTCCACAGTCTTTGTTTTAGTTTATTTGGCGTGGCATATGATATCTACTCCAAATGATGGCAAGATTTTGTTTAGGAACTTCAAGTGGAGCCGTCTAAATTTAAAAGCAGCGCTTGGGAAGTCAATAATTTGTTGATATTCGGTTGCCAAGCTCGCGAAAACCGAAGATAACTCTGAGTGGTGACGAGGATAAGGGTTTCCACGCGCGACTTCATGAGACTCGGATCGGCAATCCTACGGCCGTTCGTGGGAGGACCAAGCGGCTACTGAGTTCCCATTTTTATGCGACCCCATGGCGAAAGCGAATCACTCTCAACGCCCAAAGGTATTTTGAAAATTGTTGTAACCAGCACATCCTTGTGAAGATGGGAGGGCCTCCTGCCCAGATTGAGCCGTGCGGACCACGGACCACATTTGGAAAGATAACACGAGCTACGGAACATTCTTAGTATTGGCGGATTCACCAACTTTGTGGAGAGAGTGCGAGGGCATGATCAAAACATCTCTGTTCGCTTTGCCAAGGATTGGAATGAGAGGATGGTCGACATTATGGAGGCGAGAAGATTCTTATTAATGCGAACTCATAGCAAAGCGGCGGCCTCGGCTTGGAAGGATACCGCTTCTTCAACAAGAGGGTTATCAAAGAGGTGAAGAGAGAAGATTTGTGGAGGAGGAGGAGAAGCTTATATTCAACACCGCGGGTGCTTGTTAATTCAATTCCTTCTCGTATGATGAAGTCACCCGCATGATGATTATTCGCTACATATCCTTGGAAGGCGGGTTTATTCTTGTCCTGCCCAAGCACCTTGTCTTTTTGAATCACTTTCGTAGGAGTAGGTTGGTTTGCTTTCCCCACTATCTCATTAAACTCTCTTGGCGCTCCATTTTGGAGTTCGGAAGCATACCAGGCGGTTCCCCTTCACGAGGGCTTATGCCTTATTCACAAGCCTTTGCCTTATTAAATTCCCGGTCTCCCTTCCTCTCCGGCTGGCTTTGGGCTCTGTTGCTGCGATCCTGTCTCCCCTTTGTCCCTGCTTGCCCCGCCTCCGGTCTTTGATGCCCCCATGCGAGCTGCTCATGCTTCTCCTTCTTTTCCTCTGCTGCTGCCCCTGCCACCCCCACTTTGTCTCTACTTCTAAACGTGTCACGGGGCTTCTAGGAGACTCGACCTTGAGTCTCTGCTTTGAGGGGATGAACCTTTGGATGACATTGCTCGTGATCTGCATTGAACATTAGTAGTGCGGTCCCAGGCGGCACCAACGGATAACCCTTCTAGAAGATTGGAGGCCTTAGAGGTGAGCTTAAATTCTTGAAGGATGAGGTAAAAAATCTTGCTAAGCAAAAAGGCAAAAAAAAGCATTGAGGGAGAAGGGAGCATTGGCGATAGCTTGACTTGATGAAATATACAAAAAGCCGACCTCCCTTGACTCCCCTTGGGAAAAGCGAAGACTAGGCATGAGTATAATATTGCAGCATTCGGGGCCATAGAGGAATTCATCGAAGGACATGCGAAGTGTTTCGCAACTCAGCGGTGTCCGATGACTCTTTGGGGCAATGAGAAAGAGAGTAAAAGAACCAGAGAGGAGCTCGATAAGACGGATCTTTGCTCATATGACCATGCCCATTTGGGTATGTACCATGCTTGGAAAAAGTAAAGATGAGTATTGATCAAGCGGCCAAGAAGTAGTCTGTTTACTCTTGCTTCTTTTTGTTTGTAGGCTTCTTGTTTTGTTGCCGTTTGTTTCTTTGTTAAGTCTCGTTTGTGTTCTTTGTTTCTAGGCTTCGGTGTTCTTTCTTTGTAACTTTTGTGCTTTGATCTGACTTCTCTGCTCCTCTCTCTTATTCGGCTTTTAGGCCTCCTTTTGTACACAAGGGTATAGTCCCTTTGAAAAACTATTTACCAATATTATGATGAAATATTCTAGGTAGGTTGAGATATATTGGGGATTGGGAAAGATATGTGGTATGAGGGATGAATCCTATTATTTAGGATATCAAATATATATCTTCAAAGTAATATAATAACATCGCGAATGTTTTTAATTTAGTACAATATTATTTTATTGGGTGTTTTGAAGTGTAATAACTGGACTAGAAATATCATCGGTATAAGGGTAGGACAAGATTTAATGGGCATTGAATTTTTTTTTGAAGAGTTTTGTATGGAATGTAATGTATATGTGTGTCATTAATATCACTACCATGAAACACGAGGCCATACCCTACACTGCGGTTTTCTATTCACATTGGATTGTGGCAATTTCTTGTGGACTACATTGTGTCTTCACTCCACGTGGTCAAGCCTAGAATTTTCTTATGCAAACCATGTATTCCCCACTAATCTTCCAACTCAACGCATTACTTATGTTAAGTAAAATATTTCATGATTGGAAGCTCCAAAATGCAGATCCAAACCATTATAAGGTTAGTGTTTGCATGCTTTTCATGAAAAGTATATAATATATATAAGAGTTTAAAAATGATCCTTAGTTATTATTGGTGAGTCATTTAGTATTTTTTTATTTGGTCTTTATGTTTATCAATTCAAAAAGTCCATGTCATTTAGTCTTTTGTTTTTTTTTTCTTTATGTTTATTAATTCAAAAGTCCATGTCTATTTTTTTTAGGAATTTGGTTTAATTTTGAGGTCATTTAAAAGTGAAATATAGTTTTAGTTTTGTATTTGTTTAATATGTTTAAGTCTTCATTTTTTATTTAGTTTTTATAAAACTATATTTTTATAGTCTAATCATTGTCATTATTTAATTGTAATAAAAAGTAATTAAGTATTTCTCTTATAATTGTTTATTGTTTATAGGTTTGTTATCAACTTTTTGTCATCATTTTCGAGAGTGTAAGAATTATGGTAAAAGACTTAAATTTCATTAAAAGTATTGTCAAGTCTTTTATTTGTAAAATTGTGTCATTGTAAAAGTCCAAATAATAACAAAAACAATAATAACAACAACAACAATAATAATAATAATAATTTCCTACATTACCCTTGGACGCATTTTCACTTGTACACGACGTCCAACTTGGGGGTATTTTTTAGCCTCGCGATGAAATCCAGCTAAGTCAGAGAGTGAAAACAATGGAGGAAGAAGTAAATGGAGGAAGGAGGTTATTCAAAGTGACCTCTCACCAGCCACAAGTGATGGGGCCACACAATGAATTTGTGGCATTTATTTTTGTTATGTGTTTAATTTTTATTGTGTGATGTAATAAGAATATATGATTTATTCCTATTCACTCTTGTAATAAGTGAGCTCCTACATAAGTGATATTCATTGTATTTTCCCTTGAATGTAAATATGGGGGTGGGGAAACATGTACGCTACTATGGAGTGTTTGGTGGTCCACTAGAAAACCAATTTGAGAGTTTTTGAATCTCTTGGAAAATTACAAATAGAGTGGTTAATGGTTCCACTAGAAAACCTATTAGATTTGATGGTACTATTTGAAAATCATCATATCATGAGTAGGTACTAGACATAACTCATCCATATTTGCACTCTACACTCAAAAATAAATCTACACTCGACAACAACATTTACATGCTTAAAAATTGAGCTTAAATGGACAGGAAAAAATGAATTTTGATGTTTCAAGTTTTGTGGTTCTTCACAGGACCATTCTCCCTACTGACAGGAGAACTCAAAGAACTTGGAGTTTACAGTTAACAGATTACACTTCTTCAACTACTCCATGCAACTAAATTTTAAAATTCTCCATGAGATCATTCACTTTGAATAAGTATGCTTCATTTTTTAAGTCTTTTGATCTTCTTCATAGAGTTCCACTCGAATTCTATTATTGATTCCTCATATAATTTATCGATTCGAGAAAAACTTATGTCATGAATATATCTTTTGTTTTGCATGATTTAAATAACCTCATTTATTTTGAAACACATCCAAAATCCTTAGATAGATTTATGCTCAAAGTTTTAGACAATTTCATTTGTGCAATCTTGAGATTTGAAGGTTTTTGTCATACCAAGCTTACACAATCACCACCATTGTCGCACTTCAAAAATTCTTAGTCCTTTGGTTTCATTCGCCATACATGTGTCACTATCTGATTTGTCTTTGAAGATTGCCAACATTCATATAGTTAGCCATGTCACTTTCTCCAAGTGTCACCTTGTGATAAGTTGAAGACCCAACAATCTATCAAACTTGGCTCATTCCAGGGTGTTCGCGTCATGTCTAGAGCCATCTCTCAAAACTATGGAAAAATTCTACCATGTTTCCACTTTTGGATGTCAGATCATCTCCAAGTGGTGACCTTTTCTTAGTCCACCCATTTATGCCTTTTGGTAATGTATCTTTTGTTTTGGGTGCATACCACTTGTGAAGTTATATCCAATAAGAATGCTTCATGCATTTCACACTTGTCAGGATTCTCTTATTACAAAGTTAAAACCAATTAAACACTCCACGTACCTTTTTGATGTTAGTATTTTTGAACCTCCATGGCCATTGCAACACATAATATAATAGGGATGCTCTATGTACCTTCACAAATATTTCAATGTCTGACCAATGCAAAACATGCTCCAATAGGGAAGCTCCATGTACTCCACGTACCTCCATGATATAAGACTTGTCATAATGTAAACCTTGAACCAATCAAGAGGCTCCACGTATCTTAGATTTTTATTTATAATTGTTGGAAATCCCCAAATTCCTTCATCTTACCTAGAATTATGACACATAACATGTCCCTTCACCATTGAGATTTTTCCACTTGTCCTCTTAACTTTTCAACCTTGTCCGAACATGAAAAGTTATGATATTTAGTTAATTCCATGAACCTTATGTCCTTGGGCGTATCTTCCTAAGAAATTTCCAGAAAACTGACACATGTTCATTATTATTTTATTTGATCTTCTCCGTGTGTCTTATCCAGCTTTGGCCATATATTCCTAATTTTGACTGTGTATACTTATTGTCATTTGACATGGCTTACAAAACTTTGAATGACCATAATTTCCTCTAGAGAGCTCCAAATTGCACAAAATTGGACATGTTGGAAAGGTCTTCTTGAGTTATCAACAATTCATACCTTCACGACCTAAAAAATTTCTTGCATAATCTAGAATAAGTTATTTAAACCTTGAGTCTGTCAATTTCACCGTATGTATGAGTCATAGCATTCTCGAAACTATCCTATAAATGTCGATGGATCAAGGAAACAACCTAAAATCACAACACATAACCCGATGTGAGACACCTATCTGTATGAAATTTCTCTCCACATCACTCCTTTTCCATCAAAGCTATGTGAAATCAATAACAACACGAACCAATGCATTAGGGTTCAAAAACCTATTATCAGGAAGTTCATGTGTGTTGAAGGGAAAGTCCCCATCCCTCTAAATACTTGGTTTAAGACTGGTTATTGTACCACTATTGAGATCACCATTGTGTTAGTATGATGTTGTTCTAATATAGTTAGTAAAAATGACTCTATGAGCACTTGTATTGGATATTATGTATCAACTTCCCTACTATCCCTCGTAGATTGTTTATCCGAATTAATGGATCCTTATGGTTGGATTATGATCATTGATGTGCCCGAATATGGAAATGTGTTCTTAGAGTTGGTATTAATCATGGTTATCTAATATGTTTCCTTATTATGTGTATTTCCATGCTATGATGAATGCGGTGGGTTTCGTGTGCTTGATTGAATACCATTGTGAACATGTATACTAACACAAAAAAATACAAAATAAGGACCTGGTAGCTACACATGCTTTGGGTGAGCATTCATATTTGATGAATGAGGTGCCTAACATACATAAAATTTGAGTGAGTAAATAGAATTCTACATATTTCATGATTACATTCACAAAACAATTGAGGACTATGTTGATGACATACTATCAAATCAAAGCATCATTCGACCATGACTAAGATCTTCACACACTCTTCACATGATTAAGACAATATAATGTAATACTCAACCCTAAAAATGTGTCTTTAGTGTCACTATTAGGAAACTACAAGGATATATTACATCACGATGGGGTATTGAAATCGACCCACAAAATATCCATGGTATTATAGATATACCTCTACCCTATAACCTCCACCAGTTGTGTTCATTGCAAGGAAAAATCCAAGCCATCTACTGATTCATTGTGTAACTTATTGATAAAACTCAACCATTTACTTGATTGATGAATAAAGATACTATGTATGGGATGAGAGGTGTCAACAAGCTTTTGATGTCAGTAAGTCTTATTTTCTTAACCCACCAATTTTGACACCTCCAGTCCTAGGGTGACCATTTATTTTATACATATTTTCCACCTTTCATGCATTAGGTGCCTTACTTGCATAACATGATGATGACCATTGAGAATGTGTTGTCTTCCATATTAGTTGTATGTTTGTATCATATGAGCACAATTACATTTACATTGAGAAAATTTTCTTAGGACTCATTTTTTTCATAGATAAGCTTCATCACTACATGATAAATGTATAAATTCATGTCTTTACTAAGGTAGACCCATTATGGAACTTTCTCTCATGAACACATTTATTCAATCAATCTCAAGTTTGCTCCACAAAAATGGATAAATGGGCAAGTCATCGCTATAAGCTTGTCACCCCTTAGATGGCCCTTCACCTGTTTATGATTTTTTTATATGACTATACTATTTAAAACATTGAATCATAGATTTGGACTATGTATTTTGATGGTTCTTGTTGCGCTACTAGATTTGGGGCTGAAATTATTCTCATCACATCACGTTGTGATCCCATGCCCTTTTCTTATTGCTTAAGCTTTTTGTGCACAAATAACATTGTTGAATATGAAGCACTAACACTTGGCCTATCAAAGCAGCCCATACCCTCTAAGTACACTATCTTCATATTTTTGGATATTTCTAGCTCATTAGGAATAAAACTTAGCTTAATTCATCATTAGTTAATATTTGAATAAATGTAATAAGTTAAAGTATTTAATTCAAATAATTTAAAATTATGTCAATAGGTATTAGTTATCCTTAGTTGTTAGTTAACTAAGTGATATTGTTCTCATCCCTATGTTTGTGGAATCATGTTCTATCTTGCATATTTTGTTCCCAGATGATTTCCATGAGGGGCAATAGGGGTAGTTAGGGGCAATATGCTATTCTTGCATATTTACTCAAATTAGATGATTTGTTTCCATATATTGTGGATGAGATAGAAGTTTTCCAATATCTATAAATATTGCAGCTCTCTCATTTGTTTGTAATGCTTGATTTTGATATTAATAAAATACACAAGCACTATCTTGTTTCTATGTAAAGCTTTTGTGTCAAATATTGTTTTCAAGTATTCATTTTTAAGATTTGGTATCAGAGCAACATTTTGATATAGGGAAAAGTGTAGGAATTTTTGAGGGAGGACGAATAAGAAACTTGAGCTAGGAGGAGCCAGAGTTATCCCTAACCTCTTCATAGATCATCTTCCCTACTCCACACAGAGAAGCAACAAAAGCAATAGTACACAAAATTACACAGGAAGTTTTTTTTGGAACTGCAATCATAGGCCAGCATACTTGGATGCACCTCCAATATTGGTAACAAAGTGATTGTATCAATTTGTTTTTTAATATTGTTCATTGCATATGAAGTATTTAAACAAAACTATATACAATTGTTTCAGAGGATTTTTTTATTTTTCTCTAATTTAGAGATCCTGTTTAGTGTGATTTAATTTAGTGGACCCCAATTTTGGAGGCACCACTATTTGGGTTTGGTGTGTAGGTTTCATTTTAATAAAAAAGAAACATCCACCACCGAACTACAACCTGCATGCAACTATGGTATTTACATATATCTGTGGATTCACCTTGCAGACATGTGGATTTACCTAACAACTTCACACCTACAAAAGAAAAAAATGAGCTGGATCCCGATTTTCCGTACGTATTCAATCCGTAACCAAAACCATCATTGGCGAATTAGAGCTCCATTCCTATGCGACCCTGCAGAATAGAGCTTTTAAGGTGAAGGGGTGGTGGAGGAAACAAGGATGACAACAGACAAAACAAGGTTACACACATGCATGTAAACCTTATGTGGGTAAGTATAAAAAAATTAGAAGTATAATTTTTTTTTCCATTTTTAGAAAGGGGCCCGGAAAGATATTGAAATCGTAAGTTAAAAAGGTCTTAACTTTCAACTGGTACCTCGTATTGACGTGCCATTTTTTTTGAAAGTGTGTGTTTTTGCAAGATATACGTCTTGGTCCAAATTTTAATAATATTTATTTTGTAAAAATTGAATAAATTAGAGATTGTTTGTATTTTAAAAGAGGCCAAAGAATCCAAAAATTTATTTGTTTTCAAATCAGCCAAGAGATCCCTTTTTTTTACAAATCAACCATAGAGCCAAATTTGTAATAGGGCCAATAGTGCCAAAAATTCATTGTACACGGCTGAAAAAGAGCCCAAAATAAATAAAATAATATTTTTGGGGGGTGTGCATGCTTTAAGGGGGAAAAGTGTTCAATTTTTTCTTCTACTATTTATCACTTTTCACAATGGCCACAATTATGACACCAAAATTATTTTTGCTAGATTCTCAACTTTTACATTCGATAATTATCCAACATGGAAAACAAAAATTCATGCACAACTTGATTTTGAAAATCTATGGTCCGTTGTTTCTAGTACATTAACAAGATCTGCAACATATGTTACACAACAAGCTACATTTGATCGTGCAAATCAAAAAGCAAAGTTAATAATCTTGTTTAGTGTTTTAGATGAGGTACAACCTCATATTCATGAGACCACAACAACAAATAATCTTGGGACAAGTTGAAAATAATATATGAGTCAAAAATAAGAACACAATACTTCATCTCCAGAGTCAACTATTGCACTTGAAAATGTGACTAATTGAAAAAGTTGAAATGTTTTTGAGAAGAGTAACAACTTTGCATGCATCACTTCAAGCTTTGGAAGAAGAAGTAACTGACACATCACTCATGCCTATAGTATTGAGAGATCTTCCTCCTTCTTATAGGATTTTTGTGACCACATTAAACATAACTGGTCAAACAAAAACTTTTGAAGAGTTAGTGAATATTCTACAACAAGAGGAAGCTATTCACTTAACTACTAAAACTGAAGAGTAGGAACTTGCTTCTAATCAAAAAGGAAAAAAATAGGCTAAGTCTAGTAAACAACCTCAGAAGCAAGGTAATACTCAACAAGGCCAAAAGGACCAATAAAAATGTCTTATTTGTGGTCGAAAAGGACATGAGTTAAAGAATTTTTGGTACAACACATTCCAACAAGGATCATCAAGTAATAAAAAGATTAATTACCAACAAATAAAATCTGGTCAACAACAGAGTAAACAAGGACAAAATAATCAAAATTGGAAGAAGAAATGAACTCAACAAGGAAATGTAGTTGAAAAAGAAGATCAATTTGATGATGATGAATTCATATATTAGGCAAAATTAAATTAAGTATCCAATTCTATAAATCAAATTTGGTATGTCGACTCTGTAGCCCTCGACACATGATAGGAAAGAAATATTGGTTCTTCACAATGAATAAAACTCCCACCAAAAATCATATTTCTTTGGGTGATGATATATCATACAGTGTTGAAGGAATTGGTTCCATTTCACTACCACTTGGGAAATATAATTGTAAAATTATAGATGTTCTTTATGTCCCTGATTTAACAAAAATTTGTTATCTATGAGTCAATTATTAGATCACAATCTCAAAACTGACTTTGATTGTAAAGGCGGTAAAAATATGTGCCTAATTTGAGATAATTCATGAAGCTCTAAAATTGTTGCAAAATATTCAAATGTGGGAAGAATGTTTCAGTTGGATTTTGTTCAATGAAATGATCAAGAACTTGTAGCCAAGGATACATCATCAACTCAACTATGGCATCGAATACTTGGACATGTGAGTTTTGGCTATCTTGACACACTTCATTGATATGACATGGTTAGGGGTTTACCACCTCTAAAAAATGGTACAGATAAATGTCAACATTGTTTGATAGGAAAACAACATAGAGCACCATTCAAACATAGTACATTTTAGGCTAAGGCAAAACTTGACTTGGTGTATACCGATCTGTGTGGACCAATGAGACCTAGCCACTCTAGGTTTCAATATTTCATGCTCTTTTTTGATGATTTTTCAAGAAAAATGTGGATATATTGTCATTCTATAAAAGACCAAGATTTTGAAACTTTCAAGAAGTTTAATTCCCTTGTTGAGACAGGGTCTAGTAGGAAAATAAAAACACTCGCTTAGATTGAGGGGGAGAATACACTAGTAACGAGTTCAATGATTTTTTGAAAACACATGGCATTCATCATCAAATTTCTCCTCCAAACACACCGCAACAAAATGGTGTTGTGTAAAGGCAAAACCATACTATCATGGATATGGAGTGATGTATGATTAATGATATAGGTTTATCAAAAACATTTTGGGTCAAGCAGATAAACCGGTGGTTTATTTACTAAATAGAGTTCCCACAACAACTCTTGATGGAGTTAGACCACAGGAAGCATGGTCAGGGTATAAGCCATCTATTTGACACCTTAGAGTTTTTCGATGTAAAGCAAGTATGCACATTGCTAAGAAATAAAAAATTAAGCTTGATATGAAATCAGAAAAAATTATATTCTTGGGATATAATGATGAAGCACTTGGCTATAGACTTATTAATCCAAGAACAAGAAGGTATACAGTAGTTGGGATGTTGTGTTCTTTGAGAAGAAAGAAGAAGATGCTCCTTCCATACAATCACATGATGAAAAAATCATCCCTACAAAGTGAAAACAAAGGATGGTAATCACTTTGATGATGAAAGTGATGATGGGGAAGATGGTGAAAATCAACCTCCAACAGAACCACAAAAATTATGCCTAAATGGTATACAAGTATGATTAGAGATGTAAAATTGGATAGTGTCCCGACACATCTACCACTGGAATGAGAACTCACAAGTATGGCTCTAAATGAGGTCAATTTGGCCTTAATGGGTAAATTTGTTGAAACTATTGAGTCTTCCTCAGTTTCATAAGCTCTACAGCCTAAACCTTGGAAAGATTCCATGGATGCAGAATATAAGTCATGTATTAAAAATAATCCATGGCAACTTACATGATCTTCCACCACGGAAAAATTTGATGGATGCAGATGGATCTTCAAAATGAAGTACAAAGAAGATGGAAAAATTGATAAACATAAGGCTAGAATAGTTGCTAAGGGGTATGCTAAAAAAGAAGGCATTGATTATGAGGATACCTTTTCTCCCACAACTAAGATAATTTTTTTTAGGTTAATATTTTCTCTAGCTGCATAATTTGGTTGTAAAAATATACCAAATGGATGTGGAAAGTGCCTTTCTTAATGGTAATTTACAGGAAGAAGTTTACATGACTCAACCAAAAGGTTTTTTCATACCAGGTAAAGAGGAAAAGGTATGTAAACTCATAAAATCACTATATGGTCTAAAGCAGTCTCCTAGGGCATGGTACATAAAAATTGACGAGCATCTCATTCAACATGGATTCAACAGGAGTTCATACGATCCTAATCTCTATCTCAAAAAGAAAGGGGGAGATAGTGATCGTTTTATTATATATCGATGATTTAGTCATCACTAGAGGATTAGTAAGGATGATTGAGTCAACAAAGAAAGATCTAACATGATCATTCGACATGACCGATCTCAGGATTCTACATTATTGTCTTGGACTTGAAGTTTGGCAAAGAGAAAATCATATATTTGTGTCACAATTGAAATATACCAAGACAACACTCGAGAAATTCAATATGATGGATAGTAAGCCATTTTCCACACCTATAGAGACAAGACTTCAACTGTCTTGAATAGATCCATCACCACAAGTAAATGCAACTCTCTATCGACATTTGATCGGGAGTCTCATCTACTTGACTTACACTAGGCTAGATATCAGCTATGTAGTCAACTATCTTTCACAATTCATGCAAGAACCAAGGGTTTCTCACTAGAAAGCAAAAAAGTGGATACTAAGGTACATAAGAGGAACTATGGACTATGGCCTAAAATACAAGAAGAATAATAACTTCTTCTTGACGTGATATTGAGATTTAGATCATACAGGAAACATAGATGATAGGAAATCCAATATAGGATTTGTATTCTTTTTGGGATCTGGACTGATATCATGGGGGAGTAAGAAGAAGACTTGTGTTTTAAGATCCTCCACAAAATTAGAATATAGTGCAGTAGGTGGAGTTGTTTATGAAGAGATATGGCTCTGACATATACTTTTGGGAATACCACAGAAAGATCCAACTATCCTACACGTTGATAATGAAGGAGTAGTAAAAATTATTCCAAATCTAGTTTTTCATGAGTGTACTAAACACATTGGGGTGTAGGTACATTTCATTCATTAACATGCTCGAATAATAACATCTAACTCCAATATTTCCCAATAGATATGCAGCGTGCGAGATGTCTTCACAAAATCACTTGCTCGAGGTAAATTTGAGGGTTTTAGAGAAATTATCTCATGTTCACTTGAGACCATGCTGAATTAAGGGGGGGAATGTTAGGAATAAAACATAGCTTAATTCATCATTAGTTAATATTTGAACAAATGTAATAAGTTAAAGTATTTAATTTAAATAATTTAAACTTATGTCAATAGGTATTAGTTATCCTTAGTTGTTAGTTAACTAATTGATATTTTTCTCATCCCTATGTTTGTGGAATCATGTTCTATTTTACATATTTTTTTCCTAGATTATTTCTATGAGGGAAATAGGGGCAGTTAGGGGCAATATGCTATTCCTGCATATTTTCTCATATTAGATGATTTGTTTCCATATATTGTGGATGAGATAGAAGTTTTCCAATATCTATAAATATTGCAGCTCTCTCATTTGTTTGTAATGCTTGATTTTGATATTAATAAAATACACAAGCACCATCTTGTTTCTGTGCAAATCTTCTATGTCAAATATTGTTTTCAAGTATTCATTGTCAAGAAGCTCATTACCAATTAGGTTGTTGATGTTTATTAGAAAAAGGAGGAAAAATGAATTCCATATAATAAATTTGTTTGAAACCTCCTAGTTACCTTTGATTCTTACAATATTAATACCTTCCTCATAAAGATAATAGACACTCAAATTTTGTGACTAATGTTGCATCTCTTATCCCACTCAATATCAGGGAAGACCATGTTACCTTTACTATTCAAAATTTACGTCTCTCCATTCTATTGATCATCACACAATAAAAGACCTACATGTTCTTATAATCACATGTAACAATGATAATCCTGAATGGTATATTGATATTTATATAACTTTCATTACCAGCAAACTTTACTTGACAATGCATCACCATAAGAAGTGCACTAGTTGCACCGTGAAGCTTTTCGTAATGTGATTATTTAAGGATCATTATTTAAATGTAATTTTTAAAAATCTACTTTGTTGCCTAGGGTTTGATGATATCTCCCGACCTTATCACAAATACATGAAAGTGTGTGTGGAGGTCACTTTAACGACAATGCCATGTCTCAAAAAATGCCATGACAAGGCTACGATTGGTCTACCATGGAACAAGGTTGTCTTGAATATTCCAAATGATGTAATCAATGTAAATGACATGGTAATATTATCCATGCCCTCACCTATGAATTATAACCTACTCCATCTCCACAACTTTTTCTTTAAGGGATTTTGGCCTTCTTGGAAAAGTAAATCTTCATTTAGCGAGATGGACACAAATTAATCATTACTATCATTGAATATTTCACCAAATGGATTGAAGTAATGATTTTACACACTACAATTGGTGAGGATTTATGTAATTCATAACCACACATATTATCACCCATTTTGGTATACCATCCGTAATTTTTGCGAGCATAATGGATCTTCCTTTAAAAATCATACAATCAATTTTTTTTTGCTTAATTCATCATCAAACATAATTTCTCTACTCCATATTACCTAAAGGGAATGGTCGGGATGAATCCACTAACAAGAATACCATAGAAATCTTAAGCAAAACTATGTACATACATGGTGCTTATTGGCACAATCAACTAAGAGATGCCCTTTAAACCTACCATACAAGTGTGCATACTCTTACCAATGCCACCCTATTATTTATTGTCTATGGTATGAAACTATCAAAATATAAAAATTATAAATCCCATCCTTACACGTATTTCTCAAAGATGTTATGAAAGATAATAAGTATCATGAGAAACACCTCCATGAGTTGGAAACATTTGATCAACAATGCGTACATGATTTAGAGCATCTTCGCTAGTACCATGAATGTGTCAACGAGAATATAATTAAAAAAATCACTCATAAGAATTTAGTATTGGTGACCTTATCCTTAAAGAAAATTAAAACAATAATAATGTGGAATCCTTCATCAAGGGAAAATTCAAACCCAATTGGCTAGGACCATTCATTATTACAAATAAAATTGGAAATAGTGTATATCGCCTCACGAATTTTATGGGTAAACCCATTAAGAATCATGTGAACATCATGCATCTAAAAACATACTAGACATAGATAGGGATCCTTCATCAGGCATATATGAGTATTCATAGATCACCCTCCCTCCTACTTACAAAATAGGTTCTTATGAATCTCTTTACAAACCCCCGGAGATGAGACCTATACTAATCAAACACTAAGAGGCATTCAACTTCCCCCCTCATTTCTAGATTAGACACTCTATTTATAGGTTCAACTTAATTGTTGAGGGAATGACTACATACCAAAACCCAAATTTAAAAACAAACACACAGGGGGCAACCTTTTTCTCTATCTCTAATTACATAATTTATATCCACAAAAATCCCTAAAAATCTAAATATTTCCCCCAGTGGGCATTCTTGGATCGTCCCGATTTCTCTTTAGAGAACATGTTATCATTTATGCCCTCGGGAACCTAAAATCCAAAAACATTCAAATAATATAAAAACATCAATTTTTTTTTGCATTACTCTTTCCTGGTAGTATTTATTATATGTTGATATTATTCATTGATGGAGTCATTAGACACTCATTGTTGAATCATCACATCCTGTGGTTGATGAAGGTTTACTTATCATGTTTAGCTTGATACATAATATTTTATATAATGTTTATATACACATGTGCATTCACATGGTACTTTGATTTGAATTCATGCTACACACAAATTTTTACATGATGCAATGTTCTTGAAACTTCTCTTCACAAGTTCTTCCACAACTATTGAGAACTTCCATTTTTTACATTTTATCATACGTAGGTGTTATTTTCCCAATATTTACTACTATAGTTTTCCTTACCTCATTCACTCAGTACATACATAATGTTATACTAACATACTAATGGGTGATTCATGTGTAGTATCCATTTTGTAAGTCACTTGCAAGTTGAGCTCATCTTCATAATGTGGCTTGTTTATTGTTTTACATGCTTACTCTTTGCTTTCATTTTTATGAGCAATCCATTATGTTTCTTTTTTACCTTGAGTTCCTCCATTTTCTTGTGACATCTTACATGTTGCCCCATGTGTGTGTAATATTATTTTCCATGACTATTCTATTTGTGTGTCCTTGCATGTTTTTTTAACATCTATTGTGTTGTTTTCCTATTTATTGTTACTAGCACTTTGCTAGCATTTCCCCGATACACCATGTCATTGTAGACACCAAAATTGGGCCACACTCCCCTTGGTCCCCCGTCAAATAACCAACTAAAACATATTTACCTAACCATGTCCCCTTCCACCCCATATTAATATTAATTTAATTAAATTTATTAAATTAATACCCACCCTCACAATATGCATTACTTAATTATTTTAATTAAGCTAATTTCCACCTCACCCTAGACATATTCTTGGCATGTTTCCATAACTAACTAAGACTTGGTCCCACTTACCTTAATGAGCTAAGACTTAGTTCAACCCTAAAAATCAATGCCTATTATCCCTCTAACCACCTTCCTACTCATAAAAACGTAACTTCCGTGCTAATCCATGGATAAAGGAACGAACCTGATCCAAAAGATGCGAGATCTACCAATTTTAGTAAACCTAAGGAATCCCACCTTAACCAACACCGGTCACCCCTAAACCAACATTGGTCAACCCAGAACCGTTGTCGATTACCATTTATTCACCTTAGCAACCTTGTTTTTGGGTTGGCACATTCTAAGATCAAGGAGATGAGAAGAGAGTTGCATGCAAGTAGAAACAAATTATTTTTACGTACCTAGACATCCACAACCAACACCGGGATAGCTCCAAAGGTACCGCTCTTGGAAGAATTCTAAGAAGCACTAAAGTGGTACTAAACACCATTTTTATTATCAATTGCCATCCACAAAACCGCCACTACCTCTTCTCGCATCTAACTTTTCTATCCCTACCGCATTTGCAGCCTCTACAACTGAATCACCTGTTTCCACATCATCTAGCGAGTCATCTATCCTCGATACCTACATACTAACTATTGATCCCTTAGAAGGTGTTTTTCAATGCCTCACTCTGGGGGAATACCACCTATACAATATCGACACCTTCCTCACCCCGCAAAAGTATGGGAACCTCGTGTCAACACCCCGATTATGACATGTACATTGGTGATGTTTTTCCTTACTGCACCTCCCAACCTTCACACTAATCTAACATATTGGGGACTTTATATTTCCACCTATAAACCCAAACCTCCATCTCAAACACAACCATTTTCATCTAACCTACACTCTCACTAACCAAAGCACTTTTCTCACACTTTCCTCCATCGGTGTGCGTGGAAAGGATTTGGCTTCGGCTTTTACAAACAGGAAACCATACTATCATTTCTTGTACCACTCATAAACATAATGACCGTAGTGGCATTGGCTATGATGCACCACTTCCCAAGGAGGATCATTTCAACCTCATTAAGGAAGAAAACCTTCTTCACCTCATTCACTCACATCACTATATTCCCCACGGAGTCCATAGATGTGAATCTATTCCTCCGAACTTTTTTTTTATAAAAACCATTTTCCTAGGACCTCTCGACCTATCAACGCGATGGCGAGGCTCCTGACATGATACATGATGATACATATTCTATTAATGTTGTTCAATGTCAACATGATGAATCCATCCTCACTTACCTTGGTGTAAAAGATTCTTATACTCACCGGTCGTTACCTTCTGAGACACAAACCATGTTGAATGAATCAACCATCGAAATAAACATTAACACTCAAGACAACCCACACATTTTAAATATTGGCCAATCCTTAGACACTACTGAACAAGAAGCCTTCACCTCTTTCATTCGTGACCATAGCAACATCTTTTCCTGGTCCTATGCTGATATGCCCAAGATTGACCCAAAATCATGGTCCACAATATCGTAACCATTCATGATGCCAAACACATCAAACAAAAGCTGCAGAAAGTGCATCCTCACATTACTCTTCTGGTCAAAGAAGAGATTTAACACCTTCTCTTAGTTTCCTTCATCCTACCCATTGACTATCCCTAATGCATTTATAACATCATTCTTGTCACAAAGGTGACAAGGGTACTCCGCATTTGCATGGACTTCCATGACCTCAATCTAGCTTGTCCCAAGGACAATTTCCCCTACTAAGCATTGACCAACTAGTTGATCTCACCGCTGGCCATGAAATGCTATCGCTCAAGGATAGTTTCTCGAGCTACAATCAAATATTACTAGTTGTAGAAGATCAACACAAGATCTGGCTTCATCACCCCTTGGGGAATTTCGTTATCGTGTCATGCCTTTTGGCCTAAAAACACCGGTGCTACATATCACGAGCCATGAATTACATCTTCCAAAACATCATGCATTGCATATTGGAAGATTATGTAGATGATCTACTTGCCAAATCCAAACTTTAAACCAAGCACTGCCTCGTCCTTAAAGCCACCTTTGACTACCTCATCAAGTATTGTGTGCATCTTTAACTAAAGAAGTGTGTCTTTGTGGTACTTTCTGGAAAAATCCTAGGTTTCATCGTATATTTGTGTGGCATAAAGTCGATCTTGCTAAAGTCAAGGCTATTCTTGAAATGCCTCTACCCACTAATCTCCATCAAGTTCAAAGCCTACAAGATAAGTTACAATGTATTCGTCATTTTACCTTGCATCTTTCTGACCATTGTCAACCATTCCATTATCTTCTCAAGAAAGACATGTCATTCAAATGGGATGATGAATATCATAAAGCCTTCAAAGTCTTAAAACAATACTTTCTTCAACCACTAGTGCTCATTCCTCCTAAGGATGACCAACACTTTTACCTATATATTTCTACCATTGACCATTCTTTAGGTTTCATGCTTGCTCATCACGATGACCAACACAAAGAAAAAGAGGTTTATTACATAATATGTACCCCTTCGGACTATGAAACTAGATATAACCACGTTGAAAAACTCTTCTTAGCCTTAGTTTTCATTGCCACCAAACGTTTCTCCATTACCTACTCAACCAAAAAACCTTCATTATTACTAATACTGACCCATTACACTATATGTATGCCAAACCCTATCAACATCAACATGCCACATGTTGGCTTATGCTTCTTGCCAACCTCGACCTTGAATTCATTCATCAAAATTCCATCAAAGGCTAGAATATTGCTGATCAACTAGCCGATGCACCTATTTCCGAGAATCAACCATCTAACTTTGATTTCCTAGATGATTCTATAACTACCCTTTCCCTAGATGAACTTGCTTACCAAATGACACTCTTCTTCAATGGCTCCAAGTGTTAGTGTGGGGGTGGGGGTGGTGTTATCCTCATTCCTCTTGATGGTGAACCTATGTCTTTGTCTTTGAAACTCGATTTTGATTGTATAAATAATATTGGTAAATACGAAGCACTTGTATTGTGTTTCCATGCTACTTATGCCTTAGATGTTAAGTCCATTAATATATTTGGTGATTCTAAACTAGTTGTAAATGAGATAAATGGTATATACCAGTGTCATAATGAGATGCTTCAAAAGTATAAAAAACACCTAGATATACTTTTGACCACCTTTGACTATTACAAACTTCAAACCACCCCACAATCTACCAATAGATTCACGGATACCATGGCCTGCTTGGCTTATTAGATACCTGTTTCTCCCTCTAACTCTAAAATTTTTGTCATAATACAAAGGTTAAAATCACCCTCTTATTTACCTCATGAGGTCTACTCCGTCAGAACCATTGCCCCTGACCTACGTGACCTTTGGTATAAGCAATATGCAGACTATCTTTCCCTTTCTTTTCTACCCACCGATCTCACTCGTAATGGACAACATTCCTTTCTTAAAAGTATTTCCCATTATGTCATCATGGGTGGTCTTCTTTACAAGCGTGGCTTCAATGAAATTCTCTTACGATGCCTTACAAGTTCTAAAATTTCCTACACTATTAATGAAGTCCACGATGGAATTTGTGGAGGTCACTTTAGTGGTTTAACTATCACAAATTGTATTCTTCACCTAGGCTATTATTGGCCAATTCTAAACCACAATTTTTGTGATTATGTTAAACATTGCGTGAAATGCCAACAACATGCTAATCTCCATCACACACCTAGTCATGCCTTATAGGTCACACACAACCTTTGGCCTTTCTCTTAGTGGGATTTGGATCTTGTCAGTGAGATCAACCCCCATTCTTCACAATGCCACCAATGGATCATAACCACTACTGGATATTACACTAAATGGGTAGAGGCCATTCCCCTCATTTCTACAAAATATGAGAAAATATGTGAATTCATCAACCATCACATCATTTTTTGCTTTGGTGTTCTTCACCGCCTTATCACTGATAATAGAAAGCAATTCAAAAACAAAACCCTACACAAAATATGTGACACTTTTGACATCTAACTCAGTTTCTCATCACCTTATTACCCAAAAACCAATTGTCAAGCCGAATCAACCAATAAAACCTTGAACAAAATTCTTATGAAGGTATTCAATATAATCGAGAAGGATTGGCATACACACATTCCTTTCACCTTGTGGGCCTCGCCACACTAGTATTCACTTCGACTTCGACTTCGCCACACATTTTTTCTCTATTCTATGGTATAGAGGTTATCTTACCTCTCAAAGTCCATATTCCATCTCTCCACATCTCACTACAAGACATGCTCAATGATGATGAATTTTACTAAGATCCTTTGGCACAACTTGAGTTAGTAGATGAATGTTGTCTCAATGCTCTTGAAAATCTCCAAATCTACAAAAAACGTATCAAATGTGTGTATGAAAAATGCGTTCACGAATGAAAATTTCAGGTTAGAAACCTCATCCTAAAGGAAAATCAACATGTAATCAAAGAGGATAAAAATAAAAGGGAAAATTTTCTCCTAATTGGCTGACCTATATCGTTACCCATGCCTATGGATCAGGTGCTTATCATTTATCTTTAATGAAGGTAAACCCGAACTTGATCCCCTTAATGCCTTGCATCTTCGACCATTTTATTGTTGACATCAAGTTCTATACCAATTTCTATCAATTGATTGCTCATCCCTTGAGTGTTGTCCACCTTCCATATTACCCATTTTGAGGATCCATGACTCAACAAGAATCATGTGATTACCCATCACCTTTCAGCCTTATCTTTAATATGAGTACCACGACTCTACTCATAGCATGATTCTCATGGATAATTTTTGTTTTCTTCAAGATGGAATCCCATGGTCATTCATCACTCAAAACCACCTCTTTCATAGTTAATATATGTGTGTTATGGTCTTGTCTTCTAAACAAGAACCTAATCTTCCTCTATAGTCTTGTCCATGACTTAAACATCTAAAAACAAAAAGGGATGCAACTCCTTGAGTCAAACTTCCATCAAAAAGATGACTCCCTCAAAAGGGACATCTCTTCACTCTAATTCCACCACTATAAATAGACTACTCCCTGAAGGACAACCATATCAAGTTATTTCACAAATCCAATAAAAATATCCAGAAGCTTTCTGCATCAATCAACTTCACGAAGACCTTAAGGATATAATATACTCATCCCATATAGACTTCCCACATCAATCATCTATTAAAAAAAAATGAAGTAAAAGATGAAAATTTTGTCATGGAATTTCCTATTTTTGATTCTGGGTTTCTTGTTCTAAAAAACACGCTGTTATACACTAAGTTATGCTAAACCACCCATTATCACCTCCTTTCCTTTTAGCATACTTTCCTCTTTACTCAAGGGACTTTCCACTACCGTGACATTTTCATGATTATGTGTCTTTCTTCACCCTTAGAATGGTCCATTATGCAAAGCCTTTAGGGTATTACATTCATGAGCCCCTCTTAGGTACATTCAACTCATTAGGGTTCTTATAAATTAAGCGTCTCTTTTACCACCTCTTACCATTCATCTTCCTCATTACTTATTGATTATCCTATACATGACCATATCATCGATACCTATATTTAAAAATCCTTCAACCATGCCTACGACATAAACTCAATCATGCCTATGACATACATTCAACCATGTCTAACACCTATCAACTCATTCCTCTACTTCATCATAATCTTCCCTAGCTTATGGGAGAACTACATCGGCCTGAGGTCCCTTTTTGATGGGACTATGGAGGAAGCACTGTGAGGGTAAGGGGCCCTTGGAGGTTAGCTTGGCAACTCTTTACCCTAACAAATGCCCCCTTTCACTTTCCTATTCACATTCTACCCTAGTTGGTTCCCATTTTATATCAATATCTAGAAATCAAACCAAATAGGCATCAATTAATACACATTTTTATTACATCATCAAATCATTCATTTATCATTTCCACATTAAACTATAGCATAGATTTGGAAATTAAAACCATAACATTTATATACATCACCATTTGTCTCAAATGATACCTACACCTTGGACATTACCTCATGCCTAAACCAACCTGACTCAATCATACCTAAACCAACTTGACTCCATCATGCCTATAACCTGACTCAACCATGCCTACACATAACCTGACTCCACCATGCCTATGACCTAACTCAACCATGCCTACCACCTGACTCAACCATGCCTAAACATAACTTGACTCCATCATGCCTATGACCTGACTCCACCATGCCTAAACACACCTATTTTCCATCCATCTATACATAACAATCAAATTCTGCCAACACAAGTACATCATCAACAAATCATCCATCTCATCATATAAATCTATGTATCCATACAATATATACTGATACCAAATAATGTACATCTCTCAAAACCTCTCATGTAAAGCCTCACCATCTTTGGCACGTAGATCGGTATATGATCCAAACCCTAAAAATTATCATATATATCCTCACCATCTTCAGCACATAGGTGGGTATATATAAAAAAAAACAACTATACAAAATAGGAGGTACATACGGCTATTATGCATCACCCCGATAGATATCCTCCATTCCCATCTCATTAATCTCCTCCATCTCCCCTCTAGAGGGGTGGGCCAACCTCTCTCCACCTCTCCTCAATCTTCCTCCGGTGGTCCCTCACTTAGAGCTGGGATCCATGCATTGGTAGCCTTGCCATGAACCTATCTCGGGACTCACTAGCCCCCTGTACTCTCTATTCTATGCGTATGAGATCTGGTCCTCTCACTCGAGGATTATTGTTCTCGAACTCTACATAGAATGGGACATCTATCCTTGTATCCATCAAATGTTCTTGATAATATCGTGCCTCCCTAAGGCATCCTAAACCTAGCCATAAGCCTCGTGGAGGCACCATCGGTCTCGGCCCCTATACCTATCCTCGAGACCCTATCTGGTATCTACAATGAGGGACCCTATCCCTATGCTTGTGGATGTCCCGAGAGGCCTCATCCCCGAGCCTCGTTTGGGTGCCGTGTAGGTACCTTTCCCTATGCCCTGTACTCTAGGCCTGTAGTGAAGGTGACAATATTTTCTTGTGCAAGTGGCCAACTAGCCCTACAACCCTATAACCTAACCTGTAATGTGGCAACCTATGCCTCTGACCCCATTAGCTATCCCTGCACTATCCCCAACTGTGTGAGTAGAGTCACCACCTTTCTTGTAGGTTATCTTTTTGAATCGTGATTGTAGCCAAGTCGGCTGCCCGACCTTGGTGGTATGGCTCACATCCATGCTTCCCACCACTATCTATACCTATCGTATAACTCTGGCATCATCAATCCATTAGTCTATCACCTACTCCTCCTTCCCTATAGGCATTGTCGGTTGTGGTAGAGGCATAGGACTCTCCATGTTATCCCTCTTGATCGTGAGAATGGTGGAGGTACATCCTGTAACGGTAACCCAAACTATTGTCTCGACCATGTCAATGGGTATCATATTATGCTCTCAAAGCATGATGCCCCTTTATCCATTGGAATAGATGTAGTACATCTAGCTCATCGCCATCTACCTATATGATGGAAAGCCCACATATGGCCTCCAAATGATGTCTACCCCAGATAACCCCTCTAGTATCTACCTATAGTGGGATACATCATGCGTATCCCTAGGCCTATGACGTACCCCACCAACTGGAACCCATTACCTATAACAAACTCAAACCATACCTGGCTCAAATGCATCAAGCCAAGGCAACCCAATTAGACAAACACACACAATGTGCTCATATGCCCAACAATGAAGAAGAAAAGTGGAGCATAAGCTGAACCTCCGTAGCCTCCCGTAGGCCCATAGCTCCTTGTATAGCTATACTAAGTAGGTAGGTGCCCAAGAAAAGTAGGTCCTCTCCTCCATCATATCATGAAGTAATCCCATCATTACTCATGAGAATATCCCACCCTCTACATCTAGAAGTGTGAAACAATACACTGCCTCCATAATCAAGACCACTAGCCTCATCTCCTCACGATGGGCTACGTACATCTCTCCATAGCTCAGGTTGGCACTATGAAACCTAATATCTACCATCCCCTCTCCAAATACTTATAAGATCAGCTCTCTCGATGCCTCTAAAGAAATAGGATACACCTACGCCCCCTACTATTGGTAGCCGCATAATCCTGTAAACATCCTCCAAGGTGACGATCATCTCACATGTTAGTAAATGGAACGTGTTGGTCATGGAATCCCATCTATCGATGAGAGTGACCAAAAAATTGGATCATGAGCTATATGCCTATAAATTCGAATCCCAATCAAACCCACCTTGGTCACGTGCCTCCACTCCTAAGTAGTTACGTCCCCTGAACATCTAGTAATATGGGCACTATCATGTATCCGTAACTGGTCCCTCACCTACATACAACAAACCATAAAATCATTAGACCCCAACCATACTCAACTCCACCCTTGACCAAAACCCTCCTATCTCATGTCCTAACTACTACCTCTCCTCCTAATCTTAATTTCGTACTTCCCTCGACCATACCTATTTATCCACCTTACCCAAACCTTTTCAGGAAACTATACCTTCCTATCTCCTGACCTATCTCACCCACCAACTAACCTTCACTTTTGGCCCAATTTCCTCCAAATGATGACCGACTCGGTTAATATCAATGAAAACGATCTCCCAAAACTAAGATTGGTCACCCCATCCATGACCGATACTAGCTAACTCTCACCGATGTTGGCCAACCCTTGATCAACGTCGGTCCACTATCGTGGCAAAAATTTGCAAAACCCTACCCTATTTTTCTCAAAATATCCCATTTCTCTCTCACTACCCACCCATTCCTACCCAAATCAACCCTCAACCCCTCCCCACCCTCATTCACCTAACTACACCTTCCTACATTACTATTTCACCCATTTTCTTCCCAAATTCAAAATTACCCCCCAAAAACCCATTTTACCCTAACCTGATTTCTATAAACAAATCTACCTAACAAACGAGGAATGGGATCAAATCTTACCTCATTGTGATGTTGTCTCCATGGGGGTACATCTGGCTACTATGCCGGTGGTCCACCTAAACCTTCTCCCGCCTCTGCCATGTCCAAATCACCAAATCCAATCCTCCACTCTACCCAATCAAATCAACCACACCGATCTTGTGGACCTGTCTAGCTGACTCCTCTCACCAACCGGTACTCTCCACCTCAGCTAGGTACACTACCTTGTCCTTTTCTCCATGAAAAGTGTAAAGTAAAAAGTGTTTTGTCATTTTATCAAAAGATAAATGACAAAAATGATTCCATAAAATACGGATTTTTACCTTATAAACCCAACCCGACTTGACCGACGCTTGGTCAAGGCCGTGCCCTACTAATCCATTGACGGTTATACCTAAACTGATGTTAGTCATCTCGCCATGTCACTTATAGCCCATTTTTACCCATTTTTACCTACAAATTATCCAATCCCACCACCGTTTGACCTTACCCACCCTTATTGCAACTTACCTGCATGCCTCCATTACCTACACCTATTTTTATTTGTGTTTAGGGCCTTGATTCTTTTACATGTACTTTGGCCCTACCCATGCTATGACCTATATTCCTAGAACTAGAACACTATTTTTGACCTTTTCCCCTTTGTGCTCATTGTACCTTGTGACATAATTACTCTTGTTATTCAGCCTACCGACCTTACATTGGCTATTGTCATGTTGTTTATCATGACGACCTTTGGTGTATCAAAAATACCTAAATGTTCATGCACCTAACCTCTATTGTGTTTCTGCACCATATCCTATACTTTGGATACCAATATCACTTCAACCCTATTTAGATAGACCTATCGACCTTAGACGATGTAGAGTTTCCAAGCTCTTCAATTTGGTATTGTGCCACAATTTATACATGTGCGTGCAATAGAGTGTCACTACCTTTGACCTTGACCCATTTCCCTATTTGGCCGAGTTGACCTCTACCCCATTACCAGTTTTTACCTTCACCTACCCTACCCACACCCACCTACCTACCCATTGATTATGTGGGTATTCCCATGTCCTTACTCATTGCATCTTGCGATGATGATACCTATTTTTCTTAGCCTAATAGCCTTACCTTACCTATGATAGTGACCCTTATCCAAATAAACCTTAACCTTTTGGATGTATTATAACCACACCTATGCATTCTTGCATCTTACCTTGTTGAGTGCCCGGACCGTATCCTTTACCTTGGATACCGGACCTCAACAACCCTTATTTGGATGACCTTTATGACCCTAGCTAACATACATTTGTTATGTTGAGAAACCCTTGTATCTCATGGCATTTCACAATGTGTGCATATGTGAATATAATAGCTAATCACCCACTGCCTACTTATAATCACCACACCCTTGACCATTACCTTCTTCACACCTAACCCTATTTTTCAACCCACCCACCTCCTCATTTTATCAAACCACTCACCACTTCCTTCTCTGACCTCATCGGTTCCTAGTTTGAGGGGAGTTACCTTCACCCACGCTTGGGGGAAACACCACCTTAACTTACACTCAACACAACCACATCTTATTTTTGTTAGCATCACTTACTAATATAAACTACGCAACAAAAGGGGTGAAATGTAGACACCAAAATTGGGTCACACTCCCCTTAGTCCCATGTCGAATAACCAACTCAAACATATTTACCTAACCATGGCCACTTCCACCCCACATTAATATTAATTTAAACAACTTTATTAAATTAATACCCACCCTCACAATATACATTACTTAATTATTTTAATTAAGCTAATTTCCACCTCACCCTAGACATATTCTTGGCATGTTTCCATAACTAACTAAGACTTGGTCCGATTTACCTTAATGAGATAAGACTTAGTTCAACCCTAAAAATAAATTCCTACTATCCCTCTAACCACCTTCCCCTCATAAAAATTTAACGTCCGTGATAATCAGAGATAAAAGAACAAACCTGATCCAAAAGATACGAGATCTACCAATTTTAGTAAACCTAGGGAATTGTACCTTAACCGACGCTGGTCACCCCTAACCAACGTTGGTAAACCTAGAACCACCGTTGGTTGTCATTTATTCACCTTAGCAACCTTGTTTTTGGGTGGGCACATTCTGAGATCAAGGAGACAATAAGAGAGAGGCATAAAAGTAGAACCAAAGTCTTTTCACGCACCCAAACATCCACAACTAGCACTAGGATCGATCCAGAGGTATTACACTCTCGAAGCATTCCAGGAAGCACTACTATGGCATCAAACACCATTTTTCTGATCAACTTCCATCACCATTCAGCCATCAAACTTGTATCACAGTAAGTATACCTTCTACCTACATAGTCTATTTCACTATAATATCCTTTGTTATTTTATCAGTTTATACTTTGCATGTTCATTTCCCATCCTCTACCTACTTGTAGACTCAGCCATTCCTCTACCCACACCACCAAATCACCCATTCTCTCCTACTACACACCTCTGAGTATACTTAATACCTTCACAGACCTCCCTATTCATTAGTCCATCTCTTTTAGCTTCATTTCAATCCCCATAATCAGATCTCATTCAATTCCTATCACCATGACCCTACTAACACCGGTTACCCATGACCATTGCTGGTCCTTGCTAAATTTTCATCGGTTCCACCCAACCGACATCGCTCTCTCGTGTGTTTTACACCTATGCAATAATGAGCCAACCTACCATTTACCAAGTGACCCAAAAACCCGAACCTAACCCCGACCAACCCCAACTCCTGGCACCTACCTACCCTTGATTTGGCTATAACCTACCATGTTTTGTTAGATTTTATTATTGTACTTGAATGAAATACCTAAATCATATCAACTACGGTAGGAATTTTTCTATTTCTCACATTAAATTGTTTTAAATAATGGATTGATAACAATATAGGGAGTATCACAATTCCTAGATCTAGCACATGGTAGGCATTCACTATCATATATTATTTAACTCTTGTTTTTTAGTCTTGTTTTCTATTTCAGTAGTTCCTCCTAGCCAAAAGGAATCTATCATAGTCAGCATTGGATTGAGAAGTCAGAACATGTGCAACAACCATCAATTGACTAACATAAACAAGTATTCCTCCTTAACCTATAACCCATATCTGTTTCATCTCAATAAAGTAAAGAAAATGGTGAAACAATCATGATTTGTAAATAAATTGGGTTCATGTTCATCTTAGTGGCACTTATTTGTGTGTCTTAGGAAGTGCCGAGGTGACTGTTATCCTCATAGGCTTGACTTCCCATTATTCATATTTTTTTAGAGGGATGTGGAGCAACTAGAACGCTCCCCATACAATTATATTCACCATGTGTGGTGTATTTACATTTATTTATATTCTCCTTGAAAAATTCAACTTGGGGAGTAATTACCCCCAAGTCATTCTAACTAGCACCAAACATAGTTCAACAAATCTCCATGAAAACGGTAACATGAGTACTCTCTCTGCTTCTCTCACAAAACAATAAGGTGTACTCTTTCCTTTGTTTTTCTTTTCTACTTTACACATTGATATTTTCACACTAAGTTCATAATTTTGAAGTTAAATTTTTTTGCTATACTATGGACATTGACTGCACTATTTTTTCTGTAGGTACTCATCCTGGAAAAAAATGCAACTAAAATAAAGACAATGTCCTAGCACAATCACAAGGCATTCCAAGTGAAGACAAAGTGTGTATATAAACTCAAGTGAAATTTAATTTAATAAAGCAATTTTTAATTCCATACTTAAAAGGGGGAAAATGTAGATACTTATTTTGGTAATTCATGACTTGCAGAATACAAATTATACAACACACTTGAGCTAACCCACACTTGTTCAATTTGAACAATTAGACTACCCCTTCTTATATCGTAACCATTATTTCTTACATACACAACCTACTTGTTTGTAAAATGTTCATATTACTCCATCAAATCAAGCTATACCCTTTCACATTGCAATCCCAACTCTCAAATCATCCACACATGTATCGGGACCATTGTCGATAAGGAAGGCCATAACACCCAATATACTATGGGCCGACCTAGCCACTTTGGTCCCTCTTCCTCTAATGACACTTTTTATAATTTCAATCTCTTTGGTACACTTCAAGTTGAATTTTCCTAAGTTTTTAAAGATCTAAAACACATATATACACAAGTTATTTACCTCCCATTGGAGGAGGGCATACATTCTATTTGACATCTAGTATTCTAATGAGAAAAGTCTTAGAGAAATCAAAAGAAAAGCTATTCTAAGACTTTCTTGAGCTCTATATAAATTGCATACTCATTCTAGGGTAGTCATCCACTTAATTTTGCAAGTACAAAAGAAACATTTCCAAATTCAAGTTAAGTTATGACATGTATAAAGTATAATTACATTGTTGCAATATCATGAATATTAATTTGGTTGTAAACATTCTAGATATCACATGTTGGGTGAGAATGACATGTGGTTTAATCCATCTTCAAAGTAGCGGTGACATTGATAGTGTATAAGGGTACCCCACAACCCACCTAACATTTCTTTTACATGAATCTATCACCATCTAAGGTTTTTAAGGTTGAATTTATTACATAATGAGCATCACATAGTTTTGGAGGTACATATTGAAAATAAGAGAAATATGAAGCAATGACCATGCATAAAAATTTACAAAGGATGAAAGTACATAGAGACCAAAACTTATAGAAAGGGCCATAATAGGGGGAAGCTTTGGGCTAGGTAAATGTTCAAGTTATAGTTTTAGTCAAGGATCTGTCAAATCATTTCCAAGAATTTCCGGTCCTCGAGACCAACCCATATCAATACATAGTCCAGGATATCAAGTAATTTATCTTATCCTCTTCATTATTAGTGTTTTTTTAAGTATAGATCATTTTTAAACTTTATATAATGATTATTCTTGATATTTTGAAATCAGCCTTAGAAACTAATTGATTAGGATAATCTACCATCGGCTACTAACGCCTATAATTTTGACCATTTAGGTTAAATCAAAAATAAATCCATATTTAAAGGAAAAATAATGATGCTAAAGTTTATTTTGAGGACACAATAAATGTTATTCTCAACAAATTAAGTTACTAATTCAACCTTCTCTTTGATAGTTTACTCGCTTACCATGTTCCCCACATGTTTTATTGAAATAATTACTTGAGTGTGATATTGTTTCTCTCTCTCTCTCTCTCTCTCTCTCTCTTTGTAGACGCAAAATCAAACACTTACTATTTACATCACGCCTCTAAGCATGTCATTATATGTATGATTCATAAGCAAGAAAACTAGGTATTAAGAATACTTGTTTTCTTTTAAATTGCTTTAATCTTTTCGTACTTATATTATTTACTTTTATGGAAAGACCACTTTCCTTTTAGAAATTGGACAACATGTGACACAACTCTTTATTTTCCCTTATATCCTCTCGATAATCCTGGATAGTACCGCCTATTAGGGATAAGAACGCCTAGAACTACTGTTCCCTTTGGGCACTTATATCATTTTCCCTCCTTTTCTCAAATTTGAAATGCCACATTACTTGTTATCTTTTCTAAAACCCTTCTCATGACTATGGGTTTAATTTTTAGTTGTTAATTAGGAAATTCAAATAAGGGAATCATATATACATGACTTATTCACTATTATTAGGGGATGAGAAATTTGGGCTATTACTTCCTATCTACTACTTGGGAAAAGAAAAACATTCAAGGATTGCATTTGGGATGCATTATTCACTACATAAGAGGGGATATTTTTGAATTCCATCTCACAAATTTATCCTGGAGGAAAATTAGTTGTATCACGTTATCTTCATGTGAATGACATAAGGGAAACCGAGCTTCAAGGGGCATAATTCAATCACACACACTAGAACTACATATAGTTTGAAATGTAGTTTAACACTTGGAAACAATCACATTGGGGTGATTTACGAGATCATTTTCACTCAAGAATATGCATTATTTGTTTCATCTAATGTTTATTTGAGTCTTTTATAGGTATCTAGGGTTTATTTTTTAGATTTAGATGTTACACATGAACCTTACAACTAAGTGGATGAGACAGAGAGAAAGGAAGACAACAATTTCAGACCCTAAAAAAACCAGAAGCAAAGTGTAAACAATAACTATTATTTGATCAAAGAAATATTATTACTAACATTACACTAACTAGTCTACTCCTTGAAAATTGATGACACTTTGCCAATTAGGATCTTTTTCCATTAAATTCCTCTTAGTTAACCATTACACGTTGATTAAGCTTCTTATCTTATAGTTGACTAATGAATATTCTCATTAGCTAACTCCCGCTTCCAACACTTTTAAAATAAATCAAAACCTCCTCCAGATGCTCCAATAAAGCTACCTAAGCCTACTTGGGATCCCTAATTAATCCTAAAAGATTAATTAGTCTCTAATCCTAGTCAAATCTTACTTTGACTTGCTAAAAGTGCTTTTTGACTTACCTTTTGTCCCACATGCATCCAAAACCTCCCTTTCTTGAAATTAGAAAACTATAAATAGACCCCTCCTCCTCCTTATTTCTAAGAACACTTCTCCTCCTCTAACATAAACTATAGGAAAAAGGATTAGAGTATTTCTTCCATTGTTATTAAGCTATTACCTTCCATTGCATATTCAAACTCAAGCTTGGGTAAATGAGGGGAACCATATGGTCTTGTAGCCATTAATGGTGAGCCTTCACTCTCAAAACCTTGAGCATCAAACAATCAAATTTGATTGCTAAGATCTTCATAGGTTCATTTTTTGTAGCATTCAAAGAGTAGAGAGTAGATGTATACATGTTTAGTTTGATGTTTTTTCAAGATTATGATGCATGCATAGGAATAATTCTTTTTATCTCTTATCTTGATGGTTCGTAGTTGAGTTAGTTAAGATTTGGGGTTTCTTTAGTGTTCTAACCTCATTTCTATAGATTTTCAAACTTACTCATGTTCACATATGGCACACCCGGTGGGAATTTACTCCATGGTCTTTAGAAGTCACCTTCAAGCTTTTTACTTCAAGTTCTAAAATGTTTTCATGCATTTTGAGGGTTAACTAGTTTGGCTTCAAGAAGTTTACTAACATAAGTGTAATAAATCTTCCTTTTGCATGTAGATTTGTTGGGTTTATGTTATAGAATTAAATTAAAAGGCAAGAATCAAACCTTTTTATAGTTTTATATTTCTATTTCTCATCATTTTTGTGTTATTTAGGCCCATGTGTAGATGTTTTGGAGGGGCGCACACACATTGAAAAGCAC
The DNA here is from genome assembly GCA_018340775.1 of Taxus wallichiana var. yunnanensis. Taxonomy (NCBI): domain Eukaryota; kingdom Viridiplantae; phylum Streptophyta; class Pinopsida; order Cupressales; family Taxaceae; genus Taxus; species Taxus wallichiana. Next base: position 686,468,370 of record CM031239.1, read on the forward strand.
ACACACTCGTTTGATAGCATGCACACCCATCTACACACACACACACACACACACACACACACGTTTACCTAGCCATGCACATGTTACCCTATTTTTGGATCCTGTAAAGAATTTAACTAGAGTTACACATATGTCATGAATAGTGCGCACATGCTTCCATGCATGCACATATTTATCTTGGGGCACACATGTGTTTATTAAATCTCTGTTTCAAATCACCTTTTTTTCCTTACACACATATGCTTTATGAGGTGCATACATGCTTAAAAGAGTACGTAGATGTCATTCTTCCCATATAGGTGTAATTTCTCCCTATATTTTCCACAAAGCTACACACTTGTCATTTGAGGTGTGTAACATCCACTTTTTGACACTTCTTATCTAGGATTTTTTTTAACTCTCTATACCGCTAATTTAAATACCCATATATTTAAATCTACATAAACCTTAATATAATCCATTTCTGATAATTGTCATGAACCATGTATAGATGTATGAGAGAATACTAAACTTACTCATTCTCCCTCAATGCTCTATACTGAGCCATACATAAAATGTATCCATTTGGTTCTCCTTTAACATGATATGATATATAAGTGAAAACCCCTAAGTGTGTACCTGGGTTCCACCTATGAAATCCATAGGCATCTCACAACTTAGATAATGGTGAAATATCGACAGTGTAATCAACCACTTACACCACTTTTGCATAAATTTTTTTGAGTCATGTATGTCATGCTCAATTCCATGACGACACACTCATCATTAGGAAATTATCATTTCACCTTAATCACTTATTTAGTTATATGGATTCAAAAATGTTAATGTTGTAACTAGCTACAAGTCTTGAACAAGGCACAAATCCAGTTTAATCTACATGAAGACGTACCTCTATGTCATCCTATGATGCTTATGGGAAAGTAAGTGTTATCGTAACAATTCACCTTGTTACTTGACCACTTCCCCTCTCGTAGCCATCATAAGTTGATATAAGGGTGCATACCCAGGAGGTCCAAACTAATTTTTAACTCTATTAAGGTTTCTACTTAAGACAACACCATGCCACACTTCAGCCTCTTGATGAGACAACTTGGTATAACTACTAAACAAAAGTATCCTAATAATGACATATGTCGTTATAGGGATACAACTATGTAGCAATTGCAGCGAGTTAGCCCTGTAAGATACTAGTATGGGGTATGATATATAATGTTTTCAAGGTAATTATTATCATTTAAGAATAGTCTAGGTTTTACGACACCTTCTCCATAAATGGGTCATACCTAAGATCTGGTTTAAGTTGATCCTAGGACTTTAATCTCCGTATCACTTAATTTCCTTACTAGGTTTCATGCTTAAGTTAACTATAAATGGAGAATGATACTATCCAGGTCTAAGACCAGCATTACAGATTAAAATCTATCCCTGCTTAATCAATTAAGCCCATGTTTCCTTTATTTCATCTTAGGGATATATATACTTACATAAAACTATGTATTTAAGTATGACTCATAATTTTTATCAAGTACTATAGAGTCATAGACTATTGATGCCAATACACATTTTAAGCTTAAACACTCCACTTTTCTTAGTGGCAGCTTAATCAAGATTGTTCATTTGTTTTATTATGTCCAACAAGTAGATATATCAAGAGTATATGTTATGATAGGTTGGATGGGCTACTAGCCTTTTCATCCACTCCTGTCATAGCCTTCTACATAAGGTCTTTAATTCCTTTAGTAATGATCATTTACTAATCCTCATTAGAGAAAATAGCAAAGTTGACTAGGGTTAGGGTTCATATGCTATGTTCTTTCCAACTTAGTAAGTGTGTTCTATTTTACCTCCATTGTAAATAGATACCATACTTATCTGCTCATACTAACACATTATGGGACAACCTCCCCTTTTTAAAAAAATATGTTAACATCTCCTAGATAAAATTATCATATTATTCTATTCTAGAACAATGAAACCAATCTTATTACATCTTCATGTCAACATCTTTGGTGACCGTAGTTGTATGACAATGTAAATCAGCTATAGGACCAACACCCTCTTCCTATAATTTGAAGTAAGTCTACACCCTCCGAATTTATTTATGGTTATATTAAACTTATCTTTGTATAAGTGTGGTTCCTAAACCTTCATTCAGGTATCAATGTACCTTATTAATTGATTATATAGAGTCATATCCTCTTTCACTTGAATGCTCAATAGACATAGATTGTCTACCTGACAACTCAACTCTACCATAAAAGATTAAAATTCTGCCATGAGAAAAATAGTCAACTGCGTATGATTTACTATACCATTTTGGATATAAATTCTTAAACTATTGTTTCATCAACATGGATCATATTATCCATGAAGTCCTTTTTACTTCATTTGTAATTTATCTATCCGAATGCTAGTCATTCTACTTGTTCCATTATTGTTTTCTTACATGGCATCACATCTTAATCCAAATAAGAGTAGGTCTCCACCATTATTGATAATGGTTAAACTTTAAGATCATAATTTATTTAAGTTGGATTATATTACATGACCTTTCAAGGAATTAGATATGATCCATCACTTAAGAATATTATACTATTATCTATTGGCCAAAACTATTGATATTTACCTTTTATCTTATTAATAGTTACCTCTATTCTTATTAATTGAATTCACAGTAGTTGAGGTTAGAGTGTTGCAGGGTATCCATACATGCTACTAATACATATTCATATATTTTCAGTTAAGCTAATTGGTCAAGTTCTTAAGATCCCTATGGTGTGAAGTCACTTCACCAAATATACCAACATGTTTTAAGAAAATAGCACTTAGTTATATTATGATGATATGCAAAAATGTTGCATGCATCATTACCTATGTTATGATGCCAACCTACTTTCAATAGTACTTGAAATAATATGAGTTATTTCTTTATTTACCTTGTTGTTAAAGTGATACATAATAGAATATTTTCTCAACATTATTATTTGGTAAACAGTCCATAATAACTACATATTTTGCAATTTATAGATAATGGTTAACATAACCAATAATATTTCCAAAGGTATAAAATTTATTGTAAACCATAATACAAAATGACTCTTGCACCCAAATGGAAATCATATAATCATATTTTATATTTATTTGAGTAGTTGATCTATAAAGATCTTCGATTTCATCTCAGCAATTAAAGAATAAGATAAAGAAGTAAAAATGTCTAATCAAACTTGAACATAATTTTGAAATAGGCTTATTACCTATGGTTAAAACAAAAACCTTTTCTACACATCATCAATTGTCTTATTTTTTTAAAAACACACGATCAAGGAGAAGCTCATAAGTGAGTTCAATAGCCATCATATTCACAATAAATATGGACTGAAAATTACGGTTTCAATACAATCCAATCACTCATGCATTCTAAGGAAAATACAAAATGCATCATCCAGACTTTAATCACCACAAAGTTCCTTTTTCCCTACACTAAAAAGTTGATGAATTTTTTTCACATGGTCAGTCCAACAAGACTAACATGAATAGCCCTTTCTCCTCGCTTAATGGCTTATGTAATATAAAATTTGATTAAATGATATGCTGCAACATTAAGATCATAGTATCAACACAATAATGCAAAGAATCAATCATCATATGTTTAGAATAATTTCTTTTCATCCATCTAAAAACTATTCGTTGTCATAGATTTTAAATGCCTTAATAAAAGGAATTCACAAGAATAGAACATATAACAACATAGGATTAAAGAATTCATAGCATCCATTTCACTTTCAATAACATGAAAAATTATAAGTCTAAATCAATTGTTGTCAATAGTTTCACTAGTCTGAAACATACAAAAGTGGAAAATAAAACACTAGCTTATAAAATATAGAAATTGTATAATGACTTTCAGCCTCGATGAGACTAGAGATGTCAAAAGATAAATAAGTAACATAAGGTATCTATCCTTGAACTAGAACTAATATCCACCAAATCAATTGAAATGAAATTGATGAGATCTGATTATCTCATGATCTCGTTTGCTAATAAAGGGATATGGTGTAATTGGTAGATGCTACGGACTTATGGAATTGAGCCCTAGTAGCAAAAATTCTAAACATGTAATTATACTATTATATCATTATATCCTTAAGGTATTCTTCCTGGTGTCCATAGGGATTGATCTTAGTGTATTACTTAATGCATGTAGTGGAAATTCACTAGAAATGGGTATACAAAACATCAACCCAAAACACGTTCTTCCTCCTTACTTCTCACTAGACATCTCTTACTAGAATAGGTTGATAATTATTTTAAGCAAATAATATACACTTCCTTTTCAGAACAATCGATATATATATTCTTATAAGAATATTTATTTATTGTTCTTTAATCCTAGTTAAATATATCTTATTAGGGAATCCTTATTTTTTCCTTATATAAAAACCACTAAACTTAACATATGACATTATATTACCCAATTTCCAAAATAGACGTTAATAAGGTAATTTTTAACAACCTTAACTAAATTGAGAGATTTCAAAAAAATCATCCTAATCAAAACTCATTGATAATGTCAATGACAATTCAATGGGGAATACTTTTTTGGCTTTATTTGCATTGCCAGGAGGTCTTCTTATTCACATTATGGTGACCTATAAAATATAGCTGACAACATATACATAATTTAAAGATCACAAGTCAATCATTCGTGCTCCAACATGCTAATCATATTACCAGTTAGATCAAAATGACATATATGTAGTATCGATCATTAATGCACCAAAATTACTGGATGAAACTGATCGATTTAGAAATGACCAAAATAGAAAATCCCTTTGTGGGTTTTTATTTAAGATTTTCGCTATATTCTCTAACCTATAAACAACCCCATGTTCTAGAAGGAAAATTAACCAAAACTAAACATGGGTTTAGCCATACTGTGAAGCAAGCATTAACTCCATAGTACTAAAATTATAGTGCATACCACTTAAGGTATTTTCCTTACTCATATAAACATTTTAGGCATCTAGGTAATACCCAGAGCTAATGAATTAATGTTCAAAATAGAGAATAATAGAACTCAGGTAAAAGAGTTTGCACTATCCAATAGTATAACAACACATAGTATTAACATCCATATTCACATAGTATAACAATACCCAGATTAACAATTAATATCGTAGTTCCTTGAAAGCTTAATCACAATCACTCATATTTTTGTAAGAATCATATAGTACATAGTAATAACCTTCCTCAAATGCATATTAAAACCAAATAAAATGTTGCAGAAGATTATCTATTCAAATATCAGATTGAATAAGATATTAAGAGGGGGAGAGAGCGATCCATGCCTGCTAAGACTAAAATCCTTCCACCTCACAGTCCCAACAACTATTCCTCACCACCGAGATGTGATTACTAATGCTCCTTGCACAAGGCCAAACAATACATAGTTCCAAATAAATAAAAACTCATCTGTCTCACGTATCCCCCTTTTATACAAAATTCTTGAGTTCCTTTTATCTTCCATAATTTCCAATGAATTATCTTTCAAAAATACATGCAAATTTTGTTCCAAAAGTGGAGCTTTCAAAAGAAGAAGAGTTCATAGTTGACATGCAAGAAAAGAAAGAAAAATGGATTTCTAGTAGGTTTGATAGCTTCTTCAGGAAGCTTCACTACTTCCCAAACTCATTTAAGTGCATTTAATATATTTTCAATGCCATTAATGACCAACCTGACCATCACCACCGACCTCAATTTTACTCCCCAAAAGGTGGGAATCACACATTTAGAAAAATTTATATTATTTTTCCAAATTTAACCACTTCACATGGATAGGTGTATAACTAACCATTTGCATGGTGAATAACTTAATCATGGTTTGTGATCATCAAACACATTAATCAACATATTAAATAATGCTTGATGGGTCTTTAATGTAGTCATTCGACTTATAGACCCTAAAGTCTCATGCATGGCCTATATAATTAATAAAGATACCCAGAAATATTTGATTTCATTGTCGAAATATATATGTAGCATTAATCTAAACACTATCTCATAACCTCATGGTTATTTTAATAATTGAATACCTCTATATAACTTAAAATGTTCTTCAATTAAGTACATAAACTTATAGAATTTTATCATAACAAAGTTTACATGGAGGATATTCAGATAGGTCGAAGGTGATGATTACAACAACTTCATAACCATGCTCACCGACAAATTAATCAAACATTTATCCCATACTACTTAATGTAAGAATTGATCAAACTTGCTATAATGGTCATGTAAGAAACCAAGCTCAATATAAAGTTTAATACCTTACTTAATATCATTATTTCCTCATAATAACTAAAGTATAGAAGTTGTGTATAAGTTTAACCATATTTTTACAACTTAAACTCATCTAGCATGTAAAATTAAAACAATAATAATAGTCATGAATGTACAAATGCCAATTACGCATCCCATAATGAAATTTCATCTTCTCTAACTAAAAGGTATTTCACAACACACAACATGACCATATAGTCATTTGTGATGATTACTAAAACCATCATCAGGAGAAAAGTAGTGTACCGATACGTAAAATGAATTAAAACATTACACAATTTTCCTCTACGTGATAACAGGAGCCATTGGGATGTCACACATATAATTGTGCATGTGTATGTATACCCTTTCGGCTATGCGTACATGTCCAAAGAGGTATACGAGATGATGTAGCAGTATTGGCTATCGTGCTACTCACAAATTATTTTAATGCTTTAATTCATTTTATGATAAAAGAGAATGAGGGATTGTCGGGGTGTGACAAAGCTACACACTTGTCATTTGAGGCACATACATGTTGTTCGGAGTACACACATGTTATAAAGGGAATGTAGGCATTGTTGTTTAAAATCAAGTTCTATTCTAACACTTGCAGGGGTTGATTCTTTGAAGTTTCTAACATTTTTGTAGGTTCTTGTTGATACTAATAAGTGGTTTTGCAAGTTACATTGATAATATTTTAGTTTTTTTATTACTTTAATTAGTTGAGTTGATGAATGTTATATTGTTAGTTATAAGGTATTTTGAAACATGTATGCTCTTCTCTCGTATCTTCTAGGTGATCTTGGGAACCAAAAAAATTCAAATACCTTATTTATACTTTCACAAACACTTTAATTAAGTTTTCTAATAGGAAAGAACTTTGAATTTGGTTTAAAGAAATTAATTTTCACAATTTGATCAAGTGTTTTTATTTTCGTAAAATTAGTGAGGTATTTTTTCATGTATGCTCTTTCCTTGCATCTTAGGATGATATGGGAAATCAAAAATGACATTCTATCTCCTTTATATGATGTTTTGATCACTTGGAAAATTACTAATCTTTGTTGTTAGGACCAAAAATTGCTTGTAAAAGAATACGAGTATAAACAAAATATAACGTGTTTCTTGTATATTGCCAAAAGGTGTGAGACAAAAACCACATTAAGCTCAAAAGATAAAAACAACCATATTCAACACACTTGATTTGTAGGTTCAGATAAGGGTATGCCCCATCCGCTTTAAACTAGGACATAACCCTCTTGGTATAAGCCTCAAGCTACAAAAAAAAGGGTGGTCCTAGGAACCCCAAAGTAATCCACACAAGAGGGAACCTTGTGGATGAAATGGGAAGTTCTCCACTTACCCACTTGAATAGATTTTACTTGTGAGTTTAGCACCAAAAATTCTCCATTACAACCCCAGTGAAAGATACGTGTGAACGCATTCATTTCTCATCATATTTGAAGGGGGTAAAGTAAAGTTGAGATACTCCAAGATTAGTCAGTGTGAATTTCTTGGTAAATCAAGCTTATAGAGGGTGTTTGTGGTACCTAGTTGAGGGAACCACCTAGGAAAGCCATATTGTCTTGGATCCCACTTTGTCGTATCAAGCCATTGTGTTTTATAGAGCTCTCACAAAGTGACGACTTACTTAAAGTCAAAACCTTGTTATTCAAACAAGATGAGAGTCCACTTAAGTTGAAGCTAAGTGTTATTCATCATGAAACTCACAAAGTATCACTTTTTCATAGTTCTTCACTTACCCTAAGGTAAGGTGAAACTATGTTGAAGTTATGCTTAGTTATTTATTCACTTGGTCTACACCTTTGTTATCTTGTTGCCCATTTGGGATAAAAGAGAAACAACACACATGATACCACTAGAAATAATCATGTCTACCACATTTTTAGTCTACTTGCATGACTAGGATGCACTGTTAGAATGTAAGTATTGAAAGTGTAAATTATAACATCTTCATGTTCTTATAGGCCCTATGTCTCAAACTCATATTGAGACACATTATCTATGTAGTTACGCTTGGTTCACCTTTTGATTCCCCTTAGACATGTTAATGTTTTTGCATCACATTGACAAAATTATGATACTTACACCTCATTCCTTGTGAATGTGATCTAAGTGTCCGTATTGTGGCATTACGTTGCCTACATCTTAGAAAATCCTTAGTATACTTGTACTTAGTTTTATTTCAAACATTACCTCAAATCTTGAAAAGTGGTGATTATGTTGTTTGTGTATCATATCTATATTATTTTGGTGCTAAAAACCCTTCTTTCTCTTGAAACTTGGTTAACATACCTTAGTAGTATTGTTGTGTTCCTTACATGCGTAATTTATACCTTTTAGGACTTAGGTCTTGCTTGTTTCTAAAATTGTCATAGTATCCTTTGATTGGGAGTCACATCTACAATCTATTAATACTTATTCCAATTTGTTAAGACATAAGTGTTGACACCGAGTTGATCATTTATATGTCGAACTACCATTGAGAAACATAAGGTGTAAATTATTGGTTGATTTACTGGTTTACTCGTAGGCTTACATGATTGTTCCTTATGTGATAATAGTTATATAAAATTATATCTAGGACAATTCATTGGATTCTTTGATTCTTTAACCCATTATTCATTAAAACATTGATTGGTGAAACATTGAGACTTTAGGACAACTTGTACCATGTTACACCTAGGTTTGTTACACCTTGATCACATTTAGATAAAACCTAGTACAAAAGAGACTAGTGATGCCACTTATCACAAGAATGACATCTAAGAAAATTGAATGTGAAGTAGAATTAAATCCTTTTTCCAACTATCCCTTTAGTGGTCACAACTTGGGTCCCTTATTTTAGAGGTTAAAGACATGTAAGTTTTAATTAACCATAATGGGGATGATACTAATTCATTTGAAGAGAAACACAACCTTGATCTCACTCAATTCAATGAAATCCTATTCTATAATAGAGATCAAGTACTTGCAAGAGTCTTAGAACTAGGATCCAAATTACCATAAGAACGTGAAGCGACTATCAAAACCATTAACCTAGAAGAGGAATATCCACAATGGCCTTCCCTTATCGATGTTGATAATCCTTTTGACGAAGGATATACATCCACTTCTGGGGTCCATAGTAAAAAAAATTGAGAGTGAAGGGAAAAAACAATAGACGGTTCTTAAAGACAAAACTTTAAAGAATCATGTAAAAATAGGATCAAATGTAAACCAAAGGATTGAAATACTCCTAAATATGAAAAAGAATATGATCCTAAAATTGAAGAAGAGGTTATACAAAGAAAAATAATGAAGCTTAGTCAAAAGTTAGTGAACTTAGGTTCCTCGAGCAAGAGTACATGTAAGGAAAAACTTAAATCCAAATTTGGTGAATTTCACACAAACCTTATGATGAGAAAACATTAAAGGTTACTCAAGTGAATAGACCATCATCCTCTATGAAAGAGCAGCTCATTACAAAAGAGTTGCAATCTATGAAGAAATGCTCACAACTCTCTAGGAGAGTAATATAGGTCATAGTAAAAAGTACTAATACAAAGAACTATGTCCTTATCCCTTCGACAAGAGAGATGTTGCAAGTGTCATTTCCTAAAAATTTTGATTTTCCTAAATTTGAAAAATATAAAGGTTAAGGTGATCCTTGTGATTATATTAAATACTTCTACATGGCTTACTAGGAAGTATATTTTAACGACAACTATTTTATATTTTTTTCCTTGCATTTAGGAGGATAAGTGCTAGAATGGTTTCTCCACATACCTAAGGGAACAATCGTAACATGGCCCATGCTATTTGGAAATTTTATGCATCATTTATCTTTTAACATGGAGAGTAACATTACCATGGTAGAAATTTACAACGTAAAATAAAAATGAAATGAGACTTGTTGGTTGTTCAAACATGTACCTACATCTGGGATCTGGAAGAACTGATTTGTTTGAGACAACAATGGAGTCATCTCCAAGTTGTGGGACCTTGTGCACTTGAGATGGATCTCCAGAGAAGGTCATTTCCTCTATCTATTTATACTTCTACTACTACTCCTAATGATGAAAGGGAAAAATAAGATAAATATGTCAACAAAATAGGGATAAAAGGATAAAATAATGGAAAAATAACCTAAGGAAGGTGATAGTACTAGAGAAAGAGGGATGAATACCATCCATTCTAAGTGAAAATTAAAGTAGAAGACATAGAATAAGGCTAGGCATGCATATCACAACTAAAATGCATTTACCATATCATTCTCATGGAACACATATAAAAATGGAGTTGCAAAAGAGGTAGAGTGATAAAAAAGCACACAATGTAAAAGAAAGGAAAGAAAAATAATACAAACATACTTAAGATAGAGAATAATCACAAAAGTGATGCTTCCAAAAATGCATACAACTATTATAATGGTGAAAGAGGCCCAATATCCACATGTATGAACCATATATAGAGGAGTGTGACTTAGAATACAAAAATATGAAGTCCTTAACAAAATGCATAAGGATCAACGTGTACAACATTAACAATGAGCCCAAATCATACATTTATAGATGAATTCAAGGAAGAAGAAGAGGAGGATTAGGGAAAACCTGAATTTGAAATAAAACCACCAAAAAAAAGCATTCAATGCCTATAAATCCACTTGAAAATTTATCAAATATGTATCCCTAAGTCTGTTTGGCTTGAGAAGGAAGGAAGGAGGGTGGATCAGATCAAATCAGGTGATTAGAGTAATCGATTTGCTTATCAATGCCCTAGATTGACTTTTTTCCATTTCTCACCTAGCAGATTTTCCATGGATTTGAATTTAAATATCAACACTATAGCCTAGATTAGTAGCTATTGATTGAGACTAGGCACACAACGATTAAAGCTTTGTAGAAAAAAATATGAATGTCAAAAGATTTTTAGATCCATTTGCACACACAAGACATGTGGCATGCACTGATCGGTCGATAAAATGGCCAAATGTGTAAATGATTTGTTCACTTTCTACCGATGTCACTCATTGATTTTTTAAGGATTCAACACCCAATTGGCATGCTTCGATAGGTTATGTGTGGAACACTAAAGCATGTTAGAGAGAATGACATGGCACATAATAGTGTAGAGGAGGGCATAAAAATATACACGTGGAAGAATGAGGTGCATGAGAAATAACAAAGGAATGAGCGCACAATCACAATGCGCATGAAGGAATGAGGAAAATTGGTGAGTAGGAAATGTATGGTCATGGAAAAACCATTACAAAATATTGTGTGGGACATGCGAGAGGACAAGATACTTAGTTGATTGAAGTAAGTTCAAGTGCGCACGTAGGATGAATAACTTCTAGAAGAAGCTAGAAGAAGGTGAATGCGTAGAAGGTGCACATAAGGGAAGAGTGGAACAAAGAGGAAAATATAAATGAAGGGGAAGAACAAAAGGGCACGTGAAGAAAAAAACCAAGTGAATGTGTTAAGGAGACAATCGATGTGTGCATAAATTGTAATGAAGATTTCAGAACTGAATGTGAATAAGTTGTCCAAATAACTATGATAGTTATTTGAATAACAAGACCTTTACTAGTGGCTTCTTGCAGTAATGGTGGGGGTTAACACACCATTTCCATTGTCCCATTCTAGAAATGTAAATGGTTGGCATATTTGTTCTAAACTTGAATCAAGACAAAGCCTTTCATCTTCAAATTTAGTATGTCAGTAACTTGGCATTGATCATTCCCTTTGTTATGAGATCCTTCTTCGATTTGGATGCCCTTTCAACATGAGTCAAAATCCAAAGAAAAAACCAAGTTTTTCAATAAGAACAAGAATGTCATCAAAGATGACATCACCACCTTAAAAAGAGTCCAAGTTATACAAAATGTTATGCTCTTGAATCTTACACAAGGACCTGTCCAAAAGTGCCTCAAAATGAACATTTACACCTTTAACAAAATCATTATCTGCCATCCTTAAACAGTTAGATGTTGTAAACATGGTGTAATATCCAAAAACAATAGTACCTTATCCATATGATGCACCTAAACTAGTATGGTTCAAAGAACATGAATACTGTGACTTTCACTATGTTAAAGGACATAAGACCAACAGATGTCTAAAGTTACGACATTTCATCCAAGACCTTATTGAAGAAGGAAAGATTGAGGTGGATTCACCTGAATCATTACAAGGTTAAGGTCCTAATGAGAAGATGGGAATATTCAAACAACATTTTCCTAATCATAATAAATAAGGAAACAAGAATATAGATCTAGGTCAATCCTTTAATGACTATAAAAAGATACTTATATGTATCCCTCAAATGATAATCCCTTTGATTCCATCATAGGTTGTATTCATTCATCTACTGAATAGGTAAAACTATTAAGATCTTACGTAACAATTGTCTATGGGCATGCAAAGTTCTTGGTTAATGATCCTAGAACCGTATCATCCAATCCCCTCAAAAGGTCAATATGACTTATTAGAGAAATTGGAGAAAACCATGGCTAAGATCTTGATCTTAGACCTACTCAAAATCTCAAATTATCATAAGGACATACTATATAAAATGCTTTAGGGATCAAGAGTATCCACATATGTAGATCCTACACACCTCCAAGAAATGGTTGTAAATCTTAATCCCAATGATTATATCTCCTTTGACTAGAATGAAATTTGGTGTAATGATTGAGAATAAAACATACCTTTGTACATAGAGGTCTTTGTTACTCATCGTAAGATAAAAAAGTTCTTGTGGATGGTAGATCCATCTGAATATTTGTACATTGAAGCTTGTCAGGAAGATAGGCCATATAAAATCAGATCTAGATGCTAAGACCATTATGATCATGACTTATGATAATGAAGAGCGTGAGTCAGTAGGTACTATAGTGATCCCAATGGAAGTAGGGCCCACATATCATGATAAAAAGTTCTATGTCCTTGAATTGGATCTTCCATATAACATGCTTCTAGGTCTCCCATGGATTCATGACTTATAGGCCATTCCTTTGAAATTATATCAGTGTATCAAGCTATGTCATGGATGAAAAAATATCACTATCCCAGGTGATCCAGAACCGTTTACAGATTGTAGATTACTACATATTTTTTCTCGTACAACATATGGGTGTCCATTATTGTTATCCCATTATAGACTAAGGCTATGAAGGATTGTATAGATCTAGATACTTTGACTCCTTAAAATCATAATTTTCCTTCATTAGTCAATCCTTTACCTCATGAGAAGAAATATTTGGAAAATATGGCCCAAATGATAAATTCAATCTTCAACAGGCTCTTTTGATATCAGATCTTTCAGTGTCACCTAAGACATGCAACAAACCATACTTCTAGTTCAAAATCACTCATGTTATTTTCCCTAAACCATTTGAGAGGATTATCCCTAGTGGTCTCTTGTCATGTGATGAAAATATGCTAGATAGACATAGCAGATGGGTATCGAAAGGAACAATGGCTTTATGTCACTAGGATCCATAGTATATCAAGGGTTCTCGAATGATGCATCGATGAGTTATAATATAATTGGATGTGGTGCACATGCACAAGGTAGATTACAGCTGATTCCTATTACCCATTATAAATAAAACAAACACTTCTTTGTATCGAACTCATGATGATCAACCTTAAAGATAGATGCTACCTCTTCTAACCATGAAGATAACTCATCTCATTCAAGAAGTGGCACATGATTCCCAATGTAGCTTATACGAGGACCTTGCCTCTACCAATTTGTTTCTAAATTCAACCATCTTCACACTTTCCGGATCCAATTCCTAAGCTAATTTCCAATTCACCCTTCTATATCCAAACCTAATTGATTAGGATCAACAGATTCACGTGTTTATCTATTTATTTGAAAATGATGAGGCAATCATAGAGTTTGTAGGACTTAGAGATACCATTCCAAATAGTGATCATAAGAAGGGTTTCTCCATTAAATTAGATGCATGTGCATACTTTAGGGAGGAGGAAGAATTATATGGTCACTTGAATAAAAAAAAGTTAGCAAGGGAAAAATACTGCAAAAAATCCTTATAGAAAGAATAAGCATAAGTCCCATAGTGAAAACCTCTTTGAGGTGCTTGTGGATGAACAAAAAAAAATCAATGGAAAATATAGTTCCACCATGTGAAGATAAAACTCTCTTTGAGCCACCTATAGAAGTGGATCTTACTCTCCCTCCTAATCCTACATGGATGGAGGATGCATCAAAAATGTTAGTTGAAGAAATAATCAATGTCAACATTAGGTTAGAAGAGGATCCTAGAATGATAAAGTTAGGAGCTTCACTCTTAGCACAAGAACAAAAAACCTTCATAACACTATTATGAGAGTTTACAGAAATTTTTTATGGTCATATGTAGATATGGTAGGTTTGACCTAGCGTTGGTCATGCATAACCTTTTTGTGTACATGGATGCCAAACCTATCAAGTAGAAACTAAGGAGGATACACCAAAGGTTGTACTACTTGTCAAAGAAGAGTTGGAGAAACTCTTAGCAGTAGGTTTTATCAAACCTATTGACTATTTATATTAGATATCTAACATAGTCTTAGTCCAGAAGAATCCAATAGAATCATAATATGCACCAAATTAAAATAAATCAACAAAGCATGTCCCAAAGATGACTTCCCCTTACCTAACATTGACATGATTGTTGATTCAACTATTGGTTATGAGATGTTTTCCTTAATGGATGGATTTTTAGGTTATTACTAGATCAATATCACAAAGGAAGACCAATATAAGACAATTTTCATCACCCCTTGGGGGACATTTTGCTATCAGGTAATGCCCTTCAAAGTCAAGAATGTCAGGGCTACATATCAATGAGGAATGACCATCATCTTTCATGACACGATGAGTGAAATCAAAGAGGATTGTGTAGATGATATTATAGCAAAATCTAAGACCAACGAAGAATACCCAGAAGTGTTGAGGTGTATCTTTCAATGCCTCCGAGATTATAAGGTTCACTTGAATCCCAAGAAGTGTGTCTTCGGTGTACAATCAGGAACATTACTAGGTTTCATCATCTTGAAAAGAGGATAGAGGTAGATACCACCAAGGTTATAGCTATAATAGAGATGCCTCCACCAATGAATCTCAAACAACTATGAAGTCTACAAGGAAAGATTCAGGTAATCCACTGATTTATATCACAACTTGTGGATAAGTGTCATCCTTTTACACATCTTTTGAAGAAAGATGTTACCTTTAATTAGGGACCTCACTACCAAAAAGGCCTTTAAATTACTCAAAAATATTTTTCAAGTCCACTTATTCTCATGTTGCTTACCCTAGGTGAACCCCTACTATTGTATATTTCAGCCCCATAGTTTGCTAGTGGTGCATTACTTACCAAATATGATCTTAGCCATAAATAAAGGGTGGTTTATTACCTTAGCCACACCTTGATTTCCTATGAGTTGAACTATCCTTAGATTAAGAAGGCCTGCCTAGCTATGGTCTTTATGTTTCAGAAGCTCCACAAAATCTCCTTAATAATAAAACCAAAATGATACCCAAAGTTGACGCTCTCAAATACCTCCTATCTAAACCTGCCCTTACAAGATGGATGGATAATTGGATCATCCTCCTCAATGAGTTTGACATTAAATTCATTAACCAGAAATCCCTAAAATGATAGGTACTAGTAGACCAATTTGTTGAAGCTCCCCTACCAAGAATGGAACCCTTGTGTCTAGATCTACCAAATGCATTTATGACATATATTGAGAAATCTGTCATATGGAAAGTCCACTTTGATGGGTCATTCACCTTCATGGTTTAGGAGAAGGAGTGGTACTTATCACTCCCACTATAGAAGTCATTCCATAGGCATTTCATTTGGGATTCCCTTGTATGAATAATATTGCATAATATGAGGCACTCTTCACCGACTTGGAATTATCTATCATATGGAAGATCAGACATATATGAGTCATTGAAGACTCCAAATTGATCATTAAATAAGTTAATGATGAATAAAAATTTAAAGATGAGAATCTTATTCCATACAAGAGTTGGTTAAAACTCGAAGGAGTATTGTTATCCAAAATAAGCTCATGCTTATTTTTGGTTAACTACACCCATTTCCCTCCTTTAGTGTTTCAATCCAATTTTTTATATATTATAAGAAATTAAGGCTTCCTAAAAGCATCTTCATTAAGTGGGAAATTTCTTCCCCTTTCCAAAAATATAAAGAAGTCCTTCTAACTCCTCATATTTTGCAAGTTATGGGCCAATGGGCCTTGGAGTGACTTTTTGCCCAAATGGAAAAAGCAGACCATCGGGCCTGAAAATAATTTTTGCCAAAAGTGAATTGTAGGGATATGGGGAAAATTTTTCATTTTACATTTTTTGTGCCAAAAGTCACAAAATGAGTTTAGGCTCGAGGACCCTTTTTGTTATCTGGTTTTTGCCATTTTTGTACGAACCTAACTCGAAACATTTAAATAGACATATCTTTTGACCCAGTGCCCAAAACCCAACAAATTTGGCACCGCTGGAAATATCTTGATCTCCTCTATAACATAGAAGCATAAAATATCATTTTTAGTAGGTGTTGGTAGGTGAAAAATGGGAAAATGTCTTTCAAGCCATTAATATAGGATATCTAATTGTTTCAACAACCTAGATTTGATTTGATTCACTATTCTTCCTTCTCCAACATGCCAAAGTAGACATGGAGAGGTAGATTTGACATATTATAGGTAGATTTATAGGCATTAATGGTGGGTGGTTGAATTCTCAAAATAGGGTCCATTTTCCTCCTTTCTCTCTATTTTTTCATCATTCTAAACTTCTATATATTGTAACACTTCTCATTTGAGAAGTGGAGAGAGACATTTGGGCATAGGAAAATTTATCAAATTTTTTTCCCAACTCCATTTGATTAAAAACCTTCTCCTACGCCGGGTAAGTGGATTTGTGCCTCTGAGCAAAAATGTAATGGTCTGTGCACCCTTTAAGAGCAATAAAAATGTGTTTTGTGGTGTTTCTTCAACCCTTTGCATTATTTTGTTGTTTCTCATGCCTCTCCCTTTCAAATTTGTTCCATGTGCATGTATTTCACATTTATAGGTGCAAGGTGTTGTGTTTTATGGAGTTTTGATCATGGATTTGGATCTAGGTTTGTGTCACTTTTGTCTGACCTTCCCATATCCCTTTTTCTCTATTTCATCCTCCCTCAATAGAGTATCTCACCCCTTTCCTTCTCTGGTGTATCACCGATTTAGTGTAGGATTTCTTTCACTCTCTCTTTCTCTCTTTCCTCTTGGAGTAGTTAGATTAGGATTAGTTAGATTCTACCCGCACTAGAGTAGCTTGTGGCAGGTATATTAGGAAGTAAGAACTAGCTTTCTCTGGATGTCCATCTCAAGTTTTGCAAGTCCCACAGCTTGAGAGATGGTCCCATGTTGTGAAATCACACCGAATGCCCCACTCACAATAAGGCCATTCGGGGGTGCTGTGATTCTACACTAATAGTTTTGGCACCCGATGGGACATTGAGGTTATATTTTGCTCATCTTTCCAAGGTGACAAATTATCAATATCGAATATTAAACCACTGTGTGACCACACTAACATTTTTGGCACACCCGGTGGGACATGTTTAAAGCACCTTACCACTTCATTTCATCAATTTGATGTGTTCTTGGTGAGATTCAACCTTTAGAGGCACATGCAAAGCACATCTAGTGACTCCATCTTGTCAACAAACCAATCTCTAAAGTTGTAAACCTTTTTTCCATCCATTTTCATTCATTTTCTTCCACATCTTTCAATTTATTCCTTTCCATGAGGTTGTGCAATCATGACTTCATTTCCATCTTGGAATTCACACTTACAGCAGCAAATATGCATTCCACCTCTAATGTATTTCACAAACCTCTATATCAACATTATGATCAGATCTAGAGTGATCATGCTTACCCATATGAGTATTGTCAAAACTAGTTTAGATATGGAGCTTATCAAGAACAAGGGTATGCATACAATGACAACAATAAAATGGAGAATGTTGATCTACTGGAGAAGATTCAAAAATGGAGGCTAACATGGTTCAATCTAGGGCTATAATACAAATTAAGGCATTCAAAATTGGTTACAGGGCACCTTGTCCATGGGAAGGCCCTTTTCCAAGACATTTCAGCCCTCAGGAGAAGCTTGAATTCATGGTTGAAATGCTGCCCCAACTTACACAATGGGCTAAGGAGATTGAGGCTTATGAGTTGGATACAAGACAACCTTGTCAATGGGTAAGTCCACCACCTCATAGATTTTCTTTTCCTCTTTCTTAATCAATATCATTTCAACAGTGTTAAGAGTTAAGCCCCTCACTTGTTGTCCCAAGTTTTTATTTCCCTTCTTCATCTTCTAATCTTCCATCTCATCTTAATTATTCTACCCTTTTCCCTTCCAAGTAGTCTTTCCCTCTAAAGAAACAAGAAGTTCCACTTCCCTCTCCACTATAAACAACATCAAAAACTAGTTGAATCTCAGCCTACGACTCCTCTTGTTTTCCCAAACCCATGTTGGGAAGAAAATCAAGAATCTATTCAAGGAGAACAAGAAGAAGAGGAGCCCAACAAAAATAAATGACAGACAATCTTAAGAGTTGGTCTACCAAATTTGGGTTTAAAAAAATCCCCTTAATGGTTAAGCCAATGGATGGGTTAGGGGTTGAAGAAACAATGGTGGATGAGGCTGAGTTTACAGCAGAAGAAGAATAAGGAAAGATGAAGAAGATCAGCAATATGTTTGCTTTGAATGTAGTGTCCATAATGACACTTTGGCTGAAGGAAATGTTGATCTGATCAAAGCTGCACAATCATCCATCAAGGAAGAGGTATAATCAGCTCCAAATCTATTGAAAAGGATCAACTGGAAGAGATCAAATCAAATTTAAAGCCACTTGATGAGGAAAGCATTATTGAATACTTTTTGCTTTCATTTGAAGAGACTGATTTGATTGATGAATCCATAATGGAGGAGAACCATATAGTTTTAGAGGCTTCAAGTGTAGAGTAGGCCATAGAAGAACCTTTAATTCTTCCTCCCACTTCATCCCCTTCAA
Source organism: Taxus wallichiana var. yunnanensis (assembly GCA_018340775.1). Taxonomy (NCBI): domain Eukaryota; kingdom Viridiplantae; phylum Streptophyta; class Pinopsida; order Cupressales; family Taxaceae; genus Taxus; species Taxus wallichiana. Next base: position 686,487,805 of record CM031239.1, read on the forward strand.
ACCCTAATGTTGAAGAAGAGTTTGAGATTTCAAACTTCATGTTTGAAGATGAGGGGAACCATGGTGAGCAAGTTTCAAATCAAGAGGACACCATGGAGGAGGTTAAGCACATGTAGCAGGACAACAAGGAGGTAGATTATCTATCTAACTTGGAGGATTTATTTGATGGAGAAGAGCCCATGGAGATCACATCATTTTCTCCTCCATCATCCACCTTCCAAGTACATGAGCTTGTTGTCATGAAGGAGAGAATTCAAGGACAACAACCTACATTTCACAACAGCCCTCTAGAACCAAGGTTGGAAGACAAGAATCTTCCATGTTCTTCACAAGAGGAGGAAAAGAAAGAGCAAGAGGATGTCATCATCTCTTCCACACCATCCATCCAAGAAGATCTGCCAGAAGACTCCATTCTTGGAGTTAAATATCATAGTAGTGGGAAAATTCAAAGGATCAAACCTTGCCCAATCAAGTACTTGGCTTCATTGGAGCCAAGGGAGAATCCAAAACTAGTCATGCTTACTTTTGAGCATGAGGATGAGTTTCAAAGTACCAAGGATCAACTACAATACCTCTTCAATCCAAATGTAGAGAAATTAAAAGAGGTATTTTCCTATTTCCCATTGAAACCTTGATGATTTGGGTAGAGGACCATATTATAGTCATTTTTGCACTCATGAAAGCATCCATATTTAGTGTCAAATCATTTGCATGGCTTCCCCTTTTGAGAAAGGGAAGCCACTTCTCCCTGCCAGCTATAGGATTTGTTTGAGCTCTCTTTCTCTTTGGTTAAAATAGAGTAGGTAGGTTTTATTTCAGTAGAATAAGTGCTTGTGCACACTCTGCATATCCCACTTGGGGTGTGTATGATTTCCAATTTTATACATAGTGTGTTGTGGTGTTTTTTTGCTCTTGCACAATGCATTGAAAATGGCATTTGGAGAGATCAGCCCCAATTTCAGTGGTTTCAAGTGGCTCAAGGATCATATTTTCAATGTCAGATTAGATTTGTGTTTACCAGGAAGACTCCATGCCCAATGGATGCTTCAAGGCCACTGATCTTTTCATCTAGCAGGAAGATGTCCCCTATGAGTCACCAAATTGTTATCTAAAATAAGCTCATGCTTATTTTTGGTTAACTGCACCCATTTTCCCTCCTTTACTATTTCAATCCAATTTTATTTTAGATATTTTGAGAACTTCAAGATTCTTGAAAAGCATATTCATTAGGTGGGATATTTCTTCCCCTTTCCAAAAATATAAAGAAGTACTCATAACTCCTCATATTTTGCCTTTGAGTGAGTTTTGCCCAAATGGAAAAAGGACTGTCAGCCTTCGAGTGATTTTTTTGCCCAAATGGAAAATTTTAAAAGTAGGCACAAAATGAGTTTGCTGCACCCTTTCGAAATGATTTTTTACCAAAATTGAATTAGGGCTATGAGGAAAATTTTAAATTTTACATTTTTAGTGCATAAAAAGGCACAAAGTGAGTGAAAAATGGGAAAACTTCTTTCAAGCCATTCATGTTAATTGTTTCGCCATTTTTGATTTGATTCACTACTTCTCGAAACATTCAAATAGACAGATAGATTTGATAGATTATAGGTAGATTTGCGGGGCATTAATGGTGGGTGGTTTAAACTCAAAAAATTTGGCTACTTTCTCTCTAGAAATATCTCATACCTCCTCTATACCATGGAAGCATAAAAACCTTCTCCTACACCGGGTAAGTGAATTTGTGCCTTTGAGAAAAAATGTAATGGTTTGTGCACCCTTTAAGAGAAATAAAAATGTGTTTTGTGGTGTTTCTTCAACCCTTTGCATTATTTTGTTGTTTCTCATGCCTCTCCCTTTCAAATTTGTTCCCTATGCATGTATTTCACATTTGCAGGTGTAGGGTGTTGTGTTTCATGGAGTTTTGATCATGGATTTGGATCTAGGTTTGTGTCACTTTTGTCTGACCTTCCCATCTCCCTTTTCCTCTATTTCATCCTCCCTCAATAGAGTATCTCACCCCTTTCCTTCTCTAGTGTATCACCACTTTAGTGTAGGCTTTCTTTCACTCTCACTTTCTCTTTATCCCCTTAGAGTAGTTAGATTAGGATTAGTTAGATTATTCATGCACTGGAGTAGCTTGTGGTAGGTAGATTAGAAAGAAAGAACTGGATTTCTCCAGATGTCCATCTCAAGTTTCGTAAGTCCCACAACTTGAGAGATGGTCCTATTTTGTGCAATCACACCAAATGCCCCACTCACAATAAGGCCATTTAGGGGTGTTATGATTATGCACTAACAAGTACTTTTATAGATTATCTTTGAACAAAGGACAATATCACATAATCAATTAATAGATGCCATGGCTATAATTGAGTCTTTACTACACAGATTCTTTATAGATTTTATGACATAGATAAGGTGATGGGACAAGGAGGAATACCTATTGTGATGTTTAGTTTAAAGGTCATTGTGCATGTTTTGAATTCTTTGATCAACACCTAACTCGTGAGAGCTTCCTTTTGGCTAGGAGGAACTACCTGAAATAAAAATAAACAAAAAAAAGTTAAATAATATATTTCAGTGGGCTACCTAGCATATGCTAGATCAAGGAAATGTGGTACTTCCTTAGTGACAATCAACCCATTATTTAATACAGCTTAATGTAATAAATGACATAAATAAATGATGTCCTAATGTAGTTGATATGATTTGGGTATATCATCCAAATACAATAATAAAATCTAATATAATAGGCTAGGTCATTATCAAATCTAGATGTAGGGTAGGTAGCCAAGATGCTGAAACAGGTCAGGGTCAATTTCTGGGTAGCTTGGATTACTTAAATGTAGGTTGTTAGGTTTATTTTATTGGTAGGATTACCAAATACAAAGATCGACGTCGGTGAGGTGTGAGCAATGATGATTAAGAGGGAACTGATTATGGTTAAGTCAAGATGGTAGAAATTCAATAAAATGGGTTTTGGTGGTTTATTTGAGATTGAAAATAGATGGTAAGGGGAATAGCTAGGTTTGTGGAGGTGTTGGGAGTACTTATAAGTATTCAAGAATCAAGTATACATGATTGAATGATTTTGGGTGATGGAATGGTTGGGTTTATAGGAAGGTAATGAGGGTGAGATGAAAGATACAAATAGATATTGATAAATAGAGATGGAAAAACTTTGTAATCTTGACAAGTATGAAATGATGCCGATTAGAGATATAATTACTGGTGTTTACAGATTTAATGGCTAGATGATGATGATGGTTGATCTGTGGAATGGTGCTTAGTGCTATGAAAATGCTTCTTAGAATGCTACCGTGAATGCAAATACCTTTAGATTCATCTTGGTGCTGGTTATGGCTGTCTAGATGTGCAAAAGGGATTTGGTCCTTGCTTATATGCAGGTCTCCTTCATTCCAAAACTTGAGAATGTGGCTAACCTCTTAAACAAGGTTACCAAAATGAATATATGGTAACCAACGATGGTTTAGGTGACCGACGTTGGTTTCAGGTTGACCTACATCGGTTAAGGTGGGAAATAATAGGTTTACTAAAATTAGTAGATCTTAGCAATCTTTTGGGCCAACTCTATCTATTCTCGTGGATAAAAATGAAATGTTACGTTTTAATGAGTGGGAATGTGGTTAGAGGGAGAATATGCATGTTATTTTAGGGTTGCACTAAGTCTTAGTTCATTAAGGTAGGTAGGACTAAGTCTTAGTTAGTTATGGTGAGTGAATGTCGAGTCCTAGTAAAGGGGAAATATGCTAAACATATGTTTTGTGATGAGGTGTCTAGGTGAGGTGGAAATTAGTTTTGATTAAGGTAATTAAATAATGAATATTGTGATCATGGGTATTAATTTAATTATAAATAATTAAACTAATATTAATGTGGGGTAAAAGGGTCATGGTTAGGTGAATATGTTTAAGTTGGCTATTGAAAAGGGACTAAGGGGAGTGTGACCCAATTTTGGTATCTACATTTTTCCCTTTTTGTTGCATAGCTTGTATTGGTAAGTGACACTAAAAAAACAAGAAGTGATTCCCCCATGTGTGGGTGAAGGTGATCCCCCTCAAACTAGGCATTGATGATGTGTAATACGGAATCAATCGAGTGAGTGTTTTGATAATTGTGTAGTTGGTGAATATAGGTGGAAAAGGTTGTGAGTACAATGGGAAATGGGTGATGGTCGAGTTAGGTAATAGGTAATAGGCTAAGGTCAAAATCAGGTCATGGGTAATGAAATTAAATGTACACACACATATAGATTGCAATACAATACCAGGTTGAAGAGCTTACAAACTCTACATCGTCCAAGGTCGATAGGTTTATCCAAACAAGGGTGAAGTGATTTAGGTATCCAAGGTATAGGATATGGTCTAGAAAACATAACTTAGGTCATATTTAGGAATATTTAGGTATGTTTTGGTATAACAAAGGTTTGGTTGGGATAAACAACATGACAATAGGAAAGGTATGGTTGTTAGGCTAAAACAACATAGGTAACAACATTGCAAGCTATGGTGAGTACATAAGGTCAATGGTCACACCAAGTAGGTCAGGTTTAGGTAAATAGGTTATGGCACAAGTAAAGCCAAGGTATAAGTAAAATAACAAATCCCAAGATGCAATGAAGGAAATGTAGGGGTAGTTTACACTTGTAGGTATGGTTCCATAATTGTATGGGTGAGGAAATGGGTGGGAACTAATGGTTATAGGTTAAAGAGGGATTAGCAAGACCAAATAATTGTTGTGATGCTCGGTTAAAAACAACCCACCTGAGACCCATAAACAACCTAGATTTAGTTAGAAAATTAGGGAATAATTTTATTTTCATTAGGAGTTAACGAACAAAGTCTCAAAGATAAATAAATTCAACTGATAACTTTTCCCATTATAATAATTACTAATTTCACATTATAAAGCAACAAGTGTAATAAGTCCACACCTAGCTCAAATCTCCTAGGGATCAGTTTAATTACTAATTACACTGACATTAAGCTAAATATTTCTGATTAGAATTTTAGGGTTAAGGGACCAAAACAATTAAATACCCAAGGTATTTAATTCCACAAGATCAAGATAAGAGCAGGGTTAAATTACAGTGGGGAAAGGAATACATATTTAAAATCAACAGAGTAAGGTCTCACTTACCCACTCCCAGAACTTGATTGAGAGTGTCAACAACCAGGTTGCAAGGAAACAACTACCACTAACAGATTCCAGAACAATTTGAATCCACTAGAACAAAATTTTCCTTTATTTATATTAATCAGGGGTCACAAGGCCCAACTTTTAGGGTTAGAAGTTTCAGTTAGGTTCAGGGGGTAAATTAACTCCTTACCCACTCTCTAACAGGCTCAGAGTTTCAACTTGATTTTTCTCATACTTAACATATTCAAAATTTCCCTAAATCATTTCCATTGGATAGGAAATTTTCTCACCTTTTCGGTGATATAAAGAAGTCCTCCTAACTCCTTCAGAAACTCAAGATATGGGCAAGTGGACTTTAGAGGTCAAATTTTCCCCCAAGGGGCGGATGTGTGGGCCCAGGGAAGAAAAATTGCCCAAAGGGGTGGGTTGGTGGAGCATAGGGAGGTTTAGAAACTTTTTCCTTTGCGGGGAAAAAATGCAAGTTGTGCCCATGTGCCCATGGGTCCTCCAGGGGCACATGTCACTCCACGAGCCAAAGTGGGAAGGAAGAGAGGGAAGGGTGAGGCGGTATTTGAAAATTTTCCCCTACGTGGGGAGAAGTTCACCTTTTTCCCACGCCTCCGCTATTCCACTAGAAGACACGTGGCATTCAATGAACCAACATAGGGAAGAAGTTAGGGAGGAGTGGGGTGGTGGGAGTCTTGGAGGGAATTTGTCGATAGGGAGATAAGGGAAAAAGGCACGCGCGGGTCCGTGGGTCTACGTGTCTGCGAAGGAGAAAATCCCAAAGTGAGGGCGGGAGTGTGGGGCCATGGAAATTTTAAGAATTTTTTTCCAAAAGATAAAAAATTCAAAAAGTGATGAAGTTCTCCCTCCTCCATTGTCACCCCAAGGTGCCACATGGCACCCTCTGGTTGGTTGCGGGCGGCGGGGTAAAAGTCAAAATTTTCCCCAAATTTTTTTAAAAGGCCCAAGGGCATAAATGATGCGCACCTCCGCCGCTACCCCGTGAGGACACATGGCAGCCCCTCATTGGCTGTAGGCTGGAAGAGGAAAAAGATAAAATTTTCCCAAGAAAATTTTTAAAAATTTCTAAGGATTTTTATGGGAAATTTTCGGGCCATGGGCCCGCCAGGGAAAATTTTCCCAAATTTTCCCGCGAAGGCAAAAAAACTTCAAAGTGCCATAAATTTTGCTAGAAAAGCTTAGTTTTGGGAAAATGAGAACTTTCTGGAAATCTATCGATGCCCTATTTTGCATAAGAAACATAAATTTTATGTTTTGATGAAGTTAAGGGGTAAATTTTGCAAAAAGGATCTACAGGATTTTAAAAAGCCAACTGGTAATTTCCAACTTTCAAATTTGATTAAATTGGATCTCCTCCTTCACTCAACATGCCAAACAGACATGGAGGATTGCTCTAGGGAGGGTTTAAAGTGTTTAGGGAAGGTAAATTTACTTGTTTGAGTTTCAATATGCATTTTTCCATCACATGACAGAAAACAGTTGTGGGAGAGATTTGGCTCATTTTAACAATGTTTAAAATTGTTTTCTTAAGTGTTCTTTGTCAATTGAGTTCCTTGATAGCTTAGACATGTTAAATTATACCAATTCCAAGTTGATTATTAAGTGCAGGTCTAAACTGTACATTTTAATTAAATTTACTTGCCAACTTTAAAGTTTATAACAGAGATCTATTTCTTTTAAATATGTATATCAAATTTTATCCTTCAAATGTGACATTTCATTTCTAAACTAATCTAATACATTCAGTTGTTTATAAACCACCATTCTGAATCCAAAGCAAATACTAAATTTCAATCATACACATTCCCAAAATACAAAAAAATACAACATTGTTTCACGTACATTTTCTCTTTCCAAACAGAGATCTAACTATCTCTTTTGTCATACAATGAAACATTGAATTCAATCCTACAATGCATATGAAAAAAGGTCTTTCAACTCTTTATTAACTTCAATTATAAATCTTTACATTTTTCCATGTTGAATGCAATAACAAAATTTGTTTCTTTCCAATAACAGAACAAGATATAAATGTCTTTCACAATTCAAATATATAACTTCATAATCAAATTACATACATATTTCCTCACAAAATACATATTACAATTTCATCCACAACAAGTGGGAAAGGATTACAAATGAAGTATATCTCTCAAGGGGCTGGCAAAACTACATTTTCCTTGCTCTAGAATAGCAACATGCAAATTTCCTTTTTCTTCTAGTTTGATCACAACAAAAGTGGGGGAAAGGCAATGCTCTCCACCCAAACAAGACATCCAATGAAAGGAGAAGCCTTCCTTCATCATTGGCCCCCGAGCCCCAACAAAAATACAATAAGATATGCAATATGACCCATGGCAATAACTGGCTTCCACAACACAACATTCTTTCAAACATGCACATTTCAATGTAAAACATATTTCAACACAAAACAATAGTTTACAAATGCAATTGAAAACATTCCAATCAAAACTCATAGGCTTGATCATGCAAGCCAAAGGAGAAAGGTGTATGGGGAAGCTACATTATGCCTCCCAATTGGGAATTTGGAATTGGGCATCCACCAACAACAAAAACTCCAAAATAATTCATCACACACATATCCTTATGCCCCCACCCCCACAAATCCCCCATAGATTTCCTTATGCTACCCACAAGTAAGAAATGCAAGCTATTTCTTTTCCATGGTGGATCCCAAACCCAAACTCCCTCCACAAATTTTGATGCCAATGGCATCTCCTTATGCCCCCACATGGATTCCCCATAGCCTTATCCTACACCATCCCTATGGAAATCTACCCAACCAGCTAAATAAATAAATAAAACATCCTCCATTCACACAACACAACAAGAAAATAACAACAATAAAAGAAGGAATAAACTCCTACCTTTCCATGGTAGCTTTTGTTTCTAAACAACAAGGTTTAAATGCCAAAAACACAGTCCAAAACAACAATCTCCCAAGTATGTAAAGCTTTTTCCAAACTTCCTCCAAAATAAGAGCTCCAACAAAAGAAAATGATCCCCCAAAGAAGTTGCAAAATGATTCAACAACCCAAAACAAGCAAGGAGTTAGAATTATATAGAAGAGGGAAGAAGAGAGGATGATGTGGATCCATGTAGGATGCCACATCACACATCCTCAAATTCAAACACAAAAGAAAAAATCCATTCTCCCAAGCACAATAAAGAGGTGGGTGAAAATATGACAAGTTACTTGCACACTCCAAAAAGCCCACACCTCAAGGGACAACAAAAATAAATAAAATGTAAGAGAGTGCAATCAAAACAAAGACAACATGATTAACAAAATTCATATAAAAGTCACAAATCACTTCTCCAACCATAAGTATGGTTGGTAAATTAAATTTAGAGGCATGGGACAAGTTTTACTTGTCCCACAAGCCTCAAAAACATACCCCCAAGGACAATTTCGAATTTTCATGGAGGTGGAGTATTTCATACTCCAAAATTGACTTACACAAACTCTTACACAACTTACACATCCCTTACATATTTAATACAAACAACCAACAACTTCCATTATTACTTTCCCATATCCCAATTTGATTTATTTAAATCTTAACCATATGATTTCTCACATTAATCTACCACAACATAATTAAATAAAGAAAGGAACACATCACTAATAAAATACATACAACAATAAATAAAATCTAACCACATTAATAAAATACACAAAACCCATGGTCACATATAAAGGTGATCCCCCATGGGAATCCCTAACAACAACAAACACAACACAATAAACAAGTTGCCATGGTGACCTTGTCAAATTCACCTAGGATTCCATTGTGGTTGGTCTCCAATCCCCGATGTTTGTTGTGATATTTTAACCTACAAAACACAAATACCTCCTTCAGCCTCATGGCCATATCAGAACATCCAAAATGAATATATATACTATAATCACAAAATCATCTATACATATGAATCACAACAATCATCAAGGCAATCAACAAAATCATTTACAATTTATATCCACAACTATGTCATCATCAAATAATTTCCATTTTCTAGGTCTACTCAAAATATCAAATATCACATGTCCGAACAACATCTACAATATAACCATGTCCGACAACATGTCAACATCTATATAAAATGTCTCCAACAATCATCATGCATCATATATGAATCAGATTCAACAATAATCTAGGATCTGACATCTAACACCATACTAAATCCAAACTATAAGAATGTCCATCATATAGTCTACAGTATCATGATCAGAATAAAAGTGTCGAAGGGAAGTGGGCACTACATCCTCCCTCCCTTAGACTCTACTTCCTCCTGGAAGTCACAAGAACCGATGTGGAAACAATGCAATAGAGAAAGGATCATGCCCTTTTTGGAATTGTTTTGCTTCAACAAGTGTGGGTCTACAGAACTCAAGTCTGGTCCAATGTAATTTAAGCAGAAGAAGGGAGATTATAAGGGATGAGTTCCAAACTTTCGCATGCAAGGCTATGAACATTTAAATCTAAGGAGTAACTTTACGCTATCAAACCAGATACAACACATAACAATATAACATAAAGAGTTCCAAAAGATTATTAAGAGTAACCACCAAGTAAAGAATTATAGGAAGAATTCCATGAGTTTGAGAATGACCACAAAGTTTCCCATTGATACACATATCACATTAATAAAAGTTAAGGTTTCTACATGTTTAAGCCATGATTTCAAGGTTTGTTGTCTAGACAAGGCTAGCAAACTCAACTATGACCAAATTGCATGAGGAACAAGTCTACTCAAGGTCCCACAATTTAAGGTCACACACGATGAGGTTAATCCACAAGGAAGGACACCCAAACAACAAAACATTTACAATTGAGGAACTATTCAAGGAAAGCACTTCTATAATCTCGAGAGGGTACAATCAAATTTTCATGGTAATACTAAGCAAATTCATGACCACAAGGTTTCCTATAGTCTGATTTTTACACTTTTGTTTTAAGAATCAAACACTCCAAACAACCAATCTAAATAAGTCAACCGTTTAGCAAAAGAAATATATATATATATATATATATATATATATATATATATATATCTCCCCTAGCAACTAACATATCAATACAAGCACCATACATTATATCACAATGAGATTTATTTATTTTATTTCCTACCCAAGCTCGGAATAACCATAAAGAGAGCACAAGAAACACCAAGGACCACTCAAGGTCGCTAGGGAGAAGAACAAGTAACAAGGGGTCCAATCATAATCCAAGGGTAAATAACATCATCTTGCACTTTCCATCCTAATGGGAAAAAGGGCTACAACAACAAGGTGACCCAAGAAAATATGAAGAAAAGAATACTTCCCAAAGTTATTTTATATCCTTAACATATGTTGCCTTAAAATTACAATACTTAGGTCTCCAAGGACAAGATAACACACAAGGAGGTTGCTTCTCAAACAATAGATAAGTCTCAATTCGAAAGGACCACAACTCACATCCGTTGAGCTACGAGACGATAAGGGTGTGATGACCCAAAACTCCCATAAGAAAGGCACATACATCTATGGAAAATAAGTAATAAGCAACTAGAACACATTACTTTCCACCGGGGTTTCACAATTTCAGGTAGATGACAGAACTACAGGTTCAACTATACATTGCACTCAATACACATAAATCTTACTTATTTTATAAATCATCTTATTAAGTCAAAATTTATAGCTTTTCTTGTTAAGAGCATTCCTTTCATGTTTCCTTAGTTACCATCTTCCTTCTATTATGACATCACTAGTTTACGTTATAAAGAGCAACACTAAGGTGGGTGTGATGTCTCACCATTTTGTATAGGAAGAGAGCATTTAGTTTTACTCATAAGGAAGGTGGATGGACAAGGTTTCCTTTCTATTCTTCTACATGGTTTTTATTTCTTCTATTAATCTACCAAGGGTACAACAAGGATCACTTCCTTTTCTATGCTCCAATTTATTTGTTTAAGCTTCAAGGTCAAATCTCCTTAATTATAGTTTTATGGCATTCTGGTTGAGTCACCTTATCAATCAAATTTTAATGAGAAGGAAGGTTCAAACATATCACATAATTACTTTTATGGGAAGGAGATATAAATCAACACACCACATTTTTAATTCTAAAGGAACAAGAGACATTCAACATAGAAAACACATTATTAATTTTTGTAAGAACTAGGAAACAATGAACCAACATGAATCACACCAAGATTTTAAAGATTCACCAAATAATTTCAAGCATCATTAAACATTCTTAGTGGGTCTCCACAAGTCTCACAAGAAATTTTCAAGGAAGGCTCATTAAAGAGGTATAATCTTACTTTTACGAATCTATTAAGGTTTAACAATTTTTGTTGTTTAGGATGGTAACATTTTACTCCCTTAATAACCAAAGAAGGTTTTCCAATCAATTCTCATGTCCCCACAAGATACCACCAGCCAAGCAACTAGATGACAATGCAACTTTACTCCAAGGACACCACATCCTCACTAGAAAGCATCAAATGCAATGGGGCAACCTAATAATTTACCAAATCATGGACTTTACAGCCAAGAGTTATAGTTTTTAAAAGAGGAAGTACAATATAAGCACCATCGAGATTAACTATTAAGATCTACCAAACTAACATCTAAGAGAAAGATCCAAAAGACCCAAAGCATCCATAAGTGTTTCCAAGTAACCCAAAGATTAATAGGTCATATAATGTTATTCATAGTAAAGGAAATTTGAGGTACGGGTAGACTTATTTATAATTCAAGAGAGTAAAAAAAGTACACTTAAATAACACACTACTTGAAAGGGATTAAATCTATCCATAATTACCAAGATGCATACATTCCATGAGTCAAAACTTTCTATGGTGCAACCAGGAACCCATGATACAATTTAACATGCCATTGATGAAACAACACTTTTCCACCAACATTTACAATCAACCAAAAAGGAAATCCAATCCTAACAAAATCTAAAATCCCATAATTAAACACTTCTACTCGACGATGAGGGTCAAGCTCTTACCAGATTGTAAGAGAACCACCACTACCACTGTCAGACTGCCATCTAGACCGCTCTACACAACAAACTTCCTTTCTAGCAAGGTCAAGCAATGAAAGGGTCACTCTAAGATCTTAGACACACTCAAGGTTCTGTGCATTCATAGCCAAGGCATAACTTAATGCACCTAAGAAGACATTCTAGGCACCTAGGGTGTACCCCCATATGAAAAAATATTACGAGACAACAACGTAGAACCAGCTCGACAACAAGCAAGTGAGAATCACATAACATTTGGCTAAGTAGCCAACAACATAATGAGCTCCGAGTCACTAATCAAAATAAAGTCCAAGAAATATCGACAACCAAGAAAAGTGGCTAAGTAGCCGCATTGCAAAGTTTGAAAATTATTGCAAAAATCATAAATAAATAAAATATCCTAGAGCTTCTCAATCCAATCATAAAATAAGATGCTAGTCCTTGATAAAATAATCACAAGATTACAAATGTAAAACAAAAAGTTAACACCACATTCACTTCACAGCCTTTCATGGCCGCCAATAGGGGTACTCTACCTTGAGGTTAGTTCCAAGAACACATACATAGGATTGGGTCCTAAACGACACCTAGACTTAGTGTCCACCCTCTCCTATGGGTAACAAAATGGAAGACTAACAACCAGACCCTCTTTCCTAACCACTCAAGGAAGGAAGCTCTAAACAACTTCTAATTAACTCTTCCCGACCCAAAACACAACCACTATTGTCCAACCACAAGAATCACATCATACAACTTATCATTCCAACAACATCAATAAAGAAGGGTCTCAACAAAGGGCTTAATGCATCATATAATTAAATCAAGTTTTAGGACTTGTAAAACAACACATTTTCAAAGGGGAACCAAGTTTCCATTATACTAGAAGTTCACAAAATCAATTTAATCTGACATTCTTAGTTACTCTAGGTTTAGACAAAATGTCACTAAGCAAGCACAATAACTCAACAACTTGTTATTTTATTATGATTTTAATTCTGGTAGTTCAAATATATAGAGTAATGTAATATTTCTCCATACTTATTTCTTCTTCAATTTTCAAACAAGTTTGTTTTTTTTTCTTAGATTCAAAAGTGTGCTAGGTTTACAGTTCATGTCTCAAGTTTTTCTAGTGTGCCCAATGGCCCAAGCTTTTGAACCACTGCTCTGATACCAAGTGTGATGCCCGGTTAAAAACAACCCACTTGAGACCCATGAACAACCTAGGTTTAGTTAGAAAATTATGGAATAATTTTTTTTTATTAGGAGTTAATGACCAAAGTCTCAAAGACAAATAAATTCAACTGATAACTTTTCCCATTATAATAATTACTAATTTCACATTATAAAGCAACAAGTGTAATAAGTCCACACCTAGCTCAAATCTCCCTAGGGATCAGTTTAATTACTGATTACATTGACATTAAGCTAAATATTTCCTAATTAGAATTTTAGGGTTAAGGGACCAAAAAATTAAATACCCAAGGTATTTAATTCCACAAGATCAAGATAAGAGTAGGGTTAAATTATAGTGGGGAAAGGAATACATATTTAAAATCAACAGAGTAAGGTCTCACTTACCCACTCCCAGAACTTGATTGAGAGTGTCAACAACCAGGTTACAAGGCAACAGCTACCACTAATAGATTCTAGAATAATTTGAATCCACTAGAAAAAATTTCCTTTATTTATATTAATCAGGGGTTACAAGGCCCAAACTTTTAGGGTTAGAAGTTTCAGTTAGGTTCAGGGGGTAAATTAACTCCTTACCCACTCTCTAATAGGCTCAGAGTTTCAACTTGATTTTTCTCATACTTAACATATTCAAAATTTCCATAAATCATTTCCATTGGATAGGAAATTTTCTCACCTTTCAGTGATATAAAGAAGTCCTCCTAACTCCTTCATAAACTCAAGATATGGGCAAGCGGACTTTAGAGGTCAAAATTTTCCCCAAGGGGCGGATGTGCGGGCCTAGGGAAGAAAAATTGCCAAAGGGGCGGGTTGGCGGAGCGCGGGGAGGTTTAGAAATTTTTTTCCTTTATGGGGAAAAAAATTCATCAAGTTGTTCCCACATGCCCGTGGGTCCTCCAGGGCACGTGTCGCTCCACGAGCCAAAGCGGGAAGGAAGAGAGGGAAGGGCGGGGCGGTATTTGAAATTTTCCCCTGCATGGGGCAAAGTTCACCTTTTTTGCCCCGCCTCATTCTACGCCACTAGAAGACATGTGGCATTCAATGAACCAACATGGGGGAAGAAGTTAGGGAGGAGCGGGGTGGTGGGAGTCTTGGAGGGAATTTTCCGAAGGGGAGATAAGGGAAAAAGGCACGCGTGGGTCCGCACATCCACAGAGGAGAAAATCCCAAAGCGAGGGTGGGAGTGTGGGGCCACGGAAATTTTTAAAAACTTTTTTCCAAAAGAAAAAACTTCAAAAAGTGACGAAGTTCTCCATCATCCTTTATCACCCCAAGGTGCCACATGGCACCCTCTGGTTGGTTGCGGGCCGGTGGGGTAAAAGTCAAATTTTTTCCCCAAAATTTTTTAAAAGGCCCAAGGGCATAAATGATGCTGCACCTCGCCCATTGCCCTATGAGGACACATGGCAGCCCCTAATTGGCTATGGGATGATGAGGAAAAGATAAAATTTTCCCAAGAAAATTTTAAAAATTTTTCTAAGGATTTTCCGAAGGGAAATTTTCGGGCAATTTGGTCAAAGGAAAATTTTCCCAAATTTTCCACGAAGGAATTGAAGTAAAAACTTCAAGTGCCATAAATTTTGATAGAAAGCTCATTTTGGGAAAAGAGGATTTTTATGGAAAGCTCTTGATGCCCTCTTTGCACATAAAAACATAAATTTTATGTTTTTATTAAGTTTAGGGGGAAATTTTTCAAAAAGGATCTGCAAGGATTTTAAAAAGCCAACTGGTAATTTCCAACTTTCAAATTTGATTAAATTGGATCTCCTCCTTCACTCAACATGCCAAAAAGACATGGAGGATTTCTCTAGGGAGGGTTTAAAGTGTTTAGGGAAGGTAAATTTACTTGTTTGAGTTTCAATATGCATTTTTCCATCACATGACAGAAAATGGCTGTGGGAGAGATTTGGCTTGTTTTAATAATGTTTAAAATTGTTTTCTTAAGTGTTCTTTGTCAATTTGAGTTCCTTGATAGCTTAACATGTTAAATTATACCAATTCCAAGTTGATTATTAAGTGCAGGTCTAGACTGTACATTTTAATTAAATTTACTTGCTAGCTTTAAAGTTTATAACAGAGATCTATTTCTTTTAAATCTGTATATCAAATTTTATCCTTCAAATGTGACATTTCATTTCTAAACTAATCTAATACATTTAGTTGTTTATAAACCACCATTTATGAATCCAAAGCAAATACTAATTTCAATCATACACATTCCCAAAATAAAAAAAAATACAACATTGTTTCATGTACATTTTCTCTTTCCAAACAGAGATCTAACTATCTCTTTTTCAAATCATACAATGAAACATTGAATTCAATCCTACAATGCATATGAAAAAGATCTTTCAATTCTTTATTAACTTCAATTATAAATCTTTACATTTTTCCATATTGAATGCAATAAAAACAGGATATAAATGTCTTTCACAATTCAAATATATAACTTCATAACACTTTCAAAATAATTACATACATCTTTCCTCACAAAATACATATTACAATTTCATCCACAATAAGTGGGAAAGGATTACAAATGAAGTATATATGTCAAGGGGCTGGCAAAACTGCATTTTCCTTGCTCCAAAACAACAACATGCAAATTTCCTTTTTCTTCCAGTTTGATCACAACAAAAGTGGGGAAAGGCAATGCTCTCCACCCAACCAAGACATCAATGAAAGGAGAAGCCTTCCTTCATCATTGGCCCCCGAGCCCCAACCAAAATATAATAAGAGGTGTAATTCAACCCATGGAAACAACTGGATTCCACAACACACATCATTCTTTCAAACATGCACATTTCAATATAAAACATATTTCAACACAAAACAATAGTTTACAACTACAATTGAAAACATTCAAATCAAAACTCAGGCTTGATCATGCAAGCCAAAGGAGAAAGGTCTATGGGGGAAGCTACTTATGCCTCCCAATTGGGAATTGGGCATCCACTAGTAACAAACCACCAAAATAATTCATCACACACATATCCTTATGCCCCCACAAATCCCTCCTTATGCCCCCACAGATTTCCTTATGCCCCCACAAGTAAGAAATGCAAGCTATTTCTTTTCCATGGTGGATCCCAAACCCAAACTCCCTCCACAAAATTTTGATGCCAATGGCATTCCTTATGCCCCCACATGGATTCCCCATAGCCTTCTCCTACACCATCCCTATGGCAGTCTACCCAACCAGCCAACAAATATAATAAAACATTCTCCATTCACACAACACAACAAGAAAATAACAACAATAAAAGAAGGAATAAATGCCTACCTTTCCATGGTAGCTTTTGTTTCCAAACAACAAGGTTCAAATGCCAAAAACACAGTCCAAAACAACAATCTCCCAAGTATGCAAAGATTTCTCCAAAATCCTCCAAAACAAGAGCTCCAACACAAGAAAATGCCCCCAAAGAAGTTGCAAAATGATTCAACAACCCAAAACAAGCAAGGAGTTTGAATTATATAGAAGAGGGAAGAAGAGAGGATGATGTGGATCCATGTAGGATGCCACATCACACATCCTCAAATTCAAACACAAAAGAAAAAATCCATTCTCCCAAGCACAATAAAGAGGTGGGTGAAAATATGACAAGTTACTTGCACACTCCAAAAATCCCACACCTCAAGGGACAACAAAAATAAATAAAATGTAAGAGAGTGCAATCAAAACAAGGCAACATGATTAACAAAATTCATTATAAAAGTCACAAATCACTTCTCCAACCATAAGTATGGTTGGTAAATTAAATTTAGAGGCATGGGACAAGTTTTACTTGTCCCACAAGCCTCCAAAATCAGCCCCCAAGGACAATTTCAAATTTTTCATGGAGGTGGAGTATTTCATACTCCAAAATTGACTTACACAAACTCTTACACAACTTACACATCCTTACATATTTAATAAAAACAACCAACAACTTCCATTATTACATTCCCATATCCCAATTTGACTTATTTAAATCTTAACCATATGATTTCTCACATAATCCACCACAACATAATTAAATAAAGAAAGGAACACATCACTAATAAAATACATACAACAATAAATAAAATCTAACCACATTAATAAAAGACACAAAACCCATGGTCACATATAAAGGTGATCCCCCCATGGGAATCCCTAAACAACAAAACACAAACATAATAAACAAGTTGCCATGGTGACCTTGTTCGAATTCACCTATGATTCCATTGTGGTTGGTCTCAATCCCCCGATGTTTGTTGTGATATTTTAACCTTCAAAACATAATTACCTCCTTCGGCCTTGTGGCCATATCAAAACATCGAAAATGAATATATATACTATAATCACAAAATCATCTATACATATGAATCACAACAATCATCAAGGAAATCAACAAAATCATTTACAATTTATATCACAACTATGTCATCATCAAATAATTTCCATTTCCTAGGTCTACTCAAAATATCAAATATCACATGTTTGAACAACATCCACAATATAACCATGTCCTAAACAACATGTCAACATCTATATAAAATGTCTCCAACAATCATCATGCATCATATATGAATAGATTCAACAATAATCTAGGATCGACATCTAACACCATACTAAATCCAAACTATAAGAATGTCCATCATATAGTCCTACAATATCATGATCGAATGAAAAGTGTCAAGGGAAGTGGGCACTATAGTTGTATGGGTGACTCATGCCGGTTATAGGGTGACCACCATAAATTCACTAGGGAAAAATAATATGGTGGTGTTAGTAAAATTTTAATTGGGTTGGGTTTATAAAATTAAAATTTATATTTTACGGAATCATTATTGTGTTGTGACTTATGAGAAAATGACAAATTTGTTTAACATTTTGTACTTTTTCTCGAGAGATAAGGATAGGGAATATTACTCGGTTTAGGTGGAGAGTACAAGTTGGTGAGAGGACCTAGGGAGAAATTCCACAAGCTAGGGGGATGAATTTGATTGGTTGGAGTAGAGGAGTGGATTTGGTGATTTGGGCATGGCTAAATGAGGTGGGTTATTGAAGCAATAGGGTTTGGGTGGTGTTTTCTCTCAAAAACTACTCTATGTTTTCATAGCCAAATTCAATTTTTTTATCTCATTCCTTCGTTGGTGTTTAAGCCAAGTTAGAGATTCAAGAAATTAGCAAAAGTCGTGCCCTAGAGTTGTTTAAACCTCTGTTTTGCTTGTTTTTAGAAATATACTATTTCTTAGTCTGTGCACATAATATCCTCTTTGCAACCTCCATTTTTGATCAAAATTGTTCACTTGTTCTATGGCCTAGGTCATAAAATCATTTTTCCTCCATGCCTCTGGTTCATGAAGGAAATTTAAAATTGGACTCAAAATGATGAAGTTTTCTTCCTCTGTGTATTTTCCATAGTCGGGATGATGGGCATCTTTTCCCCGTCAAATTTTGACCCCAATGAATGTAGGTACGTGGTCAGATCCTATTGGATGGGGAAGAATGGAATTTTGGTGAACTTAACACTTTTGGAAAAAATGGTAAATTTGCTCCACGGCCCTGGAAAGTTTGAATTTACCGATTTTGGTTCATTGGGGAAAAAGTGGAAGTTTTTATCCAGGCTGCCCAAGTTCAATTGGGACACTTGGGACCCGAAAAGCTCAATCGGCCAAAAAATTCAAAAGCGTGAGGGCGGGCCAATGGAGAACTTCAAATTTTTTTAGCCTTTTTGCTAAAAAAGGTTAAAAAGGATAAAGGTTCACCGCTTCTCGAATCCGTAACCAATCAGAGGATACCACGCGTCGAAAGCCAAATCGGAGTAGTGGGCTGGCAGAGAAAATTGAGTTTTTGAGTCTTTTTCTTAAAAAGGTTAAAATGTTTAGAAAAGTGCCATAACCCCATTTTCAATAAGAGGATGCCATGTGTTAAGAGTTCAATGGAGAAGTGGGCGGTGGAGGAAATTGAGTTTTTGAGTCTTTTCCAAAAAGGTTAAAATGTTTAGAAAAGGGCCATGACCCCATTTCTAATCAGAGGATGCCATGTGTTAAAATTTCAATTAGAGGAGTGGGTTGGTGGAGGAATTTGTGTTTTTGAGCCTTTTTCCAAAAAAGGTGAAAGTTAAGAAATGACCCATAGCCCCGATCAACCATAAAGGTAAAAGTCAAAGTTGAAGCCCGTGAAAAAACTCCAAAGTCTAGGCCCTTACCATTGAAAAGTCAAAGTGGGAGAGTAGGATGGTGGAGGAAATTGAGTTTTTGAGCCTTTTTCAAAAAAGGTTAAAATATTGAAAAAAGGGCCATAATCCTATCTCCAATAAGAACATGCCACATGTCTAAGTTTAAAAGTCAAAGTGGGGTTATGGGCCAATTTGTTCCAAATTGCCAAATCTCACGAAAAGTCACAAAATGTGAAAGGCTTCCCATGTAACCGGTCCAATCCCTTCCTACCACGTGGATGGCCAAATTTCAGAGTTAGAGGAGTAAATCAAATGGTCTTTATTTAAACTAGAAAATCAAATGTAACAGTTGCTTTGCAAGATTTGGTTTTTAACCCACCATGAGCGTTTTCTTCACAAAAGAGGAATTT
This sequence comes from Taxus wallichiana var. yunnanensis, assembly GCA_018340775.1. Classification (NCBI taxonomy): domain Eukaryota; kingdom Viridiplantae; phylum Streptophyta; class Pinopsida; order Cupressales; family Taxaceae; genus Taxus; species Taxus wallichiana. The sequence goes on from CM031239.1 coordinate 686,507,782, forward strand.
GAAAAGGCGTTGAGGATTTTTGAAGTTGTAACGGTTTCTTGCAAAGAATATAATGGCTTCTCGATGTCATTCCAAGGGCTAGCGATTGATTTCAAAAAGAACAAAGTGCTCTGTACCTAGAAAAGACAAAAACACCATACTTCTTCTATTTTCTCTTCTCCTTAGATTTTCCTCTATTCTCAAAGTTTTGTACAAATTATGATTTAGCTTCAATAATAAAAGAAGGAATTTTGCCTTTTTGATTGAGGGATTGATTGGTACCTTGCGACCAATGAATCTCATTCGCTCTTGTAGCTTCTCCCACAGATTTATTTTTCTTCTAATTATAAATGCATGTAAATGAAATTTCTAATTAATGTGTGTGGGAATCTGATATTCTACTCACAACATTAGTTTTCTCCTACCTCCATTTCTACTCCCCTTCCCCTTTCTAAGACAAATTTTATTCTCTAGCGAGACATTGCTAGCTTTTCCACTGGGTTAGTGGAGTGCCCCTATTGGATCTCTGGTTGAAAGGCCACCATTTAAATCCACCTTTTGCATGCACCTATAGAAGATGCAACTTTTCAAGTAGAGGGACTTAGATTCCCATAGCATTGGCTTGAAACCCACCAATTTGTTCACAAGAGGTAATTTTCTCACTAATAGGTTTTGACACCCATCATGGGGTAGATTTTTTATGTCATCTCGCACCTAAAGACTCAACTTCGTGGTCATAAAATACAAAAAAATTCTAGAAGAGAATTTTCCCAAGATTGAATAATCACACAAACTACATGGATGTAAATCATGGCTATTATGAGAAATCCTCCTTTGAGAGACCTGATTTACTCTTTCACATCCAAGAAGACATTTGCTTCGATCGAGAGAAGATATTTGGCATAATAGACAAAGTGTCAATCAATATTTCATTGATATAAGGATTACGGACCTAAAAGAGGAACATGTTATCAAATTGGAAAGGCAGAGACAAATTCAAGTACCCCAAAGAAGAAGATAAACTTTCAAACTGGCTGATAGAAGATACACCCAAAAACTGAGGTAAGGAGGACAAATTGATCACACATTTGAAGAGCTTGAAAGAGAGGCAAGAGATGAAGAGGAGATAAGGGCTCAACTTGAAGAAATAGAAAGACTCAAATTGAAAGTGAAGAAAGAAAGAGCAGCAAAAGCAATCTTTAACAAGAACTAGAGGCTAGAAAAAGGAATAGAATGGGTGATCATGAGCATGAAGTACGTAGGCCTAATGTACCATGGGGAAGAAATAATGGTCCACTTTCTCTTCCACAACCACTTCATGAGCTCCCTAGAGGCTCAGAAACGAACTTCCAAAATTCAGAGAGGATGGTTCTCAACTCTCCCGAAGAACATGTAGCAGCATTCATCACTTCTTGTGGAGTGTTGGGAGTTGAAAATGAAGATGTTTCAATTAGGCTCTTTGTGGAGTCACTCCAAGAAAAATTTTTGAATGGTTCTACATGTTGCCCCCAAGATTCTATCACATGCTGGTAAGATATAAGAAGTGCATTTGAACATAGGTTCAAGAACACAGAAGATTGTTAGGATCTGCTGGTCTAATTGGTTTAGATGAAGAAGGAGACCTCTCGAATCAATGAGAGATTTTGTAGAAAGGTATGATAGGTTGACAAGAAGGATCCCAGAAGATGTGGTACCCTTTGAAAATAACTTGAAAAGGTTCTTCATCAGTTCTTTGCCATCAGAAGTTGGTTTCTTCCTTAGAAGAGCCCAACCAAGAACATTGAGGGAAGCTAAAGAATTTGTAATTGAGATTGATGATGATCTAATTCTTTCTAGAAAAGTGAAAGGACCAAATGGGAAGCAAAAAGGTCAGAGTTCAAATTCAGTCACCACTAATCCAATGTTCCAAAAAATGGAAAATGACCTAGTTGCTTTGAAGAAATAATTATCACAAATCACAATGAGGAATGCTCCAAGGAGACCAAATCCTCCTGATAGACCAAGAATTTCTCCACCTCCTCATAGGATTGCTCTTAAAGCACCACCAGTCAATGCCATCTGTGAAACTAGGGAATCAAAAGAAGAAAGCATGGATGAATATGAAAACTATCTTGAAATTGAAGAGGTTGGCATGCACAATGGCCTGATTGAATATGTTGATGATGAGGAGGAAGGTGATGAAGAAGCTCCAAGTTTTTCATGTGTTGTTTTCACTTGTGCACAATCCAAGAATGGTGTTTCAGCCTCAGCAGTTGCAACTGAGAATAGGAAGAACAAAGAAGATAGCTCTTCAAAGCCTCCACTAAAAAAGATCATCAGCAAGGGATCACCATTACCACCTTTCATGGAATCAGCTAGAGAGAAATAAGATTCACCAATTATCAAAGATCACATTGTTGTGCCAAGTAAGTTATCTGATTCCTCTCGCAACTCAAAAGATGTTAAGAGAAATTCTCTTCTAAATGTTGGTTTTGCAAGAAAATCTAAATTTCAATCAAAGGTGACACCCCTATCTCCTTCCAAGTCAATTTCTACATTTGAAAAGGAGAGCCCAACACCAAAAGTAATGATGCATCTATCATTTAAGTCCTCATCCACTACTAGAATCTCTTCCTCATATACCATAACTTCATTTGAATTTGTAGAGCATGCTAGCAAAACCAAAGTCTAGCTCTCTAAAATTGAATACCTACAAACACATCCTACCCAATTTGACAGATTCATCAAGGCAGTCCAGGGTGGTAACTCTACATCCCCAATCTCTAATTCTAAAGGCTTACTTCCCACACCATCCACACCATCTTCTCAAAACATGTTAGCCCTCAGTGCCTCCACCACCAACAAAGTTGAGCCTTTTTACCTATCACTTCTCATCAAAGGTTTCCAGCTAAACAATTGCATTATAGATTCTAGAGCCTCAAATAATGTGATGCTAGAAAAAGTTACAAATTCTCTTGGCCTCACTTTAACCCAAGTAAATGGCACATGCTACTCAATGGAATCCAAACAAGTTCCATTGGTAGGAAGGATTAAGGATGCTCAGGTTGCACTAGCTGATTACCCTGACAAGAAGATACTCCTGACCATTTTGGTGGTAGACATCCCAACATCTTTTGGTATGTTATTGAGTAGAAGTTTTTGTAGAGATCTAGGTGGAGAAATAAAAATGGATTGGTCATCTACAACTATCCTAGTGAAAGGAGAAATGAAGAAGTTGTTGTCAATTAGAAAAATGAAGTTCACAATAAGGAAGTATGATGATCCAAGATTTGATATCCTTTTTCAAGATTGTGGGCTTGGAAATTACCTCCTTACATCACAAAAGGAAGAGGAATTGCCACTTCTCATGGAGGAAGAAGAAGACCAAATCTAGACAATGGAGTTTGATGGCAGTCATTCCAGAGTAGGTTTAGGAGCTGGTGTAGTATTATACTCTCCCTCCAATGAGGTATATCCTTTTTCCTACAAGATGCAATTTGACAATAAAAATAATACAACAGAGTATGAAGCATTACTCTTAGGCATGAATACAGACAGAGGACATGGGAATCAAGAAGTTGAGATGCAAAGGTGATGTAGAGGTTGTGGTAAAGCAGGTCCACCAGCAATATCAGGTGAAAAACCCCAAACTCAAGCACTATAGAAACAGAGTGTGGGACTGCATTGAATCCTTTGATGCATTCTCCATTGAAGCTATCCCTAGGGAGTAGAATGAAAAGGATGATTCTCTAGCAGTGTTAGCTTCCTTAGTGACACCTCATCCTTCTTTTGGCAAGGATAAAGTGACCATTGAGATGGTGTTCAGACCCAACATACCAGAAAATGCAAATCACTGGCAGGTCTTCAATGATGACAATCAAATCCTAGCCTTCTTAGAACAAAGGGATAACTTCAATAATCTTTTCTTTGAAGGAAGTGAAAAACTCAAATCATGAATTAGTCCCCAAAGAAGAGAAGGAAGGAATTGAGGGAATTGATGAAGAGGGAGTAATCAAACTGAAAGGAAACAAAATCCCCAAAGGCCTAGTTTCTTTGGAAGACCTCTTTGAAAAGCATGATAGGTTCATCAAGAGAAAGAAAAATAGTCTTCTCGGTGTCCATCTGATTTTGATCAAGAAAACATTAGAACTTTAGAGAATCCAAGGATGGTTAACATTGGTAAATGCTTCTCACCAGAAGAGAAGAGAAAGTTTGTTTCTCTACTTTAGCCTATTCCTATGATGAACTTAAAAACCAAAGAAATGCATCATTCCATTCCTTTAAAGTAAGGAGCTAAGCCCTTTAGGAAAAAAACAAAGGCCCTACAATCCAAAGATTTTTGATGTTATCAAAGAAGAGGTGACAAAGATGCTCAATGTTAGAATCATCTTCCCCATCCACCATTCAACATGGGTGGCTAACATTGTGCCAGTAAGGAAGAAGAATGGGGAAATAAGGATTTGTGTAGACTTCTGAAATATAAATCAAGCATCTCTCAAAGACAACTACCCTCTTCCAATCATGGATCATATTTTGCAAGTAGTCACTGGATCTGAAATGCTCTCTTTACTTGATGGATTCTCAGGGTAAAACCAAATCAAGGTGGCATAAGAGGATTACAAAAATAGCCTTCACAACACCTTGGGGTACTTTTTCCTACAACAGAATGCCTTTTGGCTTGATCAATGTTGGAGCCACTTTCCAGAGAGCAATGGACTTGGCCTTCAAATATTTGAAACATTGTATTGTCATTTACCTTGATGACCTCATGGTTTTTTCAAAGAGGAGGGAGATCATATCTATCATTTGGAGCAAGTCCTTGTAAGGTGTAGGAAACATGACATTTCTCTAAATCCAAAGAAGTGCATTTTTGGAGTCATAGAAGGTAAGTTTTTGGGACACATTATGAACAAACATGGAGCACACATTGATCCTAAGAGGATCATAGCTATCCAAGCACTAGCCTTACCAACCAGCAAGAAGGGATTTCATTCATTCTTTGGAAAGGTAAACTTCCTTTTCATTTTGTGCCTAAGTTTTCTGAACTAACTAAGCATATAACTTCCATGATGAAGCCTCAAGAAAATTTCAAGTGGAATAAGGAAGGAAAAACAACATTTGAGGAGATCAAGAAAGCCATTACCAAAGCTCCAACTCTTGTATCTCCATATTTCAATAAGGAGTTCATCATGTATTGTTATGCATCAGAACATACACTCTCTGATGTTCTTGTTTAGAAAAATGATGAAGGTTTGGAAGCACCCATCACTTTCATGAGTTATCCTTTGAAGAATCATGAGCTAAAGTACAACAATTGGAGAAACATTCCTATGTAGTGGTAAAATCTGTTAAAAGTTTTAGATTCTACATTCTCAATTCCCATAGTGGTGATGGTCCCTGGAAGTGCAATCAAGTCCATTTTGAATCAACAAAATTCTAGGGTTAAGAGATGAATTTGAATTGCAAAGACCCAAGAGTATGACTTGGAGATTAGACCCTCTAATCTGGTAAGAGGAAATGGTTTATGTGAGTTGATTTCTTAAGATGAAGCTCTCAAGAGCTAGCGAGGAGAAAAAAAAGATGGTGTTTTCTCAACTTGTTAGAGAGAGGTCCCATGTGGCTCTTTGTCACCACTACTGATGAGTGGTATGCTGACATTTCTTACTACCTCACTTATGGAGAATGCCCTCCTCATCTTGATTAAAAACAAATAAGGAAACTCAAGCTAAAGGTAGCCAATTTTGTGATCAAGAATCATGCACTTTATAAGAAATTCCTAGATGGTTGTTTCCTCAGGTGTGTAGATAAGGAGCAACAAGAAAATTTGCTCAGGGCATATCATGATCAATCTTGTGGTGGACATTTCTCAGCAATGGTCACTACACATAAGATCCTCAGAGGGAGATATTATTGGCCCTCCATATTTTTAGACACTCAGATTGGGTTTCCAAATGCAAAGCATGCCAAAAATTTGTTGGAAAGCCACAACTAGTTGCATTGCCACTTAAGCTGTGGTGATTGAAGAACCATTTTAGCAATGGGGGCTAGATTTTATTGGTGTTCTGAATCCTCATTCTAGTGTAGGGCATAATTATGTACTCACTATAACTGATTACTTCAATAAATGGGTGGAAGCCATCCCAACCAAGTAAGATAACTCTGAAATAGTCTGTAACTTCATCAAGGAGAATATCATTGTTTGTTTTGGAATACCATAGAAAATTGTTGTAGACAATGCCACCTATTTCTCTTCCAAGGAGCTCACAGAGTTTTGTTATGGCTTTGGAATCTCCCTATCTCACTCTTCTGACTACTACCCATAGGGAAATGGGAAAGCTAAGTCAAGTAATAAGAACATTGTGACCATTGTTCACAAGCTGGTAGATGAGAATCAAAGGAACTAGCACAAGAAGTTATATGATGCATTATGGGCCAATAGGATCACTCCTAAGAAGGCAATAGGTATGTCATATTTCCAAATTTTGTATGGAGTTGAGGTAGAGATTCCCCTCACAATTGAGATTCCAGCTCTCAAGTTGTTGTAAGAAATAGAAGATGGTCAATATAAAGACTCCATTGACAAGAGGATCCTCTTCCTGGAGAAGTTGGAGGAAAGCAGATGCCAAGTGGTGGATAGAATTAAAGAACACCAATTGAAAGTGAAGAATATCTTTGATAAGAGGGAAAATGAAAGAGAATTCAAGGTTGGAGACTTTTTCTTGCTATGGGACAAGAGAAGAGAACCAAGGGCAGCCATGGAAAGTTTGATTCATTATGGCTTGGCCCATTCCAAATTCATGGAGCTTGTGGTGAGAATGTTTTTCTCCTCTCATACTTGGATGGAATGCCATTGGAATTTAATCAAAGTGGGAAATACTTGAAATTGTATTATCAGTGAAAGTTGGTTGTCCCCCACCTTATACCATAGGTGATTTCCTAGTGTGTTTCCCTTTTTTTGTGTGGTTTTGTTTCCCCTTTTTTGCATGTTGTGTGTTTCCTTCTTCTGATATTTCTTTCTCAAAATTTTACATGACTCTGCAAGGCCCAATGGATAAGGCATTGGTCAATGTAATATGTTTTAAAACTTGAGATTTTGGATCCTCATGTCATGCCCTAGCCATGCCCATTTCATGCCATGTCCCCAAGCTAGAGCTAGTTGTTGTATCCCAAAAACTGCTCTACATTTTCAAAGCCAAATTAAATTTTTTTAAGCTCATGCCCTTAATTGGTGTTTAAGACAAGTTAGAGATTTAAGAAATTAGCAAAATTTGTGCCCTAGAGTTGTTTAAACCTCTATTTTGCTCATTTTAGAAATCCTCTATTTCCTAGTCTGTGCACATAATATCCTCTTTGCAACCTCCATTTTTGATCAAAATTGTTCACTTGTTCTATGTGCCTGGGTTGTCAAATCATTGTTTTTCCTCCATGCCTCTGGTTCATGAAGGAAATTTGAAAATTGGACTTAAAACGATGAAGTTTTTTTCTTCATCTATGTATTTTCCATAGTTAGGATGATGGGCGTCTTTTCCCCATCAAATTTTGACCCTAATGAATGCAGGTACATGGTCAGATCCTATTGGATGGGGAGGAATGATATTTTTGGTGAACTTAACACTTTGGAAATAATGATAAATTTTCTCCGCCGCCTAGAAACATTTAAGTTTCTGATTTTGGTTCATTGGAAAAAAGTGGAAGTTTTGTCCCAGGCTACACAAGTTCAATTGGGACACTTAGGACCCAAAAATATGAATCGGCCAAAAATTCAAAAGTGTGAGGGCGGGACAATGGAGAACTTTAATTTTTTTAGCCTTTTTGCTAAAAAAGATTAAAAAGGATAAAGGTTCACCGCTTCCCAAATCCCGCAACCAATCAGAGGATACCATGTGTTAAAAGCCAAATCAAAGTAAGAGGCTAGTGGAGGAAATTGAGTTTTTGAGTTTATTTCCAAAAAAGTTAAAATGTTTAGAAAATTTCCATGACTTCATTTTCAATAGGAGGATGCCATGTGTTAAGAGTTCAATCGGAGCAGCGGGCTGGTCGAAGAAATTGAGTTTTTGTCTTTTTCCAAAAAGGTTAAAATGTTTAGAAAAGGGTGCGACCTCATTTCCAATTAGAGGATGCCACATGTCAAGAGTTCAATTGGAGCAATTGGTCAAGTGGAGGAATTTGTGTATTTGAACCTTTTTCCAAAAATGGTGAAAATTTAAAAATGACCCGCATCCCCTATCGGAGCCATAAAGGTAAAAGTAAAAGTTGTAGCCCATAGGGAAAAAGTCCAAGGTATCAAGCATGCCATTGAAAAGACAAAGTGGGTGAATGTGTTGGTGGAAGAAATTATGTTTTTGAGCCTTTTTACAAAAAGGGTTAAGATGTTGAGAAAAGGGCCGCGATTCCATCTCCAACTAGAACATGTTGTTGGTAACCAAACTTAATCTCCTTCATAACTCAAGCAAGCATCATGGATCTCACAAGACACTCAAGGGAGATAAATGATTTGTGTGTCATTTGTAGCCAGGGAACACATCTATCTGACTTGTTAGCACTCAATATTTGAAGGAGTGGGTAGCACCTCAAAAGGATTTTGATCTAATCCTCACTATTCTAGGTTGTGCCTTTCAACCAAGGTAAGAGAACCTATATTGCAGCCTTTGTTTGATGAAGGAGGTGGAGATATCCTTATGCTTTACACATTGTATGGAGATGGCCTTGGGAAAACATGATCAATTATCCATTATTCAAACTCAAAAGAGTTGTCACTACTAAATGATGGAAATGATTTCAAGACAAGGCTAAGGCTACTAGAGACATGATAAAATCCTGATATACTTTGTGCATTTTTGTGAATGGATTGTATTATTTTGTTGACACACAATGCAATGCAGGGGTAGTATGGGTAGGATGAGTTAGTTTGAATGAAATTTTGTTGGGATATGTTTAGACAAGACTAGCTAGGAATTACCAACTTCCTTGAGAACCTTTACAAGAGATCTGCAACACCTAAACAACAGAGATGTTTCAATGGGTTTAAAATACTCCTTCAACTAGGACATGTGCACCAAATGGAGGCCCATATCTGCACTCTTCCACACAAATTTTGTTGACTCGCCACAAAATATTGAAGTAAAATACCAATAAATTATCCAGAATCCCTATTTGATCATGACCTAAGGTGCACCCAAAGGTTTACAAATAATCTCAATATTCAAGGAAAGTAAAATGAATTTAAATTTGTTTATCTTCTATCAAATGAATGCTCTTATGAATGAAAGATTGTAGATGCCATTCAACCTCAATAATAAATGAGACCATGTATGATCAAGGAAGATCCACACATAAGATTGCAACATGAGCAATAAACACAAATTGAAATCATTTTGAAAACATAAGCATATACAAATTTTCCAAGAGATAACACCAAATAATCCAAAAATTGATCAAATACATCAGCAGGGAATGTTATGGAATAATCTCAAGAGCTTGTTGATGGCTTTATAATTGAAGCCAACTCAACGTGATGAAATATGATGCAATATGGAATTGAAAATGGCTCTTAGGCGGTTTTCTCTAGATAAATGGATTTCTTCTAGTTTTTGATTGAAAATTCTACGTCTTTTTCTCTCCTCCCTTCTCAAATTCTCCAAAAATATCATATATACTCAATGCCATCTTGGATTCTTCCTCCCAAGAAAAGAATATGCTTAAGGGATCAAATTTGTTACAAAAACCCTTATCCTTTCATGAAAATGACATAAAACTGGAAAACAGCTCGCATATTGCCAGGGATGCACAAAAAGTTTAAAATATTACACAAATTTGGATCCCTATCCATCCCAGGGTCACATTTTTATCATTCAGGCATGTCAAAGCATGCTTTTAGCAATAATTTTCACGATCTAAGGTGCACCCAAAGGTTTACAAACAATCTCAATATTCAAGGAAAGTAAAATGAATTTTGACTTTTAATTTTGACTTTTCACGTTCTTTCACGGGCTAGGGTAAAAATTACACCAAAAACATCATAGATCATCAAATTAGCTCATGAAAATGGTGCCATTGCACTCAGAAGGCTGAGAGGATGTAAAATCATATAAAATTTGATGTGATTTGGTGAAGAAACGATGAATCCGAGCTTCCTGGAGCTCCCATTGCGGAAAAAACGGGTGAATGCACATAGCTACTGCAGATTGATTTGAGATCAACTTTAAATGCTAGCCCTCCATGTGGAGGATGAGATTCTTGAATATTCCATTTTTCCCTTTGGATAAGGAGGGACACGCATCTAAAAACCATTGGATCAAGTCCCCATCCTTAAAAATGCATTTCAACCTTTTTGAATCTTTGGAAATTTTTTGTAAAATTTCCGTGGGCCCGAAAGCCCGATTCATCCCTGCCATGTGGCATTCTCCAATTAGCTATGGGTCTAGGCCTCCAATTCTACCAACAAAAATGTAAAGTTTCAAAACTCTCCTCGGGCCCGCACTCTCCATTTGACCCCTTTGAAAAATGCCATGTGTCCTCCATAGATTGGCTGCAGAGGCATGCCTCCAATTTTGACTTAGCTCCCTTTGCCTAATTTTTTGCATTTCTTGGACACATGTCCTTTTTTATTGGGTTTTGGAACCTCGGGTCCAATTTTTACTTTTACCATTTGGAGTTAAAAACTCCAAAGTCTTCATGGAACCCGCTACCCCATCCTGACCCTTTGTGGACACGTGTTAGCTCTGGATTGGAGCGGTAAAATGTCACAAAATTCTCCTTCGGCCCCCTTGTTTGACTTTTTACATTTCTAGACATGTGTCCACCTGTAATTGGATGTGGGCCTTTGGGTCAATAGTTTCCCTTGAAACTTTGAGTCAAAAATCACCAACTCCTCTCCGCCACCCGCATATCCCCGAGCCACGTCTCCTCCTCCCATTCGCTACGGGATTTTGGGCCTAGAATTGACTTTGAGAATTTTGCCAAAATAAAAGCAAAATTCTTAAGGAACCTCTCGCCACCCACCACTCCATGACCAATTAGAATGTGCCACGTAGGCACCTCATTGCAAAAGGCAGAGCCATGGGTCAAAATTTTCCTTTAGCCAAAATTTCAAAAATTAACAAGTTAGAAATATTTCCTGACCACCCCTAGCCAATAGGAACCCGCCACATTACAATAATAATGTGATGATGAATTTGATGGGTCGAGAATGCCGTCGTGACCGTCAAAACATGGAAAATACAGAGGATGCCCTAGAATTCAAAATTTTTGACAAGGGAGGCATATTTTTGATTTCAAACCAACTGAATCATTTTTTGACCTTATTTTTGACCTTGGGATTGGGAAAACACTTGCACAAACTTGAGATTCGATCAAACTCAAGTTTTTTCACAACTGACAAAGGAAAGGTGACACAACCCATAAAAATGAAGAAATTAGGGCATAAATGGGGAAAATTTGGAAAAATATTTCAAATTAGGTTAAAACAATAACACCATGGGCACTTTTGCAGCATTTTGAAAGTACTCAACTGGATAAACCAAATTGAAGACCACCAACTTGAAAAATAAAACCATTTTTGAGCAAAATTAGACATGGAAAATTAGGGCAAAATATGCAAGCTTAGAATTTGCACTAACATTGGATCTTGCTTGGGGATGGGTAGTCCCAGTGAGTGCCACAAGAACAAAACATAGACCAAGTGCCAAAAACCATTGGGAAAAGGAGTCAAAACAGGGTAGCCAAAAATTCAGAATTACCACCAAAAACAGACCAAGAAAACCACCAGAATGGCTGCCAAGGACAAAAGGGAAAACCACACACCAACAAAAAACCAAAAACAAAGCAAGAACAAGGACTATACAAATGTACAATTTGTGCATACCTCAACTTGGGGATTTAATCCAAGAAATGTTTTAAATGTCTGCCATTAACAAGCAACTCCAGCAATTCCCCATCTAGATCTTTAAGGAAAAAGGTATGCTCACCAATTTTGATGTCAATGGCATAAGGGCCCATCCATAATGCATCAAACTTGCCATGCTTTCCCTTGTCTTCATGCCTACTATCCCACAGCAAAACTAGATCTCCAACATTGAAGGCTCTAGGAGTAACTTTCTTATCAAACAATCTCTTCAATTTCTCTCTAAATATGACATGCCTTTGATGGGAAACTCTTCTCTCTTCATCTAACTCAATGATCTGATTAATCCTTGATTCATATGGGCCATGCTCTTGATCTTCCAACTATTGGGAAAACTAAAAAGAGGAAAATTGCAGGTGTAAGGGCAGCAAAGCCTGAGTTCCATACACCAATTCAAATGGGATTTTACCAGTTGCTCTTTTAGGAGTTATTCTATCAGCCCAAACTAAATTTTTTATTGCTATCCCCACTTCTTCTTGTTCATTTCCAAGGTCATCCTAATGATCTTGAGCATGTTCTTATTACTGGACTTAGCTTGTCCATTCCCTTGGGGGTTGTAGTTTGAAGAATAAGTTAGATTTATCCCATATTCATCACACATTGCCATTAAAGGTTTGGCTCTAAAGCACATGGCATTATCAGATACAATCTTAACTGGAACTCCAAATATACATATGATATGATTCAACAAGAAATCCATTACCACTTGGTGTGTTGCCTTCTTAGATGGAATTGCTTTAACCCACTTTGTAAAATAATCAATGCTTACAAAAATCCATTTATGACCAGCACTATAAGGATCTAAAATCTCACCAATGAAGTCTATTCCCCATTGTTTGAAACGGGCTTCAATTGATACAGGCTATAAAGGAAGGGAGCCTAAAGCTTTTAGTCTTCTAAAGAAACATTGGCAACTATCACACTTTCTAACTAGCTGGGTTGCATCTTTAAAAAGAGTAGGCCACCAATAACTAGCTCTTAAAATCTTATGTGCTATCACCCTCCTAGTAAAGTGTCCTCCACAAACTCCCCCATGGAAATCAGCAATCAATTTGGGAGCTTCATCTTCAGTTATGCATTTCAAGAGGACACCTTCAGGGTTCTTCCAAGCCAGCCCAAGGTCTGTTATGATATATTTTTGAGAAGCCAGCTTGAGGGCTCTTTTCTAATTTTTATTCAAGTGACTAGGACAACATAGGTTCCTAAGGTAGAAGATCACATCTTTGTACCACTCAGAATTTACCAACTTTGCAAGCACATCTATCCTTTCTTCCTCTAGCTGATTCACTTCCACATTTTGCAAGTTGCTCTCAGCCATGAGCTTGGCAAGACCCAAACCTCTTACTAACTTTTTGCTTGGATATCCATATCATACTCCTATAGTTTTTTGACCCATCTACATCTTTTACTTGAGATCTCCATTTCTGATAAGATGTCTTTCACCATGGTGTGGGGAACATAAGCAACAACTTTTGAACTCAATATATAAGGCCTGAAAACTTTTGTTTCTTTCACCAAGGAAAATGCTTGTTTCTCCATGATTGTATACTTTAACTCAACTGCTTGTAAATCCTTGCTAAAGAAGGCAATAGGCCTCTCAGCCCCATTTTCATCCTTTTGTAACAAAACTGAAGCAATAGTAAATTCAGAGGCAAAAATGAAAAGATTTGGAAAGGCCTTTTATAGTTTGGAGCTGCCAAAACAGGTGCATGATTAAGTGCATCCTTTATTCCTTCAAAAGCTTGAATGAAAGCCTTCTCCCACTTGATAACTTGATCCTTTTTTAACATGCTTGTGATTGGAAGAGTTAGCTCAGCAAAATTGGAAACAAACCTTCTAATAAAATTGATTTGACCAAAGAAAGATTGGATGCCTTTCTTGGTTCTTGGGATAGGTACTTTGCTGATTGCTTCCACTCTCTTAGGGTCTATCATAACACCATCTTTAGATACAATATGTCCCAGCAACTTGGCCTTTTGCACACCAAAATGACACTTCTTTGGATTAAGAGAAATGCCATACTCCCTACATCTGATCAACATCTTCTCCAAATGTTGCAAATGGTCACCTCGCTGCCTTAAAAAACAAGTCACATCATCTTGGTACATCTGTAATGAACTCATTAATGTAACCAGAAAAAAGAAACATCCATTTCCCTTTGAAAAGTGGCTCCACATTCATCAATCCAAATGGCATCCTATAAAAACATAAGTTACACAAGGCATAGTGAAGGTTTTCTTAAGTCTTTTTAATTCTTTAACAACCACTTGATTGTATCCGGAGAAACCATCCAAAGTAGAAAGCATTTCTGACCCTATCACAAGTTGCAACATATTTTCCATGTTTGGCAAGGGGTAGTTGTCCTTCATGGATGCTTTGTTTAGATTCCTAAAATCCACACAAAGTTTGATGTCTCCATTCTTCTTTCTAACTGGCACAAGGTTTGCAACCCAAGATGAATACCTAGTGGGCTGAATGATACCACCATCTCTCAATTTCTTCAACTCTTCTTGCATTTTCATGGAGAGAAGTGGATTAATAGGCCTTTGTCTCTATCTGAATGGCTTAGTCTTGGCCTCAAGAGGAATCTCATGTTGGAACAAATCTTCTCTATATGCTTTTAGCTCTGAATAAGACCAAGCAAGGCAGTCTTGATATTTCTTTAAGAGTTGGGCATAGGACTGCTTTTCCTCTTTGCTGAGATTTCTGCCCAACCAAATCTTCCTTGGTTTATCCTTGGTTCCCAAGTTGTTCTCTTCCACATCCCTTGAAGCAAACATGTTCCTATTAATGATGCAATCAGCATTGCTAAAATTTGATTCAAGTGCAACAAGACCTTTAGGAATGGTATTTGTTTTTAATTGTATAATATCCTTGTCAAAAAAATTTTCTCTCCCTTCATTCATGTATACCATTAGCTCCCAATCAATGTTATAACTAGAAAAATCACCTTGGCATTGTAAGAACATCAACACTTTTGCATCACCATAAAAAATATGCCAATTTTTCGCATTATCTGGGATAGCTGGCCTTATTAGCACTTTAATGTTATATTCACAAAAAGGTGAAATAGTACAATTGTCAAATCTAGAGCCAAGTACAGCCAACTTATCAGCAGCAGCATTAAGACTTCTATCATGGTAAACAATGTTAAAGGAATCAAACATTTCAATCAAGTCCCAAACAACATGCTTATATTGTTTCATACATTGATTTTTTGTAGCATACAATTTTCTTATTTGTTTGACAACCAGATCTGAGTCTCCTTTTGCAAAAATATCCTTCACTCCATACTTCCATGTAATTCTTAACCCCAACAAAATGCCTCATACTCAACAATGTTGTTAGTGCATTCAAAATTAAGTTTGAAGGAAAAAGCAAACTCTTCTAAACTAGGAGAAAGCAGAACTATACCAGCACCATTTCCAAATTTGGAGCAAGCTCCATCAAATAGCAAGGTCCAAGGAGAACCTACCATATCAAGGCACTTTGATCTGTCCATCTTGTGTTCTTTTCCATTAGCAAAGCCAATGAAATTGTTAGCATCTACATCAGCAAATAACACTTCATAAGAAGCATTGTTGGGATCTTCAATCAAGTGCAACATCTTCTTTTCACCATAGAGTTTGACAAGGCTGCCCTCAATGGGAATGGTGGCAAAGGACATGTCCATTTGAACACTACCACCAACACTTGTAGCCCATTTTATTGACAAAAGCATACCCCATTTGGCAGGGCAATCAACAATTACAACATCAAGTTTCAAGTTCTTACCTGGATAGGCTGCAAATTGCACTACTAAACCCTTCACACAACCAACAACCAACACTGAATCCATTCTATTTTCACTCACTTTGATATCCAACTCATTCATGAATTCTAGAGGCATGATATTACATGATGCACCAGAATCAAACATGCAATTGTGAAGAAACCTATCTTTTATGAGAAAAGTTGTGAAAAATGGATCAACATTCAATTGGGAATCAACCAAGGATGTCCCCAAATATACCTCAGGAGCCTCTCCAAGATCCTCCAATGCTGATGGTGTTCCAAGGTCTGCAATAATTGGAGGAGGATCCTCAACAATGTTTACATTCCTACTTGGTATACTCTTTTCTTCCTTCAATCCCAAGTATTCAAATGCTCTCTTCTTGTGCTCAGGTATTCTAAGAAACTCAATGATGGGAACACTCACTTTGATTTGACTCAATACTTGGGAAATATCATATGGAACACTCTTTGGTAGGACAACATTGGGAGGGACACAAGTAGATTCATCAGATGGAGAAGGATTCTTGGCAGCTTGGGCATGAAGAGGACTGATATTTTTGCATGGGACAATAGGGTTCTTGGTAAGTGTTTCTTTTCTAGGATTATCTTTTGGAATGCTTGTGAGCAAGGGTGTCTTTGGCTTGGCTTGAGGACCAGCTCCTCTAACAACTTTACTTCTAGTATTATACTCTTTCTCTTGACCAACCACAACATTCATTAACAATTGTCTATCTTCCTCCGAGGGAATACCACCATCATACTTCTTGATCATTAAATCCCTTAGATATTCAAATTCATTATTAGGAATTTCAAAATCTTGAACAACATCTACCTCATGAGTTTGAGAGGAGGAAAGAATTGGTACCCTCTTTATGCAATCCCAAAAGGTTGTAGTAGTCCTTGCACTTATCACATCTGTTGATGTTGCTACTTGTTGTGAGATTGAAGAGCTACCCATCATACAAATGTCATCATCCATTTCATCTTCATTATCATCTTCAACAACTTGCTGGTCCATTTCACATGGAGGATGAGGAAGAAAAATTTATCACACCAATCCATATCAGTAATTTCTTGAACAACAACAACTATTGCAGTTAGAGGGTTAGGCACCACTCTATTTTCACATGCTTGGGGTTGTATATTTCCCCCACTAACAAGCCCTTTGCCTCTATCATCTTGTCTTTTATCACCCCTAGGATTATTGCCAAATCTATCATGGTTTTGAGTTATTTTTTGTCCTTGTGAACTTTTCCCAATTCCTTTCTCAGCCTGGGCTAATTTGTAAGAAATTTCTTTGACAGCCCCTACCAAAGTCTTGACAACATCTTCTAAATCAGCACCCTTGCTAGCTTGAGGCGTCTCGGGGTTTACCAGCTTCACACCATCCCTCTTAAGTGGTTTACTAATAGCTTTAATATTATTTTCAATTTGAAGTGCCATGGTAAAAGCTTACCTCAAGTTAGTAGGATTTTTGTCTCTCAAGTAATAGGCTGCCTTTTTATCAAATTCATCTGCATATTTGATCAAACAAGATTCATCATAAGGCCTCAAAATGATAGGCATCCTTCTCAATGTTTTGTTAAATCTTGTATTGAAGTCATGGACTATTTCATTCGGGTTCTTCTTGATATTCTCAAATTCATACAAAAGAAATCTAGGATCAGTCTTGTCACCATATTGCAACCTAAATGCATTTTTCATTTCAGTCCATGAATAAATAGAGTTATCAGGTAGATCCTTATACCAATCCCTAGCATCTTCTTCAAGTGTATGAACAAACAACTTAATATACACATCCTTAAACTCTATCTCAAAATATTCCATCATATTATCAAAAAGTTTGAGATGCTGATCACCAGTGATGGCATTGTTACCTTGGAATTTTGGTAACCTATTTCTGACATCTTGTGGGACAACATTTGGGTAACCATCCATTCCTCTAAAATTTATAGGACCAAAAGTGTTAACAACAAATGGAGGTCTAGGTTGAGCCATATTGTTTGGTGGGGGTGATCTTGGAGGTGAAACAAGCTGGTGAGGAGTACAATATCCTTGGGGCTCAAGAATGTGATTCACAAGACTGGTATCTTCTAAGTGCTAATTTTCTTGGAAAGTTTGATTGAATTAAAACTCAGAGGTGTAGATTGGAGAAGGAACCTACCAAGTACAGTAGAAGGACCTTCACCAGCTGAGGAAACAAGTTTATGAGAGGATTTCTCCTGAATCAGAATCACTTGAAGAAGAGTGATAGTCTTCTACCAAAGGTTGATCTCTCTCACCAATGACTATATCTTTTCTGATGTCTGACCTTTAACCACTTTCCAAACTCTTCTCCCTTCCAACTCTGAATTTCTCAAGTCTAAGAACAATTTTTTAGCAGAGTCTTTAAGGAAGAGAGATCTTCTTCCCTCTAGTTTTACAGAGATTAATAGCACAAAAATAAATGACAGAAAGCTCAAGACACTGGTATTTCTAAATTCAAATCAACATGGAGTTGCCACTAAGGAATTTCACCTAGTTGTGCAAGAATGCACTAAAATAATTTTGTCAAATGTTTATAGTACTGATAACTTTGCAAGGTTTTATAAATCAGACCTTCTTCTTCCCAAATCAACCAAACATAATGCAACAAAAAGTGTCTAAACTACTGGGAAATGAAAAAGGGTAGGCTGAGCTTGAAACCTTTGCTTTAAGACTTGCAAATTTGAAACATAGGATGATAATATTGAAATGCAGTAGCTCAAATACCTAAATACATCTCAAAAACACCAAGAAATTCCAAGAAGTCCCCGGCAATGGTACCACTCCGGTGTTGGTACCCAAACTTAATCTCCTTCACAACTCAAGCAGCATCATGGATCTCACAAGACACTCAAGGGCAGATAAATGATTTGTGTGTCATTTGTAGCCGAGGAACACATCTATCTAACTTGTTAGCACTCAAGATTTGAAGGAGTGGGTAGCACCTCAAAAGGATTTTGATCTAATCCTCACTATTTTAGGTTGTGCCTTTCAACCAAGGTAAGAGAACCTATATTGCAGCCTTTGTTTGATGAAGGAGGTGGAGATATCCTTATGCTTTACACATTGTATGGAGATGGCCTTGGGAAAACATGATCAATTATCCATTATTCAAACTCAAAAGAGTTGTCACTACTAAATGATGGAAATGATTTCAAGACAAGGCTAAGGCTACTAGAGACATGATAAAATCTGATATACTTTGTGCATTTTTGTGAATGGATTGTATTATTTTGTTGACACACAATGCAATGTAGGGGTAGTATGGGTAGGATGAGTTAGTTTGAATGAAATTTTGTTGGGAGATGTTTAGACAAGACTAGCTAGGAATTACCAACTTCTTTGAGAACCTTTGCAAGAGATTTGTAACACCTAAAAAGAGAGATGTTTCAATGGGTTTAAAATACTCCTTCAACTAGGATATGTGCACCAAATGGAGGCCCAGATCTACACTCTTCCACACAAATTTTGATAACCTGCCACAAAAGATTGAAGTAAAATACCAATAAAGTATCCAGAATCCCTATTTGATCATGACCTAAGGTGCACCCAAAGGTTTACAAATAATCTCAATATTCAAGGAAAGTAAAATGAATTTAAATTTGTTTATCTTCTATCAAATGAATGCTCTTATGAATGAAAGATTGTAGATGCCATTAAACCCTCAATAATAAATGAGACCATGTATGATCAAGGAAGATCCCACACATAAGATTGCAACATGAGCAATAAACACAAATTGAAATCATTCTAAAAACATAAGCATATACAAATTTTGCCAAGAGATAACACCAAATAATCCAAAAATTGATCAAATACATCAGCAGGGGAATGTTATTGGAATAATCTCAGAGCTTTTTGATGGCTTTATAATTGAAACCAACTCAACGTGATGAAATCTGATGCAATATGGAATTGAAAATGGCTCTTAGGCGGTTTTCTCTAGAGAAATGGATTTCTTCTAGTTTTTGCTTGAAAATTCTACGTCCTTTTTCTCTCCTCCTTCTCAAATTCTCCAAAAATATCATATATACTCAATGCCATCTTGGAGTCTTTCCTCCCAAGCAAAGAATATGCTTAAGGGATCAAATTTGTTACAAAAACCCTTATCCTTTCATGAAAATGACATAAAAGCGGAAAATAATTCGCATATTGCAGGATGCACAAAAAGTTTAAAATATTACACAAATTCGGATCCCTATCCATCCCAGGGTCACATTTTTATCATTCAGGCATGTCAGCATCCTTTAGCAATCATTTTTCACTTTTACCTTTTCAATTTTACCTTTGTAACTTTTAATTTTTACTTTTCACGTTCTTTCACGGGCTAGGGTAAAAAATACACCAAAAACACCATAAATCATCAAATTAGCCCATGAAAATTTTTCCATCACATTAAGAAGGCCAAGAGGATGCAAAATCATATAAAATTTGATGTGATTTGGTGAAGAAACGACAAATCAGAGCTTCCTGGAGCTCCTATGGTGACAAAACTGGGGAATGCACGGTTGCGTGATTTTGATTTCAGATCAACTTTAAATGCTAGCCATCCATGTGGAGGATGAGATTCTTGAATATTCCCTTTTCCCTTTGGATAAGGAGGGACACGTGTCCAAAAACAATTGGATCGAGTCCCCATCCTTAAAAATGCATTTGCGACCTTTTTGAATCTTTGGAAAATTTTGCAAAATTTCCCCACGGGCCCAAAAGCCCAATTCATCCCTACCACATGGCATTCTCCAATTAGCTTGTGGGTCCAGGCCTCTAATTCTACCCATAAAAATGCAAAGTTTCAAAACTCTCCTTAGGCCTACACTCTCCATTTGACCCTTTGAAAAATGCCACGTGTCCTCCATAGATTGGTTGCATGAGGCATGCCTCCAATTTTGACTTAGCTCCCTTTGCCTGATTTTTTGCATTTCTTGGACATGTGTCCTTTTTTGATTGGGTTTTGAAACTTAGGTCCAATTTTTACTTTTACCATTTGGAGTTAAAAACTCCAAAGTCATCGTGAACCCGCTGCCCCATCTTGACCCTTTGTGGACACGTGTTAGCTCCAGATTGGAGTGGTAAAATGTCACAAAATTCTCCTTCGGCCCCCTTGTTTGACTTTTTGCATTTTGGACACGTGTCCACCTGTAATTGGATGCAGGCCTTCGGGTCAAAAGTTTCCTTTAACACTTTGAGTCAAAAATCACCAACTCCCTCCACCACCCGCATATCCCCGAGCCACGTGTCCTCCTCCCATTTGTTGTGGGCTTTTGGGCCTAGAATTGAATTTGAGAATTTTGCCAAAATGAAAGCCAAAATTCTTAAGGAACCTTTGCCACCCGCCACTCCATGACTAATCAGAATGTGCCACGTAGGCACCTCATTACAAAAGGTGGAGCCATGGGTCAAAATTTTCCCTTTAGCCAAAATTTCAAAAATTAACAAGTTAGAAATATTTCCGACCACCCCGGCCAATAGGAACCCACCACATTGCAATAATAATGTGATGATGAATTTGATGGGCCAAGAACGCCCGTCTGACCATCAAAACATGGAAAATACAGAGGATGCCCTAGAATTTGAAATTTTCGACAAGGGAGGCATATTTCTTGATTTCAAACCAACTGAATCATTTTTGACCTTATTTTTGACCTTGGGATTGGGAAAACACTTACACAAACTCAGGATTCGATCAAACTCAAGTTTTTTCATGATTTGACAAAGGAAAAATGACACAGCCCGTAAAAATGAAGAAATTAGGGCACAAATGGGGGAAAATTTGGAAAATTATTTTAGAATAGGACAAAACAATAACACCATGGGCACTTTTACAACATTTTGAAAGTAATCAACTGGATAAACTGAATTGTAGACCTCCAAACTAGAAAAATAAAACCATTTTTAAGAAAAATTGGACATGGAAAATTAGGGAAAAATATGCAAGCTCAAGAATTTACACTAACACATGCCACGTGTCTAAGTTGAAAAGTCAAAGTGGGGCTGCGAGCCAATTTATTTCAAATTACCAAATCTCACGAAAAATCACAAAATGTGAAAGGCTTCCCTGTAACCACTCCAATCCCTTCCTACCATGTGGATGGCTGAATTTCAGAGTTAGAGGAGAAAATCAAATGGTCTATATTTAAATTGGAAAATCAAATGTAATGGTTGCTTTGTAAGATCTGGTTTTTAACCCGCCATGAGTGTTTTCTTCACAACAGAGGAATTTGAAAAGGTGTTGAGGATTTGTGAAGTTGTAACAGTTTCTTGCGAAGAATATAATGGCTTCTCGATGTCATTCCAAGGGCTAGTGATTGATTTCAAAAAGACCAGAGTGCTCTGTACCTAGAAAAGACAAAAAATGCCATACTTCTTCTATTTTCCCTTCTCCTTAGATTTTCCTCTATTCTCAAATTTTTATACAAATTATGTTTTAGCTTCAATAATAAAATAAGGAATTTTCACCTTTTTGATTGAGGGATTGATTGGTACCTTGCGACCAATGAATCTCATTCGGTCTTATAGCTTCTCTAGCGTAGATTTGTTTTTCTTCTAACTATAAATGCATGTAAATGAAATTTATAATTAATGTGTGTGAGAATCTGATATTCTACTCACAACATTAGTTTTATCCTACCTCCATTTCCACTCCCCGTCCCCTTTCGAGAAAAATTTTATTCTCTAGTGAGACATTGCTAGCTTTGCCACAGGGTCAGTGGAGTGCCCCTATTGGATCTTTGGTCGAAAGGCCACCATTAAAATACACCTTTTTGCATGCACCTATGGAAGCTGCACCATTCAAGTAGAGGGACTTAGATTCCCATAGCGTTGGCTTGAAACCCACCAATTTTTCCACAAGACAATTTTTCTCGCCAATAGTTTTTGGCACCCATTGTGGGGCATATTTTGCAGCATCTGCACCTAAAATCGACTTTAGGGTCATAACATACAAAAAAATATTCTAGAAGAGAAGTTTCTGAGATTAAATAATCACACAAACTACATGGATGTAAATCATGGCTATTCTAAGAAATCCTCCTATCGAGAGATTTGATTTTCTCTTTCACATCCAAGAAGACATTGCTTCTAATATGAGAGAAGCTATTTGGCATAATAGACAAAGTTTAAATCAATATTTCATTTCTATAAGGATTCTAGACCTAAAACAAGAACATGCTATCAAATTGGAAAGGTAGAGACAAATTCCAAAGCACCTTAGAGAAGAGCATAAAATTTCAAGCTGGTTGATAGAAGATACACTCGACAATTGAAGTGAGGAGGACAAATTGATCCCACAATTGAAGAAATAGAAAGACTACTCATATTGAAGATAAGGATGATAGGTGATGGGTAATCACATGATTCATTTTTAGTCATTGATCCTCAAAATAGGTAACATGGAAGGTGAATGGTGCTCAAAGGATGAATGTTCATAGAAAGAAGGTGATATTGGAATGGATTTCAACAATAAAATGGTCTAAGGTGCAAGGCATTGAGGGGCTCAGGTTCAGGTTTACCTTCAAGTAAAGACAAATGATAAGCACCTGGATCCATAGGCATGAGTAATGATATAGGGTCCAAGCCAATTAGAAGAAAATTTTCCCCACTTACTTTTCTCTTCTTTGGTTATATGTTGATTTTCCTTCACGATGAGGTCGTTGACCTGAAAGGTCCATTTGTGGACATGTTTGTCATAGGAATGCTTGATACACTTTTGGTAGATTTGGAGATGGTCAAGAGCATTGAGAAGACATTCATCTAACAACTCAATTTGTCCTAAAAATGTCTGTGCAAAAGTCATCATCATTGAGCATGTATTGTAGTGAGATGTAGAGAGATGGTATATGGAATTCAAGAGGCAAGACAACCTCGGTACCATATACTAGAGAAAAATGTGTGGAAGTAGTTGAAGTGCGAATACTAGTATGATAATCCTGCAAGGATAAAAGAATGTGTGTATGCTAATCCTTCCCAGTATTGTCAACTACTTTCATAAGAATTTTGTTCAAGGTTTTATTGGTTTATTCTACTTGGCCATTGGTTTGTGGGTAATAAGGTGATGAGAAATTGAGTTGGATGCCAAAAGCATCACAAATTTTTTGTAGGGTTTCATTTTTTAATTACTTTCCATTATCACTGATGAGGTGGTGAGGAACACCAAAGTGAAAAATGATGTGGTGGTTGATGAATTCACATATTTTCTCAACTTTTTAGAAATGAGGGTAGTGGATTCTACCCATTTAGTGTAGTATTAGGTAGCAATTATAATCCATTGATGGCATTGTGAAGAATGAGGATTGATCTCTCCGACAAGATCCAAACCCAATTGAGAGAAAGGCCAAAGGTCTCGTGTGACCTGTAAGGCATGACTAAGTGTGTGATGAAGATTAGCATGTTGCTGGAATTTCACATAATGTTTAAAATCATCACAACAACCACAATTTAGGGTTGGCCAGCAATACCCAAGGATAAGAATGCATTTAGTGACAGTTAAACCACTAAAGTGACCTCCACAAATTTGTTTGTGAACTTCCTTAATGGTGTAGGGAATTTAAGAACTTGTAAGGCATCGTAAGAGAATACCGTCAAAGCCAAACTTATAAAGGAGACCACCCATGATGAAATAGTGAGAGACACTTTTAAGAAAGGCTTGTTTTTTATTACGAGTGAGATCAGGAGGTAGAATGGAAAGGGAAAGGTAATCTGCAAACAATTTATACCAAATGTCATGTAGGTTAGGTGTAACAGTTCTGATGTAATTGATCACACAAGATAAATAAGAGGGTGATTGTAACCTTTTTATTGTGACAAATATTTTGGATTCGGCCAGAGAAGTGGATATCTGAGAAGCTAGACATGCCATGTTATCCACAATTTTATTGGTAGAATGTGGGGTGGTTTGAATGTAAGCGATCAAAGGTAGTTAAAAGCGTGTCAACATGACATTTGTACTTTTGTAGTATTTCATTATAAAACTGGTATATACCATTAAATTAATTTACAACTAGTTGGGAATCACCAAAGATATTAATTTATTTAACATCTAGGGAGATGGTGGTTTGAATGCCTAATACGAGTGCTTAATAATTGGTGATATTGTTTGTACAATCAAAATCAATTTGAAAGATAAATGAATGGGTTCACCACAAGAGGAATGAGGATAACATCAGGTCTCCCCATGCCGACACTTGGAACCATTGAAGAATAGGGTCATTTGGTAAGTGATATCATCTAAAGAGAGGGTAACAATGGATTCATCAGGGAAATCAAAGTCGAGGGTTCATTTCTGGAAATAGGTGTGTCTTCTAGTTAGTCTGCGATGGCTTAGCCTTTGATATACTTTTTATGGATGAATTTGAGTCAAGGTTGGCAAGAAGCATGAGCTATCATGTAACATGTTAATGTTGGTAGGTTTTAGTGTACATGTAATGTAGAAGGTTAGTGTAAGTGATGATAAAGGTTTTATGGTTGAGTAGGTAATGATGTAGTTTAGTGGTGACAAAAACTAAGGCTAAACAAAGTTTTTCAGCATGGGTGTACCTAGTTTCATAGTTCGAAAGGGTACAACTTATGTAATAAACCACTTGATTTCTATGCTGCTCATCGTGGTGAGTGAGCATGACACATAAGGAATGATCAGTAGAAAAAATGTATAGGTAAAAGGGATGGTCATTCTTAAGAGGAATGAGCACTAGTGGTTGAAGAAGGTATTTTTTAAAGGCGTCAAATGCTTTGTGGCACTAATCATCCCATTTAAATGAGGTGTCTTTCTTGACGAGATGATGAAATGGTTGAAAATGGTTGGAAAGCTATGAGATAAAATGACAAATAGGTTGCAACTTAACTTGCAAGCTTCAAAGTTGATAGAGATCAGTAGGTGGAGGTATTTCAAGAATGGCCTTCGCTTTAGGAGGATCGACTTCTATGCCACACAAAGAAATGATGAAACAAAGGAGTTTTCCTTAAAGTACTACAAAGACACACTTCTTAGGTTGAAGGTGAATGTAATATTGATGAGGTGGTCAAAGATGACCTTAAGGACTGTCAGGTGTTTAGCCTGACGTTTGGATTAGTCAAGAAGATCATCTACATAATCTTCCAATATGCGATGCATTATGTCATGGAAGAAATAAGTCATGGCTCATTGATATGTAGCACCAATATTTTTAAGGCCAAAAGGTATGACTTGATAACATAAGGTCCCCCAAGGAGTGATGAAGGTAGTTTTGTGTTGATCTTCTTGAGCAAGTAGTATTTGTTTATAACTCGAGAAACCATCTATGAGTGATAGCATCTCATGGCTGGCGGTGTGATCAACTAGTCGATCAATACCGGGTAATGGAAATTCATCTTTAGGGTAAGTGAGTTTGACATCACAAAAATCCATGCAAATGTGGAGTTCCCCTATCACTTTTGTGACATGAATGATATTAGAAATCCATTAGGGATAGTCAATGGGTAGGATGAAGGAAACTCAGAGAAGGCGTTGAAGTTCTTCTTTGACTAAAAGAGCAATGTGAGGATGTATTTTCTAGGTTTTGTTTTATGGGTTTGGCATTAGGAATGGTTATGATATTGTGGACCACAATGTTTGGGTCAATACGGGCATATAAGCATAGGACCATGTAGACACTAAAATTAGGTCACACTCCCCTTTGCTCCTCGAAAAATAAACACCCTTCATCACATTAACCTAGCCATGGCTCCCTTCACCCCACTAATATTAGTTTAATTAATTTAATTAAATTAATGCATTATCCCCACTATATTTATTATTTGAATATTTTATTTAAATAATATCCACACATATAGTTCACTTAGACACCTCACTAATCCAACTCAACCTAAGATCTATTCTTAGTAAGTTGCCATAACTAACTAACACTTACCCAAACCCTAAAAATCAATGCCTACATTCCCTCTAACCACATTCCCGCATGCTCACAAGAAGCTCCTAGTTTAATCCGTGGGATAACAGCATGAGATCTAAGGAAATTGAGAGGATCTCCCTAGTTTAGAAAACCTAGGAAATCCCGCCTTGACCAACTTCGGTTACCCCTAACCATCGCTAGTTAAGCCAGACTGCCGTCGGTTACCCATTTTAACCCCTAAACTACCTTATTCTCAAGGTTGGTAAACATTAGGAGAAGGTTGATAAGAAATAACACATCTCAAAGAGATAACGCATCTTTAGAGAGAAAATTCCGGGGAAAAACCTGCATGCAAGGAAGGAGATTGAGCATCTTCCCTACAGCCATCCCAACCATGATTTAATCTATCCAAGCAAAGAGGAGTGTACATGCAGCCCATGTAGAAGATTTTATTCATTGGTGATCACTCACAACCTTCAAACCCTCTTCAACACCTCCATCCCTCACACACAGGACATTCAAAGACCGGAATCCAAGTAAGTATAACATCATACTTTCTGGTTTATTTAATTTCATCATCATTTTATCATCCATTGTTTATCTTGCCCCCTATTGACCTTCTCTAACATTTTCACCTCCATATACCCATTAAAATCTCACCTAATCCTACTCTAGTAACCCAATATTTCACCCCGACTCACCAAAGTCCTTCATGTAATCACAAAGGAGACCAAAATATTGTTCTCATCACATTTCCAGATCTCATAAGAATCGACACCGATTACACCTAACCGCCGTCGGTCACCCCCGACTCGACACGGTTTCGTATTTGCCCACACAACCTAGAATAACGACCTACCCACCTAATTTCATCTCACCCTCATTCACTTATGATCTACCCGAGACCTCTATCAAACTTGTCAGAGACCCAGACCAATCATTTGACCTTTGGATTCTATTCTAGCTTATCCTGTTAGATTAGATCTATTTCTTATTGTGTTTTAAGTGAGATACCTAAATCATTTTAAATAACAATAGGATTTACTTTGTTTACAACATTAAATTGTTTAAAATAGTGGACTAATAGCCATCTAGGAAGTATCACTTCCTGGATCTAGCATACGCTAGGTAGTTCACTACCCATATTGTTTAATTCCTTATGGTGGTCTTGTTTTCATTACAGGTAGTTCCTCCTAGCCAAAAGGAAGCTCTCATGATCAGTTGTGGATCTAGAATTCATGGATTTGAACAGGTATTCCTCCTACACCTGTTACCCTATCTGTTTCGTCAACACTTCAAAGAAATGATCTAAGAATCAGGTGAAACATTTTGGCACACCTAGTGGGACCCATCTAGGGTTCATTACATTTCATTCCTTCCTAGGAAAAAAATTGTGTGTTTGTTTCCCTTCTAAAAATGATACACACTAATTTTCTTCCTTGGTAATCCACCTCTTCTTTCTATTTCCTCTAAAGGAAACTTTTTCTTTTGGTGTAATTCAAAAGAACCACTTCTTTATGTTTTCTACATTGTAGTGAAAGAGCATCCCTCTTCCTTTTCATCTTATTGTGTCATCCAATTTCACATTTTCTATTTGGGTTTAAAAATAAGTGCATTCTTCGATTTATTGCATTAGCTCACATTAATTGAGGGCAACCTATATGTTGGAAGTCATGCCCAGTTGAAGGTTGACAAATGAATTATAGAAAAGCACTTCTATCCTTTTCTCTTTCTCTAAGTCTTACCAAACCACACAAAAATTCAAAATACATACATTCTTAAACAATGTCCTACCTAGAAGAATTTGTAGGTGATCACATGATCACAATGGCATAGTGAGCACCTAGCTCATTGCTCTATCGAGTCATACTTTAAAGCAAATCCCGCCCCCACCATAACATACCTTAAACCTCACCTTTTAGATCTCCTTCTTTTTGTAGGAAGCCATCCTCACCAAAAATCTATTTCAAATTCATGTGTCAGTCCCCTAAATAGCATAAGCTAAACAAACATAATAGAAAGGGCACTCTAGGATGCATTTTCTTAGTTTTTTTGCTTGGCTTCCATTTTGAGGTGAGAGAGCACGTTCATCACTTTTTGTTCATCCTTGCATGCTCCTTATCACAGCTGGTGTATTCTGGCTTCACATGAGTGTGCCTAGGCCATATCATCATCATTCTTAGAATTATGGGTCTGATTCTACATCATATTTTAATTCACAACCACTTTCTTTCATCACTATTTCAATTTCACAAGTAACCGTCGATTACTCTCGCTCACCATCATTGGTTATACCTAATCCAACATCGTTCCATGTCCTTTTGCTAACCTACTCAAAATGAAATTTTGCTTCACTTTCTTCCACTTTTCATAGCCCCTGTCACTATCATTATTCCCATTGGTGTTTTAAACATCTTCATATTTGGCATACCTATCAGATTTTTTTACCTTTTGCCTCATTGTCATTTACTCAGTGTCATTTTCTATAGTGCATTGGTTATTAGCTGTTTCACATTCCACCACCATTTGGTAATTAACCCAATTTTTATCACTAGATTCACTGTTCCTACTATTCTCTATGTCATTTACAGAGAAGAAACGGAGCCCTACTACGATTAGTATAGGTTCACATGGTGCTGACCTAAACAAGCAAGTGCACTCATATTTCATGCCGATTGTCAACCATTCCCACCTATTCCTTCACCACCTTCTATTTTATCACCAGCCATGGATCCCATCCAACCTATCACTATCACTATCGAGAGATGAGGAGTTCACATGACTCCTTGATTAGAACCCCGCTTTGCATTGTAATTTTACCTTTTCCACTCATCCACTCGAGATGCGCCTCGGGTCGGTTGATACATGGCATGCCCATGTATCTATCCGCCCGACTCTCACACCCACTCCCACATTGGCCCCATCGGCTCCGTGCTACCCACATCCACCTTACCCCTAGTCGTTTCATAGTTAGGTCCTATACCCACTATGACTGCCACATCTGCTACCTCTGTGGCACCTGTTACATCCACCGTACCCTCGATGACTACCCTAAACACAACCTCATCTGTCCCTAATGTCTCACACATACCTATATCTACATTACCACCTCCAGTGTGTTGGTAACCCCTACCTCATTTCATTCCACACAATCATTAGGCTCTATTGCCACTAGGGTTACCACGACCCTTCCACCCCCATATACATACTACCAACAACCTCCTGTTTCATCCATTATTCATTCTGGGTACATACCCCCTATTTCACTACCTTCTTCTCTACCACCCTACATGGTAGCTCCATACATTAGAGTGCCACCCTTGTTATATTCCCAAAACCAACCTTCTCATGCTACGGGAGGCATCTAATCATCATTACCCACCAACCATCTAATTAAATTGATGTTGGACAAGATGCGCATACATGGAGGCATCGGATTTCGGCACCCACATCACTCTCACCTATGATGAGATTTGCAATGAGCCTATTCACCCATCCATTCCTATTCAATTATACCATGTGCATTGGGAAATGCCTAAATTCAATCATTTTAATAGTAAAGAAGACCCATAACAAGATTTGGTCGTTCAAACATGGGTGTTATCTCGATTGCTCATGATGATGCCTTATTTTGAGAACCTTTCACATGTCTCTCACTAGACCTACATTAGATTGGTATAGTGGGTTACCTAAACACTCTATATTCTCATTCAATCAGGTAGCCCAAGACTTCTTAGATCATTTCTCTATCAATATCATCAAGAAGTTTACCATGATCGATCTATATTCCACACATCCGTATGAGGAAGAATCTATCGCATATTTTGTCACTTACTGGCGGCATAGCATGATCAATCAACTTTCCTTCCAATTGACATAAATTGAACTCATCAAGCTCTTTACATGGGCTTGTGCTAGACATTCTCCTAACCTTGCAGGTCCAAACCTTCCAAACATTCAATGAGGCATTCACTATGGCATGAAAGTTAGAGATTCGGGCCATCGAAGAGAAGAAAATCCAATTATGCAATAAGAATTTGGCATTCAAGTCAAATGATATCTCTTCTTCTTCTAAACCATAAACCAATTATTCAAAAGCTAAGGGCACTACTAACACAAAGGTGGTACTCAAGGCTGGCCGAGTTCATCTATTGAATTAGGCTACACCCTCATCTAATCTCTCACCCATCTAGAATTTTCAATTCGGATAAGAGAAATGAAAATATATCCCAATTGGGAACCTTACTCTTTTGTCTTAGAAATGGTTATCAAAGTTGAAGCCATCACCCTTCCACCTATAAAACCACACACTAGTTTTGACCCCTACTTCACCCCATGCCACATGGTATAAGAAAATGATTTCGTAACCATCATCGAGTAAAGGGTCATAGTGATGGCAAATACATCACTTTCAAAACTATTGTCCAAGAAATTCTTGAGAAAGGTGAGTTAAGCTGTGGATAATCCCAACACCCCCAACCAAAATCTACAAATCTTCAAAAACCATTTCCCAACCATGCCCCCTTCATCCAATCAAATTGGTGAGACATCAACTCATGATACCCATACTCGTAAAGTTCACGATATCTTTAATGAGGTACCTATCACCTCCTAATCACCCCATATTCCTTCCATAGAGGAAATCCTAGCCCAAAATCCTCCTTCCACATAGAACCAACCTCCCCTGTTCCTATCACCAATATAGGAACACCTTTAATCTCCTTCATCACCAACGGAGGGGTCTTCTGCTAACATTGAGCCCATCTCACCCCTAGCTTCACCACTTAGAGAACCTTTACCTACAATACCTCCTCCACCCATAGAGGAGCTCCCATTATCTCCTCCACCCAAAGAGGAGCACCCATTACCTCCTCCACCCATAGAGGAGCACCCATCTATTCCTCCACTTATAGAGGAGCTCCTATCATCTCCTCCACCTATCATAGACCCATTTGAGATATCTTTACCTCTTGGTGAGCATTCTCCATTAACTACCTAGAATCCCACCGACCTACTTTTGGCTCTCTTACCCATGAAAGCTGAAGCTAGCCAATTCCCTATCTCTAAGACACATTTTACGGGAATTTCCATTAGGTTCCTCATACCAACTCCACCTACAGATGCGCCATTCTCACATTTGGATGATCACTTAGATTATGTGGATAGGTATTTACTATGGGGTGCCTCTTACTCCCATTTCAACACAAATGAAGAGATCCTCACCGATAACTCCACTATCTACCCAAACACATTTTGACTAATCAAACCAAATATAACCACCTCTATCACAAACCCTTCCATGATACACCAGTTAGCACTCAAACCGCACCCTTACCCATAACTCAACCTAGATCTAAACCCAAACCCACACCTACAACATTTGCCTCAACTAAACCTATTACCACTTTAGGTGACCCCGACCACTAGCCTCACTCATCCACCTATTAAAATGGATTTAGCTACATCCTCCACGTCAATAGGAAACCTACTCTAACACCCAAGAAAAAGAAACAAACTCATCGACCTCATACCCCGACTACACCAATCACACCCACACTTGTCCCATCTATCTTAAGACCTCCGCTGCCCAAAATGGTCAAGCAACCTTCACCCATCCATAAACCAATAACACAACAACCCATTCCTTCCTCACAAACCTCTAACCTACCAGGCACACAACACGACTTACACCCACACTTGTAGTCTTTTTACCACCAATACCTCCAATACCCTCAGCTATTGCTTCACTACCCACTACACTTCAGTCATCATCCCTCACACCCCAAGTATGACCCACGTCATCTACCTTCACAGCACCCCCATTATCCCTATGGGTAACTCACCCTCTTCCTCCATATGTTTTTCCTTTTAGACCTCATACACCCACATCACCTTTACCCAAAAAGGTGTAACCCAAAAATAAAACCCCACTACCCCACAATAAGGTAGTCAAAACAACTACACACCCTCCTACCCATCCATCTATTGTACCCCTACCCACGCAAACATGACTAATACCTAAAACCACACCGGCACCTAAACCTATAGCTCGACCCATTCCTACTCTTCCAAAAATAGTTCCTCAATAATAAACCACACCTACACCCAAAACCACGTTCACTTCCCATTGTGATCCACTAGCAGGATCCTATGCCAAAATTTTAACCAACCTCCTCGAGACCTCTGTTATCACATACCGCCACTCCGACCTTATGACCCCCTCAAACCCAAGCCAAAAGGGTTATATGATACTAAAATTTGCACATACTATCATGTGCCATGGCATGATGTGGAGAACTGCAAGGCCTTAAAAACCATCCTTATCCAATTGTGTCCACCAAAAACCAACTTTGATGATGACAACCTTGTTTTGATGAGGATCTAATTCATCGACACCCATTCCCACACCGCCCACTCAACAACCACAACCTCCACCCTCACAGCTCCTAAATCCACTCCCAAGATTTGAAATTAACATGGTTCACATGAGAGAACTTGCCACGCCACCACCCCAATATCGTTGTGCCCAACTCACCTCACATGGCTTTTCTCCTCCAGTAGGTTTTTTCCCTTTATGTCGTTACACCACTCATCCTATACCCTTCTCCATTTCCAAATCCTCAAATAAACATGATACACGTCACTACACATGTGTATAAGGGAAAAGAAAAGGAAACTAACCTACCAACCAATCCTATACCCAACATACCATCTACACCCATACCTAAAATAAGTATCCATGGCCCCACGTACCCCATTTCTAATGGTGTCACACATCACACCATGCTCAAACAATTACACCAATCTCCCCTCAAAATGTCCTTATACGACCTCATCAAACCTCTTGGAATCCCATCATCAAGCTCTCATGGATCTTCTTCAATCTATTGAGGTTTTACCTAATGACCTATACTCGTAGCCTCCATTATCACACCCCATCATGTAGCCTCTCTCACCAAATTACCACCTTCATCTTCACCCCATCTTGTTCACCAAGTGGCCTTCCTTAGCTTCTCAGAGGAAGAGATCATGCCACACCAAAATGATGACCAAGATCAACCCTCTTCATCTCCATCCACATTGATGACATATGGGTACACCATGTGATGATTAATGGAGGTGCTAGCATTAACATCATTTCATCCCATGCATTTGCTCAAATGTGCATACCTAAAAATTACATGCATAAACATCTAGTCATGTTGCGTTCATTTAACAACACTATCACCTCCACACTAGGCACTCTCATCCTCCATTTTGCATGGGCCCCACACTATTCCGGGAATTGTTTTACATTTTGGAGGGGGAATTCCAATATAACTTGTTACTTGGTAGACCCTGGATCCGTGTCATGGGTTGTATTCTTTCCACTTTGCGTCGTTGTGTAAAGTTTAAACATGAAGGACACACTTATACCATCCCAGCTAACCCATCACCTTTCAAAACATGCAACATGCTTTACCCTCCCAATGATGTGCTCATACCTATCAAGATGTCTACCTCCGCAACCAATACCACTTCACCTACACCTCCACCTACCACTTCAACTACTACTTTCATTGCACATACCTCCTCCATTCCTACCACTACCATAACCTCCATAGCTGACCCATTAGCTTCCCAATCCATTAACTCCACCTCCGCATCGACCTTAGACACATCATCCATGCCAACTACCTACTTACTAACCACTGATCCCTTGGAAGGTGTTTTTAATTCCTGCTCTGGGGAGTACCGCCTATATAGTGTCAACACATTCCTTACTCCGTGGGAGTATGGAATCCTTCACCAATACCCTCGTAATGATCACCATATAGGAGAACACCTCCTTTATGGTCCTCCTCATCTTCATACTAGTCTCACCTATAAGGGACTTGATACTACTACTTACACACCTAAACCACTATCACAAACCCACCCATTTTCCACTGACTTCCAATCACTTACCAATCACCATTTCACCCACACCTTCCTGCACCATTGTGCATGGAAGTATTTTGATTTTGGATTTTATGAGCAAGGCCACCATACCATTATTCCATGTACCACCTACAAATATAACGACCGTAGTGGTATCGGCTTCCCTAAACCTCCTACCAAACAGGCCCGCATTGAACTCATTAAGGACCCTAGCCCTTCTCCACCTTCATCTTCATCACCACCTTCACCACTCCACCTTCATCACCACCCTCACTAATGGAGTCGATGGATCTTGAATCTATCCCCCTAATTTTTTTTTTTCATAAACACCATTTCCTTGGGGCCTTTGACTTATCAACATGAAGGTGAGGCCCCTTCCACTCTTCCATTCTGTATCCTGAAATGATCAATTACGACACACCTATAATTAACGTCATTCATTTAGGATGATGACTCCATACTCACCTAAATTAGTATAGAAGACTCATATTTTCATCGGTTGTTACCTCTGAGATGAAAACCATGTTGAATGAATCGACTATCGAGATCAACATTCATACTTAGGATGACCCGCACATCCTAAAGATCAGAAAATCTTTAGATGCTGTTGAATAACAAGCCATCACTTCTTTCTCTGAGATCATAACCACGCTTTCACTTGGTCTTACAGACATGCCCGGTATTGACCCCACCATAGTGGTCCAAAATATCATAACCATTCCCGATGCCAAACCTATTAAAAAAAAGTTGAGGAAAATGTACCCTCGCATTGCTCTTCTCATCAAATAAGAACTTCAACACCTTCTTTCCATTTCCTTCATCTTACCCATTGATTATCCTCGTTGGATTTCTAACATTGTCCATGTTACTAAAGCAACAAGGGGACTCTGCATTTGCATGGAATTCCATGACCTCAACCTCACCTACCCGAAAGATGACTTTCCCTTGCCTAGTATTGATCAACTAGTTGACCTCAAAGCTGGTAATAAGATGCTATCACTCATGGATGGATTTATGGGTTATAACCAAATTTTACTTGCCCCAGAAGATCAACACAAGACTACATTCATCACCCCTTAGGGGACCTTCTACTATTGAGTCATGCCTTTTGGCCTTAAAAACATTGGTGCTACATATCAATGTGTTATGACTTACATCTTCCATGATATCATGCATCGCATATTGGAAGATTATGTGGATGATCTCTTGGCCAAATCTAAACATCACTCTAAGAACTTACCATCCTCAAAACCATCTTTGACCACCTCATTAAATATTATGTCCACCTTCAGCCTAAAAAGTGTGTCTTCACGGTTCTCTTAGGAAATCTCCTAGGATTTATTGTTTCCCTCCATGGTATAGAAGTTGACCCTATTAAAGTCAAGGCCATTGTCAAAATCCCTCTGCTTATTAACCTTCACCAACTCCGTAACCCGTAAGGTAAATTTCAGGCCATTCGCTATTTCATTTCAAAATTATATGATCGGTGTCAACCATTTCATCATCTACTCAGGAAGGATGTCTCCTTTAAATGGGATGATGAGTGTCATAAAGATTTTGTGGCCTTAAAACAATACCTTCTCTAACCACCCGTACTCATTCCACCTAAAGATGATCAACATTTTTACCTATACATATCCGCTACTGATCATTCCATGGGAGCCATGCTCATTCATCATGATGAACAACATAGGGAGCAGGAGGTTTATTACATAAGCCATACTCTTTTAGACTATGAAACCTAATACAACCATCTAGAAGAACTTTTCTTAGCCTTAGTTTTCATTGCCACCAAACTCTACCATTACCTACTCAACCAAAAACCTATGTCGTGACCAACACCAATCCCTTACACTTCATGTATGCCAAACCTTATAAAAATAGCATGTGCACATGATGGCTTATGATTTTAGCTGATCTTGACCTCAAATTCATTCATCAAAAGTTCATCTAAGGCCAAGCTATCACCGACCAACTAGCTGACACACCTATTTCTGGGGATCAACCCTCTAATTTTGAATTTCCGATGAGTCAATTGCTACTCTTTCCTAGACAAACCCCCTTACCAAATGACACTCTTCTTGATAATTCCAAGTGTCGGGTTGGAGTGGGGCTAGTATTATCCTTATTCCTCTGGATGGAGAACCCATGCCTTTGTCTTTCAAACTAGACTTTGAATGCACCAAAAATATTTGAGTATGAAGTGCTCATACTAGGTCTCCAAGCTGCATATGCCCTAGATGTCAAATCAATCCACATCTTTGGTGATTCACAATTGGTCATCAACCAAGTCAATGGTATGTACCAATGTCATAACGAGATACTTCAAAAGTATAAACATCATGTAGACATATTTTGACCACCTTTGATCATTACACCCTTCAAACCATCCCATGTTCAAGCAAAAATTTGCTGATACCATGGCCTTCTTAGCTTCCCAAATACCTACTTCCCCTACCAATTCTAAAATCTTTGTCACTGTACAATGCCTCCATTTACCTTCTATTTACCTCATGATGTTTACTCAATTAGAACTAAAACCCCTGACCCAAGTGACCTTTGGTATAAACAATACTCGACTACCTTTCTCTCTCCATCTTACCTCTTGATCTCACCCATAATGGAAAACGTGCCTTCCTTAAAAAGGTCTCTCATTTTGTCATTTTAGGGGGACTCCTCTATAAGTGTGGCTTTGATGGTGTGGGACTTGCAAAAATGGGAAAAACTCTCCAGATTAAAGGTTGGTTCCTCTACTCCTCTGATCAGATGTATGCATGAAATTTGTAGAGGTTTAACTCAAAATCCTACTCTAATTCTACCAAGGAGACAAGGATAGAGAGAGAAAAGAAGATAAAACTAAACTAACAAGGTGATACACCAAAGGAGTGGTGAACATCTATTTCTACAGATTGACACATATTATAAAAATGCAACAAAAATCATGCACAAATTGCTAAAATTGTAATGAAGGATTAGGATAGAGAAAACAACACAAGAAAGGATTGAAAATTCATTCACAGAGCTTACATTGTCATTTCCATTTTTAAATACAGTGCATTACAACAACAAGGAGGTAGAAAACATGTTGTAGTCCTAAAAGGTCTAATATTCCACAAATCCACTTGCCAAGGTGAAGGAGGGAGCCTGTAGAACATAAAAAATGTCCAACCCTTTACAAATGAGCCAAATTTGGCTTTTAACAATGAAAACCCGAGTTCAAGAAGGAGAAACATGGGAAAAATAAAATGAATGATTCAACCACCAACTAGATCCATCAAAATAGCATGGGTACCCTTAAAATTTCATTCCCCAAGATTTTCAACCATGCTGGAGAAGAATGGAAGCCATATTACATTAAAAATGGTGGTTGAATGTTAGTTCTACTCTTTTCCCCATGCCAAAGGCATTTTTTCATTTTTCTTACTAAAATCCACAAAAAAAAAAAATTGAAGATTCCATCATGTAGAGGACTTCAATAGCTTTCCAATGACACCAAAATCAAGAAAAACCAAGCTTTAGATTGAAAGATATGCCCCTCTGAAGATTTAGGGCAAAATTGGGGCAAAAATCGGGTCGGCGGGCGAAACCTAAACTTTTTCCCCTTTTTTGAATTTGGAAAAATTCCCCAAAAATCTACAGCCCTACCACTGTTGCCACATGGTGCATTCCAATTGGTCTATGGGTTCAAGTGGCCATTTTACGCCTTTTTGCATTTTGGAAAAAATTCCAAAATTCCTTCGTGCCTCACCGCTCCGGGACATGTGTCACCACCCTATTTATTGCGGGCGCGTGCTATAAATTTTCCTTTGACGCTTGCTGACCCTTTGGAAAAATTGCCAAATTCTCCCTATGCCCCCAACCTCTACTAAGAATAGGACATGTGTCACCCTCCTATTAGTTTGCGGGGTTTAAATCAAAACTTCCATTTCCTCCTTGGCGGCTGCGGGCCAATTCTTTCCTTTGTGCCTTCTACCACTTTGGAAAAATCCAAAATTTACTCCACCCCTCCATGACCCCATCTAGTTCCATGGACATGGCACATTATTATTAGTTTTGGGGCTTCTGGGCCAAAAATTTCATTGCACCATTTTTGGAAATTTTCTCAACTTACCCCCGCCGGTCCGACCTCCGCCGCCACGTGGCGCCTCCTCATTCACGTGGGCCTCAAGCCATTTATTTCCTTTATGAGCCCATAGGAAATTTTTTTTTCTTTACGCCCCAACCAAATTTTTGGTGAGTCTTCCAAATTACATCTATTGACCTACCATTCCACCGCCACGTGGTGCATTCTTATTGGTTGCGGACCTTCCCAGGAAAATTTCCCTCAAAAACTCCGTCGAGCCATAACTTGCAAAATATAAGGAGTTAGAAGGAAAATTTTACCTTTCTAGAAAGGTGAGAAAATTCTCTATCTGATGAAGCCATTTCTAGATAATTTTGAGTTCTTGAAAAGTAAAAAATTCTACTGAGGCACAAGGAAGGAAGGAATGAAAGAAAGTTAGTCAAAAATAAGCAAGGGGCTTATTTTGGATAACAATTTTGGCAACTTAGGGGGGTCATCCACCTACTGGATGAATGATCAGTGGCCTTTGAATAATCCATTGGGAATGGTGTCATCAAATTAACTACTGATACTCTTAACTCATTAGAAAATTTCTAGAAAGAAGATTGTGAGAGTAGAACATCACTTGATCTGGAACATGGCCTGCAAAGATGCATCCCTGGGACAACAAATCTTGTGCCAAAGCACTTAGGGAAATAAAAAAATAAGCTAAAACAAAACATGTGCACAAGCACTTAGAGGAATGAAAATATAAGCTAATATGTACAAGGTGAGGATTTTCTCTTCTATTAGTAATGCTTTAGATGGATTTCATTAAGCTGGAATATGTAGTTCTTCACCATCCAATGTAGACAATTAGAAGGCATTTTATTCTTACATTTTGTGACCATGTAGCGCCAATCAAAATGGAATCAAACATTGAATGCCTTCCTATATTTTCTGGTTACATCCCATTTCAACACTAAATCTCAAACTTGGAAGGTTCTAGCCATAGCTT
The DNA here is from genome assembly GCA_018340775.1 of Taxus wallichiana var. yunnanensis. NCBI lineage: Eukaryota > Viridiplantae > Streptophyta > Pinopsida > Cupressales > Taxaceae > Taxus > Taxus wallichiana. Next base: position 686,547,282 of record CM031239.1, read on the forward strand.
TCCTATCAAAGGTTCTCTTGATCAAGGTTTGGTCCTTCTCCATTATTTAGGACTGTATGCTCTCTAATTTCTTGGAGTTCCATTAATTCTACATATCTAACCTCCATGGGTTTGAAATCCAACAATTCTAATTGCTTCATGAGTTCCAACATTGGCAACTCAAGTGACATAGACAAGATTGCCTCTCTTCCATAAAAAATTCTAAATGGAGAGTTACCGGTGGATCTCTTGGGAGTTATCCTATCAGCCCATAAGGCTGATTTAAGTTTAGTGTGCCAAGTCCTCTGATTTTCATCAAGAGTCCTCTTGATGATCCTTAATAGGTTCTTGTTGGTAGACTCAGCTTGGCCATTACCTTGAGGGTAATAATTTGATGAAGTGCTCAGATAGATCCCATTCTTAATAACCCATTCAGTTACCTTTGATCCTATGAATTCTAATGCATTATCTGATATTATAGTGGTAGGTATACCAAATCTAGTTACTATCCCCTCATAGAAGTCTAGAATGCTAGATTCATTTACCTCTTTGAGTGCCACCACCTCAGTCCATTTGGTGAAGTAGTTTGTTGCTGTTAGAATCCACTTGTGTCCTTGGCTTGAGTTTGGGTTAATGACTCCAATGAAGTCCAAACCCCATTACATGAATGGATGGTCAACTAAAATTGGGTGCAATGGAAGGGCTGCTAATCTTTCCTTGCCTATGAAGAATGCACAATTTTTACACCTCTTGATCCATGCATAACAATCACTAAACACCTTGGGCTAATAATATCAACCTTCATAATCTTGAGGGTTGTCACTCTTAGAGAAAAATGACCCCCAACTGATCCACCATGGAACTATTTTAACATTATCTTAATTTGATTTGTCACAATTCATCTCAACAGCACTCCATTTATATCCTTTTTGAACAAGACACCATCAACAAGTGCATATGGAATAGCCTATAATCTGAAGTGTCTTCTCTTGGTTTTGTTCATCTCTGGAGGGCATAGGCATGTTTGTAAGAAGTGCATTATGTCTTGGGTCCAGCAAGGAGTGAGCATACCACCATTCTCTTCTTGAAAACCTTTTGTTCTTGGTTGTCTTGTAACACCAAAACAACATCCTTCCCATTGCTTACTTCCATTGATTTTCTCAAGACCAGCTGCTCACACAATCCCTTTCCTTAGACCATCTTGGTGACTTTGATCTCAATGTCATACTCCATGACATGAGTAATCCACCCTGCACATTTTTCATTTAGGTCTTTGTTGAGGAGGAAGTCCTTAACTCCCACATGAGAAATGAGTAGTTGAACCTTGTTGTTTGAAACTAGATGCTTAAATTTCTTCAAACTCCTAATCACCGCAAGAACATGATTCTCAATGACCTCAAGGAGTACCATATTATTTATCCCATATAGACTTCCTACATCGATCAGTCTATCAAAAAAAAAAATTTAGTCATGGACTTTCCCACTGTGACCTAGGACCCCTTGCCCAAGGGCCTTGTCACTCAAAACATATAAAATTAGCTACCTTTCACCCTCCTTACCATTTCCACTCTCATTTCCTAAATTTCCTCAAGGGACATCTTGGAATTTAGACATTTGGTGATCCTATGACTACCTTCATCATAGAACAGTTAATCATGTAATGTCTTTTAGATCTTATGTTCATCACCCCCTCCAAGGTATGATCTACTCGATATGATCCTACCCAATCAAGTGGCTCTATTCCCCCTCTTATCTTTTAACCATCTTTGTTTACATTTTGATTACCTTATATAAGACTTGGTCCTCGACACTTACCTTTGAGGTAATCCTCCCCTTTCACCATAATCACCTTCACCTGCATCCTTTTACCTATAATCTACCCACACCTATTAAACCTAAACCCACAACATGCCCAAAAACCTACCAACTCATTTTCATATTCTTCCCTAGCTCATGGGAGAACTACATCGGCCCGAGGTCCATTTTCACCAAGACTATGTAGGTAAAACTCCAAGGGCATGGGGCCCTGGAGGTTAGCTTGGCCATTTTATACCCTAAATAAATTCATCAACCATGCCTAACTCACCATTTACATCACATTTCACTTAGTTCCCCTTTTATAAAAAAATTAGAAATTCAGCCACATATATAACAAGTTGCTTACCATAACATACATTTATTACACCTATAATCCCTCTATCATCACTATGCATAGATTATAAAACATTTCACATATGACCCATAGTATCATTCATTGCAAAAAATAATGAATCATAACTAAACCTACTTTTAACTCGACCATGCCTAACCCAACTCGACTCGATAAATGCCTATAACCTAACTCAACCATGCCTAACTAAATTACATAACTCAATCCATTCCTATAACCTAACTGATCCATGCCTAACACAACCTGACTTGATCCATGCCTAAACCAACCTGACTCAACCATGCCTAAACCAACATGACTACTAATCTAATCTAATCTATCTACTCTAGAGTTAGGTGCTTACCTCATCACGCTACCACCATCTCGGTGGCACGTCTACCACTTATGTTGGTGGTCCACCCGATCCCTCTCTAGCCTCTACCATCATTAAATACCCACTCACAACCTTTGACAAATCACCTCTCTCACCTTGATCCATGGACCCATTACTCACCTAACCCAACCCTCATCAAATTAGACCACCACTCACTATCCCGTTTCCTCTGGACACTTTTCTCTCTTTTCTCTCTCTCTTTTTGTCATTCCTTCACTTCAAAATAAAAATGAATAATACAAACATAGATTTTTTTTTTTATAACCCACCCGACCTATCGACATCAATTACCATTGAACTACATTAGATCACGTGCCCTACATAATGTTGTCAATTTTCCTATACCAACGATGTCAATTATCCATGACCGCCATCGGTCACCCTCACCTACACATTGCCCTTAACTTTTCCATTTTACCCCACCCTTTACCTTACTCCTTTACCCCATCCAACATTTACCCAACCCATTACCTTACCTTTCTTGACCTTGTCACTTCCTACCTCCATTTGTCCTCCTTTAGGGACTTCTTATTCTTTTAACCCTACCTTGGACTTACCCATGCCATGACCTAGATATTTAGACCTAGACCATCACTAGTGACCTTTAACCTTATGTGTTCGCTATACCTTATGGAAATTTTACCTGTGTTGATTGACCTAATGACCTTACCTAGCCTATCGTCATGACCATCTATCCTGACCCTACCTTTGGTGTATCGAAACATACCTAAACATTCTTGCACCTAACCTACATTGTGTTTTTGATCATATCCTATACCTGGATATGGATTCACTTTAACCTTGTTTGGATAAACCTATCGACCTTAGATGATGTAGAGTTTTCTTGCTCTTCAACTTGGTAGCATGCTACAGTTTATACGTGTGTGTGTGTTTGACTGTTGCTACCTTTGACCCTGACCCATTCCCTAGATTTCCCGAGTAGACCTTTCACCCTTTCCCCCTGTACCCACTTGCCTTTTCCCCACATTTTCCTTTTATCAAACCACTCACCGCTTCAACCTGCTGCCTCATCATTCTTGGTTTGAGGGGGATCACCTTCACTCACACATGGGGCAACCACATCTTATTTTTTTGTTAGCATTTCCTACCAATACAAGTTACACAATAAAAAGGGGGAAAATGTAGACACTAAAATTAGGTCATACTCCCCTTTGGTCCCTCGACATATAAACACCCTTCATCACATTAACCTAGCCATGGCCCCTTCACCCACTAATATTAATAATTAATTTAATTAAATTAATCCATTATCCTCACTATATTTATTATTTGAATATTTTATTTAAATAATATCCACACATATAGTTCACTTAGACATCTCACCAAGCCAACTCAACCTAAGACTTATTCTTAACAAGTTGGCATAACTAACTAAGACTTACCCAAACCCTAAAAATCAATGCCTACATTCCCTCTAACAACATCCCCACATGCTCACAAGAAGCTCCCAGTCTAATCCATGGGATAATGGCACAAGATCTAAGGAAATCAGGAGGATCTCCCTAGTTTAGTAAACCTAGGAAATCCCACCTTGACCAACGTCGGTTACCCCTAACCATCACCGAGTTAAGTCGACCACTATCGATTACCCCTTTTAACCCCTAAACTACCTTATTCTCAAGGTTGGAAAACATTGGGAGAAGGTTGATGAGAAATAACATATCTTAGAGAGATAACACATCTTTAGAGAGAAAATTCTAGCGAAAACCCACATGTAAGGAAGGAGATTGAGCATCTTCCCCTGCACAGCCATCCCAACCATGATCTGATCTATCCAAGCAAAGAGGAGTGTACATGTAGCCCATGCAAAAGCTTTTCTTCAGTTGGTGATCACTTGCAACCTTCAAACCCCTCATCAACACCTCCATCCCTCACACATAAGCATTTAAGACCGAATCCAAGTAAGTATAACATCATACTTTCCTGGTTTATTTCATTTCATCATCATATTATCATCCATTGTTTATCTTTCCCCCTATTGACCTTCTCTAACATTTTCACCTCCATATACCCATTAAAACCTCACCTAAGCCTACTCCAGTAACCCAATATTTCACCCCGACTCACCAAAGTCCTTCATGTAATCACAAAGGAGACCAAAGCTTATTTTGTGACATTTCCAAATCTCACAGTAACCAGCACCGGTTACACCTAACCTAACCCATCACCACCCCGACCAACACCGATTTTTGTATTTTCCAAAACAACCTAGAATAATGAACTACCCACCTAATTTCATCTCACTCTCATTCAAATGTGATCTACCCGAGACCTCTATCAAACTCGCAGAGACCCAAACCAATCATTTGGCCTTTGGATTCTATTCTAGCTTAGCTATTAGATTAGATCTATTTCTTATTATGTTTTAAGTGAGATACCTAAATCATTTTAAATAAAAATAGGATTTAACTTTTTTACAACATTAAATTGTTTAAAATAATGAACTGACAACCATCTAGGAAGTATCACACTTCTCGGATCTAGCATACGCTAGGTAGTTCACTACCCACATTGTTTAATTCATTATGGTGGTCTTGTTTTCATTACAGGTAGTTCCTCCTAGCCAAAAGGAATCTCTCATGATTAGTTATGGATCTAAAAGTCATACATGCAAAACAACCCATCAACCAACATTTGAATAGGTATTCCTCCTACATGCTCGTTACCCTATCTGTTTCATCAACACTTCAAAGAAATGATCTAAGAATAAGTGAAATAGACCAAGTAAAAACATTGCTATGGTATCAAAGGAAAGAAGTAAAAGCTTCTTGTTAAGCAGCATTTAAAGATTGGCCTATCTTTAGAATGTGTGGGTTGTCCTAATTATTAATGTTGATTTTAATAGTCGATTCATTCAACATGGTTTGCATCTCAGAGGGTAATGACTAGTGAAGATAAGAATGTTACACACCTAGATATATGAGGATAGACTCATCATCCTAATATTGAATGATGTTAATAGAATTTTTATTGTTATCAATCATGTTAGGATACAAGAAGGGAAGAGAAGAAGGAACCTCACCATCATGTTGATAGGTTAGAGGTCCCAAGGAAATTGTGTTTAAGAAAAAAGTTAGGAAGAATAGATTTAGGATCTATGGACTCCATGGGTAAAGGTGGTGACATTGGTGAATGGGATGGAGAAGGTTTGTCTTCCTCAATGAGGTCGACACGAGCCTTCTTAGAAAGTGGTACGAAAAATCCAATGCAAGTACGGTTGTTATTCTTACGGGTGGTACATGAAATGATGGTATGGCGGTCTTGTTCATAAAATCGAAACCAAATCCTTTCCATGTGCAATGGTAAAGGAAATTTTTGGTGAAGTGGTAGTTAGTAAGGGATTAGAGGTCAGATGAAAATGGTCATGTTTGGGATGGAGGATTAGGTGAATAATTGGCACTGATCAATGCCCCCATACGTTAGGTTAGTGCGAAGGTGGGGAGGACCATATGGGAAAACTCATCTATGTAGTAGTCATAACAAGGGTGCTAGCAGATTTCCATACTCTTGTAGAGTGAGGAATGTATCAATATTATATGAGTTATACTCCCCGAGTGAGGTGTTGAAATTTTTTTCTAATGGATTAGTAGTCGATATGTGGGGAGTGGGGATAGACATTTCATAGATGATTATGTAGGTAGGGTATCGGTTTGTTGGAAAGTAGATGGGTTAGTCATAGAGGTTGTGGTAGTAGTAGGAATAGATGTGTTAGATGTGGGAGAGGTGGTGGAAAAATTGGTGGATGGGCTCATGGGTGAAGGAGAAGTGGGGGTAGTGGTAGATTCCTTGAACGGTACAAGCACATTGTCGGGTCGGTATAACATGTTACAAGTTTTGAATGGTGACGAGTCGGTGGGGATGGTATAGTTATATCCTTCATGTTTGAATTTTACATAGTGGTGTAAATTTTAAGGAATATAACCCATGATGAAAATTCAAGGTTTTTTGAGTAATAGGTTATACAAGAAATCTCCCTCTAATACATAGAATAGTTCTAAGAAAATGTGAGGGCCTACGTGAACATGAAGGATAATGGTACCAAGGGTGGAGGTAATGGCATCATTTAAGGAGTGAAACATAATGAGGTTATTATGTATATAATTAGAAGGGATACACATTTTATTGTATGTATGGGAGAAATGATGTTAATGCTAGCACCACCATTGATCATGATGTATTGTACACGTATGTTATCGATATAGATGGAAATGAAAAGGGCAGGATCAAGGTCATTTGATTAGAGAGGTACAATATCCTCATCAGAGAAGCTAAGGGAAGTGACTTGAGGAGTGGGAATGGGGGTAGAAGAAGGAGATGATTTGGTAATCAAGGCCACATGGTGAGGGGTAATAATGGAGGCCACTAGTGTGGGGTCATTGGGTAAAACTTCAATGGATTGTAAAACCTCAATAAGGGCTTGTTTATGAGATTCAGAAGTTTGGATGAGATCATACAAAGAAATCTTTAGAGGAGATTGATGTAATTATTTTATCATTGTGCGATGGGTGACCCCATTAGAGATAGGGTATGTAGGTCCATGGATGGTGATTTTGGGTGTGGGTGTAGATGGTTTATTGGGCACGGGATTAGTTGAAAGGCTAGTTGATTTTTCTTTTCCTTTTTCTTTCTAAGTGTATGTGGTAATTTGAACCATATTAATTTGAGGGGAGGTGGTAAATGGAGAAGGTGTAGGATAAGTAGTGTAACAACATGATGGGAAAAAACTGACGGTGGGGAAAATCCTTGTGAAGTGAGCTAGGAACATTGAAATTTGGGTGGTGATTTGGCCAACTCTCTAATATGGACCATGTTGATCTCAAATTTTGGAGGTGGATAAAATGGTTGTGGGGGTAGAGATAATGATCATTGAATGTGTGAAGGTGGAACATGGTCCTCATCAATATGGTCATCATTGTCAAAATTTTGTTCAAGAGGAACAAGTTAGAAAAGAATGGTCTTTAGAGCCTTATAATTTTCTACATCATGTCTGGAACATGATGATAAGCACAAATATTAGTTTCATCAAACCCTTTTGGTTTGGGTTTTAGAGGATCGTAAGGTCAAAGCACTTGGTAATGTGATGACGAAGTTTCTAAGAGATTGGTTAAAATGTTAATGTAGGAACCCGCTAATGGATCATAATGGGAAGTGAGTTTAGGTTTGAGTAAAGGTGTGGATGATCATGAGGGAAGAGGATTTATAGGAGGTGGAATGGACTATTCCACTAGTTTGATAAGTGGTATGGTCTTATGTTTTGCTAGCATCTACTTGGGTAAAGGTGGGATAGAAGAGTTGGTGATGGAAGGTTTTGTTGGTTTGAATACCTTATTAGAGGGTAGTGATTTCTTATATTTTGGTATCACATTCTTGGGTAAAGGTGACATGGGGGTAGGAGATGTAGAAGGGTAAGAAAATGGTGGAAGAGGAAGGGTTACCCATGGGGGTAACTGAGTTGTGGTGGGGGTGGTTGGTAGAGGTTGGGAAGATGACATGGGTTGAATTTGTATAGGTAATTTTAAGGGGATAGTAATGGTGGAGGTATAGGTAGTAAAAAGTTCACGGGTGAGGGTGAGGGTGTTTAGTTTTTAGGTGAATGAGGTGTAACATTGGCTCATGATGTGGTAATGGTTGTTTAGATTTTGAATAGCCTTGGATAGGCTATTGTTTGATCAGGGTTGATGAATGGGTCCCTATGATGGACAAAAGGGGTGAAGGTGACAAAGGTGTGGTAGGCGAGACCAGTGTATGTAGCCTAGAAGGTTGGGATTTCTATTTAGGAGGAGGGATAATGTTGGTGTGGGTTTGAGATGATTCTGCTAAGTCCAATTTGATAGGTAGATGAGTAAGGCTTGATGTCGCATGACACCCAAGGTAGTCGATGGGTATAGCTACGGGTGAGGAGAGATGTGTGGGTAGTATTTTAGGTTTGGGAATGAATTTAGTTATGGGTAGAGGTTTAGATATAGGTAAGGATGATGAAAAGAAGATGTTTCAATTTGTATGGTCAATGTTGATCTAGTTGTTGAAAATACCCTTGGGTAGATCATGGAATTGTCCTCGAGATAACATTTACATTTGGGTCAAAATGGGGAGTGAAGACATCCTAAGAGCATGGAATGATCAACGTAATCCATGCAATTGACCAACCATGAAATGGGACTACTAAAGAAGAGGATGGAATTAGGTGGGTGGAAATTCATGTAAAATATGTCTACGAGATAGGGAATTGGCTAGCCTTCGAACTCTATAGGTAAAATAGCCAAGATCATGTTAATGGGGTTCTGGGATGTTGAGGGGAACTACCCCCAAATAGGTAGTGGCATGTCTGACAAGTATCCCATGGGTAGGAGAGATAATAGGTGGGGTGATGTATAATTTTTCCTTGGTGGAGGAGAAGGTGATGATGATTCTCTTGTGGATGGGAGAATTAAAAGTGTTGATTGTTTAGTAGGTTGTGAGGTAGATGGTGAAATGGCATTGGTAGAAGGTGTGGGTTCCTCCATGAGAATAGGGGGAGATGAGGGGGACTCCTCTATGGGTGAAGGAGTAGAAGAGGTATGCTCCTCTATGGGTAGAGGATCTCATGCCAAAATTTCCTCAATAGATGAAGTAGGTAGGTTTTGAGGAATAGTTAGTATGATATCAAAAACCATGTGGACTTCATGGACATTGTTTTGCTAGATGAAGGTTCACTATTTTTATTAGATGATAGTTTATTAGTAGGGGATGAATTTAAAAAGATGTGAAATTTTTTATTTGTTTGCACGATCGGGTTGTCCATGAAAAGGTATCCATTATCTATCATCTCTTGGACAACATTCTTAAAAGTTATGCAATTACCATCACTATGACCTTTAACATGATTATAGTTATAGTAGTCATGTTCTTTATACCATGTAGGAATAGGATAGGAAGGATTGAAACATGTATGAGGTTTTATGGGAGGAAGTGTAATGGCTCTAGCTTTAAGAAGCTTTTCCAAGACTGAAGAACATGGCTCTCTAATTGAAGTGTACTTCCTCTACTCTGATGGATCTGAAAGGCCTAAATAGGGGAAAGATTGGAAGAAGGTTGGGCTTAATTAAGGATGAGATGGTCCTACCTTGAGGACTACCACGTTGAAATATCCTTTGGGATTTGAATAGTTATTTTGAAGTTTTGAGGATGAAGAATAATTGTTTGATTTGAATGGGGCATTCTTGTTTTGTAATTGGATTTTCTTTTCTTCAATGATGTGAATTTCCAGCTTTCATGCCATGGTGAACACTTTATCAAAGGTTTGAAAAGTTTATACTTGTAGATTTGGTGTGATGTGTCTGGAAAAAATTCTAGTGAACAATTCAACAAGTTCATTGTGAGGTAGTTGGAATGTCAATTGGTTAATAAGACTTTACCATCGGGTAACAAAATCTATGATAGATTCATCTTCATACTATCAGGTTGAATAGAGATCGGTCATGGTGTCTTTCTTGATGACATTGATTGAAAAATGATCTAGGAAATCTTGGTCTACTTAATTAAAGGAATAAATGGAATCTCTAGGTAGTCCAATATACCAATCTAATGTTGGTCTAGGAAAGGACATTGGGAAGGTTTATAGGAGAAAACCATCATCATGGATATTAGGTAGCACACATGTTTGAACAACCACAAGTGTTTATGCATCTCTTCTTTACTATTGATGCGATTGAATTTAGGCATTTCCTAATGCACATGGTAGGGAAGAATGGGAATAGATGGATGGATAAGATTGTTATATATCTCATTATAAGTTAAAGAATTACGTGAGCTAGAACCATATGCTTCTAAGGTCTGCATCTTTTCCATCATCATCTTAATGAGGTTGTTGGTAGGTTGTGATGAATAGGTGCCCCTGTAGAAAAAGGGATTAATGCTGAATGTATGAATGTATGAGAAATAGATGTAGGCAAAACATAGCAAAAATAAGAAATAGATAAGGTTAGGGTTTGTTGGTAGTATGTGTAAGTGGGTGGGGTTCATCGTAGAACTCTAGTGGTGATTGGGGGTAAGGACTACAAGATATAAAGGAAAAGGTTTTGGAAAGGGTGTAGGATGCCAACATTGAAGGTGGTTATGATTTAATAGAAATATGCAAGGTGGTAGGTACAGATGGGATATACTAAAGAGTTTGTTGGAGGGACAACTAATGTCACAGTGTGATAGATGACATAAAAACTACAGTTATAGTGGCTTTGGGATCTAGATGAGACACCACAGGTGGTAAAGTGGATGATGGTAGTGCTGAGATGGTGCTAGCTGATGTAGAGGTGGGGATATAAAGGAGGGATAGATATGGGCATGCCGTATATTAACCGTCCCGAGGAATCTCGGGTGGAAGAATGAGTAAGGTAGTACTGGAGGGAAGTAGGATTCTAGTCAAGGAGTCTAGTGAACTCCTCATCATTGGTAGTGATGGGGATAAGATGAGTTAGATCCATAAGTGATAGGATGGATGGCGGTGATGGACTAGGTGGGAGTGGATGATGGCTAACATGAAATACAAGGGTGTTAGTTTTGATTGCAAGTAAACACCACGTGAATTAGTGTTGACCTGGTAAGACTATATTCTATAAATGATATAGAAAACAATAGGGGTGGAAAAGAATTGATTATGAAAGGTGAATTGGTATGTGTTTTTATTAAAAATAAAAATAGATAGACCGATGCTAGTTATGACCAAATGATGCCAGTTAATAAGTGACCATTGATGGTCATAGTAACCGATGTCGGTTATTGTGGGAAATTAATAGTTTGAGCAAGTGAGACAAAATGTAGAGAAAGTCAAATGGGAGGCTATATTTAGTCAATAATATCATAATGCAAAGGATATGGTGACATCTAATGATTTTAAACAGAGAAGAAGATGAGATGAGTGATCTTTTGGTAAGTTGACCAATAGTGGTCATAGGAACCGACATTAGTTAGATGGAATAACCAACTATGATGGTGTGAAAGGATGTAAACCAATGTCTCAAAATTCTTTATGAAATATGTAGAATGAAGAATTTTTTTCTTTTTGTTAACTAAGGTTGAGTGAGATATCAACCTAGAGGTGATAAAGTATGATAAAAATCATTGGGTCTGACACACTGACAAACAAAAACAATTAATCCTCTGGAATACACCAATTATGATTATGGAGTGTGAAAAAGGAAAGAAAAATGGATAATATGACCTCACATCTCAAAAAGGTTGCAATTTTAAAGATATAAAAATAAAAGAAAAACATATAACCCAAACAAGTGAATTTATTATGTTTAGCTTATACTATTTAAAGACAGACTCATGAATTTAGAACAAAGATTTTTGTTGGAATACCTATTTTGATGGTGCAAAAGAACCCACGATTAAAGGTCATTATGTGCATTTTGAAACAGATAAGGTGATGGGCCAAGGAAATATTGATCCAATGCTGATTGTGAGAGCTTCCCTTTTGGCAAGGAGGAACTACCTACAATACAAAACAAGACCAAAAAGAGAGTTAAACAATATATATCGGATTGGATTACCTAACATATGCTAGATCTAGAAAATGTGGTAATTTCTGGTGGCAATCAACCCACTATTTAATACAACTTAATGTAAGAATGAAATAAATAAATGATTTCCTCCTATAGTTGATATGATTTGGGTACCTCATCCAAATACAATAAACAAATATAATATAATAGGGTAGGTCATGATCAGATCTAGAAGTATGGTAGGTAGCCAAGATCTTGGGCAGTCGGGATCAAGTTTGGGTAGCTTGGATTACTTGAATATAGGTTGTTAGGTTTTGTTATTGGTAGGATTACAAATATAGATACTAAAGTCGGTGAGGTGTGACCGACAACGGTTAAAAGGGAAGCTGATGAAGGTCAATGTGAGATGGTAGAAATTCAATAAACTGGGTTTTGGGGTTTGTCTGAGATTGAACAAATATGGTAAGGGGAATAGTTAGGTTTGTGGAGGTGTTGGGAGTACTCAGAAGTATTTGAGAATCAAGTATAGGTGATTAAATGATTTTGGGTGATGGAATGGTTGGGTTCACAAGAAGGTAACAAAGGTAGGATGAAAAACACAAATAGATACTGATAAATAGAGATTGAAAAAAATTGTAATCTAGAAAAGTATTAAATGATGTAGGTTAGAGATATAATTACTGGTGTTTACAGATTTAATGGTTAGATGATTAATCCATAGGGATCCAAAATGAATGTACTTCATCAAAACAATCAACATGAAGAAAGAAAAGTATATAGATGGAGGTTCTATATTTTTAGTAATAGGATTGCCACTCTATGCGAGCAAGCAACGGTTATAGAACCACCACCCAACCAGGGTGGCGGTCTTGGGACCACCAGTCTACATTGGGTGGCGGTCCTAGATATTTCAGATAGAAAACAAAAATATGAAACAAACAACCTAGAATTTGGAAGGTTGTTTGTGTCTCTTCTTCTCCATGACCCTTCCCATTCTCCAGTGCATGGGAGGACATGGAAAAGGGTATAAATACATGTTTGTAGAAGAGAATAGGCATTAGAGCATGAAAGCAAGTGAGAAAGAAGTTCTTAGTATTGGAATTGTGGTTTTGTATAAGAAAGGAGTGTTGAGATAGAGCAAGCAAGTATTTGGGAGGAAGTGTGAGATATTATCTACTTCTCTTTCTTACTTATTGTAAATTTTGTACTTTTTATTTGAAATTGGCCAATAAAAGTGGGAAGAAAGAGAAATTTCCCTTCCCGACTAGTTTTCCCTCCTTAGGAGGTTTCTAGGATATAATTTGTTAGTGTTATGAGCTTAAATTATTTCCTTTCCTACAATTGTGGATTCTAAGCATAAGCATAATTCATTCATTAGCTATCTTAGTCATTTTCTAATAGAAAGTAGAACAACAATGTTAAATTATGATTCCATGAATAATTCCAAATTTAAAGAGTTTATAAATCATTTTAGTATCATAGATAACAAGTATCAGGACTTTGGTATTTGTTCTTGGATTTGTATGACAAGTGACAAGATCTAAAGACGAAGAGGCTTTACCTTGTGATCTAGATATTTCTACAAAGAAGTGGAAACATAGAATTCGGGGACAAATGGAGGAAGAGAACTTGGTCCATAGAATCGAGATGCTAGAGACCATGATGGATAGGATGTTTAGAAGGTAAGAAGAGCTTGTTGATTTATAGAAGACAACTTCTATCAAACAAGACTCCATGGACTCAGTGGTTCGGGGCTTAGCTGAAAATTTTGGCATAGGAAGGAGCCACCATGAGGAAAGTTATGGGGAAGAGCATGAAGAAGAGACTTCAAACACAAGAGAAAAGGTAAAATATGATCATACTCCTTTTAAAGTTGAGACGAAAGTTGATATTAAAATCTTTGAAGGACAAGTAGATGTGAAGTTGCTTGATAAATGGTTAAAATAGTTAGAAGTCTACTTTAGTGTCCATAATGTCACTAAGGCACAAAGGATCACCTTTTCATGTCTCAAAATGGAGGGACATGCTCTGGTTTGGTGGGAAACCCATCTAACCACTTGTGAAAAGAAGAAGTGTCCTATTGTGAATTCTTGGAAAGACTTCAAAGAATTACTTAGAGCTAACTTCTATCCTATTGGCCACAAGATTGACCAAATGATGAAATGGAAGTATTTTAGATAAGGTAGTGGTTAAAGTGTGTAAGACTATACTACAGAGTTTCATAGGAAGGCCATGTTGCTAAACATGGACTTGTAGGATGAGGATATTATGATTAAGTACTTGGGAGGACTGCACACTCACCTTCGAAGAAAATTCATCTCCACCAAGCCCAAATACCTCAATGAGGGGTGTGTGCAAGCATACTACATAGATGATGAGAAGAAGTAAGGGAAGTAGAGCCAAGGGAAAAATAGTCAACAAATCAATAGAGAAAAGAGTATGGGAAAAAAGTAACAAGGGTAAGTGGAAAGGGAAAGGTAAACAAGTTTCCACTACTCTAAATACTTGTAAATATCCCAAGAATTTTTGCAAGAACTGTGATATTAATGGTCATATTGATGCTACATGTTGGAATTTTTATCTGGAGTTACATCCAAAGAACTCGAACCAAGGACTCAAAGAAGTTCATGACATCTATAATAATATAAGGGGAGGTGGAAATCGAAGATGACTATAAAGTAGACGTAAGGCTTGGATGCATGGCCACCAACATGGAAAGCCAGGAAGAGGAGATGAGTAGACTATTCCATATCAAAATCTAGATCAAGATAACTAAGGTAAATGCTTTGGTTGATATCGGTTCTCAGTCTAACTTGATTTCTGAAGTAGTTGTAAAGAAGCTTGGTCTTGAGACTTACGAGCATCCACACCCTTATCCTTTGGGTTGGGTGAAGAAGGGTGTTAAAATTCAAGTAACAAGAAGATGTAAGGTCAAGTTTGGGATAAATTCCCGTATATTGATGTTTTGGAAGCTGACGTTATTCCACTTGATGTTTTTGATGTTGTATTCAGGATTCCTTACTTGTATATTAGGGATGCTATATTTATGAGAAGGGAAAACTGGTATAGATGGGTCAAGGATGGGATTAGCTACAACATCTAGGCACACCAACATAAGACATGGGTTACTATGGTGAGTGATAACCAAGCAAAATGACTTATTTAGGAAAATCATAATCAATTTTGTTTACTTTTGTTAAAGGATAAACAAGATGGGGTAGAAGTTTTAGAGATTTATAACCAAGGAAAACATGATTTGGATAGTATTATTCAGTCCTTTTAGGAAGTTTTAGGCTCTCAGTGGGTTACCACCAAAATGGGAAGTAGAGCATGAGATTTAGCTATTGCCAAAGTCCCCTCTATCAAACATCGGGTTATATAAGAAATCCTTGCTTGAGAGTATCGAAGTTAAAAAAACTCAAGGAACTACTAGACCAAGGGATGATACGTTTGAGCACCTCACCATGTGGTTCACCTATTTTGATGGTGCCAAAGAAGGATGGTTCTTGGAGAATGTGCATCGACTACCGCGCTTTGAACAAGATCACCATAAAGAACAAATATCCACTTCCTCATATAGATGATCTCTTGGACCAGCTTCAACATGCCAATTCTTCATGAAGTAGATATCAAGTCCAGTTATCACCAAGTCAGAATGAAGGAGGAGGATATATGGAAGACATTCTTCAAAACAAAAAAGGGTTTGTATGATTGGTTAGTAATTCCTTTTGGGTTATGCAATGCACCCACTACATTTATGAGATTAATGAATGATGTATTGTGGGATTTCATAGATTCATGTGTCATTATATATCTAGATGATATTCTAATTTTTAGTGCCACATGGAAAGAACATCTAACCCATTTATAGCAAGTCTTGAAAGTTCTCTGGGAGAAAAAATTGCTTTGTAATATGAAGAAATGTGAATTTTCCAAACAGTCACTTGTCTATCTTGGGCACATGGTTAGAGGAGGAGAGCTATGAGTGGATCCAAAGAAGATAGAATCCATCACTAACTGGCAAAACCAACAAGAGCCACAAAGACTAGGAGTTTTGTGGGAGTAGTATAGTACATGTGGAAGTTCATTCTGAGCTTCTCCATGATTGCAAAAACTCTACACAAAGTGGTCACAAAGAGTAAGGTTTTTGACTGGGGTAAGCAAAAAGACAAATCCTTTGAGTTATTGAAATACAAGATTAGTCATGATCCAATACTTTCTCTTCCTAATTTGCAACAACCTTTTGAAGTAGAGACAAATGTCAGTGATTACGCCATGGGTGCAGTGTTTCTTCAAGGAGGTAAACCCGTATGTTATCATTCTAAAACTTTCACTTCAGTAGTTAAAGGATATTTAGTATATGATAAGGAAGTGTATGTGTTTCACCTGATTCTTAGAGTATTTTTTTGAATATTGACAAAACAGATAAGGGTAAATGGGCTAGGAGGAATACCTATTAAAGTTGGTTGTAGGTTGTTGTGTGCGTATAACTTCTTGATCCATAGCTGATTGTGAGAGCTTCCTTTTGTCTAGGAGGAACTACTTGAAATGAAAAACAAGACCACAAAAAGAGATTAAATAGCATATGATAGTGGGTCGCCTAACATGTCCTAGTTCAAGAAGTGTGATACTCCACAGAAGGTTGTCCATCCATTGTATTTAAAACAACTCAATGTTAAAAATAAATGAAACCCTACTGTAGTTAAAATGATTTTGGTATCTCATTTGATTACAATAAGAAAATTCATTCAAAACAAGCTAAGCTATGATTAAATCGAAAGGTAGGATCTCTGTCAAAAAGTGCAGTGTCCTGTTTTGGGTTGTTTTGGGTATTTGGTGGGGAAGTTAGGCTCTGTTCTTGGTTTGAGGGTAAAACACGAGAGACCAACGTCGGTCTAGTATAACAAATTATGGTTTAGGATGGAATGACGATGGTCATGGGTAATTTGCATCAAGTATAGTTAGGTGATAGAAACTTATTAAAATATTAGTATTGGGACAGAGTCTGAGGTTAAATGAAAATGGAGAGGGTAATGGAAAGATCTGTGGATATCTTAGATATACTCAAAGGTGTTTAACAGTTAAGTATTGGAAATTTAGTGGTGTGGGTGAAGGAATGATCAAAATTTCATCAAAGTAAATGGTGGGAGAATAGGGGTGCAAGTAGAAACCGATAATAGAGGTAACAAAGCCTACTAAAATGAAAATGGATGAATGTTGGTTAAAAAATACTTACTATTGTATGAGTTTGATGGTTGGATGGAAATGGAAGTTGATCAGATGGATGGAATTTGATGTGGTGATGGTGCTTCCCTAGATGCTTCCATGAATGCAAATGGCTCTGTGATCACTTCTAATGCTAGTTGTGGATGTTCAATGCATGTGTAAATTTCTAGTTCTTCTTGCATGTAGCGGCGGGTTCGTCTCTCTTTTCTCCAAATGTGCTAACCTCAAAATAAGGTTGTTTTAGGGAATAAATGGTAATCGACGATGGTTCTGGGTTGACTGGTGGTGGTTTAGGGTGACCGGTGTCAATTAGGTTAGGATTTTCTGTCTTCTAAAATGGGTAGATCTACTTGATTTTTTGGATCTTCTTCATTTCTTTCTACTGATTAGAATGGAAGCTTCCTTTCTAATGGGTAGGATTGTGGTTAGAGGGAATGTAGGCTTTGATTGTTAGGGTTTAGGTAGGTCTTAGTTAGTTATGGCAACATATTAAGAATAGATTTGGGGTGAGGTGGCTAGGTGAGGTGGTGTGATGATAATTTGATGAGGGACCAAGAGGAGTATGACCAATTTTGGTGTTACATTTTCCCCCTTTTTTGCGTAGCTCTTATTGGTAAGTGACAATGATAAAAATAATATGTGGTTGCCCCATGTATGGGTGAAGGTGATCCCCTCAAACAAGGAAATGATGGGGCAGGAGGTAGAATCGGTGAGTGGTTTGATAAAAGGTGAATGTGATGAAAGAGAAGGTGGGAAATGAGGGTAAAGAGGTAAAAGGTACAATCAGGTAATCAAGTAATGGGTCAAGGTCAAAGGTAGTAACAATTAAAACAAACGCACATGTATAAACTACAACATGGTACCATGTTAAAGATCATGCAAAATCTACATTGTCTAAGGTCGAGAGGTTTATCCATACAAGGTTGAGGTGATTTCGGTATTTAAGGTGTAGGTTATGGCCGGGAAAACATCACGGGTCAAGTGCAGAATGTTTAGGAATGTTCTAGTACACCAAAGGTTAGGTATAGATAAATGGTCATGGAAAGAGGAAAGGTAAGGTCATTAGTCAAATAACATGGGTAATAATGTGTCATGGTATAGTGAGCACATGAGGTCACATGTAACACTTTTAAAAACTATTATATTTCTCTTTACATTACAAGCATTGGCATGTGATTTTATTAAATGAGGTGTGTTTCCTTGATTTTAAAAATCATGCTTGTTATGGATAAATCATCTCTTTCTCTTAGATTCATTGGATTGAAATTATATTGCTTTTAGCAATCCATTTTCACTTCTTGTTGATAAGCTGCAATTAAATTTTTAGAGTTGCAAACTTATCTCTTTTGACTAACTCATCCTTGGATAAATTTCAGTGATCCAAGGAATGTTTTAAATATTCTTAACAAACTAAATGATAAATGACATTCAATAGTTTTGAGCATATCGGATTGAACTTTTGTGTTTTAGCAAATTTTATGGTCTTGTGCAAAAATTTATTCATTCGGTTGTAATTTTGTGCTTGGGTCTCTGGGATTGATCTCCGCAAGACATTATTAGCAAAAAAAATATAGTCATCTTATGATTATGAAGGGGATAAGGTTCCTAAAGCTAAAGGACTATCCTAATGGTATCCTAAGCTAGGTAAGAACACCTACTTCCTAGCTACGTCTATTTAATTGGGTTATAATCTAACCTAAGCTTCTTATTCTATTGTGTTGGGGGATGCCCTAACCTAATCTCTTGTGCTAAATGAATAAGGGAAGGGGATATTACTATGGTGATACTATGCTATGTTAATCTAATGCCTAATACTAATGGTTGTGAATTTGATATAACCTAAGGTGATACTACATATGGCAATGTTTATAAACCTAACAAAAATATTTAGGAAATGATTGTTGGACTAACCTAATCTTTGGAAAATCTAGCCTAAACTATTTGAAAGTGGCCTAGGGTCACTAGTCACTACGGCGATGGTTCTAATAGATATTATTGTGATTTGAATGAATTTAAATACATGGAAGTACTTCCAATTTGGTAAGGGCTATTTAAATCTTAGTGGGGCTTATGTGGAGGCTTCGCTAAGTATGGAAATGCATGTTGATTTGGAATTGGTACTCGCCAGTTTTGGGAGGTGGTGGCAAGGAGAGATAAGTGGGAGAATTAGGAGTTATGGCATTAATGAATCTTGGTTTTTGTTTGCAAACCATCTTGGAAACTCAAGAGGTGGGTTTGTGAGAGGTTGTTTGGTTTTGCATGCATCATGAATTTTTCTCCACATGGAGCTAACTAGTTCTTTGAACCAGTAGTTCAACTTCTTCTTCTTCTTGGCTATTTTTGGTTTCTCTAGTCTATTTTCTATCAAGGGAATGTATAAGAGGAATTGGAAGTATGTTTGGTTTTTGATCTATCGTGGGGAAGAAAAAGGGTTGGAAACTCAGCTGGAAGTCTCCTTCGAATTGGCAGAGGCAATTTCAAGCATGATAGACTCTACCCATTAAGATTTCTTACTTTCTTCTAAATGATTCATTAAAACAATTCTGCTCACTTGAGATATATTTTTACATGATGTGTATGCAGTTATTTACTTGCATGTTTTCATGAAATCTATGTGGTTTTGGAATGTGAATCCATTGTTAATAATGTTAGTTCTTGGGAACTTTATTTGTACTAGTTATTAGTAGTATTCATGCAAACTTACACTTAAAGCTTTGTAACTTGTATTTGAAGCTATGTAGCTTATATTCAAAGTCTATAACTTGCATTCAACACTAGTATCAATTGAACTATATTTTCTACTTGAATGGTTCTAAATCTTTTTTTAGTTTTGTGTTTTGTTGAGCTTGTAGTGGAGCTTCGTTGTTTTTAAGCTTGTGTCTAAGCTTCGTGATTGTTATGAGACTTTAACGAATTTCGTGTTTATTCTAGATTGAATGGAACTTGGTGTAGATCTGAAATTTTTGTTGAATCTTTGTATTCAACACTATACTCTTATTTAGTTCTTACAAATATTGAACTGGTAGTCGAGTTGTTGAGTTTTGTTCTGTACATATGGTCAGAGCAAGAGTTTTATTATTCTTTAAGGATTTGAAGTTGCTGGAACTCATAATAGAGCATTGGTGTTTTCTTCTGAGCTTGTATTTAGATCTTTGCATTTCTCTTTAGGCTCATACTTGAACTTTGTGCTTTTCTAAGCCAACATTAGAAGCTTGTAAAGTTCTGAACTTATTTTTGAAGCTCGTATTTGATAGTGTATAGGTATTCAATTATTGTGGAGTTTTGAACTTGTGTTGATTCTTTACTTGTATTGTTAGCTGGGTTTTTTTGGTTTTAAGGATTTAAGAAGCTTTAATATCATTTAAGGATAGTCTGTTAAAAAAGAGTCTTGAGAGATTGTTTTGTTTAAAAGTAGAGTTGGTATCTTTATCGAGAACTTCTTCTTACAACTTCTTTTTAGATCTATTATGGTACTTGTTTTGTAGACTGTAGCACCTTCTTCGAGCATGATAGGGCATGTGAATATGAAGTATTTCCTATTCTTCTATTACCCGAGTGAACTCATGTCCTATGAAAGCCTTGAATGTAGTTTGTAGAAGGTTTAAGGGACTTGAATAAAATCTTGTTATGGGTATTGATGATTTTAGTTCGTTTGGAAAAGTCCTAACAATTAAAATAGTTTATGGAATGTATTATTTACTTTCCTTCTTGTTTTTGATGTTGAAACAAATACTTCCCTATCATAATCCTTTAACAGGAAATAGAGAGGCTTGTGGTGATTCTATTCAATCAAGTGGGAAGTAAGTTTGGGACAATACTTGTCTTAAATGTATTGTTTAGTTTTCTTACTCTCTTTTAATCTTTTATTTGATTCTTGGGTTTTAATAGAATGTTGAATATAAAACCTAGTATACTGAGTGTAGTATGAAGGGATACAATATCACTATTTTGGATGCTTGGTAATATTGTTCTTATTTGGGATCGTGAACTACTTACTCATTTGCATTAAGTTGTTGATGCCTTGTAATGGAAATTCAGTCTTTGAGTTGTGAGTTGTATTGACCCTTGTAATATTTTATGGTTGGAGGATTTCTACTCCTTTATGGTTTCATTGAATGAATCTCCAAGTTTTATAGAGAAAGAAATATGTTCTCTTGGGGATGATTTATTTTTGAGTCCAGCATTTATGAATTTTGTTCTAAGATTTTAATTGAAATTGAACTTGGTGATTGAAAATGGGTAAACTAGTTTGTAAGTTTTGTGATGGAAAGTTTTTAGTGTGCATTCTTTAACTGTATGTTCAGTTTTGTGTTCTCTTTTGGGAACTAGATAAAGAACTTCTAAGTTTAAATTAGATAAGGGATTTCATTTCATACTATAAATGAAATGAAATATGGATTGGGTCCTTTTTGTTTGGGATCCTTTTTTTGTTGTTTGTATAAGTTCATTTGATTGAACTTATCTATTTTCAATCTTCTTCTGAGATGGAAAATTTATTGTGGAACGTTTCATTTTAGGTCTTTGAATTGAGGTAGATTTGTGTGTTCTAAACCTGTAATTGCTTTACTAATGATGAGTGTTTGGAAAAATAGCATGTGGTGATTCTTCTTCCTTTGTTATATGGAATGATGAAGTATTCTGATATGAGCTATGTTGTAACTAACTTATTTTGCCATTTAGAAAAGAAAAAGGTGTATTTCTATTCTTATGAAATTATGATACAATTAGATGAGAAGACCAGTTGATTGTTTAAAAGTAATTGATAGGATCAATTAAGCCATATGATATAAATGCAAGTGTTGCAAATTATATTATGCTATTTTCTTAAAAAGTGAATTTAGATTCTTTTTATTGTACTTCGTTTCTAGATGTTATTACTTATGATTGGTTGTATGATGTATATTAATTGTTTCATTAAAGAAGAATTGTTTAATGGAACAATTAGTGGAATGCACTTTACTTTAATGCTTAGTGCTTATCATGCTCAGTTCATTGAACTAACCCGTGTTAGAAATTTTGTAGATGGACATTGTAAGTGATAAAAGAAGGAAATAAATTTTATGATGCATTGGTTTATTTAATTCTGGATCTTATGTAAAGAGTTTCAAATCATTCTTGAAAGGTATTGGAAAAGAAAACTGATGTTCTTTTGAGATCTTAATTATGATGGACATGTAGAATGTCCGAATTGCATAGTCTTGCAAATGTACATTTTAAATCATGAATTGAAAGGTTTGTGTTGGACTTTAAATTGTGAAATGAAATCTTTTTACTTATATGCCAGAAATAATAGTGATATCTTTGTGGTATTATTTATATCTGTTTATATACTATTGTTGTTATCGGATGTTGAGTAGGATTATGGAGATAGTATAATCTCCTCTATTATAATGAACTTGTTAAATTACAAAAGATGTTGTTATTTAACTACACAACTATAGTTTAATAATGAAATATGCATGGGACATAATATTAAACTATATGTGTAATGAATGATAAAAAATTTAAGTTAAACCTAACATTTAACCATGTAGAGGAAGAATCTTCCTCTCCCAAGAATGAAAGATAAGATGATTAGTGGTTATGACCCTTAATCTTTATGACTTTATTTATAAAGTAAACATTAGCTGAATCTAGGTGGATGTCACACTTGACTTGGACAACTAAGTTGTATTAGGAATTAAATGTTGATATTTGTTGTCCTATTTTTTGGATAATTGTTGTTATGCCACGTTAATGATAAATGATGCAAATATGGATTAACAAAGTTATCCATATCTAATTAGGATAAGTATGGGTGTAGAACTTAATAAATGTTGGAATTAGGGTTAGGCATGGTTGATGTAATCTGAATCTTAATCCAATTAAATTATAATTAATGACCACTAAGGGGGTATGTACATACCGATGAATCGGTTCAATGAGATGTTGGCACATGCCAATCGGGCAGACTGCACTCGAGAAGTACTTGGAATTCTCAAGGATACAGTGTTGCAGTTGAGATGTGGCAACACCCTTCCATATTTGTTCATGTAGATTTACGCATATCCGGGATTGAACTTGGTTCCTCTCTAGGTCAAGTTAGTAGTGTGTTTAGGATAGGTAATAGCTTTCAATGACTCAAGGTACCTTAGCACATCCATTTGAATTAGGTCAACTAAATATGCCCATATATCCTAAGTCATCGTGAGCATCTTTCTATAATAAATTATGTTTCTAACCCGGCTAGGGTCAAACCTTGGGCAAGTGGTGACGATCGTCGTAAAGGCCATTTTGATAACCGAAGAGTGAGGTGAAGGACATATTTTGAATTGATGAGTATGTCATCTAGGAATAGTAACATATAAAGTATGTTGAAAATCTTTGGCCAAAATATAGGAAGCTACTGGTTGCATTGTCTTATGTCACCTAGTGTAAAGCAATGTGATGTTAGATGAATATTGGTAACAAATATTTAGATAGGTTCTTTCAACAGATCACTCAGTACCCAGAATAAGGTAGGAGAACCAAGTATACGTAGTATACATAAAGTATTCTATACTTTAAGTTAACATGAGAGATCGGCTGGTAACCGAGTCATGGAATGAGAGATTAGTAGTAGCATACCGATTCATTATTGTTGCATAGGGTTATCTGTTATGAGATTGATTGGTATGGGATGTGTGTTCTACATGATGTTTTATTTAGAACAGAGAACATTATGTTTAAAAAAAATCACTTGTTTCTAAAGTCTTAAATGGAAATGTTACATCTTGGTATTAAAGCTGAAGGTTGTAGCTCTTGGACCTATTGTGTCCATAATCTAATGAAACTTAAATTTTCTTGATAATAGAAAATGGTTAGAATAAGAGGAAATGTTGCAAACAATCCTCCTCATGAGGAAGGAGAAGTAACTACCTAATAACTCGATGAGATCCTTGTTGCCATGTTAGACACAAGAGATCATTTGGTTGTACTTAAATAGAAAGTAATGGGTAATGAGGAGGAAGATGATTCGATGATAGCAATAATCAGGCACCTCTGGGGAGACACCAATGTAGGTGTTGATAACAACAATGTGAACATACTTGATCAGCCCGAGAATAAAAAAGGATAGGATGGAAGCCAAAATCACTAATGATATAGAAAGGATAAGTCCACTCAAGTTTGATGGCACCACATTAGGAGATGGGGATGAGAATTGGCTCAGTGAGATGGAGAAATACTTTGCAATAAGGAATTTCTCAAAAGAAACAAAGGTAATATGGGAAGCTTATCAGCTTTCCCATGAGGCATCTTCATGGTGGGACAGCCATAAGGCTAAGTTAAACATTGATGAACCTAATATCACATGGGATCAATTTAAAGGTTATTTTAGGCAACGTTGGCTGCCACAACTTTACTATGATCAGAAAATGACTAAATTATAGAACTTAGCTCAAGGAAAGCTAACTGTAACTGAGTATTAGGAGTGTTTTACTAAACTCCTTAAGTATGTACCTCAGTACAAAACTAATGAGAAGTTTAGGATACGTAAATTCATCATGGGATTGAATCCCGTTATAGGAGGAGAGGTGGATGTTCACAACCCAACCATGATGGAAGGGGTTGTTGAAAAGGCCATAAGGTAGGAACATAAATTAAAGGAAATTTATACTCATAAGGAGGAAGTAAGGAAGAAAATCCCCAACTCCTCTTCATCATCTCTTACACCTAAGAAAGGACCATGGAAGAAATTTAGAATGAAAAGTAAGTTTTCATCTAATACTAATAAGAAAGTAGCAACAAACAAGTTTGTTGGAAATACATGGAACAACTTTGTCAAGAATAATAATAATGGACAGAAGTCCTATGGGGGTCAGAATGATAACTCTAGGGTTGGAAATAAACCCAAGCCTAGAAAGGACACGTAGGAAGTTTTTATAACTCGTGGAAAAGATCATTATGCAAATCAATGCCCTTTGAAAAAGGATGATTGTAATAAGCAGCACAAGATACACGCTGCAGTAGATGACAAGCAGGCTGAGAAATAAGCCACGCCTATAGAAGTTCTAGGTAAGTTATTTGGTTTACGTATAACTATTATTTTTTACACTGGAGCTACTAAATGTTTTATTTCTAGTAAATTAGAATCAAAAATAAAAATAAAAGCTAAAAACATGGATAAAACATGGATCATACGTTATGGAAACAATGTTGTTCATACTATTAATATGTGTCTTTTTGGAGCAATCATTGATGTACCTAACTTTTCCACCGAAGTTGATCTTTATGTTGCACCTTTGGGGTCTTCGATGTAATCATAGGTGTTGATTGGTTAGTAGAACATAAGGCTAAAGTGGATTGTTTTGAAAAACACATTAGTTGTTTAGATGACTCGCAGTAAAATAAGAGAGATTCAAGGTGTGAAATGTGAGATTTCTATTAGAAAGCTGTCATCAAACTATGCAACTTAAAAAGGGAAAAATAAAGGTTGTACTTTATATGTAGTAAAAAATTACAGAAACAACTGAAGAGAATAGTGATGTCATGAAACAATATCTGTTGTTACGAGACTTCAGTGATGTATTTCTGAAAGAATTGTCAGGTCTTCCACCCAAAAGGGAGTTTGATTTCACAATTGAGATCAAGCATGGAACCAAACCTATTTCTAAAGCACCATATCGAATGACTACTACAAAATTAGTTGAACTTAAGGCTCAGTTGCAAGAAATTTTTCTAAAGGTTTGATTAGACCAAGTGTTTCACCTTGGGGAGCACCTGTAATTTTTGTGAAAAAGAAGGATGGAACACTTAGATTGTGCATTGATTATAGAATGTTAAACAAAGCAACAATCAAGAATATATACCCACTCCCTAGGATTGATGATCTATTTAATCAAATGCGTGGAACATCGATATATTTTAAGATAGATCTTCAATCTGGATATCATCAATTGTAGATTAAGGATGAGGACATTCATAAAACAACTTTTAGAACAAGGTATGGACATTATGAGTTCACGGTTTTACCTTTTGGATTAACAAATGCACCTACAACATTTATGAACTTAATGAATAATATCTTTCAAGAATACTTGGAAAAATTTGTCTTTGGCATTCTTGGATGACATTCTCATATATTATAAAAGTATTAAGGAACACCATGAGCATCAAAAGATAGTTTTGGAAATTTTGAGAAAGAGATGGTTATATGGTAAGTTGTCTAAATGTTCTTTCTATGACACAAAAGTGCACTATTTGGGACATGTAATAAGTAAGAATGGAATTGCTTTAGATCCTTCAAAAATTATAGCTATAATTGAGTGGCCTACACTAAAGAATGTACATGAAGTTAGAAGCTTCATGGGGCTTGCTGGCTACTATAGAAAATTTGTAAAAGATTTTTCTAAGGTGGTTACACCATTAACTTCTTTAGAGAAGAAGGATAAAATTTTTGTTTGGAATGAGAAATGTGAAATTGCATTCAAAAATTTGAAGGAATAGTTAACTTCAAAGACCTATTCTAGCAAAGCATCAGATCCTAATGGAGACTTTATGGTGGTAATCGATGCATTTGGTGAAGGTCTCAGGAGGTATTTTGTTACAAAATGATCATGTTATAGATTACAAAAGTAGAAAAATAAAGTTACATGAGTTGAATTAGGCTCCACATGATTTAGAGCTTTCTACCATTGTTCATGCACTATAAGTTTGGAGGCATTATCTGTTTGGTAAACCTTTTGAATTGAAAATTGATCATATTGGGCTAAAGTGTATTTTCACTCAGCCAAATCTAAATGCAAGACAATGAAGATGGTTAGATTTTTGTCTCAATATGATTTTGAAATCAGTTATATCAAGGGTAAAGAAAATAGAGTGGTTGATGCTCTAAGTCATAAGAAGCACATTTATGCTCTTATAACATTGAGAACTCAATTTAAAAATGAAGTAAAATGTGTTATGGTAGAACATATGCACCAGCCCTTTATTGTATCCTCATAGCATATCGCAAGACAAATGGAAAGTGATAAGCATGGACTTTGTACAAGGGTTGCCTATGTCAAGAAATAATTTTAGTAGTTGTTGATAAAGTAACAAAGGTAACACATTTTATTGTTGGTAATTTGAAGGATGATTTTAATGTGTTAGCTAAAGGATTTGTACATGAAAATTTCAGATTACATGGAGTACTTGAATTAATCATATCAGATAGAGATCTTAGAATGATGTCAAGGTTTTGGCAAACACTTAATGCAACTCTAGGAACTAAGCTGAATTTCAGTTCTGCGTATCATCCGAAAATAGATGGATAGACTGAAAGAGTTAATCAAGTTTTAGAGGATATGTTATGAATGTATTGTATGGACCAGCAGTATAAGTGGGAAGAGTACCTTCCACTAGTTGAGTTTACATATAATAACACATATCATGCCTCTCTTAAGATGTCACCTTTCGAAGCATTATATGGAAGAAAATGTAGAACCCCTGTTAGTTGGGACAAAATTGAGGATAGAGAGGCAATTGTACCTGAAATTCTTTTTAAAATGGAACAAGTTAAAATGATTCGTGAATGCTTGAAAGAAGAAGCATATAGGAAAAAGAGTTATGCTGATTTAAAGCGGGTATATAGGAAATTTGAAATTGGTGAGAAAGTGTTTCTTCGGGTCAAACCAAAAAAGAGCTCTATAACTTTTGGTAAGGCTTCTAATTTATCGTCTCATTATGTGAGACCTTTTGAGATAGTTGAAGTAATTAACCATGTAGCTTACCATTTAGCATTACCTCCGCTTTGTCATGAATGCATGATGTTTTCCATATTTATTTGCTTAATAAATATGTTTACGATTTATCACATGTGTTAAACTAGAATTTCTTGCAAGTCCAAGACCCGGGAATAATCGTGGTTAAACCCATATGAGTGTTTGAAACTCACCAGTTGCATTTAAGAAATCATGAGATAAGTAAATGTAAGGTCAAGTGGGATCGGTTTAATGAAGAAAGTACAACAGGAAAACATGGATGATATGAAAACTAATTTTCCATATTTATTTGATCGAATTGACTAGGATGGTGATAAAATTTGTGATTTTATCTTTATATGACAATAAGTTTGCTAGTTATGGACAAAAACTATTTGTTTTTAATAAACAACCATGCAAATGCTGATTTCTAGAACTTTAAATTCATATATTGTTGCAAAAATATGTTAAGGAAGTGAATAATTTTACTATTCCAAATGCAACGATTAGAATGAGATAATCATCGGGACGATGATTCTTTTTAGGAGGGAAGCATGTAACACCTTTAACAAACTGTTATATTTCTCTTTGCATTACAAGCGTTGGCATGTGATTTTCTTAAATGAAGCGTGTTTCCTTGAATTTTGAAAATCATGCTTGTTATGGATAAATCATCTCTACTCTTAGATACATTGGACTGAATAATGTGTCTTGTAGCAATCCATTTTCACTTCTTGTTGATAAGTTACAATCAGATTTTTAAAGTTGCAAACTTATCTTTTTTGACTGACTCATCCTTGGATCAATTTCAGTGATCTAAGGAATGTTTTAAATATTCTTAACAAACTAAATGATAAAATGAAATTCAATAGTTTGAGAGGCATAACAGACTGAACTTTTGTGTTTTAGCAAATTTTATGGTATTGTGTGAAAATTTCTTCATTCGGTTGTAAGTTTGTGCTTAGGTCTCTGGGATAGATCTCCACAGGACATTATTGGCGTAAACAAAATAAAGTCATCTTATTACTATGAAGGGGATCATGATCCTAAAGCTAAAGGACTATCCTAATGGTATCCTAAGCTAGGTAATAATGCCTACTTCCTAGCTACATCTATTTAATTGGGTTGTAATCTAGCCTAAGCTTCTTATTCTATTGTGTTGGGGGATGACCTAACCTAAGCTCTTGTGCTAAATGAATAAGGGAAGGGGATATTACTATGGTGATACTATACTATGTTAACCTAATGCCTAATACTAATGGTTGTGAATTTGATATAACCTAAGGTGGTACTACATATGGAAATGTTTATAAACCTAAGGAAATTATTTAGGAAATGATTGTTGGACTAACCTAAGCTTTGGGAAATCTAGCCTAAACTATTTGAAAGGGGCCTAGGGTCACAAGTCACTACGATGATGGTTCCAATGGATTTTATTGTGATTTGATTGGATTTAAATACATGGAAGTACTGCCAGTTTGGAAAGGGCTAGTTAAATTTTAGTGGGGATTACATGGAGGCTTCGCTAAGTATGGAAATGCATGTTGATTTGGAATTGGTACTCCCAATTTTGGGAGGCGATGGCAAGAAGAGATAAGTGGGAGAATTAGGAGTTATGACATTAATGAATGTCAGTTTTGTTTGCAAACCATCTTGGAAACTCAGGAGGTGGGTTTGTGAGAGGTTGTTTGGTTTTGCATGCATCACGAATTTTGCTCCGCATGGAGCTAAATGGTTCTTTGAACCAGTAGTTTAACTTGTTCTTCTTCTTGGTTTTTTTTGGTTTCTCTGGTCTATTTTCTATCAAGGGAATGTATACGAGGCATTGGAAGAAATTTTTTTTGGTTTTTGATTTGTTGTGGGGAAGAAAAAGGGTTGGAAGCTCAGCTGGAAGTGTCCTTCGAATTGGAAGAGGAACTATCAGGCATGATAGACTCTACCCATTAAGATTTCTTGCTTTCTTCTAAATGATTCATTAAAAAATTCTTCTCACTTGAGATATATTTCTGCATGATGTGTCTAGTTATTTACTTGCATGTTTTCATGAAATCTATGTGGTTTTTGGAATGTGAATCCATTATTGTTAATGGTAGTTCTTGGGAACTTTATCTGTACTAGTTATTAGTGGTATTCATGCAAACTTGCACTTAAAGCTCTGCAACTTGTATTTGAAGCTCTGTAGCTTGTATTCAAAGTCGTAACTTGCATTCAAGACTAGTATCGACTGAACTAGATTTGCTACTTGAATGGTTCTAAATCTCTGTTTTAGTCTTGTGTTTTGTTGAGCTTGTAGTGGAGCTTCGTGGTTGTTCTAAGATTGTGTTGAAGCTTCGTGATTGTTATGAGATTTTAATGGAACTTTGTGTTTATTCTGGACTAAATGGAACTTGGTGTAGATCTAAAATTTTGGTTGAATATTTGTATTCAACATTGTACTCTTATTTAGTTTATACAAATCTTGAACTAGTAGTCGAGTTATCAAGTTTGGTTACGTATATATGTGCAGAGCTAGAGTTTTATTCTTCTTTAAGGATTTGAAGTTGCTTGAACTCATAATAGAGCATTGGTGTTTTGTTCTAAGCTTGTATTTAGGGCTTTACATTTTACTTTAGGCTCATACTTGAACTTCATGCTTGTCTGAGCCAGCTTTAGAAGATTGGGAAGTTCTGAACTTATGTTTGAATCCTATATTTGACACATGCATGGTATTCCATTATTACGAGTTTTGAACTTGTGTTGATTATTTACTTGTATTGTTAGCTGGGTTTTGCTGGTTTTAAGGATTTGAGAAGCTTTAATCTCATTTAAGGACTGTTTGTTTAAAAAGTGCCTTGAGAGATTGTTTTGTTTTAAAGTAGAACTCATAATCTCTATCGAGATATTCTTCTTGTAACTTGTTTTTGAGGACTGTACCACCTTCTTCGAGCATGATAGGGTGTGTGAATATGAAGTGTTTCCTATTCTTATCTTCCTTGAGTGAACTCATGTCCTGTGGAAGGCTTGAATGTAGTTTGTAGAAGGTTTAAGGGACTGGAATTAAATCTTTTTATGGGTATTGATGATTTTTAGTTCATTTGGAACATTCGTAACAATTTTTAAAAGGGTTTATGGAATGTATTATTTACTTTCCTTCTTGTTTTTAGTGTTGAAAAATACTTCCCTATCATAATCCTTTAACAAGAACTGGAGAGGCTTGTTGTGATTATGTTTAGTCGAGTGGGAAGTAAGTTTGGGATAGTATATGTCTTAAATGTATATTCAGTTTTCTTACTCTCTTATGATCTTTTATCTAATTCTTGGGTTTTAATAGAATTTTGAATATAAAACCTAGTATATTGAGTGTAGTATGAAGGGATACAAGTATCACTGTTCTGGATGCTTGGTAATATTGTTCTTATTTGGGATCGTGAACTACTTACTCATTTGCATTAAGTTGTTGATGCCTTGTAATGGAAATCTGTCTTTAAGTTGTGAGTTGTATTGACCCTTGTAATATTTTATGGTTGGAGGATTTCTATTCCTTTATGGTTTCATTGAATGAATCTCCAAGTTTTATAGAGAAAGAAATATGTTCTCTTGGGGATAGTTACTTTTTAGAGTCTGTACTATAAATTTTTTTCGAGATTTTAATTGAACTTGAACTTGGTGAATGGAAATGGGTAAACCAGTTTGTAAGTTTTGTGATGGAAAGTTTGTAGTGTGCATTCTTTAACTGTACGTTCAGTTTTGTGTTCTCTTTTTGGGAACTAGATAAAGAAATTCTAAGTTTAAATTAGATAAGGGATTTCATTTCATAGTATAAATGAAATGAAATATGGATTGGGTCCTTTTCTGTTTGGGATCCTTTTTCTATTGTTTGTATAAGTTCATTTGATTGAACTTATCTATTTTCAATCTTCTTCTGAGATGGAAAATTTATTGTGGAACGTTTCATTTCAGGTCTTTGAATTGAGGCAGATTTGTGCATTCTAAACCTGTAATTGCTTTACTAATGATGAGTGTTTGGAAAAATAGCATGTAGTGATTCTTCTTCCTTTGTTATATGGAATGATGAAGTATTATGATATGAGCTATGTTGTAACTAACTTCTTTTGCTGCTTAGAAAAGACAAAGGTGTATTTCTATTCTTATGAAATTATGATACAATTGGATGACAAGACTAGTTGATTGTTTAAAAGTAATTGATAGGATCAATTAATCCATATGATATAAATGTAGGTGTTGCATATTATATTATGCTCTTTTCTTAAAAAGTGAATTTAGATTCTTTTTATTGTACTTCTTTTCTAGATGTTATTACTTATGATTGGTTGTATGATGTATATTAATTGTTTCATTAAAGCAGAATTGTTTAATGGAACAATTAGTGGAATGCACTTTACTTTAATGCTTAGTGCTTATCATGCTCAATTCATTGAACTGACCCATGCTAGCAATTTTACAGATGGACATCGTAAGTGATAAAAGGAGGCAAGAACTTTTATGATGCATTGGTTTATTTAATTATGGATCTTATGTAAAGAGTTTTGAATCATTCTTGAATGGTATTGGAAAATAAAAGTGATATTATTTTAAGATCTTAATTATGATTGACATGTAGAATGTCTGAATTGCATAGTCTTGTAAATGTACATTTTAAATCATGAATTGAAAGTTTTGTGTTAGGCTTCAAATTGTGAAGTGAAATCTGTGTACTTATATGCCATAAATAATAGTGATATCTTTGCGGTATTCTTTATATCTGTTTATATACTATTGTTGTTATCATATATTGAGTAGGATTAAGGAGATAGTATAATCTCCCTTATTATAATGAACTTGTTAAATTACAAAAGATGTCATTCTTTAACTACACAACTATAGTTTAATAATGAAATATGCATGGGACATACAATTAAACTATATGTGTAATGAATGATAAAAAAGTTATGTTGAACCTAACATTTAACCATGTAGAGGAAGACTCTTCCTCTCCCAAGAATGAAAGATAAGATGATTAGTGGTTATGACCCTTAATATTTATAACTTCATTTATAAAGTAAACATTAGCTGAATCTAGGTGGATGTCACACTTGACTTGGATAGCTAAGCTACATTAGGAATTAAATGTTGATGTTTGTTGTCCTATTTTTGGGATAACTGTTGTTATGCCACGTTAATGAACAATGATGCAAATATAGATTAATGAAGTTTTCCATATCTAATTAGGATAAGTATGGGTATAGAACTTGATAAATGTTGGAATTAGGGTTAGGCATGGTTGCTGTAATCTAAATCTTAATCCAATTTAATTATGATTAATGACCACTAAGGGGGTATGTACATCTTGATGAATTAGTTCTAACATATTTTAGCACATGTCAACTGCAGGATTGTACTCTCAAGAAGTCCGGGACTTCTCAATGATACTGATGTTAGAGTTGACATGTGGCAACACCTTGCGTATTTATTCATGTAGATTT
This sequence comes from Taxus wallichiana var. yunnanensis, assembly GCA_018340775.1. Taxonomy (NCBI): domain Eukaryota; kingdom Viridiplantae; phylum Streptophyta; class Pinopsida; order Cupressales; family Taxaceae; genus Taxus; species Taxus wallichiana. Next base: position 686,580,695 of record CM031239.1, read on the forward strand.
ACACAAATATGGACTTGAGCTTGGTTCCTCTCTAGGTCAAGTTAGTAGCGTGTTTAGGATAGGTAGTAGCTTTCAATGACTCATGGTACCTGGGACATCTGATTTACTTAGGTCAACCGAGTATGCCCATATATCCTAAGTCATCGTGAGCATATTAATATAATAAATTATGTTTCTAACTAGGGCTAGGGTCAAACGTTGGGCAAGTGGACTAACGGTAGTTAGTAAAGACCATTCTAGATAATGAGAAGAGTGAGGTGAAGGACATATTCGAATTAACGAGTATGCCATCTAGGAATAGTAACATGTACAAGTATGTTAAAAATATTTGGCGAAGTATCGCAAGCTCTTTGGTTATGCTATCATATGTCACCTAGTTTAAAGCAAAGTGATGTAAGATGAATATTGGTAACAAATATTCGAGATAGGTTCTTTAAATAGATCACTCGCACTGGAATAGGGTAGGAGAAACAAGTATATGTAGTATACATAAAGTATTCTATACTTTAAGTTAACATGAGAGATCGGTTTGTAATCGAGTCATGGAATGAGATATAGGTAGCATATCGAGTCATTACGATTGCATAGGGTTATCTGTTATAAGATTTATTGGTATAGGATGTGTGTTCTAAATGATGTTTTATTTAGAATGGAGAAAATTATGTTTTAAAAAAAAATCCCTTGTTTATAAAGTCTTACTATGGGAATGTTACATCACATGTCACTAGCAATGTTCTAAGTCCAAGTATCTAGGTCATGACATGGGTATGACCGAGGTATGGGTAAAATAAAGAGTCCCCAAATGATGAAGGGGTTAGGTTGTAATTGATGAGGTCAAGAGGGTAAAGGGAAATGTCCATGTCAGGTGTGGGTGAGGTAAAAAGGATTCAGGTCGGTAATTAGGGGTAGTGGGTAGGAAGAAGACTAAGCAAGATAACCAAAAATGGTTGTAATGAACCGATGTCGGTCGCTATGGAACGACCATGGTAGGCTAGGGCACAAGACCGATGTTGGTTGAGGTCAAACCATCCGGGTAGGCTAGGGCACATGATTGATGTCAGTCAAGGTAAAACCATCACTGGTCAAGTTGGGTAGGCTATAAAAAGAAAAAGTGCCACATTTTTAAAATCATTTTTCATTTACCAAATTGGAGAAAATGACAAGAGAGGAAGAACGAGGTGGAAAGTGACCAAACAACATGGAGAGCTAAGTTGGTGAGCCACAAAGTGAGTGATCGTTGGTCGATAGGTAGGTCTACGAGCACGGTGATTGGATTGGGTGATTGATTGGATTGGATTGAGCCAACAGATGATCGGTGATGGTAGAGGTAGGAGAGGGATCAGGTGGACCTATGCAGTGGCCCGAGGTGCCACCACATAGATGAAAATGTGATGAGGTAAGAGGATATTCTGATTATTTTTTTTGTTGTGAGTAGGTGGAGGGTAGGAATTGGGTAGGAGGGAAAATGGGGTTTTTATTATGGGGAAAATTTTAAAATTTGAAAGTGGGGGTTTAATGCAAAAAGAAGAACAAGGGAGGGTAGATTTAGGTAAGTAGGGGGTGGGAAGAGGTAATTGCATAGGTACTAGTAAGGGAAATGGGTAGAAAGGAGGAATGTGGGAGAAAATGGGAAGATGTCACGGGTTTGTTCTTTGTGATAGTGACCGACGTTGGTTTTCTCTTACCCGACATTGGTAGGTAAGGACCGGTATCGGTCACGAGATGTGACAACTAACACCACTTAGCATTGTACCATGATCGGTTGATGCTGACCGAGGCTAGTTGGTAGGCTAAAAAGGTAAACCCTCAAGGAGCTAAAATGGACGGGTTACGGACAAATAGGTAGGGGTAGGGAGAGTTATGGGTATGGGTAGGTGAGTGAATAAGGAAGATCGGTGAGAGGGGCACAATGAAAATAGGTGAGGGTCCGAGGTGGGGGTAGATAGGGGGTGCTGATTTAGGGCATAGATATAGATTTAGGGAAAGTGGTATAGAGTGGGTGATAAGGTTACATGTAGGTGTGATCAAGTTTGATTGATATGATTGGTTGTATGTAGGCTAGGGACCAGCTACGGATGAGGGATAGAGTAACTCCCTTATTCTCGGAGATACAAGGTGAGATGACACACGAGGAGTGGATCCATGTCACATACATGGGTCTAATTGGTGTAGATGCTACCGACACATAGTCTGGGAGGCGAGTTTGATGGTTTCCCTCATTGATAGATGAGATTCGGTAACCAATACATTCCATTTGCTGATGGGTGAGATCATGATCACCCTAGAGGATGTTTACAGGATCCTGTGACTTCCTATAGCAGGGACATAGGTGTACTCAATCTCCTCAGAGGCATTTAAGGAGTTACTATTACCAGTGTTTGGAGAGGGGCTGGCATTGTTAGGATTCCACAGTGCTAACATGAGCTACGAGGTGATGTACCAAGCCTACCCCGAGGAGATGAGGCTGGTAGTGCTTTTGATGGAGGCAGTCTACTATTTTTACACTGCCATATGCAGAGGGTGGGAGATTCCCATGGTCACTGATGGGGTCTTACATGACATGGTGGAGAGTAGGACTTAGTTTACATGGGGGCCTGTGTTCTTGGTACAACTATATAGGGAGTTGTGGGCGTGTGCGTGACTACGAGTGGTTCATCCTATGCTACACATTCTTGTTACATTATTGGGCCTATGAGCACATTATGTGTGTGCACCCGGTTGGTATGCCTCGGGCCAATGCATTCAAGCCAAGTTTTGTTTGAGTGGGCTACAAGTGATGGGTGCCAGTCATGGGAGAGTGCTGAGTAGTTAGAGTGACACATGATGTAGTGTATTATAGGTGATTACTAGAGGGGTTATTGTTATCACCAAATCACAGCACCCCCGTGTTAATACGAGCACATATACTTGAACTCACGGTGTGATTGGATAACATGGGTACTATCTCCAAGTTGTGGGACTTGCTACTTGAGATAGACCTCCAGAGAAAGCTGGTCCTTGCTCCTAAACTACCTGCCACAATCTACTCTAATGCAGGGTAAGCTAACTGTTCTAATCTAGTTTTCCAAGGAACCAAGGAGAGAGAGTGCATAAAATGAAAGCCTACACTAAAGCGGTGATACACCAGAAAAGGAGGGTGTGTGAGAGTATCCTTCCAATGTGTGAGATAAAGAAGCAAAATGCACACTAGAGGGAGTGATGACAGTTCCCCACGATCTAGCAAAAATGCATTTTACAACAACATTTCAAACATACACAATGATAGTGGATCCCTGCGTGAACATAAAATAGACACAGTATTCTTGTAATAAATATTAAAGGGGCAAGAAGAATGCAAGAAAACACAATGGGGAAGATACATCCACAAACTTATATTTTATTGCTTCATGATATGTACAGTTCAATCTATTACAAGATAAGGGCCTGGATCACCATGTAAGGAGTCCACTACAAGGCCTTGTACAGCACATTGGCTTCACAAAGCAATTTTGATAGAGCTTTGGTATCTAGAAAACTTTCTCCTTTACAATGAGCCCAACACTCCAATTTATAGAAAAAATGAGAAGAGAGAGAGAGGGAAAATGAAAATCCCAAAATCTATCCTTCCACCACTTGTAAGAGGCATTAAATGGAGTAAAATGATTGTATATTACTTGCAAAAGGCTCCCCATACTATCCCAGGTGCTGCAGTAGAGAAAGAATGATGACCATGCCTCTTAATTGCACTCCCAACCACCAAATAAAACATTGTTATGAACCCAGCCACGTTTTCTAAAAATCTCAATCAATATCTCATCAAATCTAGAATTTCTTGATTTCTATGCATCAGGCTTGGAGCCATGATTCCAATGGTACAAATTTTGTGTGATTTCGTTGAGAAATGCAAAAGTTATGGCCTTCGAGTGTGGACAACTATTTTAGGTCAGCGGCAGTGTTTTTGTCATTTGACTGACGGGAATGAGCATTAACCGATCGAAGCCGAATATGTTTATTTTAATTAAATATATCTACCCTCATTAAAAATAATAAATCCAGTTTTTTTGGCATAGAGGACGTTGTTCTCATTCTAGAAAGTCCAATTTTGTGAAAATCGGAGCTCGAAGTCCAAAGTTATGGTGTTTGAAGTTCACGAGTCAAACATTGACTTTTCTTCTTTGCCTTCGCCGACCTTTTCACCTTTTTGCATCCCACGCATCCCACACGTACTTTTGTCCTAACCTGTCCTATGGACCACAGGGACAAAAATTTTTGAATCGCTTGAAATGGACCGTCTTTCGGAAAATCAGCCGATTCGCGTCCCACGCATACTTTTGTCCCTACTGCCCCAAACCGCGCAAAACAAAAGACTTGATGATTTTTATTGCCTTCGGCCGCTTAGCCTTTTTGCATCCTTCATGTTCCAACATCCCAACTATCCCACATACTACCTAGGAAAAAAATGTCTAACTTAGCCAATTTTCTTTGTATTTTAGCTGCTAACTTAGTATGACGAACCTCGGTACGACCCACACTGGTATGATCCGCACCCTTCAGACCCGAAATGCTTTAAAATAGTCCTGCAACCACCTTTTTGCATTTTTTCCATTTTTCTAACTCATTGGGATTTTTTCTTGGATGAGAGAGTTAGAGAGAAGCCGAGGGCCCCCCAAAAACATGATTTCGGGCCTTGAATCAATCTACTTGCTCGGGACTGAAGAATTTGATGCATGTTATCAAAATTACCTTGAGGGGTGAATTTTGGATAACAGGTATCTTGCATGCACATTATTTGGAGGCCATATGTAGGATATCCTTCATACCGAAAGATGGTGGCAAAGCTAGATGGGCTATAGATTTACAGTTGGATAGAGGGGCGGTGGGCTAAGGAGCATGAGATGATACCCGTAGACCGGGTCAGATGGTAGTTTGGGTTGCCACAGGATATATCTCCACCCTTCCCTTAGTATAGGAGAGATGATGTGGAGAGGCCTATGTCTCCACCATGACCTACAATGTTGACCAAGCGGGGAGGAGAAGCCGATCGTCCAACAAATAGATGATGCTAGGGTGATAGAAAGGTATAGGTAGTGGTGGTCTCGTATAGCTACGAGCAAAGACTACGAGGCCGGGGTAGCTAGATTTGGCTACTGTAAAAGTGTAGAGAGATGCCCTATAGGGGTAGGTGGTAACCTTAGTGACCTAGTTGGCATAGTATAGGGACATTTGATAGGGGATGAGGCATAGGTTGTGACCTTGCAGGCATAAGTGGCCACTTTTTAGGCATAGGGAGTACAGGGACTAGCACCCACACTGGAAGGAAAAGGAGAGGGTGGAGATGGAGATGGGGTGCAGGAAGCCACATTATAGGCATAGGTGATAGGTTTTAGGGCCGAGTTTGGCCATGATGCGAGGTAGGTTAAATTTTTATAGGTTAGTTGGCTACTACACATACAGATAATGACTCTTGAGCCCGAGTACATGTGTGCAGTTCCAGGGCGATGGCACCACCACAAGGCGAGGACGGGGTCTCGTTATTTAGGCGGGAGGAAGGCGGTGGTCGAGGCGATGGCACCACTACGGACAGCACTCCACCGCTAGATTGAGAGATGCCATGGATGAGGTGAGATACTACCAGGATCATTTAATGGTAGTGGGGATATATGTCTTATCATATGCCGAGTACATTGCATATGAGCCTCAACTAAGAGGAGTAGATCCCACACTCATAGTGTGGAGAGTACAGTGGGCTAGTGAGCTCAAGGGGGCCAATTTAGGGTGAGACCACTAGTGCACGGAGTCCAACTCCATAGGCAGGACCATTAGGGGCCAGACCAGGGTGAGGTAGAGGGAGGTCAACTAGATGCCAGGCTAGAGGAGTGGGGGAGGAGATAGATGAGACATGTTTGGACATCAGATGGGGAAATGATTGAGCTCTATGCATGATTATTTTATTGTTGATATCATATTTTGACATATATACTTGGCACTGTGTCTTTGAAGATAGTGAGGATGTACATGAGAGTTTTGATATTTTGTTATATACACCGGCCTACGTGCCAAAGATATTTGAGAGTCATGTATATGGATACACATGTTTAGATGATTGATTTATAGAGATGATGGTGATTATGGTGATTATGTGTATATGGTTGTGTTTAACTTGCTATTTTGATTTGTATATGCAATGGAAACTAAGTAGTGTAGCCATGATATAGCTAGGTCATAGGCATGGATTGAGTCGGGATTTTTTTAGGCATGGATTGAATCGGGTGTTTGGTTTAGGCATGGATGGAGTCAGTCGGGCATAGATTGAGTCAAGTTTTGGTTTAAGCATGGATGGAGTCAAGTTAGGCATGGATTGAGTCAGGTCATAGGCATGGATTGAGTCAAGATTGGTTGAGTTTGTAATTCATTAATTTATGTAATTAATGATGATATGGGTCACGTTAATATGTTTTGTAGTAAAATGCATGATAATGGTAAAGCAATGGTAGACGTAATGAATGTATAAATGATGATGGTAAAGATGTGAAGCAATTGTTTTTTGTTTGGTTTAATTTCCAATTGTTGATATAAAAGGAAACTAACTATGGTAGAATGTGACTAGGAAAGGGGAGTGGGAATTGATTAGGGTATAGAGTGGTGAGCTAACCTCCAAGGGCCACATGCCCTCGCAGTGCTACCTACATAGTCCCTGATGAACAGGGACCTCGAGGCCGATGTAATTCTCCCATAAGCTAGGGAAGAATGCGAGGAGGTATGAGAATGGATTGGTAGGTTATAGGTATGATTGAGTTGAGATCTTTATGTATGGTTGAATTGTGGGAACATTAGTATGGGTGATGTTAAGTTGATTGCAGTAAAAGATGAAAATTTCTTAGAGATAAGCGTTGAGGATCCAATCTTGTACAGGATGATCAATACATAATAAAGAAGGTTAAAAGATAAGAGGAGGCAAGAAAGCCACCAGATTGGTAAGGATCATAACGGATGTGTCATACCTTGGATAGGCTGATGAACATAAGACCCTAAAGAAATTGCATGATTAATTATTCTAAAGTTGTAGAGTAGTCACATGATCACCAAATGTCATGGTTCTAGTAGGTCCCTTAAGGCGGTAGGAAATGAAAGTGCAAATGGTGAGAAGGTGAAAAGTGATTAGTTTATATGGTGTGAAGTAGCATGCTTATTTGGCAAGAGATCTAAGATCACAATGAGCAAGTCCATGATGAAAACATTTTCTATTTTGACTTATGTTTTAGATAGACTGATTAATGTGGGAATTCTATGAGGGAATTGTCTCCTTGAGGTCTTCGCAAAGCTGATTGATGTGGGAAGCTTTGGATTCTCTCTCTTTTCGAATAAGGATTTACATAGTTGTCCTTGAGGGAGCAATCTATTTATAGTAGTGATGTAGAGAGAAAGATGTCCTTTTGAGGGAGTCATATTTTTATTGGAAGTTTGACTCAAGGAGTTAGATCCCATGTGAGGGATTTTAAGTCATGGAGAAGATTAAGGTGAGGAATCATATTCTTGTTTAGAAATCAAGGTGAAATGACCATGGGATCTCATCTGAAAGTAGACAAAAAGTATCTATGAGAATCATGCCATGTGCAGAGCTGTGGTACACATATTTAAGAGAGGGTAAAAGAGTGATGGGTATGCACATGATGCTTGTTTAATCATTAGGGATGTCATAGTGAAAGGAGGGAAGTGAATAGCACTTAAGGGATGGGCCATGAAAAGAGGTAAAAGGCAAGGTAACTCCTCTCATTTTTTCCTCTCTTGTGCCTCAGTCATAATATTTTCTTTTAGCACTCAAAACCTTCTAGAAATGACACCATTGGATAGAGCTCTTTCTCAGCTTTCCAGAAAGGTAAAGTTTTCCTCCTAACTCCATGTATTTTTGAAGTTATGGCTCGGCGGAGTTTTTTGGAAAAATTTTCCCCTGAAAGGCCCGCGGCCAATGAGATGCCGCCACGTGGCACCTAGAGTGGTGGAGTGTGGGGAAATTTTGGAAAATTTTCCAAATGACCAAAAAGGTGCAAAAATTTGAATTTTTGCCCGCCAACCCGATTTGGCCCTGTTTTGCCCTAAAACTTCAAATGGCCATATCTTTCGATCCAGAGCTCAGTTTTTCACGTTCTTTATATCAATGGAAAGCTGGTGAAATTATCTACAAGATTTCCAAGGTCATTTTTGCATTTTGATGGAGTTTGAGAGAGAAAAATCAAAAAACACCTCTGGCACGTGGTCATGGACAGAAATGACGTTTCAACCACCATTTTTAATGAAGAATGGCTCGCATTCTCTCCCAGCATGGCTAAAAATGTCAGGGGATGGGTCTGTAAGGATGCCCATGCTATTTTGAATGTGTTTTGGTCAATGGTTGAATCCCTTCCATGTTTTCCCATGTTTCTCTCTCCTGGGCTCGTCCCTTGCACTGTAAAAGCCAGATTTGGCTCATTTTCAAAGGGTTGAACATTTTTTGTGTATTGCAGGTCCCCTTTCTCACCTTGGAAGTGATTTTGGTGGAATATCAGACCTTTTCTAAGAGCTGCAACTTTATTTTCCCTCTCGTGTTGTAATGCAAGTGATTTTGATGATTAAAATAACAATACAAAACCTCTCCGTGATTAGTTTTCATCCTCTGCCTGTGTTGTTTGGTTAATTTATGATCCTTCATTACAATTATCAGTTTGTGCATGAGGTTCTTTGTTGCATTTTTATGGACTGTGTCAATCTGCAGAAGTAAAAAATGCTCACCACTCCTTTGGTGCATCACCTATTAGCATTAGTTTTAGCTTTTTTGCATTCTCTATCTCTGTCTCCTTTGGAATTTAGGGTAGGGTTAGGAATATAGACCTCTGCAACTTGTAAGTGATAAATGACTAGAGGAATTGAGGAACCAACCTCTAAACTGGAGATTCCTTTCTCATTTTGCAAGTCCCACACTTGGGGAAAGGATTCAATGTTGTGCAATCACACTGGATGCTAGTATGATCAAACTAGAAATCTGATCAACATCCAGGGGGTGCTGCTGATTTGCAACAATAGTTTTGGCACGCCCGGTGGGACCTTAGAGGTCTTCATCTTCATTGCAACAAAATTGATGTGCATTTGTTGCAAGTTTCTTGCTTTAAAAGAGCTATAAATTACACATCTGGCGACTCCAAGGAAGAAGAATCAGCTGGTTTTAGCAGTGCAGACCTGAAAACTCATGAGAAGAATCAACACAAGGTCAAGAGCTGGAGAGGAAGAGGTGTTGTTTGAATATCTGCAGTTATCTCCAAGAATAAGGCAAAGTGGGAGGAGAATCCAAAGGTCTCCATCTCCACCAAACAGAACTCTCTCAACTCCTCCACCTGGTAGGCCTTTCATTCAATCAACAAGGGTTCTAAGGCCAATCAGAATGGCACAAAACAACCCCTATGTCAATTTCACCTGGAAGCAGCCCACTTGCTCTCAATGCACAAAATCCAATCCCAATTGCAGCATTGAAGAACATTCCATACTTCACTGGAGAAAATCAGACCTCACCTGGTGATCATGTTAAGGATATTGCTAACATTTGTGCAATCCATGAGATCAATGAGATGCAAGTTGCTGTCAAACTGCTGGCATCTTCATTCAAAGGGAAAGCTTTGCAATGGTTCAGGAGTCTTGCCTCAGGTTCTATTCAAAATTGGAATCAGCTATGTATAGCCCTCCATGAGCAAGTTTGGGGAAAAGGGAGACAACTTGTCCCTTTTGGAGCAGCTGACAACTATCAAAAGAGCTCCCAATGAGCAGCTGACTGATTTTAATTTCAGATTTCAAAGGACTTGGGAGAGAATTCCAGTGGCAGTCAGGCCAACAGCAGAAGGTGCTTTTCTTTATTACCTTAAAGCTTTAAATTCTGATATTTCTATGTTAATTCAGTCCATGGGAGGCACAACTATCCCCATTGCTTAAAGCATTGCCATTAGAGCTGAAAATTGTTTGATTCAAGCTGGCAAGCTAGCTCCTAGGCCTCCAATGCCATTATTTCCAAGTTTAGAGAGCCCAAGTACTAGCCAAGTGCCTAATTTAGCTTCTATTCCCACTCCTAGAAATCAGAATTCAAGTGAAGCTTCCACTTCATCTTCTAGTGCCTCAAATGAACTTCAAGAAGTCATGAAGCAATTGCAAAATCTAGGTAATGAGCTGGTTACACTCAAAAGGCAGCAAGCTCAAGGTTTTAGACCTTCCTTCCAGCCTCAAGCTCAGCCTAACAGGCAGCCATATCAACCTCATAGACCACCCAATCCAGCTGCAAATCTAAATCAAGCAAGGCCTCCTGCCAACAGACCATTTCAGCCCTATAATCCCAATGCTACATCTGCATCTAAAGCATTAGTGCCAGTACAAAACAATATAGCTCAAGAGTATGATTGTGTTCCCATGCAATGAACCTCATAACTAGTCCATGTGCTTCAATGGTGCCTTGAATCAAGCATTAATGGTGACAAAGAATCGGGTGTGGAGGGTGAAGGTAGTCAAGGAAATAACAAGCAACAAGAAACATTCCAGCAGCAATCAGCTCCAAATGATACCACACTTGTAAACTGGCAAAGATTTTTGTGGCATGAATCAAATGATTTCCCAAAGTGTTGCAGCCAACACAAGGTCAAAGAGAAGAAATTTGGGTGAAGAACAACCATTGGCCCCAAGTAATTCATGACCTTCTATCACTCCACAAACTATTGGCAAACAAAATGCAATCCCAAGCACGCAAGGATTGCCTAAAACAGCCCCTAGGCCAACCCAAATGCCAGTTGTTGCTGCCCATGTGCAAGGAATGAATGTGCAGGCCAAGGGACAGCAGAGGGATACTTCATCTCCATTCAGTATCATTGATCAGATGAAGAAGACAAATGTAAACATATCAATGTGGGAATCACTATCTATCCTAGGCCAAAGAGATTTGCTACAAGCTGCCATGAAGGACTGGTCAACTTCAAATCAGCAAGTCCAAATGCAAGAGAAGGTGCTCACAAATGCTGCCCAGCCTGAGGGGAATCATGGAGGACAAAGCAAGGTAAAATATTGAAGCCCCCTCCATTCTATGTTTCATTGATCATTGGGAACCAATTAGTACACAATTGCATGATTGATTCCGGGGCAAGTAGTTCAGTAATGCCCAAGCAAATAGCTGATCAGTTGGGAATTCAATATGAAACCATATCCAAAGGGGTGGTACAGTTGGATGGGACAAGCAAGAATAACAATATTGGGGTGATTAAAAACTTGAGTCTTACTTTGCATGCCTGTCCCAACGTGGTTGTTTTGCAAGATGTCTCAATAATAGACCTTCCACCACTCTTTGCCCTATGTTTGTCAAGGGATTTCACAGCTAAGATTGGAGGTTACTTGTCTACTGATTGGTCACACATGTTGTTCAGAACAAGATATGGAACCAAAGCCACAATCAGGTCTGAACCTATTGCAAACTTTCACATTGAGCCTTACACTCCAAGTCAGATTAATGCCAATTGTTCAGTGTTTGATCAAGAAGATCATCCAAGCACTGATGAAGCTGACACCAAGGTTGGAAGCATCCTAGATTTAACTCTTGATGAATGGGCAAGCAAGGTGCATGCTTTTGATCCTTATCAAGAAATAGAAGAATCTGAGCTGGGAGTCTATTGCATACATGAAGAAAATCAGCCTATTCCTAGCATCACCAAGCCAAACCACAAAGATGACAATGAGGTATGGCAGTTGTTTTTTGATGGATCAAGGAGTAGACAAGGTGCAGGAGGGGGATCCATGCTGGTTTCACCTCAAGGAGTTAAGTATTATTCAGCTTTTAGATTTCAGTTTGCATGCTCTAATAACACTGCTGAATATGAAGCCTTGGTGCAAGGACTGCATTGGGCAATCAAGAGAGGAATAAAGAACTTGCAAGTCTTTGGTGACAGTGAGTTGATTGTCAACCAAGTCAAGGGGCAGCATGCTGTCAAGAATGATCTACTCAAGTGCTACAAGAATAGGGTGTGGGACCTCATTGAAGATTTTGAGGGTTTTGGCATCAAATCCATTCCTAGGAAAGAGAACCAAGCCACTGACAGGCTTGCAGCAGTTGGGGCAGCCTTTGACGTTGTGGAGAGCATTCAAAAAGACAAGGTACAACCAAACATCCATGTGATTGTGAGGCCTTCAATTGCAAATAACAATGTAAGTTGGCAAGTGTTTGAAAATGATCAACAAATCATCCATTTCTTGTAAGAAGAGGCTGAATTCTCAGCCAAAAATCAGAAAAGTTAGAGCAGCAGTATGGTGACCAAGTGGTGCAGCTGAGAACCAACAAACTACCAAAGGGACTTATTACTTTGGAGTCCATTTTCAATCCTAATGATCAGTTTAGGAAGGAGAAAGCAAACATCCAAGTGAAGGGAGAAGATTCAGTGTCCATCTCAATAGAAAGAGGCAAATCACTCCAAATTGGTAAGATGACAACTGAGCAAGAAAGGTATGAGTTCATACAACTTTGTCAAGAATTCCCTGATGTGTTTGCTTGGAGCTATGAAGATTTGAAAGGTTTCAATCCCGAGTTAGCTCAACACACCATTGAATTGGATCCAAATACTAAGCCCATCAGGAAGAAACAAAGGCCAGCCAACCCCCACATGGAGCCTCTCATGAGAAAAGAATTGAATAAGTTGATAGAATCAAGAATCATATTCCCTATCAAGCATTCTAGTTGGGTTGCCAACTTGGTTCCAGTTATAAAGAAGAGTGGGGAAATCAGATTGTGTGTTGACTTCAGAGATTTGAATAGAGCATCTCTCAAGGATCATTATCCACTTCCTTCCATGGAGCAGATTTTACAAGTTGTTGTTGGCTCCGAGAGGTTTTCACTACTTGATGGCTATTCAGGGTATAATCAGATTATGGTGAAGGAAGAAGATCAGTTCAAGATAGCCTTTACAACTAAATGGGGAACTTATGCATACAGGAAAATGCCATTTGGGCTGTCCAACGCTGGAGCTACCTTCCAAAGAGCAATGGACATGGCATTCAAAGGTTTGATTAACAACATTGTACTGATATATCTTGATGATATCACTGTTTTTTCAAAAAATACAGCAGACCACCTCTTTCATTTGAGACAAGTGTTCCAAAGGTGTAGAAGATTTGGAGTCTCCTTGAATCCTAAAAAGTGTGTTTTTCTAGCCCATGAAGGAAAGCTCCTTGGCCACATTGTCTCCAAAGAAGGATTAGCAATTGATCCGAAAGAGTCGAAGCCATAAGAGCACTGCCATTGCCAAGCCACAAGAAGGCCCTTCAAAGTTTCTTGGGAAGAATAAATTTTGTTCGGAGGTTTGTCCCAAATTTTGCAGCCCTTGTCAGACCTATCACCAAGATGCTAAAGAAAAGCATGGCTTTCAAATGGACAAGCAGAAGGAAAGGAAAGTTTTGAAGCAATCAAAGAAGCCATCTCTCAAGCCCCAACTCTCATCAACCCGGATTTCTCCAAGGATTTCATCCTCTATGCATTTGGAGGTGATGATACTATTTTTGCAATTTTGGTACAGCAGAATAAAGACAATGATGAGCAGCCAATTGCTTTCTTCAGCCAAAGCCTGGAGGACTATGAGGTGAGATATTCTTTCATTGAGAAGCATGTTCTTGTAGTAATCAGGAGCTTGAAGAAATTCAAGCATCTAGTTTCAAACAATAAGGTCCAATTGCTGGTTTCTCTCATGGGGGTTAAAGACTTCCTCCTCAACAAAGACTTGAATGAAAAAAGGGCAGGTTGGATTACTCGTGTCATGGAGTATGACATTGAGATCAAAGTCACCAAGTTGGTAAGAGGAAAAGGATTGTGTGAGCAGCTGATCTTGAGCAAACAAGAGGAATCATGCAACGAGAAGGAGGCTGTTTTGGCGTTGCAAGACAGCCATGAGCAAGGAAGCACTCAAGAGGAGAATGATGGTGTCCCCACTCCTTGCTGGACCCAAGGTATAATGCACTTCCTAAGCACAAGTCTATGTCCTCCAGAGATGAACAAGACCCAAAGAAGACACTTCAGGTTGCAAGCTGTCCCATATGCCCTTGTTGATGGTGTTTTATTCAAAAGAGATGTGAATGGAGTACTGCTGAGATGCATTGGTACAAATCAGATTCATAAGGTGCTGGAAGAGTTCCATGGTGGACCAGCTGGTGGTCATTTTGCACCAAGAGTGACAGCTCTAAAGATCATGAGGGCTGGTTATTATTGGCCCAAGATTTTCAATGATTGTTATGCATGGATCAAGAGGTGCAAGAATTGTGCATTTTTCACAGGTAAAGAGAGGCTAGCTGCCCTCCCATTGCATCCAATTTCAGTTGACCAGCCATTCATGCAATGGGGTTTAGACTTCATTGGAGTTATTAATCCCAATTCGAGCCAAGGGCACAAGTGGATTTTAACAGCCACATATTACTTCACCAAATGGACTGAAGCAGTAGCACTCAAGGAAGCAAATGAATCTAGCATCCTAGACTTCTATGAGGGAATAGTAACCAGATTTGGCATACCAGCTACAATAATATATCGAGATAATGCATGGCATTCATCGATCCAAGGTGACTGAATGGGCTGTCAAGAACGGGATCTACCTAAGTACTTCATCAAACTATTACCCCTAGGGTAATGGCTAGGCTGAATCTACAAACAAGAACTTGTTGAGGATCATTAGGAGGACTCTTGATGAGAATCAGAGGTCTTGGCATACCAAATTGAAATCAGCCTTATGGGCTGATAGGATAACTCCTAAAAGATCTACAGGTAACTCTCCATTCAAGCTTGTTTATGGAAGAGAGGCAATTTTTCCCATATCACTTGAGTTGCCAACATTGGAACTCATGAAACAAGTTGGAGTTGTTGGAGTTTGAGCCCATGGAAGTCAGATATGCAGAATTGATGGAGCTCCAAGAAATCAGAAATCAGGCATCCCAAGCAATGGAGAAGGATCAAGCTTTGATAAAGAAGACCTTTGATAGAAAGGCCAAGAACAGATCCTTCCAAGTTGGAGATCTAGTGTTAAAATGGGATGCGGATAGAGCAAAACCGGGAAGGCATTCAAAATTTGATGCCATTTGGAGTGGCCCATACATGGTCACAAAGTGTAAGGACAACAATGCTTTCCAGTTGTCTTCATTGGATGGTGAAGAACTGCAGATTCCAGTCAATGGAATCCATCTGAAGCATTGCTACTGAAGGAAATGCTTCACCCTGTACATATTAGTTTAGGTTTTTCATTCCTCCAAGTGCTTGTGCACATTGTTTTGCTGTAGATTAGTTTTTCTTTCCCTAAGTGCTTTGGCACAAGCTTTCATGTTCCCGGAGATGTGTTTGCAGTGCCTGCTCCATCGTGTGATATTCCATCTTCCTCCTTGCAGTTGTTCTAGTCAAGTTGGGGTATCAAATAGAGAATTCAATGACTCCATACCCAATGGATTGCTTCAGGAAATCGGTAACTTCATCCAAGCAGTAGATGACCCTCTGAGTCGCCAAAATTGTTATCCAAAATGTGCCCCTGCTCATTTTTTGTGGCTAACTCCTCTCATTTTTTCCTCTCTTGTGCCTCAGTCATAATATTTTGCTTTTAGGCACTCAAAACCTTCTAGAAATGACACCATTGGATAGAGCTCTTTCTCAGCTTTCCAGAAAGGTAAAGTTTTCCTCCTAACTCCATGTATTTTTGAAGTTATGGCTCATGGAGTTTTTTTGGAAAAATTTTCCCCTGAAAGGCCCGCATGGCCAATGAGATGCCGCCACGTGGCACCTAGAGTGGTGGAGCAGTGGGGAAATTTTGGAAAATTTTCCAAATGACCAAAAAGGTGCAAAAATTGAATTTTTGCCCGCCAACCCGATTTGGCCCTGTTTTGCCCTAAAACTTCAAATGGCCATATCTTTCGATCCAGAGCTGGTTTTTCACGTTCTTTATATCAATGGAAAGATGGTGAAATTATCTACAAGATTCTAGGGTCATTTTTTCATTTTGATGGAGTTTGGAGAGATAAAATGAAAAACACCTCTGGCACGTGGTCATGGACAGAAATGATTTTCAACCACCGTTTTTAATGAAGAATGGCTCGCATTCTCTCCCAGCATGGCTAAAAATGTCAGGGGATGGGTCTGTAAGGATGCCCATGCTGTTTTGAATGCATTTTGGTCAATGGTTGAATCCCTTCCATGTTTTCCCACGTTTCTCTCTCCTGGGCTCGTCCCTTGCACTGTAAAAGCCAGATTTGGCTCATTTTCAAAGGGTTGAACATTTTTTGTGTATTACAGGTCCCCTTTCTCACCTTGGAAGTGATTTTGGTGGAATATCAGACCTTTTCTAAGAGCTGCAACTTTATTTTCCTCTCATGTGTTGTAATGCAAGTGATTTTGATGATTAAAATAACAATACAACCTCTGTGATTAGTTTTCATCCTCTGCCTGTGTTGTTTGGTTAATTTATGATCCTTCATTACAATTATCAGTTTGTGCATGAGGTTCTTTGTTGCATTTTTATGGACTGTGTCAATCTACAGAAGTAAAAAATGCTCACCACTCCTTTGGTGCATCACCTATTAGCATTAGTTTTAGCTTTTTTGCATTCTCTATCTCTGTCTCCTTTGGAATTTAGGGTAGGGTTAGGAATATAGACCTCTGCAACTTGTAAGTGATAAATCTGACCAGAGGAACTGAGGAACCAGCCTCTAAACTAGAGATTCCTTTCTCATTTTGCAAGTCCCACACTTGGGGAAAGGATTCAATGTTGCATATGCCAGTCTTTCCTAGTATCATTAACCACTTTCATGAGGATTTTGTTCGGTGTTTTATTAGTGGATTCAGCTTGACCATTGGTTTGTGGGTAATATAGTGATGAGAAACTTAATTAAATAATGAAGGTGTCACAAAAATTTTGTAAGGTTTTATTTTTGAATTCTTTTTGTTATTAGTGATGAGGCGATGTGGGACACCAAAGTGACAAATAATGTGATGATTAATGAAATCACATATTTTCTCATCTTTCTTGGAGATGAGAGTAGTGGATTCAACCCATTTGGTGTAATATTCGGTAGCGGTGATGATCCATTGATGTCACTGGGAAGAATGGGGATTGATTTCCCCGACAAGATCCAAATCCCATTAAGAGAAGGGCCAAAGGTCACGGGTGACATGTAAGGCATTTGGGTGTATGATGAAGATTGGAATATTGTTGGCATTTTACACAACACTTAACATAGTCACAACAATCATGGTTAAGGGTCAGCCAATAATAACCTAGGTGAAGAATATGCTTAGCAACAACAAGGCCATTGAAGTGACCTCCACATATGCCATCATGAACTTCCTTAATGGTATAGTAAATTTTAGAACTTGTAAGGCACCGTAAGAGAATACCATCAAAGTTGTGCTTATAAAGGAGGCCACCCATGATGATGTAACGAGAGAACCTTTTAAGAAAGGCATGTTGTCCATTATAAGTGAGGTCGGGAGGTAAGATGGAGAGGGAAAGATATTATGAGTATTGTTTATACCAAAGGTCACTCACTTATGGATTTTTAGTTCGATAAAGTAAAATTCACTAGGTAAATAAGAGGATGATTGGATTCTTTGTAAAGTGAAAAATATTTTAGAGTCGGTGGGTGAAGTGGGTATCTGAGAAGCCAAGTAGGCCATGGTATCCACAAATTTTTGGTAGAACGTGGGATAGTTTGAAGGGTGTAAAGGTCAAAGGTGGTCTAAATTATGTCCACATGATGCTTATACTTTTGAAGTATCTCATTACAACACCGGTATATATCCTTGACTTGGTTTATGACCAATTGAGAATTACCAAAGATGTTGATTGACTTAACATCTAAGGTGTAAATAGCACTGGAGACCGAATACGAGTACTTAGTATTTAGTAATATTATTTGTATAATAAAAATCAATTTTGAAAGACAAAGGTATGGGTTCAATATCAAGCGGGATGAGGATAACACCAGCCCCACCCCCACGCCGACACTTGGAACCATCGAAGAAGCGTGTAATTTTGTCAGTGGGTTTGTCTAAGGAAAGGGTAGTAATAGACTCATCCGGAGAATCAACATTAGAGGGTTGATCCCCAGAAATAGGTGTGTCAGCTAATTGGTCAGCAATAGCTTGGCCCTTGATGGAATTTTGATGGATGAATTCGAGGTCGAGGTCAGCTAGAAGCATAAGCCAGTGTGTAGCCCATTGATTTTGGTAAGGTTTGGCATACATGAAGTGTAAGGGGTCAGTGTTGGTCACAACATAGGTTTTGTGGTTAAGTAGGTAATGGCGGAGTTTGGTGGAAACAAAACTAAGGATAAGCAAAGTTTTTGGCATGGGTGTATCGGGTCTCGTAGTCTAGAAGAGTACGGATTATGTAATAAACCACCTACTCCCTATGTTGTTCATCGCGATGAGTGAGCATGGCCCTAGTAGTAGCAGAGATGTATTGGTAGAAGGGTTGTTCATATTTTGGTGGAATGAGTATGGGTGGTTGGAGAAGGTATTGTTTTAAGGCCTCAAAAGCTTTGTGGTAGTCATCATCCTATTTAAAGAATTTTTTTTTGAGAAGATGATGAAATGGTTGACATAAATAAAAAAGTTGTAAAATGAAATGACAAGTAGACTACAACTTACCTTGCAAGACATGGATCTACCATAGATTAGTGGGTGGAGGCATTTTGAGAATGGCCTTGACTTTAGTAGGGTCAACCTCTATACCATGTAAGGAAACAATAAATCCCATGAGCTTTCTCGAGAGAACTGCGAATACACACTTCTTGGGCTGAAAGCGAACATAATACTTAATGAGGCGGTCAAAGATGGTTTTCAAGATGGCGAGGTGCTCTGGAGTGGCATTTAGATTTGGACAAGAGATCATCCATGTAATCTTCCAATATACAGTGCATGATGTCATGAAAGATGTAAGTCATAGCCCGCTGATATGTGGCACTAGCATTTTAAGGCCAAACGCATGACTTGATAGCGAGAAGGTCCCCAAGGAGTGATGAATGTGGTTTTGTGTCTAGCATCTCGTGACCAAGTGGTAAGATCAACTAGTTGGGAAATACTAGGTAGAGGAAATTTATCTCTTAGTCAAGCTAAGTTGAGGTCAAAGAAATTTGTGCAAATGTGAAGTCCCCCTGTCACCTTAGCGTTAGCTTGTGGAGCCTGTTTTTATGTGAGAAAGTGTTGAAAATGTGCCCGATATACCAGAAATGTACTTTTCTCACATGGGTGGGATTTTGACCCATATGTTTATGGTACGGTTTTGACCCATGGTTTTGATACACATGGTTTTGTAAAACTACTTAATAAATTGTCTATTTGTTTAGTTTTGTTCATATGGTAGGTATCATGTAACATTACAGATGTGTTTTGAATTTAGGTGTGAATTTATATAGTTTATTTAGCATAGCTCCAAATAGATCTGGGTATTGTATTAAAAGATCGGTGAGTGTGTAAAAAAATTTAAGCAAGTGATTATTGGTTGACGTAGCCCAAATTAGGTGAACCACATTAAATACTATCTCTTTGTGTTGTGTTATTTTATTCTGCACTTTTATTTAAGATTTGTAATATTTTTCTGCATATTAGTTTCTAATGTTATGATTCGTGAGGGATTATTTTGCATATTTTATCCCTTATTTCCTAACAATTGGTATCAGAGCCTAGTTTGGTTTGTTGAAGTGTTGAATCGCAGGGAAAGTTTTATCTTGAGTGGGAGCTATGGTAGATGATGGAAGATCTAGGGTTGATAAATTCAATGGGTAGAATTTTAGTCTTTGGAAGATGTAGATGGAAGATTACCTTTATCAAAAGGATCTTTATATTCTACTATCTAAGAAGGTGAACAAACCCTCGAGCATGATGGATGTGGAATGGGATTTGTTAGATAGGAAGGAACTTGGGACAATCCAGCCGTGTCTTGCATCTTCGGTATTATTTAATATTTCAAAGGAAAATACTAAACAAGAACTGATGGATGCATTAGGGAAGTTGTATGAAAAACCATCTACCTTTAATAAGATAGTTTTAATGAAAAAGTTGATTAATATGAAGATGTCGAGAATGGTTCAAGAGCAGATCATCTAAATTATTTTAATACGGTTGTAAATTTTCTAGCTTTGGTTATAATAGAATTTGATGAAGAAGTTAGGGCTTTATTAGTTCTCTGCTCTTTACTTGAGATTTGGAATAACCTGGTAATGGTGGTAAGCAACTTGGTTCCAACTAACTCAAAGTTGAAGTTTGAGAATGTTGTAGGAGTGATTCTAAGAAAGGAAATGTGAAGGAAAAGCTCTAGTGAATATTTTACTTTAGGGAATGCTTTGTAAAGTGGAAACTAGAGGGAGATAGATGAATAGAGGAAGTTATGGAAAATCAAAGGATTGGGCAAGGTCAAAATCCAAAATCAAGATAGTATGTTGGCACCGTGGAAATTCGGGCATGCAAAGAAGGAATGTTGGGAGCTTTGGGATAAGAAGAAATAATAGGAAGAAAACAAGGAGGCAAATGTGGCAATGGGTAATATATTTTAGGATGCTTTGATTCTTTCTTTATACAATATTACTGAATCTTGGGTTTTAGATTCGTGGGCTTCTTTCCATGCTACTCCACATAGGTATTATTTTGTTGATTTTGTTCAAGGAGATTTTAGGCATGTTTTTCTTGGTGATGATGAGCCTTGTAACATAGTTGGAAAAGTTTTTGTTCAGGTTAAGATGCAGAATGGGAATACTTGGCTATTAAAGGATTTCAGACATGTGCCTACATTAAGACAAAATTTGATATCGACAAGGCAATTGGGAAGTGATGGTTGTACTGTGATATTTATAGTAGACTCTTGGAAGGTTACCAAGGGTGCTCTTATGGTGGAAAGAGGTAAGAAGGTTGGAACCTTATATTTAACCACTTATAGCACTAATGTTTGTAATCTCATGGCTTTAGAAGTAGATACAACATTATGGCACTATAGGCTCGGTCATATGTGCCATAAGGGTATGAAGATCATAAAGAAGGATTTTCTTTGATATATAAAAATAGGTTTAGATTTTTGTGAGGAATGCATATATGGGAAACAAAAGAGAGTAAGGTTTCTCAAGGTTGGACCTACAAAGAAAGAGAGTAAGTTAGAGCTGGTGCATTCTAATGTATGGGGGCCGACTCAGGTATCATCTCTTGGGGTTTCAAGTTATTATGTTACTTTTATTGATGATGCAACAAGGAAAGTTTGGGTTTATTGTATTAGAAAAAATATGATGTATTTGAAACTTGTTTTAAATGGAAAGCCTTGGTAGAGAATTAAATAGGTCTTAAGATAAAATGTCTCAAGGAAGATAATGGAGGGGAGTATTAAGTAATGAATTTGATGATTTCTGTTCTAAGAATGGAATCTGTAGGAAAAGATAGTTCCGGGAACTCGTCAAAGTAGAATGGGGTGTCGAAAGGATGAATAGAACAATAATGGAATGTGCTAGGAGCATGATGTTACATGCGGGGATCGCCTCTTTCTTTTTAGGATAGAAGTAATGAGCACAACTATGTACTTGATAAATAGAGGACCCTCAAGTGCCTTGAATGGAGGCATACTTGATGAGGCTTGGTATGGTAAGAAAGTTGATTATTCATTTCTTAGAGTCTTTAGATGTGAGGTATTTTTCCATATAGACAAGAATGATAGGACCAAGCTAGAGGCTAAATAAGAAAAATGTACTTTCATTGGTTATGGTGGTGATGACTTTGGATACAAATGTTAGAGTATTAAGGACAAGAAAATCATTCGATCTAGGGATGTGGTCTTTAATGAGAAAGTAATGTATAAACAAAGATTTGTAGGAAAACAGGAAGAATCCATGATAGAATATACGGTGGTAGAGGATCTTCCAGATGGGAAAGTGACACATGAATCAATTTACGAACCTCCTCAATAGGAACCCCAAACTCCTATATTAAGGAGGTCTTCTAGGGTAAGAAGAGAACCTGAACATTTTTCTCCTTTTGTTTATTATTTATTACTCACTGATAGTGGAGAGCCAAAGATCTTTGATGAAGTAATGCAGGTAGATGCTAGGAAAAAGTGGGAGCAAGCCATGGATGAGGAGCATTAGGCTCTCAAGGAGAACCAGACACTGGGATTTTGTGAAGCTACCCGAAGGCAAAAGACCATTACGAAAAAGTGGGTGTTCAAAGTTAAAGAAGAATTAGGAGGAAAGAAAAGATACAAGGCCGAGTTGGTGGTCAAGGGGTTTACATAAAAAAGGTATAGATTTTGATGATATTTTTATCTTGTAGTAAAAATGACTTCTATTAGAACTTTTCTAGGAATAGTTGCGGTAGAAGACTTGCACTTAGAATAGATTGATGTAAAGACTACATTTCTCCATGGTGATTTAGAGGAGGACACTATATATGTAGTAACCGAGAGGGCTATGAGGTTAAAGGTGAAGAGGATATGGTGT
This sequence comes from Taxus wallichiana var. yunnanensis, assembly GCA_018340775.1. Lineage (NCBI taxonomy): Eukaryota > Viridiplantae > Streptophyta > Pinopsida > Cupressales > Taxaceae > Taxus > Taxus wallichiana. The sequence goes on from CM031239.1 coordinate 686,603,156, forward strand.
GCAAACTGAAGAAGAGCTTGTATGGCTTGAAACAAGCTCCACGTCAATGGTATAAGAAATTTGATAGATTCATCATGGAGTAAGGTTATATTAGATGTTATTCTGACGATTGTGTGTATAAAAAGAAATTTGAGGATGGTAGTTATATTATTCTATGTTTGTATGTGGATGACATGTTGGTTGTAGGTAAAAACATGTAGGAAATAAAAGTACTCAAGAAGTAGCTAAGTGAATCCTTTTCTATGAAGGATTTGGGGGCAGCCAAACAAATCCTTGGTATGAGGATATCTTGGGATAGGAAGGAATGGAAGCTAGCTTTATCTCAGGAAGAGTACATTAAGAAAGTCTTAGAGAGGTTTAATATGTAGGATTCTAAACCGTTTAGGACTCCTTTGGTAGGCCATTTCAAGTTATTAAAGGAACAATGTCCCAAGATAGAGCAGGAGAGAAACCAAATGTCTAAGGTACCTTACTCATCAATGGTTGGTAGTTTGATATATGCCATGGTGTGCACCAGGCCTGATATTTCCCATGCAGTGGGAGTGGTGAGTAGATTTATGAGTGATCCAGGTAGATATCAATACCAGGTAATAAAGTGGATCCTTCGGTACTTGAGAGGGACCATGGGGAAAATTTTGTGCTATAGTGGATCATACAACATTTTGTGTTGTTATGTAGATTCAAATATGGATGGAGATGTAGACAGTAGGAGGAGCATGATAGGTTATGTTTACACTGTAGGTGGGACAACAGTAAGTTAGATTTCATGACTACGAAGTTGGTGAAGCTAGGGACTTTCATGTCAACCACAAAGGAAAACAAGGAAATGATTTGGTTACATCAATTACTCGAGGAGTTGGGGCATAAGTAGGAGGAAGGAAATCAGCAGAGTGATATCAAAGTGTTATACACCTAGCTAAGAACTCTACTTTCCACTCTAGGATGAAGCATATACATTTAAGGTGCCATTTCATCAGACAACTTTGGAGGAAGAGAAGTTAAAGCTAGAGAATATTCATACCAATCAGAATCCTACAGACATGATGACCAAGGTGGTCACAAGGGAAAAATTGAAGCTATGTTCATCTTTGGTTGGTCTTCATGGAAACTAGTGAAGGGTTGAGAAGCTTTCTTAGAGGAAAACTAGTCTCTAAGTGGGAGATTGTTAGGTTATGGAGCTTGTTTTCATGTGAGAAAGTGTTGAAGACTATACACTAAGAGTATTGTACACTTTCCATAGTTGTCTCGTTGAATATTGGGGCTAGGGTGGGCCTCGCCTGGGGTCCAGGGGTGGGCCCCGGTAGCATGGGTTCGAGGCACATGCCCCAAAAATTTTTTTGGGCTTAAAAACGTGCCTAATATGTCTAGAAATGTACTTTTCTCATATGGACCAGATTTTGACCCATAGGTTTATGGGACAATTTTGGCCCTTGGTTTTGTAAAACTACATTAAAAGCTATCTATTTATATGGTTTTTGCATATGGTAGGTATCATGTAACATTATAGATGTATTTTGATATCAGGTGTGAATTCTATAACGTTTGTTAAGCATAGCTCCAAATAGACTTGGGTATTGTATTGAGAGAGTGGTGGCTTGTAATAAAATTTGAGCAAATGATTCTTGGTGGATGTAGCCCAAATTGGGTGAACCACGTTAAATATTGTCTCTTTGTGTTGTGTTATTTTATTCTACACTTTTATTTAAGATCTGTAATATTTTTCTTCATATTAGTTTCTACTGTTACGATTTTGTGAGGGATTATTCCACATATTTTATCCCTTATTTCCTAACACTTAGTGATTGGGACAATGTTAGAAATCCATCAAGGATAATCAATGGGTAAGATGAAGGCAACGAAAATAAGGCAATGAAGTTCTTCTTTGACTAGAAGAGCAATGCGGGGTGTATTTTCCTCAACTTTTTTATATGTGTTTGGCATCAGAATGGTTACGATATTGTGGACCACTATGGTGGGGTCAATACCAGGCATGTCTGCGTAAGACCAAGCAAAAGCATGGTTATGATTTTTTAGAAAAGTAGTGATGGCTTCTTGTTCAGCAGTATCTAAAGATTGGCCAATCTTTAAAATGTGTGGGTTGTCTTGAGTGTGGATGTTGATTTTGATAGTCAATTCATTTAACATGGTTTACATCTCAAATGGTAACAACCGATGAATATATGAGTCTTATGCACCAAGGTAGGTGAGTATAGATTCATCATCCTGACATTGAATGACATTAATAGAAGGTGTATCGTCATCGATCATTTCAAGATACCAAAAGGGAAGAGAAGAAGGAGCCTCGCCCTCATGTTGATAAGTCAGAGGCCCCAAGAAAATGGTGTTTATGAAATTTTTTTTAGGAGGGATGGATTCTGGATCCATTGGCTCTGTCGGTGAAGGTGGTGAAGAAGGCGGGAACAAGTGAAGAAGGTGGAGAAGGGTCGATATTCTCAATGAGTTCAATATGAGCCTTCTTAGTAGGTAGTTCAATAAAGTCGATACCACTACGGTCATTATGTTTTGGGTAGTACATGAAATAATAGTGTGATGAAATTTCTCGTAAAATCCAAAACCAAAACCCTTCCACACACATCGGTGTAGGAAGGTGTGGGTGAAATTGTGATTGGCAAGTGACTCAAGGTTAGTAAAAATGGGTGGGTTTGTGATGGTGGTTCAGGTGTATAAGTGGTAGTATCAAGGCCCCTATAGGTGAGATTGGTGTGAAGGTGGGGAGGACCTTAAAGGATATGCTCTCCTATGTGGTGATTGTAGTGAGGATGTTGGTGAAGGATTCTATACTCTTGTGGAGTAAGGAATGTGTTGACATTATATAGGCGATGCTCTCCCGAGCAAGGTGTTAAAAATTCCTTCCAAGGGATCGGTGGTTGATATGTGGGTAGTTGGGATAGATGATGTATTAGAGATTGGATCAAAGGTGGAGCTAGTTGATTGAGAGGCTGATGGGTCGGTAGTGGAAGTCGTGGCGGCGGTAGGGATGGAGGAGTTAGGTGTGGTTGATGTAGTGGTGGCATTGGTGGGTGGAGGTGTAGGTGAAGAGGAAGTGGTCATGGATGAAGACACCTTAATGGGTATAAACATGTCATTAGGTTGGTAAAGCATGTTGCAGGTTTTGAAAGGTGATGGGTCAGCTGGAATAGTATAGGTGTGCCCTTCATGCTCAAACTTCACACAACAATGCAAAGTGGAAAGAACGTAACCCATAACATGAATCTACAAGGTCTACCAAGTAATAGGTTATATTGAAATTCCCCCTCCAAGATGTAAAATAACTCTGGAACAGTGGGGGCCCACGCAAATATGGAGGATGATGGTGCCAAGTGTAGAGGTGATAGCATCATTAAATGAATGCAACATGATGAGATGTTTATGCATGTAATTATCGGGTATGTGCATTTGGTCAAACACATGGGAGGAGATGATGTTAATGCTAGTGCCCCCATCGATCATGGCACATCATACACATATATTATCAATATGGACAGAGATGAAAAGGGTTGGATCATGGTCATCGGTTTGGTGTAGTGTGATCTCTTCATTTGAAAAGTTGAGGGTGGCTACTTGGTGAGTAGGTGAAGGTGTAGAAGAAGATGGTAATTTAGTAAGAGAGGCTACATGATGAGGTGTAATAATGGAGGCTATGGGTGTAGGGTCATTGGGTAAGACATCAATAGAATGAAGAAACTCAATGAGAGCTTGGCGATGGGATTCAAAGGTTTGGATGAGGTCATATAAGGACATTTTGAGGGAGGATTGGTGTAATTGTTTGAGCATCATGTGATGTGTAACCCCGTTAGAAATAGGATATGTGGGGCCACTGATAGTGACTTTAGGTGTGGTATGTTGGGTATAGGGTTGATCCATGGGTTGGTTTCCTTTTCCTTGCCTTTTTCCTTCTATGTGCGGGTAGCAACGTGGATCACATTGATTTAAGGTGAGGAGGTAGGTGAAGTAAGTGAGCTATGAAAGGTATAGTGACATAAAGGGTAGAAGCTAAAAGGCGGGGAAGGAAACTTGTGAGATGAGTTGGGAACACCGACATTTGGGTGGAGGTTTCTTTGAGTTCTCTAATGTGCACCATGTTAATTTCAAATATTGGAGGTGGATTTAAGAATTGTGGGGGTGGAGGTCTTGGTCACTGAGTAGGAAATGAGGGAAGAACTATGGAAACTGGTGCTGGTGAAATGGGGTCCTCATCGAGAAGATCATCATCATCAAAGTTTTCTTCAAGAGGACATAACTAGATAAGCACATATTTCAAAGCCTTACAGTCCTCTACATCATGTCCTAACAAATGATGATAGGTGAAAATTTTAGCTTCACGAAACCCGTTTGGTTTGGGTTTGAGTGGGTCGTAAGGTCTAAGAGGTGGTAATGTGATGATAGAAGTTTGAGGAGGTTTGTTAATATTTTGGCACATGATCCCACTAGTGGATCACAATGGGAGGTGAATGTGGTTTTGGGTGTAGGTGCAGCTGATTATGTAGGAAGGGTCTTTTAAGAGGGGGAGTGGGTTGAGCCATGGTCATAGGTGTTGGTCGTGTTTGCTTTGGTAAGGGCATGGTAGATAAACTGACAATAGAGTGTGTGGTTTTGGCTGACTAACTTATTAGAGGGTAGCATATTTTTTCCTTTAGGTTACACCTTCTTAGGTAAAGGTGATATGGGTGCATGAGATTTAGAGGGAAAAGTGGATGGTGGAAGAGGGTGGGTTACCCATGGGGATAACTGAGGTACTATGGAGGTAGATGGTGTGGGTCGTGCAAGAGGTGTAAGGGGAAGGAATGGAGGAAGTGTCATGGGTAGTGAAGAAGTTATCGATGCTATTGAAGGTATGAATGGTAAAAATGTTACGGGTGTGGGTAGAAGTTGTGTTGGGCACTTAAATATATTAGAGGTCTATAAGGGAGGAATGGTCTCTGTATTTTTAGTTTACCGAGAGGGTGGATGTTTCTTTAGCCTGTGGTCGAAGGGTGGAGTCCTAAGATGGACGAAAGGGGTGAAGGTGATGAAGGTGTGATCAACGAGGGTGGGATATGAAGTATAGGGGATTGGTTCTTTTGTTTGGGGGTGGATTAAGTTTCATGTTGGCTTTGGAGGATGTAGCCAAATCTATATTGATGGGTGGATGAGTAAGGATATCCATTGGGATGACCCCTGTTAGTACCCAAATTTGTTCTTGTTTTTAGTCGAGAAGCATCAAAGATATGGTAGGAAGCTTGAAGACAGATGGATCAAGGTGTGCGTCATTTTATAGCTGGGGATATGATCTAGCTGGCAATCAGATTTGTGGAGATATGGATAGTACTCAAATAGTACTTGATCTTGTCCTAACTATTTTAGGTTGTTCTTTTCAACCAAGGTAAGAGAACCTATTTTGTAACCCTCAAATGGTGAAGGAGATGAAGATATCCCTTAATTTTTACAAATAATATGAAGGGGCCTTGGGAAAATATGATCAACACTCCAAATATGACATTCAAAAGTTGTCACTTCTAGATTATGGAGATACTATCAATGCAACACAAGGGTTATGAAGAAATTTTGAAATCTTGATCTATTCTCGCATACTTTAGAATCGTATTTTGATCATCTATGGGTATACATGTCAAAATAGGGGTAAAACAAGGTAGGATTTGTTGTTTTGAATGATTTTGGGTGGGAGTACAAATAAGACAAACCAAGGTCTACAGACTCTTTAAGGATTTCAACAAAATATGGAGAAAATTAACAATAGAAAGTATCAAAATGGTTAAGCATTCCTTCAACCAGGATATGTGTATCAAATGGAGGCCTAGATATACACTTTTCCACACAATCTTTGATCATATATCACAAAATATTGAGTTAGAATGAACCAATTAAGCATTTAGCAATCACTATTTAATCATGACCTAAGGTGCACCCAAAGGTTTACAAACAATCTCTGAAGTCAAGGAAGGTAAAGTGATTTTAAATTTGTTTATGTCTTTGTAAAATGAAAGCTCTTCTGAATGTGAGATTGCAAATGCCACTAAACTATCACAAGAAATGAGACCATGTATGATCAAGAGATATTTTAAACACAAGACTGCAATCGGAAACAAGAAACACAAATTTGAAACGCATTCTGAAATGTAAGCATTCACTAATTTTTCAAAAGACAACATAGAATAAATCAAACTTGATCGATTTATCAGCAAGGGAATGTTTTGAAAACAATCTTAGAGATTGTTAATGGTTATACATGGGTAAACAAATTAACATGATTTGAAATTTAATCTGAGAGAGTTAAATGGGTTTCTCAAGTGGTCACTCAGAGAATGGGCTTCTTCCCATATTTTCCCATTAAATTTTTAGTTTTCTAGGCTTTTAAAAACTATTCCAACCCTTTGCATGAAAAATTCATGCAATATATAGCTTTCAATATCCTTCAAGCCTTCTTTCCCAAGAAAAGAATATGCCAAAGGATCAAATTTATTACAACAATTTGTCATGATGCGCAGATAAGGACGTTTAACAGAACACATCCAAAAAGTTTCTAGTTGTCTCAAAAAGAGATGAATCATTGTAAAATTCACATCATTATCCATTGTGGAGGCACATTTTTCATCTTCAAAGCATGCAAACCCCCTTCCTTTCATTATTTCATCCTTATCCCTCAAAAATTTGACTCTATAACTTTTGGATCTAATATTTCACATTTTTGGACGAGTTAGGGAGAAAATTCATTTCAAAAACATCTCTGATCTTCAAATTGGTCCTCAAAAATGATTGCATTGGTCCTTGCAGGCACAAACAACACGAATTTGTCAAAAATTTGATGAAAATTGATGTAAAAACACATCTCCAAACTTCCTAGAGCGTTCTAGGAAAAATGGTGGCAGAGCAAAAACGATGCACAACTACCATTGATTTGACATTCAACTTTTAATCTACGCCCTCCACATGGAGAAAAACCATTGGAGATGGGCTTTGGAGGTGCCTTTTTCCACTTTGCATTTTAAAAAGAAATGGCCACGTGGCAAGATTTGATTTGGCATGGGCATGGGTTTCACATTTTTACCCTTTTGACCTTTTTATTCTAAGACCACATGGCACCATTCCATTGGATGTAGACCTAGGAGCTTCATTTTACCTTTTAAAATTTTTGGAAAAAATTGGAAAATTTTGATATTTTTCCCTACACCTCCACCTCATGAAAATGGGCCTGACACATGTCCCAAAGTGGGCCCCATTGGAATCGTGGACCGATTCTACACATTTCCACCTATTTTTGGAGAAAAGAAATTTTTCCAAATTATCCTCGTGGACCCGCACCTCCGATTCTGTCCCTGGCTCTGAAGCCACCACATGTTCCATTCTGATTCATTATAGCCATAGGCATTTTATTTGCACTTTAACTCTTTTTCAAAAATTCCTTAAGGCACAAAAAGACCTGATGCTTCTCATCCAATCAAAAGAGGACAAGTCATCATTTTTGGAAAAAAATTAGAAATTTTCTCCGTCACTTGAATTCAGGCATATTAGCACTTGGCGGGGCCATGGGGTAATTTGAAACTTTTAGCCAAAGTAGATAAAAAGAAAAATTATCAAAATTACCCGCCACTCCTCCTCTAATCAAAAAATGCCACATAAGCAACATTACAACCAATAAGAGTAAAGCGGAGCCATGGGACCAAATTCACACTTCTGCCAAAAAAGTAAAAAGTGATGAGTTAAAATAATTTTCTACCATCCCTTGTCCAATTAGAACAAGCCACATTGCTGATGAATGTTGAAGAATAAATTGATGGTAAAATGACACTTGTTTGTGTGTCATAACATAGAAAATGCCAGGGATGCCTTAGAATTCAATTTTTTCACTAAGGACGACACATTTCTTGAAATTGAACCAACTGAAACATGTTTTAAAAACATTTTTATCATGGAAATATATTTTCAATGGCATACAAGTGAAAATCGATCAATTTTAAACTTCCATGATTGGGAAAAAAGGAAAAATAGTAGAGCCCGCAGATTTTGGAAAAATTAGGGCACAAAACAGGGCACACATGTAGATTTCTTTCAAATTGGGGCAAAATAACAAGTTTGTGAGCATTTCAAGGCATTCAATTGGAGGGAAAAGTTGTAGACCACCAATTTGAGAGAAAAACATTTCAGAGCATGTAGAATGAAGGAAAAATTTAGGGCAAAATGGTGCAAGCTCAAAAATGGCACCAACATTAGCTCCTGCTCAGGATGGGCACTCCCAGTGAGTGCCACAAGAACAAAAGAAGTAGACCAAGTGCCAAAAACAACCATTGGGAAATGAATTCAAAAATGTAGGGTAGAAAAACTAGACCCAATCGACAAAAAATGGCTGCCAAGAACAAGGCAAACCACAAACCGACAAAAACAACAAAAACAGAGCCAAAAAACAAAGACTATACACTATACAAGTGGTGCATACCTCAAATTTGGGGATTAATCCAAGAAATGCTTCAGATGCCTACCATTAACAGGTAGTTCAAGTAATTCCCCATCTAAGTCCTTGAGAAAAAAGGTATTTTCACCAATTCTAATATCAATGGAGTAAGGGCCCATCCACAATGCATCAAATTTACCATGTTTGCCCTTATCTTCATGCTTGCTATCCCACAACAAAACCAGATCTCCAACATTGAAGGCCCTAGGAGTGACCTTCTTGTCAAACAACCTCTTCAACTTCTCTCTAAATCTGACATGCCTTTGGTGGGATGCTCTTCTTTCTTCATCCAACTCAACAATCTAATTAATCCTTGCTTCATATGGACTGGCCTCTTTATCTTCAAGTTGTTAAAAAAAAAAAAAGTGAAAATAATTGTAGATGTAAGGGAAGTAGAGCTTGAGTTCCATACACCAACTCAAATGGGCTCTTACCAGTAGCTCTTTTGGCAATGATTCTATCAGCCCAAACTGTAAATTTTAGTTGTTCACCCATTTTCTCTTGTTCAACTCCAAGGTTCTCCTAATGATCTTCAACAAGTTCTTATTGTTGGACTCAACTTGTCCACTCCCTTAAGGGTTATAGTTTGAAGCATAAGTCAGATTGGTTCCATAGTTCTTGCACATTGCCATCAAGGGCTTAGCTCTGAAACACATGGCATTATAATCAACAATCTTTACTGGCACACCAAATCTGCGTATGATGTGATTCAACAAGAAGTCCATAACAAATTGGTGTGTTGCTTATTTGGTGGGGATTGCTTCTTCCCACTTGGTGAAGTAATCTATGGCTACAAGAATCCACTTATGGATAGAACTGGAAGGGTCTAAAATCTCACCAATGAATTCCATCCCCATTGTTTGAAAGGAGTCTCAATTTGTACGGAGTTGCAAAGGAAGGGATCCTAAAACTTTCATTCTTCTAGAGAAATGCTAGCAACTTTCACATTTTCTAACCAGCAAGGTTGTATATTTGAAGAGAGTAGGACACCAATAACCGACTCAAAATTTCAAAAGGAAAAATGTTTGCGGAGGGCCCATGGTGAATGAGATGATGCCATGTGTCCCAGACTAGCGGAAGGTGGGGAGAATTTGGGAAATTTTCCCAAGGGAAAAAGAAGGAAATTTCAAAGGAAAAATTGCCCCCCAAAATGTGAGCCAATGGAATCTCACCACGTGTCCAGTGGCGGCAAAAGATACAAGACAAGCCTGCATGGAAAATTTGAAGGAAAAGGCCCATAACGAATTAGGGTTTGCCACGTGTCTGAGTCAAGAAATAGGATCAAATAGTGATGGAAAATTTAGGAGGACAGGCCCACATCTAATCAGCATGTGCCACGTGTCCTCAGATCATCAGCCCGGTGGTGAAATTTTTGAAAATTTTCGCCCGCCAATCCGTTTTGGCCCTGTTTGGCCCTAAAATTTCAAACGGCCATATCTTTCGATCCAGAGCTCGGTTTTTCACGTTCTTTATATCAATGGAAAGCTGGTGAAATTATCTACAAGATTCTGGGGTTATTTTTGTATTTTAATGGAGTTTCAAGAGAGAAAATGTAAAAATTCCTTTGGCACGTGGTCATGGATAGAAATGACGTTTCAACCACCATTTTTAATGAAGAATGGCTCGCATTCTTTCCCAAAGATGGAAAATGTCGAGGATGGACTGTAAGGATGCCCATGCTATTTTACTATGTTTTTGGTTGGTTGCTAAAGCTCTCCCACGTTCTCCCATGTTTCTCTCGTCCCGGGGTCGTGGCTTGCACATGTAAAGTCCAGAATGGGTTCATTTTTACAAAAGGAGACACTCTTTCAAACTCTCCGCAACTTCCCTTTTTCTTCCTTTTGGTAGAATTTGTGGAAATTTTTACCTTTCCATGTAATACAGCACCCCTTTTTTCCTCTTAATCATTGTAATGCATTGTATTGGATCTGGAATGTTAATATATGCTCTGTGATTAAAATCCCTCAATACTTTCACATATCTACCATTGTTTTCCTAATCTTTTATTACATTTCGAGCAATTTGTGCATGATTTGTCTTTGTGTCTTCTTGTGGATTGTGTATGTATTGTAGTATCAGGTTTCTACAACTCCTTTGGTGCATCACCACATTAGCATTAGATTCATTTTCTTGCATTCCTTTTCCTTGTCCCCTTGGAATTTAGAGTAGGAACTAGGAATTCCAACCTCTACAACTTGTAAGTGATATATCGGATCCGAGGAGGAGTTGAGGAACCAGCCTCTAATCTAGATATTCCTCTCCCATTTTTACAATTCCCACACTTGGGGAGAGGATTCAATGTTGTGCAATCACACTGGATGTCCAAGATGTCAAACTAGAAGTCTGATCAACATCCAGGGGTGCTGCTGATTTGCAACAACAATTTTGGCACGCCCAGTGGGACCTTAGAGGTCTTCATTTTCTTTACAAAAAAATTGATGTGCATTTGTTGCAAGTTTCTTGCTTAAAAGAGCCCTAAATTGCACATCTGGCAACTCCAAGGAAGAAGAATTAGCTGGTTTTAGCAGTGCAGACCTAAAAATCATGAGAAGAATCACCATAAGGTCAAGAGTTGGAGAAGAAGAGGTGTTGTTTGAGTATCTACAGTTATCTCCAAGAAGAAGGCAAAGAGGGAGGAGAATTCAAAGGTCTCCATCTCCACAAAACAGAACTCTCTCAACTCCCCCACTCGGTAGGCTTTTCATTCAATCAAAGAAGAGTTCTAAGGCCAATCGAATGGCACAAAACAACCCCTATGTCAATGTCAATGGCAACAGCCCACTTGCTCTTAATGCACAAAACCCAATCCCAGTTACAACATTGAAGAACATTCCATACTTTCTTGGAGAGAATCGAGACCACTCCTCGGTGATCATGTCAAGGATATATCCAATATTTGTGTAATCCATGAGATCAATGAGATGCAAATCACTTTGTCAAACTACTCGGCATCTTCATTCAAAGGGAAATCTTTGTAATGTTTCAAGAGTCTTGCCTCAGGTTCTATCCAAAATTGGAATCAGCTATGTATAGCCCTCCATGAGCAGTTTCGAGAAAAGGGAGACAACTTGTCCCTTTTGGAACAACTGACAACCATCAAGAGAGCTCCCAATGAGTAGCTAACTGACTTCAACTTCAGGTTTCAAATGACTTGGGAGAGAATTCCAGTGGTAGTAAGGCCAACAATGAAGGTGCTTTTCTATATTACCTTAAAGCTTTAAATTCTAATATTTCTATGTTGATTCAATCCATGGGAGGCACAACTATCCCTGTTGCTTATAGCATTGCCATTAGAGCTGAAAATTGTTTGATTCAAGCTGGCAAGCTAGCTCCTAGGCCTCCAATGCCATTATTTCCAAGTTTAGAGAGCCCAAGTACTAGCCAAGTGCCTAATTTAGCTCCTATTCCCACTCCTAGAAATCATAATTTAAGTGAAGCTTCTACTTCATCTTCTAGTGCCTCAAATGAACTTCAAGAAGTCATGAAGCAATTGCAAAATTTAGGTAATGAGCTGGTTACACTCAAGAGACAACAAGCCCAAGGTTTTAGACCTCCCTTCTAGCCTCAAGCTTAGCCTAACAGGAAGCCATACCAACCTCAAAGACCACCCAATCCAGCTACAAATTTAAACCAAGCAAGACCTCCTGCCAACAGACCATTTCAGCCCTATAATCCCAATGCTATATCTACCTCTAAGGCATTAGTGCCAGTGCAAAACAACATAGCTCAAGAGTATGATTGGTGTTTCCCATGCAATGAACCTCACAACCAGTCTATGTGCTTCAATGGTGCCTTAAATCAAGCATTAATGGTGATAACTACTAGTGTGGAGGGTGAAGGTAGTCAAGGAAATAACCAACAACAAGAAACATTCCAGCAGCAATCAGCTCCAAATGATACCACACTTGTAAAATGGCAAGTAGAATATTTTTGTGGCATGAATCAAATAGTTTCCCAAAGTTTTGCAGCCAACACAAGGTTAAAAAGGAGAAATTTGGGTGAAGAAAACCATTGGCTCCAAGTAATCCACAATCTTCTATCACTCCACAAATTATTGGCAAACAAAATTCAGTTCCAAACACACAAGGGTGTCTAAAAACAGCTCCTAGGCCAACTCAAATGCCAATTGTTGCTACCCATATGCAAGGAATAAATGTGTAGGCCAAGGGACAACAAAGAGATGCTTCATCTCCATTCAACATCATTGATTAGATGAAGAAGACAAATGTAAACATATCAATGTGGGAATCACTATCTATCCTAGGCCAAAGAGATTTGCTATAAGCTGCCATGAAGGACTGGTCAACTTCAAATCAGCAGGTCCAAATGCAAGAGAAGGTGCTCAAAAATGCTGCCCAACCTGAAGGAATCATGGAGGACAACAAGGTAAAATGTTGAAGCCCCCTCCATTCTATGTTTCATTGATCATTGGAAACCAATTAGTACACAATTACATGATTGATTCTGGGGCAAGTAGTTCAGTAATGCCCAAGCAAATAGCTGATCAGTTGGGAATTTAGTATGAAGTAATAGCCAAAGGGGTAGTGCAATTATATGAGACAGCGAAAGTAACACAGTTGGAGTGATAAAAACTTCAGTCTTACTTTGCATGCATGCCCCAACTTTGTTGTTTTGCAAGATGTCTCGAGTAATAGATCTTCCACCACTCTTTTCCCTATGTCTGTCAAGGGATTTCATAGCCAAGATTGGAGCTTACTTCTAATTGGTCACACATGTTGTTGAGAACAAAATATGGAACTAAGGCCACAATCAGATCTGAGCCTATTATAAACTTCCACATTGAGCCTTACACTCCAATTCATATCAACACCAATTGTTCAGCATTTGATCAAGGGGATTATCCTAGCACTGGTGAAACTGACACCAAGGTAGGAAGCATCCTAGATCTAACTCTTGATGAATGGGAAAATATGGTGCATGCTTTTGATCCTTATCAAGAAATAGAAGAATCTGAGCTAGGAGTCTATTGCATGCATGAAGAAAATCAGCCTGTTCCTACCATCACCAAGCCAAACCACAAGGATGACAATGAGGTATGGTAGTTGGATTTTGATGGATCAAGGAGTAGACAAGGTGCAGGAGGTGGAGCTATGTTGGTTTCACCTCAAGGAGTTAAGTATTATTCAGCTTTTAGATTCCGGTTTGCATGCTCTAATAACACTCACCTGAGTATGAAGCTTTGATACAAGGATTGCATTGGTCAATCAAGAGAGGAATAAAGAACTTGCAAGTCTTTGGTGATAGTGATTTGATTGTCAACCAAGTTAATGGAAACACTGCATGTCAAGAATGATCTACTCAAGTGCTACAAAAATAGGGTGTGGGACCTCGTTGAAGATTTTGAGGGCTTTGGCATAAAATCCATTCCTAGAAAAGAGAACCAAGCTGCTGACAGGATTGCAACAGTTGAGGCAGCCTTTGACGTTGTTGAAAGCATTCAAAAAGACAAGGTACAACCAAATATCCATGTGATTGTAAGGCCTTCAGTGCTAGACAACAATGTAAGTTGGCAAGTGTTTGAAAATGATCAATAAATCATCCATTTCTTGCAAGAAGTGGCTGAGTTCTCAACTAAAAATCACGAAAGGTTGGAGCAGCAGTATGGTGACCAAGTGGTACAGCTGAGAACCGACAAACTACCAAAGGGACTTATTACTTTGGAGTCCATTTTCAATCCTAATGATCAGTTTAGGAAGGAGAAGGCAAACATTCTAGTCAAGGGAGAAGATTCAGTGTCCGTCTTGGTGGAAGAAGGAAAACCACTCCAAGTTGGTAAATTGACAATTAAGCAAGAAAGGTATGAGTTCATACAGCTTTGTCAAGAATTCCCTGATGTGTTTTCTTGGAGCTATGAAGATTTGAAAGGTTTCAATCCCAAGTTAGCTCAACACACCATTGAATTGGATCCAAGTACTAAACCCATTAGGCAAAAACAAAGGCCAGTCAATCCGCACATGGAGCCTCTCATGAGAAAGGAATTGAATAAGTTGATAGAATCAAGAATCATATTCCCTATCAAACATTCTAGTTGGGTAGCCAACTTGGTTCCAGTGAGAAAGAAGAGTGGGGAAATCAGATTGTGTGTTGATTTTAGAGATTTGAATAGAGCATCTCTCAAGGACCATTACCCACTTCCTTCCATGGAGAATATTTTGCAAGTTGTTGCTGGCTCGAAAGGTTTTCACTACTTGATGGCTATTTAGGGTACAATCAGATTATGGTGAAAGAAGAAGATCAATTCAAGATAGCCTTTACAACCAAATGGTGAACTTATGCATACGAGGATAATGCCATTTGGGTTGTCCAACGAAGAGAGCTACTTTCCAAAGGGCAATGGACATGGTGTTCAAGGATTTGATTAACAACATGGTGCTGATATATCTTGATGATATCATTGTTTTTTCAAAAATGCAGCAGAACATCTCTTTCATTTGAGGTAAGTATTCACAAGGTGTAGAAGATTTGGAGTATCCTTGAATCCTAAAAAGTGTATTTTTCTAGCCCATGAAGGAAAACTCCTTGGCCACATTGTCTCCAAAGAAGGATTAGCGATTGATCCGAGAAAGAGTTGAAGTGATAAGAGCACTGCCGTTGCCAAGCCACAAGAAGGCCCTTCAAAGTTTCTTGGGGAGAATAAATTTTGTCCAGAGATTTGTCCCAAATTTTACAGCCCTAGTCAAGCCTATCACCAAGATGTTGAAGAAAAGCATGGATTTCAAATGGACAACAGAGGGAAAAGAGAGTTTTGAAGCAATCAAAGAATCCATCTCTCAAGCCCCAAATCTCATAACCCAGATTTCTCCAAGGATTTCATCCTCTATGCATTTGGGGGTGATGATACTATTTCTACAATTTTGGTAGAGCGAGAACAAAGACAATGATGAGAAGCCAATTGCTTTCTTCATCAAATCCGGAGGATTATGAGGTGAGATATTCTTTCATTGAAAAGTATGTTCTTGTAGTAATCGAAGCTTGAAGAAATTCAAGCATCTAGTTTCAAACAACAAGGTTCGAGTTGATGGTCTCTCATGTGGGAGTTAAATACTTCCTCCTCAAAAAATACTTGAATGAAAAAGAGTAGGTTGGATTACTCGTGTCATAGAGTATGACATTGAGATCAAAGCCACCAAGTTGGTGAGAGGAAAAGAATTTGTGTGAGCAGCTGATTTTGAGCAAACAAAAGGAAGCATGCAATGAAGAGGAGGTTGTTTCAGCATTGCAAGACAGCCATGAGCAAGGATGCACTCAAAAGGAAAATAATGATGTCCTCACTCCTTGCTGGACCCAAGACATAATGCACTTCCTAAGCATAGGTCTATGCCCTCAGAGATGAACAGGACAAAAGAAGACACTTCAGGTTGTAGGCTGTCCCATATGCCCTTGTTGATGGTGTTTTGTTCGAAGGGATGTGAATGGAGTGCTTCTGAGATGCATTGGTACAAATTAGATTCATAGGATGTTGGAAGAGTTCCATGGTGGATCAATTTGGTGGTCATTTTGCACCAAGAGTGACAGCTCTAAAGATCATGAGGGCTGGCTATTATTGGCCCAACATTTTCAAAGTGATTGTTATGCATGGATCAAGAGGTGCAAGAATTGTGCATTCTTCACAAGGTAAAGATAGGCTAGCTTCCCTTCCATTGCATCCAATTTTAGTTGACCAGCTTCATGCAATGGGGTTTGGACTTCATTGGTGTCATTAATCCCAATTAGAGCCAAGGGCACAAATGGATTTTAATAGTGATAGATTACTTCACTAAGTGGTGAAGTAGTAGCACTCAAGGAAGCAAGTGAATCTAGTATCCTATATTTTTATGAGGGAATAGCAAACCAGATTTGGCATACCTGCTACAATAATATCGAGATAATGCATTGGCATTCATTGGGTCCAAGGTGTTGCATGGGCTATCAAAAATGGGATCTACCTAAGCACTTCATCAAATTATTACCCTCGGGGTAATGCTGGTGAATCTACCAACAAGAACTTGTTTAGGATCATTAAGAGGACTCTTGATGAAAATCGAGATCTTGGCATACTAAGTTGAAATCAGCCTTATGGGCTGATATGATAACTCCCAAGAGATCTATAGGTAACTCTCCATTCAAGCTTGTTTATGGAAGAGAGGCAATTTTTCCCATGTCACTTGAGTTGCCAAAATTAGAACTCATGAAATAGTTGGAGTTATTGGAGTTTGGGCCCATGGAGGTCAGATATGTAGAATTGATGGAGCTCCAAGAAATCAGAAATCAGGCATCCCAAGAAATGGAGAAAGATCAAGCTTTGATCAAGAAGACCTTTGATAGGAAGGCCAAGGATAGATCTTTCCAAGTTGGAGATCTACTGTTAAAATGGGATGTAGACAGAGAAAAACGGGAAGGCATTCAAAATTTGATGCCATTTGGAGTGGCCCATACATGGTCACAAAGTGTAAGGACAACAATGCTTTCCAATTGTCTTCATTGGATGGCGAAGAACTACAGATTCCAGTCAATGGAATCCATCTAAAGCATTACTACTGAAGGGAATTCTCCACCTTGTACATATTAGCTTAGGTTTTCATTCCTCCAAGTGCTTGTGCACATTGTTTTTTGTAGATTATTTTTCTTTCCCTAAGTGCTTTGGCACAAGATTGCTATTCCTGGAAATGTGTCTTGCAGGCCTTGCTCTAATCAGATGATGTTCCACCCTCCATCTTCCTCCTTGCAGTTTTCTAGTCAATTGGAGCACCAAGCAGAGAATTTGATGACTCCATGCCCAATGGATTACTTCAGGCAACTGGTAACTTCATCAAGCATGCAGATAACCCCTCTGAGTCACCAAAATTGTTATCCAAAATGTGCCCCTTGCTCATTTTGTGGCTAACTCCTTTCATTCTTCCCTCTCTTGTTCCTCAATCATAATTTTTTGCTTTTCATGAACTCAAAACTTTTTGGAAATGGCACCATTGGATAAAGATTTTTCTCAGCTTTCCAGAAAGGTATAGTTTTCCTCCTAACTCCATGTATTTTTGAAGTTATGGCTTGGCAGAGTTTTTGTGGGAAATTTTCCCTTGAAAAGCCCACAGCCAATAAGATGGTGCCACGTGGCTAAGAAGTGGCGGGGATCGGAGGGAAACTTGGATTTTTTACCAAGTATTTGGAAAAGTTTTCAAAAGGAATATTTGGCCCCGCAAGCCCACCGGTGAATCAGATTATGCAACGTGTCAGTGGGGAAAAATTGAAATTTTGGCAAAGTGTTGGCACCATGGAAAATTTAGGAGAAAAGGCCCGCACCCAATCACATTTTTCCACGTGTCCTATGGCCTCGAACCGGCAGAGTGCGAAGGTTAAGTTAAAACTTTGGTGAAATATTTTGTGATTTCCCAAAGTCAAATTTCTTCCCGCAAAGCTCTGCATCCAATGGCCTCATGCCACGTGTCTTAGGACCCGTGGACCACGGGGGAAAACTTAAAATTTCAGCGAAGTGTTTTTGGCAAATTTCAAAAGGAAAAATTTTTTTAGAGAGGGCCCATGGTGAATGAGATGATGCCACATGTCCGGATGGTGGAAGGTGGGGAGAATTTGGAAAATTTTCCTAAGGGAAACAGAAGGAAATTTCAAAGGAAAAATCGCCCCCTAAAATGTGAGCCAATGGAATCTCGCCACATGTCCGGTGGTGGCAAAAGATACAAGACAAGCCCGCATGGAAAATTTGAAGGAAAAGGCCCATAATGAATGAGGGTTTTCCACATGTCCGAGTCAAGAAATAGGATCAAACAGTGATGCAGAAAATTTAGGACGATAGGCCCGTGTCCAATCAGCACATGCCACGTGTCCTAAAATCATCGGCCCGGTGGGGAAATTTTGGAAAATTTTCCAAAGGGCAAATTAATGGAAAATGAAGCCTTAAAGGCTCGCACCCAATCAAAACATGCCACATGGCACTCGTAAGTGGAGCACGAGAATTTTTGGGAAATTTTCCCAAATGCAAAAAGGTGGAAAAATTCAAAATTTTCTCCCACCAATCCATTTTGGCCCTGTTTTTCCCTAAAATTTCAAACGACCATATCTTTCGATCCAGAGCTCAGTTTTTCGCGTTCTTTATATAAATGGAAATCTAGTGAAATTCTCTACAATATTCTGGGGTTATTTTTGTATTTTAATGGAATTTTGAGAGAGGAAATGTAAAAATGCCTCGGCACATGGTCATGGATAGAAATGACGTTTCAACCACCATTTTTAATGAAGAATGGCTCGCATTCTTTCCCAAAGCATGGTAGAAAATGTCAGGGGATGGGCTTGTAAGGATTCCCATGCTATTTTACTATGTTTTTGGTTGGTGGTTGAAGCTCTCCCATGTTTTCCCACATTTCTCTCTCCTGGGGTCGTGGCTTGCACTGTAAAAGCCAGAATGGGTTCATTTTTACAAAAGGAGACACTTTTTCAGCTCTGCAACTTCCCTTTTCTTCCTTTTTGGCAGAATTTGTGGAAATTTTTACCTTTCCATGTAATACAACACCCCTTTTTGCCTCTTGATCACTGTAATGCATTGTATTGGATCTGGAATGTTAATATATGCTCTGTGATTAAAATCCCTCAATCCTTTCATATATCTACCATTGTTTTAGTGATCTTTCATTACATTTTGAGCAATTTGTGCATGCTTTGTTCTTTTTCTTCTTGTGGATTGTGTATGTATTAAAGATCAGGTTTCGCAACTCCTTTGGTGCATCACCACATTAGCATTAGCTTCATTTTATTGCATTCATTATCTTTGTCCCCTTGGAATTTAGAGTAGGAACTAGGAATTCAAACCTCTGCTGACTTGTAAGTGATATATCCGATCGAGGAGTTGAGGAACCAAACTCTAATCTGGAGATTCCTCTCAAATTTTTACAAGTCCCACATTTGGGGAGAGGATTCAATGTTGTGCAATCACACCTTTGGATGTCCAAGATGTCAAACTAGAAGTCTAATTGACATCCGTGAAGTGTCTTGATTTGAACAACAAAACTTTTTAGAAAAAAATGGAAAATTTTGATATTTTTCCCCACACCTTCGCCTCATGAAAATGGGCCTGACACATGTCCCAAAGTGGGCCCCATTAAAATCGCAGACTGATTCTACACATTTCCACCTTTTTTGGAAAAAGGAATTTTTCCAAATTATCCCCACATACCCACACCTCGATTTTGTCATGGCTCTGAAGCTTCCACGTGTTCCATTCTGATTCATTATGGGCCCTAGGCATTTTATTTACACTTTAACTCTTTTTCAAAAATATCTTAAGGTACAAAAAGACTCACTGCTTCTCATCCAATCAAAAGAGGACATGTCATCATTTTCGGGCAAAATTTAGAAATTTTCTCCGCCGCTTGAATTTCAGGCAGATTAGCACTTGGCGGGGCCACGAGGAAATTTGAAAATTTTAGCCAAAGTAGCTAAAAAAGAACAAGTTCTCAAAACAACCCACCGCTCCTCCTCCAATCAAAACATGCCACGTAAGCAACATTAGAACCAATCAGAGTAAAGTAGAGCCATGGGACCAAATTCGCCCTTCTACTAAAAAAGTAAAAAGTGATAAGTTAAAAAAATTTATGTCATCCTGTGGCCACTTAGAACAAGGCACATTGCTGATGAATGCTGAAGAAGAAATTGATGGGAAAATGACGCTTTGTGTATGTGTCATAACACAGAAAATGCTAGGGATGCCTTAGAATTCAATTTTTTTGCTAAGGACAACAAATTTCTCGAAATTGAACCAACTAAAACATGTTTTCAAAGCATTTTTGATCATGGAATTGGATTTTCAATGGCATATAAGTGAAAATTGATCAATTTTAAACTTCCAAAACCAGGTAAAAGGAAAAATGATAGAGCCCATAGATTTTGGAAAAATTAGGGCACAAACAGGCACACATGCAAATTTCTTTCAAATTGGGGCAAAACAACAAGTTTTTGAGCATTTCAAGGCATTCAAATGGAGGGAAAAGTTACAAACCACCAATTTGAGAGAAAAATGTTTCAGAGCATGTAGAATGAAGGAAAAATTTAGGGAAAAATGGTGCAAGATCAAAGCGGCACTAACAACCCCTAAAGTAGTAATAGGTTTAGGCAAGGAAGATGATGTAGGTGTGGGTTTAGATGTAGATGCATGTTGGGTTATGGGTAGAGGTGTAAGTTGAGCCATGAGTGGTATCATGGGAGAATTTTTGATAGTTGTGGTCGTGTTTGGTTGATCGGCCAAAATACTTTTGGATAGATAGTGGAGGTGTCAATGAGTGACATCTGCATTTGTGTTGAGACAGGAAGTAGAAGATGCCCCCAAAGTAAGGCTCTATCCACATAATCCAAGTGGTTAGCTAAGCATGAGAATGAAATTGCAGTGGGTGGGGTTGATGTGGATCCAATGGAAATTCCCATAAAATGTGTTTTAGAAATGGGGAATTCACTAGCTTCAGCCTCTATGGGTAAGAGAGCCGAAAGTCAGTCAGTAGGATCTTGGGTAGCTGATGGAGAATGATCACCTAGAGGTAATTACATTTCTACTAGATCTTTGATAGGTGGAGGAGATGACAGGTGCTCCTCTGTGGGTAGAGGAGACGACAAGCGTCTCCCATGGGTTGGAGAGGTATTGCGAGTCGGGCTCTCTAGGTGGAGAAGCCAAAGGTGAAATGGTCCCGATGTTAATGAAGGCTCCTTCACAGTGAGGGAGGAGAAAAATGGTGTTCCTTTTGTGGGTGAAGGAATATGTGAAGTGGGTTCATGTGTAGCTGGAGGACTTGAGGCCAATATTTCCTCTATGGAAGGAATATGAGGTAATTAGGGAGCAACTAGTCCATCACCGAAAAATAGCATGGACCTTGCGGGTATGGCTATTATTAGTTGATGTCTCTCTAGTTTGATCAGAAGGAGCGTGATTAGGAAATGGTTTCTTGAAGATATGTAGGTTTTATTTGGCAAGCACATTAGGATTATCTAAGACTAACTCATCATTCTCGAGCATTTCATAGATAATGTTCTTGAAAGTAATGTAATTTTCGTCATTATGACATTTTACTTGATGATAGTTATAGAATTCATGCTCTTTGTACCATGTAAGTGTGGGGTGAGTAGGATCAAAACCAGTGTGTCGTTTTATAGGAGGAAGGGTGATGGCTCTAGCTTGAATTATATTTTCTAAGATAGAAGAATAAGGCTCCCCAATTGGGGTGCATTTCATTGTTCTCATCTGAATTGAAAGGTCTAGATAGGAGAAAGATTAGTTGAGGGCTTAGCTTGATTTGATGGATGAGCTTAGCTGGCCTTGAGTACCACTACATTAGATGTTCCCTTGGATTTTGAATAATTATTCTTTGGTTTCAAAGAAGAAGAATTATCATTTTACTTAAATTCTGAGTTCTTATTGCATAGTTGAATTTTCTTTTCTTTGATGGCACAAATATCAAGATTTTGTGCCATGGTTAATGCCTCCTTGAAGGTTCAAAAATTCTACACCTACATGGTTGGGGAGATATGTCTAGCAAGACAAGCCCAAGTGAAGAGCTCTATGAGTTTGGTTTGTGGTAATTGGAATGTGAATTGATTGATCGGAGCTACGCAAATGAGTGATAAACTCGCAATAGACTCGTCGTCATATTGACACGTAGAGTAGAGGCGAGTCATGGTAACCTTCTTAACAACATTGATGGAGAAGTGGTTAAAGAAGGCTTGGGCTACCTGATTAAATGAAAAGATAGAATGCATAGGTAACCCACTATACTAGTATAATGCAAGCCCAGTCAGAAACATGGGAAATGTCCTCAGAAGTAAAGTGTGATCATGGGCGATCATATAACACCCATGTTTGAAAGATCACAAATGTTGTTGTGGGTCCTCTTTATTATTAAAGTGATTAAATTTAGGCATCTCCCAATGTACGAGATATGGATGAATAGGAATAGATGGGTATATGGGCTCATTAAAAATTTTATCGTAGGTGAGAGAGTTTCGCGAGCCACAAACCGATGCATCTTGTCCATCATTAACTTGATGAGGTCATTGGTAGGTGGTGATGGATGGGTACCTCTATAGTGTAAGAGGGTTGGTGTTGGACATATGATGGAGGTGGCATTCTAGTATATGGCAATGCCACATAGGTAGGTTGGGAATGAGGGAGTGAGATAGGGGATACATACCCTAAATGAATGATGGATGAAATGGGAGGCTACTGATAGTATGTATATGGAGGTGGAAGGGTTGAGGTAACCCTAGTAGTGATGGGGGCTAAGGACTGTGGAATAGAAAGGACAATGTTTTGAAATGGGGTAGGGGTCATCGACACCGGGGGTGGTTGTGTTGCTATGGGTATATGTGAGAGAATGGACGTAGATGAGGTTATGTTCTGGGTGGTGGATGAAGGTATAGTGGATGTAGTGGGTGCAATAGATGTGGCAAATGTGGTAGTCATAGCAGGTGCAAGGCCTAGCTGTGAAATGAATGGGGGCAAGCTAGATGTGGGTAACACAGAGCTAGAAGGTACTAAAACTAAAGTAGGAATGAGAGTCAGTGGGATAGATACGGGCATGTCATATATCAAACCCGACACGAGGCATCTTGAGTGGATGAGTGGGAAAGATAGAGCTGTAAGGTGACGGGGTTCGGTCAAGGAGTCATATGAACTTGTCGCCCCCTGTGGTGATAGTGATAGGTTGGGTAGGATCCACAGGTGATAGAATGGAAGGCGGTGAAGGACTAGGTGGGAGTGCTTGACAACCAATGTGGAATATGAGGGAATTTTATTGGCTATGAGTTAGCACCATGTGAACAAGTACTGATGTGGTAGGACTACTTTCTATAAATGACATAGAAATATAACAGAAATAGGAAAAATAGGTGGTGGTATGTGGATTAGGCACAAAATGTTAGCTAGAAATTTGAATAGGTTAATCGATGTCATTTACTGATAAATTGATGTTGGTCACGAGTAACCATGGTTGGTCACTATGGAAAATGGAAAGTTTTCCAAAATAAGGCAAAAGGCTAATAATCAGCTAGGTAGATCTTTGTTGTAGCTGATTCACAAGACACCCCGGATGCTTGATTAGATTTCTAGGTTGATCCTTAGGCATCCAAAGTGTGATTTCACAACATGGAAACCTCTCTCTAAGTGTGGGACTTGTGGCGAGAGAGGAATCTCTAGATTAGAGGCTGGTTCCTCAAACTCCTCGATTAGATCTAGTGTTTGCACAACTACGAGAGGTTTAGGTCCTAATCCTACCCTAGATTGCAAGGAGACGAGGGGATAGAAATGCAAAAATTGAAACTAACTAAAGATGGTGATGCACCAAAAGGAGTAGTGAATATTTTTTCATGCAAATAGACACAAACCAAAGATTGTAACATAAAACATACATAGGTGATAAGATATAATTTAGGATCTGAAATGAAGCAAATAATACAAACAAAGGTGAAACCCATTCACAAAGCTTGCATTATCATTTCCAATGTCAAAGCCAATGCATTACAACCTCGAGAGAGGTATAAAACTTGTTACAATCTTTAAAGAGGTCTGATTCTTGTAACAATCACTGCTTGGAGGTGAAAGAAGAAGTTTTTTTTTATGCCAAAAAAGTGTTCCCCCTTTTTAAATGAGCCAGATCTATCTTTTATATTGCATGGGTCGAGCCCAAGAGAGAGAAAATGTACAAAACATGAGAACCCATTCCTCATTATTTGTAAATGCATTAAATCAGCATGGAGGACCTTACCAACCCATACCCTATCATTTTTGACCAAATTGGAGGAGAGTGTGACCCATTCTGCATTAAATTTAGTCGTTGAAATGTCATTTCTGGCCATGGACACGTACTAGAGCCATTTCTGAATTTTCTCTCTTGAAATGAAACCAAAATTCAAAATTGACCATGAAATCCTATAGAGAATTTCATAAGCTTTCCAATGATATGAAGAACGTGTAAATCCGAGCTCTGGATCAAAAGATATGAAGGTCTGAAGTTTTAGGGCAAAACGGCCCAAAAAACGGATGTCGGGCAAAAAATTTTAAATTTTGACCTTTTTGCATTTTGGAATTTTTTTGAAAAATTTCGCACTCCAGCAGTCGAGATGGCACATGTCAGGTGCTGGTTCACTGAGCAATTCTCTCTCCTCCACCTTTCCACGGGCTTTCTCTTGAAATTTCGACCTTTTTAACTCCTTGGAAAAATTCTCATTTTTCCCCCGCGCCCCACCACTTGGGACACGTGGCATGCATTGGTTCGTTGACAGGGGCGTGGGGAGAACCTTTACCTTTTAGTTTTTGGCCAAAACTTTTTCCAAATTCTCCAAGTCCTCCCCGAGCTCTGCACTCCCCTTCTCCTTAGGACACGCGATCTCTTTTTATTGGCTCGGGCCAACGCTCCAAACTTTGCCTTTGGAAACTCGACAAAACATTAAGTAAAAATCTCACCCTTTCCTCCGCTACTCCAATCCATGAAGACATGTGGCACGTTCTGATACGCGGCAGCTCTTTCGGCTCCTCGCCTCCTACGCATCCCTTTGTCCCAACTGTCCCAGACAAAAGTTCCCTACGCTGGCCGATCCGGGCGGTTCGCGTCCTTTGCGTCCTCGCGGCCCAGATGTCCGGCAATTGCTCTGCATAGCAGCTAGTCGATTTGTTTTTCACCTTCAGCTGGTTCACCCTTTCGCATCTCGCGCGTCCCCACGGCCCAGATGTCCCTTTACTATGCGGACCTCCTGGCAGCCTTTTGGCCGATTCACGCCCTGACATCCCAACTGTCCCAACTGCTGCGAGGACTAGGACTTAGCCGATTTTCATGATTTTTTCTGCCCCAAGCTTGTTTTTTGCAACTTTTTCACCCCTTTTTAGAACTTTCTCTTTTCTTCTTGGACAGGAGAGTTAGAAAAAATCTGAGGGAACCCCAGAAACATGATTTTTGCCTTGAATCAATCTATTTGCCTGGGACTTGAGTATTCTGATGCATGTTATCAAAATTTACCCTGGGGGTGAATTTTGGATAACAATTTTAGCGACTTCAGCGTGGTCACCTTCTGCTAGGTAGAAGATACCGGTTGCTGAAGTAGTCCATTGGGAATGGAGTCATCAAATATTCTGCATTTAGAACCCCAGTGACTTAGAATGTGTAAGGAGGAAGATGAAGTATCACACTGATGGGAGCAAGGAATGCAAAACATCTCCATGGACAATGATAAGTGTGCCAAAGCACTTAGGGAAGACAAAACTAACCTACAGCAAAACAATGTGCAGAAGCACTTGGAGGAATGAAAATCTAATCTAATATTTACAAGGTAGTGAATTTCCCTCTAGAAGCAACACTTGAGATAGATTCCATTTACTGGAATTTGCGGTTCTTCACCATCCAATGAGGCCAATTGGAAAGTATTGTTGTTCTTGCACCTCGTGACCATGTATGGGCCACTCCAAATGGCATCAAATTTTGAATGCCTTCCTGGTTTTGTTCTATCCTCATCCCATTTCAACACTAGATCTCCAACCTGAAAAGATCTATCCTTGGCCTTCCTATCAAAGGTCTTCTTGATCAAAGCTTGATCCTTTTCCATTGCTTGGGATGCCGATTTCTAATCTCTTACAACTCCATCAACTCGCATACCTCACCTCTATGGGCTCAAACTCTAGCAACTCCAAGCGCTTCATGAGTTCCAATGTTGGCAACTCAAGTGACATGGGCAAGATTGCCTCTCTTCCATGGACAAGTTTGAATGGAGAGTTACCTGTGGATCTTTTGGGAGTTATCCTATCAGCCCATAAGGCTAGTTTCAGATTTGGTATGCCAAGACCTCGATTCTCATCAAGAGTCCTCCTAATGATCCTCAACAAGTTCTTATTTGTAGACTCACTGGCCATTACCTTGAGGGTAATAGTTTGATGAAGTGCTTAGGTAGATACCATTCTTGATAGCCCACTCGGTCACCTTAGATCAATAAATGCCAATGCATTATCGATATTATTGTAGTAGGTACACCAAATCTGGTTGTTATCCCCTCATAAAAGTCTAAGATGCTAGACTCATTTGCCTCTTTGAGTGCTTTGCGCCCTGTCCATCTGGTGAAGTAGTCCATGGCTGTCAAAATCCATTTGTGCCCTTGGCTTGAATTGGGATTAATGACTCAATGAAGTCCAAACCCCATTGCATGAATGGTTGGTCAAGCGAGATTGGATGCAATGGAAGGACAGCAAGTCTCTCTTTTCTGTGAAGAATGCACAATTCTTACACCTCTATATCCATGCATAGCAATCATGAAGATTTTAGGCCAATAATAACCTGCCTTCATGATTTTTAGAAGTGTCACTCTTGGTGCAAAATGACCACCAACTGGTCCACCATGGAACTCTTCCAACACCCTTTGAATCTGATTTTTGCTAATGCATCTTAGCAGCACTCCATTCACATCTTTCTTGAACAAAACTCCATCAACAATGGCATATGGGACAACTTGCAATCTAAAGTGTCTCCTTTGGGTCTTGTTCATCTCCGGAGGGCATAGGCCTATGCCTAGGAAGTGTATAATACCTTGGGTCCAGCAAGAAGTGGGGGCATCATTGTCTTCTTTTTGATTGCCACTTGGCTCATAGCTGTCTGGACTATCAAAACAACCTCTTCTTCATTGCATACTTCTTTTGCTTCCCAAAACCAGCTGCTCACACAATCCTTTTCCTCTTACCAGCTTGGTGATCTTAATCTGAATGTCATACTCCATGACATGGGTGATCCAACCTGCCCTTTTCTCATTCAAATCCTTGTTGAGGAGGAATTCCTTAACCCCATCATGTGAGACCATCAACTAGACCTTGTTGTTTGAGATTAAATGCCTGAATTTCTTCAAGCTTCTGATTACTGCAAGTACATGCTTCTCAATAAAAGAGTATCTCACCTCATAGTCATCTAGGCTCTGGTGAAGAAGGTAATTGGCTACTCATCATTATCCTTGTTTTTCTATACCAAAATGGTAGAAATAGTGTCATTACCTCCAAATGCATAGAGGATGAAATCCTTGGAGAAGTCTGGGTTGATGAGAGTTGGTGCTTGAGAGATGGCTTCTTTGATTACTTCAAAACTCTCCTTGCCTTCTGCTGTCCACTTGAAAGCCATGCTCTTCTTTAACATTTTGGTGATGGGCTTGACAAGGGCTACAAAATGCTGGGACAAACCTCGAACAAAGTTTATCCTTCCCAAGAAACTCTGAAGGGCTTTCTTGTGGCTGGGAAATGGTAGTGCTCTTATGGCTTCAACCCTCTCTGGATCAATTGCTAATCCTTCCTTGGAGACAATATGGCCAAGGAGCTTTCCTTCATGTGTAAGAAAGATACACTTCTTAGGATTCAAAGACACTCCAAATCTCCTGCACCTCGTGAAGACTTGCCTCAAATGATAGAGGTGGTCTGCTGCATTTTTTGGAAAAACAGTGATATCATCAAGGTAAATCAGCACCACATTGTTAATCAAACCTTTGAATGCCATGTCCATTGCCCTTTGGAAGGTAGCACCAGCATTGGACAGCCCAAATGGCATTTTCTTGTATGCAAAAGTTCCCCATTTGGTTGTGAAGGCTATCTTGAACTGGTCTTCTTCCTTCACCATAATCTGATTATAGCCTGAGTAGCCATCAAGTAGTGAAAACCTCTCGGAGCCAGCCACAACTTGCAAGATTTGCTCCATGGAAGGGAGTGGGTAATGGTCCTTGAGAGAGGCTCTATTCAAGTCTCTGAAGTCAACACACAATCTGATCTCTCCACTCTTCTTTCTGACTGGAACTAAGTTGGCAACCCAACTAGAATGCTTGATTGGGAATATGATCCTTGACTCAATCAGCTTGTCCAATTCTTTCTTCATGAGAGGCTCCATGTGTGGATTGGTGGTCTTTGTTTTGCACGATAGGCTTAGTATTTGGATCCAATTCGATGGTATCTTTGAGCTAAGTTGGGATTGAAACCTTACAAGTCTTCATAGCTCCAAGAAAACATGTCAGGGAACTCTTGACACAGCTATATGAACTCATACCTTTCTTGTTCAGTTGTCATCCTTCCAATTTGCAATGGTTTGTTCTCTTCTACCAAGATGGATACTGAATCCTCTCTCTTGACTTGAATGTTTGCTTTCTCCTTTCTAAACTGATCATTAGGGTTAAAAATGGACTCCAAAGTGATAAGTCCCTTGGGCAACTTGTTAGTTCTCAGCTGTACCACTTGGTCACCATCTTTGCTGTTCCAATCTTTCTTGATTCTTGGCTGAGAACTCAGCTTCTTCTTGCAAGAAATGGATGATTTGCTGGTCATTTTCAAACACTTGCCAACTAACATTGTTATCTAGCACTGAAGGCCTTACAATCACGTGGATGTTTGGCTGTACCTTTTCTTGTTGAATACTTTCCACAATGTCAAAGGCTGCCCTACTTGCTGCAAGCTTTGTCGAACTTGATTCTCTTTCCTAGGAATGGATTTGATGCCAAAACCCTCAAAATCTTCCATAAGGTCCCACACCTGTTCTTGTAGCACTTTGAGTAGATCATTCTTGGTAGCATGCTATCCCTTGACCTGATTTATAATCAATTCACTATCCCAAAGACTTGCAAGTTATTTATTCCTCTCTTTATTACCCAATGCATCCCTTACACCAAGGCTTTATATTCAACAAGTGTTATTGGAGCATGCAAACTGAAATCTAAAAGCTGAATAGTACTTTATTCCTTGAGGTGAAACAAGCATAGCTCCACCTCTTGCACCTTGCCTACTCCTTGATCCATCAAAAAACAGCTGCCATACCTCATTGTCATCTTTGTGGTTTGGCTTGGTGATGCTAGGAATAGGCTGATTTTCTTCGTGTATGCAATAGACCCCTAGCTCAGATTCTTCCACTTCTTGATAAGGATCAAATGCATGTATCTTGTTTGCCCATTCATCAAGAGTTAGATCTAGGATGCTTCCAACCTTAGTGTCAACCTCATCAGTGCTTGGGTGATCTTCTTGATCAAATGCTGAGCAATTGGCATTAATCTGACTTGGAGTGTAAGGCTCAATATGGAAGTTTGTAATAGGTTATGACCTGATTGTAGCCTTAGTTCCATACCTCATTCTGAATAGCATGTGTGACCAATCAATGAGACAAATATCCCCCAATCTTGGCTGTGAAGTCCCTTGACAAGCATAGGGCAAAGAGTGGTGGAAGGTCTATGACTGATACATCTTGTAAAACAACAACATTTGGACATGCATGCAAGGTAAAATTAAAGATTCTAATCACCCCAGCTGTATTACTCTTGCTGTCCCATCTAATTGCACTACTCCTTTGGATATGGTTTCATCTTTGGAGCCCTAGGTGATCAGCTATTTGTTTAGGCATTATCGAGCTACTTGCCCCGAGTCTATTATGCAATTGTGCACTAGCTGATTTCCAATGATCAATGAAACATAGAAAGGAGGGGGCTTCAATATTTTACCTCGCTGTCCTCCATGATTTCCCTTAGGCTAGGCAGCATTTGTAAGCACTTTGTCTTGCATCTAAACTTGCTGATTTGAAGTTGGCGATCCTTCATGGCAAACAGCAGAGATCTCTTTTGCACAGGATGGATAGGGATTCCCACATTGATATATTGATGTTTGTCTTCTTCATCTGATCAATGATACTAAATGGTGATGAAGGATCTCTTTGTTGTCCCTTGGTTTGCACATTCACTCCTTGTATGTGTAGGCGTGAACAAGCGGTATTTGAGTTGGCCTAGGGGCTGTTCTTGGCTACCCTTGTGCATTTGAAATTGGATTTTGCTTGCCAACCATTTGTGGAGCCATGGAAGGTTGTGGATTGGTTGGGGATAATGGTTGTTCTTCACCCAAATTCCTCCTTTTTGACCTTGTGTTGGCTGCAACACCTTGGGAAACTGCCTGGTTCATGCCAGAAAAATCCTCTGCTTGCCAATTTACCAATGTGGTGTCATTTGGGGCTGATTGCTATTGGAATGTTTCTTGTTGTTGGCTGCTTTCTTGACTACTCTCACCCTCCACACCAGTAGTTGTCACCATTAATGATTGATTCAAAGCACCATTGAAGCACATGGATTGGTTATGAGGCTCATTGCATGGAAAACACTAGTCATACTCCTGAGCAATGTTGTTTTGTGTTGGCACCAATGCCTTAGAGGCAGATATGACATTTGGATTATAGGGCTGAAATGGTCTATTGGCAGGAGGCCTTGTTTGATTTATATTTGCAACTGGATTAGGTGGCCTTTGTGGTTGGTATGGCTACCTATTAGGCTGAGCTTGGGGTTGATAAGAAGGTCTAAAACCTTGGGCCTGCTGCCTTTTGAGAGTAACCAGCTCATTGCCTAGGTTTTGCAATTGCTTCATGACTTCTTAAAGCTCATTTGGGGCACTTGGAGATGAAGTGGAAGCTTCATTTGAACTCTAATTTCTAGGAGTGGGAGAAGGAGCCAAATTAGGTGCTTGATTGGTGTTTGGACTCTCTAAGCTTGGAAACAATGGCATGGGAGGTCTAGGGGCAAGTTTTCCAGCTTGGATCAATCAATTTTCAGCCACGATGGTAATGCTTTATAAGCCATAGGGATAGTTATGCCTCCCATGGACTGAATTAACATAGAAATATTAGAATTTAGAGCTTTGAGATAGTCGAGAAAAGCACCTTCTGTTGTTGGCCTGACTGCTACTGGAATTCTCTCCCAAGTCTTTTGAAATCTGAAGTTGAAATCGGTTAGCTGCTCATTGGGAGCTCTCTTGATGGTTGTCAGCTGCTCCAAAAGAGACAAGTTGTCTCCCTTTTCTCCAAATTGCTCATGAAGTGCTATACACAGCTGATTCCAATTTGTGATAGAACCAGCTCCAAGGCTCCTAAACCATTGTAATGCTTTACCCTTGAATGAAGATGCCAGTAACTTGACAGCCACTTGCATCTCATTGATTTCATGGATTGCACAAAGGTTAGCAATATCTTTAACATGATCACCTAGAGTAGTCTGATTTTCTCCAGTGAAGTAGGGAATGTTCTTCAAGGCTGCAATAGGAATTGGATGTTGTGCATTGAGGGCAAGTGGGCTGTTGCCTATGAAGTTGACATAGGGGTTGTTTTGTGCCATTCTAATTGGTCTTAAAACCCTTGTTGACTGAATGAAAGGCCTACCAGGTGGAGGAGTTGAGAGAGTTCTGTTTGGTGGAGAAGGAGACCTTTGAATCCTTCTTCCTCTTTGCCATCTTCTTGGAGATGAGTGCAGTATTCAAACAACACTTCTTCTTCTCCAACTCTTGACCTTGTGGTGACTCTTCTCATGAGTTTTCAGGCCTACACTGCTGAGACCAGTTGATTCTTCCCATTGGAGTCACCAAAGATGCAAATAATAGCTCTTTTCAAGCAAGAAAATTGCAGCGAGATGCACATCAACTTTGCTGCTGCAATAAAAATGATACCTCTAGTGTCCCACCAGGGCATGCCAAAACTATTGTAGCTGATTCACGGCACCTTGGGCCTGATCAGATTTCTAGGTTGATCATTAGGCATCAATGTGATTGCATAACATGGAAACCTCTCTCCAAGTGTGGGACTTGTGAAGGCGAGAGAGGAATCTCTAGATTAGAGGTGGTTCCTCAAACTCCTCACGATTAGATCTAGTGTTTGCACAACTACGAGAGGTTTAGGTCCTAATCCTACCCTAGATTGCAAGGAGACAGGGATAGAAATGCAAAAATTGAAACTAACTAAAGATGGTGATGCACCAAAAGGAGTGGTGAATATTTTTGTCATGCAAATAGACACAAACCAAAGATTGTAACATAAAAAATACATAGGCTGATAAGATATAATTTAGGATCTGAAATGAAGCAAATAATACAAACAAAGGACTGAAACCCATTCACAAAGCTTGCATTATCATTTCCAATGTCAAAGCCACTGCATTACAACCTCAGAGAGGTATAAAACCTGTTACAATCTTTGAAGAGGTCTGATTCTTGCAACAATCACCTACTGGAGGTGAAAGAAGAAATTTTTTTATGCCAAAAAAGTGTTCCCCCTTTTTTAAATGAGCCGAGATCGGCTTTTACATTGCATGGGTCGAGCCCAGGAGAGAGAAAACGTAAAAAACGTGGGAACCCATTCCTCATTGACTGCAAATGCATTAAATCAGCATGGAGGACCTTACAAACCCATACCCTATCATTTTTGACCAAATTGGAGGAGAGTGCGACCCATTCTGCATTAAATTTAGTCGCTGAAATGTCATTTCTGGCCATGGACACGTACCAGAGCCGTTTCTGAATTTTCTCTCTTGAAACTGAACCAAAATTCAAAATTGACCATGAAATCCTATAGATAATTTCATAAGCTTTCCAATGATATGAAGAACGTGTAAATCTAAGCTCTGGATCAAAAGATATGAAGGTCTGAAGTTTTAGGGCAAAACGGCCCAAAAATGGATGTCGGGCAAAAAAATTTAAATTTTGACCTTTTTGCATTTTGGAAATTTTTTTGAAAAATTTCCACACTCCACTGGTCGGATGGCACGTGTCAGGTGCTGGTTCACTGAGCAATTCTCTCTCCTCCACCTTTCCGCGGGCTTTCTCTTGAAATTTCAACCTTTTTAACTCTTTGGAAAAATTCTCATTTTTCCCCTGCCCGCCACTGGGACACGTGGCATGCATTGGTTTGTTGACAGGGTGCGGGGAGAACCTTTACCTTTTAGTTTTTTGGCCAAAACTTTTGCCAAATTCTCCAAGTCCTCCCCGAGCTCTGCACTCCCCTTCTCCTTAGGACACGCATCCTCTTTTTATTGGCTCGGGCCAATGCTCCAAACTTCACCTTTGGAAACTCGACAAAACATTAAGTAAAAATCTCACCCTTTCCTCTTCTACTCGATCCACGAAGACACGTGGCACATTCGATATGCGGTGGCTCTTTCGGCTCCCGCATCCTGCGTGTCCCTTTGTCCCAACCGTCCCGGATGAAAGTTCCCGCACTGCTGTGCCAATCAAGGCGGTTTGCATCCTTCACGCCCTTGCGGCCCAGATGTCTAAGGCATTTCTCGCATAACTTGATTAGTCGATTTGTTTTTCACCTTCAGCCCAGTTCACCCTTTTGCGTCCCGCAAGTCCCATGGCCTAGATGTCTTTCTTTGCGCGGGACCGTGCAGCGGCCTTTTCAGCCGATTCGCGCCCCGACGTCCCAACTATCCCAACTGCTGCGAGGACTAGGACTTAGCCGATTTTCATGATTTTTTCTGCCCCAAGCTTGTTTTTTGCAACTTTTCTTCTTGGACATGAGAGTTAGAAAAAGCCAAGGAACCCCGAGAAACATGATTTTTTGCCTTGAATCAATCTATTTGCCTGGGACTTGAGTATTTTGATGCATGTTATCAAAATTTACCTCGGGGTGAATTTGGAGATATGAGATACGATGCAACTAAATTTTATCGGGACAAATGTAACACTCCCATTTTAAGACTTTAGAAACAAAGGAAATTTTTTTATATAAATAATGTTCCCGATCTAAATTCATAATTTAGATCACACATTCTTTATCAACTATTCATATAATAGATAACCATATGTAGCTGTAATGACTCGGTGTGTTACCAATCTATTCATGTTTAACATTAAGTATTGAATACTTTTCCTTATACTATGTATACTTGGTTCTCTTTCCCTGTTCAGGGTATTGAGTGATCTATCTAAGGATCCTATCTAAATATTTGTTACCAATATTCATCTACATCATAAGCCTTAGACTAGGTGACATAGGACAATGCAACCAATAGCTTGCGATACTTTGGCCAAAGATTTTTAACATATTGTTTGTATTACTATTCCTTGATGGCATACACGTCAATCCAGAATACATCCTTCACCCCACTCTATTGTTATCTAGAATGTCCTTTACTGACTTCCATTCAGTCCACTTGCCCAAGGTTTAACCCTAGTTTGAGTTAACAACATATGTTATGATAGGGGAGGCTCCCAAAAACTTAGGGTAAGTTGGCATACTGGGTCGACCTAAGTCAACCCAAGTGTGCCAAGGTACCCTAAGTTTTAGAGGGCTACTCCATATCTTAACCATGCTACTACCCAGATCTAGAGATAAACTAAGATCAATTCCAATGTGTGTAGATCTAGATGATCAATGTAGAAGGGTGTTGCCACATGTCTCAACTGCATCGTTGTATCCTCGAGAAGATCCTAATCTTCTCACAGGTACAACCCTATAGTTGGCATGTGCTAGCATCCTACAGAACAATCTCATTGAGATGTACATACATAAGGAATTTATTAATTATTTAATTAATTTGGATTATTTAAATAGATTTCAGCTAGTTGCCCAACCCTAATCCAACATTCCATAAGTTCTAAATTGATTCATTTAGCCCATTAAGAACTTTGTTATATTCATTGTTGCTTTTAATATTTGAATACATAGTTAAACTGTCAATTAAGCATAATTGCACAAAGTGTTATAATAAGTCATATGTAAAAAGTACATTAACTTTTTAGAAAGTTCAATGTAGAAGATATCCAAAATAATGTAGACTTCATAACAAATGAAGTCGATAAATTCAAAGTCGAGGTTACCAAATATTTTTGGTTTATTAGGGTTTATTTTACCCAATGACCACATTTTTTTAATGCATGTTCATCCTATTTATATTACTATGTTATATAGTTTATATAACAAATATCATAATCTACAACTTACAAGTTGCCTTAAAAGTAGGGAGATTGAACTTAATCCCTTGATCCAATCTTATTAAAATTTAGCCATCTAACATAATAATATGAAGATTATCAACAAGATAGAACCGATCTCTTTCATACAAATACAAAATAATTTACACAATCGACTCAGATAATCCCACAATCTTTCAATTTATCTTTGTAACCCTTACATTTACAAGACTTATGCATTTAGGTATACTACATAACAACCGTCTTAATTATAAAAGAATACAACGTTTCTTTTCCAATACAATCTCAAGAATGAATCAGCGTTCTTCACATAAATAAGACTTAAATCAGTCAATGAATCATATAAGTTTTTTCCTTTTCCTTTCACTTACGAAGTCCATCTACAAAAATCACTAGCATGGGTCAGTTTAATGAACTGAGCATGATAAGCACTAAGCCTTAAAAAGAAGTGCATTCCAATAATTGTTTCATTAAAACAGTTCTACTTTATTGAGACAATTATTACATCATAAAATCAATAAATCAAAAGCCATGGAAAATAAGTACATATTAAACAATTGATTACACTTCCAAAAAGGAAAGGACAGAATATAATCTATAATATTTGTCTTACAAATTACGTTAATTGATCCTATCAGTTTCCTTTAACAAACAATAGATCACGACATCTCATTTTTCCCAATTCTTCCACAATAGAGTACAACACTTGTCTCTATCATAAGACAAAAGAAGTGTTTACTGCATGGTTCACGTTAGGATGTTTCATCTATCTTACAAGCAAAGAAGAAGAGAGACCATTTCCATTATGCCAAAACACATAACATCCGCAAAGCAAAAACAGGTCCATAGCATGATTCTAACTATAATTTGTTGAAGGACCTCTACCTTAAAATTCATGTTTAAGATATTCAATAGAATAGAATCCTATATAAATCCAAGGAGGTTAACAGGATCAAACATTCAATCATTCAGTTAATTTGTTCTGTTTAACAAGACAAATTAACCAATCTATTTTTACATCATTTAAGACAATGAGGTGTACAAGAAGATTGTTTAACTTACAAATTTCTGTAATACAAGAGAACTTATTAATCAGAAAAGTTAAATCAAAATATCTTATTCCATCTTTTAAAGAAAAAGAACTTTTCCAGATAAGATTCAATCATTAAATCCTTCGCTATACATAACATCAATTTCTTTTTTTTTAACAGGTAAATAAGTTCACACATGAGCTCCCAAGGGAAGGTACAAGATCCTCTTCATGGTAAGAAGGAAACATACTACAATTTTCCATCTAAGTTAAATCAATAACAAGAAAACTCAACATATTAGAACAAAACCTTCGCATCACCTGTTACTTATTTCCAAACACTATGTACTAGATTTCATGTACAGGATCAAATTACAAAAACTCAACATGAGCTCAATTGTGCACAGTATCTTAGTATGGGGCGGTATGAGATACACATATCCAAAACCAGTTCATACTCAAAACAAGAGGTCTACTTCCCTTTTTAAAAATGAAACATGAGTTTCCAAAGAGAGTTCAGAAGTGAACAGACACAAGATAAGAGTACGGTGAAATTATGAACTTCTGTTAATAGTTCAAAATACCACAATAGTAAGGCACAAATATAGAGTCACATGCGGCTTCATTAATAGTTCTTAGTTACCGAGATACCAACACTGGTTCAACACAACAAGTGACTCCTACATGAGTTCAAATCAAAATGCGAAGTCCAAATACTAACTCAACAGAACTAAGGTTTCCCACAAAGTTCAGAGTCCACATAAATAATAAAACGTGAGTGCCGTGTACATTATAATCTTGCATTAATAGTAAAAATGATCACTAGAGAAAAACACATGCTCTAAGTCATTTACGGACTTCAACAATAGTCTAGGTCATTACAAGTATAAAAATCACGATCCCTAAGAACAAAAGTTCTCTAACAACAGTTCAGGAAGACGCGAGTAATAATTTACGTGTTCAGAATAAAATACAAACTTCTAACAATAGTTCAGAGCTACCTAGGTCTCCAAACTCAGTTCAGAACAACAAGAAGCTCCTGCACCGATTTATATGAAAACACAAAGTCCAAATACTAGCTCAAGCTAGAACTAGGAATTCCCACAGAGTACAAAGTCCACACAAGTAACAAATACGAGTGCTTTGTAGTTACTAATCTACAATAACTATTCCAAATTTCAAAAGAATGTAAAACACGGGTACAGAGCCCAATATTATCTCTCAATGGAACTTGAGTTTCACCCAAATTTTGAGCCCAAAAATGAGTATTAACATTTAAATACCATGTACCTTATGAACTGCTAAAGTAGCAGTTCAGATTACCACAAGAACTAAGATACAAAATTCCAACACGATTCAGAGCAACAAGGAACAGTTCTCAACAAACAAAAATCCTAAACTAAGTTCCAAATCAAGGACGAGCTCAAAATAAAGGTTCAACAAAACATGAGCTCAACACAAGTTAAAAACAAACCCGTATACAGGTTCTAGTCTACGCCAAACGAGATCATCTGAATTTCCAACAGAATTCAAGTTTTCCCCAAACACTGAACCTTAAAAATAGAAATGGTGGTTATCTTAATAGATCACTTCCATTTCTAGTTCCAAAATGCACAGTCAAGAACAGAAAAACATTTTGCATGCATTATTTTAAAAAAACTATATATGGTAAGTATCCAAACAGAACATCATTTACCAAGGATTAAAAAATAGAATAACAAGATTTAATAAACCCAACAAGCTATTAACCAGATATAATATGAAAACCAAGAATCTCAAAAGAGTAGACTTGTTTTAATGAGACATTTATAGGAAAGCAAGAGATCTTAAATTTTAGAGCCTATCATGCCTGATAGCGCTTCTGTAATCGAAAAGAACCTCCAGCCGAGCTCAAAACTTCTCCTCTTCTCCATGAAAAATCAACTAACAATGTTCTTTTTCCACAATGCCTCCTATATATTCCATGAACTGAAAATAGGTTTAAAACCTCAAAAATAGCCATTAAGTGCAGTTTGATCTATTGGTTCGAAAAACCAGTGAGCATGTAGAGAAAAAATTATGGGGTATGCAAAGTGAAATGACCCCATACAAACCAGTTTGCATGCTTTCCAAAATGGTTCGAGCACAAAACCCAAAAATAATAAATTCCATTTATTCCGATTTTCCCACCTACCTTCCCTTTCCACCGCCTTCCAAGTTTGGTGAATGCCAAATCAAATTTAACAAAGAATTCCATTTTAGTGAAGTCTCCACCTAAGCCTCCACCAAGTTCACTAACCCCTGCCAAAGCTGGTAGTACCTCCATGCAATTAAAACCTTATCAACAAATTTAATGCCTTGGAACCGTCACCTACAATGTATGTGACCACCTAATTCCCCATTCAAATCCATTAGTTTAGGGTAGATCATATTGCTTAGGTTAGACCTTAGGTAGTTTGTAGTTTATATATACCTTAGGTTATAATCCAAACAACAATTACCACAATAGGTCTTAGCACATAGCCTAAGGTAGTTTTCACATAGGTTAGATTAATTTACAACACTATAGTTTTAGGCATTAGGTTAGATCATAATATAACCTTGTAGTATTAGGTTCTAGGTAAATTTTTAATAACCTAGAAACCTTTCCAAATTCCTTAGCACCGAGCTTAGGTTAGGATGCCAATCAACCAAATCAAAGCAGAATAGGAAGCTTTAGGTTAAAATAGGAATTTTGTTACGTAACATAGTTTAGGTAGTAAATATTTTTACCTATCCTAGGATTCCATAGGATAGTCCTTCTTAGGATCCTGGATCTTTTCCTATGCCGTGAACAGGCTATAGTTAGTTTGCGACAACATTTTCTGTCACATTCGAACTGAAAATATCCAAGCACAACAATCAAAGAACTTGTAACCATCAAAGTTCAGTCATATGTCTTATTAATTCCTGGAATGCTGATTTTACCATTCATTCAACAGAACAGATTTTAAAACATTCCTTGGATCACTGAAATTGATCCAAGGATGAGTTAGATTAGTAGATAAGTTTACAATTCTTAAACCAGATTGCAACCCACCTACAAGAAATGAAAAATGGATTCAAGGAAGCCATTCCAATTCAGTCAAAGGATCTTAAGAATAGAAAATGATTTATCCATATCAAGCATGATCTCCAAGATTCAAAAGAACATATTTTTATAAGGAAAATCACATGTCAACACTTGAAATGTAAAGGAGGAAAATAACAACTGTCAAGGGT
The DNA here is from genome assembly GCA_018340775.1 of Taxus wallichiana var. yunnanensis. NCBI lineage: Eukaryota > Viridiplantae > Streptophyta > Pinopsida > Cupressales > Taxaceae > Taxus > Taxus wallichiana. The sequence continues at coordinate 686,642,609 of CM031239.1, forward strand.
GTTACAACAGAGAAGATGATGAGATTTCTGAGAGACTCGAATAAAAAAGAATATGAAACATGTGTCATTTTGGGTAGGTTAACCGAAAGAACAATGAACCGATGTCAATTAGGTAAAACCGGTGATGGTCAAAGGGTAACCGAAAATAGTCACTGGACCAACACCACTTACTATGAAATTGAAACAAAGATGAAGGAAAGGTGGTTGTGATTTAAAATCAAGCATGGAATCAAACCTAGAATTTTGAGAATGATGAAGATGGGGTCCAGTCACACTAAAACGAAGTTTGAATACACCAACTATGATAAGGAGCATGCAAGGAGATATAAAAATATGAAGAATATGTCCTCTCACCTCCAAATGCAAGCCAAGAAGAAACACTAAGAAAAATATGATCCTAAGAGCACTATTTCCTGTATGTTTGCTCAACTTATGCTATTTAGAAGACTGAATCATGACTATTAGAATAGATTTTTTGGTGAGGAATGATTCCTACGAAGAAGGAGTTCTACAAGAAGAGGTTTCAGGTTATGTTAAGGTAGGGGCGAGCCATCCTCTGAGATAATGACTCGATAGAAGTAACAAACAGGGTGCCCACTTTACCATGATCATGTGATCACCTACAGCTTCTTCCGAGTAAGATGTTATTTAAGAATGTGTACATTTTTCAATTTTGTGATGTTTGGTAATACTCAGAGAGAGAGAGAGAAATAGAAAGAAAATGCTTTTTCTATGATTCGTTTATCAACCATGAGCTACACATAACTTCTAGTGTATAGGTTGCCCTCATTTAATGTAAGCTAATAAAGTAAAGTTGAATGAAATGTAGTTGATTTTAAGCCCAAATCAAAATATTGAATTCGATGATAGAAAAAGATGAATAGGAGAGAGTATGATGTTTAATTAATGCTTTGTATAAATGAAAGAGAAGAAGATTTCTTTTTATAGCACCAAAACACGATTGCTTTGAGACAAATAGGAAGAAGATAAGATTCCATAGGAGAAATTTTAATGTGAGAACCTTTCAGAAAGGAAACAAACATACAAACTTTCACCTAGAAATAAAGAAATGAAAGGAAGCCCGAATGGGTCCCACTAGGCGTGCCAAAATGTTTCACCTGATTCTTAGAGTGTTTCTTTGAATATTGACAAAACAGATAAGGGTAAATGGGCTAGGAGGAATACCTATTAAAGTAGGTTGAAGGTTATTGTGCACGTATTATTTCTTGATCCACATCTAATCATGAGAGATTCTTTTTGGCAAGAAGGAACTACTTGAAATGAACAACAAGACCACCAAAAGAGATTAAATAGCATATGACAAGGTGGATCGCATTTAGTGTGTGCTAGTTCTAGAGAAGTGTGATGCTCCTAGAAGGTTATCAATCCACTATTTAAAACAACTCAATGTTAACAATAAATGAATCCCTACTGTAGTTAAAATGATTTAGGTATCTCATTTCGATTACAATAAGAAAATTCATTCACAATAGGCTAAGCTATGATTGAATCTGAAGGGCAAGATCTGTGTCAAAGTACTAGTACTTGTCAGGGTCTAGTTTTGGGTTGTTTTGAGTATTTGGTGGGGAAGTTAGGCTTTTTCTTGGTCTGAGGGTAAAACACAAAGATCGACATTGGTCTAGTGTAGCCGATGATGGTTCAGGATGGATTGGTGATGGTCATTGGTTATCGGTGTCGGTATAGTCGGGTGATAGAAACTTATTAAAATCTTGGTGTTGGGAAATATCTAAGGCTAAATGAAAATGGAGATGGTAATGGAAATATCTATGGATATATTAGATATACGCAGAGGTGTTTAACAATCAGGTATGGGAAATTTAGTGGTGTGGGTGAACGAATGATCAAACTTGCATGAAATTAAATGGTGGAAGAATAGGGGTGCAAGTAGAAACTAATAATAGATGTAACAAAGCCTATTAAAATGAAAATGGATGAATGCTAGTTAACAAAATACTTATTGTTGTATGAGTTTGATGGTTGGATGGAATTTGATGTGGTGATGTTGTGATTCACTTAGATGCTTCCATGAATGCAAATGGCTTTGTGATCACTTCGATGCTAGTTTGTGGATGTTTAGATGCATGTGCAAATGTTGGTTTTCTTACATGCAGCTATGGTTTTGTCTCTCTTTTCTTTGAATGTACCATCCTTGAAATAAGGTTGTTTTGGTGAATAAATGGTAACCGATGACGGTTCTGGGTTAAGGAAGTGGTTTAGGGGAACCTGATGTTGGTTAGGGTGGGATTTTCTAGGTCTTCTAAAATGGGCAGATCCGCTTGATTTTTTGGATCTTCTTCATTTCTTTATGTGGATTAGAATGGAAGCTTCCTTTCTAATAGGAGGGAATGTTGTTAGAGGTAATGTAGGATTTGATTTTTAGGGTTTGGGTAGGTCTTAGTTAGTTATGGTAACATACTAAGAATAGATTTGGGGTGAGGTGGTGGTGTGATAATTTGATGAAGGACCAAGGGGAGTATGACCCAATTTTGGTGTCTATAGTATGCACTAGTTTAGGCAATTAAAAAATGGAAGAATTATTTGTTGGGTAAAGAAACTATTGTGCACACTGACCAAAAACATCTCTAGTATTTACAAGCATAGTCTAAATTGTAGTAGGAAAGGAACTACAAATGGATAGGGTTCCTTCAACAGTTCCATCTGGTGATCAAATACAAGAAGGGTAGTACAAACTTAGTGGCAAACATGTTGTCTAGGCCACCCACATAGGATAAGTTTTCCTGTTTGGCCACTATCTCTCAGATTGAGCCCTTCATGAAGGAAGCTTATAGAGAGGAATATGCCTAGGACAAAGACTTTGGGGTGACATTTCAGCAATTGCAGTCCTAAGGGGCTGAAAGGATGGGGATTGAAGATTGTTATCTCAAGGATGGGCTACTCTATCGATGGGGGAAGCTTTGCATGCCAAAAGAAGAAATTCTATTGATGAGGGAAGTATATATCTTGAAAGTAGTGGGACATTTCGATGTTGGTAAGACCCTATCCCACTTGCAAAGGTACATGTATTGGCCCAACATGTAAGAAGAAGTATCAAAATTTATACATGGATGTAAACTTTGTTGTACTAGAAAACCTAAGACTAAGGAGGGTTTGTATATGCCTTTCCCAAGTACTCTACTCATTCATGGGAGGAAATTTCTATGGATTTTGTAGGAGGATTACCTATATCTAAACATGGCCATGACTATCTATATGGTGTTGTTGATAGATTCAGTAAGATGTATATTCTTATGGCATGTAAAAAGATGGTAAAATCAAAAGAGGTAGAGAACTTTTCTTTGCTAATGTATGGGTGCATTTTGGTTTTCAAAGTCTATTGTTTCTGATAGGGATTCCAAGTTATTGGGGAAGTTTTGGACTACTTTGTGGGACAAGATGGATACTAGGTTATAGAGGAGCAAAAATTTCCATCCATAGATAGATGAACAGACAAATGTGGTAAACAAGACTTTGGTACAATTGATCAAAGGGTATAACAACAAATATCCAAGGACTTGGGATGAGTCCTTAGCCTAGATTCAACATTCCTATAATCGGGCAGTACAAAAATCCACTATGAAGTCACCGTTTGAAGCATGCTTGGGATATATACCTACAAATATGCCGGATATAGTAGTTGGGTAGTAGGATGAGAAGGATACACATGAGACACAGAGGTGAATAGAGTAAACAAATTCATTGAGAGGATTTAGCAAGTCCATCTCAAAGTTAAAGAATAGCTAGAGAAATCTCAAGCCAAGTACAAAGCTAGGAACGATCAGCATAGGAGAGAACATCAGCTACATGTTGGAGATAGAGTTTGGATTTAGTTGAGCAAGGAGAGATTACAAGGTCAAGCATGGAAAATCAAGCCACTATGATATGGGCCCTTCATCATATTGGAGTAGGTTGGAGAAAATGCTTTTCAACTTGACTTTCCACCATTTATAAGGATGTACTCTATAGTAAACTATAAGAACTTGCACCTATATGAGCCATCCATGCTAGATAAAGATGAAGGTCTATAGTTTCTACCTTTCATTGAGGATTGCATCTTGGACTCATGAGGAAAATTAGAGGAGGATGTAGTGTTGCAACAGAAGGTCAGAGAGACAAGGAGAGGTCTATAGGAGTCTTGGTAGATTGGACTAAAAGGAAAGACACCAAGGCATGCCCAGTAGTACTCAAAGGAGTAAGTGAGGAAATTATTCTTCATCTACTCCCCCACTAATATTTTGTGGGACCAAAAGCATCTTAAGTAGGGGAGGTGTGATCCATAGGGATCCAAAATGAATCTACTTCATCAAAACAATTAGCACAAAGAAGGAAAAGTGATATAGATAGAGGTTCTATCTTTTTAGTAACAAGACTACCGCTCTGTGTAGAGTGGCGGTTATAGAACCACCACCTAACTAGGGTGGTGGTCTTGGAACCACCGGTCTGCATTGGGTGGAGGTCCCGACTATTTCAAACAGAAAAATAAGAAATGAATAGCCCATAATTTGGAAGGTTATTTGTGTCTCTTCTCCTCCATGACCTTTCCCATTCTCCAGTGCATGGGAGGACATGGAAAAGGGTATAAATACATGTTTGTAGAAGATAATAGACATTGGATCATGAAAGAAAGTGAGAAAGAAGTTCTTAGTGCTGGAATTGTGGTTTTGTAGAAGAAAGGAGTGTTGAGATAGAGCAAGCAAGTATTTGGGAGGAAGTGTGAGATATTATCTACTTCTCTTTCTTACTTATTGTAAATTTCATACTTGTTATTTGAAATTGGCCAATAAAAGTGGGAAGAAAGAGTAATTTCCCTTCCCAACTAGTTTTCCCTCCTTAGGAGGTCTCCAGGATAAAAGTTTTTGGTGTTATAAGCTTAAATTATTTCCTTTCCTACAATTATGGATTATAAGCATAAACATAATTCATTCACTAGCTATCTCTACCATTTTCTAATAGAAAGTAGAACAAAAATGTTAAATTTAAATTCTATGGATACTTCCAAAGTTGAAGAGTTTGATCAATGATGATGATGGTTGATCTATGGAATGGTGCTTAGTGCTATGAAAGTGCTTCCTGGAATGCTACCGTGAATGAAAATACCTTTGGATCCTTCTTGGTGTTGCTTATGGCTATCTGGATGTGTGAAAGGGCTCTTGTCCCTGCTTATATGTAGGTATCCTTCATTCCAAAACTCGATAATGTGGCTAACCTCACAAAAAAAGTTACCAAAATGAATATTTGGTAATCAACGATGGTTTATGGTGACCGGTGTTAGTTTGGGTTGAACAATATCGGTTAAGGTAGGAAATCCTAGGTTTATTAAAAATGCTAGATCTTGGCAATCTTTTAGGCCAACTCTTTCTATTCTCATGGACCAAAATGGAATGTTATGTTTTAATGATTGGTAAAGTGGTTAGAAGGAGAATAGCATGTTATTTTATGTACTAAGTCTTAGTTCATTAAGGTAGGTAGGACTAAGTCTTAGTTAGTTATGGTGAGTGAATACTGAGTCCTAGTAAAGGGGAAATATGTTAAAAATATGTTTGTGATGAGCTGGTGGGGTGAGGTGGAAATTAGTTTTAATTAAGGTAATTAAATAATGAATATTGTGAGCATGGGTATTACTTTAATTATAAAGAATTAAACTGATATTTAATGTGGGATAAAAGGGTCTTTGTTAGGTGAACATGTTTAAGTTGGCTATTCAAAAAGGGACCAAGGGGAATGTAACCCAATTTTGGTGTCTACATCACCTCAGGAAAAAAATATTCTTTTCTTTGTTGAACACTTGAGAGCTCCTACATGCATCGACATACATGAATCTTGGCTAGCATGTGAAGTTGTTGGTTATTTATCTCCCTAGTATGATTCCATTTTTAACTACTTACAAGATGGCACTTTCCCCTCGAATATCTGATGGTGAGAAAAAATATCTTATCTTCCATATAGCCCATTATACCCTCTAGATGGCACCCTATATCATCATGGATATGGCGGGAATATGTTGGTTTGTCTTGATATGGATGAGTCAATCCAAGTAATTAAATATGTACATGGAGAATGTTTGTGGAACAAAGAAAATCACAATGGTCCTTGCTAAGAAACTATTGGCCATTCAAAAATGCACCCATATCTTGGATTTGCAATAGCTAGTTTCTTGAGACAACAATGAAATCATCTCCAAATTTTGGGACCTTGCACACTTGAGATGGATCTCCGAAGAAGGCTAGTTCCTCTACCTATTTCTAGTGTTTCTACTACTCCTAATATTGGAAGGGAAAAATAAACTAATAATGCCAAGGGACCAAGGATAGAAAGGAAAAATAAAAATAAAAGGGAGGCAATAACACCAGAAAAAGAGGGATGAACACTACCTATTCTAAGAAAAAAAAAAGAAAGCATGAGGGAAGGCTAGGCACATGTAACATAAACTAGAAATCATTTATATCATTAATTTCATGAAACATAACTAGAAAATGACGATGCAAGAAATTTAGAGTGACATAACAAACACACCATGTAAAAGGAAGGAAAGAAAAAGAATTCAAACACATTAGGAAAGATAATAGCCATAAAATAATGCTTCCATTAATTCTAGAAGTGCACAAACTATTACAATGGATAGAGGCCAATATGCACATGCATGAGCTACATCTAGAAGTTTTCAATTCAAAATACAAATATATGAAGTCCTTAGCTAAGAGCTTAAGGATAAAAAATGTCCAACATTAATAATGAGCCCAAATCATACATTTATAGATTAATTGATAGAAGAAGAAGAGGAGAAGGGGGGAAAACCTGAATTTCAGATATAACCACCAAAAACAAGATTTCAATGCCTATAAATTCACGTGTAAATCTATCAAATGCACCTCCCTAAGTCTTTTTGGTGTGTAGAAGAAGGAAGGATGTGAAATATATGTCAAATTGAGTTGTTGGAGAAATCGGATCTGCTCATCAATTCCCAGAAAGAAAATTTCCCATTTCTCACTTACCAGATTCACCAAAATTTTAAATTTGAATATCAAACACTATAGCCTACGTTAGAATCTATTGATAGAGACTAGGAACACGCTGATCAGAGCTTTGTAGAAAAATATATGGTTGTTAGATGATTGTTAGAGACATCTACGCATGCAAGACACGTGACACGCATGGATTTTATGAAAGGTTGGCCAACTATTTTTTTATTTCTACCACATGTCATACACTAATTGGTTACAAGGATTCGACGCTCAACTAGCCCACTCTGGTTGGTTACATGTAGCACACTCAATTTTGTTAGAGGATGATGTGGCACAAAATGGCATAGAAGAGTGCATGAAGGAATGGGATTGAAATGATGAAGTGTGGGAGGAAAATAGAGGAAGGGAACACACAAAGGTGATGTGCGTGATAGAAATGGGAGAAATTCCCAAGGAAGAAATGAATGGTCAAGGTGGAACTATTAAAAATTAATGTGCGGGGTGTGTGAGAGGGCCAATTACTTAGATGATTTGGAAAGAAAGTCTAAGGTGTACAAAAGGATGAATAACTATCGGGAAGAAGGAGAATGTGCAGAAGGTGTGCATGAAGGGAAAATCAAACAAAGAGGAAAAGGAAAATGGAAGAGAGAGAATTAAAGTAGAGCGCGTAACGTGTGCGAGGAGAAGCAATTAAGGGAATTTTCCAACGATCTAATTAAAGTGTGCACAACCTATAGTATAAAGCCTCAGAGTTAGGTTGTGATTGTAAGTTGTCCAAATAACTAGGGGAGTTATTTAGATAATAGTTTTGGTGAATTTTGAGGCCATCTACACACTAGATGAAGGAGATCAGTAGCCTAGAGCATCTAATGGGCATGGATTCTGTTATATGTATGAATTTTGATCTGCAAATTGAAACAACAATCCCCTGAAATCACTTGATGAAACATTTCTAAACTTTGTTATGAATCCTACAAACTATTGAACAACTAGAAGATAATCGACATCCGGAAGAAAAAGAAGAGCACGTGTGAGAAAGAACTATGTACAAAAAATTAATGTGCACATAGCACACGCTTGGAGGAATTGAAAACTACTCTAATATATACAAGATGATGAAACAAACTTAATAGAAGGTTTAAGATAGATACCATTAATCGGGATTTGTAATGTGACTCCATAAAAATGAGTTAACTCAAAAGAGCTAGGCTCTTTGCATGAACTAATGATTTATGGGAAACTCCAAAGTGCATCAAAATTTGAATGACGTCTTGGTTGAGCTCTGTTAGCATCCCATTTCAAGACAAAGTCCCTTGATTTTGAAAGCTTAAGGCCTATCTTTTCTATCGAACCACCTCTTTTTTGCTTGTTGATGTTGTTATAGCTTGATCATGGAATATTTCTTTGATTCTTCAAGTTTAATCAGATATACCATTCAAATTTATTGCTAGTCCACTCCCTACAATTCTAGCTACTGGGTGAACTCTAAAGAAGGAAATTCAAGAGATAGTGGGAGTCTACTATAAACCACCTTGTAAGGTGATATACCTATTACCCTCTTATTTTTCATCCTATCTTCACAAAGTGCGGGTGAGACCTTTGTATGCCATTATTTTTGGTTGATATTATTTTGTGCACTTCATGATCCTGATTAGGTTCTTGTTTGTTGATTTTGCTAGACCATTTCCCTAAGGGTAATAATTGGAAGAAGTCTTTAAATATATTCCAAGAATTAGAGCCCAATCAATAATTCTAGTACCAAGGAAGGATTTTGCATTATCAAAGATAATGGTTTGAGGAATACTAAACCTTTCATGATGCCTTTACGAAAGTCCAAGATGTGACTAAGTTGATTCCTTGAGCGATAGATGTTTTTCCATCTTGTGAACTATTTCGTGTAGTGTCAACACCCATTTATGTATAATTCTTGAAGTAGGAGTGATCATGCCTATGATGTCAAGACCCAATTATGAAAAAGGTTTATTTTCTTGGATTGGTCATAGGGGAAGCACTGCCACTCTTTTCTTACATGCAAAGAAAGTGCATTCTCTACATTTTTTGACCCACTTGTGCATGTCTGCAAATAGGGTAGGAAAAAATAGTCCTACCATCATGATCTTCATTACTATATATTTGGTAGAGAAGCGTCCATGAGATAATCCATTGTTAAATTATGCTAACAATTTTTGAGTTTGTGCACTATCGATACACCTTAACAACATGCCATCAATATTCTTCTTGAAGAGAAGACCATTAATCAACACATATGGGATAGATTGTAACATTAGATGCCTTCTCTTTGATTTTTTCAAACTAGGAGGATATACACCCTCATAAAGGAATTTGATCATGTCCTTCATCTAATGCACTCATGAGGGGCTTCATTCTATTCAAGTTCTTCTTGTGGGATCTATTCATCTAGAAACAATGAAGTCTTAGGTTCATTTTGTGCATCCTCAACAAGTTTCTTGTAGAGTGTTATACCTCTTACCAGCTTTATCGCTTTGATATTCACATCATACTCCATGATTTTGGTCATCCATCACACTCTTTTCTCACGATCTCTACTCCCATGATGAAATCTTGAACACTTGCATGTGAAACTAACACCTTGATGTGGTTTGTGGAGAGCATACTTTTGAACTTCTTGAGTGTGTGCATGATGGTGTAGAACTGTTTCTCCATATGACTATATTTCAACTCATAATCCTTTAATGTTTAGTTAAAGAAATCCATTGGATGCTCTATCCCTTGTTCATTTTCCTATGTCAAGACAACAATAACTTCATCAACACCATAAGCATAAAGGATGAAATCCTTTGAATAATCTAGTTTGATGAGTGTTAGTGCACCCCAAAAAAAATTTATGTGATCTTGTTAAAGCTTTATTTTCCTTATGTTTTCCATCTGAGAGTTATGTCCTTCTTGAGCATGAGGGTGATGGGAATTACTAGTCCTACAAATTTAGGGATGAATCACTAACAAAGTTGATTTTACCATGAAATTACTGTAAGGCTTTCTTGTGCATCATAAAAGAAAGGGCCAGGATGGCTAAAATGTGCTCAAGATCAATTGTGATGTCATCCCTTAAGACTAAATGGCCTAGATAAATTACACTTCTAGGGGTTATTAGACACCCCAAACTTTTTGCATCTCTTAAATAATTTCTTTAGGTGTGCCATGTGATCCGCACTTTTCTTTGAGAAGACTATGATGTCATCAAGGTAGACCAAGATGAACTCATTGATATATCCTTTGAATGCAATATCCATGGCGTGCTTGAAACATTGTGCCTGTGTTTGAAAACCAAAGGGAATATTTTGATATGCATATGTTCCCCACTTGGTTATAAATGTTGTTTTGAATTGATCCTCCTCTTTGACTAGGATTTGATTGAAGCTAGAGTATCCAACCAACATAGATAATTTCTATGCGCCAGCCATATTTTAAAATCAGCTCCATAGAAGGAAAAGGATAATGATCCTTCAATGATGCCTTGTTCAAATATCTAAAATCAATGTAGAGTCTAATTTCACCATTCTTCTTGCATACTAGAACAAGATATGTGACCCAAGTAGAATACTTGATCGGAAATATTATTTTTTCCTCCATGAATTTGGATAACTCCTTCCTCATGAGGGGATCTATCTTTTGATTGATTGGCCATTGATTTTATTTGACTAGATTGATACTAGGATCGAGGTCAATGGAGTGTTGAGAAACACTTGGATCAAAACCTTTGAGGTCTTACTCCCATGAAAATATATCACTATATTTCATATAGAGAGCTATGAAGGCCAACTTTTCATCATGCGTGTAATCTTTACTAAACAACAAATCCTTTTCACACACAATAGTAACTAGGGAGAAATCTTCTTACGTGGTGTGCATATACTTTTATTCACCCTTGAACTCATCATTAGGGATAAACATTTGTTGTAAGGTGACTAGAACTTTAGGAAACTTATTTGTCTTTAGCTTTATCACTTGGTCACCGTGAATCATCATACAAATCAGTTTGCATGCTTGATGACAAATCAACTTCATTTAGATGAACTAGATGATATGCACATCACTTTCAAACACTTTCTAGTTGATTTTTTGTATGGAATGGATGGCCTAATCACCATATTGATGTGCTGAGTGTTTCATTTGAAAAATTCATCAAGTAGGGGAGAACTACGAACTAAGTGTGACCATTTAATCAACTTCCTTATTTATACTACATGGTACCACCTGTATATTTAAAGAATCAAACCTCTCAAGGAGATCCCAGACTCTATGCTTATAACCTTTGAGAATTTAATTATTTTCTGCACACTTTTTGGTGACTTGGTGGATAAATAGTTCTGTGTCCCCAAAGATATGTAATGCCTTGATTTGTTAGGAAATATTTATAGTGCTCATATTATGATATTATAGTGCTCATAGTGTAATGTTATAGTGCTCAATTGAATTCATAATATCATTATTTGGTGTTATTATTATGGTGCAAATTTAAAGTTGTACTAGATTTGGTATCAGAGTGGGATGAAACCATGTGAAAATATTGTGAAAAGATGAAATTCTCATAATTGTTTAGGGAAATTCATTGATATTGATGGTTGCCTATATATGTAATATTATCTTTGTTCCCTAAATATTCAAGTTGTTTTAGGTAGTTTTTTATGGTATACACATGGAGGGCTATTGAAATTTATAAGATGCATAAGCATGAATCAAATACAAGTGCATTTATATTGCATGCTCAGATCTGGAGCTTCTCAACATATAGTGAAAAGTCTTGTTTGCATTATATTTGATGTGTTTGAAGTCTTAAAGCTATATTTCTATGCAATACTGAGATCTATGAACAACTCCTTCGGTGTTGAATGTGAGAAGCATAGAAGAAATTGCATTGTAAAGTTGCATTGAGACATCCACACATGTTTTGGATACATCCATGGTATTCTGACAGAGTAATATTCCAACGTAGAGGCATCATTGTTTACAAAGCAACATCAAGCATTGAGCACATCTTACCCAATTGCCTGAAAAATGTTTTGGATACTTGATATTTCTCAATTGGGCACGTTTTAATAGATATTACGTGGTTTGGAAATTGGAGTTTATTTTATTAAGAGTGTATTCCTACCTGCTTACTTGGCATCCAGATAGAAACCCAACTCAATTGTGGTTATTGGATCTTGTATTGCATGGTCAAAAAGGGAGACACCAACTAAAGATCATTTGTCTGTGTATTTCTTTGACAAGGTTTTTTAGTCCTACATGAGATGTCATACACCATATCTCTTTGGTATATCAACAGTCTAATAATTTGGTTTTGAATAGAATAGTGATGGTCTTCTCCTAAACGTGTGAGCTCTCCAAATGCATACGCCTCTCACATGTGCATCATCCAAGACTTAATTCATAGAATGAATTATCAAATTCGCTACAAACTCAGCTACCTCTTGTACATGCTCACATCTCCTCAACTTGATGGATCCACTTTTGGCACCAATAACCCACCGTACATGTCATTTTTCATTCCATTCAAAGTTTCATATAATGGAATTACTTGGGTCTTTTAAAAGATATAGTTGTCTCCCTATTAGTAGTTTAGTTTTGTATATTATCTTCACTTAGAAAGTCCTTTAAGCTTCAAGTTCATTCAGTATTTTAGGTCTTTCAATAGTAATAAACATTTGTCTTGTTCAAGGTTTTGTAGTTTATATAGTCTTCTTTTTTAATAACTCGGTGGTTATGTATTTGTAATTGTTTGTTACAACACATAGACCCATATTCAAGTTACTAAATAATACATAGATTTGTAGTAGTATTTTATTTTGAATCTCGATGTCATATTATTCAAGTTGTAAAAAAATTTTGTGTTAACATTATCTTTGGATCACAACACCCTACAACTTACACAAGTGTGTGTGCTTTAGCTCACATATGATTGGATAACATGAGTACTATCTCCAAGTTGTGGGACTTTATACTTGAGATAGACCTCCAGAGAAAGTTGGTTCTTGCTCCTAAACTATCTTCCACAATCAACTCTAGTATAGGAAAAACTATGTAATCCCGATCTAATATTCCAAGGAAATAGGGAGAGAGAGTGCATGAAAACAAAGACTACACTAGAAAAAGTGGTGTAACGAAGTTCTCCAAAATGCTTCTCCAAAATTTAGCAACTACATTCAAAACAATATTTCATACACACACAATGAAAATGAATCCCTACAACAACATAATATAAACACAATATATATTCAATGAGGTTGAAGGGGCAAGAGGAATGCAAACAAACACAATAGGGGAAGAGAAATCCACAAACTTGTATCTATTGCTTTCGTTGATATACACAATTCAATCTATTACACAAAAAGGGATTAGATAACCATGCAAGGAGTCCCCTATAAGGGATTGCAGCACATTGGCTTCACAAAAAAATTTGATAGAGTTTTCCTACTTTAAAACTATCTCTCTTTTACAATGAGCCCAACACTCTTATTTATAGCATTATAAAAGGAGAGAGAGAGTGAGAAAATAAAATCTCGAAATATGACTTCCAACCACTTTAAATATGTAATAAATTAAGTGAAATGATATTATGTTTCTTTCAAAAGTCCCCCCATATTGTCCCATGACTTGCAGCAGTGAGAAATGTCAGCCCATGCTTTATTGAATGCATCCCAACTACCAAATAAAATCAGCATTTTGAACTGGAAAATTTTCTACAAAATCACCATATATTCCTCATCAAATTCCATATTTATTTATTTTTGTGCATTGTTCTTGGAAACATGATTCTAATGGTACTAATTTTGTGTATTTTTGTTGAGAAATGCAAAAGTTATGGCCTTCTGAGTGTGGGAAGCTATTTTGGGTCTGCTAGACATTTCTGTCATTTAATGGGACTGAGTATTTAATTCATCAAATCTGGGGATGTTTCCTTTATTTTCATATACCCACCCTCATAAAAATTAATAAATCTAGTTTCTCTAGCATAGAGGATGTCGTGGTTGTTCTAGAAAGTCAAATTTCATGAAAATCGGAGCTTCGAGTCAAAAGTTATGACCGTTTGAAGTTTGGGAGGGTAAGCATTGAGTTTTCCTTTTTATGTGGTTATTTCAGCTATTTCAGGTCTTGGCATCTTGGATGTCCCTTGTGTGACTTGGGCTGAAAATTCCTCTTTTTTTTGATTCCCTCTTGGTGCGGCAATTTCAGCCTTTGATGTCATGAATGTCCCAGTGTTGACTAGGTCATGAGGGTCATTGACCTCCACTTCCTCCGCATGTCTCTCAACCCACTTTGATAATCAGAAAAGTATAATTTTCAGAGCCCACACATCCCAACATCCTAAATCTCCCACAGATCACATAAGACAAAAACTTTTGATTTTGCCAATTTCCCTTTAATCGCAACTTTTTCGACATTTCGGGTCTTAGACGTCCCTCGTTAAACTCATGCGGCTTGGAACATAAAACCCTACTTTGCCACATTTCACTATCTCCTTAGCATTTTAGGCCCAAATTTGGTATGATGAGCCCTAGTACGATCTACATTGGTTCCATCCATAGCTCTCATACCCAATTTGCATTAAAATAGGCCGCAACCACATTTTAAAGATTTTTTTCAATTTTTACTAACTCCTTGGATTTTCTTGGATAGGGGAGTTAGAGAAAAGAGGAGAGGTACCCCAAAAATCAAAATTTTGGCCCTTGAACCATTTAAACCTACTTGAGTTAGAATCATGTAATTTAAAGACCTCAAGTGGTAAATTTTTGATAATAGTTAATGTGTTAAAAAATATCTATAGTTAAAAGGATAAAAAAATTGAGTCATTGTTCATGTCATTAATGTTGTAGAAGTCAAGTCAAAAGTGTTAGAAAATATTTTTTTAAAATGTCGAAAAGTTCTAAAAAAATTCCTCACTTTTCAATAATTGGATGCATTTTCACTTATACGCAATGTTCATCTTGTGGGGATAAATTGTACAATGAGCTTCATGATCAAATCTAGGTGAGATAGCATCATGATACTGGAGGATGGAGGTAATAGAGGTTGGAGGTCAATCAATGACCTCTCTTAATCACCAACGATGGGGCCACACAAAGATGTGGTCATAGTGTGTGTGTGAGTTTGCTTTTATTTCATAGTTGTAGTTGATTTCATTTATATGCATTATGATTTCAATGTTCTTGTTTTGTGTTCTATAAGTGAAATTTTCACATTGAGGGGGGGAACATGGTCTCAATGCTCCATTTTCATTTTCCCCTATTTTAGTTTGTAATCATTAAACAATGTTTCCTACATAATTCCTTGAAGGAAAAACATTGTTAATAAAAAAAGCACAAGGAAAAGCAACATCATGATATTGAGGTTGTTGGTTGTCATGTAAAACCATCCTTTGTTGAGTTTGTTGGTTGTCTTGTAAATCCATCCTTGTTGAGGTTGTTGGCTATCCTGTAAAACCATCCATGTTGAGGTTGTTGGTTGTCCTAAAAAACCATCCAGATCATGAGCACACACAAGCACCTGCACACATCGTGGAAGGAAGTGTGATTATTTCTCTCCCATGTTCACACTAAGGGGGGGAATGTTAGGAAATATTTATAGTGCTCATATTATGTTGTTATATTTACCGTAGGGTAAATACTATTCATTATTTGTAATTTTGTATATGTGAGTTGTAAATGAGTTGTTATTATAACAACTCATATATTTGATATATTGTTATGTGTGGGTTATGTGAGCTATACTCACCCCACATAATTAGGTTTGGTTGAGATTTTGTAGTTGGCAAGACTCCTTAAAATTAGGATGTCTTTTGCCTATATATATGGTGTTTTTGTATTTTTAAAACAACCTGAATCAATTGAATTCATAATATCATTATTCGAGTGTTATTATTATTGTGCAAATTTAAGGATATACTAGAGAGAAAAGATCTCAAGGATATCCCAAACTCTTTGTATATAAGCCTTGAGAAGCTTATTATTTTTGGCGCACTTGTTGGTGACTTGGTGGTAAACTAGTTCTATGTCCCCAAAAATCTGCAGTAAGACCTTGATTTTCTTCTTTTTAGCTATAAAAACCATGCAACAACACCTCATATTATGCCATGTTGTTTAAACCTGAAAAATGTAACCTATGCGCGAAGAATAATTTATCATCCTTAGGATAAATGAGAACAACTCCCGCGTCTGTGCCATTTCTTCTTCTAGATCCATCAAAGTATAAATTCCACAGACCAAGGTTCTCCTCATTTTTCTTAAGTGCACGTGGCAACATAAATTCTTCTTTAAGGATGTAGTAGGTACCAAGCCCAATTTCATAAGCTTTTAGATCCTCAACATATGGATCAAATTTATGGTGTCTCTCTACCCATTCATCTAGCGCTAAGTTTTGGATAGGAGGTGCAAGAGGCTGCTCTTCAGAAACTGAAAATTTTTCTTCTTTGATTAAACAATTGGCTTAGAGAGGGGATGGGACATATGACTCCACATGATAGGAAAATATTGGCTCATCTTGTATGGTAAACTTGGTACCATACCTTATCTTAATTAACATATGGGACCAATTAGATGACAAGAAACCACCCACTTTAGCAGTGAAGTCCCTTGACAGACACAAGGAAAATAGAGGGGTAGATCAATGATTGACACATCTTGAGTTATTGTCAAACTTGGACATACATGGAGGGTTAACTCAAGATCCTTAATGATTCCTAGGGTAATGATAGTTGAACCATCAAGTTGTAGGAATCCTTTTATTAAGGGGTTATAATTAAGACCTAAGACATCATAAATTTTCTTAGAAATGATAATAAATCTTGGCCTATGTCAATAATATAGTTATGGAAAAGATGTTTACCTATGATTAAGGACATATAGAAGGGTAGGGTTTTATGACCTTACTTACTTTATTCTCCTCTTCTTGGTAGATATTGACAGAAGCCCACGACATTTGAATAATCGGGTCAAAGCGTAAAATTTGGGCCAAATATTCATGTAAAAGGTTACCCCGAGATGGAATGGTCATGGAATCCCACATTATGACATATATGTTTGTATTATTCATCGGTTCATAATGTTGAATGGAAGACCCACTGACTTGTGCATTTAAGGCATAGTAGCATCCTTTTTCATTATTCAAGTACAAAGGTAGGAACCTTAGTAGGTATAAAGGATTAACCTATTAAAGGAGGATATTTTTATGGAGCCTTTGTGTAGGACTTGTGTAGAAACTTGAGTAATTTTAGTACTAGATGCCTTAGATACTTCCTTTTGATTTTGTGGGTCTTCTTGTATTGTTGGAATTGAAACTTACTAGCTATTTTGAGCATCCTCTTCTTGTATCTTATGTTATCAACAACATGGGAAAGTGGTCTTCTTGCATCATCTATAACTTGATTAAATGCAGAAAATTCCTAAGTACAAAATAATATCAAGTTGGATTTAAGAGGGGCCTCTATATTTTCTTGGTTCTCAAGCTCGTTTGTGCTAATGAAAAGCTCATAGTTAGAAGAATTCTTGATCATATAGGCCTATGCACGCACAACATTAACACGGTGATCCGAATATGAGGCATATTATAAGGAAAGCACCATTCAGACTCCTATGCCATGTTGTTTTGGATAGGGAAAAGTGCTTGAATTGTGTTGGGTACTAGAAGGGGTTGTGCATGAGGAATAAATTGTAAAGGCAAATGTGCATTACCATGCCATCTATCATTCTACTAGTTTTTCCCGTATCTCTGATTCCCATATTGATTCCACCAAGGTTTATTGTTTTTCATTTTCACTTGATTATAAATTCCTCTGTAGGCTTGTGCGCTTGATGCTTCTTCAATGATATGACTTTATTGGACAAGTTTCTAATTAGGGCCTTCAATTCTTCATCTTCTTTTTGCTATGCTAGAGAATAGGATGTGGATGCAATAGGTTGCATGCTCTACACTAGAATAGGTGCAATAGAAGGTTGGGGTGCTAGAGAAATCTCTTGGAACAAGGGTGTAGGAGGCTTAGGTTCTTACTTACCTACCTATGTGAGACTATTTTATTCCATTATTGTAATGTTGTATGCATCATGTAAAGTTATACCTCCCATGGATTGAATCATGAATGATATTTCACTATCTAAAGCCCTTAGATAATATATGAAAGCATGCTTAGATGTAGGCCTTACCACTTGAGGAATTTTGTCCCAAGTCTTTTGGAATCTGATGTTGAAATTGGTCATCTATTCATTAGGTGTGAGCTTCGTTGTAGTTAGATGCTCCACCAAAGAAAAATATCTGACTTGTCTTCAAAGTAGTTACATAGATTTGTTCCAAGTTCATCCCAGGTGGAAATAGATACATGTATCATGCCATGGTACCATTGGAGTACTTTACCTTTGAATGATGTTACAAGAAGAACCAGACTACTACATCATCATGTGTGATCAGATAGACATAGCACACATTTGGTACATCTTGAATATACTCAATAGGGATGGATTGATTTTCTCTCGTGAAGTATGGAATGCTCTTGAGTGTGGTTGTATGCATATCATGTTGTGTACTAAGATTGAGTGGGCTTCCATCGGTAAAAATGAAAAAGTTGATCGAGAAGAGGAGGTTAAAGAGCCATGGTAGGATGTGTTTGTCCTTTGTGGGGAGGAGTAGAGTACACATGACATGTTGGAGATGGAGATGTGTGCGCGGAAGTTTTTTTGTGTGTGCTTCTTAGTGAAATATGAAGATATTCAAAGGATCATTTGGCTGTAGTACTCTATCGATATGCACTCTTCTAATAAAAGGCAATCTAGCTACTAAAATAGGAGATCTGAGTGTTAAGAGTGACTAGATGTGTTTGAAATGAGCCTCAAAATACTGGAAATTACTAAGTTACACACCAAACTTAGTAATTATAAAATATAATATTTCACTACTACTCCCATCGAGTATACCAAAAATTATTGGTCATTCAAATGTGTATATGCATCTTAGATCTAGAGGAGCTGAGTTGTTTGAGACAACAATGGAACCATCTCCAAGTTATGGGACCTTATGTGCTTGAGACGGATCTCCGGAGGAGGTTGGTTCCTCTATCTATTTCTACTGCTACTACTACTCCTAATGTTGGAAGGGAAAACTAAACTAACAATTCCAAGGGACCAGGGATAGAAGGATAATAGAAATGAAAACTAAAACTAAAAGGGAGGTGATAACACTAGAAAAGAGAGATGGACACTACCTGTTTTGAGAGAAAACAAAAGAGAAAGCATGAGGGAAGGTTAGGCATACGTAGCATAAACAAGCAATATTTACACCATCGATTTCATGAAATAAAACCATAAAATGATGATGTAAGGAATTCAGAGTGACACGAAAAAAACAATGTAAAAAGAAGGAAGAAGGAATGAAAACACTTTAGGGAAAAGAATAACCAAAAAATAATGCTTCCATTACTTCCGGAAGTACACAAATAATTACAATGGTGAGAGAGACTAATATCCACATGCACGAGCTAGATCTAGAGGTTTGCAACTCAAAATACAAAGATATGAAGTCCTTATCCAAGAGCTTAAGGATCCAAAATGTCCAACATTAATAATGAGCCCAACTCTTACATTTATAGATAAATTGATGGAAGAAGAAGAGGAGAAGGAGGGAAAACCAAAATTTGAAATATAAAAACAATTAACAAGCATTCAATGCCTATAAATCCACCTGTAAATATGTCAAATGCACCTCCCTAAGTCTATTTGGTGTGTAGGAGAAGGAAGGAGGTGAAATCAATGTCAAATTGAGTGGTTGGAGCAATCAGATTTTCTCATCAATATCTAGAAAGTAATTTACCCATTTATCACCTACCATATCTACCAATTTTTGAATTAGAATATCAAACATGATAACCTACATCAGCAGCTAATGATAAAGAATAGGTATGCACCGATTAGAGCTCTGTAGCAAAAGATATGGCTTTTAGATGATTGTTCGAGCCATTTGCACATGCAAGACATGTGGTGCGCATGGATTGGCTAAAAGGTCATACAATTATTTTGTCATTTCTGCCACATGTCATATACTAATTAGTTGTAAGGATTTGGTTCCCAGTTGGCATGCTCTGATTGGTTACATGTAGCACACTAAATATATTTAGAGGATGACATGACATAGAATGACATAGAAGAAGGCATGTGCATGGAAGAATGAAGCACATGAGTAAAACAAAGGAATGGTGCATATAAAGATGATGTATAGGGGAGAAATTTCCAAGGAAGAAATGTATGGTCAAGGGACAACTATTACAAAGTAATGTGTAGGGTGTGCAAGAGTGCCGAGGACTTAGCTGATTTGGAAAACAACTCTAAGTTGCACACAAAGGATGAATAATTCTTGGGAAGAAGAAAATTCCTAGAAGTTACACATGAGGGGAAAATGAAACAAAGAGGAAAGGAAAATGGAAGGTAGAGAAATGTAAAACTAGAGCATGCAAGGTATGTGAGGAGAAGTATCTAGGGGATGTGCCAATGATCCAATTAAAGTGTGTGCGACCTATAATATAGAACCTCAAAGTCGGAGGGATGTGATTGTAAGTTTTCCAAATAACTAGGGAGTTATTTGGATAATAGAAACTATTGAGTGTAGGTTAATATTGGCCTACCATGGAATTATACTATTTCAACTTTTTCAAGAAATGTGAACTTTATCATAAATGTGAAAAATTGATACATGCACCAACACCGACTTTATAGTGCATCACAATATCCCGACCATTTTCAAAATGGGGACTTGATCTCATAGGAAGCTCACTCCAACTTCCTTAGATGGCCACACTCATAATATCACCACCACTAAGTACTTCACCAAATGGGTAGAGATTTTTCCTCTCACATACGTAACCGGTGCACAAATCTCCAAGTTCATTATGAATCACTTCATTTGCCATAATAACATCCCCTCTGCCATTATAGCAGACAATGGTAAATCCTTTAAGAACAAGATGGTCAAAGTGTTATGCAAACACTTCCAAATTTGACTCAAGTGGTCCACTCCCTATTACCCTCAAGGTAATGGACAACTTGAAGCGACCAATAAAACCCTTGTTCATATCATGGAGAAGATGGTTTGAAAAACTACCCGTAATTGACACCTACAAATCCATCCCACCCTCTGGTCTTATCAAACCTCCATCCACACCCCTATTAGTTCTACTCTTTATTAATTATTCTTTTGCACTGAGACCATTATACCATTGGAAATTGAGCTTCCCTCCCTGAGAATATCTCTCCGGGACTATCTGGACAAAGACAAAGACTACAGGGTAGCTTGGCTAGTAGAGTTAGAGTTATTGGATGAGAAGTGTATGAGAACACTCAATAATTTGAAGGTTTATTAAAACCAAGTGTCATGAGGATACAATAAATGGATCATACCTCATCAATTTGACAAAGGAGATCTCATTTAAAAGAAAACTAGTTTAACATAGTCAAGGACCAAGAAAAGAAAGGCAAGTTTGAGCCCAACTGGTTAGGACCATATGTTGTGGTCACTAAGTATGGTTCAGGGGCATATAAACTAGCTCACTCAAATGGTGAGGAATTAAAGGAACTAATGAATGCAATGCATCTCAAGTGGTTTTATGCTTGAGTATGAGGTTCCTCAAAAAATAAAGAAAAAAACAAGTGAAAAAATATGAAAAAAAAAATAAAAAGAAAATAGGTCATCCAACTATGAAAACCAAAAATTGTGGTGTATTGGGCTTGTCCTTAGGTGAAAACCAACATCCGGCACTTAAGGAGGATTCATTGTTCATAACAACTCTTGTATCTAGATAGGTAACTATCGCTTCTATCTAAGGATAGTTTTCATCGAGTCTAGGGCTCCTCAAACACCTATCTTTATGGGGCCTTGATCAAGCTAATATATTCTTATATCTATGAGAAGGAATCACCTTTGTATATTCCTATCTAATGCTAGGGGCATCTTCACATTTCACCACATTTCACATACTGCGTGGTATTATATCCTTATACACCCCCTCTATCGCTGGGGCATCCATGCTGCTTCATTTGTTTACTCTACATAGCTTCAAGAAACCTTTTGGAAAACTCAAAAACATTTAAATATGTTATAAAAACCTAAACATATGAAAACCCCCTTTTAGGGAAAAAAACTACAAAAATAATGTGAACAACGGCCTTGAAAATTATCTTTAAGATAATACAAAAAAATAGAAAACAATTCAAAACTATCCCACAAAAACAAAGTAGTGGGTTTCTTACTTTTAGTCTTTAGTTTATAGATTTTGATGGCATTATCTTTCCATGTTGTGTTCTTTAAATTTGAATTCATATTTCTTAGTTTAAAGTGTTACTTTAATCTATTTTATATAGGCATTGAGTTCATTTTATCTTGCATACTTGTATATAATTGTGTTGTGTTAATTATATTTGACTATTTTTTTTTATTTGTGTTATAAAATTTTTGTCATCATAACATCATACCATCTATCATCTATCATCACATCTATACATCATATATCAATAAAATCTAAGCTACATCATCATGAACATGAAAAATAAACATGTATGCTAAGCTAACATCATATAATATCACCAAGAGGGGAAAGAGGGACCACTTTCTATCCCCCTCAAACATAGACCATAATAAAAACATGGATCATCATAAGTGTCCCATAAAAAACATGTGATATCATCTATTGTCATCTCATACATGAAATGTGATAAGTAGAAAATGAAACATCTCATCAAAACATGTGATATCATCTATATGTTATCTCATAAATCAAAGTACATGTGATACAATCATAAACACCTTATAAATAAGGCCATAACCATAATCATCATCATATAATCTGTCAAAATCAAATGTCCATATATAATATGTCTTAATACAAACATCTAGATACAAAAGTATTCCATCATGGGCATGTGTCAAAATTGTGCCTTCGTCACGAGGCATAATCAAAATGATACATATACATTGATAAAAAATGAGCCTTCTTATTAAGGTATACATACATACATTTGAGTATATATCAAAATAAAATAGAGTCATGTCTGACTCAATCCCTCATGGGGACTGCATACTCTTCGAGGTGGTGGTGGAGGGCCCATCACCCGTGGACCCTGCTGGTCTAATTTTTTCCATGGCGGCTACTCAATTGATCTAGATAATGCTGATGGTCTCTATGATCTCACAGATATTGATGCCTGGATAAAACTAGGTTCTCTCTAGACCTCTGAGACAACATCATAATACAATGATCTATAACAAGACACCCTCCTATTGGCTATCACCAAATCCATTTACATGTGTGGTATCACCATGACTCCATTAATTGGTTGGAATGAGGCTACCTCTAATGACAACCTCATGATTTATGCCTTCCCCTCTATCCTCTCAGCTATAAGTTGATTCCTCTTTATAGTAATAGTCTAAACTTGTGCCCTAACATTCTCTCTATCTACCATCAACTTCTAAACCTAAGCCATAGCCTACTATAAAACACCTATAACCTGAAACATCCGAGATTTCATCTATTGTATTAGCACTCTCTATGTGCCTCCATCTCTCCCAACACCTCGATCTCCTCCATCTCCTCTGCCACTTCCTGGACTATGTATTGGGCTAGGAATTGGCCCTTGTTATGCACCTTGTGACAAAGGACCCTATGAAACTATTCTACGAAGAGGCACCTGCTATAATGGTTCCCGAATCCCAACTAGTATGCCCACTCAAAGCATCTATATATTTCAAGCTATGGGGATCGATCTCTATCCCTTTCCCCTTTGAGAGTAGCCTATCCACCACCTCCATCATGACCATTTTTGCTAAATACATCACCATCTAAATCATTTTCATCACTACCACTTAACTTCGCTCTATTGGTGGCTAACCCCTATATCCCATCTCATGGAATAGTGAGATGGTGAGAAAAATTATATAATACCATGCTACACATACCACCATCACTCTAGGATCCTTGATCTACCTTAAAGGAGCCCATACCCATGCACCATTGATCAAAATTGGCTCAGACCTTGGCTACTTGGATGTGTGGAACCATATCAAAAGTCTCTCAATATCGGTGGGAATACACCATCTTTGACCCTAGGACATCCATTATGACACCAAGCTACCACATACCGATATACTTTATAGTAATCTATAATATAAACATGATTTCCAATCAAAAATTGCTCAACCATTCAAATACTCAACCCATGTGCATCCTCTACCCACAGATACTACCGGTATGGCCTCCATACTATCATATACTATTGGAGATCATCAAAAACTTGACGATAGTAATACATATCTCCCATGTGGCCATAGATATCATCACCTAATGGGACCTATCCCATCAATGATGGCTCATCAGGAGTTTGAACTCTTAAAGTTCTTATAGGGTGACCACCAACTATATGGTCCCAGACCCATATTTGTAACAAAGACACTAGACCTATGGTCTTCTAACCGTAGTATGTAATCAAATGTAAATACTAATATAAGTGTGCTAGTATACACTAGCCCTAGTAATATCTCTCTCCTCAAATAAATACTCATACCAAAACAAATGAGGCCAAGTGAAAATGATGTCCCTATCTTGTCAGTAAGTAGGATGCCACTGAAAAATTCCATAAAGTAGACTACCACTTGGGATAGTCTTAGATATGCTATACAATGGTGTATCCTCATCATTATACCTTGGTGAGGTATCTCATCCCAATTAAATACTCAACTAGGTAGTTAGTGATCTTCTCTCTATCATTGATATAATCTATTAACTACCCCTAGATAAGAACACATAGTATGCCCAGACAACCTCCAAAGTAATAATAATCTCCCCAGTCAGGAACTGGAAGCACTGACTCTACTATGCCATCTCTCAGCTAAGGATGTGAGTAGTCCATGATCTAGAGTGATCTATGGCATCTCTGCCATGTGGGATAGTACTGTGACCTCTAAAAAATGTACATAATTTTCATATTTTGTTGATAAAATCTCACCTCTAGGGTGGCTAGATGATCGTGTCACTCTCTCATTTGTAACGCTCATTGTCATCTCTACAAGATAACGCAACAATTATTAAGACTTTATTTTTTTCTATCTATCTTCTTCTATTTTATCCCTAACATTCTTCTAAGTACTAATTCATATTTTCTTCTACACCTTTCTTATTTTCTTCTAGGTGTTGGCTAAAAACACTTTCTCAGTGCATGCACCCCTAAGGATGCCTATGCGCCCTTATTGACACCTACACACCCATAACATGTGTGCTTCATTCTAAGCACATACGTGCTAACTATAACACGTGTTGGGCCTCAAAATATTGGCTAAGTACAAGAAAGCACATGGGCATGTGGGGCCTATATGAAGAAGGGCATGTAGGGTAAAGGTGTGTAGGAAAGGGTTTTAGAAGGGTTTAGTAGAACCCAAGGCACATGCACAAGAAAAGGGAAATGGTTTCAGGACTTAGTCTTATTCGGTGTTTAAGTAAGCACAAGAGAAAAGTGTGACCCCACTTAGCATACAGAGTAGATAAGGTGCCATCCTGGTAACTTGATGGTCAAGGAAGGGATATTCCATGTAATGTAAGGATCCAGAAAGACATCATTGAAAAAAGGGGAGATCTCAGATAGGAAGAAACATGCCCCATTAAAGGACCACATGGACACTTGGCAACCGATCTATTGCTTTAGGAAGGCATTATGGTGAATGCTAAAGCTATATATAGGGATTCTTGGGTAGAAGGAAGGAAAACTACTTTAGAAGAAGAGTGAATGATTGTTGGCATCACATAGTGATAAAAGAGGTGAAGCTCTGCAAAAATAGGGATGGGTTATAGGTATTTTCATTAGGAATGTTATATGATGGGTGACATATCTAGAGGGATGGGTCTATGAACATATTTGTAATCTAGAAAGCATAGTTTAGGATTCTAATGTATAAGTCTTATTTGTATTAAGAAATTTTTTGTAATGACCTTGAGGAATGTAATGTGGTTACTAAATAAAGAGTGATATAAATATATGGCTTTCTTTTAATATATATACATTGTTCATGGGTAAAAATCCTAATGCCTTTTCTTTGTATTTTCAAATCTATTATCTGTTTAATATTTTCCTTGTTATCTAAATGGATGCATTTATATAATAGCTCATCCTAAGACTCTTAGAATGAATGCATGGTTATTTCCCTTCTTGCATCTAAGATTTTATCAATAGTGGATGTATTCTATAAAAAACCATATAAAGGAGGTGCTTGACGCTATCGTGTTCCTCGAGTGAGCACCCAACACCTGTTGGGTGATAGGATGATGCACATGGGATTAAAATGTTGTTTATAAGGACATAAAAATGTATACATCTTGGTTCCATTTCCAGGACCTATTTTTAAAGTTGTTGTGAGAAATGGAAAAAATCTTGGTCCCTATGTGATGTGTGATGACAAAATATCTAACATTTGAGAGTGTTGAAGTAGGGTTTAAGAGCACAGAGGATGAGTTTTCTAAAAGATTCAGCACTAGACCTAATTTCGATGCACATAGATGGGTAGAAGAGAACTTATACCATGAGTTATATGAGAGGTTTTTTAGCTATTTTCTAGTAGCACTATATGAATGGATTTTAACATATGCATCCAAATCGAGATGGTACTATAGATCACGTAGATGGAATGAAGATTATTACTAGAGGCTACAAGATGTAGACTTGACTTGGACACGTGTTTTTAATCACTAGTGGAAAGGAGTGATGACTAGTTATACTCTAGAATATGCCATTTCTACGTATTATTTCCCTGAGGTTGCTGAGTTCAATTTTCTAAGGGAACCCTGATAATCATTTTTTTGTGTTATCCCTTTGGCTATGAAGACCTTGGTCATTACCCTAAGTTTAGAGGCATTTCCTATGGCCGGATAAGCTTCTCTGAGTGATGGGTGAGAAAGTTAGGGTGGACAAAGATGGCTGATATTAAATCTCAAAGGGAAAGGGAAGAGAGATGACTCAAGTATAGTGAATCTCATGAAAGGGAGATGGCTAGATAATGTGAGGTTACAGGTGTGATGGATCTATAGAGGTAGACATTGTGGGAAGGAGTTGAGGTTCATGTAGAGGATGTAGAACCTAAGAAGTTTGTGTTACCCCATCTTGGAAAGTGTGGGAGAGAAGCTCCTTCAGATTCTGATGAGATTTTGTCACATGGAGAAAGGATATCCGTCGGTGCGCATCTGAACCCACTTGGTGACTAACCTCTGGTGCTTGTTTTTTTAGATCAAGAAATAAGTATTGTTAATCTAGTTGGTATCAGTTGAAGTAATTGATCTATACTTAGGAGATATAATTTCTTGTTTGGGACATCCATGGATGTGTAAACCATTCCTGTATTTGGAGGAATTTTTTGAAAAAGTGCAAATACACAAGGTTTGGGTATCACATCTAGAAGTGGCGTGGGACACACAATTGGTAGTGAGACTATATAACAAACCATTTTTATCTATAGGAGGTGGATCTAGTGGTATAAGAGATGGAGGCTATGGTGAACCTAGTGGATTTGGAGGATCTAGTGGGTCAAGAGGGACAAGACCTAGTGGGTCTAGTGGATTTGGTGGTGGAGGAAACACAAGAGGAAACCAAGATTCTAGGTTAGGTGGACAAGGGCCTCAGCCACCCCCGTAAGTATTTTTGGAGATGTATTTACACCTACTAGACTATAGAGGTATTGAGGATGCTACAAAACATGTGCACAAGTGTGAATTGCTATGGCATGTGAAGGGGATCACTATCCCAGAGTGAAAGGGAAGTTAGTTTGAAATAACATTACAAGTGAACATGCATAGCTGGTACCACAAGTATGACCCCCACCAGATGGTTGTGGATTACACCATGATGAATAATTCCATCTTGGTAGAGTTCCATATCCCTAAGTTTGAAAAAAATCATCAACACCCTAAAGGAAATCCATCAAGGAATGGAAGAGAGTGTGTAGGAGTACGACGAATGATTCAAAACTCTCTTATCAAAACTATCATATGACATACACCCCTCTCAACATGCTCAATGTTTTTTTGGGGATTGATAACACCATTTAGAAGGGCACTATCACATAAGACTTTCATAGACCCGTGTGAGGCCTTGGAAGCGCTTTGCGCATTGAGGCTATTGAGAATGTTGATATTGTGTTAGCCCTTTTATGGAGGCTCAAATTGTTGTAATGGCCAAGAAGTTGGAGAAGTTGTGTGAAACTTCAGCTCACGAGATTTGTAGTGGACTTTGGTGCATAGATTGTGGATTGGAGGGGCATGCAAAGGATAGTTACCCTCAGAAATCTGTATATGCCATAGCAAGTAGATTGTGATATTTCCCATGGGATTCATGATGTAAATAGATGTCCTCTACTATAATGTGAAATATGTAATAATGTTTCTTTCTATTGCAAGATCTATACCTCTATGACCCATGATACCAAGGATTATAGGCTGATTGACTAGATTCATGATGCTAATAATCTTGGTGTGTGAAAGACTAGGATTACAAGAAGTTCCATGGATGATGATCACCGCTATGAAGGGTGTGGAGATGGAGGATCACGTGGAAGGGGCTTTTTTGTAGAGGATTTCATGGTCCTATTAATCATGACAGAGGAAGAGGTGAGTTCTCGTGAGGAACATGTTATAACGGTGGGTATATCGAGCATTATAAGCATGAGTGTCCTGATCTATTGTAGTGCTCATGGTGCGGAAAGAAACATAAGTATGAGGAGTTCCTTGAGTTTTTAAGCATATGTTCAACAACACCAAAAGGATAAATGTGTTGGGATGGTAAGTATAAATAAGGATGACCCACAATGGATTCCAAGAGTGGGACATTTTTTAGGATTAGAACCTATAGTAATGACAACATGAGTAGAGGTTGCACACGTAAAGGAGATGCCAAGATAAAAAGTAGTTATTAGGGTATAAGTGGTACATGGGAAGTATCTAGAACCTTCTCATCGAGGAAGTATACATAGTCTATGGATGTGATTCGGAGTTTGCAAGGGAGATCTAATGTCTAAAGGAGAAGTCAAGGTAGATGGAGTAAAGGAATAATGTTGAGGCTCCATAGAAGGATCTGGATGAGGTCACAGAAGTGTGTAAAATGTTAAGGTAGGAGAATATCATTCCCTTTCTAGGATAATGGTTATGAGAGAAGGTACCACACATCAGGAGAGAGTGTGAAAGAAAGGTTCTACATGCCAACCTTCCTCCTCACAACCTTGACTATGATACAAAGATTACATTGAATGTTTTTATTGATGGGTGGCTTTTGAGCAATATCCTCATGACACAGGAGTGGAGGTCAATGTTCTCACCCTAGATGCATGACATCAAATGGTAAGGCATGCATTACATCCATCTTCAAATGTGCTATATATGGTGAACAAGAAAAAGGTAATGCCCATTGGAGTCTTAAAAGATGTAGTTATCACTATTCAAGGGGCCAAGTTCACTAGGGACTTTGAATTCTTGGTGCTCACCAAGGCGGATAATTTCCTAGCATTACTTGGGCACCCTTGATGTTATAAGAACAATTCTAATCTACGGTTTAACAAGGGTTATATCAATTTCAAGAATAAGGAAGAAATGATGATAATTCCTTTAACATATAGGAGGTCAACTGCCTATAATGATCCCTTAGGAGAGGAAGTTCTCAACAAAATCTATGTGTGTTCCATCAGAGACCATGAAATAATTCATCCTACAAAATGAGTTATCAATTTTAATATTCTCAATCGACGAGTGATACAACTAGTATAACATGTGATAATTGGGCACATGAGACTTATGAGTTGATTGAGAGACAATTGAGAGGATCTATAATAAGGGTGACGAAGGTGCACTTAGTAAACCACCTAGGAATAAAAAATCTACCAAGTTTCTCTAGAGGAGAAATCCCTAATGATTTCTTATGAGAAATGGAGGCTCAATGGAAAAATAAGGACAAAAGGAGAAGTATTCTAAGTTATGACTTGCTCGGGACTACAACACATTGGTGGGAAACACATCGTGAGAGTCTCCTAAAGTGGTGCGAGATTCTGCAGAAGTAACATGCCCACTATTATCCAAGACTACCATGGCAAAGAACTTTCCTCTTCCCATATCCAAGCATGTGAGAAGGCCTAGATGGAGGGAAAGAAATCTTTACCACATTCTTTATGGGTGCATGAGTTATATTCTACCTTAAAAGGTTGTGCACGTGCATGGTATATTCACCTTTGTGAGACACATTATTAGATAGGAAATTGACAGGAGTTAACTACTGATCTCATTCAATACTTTGAGTATTAGAGTACCAAGCCATCATTACATAAGGTGTTGTAAGTTTTAAAGTGCCTTACAATGGGAGATAACACCATAGTAGAAGATAGGCTAATAGAATTTCGAGTGAACCTAGTTTGGAGACATTCTTGATGAAGAGGAATCAAAAGAGATATAACTTGAGAGCGCACATGCATTGAAAAGGAAAAAGGAAATATGGTCTATGTAGTAAGATGGTGAAGAAATGGAGAGTCTTGATAATAACCATTCCGTAGGTATGCGCGAAGTTATAGATAGTGCTGATGAGAGATCACGTGCATACCATGAGGCCTTGAAAATGAAGAAGGTTAACATTGGCTTAAAGGTAGAACCTAAGGAAGATATCATTGGGTACTATTGGTTGGAGAAAGAATTTTCAAAGATCATTGATCTATTGCGTGAGTTCTAGGATTTGTTCCCACGTGGGTACCATGAACTCAAATGTGTCCACCATTACTTGGGGGATATGTGGATCAATATGAAGGAAGGTGCACACATGAAATTTAGAAGAGGCCTTATCAGATGAATCCAAACTTGTGTGTATGGTTCAAGGAGGAAATAGATAAGATGATCACTTCAGGCATCATTGAGGTTGTGGAGGAATCAGAGTGGATAAGCCCAATGGTCATCAATATTAAAAAGGATGGAAGAATAAGGATCTGTGTTGAGTAGAGAGACTTGAATGTTGTATGTGTCATCAATCCTTCCCAACCCCCTTTATTGAAGAAATGCTAGAGGGAGTAGTTGGACATGAGGTCTAATATTTCATAGATGGGTTCTTGGAGTATCATCAATTTAGGATTCCAATGGAAGACCAGAGAAAGACAATTTTTTCCACTGAGTGGGAAATATTTTCCTATACGGTCATGCATTTTGGATTGAAAAATTTGCATGTTATATTCTCATGCATTGTGGTACAGGAATTTTATGACTTCATCCATAAAATTACTTCAAGTCTACTTGGTTGACTGGGCTATGTATGGGCTAGTAAAAGACAATTGTGAAAATTTGAGGCTAATGTTTGAGAGATGTCGGTAGTTGAGTATATCCCTAAACACTAAGAAATGTGTCATTGCCACTCCATTTGAACCTTGTCGGGGCATATTAATATGTAAGGAAGGCTTACTAGTGGATCTCGTAAAAGTTGCAGTCATTATGGGATTGGGGGATCTTATTATTCAAAGCACAATGTGTGGATTCCTTCAAAGCATATGGGGTATTATAGGAAATTCATCAAGAGGTATTCCAAGATCTCCACCTTTAGAAGAATTACTCAAGAACAAGAGTTATTTTCATTGGAGAGAGGCACAAAAAAAGGTGTTTGACACTTTGAAGGATATACTTGTCACTGCACCCATACTACGCTTTCCTTCTTAGGATAAGCCTTTCCATGTGCATGTTGATGCCTCCAGATAAGACATTGGAGTAGTACTAGCACAACATGGTGACGGGATTATTGATCACCCTTTTTTTTTTTTCAAGTAGGAAATTGACACTAGTAGAATGTAATTATACCACTACTGAGTGTGAGGCACTATAATGATCTATGCGCTACATAAGTTTAAGTAGTATCTTTTGGAAACACCTTTTATATTCTACATAGATCTCATGGAACTGAATTAATGGGTAAATAAGACCATTTTACAAGGGCATATGTGTTTTTGGGTCCTATTATTTCAAGAGTTTGAGTTCATGGTGGTTTTAAAACTAGGAAAATGTAATTCAAGACCGACGCAATTATGAGAATTAAATCAACAAGAGGATGTGTAAAGTGTTTGAAAATACCATGCCATATGCACAATTATTTAGGTTATGACATGCGCCCCTAAGACTTAGAAGATATCTTAGTATTCTTGAAAACTGGTGTGGCGCTAGAAGGGATGAAGGCTTTGGAGAGAAAATAGTTAGCAATACGTGCCACACCTTACATGTTGATTAGTGGAGATTTGTATAAGTTGGGACATGATGAGGTTATATTCTGATGTGTATTAGAACATGAGCACATGGTTATTATGGAGGAAGTACATGGTAGGATTGTAGGTGGACACTATGCTAAAAATGCTACTGCACAAAAGATTCTAATGGCAGGGATTTGGTGGTAAACTATCTACCAAGATTGTATTGAATTTTTAAGTCATGCGACCATTATTATCACCTGGGAAAACCTAGAAAGAGGGATGAGATGCCATTAAGGCCGATAACTAGTAGAGAGCCATTTGAAAAGTGGGAAATCAACTTTGTAGGACCAATTTCACCTACCATGTGAAGGATTGGTTCACACTACATCATTACTTGCACTGATTACTTGACAAGATGGGTAGAGACAATGCCTATAAAGGATTTCACTGCTGTGATAATTGCTTGATTTTAATGGGAAAACATAATCAATAGGTATGGATGTCCTTTGAGCTTGAAAAGTGATAGGGGTACACATTTCCTGAATGAAATGGTCAGGATTCTGTTAGTAGAATTTATGGTGGCCCATCACAAGACTACCCCTTATCACCCTCAATCAAATGGAATTGTTGAGGTAATTAACAAGATACTAAGTCACACGTTGACCAAGATTTGTGATGTGGAAGACAAGATTGGGATGAAAAATTATTGGTCGTTCTATGGGCATATAGAAAAACCTATAAAAGATTGAACAAGGCCACATCATTTCAGTTAGTATTTGGCACAGAGGTTATTTCTCCCATTGAATTCATGTTACCATCATTGCGTATAGTGCACATAAGAGGTTTAGATGATGAAGAAGCACTCAAGGAAAGGATTGAAAATTCATGCAGTTAGAAGAAGGTGATCACTTTCTAGATGGAGTAAGAAGATTGAAAAGTGAAGACAAAAGGCATGGCATGATCACCATATAAAGAAGAAAAAATTTTGAGGTTGGGCAGATGGTTTTGTTTTATGATTCAAAGTTTTTACACCATCCTGGGAAATTGAAAGTCTATTGGTTAGGCCCTTACATCATCTCATACATCCTTGATTCAGGCACATGTTAGTTGCAAGGGCTAGATGGGACAAAGCTACCTAACCATTTCAATGGGAGTAGGCTAAAGCCCTACTATAAATAAGCCTTCCTAGTGTTTGTAAATAAGGGATTATTTCTAGTTAGATTAGAATTTCCCTTTATGCATTTTCTTTTCTTGTGTTTTCCCTTCTTGTTTCTTTTTCCTTTCTTTATGTTTTGTTTTGCACCTGTGTGCTGGTAACCACATTATTTTCAAAAGGTTGTGTATGTGCAGAGGACCGTACATCTATTTTAGTGTGGGGTAGAGTAATGCGAAGTGAAGTATAAGTTGGAAGTAAAATTTTAATGACCTAGTTGAATGATAGAAAGTGTGTGGGATAATGGTGGATGAGAATGGTTAGTGTCAGGATAAGGATTTTTAAAGACCATGTATAGAGAAGGAAAATCATAGGAACAACATAAGGTAGGTGAGGGTAAAAATTGGGTAAAGGATAAACAATTTCCTTCACCTACCATAGAAGTGCATGTAAGAGTCTTTGGTCAATAAGGATTTTTGCATTCCAAAAGGTTGTAAAGAGTTTTTCGTGTAGGATTGGGTGTGTGGGTAAGGGTGCTTATGGTCGGCTTTAGTGGAAAAGCCACATTTAATGCTAAGTACATTGGTAGGTGGCATAACATTTATTTCTATAAAGGAGGGAAAAGCTATAAGTATGAGGTGGAAAATCATTATTTTACCTTGTGATTACGAAGTAGAAGATCTCTTGTGAACTAGAGCATCCTAGAGACATTTTTGCAAAGGAAGAAGAATTATAGAGATCTATGTGTGTGACTAGGTTGATCTACAAACTGGAGTGGAAGGAGTACACTAGTGTGGGGAGAGTTATTTTGGAGTACTCTGTCTTGTGGAAGGGTTTTCCTAGTTAGGGTTTGGTAGCTAGGGCATGGAGGTAGGAGGATTCTTCATGGAGTTGAGGGTTAGAGTTGAAAAATTTAGTAGAGCATAGAAAGGAAGAATTTAATTTTTAACCCGATAAGTAGAATAACACCAAAGAAGGAAACGCCTTGCCAAATATAAAAAAGCACAAGGAAAAAGGAAAAAACCATTGCCATTGCTAGTTCTAATGAAGAGTGGTATGTAGAGATACAATACCTAGATGGAGTGTTGTTGGGAAAAGAGTGGGAATCAAACTTGAGGAAGATGATCGTAATTGACTATAATCATCACACGATCACTACAGATAAAGAGATGGTGTTAGATTTAGTTCATCTAAATAACAAGGGGACACCAGAAGGAATGTTGATCTATGGCAACAAAGTGAAGGTAAAGTTGGAGAAGGTCAGGTTGCTGTAACTATATGAGATGTGCATAACTCGTTAACTCATATCAAATTTTCACTAGCTTGATTTGTAAAGGAGACTTCATAAACAACGGCTTGGATGATAAGGAGACAATCAAAGATATTGTGGAGGATTATGACTACAAAAAGGTTTTGCGCTACTTTGATATTAGAGATATCCTTGACCCTATTATGAGAATGACTACGTGCTTGGTTACTAAGATGAATGATAAAAAAAGGTGGACACAAGTGAACAAGGCATGACTGAATGTATGCTGGAAGATTTCTGAAGGCACTAGTTACAACTTTTCTACCTACATTATAGATGAGAACATTAGCAACACACATGAAGGAGAGAAGATAATGTATAGAAACATTCCTCACCATCATCTTCTTAGAGATTGGAGTGCCCGATGGGCCAGAGAATTTTGTATGGGAGTATCTGGAAGAAAATACCTCACCTGCGAAAAGGTTTGAGAAATATACTTATAATACCATGATGATTGATCACAAGGCACACCTAGAAAAATGGTACAAATAAATGTGTAATGCATTTAGGGTGAAGTGGAGGATACGAATAATTTCCCATGCTCGTAGATGGGGAAGTGGAGTTTATTTTATATCAACATTTTTGTATTGGCCAATTTACCTTAAGAGATGGGACTAAGAGTGCATGGTGTAAGCTACCATTTTATTTCAACCCACAATACTTCCAAGCTAGGGTTAACCATTTTAAGGAGGCCTAAAGACTAAGGTTTGACCTTATTGAGGTAGATAAAGACCACCAAGAGCTGTTTTGAAAGCTTGCATATCCAAAAAGCATGCATATATAGAGAAATATGTCTCCCAAAAAGTGCAGATGATAAAACCAATAATGATGCCTGATCGTTAGAAGAAGGGTAGTAAGGGTATATCTACACATATGAGGAAATTTTTGAGAAGGGTTTCTACCTAGAAAATGACATATCCATTCTAGAATACCCCATAAGAATAAAGAAGGCCTCGCTAAACAAGAGGGAGAGATAAGAGGTGTAGGAGAAGAAGGCACCAAGTGTGCAGACAACACAATTTGTGGGCTCACTAAAACCAAGCGTTAAGCTAAGCACTTAGGTGTGCAAGAAGAAGTCCCCAGTCAAAGAGAAGACCCCAAAAGAAGAGGTGCCAGAGAAAGAGGAGCCCCTTACAAGATAATATTTTCCAAGGAAGGAGTCTCCCATTGAAGAGAAAGAGAGGGAAGAATCTCCTATACTAGAATCACCAGTTAGGAAGAAAAAGAAGGTGACGAAGAAGGAAGACTCGGAGGAAATGATGGGCTTGGAGGCCTATATGGGTGAGAGGGATGATGATGAGGATGAAGAAGTTTAGAATCATCCCATGTATGATATACATGATTCAGAAGAAGAAGGAAGTGAAGGGAAGAATGGTGAGGAAGAAGAAAATGCTCAAGGAAAAGGGGTGAGCGAAGAAGTGAACAAAAAGATCAGAGGATCTCAAGCCTCACCAAGGAGTAGATAGAGGAGGCCACGGAGAGAGAAATGATAGGAATCATCAAGAAGTTAGTGGAATAGGAAGTAGAGCACAACGTAGATGAAGTGATGAAAGAAATTGAGGAAGAAAGCGTTGGAAAGGAGTATGGATAGCATGGGTGGAGATCCCAGCCTGTTAGTGAGCCTTCCAAAGGCTACGTGAATAGGTGGTATGAGCATGGTGGCAGCTCAAGGGAAAGGAATGGGTTACATCAATGATACAAGTAATGCTACGTGCATGCTTCCATAGCACCATGCCAATATAACAAATCCTGGGCATGCCCTCATTTGACGTAGAAGGCACATACCCATGAACCAGGAAGATGCTATCTTAGGTGTTTGAATCACATGTCGATGAACCTGAGTTCAAGGTAAGCTAAAGGATACTAATGAAGATGCCAGAGGAAAAAGGAGTAAATCCCTTGGTGAATGCTCAACATTTTTTAGATGAGAAAGTATGTAATGCACTCAACAAGGTTTTAGTTGAGGTTGAGGCTAAATTTTTGGAAGAAATGATAGGGTGATATTCCTCGAGGCAAAGTTAAAGAAGGAGGAGGATATTCTCGAGAAAATAAAGGACTGAAACAAGAAAGAATTGATAAAATGTAGTTAAGGTGTGAAATGAAAGAGGATAAGGAAATGGGTGTTTTAATTACAAAGAAAATTGAGATGATTAAGATATCTAAATCATCTTGACTAGCACCACCCAAGAAAAAATATGAATCATCCTTGTAGTGCCTAGAGATTTGAATCACATTCTCACTATGGAGAGGTATCCACTCACCTTAGAGTCCATAGAGAAAGTGATGGCATGCTAAGAGAGAGAAGACAAGTTGAAGGTCATAGGGATTATTGCTCATTATAGAAAATCCTTGCCGATGTGAAGGCCTCTGCACAAGTTGTTGAAGATTCCTATGATAATTGTACTAATAGAGATAGAGTAGCAAGCATCTTGGTCACTATATATGAGACAGAACTCAAGGAGTTCTAGGAGAAGAATAAGGGGAATATATCAGAGTGGGATAGGATCTTGGCCAAGGTGGAGAAGAAATTAGAGGCTATTAATACCTTACGGGGCTTGATAAAAAAACTGGCTAAAGGAATTATACCCCTAGATCACCGCAGGATGGACACCCTTGAGGATTTGGGAAAAAACTGGAAGGAATTGTTGAAATGATGAGTGCTAAGGGGGAAGGGATAAGATTTAAGGAGGTAAGAACCCTAGTAGGTGACCTTTGTCAAAAGTGCAGAGTGAGGTTAATTCCTAGGAGAAGCTAGAGGTAGATATAGGGAAGGATTTCCCTCTCCTCCTTCAACAATGAACATGGTCTCCTTCCTTTCCCCATTCTTTCATTATTTCTCCCAATTCTTCATTCCTTCATTCCTTTTACAAATATTCAAATCCCACCATTCTTTATTCATTGAAGAGAAGTGTTTCGAGGATGGATAACATGCTTAGTGTGGGGTGATGTTGGGCCTCAGAATATTGGCTAAGTACAAGAAGGCGCATGGGCATGCAGGGCATATACAAAGAAGGGAACATAGGGTAAACATGTCCACCATAGGGTTTTAAAAGGTTTTAATATAACCCAAGGTGCACACGTGTAAGGTAAGGGATAGGGTTTTAGAACTTATCTATATTCAGCATTTAAGGAAGCATATGAGAAAAGCGTGACCTGACTGAGCATGCAAAGTGGATAAGGTGCTAGTCAAACAACTCGATGGTCAAGGAAGGAATCTTCCATGTGATGTAAGGATCTAGAAAGACATCGTTGCAGAAAGTGGAGATCTTGGATGGGAAGAATCATGCCCCATTGGAGGACCACATGGACATTGACAACCGATCTATTGCTTTAGGAAGGCATGGTGGTGGATATTAAAGCTATATATAGAGATGCTCGGGTAGAAGGAATGGACAACTGATTTAGAATAAGAGTGAGTGATCATTGGCATCACATAGAGATCAAAGAGGCAAAGCTCTATAGAAATAGGGATGGGTTCTAGGGATTCTCATTAGGAAGGCTATAGGAGGGATGACATATCTAGAGGGATGGGTCTATGAACATCTTTGTAATCTGAAAAGCATAGTTTAGGATTTTGATGTATAAGTCTTATCTGCATTAAGACATTTGGTTTGAAATGACCTTGAGGAATGTAATGTGGTTACTGAACAAAGACTAATATAAATATATGGCTTTCTTTAAAATATATACATTGTTCATGGGTACAAATCCTAGTGATTTTTATTTGTATTGTCGATCTATTATCTTTTTGATATTTTCCTTGTTATCTAAATGGATGCACTTATATAGTAACTCATCCTAAGAATCTTATAATGAATGCATGGTTCTTTCATTTCTTGTATCTAATCTTATCTCATTAGGGAATGTATTCTCACAAAAATCACATTAAGGAGGGGCTCAACACCCGCACATGCCTCGGTGAGTGTCCGTTGGGTGATAGGTCGATGTGCATGTTATTAGAATGTTGTTTCTAAGGACATAAAAATGAATATAACGTGTGTGCTCACAAAAATTTTCATCCCACATAAAATTCACATGCACATCCTTAAGGACATATGCACACCCACATTGAAACATGCACCTAAGCACACCTATTTATTCCCTTAGGATGCTTTTGTGCGCTTCTTTTGGCACCTGTGGGTATGCACACATGTTTTTAAATGTATGCACATGTGTACACATGATTTTTCTATGCATGTAAATTCTTGATGATGATTCTTGCGTGCCCCTAGGGTGCACGCACACATTT
Source organism: Taxus wallichiana var. yunnanensis (assembly GCA_018340775.1). NCBI lineage: Eukaryota > Viridiplantae > Streptophyta > Pinopsida > Cupressales > Taxaceae > Taxus > Taxus wallichiana. The sequence goes on from CM031239.1 coordinate 686,681,542, forward strand.
TTCCTACCCTAACAATGCTAATAAATGTAATAAAATGACTAAATTTATAAGAAGGATAGGGAACTCATGAAGGGTCCATCGTCCTCCTCTCGTGAATACTCTCGAACAATGTCTTCTTGCCTAGTACACCTATAAACTCTTTCCGTCTCTCTCATAGCTCAAACCACCTCATGGTAAAAATCAGTAAAGCTCTAGTAATAAATGTACTATTCATGATTATTACCCCACGGGATGGTATATAAGGTCATTTTGACCTCATCACATTTTTTTTCACCCATCATGTTGGCAAGGGGAATTTTTACCCGCCATGATAATTCTACTTCCTCTATTACTAGTCATGATAATTATTTTTAGTAAATAATTATTTCTAACCCATTTTCAACCCGTTAGGGCTTATTTTTTCTACCTGGCCCCTGTTTCTTCTCCCTAGGGAATTTTTTTCATGATTTTAGGTGATCTAATATATTCCAAAATTCTTGTAAAAAACAAAAATCAAAGAATAATATTTAGAAAAATCAATATTTTCAAAAAAAAATTCAAAATATTATTCAAAATGGACAAAAATCGTAAAAAGCTCATACACAACTAAATTTTGTGTCACATGCATGGTATTAATTTCATATATTTCTTTTATTTTCATGTTTTTTAATCAATTAATTTTAGATCATATGGATCTATAGCCATTTCAAAGCTAGACTACTTGCTTCATTTGCACTTTAGGGTACAACGAGTTTTCTGGTACTAATTCATACTACACAATGCTTTCTCATTGGACCATGTGTTCTTCATCAATTACCATCACATGTATCCTTACTTGGGGCACTAATTTTAATCCTTTTTATTTATCATGAACATTTGTGCAACTATCTTGAATTGTTTGTTTGAGTATGTGTGTTTGTACTTGTTTCCTTATTAGATAAACTTGTTTACTTCTTGTATTGCATTGCATTTTATTTTTGCATGGAGTTGGTATTTTAGAAATGGAATTTTTTTGTATTATGTCTTTTCATGTCATGCTACACTTTTTCATATGCTTATATTTTAATAAGGGTTAATGATGAAGATCATTAGCAATATGATGAAAATGCGATTGTTTACAAGGAAATGGATAAATTTTACCCGATCTCCCCTCTTCATAATAATATTTATTATTCTCCATCACACTTATATTTTCCATTTTCCCTCTATATTACACACATTCCTCTCAATATAAATATCAAATTTTAGGTGCCTTGTCATTCAAGCAAGCAGCTCCACCATTGACTTGATTATTTAGTATGACATGGAAGATAAACTATGCCAATGAAGGTAGGAGAATTAGATTTCATGGGTACTTAGTACTTAGTGTCCACAAGACTAATATGCCTTCCATTCTTCTCTTCACATTATTCTTCCCTTTTACTTAGGGCATTCTCCTACCTACTTATTTTTGTCTATATTTCCTTCTAATTTTCAATTGTTGATCAACCTCTTCCATCACCCCATCGACACTTGAGGGGGAATCTTTCACTCTACTAATTTTTCTTCTACCCCTATTAAAATTTTCACTTGTTTGTACTTGTATACTATCTTTGAAGTGACATAGCTTACGCTACCCCAAAGTGGAGAAAATGTAGACACCTATTATTTGATCAAAACGATATTATTAATAACATTGCACTTGTTTCACCTCGAAGTAATGTGATAAAATAGATAAGGTTAATTTGCGTAGGAGGAATACCTATGAATAGTTAGGAGAAGGTTACACTCATTGTTGAATTTGATAAGATTGAATGTGAGAGCTTCCTTTTGGCTAGGAGGAACTGCCTGTAAAAGCATAACAAGAACACAAGAGAGAGTTAAACAATATATGACAAAAGACTACCTAGAAAATTCTAGTTCCCTGAAAGTATGATAATTCTTAGATGGTTTTGAATCCACTGTTTTAAAAAATTAATGAAAATAAATGCGATAATTAAAGGTCATATTGTTAACACTTTGATTTAGGTGTCTCAAAATGTTATCAATAAACTAGATTAAGCAAAGTACTCAAAATACAAACTAATCTAGTAATAGGAAAGGTGTTTTAATAGTTGGGAAAGGTCACTGAGATGTTAGGAAAGGTTTGGGAATTTTTTTGGTGATTTTGGGTTGTTTGGTGAAATTTATGAGCTCATTGTTCTAGGTAAAATTGACGGTAAAAAAAAATGGAGCGGGAGTGGGATTTTCAAAAACTAGGCAAGCGGGAACTGTCGCAAGACACAGGTGATCCATAGATCAAGGGACATCGGGTAGGGGTCCCAGGTATGGCACAAGAAGGAGGTAAGTTGTCTTCACCTATCTCATGGGCCGACAAGATTCTGGGCCGTAGAAAGGATGTTGTGAATCATCCTCTGAACGAAAACATTATGGCTGGGGAAAAAGATGGGTTGATTAGTCTTGATATCCCAGATGGGTTAGCAGATCGGGCTAGATCTAGGATGGAGTATGCCTTGGTTGGTAAATTTTATGGATCAAGGCCGAATGTAGAATGGTTTCGTGAATGGGCAAAAAGAAAGTGGAATCGAAGGGATCACTTGAAATTGCTTCATATGTGAATGGGTTTTTTATTATAAACCTCTCAAACCAGGAGGACTGCAAAAATATTTTTCTTGGTGGTCCATGGTTTATGGGTAGATCAAGTCTTTTGATCCAAAAATGGATTCTAGGATTTGATCCATTTAAGGAGAAACCAGATGAGTTGCCTGTGTGGGTTAAGCTTCCGGGTTTCCTATGGAGTTCTGGGAAAATGAAATTTTAACAGCTATAGCAAATGCATTAGGGTCGTTGGTGGTTTTTGATCCTATTACAAGGGCAAGAACAAGATTAATGTACACTCATTTCTGTGTTACTGTTCCTGTGGGGAACTTATTAAGAAAATAAATTCTTCTTAAATCTAAGTTTGGTGAGTGGATTCAGAAGGTAGAATATGAAGCCTCTCTGTTGTTCTGCCAGAAATGTAGGAGGATGGGACACGAGCAAAGGTAGTGTAAGGAGGGTAAGAAAGGGAAGCAGATGTATGAAAAAAAATAAAAGGAATCTAGGATGGAAGGGGATAGTTCTTTACAGCAAAATTTTGTTTCTTTAAACAAATTTCATTTGTTGGAAGATAAGGAAAAGGAACAGGAAGGTGAACAAAAAAATGATTTTCAAGTTAGTAATGAAAATGTATTGGAGGGTAGGGATTCGAAGGAGGAAGGAGAAAAATCTCAGTATCAAAAGGAGGTTTTGAATGAGGAAGATTTGGGTTTGGAAGATCAAGATTTTAGTGGGGGCATAAGTGTTCCACAAAGTCCAGTAAAGCAACTTTTAAGTATGTTGGATGCTCAGGAGGAGAAAATGACGTTCCATATGGAAGAAGTTCCTTGTTCTTTCAATTTGGAAAAATCAAAGATGGAAAGGGAAGAAAAAAGGTTTAATACAAGAAGTTATAAAAAAAGACAAAGGTAAAGCAGATTGTGGGAAGATTCTAGCAAAAAAAGGAAATTTGACAAATAGGGATAGGAGGGAGAAAGCTGCAGCAAAGGAAATTGATTCAGGAAGACAACGCTCCATTGAGGAGAGTATTTCTCCAAATAAATTGAAATGAAGGTCATCTCATGGAATATAAGGGGGCTAAATAACCCTAATAAATAGAATATTTTGTCCTCTTTTAGAAAGAAGAATAAGCTGATATTCTTTTAATTCAAGAAACAAAGATGTCTATTGATAAAATGAAGGAGGTGAAGAATAGAGTTTGGTTTAGATCTGAGATTCAAAGTGCATCATTGGTGGGTGCTTCAGGGGGTGTGGTAACTTTCTGGAATCCTATTGATAGAGAAGGTAAGTTGTTTTTTGTTCTCAGAATCATGTTGTTATTTTGTTTAAAGAGAAACTAGATGGTTCTGAGTGGATTTGCTCTAATATTTATGCTCCAAATTTGGTGTTGGGAAGAAGAAATCTTTGGGCTGATATTAGTCTTTTTCGTAGTCAGTATAATGAGTTAAATTGGTTAATTGGTGGGGATTTTAATACTCCTCTGTTTATGGAAGATAAAAAAGGAGGGTCGGGGTTTATAGTGATAGTATGGAGGATTTTGCTGACTTTATAACTTCCTGTAATTTGGTGGATATTGAATTAAGAGGATCCCTCTTCACTTGGTCAAACAGGAGATTGGGGGATGATTTGATTCAAATCAGGTTGGATAGGTTTTTTATAAATCTATCTTGGTTTCAAAATTTAGCTGGGTTTGTGGTGGCTCTTCCTCGAATCGGTTCGGATCATAGTCCTATTAGCCTTCAAACTGGACTAAACAATGAGGTAGGTGGAAGACCTTTTAGGTTCTTTAAGATGTGGCTTCAACATCCTGGTCTTGAGGAAGAGGTAAGGATGAGTTGGAAAAGTAATGTTAGAGGTAATCCAATGTTTAAACTTGTGGCAAAATTGAAACTCTTAAAGTCTAGGTTGAAGGTTTGGAATAAAGAGACTTTTGGTAACATTTGTGCTCAAAATTCTAAGATTAGTGAAGGTTTTAAGATGATGGAGGAAGAGGTGGAGTCTCTGGTTTGACTATAGAGTTGAAAGATAAGGAGAATTATCTATTTTCTGAGCATCATAATTTAGAATCCAAAGAGGAGGCCTATTAGAAACAAAATTCTAGGGTGCAATGGTTAAAAGAGGGAGACAAGAATACAATTTTTTTCATCTCTGCTTCCATGCATAAGAATAGAAATTATATTGGGGAAATTGAGGATGAGAGGGGTTTGTTGGTAAGTAATCAGGGTGAAGTTTCTCAGGAATTTGTTAGATTTTTCTCTCATCTACTTTCAGCTGATAAGGATCCTGATTTGGGTAAGGAAAGTGACATTGCAAATCTTTTTGAAACTGTTATTTCTCATCAGGAAAATACAAAGCTGATAAAAATCCTGTCTTCTGAGGAAATTGCAACTTTTGTTTTGACCTTGATGGGGATAAATCTCCGGGCCCGGATGGTTTTCCTACTTTGTTTTTCCAATCCTTTTGGGATATTATTCATAAGGATGTGGAAGAAGTTGTTCAAGAATTTTTGAAAGTGGCAAATTATTGAAGGAAGTTAATACAACTTTCATTGCTCTTGTTCCTAAGGTGAAAGGGGGAAGAAAGTGCTGGATTATCATCCTATAAGCCTGTGTAATATGGTGTATAAGATAATAACAAATATTATATCTTCAAGATTAAAAGGTTTGTTGGAACACTTTATTTCAGAAAATCAAGGAGCTTTTGTGGAAGGAAGACAAATTCTGGATAGTGTGATAACTATTCATGAGGCGGTTCACTCGGTTGAAGTTTCTAAAAGGGCTGCTATGATGCTTAAAATTGACATGAACAAAGCCTATGATAGAATTTCGTGGAGATTCCTGAAAATTATTTTGGGAAAATTGGGTTTTCATTGGCATTTTATAAATATCATTATGGAATGCATTTCTACTCCTAAATTTTTGTTTTAGTTAATGGGAAGGCAGAGGGTTTATTTTCTTTGGGGAGGGGTCTAAGGCAGGGTGATCCCCTTTCTCCTTTCCTTTATATCATTATGGCAGAAACTTTGAGTAGAATTTGTGTGGACTATAAACAGAAAAACAAATTACATGGTTTAATCATTTCTAATGGTATTGATCCTATAATATTACAACAATTTGTGGATGACACTTTCCTTTTGGGAAATGCAACCCAGATGGAGGCTCTGGGTTTTAAAGAAGTTGTACAAGATTTTGAGGAAGTTATGGGTCAGCTCATAAATTTTAGGAAAAGCTCTGTTCTATTTTTCAATGTGGATATGGAAATCCAAACCAGAATTGTGGATATTTTGGTGTGTTCTATACAAGAGTTTCCATGTACTTATCTTGGAATGTCATTGTTTAGAGGTAGAATGCAGATGGAATGCTAGAATCCCCTTATTTTGAGGTTTCAAAAGAAGTTGTCAACTTGGAAAGGAACTTTGCTTTCTCAAGCAGGTAAGCTTCAATTCTGTTGCAGAGTTATCTCCAAAGTATGGTGGTTTATCTTATGTCTATGTTTCTAATGCCTGCAAAGATTAAACACATTATTACTAAGATCCAATGTAGGTTTTTGTGGTCTAGAATAAAATCTAAAGATATACTTCCTTTGGTGGCTTGGGATAAAGTTACCCTTCCAAAGGGAGTTGGGGTTTTGGGTTGAAAGATATAAAAAGTATGAATTTAGCTCTTATGGCCAAAATTGGGTGGTGGTTGGAGCATGAGCAAGGTTTATGGGTTATAATTCTAAATTCAAAGTACTTAATGGCTAATCAGGTAAATTTTGTCTCTAATGATGTGCTTCCTGAAGGATCTATTTTCTAGAATGGTCTGGGTAAATGTAGGGATATTTTGTTAAAAGGCCATAAATGGATAATTGGTAATGGGTCAAAAATTAAGTTCTGGGAAGATTGGTGGTTATTGGATGCCCCTTTGGCTAGTCAAGCTCCTTTAAGGGATATGGTGGATCACTTTAGTTGATTGTGGGTGTATGGATTAGAGACTACTGGGAGGAGTCTAACTGGGGCTGGACTTGGAAACTTTTGGATAGGGAAGGGATGGATGATGCTCAACAGGCTAGCATAAGAACTTTAAATCAAAATTTAAGAGGTTTGCATATTTCGGTGGGTCAGAGGGAGGATGAGATGTTTTGGTCTATGACAAGGGATGGTAGATACATGGTAAAGTCAGGGTATGTTATTGCTAGGAATTTCCCTCCTCCACAAGTTGTGTGGAAAAATATTTGGGATAAAGATCTTATCCCTAAAGTCAATTTGTTTTTATGGCATGCTATTTAGAACAAGGTTTTAACTATTGATAATCTATAGAGAAGAGGTATGATGATTCCAAATTGGTGTGTTTTATGCAAAAAGAATAATGAATCAGTTCAACATATTTTTATGCATTGTCCTTTCTCCCAGAAAGTTATGGCTCATATTTTGAATTTTTTTCAAATAGTGTGGTTCTTACCAGGAGACTTTTGCTAACTGGTATGAACAATGGGTTAGTCCTTTTGTTTCTTTGAATCTTTCTAAGGCCTGGAGTTTGGTTTTGCCTCATCTTTTGTGGGGAATTTGGCTTGAACAGAATAGTAGAATTTTTAGAGAAAAACAAAAAACCCTGATAGGGTGGGAAGTGATATTCTGGGAGCTTTGAGAAATAATATTTCTATAGTAAAGATTAAGGAGAAAGGGGGATTGCCTTACCATGAGTAGGAAATTATTCTTTCTTTAGGAATAATTGTGAAGAATTCTTCTATGGCTAAGATTATGGAGAGAAGAAGTGCAAAATGGACTACTCCTTCTGATGGGTGGCTGAAGTTAAATTTTGATGGTGCTACTAAGGGGAGTTTGGGGTTAGCGGTAGTTGGGGGAATTATTAGAAATGAAATTGGTAAGATGGTGGTTGCTTATGCTGAGGCCATTGGTAATAAATCTAATAACTATGCAGAGGCCTATGCTATGTTAATTGGGTTACATTGGGAAAAGTCCTTACATATCAAAAGCTTTATGTGGAAGGAGATTCCTAATATATTATTAATGTAATGAATGGTAAGGTAAGACATCATATTAATATAGATCCCATTATAAGGGATGAAAGTTCTATAATGTCAAGTTTTGAAGATATTATGTTTAAACATGTGTTTTGGGAAGAAAATGAATGCACATAAACATTATGTAATTTTGGTATTTTAGCTAATCATTAAAAATGGTGGCAGGATGAGGGAGGGTTACCACAAAGTACAAAGGACAAAATTTATGCAGAAAGGAGGATTTGTGCTTGAGTTTGGGAGTGCTGTGATTTGGGAAATAAATTCATCATTGGTGTATTTATACTTTCAAATCATTAGTCCGACTGTTGTGGGTGGTAGGTGGCTTTTAAAACATCTGTTTAAGAGTTCTGGTATGTATCTGCTTCCCTTTTTAGAAGGGGAGACAAAGATCAAAGTGTTAGGGTTAGATTGGAGCTGTCATCCTCTTCCTGTCTGTAATGAGATGCTTTTATTTGGGATCTATTCAAAGAGGGTGGTATTTCCTTTTTTATTCAAATTTTGAGGGGTTCGAGATGATGTTATTTCACGAGAGTTTTCTCTGTCTTGGAATAAGGGTCTGGTTTTGATGAGAGGGGTAAGTTTTTTAGTGTCTAAAGATTTAATTGGTAATGTAACAAAAATGGATTGTGAAGGTAGCAAAGTTTTTAAGGATAGATCTCGTCTTCAGGAAGAGGTACATATTTTCTTGGAAAATGAGGAAATAATTTGTTTTATGGAGGATGGAATTGCTCATAACTCTTTACTAGGTCGGTGGGTAGAGGTTTGTTTTCATCTTATGAAATATATTATGTTGGATGGCAGATACAGGAAGGTACATTCTCATCATCTTATGTTGCTAAACCATTTAGGTGAAATAAAAAGATTAGTATTTTATTTTATATTTTCAACTCTCTGAGTGCCTCTGTTAAAAAATTTAAAGAGAAGAAAACTGAGTTGATTTTGCATCAAGGTTTAATTATGTTGTTGGTTAGAGCTAGAAAACCTATTATGAATACTAAGGGGGTTAGTGGGCATCTGGGTAGTGATTGGGAAGATTACATTTTGTTGGTTGATCGAGAAAAAATTTTGAAAATCAAGGAGAGGGTTGTGAAGGAGCTAAATGCAGTGTCAGCTTTGTAGGATTTAGCTGGTGAGAAGGTGGAAGAAGGGGAGAAAGATTTAGTTTTTGTTTTTTTGGCTAGTAAATTAGAAGCCTTGGAAGAATCTGTAACCCAAGTAAAATCTCAGAACAAAAATTTTCTTAGGGGAGTGTAGAGGTCAAACGGGGAGATCAGAGCTTTGGAGAATAGGGTGGATACCCTTCAAGGTTTGGTGGCGAGCGTTACAATTAAAAAGAGACAGTTGTTCATTTCATCCTCTAAGGAGGAAGACAACTATGTGGGTGGTGTGGAAGGAGCTAGGCCAAGCTCTCATACTAGGTCCAAGAATAAATAGGTCCTTTTGTGGCCTTTGTGCTGACTGGTGGTTTTTGTATAGTTGTTTTTGCTAGTTTTGGCTGGGCTTTTTGTGGATCAATTTTTCCGTTGATCCTGCCCTATTTTCTTTTTGTTGGGTTTTTTTGATAGATATTAAGTATCATTTGAAACTTATTGTAATATATTTTTTGTAATTGGTCCTTTGGAGCCTTTTTCCAAATTATTATCTATAAAAAAATTGATAGTCATAGAGACCAATATCAGTTAGGTGACCGATACCGGTACTAGAAAATGACCTGACACCGATTAGGTGACTGATGTTGGTAGGGGAAATATAGTGGAAATATTAAAAATGGGTGTTTTGGGTATCTTTATGATTACACAGAGAGTTGAGGGGTTTGGGAAGGATGATATGATTTTTGTTAAGGATCAGCAAGGGTTGTAAAGGTACTAGGATAGGTGAAATGGTTCAAGTTGATGGAATAGGTGGTAAATAGGTGAAAGGTGGTATTCGGGATAGAGAAGGATTAGATGGAAGGCGTAAATGAAAGACTTAAGATCAAGACCAAATCTTAACAAATAAGAATGAATTACTTATCTGGTAACCTGTAGATCTGAAGGTGGTTGTTGATTTGGTGATCATTCATGGGAGATACATGAATGTATCCAATACCATGGCAATAGAGCTTGTGTGCTTTGTTGTGACAATCTAAAGTTGTGGATAAGATGAATGGATCTTTGGTGAAAACCTAATGGGCTCTAATTTAACGTTGAGTAGCTTAAATGCTCAAGAGATAGAATGTAAAAGCTCGAGTGAATAAATGAATTGGAGAACCTATGTAAATATTTATAAACTCTTATTTAAGGTAATTAATTATGGTTAGGGAACCATGGTCTGCTAGCCAAGGGATAACCGATGTTAGTTAAGGATAATTGGTCTAGTTTTCCAAAAAAAGGGTTTCTCTCCCAAATTCGGCGTGGCCTTTCACTTATTCTAGGTCTAGAGTTTTGAATGGTGTAAATTAAAGTGTGTTATTGGTTAGAGGATTAATAGGTCATGAATAATTAAGGTTGGAAAGGGTCCTAGTTTGATAGGATAAGAGGGGACTTGGTCTTAGGAAATTAATAGGTTTGGAATGGGTCTTTGGTGAGGTGGATAAGTTAGATGGCTAGGTGAGTTAGATAATAAACTTAATTTAATTAACGAGTGTGAAAGTGGGCATGATGGGGGAATAATATTGAATTAATTAGTCAAAGGTGATTAAAAAGGGTGTGGCCCAATTTTGGGTGTCTACAACACTAACTATTCTACTCCTTGCAGATTGACGAAAATTTTCCAATTATGCTCTTTTTCCCTTCAATTCATCTTAGCTAACCATTACATGTTGATTAAGCTTCTTATCTTGCTGTTGAATAATAAATATTCTCATTAGCCAACTCCTGCTTCCAACGCTTTCAAAAGTAATAAAAACCTCCTCTATATGCTCCCCTTAAAGCTACCTAAGCCTACATGGTATCCCTAATTAACTGTCTCTAATCCTATTCAAATCTTACTTTGACTTGAGAAACCTGCTTTTGGACTTACATTTGTCCCACATGCATCCAAAACATCCCTTTCTTGAAATGATAAAAATAGAAATAAATCCCTCCCTCTTTATTTCTAAGAACACTTATCCTCCTTAACATAAACTATATGAAAATAGGATTAGAGTATTTCCTCCATTTTTACTATGCTATTACTATCCATTGCATATCCAAACTCAATCTTGGGTTAATGAAGGGAACTATATGGTCTTTTAGCCATTAATGGTGAGCCTTCACTCTCAAAACCTTGAGCATCAAACAATCAAATTTGATTGCTAGGATCTTCATAGGTTCATGTTTTTTAGCATTCAAAGAGTAGAGAGTAGATGTATACATGTTTAGTTTGATGTTTTTTCAAAGTTATGATGCATGCATAGGAGTAGCTCTTATTTATCTCTTATCTTGATGGTTCATAGTTGAGTTGGTTAAGCTTTGGGGTTTCTTTAGTGTTCTAACCTCATTTCTATTGCTTTTCAAACTTACTAATGTTCACACAAAGAATTTTATAGGACACTAGTGCCCAATTTGGGAAATAACACCTAAGAAGTCTTGTTCTCCCTTGGGTAGTTCTATCCAAAAGATTTTTAGGTCCTAGTTTTTTAGAAGAAGCACATTTGGTCTAGATTCAACATTTTCCACTCAGTTTCCATCTCGTAATTAGTACATTTTTTCAAATTCAATGTAAGTCACTCTTATCTCACTATTTATCACACTTTCTTGTATCTTGCATGATATATCTTTCTTGTTACTATTATATGCATTTGATCTCATTCTTTTGATTAAGATTTAATTTAATTAACTCATTTAATGAACCTGATCCCTACATACCCATTATTGGATCTATATTTCATGACCATTACCCATAGTGGTCACTTTGGTCTCCCAGAAAATATTGAAATTATACCATATAATATTAATTGATCCAATAATATGGATGAAACCACACATGATAAAACTCTCTTTAATTCCTGTTAAATCCCTATCTATGACATATAAACTTGTGATAGAAAACAATCTTATGATGAAGACACTAATGTGGATCAGGAACAACTTGATGCTCTCACCACTTTCATTCTACATTATGTTGCAATCCTACTCATGTACCACATATACTTGATGCTCTGTTAAAAACCCAACATTCCTATGGTGATTCTTCTCATGTTATTACAGTTCATACTTTAGAGCTCTCTATTGATATCACCTATTATGTTCCACCTTCTTCCTCCCCTATCACTATGGGGATATCCACCATTCATATGCCTATTTCCACACCCACTACTCAATTTTATTCCCCCATCATTTCCCATATCCAACCTAGAAATTATTCAAGAACACATACCTTAGAGTCTTTGTATCATGATTTAAGGGCTTAAATTCATCAATTGCAACATGCATTTTCCTCTTTTATCCATCTCTTGATTCCTCACTTCTTCTTCATATTCCTCTTTCACCCGAGGTTTCTTCTTATCCACTTCCTTCAAATTTTACCTCACCCAAGTTTCCTTTCTTTGATGGAAATGGAGATCCCCAAGATCAACTTCGACAATTTCATGTTTCATGCTTGGATTATGCTTATGATGACACACTATTGACCAAGTTGTTTCCAAGGATATTTTAGGACTATGTTTTTCATGATGGTTTTATGAATTTAATCTACACTTTGTTAGATATTTTAATCCTTTTTTGGAACTAAAAATATCAGCTAAGTACAAGAAGGCACGTGGGAACACAGGTCCTAGTTGAAGAAAGGTATGTAGGGTTGAAGGCATGCAGGGAAAGGGTTATGACAGAGTTTTTAGAACACATGAAACACGTGTGCGAGGATAAAATGGGTTTTGTGCTTAGATACATTTGGTATCTGAGAAAGCACATGAGAAAAGCATGACCCCTATGGATAAGGTGCCACCCTAGTGACTGTGGATCAAAAAGGGAATATTCTAGGCATGCGATGGAAGTTTCAAGAAGAAATCATTGTAAGGAATGGAAAGCTCAGATCTGGAAAGGTATGCTTCCATGAAGGACCAATTTGACACTTGGAAATTGATATGTAACTATTTGAAGGCATGGCGGTAGGTGCTAAGGCTATAGAGACAAGTGCCTGACTGAAGAAAAGAAGAGAATGGAGATAGTTGAAGAGAGGTGAAGCTCTGCAAAAAGTGGAATGGAGGGAATTATGGTTAGGGATTAGAGAGAGATCGTGAGAAAAAACACATAGAAGGGGATGGGTTCTCATTTTTCTTTGTAATATGATGAACCGAGTATAGTTCTAATGCATGACTTGGCTCTGCATAATTATATGAGGATATATTATGACCTCAAGGGATGTAATGTGGGTTACTAGATTTGATATTATAAATATAATTCTTTGTTGTAAATCATATGTGTTTAGTACTTATGCATTTCCTTTCTATATGAGTCATCTGCATGTGTTGCTTGTTATTTCTCTTACTTATATATAATGAGATGATAACTATTCCTAAGTTCATAAGAATGTGGTTTAGTTCTTTTCTATCCTGCATTTGATTACTAATTCTAAGATGGTGCATTCTCACAAGACTCAAATAAAGGAGAGACTTGGCACCCGCACATGCCTCGAGTGAGTGCCTGGGCCTCTGCAAGGTGATAGGTTGACGCGCATGGGATTTTTTTCCTATTCTATGAATGGTATAAAAATGACTACATCCTTTATAAAATAGATTTTGGCTCAATTTTATATGAATGTAAGAACATGAATATCATATGAAAAAATGGCCAAAATGAGATAGGGATCTAATGAACATCTTAGTGACTATGTCTTGCTCTATAAAAATAATCTTTCTTAAATGAATAGTGTCCTACCTGAATCTAATTATAATATATTTTTGTCTAGATTCTATTACCTCCTTTGAAAGAATGTGTGATATTTGACACTTTTTACTCTTTTTATCATCTATGTCATACTCGAAAAATCATGAAATGAAGCTACTTTCTTTGGGTACTCAAATATGGTGCTAATATTTCTGATCAATCTACTATCATGTTCTTGAGAAAATATACATTTAAATGAAATAATAGTGAATATAATCCTACTATAAATGTTATATCCGAACCCATGAAGATCTAATTGTAACTTTCATGATGCATTTTTACTAGATTTCCATATCCACCACATATGTTGTTTCTTTAAATCATATAAAGCAATCCAATTTTTCTTTCTGCTCCTCTTGAGGTAGATCCTAATAGGCATCATGGAAATAATTTTGATGAAAATTCACATTGTGATTACCATAAATGAAATTTCCATTCTATTGAAAAATATTTCAAGATTATATATTTAATCCAAGATTTGATTGATAATCATGACATTGAGTTTCTTAAATATGTTATTTCTATTTCTAAATATACTAATGATAATGAAAATATAAAAATATTCAATGATCCACTACCTAAAACCAAAAATCATCTCCGAATCCTCTTCAAATCATGTTGTTCCTCGATCTTCGATCATCCTCTTGGATTTGTTGTTGGTATTACTTCGAGCTTCCTTCTCCTATTCTTACTTTTGTTGATGCTGATATTCATGCCTCTGCTCTCTCTCGGCTTCCCGAGAAAGGTAAAGTTTGCCTCCTAACTCCTTATATTTTTCAAGTTATGGCTCGGAAATGGCACCATGGAGTTTTTGTGGAAAATTTTCCCATTTGAGGCCCATGAGTTTTTGCCAATAGGAAGCTGCCACGTGGCGAGAGGAGTTCGGGGTCGGGAGGCAAATATGAATTTTTTTCCAAAAGAGTATAAAAGGTCGATTTTCAAAGGAAAACCCACGGAAAAGAGAAGGAGAGAATTCAGAGTGAATCGAGCTTGCCACGTGGCATCGACCAGTGGAGCATGGGGAATTTTGAAATTTTTCCAAAGACAAAAAAAAGGTAAAATTTGAAAATTTTTTCCCGCCGATCCGTTTTTGGGCGTTTTTGCCCTAAATCTTCAAGCGATCATATCTTTTGATCGAGCTCAGATTTTCACGTTCTTTATATCATTGGAAAGATGTTAAAATTTCTCTACATGATTCCATGGTCAATTTCTAATTTTGGTTTAGTTTGGAGAGAAAATTCAAAAACGGTTCTGATGTACGTGTCCATGGCGAAATGACATTTCAACAACCAAATTTAATACTGAGAATGGGTCGCATTCTTCTCAATATGGTCAAAAATGATAGGGTATGGGTTTGTAAGGTCCTCCATGCTGTTTTAATGCATTTTCCATCAATGAGGGATGGCTCCCATGTTTTTCATGTTTTCTCTCTCCTGGGCTCGACCCATGTACTGTAAAAGCAGATTTGGCTCATTTCTTCATGGTTGAACACTTTTTGGCATAGAAAACTTCTTCTTTCACCTCCAGCAAGTGATAGTTGTAAGAATCAGACCTTTTTCAAGTATTGTAGTAGGTTTATACCTCTTTGAGGGTGGAATGCAAGAGATTTTTACATGGAATTGACAGTGCAAACTCTGTGAATGCTTTCAGTCCTCTGTTTGTATTGTTTTACTTCATTTTAAGACCTCTAATTACATCTATCAGCTTGTGTATGTTTTCCCTTGTTGCATTTCATGAATTTGTGTCTATTTACATGGCAAAAAATGTTTCACCACTCCTTTTGGTGCATCACCATCTTTAGTTTAGTTTCATTTTTGCATTTTTATCCTGTCTCCTTGCAATTTAGAGTAGGATTAGGATCTGAACCTCTGTAGTTGTGCAAAATATAGATCTAAATCAGAGGAGTTTGAGGAACCAGACCTCTAATCTGGAGATTCCTCTCTCATTTTCACAAGTCCCACACTTGGAGAGAGGTTTCCATGTTGTGCAATCACACTGGATGCCTAAAACATCAATTCAGAACCTTGATTTGCATCGGGAGTCTTTGTTGATTTGCAACAACAGTTTTGGCACGCCGGTGGGACCTTAGAGGTCTCATTTTTATTGCAGCAAAGTTGATGTGCATCTGCTGCAATTTTCTTGCTTGAAAAGAGCTATAATTTGCATATCTGGCGACTCAAGGGAAGAATCAAGCTGGTTTCAGCGGTGCGGGCACTGAAAACTCATGAGAAGAATCACTACAAGGTCAAGAGCTGGAGAAGAAGAGGTCTTTGTTTGAATATCTACGTAGTTATCTCAAGAGTAAGGCAAAGTGGGAGGAGAATCCAAGGTCTCCATCTCCACCAAACAGAACTCTCTCAACTCCTCCACTGGTAGGCCTTTCATTGATCAACAAGGTTTTAAGACCAATTAGAATGGCACAAAACAACCCCTATGTCAACTTCACAGGCGAGCAGCCCACTTGCCCTCAATGCACAACATCAATTCCAATTGCAGCCTTGAAGAACATTCCCTACTTCTTTGGAGAAAATCGGACTACTCAGGTGATCATGTTAAAGACATTGCCAATCTTTGTGTAATTCATGAAATCAATGAGATGCAAGTGGTACATCAAATTCTTTGGCATCTTCATTGAGGGAAAGCATTGCAATGGTTTAGAAGCCTTGGAGCTGGTTCTATCACAAATTGGAATCAGCTATGTATAGCACTTCATGAGCAATTTGGAGAGAAGGGAGACAACTTGTCTCTTTTGGAGCGTAAGTGACAACCATCAAGAGAGCTCCGATGAGCGGTGTGATTTCAACTTCAGATTTCAAAAGACTTGGGAGAGAATTCCAGTGGCAGTCAGACCAACAGCAGAAGGTGCTTTTCTCTACTATCTCAAAGCTCTAAATTCTGATATTTCTATGTTGATTCAGTCCATGGGAGGCATAACTATCCCTATGGCTTATAGCATTGCCATTAGGGCTGAAAATTGTTTGATTGATCAAGTGGCAAACTAGCCCCTAGACCTCCCATGCCATTGTTTCCAAGTTTAGAGAGTCAAATACCAATCAAGCACCTAATTTGGCTCCTTCTCCCACTCCTAGAAATCGAGTTCAAATGAAGCTTCTACTTCATCTCCAAGTGCCCCAAATGAGCTTGAGAAGTCATGAAGCAATTGCAAAACCTAGGCAATGAGCTGGTTACTCTCAAGAGGCAACAAGCCCAAGGTTTTAGACCTTCTTACCAGCCCCAAGCTCAGCCTAACAGGCAGCCATACCAACCACAAAGACCTCTAATCCAGCTGCAAATATGAATCAAACAAGGCCTCCTGCCCGATAGACCATTTCAGCCCCTACAATCCAAATGCCATATCTGCCTCTAAGGCATTGGTGCCAACACAAAACAACATTGCTCGGGAGTATGATTGGTGTTTTCCATGTAATGAACCTCATAACCAATCCATGTGCTTGATGGTGCTTTGAATCAAGCATTAATGGTGACAACTACTTTGGTGTGGAGGGTGAGGCGGTCGAGAAACAACCAACAACAAGAAACATTCCAACAACAATCAGCCCCAAATGACACCACGTTGGTAAATTGGCAAGCAGAGGATTTTTGTGGCATGAATCAAATGGTCTCTCAAGGTGTTGCAGCCAACACAAGGTCAAAAAGAAGGAATTTGGGTGAAGAACAACCATTAGCTCCAACCAATCCACAACCTTCCATGGCTCCACAAATGGTTGGCAAGCAAAATCCAATTTCAAATGCACAAGGGCAGCCAAGAACAGCTCCTAGACCAACTCAAATACCAGTTATTGCTGCCCACGTGCAAGGAGTGAATGTACAAGCAAAGGGACAGCAAAGAGATCCTTCATCACCATTCAGTATCATTGATCAGATGAAGAAGACAAATGTTAATATATCAATGTGGGAATCCCTATCTATCCCAGGCCAAAGAGACTTGTTACAAGCTGCCATGAAGGACTGGCCAACTTCGAATCAGCAAGTTCAGATGCAAGAGAAAGTGCTCACAAATGCTTTGCCAGCCTGAGGGAAATCATGGAGGACAGCAAGGTAAAATGTTGAAGCCCCCTCCTTTCTATGTTTCATTAATCATTGGAAATCAGTTAGTGCACAATTGCATGATAGATTCGGGGCAAGTAGCTCAGTGATGCCTAAACAAATAGCTGATCGGCTAGGGCTCAGTATGAAACCATATCCAAAAAGGGGTAGTGCGGCTGGATGGGACAAGAGTAACAATAGTTGGGGTGATTAGAAACTTGAGTCTTACCTTGCATGCATGTCAAATGTTGTTGTTTCACAAGATGTATCGAGTCATAGACCTTCCACCACTCTTTGCCCTATGCTTGTCGAGGGACTTCTGAGCCAAGATTGGGGATATTTTCTCTTGATTGGTCACACATGCTGTTCAGAATGAGGTATGGAACTAAGGCTACAATCAGGTCTGAACCTATTGCAAACTTCCACATTGAGCCTTACACTCCAAGTCAGATCAACGCCAATTGTTTAGCATTTGATCAAGAAGACCACCCAAGCACCGATGAAGCTGACACCAAGGTTGGGAGCATCCCGGATCTAACTCTTGATGAATGGGCAAACAAGGTACATGCTTTTGATCCTTATCAAGAAGTAGAAGAATCTGAGCTAGGGGTCTATTGTATACATGAAGAAAATCAGCCTATTCCTAACATCACCAAGCCAAACCACAAGGATGACAATGAGGTATGGCAGCTGTTTTTTGATGGATCAAGAAGTAGACAAGGTGCAGGAGGTGGAGCCATGCTTGTTTCACCTCAAGGAGTAAGGTACTATTCAGCTTTTAGATTTCAGTTTGCATGCTCCAATAACACTGCTGAATATGAAGCCTTAGTGCAAGGGATGCATTGGGCAATCAAGAAGAAAATAAAGAACTTGCAAGTCTTTGGTGACAGTGAATTGATTGTAAATCAGGTCAAGGGACAACATGCTGCCAAGAATGATCTACTCAGGTGCTACAAGAACAGGGTGTGGGACCTCATGGAAGATTTTGAGGGTTTTGGCATCAAATCCATTCCTAGGAAAGAGAATCAAGCTATTGACAGGCTTGCAGCAGTGGGGGCAGCCTTTGACATTGTGGAAAGCATTCAACAAGACAAGGTACAGCCAAACATCCACGTGATTGTGAGGCCTTCAGTGCCAGATAACAATGTCAGTTGGCAAGTGTTTGAGAATGACCAGCAAATCATCCATTTCTTGCAAGAAGAAGCTGAGTTCTCAGCTAAGAATCAAGAAAAATTGGAACAGCAGTATGGTGACCAAGTGGTACAGCTGAGAACTAACAAGCTGCCCAAGGGACTTATCACTTTGGAGTCCATTTTTAATCCCAATGATCAGTTTAGAAAGGAGAAAGCAAACATTCAGGTCAAGAGAGAGGATTCAGTATCCATCTTGGTAGAAGAGAACAAACCATTGCAAATTGGAAAGATGACAACTGATCAAGAAAGGTATGAGTTCGTACAGCTGTGTCAAGAGTTCCCTGATGTGTTTGCATGGAGCTATGAAGATTTGAAAGGTTTCAATCCCAACTTAGCTCAGCATACCATTGAATTGGATCCAAATACTAAGCCTGTCAGGTAGAAACAAAGACCAGTCAATCCACACATGGAGCCTCTCATGAGGAAAGAATTGGACAAGCTGATTGAGTCAAGAATCATATTCCCAATCAAGCATTCTAGTTGGGTTGCCAACTTGGTTCCAGTCAGAAAGAAGAGTGGAGAGATCAGATTGTGTGTTGATTTCAGAGACTTAAATAGAGCATCATCTCTCAAGGACCATTACCCACTCCCTTCCATGGAGCAAATCTTGCAAGTTGTGGCTGGCTCGAGAGGTTTCACTACTTGATGGCTACTCGGCTCAATCAGATTATGGTGAAGGAAGAAGACCGAGTTCAAGACAGCCTTCACAACCAAATGGGGACTTTTGCATACGGGAAGATGCCATTTGGGCTGTCAACTTTAGTGCTACCTTCGAAAAGAGCAATGGACATGGCGTTCAAAGGTTTGATTAACAACGTGGTGCTGATTTACCTTGATGATATCACTGTTTTTTCCAAAAATGCAGCAGACCACCTCTCTCATTTGAGACAAGTTTTCACGAGGTGTAGGAAATTTGGAGTGTCTTTGAATCCTAAGAAGTGTATCTTTCTTGCACATGAAGGAAAGCTCCTTGGCCATATTGTCTCCAAAGAAGGATTAGCAATTGATCCAGAGAGAGTCGAAGCCATAAGAGCACTACCATTGCCAAGCCACAAGAAAGCCCTTCAGAGTTTCTTGGGGAGGATAAACTTTGTTCGGAGGTTTGTCCCAGATTTTGCAGCCCTTGTCAAGCCCATCACCAAAATGTTAAAGAAGAGCATGGCTTTCAAGTGGACAGCAGAAGGCAAGGAGAGTTTTGAAGCAATCAAAGAAGCCATTTCTCAAGCACCAACTCTCATCAACCCGGACTTCTCCAAGGATTTCATCCTCTATGCATTTGGAGGTAATGACACTATTTCTGCCATTTTGGTACAGCAGAACAAGGATAATGATGAGCAGCCAATTGCCTTCTTTAGCCAGAGCCTAGATGACTATGAGGTGAAGTACTCTTTTATTGAGAAGCATGTCTTTGGCGTAATCAGAAGCTTGAAGAAATTCAAGCATTTAGTCTCAAACAACAAGGTCCAGTTGCTGGTCTCACATGCTGGGGTTAAGGACTTCCTCCTCAACAAAGATTTGAATGAGAAAAGGGCAGGTTGGATCACCCGTGTCATGGAGTATGACATTGAGATCAAAATCACCAAGCTGGTAAGAGGAAAAGGATTGTGTGAGCAGCTGGTTTTGGGGAAGCAAAAAGAAGCATGCAATGAAGGAGAGGCTGTTTTGACAGTTCAAGACAGCCATGAGCCATGTGGCACTCAAGAAGAAAACAATGCTGCCCCCACTCCTTGCTGGACCCAAGGTATAATGCACTTCCTAAGCACAGGCCTATGCCCTCCGGAGATGAACAAGACCCAAAGAAGACACTTCAGATTGCAGGCTATCCCATATGCCATTGTTGATGGAGTTTTGTTCAAGAAAGATGTGAATGGAGTGTTGCTGAGATGCATTAGCACAAATCAGATTCATAGGGTGTTGGAAGAGTTCCATGGTGGATCAGCTGGTGGTCATTTTGCACCAAGAGTGACAGCTCTAAAAATCATGAAGGCTGGTTATTATTGGCCTAAAATTTTTAGTGATTGCTATGCATGGATCAAGAGGTGTAAGAATTGTGCATTCTTCACAGGAAAAGAGAGACTTGCTGCCCTTCCATTGCATCCAATCTCAGTTGACCAGCCATTCATGCAATGGGGTTTGGACTTCATTGGAGTCATTAATCCTAATTCAAGTCAAGGGCACAAATGGATTTTGTCACCACGGACTACTTCACCAAGTGGAGTGAAGCAGTAGCACTCAAAGAAGCAAATGAGTCCAGCATCTTAGACTTTTATGAGGGGATAGCAACCAGATTTGGTATACCTGCTACAATAATCTCGAGATAATGCATTGGCATTCATTGGATCAAGGTAGTGAGTGGGCTGTCAGAAGCGGGATCTACCTAAGCACTTCATCAAACTATTACCCTCGAGGTAATGGCAGGCCGAGTCTACAAACAAGAACTTGTTGAGGATCATTAGGAGGACTCTTGATGAGAATCAGAGGTCTTGGCATACCAAACTGAAATCAGCCTTATGGGCTGATAGGATAACTCCCAAGAGATCCACAGGTAACTCTCCATTCAAGCTTGTTTATGGAAGAGAGGCAATCTTGCCCATGTCACTTGAGTTGCCAACATTGGAACTCATGAAGCAATTAGAGTTGCTAGAGTTTGAGCCCATGGAGGTGAGATATGCAGAGTTGATGGAGCTGCAGGAGGTCAGAAATCAGGCATCCCAAGCAATGGAAAAGGATCAAGCTTTGATCAAAAAGACCTTTGATAGGAAGGCCAAGGATAGATCTTTTCAGGTTGGAGATCTAGTGTTGAAATGGGATGTGGATAGAGCAAAACCGGGAAGGCATTCAAAATTTGATGCCATTTGGAGTGGCCCATACATGGTCACGAAGTGCAAGAACAACAATGCTTTCTAATTGGCCTCATTGGATGGTGAAGAAGCTGCAGATTCAGTCAATGGAATCTATCTCAAGCGTTGCTTCTAGAGGAAATTTACCACCTTGTAAATATTAGATTAGATTTTCATTCCTCAAGTGCTTTGCACATTGTTTTCTTTGTAGGTTAGTTTTGCTTTCCCTAAGTGCTTTGGCACGACTTGCTTTATCCTGGAGATGTTTTGCAGTCCTTGCTTCCATCATGTGATATTCCATCTTCCTCCTTGCACATTCTAAGTCAGTTGAGGTTCTAAACAGAATATTTGATGACTCCATGCCCAATGGACTGCTTCAGGAAACTGGTATTTTCATCTAGCAGGCAGATGACCCCTCTGAGTCACCAAAATTGTTATCCAAAATGGTGCCCTAGCTCATTTTTGTGGCTAACTCCTTGTGTTCTTGCCTCTCTTGTGCCTCAGTCTACATTTTTGATTTTAGGCACTCAAGGCTTTCTGGAAATGGCACCATCAGATAGAGCTCTCTCTCAGCTTTCCAGAAAGGTAAAGTTTGCCTCCTAACTCCTTATATTTTTCAAGTTATGGCTCGGTGGAGTTTTTGTGGAAAATTTTCCCATTTGAGGCCCTGACCAATAGGAAGCTATAGGAAGGCTGCCACGTGGTAGAGGAAAAGTTCGGGGTCGGAGGCAAATATGAAATTTTTCCAAAAAGAGTATAAAAAGGTCGATTTTCAAAGGAAAACCCCGGAAAAAGAAGAGAGAGAATTCGAGTGAATCGAGCTTGCCACGTGGCATCCGACCAGTGGAGCATGGGGAATTTTGAAAATTTTCCAAAGACAAAAAAAAGGTAAAATTTGAAATTTTTTCCGCCGATCCGTTTTTGGGCGTTTTTGCCCTAAATCTTCAAGCGATCATATCTTTTGATCGAGCTCGGATTTTCACGTTCTTTATATCATTGGAAAGATGTTAAAATTCTCTACATGATTCCATGGTCAATTTCTAATTTTGGTTTAGTTTTGAGAGAGAAAATTCAAAAACGGTTTAAGTACGTGTCCATGGCAGAAATGACATTTCAACAACCAAATTTAATCTGAGAATGGGTCGCATTCTTCTCAATATGGTCAAAAATGATAGGGTATGGGTTTGTAAGGTCCTCCATGCTGTTTTAATGCATTTTCCATCAATGAGGATGGCTCCCATGTTTTTGTTTTCTCTCTCTGGGCTCGACCCATGTACTGTAAAAGCAGATTTGGCTCATTTCTTCATGGTTGAACACTTTTTGGCATAGAAAACTTCTTCTTTCACCTCCAGCAAGTGATAGTTGTAAGAATCAGACCTTTTTCAAGTATTGTAGTAGGTTTATACCTCTTTGAGGGTGGAATGCAAGAGATTTTTACATGGAATTGTGGTCTGCAAACTCTGTGAATGCTTTCAGTCCTCTGTTTGTATTGTTTTACTTCATTTTAAGACCTCT
Source organism: Taxus wallichiana var. yunnanensis (assembly GCA_018340775.1). Lineage (NCBI taxonomy): Eukaryota > Viridiplantae > Streptophyta > Pinopsida > Cupressales > Taxaceae > Taxus > Taxus wallichiana. The sequence continues at coordinate 686,704,564 of CM031239.1, forward strand.
AATTACATCTATCAGCTTGTGTATGTTTTCCCTTGTTGCATTTCATGAATTTGTGTCTATTTACATGGCAAAAAATGTTTCACCACTCCTTTTGGTGCATCACCATCTTTAGTTTAGTTTCATTTTTGCATTTTTATCCCTGTCTCCTTGCAATTTAGAGTAGGATTAGGATCTGAACCTCTGTAGTTGTGCAAAAATATAGATCTAAATCGAGAGGAGTTTGAGGAACCAAGCCTCTAATCTGGAGATTCCTCTCTCATTTTCACAAGTCCCACACTTGGAGAGAGGTTTCCATGTTGTGCAATCACCTTTGGATGCCTAAAACATCAGGATCACTAAGAAATCTATGGAGCCTAATCGGTCCTTTGGGATCATTCATTTGACATGTATGGGTTTTTCTTAGGAATTTTATTAAATTCACCATATATATATATATATATATATATATATACATAGATGTAGATTGTATAATTGCTAAACATTGAGAAAAGTTCAAAAGCTTTTTTAATCTAAACTAATTTTCCAATTTGAAAATCTATGAAGTAGTAGAAAAGGATTCAATGAATCAACATATTGAAATTTTCTTACAAAAATAAAATAAATCAATGTATTCCTAGCTATTGCGTTGCAGTTTACATCCTACAAGAACTTAGTGTAGGTAAGTCTATTTAAAACCTATTTTATTTCATGTCACATTACTTTATTAGCTTTTGTAAGTTATTTATGTCATTTTTAAATTTTATAGTATCAAAATGTCATGACACTGTAATTCCTTAGTAAATTTTCATCCCATAGATACCAACTAAAAAAATTTCCTTATAGGATTCAGAAAATGGCAATCTGAAAAGGGAACCTTAGGAAAAATAAAATTCCAACCCCTCCTGGTAGTGGTACTAACATTCAAAAAATATCATCTTATTTTGAGAAACCATATAAGGAATTCCATCCTTCTCTAGTAGGAAAAACACAATAAGGGTATGATGATTACATTCAAAATGAAATTTAGAATGAGTTAATTTTTATTTGATGAATGATGTTGTCAATGAAAAGGATAATGAAATTCCTCTCCTTGAAGACATTCCATTAAATGAAGTTAACACTTCATCACCTGCTCCATTGAATGAAGTTGACACTACATCACCTTCCCAATTAACTGTTGGAGGTGAAAATTATAGTAGTAAATGAATTTTAATTTCCATCATGGAAAACACCGAGGGAAACCTATTTTTAGAAGAAATAGAAAAGAGACAAAATTGGACTTGGGAAGGATTTTTTAGGTTAGAGTGAGTTTCTAAGTATCTACTTATTGAACCTGTTGAAATTGAAAATAAAGTTGAACCTACAAAAGAATGTAAATTTATAATTTGTAGCTAGAAGTTGGGAAGGGAAAAAATAATGCAACTTAAGTTAGATACTATTGAGAATCATGTAGGAAAAATATATGAAAATAAAACTGCCGATGACATTGTGAAGTATGTTACTAGATGGAAAACTGCAAATGATTTTTTTCATGTTAGGTTCTTGACAAGTTTCCTAATCCTATTCCAAGTTAATAAAATAACATAATAGAAAACAAGAAACTCCAAATATGGGAGGGTTTAAGGCTACCTTCAATGTCTGATAGTGATGGTGATGGAATATGGGGCATAAATCCTTTCACGTAATGAGATTGATGACCTACACAACACAAACAATATCTACACAAGAAAATTTTAGTTGACTTATATGGTGGGTTTCCGACCGGATGTAGTCATGAGAAGTGAATAACTTTCTAGGATGGATGTTAGCCCATTTGTTTATAAAAATTGATTGAAAATAAGGAATAAATAACATGTAAAAGATAACTAGAACATAAATATTTAGAGATTTGATAATGATAAATCGAGACAAAGAATATAAACTAGATAGAGGTTGATGGTGACCAGAGGCACTCAACAAATATTGTGATAGAAAAGTGATATCTTGTGATGTTTGTTACCAAGAAAATAGAGATTGAGGTATCTCGGGTGTTACAGTGTTGAGAAGAAAAAGTGGAATAATTAGCAGAAGGCATACAAAAGGTTCATGTGAGAGAACAGGGTGTAGTCAAAGGTACGGAAGGATAGGGGAGAACATGTGCATGAAATATAAGGGCAGATTTGGGACTTAGCCATTTTCACATGTATGGGCTATTTTTGGAGATAGTGTGCTAAGCACACAAACTGGGTAAAGACTTGTGTGACATGCATTGGATATTTTTGGAGGAGTGGCTATGAAGTGCTTTGCATGGGTGTAGGCTAAGAATAGATTTGCTACTACCAGTTAACTAGAAGAGGTCTATTGTTAGTGCACTTACATGTGTGGTTGTGATTGTAAAGGCACATGGCTATTTTCAGCATGTGACCTATTTTTGGAATTATGCAAGTGAAAAGGGAAAGTCCTCACACTTATAAATATGTAATGATCTACATAGTATAGGGGGTGTGAGAACAAAGTTACTATGAAGTTATCTTTGTCAAATCTGATGCACACATAAATAACGGTATTATCTATAATCGAGCTTCTGTGTATATATCATGTTTAATATAATGGACTGTATTGGCTGAATCAGAGTGATAATTTTGAGTATAATTGGTTCTTGCATGGTTGGGTTCATTATGGATATTGTTTAAATCTATTATTATTTATATCTAGATTTAAACATGTACTATAGAATGATGTATTAGTTATGGATCTGAATGCATTAATTCTTCATCATGCTAACATCCTGCAATAGCAACCCTAAAGAGGGCCCGGTACCTTTGTGTATTTCAAGTAAGCACTCGCCCTAGGTGAGTGATGTGCCTCGTGGCACTGAGGATTTTTTGGTAAATTCTAGGCTGCATCATTGGTTCCGTTTCTAGGACCTCTTTTTCATTTTTTTCAAGATGGTTCACGATGAATACATACCGGTTGACCCTAACAAGTATCGAAGAGTGGATATAAGATCTAGAAGAAGAATACACACAGAGGTTCAACACCAGATCTCATTTAACGCATGTGCATAGGTGGAATAGAATCTATATGACAATTTATATGATAGATTCTTCACTAATTTTCTAGTAGAGATGTACAAGTGGCTGATTGCTTATGTGTCTAAAAGGAATTGGAGGTATCACGCACTTATTTGGACATAGGAAAAATTTCAGGCCCTCTATGATGTTGATCTGATTTAGACACATGTTGTGGATACTTGGTTTCATGGTGTTTTGAATAGCTATATTCTAGAGTACTCAATTTCAACTTATTCTTGCCCAAAGGTAGCAAAATTCCAATTTTTATGATATCCTAAGGGAACTTACCTGTAAGGCATTCCATTGGCGATCAAAATTTTGATGGTAACCCTGAACTTAGAGAGAAAACTGATGGCTAACTAAACCCCACCATGTGTGGGAAAGGAGCAGGTTTGGTGAAAGATAAGACCTAGCAGAAGAGAGGCAAAGAGAAGAAAGGTGACTTAAGTACAATGAGGTGCATGAGAGGGAGATAGAGAAGTAGCGGGATGTTGCAGAGTGAATGGCATTGAGGAGAGAGATGGATCATGAAGGATTTGGAGCTCACATAGAAGGCATGGAGCCAAAGCATCAAGAATTCCCCATTCAAAGCGAACATGATAGGGAACCCACCGAACCTCACATGGAAGCACGTTAGCAGAGACGCACTGGGTCGTAGGTGTGCATCCGAGTCTACTGTAACCTTTCCTCGCACTTGGTCTTGTAGTATCTAGTACGAAAAATAGTCAACAAGCTAATTTAGGTAGTAGGAGACCATGAGAAATTCATATAACAAGCACATCGATGGCAACACAAACATCCTCATTGTTGTTTAGAGGTACCTTTTCAGGTGTATCTTCCGCATAGAATTCTGGTGCGCAGAATTTTGGACTCTCTTCTAGGAATAGTAACAATTCACATAATGTAGGGGTGTAGTTCAGTACTATAATTAGGACACATGGAAGTATATATTCTGGTCCGGCTTTGGCTATAGTTTTAGGATCAAGAGGTATAGGTGGTTCTAGTTTCGGTGGATTTGGTGGTTCTAGAGGTAGAGGAAATGTAGGAGGTTATGGATCAGGTGGGAAAGGTCCGCACTAACCCCAAAATATTTACATGGAGATGTCTCTTTGTCTTCCAGAGTATAGGGGCATAGAAGATGTTGTTGAACACATCCACATGTGTGAAATATTGTGGCACGCAAAAGGAATTTTTAATGCAAAATCATAGCACCCCCAAATGAGTTATGGATCTACTTTTCTAAGGAAAAGTCATTTGGTGTGATTACACAACATGGAGTTTTCCCTAAGTGTGGGACCTTGAAAATTGGGAAAACTCTTTAGATTGAGGTTGATTCATACTCCTCCATTTAGGTGTATGTATGTAATTTTTATAGAGTTTCTGATTCAAAATTCCTACTCTAAAACTACCAAGGAGACAGGGTTGAGAGGAAACATGGAAATGAAAACAAAACTAAGCAAGAAAAAACAAACGGTGATACACCAAAGGAGTACTGAACTCCTTGCTCTACAAAATAGACGCACATCATGGAGATACAACACCAAAACATGCATAGATTACCATAATGCAATGAAGGATCAGAAGACAATAATAAATGCATGAGAGGATTGAAAATTGATCACAAAAATACATTATCATTTCCAAGTTTGATACAATACATTGCAATAGAAAGGAGTAAAAACATTCTATAGTATTCATGGGAGGTCTAAAACTCCTTCAAATCCACTTGCTAAGGAGAAAAGAAGAGCTTGTAAGAGAAAGAATGTCCAACCATTACAAAATGAGCCAAAACTAGCTTTTATCGATGAAAACCACATATCGGGGAGAGAGAACATGGGAAATCCATTTTTTGCACCCACCAACTAACAACATCCATTAAAATGGCAAGGGAACCTCTGTAAATCCACTACCCAATGCATTCGAGCCCTCCACAGGACAAGAAATTGCCCATGCCTCTTTAAATCTAGTAGGTGGAAATCTAATTTTTGCCTTTTCCAAAGTGCTAGAGATGTTTTTTCAATTTTCTCCCTCCAAATTTTCCCAAAAATCAAATTTGAAGCTCCCATGGCATAGAGGGCATTGATAGATCTCCAATGGTATGGAATTTGATGAATTTTGACCACTGGATCGAAAGATATGACCTTTTGAAATTCTGCATGGCCAAATTAAGGCAAAAATGGTGAAAAATGGGTCAAAATTGGGGTCAGGCGGGGTCAAACTTTAAATTTTTCCCTTTTGGAAAAATTTCACAAAAATCTCCACATCCCCTTAAGTTTGCATGACACGTGTCATCTTCTTATTAGTGCGGAGGTGTGCTTCATTTTCTTCCTTCACAGGCCCGCAGCCTCAATCTTCACCTTTTGCCCTTTTTAAAATTTTGTGAAAATTATCCAACTCCACGTCCCCACGCTCCCACATGACACGTGTCAGCTTCTATTTAGAGTGGAGCCTTGACCATTTTCCTTTTCCAGATCCACGGGCCAAATTTTTGACTTTGAGTTTTTAGCCAAAAAAGGCTAAGTGTCACAAATTCCTCCTTAACCCGCGAGTGCACTTCATTCCTTCTCCGGGCCTGTGGGCTGCCTTGTGACTTTGTGCCTTTTAGCCAAAAGGGCCAAGTGTCAAGTTTTCCTCCATAGCCCCACCAACCTGCCAATTTTCCTTGGAAAAAATTCCTCCTTACCTCCGTGGGCCCGCCCAAGGAAAATTTTCCCTCCAAACTCCGTCAAGCCATAACTCAAAAAATACAAGGAGTTAGGAGGACTTCTTTACCTTTTTGGAAAGGTGGAAAAATTCTCTATCTGATGAAATCATACCCAGAAAATTTTGAGTCCCTGAAGCATGCAAAAATTAATTTTAAGTACCAGCAAAGGAAAAGGAGGAGGAGTTAGCCAAAAATAAGCATGGGCTTATTTTGGATAACAATTCTGGCGACTCAGAGGGGTCATCTACCTGCTAGATGAAAATACCAGCTGCCTTGAAGCATCCATTGGGCATGGAGTCATGATAGATAGCCTACAAACTGATCCTCTACTTGAAAACTTCCCTTTTAAGCCTCTTGGAAACCACTGAAAACTGAAACTCGGTTGTGACCAAATGCCAAGACAATGCACTGTGCAAGGGCAAAAACTAACACCACAAAAACTATGTACAAAATCTGAAATCATACATGCTCTAAGTGGAACATGTAGAGTCTACAAAATAACTTCTTCTACTTAAAGAAAACCTACCTACACTACTCTAACTAAGAGCAAAGGAGCTCAAACAAAGCCTACAACCGATAGGGAGAAATAGCTTCCCTTCCTCAAATATGGTAGCCGTGAAACTGATTTGGCACGAGCATGGCTAGTTAGATGAGTGAAAAAATGACAATAAGCTGGTCCTCCACCCAAATCATCAAGGTATCAATATTAATGGAAAATCCCTCCTCAAGCTGACTGGCATTGGACTCTTGGAGGTGTTGATGATGACCCTTGGTGCTTTGATGTTCACCCTCATGCCCTAAAGCAGGCATGACTGGTTTTAGCTTCTCCTTTGGCTCTAATGAATCCAAATACCTTATTGGGCATGGTCTTATCCTTTGGATGTGCCCATTTCTTTGAATTTTAACTCCAAAATGTAGTCTTCTTGTAGTCCTTCCTGGATGGATGATGTGGAAGAAGTGGTGAAAATATCTTGCTCTTCCCCTTCCTTTTCCCATGAAGTACATGGAATATTTAAATCCTCCAAACTTGGTTCTAAAAGGTGTCACAAAACACATGCTGCTATTTTTCAATGTTCTCCTTTGTGGCAACAGGCTCTTGATGTTGGAGAACGAATGGTGAAGAAGAAAATGTTGTAATTTCAATTGGCTCCTCATCCAAACATTCTTCTAAGTTTGATAAGTAATCAAACTCTTCACTGTCCTACTACAAAAATTCTCTTCCTCTTGCATGGTGACTTTCAAATCTGCATTTTATTCACCATGTGTAGCTTTATTTTTAAACATCAAACTTGTCAATTCGAACTCATCCAAAAAATCAGATTTTTGGAGAAATGAAGTGGGAGAGAAACATGAAATCTCTTGTGCCTTTTGCTCACAATTTGGACCTGTTTTGTTCACCTCCATAATGGCTTCATCGATCAAATTAGCCCCTTCAAACGAAAGAAAAAATGTATCAATAATGCTTCCTTCTTCTGTTGTAGCAAAAAATGACTTGATCTCATCCATTTGCTCCTCAAAAATCAGATTTTGAGCTTTTTTTTCTTCCTCCATAATGACTAATTTTGCAGTGTAAATTGGATCAGTATTTTCTTTGGGTAAAGTGCCAACATGGACACCCAACTCATCATAAACAAATTGCTGATTCATTTCCTCTTGTTCTTGTTCTTTTTCTACTGCAAAATCAGCCTCAACCACCACTATTTCTTCAACTCCAACTTCCTTTTTTGGCTTCACCATCAAGGGAACCTTTAAAAACTCAAATTTAGAATCCCAACTCTTTAGATTTTCTATCATTTCTTCTCTATTGGGTTCTTCTGTTTGATGTTCTCCTCTGCTGGTTTTTTGATTGTTTTCTTCCCAACATGGACTTGGGAAGTCAAGAAGAGTGGTGGGTTGTAACTCAACTAGTTTTACAATTTTTTGTGGTGATGGAGGAGGTAAAACCTCATGTTTCTTTGGAGGGAATGGCTGTTTGGAATGGGAAAGAGTAGAGAAATTGAGGTGGGATGGGAGACTAGGAGGTGAAGAAATGGAATTAACTTTTGGGACAGTAGATGGGAAACTTGAAACTTGACACTACTGAGATAAAGCAGATTGGGAAAGAGGAAAAGAAAAAGCATGAGATGGTGTGCTTACCCATTGACAAGGTTGTTGAATACTCCTCTCATACACCCCTATTCCTTCAGTCCACTGTGCAAGCAATGGTAGTGTTGCAATCATGAAGTCAAGTTTCTCTTTAGGGTTGTAATGTCTTGGAAAAGGGCCTCCCCATGGACAGGGTGCTTTGAAACCAATCTGAAATGCCTTCATTTGTGTTTGAGCCCTGGATTGCACCATGTTTGCCTCAATATTTTGTATTTTCTCAAACAAATATGTATTTTCTTCTTGACTTCCCTCACAATTTGCATACCCTTGTGCTTGACATGCTTTATAGCCAAACTGACTTTGGCATTGCTCATATGGATATGCATATTGGTTTTGAATTTGATCAAAATGCTGATTTGGAGGATTTGAAAAATATGTTGGAGGTGGGAAACATTGCTGCTATTGTAAATACAAATTCCATGAGGTAAATGAAGTCATGAATACACAACTTCATGGGATGAAAGAAGAATGAAAAATGCAAGGGAAATGGATGGAAAAAACAATGAAAATGAAAGGAAAGAAGGTCTGCAACTTCAGAGATGGGTTGCTGAGGAGATGGAGTCACCAGATGTGCTTGCAAGTGCCTCCAAAGGCTAAAATATTCACCAAGAACACATGAAATTGATGAGATGAAGTGGAAGACCTTTATGGTCCCACTAGGTGTGTGCAAAAGCTGTTAGTGTAAAATCAAAGCACCCCAAATGATTTATGGATCTAATTTTCTAAGGAAAAGTCATTTGGTGTGATTGCACAACATGGAGTTTTCCTAAGTGTGGGACCTTGCAAATTAGGTAAAATCTCTAGACCGAGGCTGGTTCCTAATCCTTTGTTTAGGTGTATGCATGCAATTTTTGTAGAAGGTTCGATTCAAAATTCCTAATCTAAAACTACTAAGGAGATAGGGTTGAGAGGAAACATGGAAATGAAAACAAAACTAAACAAAAAAACAAACGGTGATACACCAAAGGAGTGTTAAACTTCTTGCTTTGCAAAATAGACACATATCATGGAGATGTAACACCAAAACATGCACAGATTACTAGAATGCAATGAAGGATCAGAAGATAATAATAAATGCATGAGAGGATTGAAAATCGATCACAGAACATACATTATCATTTCCAAGTTTGATACAATACATTGCAATAGCAAGGAGTCAAAAATGTGATACAGTCTTCATGGGAGGTCTGAAACTCCTTCAAATCCACCTGCTAAGGAGAAAAGAAGAGCTTGCAAGAGCAAGAACGTCCAACCATTACAAAATGAGCCAAAACTAGCTTTTATCGATGAAAAACACAGATCGAGGAGAGAGAACACGGGAAATCCATTTTTTACACCCACCAACCGATAACATCCATTAAAATGGCAAGGGAACCTCTAGAAATCCACTTCCCAATGCATTAGATCCTGCAGGACAAGAAATTACCCATACCTAATTAAATCTAGTGGGTGGAAATCTGATTTTTTGCCTTTTCAAGTGCTAGAGACATTTTTTCAATTTTCTCCCTCCAACTATGCCCAAAAATTAAAATTAAAGCTTCCATGGCATAGAGAGCATTGATAGCTCTCCAATGGTACAAAATTTTATGAATTTGAACATTGGATCGAAAGATACGACCTTTTGAAAATTTGTGACCAAATTATGGCAAACTGGTAAAAAAGGGTCAAAATTGGGGTCGGTAGGGTCAAAATTGGGGTCGGTGGGGTCAAAATTTAAATTTTTCCCTTTTGGAAAAATTTCCCAAAAAATCCCCACGGCCCCTCAGGTTTGCATGACATGTGTGGTCTTCTTATTGGCATGGAGGTGTGCTTCATTTTCTTCCTTAACGGGCCCACGGCCTCAAACTTTGCCTTTTGCCCTTTTTAAAATTTTGTAAAAATTCTCCAACAACTCCACATCCCCGTGCTCCCGCATGACACATGCCAACTTCTATTTAGAGCGAGTGTTGACCATTTCCCTTTTTCAAATACATGGGCCAATTTTTGACTTTGAGTTTTTAGCCAAAAATTCTAAGTGTCACAAATTCCTCCCTGGCCTCGCGAGTGTGCTTAATTCCTTCTTCAAGCCTGCGGATCACCTTGTGACTTTGTGCCTTTTAGCCAAAAGGGCCAAGTGTCAATTTTTCCTCCATGCCCCCACCAATTTTCCTTGGAAAAAATTCCTTCTTACCTCCATGGGCCCGCCTAAGGAAAATTTTCCCTCCAAACTCCACCGAGCCATAACTTAAAAAATACAAGGAGTTAGGAGGAATTCTTTACCTTTTGGAAAGTTAGAAAAATTATCTATCTCGATGAAATTATATCCAAACAAAATTTAGTCTACAAGCATGCAAATAATTAATTTTAAGTACCAGCAAAGGAAAGGAGGAGTTATCCAAAAATAAGAGTGGGCTTATTTTGGATAACAAGAATCATGGCTTTTAATCGCAAGGCAAGTCAATTCACCCCTATGTTACAAGGGTGCGCACATAGTTAGTAAAAAAATTCACCCTCATAAGACTTGCGTAGACTATACAACTCTAAAATATGCTAACCTTAAAGAGTTTCACATCCCTAAGTTTGAGCACAAGAGTATAAGTGCGCTCAAGGATATCAAGCAAGACACTATTGAGAGTGTCAGAGAGTATGATTCTCATTTCAAAACACTGTTATCTATAATTTCTTATGATATTCATGCAATCCAACATGCACAATGGTTTTTTTGAGGTCTGATTACAACTTTTAGAAGGGCACTATCACATAAGACATACACTAACCCATGTGAAGAAACTTTATGTGATGAGGCAATGGGAGTATAGACACGGGGAGAGCCCATTTTTAGAAGAACATATCATAGCTATGGCAAAGTAGTTGGAGAATCTATCAGTAAATTAAACACATGAGATGTGCACAGGATTTGATGCATAGATTGTGAAGTGGAAGGTCACACAAAGGATAGTTGTCCCCATAGATTAGTATGCTCATTGTTGTTGGACTGTGAGATATGTCATTTAAACCATGATGTTAGCCATTGCCCATTATTACAATGTGCAATAAGGAGGAATGTTTCTTATTCTTTGTAAAATTTTTAGGTCCATGACTCAAGACATAGAAGATTATTTCCTGATTAGTCAAGTCCATAATTCTATAGATATCGCAGTGTACATGAGAGACATGAGTATCAGATAACTCTAAAGGAAATAACGAGCATCAAGATTAGGATCATAATCAAGTGTACTATGATCAGAATGAAGGGTGTTTCTAAGGAGGTCATGGAAGAGGTCGAGGATACCATGGAACATGTTATACATGTGGATCCCGACAACTACAGCGTAAATTTCCTCGAATATTACCTATTCTTTCTATGGAAAGAATCATAATTATGAGGAATGCCTAGAGTTATATGAACATATTAGCAGGAAGCATAAACAAGATAAGAAAGGCATAGGGATGGTTAGGATACAACACATTGTGGAAAACCAATGGATGCCTAAGTTAGAACAATAATATGAGGTATTACTGGTAAATATCACTACCTGTGGCTTTGAAGCGGTGTGCAACAAAGAAACGCGTTACGAAGAATCCTACCATCACTAAGGAGGAGGTTCTACATGCATGGTACCTAGATCCTGCCCATTATAAGGAGGTTTATCAAGAGACCATGGAGGTACTAAAAAATCTTCAGGGTGAAATATAATATTTAAAGGAGTAATCACGAGAAGATGGAAAAAAGAAAGCATCAAAAATGGTCCAATTTGATATGGATGACTTGAAATAAGTGTGCAAGATGTTGTGCCAGGAGAATATCATTCCACTGTTAGGGAATTGGTTAAAGGGAAACACTCCATGTGTAAGTATTGAGACTAGATGGTAGATCCTGCATGTAAATCTTCCCCCTCATAGCTTAGATTATGACAAGGAAATCACTATGAATGTTGTTTTGGTTGGGCAGCTTTTGAGTAATATATTGATAGATACAGAGACACAAAAGTCAATGTTCTTACTTTAGATGCATGGGTAAAAATAGGAGACCCCCATTGCATCCATATTTGAATGTATTGTTCATGGCTAACTAGACTAAGGCCACTTCCATTAGTGTTAAAAGATGCATCCATTACCATACTAAGAGCCCAATTCACTGGAGATTTTGAGGTTTTAGTAGTGGCAGAGGTAGATAGCTTCCCTTATCTTCTGGGGCATCCTTGGTGCTATGTAAATAATGATGATCTTTGGTTCAACAAGGGTTATATCACCTTTGAAAACAAAGGGGATATATTTCTTATCCCTTTAACAAATGGCAAATTTGTACCCTATGTTGAACCCTTGAGTGAGGAAGACTGAACAAGATTTATGTACGCACCATATCAGACCGAGAGGTTCTTCAACTATCTAAATAAGGAATTATTTAGTAGGAAGACACAATCTATTAGAGATACTATGAGTGTTGCTTGTTATAATTGGGCTCATAATACTTATGAGTTGGTAGGGCATGAAGTAAAAATAACATTTATGTGGTACAATGAGACTCTTTTGTATCAAGAGAGTGGATAACAAATTAGTACCTCGTTACACTAGAGAAGGTGATCCTACAAGTATTTTTGCACACCATGGAGTAACAATGGATAGACTAGATAGAGAGATGGAATATGCTAGCATATACCCTATGCGGGATAGAAACATGTAGGTGGGTGGCTCACAAGGATAATCTTGTAGGATGGAATGAAATTAGGATTTATCTTGCTACTATATTCTACATGAGCAATGCATCTACTCATATCTGCACTTATCATGGTAATCAACCTATTCAGCACCATGTTTAATAGTGTGAGAGACTTTGGATGACAAAGTGGGAAGATTTACCACCTTCACTCTGGGTGCAAAAATTTTAATCCACTTTACAAGGTTACACACGTACTTAGTATGTATATGTGAAACTCCATAGAGAGACTGGAAATCGACATGATTTAATTGTAAGAATGGCCCGGACATTTGAAATATTCTCTACTAAACCTCGGTAGAAGAAACATTAAATTTTATAAAGTGCTTAACTATGGTGGATAGTGCCAAGGTGGAAGAAATAATTTAGGATTTATTAAATGAAGGAGAATCGGGAGCACGGTTTTTTGGAGAATCAAAGACATATGCCACACTACTTAAGCACACTTTCCTTGAGAAGGAAAAAGGAAGAATGGTCTACTTATTGGATGACGAAGAAGCCAAAAATCTTGATGTAGACCATTCAATAGGTAGGCGTGAGGTGTTGGACAGTGTAGATAAGACCACGTGCACCTATCATGAACCTATGAAGACAAAGAAAGTGAATATTAGATCAGATGCTAAGCCTAAGGAGGCCATAATTAGAGACTATTGGTCTGACTCTGAATTGGAAAAAATCATTAAGTTACTATGGGATTATTAGGACTTATTTCCTCGGGGTGCCATGAACTTAAGGGTGTGTATGAATCATAAGGAGAGATGAAGATAAATCTTAAGGAGGGTGCACGCCCGATTAGAATGAGACCCTATAAAATGAACCCCAAATTGCGTAAAAAGGTCAAAGAAGATATTGAAAAAATGTTGAAGTCTGGAATCATCAAGCCCCTAGACGAGTCAGAATGGGTTAGTCCAATGGTGATTAATATCAAGAAGGATGGTTAGATTAGGATCTGTGTGGACTATAGGGAGTTGAACGCCGCATGTGTGACTCGATCCCTTTCCTACGCTATTCACTCGAAGAGATGCTAGAAGGTGTTCAGAGGGTATTAAATATAATCATTTACCAATAGATTCTATGGGTATCATTAAGTTAGGATTGCCCAGGAGGATCAAGAAAATACTAATTTTACTACTGAATGGGGTAGCTTTGCCTATACTGTGATGCCTTTTGGTCTGAAAAATGTTCCTGCTGTATTTTCACGCATAGTTGTTCAAGTGTTCAAAGATTTTATTCACAACTTCTTGTAGGTTTATTTAGATGATTGGACAGTGTATGGACTTGTTAAGGATCATTGTGACAATTTGTGCTTGATGTTTGAAAGATGTAGATAGTTGAGTATCTCTTTGAATATCAAGAAGTGCATAGTTTCTATGTAATTTGGAATACTATTAGGGCACATCATTTGTAAGTAAGGTTTGTTAGTTGATCCCTAAGGTTTTAGTCATTATTGTCCTAAAAGAGCATACAAGTCAAAGTGAGGTGCGTGGATTCTTAGGTCACAGTGGGGATTATTAAAAATTCATAAAGGGGTATGCTAAGGTTGCCACACCTTTGGGGGAGTTACCAAAAGGAAAATGGATGTTCTACGAGAAGGTATAATAGATCATCCTGGAGAAGGTATAATAGATCATCCTATCTATTTTCCTAGTAGAAATTTGACTCTTATATAGCAGAATTATACAGCTACAGAGTGTGAAGCTTTGTCAATGATCTATGTGCTACATAAATGCAGATAATACCTGCTAGCTACACTATTTTTATTTTATATAGATCAAATGGAATTGAAGTATTTGGTAAAAATCCCATTTTATAGGGCGCATATGTATATGGGTAATATTATTTCAAGAATTTGATTTCACGGTTGTGGTAGAACCAAGGAAAGGTAATTCAAGACTAAACCATTTATCTAGAATACAACAAAGAAGAAGCACATGCATTAGAAGATACCATGTGTAATGCACAGTTATATAGGTTACAATGCGTGTCATCGAATTATAGGATATTTTTTTCTTTATACGAACAAGTATGGCACCAAAAGGAATGAAATCATTAGAGAAGAAATAACTTACCATTAATGCGTCACCATTTTTGTTATTAGCGGTGACTTTTACAAGTTGGGAAGGATGAAATATTGCGCCATTGTGTCTTGGAACATGAGAGCACACGGATATCATGGAGGAAGCTCATGGTGGTATTGCAGCAGGCGGCCACTATACGGGAGATGTCATTGTGTGCAAGATCTTACTTGTTGGATTATGGTGGGAGACCCTATATAAAGATTGTAAGGCATATTGCAAAGCTTGTGATCAATGTCAGTGCCTTGGGAAACTAGGTCAAAGAGAAGAAATGCCTCTAAGACCTATTACCGGTGTAAAAATATTTAAGAAATGGGCTATAGATTTTATGGGTCATATTTCACCAACCGTATACAAGATTGAATCATGCTATATCATTACTTATATAGAATATCTAAAAAGGTGGGCGAAGTAGCATTTACAAAGGATTTTGAATCGGTTGTAGTAGCTGTGTTTCTATGGGAAAATAATATTTCAAGGTATGGATGTCCTTTGAGTTTGACTAGTGATAGGGGCACACATTTTATGAATGAGACAATCAATTTTATTGGATGACTTCATGATTGGACACCATAAGACTACACCATATAATCCTTAGGAAAATGGGACCGGTGAGGATTTTAATAAGATTTTGAGCAAGAAATTGACAAAAAATTGTGATGTTAGAAGAAAGGATTGGGATGAAAAAGTTTTTGCAATACTTTGGGCATATAGAACAACATTTAAGTGGCTAAATAAGGTGACACCTTTTCAATTGGTGTTTGACATATAAGTAGTTATTCCTCCGGAATTCATGTTACCTTCTTTACGTATTATGTGCACTGGAGATCTTGTTAATTAGCAAGCCTTAGAAGAATAGATCAAAAAGTTAATTAAGTTGGATGAGCAATGAGAAATAGCATGATGGAGTCAAAAGCAAGAAAAAGATAGGCAGAAAGCATGGCATGATACGCACATTAGGGACAAGAAGCTTGAGATAGGGAAAATGGTTTTCCTTTATGATTCTAAGTTTCTACACCATCTAGGAAAACTTGGAGTACATTGGTTAGGACCATATGTTATCACTCACATACTTGAAACAGGAGCTTGTCAGTTAGAAATGCTTAATGAAAAGTGTTTACCTGGTTACTTCAACAGGAGTAGGTTAAAGCCCTACTATAAATAAGTCTTCTTGGTGTTTGTAATAAGATAGTATTTCAATTTAGATTAGGTTTTCAATTATGTATTCCCTTAATTTATTTCCTTCTTTGTTGCTATGCTTTTTCAATTTAGTTGTTATTTTGTGAAATAAGTACATTTGTGCACCAGAAGTTAATTACCAGTTACAGAATTTTTATATGCAAAGGACTACACATACTATTTGTTTGGGGTGGTTGTTTAGAAGTGGGTACACATAAAGGAACAAACTACTACAGGTGCTATTCAAAGATTGAAGAGTTGGTGAAAAGAAAATTTATTCCAAATGAGGACCATGGATGGAGATAAATGAAGGAATAGTATAACGCGAGGTAAGCAGTGACCTTGGAGACTACTAGGAGAAGGCACATGTAGACACTTAAAATTGGTTACTCAATTTAGTGTCCCTCTCATCCATTTACTTGCTTGGGTAACTCCGGGGCACGTTTACGCCACCAACTATCCCCTTGGGATATTATCCAATTTGTGATTTAATCACTTACTCTAAATTTAATTCACCCCATCATATCTTACCCATGAGTGATTAAATATTAAATATTTAATTACGCTTCTTCCCATGCATCTTAATCACTTATCTACCCCAAATTTATTCTATCTATGTATCACATCTATTTTTCCTCTTCCCTAAGTGGGATATTTCCCGTATTCAGGGTAAGTCTTATCTTTATTGAAATCGCTCATTTTGGCCATCTGGAGTCTATTCCGCGATCGGCGCCGACCCATATGGTCGGCGCCGATTTTCTAGGAGCGGCGCCAATTATAAAAGCAAGTCCAGAACTCAGTTCTAAGGACCGAAGAGAGAGCAAAAAAGTGAACAGATGAAAAAAGGAAGCACTTACGCATGAACAGAGAGCGAGAGAGACACAGGTTGTAAGAAAGAGAAATCTTTTAGCATCAAGTGTATCAAATGAGGGCAGATCCTGTCCGAATCAATCCCTGAGAGGAGCACCGTTACTCTGCTTCTATCACATCAACATCGCATGCATCCATCGATCCTCTGGTGACTCTGTTCCAGTACCTTACCAACTTCGGCATATCCAGCAGACGTCGACTGTCTGTCCATCACTTCCCAATTCCTGAATCTTCTTGCACTGTCCCTGATCAACTGGTCTACCTTCAGTCGACGCCGATCTTACACAGTCGACGCCGATCCTTCATCAATCGACGCCGATCACATCAGTCGACGCCGATCATCCTGCAGATAGGTAAAAGGCCACAGGTAACACAAATCCAGCTTTATTTTCATAGTTTCCTGTTTTCTGTAGCTGTCTGTCTGCTGTTTAGATTCTGTTTCATTACCATAATCAGAAAATCAAGTCTTTTTATACATCTTTCATCATGTATGCTTCTTTACTTAATTGAAAACGTGGAGTGACATCCGCTGAGGAAGCTTATCGCTTCCCGGACCCACTTTTTGGGCATCCACCCAAATATCTTTTAACGCCATCTTTTTCTGTCAAGCATCGGTGTATTGCAGGTTACTCGGATCTATTGTGCGAATTGCTCGTGTGCACCCGTCTTATCTACATCGACCTCTTCATCCATCTACATCTTCGGATCTTGTCCACCATGTATCAATTTCATTGGGGTTTTTCAGGGTTTTTGTGTTTAGTTTGGTGCATTAACTTGGACAGGTAACAAGCGTGAAATCCTTGATCTACATTCTGGCACGCCCGGTGGGACCCAACCAAAGTCCCTTATTGGTAAGTTCATCTCTTTTCTAGTTTTGAGCTTTGATTCTTTTTCTTCACTGATTTCTATCAGTTCTGCTTGAGCATTTCTTTTCGTCATTTCAATCTTGCTTTTTATGCGGAATCGTTATCTTGAAATTTTTCTATTTCCTTAGAATAGAAATTTTTCGTTTCATCATTATCTGGATACATCTTTCCGGATCTTGTTTGTTGTTTGCTTAACCTCTTCTTGCGGAGCACTTTGCTTGATCGTGGGATTGTTCGAGGGGAAGAGCTCAACAACGCGCTTCTTGAAGTCCACACACCTTGGAGAGCTAAATCTACAGGTATTTCTCTTTTGCGGTGTTTTCTCCTTTTTAGGATTTCTTTGTTGGTTGACTATCACATCCAAACATTTCAATTTTCGGTGCTTAAAAGGAATTTAATCGCATTTGGGAAAGAATCTGTTTGAACTTGTCTTCATCGAAATCAAACACTTCGTTTTTAAGTGCTTAAAAAGAACCTTCTCTTTGTCATTGCTGCATGTTTTTCACCTAGTTTTAATTAGGCTGGAAAATTGATCAAAATCGGTAGTGACACTATTTGATTTTTATTTTTCACCCTTGCACACAAAGCCAAAATCACTAGGTATAAAGCATTTAAACAAAACTCCTTCCCGGCATCGCCTACTTAAAAGTGATATCCAAGAGGAAGAGCCTACGCGATACTCAGGCCGTGCTATAAATTCACGGAAGTTCTGGTATATATTGGCAAAGCACCCGACTCCCTTATCGCAGCGGTGTGTGAAGTGCGGGGGTAGGCCCCTATATCAAGCCACGTACCGGTCTTTTACTGAAGTGCCTTCGGGACTCCTCACCAAACATTCCCCAAACCATCCTTAGTTTGGCTATTTGAGTAGTTCCTGTTCTAAAAAGCCTTCCCTAACATTTTCTTTCTTAAAAGCATCAAAACTTAAAGGAGATAATCATCTGCGCTGCTTGAATTGTCTGTGCATTAGTTAGGTCAATTCTCTTTTCTGCGTGTTTATGACGGTCATCACTCGGTTACAATCTAGAAGAATGGCTCAACTGGCTCCTTCTTCTTCCGAGATTACCACTAGTGTGGATGTTTCGGCACCCCCCAAATCTTCCTCGGGACCAGCTGCTAGTTGGTTCCCCATCCTGGTCATATAATCCTTTCTTTCAAGCCAAAGCAACCCCATCACGTCCAGCTTCTCCTAGTCCTTCAGAAACATCATCTACTTCTGACTCAGAGTATGTTCCTCACGGGGATCCTGAATTTCAGGTGTTCCTCGATCGCAATCCGGTAGCCCTTATGGACTACCTAGTACACAAGTCTATTCAAATATCTGATCAAGGACCACCAATCCAGCAAGTGTATGATTATTCTCGTGAACCATCCCAGGCCTTTGTAGAACAGTTTGCATAATCTCTCTTGCCTCGAGTCACGGAGAAGGATGGTGCCCCTGTGCCTCCTTTTTCTCTTCCACCAACCATATCGACTAGTTCTCAAATAATCTTACCTATTCCTAACACCGCAGTTACCTCGAATATTCCACAACCTACTTCTGAGAGGTCCTCTGCCCTGGCTATGATGAATGCGTCTGCGCACCCGCATATTGCTGTTAATTCATCTATGCCCTCCATTGTATCCCAAGGTCAATACCCCTTTATGAGCCAACCCCCTCCGAATAGTCAGTTGGTTCCAGCTTCCCGTCCTCTAGTGGGTTTTTCTTCCAATATTCCAGCAACAGTGACCTTCACCCATCCTATAGCATCAGCACCCTTAATGCCTAATCCGGCAGTAGAAGGCCCCTTTCAGGTCTTGTTCCCCAATATGTCCAATCAAATTGGCACTCATATTCCTCTATCTATTCCGATTCAGTCAACAAGCACAGGAGTCCACCAATCACAGGCTCCGTCCATCACCCAACCAGCATTTTCTCAACCACTTATTATCTCACAGCATACCTATACACAAGCTACTTCACAACAAATACCCCACCAGGTGTCACCCAGAACACCTGGTTATTCCTCTTATCATCCTATCCATCAACAGATGAATCCCCCGTTGACACCTCAACAACATCCACCATTTGCTTCTTATGTAGGACATACCAATGTGCCTCCTCCTCAATCTGACGTGGTTCAAATTCTCTTCAAGAAAATCGCAGACTTGGAAGCCTCCACAAAAGGGGTTCGTCCTTCATACTCCTTTGAAGAAGTGTGTAATGAACCCATTCACCCCTCAGTGGCTTTCAAGCCTTATCCTCCCCAATGGGAACTTCCTAAATTTTCAAAATTTCATAGTCGGGAAGACCCTCAACAACATTTGCGAGCATTCAAACATGCTTGCTACCTCATAGTCCAGGATCAGGAGCTTATGCTCCGTACCTTTCCTATGTCTCTAGCAGGTCCTGCTTTAGACTGGTACAATAACATTCCTCAACATTCCTTGTTTTCTTTCTCTCAATTGGCCCAGATGTTTGTTGAAAACTTTTCAATAAATATCACGCATAAGATCTCGATCACAGATCTTTATAACATTCGCCAATTCAATGATGAGTCTATTACGAGACTTTGTCGCTCGTTGGAGAGGGATAATCAACCAATTGTCTTTCTCCTTCCTCAATCCCAACAAATCGAGTTGTTTACTCGATCTTGTGCTAATCACATTTCTTCCACTTTAAGGATCCAAACTTTTCATACCTTTGAAGAAGCCTTCACGATGGCACGCAAACTTGAATCTCACGCCATTGAGCAAGGGAAGCTAAAACTTCGCTCTAAATCTAAACCAGATTTTTCTCGGTTTACCAAACCAAATTCTTCCCCTTCTAAAGACAAAAATCAAGGATCCACCAACGCTATCATATTAAAAGCATCACAAGCTGATAACACTCCTAATCAAACACCACGAAGAGACTCCTCATCTTCTCGAAAAGGGACTTCATCATCTCGATCCTTCGCTCCATTGGGGGAATCATATGCCTCTATCTTAGAAAAAATGTTGGAAGTTCGCATGATCGAACTTCCCCCCATTAGGGATATTGATGAAAGCCAAGAATGTCCATTCTGGTATAGAGAAAATGATTTCTGTCATTATCATAGAACCAAAGGTCATGACATCGAACGATGTCAAACTTTCAAAAATCTTGTCCAGAAATTCATTGATAAAGGCGAGCTCATTCTGGATAACCCAAATGCTCCCCCAAATCAGGCACTGGATGTTTTTAAACAACCTTTTCCCAATCATTCCCCGAACCATAATGCTTCAGAGTCTCAAAAACCAAACACTCATACTATCAACTTCATCTCTACTGAAGAATCTTCTTCTGAAACCAAGCCATCTGCGAACACATCAACCGAATCAGAACCTTCTTCCACTGCGTCAATCACTGGAATTCCACCATCTTCCGATAGCCCGTCTTCAAATATTCCTACATTGCTAGATACGGGTTCATCTTTCTCCACTCCTTTGTCTGACCTTCCATCCATACCCGAGACAGTGTCATCCTCATCTGTCTCATCGTCAAACATTCTTTCAATGCTCGAGGCAATTACATCCCTTCGAGTTTCCACTACAGATACATCTACTTCTGTTGCTCCCATTCTCACTGCAACTATGCCCCTGGTGAACGTACCTATAATTGTGCCAACTCCGACGGAAGCGTCTTCGATTTTGACTCTTCCTGTCTCTTTTCCTACAGTAGTTCCACCCATAATTACTGCACCAGAAGTAGTCCCTTCGCAAGGAACTGCTTCTTCATCACTCACTTCTTCCACCACTAGTGCTGCTTCGCCCATTAAAGAAAAATCAAAAGAAGTAGCACCAACACCTATACGCTCGGTTCCTGAACTTAAACCGAGACAACCAAAATCTAACATTGCGCCATCAGTACCTCCCCACTTGCTTCCTCCGAAAAGGTTACAATCACCTTATGCCGTTGAGGTTGTCACCATCCCTGAAAAAGGAAAGCCCATATTTCGAACCATCAAGACCCTTGGTGCTTTCCCACAAAAATCTCTCTCTACACCCCATAAAAGATTGGATTTATCTACTGAGAAGGTGTCTTCTTCTACACACTTATCAAAACCATCATCTTCTTCTACAACACATTCCTCACCAACACCCCGGAAAGTGGATTTACCTACCAACAAGACGCCACCTCCTCTATCAGGATCATCATCTTCATTACCAAAAGCCAGGGCGCCCTATGTCCCTCCGATTACACCTACTTTGGGAGCTTCTTCCTCATCTAAATCGACATTATCTAAATCATCAGTAAATTCGACCAAGCAACCCCCTTTGTCTCCAAAGACCGCAAAATTTGTCACATCTCCATCATCTTCAAAATCTATTTTAGGGGCTCCTCCTCCACCAAAGTCAATCATGTCTCACTTACTCCCATCTCAAGTGCCCAAGATTGCTCCTCCAAATGTCCAAAAAAATAAGAGGATCCCTAAAAAGACTGTTAAACCTAACATGCAAGTTCTTTTACCTCAGCAGTCGGTTAATGTAAAAGAACCACCTTCATCATCTCTATCCTCATCTTCATCTACCGGATTCTACACCGAAATCCTTCATCAACTTATCCAATCTTCATCCATAACCCTTCCTCCGATTAAACCTTATAACCCTAAAGGAGTGAAACCTACCTGGTTTAACTCTGATTTGATTTGTGCTTACCACCGTACCCCGGGTCATGATACTGAGGGATGTAAAGCTCTTCAAGCTGTTGTGAACAACCTTTTGGAAGAAAGCGATCTTTTGCTGGAGGAGGAGGAACAAGTACCTCCTGTCACCTTAGCCCCATCTGAGCCCCAACGATCCACTCAGACCTCTAGTGGTTCCACTCCACTTGATCTTCCACCTTCTCAAATTGACACAATCCATATCGCCACTAGAACCCAACACTATGATAACCCATCTTCATCTTCAGCATCTCGACCACGGGTTGTCATTTCTGCAGCCCCTGAAGGCGTTTCTCCTTCCTCATCAGCCCCACGACCCAGGGTCTCTATTCGTGCTGCACCTCGGGCTCAAGTTCCCGTGTCTGTTGAGGAGAGTGTTATGAAACAACTCACCCAGGCTCCGGTCAAAATGTCTCTTTTTGACCTCATCCAATCCTCTCCACAACATCGCCAGGCTCTAATCGATAATCTGCGTCACATCGCAGTGAATTCCGATGAGCCCCAGCCCTTCGAGTTGGTTGTTGGATTGAATGGACCATCAACCGCCATTTCTTTTGAAGATTCGGAAATTCCTCCTCTTTCTTCAGAGGATTTGGAGGCTCCCCTCTTTATCACAGTCCAAATCAATAACACTACCTTAAAACGTGTTATGATCGATAGTGGAGCTGCACTCAACGTCATCTCCTCGCACACGTTTGAGCAACTTAAGTTACCAAAGAATGTAGTGTCACCCCCGCCTTTCGCCCTTCGATCATTTAACGATCAGCTAGCAGTTACTTTAGGAACTGTGGTCTTACCCATTCGAGTAGGTAAGAAGCTGCTTCATGAACTCTTCTACATTGTCGAAGGAAAATTCCACTATAATATGATCCTCGGACGCTCCTGGATTCGCGCAATGCATTGTGTCCCATCCACCCTCCATCGATGCTTAAAATATCAATATGAGGGAAAAATATATACTCATCCAGGAGATCCTTTTCCTTCCGCACAATGCGACATGACCACAAGATCTGCCCCTTTAAAAGAAAATGCATGTTCTCCTGACGGGGCCTCATCTTCTTCCATACCTGCAACCAAACTACCAGATTTAAAAAATCTAGAAGAGACATTGCAGCGTTTCTCACTAAGAGAGCTTCCTCTCTTTTCTTTTGATGCCCATCTCAAACCTAACGAGTATGGTAGACCAGACAAACAACCTGAATATCAACCAGGTCTCGGTCGCATCGTCACCATTGGTCTGCCCAATCAACAGACTAATTTCATCTACGGTGGTCTTGATACGCCTCACTATCGCCCAGATTCTCCTCCTAGGACCAAACCTTACTTAACAGGGTTTGATTATCTAGAGAATCCCACGTTTGCAAAAACTTATCTATATCGATGCGCGTGGAAAGGCTTTGGCCTGGGAAAATATGAACAAGGTATACATGACCTCACATCCATTCCCACTCTCATGCCACATCAAAAATTTGGTTTAGGATTTAAACCCCTTTCAAAAGCCACCATCACTATTCTTGATGAGCCTCTTCCTACTGAGGAACCATCTTCTCCCGCTAAGTCAGAAACATCACTTGATGTGGACGACGACATTTCCATCACGTCTAACTTTTTTTTTTTTTTTGATCAATGCCATTTCCTTAGGGCCGTTAGCCTATGAGACTAACAATCGGTCGGCTTCTATACCATTAATCTTCCCTGAAATAGTTGGAGATGATTCTCCTACTATCAACACTATCCACTGTGTGGATGATGATTCTGTCCTCACCTATCTCGGGGCAGAGGATTCATATCTTCCCAAGACTATTCCTTCTGACACGTCTACGCTTCTCAACGAAGCCACTGTCGACCTTAATATAGGGACTTCAAGACCCTCGCATCATTAAGGTCGGCGGTCTCTTAATCCACAGGAGTTAGGAGATTTTACCACTTTTCTTTCCAAACATCGCCAAGCCTTTGCTTGGTCATACGAGGATATGCCAGGACTCGATCCCGATATTGTGGTCCACAATATCGTTACTCTTCCCAACATCAAACCAGTTAAGCAAAAATTACGTAAAATGCACCCTAGAGTAGCCCTTCTTGTTAAAGAAGAATTACAGTGCTTGCTCTCGGCCAACTTCATCCAACCCATCGATTATCCACAATGGGTGTCCAATGTAGTACCAGTAACTAAAGCTACTGGGAAAATTCAAATTTGTACCGACTTCCGGGATCTTAATCTTGCTTGTCCAAAAGATGATTTTCCTCTACCTAATATTGACCAACTCGTAGATTTAACTGCGGGTCATGAGATGCTTTCTCTTATGGATGGTTTCTCTGGATATAATCAAATTCTCATCCCACCAGAAGACCAACATAAGACTTCTTTCATAACTCCTTGGGGGACCTTTTGTTATCGTGTCATGCCTTTCGGTCTTAAGAATGCAGGAGCAACCTATCAGCGAGCAATGACCTACATCTTCCATGATCTCTTACACAAAACTGTGGAGGATTACGTTGACGATCTCCTCGGTAAATCCAAACGTCGTCAAGATCATCTTTTCATCCTTGCACCTCTCTTTGAGAGGCTTATCCGCTTTTGTCTTCGTCTAAATCCATCTAAGTGCATGTTTGGCATTCTCACTGGTAAACTTTTAGGTTTTATCATTTCCATCAGGGGTATTGAAGTGGACCCCGCAAAAATAAAAGCTATCCTTGAGATGCCTCCCCCTTCTAACTTAAAGCAACTCCGCAGTCTCCAAGGACGTCTTCAGTCAGTGCGTCATTTTATCTCCCAATTGTCGGACCGTTGTCAACCTTTTCACCATCTCCTCCGTAAGAATGTTCATTTTGAATGGGATGAGCATTGCCAAAAGGCCTTTGATGATCTCAAAGCTTATCTTCTTTCTCCACCTGTGCTTACACCTCCACGCGAGGGGGAGCCTTTCTATCTTTATATCTCTGTGACTGACCATGCTCTGGGAGCCATGATTTCGCATCGGGACACTTGTGGTAAAGAACAAGCTGTCTATTACATCAGTCGTACCCTCCATGAGTATGAGACACGTTACTCCGAAGCTGAAAAACTATGTTGTGCTCTCTTCTTCGCAACTTCTAAGCTTCGTCATTACCTCCTTAATCACAAAACTTACATTGTCACAAGTGTCAATCCACTTAAGACGATTCATGCAAAGCCTTATCACAATGATCGTATCACTCGTTGGCTTATGCTCATGACAGAATTTGACCTCGAGTTTATCCCGCAAAAGTCTATCAAGGGTCAGGTTATTGCAGATCAATTAGCTGATGCTCCTCTTCCGGACACTCAAGACCCCCTTGCTCAATTCCCTGATGAATATATCCAACAAATTGATTTTGGTCTATCTCCATTTAAAGTAAAGCTCTTCTTTGATGGATCCAAATGCCAGCAAGGGGGAGGTGCGGGTTTCGTGATGATTCCTCCTTGGGGTACGCCTATCCCAGTCGCACACAAATTGAACTTTGAGTGCACCAATAATATGGCTAAATACGAAGCTCTTGTCTTAGGTCTTCAAAATGCCATTAATCTCGGCGCTCGTCATATTGACATCTTTGGTGATTCTGAACTCATCGTTAATCAAGTCACGTGTGTCTATCAATGCAAGAATGATATCCTTCAAAAATATCATGATATCGTTCTTGCTCAACTCCAATCTTTCGATAAATTCACTATCCAAGCTATTCCTCGCACTGCAAATCGATTCGCAGATACAATGGCCTCATTAGCCTCACTTATCCCGCCTTTTACCGAAGACTCGCGTCTTTATGTGGCTGTGCAACGATTAGATCAACCATCTCATCTTGAGCAACTAACTTCGATCAATGCTGTCACAACCCATACTCAGGATGAGTGGTATCAACAGATAGTTGATTATCTATCTCATTCGGTGCTTCCTCCAGATCTGACTTCCAATGGTAGAAGGTCTTTTATCCAACGCGCCAATCGCTATACTATTCTAGGCGGCCTTCTTTACAAATGCGGCTTTGATGGTATTTTGCTTCGGTGCCTCAAAACCCGTGAATCATCTAAAGCCATCCAGGAGGTCCATGACGGTATCTGTGGTGGACATTTTAGTGGCTTAGCTATAGCCAAGCGCATTTTACGTTTGGGATATTATTGGCCTTCTCTTAATCGAGATTGTTGTGAATACACTAAGAAATGCGTCAAGTGTCAGCAACATTCCAATCTCACACACATCCCTAGTCAAGCTTTGCAACCTGCGGCGGATTTGTGGCCTTTTTCGCAGTGGGGTCTTGATCTTATTGGTCTCATCAATCCCCGTTCTTCACAGCGTCATCATTCTATCATTACTGCCACTGAGTACTTTACTAAGTGGGTAGAAGCTATCCCTCTTTCTTCAACAAAGGCTAAACCCATAGTTGATTTCGTCTATCAACACATCATTTGTCGCTTTGGCATTCCACATAAGCTCATCACAGATAATGGTAAGTCTTTCAAGAACGCTGATTTGCAGAATCTCTGCAACGCTTTCAACATCAAGCTCAGTTTTTCTTCTCCATACTATCCTCAAGCTAATGGTCAGGCCGAAGCATCCAATAAAACTTTGCGTAATATCCTCGCAAAGGTAACTAGTCGAGCTGGTAGGGATTGGCATTTACATATCCCTTTTGCTCTCTGGGCTTATCGGACTAGCATTCGTACCCCTACTGGTGCTACTCCCTTCTCTCTCGTCTATGGGTCTGAGGCTGTCCTTCCTTTGGAAGTCCAAATCCCATCTCTCCGTGTTTCTCTCAGAGAATTTGTCTCCGATGAGGATTATCGTCAAAATCGTCTAGCACAACTTGAATTATTAGATGAGCGGCATCTCAACGCTCTTGAGCATCATCAGGTCTATCTTGAATGTGTCAAGCGTGCTTATAACAAGCACTTGCAACACCGTGACTTCAAAATTGGTGACCTTGTTCTTAAGGAAAATCAAAATGTCACTACACTCGAAAGAAGTCAGCGGGGTAAGTTTGCTCCCAACTGGATGGGCCCGTACATTATCACTCATAAATATGGGTCTGGGGCTTATCGTTTATCTTCCATGGATGGTATACCTGCAGCGGAACCTCTTAATGCTTTGCATTTACGGCCCTTCTACTGTTAAAATCTATCTTACACAAATCTAGTCGCAGCACAGATCTTTCATCTGTCCTAATAACCAGTCATCTACTTTCGTGGTGATTCGAAATTGTGTGGTTCTCCGCCAATTGCCTCATTTACCTTAAATATGAGTATCGCGGCTCTACTCATTGCATGTTTCTTTTGGATATGTTCCTCCTCATGGTAGGAATACCTTAATCACCACTTCATCTGTCCCAAGTGCTTATCCTAATCGAATCTACTCGGGGCATGAGTACATGTTCTTCTATGTTCTCCTCCCCTCCGTCTGATCTACCTAGGTCTAAACTCAGCTTCTTCCAACAAGATTTTCAAAAAAAAAAAAAAAAAAAAAAAAAAAAAGAAGAAAAAGATGCTATCCAAAAAAGATAGACCGATCCCTTGAAGGACAGCTATCCATACATTGTCAAATGAATCAAAAGGAAAAAATATAGACCATACCCTCGAAGGATGGCTATCATTAAAATTCAAAATACAGACCGCTCCCTTGAAGGACGGCTGTTTCGCAAAGAAATATTCAAGGCTTCTTGCAATTAATCAGCCTTTCAGTCAGTTTATACACCTTTTAGCATCATTGAAAGACTTCCCGCATCGATCAGTCTTTCCATATCAAGCAAACTTCCCGCATTGATCAGTTTGCTTTTCTGTCAAAATCATGAAGCTGAGATTTAGGACCTTTTGTCGATCATATGGAGAATCCTATTTTCCTACTATGGACATGTATTCTGTCCCTTGTAAATTCCGACAAGATACTTACTTTTCTTTCCGTTTCTATCCTAGATCTGGTTTGCGACTAGTTAGTGTCAGGTTTATTTTAATCTTATATAGGGCCTTGTATGCTTGGTCTTTCGGTTTCCTATCTGGATTTTATCTATGGTCGGTTGGAAGTCCGACTTATCTTTTTTTTCTTATCCGAGTATCTTCTCTTCTAAGTCAAGGTTGTTTCCATTTACATCTTTGGCTCTTGCAAAGAGTATTCCCCATTTCTTTGTCTTGCATCCAGTTAAATTGACATTTCACATGTTAATTCAATCAAAATTTATCTTCTATCTAAATTCATCTTATCTATCAAAACATCTATCTGTATTCATTTCTCATTAAAATTACATCCATACATCAAACACATCCATCTATCTATCCATCAAAATGTACATCCAAGGTACATTACATCTATCTATATCTAATCCATACATCAAACACATGTACATCCAAGTTACATCACATCCATCTATCAAAGTTATATCCACATATCAATCTATCTAATCACATCTATTTCTATCATCTATCAGTCTATATCTATCCAATCACATCTATTTTATCCTCTATCAGTCTATATCTATATCCATCTATCCATGTATATCAAAATTAAAAGCATGAGTACAATTATATGACAAATAACATGATGAATCTATGTATACATGTGTGTCTGTACAAAAATGGGTGGCTTTCAATCAAGCCATCTATACAATGCCTTCCAATCGAGGCTACATCACTATACAGATACAAAATCTATCAATCTCTATATAGTAAAGTCCGATGCATGGAGGACACTATCTCCTCCACCCTCCTCTGCACCTGGCTGTCTCTCCTGGCCGCCGCCTATCGAGCTCGATGCACCTGCTGCTGGAGGTCTCTGCGCACCTCGATCTCTCCCAGTGCTCCCACCACCTGAGGCTCCGCTCGTTGTAGCCGTTCTTTGTTCTCCTCTCTCGCCTGTACTCAAGGCACATCTCGGGGCATCTGCGCGCTAGGGCATCCTCATAGTATCTCACCTCAGCGAGGAGAGACTGGTATGTGCTCAGGCTCACAGTACCCGGTGCTCGTAACGATGCTTTGCCTTTGGTGCTGCCGGCTGAAATTTCTTGGCAGCCTTCTTGGTGCTCCTCTGAGGTCGTGCCCTGTGTACCGGACTCTGACGTGGCACCGGTCTCTCCATATTTGGCCCTGAGGGCCTCCCTATGTCGAAAGTAGCGATCCCTCTGCTGGATCGCTATATCTCGCTCCTGGCGAGCGGTGTCTCTCTCCACAATCAGGGCATCCCTCTCCTCTGTCAAAGCCCTGATCTCCTCCAGAGCTACCTGATGTGTCTGTGTAAGGGTGGCATGCTCTCCCTCTAGTCTATCCAGCATCGCAGCTATGTCCTCCTCGTCAGCATCTATAGATGGCGGGAGATGTCGTGGTAGCTCGGTGTCATACCATGCTGCGTAACCCTCATCTACCCTGCGTCATCATCGCTTATCGCAGAGGTGTGGCCTCTCTCAATGGGTCTGCAGGGATCAAAATCGGCAAATCCGTCTCCCTGCTATCCCACCTATATGGCGTGTAGGTGGTCGGCACTCCTGCATTGTACTAGGCCGAATCGCCTCAATATCCGAGATAAACGGGACTCGCTCCCACATATCCGCCTACGGCCCTCGACCACCCGACTCCGTCTCAATGCTACCAAGTGGGCATCCGACTGACACCCCATGTCGGAAATGCCCGATATGGCCTCCAGATGACGATCGGTGTCGTGTCTGAAACGCCTTCAGTACCACTCGGCCGATCTACCTGTATCCCCTGCGGCCATGTCAGCCCGCCATCTCGAAATCCATAATCAATCCCTCCCACTCCTGCTGGCATCCAAGGAAGCCCGGATGGCCTGATCACCGCTATGTGCTCATATGCCCAGCAATGGAGCACAAAACTGACGTCAATCCCTGTCCTCCGGCCAGTGGTGTACATCCATAGCTCATGATATATCTGAGCTATCAGGGCATCGCCAAGGCAAAACTCACATGCATCTGCAGGATGTCGCAAAACACAGCCTAATAAGAATAATGGGAATCTCCCACCTCCTGAATCTGGCAGGGAAAAGTAGGAGATAGCCATCTCGAATCAAGGCTATCTCGCCTACTCGAGGGCTATCCTACTGCACTGCGTGAGGCTATCCTCACCGCCCCGGATACTATCTCGAGTCAGCCATCTGTCTGCCTCTCGTATAATCGCACTAGGGCCCTCTCTTGCTTGCTCTCGCGGTGTGATCTCAATCGGTCCCAGTGATCGGCGATCTCGAGAATCCGAATATATCCTCATGGGTGATGGTCATCTCACCCGTCCTGAACCAAAAAGTGCACGTATGGCTGTCCCACCGTCGCACTAGTGCCCGCATGAGCTCCACATCTCGTGGCACTCGTCTGTAATACCGGAAACCCCCGAGCCCGGCTAGCTCTAAATGTCACCAATCTGCATCAGTCACATCAGGGAGAACCATCTCCAATAACTCAGGAATGGCATCCCTCATATGTAGAGCCTCTCGTGCCTGCATCCACGACATCAAAAGCATAATTAGTCTCTTATTTCCCCAAATCCGAACATACGAAACAAAATTCTATCATCATAGAAGTTATTTATCCAATCGACGTCGATTTAACATAATCGGCGTCGATCTATGTGAGTCGACGCCAATTATATCAATCGACGCCGCTCAGGCTACAATCGACGCCGATTCTACCAATCGGCGCCGACTGCCTGTCCGGACATAAACCGGACCCCGGCCTCCCAAAAAAAAAAAAAATCCAATGAAAACAAAACTTCAAGTACAATGGGTTCAAGAATGACCACTTACCCCTGGTCGTGTCCTCCTGCGCTTCTGACCGCTCCCAGAGGCTTCCATGGCGCTCAAAATCAGATTCTGACTCTCTCTGAATCAATCGTCACGTTGAAAATAAATCGTTTACGTTTTCCGTTCGCATATTTATATGTGCCTGGATTGGTCGGCGCCGATTTTTTGGGTCGACGCCGTTTGTTTTAGTCGTCGCCGATTAGTTTGGTCGCCGCCGATTTTCCATATTTGTTTGCCATAGTGTTGATGCTTGGCTTACTTATCTATCTGATCATTGTTGTGTGCTGAATTTTGCCTTTTGGCACATCTTTTTGATATCACCATCTATTTCGGGTTTGTTCCCTTTGCATGGGACACTCGTACTTTTTGACAACTTAGAGTTAAGCGGGTCTGTAGGCTCTAACGTCGTCTCATGAGGAGACCGTCTAGTTTGTCCTACCAATGTGAATTCCTTAGGTTGCTGCCTTTTTATTTGTTTTTATGCGTCATCAATGATCAGATCTACTCCAGACATCCGACTGGGGCATCCTGCATTTTTCATCTACCTTTTTCAAACTTGGGATCGTTTGTTCTATCACCCATCCCATCCCTAGTTTGAGGGGGATCACATCATCACACATTCTTCCCTTCTTCCATCCCTTTGTTTTTGTCTCATAACCTTGCTTATCGCAAGTTACTTGACAAAAAGGGGCAAAATGTAGACACTTAAAATTGGTTACTCAATTTAGTGTCCCTCTCATCCATTTACTTGCTTGGGTAACCTGGGGCACGTTTACGTCACCAACTATCCCCTTGGGATATTATCCAATTTGTGATTTAATCACTTACTCTAAATTTAATTCACCCCATCATATCTTACCCATGAGTGATTAAATATTAAATATTTAATTACGCTTCTTCCCATGCATCTTAATCACTTATCTACCCCAAATTTATTCTATCTATGTATCACATCTATTTTTCCTCTTCCCTAAGCGGGATATTTCCCGTATTCAGGGTAAGTCTTATCTTTATTGAAATCGCTCATTTTGGCCATCTCGGGAGTCTATTCCGCGATCGGCGCCGACCCATATGGTCGGCGCCGATTTTCTAGGAGCGGTGCCGATTATAAAAGCAAGTCCAGAACTCAGTTCTAAGGACCGAAGAGAGAGCGAAAAAGCGAACAGATGAAAAAAGGAAGCACTTACGCATGAACAGAGAGCGAGAGAGACACAGGCTGTAAGAAAGAGAGATCTTTTAGCATCAAGGGTGTCAAGTAAGGGCAGATCCTGTCCGAATCAATCCCTGAGAGGAGCACCGTTACTCTGCTTCTATCACATCAACATCGCACGCATCCATCGATCCTCTGGTGACTCTGTTCCAGTACCTTACCAACTTCGGCATATCCAGCAGACGTCGACTATCTGTCCATCACTTCCCAATTCCTGAATCTTCTTGCACTGTCCCTGATCAACTGGTCTACCTTCAGTCGACGCCGATCTTACACAGTCGACGCCGATCCTTCATCAATCGACGCCGATCACATCAGTCGACGCCGATCATCCTGCAGATAGGTAAAAGGCCACAGGTAACACAAATCCAGCTTTATTTTCATAGTTTCCTATTTTCTGTAGCTGTCTGTCTGCTGTTTAGATTCTGTTTCATTACCATAATCAGAAAATCAAGTCTTTTTATACATCTTTCATCATGTATGCTTCTTTACTTAATTGAAAACGTGGACTGACATCCGCTGAGGAAGCTTATCGCTTCCCGGACCCACTTTTTGGGCAGTCCACCCAAATATCTTTTAACGCCATCTTTTTCTGTCAAGCATCGGTGTATTGCAGGTTACTCGGATCTATTGTGCGAATTGCTCGTGTGCGCCCGTCTTATCTACATCGACCTCTTCATCCGTCTACATCTTCGGATCTTGTCCATCAGGTATCAATTTCATTGGGGTTTTTCAGGGTTTTTGTGTTTAGTTTGGTGCATTAACTTGGACAGGTAACAAGCGCAAAATCCTTGATCTATAGCACAATGATGAGGTACTTAGGTGCATGGAAGCGTCTTTAAAGAGAATATTGTAGATAAAAGGTAGGAAGGTGTGCTAAAAGGTTATGACTAAGGCATGAAGATGTACCACATGGAAAAATGTGAAAAGGGTCACTTAATGAGGATTGTTGGTAGGTGAAGGAGTAATAAATGCACCAAATTTTTGAAAATCTATATAAGGATAGGATGTGAGTTCATTATTATAGTTGTGATCATGAGAATTTGAAAGAGCCAAGTGCGACCAAGCTGTGAGAAGAGTATTCAGGTGAAAAGAGTGTGAAATGAGATGTAGAGGGTAGATTTGTGCACATGAGAAGCTTACGTCCCCATTGGCAAAGGGTTTGAGTGAAGCAGAGCATTACAAAAGAGATAGGGAACGTGATTTAAACTTGGGCATGCATATTCGAGCTAGGGTTTGGGTTTGCACATTATAGATGATAGAAAGTGATTATTTGAAGTTAGAAAATTATGAGTTATAAATGGAACCAAAGATAGCATCTACCGTAGGAGCTAAGGGAAAGAAAAAAGTCGAATTAGAGGTTGAAATTACTCTCGAGAGTAATTTCTTAGAGATGCAATAGGCTACAGGTATGGTGGTGCCTCCCATTGATTAAGATATAATTTTTAGCTCTTATGGAAATGTTATAGGCTGCATGTATGGTGGTGCCTCCCATTGATTGAATCATTAAAGCAATATCATAATTTAGAGCTCTAAGAAAGTATAAGAAGGCACCTTCATCTGTCCCATGTCCTTTGAAATCTAAGATTGAAATGTGTCAATTTCTCGTTAGGAGCTCTCTTGATTGTTGTCGATTGCTCCAACAAGGATATATTATCTCCCTTTTCTCCAAATTGGTCATGAATATCTTTGCACAGATGGTCACAAGTTTGAATAGAGCCTTCTATTAGACTCCTAAACCATTGTGAAGCTTTACCTTTGAGTGAAGAGCCTAGTAAATTGACTATAAACTTTCCATATGAGTGATCTCATGAATTACAAAGACATTTACAATGTCTTGAATATGATCACTAGGAGAAGTCTGGTTCTCTCTAGTGAAATATGGGATGCTCTTTAATGCTTCCACTAGAACTGGATTTTTTACATTAAGGGCGAGTGGGCTCATCGTCGGTGAAATTGACATAAAGATTTAGTTGTGCCATCTTGATTGGCCTAAGAACCATTGTGGGTTGAATGAATGGCCTACTAGGAGGAGGTGTTGAAAAGGTTCTGTTTGATGGAGATGGAGACTTCTGGGCTCTTCTCCCTCTTCTCCCTCTGTCTGGGTACAAGTGTAGATAGGAAAATAGTCCCTCCTCTCTGGTTCTTGACCTTATTTGTATTCTTCTCATG
Organism: Taxus wallichiana var. yunnanensis; assembly: GCA_018340775.1. Lineage (NCBI taxonomy): Eukaryota > Viridiplantae > Streptophyta > Pinopsida > Cupressales > Taxaceae > Taxus > Taxus wallichiana. The sequence goes on from CM031239.1 coordinate 686,738,924, forward strand.
AACATTATAAGCTTGGACTATTGAAACCAGTAGATTCTGTCCCTTTTTAAGTCACCAGATGTGTAACTTTCAAAGCTTCTTAAACGCTAAAACTTACAACAAGTGCACATCAATCTTGCTGCAATAAAAATGAAGACCTCTTGGTCCCATCGGGCATGCCAAAACTACTAGTGCAGAATCACATAGCACCCCTGAATGCCTATAACCAGAGGGGTTGAGACTCTTAGTGTGATTACACAACATGGAGCATTTCTCAAAGTATGGGACCTTATAAGTTGAGAGAGCTCTCTAGATTAAGGTTGGTTCTTATTCCTCTGTTCAAGTGCATACAAATAAATTGTAAAGGATCTATTCTAAATCTAATTTATTCTACCAAGGAGACAAGGTTGAGGAGATGCAAGAAAATAAACTAAGCTAATGAGCTGATGCACCTAACTAATGTCAAACACTCATTTTACAATTAACACAGACCATGGAAATGTAATACAAACAATATGCACATATGACCAAACTACAATTAGAGATTGGAGAGACAACAACGAATATATAAGAGGGTCGAGAATTAGCCAAAGACATATATATTATTTCTCATGAGTCAATACAATATATTGCAGTGACCAAGAATTAAAACTTGCATTATAATCCAAATGAGAGGTTCGGAAAGCTTCAAAATCCTCTTGCAAGAAAAAAAAAAGAAGGGAGGGCGTAAAATTGAAATGTCCAACCCTTTACAATGAGCCCTGACCCTTCCTTTATAGATTTAGCACAAAGAGAAGAAGGAGAGAGAAGTGGGAAAATTAATTCAAAGCTCAGCTACTAGCATATAATTCTCCTACAAATCCACCCCAAATATGTCATGTCTGCATCGATTTCCTATTTGGCACATTGAAGGAGGAAGAACGGTAGATCAGATCAAATCTGATCTGGTTGTTGGAGAAAATAGATCTTATATTAATGGCACAAAGATGTTTTTTCATTTTCACCCACTTAGATTCTTCAAAATTAAAGTTTCATATCTCCATGGCATGGATGAGGTTGAGATATTTCCAACAGTGCCAAATTTGTCGATTTTGAGCACTGAATCAAAAGATATGCCCATTTGAAAATTTGAGTTGGGCATGTACAAAATGGTGGGAACCAATTATCAAAATGGGTCTTTTGAAAATGGACACATGGGGGGCCGGTGCGTGTTTGGGAACCTACTTTAGATTTCACTTTTGAAGTAACGTTGGGCCCATACATGGCATCTTCCATGGCTTGCTTAGTCTCCTCATGTTTTGACTAAGTCCTTTTACTCGGTGGGTCCATACATCTTACCAAGGACACAGGGAGGCTTGGCTCTTGTTTGGAAACCTCCCAAATTTTAATCTTGAAGTAGCGTCATGGTGACACTTGGCTCCCTCTGCTATCTTGTCTCTACTTTGATTCAAACTCGAACTTGTCACTTTTTAGACTTGAGACATGTGGAATGTCGTCGCTCATTCGGAAACCCACTCAGGATTTTACCTTTGAAGGAGCATTGGGTTGACACGTGGGAGCCTCCGCAGGCTCTTGGAATTTTCAATAGCCTCTCTTAATTTTTTTTTAGGCCTTGAACATGTGGTGAGCTAGCACTCATTTGGAAACCTCTTTTGGGCCACACCTTTGAAATTGCACTAATGCAACACGTGGCATCATCTGCTCGTTTTCTATGCTTAGTTGATTTTAGGCCCTCCTGTCGCCTTATAAATTTTAAGCTGTTGACTCTGCCCCTATTTGGGTGTGTGACACATGGAGGCTTGATGCTTATTTGAGTCTATCCTTTTAGATTCAATCTTTGAAGGTGCTTTGTTTGGACACTTGGCAACTTCCATTGACTCTTTCTACTTGGCCAATTTTGGGGCTCATTCTGAGTTATTTGTAGAGCTCAAAGACTTGGATTTTTCCCCATTTCTTTTCCTTTGAGCCTCTGATTTCTTCCTTCCCTGAACATACTCCTCCATTTTAGAACTTACCTGTCACCTACTCATTAGATTTAAAGTTATTGGAACATAATGATTAAGTGGTCTGGCTAACCCTTAATGTATATGGGTCAATCACTAATATATAGGTTAATATTTAATAATATGAAAAATTTATATTTCTATTATTAAATATGCTAACCTAGGTATAAACTTTAGGTTAAATATTTAATAACATGAAATGCTTATATTTCTAATATTAAATATTATAAAACTAGGTGTATGTGTCAACCATTTTAGGTTGAAAAGGTGGGTGGAAGACATACCCAATCACCTTATATAAAAAGGACTTTAGGTCCTCATTTGATATATTCGGGAAATATATCAAAGGTATAAAAATCAAGTGATTTGGTTTTACCCTTGGTAAAAAGGGTTTCAAAGGAGGAGGTGATCTTACTAGATGTAAAATAAGTTCTCGAAGTAAAAGCTTATTTTCAAAGTGGAAATTTTAGGGTTTTCAATTTTAAATCCTAATTTTTTGGGGGAGATGTAATATGATATGATTCTTAATTTCATTTACATTTTGTAAATTACGTGGAATTAATGTTTGTTTGGAGATTGATGTGTTCAGGTGAAAGGGGCTTCAAATATTTACTGCGTGAAAGTCACATACGTAAAAGAAAAGATTTATTACTATATGAAATAATTTTTATGTTTTCTATAATTTCAAATGTTTGCAGTGTTAAATATTTCCGAAGGTAAAATACTGTGTTCAAATACGTCGTGTTCTTTGAGTCCCTTTCGAGATGAGTGTTAGGAGGAAGGACTACCTAGAGAGAGATCAGATCGTGCAAAGAACTCCTTTTTGTCTAGGAAGACAAGTAAGAATACAAGACCACAAGATTTTAGTTAGACAATAAATGAGGCTGCCTTGGGCTAGGAAATATTATACTTCCTTTGAAGGTGGTCGAGTTCCCCTTTTAATACGAATTAACACAAATGATAATAAAGAAGCTATTGTAAAATCACGATTTAGGTACCTCGTTACAAAGCAATAGAGACTAAACTACCAATAATAAAACGTCACGTTGTTTGTTTGGTCACTGGTCGTTGATACGTTCAGCTCGAGTTACAGGGATAAACCAGACTGGATCTGAGGTTGTTAGGAGACAAATAGGTGAGAGGAAGGTTTTGGGTATAAGTCACAGTGACCGATGCGGTCCTTTGGATAACCGACCGCGGTTAGAGAACGCTTGCTTGGTAGGGGATAACCGACACCAGTAGGGTCAGTAATCTAGGCACTTCTGGATAGAGGTTGGTTGCAGGGTGATTGTGGGGTTTTTTAGACTGGTGGATGGCTGAGGGGAATAGTGAGATGACAGGGAAGACTCAGAGAGTGATAAAACTATCTTTGGGCAATACTAAGGATGTATGGATGGAGGTTAAGTGCGAGAGTCTTTGGTAGGTGGTAGATCTAGGAGTGAGCTTATAATTACTATCAATCAAAAGACTCAGGAAATGGTGCTTAGAAACATACAAGACACTACTTACTCATTCTTGATGAAGATTCGAGTCAAGGAATGTGGTAGTGTGTGAGTAAGGCTCAGTTAGGATGATCTGGTATTGGAAAATGAGCTGATGAAGCTATCCTCAGTCTTTTCCAATGCTTGAACGGGGGTGACAACGATCCAGTGGCTCAGTTGCAGTCTTCGGCTCGATGCCCTTCTCTGTAACCTCTTCTCTTTTCTTCACTTGTCTCTGTCTTGCAAATGAATTTCCGGATCCTTTCCAAAATGAGTTCCAGATCCTTTGTTTTTGGTTGGGGGAGGCCATTTATAGGGAACCGATGGCGGTTACGTAACCGATGGCGGTCGAGTAGGAACCGATGTCGGTTAAGTCAAAGTGGGCTATTTTTAGTAAAATAGCCAACTTTCCCTCCTTTTCTCCGAGGGATTAGTTGTGGGCTTGGTCAAGTCATTATTAGGTTGGTTTTGGTGCGGGTGAGGAGTAATTAGTCATGGGTGTGGATGTAGACCAAGTTATAGGTCTTAATTAGGTTAGTTTAGGGTTAGGGCTAGGTCATGATGAGGTGGCGAAATGAGGTGGCAGGTTTGGAGATGTAGATTTATTAATTATAAGGTAATTAATAAATAATTGTGCAAGGTTTAGGTGGTGAGGTTAGGTTGCGAAATGAGATGCGGGGCACAGGGTGTCGTAAGACACAAATTTGGTGTCTACATTAGCCCCTTGTTGTCGTGTAGCTTGTCTTGTAAAGCTGCACTGACAATTAATAAGAAGTGATTGCCCTAGTTAAGGGTATAGGTAATCCCCCTCAAATCTATCACAGATTGAGGTGACGTGAAATCAGGGATAGGGTTGATAAAGGGTGAATGGTGTTGAGCTGATGGTAAGATGGTGGGGTAAGTTCAAGGAAGTAGACGACATGTTGAAATGCAGTAGTGCGACCAGGGTACATGATTTGAAGAGCAAACAAGCAATTCATAGGCAAAGGTCGATAGTTTATCCAAACAAGGGTGATATAATCCTGGTATCCAAGGCATAGGAAGTAGCTCCAGGGGATATAATGGGTAAGGTACAGGAACGTTTAGGCATGTCCGGCAGTACCAAATGGTTGGTTTGGTTGAGATAAATGTCACGGTCTCGGTCTAGGAAAAGTTGGTTGGCTGATCAATTCAAGTATCCTAATCATGCTAGAACATGAACAGGTGAGCTCGATTGAACAAAAAGCTACATGATGGGTGGATAAAATCATAATTGGCGGGTCTTGGGTGAGGTACGTAATTGGTGCGGCCTTGGGTCGGGCCGATTGATGAGTGAGGGCCTTGGGTCGGGTCTGATTGGTGGGGTGCGGCCTTGGGTCGGGCCGGATCGGGTGGTTGCGGCCTTGGGGCGGGCAAATGGTTGGTTGTGGCTATGGGTCGGGCCAAATGGTTGGTTGCGGCCTTGGGTCGGGGATTGGTTGGTTGCGGCCTTGGTTGAGGCGATTGGTTGGTTGCGGTTGGGTCGGGCGAATGGTTGGTTGCGGCCTTGGGCGGGCAAATGGTTGGTTGCGGCCTTGGGTCGGGCCAAATGGTTGGTTGTGGCCTTGGGTTGGGCAAATGGTTGGTTGCGGCCTTGGGTCGGGCTAAATGGTTGGTTGCGGCCTTGGGTCGGGCTAAATGGTTGGTTGCGGCCTTGGGTCGGGCAAATGGTTGGTTGCGGCCATGGGTCGGGCCGATTGAAGTCAAAATAAGGCTAGTCAGCAAAGCCAGGGGTAGGTGATGTGGGAAAAAGTGGAGATTGGTGGATAAGGGCGGGAGTTAGGGAAGGAAGTTGGTAACCGATATCGGTTATGTGTGACCGATATCGGTTAGAAGACCGATACCGGTATTCTAGGGCGCGAAATAACCGGTATCGGTTATAGGTCAAAACCTATAAAAAGAAAAATACGGCATGTCATTGTCACTTTGTGAATTTGAGCGCCCAATTTTAGCTGTCTGAGGTGTGAAGTGAGTTTGTTGAGTTTGTGGCTGAGTTGGCTTTAGTTAAGTGGAGGAGTGAGTGATTGGTAGACCCAGCGAGAGGAGGCGAGTTTGATTGGTTGAGGACCCAGTGAGGAGATTTGGAGCCATGGCACGGCGGGAGGAGGAGCAGGAGGTCTTTGGACCAGATTTGGACCACCACCACCTATCCCACCATGACGATGTGTAGTCATACCGGTAGGCTCTGAACTCCTACCTATGTGAATTTAATGAGTTTAACTTAGATGTGGGTTTTGGGTAGGAATCTTAATTTTAATAAAATAATGAATGAATGGAAGTAATTTGTAAAATGGAGTGGGTAGGTAGGCTAGTTAGGTCAAAACGGTAGGGTGGGTAGGTTTTTAGGGTTTTCTTGTGGGTAAATAGGTAGAAATAGGTCAAAATGTGTTTTGCGGGCCATTTTGGGTTCGGCCCCGCAATTGGACAGTGACCGATGTCGGTCACTAGGCGACCAACATCAGTCACAGAAAATAGTTTGTATACATTGTTTGAGTGCGAGACCGGGCGTCGGTCATAGGTCATAGGTCGACCGGTGTCGGCACATATAATTTACTTGGGGGGACCGATGGCGGTCGAGGGTGACCGGTACCGGTCAGCATGGGTAGGAGTTGTGGTTTTTGTTTGTTGTTAGAATTTTGTTGTGTTGTTTTGTTTGTTTGTTTGGGGGTGAAGGGGAGGAGTAGAGTTGATAGGAAACGTGATTGGGGTGGGGGAAATGGGGTTGTTGGGGGGGGCTGGTTTGGGTAGGATAGATTAGGTGTTGGGTATGAAGTAGAGGAGGTAAAGTGGCGGGGTATAATTAGATGGCTAGAGTAGATCGGGGTGGTTGGTAGGGTGCGAGATAAGTAAAGGGGATATCGTAGATGTATAGGGTAAGATAGGTGGGTGTAGATGTGTGTTGTAGAGTCGGGTTGTGGTTGGGTGGGTAAGTGGGTATAGAGAGTTAAGGTAGTTGTTATTGTAAAGGGTAGGCCTAATGAAGTGGGTTGTTTTTGCAGGCACGCCAGCAGCTCACGATGCGGGATCGGATGCCCCCTCTATTGAGGCGGATGCGGCCACATGTGTCCGCAGCGCAGTGGGCCATCATGCGAGAGGTTGGACTCGGTGGAGTCCAGCGGTATAGGGCTGTGGATAGGGACCACAGCCTGATGGTTGCCCTCATCGAGAGATGGGATCCGGAAACCAATGTCTTCCATCTCCCTACTGGAGAGATGACGATTACATTAGAGGATGTGTATCGCATCCTGAGACTGCCGATCGTAGGTGAGGCAGTGTTCCAGGTGGATGCGGAGACAGCGATGGACAACATCCTACATGTATTTGGGGATGCAGCCCCATTGTTGACCTATCACAGCATGAGCATTGCCTATGGCGATATGTATGCACACATTGAGCGGGAGACACGGACTTGCCATGTTGATGATGATAGTATCACTGCTTCGCCCTCCCGGACTCGAGAGGAGGCCGCTTCCCACGGGCTTTGATGGGAGTTTTGCACGAGATGGTAGAGGAGCATACATGCTATGCCTAGGCACCAGTGTATCAGTGTGTAGCTATCTGTTTGTGGGGTTATCGCCGTATGAGGTGATTCGGTATTTGCTCGACATTTTTGTTACACTGCTGGGCATACGAGCACATCATCTGTATACGACCGGTAGGGGGCTGCCCATGAGCCGGGGCCACTGAATAGTATATAGATATGGATTTCAGAGGTGGTTGGGGTCGTGGGCAGCCACCGAGCGGTGCTCGGGGCGGGATGTGGCCTACTACCATCATATGTTAGAGGGCTTGACCACACTTTGGACATTATATGGAGAGCCCTACGAGAGGCCATCGGCCCGAGGAGGAGCAGAGCACGAGATGCTCTGGCTGGATCTAAGTATAGTTTTGGATAGGCTGGACGGAGGCACGGAGAGTATGAGTGGATACCCCTAGAGAGGGTACGACGGCAGTTGGGCTTGCGACAGGATGAGCCACCTCCCTTCCCACGATCTTGGAGGGATGATGTAGAGCCCCCTTTGCTGCCTGCACGCGCATGCTTGATTGACCCTGGCCCAGGTAGCGAGAGAGACCAGGTGACGATCTGATGGATGATGCCGGAGTAGCGGGGCCTTTTTGGTTTGGTGGGAGGGAGAGAGCAGCAGAGAGAAGCACAGCTGCAGCCCAGATTTGGTGGCTATTATAGTAGAGAGGACCGTAGCTCTTAGGATAGGTGCGATTATTACGAGGGCGGCTTGCTGCTTTGCAGAGCACAGATTGGGTGCTACGAGGGCGGTGCTTAGAGCCGAGCACGAGCTCGAGCATAGCAGCAGCGCGAGCACGGCCAGCCACACCACATAGGCACCGCAGCACGAGCAGCGAAGCACGAGCGCGAGAAATACGCAGGCACGAGGGTGTACCGGTAGGGTAGGGGCCCACTGCTTATTAGGAGTCGGGACCAGCCCAGCGTAGCCATGGTGGCACGGGCCGCTATATGGAGGTGAGCGGAGGCCGGTATTATCGGGGCGTGCTCGATGGTACCGGAGGCTGACTACTCAGCCATATGCGGCACTGAGCCGAGACATCCGGAGCCGAGAGATCCCGGGGGCGCGGCCATAGCCGGTGGGTCGGTGATAGGGAGGAGGCGAGAGCAGCGCAGAGACCAGCAGGGGGAGGGGCCGAGGGTGGTGGAGAGAGCTGATACAGCCTGGGAGCTGAGATGGGCTTTTGTTTATTAGATATAGACACCGTCTCTTGGCCGAGTAGTATGTATATAGAGGCTGCGTGCCCACATATGATTTATTTATTCATTTTGGTTGTATATACCGGCCTGCGAGCCGAGTACATTTTGTATAGTTGATACCGGCCTGCACGAGCAGTATATTTTGATATGAGAGACCGGCTTCTGAGCCGAGTCGAGATTTTGACAGAGAGACAATGGCCTGCGTGCCAGTTTTGTATTTTTTAGATCACAGAGGCCCCATGCAGGGCAAGTTGTATATTTTTACATTGATATATATAGATGATGATTTTGATCCACATGGTGTGTATAATGATTGGGTTGATGTATATATTAAAATGTCTCATGTGTTTTGTCAATGGTTTTGAAATTTAATGTATATAGATGATGAGTTGGATCCACATGGTGTGTATAATAATTGGTTTGATGTATATATTCAAATGTCTCATGTGTTTTGGAATTTAATGTATATAGATGATGTTGTTGAAATTTTGATGATATGTATATGCGTTGATGGGATTATGATGACAAATATTGATGACGATGTCGTTATGCAGGGAAAAGAGGCGGGCGTCACCAAAAATTTGTAAAAACTAGAGAAAAGACCTAGGTTTAAGCAAAAGGAGACATGTGACCGATATCGGTTAGCTAACCGATGTCGGTAGACATATGACCGATACCGGTTAGGTAACCGATATCGGTTATGCTAAAATGAGCTTTTCTAAAAATAAAAAAGCTTGGGAGGCAACTTAAGTTCTTATTTTTAGAGTCATGCAACAAGTTAAATACGAGGATGCGGCGTTGTTTGACAGTGATACTGAGTAATTGCATGGGAGAATTGAGTGATAAGGAGAAAAGAGACAAGTAAAGTGATTGTGGGCTGAGATTAAGAAGGCAGAAAGGCAAGTTATATTGAAGAGGGTGGTGAACATGGCTGAACAAGGAGAAGCATCCAACAGGTGACAGAGACGAGAGGGAAGACAGGTTCCACCGCAAGCTGCTGCCTCCCAAGAGGTAAAATTTTTGGTTGTAATTCAATTCTTGCATGTTTTATGGATAGGATGAGGGAAGGTAAGTGGGTAGAGATGAAAAAGAAAAGGTGATAGGCAAGGGTTTGGAATGGGGTGAGTGTTATGGGGTAGGTAAGCGGGGGTTTCGGGTATGTTTGTAGGTACAGAGAGGGGTAAATGAGCAAATAATTATCGTAGATGGTGTTTGTAAGTAGGCTGTATAGGATTGACAGTGACCGATAACGTTTAGAGATAACCGGTGTCGGTTAGATAACCGGTATCGGTTATCTATAACCGATATCGGTTACTGTATGAAATTCCAGAATGTGAGAAAAAACACTTGGGGATTTGATTTATTGAATGGTTGTGTGTTGATTTGATGTATGCAGCGAGAGAGGTAGGTTTGAGGATGAAGCGATAGTGTGCGGCTTTGTTGTCACGAGTCGAGCGGATGTAACACACAAGCTGAATGGGCATTGATAAACCATGTGGGGTTAAGTGGAATCACTATTATTCACGAATCACACGCAATCATGCTATGTTGCAGGCGTTGATTGAGAGATGGAATCCAGAAAAGAATACCTTCTATCTGCCAATAGGGGAGATGACAGTGACATTGGAAGATGTGTTTAGAATTTTGAGACTCCCAATTACAGGAAGACCAGTGTATCGAGGCGGGGCCTAGCGCGGCGGGGGAGCGATACTTGATGATAGTATTTGGTTCATTTACACATGAGATTTGACACAGCGGGGTTTGACATTCACTTATGGTACAATGTATGCAACACACCCTGAGGAAACAAGGTTGGCAGTGGTATTAATGATAGCGGTGGGGTATTATGCATTACCGAGGGTGGATGGGGGAAGATTTCCAAAAGCATTGATGTGTATTATTTGGGAAATGATAGAAAGGAGTGTGACTTTCGCATGGGCACCCGCATATCTGGCGGAGCTATACAGGGGTTTATGGGCCTGCAGGTGAAATCACAGGATGACACTGGATTGTGCATACTTATTACATTGTTGGGCCTATGAGCACATTGTGTGTGGGTGACCAATAGGCCGACCAATCTAGGAAAGGGAGACAGGAGTGCAGAGGTTGGGATTCAGATGATGGGTCCAAACAGAACAAGAGGCGAGATCCCAGGCCGTGACAGATGACATCGAGTATTATAGGCAGATGTGGGAGATGGTGATGATTGCGGATATTCGTTGGAGGCCTTACGGGAACTATATGGTGACAGAGAACATAGCTGAGGATTTGAGGGGTGTAGAGCGATTGAGGTGGATCGCGGGGCATAGGCCAAGTGAGCACGAGAGGATTCCTCTAGATCGCGTGTGGCGACAATTTGGATTTGTTCAGGATATACCCATGGCTTATAGACCATACATGAGGATCGACGCTGAGGCATCATTCTCACCTCCCGGTGACACCTCGAGAAGGGCCGAGAAGAGATAGCGGCCGATCGCGGGGTAATGGATGCGGGAGGCGACAAAGGCTTATAGATTATGGTGGGTAGCGAGCTGCGAGGTGTACGTGAGAGGGCGATCGTCTGACATATTTGTGATTACAGTGGAGAGAGACCACTATAGGATTTGGTTCACTGACTTCAAACACGAGTGAATGAGACAACGGAGATTGTTAGAGGTTTCGCGATTCTGAGTGGAGAGACTAGAGGCAAGATTCCTCCACGCGAGAGGCGTATTCGTATGTTACAGGAGATGTTGGCGGATCAGTGGGAGGAACCAATAGTAGTGGCACCTTTGAGGATGGAGAGGCTAGGTGAGTGGCATCGATGATCGCGATCACCCACGATTTGGGAGGAGGCGCGAGGTCTAAGTGAATTTCATAGGGTATAAGAATAAATAAGGATGCCGACCTGCGCATCGATGATAGAGAAGATGTATTTGTTTAACATCTAAATAAAACTGAATATGTATGTTGATTTGAGTTATGATAATAATAAGAATGGTTGTGTTTTGAATGTTTGTTTGGAAAAAAAGGATAAAGATGAATGTTATCAAATAGAAATACACAAAAATATTTATATTTACAACACATGATAGGTTATGGTAGGGGATGGTCGAGCTAACCTTGGGAGACCCCATGTCTCCTAAGTGCTGCCTACATAGCCCATTACACAAAGCAAGGAGGGGCCTCAGACCGATGTAGTTCTCCCTTAGGACCAGGGAGAGGTGAATTCAGGCAATGTGGTTGTGGTTAGGCAATTTGTCGGTTGGTAAAAATATTGATATTGGTAGGGTAATGTTGTTGGTGTTGGTAAGGGATTGACGTTGTTGGTGTAGGTATAGGTGAAGCGAAAGTTTGCTTACCCAAGTAGTAGGAAGCGTGTCTGATTAAGGTCAACACATAATCCTAGATTCGAGTAAAAGAGGCAAAAGTGTCCCATAGTTGAAAAGAGCTAAACAAACCACATATTAACGTAGGATGAGCTTGAATCCCTAGGTACCTTGCATATGCGAGAAGTCGATAAGTGAAAAGAGTTGTATAATCACAATATATCGGATATACGTCACGTCCCTTGAGTTTTGTTGCTTTGTGAATGGTGAGGTGAGGTGGCTAGTAGAGAGGAGAGCGAGAGAATTTGTTATAAGGTGATTATCTTTGACAAAAGAAAACCAAACCTAAATAGACAAGTCCATGACTCAAAAGTGCTTTTGAATCTTTGCTTTTATTTTTTTTTATTTTTTTTTTTTTTTTTGGATATAGGTGATCGATGCGGGAAGTCTACATGGGATATGTATTTTGTTGTTCTTGAGGTCTTCACGAAGCTGATCAATGCGAGCTTCGATAAAGGCTGACTTTGTATAGCTATCCTTGAGGAAGCGATCTATTTATAGTATGTGAGATGACTTTTGTGTATATATTTGTCCTTGAGGGAGCGATCTATTTATAATAGCGAGATGTGGCTTTGCACATAGTTGTCCTTCGAGGGAGCAGTCTATGTATAACTTAGAGGTCTAGATGTCCGTTTGGCATGAAGCATCTAGTTTTGTAGGAAGTTTGACTCAAGAATATCCCATAAGTGTATAATTGAGAACATGTTATTTTGATACTTTTAAGTCATGGACCAGACTAAAAAGGGGAAGGCATCTTTAAGAGGAGGTGATGACCAAACCACGTGAGCTTGATTCTATTTTGAGATGCATGAAACAAAGTGTATGAGGTGGTAAATGAGCTCAAGGGATGAGCGCAAGGTAGATAAGAAGTGATATAACACTAAATTCAATAGTAGAATGGCCGAAGATGCAAGGCATTAAGGGGTTCAGGCTCAGGTTTACCATTAAGTGAAGCTAAACGGTAAGTGCCTGATCCGTAAGTGTGAGTGATAATGTAAGGCCCAATCAATTAGGAGCAAATTTTCCACGTTTGCTCTTTTCTAGTTTGGTTACATGTTGATTCTCTTTGAGGACAAGATCACCAACCTTAAAGGTACGCTCATGAAGTCACTTATCATAAGCACGCTTGATGCACTTTTGATAGATTTGAAGGTGGTCAAGAGAGCTGTAAGACGACGCTCGTCAAGAAGCTCAATTGGGCTAACCGCTCTTGGCGGAAATCATCATTGGTGAGAATATCCTGAAGAGATATTCTTAGGGAGGGTATTTGTATTTCGAGAGGCAAGACAACCTCGGTACCATATACCAAAGAAAATGGTGTGGCATTAGTGGAAGTACGAATGCTGGTATGATAAGCCCAAAGGGCAAAGGGGATGTGATCATGCCAATTTTTTCCAGAATCGTTAACGACTTTCATGAGAATTTTGGTCAGGGTTTTGTTAGAAGATTCGGCTTGACCATTTTCTTGTGGATAGTAAGGTGATGAGAAGCTAAGTTTGATACCAAAGTTGTCACAAAGGTCTTGTAATAACTTGTTTTTGAAAGATTTTCCATTATCTGTTATCAGGCGATGAGGAACACCAAAATGACAGATAATGTGATGGTTAATGAATTCTACAATTTTTTCTTTTTGGTTGAAATGAGTGGAATGGCCTCCACCCATTTAGTGTAATATTCGAGTTTTTGTGATTATCCAATGGTGACGTTGCGAAGAGGGTGGGTGAATCTCACCAATAAGGTCTAAACCCCATTGTGAGAAAGGCCAAAGATCTCGTGCGACCTGTAGCGGATGGCTAGGAGTATGTTGAAGGTTGGCATGTTGTTGACACATAACACAACACTTAACATATTTGTAGCAGTCATTATTAAGAGTAGGCCAATAATAGCCTAGGCGAAGGATCCGTTTGGCCACGGCAAGGCCACTAAAATGTCCACCACAAATACCGTCATGGACTTGTTGGATGGTATAGGTAACCTCCGCGCCGGTTAGACATCGAAGGAGGATGCCATCAAAGCCACGTTTATAGAGGAGTCCCCCCATGATGACGTAATGAGAAACACTTTTAAGAAAAGCACGTTTTCCGTTACTAGTAAGGTCAGATGGGAGAACAGAGGTTGTAAGGTAATTGTGAAATTGGTGATACCAAGTATCCTGAATCAGCGGAGACATTATTTATCATACCAACATCTGGGGCTGAGTAAGATGGGGCAAAGAGTTGTTGGACCAAGACAAATATGTCGAGTCGGTTGGTGAGCGTAGGAATTTGTGAAAGGCTAAGCAAGCCATAGTATCCATAAATTTATTAGTTGAGCGGGAATGGTTTGGATAGAATAATGAGTAAATAAGGTCAAAAGTGAATCCACGTAATGTTTGTACTTTTGAAGTTCCTCATTTTACATTGGTAGATGCCGTAACTTGATTGATGACTAGTTGAGAGTCACGAAAATGTTAATAGATTTTACACCTAAGTGTAACATAACACTGGAGACCCAAAACAAGGGCCTCGTATTCCCTTTGTATTAGTACGGGGAAATCGAGCCGGAATGAAAGAGGCATAGGTTCAGCGTCAAGAGGAATGAGAACAACGCCGGCCCCTCCCCGTGCTTGGCATTTGGATCCATCGAAGAAGAGGGTCATTGGATATGACTCATCACTGAGTGAAAGAGTGGCGATGAGTTCGTCGGGAAAGTAAAATTGGTAAATTGTTCCCCAGGTAAAGGGGCTTCCAGCGAGTTGGTCTGCGATAGTTTGTCCTTTGATTGATTTCTGGTGTACAAACTCAAGGTCGAGGTCAGTGAGGAGCATAAGCCATCGGGCGATGCGTTGGTTTAGATGAGGTTTGGCGTACATATAATGGATGGGGTCCGCGTTGGTGATGACAAAAGTTTTGTGATTCAGGAGGTAGTGTCGGAGTTTGGTGGCCACGAATGATAGGGCTAGGCACAACTTTTCTACATGTGTATACCTAGTCTCGTAATCCACAAGAGTATGACTTATGTAATAAACGGCTTGTTCTCGATGCTCGGAGTCACGATGTGTGAGCATGGCTCCTATAGCATGGTCGGTGGCGGAAAGGTAAAGGTAGAAAGGGCGATCGTCCTGAGGTGGGATAAGCACGGGTGGCTGCAAGAGATAGGTTTTAAGAGCCTCAAAGGCGTGGTGGCATTCTTCGCTCCATTGAAAGACAATGTCCTTTTTAAGGAGATGATGGAAAGGTTGACATCGATCTGAGAGTTGTGAGATGAAATGCCGGATAGATTGGAGTTTGCCCTGCAAACTACGTAATTGTTTGAGGTTAGTGGGTGGGGGCATTTCTAGGATAGCTTTGACTTTAGCTGGATCGACCTCGATGCCACAAAGAGACAATAAAACCAAGGAGTTTTCGAAAGGACACCAAAGACACATTTCTTTGGTTGAAGACAAACATAGTATTGTAACAGGTGATCGAAAATAATGGTTAAAACATCGAGATGTTCACTGCGATGTTTAGATTTTGCCAAGAAGATCATCGACATAATCCTCAAGGATAGTGTGCATAATGTCATGAAAAATGTAAGTCATAGCCCGCTGATAGGTCGCACCAGCATTCTTAAGGCCAAACGGCATGACACGATAGTAGAAGGTTCCCCAAGGAGTTATGAAGGCGGTTTTATGTTGATCGGCGGGGCTACCAAAATTTGATTGTATCCGAGAAGCCATCCATGAGAGAAAGCATCTCATGGCCCACAGTGAGATCAACAAGTTGATCAATACTTGGTAGGGGGAAGTCATCCTTTGGGCAAGCAAGGTTAAGGTCCGGAAATCCGTACATATCCGAAGTCCCCCGTTGCTTTTAAGTAAGTACGATGTTAGAAATCCATTGAGGATAGTCAATAGGTAAGATGAAGGAAACAGAAAGGAGTCGTTGAAGCTCTTCTTTGACCAAGAGGGCAATGCGTGGATGCATTTTTCTCAGTTTCTATTTAACTGGTTTGGAATCGGGTTTCAGGGTAATGTTATGGACAGCAATGTTAGGATCAATTCCTGGCATGTCAGCGTAGGACCAAGCGAAAGCTTGGTTGCGGGCATGGAGAAAGGTAGTAAAGGTAGTTTGTTCTGATGCGTTAAGAGATTGTCTGATCTTCACAATGTGAGGATCATCCTCTGTGTGGATGTTGATTTCTATAGTCGACTCATTCAACATGGTTTGAGTTTCAGATGGTAAGGCGCGTTGAATATAAGAGTCATCCGCACCAAGGTAAGTGAGGATGGAGTCGTCATCCTGGCACTCAACAACATTAATTGAAGGCGAGTCCTCTTCGATCATGTCTGGATACAGAAGGGGAAGAGAAGATGGGTCTTCATTATCACGTTGATAAGTGAGAGGACCCAGGAAGATAGCGTTTATGAAAAAAAAAAAAAAGTTAGGAGGGATGGATTCAGGGTCTATCGACTCTGTGGGTGACGATGGCAAAATGGGTGATGATGGTTCGGAAGGAGTGACTTCGTCGTCTTCCTTGATACAATGGATATGCGGTGTCTTTGGTGTAGGTGGTTCAGAGAATCCAAGACCATGATGATCTTTGTGTTTGCGTGTGAATTCTGAGGAATGATCGTATGTCGGCCTTGTTCATAAAGGACCGAAACCAAAGCCCTTCCAAAGAACAGCGTCAAAGGTGAGGGCGCGGCGATTAGTTAGATATTGAAAATCAGATTGGAAGGGAACCACACAAGGGAGGTTTAGGGGGTGATAGAGGATGTATCGACACCCCCATATGTTAGGTTAGTGTGGAAATTAGGTGGTCCGTAGGAGATTACCTCCCCCACACGACGGTCGTAGGTAGGATGCGCATGTAACTGTCCAGTACTCCTGTGGGGTATGGAAAGAGCTAACGTTATATAGGTGATACTCCCCCAGCGTAAGGTGTTGAAAAACATCTACTAAGGGATCTGAGGTCGGGATGTTGTCCACGGGGAAGGAAGCGGTATTTGCGGCGGTTTCATTGGTTGAAGGTGTAGGTGCGGTTGAGGTGGATGGTTGAGGTGTGGTCAAAATAGATGGTTGGGTTGGATGAATGGGTGTCTTGACTGGTACAAGCACATCATTAGGGTGATATAACATATTGCAGGTTTTGAAGGGGGGAGGGTCAGCTTTTACGGTGTAGGACTTCCCCTCATACTCGAATTTTATGCATCTATGTAAGGTGGAGGGAACGCATCCCATAGCCGGATCAAGGGCCTAACAACATGTTGTATTGGAATTCTCCCTCAAGGACATAGAAGAGTTCAGGTAAAGTACGTGGCCCTACACGAATGTTAAGGATCACGGTGCCTAAGGTAGAAGTAATAGCATCATTGAATGAACGCAACATGGTGGGGTTGGCACACATGCAGCTAGAAGGGATATTCATTTGTTGGAAGGCTTTGGAAGAGATGATGTTTAAGCTAGCACCCCCGTCGATCATAACACGATGTACTCGGATGTCCCGGACGTAAGCCGAGATGAAAAGAGCGGGGTCAGGATCTTCTGCACCAAAGTCGACAATTTTGTCTTCGGAGAAACTGACAGCAGCGGCTTGCTGTACAGGGACGGAAGTGGTAGTTTGTTTGGTGAGAGAAGCAACGTGGTTGGGTGTTAAAATGGAGGCAACGGGCAAGGTTTCGTTAGGTAGGACCTCTATCCCTTGAAGGATTTCAACGAGAGCTTGTCGATGAGATTCAGAGGTTTGAATGAGATCATACAGATGTCATTTTTATAGGTGATTGGTGAAGTTGTTTGATCATGGTACGGTGGGCCACTCCATCAGAGATGGGGTAGGTAGGTCCACGAATAACCACTTTAGGTGGTGGTGCGATCGGGATGGCGGACGGAGAAAGAGAGGCCGCAGGTGTGCTTTCTTTAGCTTTCCCATTGGTTTTATGCCCTCGAGTAGCAATGTTAATCATGTTGATCTCGTGAACACGAGAGGAGGAAGATGGTAGGGATAAGTCATTGTTTTCGAGAGGTGGGGTTGCAATGATGATAGATTTTGGTGAGGTGGGGATAGGTGGTATAGGAGAAGGAATCGAAGCTAGGGGCTTCTCTCTTCGTAAATTGTCTTTCTTAGGCTGTCTATCCGAGATAGGTGACTGACGAAGGATGGCTTTCAAAGCTTTGCATCCCTCTACATCATGTCCTGGTGTGCGGTGGTAAGCGCAGATTTTAGACTCATCATAACCTATAGGTCGAGGCTTAGATGGATCATAGGGTCTAAGTGGGGGTAGGGAAATGGTCGCATTCTCCACCAACATATCAAGGATTTTGGCGTAAGATCCTTTGAGCGGGTCAAAGTCAGAGGAAGATGAGGCTATTGACTGGGTGGGTTTTGGTAATGATTGGGTATGGTTGATTCGTATGGGTGGTGGTTTGGACAAGGGGTTTTATAATTGGATTTAACTAAACTTGGCTTTTTGGTGCAGAAGTTATGTTTAGCTGGTCAGATGACGTGGTAGTAGAAAACAACCACGGAGAAAGAGGAGTGACAGACAAACAAATCCTTTGATGATGGAGTTTGTTTAGGGTTGATAGGTGGACAGGATACTTGGGGTGACGGTGTTGATACACCCATGGATCTCTGTATGGGTGTAGAAGGCGCAAGTCGTTTTAAAGAAAACGCAGGAGGTATGATGTATTGAGGCAAGGTGGAGGGGTGAGGTCCCAATATAGAAGGTAGGTGTGATGGCGATGGTTTTAGTTGTGGCAGAGGCATAGATTGGAGTTGAGGAGATTGGGTCTATCTCCTAGGTGGATGGACGGCTTTATTTTTGGATAAATCTAAGCATTTAGGTGGGTGTGTTAAGCTGGATATTGGTGAAGTCCCAAGCGTAGGGGGAGGTTTGGTTAGGTTAATAGAGGTGGATGAGGTATCTGGTAGAGATGAGGGGGGTGAGGGTGAGGACATAGGTGTTTTGAGCTTTTGTAAACACTTCGGGTATATGGTAGAGGTGTCTGGATCGGTCATCTGCATTTGAGTAGAGCATGGTGTACTCAAACGCTCCCATAGGACTCGTCTATCTTCTGAGGGGTGACAATCCTCACGTGTGAATAGGAACTTTTGTATGGAAGAGAGGTGGGTTGTGATTCCGGTCCACTGTGGGTGTGATACAGGGAGTAAATGAGGCACTGTATCAATGGGCGTTAAGAGGTCAACCGGTCGCTGAAAAGATTTAGGCGATGAAGAACTAATAGGTAAGAGGGCATGTTTGAGAGGATCCATCATGATTAAAGAATTTGGTGATGTTGGTTCGAGGGGTTTCTCGTCTAAGGATGACAGAAACAGTGGCGAGCCTTCCTCTTGTATAACAAGAGTGGTAGAAGGAGATTTTGGGAAATAGATAAGTTAGATAACATCCGCTCACAGTCTTGCAGGGATGTGGTGTAAGAAGGCTCATCTGTGAGAAGAGAACTCTGGGCGGTTAATTCCTTTATGGGTAAAGGAATGGTAAGGTTATCATTTTGTCTTGATGGGGGTGGAGGGGGTTTGGATCCCTGCGTTAGTGAAGAGGCTCGATTCAGAATTTCCTCGATAGGAGCTTTTGGTTGGGAGTCGAAGACCGCATGGATTTCATGAACACTCTCCTCGGCTAAGATATCTTGGTTTATGTTACTGTTAGATGAGTGGTTTGGGAATGGTTTGTTGAAGATTTTCAAATTTCGGTTAGCAGGGGCATTAGGATTATCGAGGGTTATATCCCCTGCATCAACCATTTCTGCACTATGTTTTCAACAACTTCTTATAGTTTTC
Organism: Taxus wallichiana var. yunnanensis; assembly: GCA_018340775.1. Lineage (NCBI taxonomy): Eukaryota > Viridiplantae > Streptophyta > Pinopsida > Cupressales > Taxaceae > Taxus > Taxus wallichiana. The sequence continues at coordinate 686,758,260 of CM031239.1, forward strand.
GTGTATTTGTGTCCCTTCACGCGGTGGAAATTCTGAGAAGTCATTTTCTTTGTACCAAGAAGGTATAGCGCGGGTGGAATCAAACCCGGAGTGAGGTTTAACGAGGAGGTAAGGTGATAGCTCTGCTTTGAGCAAATTTTCCAATATCACACCATAAGTTTCTCCCGAGGAGTGTAATTGATGGGCTCGGCTTTATACTTATAGGTGGTTTTGGCGGGGTATTAGGCGGTGCTTGGGATTTGACCATCATTGCGTGTGTACAGCTCCTTTTGATTTGAAAGCGAGTCGATGCATGTGAGAATTGGTGGTGTTGGGTTTGTTGGTGGAGTCTTGGGTTCGGAAATTAGGGTTTTGTTTTGTGACCACAATTTCTCATCCTCTAAGGCTCGAATCTCTAGTTTTCGAGCCATAGTAAAGGCCTCATCAAAGGTGGAAAGTTTGAATTTGGAGGGTAGGAGAAATGTGCTTAGCGAGGCCACGTAAAGAGTTCGATAAGTTCGGCTGAGGCAAGGCATAAGTAAGTTGGTTGATAAGGCCCCGCCATCGTCGATGAAATCTGCGATAGATTCGTCTTCAAATTGTCGGATGGCATAAAGGTCGGTGATAGATACTTTCTTGGCAATGTTAATGGAGAAATGATCCAAGAAAGATTGGGCTAATTGGTTAAAAGAGAAGATTGAGTCTTTGGGTTAAAAGCTTTGTACCACTCAAGGCGGGTCTGATAAGGACATGGGAAAGGTGCGGAGTAGTAAGGCATCGTCATGAGCAATCAGATAGCAGGCATGTCTAAATGATCGCAAGTGTTGTTGAGGATCCTCCTTACTATTAAAACGAGTAAATTTTGGTAATTCCCATTGAGGAGGATATGAATGAAGGGGGACAGAAGGATGAATAGGCTCCCGAAAAACTTGCTCGTATGTCGAGTCAGTAGTGCTATGGCTTCACTGAAATAGAAGCCTCATTTTGCATCTTGTCCATCATTTGTTTGATTAAATCAGTGGTTGGATGAGATGATGGTGCGGTTGTCGTAAATGGAGGAGGATTGGGCCAAGGGCCACCACTAGACAATGGTGGGGTTAAATGTTGATAAGGTATTGAGGACGAATATGTTGAGGTGACCGAGTAAGGATGTCTATATAAGATGTTGAAGCCACTTAGGATAAGTGTGTGGAAATGAAAAGGTGGGCGGAGCTTGAGAAGGAAAGCTTGTGTGGATAGTGTGTAGAGAGCAAGTTATGAAAGGGCGATCTGCGAGAGAGGCGAGGTAGGAGGAGTCGGTGGTAATGATATGTGGGGCCCAGTTAACAAAGGAAAGCCAATCATGCCGTATGAACCCCCTGAAGCCCTTTGAGTTGGGAGACGGGGCTAAGGATGAAGAAGGCAAGGTGGAGTTATCAGGTGGGGAAGGAGCTAAGTGAGCAGCTATACTAATAGGCATACCAACAAGGAGTTGACCATCGGGTGTACGGTCAGGGGTATGAGACAAATAGTACTATATGGTGCTAGGATTAGCATCCAAAAATTTCACAAATTCCTTATCTCCTACAGGGATTTTGGGAACTTCACTGGTGTCCGTAGGATTCCCATAGAATGTGAAGGGGGTGATTCAGGAAAAGGCACGGAACAGGCATGTGAAACCATGGCTGCAGCTTGTTTCCGAGTGATAACAACCATGGACAAGAGTACACAGTAGGGATGCAATCTATCAGGAACAGAAGCAGCAACAAAATGTTGGAATTGGTAGGTTGCTGGTTTTGGGAACCATGAAAGACGATGGCGATATCGGTCAGGTAACCGATGTCGGTCAGACTGTAGCTGGCGTCGGTAAGTTAACCGATGTCGGTAGAATAGGACCGGTGTAAGAAGCTGTAAAAAGTTGCTGATTTGGGGTTAACGATGCTTAGTATACCTACCAAACTATTCTGAAGTGATTACTGAAACAATGTATGATAGAGAAACAGAACTAAAAACAAGCAAGATGCACAGGAAAATCAAGAGACTAACCCTAGGATTAGTTTTAATTATTGTGGGCTTATGCCTTAGATGCAAGATGATGTCAATCCTAAACAAAAGACCTAAGGGAGATGTCAAGTTTGTTTTGGCTTATAAGGTTACCTCAATCGGGCGGAGGAATACCGCGGAAAAGGGGGATGTTTGAGCTGTTGTGTTGATTATGATGTGATTTGGGATGTGTTGTGCAGTGAAAGTAAGATTAATTTCTTGTCAATACCATGGATATCACCCCACGTGTGTGCGACACATTACTTAATCTCGTTCACTAGAATTGAAAACAACAAGCAAGAATGTGATGCACGTGTTTTAAACCCAAATCGAAAATGATATTCGATGAAGCAAAGAAGATGACTTTCACTAATGCAAAGATGAGGAAGAAAGACAAATTCTTTTACCAAAATAACAAAATATCTTGTGAATATTTTAGAAGAAGAAAATAGCAAGTGTGCTCCCTATATGAAAGCAAGCAAGAAAGAAAGAAACCCAAAAAGGGTCCCACCGGGCGTGCCAAAATGTTTCACACAGAATGTTTCCATTCTTAGAATAGAGTTGCTTCTATCCTTTCATTCTCTTGAGAAACAGATAAGGGTTAGGGCTAGGAGGAATACCTGTTGAATGTTGAGAGGGTGTGCGCGTACCGTAGAGAGAGATCAGATCGATTGCGAAGAACTCCTTTTTGTCTAGGAAGGACTACCTACAAGTAAGAATACAAGACCACCAGATTTTAGTTAGACAATAAATGAGGGAACTACCTTGGGCCCAGGAAATATTAGACTTCCTTTCGAAGGTGGTCAGTTCCCCTTTTAATACGAATTAACACAAATGATAATAAAGAAGCTATTGCGAAATCACGATTTAGGTACCTCGTTACAAAGCAATAGAGACTAAACTACCAATAATAAAATGTCACGTTGTTTGTTTGGTCACTGGTCGTTGATCGTTCGAGCTCGAGTTACGAGGATAAAGCAGACTTGGATCGAGGTTGTTAGGAGACAAATAGGTGAGAGGAAGGTTTTGGGTATAAGTCACGGTGGCCGATGCGGTCCTTTGGATAACCGACCAGTGGTTAGAGAACCGCTGCCGGTAGGGGATAACCGACACCGGTAGGGTCAGTAATCTAGGCACTTCTGGATAGAGGTTGGTTGCAGGGTGATTGTGGGGTTTTTTCTTTAGACTGGTGGATGGCTGAGGGGAATAGTGAGATGACGGGGAAGACTCAGAGAGTGATAAAACTATCTTGGGCAATCTGAGGATGTATGGATGGAGGTTAAGTGCAGGGTGCTGGTAGGTGGTAGATCTAGGAGTGAGCTTATAATTACTATCAATCAAAAGACTCAGGAAATGGTGCTTAGAAACATACAAGACACTACTTACTCGTTCTTGATGAAGATTCAGGTCCAAGGAATGTGGTAGTGACAGTAAGGCTCAGTTGGGATGATCTGGTATTGGAAAATGAGCTGATGAAGCTATCCTCAGTCTTTTCCAATGCTTGAACGGGGGTGACAGTGATCCAGTGGCTCAGTTGCAGTCTTCGGCTCGATGCCCTTCTCTGCAACCTCTTCTCTTTTCTTCACTTGTCTCTGTCTTGCAAATGAATTTCTGGATCCTTTCCAAAATGAGTTCCAGATCCTTTGTTTTTGGTTGGGGGAGGCCATTTATAGGGAACCGATGGTGGTTACGTAACCGATGGCGGTCGAGTAGGAACCGATGTCGGTTAAGTCAAAGTGGGCTATTTTTAGTAAAATAGCCAACTTTCCCTCCTTTTCTCTCGAGGGATTAGTTGTGGGCTTGGTCAAGTCATTATTAGGTTGGTTTTGGTGCGGGTGAGGAGTAATTAGTCATGGGTGTGGATGTAGACCAAGTTATAGGTCTTAATTAGGTTAGTTTAGGGTTAGGGCTAGGTCATGATGAGGTGGCGAAATGAGGTACAAAACCATAGGTTTGGAGATGTAGATTTTATGCGGAGGGCATTTAAACCAAATTTGGTAGTTTATAGTTAATCTATAACTATATCCTATATATTTGAAAACTATATTATTATTTTTAAATAAAAATATATATAATATAGAATAAGGTTTATATAATAATTTATATAAACATCATATTAAAATTTATATAGTTTTAAAAAAACTATATATTAAAAGCCTTAAACCATATTAAAATTACATGGGATTGAGGAAGAGTCAACATACCATATTCTAAGCCTAAGTTTAAATCATATTTAAACTTAACTTATAAATCTAGGCATGTATAGTTTAAAAATAACAAACCTAAGTTTGAATCATATTTTATATATATGGTTATTTTAAACCGTTTAAAATATAAATTTTATTAGATTTGGTTTATATATGTTTTAAAAAAATCAAAGTGCTTACTTTTTTAGTAAGGGGGCCATGTTTATTTCTTGGCCATGAAGGGATTACTTTTTAAATTTTAATACTTATTAAATAAAACCTAACATGTGTCTCTAACCATTTATATTATCCATATAAGGGGGCAGCCCCATTCATTTAGATCTTATAGTTTATAAAAACTATATAAATAAACCTATTTAAAGGTTTTCTTTTATATAAGAGTGGGAGTGGAGAATAAAATGAGATAATATCTCAGGTATAAATGTGGAACTCTCAAGTATAAATGGAGAATTTAAAAAATGGGCTAGTTTATTGGTGGCCCACATGAAGTGTGGTAAATATTTATTAAAATATTGGTAGTTATAGCTACATAAAAGTTTTAAAGTTTTTAGCTTGCAAGAATTATATAAAATATTTTGCAATATTTCCATACTTTTAAATGTGTGTGGGGTAAAATTAAGAGTAAATGAAGGGAGGAGACAAGGTTCATGAAAATAGGGATTTCAATTTATTTCATTGGTTGGGTGAAATTACTTGTCCCCTCTGTAAAATATGCACGTTAAACTATACTCTCATAAATCTACTTACCCCTGGTAAAATTATTTTAACATGATCTGTCCTTTAAACCCCTTTACTAAGGGTTATGTGTTTTTAATATAAAAAAATACTATTGTTTATAATTTTTATGAACTATATGTTTTTTATTTTCATTCTATAAATTATATAGATTTTTTTATAAAAAAGTATATATTTTTACATTATAAATTATAATAGGTTATCATAGTGTGTTAAAATATAACCTCCCTAATATTATACAGAAGAAGAAATTATGGAATTTCACATTCTGGAAATACACAATAGTTTTAGCTTCATTAAATTTGACAATCAAATGACTGTCATGGTAGACTAAACATAAGACAATATGACGGTAATTTAGACATCAAATTTAAGCTATCTAGATTTTTGTCTACATTAATTTTTTTTTAGAAATTTGAAGTTGTTATGCATTCTTAAGGGTCTCTTCTTCACTTCTATATGGTTGAAAATATTTTTAATATAAATCTGGGGTTTAATACAAAGCCCTTTATAATGTGGGTTATTATTTTGATCATGAGAGGTTAATTAGTATGCATTGTAATGACATAATTAGTTATGATCAAATAGTTTCTTTAGATCTATAAGATTTAGATCCAACTCTATTAAAAGTGTTGTTTTTATTGATAAATATATATCTAACTCTATGGTACATTGTATATTATAATGGGGTGTGTTTTACAAGTTTAGGAAAATAATGACGTCCAACTATTTATATCTTGACAAAACCTAGATCCTGAATGAAACCAACTACAACATTTGGGTCAAAATAGAATTTATGGTGAGGAAACTCTAGATGATTATTTCTAGATCTAAGGTTGCTCCCACCGGTCGTCAAGCAATTATAGATAACATGAATACATTCTTGCAATGAATGTAAGATGCTCTTTCTATGCAATGTGAATGATGAGTACCTTCTACACATTGGTAATATCGAACATCCGAAAGAGGTATGGAAATAACTAGAATCCATGCATGAAGGATACTTGGTATATCAAGGATAGTAATGAGATTATAATAGCTGAAGGAATTCAAAGAAATGATCTATATATTTTTGATGATTTCTCTTCTACATCTTGTTTTATATCTTAGAGTTTGAATAATTCAAAACTATGGCATGAAAGGTTAGGACATGTTAATTATCAAAGCTTATATGAAATGTATAGATATAGTCTACTAAAAGGTCTAAATGTGTTATCTTATTCTCTTAAAGTTCATTAAATTCTTCTAAACGATGATTTTGATTCGATTTAGTAAATGGTCATGATGATGTTTTGATACTATAAATGTTTCTGAAACTCTTATCTTCATAGATAAGAAATTAAATTGGGCTCAATCTATGTTAGAAAACTCAAATCCTATTAACCTTAGGAAAATGACCAGAAGCCATCATATGTACCATGTATTAATTACCTTGTATGAACTGAACCATGAAATATTATAGGGTCTAGGTGGATATACAAAGTAAAATATAATGGTGATGGTAGTATTAACAAACATAAAGCTAGACTTATTGCTAGAGGTTTCACTTAGAAACTTGGTATTGATTATGTTGAGACATTTCCGTAGCTAAAATGAGTCTTGTTAGGGCTTTATTTGCAAATGCTGCTCAATTCGGTGGGAAATCCACCAAATGGATAAGAAAAATAATTCTTTGAATTACAATTTAAAAGAAGAACTTTACATGTTTCAACCTAAAGGATTTAAAGAAAATGATAAAGAAAACTATGTTTGTAAGTTGAGAAATCCTTGTATGGTTTAAAACAAGCTCTTAGAGCTTGGTATGTAAAAATTATTTCCTTCTTTAAACTGTTAGGTTTATTTAATTTTTCTTCTAACAACGATATATTCATCAAGCAATAAGGCTCGCATATTATCATCATATGTATATATGTTGATGACTTTCTTATGTCTTGTGACAATTCTATTTTAATTCAAAGGATTAAAGAGAAATTGAAGTAGTACTTTGAAATGAATGAGTTAGGTCTCTCACATAATGTTATTTGTATGCGATTTTATTTCATTCTATTGTTATTTTCAAAACACAATATGCAACCACTGTATTAAAAAAGTTTCTTATGATTGATTGTAAACCATTTTCTACTTCAATGGAAGTTGGAATAAATATTGACCATAAATATGCATATGAAAAAGGTTGATCCTATTTTATATACGTTGTTAGTTAATAGTTTTATTTATCCAACTATAACTAGATCGAGATATTTCCTATACAAAAGGAATTACTTCAAGGTTTATGCGGGAACCTTTTTAGAGATCATTGGAATCTTACAAAAATAATTTTTAGATATTTGAAAGGAACAATCAATTATGGGTTGCATTATAATAAGAATGAAAATGCTATCTTATATGGATTTTGTGATTCTAACCATATTGATATTGTGTTATATGCAAGTGTCATAAGTGTCAAGAATTCTCCCACGAGATTCATATGCCAAAGACAAGCTCTAAAACCAATTACTACTCCATGGCCCTTTTCTACACGGGTCTTGATTTGATAGGGAAATTCTCTCCCTTGTCTACGAGATGGCCATAATTTTATAATCACGGCCACCGAATATTTCACCAAGTGGGTAGAGGCTATGCCTTTTACTCTTTGTGTACGGGTTACGTAATCGCCAAGTGCATTTTGAACCAAATCATTTACGATACGGTATCCCACAAGTCATTATCTCAGATAATGGAACTTTTAAAAATGATGAAGTTTGTGAACTATACAATAAGTTTAAAATAAGCTATCATACGGCTTCCTTGTATTACCCTCAAGCCAACGGACGGGTTGAAGCAACAAACAAAACACGAAAGCCATTCTCTTTAAAAGCGTGAAAGAAAACAAACGATATTGGCATTTGAAGTTATATCCGGCCTTATGGGCCCATCAAACCTCAATAAGAATGCCAACAGGAGTAACTCCTTTCTCACTAGTATTCGGGATAGAGGCAATTCTCCCACTTGAGGTTGAAATACCCGGTCTCCGTATTTCATTACAAGGGATTTTGGATGAAGACGCCTACAGAGAAGCACATCTTTCCCAATTAGAAAGCCTAGATGAAACTAGGTTAGATGCTGAACACCAGCATAGAGTCTATGTTGAACTGATGTGCCGGCAGTATAACAAGAAGGTCTATGAATGTGACATATATGAAGGTGATCTAGTTCTAAGATTAGATAGCCGAATCGACAAGAAGACCGACGAAGGAAGGAAGTTCCGGCATAAATGGTTGGGCCCATACCAAGTCAAAAAGGACTATGGAAATGGTACATATCTCTTATGCACACTAGAAGGTGAGGAATTTGGTGAAACAGTCAATTCCCTACACCTTAAACGATTCCACGCGTAAGCAACCGGCATAATACTTATTTACATTGCATCTTCATATAGATTAAGATCATTTTGTCCGCTTGTTTCCTACACAAATTGTGATCAAGGAATTTTATTCTCAAAGCAATTCATTACAAACTCATGATGTTGTTGGCATAAAATTTCTAATCATACCTCTCCATTTTCATGATATCATCAAATTATCTCGGAATCATGTCATCAAATAAAGCTAGATATGACAAAGTCTTAAACGGTAACCATACCAAGATCTGCGGGCTTGTTCTCACTTTTGGTTTCTTCTTAGGATAGGTGTCTTGCCTATGGTCTATTCTAGAAGCTTCATGGTGTCACATCTATCCCATATATATATCTCTTTGGAAATAAGCACATACTGACATTTTACTCAAGAAAATGAGTCAAACATTGATCAAACAGAAAATTTTAATTTTACACATTTCCTTGCCCCACCAACCTTCGGTGATGATCTTGCGTCTCTTACTAGTGACGTAGGGTTGGGAAAGGATAGAAATGCACTTACTCGCCTATACCTTGCCCATGGTGATAAACCCACGCTTCTTACTAGTAGCATGGGGCAAAGTATAGGGGTCCTGAAAAACAAACGTTAAAGGTCATAAGCGAAAAAATTCAAATCTCGAAGTCTTTGGGTCAAGAACAAGTGAATCAGATGTTCAAAATTCCAAGAGATTTAAAATCCTAAAAACCTAGATTTTGTCTACTATGTGGCCATCTACGGATCTAAGTCTAGATAAACAGCAAAGTAAGTAGCATTCTAAACTATGAAGTCACTCGGGTAGAGTAAGCTTGTAGCTTCCCAATTTGGTTCCACCAAAGATTTGTCTATCTTTCATCACTATCATTTCAACACATCTCATAACTTGCACCCTTCCCAACTCTCGGTGATAAGCCCTCGCATCTTACTAGTTACGTGGAGTTGGGGGTAGGGGCAGGTTTATCCATTCATCATACCGGTTTATATACATCACTTTGCCAAAACAAACATGAGGTATCCAAAATTGCTTACAGAAGCTAAAATTCAAAATCACATTATATCTACATTATCATGTATCAGCATCATGAAATACAAAAAGAAAGTAAACACTTGCATCATTTGTTCTCCATTGCATACATTCTAAAAAGCATATAAACATACATCGTAGTATACATGAGGAAACTGGAAAAGGAAACAAAGCCATCAATGCCAAAAGTTTGATCCAAAAAGAATATATATATATAAATGATCAACATTTATGTACAATGCCATCATGCACTAAGCATGGTCAAAATGCTCAAAGAGCCCGGAATATACAAAAGAATGTATCGTACAAAAATCTACGAGAGCCAAGTGGCTTCTCAATCTCTACAAGACCCCTCTGAAGGCGCACACCCATGCCTATGACTGCGCTACACCTTGGTGCTCGAGTGCATGGAAGGCTCAAGATCTCGAGAGGCAGCCGTAGTCTCACCACGAGAACGACTCCTCATCAAGTGCTCGGCTGTCCTATACCCCGCTAACTCTATGTGGAGAGTTGATACCATCCTGGCCACATTCCCATTGGGGCAAAGACATTAGTATGTCTACTGCCACTCTTGAAGGATCCCAAAGCATCCACGGAGAGCTCCGCACGGGTCCTCTCCATGGGGATCATCAAGGAATCAGTGCATACCCTGCGAATCAAATCTCGCCACTCATCGGCGGTCTCTGCAAAACAAAACAAACAAAGACAAATTAGAAATAAAACAGAGATGAAACACAAGAGTAAACAAGAGGAGAGATAGTAACTAAAGCAATCCTAAGTTAACAACAAATATTAAAAGGGAGAGAAGGTAACTTACTCGGATCACTGTGCCTCAGGATGGATCTATAGGATCAACACCTGCCATGGATGCCATTGCTTGACCGAGGGCTGCTCCCGTGGTGGAGCAACGTAGCGTCCTGCAACGGAATCATCCTCCCCACCATGGCCCTAGGATAGTGGCTCCTCTGAAACTAGAGTATCCCTCTTTGCACTCTACTCGGCCCTCTCTATCTGCATGATATCCTGAGTATCATGCCACTCAGGATCGCTGTCCTCCTCAGTCTCCTCCTGTCTCTCCCCTTGTAAACTCCTCAGACTCAGATTCTATGTCAATGGGGTCATCATTGCTATGGGCAGGACCCGTAGCAATCTAAAGCAAAGGTGCCCAAGGTGCACTGGCTCTCCCTCTGGCATGTACAATCCTCCTAGCGGCAATAGGAATGCCAGGAGTAACCAGTGTCAACCTTAGCCTCTAAACCCCCCTCCGGCCTCTCGGGTGATCTATATACTGGCACCACTGGGGGAAGCATACCCATGTTGGGTAGGCCAAACTGCTGAGGAACTCGGCCAAAGGGGTGTATCTCCACTCACCACACTCTATCAATAAGCTGCCCTGTGGTGGAGCAGGAGATCAAAGTAAGAGTCTCCTCGCCCCATATGCCTGCCATAGTCTGATATGGTGTGGCCTCCATATCGGCAGTAGTCAGGGAGGAAACTTGCTGATGAGGTGCTCTAAGCACCGACATGTCTGTCCATCTGGCTGCCCTCACAGCTCCGGGGTCTGTCACCTCTACACCTCTGCCATAGGGGATGAAGTACTCGTATACCCAACTCATGACTAGGGTCGGGTGGCTCAAGGACTGCCCCTGTAAGCGGACTACCCTATATAAATCATGGTAAGTAGTCCAAAGTATTTCTACTCCCCAGGCATATATCCGGCCATGTCCCTCTATCTGTGCAATAATGGGGGACCAGCAGTATAACAAAGTGTCTCCTCCCTTGTCCCCGATCAGTCTCGAGGCAAGGATCCCCATGATAGCCTGGAAAAGTAAGGGGATGGGCAAAGTAGGAATGGATCAAACTATAACCCCCTTCTTTGACCCCATGGAGATGACTGCGTCTCCCATATATGTAGCCCACTGTGCAATCTGGGCCCATGAACCTACTATCTCTAGGGTGAGTCATCTCCCGATGATCGGGACCCCTAAAATGTGATAGACATCCTCCAATGTAATAGTCCACTCACATGAGACCCTCGATAATTGGAAGGTGTTCTGATCTGCATCCCAATATGAGAACAAGTCACAAAGAATGTGACTAGATGGTGTAACATGGGGCACGCGTGAAATGCGTAGTATCCCAACCTGATGAAGAGTGTCCTCCTCATCCTGTGAGAGGGCATCTAGTACTCATGGGAGCCAATCACACTCCCTCTCTCTACTCCACTGGATATACTCCTCTCTCGCCTACATACACCCAAAAAACACACAACACAGAGCAAGTTAGCATCCAAATAATACTGAGAAAATAATGAAAACATGTAGAAATGCTAGAAAAATAAAAACTATTTCAAAGAGATGTTCTTTTTGCATTCTCAGTACAAAACCGCCGCCCGAGCAGTGGCGGTCAATCAGTGTAACCGCCGTCCTAGGTAGAGGCGCGATCATGGTCCAAAAAACCCATGCGGGTTTTAAACTTAAAAAGCCTAAAAAATGCAAAAAAGGACCATTTTACCTAAAAACAAATCCTACCCAGTAGGCGCCCCCCCTAGATGAACCTTCTAACACTAACATTTTCAAAAATCACCCCCATGACAAAGATTTTAGCATTTCAAAATTAAAGGGGTAAAAAGGATAAATTGAAGAAAACTAACTTTGTGATCTCACGGGTCGATGTTCTGCACATGGAGGCATGATCGCTATCTCGTCATGGACGTTTTGACTCTACTCACGCAAGAAAGCGTCACCGTGGGCCCCCAAAGCTCAAAATCAATCAAATCGACTTGCACAAATGAATAGGAAAATGGGCCCACTTTCATATATATAGCACCTTAATTCGTTTTAAATCCTTTTTCACAGGTTTGGAGCACCGACGGAGGTAAGTTCTTAGCCCCACACAAATGGTATGTTCTCATTTCCTATTATTTTAGCGTTTATTTTCCAAACTATCATGTCTATCTACACTTGAGTTGTCTTTTCATTTTGTAGGTAGCGGGAATTTTGGACGGCATCATTTCAACACACGGACATATCAGGTATAACTTCTAACTTCCCATTTCAGGATGGACATACTCGGACCCACCGTTTTATGCCTCTTTATGGCTAAAACGCTTCTCCGAGGGGGCAATATGTACGTACCCAAAATTGTGAGTCTTATCTGCTTTGGAACAATGTAACAAGTGCCCCAATGATGATACTGGTCTCCTCGCAAGGTGTTCGGGATCCAAAAAAGATCTCTAAACATGTGTTAACATCCCGCATGCTCCGCTTAGCCCCTGCATCCTTTTTTTCCCTGTTCCCTTATTTTCTTGGCCTTTTCTCTTGTGATGAAATCGCCGCCCCTACAGGCGGTGGTCTCGTGACCGCCACCCCGAACAGGTGGCGGTCCTGTAACTACCGCCCTGCTCAGAGTGGCGGTCCTACACACATTTTCTAGAAAGCATTTTTAACACGACTCATGTAAAAATCAATGATTCACCAGCTTTTTTTACCACCTTGGGCTTGCATTTATGTTTTTGGTCCCCTGGAATAGTGTTTGGCCATTGTTTATAGTTTTAGAGTTCAGTTTGGTTTTGATCTTTGGGTGAATGAAATGCTATAAATAGATGGCTTGTGCTCAAGCAAATGGCCCCTCAAATTTGCCTCTGAATTTATCTTTGCAATAGATTTAGTTTTCACTTTGCCTAGAACTCTTAGTTTCTTTCATTGCATGCTTAGTTAGCATTGTTTTGTTGTTAGTAAGCCACATATCCATCTTGTGCAAGCACTGTTGTTATTTTATCCAATCCATTGAAGTAGAATAGCTTAGGAAGCCATTAAAGTTACAGGTTTTTCTCCTCAAAGGATAGTTTCAGGTTTTGGACGCTTTGTGTTGCATGACTCGTAATAGATCCCGCTAGGAATTGCATAAGCCAAGCTCTGTACTCTTACGCTATCCCTCTCCTACTCGCATTGTACTTAGTCTGTATTCTGAGCTTCCTTTGTCCCAATATCTACTTCTATTGATGCTAGCATTACACACTTTTCTAGATCCACGTGAACACGAAGGAACGAGGAGATCACACTGAGGGGACAAGATCACACACACCATTGGATTCGCCACTGTTCTACAGAATCTAGGTTCTAGATTTCAAAGTTATAAATTAGAAACATATCAAATAGAGTAGTTAATCACTTCATTTCAGTCAATTTTACTTTCGATATTGCCAGGGAAGTTGTGGGGATTGATAGTTTCTGAGAAACTATGATTCACTCCTCACTTCTGAGGTAGGATCGAGAGTCTTGCAAATAGATTAGATAAGTTATTTCATTGTTTAGAATAGATCTACAAATTGCACAGACAAATAGCTACACTCGGTTATTTTGTTTGTTTTAAGTTGTTATTTTAGTTGTCAATTCTAGATATTTTAAATAGCTGCTTTCTTAAATTCTTAAAGTTCATCAGAAAATACAAAAATAGAAGTTATATATGTTCTAGATATATTTCACGTAGTTAAATTCACTTTGTTGCAGTTAGATTTACATTATTGCTTTTGTATGACAATCACGGGACCTAGGGAACCCAGAGAATACGTATTTGAGCCAATCGTGCCTCAACCCAATCTCATCACAGCAATAGTTGACATAGACCAGAATCTTAGAATCCAAGTCTTCCAAACAACAACAGACTTACAACAGATCAGCTCTCAGTTGAGGGGATTAAACATAGAAGACGACCAAGCACACACATTTTGGTCAAATCAACCAAACTACAGATTACCCTAGGTTCATATCCACATGACTGTAGAAGGGCTTGAAAGAGAGCAAACATTCGGTTGTGATCCTTTGGTCCCATAGCCAGATGCAGGAGACATTCTCACAGACATAGATACTAGCCTAAGAATTCAGGTTGCAAGAACGCCTGTGAGGTACTCTGAGAAGATCGCACAACTATTAATTTTGAATATAGAGGCTGAGAAAGCATATGATTATTGGATACTAGGGATCAGGGACTGAATTCGTACATGACCATAGCAGGACCGCAACAACCAAGAGTCTACGGTTGCGATCCACAAATCCCGCAACCTAACGAGCCCATAGGTGAATCAGACATAGATGCGTTGGCTTACGTACACTAGTATTCAGATCTACTCCACTTCCACCTATCATCATCAAATAGTTATCCTTATTAGACATAGAAGCTAACAACGCTAAGGAGTTCGGACTAGACTAGAGAATCATCCATAAAGTCGACTATATTCACTATCCACCATATAACCTTATCCGGAGACATACACGAAACTATCCCGGTCATTATCCACGTATTCCACAACCCATAGATCGAATCATGCGAACTCGATATTGATTGGCACCTTGAGCGATCATCCTTGCCGATCGATCTATCACACCGATTCGGAGTTAGAAGGGCCTTCTTTGCCTTAGATTCAAAAATTCCACTAGTGCATGTCGAAGACATTAGATTACCTAACTAGTTTTTCGCATCCCATGCATATTCCATCCCCACCGGTTATCTCAAAGCATGACCTCGGGAGGTCGGGTGTGAGGAAGAGTTACTTGTAGATTCCCAAGCTCGCTTGTTGCTTTTCCGTTGTATAGTCCTCATTTGATATATTAGAAATATATCAAATGTGTAAAAATCAAGTGATTTGGTTTTACCCTTGGTAAACAAGGTTTCAAAGGAGGAGGTGATCTTCTTTGGATGTAAAATAAGTTCTCGAAGTAAAGGTTATTTTCAAAGTGGTTTTTACCCTATTGGGGTTTTCCACTATAAATAATATTTCACTGTGTTATTTATTTCTGTATGTATTTCTTTATTTACTTATGTTATTATGTAATATTTATTATAACATTATGTAATATGTAAGTTGATTAAATCCATATTTATTAGAATCCTCAAATTCTAACGAAAGTATGGATTCGTGCGATGGAGCCGTTTCTTGAATTTCTTCCACACGAGGTGTTTTGATCAATTTTTTTGGGGACAAAATAGAGATAACAATTTGGTGACTCACAAGGGCATCTACCTACTAGATGAAGAGATCAATTGCCTTATTATATCCATTGGGCACAAAGTCATGATTGGCGACCTAAAGTTGATATTGTTCTTCTGAAAATGGACCCTTTGGAGCCCGATTTTAGTTGCTCTGTATTTGTTCTATTAGAAAATGAGTAATTTCCATAGAAACTATGGGTCTCCCCACTACAAATTTTGAAGGGAATAACATATTCACTTGGAGGCACATTAAACTGTATAATAACGTAAACTTGGAACAATAAAGATCTATGCCACAACACTTAGGGAAACAAAACCTACGCTACAACAAAACAATGTGCATATGCACTTAGGGAAATTAAAATCCTATGCTAATATTTATAGGGTGGAACCTCTTTTCTAGTAGCAGTGTTTGAGATGGATCCCATTCACTAGGATCTACAATTCTTTACCATCCAATCTAGCTAGCTAGAAGGAATTTCTGCTTTTACACCTTGTGATCATGTAAGTGCCACTCCAAATGGCATCAAATTTGGAGTGCTTTCCTAGCTTTTCCCGATCTGTATCCCACTTTATAACTAAGTACCCTTCTTAAAAGGTCCTTGTTCTTGCCTTCTTGTCAAAAATCTTCTTGATCAATGATTGATCCTTTTCCATGCTCTGCATTGCATGCTCTCTTCTCCTACTTCCATCAACTCTGTATACTTGATTGCTATAGGTTCAAATTTGGTTGGCTCTAACTGTTTCATGAGCTCTAAAGTGGGAAAATCCAATGATATGGGCAATACTACCTCTTTTCCATATACAAGCTTGTATGGGGAGTTACATGTGGATCTTTTGGATGTGATACTATTAGCCCATAGAGATGATTTGAGCCTTGTAAACCAAGTCCTGATTTTCATCAAGAGTCCTTATGATAATACTTAATAGGTTCTTCTTTGTGGAATCTTCTTGGTCATTACCTTGAGGGTAATAATTTGATGAGGTGTTAAGTACACACCATTATTAACTACCCATTCACTTATCCTTGTACCAAGGAATGCCAATGCAATATCTGATATAATAATGGAAGGGACTCTAAACTTGGTGGCTATTCCTTCATAAAAATATAAGATGTTGGATTCATTTGCTTCTTTTAGTGCCACTTTGCTTTAGTCCACTTGGTGAAATATACATTGCGGTAAGTATCCACTTGTGGCCTTTGCTTGAATTTTGTTAATCACCCCAATGAAGTCTAGTCCCCATTATATGAATGGTTGATCCAGTCAAATGGGATGAAGGGGCAGGGCTGCTATCTTCTCCTTTCTTGTGAAGAATGCACATTATTTACACTTTCTGATTGATGAGTATCATTCCTTGAACACTGTAGGCCAATAATAACCAGATTTTATAATCCTGAGAGCTGTTACTCGAGGGGAAAAGTGGCCTCCTACTTCTCCATCATGGAATTCATGTAACACTTTCTCAATTTGGAATGTCCCAATGCACCTCAAGAGAACACTCTTGATATCCTTTTTAAATAAGACACCATCAACAAGCACATATGGGATGGCTTGTAGTTTAAAGTATCTCCTTTTTGCTTTGTTCCATTTTGGAGGGCACAAACTTGTTTGAAGGTAATGCACCAAGGCTTGGTTATAACATGGAGCAGGTGCATCATTAGTTGGTTATTCTTGATCATTCTATAGAAATAGAACAACCTCTTTACACCCACTAATTCATCCTATTGCTTAGAGGTGAGTTGTTCACACAGACCCTTGCCATGAACTAGTTTGGTCACCTTGATCTCAATGTCATATTACATTACTTGAGTGATCCAACCTTCTCTCTTCTCATTCAAATCCTTATTTAAAAGGAAGTCCTTAACACCAACATGAGATACTAGTAGTTGAATCTTGTTATTTGAGACCAAGTGTCTGAACTTCTTTAAGCTCCTAATAATAAGAAGGACATGTTTTTCAATGAAAGAGTATTTTACCTCATAGTCCTCCAAGCTCTGACTAAAGAAGGCTATTGGTTGTTTTGAACCTTCCTTGTTGGGCTAGACCAAGATGGTTGAGATGGTGTCTGACCCTCCAAAATCATATAACATGAAGTCTTTTGAGAAGTCTAGGTTAACAAGAGTTTGAGCCTGTGATATTGTGAGCTTGATGGCCTCAAAACTCTCTTTACCTTCGATGTCCATTTAAATTCAAGAATATTCTTTAACATCATTGTTAAAGGCTTCACAAGAGTAGCAAAATTAGGTACAAACCTGTGAACAAAGTTTATCCTCCCCAAGAAGCTTTGGAGAGACTTTTTGTGTTGTGGAAATGGAAGTGTCTAGATGGCTTTAACCCTTTCAGGATCAATTGTCAATCCCTCTCTTGAGATAATGTGGCCCAACAATTTCCCTTCATGAGCCAAGAACACACAATTTTTTTGGGTTTAATGACACCCGAACCTTCTACATCTTTGAAAACCTATCTAAGGTGAAAGAGATGGTCTGTAACATTCTTTGAGAAGATAGTGATATCATCAAGATACACTAGGACTATGTTGTTAATTAAGCCTTTGAATTACATGTCCATATCTCTTGCTGAAATGTTGCTCTAGCATTTGATAGTCCAAATGGCATTTTCTTATAAGCATATGTTCCCCATTTGGTGGTGAAGGTTGTCTTGAACTGATCCTCCTCTTTCACCATTATCTAGTTATAGCCTGAATATCCATCTAGCAATGAAAACCTCTCAGAGCTAGCTACAACCTGTAGGATCTATTCCATTGATGGAAGTGGATAGTGATCTTTTAGTGATGCTTTGTTTAGGTCACGAAAGTCACACACAACCCAATTTCTCCATTTTTCTTTCTCATAGAACCAAGTTAGCAACCCAACTTGAGTTTTTGATGGGGAAGATGATGTTGGCCTTAATTATCTTGTTCAATTATTTCTTCATGAGAGGCTCAATGTGAGGATTTATGGGCCTTTTCTTCTGTTTAAAAGTCTTAGCTCTTGTATCCAACTAGATTGTGTGTTGTGCCAACTTTGGGTTAAAACCTCTCAAATATTTATAATTCCAGGAAAATACATCTAGGAATTCTTGATAGAGTTGAACAAATTCATATTTTTCTTGTTGAGTGCTCACTTTGCCAATCTGCAATGTTTTTCCTTCTTCTATAAAAATGGGTTCTGAATCTTCACCCTTTACCTGAATGTTCACCTTCTCCTTTCAGAATTGGTCATTTGGGTTGAATATTGATTCCAAAGTGACAAGACCCTTTGGTAGTTTGTTAGTCCTCAACTATACTACTTGATCACCATACTGCTGCTCCAGTTTATCTTGGTTCCTGGAGGAGAACTTAGCTTCTTCTTGTAGAAAGTTGAAAATTTGTTGATCATTTTCAAAAACTTGCCAACTTGTGTTGTTTTCTGGGACAGCTGGCCTTACAACCAGCTTGATATGGGGCTGAGATCTATCATTCTTGATATTCTCCACAATGTCAAATGTTGCCCTAACTACTATCAGTTTGTTTGTTGCTTCATTCTTCTTCCTTGGGATGGAGTTGATATTGAATGCCTCAAAATCCTCAATGAGATCCCATACCGGTTCTTATAACTCTTTAACAAGTCATTTTTGGCAGAATTTTTACCTGGACTTGATTAGCAACTAGTTCACTATCACCAAACACTTGCAAGTTCTTGATTCCTTGTTTCCTTGCCCAATGTAGTCCATGGACCAAAGCCTCATACTCTATTGTATTGTTTGAACAAGAAAATTGGAAATGGAAAGTTGAGTAGTATTTCATACCATGGGGGGACACAAGCATAGCTCCTCCTCCGGCTCCTTGCCTACTTCTTGAGCCATCAAAGAATAATTGTCATACCTCATTATCATCTTTGTGGTTGGGCTTAATGATGTTAGGAAGAGGCTAATTTTCTTCATGCAAACAATAGACTCCTAGCTCAGATTCCTCCATCTCTTTATAGGGGTCAAAAAGCATGTCTCTTGTTCACCCATTTGTCAAGGGTCAAGTCTAGGATACACCCCACCTTGGTATATGCTTCATAAGTGCTTGGGAGATCCTCTTGATCAAAGGCTGAACAATTGGCATTGATTAGGATAGGTAAATAATACTCAATATGGTAATCTACAATGGGCTTAGATCTAATTGTATTCTTAGCTCCATACCTTGTTCTAAAAAGCATGTGTGACCAATCAGCAGACAAATAGCCTCCAATCTTAGCAGTGAAGTCTCTTAACAAACATAATACAAAATGGGTGGCAAGTCTATGACTGATATGTTCTACAATATAGTCACATTGGGGCATACATGAAGTGTGAGTCTCAAATATTTAATGACTCCAACATTTATCATTGTTGTCCTATCTAATTGCACTACCCCTCTGGATATGACTTTGTATTGAATGCCTAGTTGATCGGTTATTTGTTTTGGCATTATAGAACTACTTTCCCCCAAATCAATCATGAAATTAAGTACCAATTTGTCTCCAATGATCAATGAAACATAGAATGAAGGGGGCTTCAAATTTTTACCTTGTTGCCCTCTATAATTTCCCCTAGTCTAAGATCCATTGGTAAACACTTTCTCTTACTAGTTAGGGGATGATTTGAGCTTGATAATTAGCCATAACAATATGCAACAAATCTCTCTATCCTGGAATGGCCAATGACTCCCACATTGAAATATTCACATTTTTCTTCTTCATTTGTTTAATGATATTAAATGAGCTATCCTTTTGCTACCCCTTTCTGGTACATTTTTCTCTTGCACATGGGTTGTTACAACTGGTGTCTTAGTGGGTTTTGAAGGTGCCTTGGATTGGCTCTGGATATTACGAGTTGCATTTTGAGTGCCAATGCCTTATGGAGTAATGGAGGGTTGAGGATTACCCAAGTTTGGTGATTTTCCCTCTCTAATATTCCTCTTCTTGGACCATGTATTGGCAGCTACACTTTGAGAAGGTGTTTGATTCATCCCATAGAAATCTTCAACTTTCAATTGACAACAATAGTCTCACTTGGAGATGCCCCTTGTTGAACTCCTTGTTGTCGATTTTCCTCTTAAATAGACTCTTGTGACACACCACTAGGTCTGTACCATCAAGCCTTGGTTTATTGCACCATTGAAGCACATTTATTGGTTATGTGGTTGATTGCATGGAAAACACCAATCATATTATTGGGCCATGTTGTTTTGCCTTGGGACCAATGCCCTTGATGTTGAAGCTGTGTTTGGATAATATGACTAGAAAGGTCTAGTAGCCTGAGGTTGTCCTTGGCTTTGGTTTTGATTTGACAACTGAGCTAGTGGCCTATTTTCACTAATATGGGGGTTTAGCCTGATACTGAGCTTGAGGTTGATATGGCCTAGAACTCTAGGCTTGCTCCCTTTTGATAGTTAGAAACTCACTCCCTAGGTTCTACAACTATTTCATAACCTCTTGAAGCTCTTTTGAGGTGCTAGAGGATGAGGTAGAGGCTTCAGCTGAACTTTGATTCCTAGGAGTAGGTATAGGAGCTAATGTGGGTGTTTGACTAGTGCTTAAGGCTGATAGTTCTAGGTATAGAGGCATAGGTGGCCTAGGAGAAAGTTTTCTAGCCTAAATTAGAATTTTTCAGCTCTTATGGAAATTCTATAGGCTATAGGTAAGGTGGTGCCTCCCATTGATTGAATCATTAAAGCAATATCATAATTTAGAGCTCTAAGAAAGTATAAGAAGGCACCTTCATCTATGGGCTTTATAGCCACTGGAATCCTATCCCATGTCCTTTGAAATATGAGGTTGAAATCTATCAACTACTCATTAGGAGCCCTCTTGATTGTTGTTAGTTGCTCCAACAAGGATAGATTATCTCCCTTTTCTCCAAATTGGTCATGAAGAGCTCTACACATATGGTCCCAAGTTTGAATAGAGCATGTTGTTAGACTCCTAAACCATTGTGAAGCTTTACCCTTGAGTGAAGAGGCTAGTAACTTGACTGCAATGTCCATCTCAATGATCTCATGAATTACACAGACATCTACAATGTCTTGAATATGATCACTAGGAGAATTTTGGTTCTCTCCGGTGAAATATGGGATGATCTTTAATGTTACCACTAGGACTGGATTTTATGCATTATGGGCAAGGGGATGTTGTCAAGTGAAATTGACATAAGGATTTGGTTGTGCCATCTTGATTGGCTTGAGAACCCTTGTGGGTTGAATGATCAACCTACTAGGAGGAGGTGTTGACAAGGTTCTATTTGGTGGAGATGAAGACATCTAGGCTCTTCTACCTCTTCTCCCTCTATCTGTGGACAAATGCAAATAGGAAAATAGTCCCTCCTCTCTAGTTCTTGACTTTATTTGTATTATTCTCATGAACTTGAAATGGAATATAGGAAACCATAGAGACTCTGTCCCTTTTGGAGTTGACATATGTGTAACTTTCAAAGCTTTGTAAAAGCTAAAACTTGTAACAAGTGCACATCAATCTTGCTGCAATAAAAAATGAAGACCTTTTGGTCCCATAGGGTGTTGCAAAATTGTTAGTGTAGAATCATAGCACCTCTAAATTCTACAATAAGATGGGTTGACACTCTCAGTGTGATTACATAACATGGAGCATATGTCAAAGTGTAAGACCTTGTGAGTTGAGAGATCTCTCTAGATTAAGGTCGGTTCCTATTCCTCTATTCAGTGCATATAAATAAATTACAGAGGATCTATTCTAAATCTACTCTATTCTACCAAGGAGACATGGGGTTAAGAAGATGTAAGAAAATAAACTAAACTAATGAGGTGATGAACTAAAGGAATTGTTAGTGTGAAATCATAGCACCCCCAAATGAGTTATGGATATACTTTTCTAATGCAAGGTCATTTGGTGTGATTTACATAACATTGGATTATTCCCAAGTTGTGGGACTTGCAAATGGGAATGATTCTCTAGAGAATGTTGATTCCTCTTCCTAAAATTCTTGCCACAAGCTATTCCAGTGTAGGAAAGCTAATCTAATCCTAATCTAACTTCCAAGGAGACAAGGTGATATGAAAATAATCAAGTTTTATTTTACCAGATTTTGGACCCTTATAGGCTTTAAATATTTGCCGACAATTTTCTCCTTTTAAGTAATCAATTTAAAAATTAATGCAAGACAATAAAGACAATTACCCAATGATTGATTACGGAGTTTGGCAATTGCCTACATCTCTGGGTTCATGGTCAAACCATTCCACTAGTCAAAACTTGTAAGTTATAATAGTACTTTAACAAGAAAACCTAATGGAAACTATTTAAACTTCCTTAGAAGAATAACTAGACCTTCAGATGACAAGGGTGAAACATAGCACCTGACTTCTACCTTCTTGGCGTATTCGACAAGCTTGATGGCACTAGCTCCACTTTTCTGAAACCTCTGATTCTTGATTGGCCTTCCAGATGCTTCATAATGCCCTATGGCACTCGGTCGATATTCTAGGCTACACAATTTAGTGTGGCACTATGGGCCAACTAGGTAGTATTAATAACTCCTAGCCATAATAATGCCTAAATAAATAAATAGGTCTTCACACAATTATAATTTCTCATCCTCCTCTTGGCTCCACCTTGTGCCTTTATGAGCTTTAGGAATTGTCTTCTTGTGTGTGTGTGTGTGTGTGTGTGTGTGTGTGTGTGTGTGTGTGTGTGTTGTGTGTGTGTGTGTGTGTGTGTGTGTGTGTGTGTGTGTTACAAAGGAGAGGGGTCCCTTATTATAAAAAAATAGGGCCCAAAAATAATGCATTACATATAATCCTTAGGATAATAATACCATAGCCCGTAGAAAAATAAATGGGATCAATACCCATATTAGCGGATTACATTGTTATATGGGTATATCCCACATTTGGTGGAATGATATTGTTTGAGGCTTAATTAAGCCTTTCCACGTATTTTAGGTGGTCATGGGACCACTTGGGCATAACCACCCCACCTCTTTCTCCTCATGTGGAAAATTCCATGCATGGCATAAGCTTCCCCTACCATCGCTTCACCTTCTCCCTTCCATGTGGTCCTTGGAAATAGCATGGTTAAGTTGGTGGTTATGTAGGGTTTGGAGGATTAGTGGATTTGGATGGTATGCATGGCATTTGGAAGGTGGACTTACCAAGATAATATAATTTTGACCCATATAATGTGGCATAGAAATAATTAACTCGGTAAATAACATATAGCCTACTTATCGTATCTCGATAGGAAAATTGAGGGAATTTGATGAGTGGTGGCAAGTTACATGGTGGCTTGTGGACCCACCACATTAGTGATAATACCATAGTCCAACGGCAGCTAGGCTCCCCTCTCTAATAAAAGTTGAGCCTCTCATTTTGGTGAGCATATTTTATGACCATCAAAGAATAGAGATCGAAAACCAATGGATAACTCCTTTAACCTTTTTTCCATGTGTCACAGTGTCCTTGGTCCAAAATTGAGTTGATGAGAGTTGATTTTCCTACTATCGAAGTTTATTTGGACATATCTAGAGCTCTTGATGTTCATTTTTTGCATTCTCATAGTCATTGGAAATATATCAAGATGATCTTCTGTAGTGACACATTTTAGGGATGTTTATGGAACTTTCAAAAATGATCCCCTGATCACACCTCCCCACTAAAAAAATGATTTTTGTCCCAAAAAGCTTATATTGGAACATTTTTCCATGTCGTCCTAAATCTGGAACTATACTTCCACCTCAAAAGTGCAAATGTAGTAGACTCTTGGGTCTCTTCCTCTGCAACCTTCTCTCTTCAACAACTTTTCTCTTATCCTGGACCTATGGGTTATGGGCCCATGATGCTTCTGATGTGCTACTTTGATATCTGAAGAAGACCTCATGCCTCCATTGTATGGTGCTAAGTTTCTAAATGAAACCTTAATGCTTCTTCTGTGCGGTGCTAAGCTTCTTGATATCTAACAACAAGGATATTATTTTTACTTATAACACAACTCCTAGATTTTAGTTGATTCTATAAAATCTAAACTGGTTTAAAGGAACTCCATGTTACGTAGAGCTATGATCGATCTGATGTTGATTATGGATAATGACTTGTCCCTTTTCAAACCTCAATGCATCGATGAATGATGCTAAGCCTCTTTGAAGGCCTCAAGCCTCTAATGCATGATTCTAAGTCTCTGTAGACCTCAATGTCTCTGATAAGCGAATGATAAGCCTCTTTCAAGACCTCGAGCCTCCAATGCATGATGTTAAGTCTATTAAAGACCTCAACACCTCCAATACATGATGCTAAGCCTCTTTTAAGACCTCAAGCCTCCAATGCACAATGTTAAGTCTATTGATCAGCTACCATTCATATGTATGGTCACAATGCCTTAACAGTGAATGAAGTTATGAGCTGATCCTTTTAGAGATCCTCTTATTGACCCAATAATATCATTTACCACTCTACTACATGGTCACAATCCTCTACATAGAATGAATTTTTGACCTAACATTAATGACAATGGTGATTCAACTACCATTCTGCTACACAGTCACAATGCCTCTACATAGATTGAATTTCCGAGCTAACCTCTGGGAACTCTATTATCTACATAAATGGCAGATCAATCTCCAAGATTTATATGAGTCAAATCCTATATCCAAGTTATATAAGGTACTCACAAGCTGATTAGGAGATAGGTTTGGAGCATTAATCAAATTTTCTAAGTAAGAAAATCCACTGAGCATTGTAAACCTTTCTCTCAACATTTTCTCACAAAATCTGATCTCCAAACAAATATTGCATACTATTCATCAATCTGAATTATGCAATATATAATTGAAAAAATGTTGACTTACCCATTTTAAAGGACTTTCACTTTCAGGTATTACTTGGTCCTGGGTTGACTTGTCAACTGGTGGTGGAGTAGAAACTTATTTTACCTTTGTAATAGGCCTCCATTCCATCTTTGGCTTTCCATTACTCTGATGGAGAGATGGATGTAGTTTTTAGAAATTTTCCACCCGATGCCCATTCCTCTAGTAATGAGCAAAAAAATTCCTCTTAATCTCCTTCTTCTAGGATGAGGAACTCTTTCTGCCATTTCTCAACTCTGCATGATGAGATTGGTCTTTTTGGTTTCCTTGTTCCTGAAAAATGGAATCAACTTCTTCATTAGTGTCCTTCTCTTCTAGCATTTGGCCAAAAAATGATTATGTAATCCATAAAAAGTACATGGAAAGGAATTCCACATCTTTTGAAAATCATAACCATACTTCTTAAGCTAAAAAAGTGGATCAGAAGTTTTACTATGCTTATGATTATGGTAAGAAACTGGAGGTGGAATCTCATTACCTCTTTTTGATTTCTCTTACCACATCCCGCTTGTGAAAACAAAGAAAAATTTTCCTACTCAGAATCTTCTTATAGGACTAGTGGGGTATTCTCTTTTCTTTCAGAAGTTTGTCTCCCATCAACATTCTTGGAGCATTCTCCAATTTCCATTCCCACACTAGGATAACCCAAACATGTAAAAAATGAGGACCATTCTTGACTTGTATTGGGTTAATAATTCCTTGGCCATTTTTAATAAGGCCTCTTCCATCAAATCCCATTTTATCTAGTAACTTGGATCCAATACCTCTAGTATGCTTTTCAAACAAACTATAGACTTCATTACCGAATCTAAAACAAATAGGAGGAAGAAGAAGATTCTAGTGGTGAACAAATTATAGTGTAGTCATCTGCCATGGTCACTACATTTGAAGTTGAAGGTATTTCCTTTCTTTGATCACCACACTGCAACCTTGCCAAGAGCTCATCCTTGGTTTGCAGTTCTAATTTCAAGTAAGCATTCTCCTCTTCCAAGGAGTAATACATTGATCGTAGGAGAGATTTATCTTCCTGGATCTAGTGATTATAAGCTTTAACCTCATCGAGCTTCACCTATTTAGACATCTTTCACCCATAGTGCACTTGTACCTTGTTCACACAAATTGAACAAACTGTACCAATATTGAAGTAATCACTTTGTTAATCAGATTTACTTGAAAAACAAATATGGAGCTAAACCATCTCTGATACCAAAATTTCTTAGATATTAGCAAGTTTGAAGGCCAACAACTAATTTGATACAAAATTGCTTAGACATTAGCAAGTTTTAAGGCCAACAACCAGACTTGATACCAAAATTTCTCGAGAGATTAGCAATTTTGAAGACAAATAACCAACTCTAATACCAAACTTGATTTGAAAATAATCAAGTTTTATTTTACCCGATCTTTGAACCTTATAGGCTTTAAATATTTTCTAAAAATTTTCTCCTTTTAAGTAATCAATTTAAAAATTAATGCAAGAAAACAAAGACAATTACACAATGATTGATTACGGAGTTCAGAAATTACCTACATCTCCGAGTTCATGGTCGAACCGTTCCACTAGTCAAAACTTGTAAGTTCTGATAGTACTTTCACAAGAAAACCTAATGGAAACTATTTAAACTTGTTTAGAAGAATAACTAGACCTTTAGACGACAAGGGTGAAAGATAACACCTGACTTCCACCTTCCTGACATATTTGGCAAGCTTGATGGCACCATATCCACTTTTCGAAAACCTCTATTTCTCAATCGGCCTTCTGGATGCTTCGTAATGCCCTATGGCACTCTCGGTCGATATTCTAGGCTACATAATATAGTGTGGCGCTATGGGTCGACTAGCTAGTATTAATATCTCCTAGCCACAATAATGCCTAAATAAATAAATATGTCTTCACACAATTATAATTTCTCATCCTCCTCTTGGTTCACCTTGTGCCTTTCCGAGCTCTAGGAATGAGCTTGTCTCTTTTTGTGTGTGTGTGTTACAAAGGAGAGGGGTCCCTATTTATATAAAAATAGGGCCCAAAAATAATGCATTACATATAATCCTTAGGCTAATAATACCATAGCCCATAGTAAAATTTATGGGATCAATACCCATATTAGTGGATTGCATTGTTAAATGGGTATATCCCACATTTGGTGGAATGATATTGTTTGAGGATTAATTAAGCCTTTCCACACATTTTAGGTGGTCATGGGACCACTTGGGCATAACCACCCCCACCTCTTTCTCCTCACGTGGAAGCTTCCACGCATGGCATAAACTTCCCCTACCACCGCTTCACCTTCTCCCTTCTACGTGGTCCTTGGCAATAGCATGGTTAAGTTGGTGGTTATGTAGGGTTTGGAGGATTAGTGGATTTTGATGGTTTGTGTGGCATTTGGAAAGTGGACTTACCAAGATAATATAATTTCGACCCATACAATGTGGCATAGAAATAATTAACTCGGTAAATATCATATATCCCACTTGTTGTCTCTTGATAGGAAAATTGAGTGAATTCGATGAGTGGTGGTAAGCCTTGTGGTGGCTTATGGACCCACCATGTTGGCGATAATACCATAGTCCACATGGTGGCCAAGCTACCCTCCTGTAACAAAAGTTGAGCCTCTTGTTCCGGTGAGCAATATTTTATGACCATCGAAGATCGAAGATTGAAAACCAATGAACAACTCCTTTCACCTTTTCACCATGTGTCAAAGTTCCTTTGGTCCAAAATTGACTAGTTGACCAGAGTTGACTTTCCCATTCTTTGAACTTTGACCAGATATATCTAGATCTCCCGATGTCCATTTATCACATTCTCACGGTCGTTTGAAATATTTTGAGATAACCTTCTACACTGACACCATTTAGGGATGTTTAGGTAACTTTCAAAAATGATCCCCTGATCACAAGGAGAGAAAGAAAACTAGAAAAAATAGAGCCTACACTAAAACGGTGATACACCAGAGAAGGAAAATGTTGATCATCTATAAAAACTTCCATGGAAACAAAGAGAGGTGAGGAATAGAGAGGATGGACAAGTGCATCATAGAACAAAGATGGACTTCACATAGAAAATGTTCCAAATCCCTAAAAACACAGCTCCAAAACATGAAAATGACATTTAAACATGCACAAATTCTCTATAACAATGAGAGGCAAGAAGAAATAACCAAAATGAGAAAAGGATGGAAAAATACATCACGAAACACGTCTTTTTGCTCCATATTTACACATTGCACCATTTCATAGGAAAGAGGCAAAAAAATGCCATTATAAAGTAGGGGAAGAGGTTCCAACTGTTGGGGTGTGAAGCCTATTTTGTGGTCTTCTTGAATCAGTGTTGAAGTGTTGAAGCTCTGTTGGTTAGATATTTTTCAAGAAAAATATGAGGTTCAACCACAAGTACATGGGATTAAATCCCTCCTCAAAGATGGGTGAGGCTTCCTGTTTATTACTAATCTTAAACACAATAGAAATAATATATACAATATTCACACTATTCTAACCATTGGGGTTGGGAAAGAATAATCCAAAATCCATATCCACACTAGGTGAAGATGTTTGCAGTTTTAAAATGGAATGGATTGAAAAGGATATTATTATTATGGAAGAAACACAATGAAAGGAAATGAGAGGAACATATTTTCTTTCGAGTAAACACAAATCACAAAGTAATCATATGAGTTTTAGATAACAAATGTAATGTTTGAAACAATTAAAATAATTGAGAGTGCTAAATAAAGAATAGCTTAAGATTTTAACATTAGAACAATATCTTAAGAGAGATGAATCTCACAACACAAAGTTTGTAAAATAGCATCGGTTTCTATTCCTCAAATGATTAAAAGAAAACACAAAGTTTTTCTTCTTTACAATAGTTCTCAATATTCCAAAAATCTCAACCATTTGGAATGCATAAGTATCCCTTATTTATAATAAAAAGAGTTGAGAGAAAATAGGATAAATCCTAGAAAATAGTGTTTTAATGAGAGGCCTATTTTTCTTGACTCTCATGTAGGAGACCAAGTCAAAATTTACTTCCTACATGATGAAATGAAAATGAAAAAGACATGTCAATTTCTGGAAGGAAATAATATGTAACATCATTGCTTATTCTGTTTCCTCATACTTGTCTTCTTCCAGTGATGCCTTCTTGTCTGAAACTCTTAAAACTTATAGATTATGTCTTACATTTCAGCTTCATCTGGTGCACTAGAGTAATCACTTAAAACCTCGCAAGTTTCTTGTGTGTCACTTATTGCCAGGAAGTTTCTTCAATATTTTATTAAGTTTTCTCAGAGATTCCAAAACATTCTTGATCTTTATAAATTTATCAATGACACTCAGATCAAAGATGGAAGTTGGTTCCTTCTCGATCAATTCTTGAATTTTTTTATAGAAACCATTAGCGGGTATAATGGATGAGCTTCATCAATACTTTGGGAAAGATTTTGAATAGCTATTCTTCGATATCACTTTGGTGGCATTAATCAAGCTGATCTTAGGATTCTCTCAACTTACCGCAAGATTCACTTTGAGAATATTTATCTTGAACTTGATAGCCTTGGTTAGCTGGAAGTGTTTGTCCCCATATGGAATGAATCCTTCCACTAAGACCCGAGATGGAATTTTCTTTAGTGCATTGAGGGCCTCTAAAAAGTTAGTTAGGTTCAAGGTTCATCATTCAGTCGTCATACCATTTCCTCCAAGGATTTATACACCTCTACTATATCATCAATGACCTTCCTTCCTTGAAGGAGTAACCTGAATCCATTCATCCACCATTCTCCCCTTCTCATTGATCTTCTCAATAATAGGCACTAAAGAGAAGTTGAACCTGATAGGAGTGGGAGTAGAAGATGACAGGGTTGACTAAGAGGGATTTGAGAGCTTAAGCAATACTTCTATCAACTGTTCCACTTTCTCTTTTAGCTCATCCCTGCTCACCTTTTTTTCCTTCATCTTTTGGCATTACACATTCATGGCATATTTTGCATCTTGTTATGCCCCTTCTATTGTTACATTTCCTAGATCCAACCTTGTAATATGATAATCAAAAGTTGTTATGTTCTCATTAGTTTTTCGACCTCAAGAATGGTAATCTTTGCAAACTTATGTCCTGAGGCATCTACTAAAACCCTTGAAAATATTTTAGGTTTCTTAGTAGATTTGGTAGGAGTTACCTTGAGTGAACTAAAATCAAAATATGGTAGGGGAACTACCATCTTCCTCTTCCTCAGAGTTTAGTCGACCAACCATTGAGGTATAGTGGAAGAAGTTTCTCCTATTGGAGGTGTCATGGTTGTATCTATGGGTGGAGGAAGATTTTCTTGTGGAGTCGTGATGACTGCAAGTGTAGTGACTATGGGAATAGACTAAGGGAATGAAGGTGTGGAAGGAGGAGGCATTTCTATAGCCAATGTAGGCCCAGCAGAGAGAGGTGAAAGATCAGAGAAAATGTTGGTCATGGCTGATGAAAGTGGCATTGAAAAATGTGATGAGGAAGATTGGGGGAGAGGAGGTAAAGAATCTAAGGCCAAATCTTGAGAAGCAAGGGCAAGGATTACCTCCGATGAGCAATCATCAAAAGGAGAAATGAGAGGTTGAGCAATCTTGACTTTTGGGAGAATTCCTCCTATCTCTGGTTGAGGAGGAGAATCCAATACCTCAACTATTTGTGTGGGAGTAGATGATTCAACCCCCTACTTTTCTTCTCTTCTGAAAAATTTAAAATTTATTTGTCTCTTAGTAGGGCTTTTATCCTTTTACTTTTCTCCCTTGGAGGGTCCCATTTCTAGAGTAGCTATCTTTGAAAATATCTTTTCTTTATAACTCATTCCCCAAGAAATGAACCATGCCTTAGTGTGAAAAAGGTTTTGAGCAATCTCTCTCGAGTGATAAAGCCTTTCAATAGCAATGGACGATCGATGGCTTGGAATCCAAGTTGATCTCCATCGATTGTTCATATCTAGGTTCTAAGACACTTTCATTATCCGTGGTACCTTTGGGGATATCACCGAGATCTAATCTTAGATTTCTTCAAGATTAACCTACTATTGTGTCTTTTCTTTGGATGGAAACCTCATCCCAAAGATCAACCCAAATGTCCTCTACATGGGGCACATGTAGATACAAGGTTCCATACGACTTAAGGACTCCTCAAATATTGAATCCTTCTCTAAAATTCATATGCTTCTTTAGTTTATCCTAAAGTTCATGCACAACATTATTGTCCTTCACCTTTGTAGAACATGTGTACCTTCCAATGGAAATTGGGAAGGAGGAAAGCGTGCCTTGTGTCCACTTTTTTAGAACTTGTGGAAATCAACGGTTGTCTTACTAACTCCATAAGGATGATTTTGTCACACGGAAACTTGGACAAATGGAAAGGATTATCATGGAACCTTACCACCCGAAGATAGGTAAACTTCTTGAATTACAAGAATATGCAGCCCCATTTTGAAACCTCCGCCCATGCCTCATCGAAACTCTTCTCTTTCTTAGCTCGGGGTCCATCCTGTAAATATTTTCATAAAAGAAGGCATCATTCACTCTCCTAAATTGATCTTGAGATCATTTTATTATTAGTTGAGGGAATTACTTATATATGTGATCAATTTTCAGTTCCCTTTTGCATCCAACCATGGGTAGTTTCTCATACTTGCTCTCTGCATAGGTTACGTATGACATCATGTAGAACTTTTAGGAGACAAGACCATTTTCATTTGAGAGTCTATCTCATCACTTATTAAGGTGCCCTAATCAATCCCTTGGTAATTCTTCTTAATGACGACCATGAACCGATACATCCACCCTTGGAATTTTTTGACTGGGAGCCGGGAACCACTAATTCAAATATAAAATCACTTCTAGGAACCATCTTAGGAAACCTAGAAACAATTGGTTTAGCCTTGATCAAGAATTTCTTGTTCATGTGCTTGATGCAGTCTTCTAGATCTTTATCCCAGAATTTTTGTGTTGACTTAAGATTTAAATCAACATAGTCCATAAAGTTGGGAAACTTTAGGAGATGATCAAAGTAATCTCTGTCTAATTTTACAATAGAATATCTGCTTGATTTCTCACTAGGTGGGAGGTGATTCATAGTGAGAAGCACATGCCAGAATGAATTCAAGACATTGGTCTAATACTTGAAACCCCGCTATGAGTGGGAGACCATTGCCACCTATTGACTTCATCCATGAAATCTGAGAAGAATCCTCGATCCTTTTCCAGAAGTCTTCCATTTCTATATTTCTAAGCTCTGTGTCCCAGATGTCATAATTGAAACTTATATAAGAAGAAGAATCCATCTTCTAATATTTTTACTTCATCTTTCCAAACTTAGAAGGGCTGGGTCGACATGAGGAGTCTTGAAAATGATTGAAAGAGAAATTGGGTTGATGTTTGTTGAACAAGTGAGTAGACTTTCACTTCTATTAAAATGTTGAAACTTGCAAAGTAGGCTTGGAAACTTGACAAACTAGATTATGTGTGTCGGGAAATAGAACATGTCGAACACCTTGAAAAACTTGAAGGACTGG
The DNA here is from genome assembly GCA_018340775.1 of Taxus wallichiana var. yunnanensis. Taxonomy (NCBI): domain Eukaryota; kingdom Viridiplantae; phylum Streptophyta; class Pinopsida; order Cupressales; family Taxaceae; genus Taxus; species Taxus wallichiana. The sequence goes on from CM031239.1 coordinate 686,790,966, forward strand.
CAGAATTTGGATGATGTCAAGTAGGTGATAATCTCTGACACACTACGGAACCAGAAGAGTGTCTAACACCGGTCAAGACCCACAACACTTGGTAGAGTTTGGATGATGTCGGGCACACTAAAAACTCAATACAAGTGGAGATCTAGGGATGTTAAACACTTCACAAAACCTGATACAAGTAGAGCTAGGAGGATGTTGAGCACTTGGAGAAACCCGATACTCTGTGGAAGTTGGAGGATGTCGGACACCCTGTAAAACCTAAAACAAAGGCATCGGGTTTCTGGGATGTCAGAACATGTAAAATTCCTACCAAGTTCATAAGTTAGGATTTTTAGATTCTTCTCAAAAATCAAAAGAGTATATCCCATGGGAAAAATAAGAAAACACCCAAAGGGTGAATTCCAAATAAGAGGTTTCATGGGAATACAATAGGAAATGAAGAAAACAACCCAAAACCCTAAACTTAGAGGGAAAAAAAATAAGAGGGAAAACGCCAAATGAACACCTCAAAAAAACCTCAAAAGACCTCAAAGTGGTAAGAAGAGAAAAATACCTTCAATAAATTGAAAAATGGTCAAAGATGGATCACGAAATTGATCAAGAGGTTCAGTCGAGGTTTGGAGGTCGAAGGAACATGCACAAAAAATCCACGTAGTGAAAATATACTAGGTAAAAATGACATGTAAAATTAAACTATTTATAAATCCCTAGCATTAATTACACCTCATCCAACATGTGTGCCAACTACCTGAAAACTTGACATTAATGCCATGTCATCATGCTCAGAGTGTCCAAAAACCTGATACAAAGGTTTTACTATCAAATCAAGTTTTGAAACAACTGACATGAAGCATGAGATGTTTGGATGTTAACAAGTTCTGAAAAAATGACACAAAGGATCATTTTGGGTATTAGGTTTTAGGAAACAAGTGACATGGAGCATGCATTTTGCAAGGTATGTTCGATGCTTCTGAGTTCGAAAACTTGATACACTAGCCCATTTTGAGTTTCGGGTTTCATGAAATAATTGACATAAAGTATGTAAAGTATATGGTTCCATGCGATGGAAACCCGAAAACCTAAAAATCTCCTTCAAAGGGCATTCTTAGGAGATTTTTTCAAAAAAATTCTATGGTTATCTCAATTTTAGATGAAATCACTAAAAATGAGATAACAAATGGCTCTAGTTGGGGACTTTCTTTAAGACATCAAAGGAAGAGAACTCATATATCAAAAAGCTTTATCCATTGGGCTATGGATTTTGAAGAAGAAAAACTGAAAACAAATAAAGAAAGAAAGAAAAGAAAGAAAACACACAACAAAAAATAAATTATGATACAATGAAAGAGAGCATCTTACATTACTAATGGAAAAACTTTAAATGTTGACCACTAAAAGGTAGAGGGAGCAAATCTCCATCTAGATACGATAGAAAGAAGCTATTTTCACCATTTAGCTGATGTATTTTGAAAGGACCTTTCCATAAGGAGTCAAACTTTCCATGCATCCCTTTCTGCTCTCTTCTCTTGTCCCAGAGAAGTACTAGATCTCAATCTAGAAATCAAGTTGCTTTGATTTATTTTCAAATATCCTTTTGAATTTTCTATGATGATATTCAAATGATCTACCAACTTGATTCTATTCTTCTTCTAGCCTAGCTAGGTACATCATCCTTTTCTCAATTGAACTTTGAAATGTTTCATCCTCAATTTCTTTAGCTAACCATAAGGCTGGTAATTCTATAGAGATAGGAATCTCAGCATCAATCCCATACAACACTTGGAATGGGGACATTCCAATAGATTACTTAGGAGTAATCTGATCTTCCCATAATGCATCATACAATGCTTTGTGCCATGTCCTTTAATTCTCATTGACCAACTTTCTGATTATGGTCACCAGGTTCTTGTTGCTTGATTCAGTCTGACCATTTCCTTAGGGGTAATAATCAGATGAATGAGCTAATGTGATCCCAAAGCCATAACCAAATTCAGTCAACTCATGGGATGAGAAATTGAAGTGTTGTCAACAATGATCTTGTGAGTCACACCAAATCTAACAATTATATTATTCTTGAGAAAGTTACACACAGCTTTGGAGGTTGCTTGCTTGATTGGCACAGATTCCACCCACTTGGTGAAATAGTCTATGGTAGTGAGCACATAATTATGACTGGAACTAGAGGTAGGATTCATTACTCCTATGAAATAAATTCCCCATTGGAGAAAAGGTTCTTCAATCACCATAGGTCTCAAGGGAAGAGATGTTAGCTTAGATGACCAACGAAATGTTGACAAGCTTCACACTTGGCTACCCATTCAGGTGAGTCTTGAAAAAGAGTAGGTGAATATTACCTGGCTCGTAAGATCTTGTAAGCCATTACGAAGGAAGAGAAATGTCCTCCACATGCTATATTGTGGAAGGACTCTAGAAACCTTACCTGCTGAGGCTTATCAACACAGTGCAAGAATACACCATCAATACCCTTCTTGTATAAACCATTATCCCACAGAATGTATCTTGTAAACCTTAACCTAACTGTCCTCTTCTCCTTTTGGCTTAAATGTGGAGGGCATTCACCATAAGTTAAAAATAAAGCAATATTTTTGTACCATTCATCTGTTGTGCTTACAAAAAGTGCCATGGGCAATTCTGAAGAAGTACCTCCAATTTCTTTCGTATTTATCTCAACATTATTTTCCATGATCAATTGTCACATGCCTCTTCCTCATACTAACTTAGTAGGTCTGATGTCCAAGTCATACTCCTAGACTTTGGCTATCCAGTTACCCCATTGACTACCCAACTCCTATTGAGTCAAGATGGATTTAATTGTGGTATCAGGAACAAGAACGAGAGTGTGAGAACTCAACACATAATACCTGAAATGCTTCATTACTCTCACTACCGCATTATCATGTTTTTAAATTTGTGACATCTTTAATTCATGTTCCTTTAATCACAGCTCATGAAAGTGATGGGAGCTTCAATTCCTTCTTCATTCTCCTGCATTAGGATGGCTGATACTGTATGTGCGGAAGCATAGCTATACATGATGAAATCTTTTTTGAAATATGGGCACACTAGGATGGGAGCGTGAGAAATTACCCTTTTGACTTCTTCAAATGCAAGCTTCCCTTCAGTTCTCCATCGAAATGGAGTTTTACCTTTCATCATCCCAAGGATATCCTTGGTTTTATAGGAAAAGTTAGGTACAAATATTCTTAGGAAATTGACCTTCTTGAAAAGGAGTGCACCCCAGTTTTTCTTGTGGGTAGGGTAAGGCTTTGGATGGCCTTCACCCTCTTTGGGTTGATCTTGGTTCCTTCTTTAGTCATGATATGACCCAAAAAATTTTCTTTTATTACTCCGAACATGGAATTTTTAGGATTTAATGAAATCCCATGATTCCTGCACCTTAAGATTACCTATTTCAAATGATCATAATTATCACTTCAATTTTTAGAGAAGACCGTCAAGTCATCAAAATACACCACTATGACCTTGCCCATTAAATCTCTAAAAGCTAAGTCCATAACTCTTTAAAACGTGGCTTTGGATTTTATCAAACCAAAAGGCATCCTCCTATAGGTAAAGGTTCCCTATGGGGTGGTGAATTCTATTTTATGTTGATATTCAGCAGCTACCTCAACCTGATTATACCCTGAAAATCCATCAAGCATGGATAACATTTCTGATCCAGTGATAGTTTTTAATACTTGGTCCATGATGGGCAATGGATAATTGTCTTTTAGTGAAGAATGATTGATGTTTCAGAAGTCAACACAAATCTAGATTTCACCATTCTTCTTTCTGACTGAGACAATATTAGCAACCCAGGTGGAATGATGGATTGGAAAGATAATCCTTGTGTCTAACATCTTCTAAATTTCTACAAGGATAGTCCTTGAGATATTTGGTTTTTAATGCCTTTGCTTCTTACCCGTAGGGTTTAACTTGAGGCTTGAAAGGAATGCTATGTTATACATCCTTGGGCTTGAAATATTTTAGGTCCACATAGGACCATCCCAAGACGTCTATATATCTCTTCAGGAGTGAAATGAATATTTCTCTTTCCTTCGGAGAATAGCATTTCCTGATGTTTACCATCCATGGTTGATCAACAAAGCACATGTTAACTTGATCTACCTTTGATGAGGAATAACCTTCAGCTTGCCTTTTATTCTGAATGAAATAGTCATGCTTGTCAAATAATCCTTCCAAAGAAACTAATCCCTTCAAAATCTTATTACCTTTAAGCTGGATGAATTCACCATCAATTTCTTGATATGAATTTGAGATGGATTCATGGAAAGCTAATTCTGATCCTTAAAAATAAAGCTCACTAATTTTTTTAGCTTTCTCAAGAAAAGATAATACCTGTTGATCATCATTAAACACTTTCCAATGTGTTGAATTATCTGGAACACTTGAACGATACACAATCTCAATAGTATATATGTGTTTTGTTTGAACTTTGGGTGAGGAAGGAGAAGAGATGTAGATATGGCTAAAGAATCAACTTTATCATTGTAGTATATTAAGAATGCCTTAATGGAAAAAGCATCAAAGCATTATATGTTGTCCCAAACCTTATTCCTGTAGTGTCTTAGGTCATCATTTTTTACCTAATAGGTCCCCCTTACATGATTCATGATCAACTCGGCATCTCCCTGCACTTTAAGATTTTAGATTCTTTTTGTCTTGTCATTTCTAATCCTAATAACAAGGATTCATATTTGGATATGTTATTATTATCAAACTACAAATTGAAAGCAAAAGGAAAAATCTCAAAATCTAAAGATATAAGAACTACGCCAGCACTTGAACCGGTAGTTGAACAGCTCCCATCGAACTCAAGGGTCTAAATAGTGTTAGGGTATTCTTCTTTGACTTTTACAGAGGTTACCTTGGATGTCATGAAATAATTACCCAAGCCTGCATCTTCAGATAGAATTTGAGCCTTAGGATCATCGATTTAGTGCCAGTGTTAATATGTTGTTAACATTGGGACTATTTTTCTAGCCATGGGAAGTTGAAAGATGTGACTTTCAAACTTCTAGGGTTTGCTTTAGGACTTCTTAAAGGATTATAATCCTATATATAGAGGTGTTAGGGTATCTTGTAGATATCTTGATGGTTAAGAGGTTTGAGTCTTAATGATAAAGAGGTGATCAAGAGTGATCAAGGTTAAGCAATGGGTGTGAATTGTGGTTTAGATGTGGTTTAACATCTTTGGAATTCTATTGTGAGTTCATAACTGAGAGAAGACTATGAGAGTTGTTTTAATCTTGTTGATAATAAAATATGAGCAAGTTCTTGGTGGACATAGCCCACATTGGGTGAATCGCATTAAATCTTGTCTTGTCTTCTTTTATGCATTATTCATTTATGTTATTATATTTCTGCAAGTATAATTCTGCTATATAGTTTCCTACTGCTATGGTTTGAGGAATTTTTCCACATATTTTTCTCTAACTCCTAACACAACTCCATTTTGACCCTAGTGGAAGAAAAGAAGAGGAAGGCAGAGAAGAAGAGTGAATAACCACTAACTAACTTCTTGAAAATGTGCCTCTATTATAATATATAGAAAAATGTGAAAAGAGAGGGAAAACATGAGAAAATATGATTCTCTGCTCCAACCACTAACAACATTCATAAATTTCGTTGAAAATTCAAGGCTCCATCTACAAATTCCATTCCCAAATGCATTTTTTCTGCTCGAGGGAGAAAAGACCCATATTTCATTAAATTTGGTGGTTGAAAATTGGTTCTACATTTTTTCCATGCCAAATCACGTTTTGTAATTTTCTCCCACAAATCTCTACCAAAATAAAAAATTGAAGACTCCATGATGAAGAGAATCTCCTAGATCTTTCCATTGGTACCAAGATTGTCAAAAATGGAGCTCTAGATCAAAAGATATGGCCTTCTGCGTTTTTTCCTTACGTTTCCTGCAAATTTGGCTTTGGGTGAATTTTGAACTTTTTCCCCACAAATCCACTAATGATGTGGAATCCATTGGGGTTGGCAGAGGTAGGGCTTCCTTTTTTGCATTTTACATTTTTTGAAAAAAAATCAAAAAATTAATTTACCTTAGAAGTCCCACATCCCCACATTAGCATTTTGACAAGGTTACGGGTCGCATTTTGATTTTATGCCTTTTGGAAGAAAAGGAAAATTTTCACTTTTTCCTCTGATGCCCGCTGGTCCGAGTTCCTTTGGTAAAATACTACTCCCAAGCTCTATAAGTCCGCCTTGGGAAAAATTTCCCTTCTAACTCCACCGAGCCATAACTCAAAAAATACAAGGAGTTAGAAAGATTTCTTTACCTTTCTAGAAAGGGGAAGAAATTCTCTATCTGATGGAGCATTTTACGAAACCTTTGAATGCTTTAAATGTTTGAAATATGGACTGAAGCACAAAAAGTAGTAAGTTAACCCAAAAATAAGGGGAGCTTATTTTGGTTAACAACTTTGGCGACTCACAGGGGTCATCTGCCTACTAGATGAATGATCAGTGGCCTTAGTTGCATCCATTAGGCATGGAGTCAAGCCTGATAACCAATTCTCTGATCTAACTCTAAAAATTGACTCTGAATCACTTGGAAATCCACTGAAACTTGGATTTTATCTTCACCAAAATGCCAATTGAAATGAACTATGCAAGAGCAATACAACAACACCAAAACTATATACAAAATGAAAATCATACATGCTCCAAATGAAACATATAGAGTGTGCACAAGCACTTCTTCTAATGAAAATAAACCTACCTACTCTACTCTAACCAAGATCAAAGGGAAATCAAATAAAACCCATAACTGGCAGGGAGAAATAGCTTCCCTTCCTCAAAAATGGCAGCCATGCAACTGATTTGGCACTAAACATGGCTGGTTGGATGAGTGAAAAACTAACTACAAGCTGATCTTCAACCCAAATAACCAAAGTATCAATTGAAGACAAAACCAATACCTCTTTTAGTTTTCTTTGCATTTGGATTGAATAGGTATGGCAATTGATCTTTGGTGCTTTGTACCTCATCCTCATGCCCTAAAATGGACATGACTTGTTTTGGCTTCTCCTTTGGCTCCAATGAAGCCAAATACTTGATTGGGAAAGGTCTCTAGTCCATTTGATATGCCCATAGCTCTGATTTTCAACTCCAAAAATGGAGTCTTCTTGCATATCCTCTTGAATGGATGGTGTGGAAGAAGTGGTGGAACTCTTCTACTCTTTTTCTTCCTCCATAGCAGCATAAAACTCCTCTACAATTTGTAGCTCTTCATCTCTAATTACAACATCCATTGGAGCTACTTTTACATCATCATACTCTATTGCTATACATTGTTGGATCTAGAGTTCTTCTGCTGATTTTTGAAGATCAATCTACTCTTGGATAGCCCTTCTTCTAGCATGAAGTTTTTCAAATCAAACTTTCTAATTTGTTGTTCTAGAGGACTATTTGTGACCACAATGTCTTCTTAGAGGTTCCCTCTCATGGTGGATGTGGCCTTTAGAAGATCAAAATCTCCCAACCTTGATTCAAGAAGCATGGTGGAAAATACTGGTTGTGCTTGCAATTTTTCTTTCATGGTAATAGGATCTTGAATGGTGAATGATGGGGAAGAAAAGAATACAACTTATGTGGGCTGCTCCCTATCAAAACATCCTTCTAAGTTTGATAAAAATCAAACTCTATGCTATCCTACTGTAGCCAATTTTCTCCCTCTTGCATGGTGATCTCAAAATCTGCATTCTATTCACTAGATGAAGCTTCATCTTCAAACATGAAGCTAGTGAGTTTAAACTCCTCCACACAGTCAAAATTTGGGAGAGATTGAATGGGGGAGATATCTACTATCTTATGTCCAACCAGCTCATGGTTCCATGCCTCTAAATTTTTTTTTTCCACCTTCATGTGCTCCTCTCTAACTGAACTTGGAGCTGTTGGTTCTTCCTCCCCCATGATGGATTCATTAACCAAATCAGGCCCTTCAAATGAAAGAAAAAAGTTTCCAATGATGCCTTCTTCTTCTGCTACTACAAACTCTGATTCGATTTCTTCCATTTGTATCTCATCAATGGGGCTTTGAGCTGATTGTTCTTTCTCTTCCATGGCTGATTGTGCAACTTCTATTGGATCAACATTTTCTTCAAGCAGAGTGCCAACATGGGCACTACATTCTGAGTAAAAAGGATATTGATTTTCTTTCCTTTTTCTTTATTCTTCTTCTTCTACAACAAACTCAGCCTTGACCACCTTGGTTCCTCAAATTTTACCTCCTTTGTAGGCTCAACCAGCAAAGGAATCTATGTTATCCCAAACCTAAGAGATAAGCTCACTAAACTCTTAACGATTTCTTCTTTTACCAGCTCTTCTTCTTGATGTCCTTGAATGATTTTTATGATATCTTCTTCCCCACATGGAGTTGGGAAGGCAAGAGGAGAAGTAGGTTGGGATTAAATCATTTGTGCATTTGTTTGTGGTAGTGGGAAGGATGAAACTTCTTTTTTATTTGGAGGGGAAGGTGTTTCTTTTTGCTCTTGTGGAGGGAGTTTGGATTTGGAAGAGAAGAGGGAAGAAAAGATGAGATGAGATAGAAGACTAGGGGATGGGGGGATGGTTTTCAAAACTAGAGCAACATTGGATAAACTTGAAACTTGAAATTCAAATTGAGATGGTGTTGCTTGAGGAATGGAAAGAGAAATACCAGATGATGGTGTAGAACTTACCCATTGACAAGGTTGTTTAGCACCAAATTCATAGGCCTCTATCTCTTCAGTCCATTGTGCAAGTTGGGGCAGCATTCCAATCATGAAGTCCAGCTTCTCCTGAGGGCTGTAGTGTCTTGGAAAAGGGCCTTCCCATGGGCAAGGTGTCCTATAACCAATCTTGAATGCCTTCATTTGAGTTGTTGCCCTTGAATGCACCATGCCAATCTCCATTTTTTGGATCTTCTCCAATAGACCAACATCTTGCATTTGATTTTCTTCATTGTTTACATACCCCTGCTCTTGGAAAGCTCCATAGCCAAACTGATTTTGGCACTACTGCTCATAGGGGTAAACATGCTGATTTTGAATTTTCTCAAAATGCTGATTTGAAGGAGTTGTAGAAAGCATTGGAGTTGGAATGTATTGTTGCATTGTTGTGAATTCCATGGTAGAAATGAATTCATGATTTCATAACTTCATGGAATGGAAAATAATGAAAGAGATGGAAAGAAGAATGAAATGGAAATGGATGGAAAAATTCTACAACTCAGAGATGGGTTGTAAACTAGATGGAGTCACCAGATATGAAAATTAAAGCTTCTCATAAGCTAGAGATTGCAACAAGTGCACATCAACCTTGTTGCAATGAAGTGAAGACCTCTAAGGTCCCACCAAGAATGCCAAAACTATTAGTGTGAAATCACAACACCCCCAAATGAGTTATGGATCTACTTTTCTAAGGCATGGTCATTTGGTGTGATTTGCATAACATTGGATCATTCCCCAAGCTGTGGGACTTGCAAATGGGAATGATCCTCTAGAGAAGATTGGTTCCTCTTCCTAAACTACCTACCACAAGCTATTCTACAGAAAGTAGGTAAGCTAATCTAATCCTAATCTAACTTTCAAGGAGACAAGGAGAGAAATAAAAATAGAAAAAAATAGAGCCTACACTAAAATGGTGATACACTAGAGAAGAAAATGTTGACCATCTATCAAATCTACCATGGAAACAAAGAGAGGTGTGCAATAGAGAGCATGGACAAAAGTGTAACAAACATAGAGAATGGACTTCACATAGAAAATGTTCTAAAATCCCAAAAACATAGCTTTAAAACCTGTAAATGACATTCAAACATGAAAGAAAAATGCCCGAAAAGAATTAACAATGAGAGGCTAAGAAGAAGCTAACCAAAAACATGAGCAAAGGATGGAAAAATGCTTAACAAAAACATGTTTTTATTGATTTAGGTATTTACACAATAAGCACCATTTCACGGGAAAGAGGCAAGAAAAACACCATTACAAAGTAGAGGAGGTGGTTCTAACTCCATTTTAAACCACAGTGAGTGAGGGGAAGTAAAAAGAAGGTGGATACGGTGAAGAAGAGTGAACAACCACAAACTAACTCCTTGAAAATGTGCCTTTTTACAATATATAGAAAAATGCAAAAAGAGTTTTTGGGGAAAAACATGAAAAATTTTGAATCTCTTCTCCAAACACCAACAACATTCATGAATTTGGTCGAAAAGTCAAGGCTCCATATGCAAATTCCATTCCCAAATGCATTTTGTCTACTCGAGGGAGAAAAGACCCATATTTCATTAAATTTGGTGGTTGAAAACTAGTTCTGCATTTTTTCCATGCCAAATCATGTTTTGTAATTTTCTCCCACAAATCTCTACCAAAATAAAAAATTGAAGACTCCATGATGAAGAGAATCTCTAGATCTTTCCATTGGTACCAAGATTGTCAAAATGGAGCTCTGGATCAAAAGATATGGCCTTTTACATTTTTTCCTTACGTTTCCTACAAATTTGACTTAGGGTGAATTTTGAGCTTTCTCCATGCAAATCCGCTAATGACGTGGAATCCATTAGGGTTGGGTAAGCTTAGTTAGGTAGGGGCTTCCTTTTTTCCATTTTACATTTTTTGACAAAAAGTCAAAAAATCTAATTTACCTAGTGGGAAGTCCCGAATGCCCGCATTAGCTTTTTGAATGGGGTCGTGGGTCACATTTTGATTTTATGCCTTTTGGAAGAAAAGGCAATTTTTCAATGTTTTTCCTTCGATGCCCACCGGTAAGTTCCTTTAAACAAAATCTCTCCCAAGCTCGTAAGTCCACCTTGGAAAATTTTCACCATGTTTTTAACTCCATATTTACAAGACCATAACTCACAAAATACAAGGAGTTAGAAAGATTTCTTTACCTTTCATAAAGGGGAAGAAATTCTCTATCTGATGGAGCATTTTACAAAAACCTTTGAATGATTTAAATGTATGAAATATTGAAAAAAGAAAAATAGGAGTAAGTTAACCTAAAAATAATGGGAGCTTATTTTGGTTGAAAAGTCAAGGAATCCATCTATAAACACTCATTTTCCCATTCACAGGGAGAAAAGACCCATATTTCATTAAATGGAAATGCAATACAAACATTTTTTCCATGCCAAATCATGATGACCAAACTGCAATAAGAGATCGGAGAGATCTTTCCATGTGATGCTCGAGATTTTCAAAAAGCTACAGGATGGCCTTCTCGCATTTTTCAACAAGATTTTCAAATAGATGAGAGGTCAAAAGATAGAATCATCCCACAAATTTGGCTTCGGGTGAGATATATTATTGCTCAAGAGTCGATATAGTATATTACATTTTTTTGACAAGAATAAAAAATTCATTTACAACCCAAATGAGAGGTCCCCGAAAGCTCCATAAATCCTCTTGAAGAAAAGAAAAGAAGACCGGAGAGGTGCAAAATAGAAATGTCCAACCCTTTACAATGAGCCTTGACCCTTCCTTTATAGATTCAAAAACATGGAAAGAAGGAGAGAGAAGTAGGAAAATTCATTTGAAGCTCAAAAACCTTTGGACATTAATGCTCCTACAAATCTGAAGAACCCCAAATTTGTCATGGAGCATTGATTTCCTATTCAACATACACTCATTTTCCCATTTAACATAGACCATGGAAATGTAATACAAACACCATGCACAAATGACCAAACTACAATAAGAGATCGAGAGAGACAACAAAAATACATGAGAGGGTCAAGAATCATCCACAGACATATATATTATTGCTTAGGAGTTGATATAGTATATTGCAGTGACCAAGAAGAAAAAATTACATTACAACCCAAATGAGAGGTTAGGAAAGCTCCACAAATCCTCTTGCAAGAAAAAGAAGAAGGGAGGGTGCAAAATAGAAACGTCCAACCCTTTACAATGAGCCCGACCCTTCCTTTATAGATTCAACATAGAAAGAAGGAGAGAGAAGTGGGAAAATTAATTTGAATCTCAACTCCCGGCCATTAATGATCCTACAAATATGCTCTAAATCTATCATGTTTGCATTGATTTCCTATTCGGTGCATTGAAGGAGGAAGAATGGTGGATCAAATAAAATCTGATCTAGTTGTTGGAGAAAATAGATCTTATATTAATGAAATGAAGATGTTTTTTTCATTTTTCACCCACGTAGATTCTTCAAAATTAAAGTTTTAGATCTCCATGGTGTGGATGAGGTCGAGATATTTCCACCAATGCCAAATTTGTTGGATTTCAAGCACTGAATCAAAAGATATGCCCATTTGAAAATTTGAGTTGGGCCCTTTAAAAATGGTGGGAGCCAGTTATCAAAATAGGGTTTTTTTAAAATGAACACATGGGGTGCTAGCGCATGTTTAGGAACTACTTTTGGATTTCAATTTTGAAGTTACACTAGGACAACATGTGGCATGTTCTACGGATTTCTCAGTCTCCTCATGTTTGAACTAAGTTTTTTTACTCGGCTGGGCCATACATCTGACTAGGGACACATGGAGGCTTGGCGCTGATTAGAAACCTCCCCAAATTTTACTCTTGAAGTAGCATCATGTTGACACTTGGCTCCCTCCATTATCCTGTCTCTTCATGACTATTCAACCTCGACCCTATCCATTTTTTCGGACTTAATACACATGGAAGGTCCGCGCTCATTTGGAAACCCTCTGAGGATTTTACCTTTGAATGAGCATCGGGTTGACACATGGGAGCCTCCATAGGCTCTTGGAATTTTCAATAGCTGCTCTTACTTTTTGGGCCCTAAACACATGGTGAGATGACGCTCATTTAGAAACCTTTTTTGGGCTATGCATTTGAAATTGTGCTGATGCAACATGTGGTGCCATCTGTTGGATTTCTATACTTAGTCAAGTTTAGGCCCACCATGTTTCCCTTTTACTTTTAACTATTGACTCTGCCCCTCTTTGGGCCTAAGACACATGGAGGCCTAGTGCTTGTTTGAGTTTTCCTTTTGGATTCAATCTTTGGAGGTACACTGTTTGGACACTTGGTAGCTTCCGCTAACTCTCTATACTTAGCCATTTCAAGGCTCATTCGAGTTATTTTAGAGCTCAAAGACTTTGATTTTTTCCTATATTTTTTCCTTTGAGCCTCTAATTTATTCCTTCCCTGAACATACTCCTCCATTTTAGAACCTTCGATAACACGATAATTAGATTTAAAGCATGGATTTGTGCGATGGATCCATTTCTTGAATTTCTTCTTCGCACGGGGCCATGTTTGATCAATTTTTTTGGGGGAAAAATAGAGATAACATTAACCTTTCCCTTGTGTTTGGTCTTCTAGTATCTAGTATGAAAAATAGTCAGCAAGTAAATTTTGGAAGTAGGAGAGTAGGAGTAAGTCATATAACAAACACATCGATCATAGAAAACATCTTCGTTGTTGTTTGGAGGTACCTTTTCAGGTGTATCTTCCATATATAATTTTGGTGCGTAAATTTTGTAGTCTCTTCTAGGAGTAGTAATAATTCACAGACTATAGGGGTGTAGTTTAGTACTACTATTGGGACATAGGGAAGTACATATTCTGGTCCAACTTCAGCTATAGGTTTAGGATCAAGAGGTATAGGTGGTTCATTTTGGTGGATTTTGTGGTTTTGGAGGTAGAGGAAATGTAGGAGGTTCTAGATCAAGTGGGAAAGGTTTACACCAACCCCAAAATATTTACATGGAGATGTCTCTTTGTCTTCTAGAGTATAGGGAAATGGTTGAATAACATTTACATGTGTGAAATATTGTGGCGCACAAAAGGAATCATGGATTTTGAGCGTAGGGAAAGTCAATTTGCCCCTACATTACAAGGGTTTGCACATAATTGGTACATAAATTTTCACCCTCATCATATTTGCATAGACTATACAACTCTAAAAGATGCTTTCCTTAAAGAGTTTCACATCCCTAAGTTCAAGCACAATAGTATAAGCATTCTCAAGGATATTAAGCAAGGCACTACTAAGAGTGTCAGTGAGTATGATTCTCATTTCAAAATGGTGTTATCTAAGATTTCTTATGATATTATGACCGCAAACATGCGCAATGGTTCGTTTGAGGTCTGATTACACATTTTAGAAGGGCACTATCACATAAGACATACACTAACCCATGTAAAGAACTTGAAGAAAATTTATGTGATGAGGTAGTTGGGAGTATAGACACTGGGGTGAGCCCATTTTTAGAAGCATAGATCACAGCTATGGTGAAGTAGTTGGAGAAGCTATCGGAAAATTCAGCACATGAGATGTGCATGAGGATTTGGTGCATAGATTGTGAAGTGGAAGGTCATACAAAGGATAGTTATCCCCATAGATTAGTATGCTCATTATTGTTGGATTGTGAGACATGTCATTTAAACCATGATGTTAGCCACTACTCATTATTAAAATGCACAATAAGGAAGAATTTTTCTTGTTACTATAAAATTTATAGGTCCACGACTCATGACATGAAGATTGTGGCTGATTGGTTAGATCCATAATTCTTTAGATATGGTTGTACGAAAGATAGAAGTATCAGATAACTATAAAGTAAAGAATGAGTATTAGGATTAGGATCATAGTCAAGTGCACTATGATTTGAATTAAGGGTGTTTTGAAGGAGGTCATGGAAGAGTTTAAGGATACCATGGTGGATTTGGAGGATGAGGATGTGGTGGTAGATGAGGTGAGTTCCCTTGTGGAACATGTTATACATGTGGATCCCGATAACTACTAGCATAAATTTACTTAGAATATTACTTTTTCTTTTCGTGGAAAGAATCATAATTATGAGGAATGCCCAAAATTATATGAGCATATTAGAAAGCAGCATAAATAAGAGAAAAAAGGTGTAGGGATGGTTAGGATATAATGTGTTGTGGAAAACTAGTGGATGCCTATGTTGGAACCAGAATCTAAGGTAGTGTTGGTTAAGATCACTACCCATGCTAAAGTGATGCAATAAAGAAACATTATAGTAGAAGCCTACCATCACTAGGGAGGAGGTTTATCAAGAGACCATGGAAGTACTTAGAAATATTCAAGGTGAAATACAATATTTAAAGGAGTAATCATGGAAGATGGAAAAAAGAAACCATCAAAAATTGTCTAATTTGATATGGATGACTTGAAATAAGTGTGCAAGATGTTGCGCTAGGATAATATCATTCCACTATTATGGAATTGGTTAAAGGGAAACACTCTACATGCAAGTATTGAGACTAGATGGTAGATCCTGCATGTAAATCTTCCCCCTCATAGCTTAGATTATGACAAGGAAATCACTATGAATGTTTTCTTGGTTGGGTGGCTTTTGAGTAATATATTGATTGATATAGGCATGAAAGTCAATGTTCTTACTTTAGATGTATGGGTAAAAAAGAGGAGACCCCCATTGCATCCATCTTTGAATGTATTATTCATGGCTAACTAGACTAAGGCCACTCCCATCAGAGTGTTAAAAGATGCATCCATTACCATACATGGAACCAAGTTCACTAATGATTTTGAGGTTTTAGCACTGGCAGAGGCAGATGGCCTCCTAGCTCTACTAGGGCATCCTTTGTGCTATGTAAATAATGTTGATCTTTGGTTCAACAAGGGTTATATCAGCTTTGAAAACAAGGAGGAAAGATTTATTATCCCTTTAAGAAATGGAAAATTTGCGCCCTATGTTGAGCCCTTGAGTGAGGAAGACTTGAACAAGATTTATGCATGCATCATCTGGGACCTAGAGGTTCTTCAGCCATCTAAATAAGGAATTACTTAGTGGGAAGATGCATAATCTATTAGTGATACTACGGTGTTTCTTTTTATAATTGGGATCATAGTACTTATGAGTTGGTAGGGTATAATGTAAAAAGAGCACATTTGTGCAAAAGTATAATAGACATCCTTATATCAAGAGAATAGATAACAACTCAGTACCTCCTTACACTAGAGAAGGAGATCCTATGGTATTTCTACGCGCCATGGAGGAACAATGGGTAGAACATATGGAGAGATGGAATATGTTGGCATATACCCTACACGGGATAACAACACATAGGTGGTGGTTCACAAGGATAATCTTGTAAGATGGAATGAAATTAGGATTGCTCTTGCTACTAGATTCTACAGAGCAATGCACCTAACTCATATATGCACTTATTATGATAATCAACCTATTCAAAACCACCATGTTAGTAGTAGTGAGAGACTCTAGACAAGAGTAGGGTAGGAAGCTTTAACACCTTTCTCTCTGGGTGCACAAATTTTATTCCACTTTATAAGTTTGCACGCGTGCTTAGTATGTATATGCGAAACTCCATACATAGACTGGAAATTGGCATGATTTAATTTCAAGAATGACCCATACATTTGAATTCTTCTCTATTAAACCTCGGTAAAAGAGGCATTAAAGGTTATAAAAACTTAACTATGGGGGATAGTGCTAAGGAAAAATAACTCATTTAGGATTTATTTGATGAAGGAGACTCAGGAGCATGGTTTACTAGAGAAACAAAAATAGATGCCACACTACTTAAGTGTGCTTTCCTTGAGAAGGAAAAAGGAAGAATGGTTTACTTAGTGGATGATGAAGAAGAATAAAATATTGATGTAGACTATTCAACAAGTATCCGTGAGGTGTTGGACATTGCAAATAAGACCATGCGTGCCTATCATGAACATATGAAGACAAAGAAAGTGAATATTGGATAAGATGCTGAGCCTAAGGAGGCCATAATTGGAGACTATTGGTTTGAATTTGAAGTGGAAAAAATCATTGAGTTACTACGGGATTATTAGGACTTATTTCCTCGGGGGTACCATGAACATAAGAGTGTATATGAATTATTAGGAGAGATGAAGATAAATCTTAAGGAAGGTGCATGCCCGATCAAAATGAGACCCTATAGGTTGAACCCCAACTTGTGGAAAGGGAAAAGAAGAGATTGAAAAATGTTGAAGTCCTGGAATCATCAAGCCCCTAGATGAGTCAAAATGGGTTAGTCCAATGGTGATCGTATCAAAGAAGGATGGTCGATTAGGATTTGTGTGGATTGTAGGGAGTGAACGATGCATTTGTGATTGATCCCTTTCCTATGCCATTCACTAAAGAGATACTAGAAGGTGTTGCAGGTGTGAAATCAATCATTTACCGATAGATTCTTTGGGTATCATCAAGTTAGGTTTTCTAGAGGATCGGAAAATACTACTTTTACTACTGAATGGGAAGCTTTGCATATACTGTGATGCCTTTTGGTCTAAAAAATGTGCATGTTGTATTTTCATGCATAGTTGTTTAGGTGTTCAAATATTTTATTCACAACTTCTTGTAGGTTTATTTAGATGATTGGATAGTGTATGGACTTATTAAGGATCATTGTGACAATTTGTGCTTAATGTTTGAAATATGTAGATAGTTGAGTATCTCTTTAAACATCAAGAAGTTCATATTTTCTATTCCATTTGGAATATTGTTAGGAAACATCTTTTGTAAGGAAGGTTTATTCATTGATAAAGCTAAGGTTATAGTCATTATTGTCCTAAAACAACATACATACTAGTCAAAGTGACTTGCACGGATTCTTGGGTCACACCTGGGTACTATAGAAAATTCATAAACGGGTATGCTAAGGTTGCCACACATTTGAAGGAGTTACCAAAAGGAAAATGGACGTTCTACGAACTGCAACATTTTGCATTGAAACATTGAAGGAAAAACTTACTGCCATACCTATTTTGTGCTTTCCTTTGTGGGATCTACCATTTCATGTACATGTGGATGCCTCTGACATGACCATTGGCGTAGTGTTGGCTATCCTAGAGAAGGTATAATAGATCATCTATTTATTTTACTAGTACAAAGTTGACTCTTGTAGAGAAGAATTATATAACTATAGAGTGTGAAGCTTTTTCAATGATCTATGTGCTACATAAATGTAGATAATAACTTCTAGCTAGACCATTTTTATTTTATACAGATCACATGGCATTGAAGTATTTGGTAAACAATCCCATTTTATAGGGGCACATATGTATATGGGTGATATTATTTTAAAATTTGATTTCACGGTTGTGGGAAAACTAGGGAAAAGTAATTTTGGACCATACCATTTATCTAAAATATAGTCATGAAAAGAAGCATAGGTAATTGAATATACCATGCCCGATGCACATTTATACAAAGTTATAATGTGTGTAATCAGAATTATAAGATATTTTGTCTTTCTATGAATAGATATGGCACCAAAATGAATGAAATCATTAGAGAAGAAAAAAATTTCCATATGCGTGCCACCCTTTTTCTTGATTAGCGGTGACCTGTACAAGTTAGGAAGCATAAAGTATTGCACCATTGTATCTTTGGAACATGAGCGCATAGATATCATGGAGGAAGCTCATGGTGGTATTGCAGGTGGCCACTATGTAGGAGATGCCACTGTGCACAAGATATTTCTTGTTGGATTATGGTGGGAGACCTTGTATAAAGATTGTAAGGCATATTGCAAAGCTTGTGATCAATGTTAGTTCCTTAAGAAACTAGGTTAATGAGATGAAATGCCTCTAAGACCTATTACTAATTAAAAACTATTTGAGAAATGGGATATAGATTTTTTGGGTCCTATTTCACTAGCCATGCAGAGAATGGATCATGCTATATCATTACTTGCATAGACTATCTGAAAAGGTGGGAAAAAGTAGCATCTATAAAGGATTGTATAGCAGTAGCAGCAGCCAGGTTTCTAGGTGAAAATATTATTACAATGTATGGATGTCCTTTAAGTTTGACCAGTGATAGGGGGACACATTTTCTAAATGAGAAAATTAGAATTTTATTAGATGAATTCATGATTGGACACCATAAGACTACACCATATCATCCTTAGGAAAATGGGGTGGTGAGATTTTCAACAAGATTTTGAGCTAGAAATTGACAAAAATTGTGATGTTGGAAGAAAGGTTGGGATGATAAAGTTTTGTAGTACTTTGGGCATATAGAACAACATGTGGTAAATAAACATACCTTTTTAATTGGTGTTTGGCATAGAAGTAGTTCTTCCTATAGAATTTATGTTACCTTATTTAGGTATTGTGTGCGTTAGAGGTCTTCATTGATTAACAAGCCTTAGAAGAATGGATCGAAAAGTTAATTAAATTGGATGAGTGATGAGAAATAACATGTTGGAGTCAGAAGCAAGAAAAATCTAGGTAGAAAGCATGGCATGATAGGCACATTAGGGACAAGAAGCTTGAGATAGGAAAAATGGTTCTCCTTTATGATTCTAAGTTTTTGTGCCATCTAGGAAAACTCAAAGTACATTGGTTAGGACCATATGTTATCACTCACATACTTGAAACAAGATCTTTTCAGTTAGAAACACTTGATGGAATATGGTTACCCGGTTACTTCAATGGGAGTAGGATGAAGCCCTACTATAAATAAGTCTTCTTGGTGTTTATAATAAGGTAGTATTGCCATTTAGATTAGGTTTTCAATTATGTATTCCCTTAATGTATTTCCTTCTTCATTGTTATGCTTTGTCAATTTAGTTATTGTTTTGTGAAATAAGTGTGTTTGCACACCAGAAGTTAATTACTAGTTGTAGAATTTTTATGTGTAGAGGACTGCACATACTATTTGTGTGGGGTGGTTATTGAGAAATGGGTACACATAAAGGAACAAACTACTACAGGTTCTATTCAAAGATTGAAGAGTTGGTGAAAAGAAAATTTCTTCCAAATGAGGACCATGGATGGAGATAAATGAAGGAACAATATAACATGAGGTAAGTGGTGGCCATGAAGACTACTAGGATAAGGAATAGTGATGAGGTACTTAGGTGCATGAAAGCGCACTAAAGAGAAACTTGTAGCTAGAAGGTAGGAAGGCATGTTAAAAGGTTATGACTAAGGTGTGAAGATGTATCATGTGGAAAAATGTGAAAAGGGTCAATTAATGAGGATTATTGGTAGGTGAAGGAGCAATAAATGCACTAAATTTTTGAAAATCTATATAAGGACGAGATGCGAGTTCATTCTTATAGTTATGATCATGAGAATTTGAAATATCCGAGTGTGACTAAGTCGTGAGAAGAGTATTTAGGTGCAAAGAGTGTGAAACAAGACGTGGAGAGTAGATTTGTGCATAGGAGAATATTGTGTCCCCATTGGCAAAGTGTTTGAGCAAAGCAGATCATTGTAAAAGAGCTAGGGAATGTGATTTAAATTTGGGCACATAGATTCAAGCTAGGGTTTGGGTTTGCATGTTGCAAAGGATAGAAGGCGAGTATTTGAAGTTAGAAAATTATGAGTTATAGATGGTGCTAAAAAATGCTCCTACCGCAAGAGATAAGGGAAAGAAGAAAGTGGAAGTAGAGGTTGAAATTACTCCTGAGAGTAATTTCTTAGAGATGCAATACCTAGAAAATGTAATAGTGGGAAAAGAATGGGAGTATCACATCTAGAAGTGTAAAATCAGTGATTACAACCATCACACATTGGATAACAAGGAGTTAGATGCGCTGCTGTATACAAAGAGAAACAAGTACACAACATATGACATGACAAGTATATGATGATGTTTAAGAGAAGTTGTTGAAACAGATTGGATTTTACCAGTTTTATGAGTTGTCCTACTTTGTCAAGTATGAATATTTATACTTGTGGATGATGAGAAGGGTACATGAATATTTCTTTTATTTTGTAGGATGGAGAGTAAGGATTACTACAACACTAATTGTGACATTAACAGGATTAAAGGTGCCTCAGGCTAGACATATAACCGTGAAACCCACTGCCATGTCTGATGAGTAGGTAAGTAATGCCTTGGTGAAGGTGTCTTCAGAAGGTGGCATGGAGGAACATAGATAAGTCTGCCACTCTCAATGTGCTAAGAAAAGAAATCAAAGCCAAGGATGTTGAGATCATGCACTTTAAACAAGAAAAGGACCTATAGCAGAAAAATAATGGGTTCTTATTAGCATGGTAGAGGAGATTGAGGATCATGTCCTCTAAGAAAGACAACAGTTAGAGCCCAATGTACCTAAAAATTTCCCTTCATCTATGTACTATGTCCATACTTTGGTTGATATGGTGATTGAAGAGGGACCAGTTAGGATGCCAATGTCAAAATAAACATGAGGCAGAGAGTTAAAAGGCTAGAGTGATTAGAAATATTTCATCATACAAGGGCTTGCTTCAAACTTTGTGGGAAGAGCTGAAGAAAGTGGATAAAGCATTGAATATCTATATAGCTCCAGAGGAAGTCATCAGAATAAGGACTATGGTAGAGGACAATGAAGAACTAAAATATATGAAGAATGAAACATTGGGGTGCACAGAGAGACTGACATTGGTGAAGCAAAAGTATGAGGCCCTTGTAGTGGCTCAGGAGCCACATAAGAACATGTTGGATGAACTAGGAAAACTTATAGCATAGAAAATAGACCTACTAGAGGGGAGAATGTCTGTAATGGCTAACATTATGTTAGTATTACAAAATGAGAAGGGAGAAATTGCACAAGATGAATTAGAGTCCATTACAACGAACATCCAAGAAAATGAAGATGCCACACGAGTGAGTGGCAGACATTAGAGGTAGAAATAGAAGAAGAATATCTCAAACTGATTCTTTGAGTTGAAGTAGAGGGTGATGCAGAGTAAATAACTATTCTTTGTGTAACAATTATTCACCTTATTTTCATTAATTTATTCTTTATTCTTCGATGAGTAGTCATTTTTGGGGCAGAAATGTAGTTTAGTGTGGGGTAATGTTGAGCAGAAAAAGTGGAATACTAAGCGGAAGGTTTGTGTGAGAGAACAAGGAACAAACAATGGTGTGAAAGTAGAGTGGAGAACACCTGCGTGAAATATAAGGGCAGATTTGGGACTTAGCCATTTTTATGTGTATGGGATATTTTTGGAGATAGTGTGCCAAGAACACAAATAGCTAAAGACTTGCATGACACGCTTGGCTATTTTTGGAGGAGTGGCTATGAAGTAATTTGCATGGGTTTGGGATAAGAATAGATTTTATACTTCATGTTAACTAGAAGAGGTCTATTGTTAGCGCACTTACATGTGTGCTTGTGATTATAAAGGCACTTGGCTATTTTCAGCATGTGACCTATTTTTGGAATTATGCAAGTGGTGAAGGGCAAGTCCCCACCCTTATAAATATGTAATGATCTGCATAGTGTAGGGGGTGTGAGAATAGAGTTACTGTGAATTTATGCTTTCAAATCTGATGTGCGCATAAGTGATGGTATTATCTATTGTGACTTGATCTTTTGTGTATTTATCCTATTTAATATAATGGAGTGTATTAGGTGAATCATAGTGCTAATTCTTAGTATAATTGGTTCTTGTATGCATTTGTGTTCGTTATGGATATTGTTTAAATATGTTATTCTTTAGATATAGATCGAACAAGAACTATATAATGATGTATTGGTTTGGATTTGAATTCATTAAGTCTTCATCATGCTAACATCCTACAACAATAACCCTAAAGAGGACCAGTACCTCTTCATGCTTTATGTGAGTGCTCGGTATAAAGGTGAGTGATGTTCCAAAGCATGCAGGTTTTTATGGTAAATTTTAGGTTGCATCGAGATAAAGAGACCGATATATGAAGGGATGGGATGCGGGAAACAAATTGAGACAAATTGGGTCAATGGTGACTAGAGGACAATCAATGGTGAATGAATTTGACTTAGGGATTAGTGAGGGTTGATGGATTCTAAACAAGCTATTTGAAGGAAACAAAGCTCGATGATGTGGTTATAGAGAACCAAAATGTTAGCATAATTTAGCATAGGCATATTTATTGCATTTTATTGCATTGTCTTTTATTTAATAATGTGCAACATGTGCACTCTAGTCTAGTGACTTGCATTCAATATTGTTATGCTGGATAACATTCAATATTGGTATTAGTAGTAATTACATGTGCATGTGAGATGGGTCTTATCATCTCGTAGTTGGTGTCTGCTAGGGTGTCATGTCTATCCATATGAGGCTATCTAATATCTATAAATATTATAGCTCTTGCATTGTTATGTAATCTGATTTCATGATCAATAATATTTGTGAGGCTTCCGTCCCTCTTTGGTCATTGCAATCTTATTTTATTCTATCATTTGGTATCTAAGCTATACCATTATTATCATTTGGTATCAGAGTAGGTTCTATCCAAGCAAGGTTGAAGAGGAGCACTATTGGAGAGGATCCATTGGAGAAGAAGATTTGCATCAAAGGAGAGCCATTGAAGCATCCCGCAGCCTCCATTCCTTCCAAGCATCCCTCAACTAAAATTTGACCTATCCACTTATTTGGAAGGTAAATTTTTTTATTAGTCATTGGTATAGCCAATTGATCTAACATATTGGCGGAATATTTCAGATTTGGAGATCTTTAAAAAAAAAAAAAAGGAGAGAGATCTTGAAAAAAAAATGCAGATCTAAAGAAAAAAAAAGATCAGATCTAAAAAAAAAAAAAAAAAAATCAAATCAGATCTGAAAGTGGAGGTGTGAAGAATTCGGGAGCAAAGGTTGAAGCAGTCCCGTCAACAAAATTCCAGCAGATAGCTCTTAGAAAAAAGGACATAACTTTTTCATACAGTGTCAGATTGATGTGCTATTTTTTTTTTTTATGGAAAGATAAGAAGGAGATGCACAACTTTACAGTTTACATCATCTTCAGATTCAGCCTCTACATATGACGAAAATTCTGTACAAGTTGGATCATTTTTACGAAGAAAAAAATCAGATCTTCTTTGTAGTAAATTGGTTAGATCTCAAAAAAAAGATTCCAATTCTTCTAAAATTTTGTGGGTTTCAAGAAAAATATTTTATGATACTGCTATAAAATTTTTAGAAAAACCTAGATCACGGTTTGTGAAAAAAGGTGAAAACAATATTCAGATTGTTTGTTTGGATCTTGGGAACAAACAAGTTAGCGGTTCAATTCCCACTCTCTCCATATTTTTATTAAATTATTTATTATAGAAAATTTGGAGAAATTACTAAATTTTGGGATAATTCCAAATTTAGAAGCTCACCAAACACATTTAGAGCCACCGCTAAATTTAGCGGAAAAACACCTATTGGGGGGTAAAAATATATTTTGGCCTAAATTGTGTATTTTGTGATTCTAGACCCTTTTTCTAAAGAGGGGGGACTCAAAAAACTTCATTTTGATGTACTTTGAGAGGATGTTGTACTAATCTTGGTGCATAAAGTGAAAAAAAAAGAGAAAAAAAAGTGCACATTTTTTATTTTATGTTTGGTTCTATCACACGAGATCTTTGATCTCATAGCAGCGTTCGGTATATACGGTGCCTCTAGGAAGCACTTACGGGTGATGCCATCGTGACTACT
Organism: Taxus wallichiana var. yunnanensis; assembly: GCA_018340775.1. Lineage (NCBI taxonomy): Eukaryota > Viridiplantae > Streptophyta > Pinopsida > Cupressales > Taxaceae > Taxus > Taxus wallichiana. Next base: position 686,815,373 of record CM031239.1, read on the forward strand.
AATACACTTAACGCCTAACATGACTACCTAAATGTTGTCAGGCATCGACCCTATAAAATCGACGGGAGTAATAAGGACACAATACACACACATTTGAGCCCTCCCATCCGTTTGTGCTTGCACAAACCCCTCTCCGTACTGTCTAAGTACCACGTACTAAATTCTTTCATGTGTGTTAACACCTCTTTCCAAATCTTGTGAGGTATATTGAAAGGGTGATCTTCTTCCATGTACCGACGGGTATATTGGAAGGGAGCGTATATAGAAAGGTTTGGTATATCGGCCTGACGGTATATTGAGAGGGAGACAATAAACCTGGAGTGATAAGAGCCTTACCCTTTGTCGAGAAATTGAGTTTGAAATTCAAATTACGAAATGGGTGCACAAGCACCAAAGTTCTTCTTACCAGATTCACAACTGCTTAGAGGAGACAACTATGCTGCATGGAAACCAAAGATCAAGGTGTTGCTTGAGTTTGAAGACCTATGGACAGTTGTAGATGGATAAACAACAAGATCACTTGATGATGGAAGACAACAAGTTCAATTTGATAGGGCAAATCAAAAGGCCAAGTTGGTCATCTTGTTTAGCATAATGTGATGATGTGTGACCCCACATTAGAGATGCCACATCAGCCAAGGATGCATGGGATAAGTTGAGCATGGTCTATGAGGCAAAGAACAAGAATGCCATCCTCAACCTACTATCACAACTGCATACTCTCAAGTTCAAACACAATGAGAAGGTTGAAGTTTTTTTGAGACGAGTTGCTACTTTGAGGGCATCTCTATTGGCATTGGGAAAAGAGATAAGTGATGAAGACCTCATACCAATTGTGTTGTGAGCACTTCCTCCTTCCTCTGAGAATCTTTATGACAACTATCAATGAGTGAACAAAAAAAATCACCTTTGAGAAGTTGGTCAATCTACTCCAACAAGAAGAGGCGATGAACAACAAAGATCGGGAAGATGAGCAAGCACTATCTTCTAATCACAAAGGAAAGGAAAATTTCAGTCCAATCACAAGAAGTCCCAACAAAACCAAAGTCAATGAGACAACACCAAGAAGTGTCCTATTTGCGCAATAGAGGGGGACATGACATCAAATATTATTGGTACAATTCCTATAAAAAGGGTTCACCAAGCAATTCAAAACCCAATAACCATCGGGGTAACAATAATTCAAATAAAGGAAGTCAACAACAACAACAATCAAGGGCAGAAAAATGGTAATTGGAAAAGAAAACCCAAACAACAAGGGTACATTGCCAAACATGAGGATGATTCAGATGAAGGACACCACATGTATTCTACTCAATTTGATGAAGAAACCAAGTCCACACAAGATATCTGGTATGTTGACTCGGGTGCAACTGACTCGACACATGACTGGACATAAGGATTGGTTCTACACACTACATGACTCACCTAACAAGAACCATGTGTCATTAGGTGATGACTCATCATACAGTGTCAAGGGGATTGGAAACATTTCACTACCTCTTGGAAAGCATGACTGCAAAATCACAAATGTATTGTATGTACCTAGGTTGACCAAGAATTTGCTATCAATTATTCAACTCCTTGATCACAACTTGAAGTTGGATTTTGACAGTAATAATGGAGAAAAAGTGTGCTTGATAAGAGATAAGTCAAGAGGTTCCAAGATTGTAGCAAGAGCCTCGATGTGGGACGCATGTTCAACTTGATTTTTTCCACAAGGATGATCAAGCTCTAGTGGCCAAAGACACACAATCTGCAGAACTATGGCATCGTAGATATGGTCACATCAGTTTTGGCTATCTCCAAACACTTCAAAAGGGCAACATGGTGAAAGGATTGCCTACACTCAAGCACAACACTGAAAAGTGTCACAATTGCCTAATTTGGAAAGCAAACACGAGTACCCTTCCAGAAGAACACATATAGAGCTAAGGGAAAGCTTGATTTGGTGCACACCGATCTTTGCGGGCCCATGCAACCAAGTCATTATAGATGTCAATACTTCATGCTTTGTGTTGATGACTACTCAAGAAATATGTGGATATATTGTCTAAGAAACAAGAGTCAAGCCTTTGAGACATTTCAAAAGTTCAAAGCACTTGTTGAGAATGAAGTTGGTCGCAAGATCAAAACTCTCCGCTCAGATCGAGGGGGGGAATTCACAAGCAATGAGTTCAAGACTTACCTAGAAGCTCATGGGATTCGTAGAAAAATGCCTCCTACTCACACACCACAGCAGAATGGTATAGTTGAGAGAAGGAATCGTACTATCATGGAAATGGTGTGATGTATGATTGATGACTTAGGTTTAACAAAGACATTTTGGGTAGAAGCTGCAAGAACTGTAGTCTATTTGTTAAATAGAGTGCCCATAGTAGCTCTTGAAGGAGTGACACCTCAAGAAGCATGGTCAAATCGGAAACCATCAATTGCACACCTAAGAGTATTTGGGTGTAAATCTAGCATGCACATACCCAAGAAGAACAGAACAAGTTGGATATGAAAGGTGAGAAGCGATATTCATTGGATACAGTGAAGAAGCACTTAGGTACAGATTATGGGATCTGAAATCAAAGAAAGTATACACAAGTAGGGATGTTGAGTTCTTTGAGAAGAAACAAGTAGATGCTCCACTCAACGACTCAACAAACATGTAGAATACACCTCTTGTGAAGACAAAATTTTATGTTCCCACTAAAGATGACAGTGATGAATTGGATGATGGTGAAAACTTGGATCCACCACAAGCCAATGGAACAACTAAGAAGTTACCTAAATGGTATACTCAATTAATAAGAGATGCAAATTTGGATGAAGCACCTAGCACATCATCTAATCCTGGACCTAGAACTCGTAGTCAAGCTCGTGAAGAGGTCAATTATGCCCTAATGAGCAGAGTTGTTGAAATAGTTGAGCCATCTACAGTTCAGGAAGCCCTACAATCAAAAGCTTAGAAAGATGCCATGGATTGAGTATCGATCGGTGATGAAGAACAACACATGGCAACTTGTCGACCTTCCAAGCGAGGAAGAAACCCATTGGATGCGAGATGGATATTCAAGAATAAGTACAAATCGGATGGGACTATTGACAAGTATAAAGCAAGGCTTTTAGCAAAGGGGTATACACAACAAGAAGGCATTGATTATGAGGAGGCATTTGCTCCCATAGCCAAGATCAAGACAATCGGGATGATATTTGCTCTATTTGCACAATTTGGTTGGAAAGTCCACCAAATGGATGTGAAAAGTGCCTTTCTTAATGGATATTTGCAAGAAGAAGTCTTTATGACTCAACCGAGAGGGTTATGTAATACCGGGGAAAAGAGATGATGGTATATAGACTCATAAAATCTCTATATGGCCTAAAACAGGCACCCGGGCATGGTACATCAAAATTGATGAGCATCTCATAAGTCATGGATTCGAAAGGAATCCTTATGACCCCAATCTCTACCTCAAAAATCAAGGGGGGGAGATTTTCATTGTGGTTGTTTATGTCGACGATCTAGTCATTACAGGTAGTTTTGTGAAGATGATCGATGCAACAAAGAAGGATTTTAATCGATCGTTCGACATGACAGATCTCGGGCTCATGCACTATTGTCTTGGGTTGGAAGTATGGCAAAAAGAGAATCATATCTTTGTGTCGTAGTTGAAATACACCAAGACAATGCTTGAGAAATTCAGGATGATGGACTATATTCCTATTGCTACACCTATGGAAGCAAGAATTGAGTTATCTCATTCTGATCCATCACCACCGGTGAATGCAACTCTCTATCGGCAGTTGATCGGGAGTCTCGTTTACCTGACATATACTAGACCAGATATCAGCTTTGTAGTCAGCTATTTATCACGCTTCATGCAAGAACCAAAAATATGTCATTGGAAAGCAGCAAAGAGAATACTAAGATATCTAAAGGGTACAATTGACCTTGGTCTAGAGTACAAGAAGAATGATAACTTCTTCTTGATAGGATATTCAGATTCAGATCATGCAGGAAACATGGATGATAGGAAGTCAACATCAGGCTTCGTCTTCTTTATGGGATTTGGACCGATATCATGGGGAAGCAAGAAACAGAACTTTGTTTCTCACTCTTCTACAGAAGTAGAGTATCGAGCTACAGGTGAAGTTGTTTGTGAAGCAATATGGCTACGCCGAATACTGGAAGGAATTGGTCTACCACAACAAAAATCTACTCCAGTATATGTTGATAATGAAAGAGTTCTGAAGCTTTTTGCAATCTAGTATTTCATGAGAGAACCAAGCATATTGAAGTACAGGTTCATTTCATATGTGAGCATGTCTTGAAGCACAACATACAGCTCTAGTTACGTCTATGCTGAACAGAAGGCAAATGTTTTCACTAAGTCACTTGCACGTGAAAAATTCACACTATTCCGAGAGTTCCTCTCCACTTCATTGGAAACTATGTAAAATTAAGGGGGGGAATGTTAGCATAATTTAGCATAGGCATATTTATTGCATTTTATTGCATTGTCTTTTATTTAATAATGTGCAACATGTGCACTCTAGTCTAGTGACTTGCATTCAATATTGTTATGTTGGATAACATTCAATATTGGTATTAGTAGTAATTACATGTGCATGTGAGATGGGTCTTATCATCTCGTAGTTGGTGTTTGATAAGGTGTCATGTCTATCCATATGAGGTGTCTAATATCTATAAATATGCTCTTGCATTGTTATGAAATCTGATTTCATGATCAATAATATTTGTGAGGCTTAGTCCCTCTTTGGTCATTGCAATCTTATTCTATTCTATCATTTGGTATCTAAGCTATACCATTATTATCACAAAATGATGAAGGGACCTATAAATGGTTGATGAAGAAGTGATGAAAACAAGAGAGGTCTTCCAACAATATCCAACCTCAAATATTGAATAGTGATACACAAAGGTTCCAAATTAGCTTTAAGACATTGGTGGTAACTCACAATAAGACAAGAAACCTGTAAAAATTCATTAGAGGTCAGATCTCAAGAGTTTCATCCTCTTTTGGAGGGGGTGATGGTGTATATATGGGGTTTTCGGTGCTTGATAGGGTTTCCATCAACTACGGGGAACCATTTATTTTTCTTAGGTGGTTGGTGTAAAACTCAAGGGATGAGGAATATTGGGGTTATAAGTTAATTTGGTTCTTTGGAAGAGATATTAAGATGCATATGGATGAGAAATAGTGGTTAGATAGGATATAAGTGCATTTAATAAAGGCAATGGTGGTTGGAAAAATTAAATAGGAATAGATGGTGAATCTAGAAAGGATAAATGAGAAATTTTAGGATGTGAATAAGGTAATAAATATGTTTGGGGATGACTAATATGATTATGAGTGACACGTGATGAGATAGAATTAAGATAGGAAAATAGAAACTAAGGGAAATAAAGCTCATTTAGGAGGGATGTGGGATTTTTAATAAGGACATGGGTGTGAGTGTGAAAATTGATGATGAAGAGGCAAGAAAACAAGAAATGGGGGGTAAGCAAACCAAATTTTTGTGTCTATATTTTCCCTTTTTTGTCAAGTGCTTTGTGTTAAGCAAGCCATGAGATAAAAATCATAATTGATATAAGATGGTTGAGGTGCTCCCCCTCAAACTAGGGATCGATGACACCAAGAAAATCGATTACTAGGCTGATAGATATAAGTAGAGGAAGGGAAGAAAGAATGGAAAGATGAGAAAAATTCCCCAAGTGGAGAGTGATATGACCATTGCAAGAAGGATGGGATAAACTAAAATTAATATGGTGGTAATCCTAGAAATGCATTGGTAGACAACATAATGACCTCAACAAAGGCAATGTTAATGTCCTATAGACCGTGAGTTAGAAAATATCACTGTAGTATAGAGGGAATCCAATGGAAATTAGATCATATGGATATGCAAGTTGTGAGGCAAATGGGTGAAATGTAAACATCAAAGGTATGCACAAAAATGTGAGTATAGTCAAAGAAATGGTCTGACATAATGTTGGGAAAAAAAGTAGGGAAAAGAGTATGCGATGTCCTTAAAATATGAGAAAGCAAGTAATTATGCATTTTGGTGGGATGGATAGGGAAAAATAGTTGAAAAGCTGTACTTAAGGTGAAGTATGGTGCCCGAGAGGGAACACAAAGATGGCCATAGAGTGGGATTCTTGACACAAGGAAGGATATGCTATAAGATAGGTAAATAGGTAAAAAATAACAAAATAAACTATATAAGGAAAGGAATGGAATGTTATGGGTGACACATAAGTCCGAAAGTGGAAGAAACTATAATTTGAATAGAGTACGATTGATGAGACATGATGAAGGATGTAAAAATTAGTTTTCGGTTCAAACGGAGAATATATTAGGGTGATCCAAACATAGGAATTACACTTTCATCATGGTAAGGAGTTCACGTAGGATATATGATTTGGGACTATATTGGAGGTAAAATATGATGCGGAAAAAGAACAAAGAAATAAACTTGTATCCATATGGCACGTGTTAACACACAAATATCGATAGTTAGTCACATGTAAGATCATGACGGGAAGATGGAAGGTGTGCTTATATACCCATTGTAGACATGATACATGGTTTATATGTAGTTTGTATAGGGGAAATAGTTTCTCCTTAGGTGGTTGTATTAGGTGTATGCCCTAAATCTTATCATTATTATTCAAATTGATCAATGTGGGAAGTTTTCTTTGGATGGGAAAGATTATCAATGTGGGAAGCTTTCCTATGATGTGTGCTCTTGGATTGATGCATTTTTCTTTTGATATTTTGAAATCTAATCAATGCAAAAATCCTTAACTACCATGATATAATAAAGTAGACATACTTTGAGGGAGTGGTCTACGATTATGGATTTTTATTTGGATTTTTGGATTTTGATTTTAGATAATATGCAATAGTTATCCTTTCAGTATCATTCTATACTTTTGATAATATTTTATTTTTTTATGAACATATGTCCTTTGAAACAACATGTATTTTAGATAATAAATATTTGATTTGATGCTTGTCCTTTGAGAGAATAGTCCGTATGAGCATCCATGATGATTTTTTATTTTATGGTTGAGTTAAGAGTATCCTAGTAGACCACTTGGGGAGGGGAAGTAATGTGTACAAGCTACATCTGTGGACCCTTATCATGGTTCTAGTAGGTATATAAGAAGGAGATGAAGGTAATAATTACATGGTTCCCACCTAAAAGGAGGAAAGTTTCCATAATGAATATGCTATGATCAGAGTAATGGTGCTCATATTCAAGGTCATAGATAGGATAGTGATGGAAGACCACATGGTACCACATCATTACAATGGGAAATGGACAAGGTTAATGATGAAAATGAGATCATGAATGTGACAAATAACATATTAGTAGGTGTGTTAACAATATAATGGCAAAAAGTGCAAGGCATTAAGAGGTTCCATTTCAAGTTTACCATTGAGGGAGGTTAAGAAGTAAACCCTAGACCCATACTTATGAGTGATAATGTATGATCTAATCTAGTTGAGAGAAAACTTTCCATGTTGGATCCTTTTTAGAGTAGTGAAATTATGATTCTCTTTTAAGACAATGTCACTAATGTTAAAGTAGAACTATTTGATATGTTTTTTGTAATCATGATTGATACGTTATTGATAGATGTGATGGTGTTGGAGAGATATCAAGTAACATTTATCTAATAGTTCAAGTTAGAATAGATTCTATTAGTGATAGTCCTCATCAGAAGTGGAGTCGAGAAGAGAAATATGCACATATAGAATTTGAATTTCAAGAGGGAGGATAAATTTAGAGCCATAAAAAAGAGATAAGGGAGTAGTTCCCATAGGAGTATGTATGTTATTCCGATAATCCCAAAGAGTGAAGGGGATATGAATGTGTAAATCCTAACCTTCCTTACCTTGATAGTTTTAGAAAGAATGTTGTAGAGAGTTTTGTTAGTGGCTTTGGATTTTCCATTAGCTTGTAGATATTATATAGAAGAGAAGATAAGATTGATATTTAATATGTATCAATGCTTCTTAAGTTATGTTTTTGAAGGACTTTCCATTTTCTATGATAATTTTGTGAGGAATTCCGAAGCAATAGATAATGTGTTGATAGACAAAGTCAAAAAAATTGTTATCTCTAGTTAACGCACGTGAAATGGCTTCCACCCATTTGGTTAATTGTTTGGTAATGGTGAGGATGGAATGACAATGTTGAGAAGAATGTGGATTAATGAAACCAATAAGGCCAAGTCCCCATTGTGAGAAAGGCCATCTAAACCCATCACTCCCTCCTCCTCAAGAATGAAAAATGGAAGATCCACGAATGCCTTAGGGGTATTTAAGTCCCCCTCATATCATCTATACAAGATTGAATCCCTAGGAACATCATATATCAAACCAAACTATCACTTGACATGAATGAATATAATAACCCACTCCAACCTGTAAGCCTATGAGGAGGTATCTATAATAAACCTCACTCCATACTCCCCCAGACCATCCCTACATCTACTCACCATCACACAAAACCACCCGATCTCTCAACCATGTCAAATCCTACCCAGAAAGCCACGAAGATGGACCACCTTTGAAATGTTCTCAAAATCCCAACATTATAGTAGAAACACAACATCAATCATAAACTTATTAAGGACCCTCAAAGCCCGTAACTCTTGATAAGTCTGTGTTAGTAATGTAGGGGTCCATGTAAAATTTTTTATGATGCTCTATCATATCAGTGACAACCCTAGTTATCATCCACGGAAATATACCACCACAAGAATTAGGTAAGGAAAAGCACAAAATACCCATCATCATCATCATCATCATCATCAACAAAAACATCCCTTTCGGCTGAATAAAGAGATTGATAATAAAATCCACCTAATGTGTATCTCACATCCACAACATCCTTCCCATAAAACCTCCTCATAACATCCTTCCCATAAAACATCCTCTCTCTCGGTCTCATCAATACAATAAACACGCTCCCCATGCATTGAAAAACCTAGTAATCATATGGACATAATTCAAGGTGATGATGATCTCACCCATCACCAACTAGAAAGTATAGGTGGAAAGATCCCACCTCTCCATCAATCCCAACAATAGTCCCCGGTGCCTATGAAGGCATCTATGATCATGCATCCCTATAAACCCCGCCTCCCCCACATGTGCCCGACCATCATGTAACATATCCTCTCTCACATCTTCTAGGATCAATGGAATCCTATCTTAGATGGTCAACTTAGCCTTCACCTGGATCCAAAAAACACAAAAGCATAGGTTTAATCAATTTTCATAAAAATCCAATCAAAACTTTATCAAAATCATCGATCACAAACTATTTACTCTAGATAATTACTAAACCTACCTGAATTGATGTAGATCCACTTGATTGCTAGTGATTCAAAAAACAAGCCCTCTGTATGGGTGTCAAAAAAATATAACAATGATAAAAAAATACTAAGATAAATGGCCTACCTAAACTTGTGTTGGACTCCTATATCTGGTCCTTGATCCTCCCAATGCCCTTCCTCCCAAATAAAAATTTTATCACTCAATTGAACTCTCAAAACTAGTAATTGAAAATCACACAAATGAACAATTTATAATGGAAATGTACCCTTTATAGTCCCCAAACATTTCACGGGAATCATCGGTGATTTCTTGAATTTCCAAATATTCACCCTAATCACCGAAGCGATCATTATAAATTGCTAACGATTCTTAATGGTTTACCCTAAATCATCCCTTTTAGAAAAATCAACATTTTAAAGAGAATGTTAGTGTAAACATATTTTACCTAGGTTAATATAGCATAGGTAAGTTAATTATTAAATTGTGACAAGTTTTTATAAACCATCTTTTAATTATATTTGGGAATAGTATTCCCGTAACATGTTGTTTGTCATTATTTGAGTTTTTATATGGTTCAAACAATATATTTGTAATTATATGTGCATGGGTATGTTTATTTTTAAATTATTGCAACATCCCATTTATCTACACATGGATGTTCAATTCCTATAAGAATTACAACACATTCATTATAATGTTGATTTGATTGATTATTAATAAAATAAGTGAGATTTCTTTTGGGTGCCTAAAGTAGTACTAATTAAAAAAATGCACGTGGGTGTGCAAGGACTATTTGAAGAAGGACATGTAAGGAGAAAGAGAGTAGGACAAGGTTTTAGGAGGGTTTTGGTAGAACCAGTGGCGCATGCACAAGGTAGAGAAATGGTTTTGGGACTTAGCCATATTTTGTGTATCAAACTTTATAAGAGAGAAAAAATGACCTGACTGTGCATGTGGAGTGGATAAAGTGCTAGCTTAGAAATAGGGTGGCCTAGGAAGGAATATACCTTGTGATGGAAGATTCTAGAAGGCCATCATTGCAAAGAGTGGAGAGCTCGATCTGAAGAAGCATTCTCCCATGGAGGACCATCTTGGACACTTGGCAATGGGATCGTAACTCCCACAAAGGCTTGAAGCTATTAAGAAAGGCTATAAATACAAGCACTTGGTAATGAATAAGGGAGAGATTAGAGAGAGTGGATGAGAGGTGAAGCTCTGGAGAAATACATGGAGATATTTATGGGTTGGGCTAGGAGATGTATAGGAAGAATGATGTATCAAGGATGGGTACATGTTTTTCTTTTGCATTATAAGTTATGTAAGTCCTTTCTCGCTACATGGTTCTAATCTACACCATCATTTTGGTCTGTAATGACCCTAATAGATGTAATGTGATTACTGGACATGTTAAAATGTGAATATATGTGGTTCAACGCTCATACATATCTCTTTTTTTTATGTTCAAAGTGTGGTTCATATGAATGTGTATAATTATTATGCATCCTCTTTCCCTCATGGTTCAAATCTATCTTTTGTCAATGTGCTTCTTATCTAAATGAATACATTAATGTAGCATTTACTTAAGGTTCTCAGTTGAATAAGGAGTTTCTTCTATCTTTCTATTATGATCTATGCTACATTAGCACAACACACATAAAAGAAGGGTTCGGCACCCGTGCATGCCTCGGTGAGCACCTAGCACCCACTGGGTGATATGCTAGTGTGCATGGGGTTGTCCTTATTTGTTAAGGGGTATAAAAATTGACTAAATCTTGGTTCCATTGTCGAGGGACCTCTTTTTGATATTTTTTGTAAGAAATGGCATGCATCTTTATATCTGTATTGTGTGATGACATAGCATTTAACCTTAGAAAGTGTTGAAACATAGTTCAAAAGCACGGAGGATGAATTTTCTTAGAGATTCAACATTGGACCTAAGTTTGATGCACGTAGATGGGTAGAAGAGAACCTCTACCATGAGTTATATGAAACTTTCTTCTATTGATTCCCAATAGAGCTATACAAATGGATCTCATCATATGCATCTAGATCAAGCTAGTACTATAGAGCATGCGTATGGACCCAAGATGATTACCAAAGGCTACAAGATGCTAGATATGACATGGACTCATGTTGTGGATCATTGGTGGAAGGGAGGGTGGCTAGATATACTCTAAAATATGCCATTTCTACTTACTCTTGTCCAGAAGTTGCTGAGTTCAAGTTTTGAGGGATCCCAGAGGATCATTTCTACATGTTATTCCTTTAGTGATGAAGATCTTGATTGTTACCTTGAGTTTAGAGGAATTTCTAATGGCTGGATAAACCCTTCTGAGTGCTTTGGGTGAGGAACCTAGGGTGGAGGAGGATGGAAGAAATTATGAATGAGAAAGAAAGGGAGGAGAGATGACTCAAGTATAGTGAAGCATGTGAAAGGGAGATTGTTAGACAATGTGAGGTTACAAGTGTGATGGATCTATGGAGGAAGACGTTGTGGGAAGGATTTGAGGTTCACGTAGAGGATGTGGAACTTGAGTAGTCTATGCTACCCCATCTTGGTAAGCAGAGGAGAGAGATCCTTCATATTTCAATGAGAGTTCATCACATGGAGAAAGAAGAGTCATTAGCATGCATCTGAACCCACCTAGTGATCAGACCTTAGCGTTTGGTTTTATAGATCAAGGGAGAAGTATTGTTAACACAATTTGTATTAGTGGAAGTGACTAATCTACACCTAGGAGATATAATTTCTTATTTGAGACTTATATGGTTACACATACCATTCTAGTGTTTGGAAGAATTTTTAGGCAAGGGGAAAATACACAAGGTTTGGGAAACACATTGGGGAGTGGCATGGGACACACATTTGGTAGTGGAAGGATCTCGTAGACCATTGGTGTGTAATTCAGTAGAATGTTGGGGATAATATGCGCGACCACTTTAGGCCCATTACTAGCCACAGGAGGATCTAGAGGTAGAACTAGTGGATCTAGGGGCATAGGACCTAGTGGATCCAGTGGGTCTAGAAGAGGAGGAAACACAAAGGAAACCAAGGATCTAGATCAAGAGGATAGGGCCTTAACCCCCTCCTTAGGTATTTTTTGAAATATCTTTACACTTTACTAGACTACTAGAGGCATAGATAATGCTATAAAGCATGTTCACAAGTGTGAGTTGTTATGGTGCGTGAAGGGGATCACAACCTCGAAACAAAAGGCCGGTCGATTTGCAATGACATTGGAAGGGCATACACATAGCCGTTTATAGGAAGTATGACCCCCATCGATGGTGGTAGATTACATAGCATTGAAAAATGCCTTCTAGTAGAATTCCACATCCCCGAGTAGAGCAAAAGAGCATCCACACTTTGAAGGAGATCAAGTAGGGAATGGCGAGAGAGTGTGTGGAAGTATGATGCATGGTTTAAGACTCTCTTGTTAAAATTATCAAATGACATTCACCCTTCACAACATACTCAATGGTTTTTGGAGGTTTGATCACTCCATTTAGGAGGGCATTGTCCCATAAAACATTTACTGACCCACGTGAGGCTCTAAAGGCTTCCTTATGCAAAGAAGTAGTTGAGATTTTGACACTTTGGTGTGAACCTTTTTTAGAGGCTTAAATCACTGTAATGGCCAAATAGTTAGAAAATTTATCTACAAACTCTACACATGAGACTCGTAGTGGTCTTTGGTGTGTGGATTATGAAGTAGAGGGGCATGCCAAGGATAGTTTCCCCTAGAAATTAGTACGTGCCATAGTGGTAGATTGTGAGATTTGTTATGGGACCTTGATGCGAGTAGATACCCACTATTACATCACGTAATTTGGAAGAATGTGTCTTGCTACTGTAAGATTTTCACCTCTATGACCCATGATACTAAGGATTGTAGGCTTATTGACTAGATTCATGAGGCCATTGATCATGGTGTACACTAGACCAATCTTGCCAATGGTTCCATGGAAGATGATCACCATTATGAAGGACACGTAGATGGAGGGGTGCGTGGAATAGGTTATTGCGAAGGATTTTGTGGTTGTAATAACCGCATGGAGTAGGAAGAAGTGAGTTCTCATGAGGAACCTACTATAACTGTGGATCTATAGAATATTATAGGCGTAAGTGTCTAGATTTATTATAATGCTCGTGGTGTGGAAAAATCATAAGTATGAGGAGTGCCTTGAGTTTTTTGAGCACATGAGCCAATAACACCAGAAGGACAAGGGTGTTGGGATGGTGAGTATAAAGAAGGATGAAACATAGTGGATGCCATGGGTGATACATGAGTCAAGATTGGAACCTGTTTTGGTGACAACATGAGCTAGAAGTAACACACGCCAAGGAAATACCAAGGCAGAGGACCCTAGTTTCAAGGGAAGAAGTGGTACATGGGAAGTACCTAGACCCTTCTCATTAGAAGGAGGTATATCAAGAGACTATGGATGTCATTCAGAGTTTATAGGGAGAAATCTAATGTCTAAAGGAGTAGTCCAGGTAGGAGGAGAAAAGAAGGAATGTTGAGGCCCCAAAGGATGACCTAGATGAATTCAAGGAGGTATGTAAGATGCTAAGGAAAGAGAATATTATTCCCTTGTTGGGAGAATGGTTGCGGAGAAGGTACCATGCGCCGAAGTAGAGCAAGAGGTAGGTTTTGCATGCAAACCTTCCCCTTATAGCCTTGACTATGATAAGGAAATCACCTTGAATGTAGTCATTGATGGGTGGCTCCTTAGTAATATCCTCATTGACATGGGAGCAGAGGTCAATGTTCTCACATTGGATGCATGGCATCAAATGGGAAGGCCTGCATTATAGCCATCTTTAAATGTGTTGTATATGGAAAACAAAACCAAGGAAATGCCCATCGGTGTCTTGAAGGATAAATCTATCATGATTCAGGGGGTCAAGTTTACTAGAGACTTAGAAGACTTGGCGCTCACTAAGGTGGAAAATTTTCTAGCATTACTCGGGTGCCCATGATTTTGTAAGAAAAATTCGGACCTTGATTCAATAAGGGATACATAAGTTTTGAGAATAAGGAGGAGCAGGTCATTATACCCTTGGCTGATGGAAGTTCAACTCCCTACATAGAAACCTTTAGGAGAACAAGTCCTTGATAGAATTTATGTACACTCCAACGAGAGACTTGGAGATAATTCACCCTATAAAGGGAGTTATCTAATTTGAGGATGCCCATCTGTGAGTGATACCACAAGCATGGCGTGTGACAATTTGGCATACGGGACGTATGAGTTAATTGAGAGAGACAGGCGAAGTGTCTGTAACAAAAGTTACCAAGGTGCACTCACTCAAGTGCCTAGGAGGAAAGAAGTTACCAAGTTACGGGACATGGAAGCTTAGTGGAAAAATGAGGATGAAAGAAGAGGATGCTCGGTTATAGCCTACTTGGGAATGTAGTGCACAAGTGGGCTACACATCGAGAGAGCCTCTAGACTAGCACAAGGTAAGAATCACATTCTCTATAACATTTTCTTGGAGAAACATGCCTACGGTCATTCCAAACTACCATGGTAAAGAGACCTCTTCATTTCATATTGAATCATGTGAGAAGGCCTAGATAGGAGGCACATAAGCCTTTCCTCCATCATTATGGGTACATAAACTATATTCCACACAACAAGGTTATGCGTGTGTGGTATATCCATTTAGAAACATCTTTTGAGATGGGAAATTGGTAGGAGCTGACAAATGATCTCATCCAAGATTTTTAATATCAAAGAACAAATCCCTCAGTTGATAAGGTATTACAAGTGGACAAGCACGTTACAATGGGGGATAGTGCCATGGCGAAAAAGACTACTAGATTTTATAGGTGAGCCCAGTTTAGAGGCACGCTTTGATGAGGATGAGTCAAAGGAGATGTAGTTTGAGCAAGCATGCATAGAAAAGGAAAAAGGAAATATGGTTTATGTCATTTATGGATAGGAAATGGAGAGTCTAGATGTTAACCACTCTGTAGGAATGCATGATGTTGTAGATAGCATTGATGAAAGGACACGTACTTACCATGAGCCCTTAAATATAAATAATGTTAACATTGGGTCAGAGATAGAACCCAAGGAAGCAATGATTGGAGAATATTGGTCAGAAAAGGAGGTCTATAAGATATTGATATTTTATGTGAGTTCTAGGATTTATTCCCTCATGGGTATCATGAACTCAAAGGTGTTCACCATTCCTTGGGGGAAATGAGGATCAAGTTGAAGGAGGGTGCATGACCAAGTTCAAAAGAGACCATACTAAATGAATCTTAACCTATGCATGAAGGTCAAGGAAGAAATAGATAAGATGATAGCATCGAGCATCATTAAAGTTATTAAAGAGTTAGAGTGGGTAAGTCCAATGGTCATTAGTATCAAAAAGGATGGAAGGATAAATATATGTGTAGACTATAGGGAGTTGAATTTAGTTTGTGTCATTGATCCTTTTCCAACCCCCTTCACTGAAGAAATTTTGGAAGGAGTGGCATTCCATGAATTATATTCCTTTATAGATGGATCTTATGGGTACCACCAAGTTCGGATCATAAAGGAGGACCAGGAGAAGACAAATTTCTCCATTGAGTGGTGAATTTTTACGTATACGGTCATGCCCTTTGGATTGAATAATGCACATGTTGTGTTCTCATGCATTATGGTACAAACATTTCAGGACATTATCCAAAAATTTCTTCAAGTCTATATAGATGATTGGACATAGTGTATGGGTTAGTGAAGGACCACTGTGATAACTTAAGATTAATGTTTGAGAGATGTCGGTAGTTGAGGATATCCCTCAATATTAAGAAATGTGTCTTTATTACCCCATTTGGAACATTATTGGGGCACATCATATGTAGGGAGGGCTTACTAGTAGATCCCGCCAAAGTTTTTGTCATTATGGGGTTGGGGGAGCCTACTAGCCAAAGCGCAGTACATGGATTCCTTGGGCATATAGGGTATTATAAGAAGTTCATCAAGGGATATGCTAGGATAGTTGTGCCCTTAGAAGAGTTACTTAAACACAAGAGTGCATTCCTTTGGGGAGAGGCGTAGTAGAAGGCATTTAATACTTTAAAGGATAAGCTTTATCATCGTGCCCATACTACAATTCCCTTCTTGGGATAAGCCTTTCCATGTTCATGTTGATGCCTCAGGAACAACCATTGGAGTAGTATTGGCACAACCTGGTGAAGGGATTTTTGATCATCCCTTGTGTTTTTCTAGCAGAAATTTAACACCAACAAAGTAAAATTACACAACTACTGAGAACAAAGCATTATCCATGATATACGTGTTGCATAAGTTCAGGAAGTATCTATTGGCAACACCCTTTATATTCTACATGAACCACATGGCATTAAAATACTTAGTCAATAAGCCTGTTCTTCAAGGGCACATATGTCGGTGGGTCTGTTATTTCAAGAATTTGAGTTCACCATGGTTGTGAAGCTAGGAAAGAGTAATTTTGGACCCGATCATCTATCTAGGATTGACTTAAGGGAGGATACACAAAACATTGAGGAGACTATTCCAAACATACAACTATTTAGGTTTTGGTGCACACACCTCATATTTGGAGGACATTGCATTATTTCTTAAGACAGGTGTGGCGCCAGAAGGAATGAAGGCCTTGGAGAGGAAACAATTTGCCATACGCATCATGCCTTACATGTTGATTAGTGGAGATCTATACAAATTTTTTTCGTGATGAGGTTATATGCCGATGTGTGCTAGAAAATGAGCACATTAAAATTATGGAAGAAGTGCATGGTGGGATTGTAGGAGGAAACTATGTGGGAAATGTAACCACGTGGAAGATTCTACTCATGATTTGGTGGGAAACCATTTACCAAGATTTTATTGAGTTTTACAAGGCTTGTGACCATTTCAAATGCCTTGGAAAACCTAGAAATAGGGATGACATGCCATTACAACTAATATCCAATGCGGAACCATTTGAGAAATGGGCTATCGACATTATAGGACCAATCTTGCCAGTGGTGTGAAGGACTAGTTTATGGTATATCATCACTTACACTAATTATTTGACACGGTGGGTAGAGGAAACACCTACAAAAGAATGTACATCAGCTATAACTACTATATTTTTATGGGAAAATATAATTAGTAGGTATGGATGCCCACTAAGTTTCACAAGTGATAGAGGTACACACTTTCTCAATGAGACAGTCAAGATTTTGTTATCAGAATTTATGGTGGTCCATCACAAGACTACCCCCTATCACCCTCAAGAAAATGGAACGCTTAAGGTATTTAATAAAATACTTAGTAACATGTTGACTAAGATATATGATGTTGGTAGAAAGATTTGGATGACAAAGTATTAGCCATTCTTTGGGCATACAAGAAACCTACAAGAGGTTAAATAAGGCCACACCATTTCAATTGGTGTTTGGCATGGAGGTTTTCCTACCAATTGAATTCATGTTACCTTCGTTGCATGCATAGCGCGTGTAGGAGGATTAGCCAATGAGAAAGTGCTGGAAGAAAGGATTGACAAATTAATAAATTTGGATGAAATATGGTCACTCACCAAGTGGAGCTAGAAGACTAAAAAAGAAAAACAAAAGGCATGGCATGATTGTCACATCAAGAACAAGAAGTTTGAGGTTGGGTAGATGGTTTTTCTATATGATTCCAAGTTTCTACGTCATTTTGGGAAGATAAAAGTCCATTATTTTGGACCTTACATCATCTCATACATCCTTGATTCAAGTGTGTGCCAGTTATAGGTGTTGGATGGGACAAGATTACTAGGACACTTCAATGGGAGTAGGCTGAAGCCCTACTATAAATAAGTCTTCTTGGTGTTTGTAAATAAGGTAGTGTTGCTAGTTAGAATAGACTTTCCTTTAATGCATTTTATTTTCTTGTGTTTCCCTTTCTCGTTGTTCATTCCTTTCTGTTGTTTTGTTTTATGCCATTTTTTCAAGTAACCATATTACATTTGGGAGGTTGTGTATGCATAGAGAACCATGCACATTGGTTTAGTGTGGGATGGAGTGAAAGGAAGTATAGGCATGTAATACAAGTGTGTGTTGGTAGTAGAAGTTGTGGTGAATGGCCGGTTAAAGGACTAAAGGCATGTAAGGTTAATAGGTGCATAGAAGAGATGGACATGAATGGTTGGTGTTAATAAAGCCTTGAAGAAACCACGTATAGGAAAAAGGAAGAGTGCATGAACAACATGAGGTAGGCAAGGGAAAAAATAGGGAAAAGGATGGAAGAAGTCTTTGACACTATGAACGCGCATGTAAGAGTCTTCAGTTGGGTTAGATTTTTGTGTACCAAAAGGTTGTAAAGGAGTTTTCACGTAAGATGTGTCACGTGGGAAAAATTTCTTAAGACCAACTTATTGGAAAAATCTACATTTAACGTCAAAGTACGGTGGTAGGTGAGAGAGAATTTAATGCTAGGAAAAGGGAAAAACTTTAAATAAGAGGTCAAGCACTTCATTATTTGCATTGTGATTACAAAGGAAAGAAAGCTCTTGCAAACTAGGGCATATAAAGAAAGATGAAGGAAGAATTTTAGAGATCTAAAGTGCATAGCTAGGGTAAATTCACAAACCAGTAGGAAAGGAGTACATGGGCATGGAGAAGTTAAGTAAGCAAGCATTTTCTTTTGGAATGGTTTTTCTAGTTAGGGTTTAGTGACTAGGGCATGGAGTTAGAAGGATTTTTCCATGAAGATCAAGCTTGGGGCTAGATAGAGTGGTAAAGAAGAGCAAGAGGGAGAAGTTCTAAGTACTAAACCAATTAGAAAGATGGCACCCAGAAAACCAACCATCTCACCAAAGAAGTAAAAACAAAAGGGAAAGGGAAAAAAAACAACAACCGTCGAGAGCACAAATGAAGAATGGTATGTAGAGATGTAATACCTAGATGGGGTGTTGTTAGGAAAAGAATGGGAATCACACCTAAGGAAGATGACGGTGAGTGATTATAACCATCACACAACTACAATAGAGAAGGATATGGCCTTGGAATTGGTGTGCCTAACCAACAAGAGAATGCCAAAAGGCATGCCCATTTATAATGATGAGGTAAAGGTTAAGATGGAGAAGGCAAGGTTGCTGCAACTTTATGAACTACCATACTTTGGAAAGCATGAGCACCTCTACCAGTGGCTGATGTCACACATGCATGAGGATCATTTCTATTTTGTAGGATGTAAGATGCGCATAACTCCCAATTAATTTCAAATTTCACAGGCCTTACCTGTGAGGGAGAGAGTCTAGATGATGACTTGAGTGACAAAGAGGCCATCAAGGAGATAGTAGCCACATATGCCTATAAGAAAGGGTCACAATACTTTGACATCACTGAGATCCTAGACCCCGTGATGAGGATGAGCATGCACCTGGTTACGAAGCTTAATGATCAGGAGAGATGGATGTAGGTGAACAAGGCATGGCTTAATGTATGCTAGAAAATAGTTGAGGGGACCATCTACAATTTATCACTTTCATCACAGATGAAATCATAAGCAGCACGTAGGAGGGAGACAAAATATTATTTTGTAACATCCTCCTCACTATTGTCTTCTCAAAAATGGAGTGCCTGATGGACCAGATAAGTCTATTTGGGAATATCCAAGGAAGACCCATCACCTGTTAAAGGTTCACAAAATATACTTGTGACAACATGATGGCCACTCACAAGGTGCATCTAGAGAAGTGGTACAAAAGCATGCAGGATACATTCAAGGTGGAGTGGAGAATTCCTAGAGAAACTATAAGTGCTCTTGGATGAAGAAGTAGAGTTTTTAGTATACTAGCACTTATGTATTGGTAGATTCAAATTGGTAGATGAAACTATGAGCCCCTAGTGCAAACTCCCCTTCTCCTTCACCGTACAATATTTTCAAGTAGGGGTGAATAGGTTTAAAGAGGCCAAGAGACTAAGGTTCGACCTTAGTGAAGTAGATCAAGACAATAGAGAGCTACACAGACAACTTTTCTACCCCAAGAAGTATGAATACATGGATAAGTACATCTCCCATGAGGTCTAAATGACAAGTCCCTAACTTTACCAATTGCAGGAAGGACCATAGAAAGGGTGTATCTATGTACACATAAGGCTGAAGTTTGAAAAGGGTGCATACCTAGAATGTGATGTCTCCATTCCTGAAGACCCTATGGGAAGAAGGAAGCCATGCCGATGAAGAGAGAAAGAGAAGAGGTGCAAGGGAAAAAGGCACCAAGTGTCCAAAGTGTACCAACAATGGGTGCTCTAGAGACAAGTGTAAGCCTAGCACTTACGCGTACATAGGAAGAAGTCCCCGGTCAGAGAAAAGACACTAGAATAGGAAAAACCTATCACAAAGGAGAAGTCACCAGATAAGGAAGAAGAGAGAGAAACATCTCCCATACTAGAGTCCCTAGTTAGGAAGAAACAAAAGGTGATGGAGAAAGCTGATTTAGAGGATATAGAGAGCTTGGAGGCCTACAAAGGTGAAAGGGATGATGATGAAGATGATGAACCTGAGGGAGCTCAAGGCCCAATAGTTTTCAAGGTGCATGATTCAAAGGAAGAGGGAGAGGAAGAGAAGAATGACTACCTCTTTGTTCGGAGGAAGGGTATCCAGGAGGAGGAAGGCACTCAAGACAAAGGAGGGAGCGAGGAAGTAAGTACAAGGAATCAAAGGACCCCAAGCCTCACAAAGGAGTAGATAAACGAGGCCATAGAAAAGGAAGTGGAAAAGATAATTGAAACCTTAGTAGAACAAGAGTTGGATCGAAGCGCAAAGATAATGTTGAAGGAGGATGAAGAAGAAAGTGTCAGAAAAGATCACGACAACATAGTAGGAGGCCCCAGTTTGATGGTGAGCTTCCCAAAGGGCACATGCATAGGAGGAAGGTGCACAAAGATCCAAAGGTAGAAGATGGATTATGTTGATGATCCAAACAAGGTGTTGTGAATGCACTTCTAGAGCACTATTTCGATGGAGAAACTCCTAGCTATGGCATCGTTTGATGTGAAGGCACATACCCTTAGATGAGGAAAATGCTTTTATGGGAATTTGAGTCCCACCTCGATGAGCCCCCTGAGTTTGAAGTGAGCCAAGGAGCATTTATGCAAGTTCCAGAATCAAAAGGAACCAACCCCTTGGTGAATGCTCAGTAGCTTTCTGATGAACAAATTTGTAATGCATTGAACAAAGTCTTGGTCGAGGTTGAAGCCAAACTATTTGGGAGGAATGAAAAAGTGAAGTTTCTAGAGGTAGAGCTGGAGAAAAGGAAGAAGAGCTCCTAGAAAGGACTAAGGAGTTAAAACATGAGGAACTAGTTAGCACTCAACTAAGGCATGAATAAAAGGAAGAGAAGATAAGGGTACATGAAGTCTCTAAGATGGTAGAGATGATCACAAGCACCCTTATCTTGAACCATCGAGACTTGACACCACCCACGTAGAAATATGAATCAAGCCTGAAATGCTAGAAGACTTAACTCAGGTTCTCACCATGGAGAGGTAACCAATGGAATTAGATTTGTGGAAGAAGTGTTGGCATGCTAAGAAAAGGAGGAAAAGATGAATTTTGTGGCCAATCTAGTAAAAAATTCCTCATGGATGTGAAATCCATTACCTAATTTTCTTCGAGGATCACTCAATTGCACAAATAGAGATGGTGGCAAGCATTTTGGTCACCACCCATGAAGCAAAGATCAAGGAGTTTAGGGGAAGAAAATGGGGAATAGGTGGAACATAAAGATAGCAAGGTTGAGAAGAAATATGGGGCTATTAAGACCTTAAGGACTCAAGCTTGAAAGATTTGTATCCTCGTGATCACTCAAAGGATGGATGTAAGGATTTGAAAAAGTTGGAGGTAATTTGTAGAGATGATGAATACCCATGGAGAAGGGCTAAGATTTGAAGAGGTGAGCGCCCTAGTCAAAGCGACCCTTTTCAACAAGCATAGAGTGAAGTTGATACCTAGAATAATTTGGTGGTAGACTTGATGAAGTATTTCCTCTCCTCTTATAGAAATAATCATAGTTCCCCATTCTTTCATTCTTGTCCAAAAATTATTCATTCCTATATAATTTCTCCAAAATATTCAAGGACGGTCGTTCTTTATTCTTGGAGAAGGTGTTCCCAAGGGTGAAGAATAGGTGTAGTGTGGGGTGATGTTGGGCCCCTAAAGTATTAACTAAGTACAAAATGGTGAGTGGGCATGCAAGGCCTATTTGAAGAAGGGAACACAAGGAGAAAGTGCACAGGACAAGATTTTAGGAGGGTTTTGGTAGAACCACTGGCATGCGTGGAAGGTAGAGCAAAGGTTTTGGGACTTAGGCATATTTGGCATATCAAACAGAACAAGAGAAAAGTTTGACGTGACTACACATTTGAAGTGGATAAGGTTCCATCCTAGTAATAGGGTAGCTTAGGAAGGAATATACCTTACGAATGGATTATTCTAGAAGGACATCATTGTAAAGAGTGTAGAGCTTGAGCTCGAAGAAGCATTCTACCATGGAGGACCACCTTGGACACTTAGAAATGGATCTACAATCCCACAAAGGGTTGAAGGTGTTGAGAAAGGCTATAAATAAAAGAACTCGGTAAAGAAAAAGGGAGAGATTAGAGAGAGAAGATGAGAGGTGAAGCTCTATAAAAATACATGGAGATATTTAAGGGTTGGGCTAGGAGATCTTTAGGAAGAATTATGTATCAAGGGATGAGTACATGGTTTTATTTTGCATTGTAAGAGATGTAATTCTAGTATTAGTACATTGTTCTAATCTACACCATCATTTTTAGTATGTATTAACCCGATAGATGTAATGTGATTACTAGACATGTTAAATATGAATATATGTGGTTCGTGGCTCATACATATCTCTTTTTGTTATGTTCAGTGTGTTTCATATGAATGAGTATAATCATTATGCATCCTCTTTTCCTCATGGTTCAAATCTATTTTTTTCAATGTGCTTCTTGTTTGAATGAATACATTAGTGTAGCATTTACTCAAGGTCTTATTTGACTAAAAAGTTTCTTATCTTTCTATTATGCAGCTATGCTACATTATTGAAAAACTCACATAAAATAGGGGCTCAATGCCATCGCATGCCTCGAATGAGTGCCCAACACCTACTCGGTGATAGGCCATGCATGGGGTTTGTCCATATTTGTTAAGGGGTATAAAAATAACTACACTTCTACTATTCACTTTCATTTGCTACCGAGTAGGTTAATCTAGATCTATGAGTAGAGAATGTTGCTAAATGATAGGAAGAATATAATGCATCACAGGAGAGCTAGTGCTACCTCCAACAGCTTCCTAGAATTCCCTACATCCCTACAACCTTCTATCATTATCCAAGTAAAAGAAAAGAAAATTTTATTTTCCTTCATGCCTCCTACACTAGGAAAATTTACTTCTTAGAGCTAATAAATATTCACCAAAAAAACAATTTTCTCCTCCAATAGGGGTTTTATAGCTAATATTAGTGGTTTTTTTGTCACTACTACATTTAGCAGCCCTATTTTATTTAGAGGTCTATAGAAAACTCTACAAGTCGATTTTAGTTTGGAGGAAACTGCGTAAACTGGGATCTTGATCATTGTTAGGCTGAGTTTTTTTTATGGGTCGAGCCCTCTCCAAATTAGACCAGACTTTGAACCATTGAAGTCATGAGCACATAGCTGTGTTTTTATTCAAAATCTAAGCCCTAATTGAATTTGGATTTGTAGGAGCCAACAAAAACATCAAGCTATTGAATTTACAACTTCACAATGAGCCATTCAATAGATTGAGCCCCCTACTTCCACAACACATGTTGCATTGGCATCAAGTTTGATTAAGTCAAGTAGACCAATCTTTCTTAGGGGAAACTTAGCTATTTTAAATCAAATGGATTAGGAAATTTGATCCTAACATTGGATTTTTGAAAGTGGTTGAGTCATCCTATCGATTGACCAAACAATTCCTTAGAAAGTTAGAGGCATTAAAAAAACCATGAGGTCTTTTTCCGAAGGGATGAGCAAACCAAGTGGTGATTTATGTTTAAAATGACCTGCGTCCTTCCACATAACTATGTTTTCTTCAATGATGAGCCATCCCCTATGAATGGAAACCTTGTAAATCTAGCACCTACATTAATAATACTCAACACACAAGAAAAAAAGAATGGTGGAGAAAATTAAATCAATAAAACAATGAACAAAAAAATAAAAAAGATGAAATATTCAAATTAGGTGGTGAAAGGAGAAAAAGTGGTTGAGATCCATTTTGGTACAAGTAAAACTTGAACTATCTTTTCTAGCATTGTCACATGGACTAGATGGATATTTTCAAGTCACAGATTGAAAGGTTAGTCTTTACTTGAAGTATTTAAATATATTTTTCTTCAATTCATGGTCAGAGTCATTTGAGTGGCGTGTTGGATACATGAATAGTCTTGGGAGATTAGGTTGTTGAATTTGAGCCCCTCTTATGTCCTTGTTTTATTACAAATAGTGGCATATTGATTTTGGTGGAATTTTAGCACAAAGCACCAAAATTAGGGAAAAAACTCCACTAAAATCCCTAGTTACACCTAAACCCCCTCTATTTTTAGCAGAGAAAACCCTAAAAGGGTCAAAAATAAAATTTCTCCCACTTAGCATATTTTTTTATTTTGAGCATTTTTACCAAAGGAGGAGTACATGAAAACTACATTTTAAGCCATTTTTGTAGTTTTTTGCTAAGAAAGATGTATTGAACTCCATAGGCCACTAAGGCCCTAAAAATAAAATAAAAAATCGTGCCATTCAATTTTTTCATAATTTTGGATTTAATTTCATATTTTAGTGTATTATACTAATTTATAGGTTCCCATATTCAACTACAAACAATTATAGCTGATTTAACACTAGCAGAATTTATAATAAAAAATAATAAAAATTTTGTTCTTAATCACTCACGAGATCTTTGGATCTCATTTGCAATGTTCAATATAAACATTTCCTCCTGGGAAGAGCTTATGCATAAAGCTATCATGATTACTACTACACTTAATGCCTAATATAGTTATAACAACATTGTCTGGACATCGACCCTTCAAATCAATGGGGAGTAATAAGGACACAATACATACACTTTGAGACCTCCCATCTATCTATGAAAAATTACATGACTTAAATCCGGAATGAGAAATTATCCAAGTATATAGTGTAGTCATTTTTACACCCATCACAAAGGAAAAGAACCCCATGTGTATCATCCTATCAACCAACAGGCGTTGGGTGCTCACCTGAGGCATGTGTGGGTTCCGAGTCTCTCTTTTAAGTGAGTTTAGTGGGAAACATCATCTATGATCCGAGTTTAAGAGATTTGAGAGGTAATAAGACATACAAGCACCATAGAGCTTAGAATGACTTCTAGATCCTCATAATCATTCCAAATAGAAAAGAGCCTAACATATTATAAAACTTACACCAAAATAGAAAGATATTTGTATAAGAATTCATATTTAGTTCATAAACATAAATTAAAAAGAGCTACGAAGAAGGATTTATGCATAAGAACAATTAATGTTCATATTCATAAAATGGTAACCTCATTACATTCATTAGGCCCATTACAGAATGTCATAGAAAGGTAGACCATAGTCATGCATAATAACTAGATTCATATAACTAGGCCCTCAAAAGAAAATTTATAACTCCCCAACCATTGATACATCCTTTCCTACACTTATTTACCCAAGCTAATAGATTCCTTGTATTATTTCTGCAGAGCTCCGCCCTCTATCTATTTTTATTCCTCTTTGTTTATGCAGGAACTTGTATATATAGCCTTCTTGAACTGCCAACTCATTCTTCTATGGCCTCAGACCTATCACCAAGTGTCTAAATGTGGTCCTCCATGGGTGCATGTTCCTCAGGCATGAGCTCACCACTCCTTATCATGATGTCCTTCTAGAAACTTCTAGCATATGGCATATTCCTTCTAGGCCACCCTATCGCCAGGATGGCACCTTATCCACCCGGGTCATATTTTTCTCGTGTTCTTCCTAAAAGTTTGAAAATGGCTAAATCCCCGATTCTAATCCATGGGTACGCATCTTGGGTTCTACCAAAACCCTACTTGAACCCTTCCTCTTGCCTTGTATTGCACTTTTTAATCGTGTGTGCCTATGCACCTTTTTTGGACTTAGTTGATATTTCAGGGGCCCAACATCACCCCACACTTTACCTGTTCTCTACCCTTAGAAACTTCCTTAAAGAATAAATAAATACATAATAAAGGGGACAAAGAATGGGAAAATAAGGAAGAATGGGGAATGATGCTACTTAAAGCAATAAGAGAGGAAATTTCTTCTACAAGTTAGCCTCCAGATTGTTCTAGGCATCGACCTCATTCTATGCCCTCTAGCAAAGATCACCTACTAAGGTCGCTCACCTGATCAAAACCCAACCCATCCCCTTGGGTGCTCATGGTGTCAACAATTTTCTCTAACTCCTTGCCTATATCCTCCAGCACATCCATCCTTTGTGTAATCTACGGGTATAGTTCCTTTAGCCGGTTTTTAATTGATCCCCTTAAAGCCTCAATAACTTCTGATTTATTTTCTACCTCAGCTAGGATCTTTTCTCGCTCTGCTCTATTCCCTTTTTCTTCTCTAGATCTCTTTAGGTTCGATTCATCATTGTGACCATTATGCTTTCCACTTTTTCTATGTCAACGTAGTTATTGTATGCTGACCTTAGGCATGAATCGAGAAATAATCTTTAAATCACGAAGGACCTTTATGTATTCAGCTATGAGCACCATAACCTTAAATTTATCCTCCTTTTCTAAATGTGTGGCCACTTCTTCTACAGATTCCAAGGCTAGTGGTTGCCTCTCCATGGTGAGGATTCTTGTTAAGTCCTCCAGGCATTCCAGGGAAGATGCATACTTCCATGCGGGAGGCACTAGGTATGGATGCTTCAACACTATTGCATCTGTAATGGACTCCACCTTTTTGTATACTTCACGTACTCTTGCCTTCTCATCCCTTAACTCATTGCAACTAGGGTGCTGATCAGATTTTCGTGACTCAACTCCTTTGTCCCCATAGCTAGATCTTTTCTTTCTTCTCTAGTTCATCCTCCAAATCTTTGATTCTATCATTCCGCCCAAAGTGTCTAGCTTCAACCTCAACAAAGACCTTATTGAGGGTGTTGCATAGTTATTCATCTGAGAGCTACTGAGCATTCACCAATGTGTTGTCTCCTTTTGATTTTAGAAATGTTATTATTTCCCCATGGCTTACTTCAAATTATGGCTCATCAAGATGGGACTCAAATACCATGAAAGCATCTTCCTTTTCTGTGGGTATATAGCCTCTTTATCAAAAGATGAAATTGTTAGAGCCCCTATGTTGAACCATGCTTTGGAATGTGTGTAACATTTATTTGGGGTGATCAACAAAACCAACCATGTCCTCTCCTCCTTCATGCACTTTCCTCCCATGTGTGCCCTTAGGATATTTATAGTGAAAGTGGGGCCTCCAGTTATACCATGGTCCTTTTCCCCACTCTCTTCCTTATCCTTATTCATTACTAGCTCGGTGCTACATTCTAATCCCACTTATACCAGGTCTCAATGACCTTCTCAGCCTCTCTTTCCACCTCCTTATTTACCTCTTTGCTCCCTTCCTTGTCCCAGGCACCCTTCCCCCTCCTAGCTTCCCTCTCTCCACACAAAGGTGTACTCATTATTCTCTCCTTCTCCCTCCTCCGAGTCATGTACATTGACCACAGGTTGTTCTTGGTTTACCTCAAGCTTATCTTCCTCATCATCATCCCTTTCACCCTGGTAGGCCCCCAAGCTCTCAGTGTACTCAGAATCTAACTCCTTCATCATCTTCTACTTCTTTCCAACTAGGGATTCCAGTGTAGGTGACTCTGTCTCTTCTTCTTTTGATGACTCCTTGTCTAACGGCTCCTCTAGCTCTAGAGTCTTCTCTTTGACTATGGAATTTTTCTTGCACGAATACATACTTGTTCTAGTGCTTGTCCCAGGGGTACCTATTTCTGTGCATTCACTACACTTGGTACTTTCTCCTTTGGTTCTTTTTCCTTCTTCCTGGGTGTGGGTCTCTTCCTTCCAGTTGGGTCCTCAGGTATGGATATCTCATTCTCTAGATACATGCCCTTCTTAAATTTGGGTCTTATGTCGGAGGTATACTCGTGCCATGGTCCCTCCTGCAATGGGAAAAGTCATGGGTCTCATCATTTAGACCTCATGCGACATGTACTTCTCCACGTACGTGTGCTTGTTGGGGTAGACCAACCCTTTATGCATTTCTCTGTGATCTCGGTCTAGATCACCAAGGTCCAACTTCAACTTCTTGGATTCTTTGAACTTGTTCACTCCCATTTAGAAGTGTTGAGTTATGAACATAAAGGGATCTTACACCATGGGCTCCATGTCTCATCCATCAGTTTAAATCTACCGAGGTAGAAATATTGGTACATAGAAAACTCATCTTCTCCCTCGATGATCACTGACAGTTGTTCAGTGATCCTCCATTCTTCCCTCAATGTGTTCCTCAGGCACGTGTACCACTTCTCTAGAACACCTTATGTATGGTTGTCATACTACCATAAGTGTACTTCTCAAACCTCTTTTAGGGTGAAGGATCTTAGGCAAGGTACTCCTACATGAACTTGTCTACTGCATCCGGCACTACAATCTCTGAGGATACAATGGTTAACAAGACATTACCAAATAGGATTCTATCACCTTCCTTCACGCTACTGACAATCTCATCCGTGATGAATGTAGATAAGTTATAGATGGTGCCCTTTGAAATATTCCTACAAACATTTAATTAGGCCTTATTTACCTGGGTCCATTTCTCTTGGCCATTTAACTTTGTGTTTCACATAGAATGTTTCTGTTCTTAAAAAAGAGGTGCTTCTATCCTTTCATTCCTTTGAGAAATAGATGAGGGTTAGGGCTAGGAGGAATACCTGTTGAGTGTTGGGAGGATGTGTGCGTACCGTAGAGAGAGATCAGATCGATTGCGAAGATTTCCTTTTTGTTTAGGAAGGACTACCTGCAAGTAAGAATACAAGACCACCAAATTTTAGTTAGACAATAAATGAGGGAACTGCCTTGGGCCCAGGAAATATTAGACTTCCTTTCGAAGGTGGTCAGTTCCCCTTTTAATACGAATTAACACAAATGATAATAAAGAAGCTATTGCGAAATCACGATTTAGGTACCTCGTTACAAAGAAATAGAGACTAAACTACCAATAATAAAATGTCACGTTGTTTGTTTGGTCACTGGTCATTGATACGTTTAGCTCGAGTTATAGGGATAAACTAGACTAGATCTGAGGTTGTTAGGAGACAAATAGGTGAGAGGAAGGTTTTGGGTATAAGTCACAGTGACCGATGTGGTTAGATAACCATCCAGTGGTTAGAGAACCGGCGTAGGGGATAACCGACACCGGTAGGGTCAGTAATCTAGGCACTTCTGGATAGAGGTTGGTTGCAGGGTGATTGTGGGGTTTTTTCTTTAGACTGGTGGATGGCTGAGGGGAATAGTGAGATGACGGGGAAGACTCAGAGAGTGATAAAACTATCTTCTGGGAAATACAAGGATGTATGGATGAAGGTTAAGTGCAGGGTGCTGGCAGGTGGTAGATCTAGGAGTGAGCTTATAATTACTATCAATCAAAAGACTCAGGAAATGGTGCTTAGAAACATACAAGACACTACTTACTCGTTCTTGATGAAGATTCAGGTCCAAGGAATGTGGTAGTGATAGTAAGGCTCAGTTGGGATGATCTGGTATTGGAAAACAAGCTGATGAAGCTATCCTTAGTCTTTTCCAATGCTTGAACGGGGGTGACAACGATCTAGTGGCTCAGTTGCAGTCTTCGGCTCGATGCCCTTCTCTGCAACCTCTTCTCTTTTCTTCACTTGTCTCTGTCTTGCAAATGAATTCCGGATCCTTTCCAAAATGAGTTCGATCCTTTGTTTTTGGTTGGGGGAGGCCATTTATAGGAACCGATGGTGGTTAAGTAACCGTCGGTGGTCGAGTAGAACCGATGTCGGTTAAGTCAAAGTGGGCTATTTTTAGTAAAATAGCCAACTTTCCCTCCTTTTCTCCCAAGGGATTAGTTATGGGCTTGGTCAAGTCATTATTAGGTTGGTTTTGGTGCGGTTGAGGAGTAATTAGTCATGGGTGTGGATGTAGACCAAGTTATAGGTCTTAATTAGGTTAGTTTAGGTTAGGGCTAGGTCATGATGAGGTGGCAAAATGAGGTGGCAGGTTTGGAGATGTAGATTTATTAATTATAAGGTAATTAATAAATAATTGTGCAAGGTTTAGGTGGTGAGGTTAGGTTGTGAAATGAGATGCGGGGCACAGGGTGTCATAAGACACAAATTTGGTGTCTACATTAGCCCCTTGTTGTCGTGTAGCTTGTCTTGTAAAGCTGCACTGACAATTAATAAGAAGTGATTGCCCCAGTTAAGGGTATAGGTAATCCCCCTCAAATCTATCACAGATTGAGGTGACGTGAAATCAGGGATAGGGTTGATAAAGGGTGAATGGTGTTGAGCTGATGGTAAGATGGTGGGGTAAGTTCAAGGAAGTAGACGCATGTTGAAATGCAGTAGTGTGACCAGGGTACATGATTTGAAGAGCAAACAAGCAATTCATAGGCAAAGGTCGATAGTTTATCCAAACAAGGGTGATATAATCCTAGTATCCAAGGCATAGGAAGTAGCTCCAAGGGATATAACGGGTAAGGTATGGAATGTTTAGGCATGTCCAAGCAATACCAAATGGTTGGTTTGGTTGAGATAAACGTCATGGTCTTGGTCTAGGCAAAGTTGGTTGGCTGATCAATTCAATTATCCTAATCATGCTAGAACATGAACAGGTGAGCTCGATTGAACAAAAAGCTACATGATGGGTGGATAAAATCGTAATTGGCGGGTCTTGGGTGAGGTACGTAATTGGTGCGGCCTTGGGTCGGGTTGATTGATGAGTGAGGGCCTTGGGTCGAGTCTGATTGGTAAGGTACGGCCTTGGGTCGGGCCGGATCGGGTGGTTGCGGCCTTGGGTCGGGCCAAATGGTTGGTTGCGGCCGTGGGTCGGGCCAAATGGTTGGTTGTAGCCTTGGGTCAGGCCTGATTAGTTGGTTATAGCCGTGGGTCAGGCCAAATGGTTGGTTGCAGCCTTGGGTGGGCTGATTGATGAGTGAGGTGTTGGGTCGAGTCGATTGGTGGGGTGCGGCCTTGGGTCGGGCGAATCGGGTGGTCGCGGCCTGGGGTCGGGCCAAATGGTTGAATTACTGGGCGTGGGTCGGGCCAAATGGTTGGTTGCGGCCTTGGGTCGGGCATGATTGGTTAGTGCGGCCGTGGGTTGGGCCAAATGGTTGGTTGGCGGCCTTGGGTCGGGCCGATTGATGAGTGAGGGCCTTAGGTCGGGTCCGATTGGTGGGGTGCGACCTTGGGTCGGGTCGGGTCGGATCGGGTGGTTGTGGCCTTGGGGCGAGGCCAAATGGTTGGTTGCGGCCATGGGTTGGGCCAAATGGTTGGTTGCGGCCTTGGGTTAGGCCTGATTGGTTGGTTACGGCCGTGGGTCGGGCCAAATGGTTGGTTGTGGCCTTGGGTCGGGCCAAATGGTTGGTTGCGGCCTTGGGTCGGGCCAAATGGTTGGTTGCGGCCGTGGGTCGGGCCGATTGAAGTCAAAATAAGGCTAGTCAGCAAAGCCAGGGGTAGGTGATGTAGGAAAAAGTGGAGATTGGTGGATAAGGGTGGGAGTTAAGGGAAGGAAGTTGGTAACCGATATCGGTTATGTGTGACCGATATCGGTTAGAAGACCGATACCAGTATTCTAGGCGCGAAATAATCGCATCGGTTATAGGTCAAAACCTATAAAAAGAAAAATATGACATGTCATTGTCACTTTGTGAATTTGAGCACCCAATTTTAGCTATCTGAGGTGTGAAGTGAGTTTGTTGAGTTTCAGGCTGAGTTGGCACCAGTTAAGTGGAGGAGTGAGTGATTGGTAGACCCCAGCGAGCAGGAGGTAGAGTTTGATTGGTTGAGGACCCAGCTGAGGAGATTTGGAGCCATGGCACAGCCAGGAGGAGTAGGAGGTGCTGGACCAGCTGGACCACCGCCACCTATCCCACCACGACGATGTGTAGTTATCTTGTGTAGGCTCTGAAATCCTACCTATGTGAATTTAATGAGTTTAACTTAGATGTGGGTTTTGGGTAGGAATCTTAATTTTAATAAAATAATGAATGAATGGAAGTAATTTGTAAAATGGAGTGGGTAGGTAGGCTAGTTAGGTCAAAACGGAAGGGTGGGTAGGTTTTTAGGGTTTTCTTATGGGTAAATAGGTAGAAATAGGTCAAAATGTGTTTTGTGGGCTGTTTTGGGTTCGGCCCCGCAATTGGACAGTGACCGATGTCGGTCACTAGGCGACCGACATCGGTCACAGAAAATAGTTTCTATACATTGTTTGGGTGCAGACCGGTGTTGGTCATAGGTCAACCGGCGTTGGCACATATAATTTACTTGGGGGACCGATGGCGGTCGAGGGTGACCGGTACCGGTCAGCATGGGTAGGAGTTGTGGTTTTTGTTTGTTGTTAGAATTTTGTCGTGTTGTTTTGTTTGTTTGTTTGTTTGGGGGTGAAGGGGGAGGGAGTAGAGTTGATAGGAAATGTGATTGGGGTGGGGGAAATGGGGTTGTTGGGGGCTGGTTTGGGTAGGATAGATTAGGTGTTGGGTATGAAGTAGGAGGTGATAAAGTGGCGGGGGTATAATTAGATGGCTAGAGTAGATCGGGGTGGTTGGTAGGGTGCGTAGATAAGTAAAGGGATATCGTAGATGTATAGGGTAAGATAGGTGGGTGTAGATGTGTGTTGTAGAGTCGGGTTGTGGTTGGGTGGGTAAGTGGGTATAGAGAGTTAAGGTAGTTGTTATTGTAAAGGGTAGGCCTAATGAAGTGGGTTGTTTTTGCAGGCACGCCAGCAGCTCACGATGCGGGATCGGATGCCCCCTCTATTGAGGTGGATGCGGCCACATGTGTCCAGTGCAGTGGGCCATCATGCGAGAGGTTGGACTTGGTGGAGTCCAGTGGTATAGGGCTGTGGATAGGGACCACAGCCTGATGGTTGCCCTCATCGAGAGATGGGATCCGAAACCAATGTCTTCCATCTCCCTACTGGAGAGATGACGATTACATTAGAGGATGTGTATCACATCCTGAGACTACCGAATGTAGGTGAGGCAGTGTTCTAAGTGGATGCGGAGACAGCGATGGACAGCATCTTACATATATTTGGGGATGCAGCCCCATTGTTGACCTATCACAGCGCGAGCATTTCCTATGGCGATATGTATCGCACACACCGACAGGAGACATGACTTGCCATGTTGATGATGATAGGTATCACCTGCTTCAGCCCTCCCGGACTCAGAGGGAGGCCGCTTCCCACGGGATTTGATGGGAGTTTTACACAAGATGGTAGAGGAGCATACATGCTATGCCTGGGCACCAGTGTATCTGGTGCAGCTATACAGAGAGCTGTGGGGTTATCACCGTATGAGGTGATTCGGTATTTGCTCGACATTTTTGTTACACTGCTGGGCATACGAGCACATCATCTGTATATGACCAGTAGGGCTGCCCCAGCAGCCAGGGCCATGATAGTATATAGATATGGATTTCAGAGGTGGTTGGGGGTCGTGGGCCAGCCACGAGTGGTGCTCGCAGGACGGGATGTGGCCTACTACCGTCATATGTTAGAGGGCTTGACCACACTGGACATTATATGGAGGCCCTACAGAGGCCATCAGCCCCGAGGAGGAGCCCGAGCATAGATGCGCTGGATCTAGTATAGTTTCTGGATAGCTGGACGGAGGCCCGGGGAGTATGAGTGGATACCCCTAGAGAGGGTACGACGGTAGTTGGGCTTGCGACAGGATGAGCCACCTCCCTTCCCACAGTATCGGAGGGATGATGTAGAGGCCCCACTGCCTGCACCGCAGCCAGTTGACCCCGACTGGGTAGCAGAGAGACCACTGATGATATAGTGGATGATGCCAGAGTGACAGGGGCCTTTTTGGTTTGGTGGGCAGGGGAGAGAGCAGCCAGGAGAGCACAGCCCACACAGCCAGATTTGGTGGCTATTATAGCAGAGAGGGACCGGCTCTTAGGGATGTGAGTGCAAGATTATTACAGGGCAGCTTGTTCTCACGCACAGCATAGATTGGGGTGCTATAGGGCAGCTTAGCCCAGCATAGGCTCAGCACAAGTCAAGCAGTGCACCCAAAGACAGCCACAGCATGGCCAGCCACGAGTGTGCAGCACAGCCACAGCATAGCAGTAAGCAGGTGTATAGGCATTGTGGTGTACCAGCAGGAGGGGCCACTACTATTAGGAGTCGGGGGACCAGCCCCAGCAGCCATGGTGGCACGGGCCCGCTATATGGAGGTGAGAGCAGAGGCCCAGTATTATCAGGATGTGCTCGATGGTACCGGGGTTGACTATTAGCCATATGTGCAGGCACGAGTTGAGACATCCTAGAGCCGAGATCCTAGTGGGGACCACAGCCACAGCCCTGGGGTGACAGGAGGAGGAGGTGAGAGCCAGCGTAGAGACCAGCAGGGGGAGGGGCCGAGGGTGGTGGAGAGAGCTGATATAGCCTGGGAGCTGAGATGGGCTTTTGTTTATTAGATATAGACACCGGTCTACTGACCGAGTATGTATATAGAGGCCTGCGTGCCCACATATGATTTATTTATTCATTTTGGTTGTATATACCAGCCTGCGAGCCGAGTACATTTTGTATAGTTGATACCGGCCTGCGAGCCGAGTATATTTTTGATATGAGAGACCAGCCTACGAGCCGAGTTGAGATTTTGACAGAGACAGCGGCCTACGTGCCAGTTTTGTATTTTTTAGATCACAGAGGCCCCATGCAGGGCAAGTTGTATATGTTTACATTGATATATATAGATGATGATTTTGATCCACATGGTGTGTATAATGATTGGGTTGATGTATATATTAAAATGTCTCATGTGTTTTGTCAATGGTTTTTGAAATTTAATGTATATAGATGATGAGTTGGATCCACATGGTGTGTATAATAATTGGTTTGATGTATATATTCAAATGTCTCATGTGTTTTGGAATTTAATGTATATAGATGATGTTGTTGAAATTTTGATGATATGTATATGCGTTGATGGGATTCTGATGACAAATATTGATGACGATGTCGTTATGCAGGGAAAAGAGGCGGGTGTCACCAAAAATTTGCAAAAACTAGAGAAAAGACCTAGGTTTAAGCAAAAGGAGACATGTGACCGATATCGGTTAGCTAACCGATGTCGGTAGACATATGACCGATACCGAGTTAGGTAACCGATATCGGTTATGCTAAAACGAGCTTTTCTAAAAATAAAAAGCTTGGGAGGCAACTTAAGTTCTTATTTTTAGAGTCATGCAACAAGTTAAATACGAGGATGCGACGTTGTTTGACGACTGATACAGGTAATTGCATGGGAGAATTGAGTGATAAGGAGAAAAGAGATAGGTAAAGTGATTGTGGGCTGAGATTAAGAAGCAAAAAGGAAAGTTATATTCAAGAGGGTGGTGAACATGGCTGAACAAGGAGAAGCATCCAATAGCAGAGAGACGAGAGGGAAGACAGTTCCACCGCAAGTCGCGCCTCCCAAGAGGTAAATTTTTTGTTCAGAATTCAATTCTTGCATGTTTTATGGATAGGATGAGGGAAGATAAGTGGGTAGAGATGAAAAAGAAAAGGTGAAAGGAAAGGGTTTGGAATGGGGTGAGTGTTATGGGGTAGGTAAGTTGTGGGGTTTGGGTATGTTTCAGGTACAAGAGAGGGGTAAATGAGCAAATAATTATCGTAGATGGTGTTTGTAAGCAGGCTGTATAGGATTGACAGTGACCGATAACATTTAGAGATAACCGGTGTCGGTTAGATAACCGTATCGGTTATCTATAACCGATATCTAACATCGTATGAAATTCCAGAATGTGAGAAAAAACACTTGGGGATTTGATTTATTGAATGGTTGTGTGTTGTTTTGATGTATGCAGGCAGAGGTAGGTTTGAGGATGAATGATAGTGTGCCAGCTTTGTTGTCACGAGTCCGAGCGGATGTAACACCAGCTGAATGGGCATTGATAAACCATGTGGGGTTAAGTGGAATCCGCTATTATTCATGAATTGCACACAATCATGCTATGTTGCAGGTGTTGATTGAGAGATGGAATCTAGAAAAGAATACCTTCTATCTGCCAACAGGGGAGATGACAATGACATTGGAAGATGTGTTTAGAATTTTGAGGCTCCCAATTATAGGAAGACCAGTGTATCAGGTGGGGCCTAGCGTGGTGGGGAGTGATAACAATAGTATTTGGTTCAGCTGCACGAGATTTGACACAGCGAGGTTTGACATTCACTTATGGTACAATGTATGCAACACACCCTGAGGAAACAAGGTTGGCAGTGGTATTAATGATAGCGGTGGGGTATTATGCATTACCGAGGGTGGATGGGGGAAGATTTCCAAAAGCATTGATGTGTATTATTTGGGAAATGATAGAAAGGAGTGTGACTTTCGCATGGGCACCCGCATATCTGGTGGAGCTATACAGGGGTTTATGGGCTTGCAGGAGCAAAATCATAGGACAACATTGGATTGTGCATACTTATTACATTGTTGGGCCTATGAGCACATTGTGTGTGGGTGACCAATAGGCTGACCAATCCAAGAAAGGGAGACAAGAGTGCAGAGGTTGGGATTCAGATGATGGGTCCAAACAGAACAAGAGGTGAGATCCCAGGCCATGATAGATGACATCGAGTATTATAGGTAGATGTGGGAGATGGTGACGATTGTGGATATTCGTTGGAGGCCTTACAAGAACTATATGGTGATAGAGAACATAGCTGAGGATTTGAGGGGTGTAGAGTGATTGAGGTGGATCGCGGGGCACAGGCCAGGTGAGCACGAGAGGATTCCTCTAGATCGACGCGGCGACAATTTGGATTTGTTCAGGATATACCCATGGCTTATAGACCATACATGAGGATCGACGCCGAGGCATCATTCTCACCTCCCCGGCCGACACCTCCAGAAGGGCCAGAAGAGATAGCAGCCGATCGCAGGGTAATGGATGCGGGAGCGACAGAGGCTTATAGATTATGGTGGGTAGCAGAGCTGCGAGGTGTACGTGAGAGGGCCGATCATCCTGACATAGCTGTGATTACAGCGGAGAGAGACCACCTGTAGGATTTGGTTCACCAGCTTCAAACACAGGTGAATGAGACAATGGGATTGTTAGAGGTTTCGCAGTTACGAGTGGAGAGACTAGAGGCAAGATTCCTCCAC
This sequence comes from Taxus wallichiana var. yunnanensis, assembly GCA_018340775.1. Lineage (NCBI taxonomy): Eukaryota > Viridiplantae > Streptophyta > Pinopsida > Cupressales > Taxaceae > Taxus > Taxus wallichiana. Next base: position 686,853,155 of record CM031239.1, read on the forward strand.
GCGAGAGGGCGTATTCGTATGTTACAGGAGATGTTGGTGGATCAGTGGGAGGAACCAATAGCAGTGGCACCTTTGAGGATGGAGAGGCCAGGTGAGTGGCATCGATGATCATGATCACCACCTGATTCGGGAGGAGGCGCAAGGGTCTAAGTGAATTTCATAGGGGTATAAGAATAAATAAGGATGCTCGACCTACGCGTCGATGATAGAGAAGATGTATTTGTTTAACATCTAAATAAAACTGAATATGTATGTTGATTTGAGTTATGATAATAATAAGAATGGTTGTGTTTTGAATGTTTGTTTGGAAAAAAGGATAAAGATGAATGTTATCAAATAGAAATACACAAAAATATTTATATTTACAACACATGATAGGTTATGGTAGGGGATGGTCGAGCTAACCTTGGGAGACCCCATGTCTCCTAAGTGCTACCTACATAGCCCATTGCACAAAGCAAGGAGGGGCCTCAGACCGATGTAGTTCTCCCTTAGGACCAGGGAGAGGTGAATTCAAGCAATGTGGTTGTGGTTAGGTAATTTGTTGGTTGGTAAAAATATTGATATTGGTAGGGTAATGTTGTTGGTGTTGGTAAGGGATTGACGTTGTTGGTGTAGGTATAGGTGAAGTGAAAGTTGCTTACCCAAGTAGTAGGGAACGTGTCCTGATTAAGGTCAACACATAATCCTAGATTCGAGTAAAAGAGGCAAAAGTGTCCCATAGTTGAAAAGAGCTAAACAAACCACATATTAATGTAGGATGAGCTTGAATCCCTAGGTACCTTGCATATGCGAGAAGTCGATAGGTGAAAAGAGTTGTATAATCACAATATATCGGATATACGTCACGTCCCTTGAGTTTTGTTGCTTTGACGAATGGTGAGGTGAGGTGGCTGGTAGAGCTGGGGCGCAGAGAATTTGTTATAAGGTGATTATGCTGACAAAAGAAAACCAAACCTAAATAGACAAGTCCATGACTCAAAAGTGCTTTTGAATACTGCTTTTATTTTTATTTTTTATTTTTATTTTTTTTTCTGGATATAGACTGATCGATGGGAAGTCTACATGGGATATGTATTTTGTTGTTCTTGAGGTCTTCACAAAGCTGATCAATGCGAGAAGCTTCTGATAAAGGCTGACTTTGTATAGCTGTCCTTCAAGGGAGCAGTCTATTTATAGTAGCAGATGCGGCTTTTGTGTATAGCTGTCCTTCAAGGGAGCAGTCTATTTATAATAGCAGATGTGGCTTTGCACATAGCTATCCTTCGAGGGAGTAGTCTATGTATAACTTAGAGGTCTAGATGTCCATTTGGCATGAAGCATCTAGTTTTGTAGGAAGTTTGACTCAAGAATATCCCATAAGTGTATAATTGAGAACATGTTATTTTGATACTTTTAAGTCATGGGCTAGACTAAAAAGGGGAAGGCATCTTTAAGAGGAGGTGATGACCAAACCACGTGAGCTTGATTCTATTTTGAGATGCATGAAACAAAGTGTATGAGGTGGTAAATGAGCTCAAGGGACGAGCGCAAGGTAGATAAGAAGTGATATAACACTAAATTCAATAGTAGAATGGTGAAGATGCAAGGCATTAAGGGGTTTAGGCTCAGGTTTACCATTAAGTGAAGCTAAACGGTAAGTGCCTGATCCATAAGTGTGAGTGATAATGTAAGGCCCAATCCAATTAGGAGCAAATTTTCCACATTTTCTCTTTTCTAGTTTGGTTACATGTTGATTCTCTTTGAGGACAAGATCACCAACCTTAAAGGTACACTCATGAAGTCACTTATCATAAGCATGCTTGATGTGCTTTTGATAGATTTGAAGGTGGTCAAGAGCTGTAAGACGACGCTCGTCAAGAAGCTCTAATTGGGCTAACCGCTCTTGGCGGAAATCATCATTGGTGAGAATATCCTGAAGAGATATTCTTAGGGAGGGTATTTGTATTTTGAGAGGCAAGACAGCCTCGGTACCATATACCAAAGAAAATGGTGTGGCATTAGTGGAGGTACGAATGCTGGTATGATAAGCCCAAAGGGAAAAGGGGATGTGATCATGCCAATTTTTTCCAGAATCGTTAACAACTTTCATGAGAATTTTGGTCAGGGTTTTGTTAGAAGATTTGGCTTGACCATTTTCTTGTGGATAGTAAGGTGATGAGAAGCTAAGTTTGATACCAAAGTTGTCACAAAGGTCTTGTAATAACTTGTTTTTGAAAGATTTTCCATTATCTGTTATCAGGTGATGAGGAACACCAAAACAACAGATAATGTGATGGTTAATGAATTCTACGATTTTTTCTTTTTTGGTTGAAATGAGTGGAATGGCCTCCACCCATTTAGTGTAATATTCAGTTGCTGTGATTATCCAATGGTGATGTTGCAAAGAGGGCAGGTGAATCTCACTAATAAGGTCTAAACCCCATTGTGAGAAAGGCCAAAGATCTCGTGTGACCTGTAATGGATGGCTAGGAGTATGTTGAAGGTTGGCATGTTGTTGACACATAACACAACGCTTAACATATTCATAGTAGTCATTATTAAGAGTAGGCCAATAATAGCCTAGGTGAAGGATCCGTTTGGCCATGGTAAGGCCACTAAAATGTCCACCACAAATACCGTCATGGACTTGTTGGATGGTATAGGTAACCTCCGCGCCGGTTAGACATCGAAGGAGGATGCCATCAAAGCCACGTTTATAGAGGAGTCCCCCCATGATGACGTAACGAGAAACACTTTTAAGAAAAGCACGTTTTCCGTTACTCATAAGGTCAGATGGGAGAACAGAGGTTGTAAGGTAGTCATGAAATTGGTGATACCAAGTATCCTGTGAATCAGTAGATACATTATTTATCATACCAACATCCGGAACTGAGTAAGATGGGGCAAAGAGTTGTTGGACCAAGACAAATATGTCAGAGTCAGTTGGTGAGGTAGGAATTTGCAAGGCTAAGCAAGCCATAGTATCCGTAAATTTATTAGTTGAGCGGGGAATGGTTTGGATAGAATAATGAGTAAATAAGGTCAAAAGTGAATCCACGTAATGTTTGTACTTTTGAAGTTCCTCATTTTTACATTGGTAGATGCCCGTAACTTGATTGAAGACTAGTTGAGAGTCACCAAAAATGTTAATAGATTTTACACCTAAGTGTAACATAACCTGGAGACCCAAAACAAGGGCCTCGTATTCCGCTATATTATTAGTACAGGGGAAATCGAGCGGAATGAAAGAGGCATAGGTTCAGCATCCAGAGGAATGAGAACAACGCCGGCCCCTCCGCCGTGCTGGCATTTGGATCCATCGAAGAAGAGGGTCATTGGATACGACTCATCACTGAGTGAAAGAGTGGCAATGAGTTTGTCAGGGAAAGTAAAATTGGTAAATTGTTCCCCAGGTAAAGGGGCTTCCACGAGTTGGTCTGCGATAGTTTGTCCTTTGATTGATTTCTGGTGTACAAACTCAAGGTCGAGGTCAGCGAGGAGCATAAGCCATCGGGTGATGCGTTGGTTTAGATGAGGTTTGGCATACATATAATGGATGGGGTCGCGTTGGTGATGACAAAAGTTTTGTGATTCAGGAGGTAGTGTCGGAGTTTGGTGGCCACGAATGATAGGGCTAGGCACAACTTTTCTACATGTGTATACCTAGTCTCGTAATCCACCAGAGTATGACTTATGTAATAAATAGCTTGTTCTCGATGCTCAAAGTCATGATGTGCAAGCATGGCTCCTACAGCATGGTCGGTGGTGGAAAGGTAAAGGTAGAAAGGGTGATTGTCCTGAGGTGGGATAAGCACGGGTGGCTGCAAGAGATAGGTTTTAAGAGCCTCAAAGGCGTGGTGGCATTCTTCGCTCCATTAAAAGACAATGTCCTTTTTAAGGAGATGATGGAAAGGTTGACATCGATCCGAGAGTTGTGAGATGAAACACCGGATAGATTAGAGTTTTCCCTACAAACTACGCAATTGTTTGAGGTTAGTGGGTGGGGGCATTTCTAGGATAGCTTTGACTTTAGCTAGATCGACCTCGATGCCACGCAAAGAGACAATAAAACCAAGGATTTTTCCCGAAAGGACACCAAAGACACATTTCTTTGGTTGAAGACGAACACAGTATTGTAACAAGCAATCGAAAATAATGGTTAAAACATCGAGATGTTCACTGCGATGTTTAGATTTGCCAAGAAGATCATCAACATAATCCTCAAGGATAGTGTGCATAATGTCATGAAAAATGTAAGTCATAGCCCACTGATAGGTCACACCAGCATTCTTAAGGCCGAATGGCATGACACGATAGCAGAAGGTTCCCCAAGGAGTTATGAAGGTGGTTTTATGTTGATCGGCCGGGGCTACCAAAATTTGATTGTATCCCGAGAAGCCATCCATGAGAGAAAGCATCTCATGGCCCCTGCAAAGTGAGATCAACAAGTTGATCAATACTTGGTAGGGGGAAGTCATCCTTTGGGCAAGCAAGGTTAAGGTCCCGGAAATCCGTACATATCCGAAGTCCCCCCGTTGCTTTAGTAATAGGTATGATGTTAGAAATCCATTGAGGATAGTCAATAGGTAAGATGAAGGAAACAAAAGGATTTGTTGAAGCTCTTCTTTGACCAAGAGGGTAATGCGTGGATGCATTTTTCTCAATTTTGTATTTAACTGGGTTTGGAATCGGTTTCAGGGTAATGTTATGGACAGCAATGTCAGGATCAATTCCTGGCATGTCACGTAGGACCAAGTGAAAGCTTGGTTTTGCGGGCAGGGAGAAAGGTAGTAAAGGAAGTTTTCTCGATGCGTTAAGAGATTGTCCGATCTTCACAATGTGAGGATCATCCTCTATGTGGATGTTGATTTCTATAGTCGACTCATTCAACATGGTTTGAGTTTCAGATGGTAAGGCGCATTGAATATAAGAGTCATCCGCACCAAGGTAAGTGAGGATGGAGTCATCATCCTGGCACTCAACAACATTAATTGAAGGTGAGTCCTCTTTGATCATGTCTGGATACAGAAGGGGAAGAGAAGATGGGTCTTCATTATCACATTGATAAGTGAGAGGACCCAGGAAGATAGAGTTTATAAAAAAAAAGTTAGGAGGGATGGATTTAGGTCTATCGACTCTATGGGTGACGATGGAAAAATGGGTGATGATGGTTCGGAAGGAGTGACTTTGTCGTCTTCCTGGATACAACGGATATGTGGTGTCTTTGGTGTAGGTGGTTCAGAGAATCCAAGACCATGACGATCTTTGTGTTTGTGTGTAGTTACAGGAATGATCATATGTCGGCCTTGTTCATAAAGACCGAAACCGAAGCCCTTCCAAGCACAAATGTCAAGAAGGTGAGGGCGAAGCGACGATTAGTTAGATATTGAAAATCAGATTGGAAGGGAACCACACCAAGGGGAGGTTCAGGGGTGACAGAGGATGTATCGACACCCCCATATGTTAGGTTGGTGTGGCAATTAGGTGGTTCGTAGGAGATTACCTCCCCCACACGACGGTCGTAGGTAGGATGCGCATGTAACTGTCCGTACTCCTGTGGGGTATGGAAAGAGCTAACATTATATAGGTGATACTCCCCCATAAGTAAGGCGTTGAAAAACATCTACTAAGGGATATGAGGTCGGGATGTTGTCCGGGGAAGGAAGCGGTATTTGCGGTGGCGGTTTCATTGGTTGAAGGTGTAGGTGCGGTTGAGGTGGATGGTTGAGGTGTGGTCAAAATAGATGGTTGGGTTGGATGAATGGGTGTCTTGACTGGTACAAGCACATCATTAGGGTGATATAACATATTGTAGGTTTTGAAGGGGGGAGGGTCAGCTTTTACGGTGTAGGACTTCCCCTCATACTCGAATTTTATGCATCTATGTAAGGTGGAGGGAATGCATCCCATAGCCCGGATCCAAGGGCAGCCTAACAACATGTTGTATTGGAATTCTCCCTCAAGGACATAGAAGAGTTCAGGTAAAGTACGTGGCCCTACATGAATGTTAAGGATCATGGTGCCTAAGGTAGAAGTAATAGCATCATTGAATGAACGCAACATGGTGGGGTTGGCACACATGCAGCTAGAAGGGATATTCATTTGTTGGAAGGCTTTGGAAGAGATGATGTTTAAGCTAAGCACCCCATCAATCATAACATGACGTACTCGGATGTCCCGGACGTAAGCCAAGATGAAAAGAGTGGGGTCAGGATCTTCTGCACCAAAGTCGACAATTTCATCTTCGGAGAAACTGACAGCAGCGGCTTGCTATACAAGGATAGAAGTGGTAGTTTGTTTGGTGAGAGAAGTAACGTGGTTGGGTGTTAAAATGGAGGCAACGGGCAAGGTTTCGTTAGGTAGGACCTCTATCCCTTGAAGGATTTCAACGAGAGCTTGTCGATGAGATTCAGAGGTTTGAATGAGATCATACAATGTCATTTTTACAGGTGATTGGTGAAGTTGTTTGATCATGGTACGGTGGGCCACTCCATCAGAGATGGGATAGGCAGGTCCACGAATAACCACTTTAGGTGGTGGTGCGATCGGGATGGTGGACGGAGAAAGAGAGGCCGCAGGTGTGCTTTCTTTAGCTTTCCCATTGGTTTTATGACCTCGAGTAGCAATGTTAATCATGTTGATCTCATGGATACGAGAGGAGGAAGATGGCAGGGATAAATCATTGTTTTCGAGAGGCGGGGTTGCAATGATGATAGATTTTGATGAGGTGGGGATAGGTGGTATAGGAGAAGGAATCGAAGCTAGGGGCTTCTCTCTTCGTAAATTGTCTTTCTTAGGCTGTCTATCCGAGATAGGTGACTGATGAAGGATGGCTTTCAAAGCTTTACATCCCTCTACATCATGTCCTGGTGTGCGGTGGTAAGCATGATTTTAGACTCATCATAACCTATAGGTCGAGGCTTAGATGGATCATAGGGTCTAAGTGGGGGTAGGGAAATGGTCGCATTCTCCACCAACATATCAAGGATTTTGGCATAAGATCCTTTGAGTGGGTCAAAGTTAGAGGAAGATGAGGCTATTGACTGGGTGGGTTTTGGTAATGATTGGGTATGGTTGATTCGTATGGGTGGTGGTTTGGACAAGGGGTTTTTATAATTGGATTTAACTAAACTTGGCTTTTTCGGCATAGAAGTTATGTTTAGCTGGTCAGATGATGTGGTAGTAGAAAACAACCATGGAGAAAGAGGAGTGACAGCAAACAAATCCTTTGATGATGGAGTTTGTTTAGGGTTGATAGGTGGATAGGATACTTGGGGTGACGGTGTTGATACACCCATGGATCTCTGTATGGGTGTAGAAGGTGCAAGTCATTTTAAAGAAAACGCAGGAGGTATGATGTATTGAGGCAAGGTGGAGGGGTGAGGTCCCAATATAGAAGGTAGGTGTGATGGTGATGGTTTTAGTTGTGGCAGAGGCATAGATTGGAGTTGAGGAGATTGGGTCTATCTCCTAGGTGGATGGACGGCTTTATTTTTGGATAAATCTAAGCGTTTAGGTGGGTGTGTTAAGCTGGATATTGGTGAAGTCCCAAGCGTAGGGGGAGGTTTGGTTAGGTTAATAGAGGTGGATGAGGTATCTGGTAGAGATGAGGGGGGTGAGGGTGAGGACATAGGCATTTTGAGCTTTTGTAAACACTTCGGGTATATGGTAGAGGTGTCTGGATTGGTCATCTGCATTTGAGTAGAGCATGGTGTACTCAAACACTCCCATAGGACTCGTCTATCTTCTGAGGGGTGACAATCCTCACATGTGAATAGGAACTTTTGTATGGAAGAGAGGTGGGTTGTGATTCCGGTCCACGTGGGTGTGATACAGGAGTAAATGAGGCATTGTATCAATGGGCGTTAAGAGGTCAACCGGTCGCTGAAAAGATTTAGGCGATGAAGAACTAATAGGTAAGAGGGCATGTTTGAGAGGATCCATCATGATTAAAGAATTTGGTGATGTTGGTTCGAGGGGTTTCTCATCTAAGGATGACAAAAAGCATGCGAGCCTTCCTCTGTACACAACAAGAGTGGTAGAAGGAGATTTTTGGGAAATAGATAAGTTAGATAACATCCACTCACAGTCTTGCAGGGATGTGGTGTAAGAAGGCTCATCTGTGAGAAGAGAACTCTGGGTGGTTAATTCCTTTATGGGTAAAGGAATGGTAAGGTTATCATTTTGTCTTGATGGGGGTGGAGGGGGTTCGGATCCCTACGTTAGTGAAGAGGCTTGATTCAAAATTTCCTCGATAGGAGCTTTTGGTTGGGAGTCGAAGACCACATGGATTTCATGAACACTCTCCTCGGCTAAGATATCTTGGTTTATGTTACTATTAGATGAGTGGTTTGGGAATGGTTTGTTGAAGATTTTCAAATTTTGGTTAGCAAGGGCATTAGGATTATCGATGGTTATATCCCCTGCATCAACCATTTCCTACACTATGTTTTTCAACATCTTACGTTTTCGTGGATGTGTTCCTTCACGCTGAAGTGGAAGTTACGTAAGTCATTTTCTTTGTACCAAGAAGGTATAGCATGGGTGGAATCAAACCCAGAGTGAGGTTTAACAGGAGGTAAGGTGATAGCTCCCGCTTTGAGCAATTTTTCCAATATCACACCATAAGTTTCTCCCAAGGGAGTGTAATTGATGGGCTCGGCTTTATACTTATAGGTGGTTTTTGGCGGGGTATTAGATGGTGCTTGGGATTTGACCATCACTACGTGTATAGCTCCTTTTGATTTTGAAGTAGTCGATGCATGAGAATTGGTGGTGTTGGGTTTGTTGGTGGAGTCTTGGGTTCGAAATTAGGTTTTTTGTTGCGCAACCGCAATTTCTCATCCTCTAAGGCTCGAATCTCTAGTTTTGAGCCATAGTAAAGGCCTCATCAAAAGAAAGTTTGAATTTGAGGGTAGGAGAAATGTGCAGCAGCCCGCGTAAAGAGTTTCATAAGTTCGGCCTGAGGAAAGGCATAAGTAAGTTGGTTGATAAGGCCCCGCCATCGTCCAATGAAATCTATGATAGATTCATCTTCAAATTGTCGGATGGCATAGAGGTCGGTGATAGATACTTTCTTGGCAATGTTAATGGAGAAATGATCCAAGAAAGATTGGGCTAATTGTTAAAAGAGAAGATTGAGTGTCTGGGTTAAAGCACTGTACCACTCCAAGGTGGGTCTTGATAAGGACATGGGAAAGGTGCGGAGTAGTAAGGCATCGTCATGAGCAATCAGATAGCAGGCATGTCTAAATGATCGCAAGTGTTGTTGAGGATCCTCCTTACTATTAAAACGAGTAAATTTTGGTAATTCCCATTGAGGAGGATATGAATGAAGGGGGACAGAAGGATGAATAGGCTCCCAACAAACTTGCTCGTATGTCAGGGTGCTACGGCTTCCTGAAACAGAAGCCTCCAGATTTTGCATCTTGTCCATCATTTGTTTGATTAAATCAGTGGTTGGATGAGATGATGGTGGTGTGGTTGTCATAAACGAGAGGAGGATTGGGCCAAGGGCCACCACTAGACAATGGTGGGGTTAAATGTTGATAAGGTATTGAGGACGAATATGTTGAGGTGACCGAGTAAGGATGTCCTATATAAGATGTTGAAGCCACCGGATAAGTGTGCGGAAATGAAAAGGTGGGTGGAGCTTGAGAAGGAAAGCTCGTGTGGATAGGTGGCAGAGAGCAAGTTATGAAAGGGGCAGTCTGCGAGAGAGACGAGGTAGGAGGAGTCGGCGGTAATGATATGTGGGGCCCAGATTAACCAAAGGAAAGCCAATCTGTGCCGTATGAACCCCCGAAGCCACTGAGTTGGGAGACGGGGCTAAGGATGAAGAAGGCAAGGCGGAGTTATCAAGTGGGGAAGGAGCTAAGTGAGCAGCTATACTAATAGGCATACCAACAAGGAGTTGACCGTCGGGTGTACGGTCAGGGGTATGAGACAAATAGTACTGTACAGCGCTAGGATTAGCATCCAAAAATTTCACAAATTCCTTATCTCCTACAGGGATTTTGGGAACTTCACTGGTGTCCGTAGGATTCCCCATAGAATGTGAAGGGGGTGATTCAGGAAAAGGCATAGAACAGGCATGTGAAACCATGGCTGCAGCTTGTTTCTAAGTGATAACAACCATGGACAAGAGTAGACAGTAGGGATGCAATCTATCAGGAACAAAAGCAGCAACAAAATGTTGGAATTGGTAGGTTGCTGGTTTCGGGAACCGTGAAAGACAGTAACCGATATCGGTCTGGTAACCGATGTCGGTCAGACTGTAGCTAGCGATCGGTAAGTTAACCGATGTTGGTAGAATAGGACCGGTGTAAGAAGCTATAAAAAGTTGTTGATTTGGGGTTAACGATGCTTAGTATACCGACCAAACTGTTCTGAAGTGATTACTGAAATAGTGTATGACAGAGAAACAGAACTAAACACAAGCAAGATGCACAGGAAAATCAAGAGACTAACCCTAGGATTAGTTTTAATTATTGTGGGCTTATGCCTTAGACGCAAGATGATGTCAATCCTAAACAAAAGACCTAAGGGAGATGTCAAGTTTGTTTTGGCTTATAAGGTTACCTCAATCGGGCAGAGGAATACCATGGAAAAGGGGGGATGTTTGAGCTATTGTGTTGATTATGATGTGATTTGGGATGTGTTGTGTAGTGAAAGTAAGATTAATTTCTTGTCAATACCGTGGATATCACCCCCACGTGTATGACCTGTTACTTAATCTACGTTCACTAGAATTGAAAACAGCAAGCAAGAATGTGATGCACGTGTTTTAAACCCAAATTGAAAATGATATTCGATGAAGCAAAGAAGATGACTTTCCCTAATGCAAAGATGAGGAAGAAAGACAAATTCTTTTACCAAAATAACAAAATATCTTGTGAATATTTTAGAAGAAGAAAATAGCAAGTGTGCTCCCTATATGAAAGCAAGCAAGAAAGAAAGAAACCCAAGAAAGGGTCCCACCGGCGTGCCAAAATGTTTCGCACAGAATGTTTCCATTCTTAAAATAGAGGTGCTTCTATCCTTTCATTCCTTTGAGAAACAGATGAGGGTTAGGGCTAGGAGGAATACCTCGATTTTGGGAGGGTGTGCACGCACCAGTAGAGAGAGATCGATCGATTGTGAAGAACTCCTTTTTGTCTAGGAAGGACTACCTACAAGTAAGAATACAAGACCACCAGATTTTAGTTAGACAATAAATGAGGGAACTGCCTTGGGCCTAGGAAATATTAGACTTCCTTTCGAAGGTGGTCAGTTCCCCTTTTTAATACGAATTAACACAAATGATAATAAAGAAGCTATTGTGAAATCATGATTTAGGTACCTCGTTACAAAGCAATAGAGACTAAACTACCAATAATAAAACATCACGTTGTTTGTTTGGTCACTGGTCATTGATACATTCAGCTCGAGTTACAGGGATAAACCAGACTGGATCTGAGGTTGTTAGGAGACAAATAGGTGAGAGGAAGGTTTTGGGTATAAGTCACAGTGACCGATGCCGGTCACTGGATAACCGACCGCGGTTAGAGAACCGCTGCTGGTAGGGGATAACTGACACCGGTAGGGTTAGTAATCTAGGCACTTCTGGATAGAGGTTGGTTGCAGGGTGATTGTGGGGTTTTTTCTTTAGACTGGTGGATGGCTGAGGGGAATAGTGAGATGACGGGGAAGACTCAGAGAGTGATAAAACTGTCTTCTGGGCAATACAAGGATGTATGGATGGAGGTTAAGTGCAGGGTGCTGGCAGGTGGTAGATCTAGGAGTGAGCTTATAATTACTATCAATCAAAAGACTCAGGAAATGGTGCTTAGAAACATACAAGACACTACTTACTCATTCTTGATGAATATTCAGGTCCAAGGAATGTGGTAGTGACAATAAGGCTCAGTTGGGATGATCTGGTATTGGAAAATGAGTTGATGAAGCTATCCTCAGTCTTTTCCAATGCTTGAACAGGGGTGACAGTGATCCAGTGGCTCAGTTGCAGTCTTCGGCTCGATGCCCTTCTCTGCAACCTCTTCTCTTTTCTTCACTTGTCTCTATCTTGCAAATGAATTTCTGGATCCTTTCCAAAATGAGTTCCCGATCCTTTGTTTTTGGTTGGGGGAGGCCATTTACAGGGAACCGATGGCGGTTACGTAACCAATAGTGTTCAAGTAGGAACCGATGTCGGTTAAGTCAAAGTGGGCTATTTTTAGTAAAATAGCCAACTTTCCCTCCTTTTCTCCCGAGGGATTAGTTGTGGGCTTGGTCAAGTCATTATTAGGTTGGTTTTGGTGTGGGTGAGGAGTAATTAGTCATGGGTGTGGATGTAGACCAATTTATAGGTCTTAATTAGGTTAGTTTAGGGTTAGGGCAAGGTCATGATGAGGTGGCAAAATGAGGTGGCAGGTTTGGAGATGTAGATTTATTAATTATAAGGTAATTAATAAATAATTATGTAAGGTTTAGGTGGTGAGGTTAGGTTGCGAAATAAGATGTGGGGCACAGGGGTGTCGTAAGACACAAATTTGGTGTCTATACTTTGTTACAAGGTGCATGAACATCTTCATCACCAAGTCCTTGATGTCTGTGATATTAAAGTACCTTGACCCCTTTTTGTACGCATAAGCAATGATGGTTTCCTTAATTTCCTTTTTGTCACTTAGGTTGTCCTCTAAACTCTCTCCTTCATAGACGAGGCCTATGAAATGTGAAAATCTCTTAGGGGTGATGCGCATCTCGTGCCGCCGATGGGGTGGGAGTGGTGTGGTCAAGTCACATGGTTGTGTGCTTGCCCACCTGGTTTCAAATCCCCCCGAGGCACGATCCTCCTCGAAGGTGGTTTCGCCGCTAGAGGCGGCATCTCTGCTCGTGCTGACACTGGTGATTACTCCTCACTACTAACGCTAGTGGCTTCTCCTCTCATTGTTGACACTGGTGGCTCCTTCTCCTCTTGCTACATCGACACTGGTGGCTGCTCTGCTCACTATTGCTGCTCCTCTCACTGTGGTCGTGGCTACTCCTCTCCCTGCTGAAACTTGTGGCTGGTCCTGCTGTCGCCTGATCCCGTGGTGGCTGCTCCTCTCGCTATCGACGCTGGTGGCTATTCTAATAGTTGTCCCACTCGCTGCTGTCGTTGTCAACGGTTGCTACATCTTCACTTCATTTTCATGGTTACTTCAATTGGGTTCCTAATAGTGGTCCCCTTCATTGTAACCAGGTTGTGGATCCTCTAAAAATCCTTAAGTGTACAAGGATGTGGGTCCTTTCAAACACCCTCAATTTACCCTCAATCCAAAAAAAAAAAAACGCATCTTGTGCGCTATGAAGTGAAAGTAATCTTCATGCATGTGTGACATCAACATTGATATAGGCCCTCAAGATTCCCAAAGTAGGGTAACTCACAGATTTGCAATAATCTTGACTTATTCATCTTCACATTTACATCATCATTATAGATGGGAAAACTCTCTAGTGTCCTTTTATTCATCAGCGCACTAACTCCAGTGCCATTTCCTTCTTGATTATGATTGAATGATTATTGTAATCATTTACCGACATCGCACCTAAGAAATACTCCATCTGGGTACTGCATTTCTGCGTACCACTCTTCATTTGTACCGCGAAAGTGTCTTGTTGCTTTCTCTTTCCCTTTCCCTTCTTAGGTGTGCCAATTGGTTTCTTGGGTGCCATTGTTTATGTTAACACTTCAAATTCTTTCACTTTCTTTGTTTTACTACCCCTTTCCAAGTTTAGATCTCAAACTAGTAAAGAAACTCTTTTCCGACCCGTGCCCTAGATGCCAAACCCTAACTGGAACCTCTTTTCACCAGACAATGCTTCTCCAAAACTCTTCCCATGCCCATGAATCACTTCCTTTCTAGTTTGTAAATCCAAACTGGTCACTCATGCTCAAATTCTTGAAACCCTAGTTCACAAAAGCTCCTCTTTGTATATGCAAGGTGGAAAAATGAAATGTTTGAACCTTTATTTATAGTTTTTCCCTTTTTAAGCATTAAATGCTACTTCACCTACCACTTGTAATTTTAATGTTTAATGTGTCATTTTCAAACAAATCCTGAATTTTGTGCCCTAACCCACATGCCCAACTCTATGTGGAAAATCTTCCAACATTCCGTCATGCAACAAATCCATCCCGGGGAGACTCTTATGCGCGCATAGCAGTGCCAAAGGCACTTCTTCTGTCTTGATTTTTTCTCTCGCCTACCTCGTGTTGTTTATTGCTTCTTCCTCCTTTGTATGTGGGATATGAAAGTAACCTTATCTTGACACTAACAGTTCTTTTCTACCTTTCCTTTCATGAACCTCTTTTCACGGGGTCATTCAACTAGGCTTTTAAACAAAATCCTCCTTGGCACTTTACCCACACTTTCCTTCACATCACTCCACCCCACACTTAAACAATGCATGGTCCTCTGCACATTCAAAAACCTCAAAAAGTAAGAATTTTAAGGCCCAAGGTGTAACACAAAATAACAACGTAAAATGGAAACACAAGAAAGGAAAATGCATAAAGGAAATTATAAACTATCTCGGAAAAAATACCTTATTTACAAACACCAAGAAGCCTTATTTATAGTAGGGCTTCAACCTACTCCCATTGAAGTGTCTAGGAAATTTCATTCCATCCAAAGGCTTATAACTAGCATGCACCGAATCAAGGATGTATGAGATTATATAGGGACCTAACCAATGGACCTTTAACTTCCCAAGGTGGTGCAGAAACTTAGAATCATACAAGTAAGACCATCTGCCCAACCTCAAACTTCTTGTTCCTAATGTGGTGATCATGCCATGCTTTTGATTTTGTTTTTCTATTGTTTGGCTCCACCTGGAAAGTGATCATCTTTCATCCAGCTTCATCAATTCATCAATTCTCTCTTCCAGTGCTTGCTCATCAGCCAACCCTCCTACATGCACTATTCGTAGAGAAGGTAACATGAACTCAACTAGTAGAATAGCTTCCATGCCAAACACCAATTGAAATGGTGTGGCTTTGTTCAACCTTTTATAAGTTTTCCTATAAGCCCATAATATGGCTGATACCTTGTCATCCCAATCTTGTCTTTCGACATCACAAATTTTTGTCAGGGTATGACTCAGTATTTTGTTAAATGCTTTTGTGGTTCCATTTTCTTGTGGGTGATAAGGTGTAGTCTTGTGATGAGCCACCATGAACTCCGATAACAAGATCCTTATGGTATCATTCAAGAAATGTGTACCCCTATCACTGTTTAAACTTAAAGGACATCCATACCTTGTGATAATGTTCTCCCACAAAAATCTTGCTAGTTGTAGCTATTGTGCAATCTTTAGTTGGGGCTGCCTCTACCCACCTTGTCAAATAGTCCATGTAAGTGATTACGTAGTGTGATCCAGTCCTACGTGCTACTGGTGCAAAAGAGCCTACAAATTCTATTGCCCATTGCTCAAAAGGTTCAAGATTAGGATATGGCGCAAAGGCATTTCATCTCTCCATATTGGCTTACCAACTCACTAACAATGGTCACACGCTTTACAATACTCCTTGCAGTCCTTATATAGAGTTTCCCACCATAATCCTACCATTAATATTTTACGTGCGGTGGCATCACCTACATAATGTCCACCTACACTTCCTCTATGTGCTTCCTCTATGATGGCGAGGTGCTCATGCTCTAGTACACACCTACACAAAACTTCATCACGCCCTAATTTGTATAAGTCCCCATTGATCAACATGTAGGGTGTGGTACATATGGCTAGTTGCTTTTTCTATAATGTCTTCATCCCTTCCTTGTCTACACCTTCCTTCGAAATACTACAATTTCCTCCAAATATAAGGGTGTGCACCGCAACCTAAATAGTTTCAGGTCTGGTATAGTCTCTTCAATGCTTTGTATGTCCTCCCCTGAATTAATTCTTGACAAATGATCAAGTCCACAATTACTCCTAGGCTTCACAACTACCATGAACTCAAACTCTTAAAATAATAACACCCACCAACATATGCACCTTTGTAAAATGGGCTTGTTCACCAAAAAATTTAATGTCATGTGGTCAATATAAAAGATAAAGGGAGTTGTCGTGAATCTTGCCTAAACTTGTGAAGTGTGTAGATCATTGTCAATGCTTCACACTCAGTCGTAGTATAATTATGCTCTGCTGGTGTCAACTTCCTACTTGCAAAACATATGGGGTGATAAACAATTCCTTCACTAGGCTGTACAAGTACTACCCCAATGGCCATTCCAAAGGCATCTACATGAACATGGAAGGGCTTATCCCAAGAGGGAAAATGTAATATAGGTGCTGTGACAAGCCTATCCTTTAATGTGTCAAACACCCTCTTTTGTACCTTTCCCTAATGGAAGGAACTTTTATGTCTGAGAAATTCCTCTAAAGGTGTGGTGATCTTGGCATACCCCTTGATGAACTTCTGATAGTATCCCGCATGTCCAAGAAACCCACGCACTATGTTTTTGCTAGTAGGCTCCCCCAATCCCACAATAACTACAACCTTGGCAGGATCTACTAGCAGGCCCTCCTTACATATGATATGCCCCAATAATGTTCCAAAGGGGGTAGAAAAGACACACTTCTTAATGTTGAGGGATATCCTTAACTACCGACACCTCTCAAACATCAACCTCAAATTATCACAATGGTATTTTACTAGCCCATACACCATCTAATCATCTAGATAGGCTGAATAAATTTATGGATGATGTCCTAGAATGCCTGTAAAACTATGCACGAGAAAACAACAGTGCATTCTTCAACCACGAAGGGCATGAATATTTATGCAAAAATTCCACATTCGGTGGTGAAATTTTTCTTCTCTTGGTCTTCCTTTGAAATCGAACTTAGTGGTACCACGAAAATCCAACCAGTAAAGGAATATATTTCTTGCCCAGTGACTCCCTCCAAAATTTCTTCACTAAAGGGGGTTGGAAATAGATCGATGACACAAACTACATTTAGCTCCCTATAATCCACACATATCCTAATCCACCCATCCTTCTTGATTTCGATTACCATTGGACTTATCCACTCTGATTCTTCAACGACTTCAATGATGTTAAATGTTATCATTTTGTCTAACTCTTCCTTTACCTTCACACATAAATTGGGATTCATTCGATAGTGTCTCTTCCGACCGAGCATGCATCATCCCTCGCTTTACACTCATCTCCCCAAGGAATGGTGGGTGCCTTTGAGCTCATGGTACCCACGCACAAATAAATCCTCAAATTCACACAAAAGATCAATAATCTTAGAGACATCCCTTCTCGACCAAGTAATCTCCAATGAGAGATTCCTTAGGTTCCGTTGGTCTGAAAATCTGTCGGGTTGGCATATCTATGGATAGACAGGCCAATAGTATGTAGGGCATAGCCCCTCTTTGACACAAAAAAGTGAAACTGGTTTATTGTTATTCTACTAGCAGGAATCATGTAAGTCCTATAGTATTCGCCTTCGGGGGTTGGGATCTCATCCTAGTAGAGGTAGTTCGAACGATATAAAGAAAAGTAGGAGAGAAGGAATGGAGGAAGGATAGATCTGAAGGGAGAAAAGAAATGAATTCCAAAGTAGAAAGGTCGAGGGTTTATGCTTTTGGTGGTAGTAAACATAGCCAAACTTACTCACATAAAAAAATAAAGCAATACTCATGAACATATGACAAAGGTAAGAAAGAATCCAACATAATAGAAACATAGATCTGACTTAAGAAAGATCTAATGCACATAACACATAAATTCAACACAAAGTCTCAAAGTATGTATTAATATTTTCTTTTGTTACAAGAAAGTAGAAAGTCTTTTCTCCTCGGTTCTATTTTTCATACAAAACTGTCCACCCATAATACATTAAGTATTCCAGTATTTATAGAAAGAGAAGGAGAAAGAAGATGAAAAGAAACCAACCACTATTTACAAAATATCTACAAAATATCTAAAAAGTCAAAAGTTGACTTTGGGCAAGTTGGTGGATGGTAACATCCCATGGTGCAACATGGATGATGTCATCATAAATGCCAACATACTTTTAAAATATTTTACAAAAACGATCAATGGATCCCATAAAGAAGAAACTATTCTTCATCTTTGTAAATGGGTGCACTTATCAGCATGTCGACACCACATTGTCAGTGCCTTTGTAAATGGGTGCACTTGTTAGCATGTCGACACCACATTCTCAGCACCTTTGTAAATGAGTGCACTTATCGGCATGTCGACACCACATTCTCAACACCTTTGTAAATGGGCGCACTTATCAGCATGTCGGCATGAAAATATTAGCACCTTTGTAAATGGGTGCACTTATCAGCATGCCAACATGACAATGTCAGCACCTTTGTCGCAACTTTTTACATGTCAGCACGACAATGTCAGCGCCTTTGGCATAACTTTTTACATGTCAGCATGACAATGTTAGCGCTTTTGTAAATGGCCAAAAATGGCTAAGTCTTGAAACAACTTGATTTTTCAAAAGGGAGTTTTGGGCTATTGCAAATGTTATCGAGTTCTTCAGGGGATAAAAATAGAATATTTGGTATGGTTATCTGTAAAATTAACCTTGTTAATTTTATAGGATAATAGTTGGCTCTTTCGAGGACTATCTTTGATGAAGCATAAGGGTAGAGAATCCCAAATTTTCATGTGCCTATCCATTGGGTTACAGAGAGTCAAAAACAAGGGTGACCTGGAGGGTGAACAAAAAGGAACAAAGAAAGGGAACACACAACAACAGAAAGCAAACACACGACAAAAATAAACACACAACTAAAGCAAACTGTACAATGAAGAGAGCAAGCTCTACTTCTTGAATATCTTTAGATGCTACCCGATATAGGAAATTTTAGTTCCATCTAGATACGAGAGATAAAAACTACTCTCTCCATTGAGTTGTTTGATCTTAAAGGTCCCTCTCCAAAGAGAGTCGAATTTCCCATGCATGCCCTTTGGCTCTCTTCACTTGTCCCATAGAAGGATGAGATCTCCCACCTGGAAATCCCTCTACTTGGCCCTTTTATCAAACATTCTCTTGACTTGATTCTAATGTTTGGTGATCATGTCGACCACCCTTACTCTCTTTTCTTCAAGTTCTGTTAGATACATGATCCTCTTTTCAAGAGAATTCGGAAAGTCTCGTCTCAATCGCTCATGCAAATTGTAGAGTAGGGAGTTCCATGAAAATGGGGAGCTTAGCATTGATTCCATATAACACTTGAAAAGGTGACATACCGAGAGATCTCTTTGGAGTAATACAGTCTACCCACAAAGCATCATATAATGACTTGTGCCAGGACCTGATTCTCATCGACTAACCTCGTATGATGGTTACTAGGTTCTTATTACTGGATTCTACCTGACCATTTCCTTGGGGGTAATAATCCAAGGCATGGGCCAAGGTTATCCCGTATTCATAGCAAAAACCGATAACTTCTCGTGAGGAGAAGTTGGAAGGATTATCAGCAATGATTTTGTGTGGAATGCCAAATCTCATGATGATATTTTCTTTGATGAAGTTGCAAACAACTTCAGAAGTGGCATTCTTAATAGGTATGGCCTCCACCCATTTGGTGAAATAATTTTTTGTTGTTAGGACATAATTATGTTTGGCACTTAATTGGGGATGGAGTGCTCTGCTAAATTCAATTCCCCATTTCTTGAATGGTTTGTCAATAATGACAGGCCTGAGGGGAAAGGAAGCTAATTTTGGCTTGCCAACAAACTATTGGCAGAGCTCACATTTTGCTACCCAGGTGGCTGTATCCTGAAATAGCGTTGGCTAGTAGTACCTATCCCGAATGATCTTATGTGCTATGATGGAAGAGGAAAAGTGACCACCGTAGGATGAATCATGAAAAATTTCTAGTAACTTTACCTGTTGTGGCTTATCAACGCATCGCAAGAAGATGCCATCAATCCTGCACTTGTGTAAACCATCATCCCAGATGACATATCTGGCTACCCTGAGCTTTACTGTCTACTTTTCCTTTGAAGTTAGATGAGCTGGGCACTCACCATAAGTGAGACAGAAAGTGATTTCAAAATACCACTCATTGCTGGTCGCAACAAATAGAACCATAGGTTGAGAATTCACTTTCTTCAATTTACCCGATTGCAAAAGGTTCGTCAATGTAATCAACTTTCTCTTCAGGATCTCCGAACCTTCATTTTCAGCCATAAGCTGACATAGGCCCTTTCCTCTTACTAGCTTGGTTGGTTTTATGTCTAGATCATACTCTTGGACCTTTGCAATCCAATTCCCTCGTAAGCTTCCTAACTCCTGTTGAGTTAGGATAGACTTAATCGCCATGTTAGGAACTAGCGACTTACCGTATGAGAGTTTAGGATGTAGTATCTTGGAAGTTCTTGACTTGCTTTGACCACTATGAAGGCATGTTTTTCTAACTGGGACATCTTCAATTCATGAAGCTTGAGAGGGGAGCTCATGAACGCGATTGGAGATTTAACATCCTCAAAGTTTTTTTGCATTAAGATGCCCGATACAGTATGCACAGATGCATAACTATACATGATAAAATCCTTGGAGAAGTTGGGACATACTACGATGGGTGCATGAGCAATGGAGGCTTTTATATCCTCGAATGACATCTTTCCTTCTTTACTCCACTAGAATGTTTGTGACCCCTTCATCATATTTGATATGTGACAAGTCTTTTCAGTGAAGTCGAGAACAAAGTGTCTCGAGAAAATTCACTTTTCCAAAGGCATGAACATTATTCCTGCTTATGGGTAATGCAAGGCTCTAAATATCCTTGACCCTTTTGATATCTATCTTTTTCCTTCCTTGTTGACAACTTGTCCTAGCAACTTTCCTTGATGACCCGAAAATAGAATTTTTTTGGATTTAGGGAAATCCTATGTTCTCGACATCTAAACAATACTTTCTCCAAATGATCACAATGATCACTTCAATTTTTAGAGAACAAAGTTAAGTCATCTAAATAAACTACAATGACCTTTCCCATCATACATTTGAATGTGAAGTCCATTGCTCACTGAAAGGTGACACCAAAGATTGGTCAAGCTAAAGGGCATCCCGCCTGTAGGTGAATGTAGCCTAGGGAGTAGTGAATGCTATTTTGAATTGGTCTTCTGGTGAGACTTCAATCTGATTATAGCCCAAAAACCATCAAGCATGAACAACATCTCTGAACTGGTTACTACCTATAGAACTTGATCCATTATGGGAGCGGGTAATTGTCCTTCAAGGATGCCTGATTCAGATTGTGAAAATCTACGCATATGCGTATCTCGCCATTCTTCTTTCGCACGGGCATGATGTTTACAACCCAAGTACTATGATGGATATGAAAGATGATTCTCGCATCCAAAATTTTTATATTTCTACTTGGGTGGTACCTGAGATATTGGAATTGTAATGCCTCTATTTCTAGTGAAAGGGTTTGACATCGTCCTTCAACAGGATGTCATGTTGAACGTCCTTAGGCTTAAAAGACTTTAGATCAGTGTAAGATCATGCCAATATGTCCATATATTTCTTGATAATTTGACAAACTTCCACTTTTCCTCGGGTGTACAACATTTCCTGATGTTCACAAACTGTAGATGTTCTACAATAGCCAAGTTGACCGATTCGGTCTCTAGAGAGGAGTTAGGATCATCTTGTCACTTCTTCTTCACAAAACGATCATGTTTGTCAAAAAATCATTCCAGAGAGACGAAACCCTTTGGAATTTTATTTCCCTTGAGTGACATATGCCATCGCCTTCTTCTAATTTGTTTGCTTAACCAGTGACGGCCTCACGACATACCTTGAAGTAGATCCTTCAAAATGAAGCTCTTTAAAGTTATCAACTTTTTCTAGAAAGGAAATAAGCTGGTTGTCATTGTTAAATACTTGCTAGTCTTGAGAATTATCCTGGAACACTTGGGAGGAAGACTACCTCAATGGTATATGTGTCATTTTCAACCCTGGGTGAGGGAGCATAAGAGATGTTGAGACAGCCAATGAATCGGCCATGTCATTTTGAGCTCTTGGAATGGATTTTATTGAGAAAGCATCAAATTCCTCAATGTTGTCCCATACTGCGTTGTGGTAGTGCTTGAGTCTATCATTTTTCACTTAGTACACCCCTTTTACTTGGTTGACGATTAGTTTGGCATCACCTTGTACTTTTAGGTTCTTGATTCCTCTTTCTTTTGCAACTTGCATGCCAAGTAGCAAAGATTCATATTCAGTAGTATTATTTGTATTGAAAAACTACAACTTGAAAGAGAGAGGAAAAATCTCCTCTTCAGGAGATATTAGCATAGCTCCAGCACCACATCTACTAGTTACACAACTACCATCAAACTATAGTGTCCATACCTTGTTAAGGTCCTCATCCTAGATGAGAACATCTATTTTATCAGACTCAGTGGATAAGAAGTAGTTCCCCATCTTGAATGATTCGAAGAGAATTTGGGCTTTGGGGTCTTCATAATTTGTGACAGTACTTCTTTTGTGATTCGGGTTCTAATGTCTCTGCATTACTCCTTTGTGAGGATTCGGCTTTGGACCAGTCCATATGAATCTCTCCACTAACTTCTCTGTAAAAGTTTCTCCCTAGTAGAATTCCATATGTTGCTGGGATATGAGCAACGAGGATGGTCATCTTTACCCTTTTCTCTGGGAACGTTGCAAATGCAAACTGTGCGTCTTTGATCTGACCAATTAATGGAACTTGTTTGGTTTCCATGGAGTAAAATTTTCCGAAAGGTTTGGTAAGAGTAAGGCCCAAAGCATGAGCGACCTTCACTACCATGACATTATCGAAGCTCTAGAATAAATTATGTAGTTGATTAGTTTGTGACCATTGATTAGGAAAGAGAGATAAAAAGGTTCAATTTTTCTTAACACGAATTTGAGGCAATATTTATGCGAGATGTAGGAGGAGTGGAAAGGATTCCTTTTAGGGAGGCATGAGAGGGTATGACAACTTGGCTTTGGATATATTCGGTCAATCTTACAAGTTGCTCAGGGTTAGACTGAAGATATTGACTTCAGACATTTGAATCTTGGTCTTTTTAGCATGATCAATTATGTTGAATGTGACCAAGGGTTACGTTGATGAAGGAATGAGTCCCTCATTTCATGGTGGTAGGGTAGGGTTACTGGTCTTTACGGGAATAGAAGAAGGCTGATTTGGAGGAGAGATGGGAGGAAAAGATTTCTTCGTAAAAGAATTAATGGGAGGTTAAGCAGGAAGAGGATTACCTCTTTTAGCAATGGTTGGAGGTGTGTTTGACATAGCCTTCTCTTTTTGTATCCTGGCAACAACTTCTACTTCTTTTCCTTGGGAGTGGGTAAAAACAACATATGACTATCTACTTGCATACCCTTGAGTACCCTCTTCTTCATCAGATTCCTCATCTTCAA
Source organism: Taxus wallichiana var. yunnanensis (assembly GCA_018340775.1). Classification (NCBI taxonomy): domain Eukaryota; kingdom Viridiplantae; phylum Streptophyta; class Pinopsida; order Cupressales; family Taxaceae; genus Taxus; species Taxus wallichiana. The sequence continues at coordinate 686,876,555 of CM031239.1, forward strand.
ATTCCATATACCCAATTGTAGAGTCACCAGTCGGTTCACCGACATCTTGATCATCTTCACCTGGCGATGAAGGTTCTTCATAAATTTGCTCCTCTTCTTTGATCTCGACCAGGGCATTGACCGGAGGGGCCTCAAGTGCTAACCTTGGGGTAGTTGTAGGTAAATGTGGCCTTTGTGGGAAATTGTTGGGAGTGAAGTTTCTCCGTGGGATATCCCAGTATGGAGTGTTAGGAGAAGCTTGAGCTAATTGCTTCTTTAATGCAAGCAAGTCATTTTCCATCTTCTGGAAAGCCGGATCTGATGAAGTGGCTTGAGAAGGAGTTGAGGCCTTAGGTTTGGATGGCTCTCATTTTAACTCACCAGATATAAGCAGATTGTCTTCTATCCAAATGGCCGTAGCTTGAGCGAGGACCAGGGTGGTGATTTGTTCTTGTAAAAGTAAGAAAATTACTCTTGAGCTCATGGCATTCACAAAGAAACACTTTTGATTTTCTGGTGTTGACAGTATGGTAGGTGGCACACGGTTAATCAACGAATTGAAATGGGTGATAAAATCATGCATGGTTTCATTGACCTCCTTCTTTAGGTGAGTGATCTTTGATAAGTAACGCAAATGCATCCTTTGAAGGCTTATACCTATCTTCAAATGCAGTTCGTAATGTGGCCCAACTGGTGATAGATCCGGCAGCAAATGTTGGAACCACTCTACTGCAGGGTCCTTGCAAGGTCTCTAAAAAGAGGCGTACTAACACATCTTCATGGGTCACATCTAGGATGCTACATGACATAATGAATGTAGATATATGTGAATCTGTGCTTTGATTTCCACTCCCATCAAATCTTGGGAAATTCTTACGGTTTCCATGAGGGAGTGCATGAACTAGATGTGGTAATGTGAGAGGGCCCATAGCATTTCCCCATGGTACTGCCATTTGAAAATTTGGAAAGAGGACATGAGCCGGAAGTGTGGTTCCGCTGAGTAACAGAGCACTGCAAAGGGATGTGGAGGCTCCTTGTGAGAAACAATTCTTTCATGGAGGCGAGGCACTTTTGGCTGACTAATCAGCTGAACTTAGTGATGAGAAGCGTGTTGGTGTAATACTGAAGTTGTGCCTTTGAAGTAGATCAAAAATAGGATCAAATTCTCCATGAGCTCTCCTACTACGGGTAAATGGCTCACCCACCAGTGTATCTTTCAGATCTGCAGTAATTTTTAGAGAAGATTTTAAAACTCTTTTTGTTTATACTTGCTGATTTTTTGATTTTTCTGACAAAAATCAGCAGCATGTACTTTTCTAAATATTTAATTTTATCCCTCTTTTGAAAATTAATTGTGGTTTAATGACAAATATTAGTGAGGATAAAATGATGGTTAACTTAGTAAGTTGATTTTCAGATCTTAGATTTGAATTTTTGCAAGGGTTTGAAAATATTTGTAAAAATATCAAGATCTCAGATCTACGGAAATATACGGGTTTTTATAAAAACTCAGTGAACTAAAGGTTTCTAACTGGTCTAGATCTATGGATCTCTTAAGAAAATTTTTAGTTTGGATCACTTTTGTAAAAAAATTGGATTTTAAACAAAGAGTTAAGATTTGCAAACAGGTAGTGATTTTTACAGTTTTATCTATTTTCTTAGTCTCCCACCAACTTTAAAAACTATTGGTGTCTTTTAGCTGACATAACATTCACATAGATCTGGTTCTTTCCCCGCTGGAGTCACCAAAGCTGTTGGTCCAAAAATCATTAGGTGGATAGATCTATGGATAGACAGCCAACAAAGTGTGCGGCGCATAGCCCCTCTTTGAGATAAAAAGTGAAACTAGTTTATTGCTATTCTACCAAAAGAGGAATCTATGTAAGTCTTATAGTATTCTACCTTCATGGGGTTGGGATCTCATCCCAAAGAGAGGTAGTTCCAAACGATATAAAGAAAAGTAGGAGAGAAGGAATGGAGGAAGGATAGATCTCAAGGGAGAAAAGAAATGAATTCCAAAGTAGAAAGGTCAGAGGGTTTATGCTTTTAGCTGGTAGTAAACAAAGCCAAACTTACTCACATAAACAAATAAAGAAATACTCATGAACATATGACAAAGGCAAGAAATAATCCAATGAATAGAAACACATATCGACTTAAGAAATATCTAATGCACATAACACATAAATTCAGCACAAAGTCTCAAAGTATGTATTAATATTTTCTTTTGTTACAAGAAAGTACAAATTCTTTTCTGTCATCACTTCTATTTTTCATATAAAACTATCCACCCGGAATACAACAAGTATTCCAATATTTATAGAAAGAGAAGGAGAAAGAAGACGAAAAGAAACCAACCACTATTTACAAAATATCTAAAAAGTCAAAAGTTGACTTTGGGCAAGTTGGTGGATGGCAACATCCCATGGTGCAACATGGATGATGTCATCATAAATGCCAACATACTTTTTAAATATTTTACAAAAATGATCAATGGATCCCAGAAAGAAGAAACTATTCTTCATCTTTGTAAATGGGTGCACTTATCAAGATGTCGATGCCACATTGTCGATTGCCTTTGTAAATGGGCGCACTTGTCAGCATGTCGACACCACATTGTCAACGCCTTTGTAAATGGGCATCAGCATGTCGACACCACATTGTCAGTGCCTTTGTAAATGGGCGCACTTATCAACATGTCGGCAGGATAATGTCGGTGCCTTTGTAAATGGGCGCACTTATCAAAGCATGTCAAAGACGACAATGTCGGGCGCCTTTGGCATAACTTTTTCATGTCAAGATGCGACAATGTCGGTGCTTTTGTAAATGGCCAAAAACAGCTAAGTCTTGAAACAACTTGATTTTCGAAAGGGATTTTGGGCTATTGCAAACGTTATTAGAGTTCTTTAGGGGACCAAAACAGAATTTTTGGTATGGTTATTTGTAAAATTACCCTTGTCAATTTCACAAGATAATGAGTTCTTATCCCAAGCCAATGATAACATTTTTAATTTTTATAGGTTCATAGTAGGTGCACATGTGATTATCAAGCATTGTCCACTACCTCACGCATCCCTATAGAATGGTTAACATCCAAGCTTTCTGCTTGCTCTCCATCAATCACATATACAAGCTTTCCTTTCTCCTTTTTCACACATGCGTGCTCAAGCTGAACCTCCTTTGTTTCCTCTTCTTCAAATTTCTCCTTCAAACTTGGTTCACTAAGCAAGTCCAACATCCTATCTTCTGTCATGACACTATCCCCCATGGTAAGGTGCTTGACAACCCGTAATGCCTTATCAAATGATGGCTTGGTACTTTGATACTCAAATGTTTGAACTAGGTCAGCCCACAGCATTGTTACCAATTCCCTTTCTGGAGGCATGTCTCAGAGTGTATGTACCATGTGCGCATGCAACTATGTAGTGTAGAATATAGTTTTTACACCTAGACGGACGGTGGCAAAGCTTCCACTCCTTCCCCGTGTTCTTTCACAGCTTGGATGTTGAAAGAGGCGGGCTTCTTACCATGGTAGTCCTTGATGGTGGTGGGTACATTACTTCTAGAGAAATGAACAACAAAGATAATTATCATTTTGCGCCATTCCAAGAGATTATCCTGATGTGTTGCCCAAAAGTGCACAATAGTTCCTAGTAGGATGTAACTTAGCATCCCCCTTCATTCATTTTCCTTCTTCCACTGTGCTTTCATTTTCTATAAAAACACCTCAGGGGAAGCTCCTCCTGAGTACTTAGGTAGCTCTTTTCCTCCTATGTGTCAGACTGTGTGCACCTTTGTCACCTTTGTCACCGATCCTATTAAATGTCATCTGATCAATTCATAGGTCCCATGTACCCAATTATCACATGCTAGATTAGTGGTGTCACTTACTGACTGAGCATCTTCAAACTCGACAACCTCATCAGTAGGATGGATTATCTTTGGGTCCCTAATTGAGTGCACATATATTCTATCTAAGACAACCTCTCCCAAAGGTTCAGTATAGGGTGTTGACTTCCCATCAGCCATAGGTATGATGACTTGTTCCTCCTCATTTTCAAATATGATGTACCCCTTATTGAACCAAAGATCGCATTGTTCTTATAACACCATGGGTGCCCAAGTAGTGCTGGGAAATGCTCTACCTCAGAAAGCACCAAGACTTTGAAGTCCCTAGTAAACTTAGCTCCCTAAATGGTGATAATCGCATCTCGTAAGACACCAATGAGCATTACCTTCATTTTTTTTTGTATACAATACATTTGAAGATGGATGTAATGCAAGTCTTCCCATCGATGACATGCATCTAAGGTCATAACATTAACCTTTGTGCCTATGTCAATGAGGATATTTCTTAGTAGTCATCCATCCACAACTACATTTAACGTGATCTCCCTATCATAGTCAACGCTGTGAGGGGGGAGGTTTGCATGCAGGACCTACCTCTCTCACTCTTCTCCGATGTGTGGTACCTTCTTTCTCAACTATGCTCCAAGTAAGGGAATAATATTCTCTTGCCTTAGCATTTTACATACTTCCTTAACCTCATCCAGTCATCTCTTGGCACCTCAACCTTCCTTCTTTACTCCTCCCTCTTGGACTACTTTTTTAGACACTCTCCTTGTAAAATCCAAATGACATCAATGGTATCTTGGTATACCTCTTTCTGTTGAGCAGGATCTAGGTAATTTCCACGTACCACTTCTTCTCTTGAAACTAGGGTCCTCTACCTTGGTATTTCCTTTACACGCACGGCCTCTGCTCTTGTTGTTACTATAACAGATTCCAAACCTGAATCATGTGTTACATGTGGCATCCATTGTGTGTCTATCTTCTTAATTCTTACCATTACAGTGCCCTTGTATTTCTATACCTGCTAATTCATGTGCTCGTAACAACTCGGGGCACTCCTCACACTTATGTTTCTTCCTCGCACCATGAGCACCGCAATAGGTCCAGGCCTCGTTTGTAATGCTCGTAGACCCATGATTAAAATATGTTCCACATGGGAACTCACTTCTTCCTCCTCCATGATTACCATGACCATTGAATCCTCTATGAAATCCCCTTCCATGTGTGCCTCTATCTATGCACTCCTCATAACGGTGATCATCACCTTTAGAACTACCGGTAATGTCTTTGGTCTAGTGCACCCCATGATCAATGGCCTTAAGGACCTGGTCAATAATCCTATAATCCTTCATATCATGGGTTGTAGAGGTACATATCTTATAGCAGCAAGACGCATTCTTTCAAGTTGAGCTCTATAACAAGGGACATTTACCCGCATCATGGTCCCCATGACAAATTTCACAGCCTCACGATCTCACGACACGCACAATCATTTAGGGGAAAATATCCTGACATGCCCTCTACTTCATAATCTATACACCCTATACCACCGCAAGTCTCATGGGATGAGTTCATAGACAAATTTTCTAGCCGCTTAACGATAGCAGCAACCGAGCCTCCAAAATGGGCTAATACTCGTATCAACACTTCCCAATGACCTCGGTGCGCAGAGTAGATTCTAACGTCTCATGTGGGTATGTGAAAGTTTTATAAGATAAATATCTCCTAAAAGGATTGATCAACCCTCAAACAAACCACTAACCATGTTGTGAAGGTTGAATATCATATGACAATTTAGACAAGAGAGTTTTAAAGTGCACATCATATTCCCACTCACTCTCTATTATTCCCTATTGAATCTCCTTCAGCACAATGCTACTCTTCTCGTTAAAACTCGGGAATGTGGAATTCGGCCAAGAAGGCATTCTTTAAAGTAGTATAATCCATCACTTTTTGATGAGGGTCATATTTCCTATACCAGCTATGCACGTGCCTTTGTAACATCATTGGAAACTGACTTACCTTCCACTGCGGGCTTCAGTGACCCCCTTTATGCACCATAGCAGTTCACACTTGTGAACATGTTCTGTAGCATCTTCAATACCTCTGTAATTTGGAAAATGTAAAAATATTTCAAAGAAGACTTGAGGGGGTGGCTAGGGCCCTTGTCCTCATGATCCAGAGCCTTGGTTCCCTCTAGTGTTTCTCTGCCACCAGATCCACTAGATCCGGTGAGGTCCTATGCCTCCTAAGCTAATAGATCCACGTAACCACCAAGTCCTATTCCTCCTGACCCACCAGATCCACTAGGTTTTGTGGTGGTTTTGCCAAGTGTCTCCAAGGTTCCACTAAACTGCGCACCAACGGTCTGTGATAATGCCCCACTACCACTAGTGTACCCCGTGCCACTCCTAGACATGAGACCAAATCCATGTTTACTTGCTTTTGTTCAAAAAAATCCTCCGAATCTTTGGAATACGTGTGGCCATAGAAGTGGGAAATGAAAAATTATATCTCCTAGGCACAAATCTTTCACTCCCACTCGATACCAACCGGGTCACGATGATACTCCTTGGTCCGGAAAACTAAGTACTATGGTTTGGTCACCTGGGTGGGTTCAGATATGTGCCAAAAATATTCTTTCTCCACGTGATGAACACTCATCCGAAGCCCAAAGGGTTTCTCTTACGCACTTGCCAAGATGGGGTAGAATAGAATGCTTAGGTTCCACTTCCTCCGCATGAACCTCTACTCCTTCCTTCAATGCCTACCTCCATAGATCCATCACACTTTCAACCTCATGTTGTTTAACAATCTCCCTTTCACGTGCTTCACTATACTTGATCCATCTCTCCTCCCTTTTTTTTCTCTGTCATAATAACTTCCATCTTCCTCCACCCTAGCTTCCTTGCCCAACATTCAGAATGGTTTATCTAGCCATTGGAAATACCTCTAAACTCAAGGTAACAATCAAGATATTCATTTCCAGAGGGATAGCATGTAGAAATGATCCTCTGGGATCCCACATAAATTCAAACTTAGAAACTTCTAGATAAGAATATGTATAAATTACGTACTCCAAAGTGTATCCATCCAACACATCTTTCCACCAATGATCCACAAAGACGAGTCCAAGTTAGATTTACATCCTTTAGCCTCTAGTATTCTTCTTGGTTCCACACATGTGATCTATAATACCAACTTGATCTAGATGCATATGCCGAGAGCCATTCATACAATTCTACTAGGAAGCAATAGAAAAAAGTTTCATATAAATCATGGTAGAGGTTCTCTTCTACCCATCTATGTGCATTAAACTCAGTCCAATGTTGAATCTCTGAGAAAATTCATCCTCCATGCTCTTGAACCATGATTCAAAACTTTCCAAAGTTAAACACTCTGTCATCACTCATTACATAGATCATGATGTATGCCATTTCCCACTACAACTTTGAAAAGAGGTCATGACATCAGAACCAAGATGTAGTTATTTTTACACCCATCACAAAGGAAAGAAACCCCATGCACATAAGCCTATCACCCGGTGGGTACCGGGGCTCACCCGAGTAATGCGTGGGTGTCGAGTCTCTATTTTATGTGAGTTTAGTGGGAAACATCATTTATGATCTAAGTTTAAGATATTTGAGAGGGAATAAGACATACAAGCACCATAGATCTCAGAATGGCTTCTAGATCCTTGCAGTCATTCTAGATAGAAAAGGGATTAAAAATTATAAAACTTACACCAAAATAGAAAGGAAGTTGTACAAGCATTCATACTTAGTTCATAAACATAAATGAAAAATAGCTATAAAGAAGGATGTATGCATCATAACCATTAATGTTCATATTCACATAAACTGGTAACCCCATTACATTCATTAGGCCCATTATAGAATGTCATAGAAAGGTAAATTGTATCATGCGTAATAACCGGATTCATATAACTAAGCCCTCTAAAGAAAATTTATAACTCCCCAACCTCGATACATCCTTTTCTATACTTATTTACCTAAGCTAACAAAGTCCTTACAATATTTCTACTGAGTAACTCCTCCCTTTATCTATTTTTATTCCTCTTTGCTTTCGCAGGAACTTGTATATATAGCCTTCTTGAACTTTTAACTCATTCTTTTATAGCCTCAGACTTGTCACACACAGTGTGTCCGAATGTGGTCCTCCATGGGTGCATGTTCCTCAGGACCGATCTCACCACTCCTTGCCATGATGTCCTTCTAGAAACTTCTAACGCAGGGCATATTCCTTCCAAACCACCTTGTCGCCAAGATGGAACCTTATCCACCAGGTCACATTTTTCTCGTGTTCTACCTGAAAGGTCAAAAATGACTAAGTCCCCGATTCTGCTCCATGGGGCTGATGAGGCCATAAATTTTCCATAAATTACCATTATTTTATCCTTCCAAGTTACCTTTGAAAGTGGATTTAAATGTAATCTAAGAACTTATAGTTTTCTTAAGATAGAATATAGGATATATATCTTGTTAATTCTTTATAAATCTTTTGCTATCTATTTTGTTGACTAATCCTATTATCTATTTGGGAAAAGATGTAAAGTCTTGTGTATGCAGGCCATAAAGGAAAGATAATGCTAGTATTGGGAAAACTAGAATTGATCATGAAAAGTACATTTAAAATCAAATCTGATTTCATATTCAGATTCCTCTCAAAAAATTATGCAAGTTCAAAAAAAGAATCATCTCAATCCGAGGTCACATGCAAAATTTATAGTTGTTTTGAGTTAGTTGTGGAACTCACAAAGTTAGTTCCAGGAACTCACAGAGTTAGTTCCGGAACTTGCAGGTTTAGTTCGGAACTCATAGATTTAGTTCTAGAACTTGTATCAATTGAATGAAAATTAGTTCTAGAACTTTCAATTCATGGAAAAATCATATTTAGTTCCAGAACTTACATAAAAGGAATGATAGCTTTAGTTCTAGAACTTGCATCAACGAAATGAAAGTTTTGAGGGATTGTGAAAACTCAGAGATTCCAATGGAAAATATGAGATATTTTTTTGTTCATAAAAATGTGTTTAACAAAAACCTCATTCAAATTTTTTACAATTTTTACCAATCAAGAGAGATCTGACTTTTAATGAGCTACAGTTCAAGGAAACGTGTATCAGACGAGCACTAAAAGTTCCATAAACTGAAACAGAAAAGTCAAATGTAAAATCTTAGAGAGGTTTTTTTCAAAGAAATTTATTTAACAAAAACCTCATTTAGATTTGTTACAGGTTTTACCAATGAATATAGATCTAACTTTTAGTGAGCTACAGTTCGAGGAAATGTGTATCAGACAAGCACTAAAAGTTCCATAAATGAAAGTAAAATTCAAATAGAAAATTTGAGAGAGGTTTTTATTTATAGAAATTTTTTTAACAAAAATATCATTTAGATTTACTACATGTTTTATCAATCAAGAGAAATCTAACTTTTAGTGAACTGTAATCCGAGGAAAAAGCATATTTGACAAGCGTCAAAAGTTCCACAATCAAAAACAACAAAGTCAAATGGAAAATTTGAGAAAGGTAATTGGTCAAAATAATATTTTGAGGAAAATCCTCCTTCCAATAATGTAGAGGAATAAAATGATTATGATTCTTGTTACCGAAAATTGAGGAGAAGATTTGGGAGCAAATCTTCCTAAATAAATGAGATAAGATTTGACTTCAATAATATATCTCTCTCCATATTTTGTGGAGATGGAGATCTTAGTTGTTAGGATTAGAATAAATATAAGATCAGATTGTATTTCCTAAAATAAGGAGTTGGTTGGATGCATAAATTATAAATGTAACCTTTCACACTTAGATATGAAATTTCTTCTCCCTAAGTAATCAAGATCTGTTCTTTCTTTCCAATATTTGGAAGTAAAGTTTTTCTGCAAGTTTTGAATTAAAAGTATGAATTAAATTATCTTCCAAGGAATGAGCTGGCCTCTCATTCCAAGGAAGATGGATCAATGTGTTAATATTTATTTATTTATTTCTACATTTTTCCTTTTGTTTTGAATTTCTATTTTTTTATGTTATGTAATTTATTTATTTCTGCAGTTTTCCTTTTTTTTAAATTTCTATTGTTTTATGTTATGTAATTTCTTTTGTGAACCTACAAGTGTCCTTTCCTCTTTCCTTTATTTTTAATTTAGTAATTTCAATTTATGCAAGTGTGCCTTCATTTCTGCAAGTGTGCATTTTAATTCATGCAAGTGTGCCTTTTAATTTCCGCAAGTGTGATTTATTTTATGCAAGCTTGGTTGGTGTTTAAAAGAGTTACTTTCAAAGTATCTTCTTCTCTTAATACATATAACCTTCAGACACCAACCTGAATTGACATTATTAATGGTGAGGATGGATGACCCTCATCATTTTAGCACCATTGTTGGGGAACATGGTGTTATTGGAATATTCAGAGTTCACTAAAAGAATATTCTAGTGATAGTAGAATACCTTTTAACAATTCTGTGATAGGAATAATTTGGTAAGTAGTTTCTTTAGACTTTTATTTTCTACAAGTAGATTAAAATTTTATTTTTCAATTAGGAATATTAAATTGTAAATATCTCCTCACAAACTAACTCTATGTATAAGAAAAATGACTGTGATGTTTGATCAAGAAGGTATAATGGCATGAACAAAGAATTCAGATCTAAAAATGGTAGAATATGGTATTAAATATGGAAGTAGATCCAGTTGATGAAATATCATATGTCATTCTTGATAACTACCACCATTTCCCCTTGTATCAACTAACAACTCAGTGATCTTATTACACATAACCTTAGTAAAAAACTAGCTTATCTAGTTTGTAATAATGAATTGGTAACATTTATAATTAACTTCATTCATATTCAGGGATTTCATTAGAGCCAAAATAAAAACCCATTCATAAATCCACCCATCCAAACTAGATTTCATCCCATAATAAAATTCAATCCCTAAACCATATCCATTAGAAAAAAATGTTTTCATGTCTTTCAATTTCTTCATTTTTGTATATGCTTGTATAACATTAAGAAGCAATTATGGTGAATATCAAGGAAATATCGTTTTGCATACCAACATATGAGGACTACATCTATAGGAATTTCTATAGTTTTTCTTTGTATCAGCATGTAGATTTTGGAGCACCGACAATATCAACCAAGGAGTATGCAGATTTTGGAGGGACCCACAAATACCTTCAATTTCTCTTTTAACAACTCTCCATCTCCCAAGATCACTAGTCCGGGATTTGAAGATTACTATGGTATTTCTAATGTTGCACAATTCAAGATGGGCTTTGAAGACCAAAATATTGTCTACATAATTTTTAGAATTTTCTTGGAGTTACCAAATATGCAAAAAGGTTTTTATGAGATCTTAGACATTGCTTCCTATTTTACACAAGTTGTAAGTTGATGAATATAGTCTAATGATGGATCAAATTTTTCTCTAATCCTTCTCATGATATCATTTTAGTAAAAAAATAAAATAAAAAAACTTTGATTGGAAAACCAGCTTTGCCGCCAATCAAAGGAAAAAAAAATTAAAAAAATAAAATCAAAAAGCTTTGATTGGAAAACTAGCTTCTTGCTACCATCAAAGGCAAAAAAAAAACCTTGATTGGAAAACCAACTTGTTGGCCAATCAAAGGAAAAAGGAGGTGGCTCTTCTTCAAAGGAAATCAACAGTTACCTGGTGGCTTTCTTCTCGGCACTATTTGACCATGTTAACAATAAGATGACAAAGACAACTAGAGGTATGATCAAGTTATTTTATTCTACTATTTTATTTTTAAGCTTTCTTGTAATTTTTTTACTACAGCTAGATCCAATTTTAAAGATTTCTAAGGAAGGCAAGATAAAATTCATATCTCCCCTACTTATATGAAAAATATGTGCACCTTTTTGCAATCAAACTTTTTGAGTCTAATTTATGGGCAGCCATAAATAAACAACATGCATGAGGACATGCATGATTTTAGGTGTGGGAGAGAAGGAGAAGCATGAGCTATGAATTTTTATTTTAAATATGAGACACATCAGAAGGAGATCCACACAAGAACCTACTGTAAAATAAAAGAGATCAAAAACAAAGAAGGAGATCCACACAAGAACTCGCTGAAAAAAAAAAAAAGAATATCAAAAGCAATGAAGGAGATCCACACAAGAACTTGTTGTAAAGAATAGAATATGAAAAACAACACAAGGAGATCCACACAAGAACTTGTTGTAGAAAAAGATATCAAAAGCATCGAAGGAGATTCACACAAGAACCTCGCAAAAAAGAAAAGAAATCAAAAGCATGAGAAGGATATCCACACAAGAACTTATTGTAGAAGAAAAGAAATCAAATGCAGAGAACAAGATCCACAAGAACTATCCTCAATATGGAGAAGAATCTAAGAAGAGGTGATAATAATGTAATGCATGAGGACATGCATAAGATTAAGTGTGGGGCAATGATGAGGCCATAAATTAGCCATAAATTACCATTATTTTGTCCTTCTAAGTTACCTTTGAAAGTGGATTTAAATGTAATATAGGAACTTATAGTTTTCTTAAGATATAATATATGATATATATATTGTTTATTCTTTATAAATCTTTTGTTATCTATTTCGTTGACTAATCCTATTGATTATTTGGGAAAAGATGCAAAGTCTTGTGTATGCGAGACCATAAAGGAAAGATAATGCTAGTATTAGGAAAACTAGAATTGATCATGAAAAGTATATTTTAAATCAAATATGATTTTATATTAATATTCCTCTCAAAAAATTATGCAAGTTTGAAAAAGAATCATCTCAACTGAGGTCGCATGCAAAAGTTATAGTTGTTTTGAGTTAGCCATAGAACTCACATAGTTACGGAATTCACAGAGTTAGTTCCAGAACTTGCAGGTTTAGTTCCAGAACTCACATATTTAGTTCCAAAACTTGTATCAATCGAATGGAAGTTAGTTTCGAACTTTCAATTCATAGACAAATCAGATTTAGGTCTAGAACTTGCATCAACAGAATGACAGTTTTTGAGGGATTGTGAAAACTCAGAGATTCCAATGGGAAATCTGAGAGAGATTTTTGTTCATAGAAATGTGTTTAACAAAAACCTCATTCAGATTTGTTACAAGTTTTACCAATCAAGAGAGATCTGACTTTTAATGAGCTGTAGTTCGAGGAAATGTGTATCAGATGAGCACTAAAAGTTCCATAAACAGAAATAGAAAAGTCAAATGGAAAATATTAGAGAGATTTTTTTCATAGAAATGTGTTTAACAAAAACCTCATTCAGATTTGTTACAAGTTTTACCAATGAAGATAGATCTAACTTTTAGTAAGCTACAATTCGAGGAAATGTGTATCATACAAGCACTAAAAGTTCCATAAAGAAATGTGTTTAACAAAAACCTCATTCAGATTTTCTACATGTTTTACCAATCAAGATAAATCTAAATTTTAGTGAACTATAGTCCGAGGAAAAGCGTATTTGACAAGCATCAAAAGTTCCACAAAAAAAAACAAAGTCAAATGGAAAATCTGAGAAAGGTATTTGGTAAAAATAATATTTTGAGGAAAATATTCCTTCCAATAATGTATAGGAATAAAATCATTATGATTCTTGTTATCAAAAAGCAAGGAGAAGATTTGGGAGCAAATCTTCCTAAATAAGTGAGATAAGATTTGACTTCAATAATATATCTCTCTCCATATTTTGTGGAGATGGAGATCTTAGTTGTTAGGATTGGAATAAAGATAAGACCAGATTGTATTTCTTACAATAAGGAGTTGGTTGGATACATAAATTATAAATGTAACCTTCCACACTTATATATGAAATTTCTTTTCCCTAAGTAATCAAGATCCGTTCTTTCTTTGCAATCTTTGGAAGTAAAGTTTTTTTGCAAGTTCAATTAAAAGAATGAATTAAATCCTCTTCCAAGGAATGAGTTGGCCAGTCATTCCAAGGAATATGGATCAATGTGTTAATGTTTATTTATTTATTTCTACAGATTTCCTTTTGTTTTAAATTTCTATTTTTTTATGTTATGTAATTTCTTTATTTCTACAGTTTTCCTTTTGTTGTAAATTTTTTTTTTTTTATGTTATGTAATTTATTTTTGAACCTATAGGTGTCCTTTCCTTTTCACTTTATTTTCAATTTAGATATTTCAATTTATGCAAGTGTGCCTTCATTTATGCAAGTGTGCATTTCAATTCATGCAAGTGTGTTTCTTTCATACAAATTTTATTTCTGCAAGTGTGCCTTTTAATTTCTGCAAGTGTGATTTATTTTATGCAAGTTTGGTTTGTATTTAAAGGAGTTTATTTCCAAGATATTCTTCTCTTAATGTATACATCCTTTGGATACCAACCTCGGATTGACATTATTAATGGCGAGGATTGACGACCCTCATCGGGCACGCATCCTGGGTTCTACCAAAACCCTACTTGAACCCTTCCATGTGCGCCTTATCTTGCGGGATTTTTTCAACCATGCACACCTATGCACCCTTTTTGGACGTAGTTGATATTTCAAGGGCCTAACATATAGCAAAGTTACATGCACGTATGAGGATATTTCTTTGAGTTAATGTCAATAATCACACAGACCCCTTTCAGTACTATCTTGGTACCATGTATCAGACTCTTTCACATATGTTAACACCGCTTTTTCGTAATACCAAGTATATAAAAAGGAAAATATTCTTCCATGTAACAACATGTATATCGAGAAGGGCTTGTATATAGAAAGGTTATATATATTAGATCGATGGTATGTAGATTGGGAGACCATATACCTGGAGTGATAAGAGCCTTACCCTTTATCAGTTGATTTTGTAAAATGGGCACCGAGATCCCCCAAGTTCTTTCTTCCCATTCTCAACTTCTAAGAGGAAATAACTATCGGCATGGTAGAAAAAAATAAAGACAACTTGAGTTTGAAGAGATTTGGAATGTTGTGAATGGTTCAAGAACCGGATCAAAGAATCGATACAAGAAAAAAAATATAGTTTGATAGATCTGATTATAATGCCAAGATGATAATCTTGTTTACAAAGTGTCGGATGATGTGTAACCCCACATTCCTGATGCAAAGTTAGTTAGAGAAGCATTTGATAATTTGAGCACATTGTATGAGGCCAAGAACAATAATGTCATACTGAATTTGTAGATTCAATTACACACACTAAAGTTTAAACAAAATGAGAAAATAGAACCTTTCTTAAAAAGAGTTGCATAATTAGGGGTTTCATCTCTATCCCTATGAGAGGAGGTCACTGATACAAATATTTTTCCCATTATTATAAGAGCACTCCCTCCTTCATACTGTATTTTTGTGACAACACTCAACTTATCAGATTGGAAAGTTTCTTTTGAAAAGTTAGTGAACCTATTACAACAAGAGGAAGTAATGTAAAATAAAGATGATGAAGAGGAGCATAAACTATCTTCTCACCAAAATTGGAAAGGAAAAGGAAAACCTAATTCCTATCAAAATTCCCAACATCAGAATCAACATCAACAAGGGGACAAGCAACAAAAGAAGAAATTTCCTATCTATAAAAGAGGACGTGAGTTAAAATATTGTTGGTTAAATACCTATAAGAAAGGTTCATGAAGCAACTTTGGACCTCAAATTAAAAAATATTATAAGGGACATTCTAACTAAAATCAAGGGCATAAAAAGGGGAACTAGAAAAGAAAACCCCATTAACAAGGAAATATAGCTAAAAAATAGTCCACTATAAGGGACAACAACACATTGGCTTCACAAAACAAAATTGACAGAGTTTTGCTACTCAAAACTATCCCCCCTTACAATGAGCCCAACACTCCAATTTATAGATTTCTAAGAGGAGAGAGAGAGGGGGAAAATGAAAATCCTAAAATATGTGCTTTAACCACTTGCAAGATGTACTAAATGAAGTGAAATGATTTTTTTTGCTTGCAAAAGGCCCCCATATTTTCTCATAACTTGCGAAATGAGAAATGTCAGCCCATGCTTCATTAAATCCATCCCAACTACCAAATAAGACACTTTTCTAAAATGGGCATGTTTTCATCAAAAAATCCAATGATTCTTCATCACATTTCAGATTTATTTATTTTTGTGCATTGGTCTCAAACCAAAATTCCAATGATACCAATTTTGTGTGATTCGATGAGAAATGAAAAAGTTATAGACTTCGAGTGTAGACAATTGTTTTTGAGTTTAGCAGAAGCCTTTTTATCATTTAACGGGAATGAGCATTTAATTTACTGTAGCTAAAGATGTTTACTTTATTTTCACATAGCTACCCTCATCAAAAATAAGAAATCTAGTTTTTTTGGCGTAGAGGACGTTGTTCCAGAAAGTCAAATTTCATGAAAATCAGATCTTGAGGTCAAAAGTTATGACCGTTTAAAGTTCGGGGTCTGATTTGCACTATTTTCCTTTGAATGCAGACATTTCAGCTATTTCAGTCCTTGTGTCTCAGCTATCCCTTGTGTTACTTGGGCCAAAAACCTTTGCTTCATGCGCATCACACTTGACCCGCTTTGTAAATCAGACAAGTCAACTTTTTTACTGGGAACTCATGTCTCGCGCATACTTGGGTCATCTAGGCCTCCATTTTCCACATCGCCTAATTCCCTCTTGGTGTGGAAATTTTGGATTTTATCTCCCATATGTCCCTCTACTTGATCGAGCCATTAGTTCCATTGACTTTGCTCCACCCACATCCCTTTTTTTGATCAGCTATTTCGGTAGTTCAGAGCCCGTGCATGCCAACCGTCCTATAGACCTAGCTAGACCAAATTTACCTAACTTTTTGATCGCACTACCTGCATGGAAATTTTTGAAATGTGGGTCCCGACTATCCAATATCTTGTATGTGTTATAGGACAAAAATATCCTATTTTTCCACAATATACTAGCATAGGATGATTTTTTGAATTTTTCACAATTTTTCTAACTCCTTAGATTTCTCTGGATAGGGGAGTTGGAGGAGAGCAAAGAGGCCCCCAAAACCTGATTTTTGGGCCTTGAACCAATTCTACTTACTCCAACATGAGGAAATTATACAAGTTATCCAAATTACCTCGAGGGGTGAATTTGGGATAACATGATCTTCATAATTTGTTTACTCATGCTTACACTTAGTTATTCATATTTTTAGAGAAATCAAGACATTTTAGAGATCACCAAGAATCAACATCAACCTCCAACAAATTATCTACACAATTTTGTCATAGCCTTTTTCATCTCTTAACTCTCGGTGGACACAAAAATCAACACAACTTTAATTAATTTCACTGGAGATTTGAGGCATCTTTTATATCCTCTTGCATCCAAAAGGTACTCCTATATCTTTGTTTATTGTTTATAATCAATTAAAAACATAAAAATCAGTCATAAACATCATTTCTTAGCTTCCACCATCATTTTTAGAAAAACTATCCATTTTAACAGTAATCTCTAGTGATTACTAAATTGCCATCGATTGGCCTAAATAATGGCGATCCCTATCAAAAAAAATTTTTATCAGTTAATCATATTATTTTATTTTTTATCAATATCTTTGCATTTAACTTGTTCCTGCAAACATGGATTTCTCTTATATGGAAGTTCCTAGCCATGCTCATCCAATAACAAGAATTTATGGCCTTCGTATAGTCCATCACCCTTTCTTTTGGGAACAATATAATATCATTCACAAGTTGACTTTTATACAATTCAATTTTCCATTAACTAATAAGATATCAAAGATCAAATTGAATTCCTCCATGTTATCCAACAAAAAGACGAGGATTTTTGTATGATTACTTCAAACTCATTCAAATCGCATCCATCCTTGCTTAGGAAACCTTTTAAGTTACACATGACTTACCTTTCAACCTTAAGTTCTAGATTTTTGAATCTATTATCTATTTATTCTTGTTTATTTTGTATCTTCATCACTATCTTTGTCAATCTACTTAATTTTCTAAAATCAAGTTGACATCCTCCAAGGAATTCCCTTTAGATTCTGGAATTTTCCTTTATTAAAAACTCGTTTATCCATTTATCTAATATTATCTATTTAGTGTCTTTGATTGTAGAATTGTTTATAGGACAACAAGACTTATGCATTCATTTAGACCCGATAACTTCAATCATCCTTCAAGATAAACATTAGCCATTTCGTGGGTATCGATAATCCCTGTCATCTTCTGAGGTTAGTTTGCTTTTTTTATTTCACTTCTTTAAGTTAAAGTAGAAAAGAAAAAACTCTCTGGCATAAGGGGTTATGATTGTTGGGGTATGTGTTGGAAAGGAATAGATGTGCAAATAAAAAGCTATGAATGTTGATGGATGTGTTGAAAATGAGTGGAAGAATAAAAAAGTGGTTGAGATTGTTGAGGTATGTTATGAAAGGGGATTAAAACATGAATGAGGGGTTGAGAGTGATGTGGTATAAAATGAGACGAAGCAAGGATAATAGAGGATTGTTGTGAAGATGAGAGAATAGTATAAATAGAACTTGTATTAATAAGTGGGGTTGTTATTGGGATGGACATAACTATCTTTTGAGCAACGGATGGGGGAGGTTGAGCTACACTTGATGGTATGGATATGGAGCTTACGAGATGAGTTTGGATGGTAGATGAAAATAAAGGAGTCGATGTGGATGAGGATGGGTTGGTATTTTTCTGAGGTGGGGTGGAGCTGGATGAAAGGTTTGTTGAAGAAGTGGATTGTTGATTACTGGTATCCTATGAGGAAACTACATTAAGATCAAAATTAATGATGGGGTTGAAGACACAATAGTGGATGTTTCTGATTGACTATTGATGGGATAAGGGTGTATCTGTTGAATGAATGGTTCATGATTAGGATGATAAGATGAGAGTAAGCATATGAGGGTTAGGTACATAAGGTCATGGTTTAGGTGTGAATGAATGAAGATGAACACCGTAGCAATAAGATGTGCATTAATAGCAACAAGGTCTGAATCTAAGATTTTAGAAATTATGAGATCCCCACTATTAAAGAAATATGTACTAAAAGGATCATGTATCTTAGAGGAATTATATTTACTACTAGGATAAAGTTGAATTTCTTGATCAAGAGGTTGTGAGGATGATGAGAATGCTTCATGTTGATTAATGAGTCAGGTAATATCTTCCATATGGGTTTGAGCCTGTTATAAGGTTTGTTGGGAATTTTCTATGGATAGTAAGAATCAATCAATCACATTTTCTATCATATTTTCAAATTTTTAGATATGAGATTGTTGTCTTGTAAGAACCATGGAAACAAACAATCACCTAACAATGAAAAATAAGTCTAGATTGGTCGATTACAAACATAGACAAATCCAATAGGAGAATTTTCTATTATCTTGATTAAATTAGAAGGAAATTGAAATGTGTAAAATGGCTAATAGGGTCCTATGAAATGGTCATCTAAGGATGGTTTCAAGAATTTTAAGGCTAAATTTCTTGATATACCTAAAGGTATGTGAGGCCTAAATCTATGTTGGTGTTGGTACGAGGCTTGGTATTGGGGCCTACTCCCTCACTTCATGGTCCCACAATGATAAGGAATTTGGGTGCTTATCCAATATACCAAAAACTAATTATTTATACTCATCCAAAACACCGAGTGAGATTATCCTCTTGGTGATCAAATCCAAGTAGGTCTACATGGGTAGGAATTTTTTGATGCAATTTGTGTTTAAATTTGTTTGGTTGTGTGTGGGGAAGATTAAGTGAATGTAATCTATTAACATCCTAATTAAACTATGTGAACAAGAAGTAATTTTTTTTCTTAAACCCAAAAGAAAGATTGATCTTGATGAGAATAATAAACAATAGTGCAATGATTTTGAAAGAAAAATAAAGGAAAGAGATACACATGTAAAATGCTTCCTTTTTAATTTTTAATTTTTGATTTTTTTAGCACAACTACAATGTAGTAAATAGGATCCCAACATAGAAAGCTACAAGAGTTATATGAAAATAAAAGACAAAAGAAATAATTGATGTTAGAGGTTAACCAACTAAGTAATCAAAAACAATCTACAAGGATCACTAGTGATTGAACTAGATCATTAACGATTGCAAAATAAAGAACCTAAATGGTGAGATTGATTAATTTAAATGGAAAAAGGGAACAATGTCCCACTAGGCATGCCAAAACATATTAGAGAGTCTTTTATTTCTAACTTGAACTTAATAAAATGAAATAGAAAAAATGACTCACCTCATAATATTATGAGGTTTACCGATACCCGTGATGATGGATGCTATAGTTGATGGATAAATATCCTTCTTATTGCTGATGAACGAAGAGAAACCTATATATTTAAGACACTTTAAAAAATTGATTAGATACATGGGTAAAGGAGCTACTTAGAAAAGGAGGATTCCAAGAATCAAAAGGGAGTTACTTAGGGATGTCACCTCACTTTAAAATAATTAAGTAGATTGACAAAGATAATGATAAGATATATAATAAATAGTGATGGATGGATAGTAGATGAGAAGCTCTAGAACACCAGGTTGAAGGGTAAGTATTGTATAAATTTGAAGGTGACCCAGAAAAGGGTGGATGTAATTTGATCAATCTTAAAGTATTCATACTAGAATTATTTGGTCTCTTTCTTGATCTCATGAAGGAATTTAAATTGTTATTCAATATCTTATTCATGGATAGAAAATTATATTGCACACAATGTCAAATCGTGAAGGATTTTTATTGTTCCCAAAATAAGGGCCACTAGACTATATGAAGGTCGCAAATGCTTGTAATTAGATTAGAATAACCAAGGACTTCCATCTAAGGGAAATCCATGCTTGCAAAGAACAAGTTAAATGTAAAAAAATGATAAAAATGATAATAAATTGATTAATTGATAAAGATATGTGTTTTAACAAGGATCTTAGGTGATTTAGGCCGATCTCTAGTGATTCGGGTAATTGGTAGTGATTACTTGCTAAAAGCAGAGAGTTTTACTAAAAATGATAATCAAAGCTCTAAAAGTGATGTTTTTTTATATTTTTATGAATTGTAAATGATAAAAAGGTAGAGGAATACCTTTGGATGTAGAACTGAGCTAAAATATTCCTCAAATCATCAAATGGATTTGATTGATGCCGATGTCCTGCTGTTGTGCTCCCGAGGGTTGATTGGTGAAAAAGACTATCAAAATGATGTGTTAACAATTAATGGAGATTGATATAGGCTCTTGATGATCTCTAAAATTACCTAAATTTAATGAGAAGTAAAAAAAAGACAAGTATGAGAAAAGGGTTTATGAAGATCCATGAGAGAGGAGGAGAAAATCCTATTTATAGTCGTGGGCGATCAGTTAGGATCACCAAAAATCCACTTTTCGGGAAAATGTTTGGGAAGTGGTTAAAACCACATGTAAACAGGGTTTTTCAAATATTTGATGAGGGTAAATTTTTAAAGGGAGGTTATGGACAAGGTGTGGAGATTAATATGTGTTGATAAAATAGTTTTTGGTTGTTTTTAAGATGGTTAAGATAGATTTCAAGTGGCTAGGTGGTTTTAAGAGGGGTTAAATAGGATTTTAAATCAGTAAAAAGGTATTTTATGGGTGTGGGATAATATTTACATGAATTAAATATTAGGGGGGAGAATTTAACTTAGGATAAGCATTTAATAGATTAAACAATATGTGTGGTATAGATTTAGTTGACATATTTTATTTTGATATTGTTGAGGGTTAGTGCATATGGAGGGGAAATTAGCAATGCTAATTTTAGTTGTCTACATCATCCTATAACATATTTTCATGAAAAAAGAAGATATTTTCTTTTCTTTGTGTCCCACTCTTTCCTCATTTTCACTAGTATGAACGTAGTGGTTGGGATTGGGAAAAATCATAGTTATGGTTGAGAAAGAAGACTTGAAAGAGAAACTTTAGTCTGCATAATACATGTATTTATCTATTGATGATGTTATAACAATAGATAATACTACTTAGTTCTATATGCATGTTTATAATGTTGAGAATCATGTGAGACAACATCACTTACTACTCATAATATGAGAGAGAAATTCAATGCTGAAAACCTTTGTGAATTGGTGATAGGAAGTTTGAAGGAGATCAGTGGCATGAATGATTCTTCAATTGCATCAAAGTTGGTATGTGCTGGGGAAGATGAAGCATCTATAATACAAGGTCATCTAATGGTCTATGTGTAAGAATCCAAATATATCATTTCCCATATATGATTTTCATTCATTGTATGACTCATAGAATGAATCTAACATACAAAATAGTCGATAAATTTAAACCTATAGAAAAATTTGAAGAAATTGTTCGAGAGGTGCATTCTTATTTCTGTCATATTCCTAAAAGATTCATGGAATCCCAAATATTTTCAAAAGGAATAAAAATGTGAATAAACTATTAAAATATGTCGAAACTACATGGATCTCATTGTATTAATTAGTTTGTAGGGTGTATGATGAGTATCAATCCTTATTGGGAGTAATGTGGAAGAATTGCATGGAAGTGGACAAGGATCAAGATTTGATACATCATTTAACTAATTTTTATGTTCTCCTTCACATGTTATATGAAATTAATCATTTTATTAAACAAGACCAAAAAAGAACTATATATATAGATATATATAATATATGTTTTTCTAGTTTGAGGAAATGAGTTTTTTAGCAATAAAATATGTGTTTGTTAATGACACTCGCTTTTTAGAACCAAAGTTTGATGGATGGAATAACTTGATAAATATTGGAAATGCAAGTAGCTTTTGAAGTTCAATTTATTTGGGGAAGTGTGTGCTTATGTACATAGATATGAGATACCAATGCACCCATTTCAAGTAGTAGTCGATAAGGATGAGAAGGTAAATTTCATAGGGCGTTGTTTGATAACATTGTATCACCAACAAGGGTAAGATTAAGAGAAATTGTAGTTTCCTACTACAAGAAATAAGGAAATGTTTTAGTAGGGATTCTTTACTTGAAGCAATGGATTTAGTAAATCCCACCTATTGGAATAGTGTCCAAAATAAAATATTTTTACATGAAGACTACCACAAGAGATTGACTACATTGATTCAACATTTTTGTAAGCTTGTTAATATCAATGGAATGAATATTCTAGGTATTTTAAGAAAGGACAGTTTGATTGATCAATCCCATGAATTTACCTCTACAATGATTAAACAATTCAAATGTTTGGATAATCCTTTAGAGTGTGGAGCAATAACCTGACTATGGAAAAAATTGGGTTAAGTACTATTCTACAAAAGACCATGTCTGATTTTTTCTCATTGATTGAGCTATGTCAAACAATGATTTTGAGTTCAGTTGAAGATGACATAATTTTTAATGCATTGACCTTTATAAAGTCAAAATTGTAAAACAATCTTGAAAAAAAATTGGAAAATTGTTTGAGGATTTACACATCATGGTAAGAAGTGGATAACTTTCCCTATGACAAATATTTGGCAATTTGGAAGTTGATTAATGTAAGTAGAGGGGATGATAAAAATGTCACAAATAAAATAGATGATCTATTACAATATTTGAATTTCAACAAAGTGAGAGCCATAGAATTAGTCAAGTAAATGATATAGATGGTCCAATATCATGTTAGTGTAGGATATTTATTTTCCTTGTATTTTTTTATGCACTTAAAGATTTCCTACACTCATGGGATATGCTTTCTTAGGTGTACTAGTTATGTTGAGTTATCTTACCAGTTGTGTTGAGTTAGCTTACTAGTTATGTGGAGTCAACTCTACTTCTAGTATTAGTTAGTGAGAGTTATTCCCCACTAATCTAGGAGGAGGTTACACATTCATCTCTTATATGTACATCACTTATATCATTTTATCTCATGGATCATTGATTTGATTTGTAGTCATCATTGGCTTGTGAGGTTTGATCATACGTATCTTATATTTAGTTATTTCATTTTTTCAATTTCTCATGCATTTATTTTTCATTAGAGATCCTTCCGGAAACTCTAATATGGTATCAGATTGATTCTAGTGATACATTTTACATTACTGAGATATTTTTAGTTTTATAATACTTCATTTTTGAAAATAACAATTAATGTGCAAATATATCTAACTATATCTTTTTATTTACGGTTGTGATCCTTGTTGTTTGCGGTTTTGGTTGTATTTGCTAGTCTATTATATGGTTTTGCTATTACAAAAATTTGTAGGCCATTTGGAATGGTTACATGGTACATATAGGATGTTTTATGATTTTGTTAGGTGTAATACATCCCTACTAATGTAAATATTGGTTCTGAGGATACCTCCATCCCTTTGCAGATCTTCTACAAGGCATGTGGCAGCTTTGATATTTTTTTAAACATTGGAAGAAGTTTGGTGCAGTCAGACTTCTAAAACCTCCGTTGACATTATAAAATATTTTGGGCTTTTTTTTCGGTGAGTTGAGACCTCATAGAATGGATTTTCTAGTTTATTGACTATGCATTATCTATAGTTTAGATCTTAGCACCTTTTCTTAGCTCTCAATGTCTCTACAAAAGTGATACACGAACCTCCTAAGGCCTTGTTGGATGTTTTAGATATAGATCAGACCTAAATCTTTCTTTGAGTGTTTGGTCTTTGCAACATTAAATGTGTTAGATGGGTCTCTAAGAGGTTTTAGACCTTTAATGTTTCCTAACATTTTGCAGAATTTTTTTCATCCATACACCTCCCTCAAGATTCTATTCTGGATTTACACAATATATCTATTCATAGCTGAATTTTTAATCCTCATCTAAATAGATTTACCCTTACCTCTAGACCTCTTCATACCTTATCAAAAGCTTCGTAAACTTCCTCTAGAGTATGGTGGTTCCCAAAATAGCCAAACATGATAAACTATAATAATTTTTAGGTTTTCAATCAACCTTCATTCTTAACCTTTGACTCACATCTCATGGAGATTGGAAAAACCTCATAAAACCCTTTTCCATCAATGGACTTTACATAAATGACAACATTAACACATAATGTCCAATAACTTTAGTTAGGAGTAAAATATTAGATACCCATTGTGGATAGTCAATGAGTAGTATGAAATTAACATAGAGAATACATTATAATTCTTCTTTTATGAGTAGGGATACTTGAGGGTGCATCCTACATAGATTTTTCTTGAAACGATTGGCTTTAACAATTGTGATGATGTTATGGATGGTGATGTTTAGATCAATACCTGACATATCATTGTATGACCATGTGAAGGCTTGACTATGTTTGGAAAGGAAGGTGGTGAAATCCTTTAATTCTTCCTAATATTAAGATTGGCCAAATTTAACTATATGAGGGTTTTGTGAAGTCCCTATGTTGACGTCAATAGTAGATTCATTAAGGAATTTTGATGTGTTAGGTGGTAGATTATTTTGTAGATAATGTTATTTTCCCCCCACATAGGATATGATGTATTCATCACCATGGAATTTAATATTGTCAATGGTAGGGGAGTATTTGTCTACCATTTTAGGTAATATAAGTGAAAAGGTATTAGTGTCATCATTATTCTGATAAGTGAGAGGTCCTAAGGTGATCAAGTTGATTTAAAAAAAATTAAGAGGAATGGAAATGGTGTCTTCTATATGATTTATTAATAATGTGAAGATGATGGATCTATTTCTATCATAGGTTCAAATACAATCATCATGGAGGTATTTGAGGAAGGTTTATCAAAACCTAGTCCAAAATTCTTATGAGGTTTATGAGACTAGTAAAAGACCAAGTCATGTGTGCCCTTTTAGTAATTTACTAAGCCAAAAAAATTCCATTCACAACGATGAAAGTAAATTTTTGTGAAGGATTGGTTGTATAAGAATGATAAATCAGATATGAAGGGTTTAACATGATGTTGATTTTCATGGTGTGAGGAAGGATTATCAATCCCTCTTTCTAAAAAAAGTTAGTTTTAAGATGGGGAGGACTAAAGGAGATGATATCTCTTACATTTTTTTCA
This sequence comes from Taxus wallichiana var. yunnanensis, assembly GCA_018340775.1. NCBI lineage: Eukaryota > Viridiplantae > Streptophyta > Pinopsida > Cupressales > Taxaceae > Taxus > Taxus wallichiana. The sequence continues at coordinate 686,902,370 of CM031239.1, forward strand.
TACATCAATTTTTTGAGGTCTCCTTATGTTCTCGGTGTAGTGAGGAAGTTGATATCTAGAAGGCAATACTCCCCCAAAAATAGTTGTTGCATAACATATTTGAAGTAGTTGCTTTTGTCTGGTAGCTTATATGCATACATGAAACATATTGTAGAATATTATTTAGAATATGTTGAGTTAGTCCTAGGAATGAGCACATCATTAGGTTGGCACATCATGTGACATGATTTGAAAGGATTTGGGTTGGATGGAAAAGTAAATATTTTAACTTCATGTTCATACTTTAAGCTGGAGTGTAGTTTTGATGAAATACAACACAACATGTATCCAAGGTTATCCTAAAAACATGTTGTACTAAAACTCTCCTTCCACGAGATAGAAGAGCTAATGAAGGATTTTAACACCTAATTTGATGAAAGTTCCTAATATAAGAGCAATAATGTCATTAAAGGAATACAACATGAAAGGTGACTGAGTGACGATGGTGTTAGGTAACCATAGCTATTTGAAGGCATGTGAATATATGATGTTGATATTGACATCATTTTCAATCATAAATCTCTTGATGAGATTATCATTGATTTGGGAAGTTATGAAGAGAGGAATTTTATGATCTTTAGGTTGTAAGGAAGGAATCTCATAATCATCAAAGGTGATAATGAAAAATATTTCAAGAGTTCCAATAAGGTTTACAAATGGTTGAGGATCATCGATGGTACTGAGATGGGTGGAGAGCTTCAATCATCACTTTTTGATGTTGTGGAGAAGTTTTAACAAGCTCGTAGAGGGACATCTTCACAGGAGCTTGATGGAGTTGTTTGATGACATTTTTTATATAGAGGTGATAGATTGGGTGTGTGGAGTGGTGAGGATGGATACCTTATCCTTAGAATATGAAGGATCAATTGATTAAGGAGATAAGGAGATAGAGACTTTGGGCCTATTTTGATCTAAGGCCTTGGGGTCTTGCGTGAGTACTATTTTTGTTATGTGAACAATGTCTATTTTATGGAATGGGGTTTTATTGGAGGAATTATCACTCTTGTTGGATTTGGATGGGGTGTTGGATGATGGTTCAAAAGGGGTGACTTGAGGGACCTGATGGGTTGATTTTATTTGATGGCTAGATTTGATTGTATCTAAATGATGTGGATTTGAGGTAAGAAGTCCTTTGCTAGCAAGGATTTGAATTGTACCATGGAGGTCTTTACATTCCTTAGTGGAGTGTCCTAGTATCGATGGTATGTATAAAACAATTCAAAATTGTACCAAGAGGGATTTCACCCTCAAGAGTCAACTAACTTAATAGGGGTAATGTTATGGTAGATGATTAGATGATATTTTCAAGGGATATAGTATAATACCCTATCGTACCTATCTGAGATGATGGTGACGATGAAGGAATATACACATCATTTGATGTTTTAGAGGTTTAGGCTTATGGGTTTGCATTATGTGAGACACGTTTTGGTGTCATTTGAGAAACGACCTTGGATTCTGTAATAGTGACAACAAATTTATATGAGGAATAAGGCCCTAAGATAGAAGATAAGGTATTTATGTTTTTGATAAGGTCATTTGACGATTAGATTGTACCATTTTTAGTTTTACTAGATGAATGGCTTGTAGATTGTGTAGTGGACTTTGTGAACATGTATAAGTTAGAAAATCTATAGAAATGAGGCTAGAACACTAAATAAACCTCAAATATTTACCAACTCAACTATGAACCATAAAGATAAGAGATAAACAAGAGCTACTCCTATGCATGCATTATAACTTTGACAAAACATCAAACTAAATATGTATATATTACTCTCTACTCTTTGAATGCTACAAAATATGAACCTATGAAGATCCTAGCAATAAAATTTGATTGTTTAATGCTCAAGGTTTTGAGAGTGAGGGCTCACCATTAATGGCTACAAGGCCATATGGTTCCCCTCATTTAGTCAAGCTTGAGTTTGAATATGAAATGGAAGATAATAGCTCAATAACAAATGAAAAAATACTATAATCCTATTTTCCTATAGTTTATGTTAGAAGAGGAGAAGTGTTCTTAGAAAAGTGAGGGGGGTAGAGGTCTATTTATATTTTTATAATTTCAAAAAAGGCATATTTTGGATGCATGTGGAACAAAAGGTAAGTCCAAAAGCACTTTTAGCAAGTCAAAGCAAGATTTGACTAGGTTTAGAGGCTAATTAATCTTTTGGGATTAATTAGGGGTCCTAAGTAGGCTTAGAATGGTTTCTGGGAGCATATAGAGGGGGATTTGATAGCTTTTGAGAGAGTTAGAAGTGGGAGTTAGAAAATAAGAAGATATATTAGTTAATTGTAAGAAAAGAGGCTTAATAAATATATAGTCATTAATTAAGAGGAATTTAAGGAAAATATTCTAATTGATGAAGTGTCGTTAATTTGTAGTGAGTAGAATAGTTAGTGGAATGTTAGTAATAATAATTCTTTGACCAAACTATAGGTGTATGTAGCTTCCCCTTTTAGGGTGGAGTAAGATATGCCACTTCAAAGAAAGTAGACAAGCACAAAAAAATACAATTTTTGAAAGAATGGAATAAAAATTAGTAGAGTGAAGGATCCCCTCGAGTGTCAATGTGGTGATAGGAGAGATTGATCGATGATTGAAAAGAAGAAGGAAACATATAGAAGAATAAAAGGGAGGGTAAATGCCCTAAGTAAAAGGTCTGAATAATGTCAAGAGAAGAATGGAAGCCATATTAGTCTTGTGGACACCGAGTACTAAGTACCCATGAAATATAATTATCTTACCTTCATTGGCATTGCTCATCATCCAAGTCATCTTGAATAATCTAGTTGATGAGGGAGCTTCCCACTTGAATGAAGAGGAACCCAAAAATGATATTTATATTAAGAGGAGTGTGTGTAAATGTGGAGGAATAATGGAGAAGCTGAGTGTGATGGAGAGAGAAAAGAAATTAGTATGAAGAATGGGGAGTGAACTAAATCCATCCATTTCCTTGAAAATAACTTATTTTTCATCATATTTCTAGTGATCTTCATCATCGGTCCTTATTAAAAATGTAAGCATACAAAAGAAGTGTAGAATGATATGAAAATCCATAGTACAAACAAAATTCCATTGCTAAAATTCCACCTCCATGCAACATACAAAATGCAATGCAATACAAGAAGGTAATAAGCTGATCTAATAGGGAAACAAGTACAAACACAAATACTCAAAAAAACAATATTCAAGGTAGTTTTGCAAATGTTTTATTATTGAGCTTAGGTTCCTAGATGTCCGTGATAAATGACAAGGGTTTAAAATTGGTTCCCAAGAAATTATACATGCAAGGGGAAATGATGGAGGGCACAGGGTCCAATGAGAAAGCATTGTGCGCTACTAACACAAGACTAGACAACTCGTTGTGCCCAGTCTGATGACAAAACAAGCTAGTCTAACTTTGTAAATGATTGTAGATCCAGATGATCTATGAGTCATTTGGTTCAAAAACATGTGAAAACATAAAAAGATATGAGATGAATACCATGCATGTGACACAAATTTCAGTTGCATATGAGATTTTTACCAAATTTTGTAAATTTTTATGATTTTTTTATAAATTTTGATTCTTTTAGATAATTATGATTTTCAAAAATTTTATATTGTTTCATTGGTCAAAATAATTAATGGATTTTAATATTGCCTAAAAGCATGAGGAATTCCTCAAGGAGAAGAAATGGGCACCATGTAGACAAAATATGCCCAAGCGAGAAGAAAACAGGTCAAAGAAAATTATTTAATAAAAATAATCATCATAATAGTCAATAAAGAAAGTCGAATGATCACGACGGGTAAAGCATGCCCCCTGACTAGCATGGTGGGTGAAAAAACATCACAACAAGGTTAAAATGACCTTATATACCATCGTCGTGGGGTTGGGTAAATCATAATGAATAGTATTTTTGTTATGAAACCCCTACCGATTTTTAACATGAGGTGGTTTGAGCTACGAGAGAGATGGATAGAGTTCATAGGTGTACTAGGTGAGCAGACATGGTCTGGGAGTATGCATGGGAGGAGGAGGATGGACCCTTCATGAGTTCCCTATCCCTCTTTTTCAATTTTTCATTTAATTACATTTATTAGCATTGTTAGGGTTAGTGAAAATGTGTGCGCGTAATTTAGGAGAGCGCCGCATGCATCAAGCGCGTGCATACATCAAAAAATCATGTGCATGCACACACATACATTGAAAAATGTATGTGCATAGGTACAAGCCCTAAAAGATGTGTGTATGCATTTGGGTATGGGAAAACATATGCGTGTGGGTGCATGTGTTAAAAGTGTGTGCATGCATCTTGAAGGATGTGCATGTGCATATCCGGAGGGGTAGGAAAATTTGTGGGTGCATGCATCATGAAGGGTGCACATGTGTTGGGAAGAAGTCACACACATTCTAGCTACGCAGTGTGAAATAGGGTACACATGTGCTGAGAAAGTGTTTTAGCCAACACTTTAGAAGAAAAATAGGAAAATTGTAGAAGAAAAACATGAGTTAGTACTTAGAAGAATATTAGGGATAAAACAAAAGAATATAGGTAAAAGAAAATAAATTCTTAAAAAGTGTTGTGTTTTCTTAGGAAGAAGGTGATCAACCTTATAAAAGAGAAAGAGAGAGATAGAGAGAGAGAGAGAGAGAGAGATATCCATTTGGCTAGCCTAGAGGTGAGCTTCTCTCGATGAGATAGGTAGATTATGGATATCTTGTTAGAGGTCACATGACTAGCTTACATGGCATGGATGCCACAGATCACTCTAGACCATGGCCTACTCACAACCTTAGCTGAGAGATGGCACAATGAGAGCTAGTGCTTTTGGCTCCCGATTGGGGAGATGACCATTACTTTGGAGGATGTTTGGTGCATATTGCATGTGCCTATCCAGGGGCAATTGATAGAGTATATTAGTGACAAAGATCAAATTACTGACTATTTGATTGAGTTATTTGGTGATGATGAGATACCTCACCGAGGTATGATGGTGTGGATGTACTAGTGTATTGCAGATCTGAGACTATCCCGAGTGGTAGTCTATCTTATGGCATTTTTCAATGGCATCCTTCTTAATGGCAAAGACAGTGACATCATTTTCACTAGTCTTCATTGGTGGTACAAAGATTGATTTGAGACAGAGAGATATTACTAGGGCTAGTGTATGTTGGTAGAATTATAATGGGATTTACATTTGATCACATACTATGGTCATAAGACCATATTTCTGACTACATTTTTGTAGATATAGGCCTAGGACCATATAGTTATTGGTCACCCTGCAAGCACGTTACGAGTTTGGGATACAAATGCACCATCATTGATGGGATGGGTCCTAGATGGTGATGATATTTGGGGACATATGGGGGACACATACCACTACCAATGATTTTTTGATGATATCTAATAGCATATGATAGTATGGAGGCCATACCAACAGTATCTATGGGTAGAGAATGCACATGAGCTAAATATATGTTTGGTTGAGAACTTTTTGATTAGTAGTAAGGGATATATCATAGATTTCTACAAATTAGACCAATTTTAGTTATAGGTTGGTGTTGTATAGGATTTTCTAGGACTAGAGATGCGGTATAAATGTAGAGCTCAAGATACTTTTGATATGGAGCCCTAAATCTAGTCGTGCAAGGCCTGAGCTAGTTTTGATTAGATGGTACCACAAGTATGGGCTTCATTGACACGCAGATCAGGGACGCTGGAGTGATGACAAAATATGCACCATGATATTATATAGTTATTCTTCACCATATCACTATTCCTCATGCCACATGGGATGCAGGGGTTAGGCCACTAGTAGATTAGTTGAGTGGCAGTGATGATGATGACTCAGGTTATGATGGATCTTATGGAGAGGGCCCTAATGGTGGTAGTGGAAAGGGTCCTCCACAAAGATAGGGGTAGATACTTTTGAGATAGAGATAGATCCATATAGCTCCATAGATATGGATGCCCCTGAGTTGACATACTAGTTAGGATTCATGCACCATTAGAACATGTGCCTCCTTAGAGAGCATCGCCATAGGGTCATCCACAACGAGGTCCACGTAGGGGGCTATTGGTAGCCCACCACATAGTCCAGGAGATCACATAGGAGGTGGAGGAGATTGGGGAGATGAATCCAGATGGTTCTAGAAGATTCAATAGATGGAAACTCAGATGCTATTGGTTACTATATTACTTTGGAAGTCCATGTCCTATGTACAACAATTGTCTGAGATAGAGAATAGACTAGGGAAAAAGTTTAGGCTATTATTGTAGAGAGGGGCCATCTTACATCCGAGTGGATAGTGGGATAGGAAGACATTTCCAGAATTTCCATAGAGGTGGCCTCATTCATGTGTACTAATGGAGTCTCGGTGACACCACGTATGCATATAGATTTGGTGATAACCAATGGGAGGGATTTTTACTATAGATCATTATATTGTGAGGCTATCTTATAGGGGAAAAGATTACCTAGTTTTAGTCAGCAAAAAATGTTTGCAAGATGGAAAAGACCATCGGAATCAGCTAGATCAGGTGAGTAGCTGCCAAGGTAGTTGAAAAGGCAGCAGTGAAGCTAGTAAGGTCCATGGGTTATGGACCTTCAACCACCGCATGATGGCTAATTAGTCCTCATGAGGATCGAGTCGACATGACTCACCCTTTGGTGTATACATAAATGTATGTACTTTTTGATGTACACCTCTTATGAAGGATCATTTTTTATCGATGTGCATGTATTATTTTGGTTATTCCTCTTGATGAAGACACATTTTGACTCATGTGCATTATGGCATATTCTCTATCTAGATGATGTATACTTTGAGACACATATTGTTTATGGACACTTGATTTTGATATGTTATATGATGTTTATTATTATGGGCCTATTTATGATGTGTTTATGATTATATTACATGTTTCTTGATTTATGAAATATAATTTTAAATGATATCACATGGTTTGATGAGATTTTTTATCATATTTTGTGTATGAGATAGCAAAGTAGAATATATCATTTTGTTTTACATGTGATACTTATATTTATTCACATTTTTATTATGGTCTATGTTTAAGGGGAGGAAATAAGGTGGTCCCTCTTTCCCTCTTAGAGATATTATATGATGTTATCTTAGCATACATGTTTGGTTTTCATGTTCATGCTAATGTAGCTTAGCTCTTAATAATATACAATATATAGATGTGTTGATAGATGATATATGTTATGATAACAATAAAATGCACAAGACAAATAAAAATACAACTTAATCAAATATAATTAACACAATACAATTATATACAAGTACTGAGCGAGCTTCTCGGGAATCCTTTATTGACCAAAGTGTGCTCTGTATCGGTGGTTTTTGGTCTTGTTAGGCTGGTTTCTTTTTCCCTTATTTCTAGCTCGATGTAGAGCCAATGTCTCCTTGACTTGAGCTGGTTTTTTTTGTTTATTTTTTTAATAGATGGTTAGTTTGTTGTTGATGGGATTAATTTGTAATATCTCTTTGTATATGGTCCTTGGAGCCTTTCTAAAACTTTTATCTATCAAAAATAATTATATAAAACTATGCAAGATAAAATGAACTCAATGCTTATATACAATGATTAAAGTAATAATTTTAACTAAACAAATGAATCCAATTTAAATCACACATCGTGAAAAGATAATGCAATCAAAACTATACTAACCAACAATTAAAAATAAGAAAATCCCTACTTTGTTTTTACGGGACAATTTTCAAACATTTTTCTACTATTTTTGGTGTTATCTCAAAGATAATTTTCAAGGCTACTGTTCACATTGTTTTTGTATCTTTGACCCTAAAAAGGGTTTTTTAGATTTTTATGGTTTTCTAATATATTTGAATGATTTTGTGTTTTTTGAAAATATGTACAATAAATGAAGAAATATGGATTCCCTAGTGATAAAGGGGATGTACAAGGGAAGAATTCCATGTGTATAAATGCAAGAAGGTGCAGATGTGAAGGTACCCCTAGCATTTGATGGGAATATACAAAGGATATTCCTTCACATATATACAAGAATAAATCAGTTAGATCAAATCCCTACAAGATGGGATCAAGAGGAGCCTTAGATAGAAGTGATTGTTACCTATCCACATGTGATAGTTGCTTGTGAAAATGAATCCTCCTTACATGCCAGAAGTCAATTTTCACCTAAGGATTTTCCCAATGCACCACAATTGTGTGGTTTTCATAGTTGGATGACCTATTTTATTTTTACTATTTTCTTGATTTTTTTAATGTTTTTTCTTGTTATTTTTTCTTTTCTGAGAAACCTCATACTAGAGAATAAAACTAGTTGAGATGCATTGTGTTCATTGGTTCCTTTAATTTCTCACCATCTGAGTGATCCAGTTTTTATTCCCTAAACCGTACTTAGTGACCACAACATATGGTCCTAACAAGTTGATCTCAAAATTCCTTTCTTTTCTTGTTCCTTGATTGTGTTAAACTAGTTTTCTTTTAAAATGATATCTCCTACCTCAAATTGATGAGGTATGATCTGTTTGTTGTATCCTCATGACACTCAATTCTAATAAACCTTCAAATGATTAAGTGCTCTCATATGCTTCTCATCTAGTAGCTCTAACTCTAGTATCTGAGCTACCCTTTAGTCTTTGTATTTTTCAAATATTCTTAGGGAGGGAATATCAATTTCTAAGGGTATAATGGCATCGAGTGCCAAAGATTAATAAATAAGGAGCAACACCTGTAGGGGTAAAAATGGAGGTTCGATAGGACCAAAGGGTAGGAAGGATCTGAGGTGCCAATTACGACCAATGTTTTGAACCATCTTCTCTATGATATGAACAAGGGTTTTATTAGTGGCTTCAACTTATCCATTACCTTGAGGGTAATAGGGGTTGACCACTTGATTTAGATTTGGAAGAATTGGAATAATGCTTTGACTATCTTATTCTTAAAGGATTTACCATTTTTTTCTATAATGGTAGAGGGGATGCTGTAATGAAAATGAGATGGTTCATTATGAACTTAGAGATCTATGCACTAGTTACGTAAGTGAGAGGTACAACCTCTACCCATTTGGTGAAGTACTCAATGGCGGTGATAATATGGGTGTGGCCATATGAGGAAGTTGGAGTGAGCTTCCCTATGAGATCAAGTCCCCATTTTGAAAATGGCTAGGGTGTTGTGATGGGCTACAAATCTTGTGCTGGTGCATGTATCAAGTTTCCATACTTTTGAAAAAGTTCACATTTCTTGACAAAGTTGCAACAATCTGCTTCCATGGTAGGCCAATAGTAACCTACTCTTAATAGTTTCTTAGTAAGGACCATTCTGTTGTGTGTGCTCCAAAAATTCCTCCATGCACTTCTTTGATTGCTTGGACTAACTTGGTCACATCAAGACAACGTAGTAGATTCCTGTCATATCCACGAAGATAGAGGGTGCCTCTAGGAGGGTATAATGGGATATACAAAGTGGATAAGGGATATTTTCTCAGTATGGGAGATATTTGGGGAAAAGTGCCATCTTGTAAGTAGTTAAAAATGGTATTGTAAAAATAGATAGATGACATATAACTTCACATGCTAGATAATATTCTGACATGTCATATGTAGGCACTCACAAGTGTTCAACAAAGAAATGCATCTTGTTTGCCTGAGGTGGAATGCATAGTAAAGACCCAGTGTAGCCATGACATCATCGATCGATTATGTGATCTTGGTCTTTGTTCAAAGATAATTTGTATAAAGTACTCCTTTAGAGTTTTAATCAATTTCTTGTATGGAACAAGCTTTTCATCTTTAACTTTGTATTCATCATTAACTTTCTTAATGATTAATTGGGAGTCACCAATGACTTGTAGCTATCTGATGTTCCATGTGATAGATAATTTCAAGTTGGTGATGAGCACCTCATATTTTACAATATTATTCATACAAGGGAATCCCAAATAAAATGTATGTGGAATGAATTCTCTAGTGGGAGTGATAAGTATCACTCCTACTCTTGAACCATGAAATTTGAATGACTCATCAAAGTGACCTTTCCAAATGGTGGATTCCTCAATGCACATCATAGATGCATATGCCGAGATCTAGACACAATGGTTCCATTCCTGGTAGGGGAGCTTTTGCTAGCTAATATGCAAGTACCTATCCTTTTAGGGATTTCTAGTTAACAAATTCAATGTCAAACTCACTAAGGAGGATGATCCAATTAGCCATCTATCCTATAAGGGTAGGTTTAGATAGGAGGTATTTGAGAGGGTCAACTTTGGATATCAACTTGGTTTTATTATTAAGGAGATAGTGGAAAAGTTTCTAAAATGTAAAGACCACAACTAGGTAGGATTTTTCAATCTGAGGATAGTTCAGCTCATAGGCAATTAAGGTGCTAAAATATACAATAGTAGGGGTTCGCTTGGGGTAGGTGGCATGAGAACAACTGGACTTGTCGGATATGTGTAAAAGGATGACGCTTATCTCGTAAGATGTGATATGAGTCCGCTGGCTTTCGTGAATCTTTCCTTTTAGAATTAGTAATTGTTTGAGGTTTGTTGGTGGAGGCATCTCTGTGATAGATCCAACCTTGATGGGATCTACTTTTATCCCCCTTTGCACAAAAATAAAACCCAATAACTTTCCGATTATATGCTAAAGACACACTTTTTAGGATTCAAGTGAACTTTGTAATATTAGAGGTGTTGAAAGATACACCTCAACACTTCTAGGTGATCTTATTTGTACTTATACTTTGCTAGGTTATCATCCATGTAATCCTGTATGATGTCACTCATCATATCATGGAATATGATGTCATTCCTCATTGATATGTAGACTGACATTCTTGAGTCCGAAAGGCATTACCTGATAGCAAAATTTCCCCAAGGGGTGATGAAAGTAGTCTTATGTTAGTCTTCCTCTATGATCTTAATCTGGTTATAGCCTAAAAATCCATCCATTAAGGACAACATCTCATAACCAATAGTTGAATCGATAATCATGTCAATGTTAGGTAAGGGAAGTCATCTTTTGGACATGCTTTATTGATGTCTCTAAATTCGGTGCATATTCTAATCGACTAGATTCTTCTGGACTAGGAATATGTTAGATATCTAGTCTGAATAGTCAATAGGTTTGATAAAACATGTTGCTAATAGTTTCTCCAGCTCTTATTTGACAAGTAGTGAAAATTTTAGGTGCATCTTCCTTAGCTTCTACTCGATAGGTTAGACATTTGGGTGTATAACAAGGTTATGCACTACAACTATTGGGTCCAAAAGTGAACTATCTACGTATGACCATATGAATATCTCCGAAACTCTTCTAACAAAGTGTTACAAAGGTTTTTGTTCTTTTACTAAGAGTGAAGCTCCTAACTTTATCATTCTAGGATCCTCTTCTGACCCAATGTTGACATTGATTGTCTCTTCAACTAACATCTTTGATGCATCCTCCATCTATGTAGGATCAGGGGGGAGAGTAAGATCCAATTCTATAGGTGGCTCAAAGAGAGTCTTATCTTCACATGGTGGAACTATATTTTTTGTTGATTTTTCCATTTATTCATCCACAAACACCTCAAAGAGGTTTTCACTATGGGACTTATGCTTATTCTTGCTACAAGGCTTTTTTGTAGTAATTTTTCCCTTGCTTACTATTTTTTTGTTCAAGCAACCAAAAAAATTTCCTCTTCCCCAAATAATGTGCATGTATTCAATTTGATGGAGAAACCATTCTTATGGTCACTGCTTGGAATGGTATCTCTAAGTCCCATGAACTCTGCGATTGCCTCATCATTTTCAAAGAAATTGACTGACATGTGAAGTTGTTGATCCCAATCAATGAGGTTGGGATATACAAGGGTGACTTGGAAATTGGCTTGGGAATTAGATTCAGAAAGGGTGAAGATAGCTAAATCTAGAAACATAATGGTAGAGGTAAGGTCCTTGTATAGGCTACATTGGGAATATGTGTTACTTTCTGAATGAGACAAGCTATCCTCACATTCAGAAGAGGTAGAATCTATCTCTGAGGGTGGATAATTATGATTTTTTCTACCTAGGAAATGTTTGTTTGACTCATAATGAGGAATAAGAATGGGCTCTAATCTACCTTGTGCATTTATGCCACATCTAAATCCTTTATAACCCATGACATGCATCATTGGGGACCCTTAACATTCCGTGAAGCCCTGGTGACATGAAGCCATTGTTCCTTTAGGTATCAGTATGGTAGGTGTATCTAGCATATTTTCATCTAACAAGAGACCACTAGGAATAAAACTCTCAATGGGTTTAGGAAAAATATCCCAAATGCTTCTAAACTATAATTATGGTCTGCCACGTGTCTTAGGTGACACTAAAAGATCAGATATCAAAAGGGCTTATTGAAGATTAAATTCATCATTTGGGCCATATTTTCCAAAAGTTTCTTCCCATAAGGTAAAGGTATTAACTAATGAGGGAAAATTATGATTGTAATGAGTCAATGTGTCTAGATCTATACTATCTTTTATAGCCTTAGTTTGTAATGGGACAACAATATTTAGCACAAGGATACTCTCATATGCCGCACGAGAAAAACTATGCAATGCTCTATAGTGTGTAAATGGTTCTGGATCACCTGGGATGGTGATAATATGACCTTTGTGACATAGCTTAATACACCGAGGAAGCTCAAAGGAATGGCTTGCATGGCATGAATTTGTGGGTGACCTAGGATCATGTTATATAGAAGGTCCAAGTCAAGGACATGGAACTTTGTATCATTATATTTTGGCCCCAGTTCCATTGAGATGACTATGGTGCTTCTTGAATCATGCTCTTTATTGTCATAAGCCATGATCGTAAGGGTATTAGCATCCAAATCTAATTTTGTATGGCCTAGCTAACTCACAAGTTGTTGGGCCTTGAATATTGGCTAAGTACCAAAAGGCACATGCATGTGCAAGACTAATAAATAAAAGGGTGTGCAAGGAGAAACACGAGAAGAAAAAGGTTTAAGAAGGGTTTTGGAGAAACTAAGGCACATGCGGAAGGCAGAACATGGGGTTCATAGGACTTAGCCATATTTGGCATTTTGAAGGCACTTGAGGAAAAATATGACCCGACTAGGCATGCTGAGTGGATAAGGTGCCATCTTGGAACCTTGGAGGTCAAGAAAAGGATATTCCATAGAAGGAAATATTCCTAAAAGACATCATTACAGAGAGTGGAGGGTTCACAAGGGGATAAGCATTCACCATTGGAGGACCACATTAACACTTGGCATGCGATCTATTTAGGAGAGAAGGCATGGTGGTGGATGATGAACCTATAAAGAGAGATGTTTAGAAGTAAATAAATACATCGAGTGATAGATGGTTTTAGAAAAAAAGATGCATAAAGGGTAATATTTGGGGTAGCCGAAATTTACAATAGTGCTAAGGGTTTTGAAGGATGTAATAAGCCTCTATATGGCATTAAAGTCTGTAATAAGGGATGAACTAGGAAGGCATAGTTATAATATCATACCAGGGAAGATCTGTAAGAGATGAGTCCTAGTCTTTTGATATGTATGGTCTGTGATGACTGTTTTGATTGTAATGTGGCTACCAAAATCACTCTAAATGAATATATATCTAAGGGTTTGTTCTGTATATCATGTTTAAGGGTGTAAACCCTCTTATTGTGTGACTATCATGACTTAGATCTGATTCATCATGCTTATTACAAATGATGCTTAGTTCATTTAATACATTAATATGTGGATTTGTAAGCTTCCCTTCCACTTTTCTTTTAACTAAGTAAATGTATTCTCATTCTGTAAACCATCCTCCATCAATGGCAGAACCTTCTCACAATGCTCACATAAAGGAGGGCTTGGTCCCCATGCATGCCTCGGTGAGCATCCAAAGGTCTATTTGGGTGATAGGCCAGTGTGCACGGGGTTATAAAGTTATACTATGGGTACATAAAAATGACTACATCTTGGTTGCATTTCTAGGACCTCTTTTCAAATTTTTTGTGAGAATGATGTGTGATGAAAAAGTGCTTGACCTTGGACAGTGTAGAAGCATGGTTTAAGAGCACGAGAGGATTAGTTTGCTAAGATATTTAGTACTAGACCTGATTTTTATGTGCATAGATGGGTAGAAGAGCACATGTATCATGAGTTGTATGAGACCTTCTTTTGTTTCTTTCCATTGGAGCTGTATGAATGGCTTTCAACGTACACATCTAGATCAAGCTAGTATTATAGATATCGCATGTAGACCCAAGATGAATATGAGAGGTTGTAGGATGTTGATATGACTTGGAAATTTGTTGTTGATCATTGGTGGAAAAGATTTTTGACTAATTATACCATGGAATATGTTATTTCTACGTATTCATGTCTAGAGGGTATTGAGTTTGAGTTCTTAAAAGAGCTTAGAAGATCATTTTTTGCATGTTATCCCCTTAGCCATAAATATATTGATCATTACACTAAGTTTTGAAGCATTTCCTATGGCTAAATAAGATTTTTCTAAGCATTGGGTGAGGAATCTAGGGTGGAGGAAGATGGTGGACCTTGTGGCTGAAAAGGAGAGGGAAGAGAGATGAATCAAGTATAGTGAAGCATGGGAAAGGGAGTTGGATAGACAATGTGAGGTTACAAAAGTGATGGATTTATGGAGGTAGATGTTATAGGAAGGAATTGACGTTCATGTAGAGGACGTGGATCCTGAGTAGTTTGTGCTACCCCATCTTGGAAAACGTGGGAGAGAGACCCTTCAGCCTTCACGATGAGATTTTGTCACTTAGAGAAAGGATATCTGTTAGCATGCATTTTTATCCACCTAGTGACCAACTTACGGTGCTTAGTTTTCCAAATCCAAAGATAATTATTTCTAACCCAATTGGTATTGGTGGAAGTGACTGATCAACACCAAGGAGGTATAAATTTTTATTTGGCACATCCATGGTTACACAATCAATTCCTGTGTTTAGAGGAATATTGTCTAGAATGCCATTTGGGAAAAGCATGTACACAAAGCTTCGGTATTGTATCTATAAGTGGCACATGACACACATTTAGTAGTGGTGTAATATCACAAACAATTGGAAAGTAGTTCGGTGGACGTTAGGGACACTAGGCGCAATAACTTTAGGCCCATTATTGACTATAGGAGGTGGATCTCGGTGGTATAGTAGCTAGAGGACTGGAAGATCTCAGGATCCGGTTCGTCGGAGAGGACATGACTTGATGGATCTAGTGGATATGGTGGTGGAGGTAACAGTGGAGGAAATCAAGGTTCGGATCAAGCGAGCAAGGGCCTCAACCACCTCAACAAGGGTTTTTCAAAATTTCTTTACATCTACCACACTAAAAATGTGTTGAGAATGATGTAGAGCATATACATAAGTGTGAGATGCTATAGCGTGTAAAGGGATCACTACCCTAGAGTAGAAAGCAAGTTAGTTTACAACAACATCAAAAGTACACGTACATAGTTGGTACTATAAGTATGACCCCCACTAGATAGTGGTAGATTACACCGCACTTTGTAAAATGAATTCTAAGTTGAATTTTATATCCCCGAGTTTGAAAAAAAAAAATCATTAGTGTTGTGGAGGAGATTCAACAAGGTATGGTAGAGAGTGTGTGGGAATATGACACATGTTTTAAGACTCTCTTGTCAAAGTTGTCTTATGATATTCATCACTCCCAACATGCTCAGTGGTTTGTTGGAGGGTTGATAACACCTTTTAGGAGAGAACTTTCACACAATACTTTTTGAGACCCACGTAAGGCCTTTAAGGTTGCCCTACATGATGAGGCTATTGGAAGTGTGAATACTGGTGTTATCCCTTTTCTTGACGCTCATATTGCTAAAATGGTGAAGCAACTGGTGAATCTTTCTGTGAACTTGGTGCATGAGACTCACAGTGGCCTATGGTGTATGGATTGTGAGGTAGAGGGCATATAAAGGATAGCTACCCACAAATATTGGTACACACCATGGCGGTGGAGTGTGATATTTTCCATGAATATCATGATGCAAGTAGATTCCTAATACTACAACGAGTGATCTGAAAAAATGTGTCTTTCTATTGGAATATTTTCACTTTAACTACTCATGACAGCAAGGATTGTAGGTTGATTGACTAGATACATTATGCCATTGATATTGGTGTGTGCCGAATAGCCTTGTAAGAAATTCATCATGGGACTAAATCCCGTGATAGGAGGGGTCGATGTGCACAGGCCTACCACTATGGAAGGGGTTGTTGAAAAGGCCATAAGACAGGAACAAAAATTAAAGGCTATTTCTGCTCATAAAGAGGAAGTGCGGAAGAAGATTGCAAACCCTTCTTCAACTTCACTTGCACCCAAAAAGGGGCCATGGAAAATTTTGGAAACAGAAGTAAGTTTCCAGGGGATAATAGTAAGAAAACGATAGCAAATAAGCCTGCTGGAAATGTAAGGGATAGTTTTGCCAAAAATTATAACAATGGGCAGAAACCCTATGGAGGACAACGTGATAACTTTAAGGCTGGAAGTAATTTTGAGCCTAAAAAGGGACCTGTAGGAGGCTGCTACAATTGTGGCAAAGACCACTACGCAAATCAGTTCCCTTTGAAGAAGGATGATCATAATCAGTAGCATAAGATACATGTTGCAGTAGCAGACAAGCAAGCTGAAAAGCAAGTGACACCTATAGAAGTTTTGGGTAAGTTATTTGGCATACCTGTCACTATTATTTTTAATACAGGAGCTACTAAATGTTTCATTTCTAGTAAACTTGCTTCTAAACTTAAGAGAAAAGCTAGAAAAATGGATAAATCTTGGACTGTACAGTATGGTAATAACTCTGTTCATACAGTGAGTATGTGTCTTTTTGGGGCAGTCCTTGACTTACCTAACTTTTCCACTGAAGTTGACCTCTATGTTGCACCTTTAGGATCCTATGACATTGTCATCGGTGTTAATTGGTTAGTTGACCATAAAGCAAAAGTAGACTGCTATGAAAAGAAAATAAAATGTTTAGATGATCGGCTGAAGGCAGCAGAGATTCAAGGTGTGAAACGGGAAATTTCAGTTAGAAAACTATCAGCTATGCAGCTTAAAAAGGCTAAAAACAAAGGATGTACCCTTTATGCAGTAAAGATATCTGAATTTTCAGAAGAAGATGGTGATTCCATGAAATGATTCCCTCTGTTGCAAAGTTTCAAGGATGTATTTCGGAGGAATTACCGGGTTTACCACCCAAAAGGGAATTTGACTTCACTATTGAAATCAAACCAGGAACGGAACCTATTTCCAAAGCACCTTATCGGATGACTACTACAGAGTTAGTCGAGCTTAAGGCACAATTGCAAGAACTTTTGTCTAAGGGTTTGATTAGACCAAGTGTTTCACCTTGGGGAGCGCCAGTAATATTTGTAAAAAAGAAGGATGGAACACTTAGGCTGTGTATTGACTATCGGATGTTAAACAAGGCAACAATCAAGAACAGATACCCACTTCCAAGGATCGACGATCTATTTGATCAGATGCGTGGGGCAGCAGTTTATTCCAAGATAGATCTTCGATCTGGTTATCATCAATTAAGGATTAGAGAAGAAGATATTCATAAAACAACTTTCCGAACCAGGTATGGACATTATGAATTCACGGTTCTACCCTTTGGATTAACTAATGCACCCACAACTTTTATGAAATTAATGAATAATATCTTTCAAGAATATTTGGACAAGTTTGTACTCGTATTCTTGGATGATATTCTCATTTATTCTAAAAGTGTTGATGAGCATAATGAGCATTTGAAGATAGTTTTGGAAATTTTGAGAAAAAGAAAGTTATATGGTAAGTTATCCAAATGTTCTTTCTTTGATACAGAAGTTCACTATTTGGGTCATGTCATTAGTAAGGAAGGAATTGCTGTGGATCCTTCAAAAATAGTGGCAATAACTGAGTGGCCTGCACCAAAGAATGTACATGAAGTAAGAAGCTTCATGGGCCTTGCTAGTTATTATAGAAAATTTGTTAAGGATTTTTCTAAAGTGGCTGCACCAATAACTTCATTGCAGAAGAAGGATAAGAAATTTATTTGGAATGATAAGTGCCAAACTGCTTTCAAAAGTTTGAAAAGCCAGTTGACTTCAAAGCACCTATATTAGCTGTACCAGGACCACTAATGGGAGCTTTTTTGTTAATCGATGCTTGTGGGAAGGCCTTGGTGGTGTTTTGTTACTGAGAATGATCAAGTCATAGCATATGAAAGTAGAAAAATTAAGTTACATGAGGTGAATTATGCCCCTCATGATTTGGAGCTTCTTTGCAATTGTTCATGCGCTTCAAGTCCGGAGACACTATTTACTTGGGAAACCTTTTGAGTTGAAAACCGATCACTTAGGACTAAAATATATTTTCACTCAGCCTAATCTAAATGCCGATAGAGAAGGTGGTTAGAGTTTTTATCTCAATATGACTTTGATATTAGCTACATCAAAGGAAAAGAGAATAGAGTAGAGATGCTCTAAGTTGTAGGAAGCACATTTCTGCTCTTATAACATTAAGAACTCGGTTTAAGGATGAGGTAAAAAGTGCCTTAGAATCGATATATACTTTCACAAGTAAAAAGCTGCACTTGCTGCTGAGAACCTAATGATGAAAGGTATAAAGGTTTTCATTTTGATAAGGAAGGAATCTTACGTTATGAAAACAGGGTATACATACCTTTGCTAAATGATTTGAGAAAGAAGTTGTTAGTTGAATTTCACAATTCGCCCTTCTCCGACACCCCGAGGTATCACAAAAATGCTTGCTGATCTAAAACAACAATGCTTTTGGAAAGGTATGAAAAAGGATGTTATTGATTTTGTGACTCATTGTCTGGAATGTCAGCGGGTTAAGGCGGAACACATGCACCCTATTGGACTATTATATCCCCATAGCATACCGCAGTACAAATGGCAAGTAATAAGCATGGACTTTATACAAAGGTTACCTATGTCCAGGAATAAACATGATGTTATCCTGGTAGTTGTAGATAAACTAACTAAGGTAGCTCATTTCATCAGCTGGAAATCTAAAGGATGATTCACCAGTGTTGGCCAAAAGATTCATGCACGAAATTTTCAGGTTACATGGTGTACCAGAATTGATTATATCTGACAGGGATCCTAGAATGACATCAAGATTTTGGCAAACGCTTAATACAGCTCTTGGAATGAAACTAAACTTCAGTTCTGCATATCATCCAGAAATGGATGGACAAACTGAGAGAGTAAATCAAGTGTTGGAAGATATGTTGTGAATGTATTACATGGATCAGCAGTATAAATGGGAAGAGTATCTTCCATTAGTTGAGTTCACATACAACAACACTTATCACTCATCTCTTAAAATGGCACCTTTTGAAGAACTTTATGGAAGGAAGTGCAGAACCCCTATTAGTTGGGATAGTATTGAGGATAGAGTAGTAATTGGACTAGAAATCCTCACTGAAATGGAACAGCAAGTAAAGTTGATTCATGAACGATTAAAGGAAGCAGCAGATAGGCGAGTAAGAGCTATGCTTTGACCTTAAGTGGGTTGATTGAAGGTTTGAGCTTGGTGAGAAGATTTTTCTTCGTGTTAAACCGAGAAAGAGTTCTATAACTTTTGGCAATGCTGCCAAGTTGTCACCTCGTTACGTGGGACCTTTCAAAATTGTCGAAATAATCAATCATGTAGCTTATCGATTAGCATTACCACTTGCTTTGTCTCACATGCATGATGTTTTCCATATTTCTTTGCTTAAGAAATACGTTTCATATTTGTCACATGTCTTAAATTGGAATTCCTTGCAGGTCCAAGACCCAATAATAATCATGTTTAAACCCACATAATTCCTAGAAACTCGCCAATTGTATTTGAGAAATCATGAAATACAGTAATGTAAGGTCTAGTGGGACCAGTTTAACGAAGAAAGTGCAACTTGGGAAAATCTAGAAGAGATGAAAATTGCTTTTCCTTTTCTTTTTCAATAGAATGAAATCTATTGACAAAACATTTTTATGAACTTATCTTTTTCATGTCTATATGAAAGCCAGATTGAGGCAAACATTATTCAGGCTGAATAAAATGTATTGTGACATTGATTTCTGGAACTAATCAAGCTGGAAATAGTCTTATTGTATTGTGAACTAATAAATTGGTTGACCTGAAGGTAAATCAAAATATGTAATCATCGGGATGATGAATCTTTTAGGAGGGAAGCATGTAACACCTGAACTATTGTTACTTCCTCTTGAGCATTCAAGTGTTGATATATGATTTCTTCTATAAAAGGATGTGTTCCTTTGATTGTGAAGTCATGCTTGATATGGATTGAATCTTCTTTGCTCTTGAAGATCTTTGACTGAGTCAGGATATGCTTGGACTCTTTTATTTCTTTCATTTTTAGCACATGAGTTCAATTTGAATTCGAGAGGAATTGTGGATTTATCCGTCTTTATGACTCAGCCTTGGATCAGTTGCATTGATCCAAGAGATGTTTTAAGTTTATTCTGGATGAACAAAAATTATAGACCTTACGAAAGTTGCAAGGTCTGAATGTGTTGAATAAGCAATTCCGAAGTCTAACTCAGGCTGATCGTGTTAAATGAATTGGTTCCGATATCGTAATATCAGGAAGGCCTAGACCTTAAGCTAGGTAATAAATTCTGGTGTATACTGCAAGCTTTTTATCAATGCCGGATAGAATCCATTTTGGGAATGTTATACCCTGTTGGTTCTTATACTGATCGGTCCTACTTGTGAGACCTAGAATGGATTCGTTAAGGTTAATAACCTTAACCTAAACTGTAACCTATGGGTTGAATTATTGCTAATATAACCAAGCCCTAAACTATAGGTTTGATGCTCCTAAGGTTAACTACCTAGCACTATGGAAGTAAGACTAATGTCTTACCTTATGATCTAACCTATGTTTCTAACCTATCTAAGGATAATGGATGAAGGGGGACCTATGAAGGGGTGCGAGCCATGGGCGGTGGTTTCCATGGCATTAAATGAGGTGGATAAGGATGAAGGACTTGGGATTTGGTGGAGGTTGTTAACGGCTATTGGGACCTGATGTGGCAGCATCGCCAAATTTGGGAATGGTTGTTTGTTTTCATTTGTCAATCGCCAACTTTTTTGGTGGTTGGTGGCAATGGAAAATAGGTGGGAATCTTGGAGTTAATGTCATTGATGAACTTTGGTTCCCGAGCGCGGATTGCTTGGGAAGGCATGCAAATGGAAAACTAGTTGGTTGTTTGGTTTTCCATACGCTCCGTTTTTCTCTCTGTTTGATCACTGGTTCTTCGAACCAGTCTACTTTGTGTTGCATGGCAACTATGAGAATATCTAGCTCTTTTCTCTGTCAGGGAAAGTTTATAAGGCATGAAGGTAACAATTTATTGTTGTTTAATCTATCGTGGAAGAAGAAGAGAAGGTGCGAGCACATTCAGAGGTCTTCTTCAGATTTTTAAGCGACATTACCAGGCATGATAGGCCCTGACTTTTAAAAATCTTGCTTTACTCCAAATGCTTTCATTAAAACAACTCTATTCAGGTGATTTTAGTACTGTTGGTTTGAAGCAATGTATTGGTTCTTCTTTTCCTGTGGAATTAGGAATCTCAGGTTAATCGAAGACGTTATTGGAATGTTTATGTATTTATTCTTCCTTTTGGATTCATTTCGATTGAAGACCTAGCTGTGCTTTTATTATTGTTGAATCCTATTGAATCTTGTTGTGAATACTTGAAGTTTCTTCTGTTTGGAATGCTTGCTGTGATTATACTACTTGAATGCGACTATAGTAGAAGTCCTCACTGTGTTTGCAATTTTGGGTTAAACTCCGTTGGAGTCCTTGAAACGTAACTTATGTTTTTGACTTCTGTAGAAGTTTTGCTGTGAATACTGTTGGAATCCTTGAAATGGATAGCATGTTTATGACTTCTGTAGAAGTTTAGTTGAGAATACTATATGGTATTGACTCGTTGGAGCTCTTGAAACGTAACTTATGTTTTTGACTTCTGTAGAAGTTTTGTTGTGAATATTGTTGGAATCCTTGAAATGGATAGTATGTTTACGACTTCTGTAGAAGTTTAGTTGAGAATACTATATGGTATTGACTCCGTTGGAGCTCTTGAAATGTAACTTATGTTTTTGACTTCTGTAGAAGTTTCTTGTGAATACTGTTGGAATCCTTGAAATGGATAGTATGTTTATGACTTCTGTAGAAGTTTAGTTGAGAATACTATATGGTATTGACTCCGTTAGAGCTCTTGAAACGTAACTTATGTTTTTGACTTCTGTAGAAGTTTTGCTGTGAATACTATTGGAATCCTTGAAATGGATAGTATGTTTACGACTTCTGTAGAAGTTTAGTTGAGAATACTATATGGTATTGACTCCGTTGGAGCTCTTGAAACGTAACTTATGTTTTTGACTTTTGTAGAAGTTTTGCTGTGAATACTGTTGGAATCCTTGAAATGGATAGTATGTTTTCGACTCCTGTAGAAGCTTTGTTGTGAATACTTATTGGTTTTGACTCTGTTGGAGTCCTTGAATTGTTGTCGTATGAATTCGACTTCAATCGAAACCCTGGTTGTGAGTACTGGTTGGATTTGACACTATTGGAGTCCTTGCGGTATTTCCATTTAAACATGACTCCTGATGAAGTTCTTGATATGTTGCGTGTTGGCTCGATTCTTGATTTAAGTCCTCGCTATGCATGCATATTGAATAGACTCTTTCTTAATATTGTTGTTTTTATGTTCAGTTCGATTCTGAGGAATTAAGGTATGGGTTTTCTTTATAAACTCGACTCTATTTGAGACCTACTTTGTATTTCGTAATAGCTCGACTTCGGATGAAACTTTGAGGAAATTATTGATATGGAATCGACTTCTGTGAAGTCCTTGTTGTGGTTATTCTTTCTTGAATTCGGCTTCTGATATAAGTCCTTGCTGTATAATCGTAGGGATTAGATTCAGTTGAATGAAGTGCATGTTTATGTTTCGACTCAGTATGAATGTCACTATATTTACATATGGAAACGTCATTTGTTTATAGTGTTATCTAGTCTCGTGTTTGACTGTGATAAAGAGCTCCTAGCTGTGCCATGTCAGGTGATGGCGTTGGTTATTTTCATGTTGATGAATGTATGGAAAAGATTTGTTGAGTCTATTATGGTTGGATTATTTACTATTGCTTTGTCGCGAGAGCTCTTGTATTGCTTAATAGCTACAGGTGATTTTTATTATTGAATTTAGATGAAACTGTAGTTTCTTCTTGTGATCTCGACTATTTTAATCGCATGCGTAAATGTAATTGCATTATTCTAGAGGAGTCGGTACAGTCCAGAACATGATAGATATGAGAATCTGATTGACTCTGTTCCTTCTCCTAAGCTGTAAATTATATGTTGATGTATAATAAGTGGAATAAGAAAATACTCTCTCTCCTAGTCTGGAAACTTTGTGTGCTTTCTTCTTGAATCCTTATGTGATCTCTACGGTAAGGGAAAAACAAGAATAGACCGTGGTATTGTATGGAGAGACTGGTATAAAATGTGTGTTGCTGTATAAGTAGGTATACTTGTCAATACCATTGAAATGTGTTATGATTATAAAAGAATTAAGACAGTTGAGCTTGTTGAATGTTATAAACTACCTTTGAGTAATTGTTAGAAACATTCTTGTTGGAGTATTGCTGTCTTTAGAATGGTAGTATTCATTTGTTCTTAGTCTCTAATATATAAAATGAATTATCTGAAAGGTATTAAGGATTAATTGACATCTATAATATGAGTCATGCGTTTAAGGTCATGTAGAAATATATGAAGATGAATAGCCTGATTTATGTTAAGAATTTGAAGAAATGATTTCATTTAAACAGGTTGTTTAATGAGAACAATTGGTGGATTGCAATTGTTTTAAGAATTAGTGCTTATCATGCTCAGTTCACCGAACTGACCCGTGTTGACAATTTTTGCAGATGGTTGTCGTAAGTGGTAAAGGCACGCAGATCTGATATGATATTCAGAGTGTTTAATTTGGTTTTATGATGAAGTCCAACTTGATTCTCTAAATGTATTACATGAAGAAAGTTCTTTTGCTGTTGAGTATTGTATCAAGTATGCGTTGAATGCATAAATTGTAATTGATTAGCTTAGAAATGAATGAAATGAGGGGATTGTTACTTATATATGGTTGCATTTGTATCTTGATGGATTGAACTTCTTCGGTTCGAATGTTTTTAAGTGCATTTTTAATATTGTATACCTTGGAGATATTTGGGATTCTCTAAGTAAGCCTTGTAAAGATTATGTGACTGAATACTTGTAAATGTTAGTAGTTCTGTTATGTTCTATCTAAGGCTAAATTGGAATTTAGATCACTGTCTTTCAAGAAGCTAAGGTTAAAATAAACCTTAACAGGAAGCTGAATGGGAAGAGTAATTTATTACTCCCTAACCTTGATCTAAGTCAAGACAACGTACTTAATGTTTTTAAATCACTATATCTTAATACTAATAAGTAAGATGTATTTCAGTTTTGAGAACTGATATAAACCTAAAAGGGTTAAGTTAGCAACCTTATGAGAAGACTTGGGGCTACTGCCCAATTTCGTTGATTAAGATTATTGTGAATCAATGATCTCCTTGTTGAGACCTAAATCTTATTAAACTTCTCTTTGTGGAATGGGTCTTAATAAGAAAGGCAATTCTAAGGTGAGGAACCCAGGGGTTGGGAAAAGACTACCCTAAAAGGAGTGTCTTAAAGTATAACTTTAACTCAACGTAAGTAACACCTTAAAGTTAAGAAGATCTTTTCGAGGTGGATTTGAAGGTTGATGGCACAAGTCAACTGCAGGGTTGTACCTTCGAGAAGATTAGGATCTACTCAAAGATACAACAATGTAGGTGACTTATGGTGACACCCTTGCATTGATCGTTAAGATTTACACCTTAAACTTGAACAAGTTTTTACTCTGGGACTGGTTAGGAATGTGGTCATGTTATGAGGCTGCCCCTGGAGACTTGGGGTATCTTGACACACAGAGTTAACTAGGGTTGACCCAGTATGTCAGCGTATTCCTAGTCCTCGAGAGCATCCTTATAACATTGTCATATTATTAATCCGTTCCTGAGTGAATAACTTGGGACAGGGAAGGCTGACAGAAGTTAGTGTAAGACATTCTACATAACATGGGAATGGGGTGAAGGATGTATTCTAGATTGATGAGTATGTCGTCAAGGAATACGAGACATAAGTAGTATGTTTCAAATAATTGGCAAAAGTATCGCAAGCTGCTGATTGCGTTGTCCTATGTCACCTAGTCTGAGGGATGAGATGCAGATGAATAATGGTAACAATTATTGAGATAGGTTCCTGGACAGAGCATTCTGAATCCCAGATTAGGGAAGAGAACCACAAGAGGGATGTGTTAAAATAAAACCGCCAACTCTTTGATACTCATGAATAGATCGGTAGATCACCGAGTCATGATATGAATAGATCGGAGGTTCTCCGAGTCATCACAGTTGCATATGGTTATCTGTTATAAGAATGATTGTTATGATCGAGAGTTCTAAATTATGTATTTAGAACTAGGATGCATCTAAAAAAAAAAAAAAATTTCTTGTTCTAATGTACTAAAATTGGGATTGTTCTGGTATGCAAGTCGAGCTAGAGCCTGTATTGGTGATAATGTGAGATGAAGTGGCACGCGCATAAGAAACATCAAGGTAGAAACCACTTGTTACAAGAGATGAGGTGATACATGGAAAGTATTTGGACCCTACTCATTAGAAAGAGGTGTATTAGGAGACCATGGATGTAATTCAAAGCCTACAAGGAGAGATCCAGTGCCTAAAGGAGCAATCAAGGTAGTTAGAGCAAAGGAAGAGTGTTGAGGCTCCACAGAAGGATCTGGATGAGGTCAAGGAAGTATGCAAGATGTTAAGGAAAGAGAATATCATTCCTTTATTAGGAGAATGGCTATGGGAGAAAGTACCATGCACGGAGCAGAGTGTGAAAGGTAGGTTTTGCATGCTAACCTTCCTCCCCACAACCTTGACTATGATAAGGAGATTACCTTGAATGTTGTTATGGATGGGTGGATTCTAAGCAATATTCTGATTGACATGAGTGTGGAGGTCAATGTCCTCACTCTAGATGCATGGAATCAAATGGGAAGGCCCCCATTATAGCCATCCTTGAATGTGTTGTATATGGCTAACAAGACAAAGGAAATTCCCATTGGTGTCTTGAAGGATGTTGTTATCACTATCCAAGGGGAAAATTTCACTAGGGATTTCAAAGTCTTGGCACTAGCCAAGGTGGAAAAATTTCTAGCATTACTTGGGTGCCCCTAGTGTTATAAGAACAATGTTGACCTATGGTTCAACAAGGGATACATAAGCTTTGAGAACAAGGAAGAACGGGTTATCATCCCCTTGACCGATGGAAATTCAACACCCTATATTGAGCCCTTAGGAGAAGAAGTTCTTAACAAGATCTATGTGCACTCTATCAGGGACCATGAGGTGATTCACCCTACAAAAGGAGTTATTTAGTTTGAATATTCTCACCCCATGAGTGATACAAATAGTGGAACATGTGATAATTAGGCACACAAGACTTATGAGTTAATTAGGTGATAGTTAAGAGGATCTGTTATGAGGGTGACAAAGGTGCACTCAATCAAGCACCTAGGAGGAAAGAAGTTTCCAAGCTATTCTAGAGGATCTAACCCTAATGTTTTCTTACAAGAGATGGAGACCCAGTGGAAAAATGAGATCGAAAGAAGAGGGATGCTCAGCTATAACTTTCTTAGGACCACAACACATTGGTGGGAAACACATTGTGATATACTTCTAAAGTGGCATGAAGTGAGAATTGTGTTATCTATTAGGTTTTCTGAAGCAATGCACCCACTATCATAAAAAAATATCATGGGAAGGAAACCACCTCATTCCACATCCAAGCATGTGAGAAATCCTAGATGGAAGGCGCATAATCCTTACCACCTTATTTATGAGTGCATAATCTATAATCCACTTTATAAGGTTGTGTGCATATATGGTATATTCACTCTGAGATGTGCCATTAGATAAGAAATTGATAGGAGTTGATGAATGAACTCCTTCAAGCTTTTGAATATCAGAGAACTAAACCATCGATCGATAATGCGTTGCAGGTTATTAAGCACCTTATGATGGGAGAGAGTTCCATGAAAGAGGATAAAATACTAGAGTTATTGGGTGAACCTAGTTTAGAGATGTGTTATGATGAGGAAGAGATAGAAGAGGTGCAACTTGAGTGCACATGTATGGAGAAAGAGAAGGGAAAGATAGACTATGTGATAAATGGTGAAGAGATGGAGATTTTGGATGTTAACTATACTAAAGTTACATGTGAAGTTAGGGATAGTGTTGATGAACAAGCATGCACTTGCCATGAACTCAAAACAAATAAGGTTAATGTTAGTTCGGAGATGGAACCTAAGGAGGCTTTTATTGGATACTATTGGTTAGAGAAGGAGGTTTTAAAGATTATTGATCTACTACAAGAGTTTCAGGACTTATTTCCACATGGATACCATGAGCTTAAAGGAATTAACCACTCCTTGGGATGAATGAAAATCAAGTTAAAGGAAGCTGTGTGCCCTTTTGAGAAGATACCTTATCGAATGAATCCAAATCTTCACGTCAAAGTCAAGGAAGAGATAGAAAAAATGATCACTTTAAGCATCATTGAATCTATGGAGGAATTACAATGGATAAGCCCCATAGTCATCAGCATTAAAAATGATGGAAGGATAAGGATCTGTGTTGACTATAGGGACTTAAACGTGGTATGTGTAATAGATCCTTTTCCAACCCCTTTTACTAAGGAGATCTTGGAAGGAGTGGTTGGGTGTGAAATCTATTCCTTCACAGATGGATTCTTAGGGTATCATCAAGTTATAATTACAAAAGAATACTAGGAAAATATAAATTTCGCCACTAAATGGAGAATTTTTTCCTATATGATCACACTTTTGGGCTGAAGAATGCACCTACTATGTTTTCACTCGTAGTGGTCCAGGAATTTTAATATTTTATCCATAAGTTCCTTTAGGTATACCTTGATGACTAGATGGTGTATGGACTCATGAAAGACCATTATGACAATTTGAGGCTGATGTTTGAGAGATGTTGACAATTGAGAATATCCCTCAACATTAAGAAATGTATTTTTCTACTCCATTTGGAACTTCTTTGGGAAAATTATATCTAAGGAAGGTTTACTAGCGAGATCCTGCCAAAGTTTCCATTATTGTGGGATTGGGGGAACCTACTAGCTAGAGTGTAGTACATGGATTCCTTGGGCATATGAGGAACTACCAAATATTTATCAAGGGGTGTGCCAAGATTGTTGTGCCACTAGAGGATTTATTGAAACACAAGAGTGCATTTCATTAGGGAGAGGTGGAGTAGATGGCATTTAACACTTTGAAGAATAGGCTTTTCTTGCACCCATATTACACTTTCCTTTTTGGGATAAGCCATTCTATTTACATGTTGATGCTTCGGGGTTGGTAATTGGACCAATCTTAACACAACTTGGAGAAGAATTTTTTTACCACCCTTTGTGTTTTGCTAGCGAGGAAGATGACAAAGAAGCGAGAGAAAAACTATATTACTACCGAGTGCAAAGAACTATCAATGATCTACGCACTATAAAAATTAAGACAATATCTATTAGCAACACCTTTCATATTCTACAGACCCATGGCACTGAAATACTTAGTGAACAAGCCTATTTTGCAAGGGTTCTTATGTCGGTGGGTCATGTTGCTTCTATAATTTGAGTTTACAATTGTTTTGGAAGCACGAAAGAGTAACTTAGGGCCTAACCATTTTTCAAGGATTGACTCAGGGGAGGGCATACAGAGCATTAAGGATGTTATGCCAGATGTGAAAATGTTTAGGTTGTGGCATGTACCCTCTTATTTAGAAGATATTTTTATGTTTCTCAAAATGGGTGTGGCATCGGAAGGAATGAAGACTCTGGAAAGAAAATAGTTAGCCATACACATCGTGCCCTACATGCTAATCAGTGGAGAATTATACAAACTAGGATGCAATGAGGTGTTGGAGCATGAGTGTGTTGTAATCATGGAGGAAGCATACGGTGGGATTGCAGGAGGACACTATGTACGAGAATGCTACCACGTAAAAACCTTCTTGGTAGGGATTTGGTGGGAAAGCATCTACCAAGATTGCATTAAGTTTTGCAAGGCCTGTGACCATTGCAGTGCCTTGGAAAACTAGGAAGAAGGGATGAGTTTCCCTTGAGGTCAATAAATAGTGCAAAACCATTTGAAAAGAGGGTCATTGATTTTTAGGACCAATTTCACCTGCTACTGCGAAGGACTAGTTCATGTTATATCATCACTTACACTAACTACTTAACAAGATGGGTAGAGGCAATGCCTATAAGGGACTACACAATAAAGAACAATAACTAGGTTCTTGTGGGAAAATATAATCAATAGATATGGATGTCCATTGAGCTTAACGAGTGATAGGGGTACTCATTTCTTGACTGATACAGTCAGAATCTTATTAGTGGAATTCATGGTAGCCCACCATAAGACTACCCCATATCACCCACGAACTAATGGAGTTTCTGAAGCATTTAACAAAATTCTAATTCACACATTAACTAACATTTGTGATGTGGGAAGATAGGATTGGGATGATAAATTTTCAATTGTACTATGGGTGTATAGGACTACCTATAAGAATTGATCAAGCCCACACCATTCCAATTGGTGTTTGGTACAAAATTTGTGTTACCAGTAGAATGCATGCTACCATCCATGTATATTGTGTACATAGGAGGATTAGGTGATGAACAAGCACTACAGGAGAACATGGAGAAACTGATCAATTGGATGAAAGGTGATCACTTACTAGGTGGAGTTATAAGGCTAAAATGGTGTGACACAAAGCATGACATGATCGCCATATTAAAAACAAAAAATTCGAGGTTGGGTAGATGGTTTATTTTTATGACTCCAAATTTTTGTGACATCCCGAGAAACCGAAGGTCCATTGATTAGGGCTATATATAATCTCATACATACTTGATTCAAGCACATGTCAGTTATAAGCACTGGATGGGACTAGATTACTAGGGCATTTCAATGGGAGTATGTTGAATCCCTACTATAAATAAGGCTTTTGTTTATTCATAAATAAGGTAGTATTTCCATTTATCCTAGGGTTTAATTTAGTGAACTTACCTTTCTTAGTGTTTCCCCTTCTTGTTTTTTGTTTTGTTTCTTTTTATTATGTGTGTGTTGTGCCTTTGGTAACCACTTATTATTTTCAAAAGTTTTCTATGCACAAAGGACTGCACATCCATTTTAGTGTAGTGTGGAGTAGAGAAAAAAATAATAGAAGCTTATAGTGGTAGCTATGTTTTGATGGCCTAGATTGAAGAATCAAAAGTGCAAAGTTTGGAAGAGTGCACATGGAAAATGTGGACATAAGGATTTTTGTGTCAGGAGAGATTTACAAATACCACGTACAAGGAGAAGTGCAAAAACAACATGGTGAGGAACAAAATAAGAGTAAGGACGAAAGAAGTTCCTTTGGCATTGTATGTGCATACATGAGGATCTTTCATCGATTAAAGATTTCACACGAGAAGGTTGTAAGGGTTTTCATGCAGGGTTGGGTGTGGGGGTAAAAGTGCTTAAGGTTGGCTTTAGAAGATAAATTCACCTTTATTGCAAAGGTAGGATAACACTTGGTGGCATTTCATTTATTATGGGAAAAGAAGCAAAATATATAAGTAGAAGGTTGGGATACATTGTTATTACCTTGCATTTGTGATATTGAAGAGCTCTTATGAACTAGGGAATCCTTGAGAAAAGTTGCGTGAATGAGAGTTGCGAAGATCCGAGTGCATGCCAAGTTGAGAAGTGAACCCGGTGGGGAAAAACTATACATGAGCATGAAAGTACAGCGTTATTGAAGTTCTTGAAACCCGTAAGTTAATACACCACCTTGTTGAAGGAAGGGTTTTCCAGGTTAGGGTTCAAGAGCTAGGGAAGGGGATTAAAGGGATCTTTATGTAAGAGAAGAGTCTGTAGAGTTGAGCAGAGTGAAGATCGGAGGAAGAAAATAATTTGTAAACAACTTGACAAGGAAAATGGAACCAAGGAAAGTAACCGCCATTTCACCGAAGAAGGAAAGGAAAATGGAAACAAGCTATTTCCACTAGCTTTAATGGGAATGGTATGCAAAGATACAATACCATTATGGTGTATTTCGGGAAAAGAGTGGGTGTCATATGGTGTAATTGTGGGAAAAATGGTTATAAGTGACTATAACCATTGAACAAGAACCACAAAGAAAGAGATGGTGTTAGAAATGGTTTTCCCTACAGATAAGAAAACTCCAGATGGAATGCCCATCTATGATATTGAGGTGAAGGTAAAGATAGAGAAGGTCATATTGTTTCAACTATATGAGTTGCCCTATTTTCATAAACATGAGTGGTTGTATGAATGGATGATGTCATGTGTACATGAAGATCATTTTTACTTCACAGACGGGATGAAAATAACCCCCAAACTGATCTCCAAATATACTAGTCTTACCTTCGACGGGGATTCATTTTATGATGACTTGGATGATAAGGAGGCCTATAAATACAAGATTGGGTCTCAAGACTTCAACATATTCAAATTTTTAGACCTTGTAATGAGGATGGTTGTGCGTTTGGTCACAAAACTATATGGACCCAGATCAACAAGGCATGGTTGAATGTTTTCGAGAAGATCTTGAAGGGGACCATCTACAACCTCTCAGCATTCATAGCAGAGAATATCATCAGTGCCACACATGATAGGGAGAAGATAATGTTTGGTAACGTCCTCCTTGTGATCATGGTTTCAGAAATTGGAGTGCTTGATGGGATAGATAAATTTGTATGGGATTACGGATTATAACCCCTTCCTATTTAAGAGATTTGAGAAATATACTTATGAAAACATGATAACCACTCACAAGGCACTCCTGGAGAATTCCTATAAGTGAATGCATGATGCGTTTGGGGCCAAGTGTAGAATACTCGAGAAATTTTCATCTCTAGTGCAAAGAGAAACTTAGTTTGTAGTATACTGACATTTCTATATTGGCAAGTTCACTTTGGTAGACAACACCAAGAGCCCATGGTGCAAATTACCATTCTCCTTCACTGCACAATATATCTAAGCCGGGATTAACTACTTCAAGGAGGAAAAGGGGCTAAGGTTTGATCTCAGCATGGTGGACCAAGATTACCAAGATCTATGAAGGAATCATATATACCCAAAGAAGCATGCCTATGTGAAGAAGTATGTCTCCCATGACGTGCATATGATAAAACTAGTAATTGTTATCCAAAATGTGACCTGCTCATTTTTGTGGCTAACTCCTCTCATTTTTCCTCTCTTGTTCCTTAGTCATAATATTTTGCTTTTCAAGAACTCAAAACCTTCGGAAATGACACCATTGGATAGAGCTCTTTCTCGGCTTTCCGAGAAGGTAAAGTTTTCCTCCTAACTCCATGTATTTTTGAAGTTATGGCTCGCGAGTTTTTTGGAAAAATTTCCCTGAAAGGCCGTGGCCAATGAGATGCCTCCACGTGGTACCTAGAGTGGTGGAGTGCGGGGAAATTTTGGAAAATTTTCCAAATGACCAAAAAGGTGAAAAAAATTCGAGTTTTTGCCCGCCAACCCGATTTGGCCCTGTTTTGCCCTAAAACTTCAAATGGCCATATCTTTCGATCCAGAGCTTGGTGTTTCATGTTCTTTATATCAATAGAAATCTGGTGAAATTATCTACAAGATTCTAGGGTCATTTTTGCATTATGATGGATTTTGAGAGAGAAAATTGAAAAATTCCTCTAGCACGTGGTCATGGACAGAAATGACGTTTCAACCACCGTTTTTAATGAAGAATGGCTCGCATTCTCTCCCAGCATGGCTAAAAATGTCAGGGGATGGGTCTGTAAGGATACCCATGCTATTTTGAATGTGTTTTGGTTAATGGTTGAATCCCTTCCATGTTTTCCTGTGTTTCTCTCTCTGGGCTCGTCCCTTGACACTGTAAAAGCCAAATTTGGCTCATTTTCAAAGGGTTGAACATTTTTTGTGTATTGTAGGTCCCCTTTCTCACCTTGGAAGTGATTTTGGTGGAATATTAGACCTTTTCTAAGAACTGAAACTCATTTTTGCCTCCCAAGTGTTGTAATGCAAGTGATTTTGATGTTAAAATAACAATACAGGCCCTGTGATTAATTTTTCATCCTCTGTTGGTGTTGTTTGACTAATTTCTGATTCTTCGTTATAGTTATCAGTTTGTGCATGTTTTTTTGTTGCATTTTATGAATTGTGTCAATCTGTAGAAGTGAAAAATGCTCACCACTCCTTTTTTGCATCACCTATTAGGATTATTTTTAGTTTATTTACATTCTCTATCTCTGTCTCCTTTGGAATTTAGGGTAGGATTAGGAATTTAAACCTCTGCAACTTGTAAGTGATAAATCTAATCAGAGGAGTTGAGGAACCAACCTCTAATCTAGAGATTCCTTTCCCATTTTACAAGTCCCACACTTGGGGAGAGGATTCAATGTTGTGCAATCACACTGGATGTCTAAAATATCAAACTAGAAATCTGATCAACATCCAGGGGTGCTGCTGATTTGCAACAACAGTTTTGGCACGCCCGGTGGGACCTTAGAGGTCTTCATCTTCATTGCAACAAAATTGATGTGCATTTGTTGCAAGTTTCTTGCTTTAAAAGAGCTATAAATTGCACATCTAGCGACTCCAAGGAAGAAGAATCAACTGGTTTTAGCAAAGTGCTGGGACACTGAAAAATCATGAGAACAATCAACACAAGGTCAAGAGCTGGAGAGGAAGAGGTGTTGTTTGAATATCTACTGATTATCTCCAAGAATAAGGCAAAGTGGGAGGAGAATCCAAAGGTCCCCATCTCCATCAAGCAGAACTCTCTCAAATCCTCCACCTGGTAGGCCTTTCATTCAATCAACAAGGGTTCTAAGGCCAATCGAATGGCACAAAACAACCCTTATGTCAATTTCACTGGCAGCTTGACAGCCCACTTGCTCTCAATGCACAAAATCAATCCCGGTTGCGGCATTGAAGAACATTCCATACTTCACTACTGAAAATCAAACCTCACCTAGTGATCATGTCAAGGATATTGCCAATATTTGTACAATCCATGAGATCAATGAGATGCAAGTTACCGTCAAACTACTGGCATCTTCATTCAAAGGGAAAGCTTTGCAATGGTTCAGGAGTCTTGCCTCAGGTTCTATTCAAAATTGGAATCAGCTATGTATAGCCCTCCATGAGTAGTTTGGAGAAAAGGGAGACAACTTGTCCCTTTTGGAGCAGTTGACAACCATCAAGAGAGCTCCCAATGAGTAGCTAACTGATTTTAATTTCAGATTTCAAAGGAATTGGGAGAGAATTCTAGTGGCAGTCAGGCCAACAGCAGAAGGTTCTTTTCTTTATTACCTTAAAGCTTTAAATTCTGATATTTCTATGTTAATTCAGTCCATGGGAGGCACAACTATCCCCATTGCTTATAGCATTGCCATTAGAGCTGAAAATTGTTTGATTCAAGCTGGCAAGCTAGCTCCTAGGCCTCCAATGCCATTATTTCCAACTTTAGAGAGCCCAAGTACTAGCCAAGTGCCTAATTTAGCTTCTATTCCCACTCCTAGAAATTAGAATTCAAGTGAAGCTTCCACTTCATCTTCTAGTGCCTCAAATGAACTTCAAGAAGTCATGAAGCAATTGTAAAATCTAGGTAATGAGCTGGTTACACTCAAAAGGCAGCAAGCTCAAGGTTTTAGACCTTCCTTCCAGCCTCAAGCTCAGCCTAACAGGCAACCATATCAACCTCATAGACCACCCAATCCAGCTGCAAATCTAAATCAAGCAAGGCCTCCTGCCAACAGACCATTTCAGCCCTATAATCCCAATGCTACATCTGCATCTAAAGCATTAGTGCCAGTACAAAACAATATAGCTCAAGAGTATGATTGGTGTTTCCCATGCAATGAACCTCATAACCAGTCCATGTGCTTCAATGGTGCCTTGAATCAAGCATTAATGGTGACAACAACTGGTGTGGAGGGTGAAGGTAGTCAAGGAAATAACCAGCAACAAGAAACATTCCAGCAGCAATCAGCTCCAAATGATACCACACTTGTAAACTGGTAGGCAGAAGATTTTTGTGGCATGAATCAAACGATTTCCCAAAGTGTTGCAGCCAACACAAGGTCAAAGAGAAGAAATTTGGGTGAAGAACAGCCATTGGCCCCAAGTAATTCACGACCTTCTGTCACTCCACAAACTATTGGCAAACAAAATGCAATCCCAAGCATGCAAGGATTGCCTAAAACAGCCCCTAGGCCAACCCAAATGCTAGTTGTTGCTACCCATGTGTAAGGAATGAATGTGTAGGCCAAGGGACAGTAGAGGGATACTTCATCTCCATTCAGTATCATTGATCAGATGAAGAAGACAAATGTAAACATATCAATGTGAGAATCACTATCTATCCTAGGCCATAGAGATTTGCTACAAGCTGCCATGAAGGACTGGTCAACTTCAAATCAGCAAGTCCAAATGCAAGAGAAGGTGCTCACAAATGCTGCCCATCCTGAGGGGAATCATAGAGGACAGCAAGGTAAAATATTGAAGCCCCCTCCATTCTACGTTTCATTGATTATTGGAAATCAATTAGTACACAATTGCATGATTGATTCCAGGGCAAGTAGTTTAGTAATGCCCAAGCAAATAGCTGATCAGTTGGGAATTCAGTATGAAACCATATCCAAAGGGTGTACAGTTGGATGGGACAGCAATAACAACAGTCGGGGTGATTAAAAACTTGAGTCTTACTTTGCATGCCTGTCCCAACGTGGTTATTTTGCAAGATGTCTCAGTAATAGACCTTCCACCACTCTTTGCCCTATGTTTGTCAAGGGATTTCACGATAAGATTGGAGGTTACTTTTCTACCGATTGGTCACACATGTTGTTTAGAACAAGATATGGAACCAAAGACATAATCAGGTCTGAACCTATATTGCAAACTTTCACATTGAGCCTTACAATCCAAGTCGATTAATGCCGATTGTTGTTAGCGTTTGATCAAGAAGATCATCCAAGCATCGATGAAGTGACACTAAGGTTGGAAGCATCCCGATTTAAATCTTGATGAATGGGCAAGCAAGGTGCATTCTTTTGATCCTTATCAAGAAATAGAAGAATCGAAAGCTGGGATTCTATTGCATACATGAAGAAAATCAGCCTATTCCTAGCATCACCAAGCCAAACCACAAAGATGACAATGAGGTAGGGCAGTTGTTTTTGATGGATCAAGGAGTAGACAAGGTGCAGGGAGGGGGATCCATGTTGGTTTCACCTCAAGGAGTTAAGTATTATTCATCTTTTAGATTTTAGTTTGTATGCTCTAATAACACTGCTGAATATGAAGCCTTGGTGCAAGGACTGCATTGGGCAATCAAGAGAGGAATAAAGAACTTGCAAGTCTTTGGTGATAGTGAGTTGATTGTCAACCAAGTCAAGGGGCAACATGCTGTCAAGAATGATCTACTCAAGTGCTACAAGAATAGGGTGTGGGACCTCATTGAAGATTTTGAGGGTTTTGGCATCAAATCCATTCCTAGGAAAGAGAACCAAGCTCGATGGGATTGCAGTAGTTGGGGCAGCCTTTGACGTTGTGGAGAGCATTCAAAAAGACAAGGTACAGCCAAACATCCATGTGATTGTGAGGCCTTCAGTGCCAGATAACAATGTAAGTTGGCAAGTGTTTGAAAATGATCAGCAAATCATCCATTTCTTGCAAGAAGAGGCTGAATTCTCAGCCAAAAATCAGGAAAAGTTAGAGCAGCAGTATGGTGACCAAGTGGTGTAGCTAAGAACCAACAAACTACCAAAGGGACTTATTACTTTGGAGTCCATTTTCAATCCTAATGATTAGTTTAGGAAGGAGAAAGCAAACATCCAAGTGAAGGGAGAAGATTCAGTGTCCATCTCAGTAGAAAGAGGAAAATCACTCCAAATTGGTAAGATGACAACTGAGCAAGAAAGGTATGAGTTCATACAACTTTGTCAAGAATTCCTTGATGTGTTTGCTTAGAGCTATGAAGATTTGAAAGGTTTCAATCCCGAGTTAGCTCAACACACCATTGAATTGGATCCAAATACTAAGCCCATCAGGCAGAAACAAAGGCCAGTCAACCCCCACATGGAGCCTCTCATGAGAAAAGAATTGAATAAGTTGATAGAATCAAGAATCATATTCCCTATCAAGCATTCTAGTTGGGTTACCAACTTGGTTCCAGTCAGAAAGAAGAGTGGGGAAATCAGATTGTGTGTTGACTTCAGAGATTTGAATAGAGCATCTCTCAAGGATCATTATCCACTTCCTTCCATGGAGCAGATTTTACAAGTTGTTGCTAGCTCCGAGAGGTTTTCACTACTTGATGGCTATTCAGGGTATAATCAGATTATGGTGAAGGAAGAATATCAGTTCAAGACAGCCTTTACAACTAAATGAGGAACTTATGCATACAGGAAAATGCCATTTGGGCTGTCCAACACTAGAGCTACCTTCCGAAGAGCAATGGACATGGCGTTCAAAGGTTTGATTAACAACATTGTATTGATATATCTTGATGATATCAATGTTTTTCAAAAATACAGCTAGACCACCTCTTTCATTTGAGACAAGTGTTCCAAAGGTGTAGAAGATTTGGAGTCTCCTTGAATCCTAAAAAGTGTGTTTTTCTAGCCCATGAAGGAAAACTCCTTGGCCACATTTTCTCCAAAGAAGGATTAGCAATTGATCCAGAAAGAGTCGAAGCCATAAGAGCACTACCATTGCCAAGCCACAAGAAGGCCCTTTAAAGTTTCTTAGGAAGAATAAATTTTGTTCGGAGGTATGTCCCAAATTTTGTAGCCCTTGTGGACCTATCACCAAGATGCTAAAGAAAAGCATGGCTTTCAAATGGACAATGAAGGAAAGGAAATTTTTGAAGCAATCAAAGAAGCCATCTCTCAAGCCCTAACTCTTATCAACCTAGATTTCTCCAAGGATTTCATCCTCTATGCATTTGGAGGTGATGATACTATTTCGCAGTTTTATTTTGGTACAGCAGAATAAAGACAATAATGAACATCCAATTGCTTTCTTTAGCCAAAGCTTGGAGGACTATAAGGTGAGATATTCTTTCATTGAGAAGCATGTTCTTGTAGTAATCAGGAGCTTGAAGAAATTCAAGCATCTAGTTTCAAACAATAAGGTCCAATTGTTGGTTTCTCATGCGGGGGTTAAAGACTTCCTCCTTAACAAAGACTTGAATGAAAAAAGGGCAGGTTGGATTACTCGTGTCATGGAGTATGACATTGAGATCAAAGTCACCAAGTTGGTAAGAGGAAAAGGATTGTGTGAGCAGCTGATCTTGAGCAAACAAGAGGAATCATGCAACGAGAAGGAGGCTGTTTTGGCATTGCAAGACAGCCATGAGCAAGGAAGCACTCAAGAGGAGAATGATGGTGTCCCCACTCCTTGCTGGACCCAAGGTATAATGAACTTCTTAAGAATAGGTCTATGTCCTCCAGAGATGAACAAGACCCAAAGAAGACACTTCAGGTTGCAAGCTATCCCATATGCCCTTGTTGATGGTGTTTTATTCAAAAGAGATGTGAATGGAGTACTCTTTGCTAAGATGCATTGGTACAAATCAGATTCATAAGGTGCTTTGGAAGAGTTCCATGGTGGACCAGCTGGTGGTCATTTTGCACCAAGAGTGATAGCTCTAAAGATCATGAGGGCTGGTTATTATTGGCCCAAGATTTAAATGATTTTTATGCATGGATCAAGAGGTGCAAGAATTGTGCATTTTTCATAGGTAAAGAGAGGCTAGCTGCCCTCCCATTGCATCTAATTTTAGTTGACCAGCCATTCATGCAATGGGGTTTAGACTTCATTGGAGTTATTAATCCCAATTCGAGCCAAGGGCACAAGTGGATTTTAACAACCACAAATTACTTCACCAAATGGACTGAAGCAGTAGCACTCAAGGAAGCAAATGAATCTAGCATCCTAGACTTCTATGAGGGAATAGTAACCAGATTTGGCATACCAGCTACAATAATATCAGATAATGCATTGGCATTCATTGGATCCAAGGTGACTGAATGGGCTGTCAAGAACGGGATCTACCTAAGTACTTCATCAAACTATTACCCTCAGGGTAATGGCCAGGCTGAATCTACAAACAAGAACTTGTTGAGGATCATTAGGAGGACTCTTGATGAGAATCAGAGGTCTTGGCATACCAAATTGAAATCAGCCTTATGGGCTGATAGGATAACTCCTAAAAGATCTACAGGTAACTCTCCATTCAAGCTTGTTTATGGAAGAGAGGCAATTTTTCCCATATCACTTGAGTTGCCAACATTGGAACTCATGAAACAGTTGGAGTTGTTAGAGTTTGAGCCCATGGAAGTTAGATATGCAGAATTGATGGAGCTCTAAGAAATCAGAAATTAGGCATCCCAAGCAATGGAGAAGGATCAGGCTTTGATAAAGAAGACCTTTGATAGAAAGGCCAAGAACAAATCCTTCCAAGTTGGAGATCTAGTGTTAAAATGGGATGTGGATAGAGAAAAACCGGGAAGGCATTCAAAATTTGATGCCATTTGGAGTGGCCCATACATGGTCACAAAGTGTAAGGACAGCAATGCTTTCTAGTTTTCTTCATTGGATGGCAAAGAACTACTGATTCT
Organism: Taxus wallichiana var. yunnanensis; assembly: GCA_018340775.1. Lineage (NCBI taxonomy): Eukaryota > Viridiplantae > Streptophyta > Pinopsida > Cupressales > Taxaceae > Taxus > Taxus wallichiana. Next base: position 686,942,310 of record CM031239.1, read on the forward strand.
AGTTAATGGAATCCACGAAGCATTACTATCGAAGGAAATGCTTCACCCCGCACATATTAGTTTAGGTTTTTCATTCCTCCAAGTGCTTGTGCACATTGTTTTGTTGTAGATTAGTTTTCTTTCCCTAAGTGCTTTGGCACAAGCTTGTTGTTCCTGGAGATGTGTTTGCAGGCCTTGCTCCATCAGGTGATATTCCATCTTCCTCCTTGTAGTGTTCTAGTTAGTTGGGGTATCAAACAGAGAATTCAATGACTCCATACCCAATGGATTGCTTCAGGCAACTAGTAACTTCATCCAAAGTGAGATGACCCCTCTGAGTCGCCAAAATTGTTATCCAAAATGTGCCCCTGCTCATTTTTGTGGCTAACTCCTCTCATTTTTTCCTCTCTTGTGCCTCAATCATAATATTTTGCTTTTCAAGCACTCAAAACCTTCTGGAAATGATACCATTGGATAGAGCTCTTTCTCAGCTTTCCAGAAAGGTAAAGTTTTCCTCCTAACTCTATGTATTTTTGAAGTTATGGCTCGGCGGAGTTTTTTGGAAAGAATTTTCCCCTGAAAGGCCCGTAGCCAATGAGATGCCACCACGTGGCACCTAGAGTGGTGGAGTGTGGGGAAATTTTGGAAAATTTTCCAAATGACCAAAAAGGTGCAAAAATTCAAGTTTTTGCCCGCCAACCCGATTTGGCCTTGTTTTGCCATAAAACTTCAAATGGCCATATCTTTCGATCCAGAGCTCAGTTTTTCATGTTCTTTATATCAATGGAAAGCTGGTCAAATTATCTACAATATTCCATGGTCATTTTTTCATTTCGATGGAGTTTGGAGAGATAAAATTAAAAACACCTTTGGCACATGGTCATGGACAGAAATGATGTTTCAACCACCATTTTTAATGAAGAATTGCTCGCATTCTCTCCCAGCATGGCTAAAAATGTCAGGGGATGGGTTTGTAAGGATTCCCATGCTGTTTTGAATGCATTTTGGTCAATGGTTGAATCCCTTCCATGTTTTCCCATGTTTCTCTCTCCGGGCTTGTCCTCAGACCGTAAAAGCTAGATTTGGCTCATTTTTGAAGGGTTGAACATTTTTGTGTATTGCAAGTCCCCTTTCTCACCTTGGAAGTGATTTTGGTGGAATATTAGACCTTTTCTAAGAACTGGCAACTCATTTTTTCCTCCCAGGTGTTGTAATGCAAGTGATTTTGATGTTAAAATAACAATACAGGCCCTGTGATTAATTTTTCATCCTCTGCTGGTGTTGTTTGACTAATTTCTGATTCTTCATTATAGTTATCAGTTTGTGCATGTTTTTTTGTTGCATTTTATGAATTGTGTCAATCTACAGAAGTGAGAAATGCTCACCACTCCTTTGGTGCATCACCTATTAGCATTAGTTTTAGTTTATCTGCATTCTCTATCTCTGTCTCCTTTGGAATTTAGGGTAGGATTAGGAATTTAAACCTCTGCAACTTGTAAGTGATAAATCTGATCAGAGGAGTTGAGGAACTAGCCTCTAATCTGGAGATTCATTTCCCATTTTACAAGTCCCACACTTAGGGAGAGGATTCAATGTTTTGTAATCACATTGGATGTCTAAAATATCAAACTAGAAATTTGATCAACATCCAGGGTGTCTTTGCTGATTTGCAACAAAGTAACTTTATTTGTTTCTTGAAGAACCTTAACACAAGTATATCTGCACATAAGGTTGAAATATGATAAGGGAGCCTATGTGGAAAATGATGTCTCTATCCCTGAGGACCCTACAATAAGGAAGAAGGCCACGAAAATAAAGAGGGAGAGAGAGAGGAGGCACCAAGTGCATAAACAACACAATATGTAGGCACGCAGGAGTCGTGCACAAGGCTAAGCACATATGCATGGAAGAAGAAGTCCCCTTAAAAAGAAAAGGAGAAGACACTGAAGAGGAGGTGCTAGAGCAAGAGGTGCCCCCTATGAAAGAAGAGTCACCAGAAAGGAAGGAATCACCTACAAAAAAGAGAAAGAAGAATCTCCTAGACTGGAATCATTAGTTAGGAAGAAGCAGAAGGTAGTAGAAAAGGAATAATCAGAAGAAACAGAGAGCCTAGAGGCTTACAGGGGCAATAGGGATGACTACGAGTGTGAAGAGGCTCAAGACCATCCCGTGTATGATGTACATGACTTAGAGGGGAAGGGGAATGAGGAGAAGGATGGGGAAGAAGAAGGTACTCAAGGCAAGGGGGAGAGTGAGGAGGTAAACACCAAGGATCAAAGGACCCCAAGCCTCACCAAGGAGAAAATAGAGGATTTCGTGGAAAGGGAGGTAATGGGCATAATAAAGGACTTGGTGGAGTAGGAGGTAGAGCACAACGCCAATGAATTGCTCAAGGAAATGGAGATAGAAAGTCCTTGAGAAGGAATATAGAAGCATGGGTGGAGAGAAGGCATGGTGGCGGATGATGAACTTATAAAGAGAGAATCTAGAAAGCAAATAAAGACATTGAGTGATAGACAGGAGCAGAACAGAGGATGCATAGATGGTAAGATATGGGGTAGCTGAATGTTGCAGTAGTGCTAGGGTTTAGGGAACTTAGTGATAAGGGTTTTGAAGGATTTAATAAGCCTTTGTATGGAATTAGAGTATGTAATAAGGGATGAACTGGGAAGGCATAGTTAGAATATCATACCAGGTAAGATCTGTAAGAGATGAGTCCTAGTCTTTTGATATGTATGGTCTGTAATGACTGTTTTGATTGTAATGTGGCTACCAAAATCACTCTAAATGAATATATATAAGGGTTTTTCTATATATCATGTTTAAGGGTGTAAATCCTCTTGTTGTGCGTATGTCGTGACTTAGATATGATCCATCATGCTTATTACAAATGATGCTTAGTTCATTTAAAATGTTTAGATGTGGATCCGAAATCTTCCCTTCCACTTTTATTTTAACTAAGTAAATTTATTCTCATTCTACAATCCATCCTACATCAATGGTATAACCTTATCACAATTCTCACATAAAGGAGGGGCTCGGTACTGCACATGCCTTGGGTGAACATCGAGTGCCCACCTGGGTGATGATAGGCGGTGCGCATGGGGTTAGAAAGATGTACTAAGGATACATTAAAATGACTACACAAGCTTCAATTTATAAATATTCAAACTGAATCTGCCATCCATAATCACTCTTTTATCTTACAATGAGTAATGAAGACTTCTATATATAAAGGTAAGTTGTGTTCACGATTGCTAGATGAGATTTTGTTATGATCAAAAGAGATATAGTCATTTGGATTAAGATTTACAACCATTTATTAAAGGTTTGTAGGGTCTACATCTATGGATACTCCTAATCCCTAAAGAATTTTTTATAGGATGTTTTTATGATAATTTTATGTTTTGAGAAGGTATAAGATCAAGATCTTATCCGTGGTTTTATCCAATTGTTCTAATAAGTCATATTGACCTTCCTGAGGGATAGGGTGAGTAGGAAATGGGATCACTAAGCAAGCACACCGTTACCTAAGATCCTAATAGTGTTTACCTATTCATTAGATGAATGAATACAACCTATGAGGGAATCAAAGGGATTATCATTTGATGGATACACATAGTTAGTAGTTCTATAGTCATTAATGGTGGCATAGATCTGGCTTCTTGTTTCCTTTATCATGTTTGGGGAAATGGTGATTAAATATTCCCATATTCTCGTTAAGACCTTGTCTCGATTTAGGTGAATCCACCTCAATATTGCCTTCTTTAATAAGGTATTGAATGAAATGTTGTAACTTTTGACATATTTTGGTCTTGTGTCCTTTGACATGGTGAAAGTCACAATATTCATGTTATTTGAACCATACTAGTTTAGGTGCATCATCTGGATAAGGTACTATTGCGGTTGGATATTGCACCATGTTTACAACATCTAACTGTTTAAGGATGGTAGATAATGATTTTTTTAAAGGTGTAAATGTTTGTTTCAGGGACAGTTTTGGGTGAGGTCCTTTTGTAAGCTTCAAGAGTGGACCATTTTGTAAAACTTGGACTCTTTCAGAATCTGTGATGTCATCTTGTATGACATTCTTGTTCTTATTGAAGAAATTGGGTTTTTGTAGATTTTGACTTTTTTAATCTTTGGAAAAGGGTTTGATCGTTCCCTTTTCTATGAGATCCTTCACAATTTTGATTCCCTTCTCAATAAATTATTCAAAGTTAATGACACAATAATTTTGTAAATGAAAGGCTATGTCTTGATCCAAGTTTGGAATAAATATGTTGACCATTTTACTTTTTAGAATGGGACAATGAAAATGGATTACTAACCCTCACTATCATTGTAAGAAACCAACAAAGGTCTCATTTAGTTTTTGTTTTACATTGCAAAGATCTACCATGGTAATGTCACTCTCCATGTTAAAAGAGAAATGATGCACAAAATTTTCAGCTAGCATGGGCCATGTTGTGATCATTCCCTTAGGTATGTGGAGGAACCATTCTAGTGCTTGTCCTCCTAAGCTATGAGGGAACAAACATATGAGATAGTTTTCGCTAAAAGCTACTTCCTAAAAAGCCATGTAGAAGTCTTTAATATGATCATGAGGATCACCTTTACCTTTATATTTGTCAAATTTAGGACAATCAAATTTTTTAGGGAATGACACTCGTAACATGTCTCTGTCGAAGGGATAAGGACATAGTTCTTCATATTGATACTTTTACTATGACCTACATTACTCTCTTGGAGGGTTGTGAGCATGTTTTTCATGGATTACAACTCTTGTGTAATGAGTTTCTCTTTTATATGGGATGATGGTATATTCACTCGAGTAACCATTAATGTTTCTTTTCTATAAGGTTTGGTATAAACTTCACTAGATTTGGATTTAAGTTTTCCTTACATGTTCTCTTGCTCGAGGAACCTAAATTTTCTAACTTTTGACTAAGATTCGGTATTTATCTTTGTATAACCTCTTATTCGATTTGAGGATCATATTCTTCATCATATTGAGGAGGAGGTAACTCTTGTGTTCACATTCAATCCTAACTTTGCATGAGGCTTTAAAGTATGGTCTCCGAGAACCATCTATTTGTTTGCTCCATTCACTCTCAATTTTTTTATTATGAGCACTAGAAGTGGAAGTGTATCCTCCATCAAAATGATTATCCATGTCGATAAGGGGAGGTCATTATGGCTCTTCCACTTCTAAGTTAATGGTTTTGATAGCCACTTCACGTTCTTGTGGTAATTTGGCTCCTAGTTCTAGGACTCATGTGAGTACTTGATCTCTATTATAGAATAGGAGTTCATCGAAGCGAGCGAGATCAAGGGTGTGTTGCTCTTCAAATGAATCAGTATCATCCCCACTATGGTCAATTAATACTTCCATGTCTTTAACCTCGAAAAGAGGGGACCCAAGTTGTGACCACTAAAGGGATAATTTGTGCCAAAATTATTTAACTCTAATTCATGTTCAAGTCTCTTAGATGCCAATTTTGTGGTAGGTGGAGTCACTAGTCTCTCTTATACTAGGTTTTTCTAATTCTAATCAATATGTAGCAAACCTAGGTGTAGTGTGGTATAATTTTCCTAAAGTATCAATGTCTTAGTGAATAACGGGATAAAGAATCAAAGAATCTAATGATTTTTCCTAGATATAAGTCTATGCAACTGTTATCACACAAGGAACAATCATGTAAGCCTACAAGTAAACTAGTCAATCAACCAACAATTTACACCTTATGTTTCTCAATGGTAGTTCAACGTATAAATGATCAACTCAATGTCAATACTTATGTCAAGTTCAAGATGAACATGGCGTAAGTATTAACAAGGGGTAGATGTGACTCCCACTCAAAGGATACTATGACAAGTTTAGAAACAAGCAATACCTAAGTCCTAAAAGGTAGAAATTACACATGTAAGGAATGTAACAATACTACTAAGGTATGTTAACCAAGTTTCAAGAGAAAGAAAGGTTTTAGCACCAAAATAATATGGATATGATACAAAAACAATGTAACCACCACTCTTAAAGATTTGAGGTAATGTTTAAAACAAAACTAAGTGCAAGTATAATAAGTATTTGCTAAGCTGTAAGAAACGTAATTCCATAATGTGGATACTTAGATCACATTCATAGGAACAAGATGTACATATCTTATTTATATTGGTGTAATACGGAAAAAATAACACATCTAAGGGAGATCAAAGAGGTGAATCAATAATAACTACATTGATTATGTGTCTCAATATGAGTGTGAGACATAGGGCCTACTAGAACATGATGATATACCATTCACACTTTCAATAATTGCATTCCAGCAGTGCAGCCTAGTCATGTAAGTAGACTACAAAAATGGTGGATACGATTATTTCTAGCGGTATTTGTGTATGTTGTTTGCCTTTTGTCCCAAATGAGGAACAAGATAACAAAGGTGTAAATGAAGTGTTGATAAAATAAACTAAGCATATATTTGGTAGAGTTTCATCTTGTCTTAAGGTAAGTGAAAAATAGGACAAAGTGACATGTCGTAGGTATCATGATGAATAACACTTAGTTGTAACTTAAGTGGACTCTCACCTTATTCGAATAAAAATGCTTTGACTCTAAGCAATTCTTCACTTCCTAAGAGATCTATAGAACATAATGGCTTGATACGAAAAAGTGGGATCCAAGAATATATGGCTTTCCTAGGTGGTTCTCTTAACTAGTTACCACAAACACCCTCTATGACCTCAATAATATTGGATTATCTCATCTTTACTCTAACCCCTTCAAATATGATGATAAATTATATTTGAATATATTTTCTCTTGGAGAATGTCTCGGTTCTAAAATCACAAGTAAAATCTAGTCAAGTGGGTAAGTGGAGCACTTCTGTTTCATCCACAAGGTTCCCTCTTGCATGGAATAGTTTGGGGTTCCTAGGACCACCACATTTTTTGTAGCTTAAGGCTTATACGAAGGGGTTATCTCATATTTTAAAAGATATGGGGCGTACCCTTATCCAAACCTACAAATCAAGTGTGTTGAATATGGTGTGTTTTTTTAATATTTTAAGCTTAATGTGGTTTTCATCATACACTTTGTTTGGAAACCTACAAGAAATGAGTTATGCTTCATTGAGAATTTGATTATTTAACATGTGATATGGACCTTCACACAATTATTAGTAATTTTCCAAGTGATCAAAACATCATATAAAGGAGATATAATGTTGCTTTTGATTTCCCATATGATCCTAAGATGAAAGGAAAGAGCATACAAACCAAAACACCTCACTAATCTCGCGGAAATGGAAAACACTTGAATAGAATTGTTGAAATTAATTTATTTTTAACTAACTTTGAAGTTAATTCTTTAGAAAACTTAATTGAAGTGTTTGTGAAAGCATAAAGAAGGTATTGAAACATTTTTATTCCCAAGATCACCTAGAAGATGCGAGGGAAGAGCATATGCATTTCAAAACCCTATAAATTAAAATGCAACATTCATCAACTCAACTAAGTAAAGGTTAGGAAAAACTATAATATTATCAAGAGAACCTACAACACCATTAATTAGTATAAAAAAACCTACAAAGTGTTAGAAACTCCAAACAATCAACCCTTACAAGTTTTAGAACAAATCTTGATTTTAAACAACAATGTTTGTGCACCCTTTATGGCATGTTTTTTCTCTTAGAAATGGGTGTATACCTAGAATGACATGTTCACAGCTATGTGGAAAAGATAGGGAACAATTACACCTTTGCGGGAAAAATGGTACATGTGTGTTCATTTAAGCATGTGTGTGTGTGTCTATAAACATATGTGCATGCAAGGTAAAAATCTAGCTGACACATAAATTTAATAAACACCTACTCATCTCGAGATACATATGCATGTGTATGTAAGCATGTGTGCATTGTTCATGACATATGCACATCTCTAGTTTAAATTCTTGACAGGGGGTCAAAAATATAGGATAATAGGTGCACGGCAGGGAAATGTGTATGTGTCCCTAGGAATATGTGGGTATTCTAAGGAAAAATTCTGCACATTTTTCAAAATGTCTATGCCCCTCTAGAACACCTATGCATGAGCCTGAAAAACCACAAAAATGATGAGAAATAGAAATCTAAAACTATAAATAAGTTAGATTTTTTCCTTTTAATTCAACTTCTAACATAAACCCAAATAAATCTGCATGCAAAAGGAAGATTTACTACTTTTAATATTATCAAAATCTTGAAACTACACTAGTTAACCTTCAAAATGCATGAAATGGTTAGAACTTAAAATAAAAATATTGAAAAATAAATTCTAGAGATCGTGGAGTAAGTCTCCCACTAGGTGTACCATATGTAAACATGTATAAGTTAGAAAATCTATAGAAATGATTCTACAACACTAAAGAATCCTCAAATCATTACCAACTCAACTATGAATAGTTAAGATAAGAGATAAAAATATCTACTCCCATGTATTCATTATAACTTTGAAAAAACATAAAACTAAACATGTACATATTACTCTCAACTCTTTGAATGCTACAAACCATAAACATGTGAAGATCCTAGCAATAAAATTTGATTGTTTGATGCTCAAGGTTTTAAGAGTGATGGATCACCATTAATGTCTACAAGACCATATGGTTCCCCTAATTTACTCAAGCTTGAATTTGAATATGCAGTGGAAGATAATATAACTCAATAACAAATGAATAAATTATCTAATCTTACTTTCCTATAGTTTATGTTAGAAGAGGAGAAGTGTTCTTAGAAAAGTGAGGGGGTAGAGGTCTATTTATAGTTTTCTAATTTCAAAAAGGGGGTTTGGATGCATGCAGGAAAAAGATAAGTCCAAAAATAAATTTTAGCAAGACAAAGCAAGATTTGACTAGGTTTAGAGGCTAATTAATCTTTTGGGATTACTTAGGGGTCCCAAGTTGGCTTAGGAATCTTTTTGTGAGCATCGGGAAGGTTTTTAATATATTTTGGGAGTTTTGGAAGTGGTATTTAGCCAATAAAAATATCTATTCATTAATTTCAAGAAAATAGGCTTAATCAACGTATAATGGTTAATTAAGAGGAATTGAAGGAAAAAGAGCATAATTGAAGAAGTGTCATCAATTTGTTATGAGTAGAATAGTTGGTGCAATGTTAGTAATAATATTACTTTGACTAAAATATAGGTGTCTCTGAATTATTGAGATTCTAAATGTGGTGTCAAGTGACATGAGCTTTGAAAGAGATTTTTACAATTTCTATGAAAAATTTATTTTCAGGACTTTCAAAGAGGTAACGGGTGGATTTGAAGAGGATGTGATAGATACAGGTGGATTCGTGGTCTTATCAGCAACAAGACTAGGGTATTTGAGTGATTTAGATATAACATCTATGGTAGAAGAACTAGGTATTAAAGATGTAAGTGAGAGATATTTGATGGTTTTGATAGTATAATGAGATTTGACAACATTCGATTGGGGGTTATTGGTGGATGGGGAATGATTTGGGAAAGGTTAGTTAAACACATCTAAGTTTTGATTAGCAAGTGTGTCTAGATTGTTAAGTTATAGGTCACCTCGATCAAAAAGATCTTGAAGGATGTTTCTAAATAAATGGCATTTTTCAATTTTGTGGCCTCAAACTTAATGGTATTTAAAACAATTGTTGTCTCGATACCAAGAGGGTTTAGAAATGGAATAGTCAATAGGAAAGATAGGAGGAAAATTGATCATGTATGTAGCGAGGATTGTTTTGAATACCATGTTGTAAGACTCCCGATAGGTGTGTAATTGCATTAATTTGGGTCCCTTGGAAGTTTTAACTAAATTTTAATGCAGATTTTACAATGAGCAGGAGTTTTCTAAGCCTTTATATTTATCGTTATTGGAAGAGGGTTTAAATAAGCACTAAGTCTTAGGTTTATTTGATTTGAGTTTGACTTTACCATCTTTCAAGGCACAAAGTTCTAATTTACGAGCAATGGTAAAAGCTTCGCCAAATTCTTATAAGTACTTGATTAAGAGGGTTGATGATATATGTTTAGTGCAAGATTGATAAAATAACTTGATCAACTCAATTCATGGGAGAGAGAAGGATAGTTGATTGACAATCCCCCACCATCAAGTGAAAAATATGCAACATAATCATATTAAAATTGTTTAATAATATACGAGATAGGTGATGGAAATTTTATGGGTGATGTTAATGGAGAAATTTTCTTAGAGAAACTACATGAACTATGAAAAAGAGAGAAGATAATATTGTGCAATGTTGTTATACTAATCATGGGTTGGTCTTACCAAGAACATGAGAAATGTCTTCAACATGATATCTTGGTCATGAATGATGAGATAACATGTTCGGCATAAATCTCGATGTGTTGTTGAGGGTCCTCCTTACTATAAAATTTTATGAGACTTGGGAGTTTCCAATGTGGGGGATATGATTTGAAAGGTACCTTGATGGATGGATTGGTTTGTTAAAGATATTTTCACAGAAAGAGTGATTTTAAGAACCATAGTGGTGCCTTCAAGAATTTCAATCCTATTCATGATTGATTTCAAGGGGTCATTTTGAGGTTGTTATTGAATGTTTGAATATGACAAGATAAGTTGATTATAGATAGGTGGGTTTAATTTCTGGTAAAATTAATATGGTAATGAGACATTATGATGAGGAGTACTTGTGGGAATGTTAAGAGACTAAAATTTTTGATGGTTGAATTATTGCTAAGGAATAAGAATGGAAGTTTGAATAAGTGGTCAAGAAGGTTATGGTATGTACTACAAAATCATGGTATTGTTTTTTGAGACAGGGAAATAGATTCTGTTGTGAAAAAGGGTGAGTGCAGTGATGGAAATAGTATTGATGTGGCATATAGATGGTGGGATAGACATGACTATATTTTGGATTGAGGACATAGGTTGTTGTGATTGGATGATCAAAGATGCAATAAGAGGGGTTGTAATAAGGGGGATATTAATTGATCTCACATGTAGTGGAGAAGAAGTGTTGGAGGTCTGTAGGACTAGATATAGAAGGAGATGTGGTGGTGTTAGTTTGTGAATCTTTCGAGCTTGATGAGGGAGATGATAAAGAGATGGTTTCTGGTTGGACATGTCTTGTGATGAGACGGTGTTAAGGTTGAAACTAATGATAAGAGTTGATGAAGTAGGACTGATGTTCCCGATCCACTAGTAGTGGAGTACACATGAATTTGATAGATGATGGACTCATGACCGGGGTCGATGAGTCATGAATGATTGAAGGTGATAGTAGTAATGGGAGGTTGTTGTATGGGTTTTTTTGTTGGAGGAATATTCCTTAGAAAAAATGTAAGCATTCAAGGCCATCGGGTTAGAATTAGGAATATTTGTAAAGACTGGATCACCATTGTTGAAGAACCATGGGCTAGGTAGATATGGGATCTCTAATGTGGCTAACTGGATACTAGGAGAATGTGGGGGTTATTGGTCTATCTCCAAAGGTGATCGGAAGTAATTAATTATGCCTAGGATGTCTTGAATGTGGGATTAAATATTATATAGGTATTTTTGAAGACGGTTTGTCATATTTTTGGGGTTTTAGATGGGATTGTTATCTAGTTAAAACCATGAACTAAACACACAATCAATGAAGAAAAATAAAAATGGTTGTTTTAGAACAACTAAAAACAAGTCACATAACATTTTTTTGTTATTTTGATTAATTTAAGAAAAGTGAGAAAAAATGGTGACAAGGTACTAAGAAAAGGTCATCTAAGATTGGTTTCAGGTGAGTTTAAGGTCAGAGTCCTTGATATACCTAGATTAACATGAGGCCTAGTTACGTGTTGGTGTAAGTACAAGGCATGGTATTTCAATCTGCCACTTTACTTCATATTACCATAGTGATAAGGGTGTTGGGTGATTCGCCAATATACCACCCACTATATTGTTTATACTCATCTAAATATTGGGTTGGATTATCCTCTTGGTGATGAAATCCAAGTAGGTGTACCTAGGAGAGATTGTTTAAATACAAGTTTGATGTGATATTTAGTTTGGTAGTGTGAAAACAATTTTTTTAATGCAATCAAACTCCTAATTAGACTAGATGAGAAAACAAATATGAATTTTCATTTTAAGATCCAATAAAAATGTTTAATTTGATGAAAAAAATCACACAAGATGAAATATTGAAAGGAAATAATAAGAGAAAGAAAGCATACCTATAATTGTTATTCTTTTGTTTATTTTTATTGTAATTTTCAATCTTTTCTAAAAAAGCAGATAGTGAGGAAGTATAATCAAATGATATTGACAAAAAAGAAACAAAAAGATATGAAATCTAAATAAAAAAGGGACTAAATGTCCCACTAAGTATGGCAGGATGTTTAGGGTGATTTTTGATTAGTTTCTATAATGTTGAAATACCAAAAAATCTTAATAAAGAATGGTTTATTTATACATGTGCCAAAAATACAATGTTGAGATGGTTGGATATGATAAATGTAAAATATTCCTTTCTCTAACTAAGAATACCTACACAAAAATACATCTACACAAAACCAATATGAGGTGAGTATTTAACGACTTTCTTAGAAATCGCTAATCCCAGAAATCCAAGGGCTTTCGTGAAGGGTGTACACTCATGTTATACAATTAAGTGATTTGATAATGATAATAATATAATGAAAATGTAATTTAGAATTCAAGAGGGATGGAGAGATCATGTTGTGTTGTAGGTGGCCTAGGCTAGGGCTGTGGTGAGCTCGAAGTCTAGGAAATAGTCAAACCAAGCTTGTCTGTTGCATCCTATATTTCATGTATCACTTGATTTGATCTTTGATGTCTTCAATTTTTGGTGTGAGTGTAATGTCACATAGGTTGAGATCATGTGAGATGTCAAACTACTCCCACATATAAGGTTATTAGATGATAGGAGATCATATATGCTTATGATGGGGTGTGAAACACCTAGAACAATCATCTAAAGAGAATAAATCTTATAAGACAATACATTAGACAAAGAAAAATTAATGAATATGTGATCATTTGTAAAAATGACTAAATTGACAGAGATCAAGAGTAATCAAGAATCAATGCTAATCATAGACAAAAGGATTATTTTAATAAATTCTAATAAAACAAGTTGTAATTTATACAAAGTGAATTTTAACAAAGCTAAGATGGTCTAGGGGGATTATAGAAATGGAAAAGATTCATAAAATAGGAATTTAATTTTTTTTAAGGGATAATGAAAGGTAAAGGGGATCAATACACTGGTTCAAGGTGATTGGGGATCGATGATGATTATTGAAAAAAATTACATATATTCTAAAAGTTGATCAAATGATTAAATGCGGGACTAAACATAAAGTGGCTATGAAGGATGATGTAGACAACTGATTGTAGAATACAATCAATGCACAATACAATTGAAAAGGATAATGTAATAACCTTGTTGAATGATTCTAAGGATGATAATGCTCTAAAAGGATGAATGATGATTTGACAAGTTTTTTTCCAAAGGAATGGCATAGAGTGCTAATATTTTCTAGCATCATGATGGCATGTAGAGGATTAGAAATCTAGCAACGATACAATATGTTTGTGTAACCTGTCTAACTATGAAAAATGTAGGAGGGTGGTTTTTATAGATTGACGACATTTGAAATGACCACCGAAAATCATGGATTGCCATCAATTTTTCCAGAGATGTTAAAAACCAAGTAAAAGATGGAAAATGGTTAAAACCACTTGCCATTTGAGGATTAAGGTTTTTTTATGAGCAATGGGAGGTTAGGAATCTGGGTAGGAAGAGGTTAGGGGGTTAGGATGGGTAGGATAAATTAGGCTAGGTTGGTTTTAGGTGGTTAGGGGAGGGTAAATAAGATTCTACATGAGTAAAATAAGATTTACGATGGTAAATTCAATTATAAAGATGATGGACTTAAGATAGTGATAATGATAATAATTATAGTGTAATTAATATGTGCCAGTCACTAAGGGTGAAAAAGTAATGTATATAGTGGGTTGCAACAAGTGAAAAATCAGGTGCATTATACTCAATGAGAAACACATGATTAGGAAAATCAAAGGATGGTAATGTGTTAATAAGATTTTAATCGTGACAAAAGGTAAACTATGCTCAATGAGAGGCATGTCCATGTGTAGACACTAATTTTAATTTATGTCTTACAACAACATAAATTGTACAACACTTTTGCATTATCCCATGCTTGCTCAATTATCTCAATTATGTTATCCCTATCTATATTTCACTCATTCTTACTTGCACACACAACCTATTTATTCACATAAAGGTCATATTAATCCATCAAATCAGGCATACCCTTGCATTTTACAATCCTAGTTTTTAAATAACTCACACATGTATTTGAGACCATAACATCTAGAAAGGGCCATAGTTTCCATATGCTATGGGCCGACATATATTATTTAGTCACTTTCCCTCCAACGATACTTTTCTTAACTTGCACTTCTGACAACTTTATCGAGTTTTCTAGATCCATAAGACATATATAATAAAGATATTCAGATCTCATTAAGGAGGAACATTCTATCTACTTATCATGTAATAGTACAATGAGAAATGTTGTAACATAATTATTAAGTGGAATGGCTACCCCTTAATTAATATGGGTCCATCACCATTATATAGGTTAATATTTTATAATATGAAATATTTATATTGATATTATTAAATATGATAACCTAGGTATATACTTTAGGTTAAATATTTTTTTGATTGATAAAGCGGGTTGAAGGGACCCGTTCCCTATTAATAAAGTAGAGGCTAGATCCTCTGGAAGGCAACAGGATTTAAAAGCCAAAAGTAAACAACTACAACTGAACACCAACTTCCAAAAGCATTAGAATAACCAAAACAACCTAAATAAAAAATTACTTCCCACCCTGCGATGGAAAATAATCCTCAATGCTGCCCATTCGACCCTTTTTGTTTCTTCACTTTTTTACTTTGAACCACTTGCCTTGGTCAGTCGAGATAACCAATGCAAGGTCACTAGAAATTTCCGAAGCAATCCTTTTATCTGACACAAAATCCCGATCTGATTCTAAACTTTCCGAAGTATGTCCCCTTTTCGTTCCACCTACTATCATGTGATTTTCTAGAGTTCCCATCTCAGTATCTTCCTTCTCTATGGCTACTTTATTCACGGGGGGTCGATTATTCGAGAACATCCTTAAAATTCAAAGCGGATACCAAATCCAGTTAACAGAGCCCCATCCGCTTGAAGAAGTCGATCCATTCTTTTTTGTAGATTTTTGGTTTTTATTGACGGGACAAGAAGCTTGTAGATGACCCATTTTTCTACATAATCTACATCAGAATGCAGTATTCTCATAGTCTAATATCTGGATATGCTAAAAATTGCCAAATTTAAGATTGATCTGATCTGGTAATCCCTTGCTCAAATTGATTTCAACGCATATACGGGAAAACAAACACAAACCCAAATGCATTCTATCCAAGTCTTCTTTGATAAAATTTCCCAAACCATTACCAATGTCTTCTGGGTGTACCATAGATGCAAGGGGAGGTTAGGGAGCCTAACCCAAATGGGTGTTTTGGCAACCGAATATGTGTTTAGATTGAAATTTGGAAACCATGGAGTTATAAATAAACCCGCATGTCCCCAGAACCACAGACCATCTATCAGACATCGTTGATAGTCTTCAACTTCTCTAAAATGTACAATGAAAAATCCCTTAGAACAGAGGGATATTTCACACTTATTGGTCCAAGTTTTGAATACCCACTGGTACAGTGTAGAGGAGGAAGGCTAGAACCTGTTAAACCTACCAATCACTACATCCCAAGATAAATTTTTGAAGTATTCCTCCACTTCAGGGTTCTCAATGATAACAGAGGGAATATCCTCGGCCAGATCGACTAGATAGGCCAGATTACTTGCTGTTTGTTTATCCAAGGAGCGGTTGTTGTTGTTTTCCAGTATGTCTTTGAAAGAAGAAGTCTTTTGGGGATGTTCTGGGCCACAATGGCCAGTAGCACCACCTCCAATGCTCCTGTTATTTTCTTTGTTTTGCCCACCCATCCCCGTCAAAATCCCGACGGATTTTGGAACCCTAGGATTAGGGCTCTGCTCCTCCACCTTCTTATCCCAACCACCATTACCGATCTCACCCTCGCGCCTAAACCCCCAAGGACAAACCATGACTAGTCTTTCCCTTTGTTGTGTCCTGCAAGCCCTCTCGGCTTCTATTTGCAGCCTTGCCAATGTTCACTTCTGCGTTGATTTTCCCTCCATTCTCCCCGAACTCACACCTACTCAAGCCTTTCACTTTAGGTTAAATATTTAATATCATGAGATGATTATATTTCTAATATTAAATATTATAAACCTAGGTGTATGTGTCAACTTTTTAGGTTGAAAAGGTGGGTCGAGAGACATACTCGATCACCTTGTATAAATAGGACTTTAAGGTCCTCATTTGATATGTTCGTGAAATATATCAAAGGTAAAATAAGTTTACCCTTGTGATTAGGGTTTGAAGGAGGAGGTGGAAAATACTGGATGTAACTTTGGTTCTCTGATAGTAAAAGGTTATTTCAAGTGGTTTTTACCCTATTGGGGTTTTCCACTATACATATGGTGTTATCTCGTGTTGAGTAAGTAATATTTTATTTATTTACATATAGTTTATGTGATGTAATGTTCATGTTAATTTATCATATAAATTAATTAAACCTGTAACTATGAATCCTCTAATTTCTAACATGGTAATAGAGCGACTAAATTAAATAGGTTAGATCTAAAGTTAAGGTATTTAATCTATTTAATATTTTTACGGGTTTTTCCAACCAACCCGAAAGGGTATATAAATTAAGGGGCCCCCTTCTTTCTTTTCTTTTGTAACCTGTTTTTTTTTTTTAAATATTTATATGTGTGCACATGTGAAAAAGGCTTTGGATTCTTACCTACACGTGAAAACCATTTACCAGGACTAGGTAAGGGTTAAATATTTATATGAAATATTTCATTATGTTTCTATAGTTTCATGTGTGTGCAGGTTGAATTATTTCGGGGGTAAATAGAATAATTAATAATAGTTGAATACTATAGCCTAGAATTTACCAATAAACACCCTGGTGCACTAGCACATCACTCACCCTAGACTAAGCACTCATCCGAAGCACACATATGTACAAGGCCCCTCTTTAGGGTTTCATTTGTAGGATGTTAGCATGATGAAGACTTAATGCATTTAGATCCATGAAGATCCTTTAATGTTCATATTAGATCTAAAGAATAAAAACTTAAATGATAACATGACGAAATCAAGCATGTAAGAACCAATTATACAGAACTAACACTATGATTCATCTAATACACTCCATTATATTAAACATGAAAAAAATACACATAAGCTTTAATGTGTAGAATAATCAACCAATGATATTAGGTCTCATACTCTATTGTTCATTAAATGTCAACCCAGGGGCATAAGCTTTTGAAAGGGCGTACAAAATATATGATATAGTACTTTGGAGTGAGGTCTTTGTAGGCTAGAATCATCAAAGAGTATAAAGTAATGCTTGTGCAAATTGGAAAGTAAACTATGGATGTTGCTGATCTGCAGATCTAAAAATCAACACACTATGCACTCATTAGCTTTTAGAAATGAAATGAATAACTGATAATCAATCCACACAACATAAATAGGAAATGGAGGAATAGGATCTTCCCTGCAATTCCTTCTCGAGGGGGCCCTTCCTGTGTAGAAGTGAGTTCCGATCCTACCCTAGAAACTCACATAACTACTCAAGAAGATAAATGATTCATCTATTAAGCTGTAACAATTAAATATTGCTACAACAAAGAGATTACAATGAACTTAAGAGCACAAACTCACATTAATATATTTTGTCTTCACACATTCACAATTTTGCTTCTCTCATATAGCTATCACTTCATTCCTTAATCTATTACTCCATATCTATTACATTTCTATCTGTATATATATATAGACAGATCACTAACTTATTCTATACTAGGAATATGATCAAAAACCACTCAAATAGATTATAGTTGTTTTGTTTCATATTTGTTGAGTGGAGACAACTAATTCCTATCTTATTTACATGATAAGAACTGATTACAAAACTACTTAACAAAGTAACCATAACATTACATATGATGCATTAGGATAGCTAGTACTTTTTTTCTTATACTTCAGTGTGATTTGGATAAGTTCTCTTTGGCTACGGGTAGCTGGAGGTGCATATTGCTCTATTGTTGCAGGTAGTTCTGGAAGATGCTACGGGTAGGTCTGGATCTTGCTATGGGTAAGATAAATCACCCAAAGACTTCTCAGACTTGTCCAAACAATGCTTCCACTTGGTTAACTTGTTTTCCAGCTTCATATTCTCAACTCCATATACTTCATGATGCCTCATTATTGTTGGATGTCATGATTCTCTTTTATCATTGCCCAGCCAGTGGCTACGGGCTGTTGTAGGAGCACAACTAGAGTGCTACGGGCTAGGGCCTACTACTTCAAAAGCTTATGGCATCTTGTAATTTGTTCATGGAGACATCAGAAACATCATTTTACACAAAATACAAGATTCACCAAAGTAAATAATTATATTAGATCTTAATGAACATATAAAACTAAATATATGTAAAATCATAACTTTATCTCATATCAACCATCAAGAGGAGATCAAAGTCTCAAAACTGTATGTGTAAGAGGCTTCAAAAAGGATTTATATGGGGCCAAAACATGCCAATATGTGGCCTCATCACACCCCCCAACTTAGCTTCTTGCTCGTCCCTGAGCAAGCTGGCTCATCTTGAGGGCACAATATTTTCTATAGTCATAGGGGTCTTGATTACCTACCTGGCCATATCCATAGAGACCTCCCCTTATCCCAAGTTCATGCCATAAGGTTTCTTCTTTTCTTTATCCAAAGGTACTATTTCCCTCCAATCTAGAATGGGATACCAGAAGATGGGAGGATGAAACCTCAATCCTATCCATCCTTCCTTTTTCATTCTTACCAGTTCTATGTAATCATGAACCCTTTTTAAGGCCTGCTTAAAATTTGTAGGTGAGTTTGGCTCTTTATTTCTCAATATAGTGGGCAACTCATCCCATCTTGATTTATAGGATACATAAGTTGTTTTACCTTCTTTTTCCAGAATATCAAATATCGGTTCTGGATAGCTATCTACCTTTACCTAACCCATGTAGCCAATCTATCCTCTGATACAAACTCTACCCATTCTTCTACAATGTCCTCAGGGTAACCACTTTCTCCCCTTATCATTAAGGTGGATTGTTTTTCCATTTTTAGATACTCATCTGCCTCTTCTTTTCTTCTCTTCTCATTTTTTAAGTAGGATGTGAAGGTATCTATAAGTATGTCACCCGGTACATGTTAGGATTCCACTTTACATTAGAAGAAATAGCAAAGTTATCGATATAAAACTCACTCATCTGTGCCTAAGTGTTAGGATCATATTCTCTATATATGTTAAATAATGTTTTGGGGTCATCCATAGCATAGGGAAGGTTATTGTATACTTTCTCATATATGAAATGCAACCATTTCTCCTACAAATATAGAGCATATACTCGTGGTGGAGGTCTGCATTCTAAAATCCTAGTAGAAAGATCATACATATTTTCTACTTTCATCTTGAGTCCCTCTATTTCTACTTCCTGTTTTTCCACCTTCTCCACCAATGTGTCATGTTTCTACCTTGCTTCAACATGCCCTTTAAATCTTTGTACTAGCCTTTGAAAAACATTATAATCTTCAAGAAAATTTTCTTCTAAGAATGTATATAGGTCATCCTTAGGGCCAGCTGAATAGGTATTTTCAGAAGTGAGGTCAAAGTGTATTACCTTAGGCTCTACTACAGGTTGTTTTTGTGCTCTATATGGGACCATTTGGAGTAAGGACTCATCCTTTCCTCCCTTGTATTTACCTTCATATTTTGGTTCAGTTCAAGTTCTTCTATAGGTTCTTCTTCTTTTTCTTCTTCCATGGGAGTCTTTTCCAAAGATTCTGTTGCTCCTATCAGGGCATCCAATCCTCTTGTTCCCTCTAGGTTTCTTATAATACTTCTCAAAATGTTGATTTCCTTCACTGCTTGCTCCAGAGTTTGGAATTCAGGTTCTTGTTTCCCTTCACTTTTCTCCTCTTCAATTTCTACCTGTTGTGGTATCTCAGAGGTATTTTTTCTTGCTTCTCCTCTTCTTCTGAACTATCCATCTCTCTTACTATCTCAAAACCTTATTTTGTGATAAATACTTCTTCCTTCTTCTTTTGAGGTGTTTCTTCACTGATTTCTATGGTCTCTATTTGTATTGTTCTTTTCCTCCTTATCTTATGAGATCTTCTTACAACTATTATTTTTCTCTTTTGTTATTTCTTGGGGGTAACTTCCTCTACTACCTTTTCTTTTCCTTTTTCCTTAGGTGCTGAGGTAGTCTCAGTTTCTTCAGGTGCCTCCTCTACTATAGGTGTAGGGGTTTTTCATCGTTTTCCTACATGTTATGATCCATAGTAGGTGATGTTACCTTTACACATTTTATCTTCTTGGAGATAGAGCCCTTGATTCTACTGCATGCAGAGGCATGAGGTCTGCTTTTCTTACTCCCTACCTCTTATGTGGTTTCCTTTTCTGAAGAAATGATGAGCCTCCTCCTTCTTCTTCTTATAGAACTAGAGCTCTTAGTATTTCTTGCTATGGGTATGCTAGAATCCTCTTCTCTCTCCTTAGGGACCCTTATGATATGCTTTCTTTTTGACCTCCTTTCTTGTTGTGGTTGTTTCTCAGGGGTTTCTTCTTTTTCCACTCTTTCTTCAACTTTTTCTTGACTTTTCTCTTCTTCAGGTGCTGCAGGTTGCTAGTTTGGATTCCCTATTACCTGGTTTAAATCAATTGTAGTTTGGAGGTTTTTGAGGTCTTGCTTACTGATTAGCTAGATCAGATAATGATGAGACAAGGCATTCTTTACCCCTTTTGATACTCTTTTGCCAATTTTTAGGCTATTCAGCAAGTGGTTTGGGACATTTATTACTATTCCATGCCTCAAGTGATTTAAGTATTTAAATTACATTGTATAGAGTAGGGAATACCTTCCTTCACATGTGAAGTACTTGATGATGAATGTAACAATTTCTCTCTAGGTGTCAAGTAGGATTCTTTTCTCAATACCCCCTTTTTTCTTATTGTATTACTCCCCTTAGAAGAATTGTTGTCTGATTTACTGTGCATTGGGTTTCCCCTCCCAATTTTCTCCATTTTGAGGGAGTCATGTCACTTGCCTAATAAAGTGTTTTGTTACTAGAAATGATATGCCAGCTACTGTGGAATGATGTCCATCAAATGTTCTCATGAATTGCTCTAATATCTCATTTGAGTATTTGATTAGCAGATGGAAGTAATTTTTCCATCCAGCCCATTCAAATATGTCCCAGTAATGAGGGTCATTTCACAAGGGTGTGACATTGGTGGGTTCTCTACAAACAACCTGCTCCTCCCATAACTTTTGTAGATAGGTTTTTCTATGTGGAAGTATATATTTTTCATTTCTCTTCCTTGCTTGATTTTTGTCCTTTTGTTTTTCTTAATCGCATCTCAGGGGAAATATTTAATTTTCCCCTGTAATCGAGTCATGCTTCAGCATTCCCTAGGTCCTCATGCTATGGTCAATTAAATCTACTCGTAGTGAGATCCACTCCTGCTTCCTCCCCTGGATAGATGTCACTCATCCCGAGTGAAAAAAATGTTTCATGCATGCCATTTTTCCTTCAAATTATTATTGAAGGGACTTATTAATGTCCCCTGATGATGGTGATTGAAAAAAGTAAATGATTAAGGCATATATTTAATTTTAACATGTATCCTCAAGAAATAGATACTTACTACTTGTATATATTAGCTTTTTACCTTAGTGCCACCTATTTTTCCTTCACATGACACCTTTTTATGGGAATATTCTTTGTCTAAGGGTTTTACCGTAGCACTTTTCCAATGAGTAATTTGATTGCAAGGATCATCTGAAAAATGATTTCTCTTCTGGAATTTTTATGTAATTTTTATGCTTAGGTAGATCGGACATGAGGTTCCTCTTGGACTCGGCTAGAGGTCCTTGTTTCTATTTGTGCATCTGCAACATGTGAAAACCTGAAAAATGATACCTTCTTGAATGATGCTTGTGATTTTTAGAAACTTACATTCCTTCTTCTTTTGTATGATGCCTGCAAGTTCTGGAGTAGATTTGTGTATCTCTTTTCTTGACTACCCATAGCATTGTTGTACTACAACACTCTAAAATTTTGCCTATAGTGACCTTGAGGTGGCCCATAGCACTGATCAGGTAGCCTAATTTAACCAAGGGGTTTCCGTAGCAAGCAAGGAATGTTTGTAAGAAGGGAAAGAGTACCTGTAGCATGAATTCTACTTTGTGCAATTGTTTTTATTCAACTTTTTCCTTTCCTCCTTCTGAATATGCCCGTGGCTATCCAAAATCTACCGTATCACTTTTAGAAAGTGCTTTTGGTAACTATTTGAGGAGCCTGCAACAACTGGAAGGTTTCCGTAGCAATTAGAAGTGGAAAAAGAAATGTGTTAAGCAGGTTTGGCTGAGGTGTTTTTCTTTCCATCCTTCTTGAAAAATACACATTTTTTTCTTCTCCTTTCCTTGTTTTTTTAAAAAAATTTCCCTAAATAGCTAGCGAGATGGTTTTCCATTTAGGC
This sequence comes from Taxus wallichiana var. yunnanensis, assembly GCA_018340775.1. NCBI lineage: Eukaryota > Viridiplantae > Streptophyta > Pinopsida > Cupressales > Taxaceae > Taxus > Taxus wallichiana. The sequence goes on from CM031239.1 coordinate 686,965,053, forward strand.
CCTTTTTCACAATTCTGAGTAGCCAATAGGTTGCTTTTCTACCCAAAATCTATCAACAACACCCAAAAAGGGTTTTTATTGTTGTTTTTTTCATTTTAATCTTGCTACTACCTGTAGCAAAATGTTTATTATGGCCCTATTAAGGTCCATATACAACATTTCAATCTTCTTCCCATGGGAGGTAGAGATAATCCTCCCTTCCTTCCTCATTAATCTCCTTTTCCTTTTAATTTGGTGGGTCAATATGAGGGTTTGTTTACATGGATTGCTACACTTGCTATGAAAATTACTCATTTGATAAGGGTTTCTTGTATACTTTGAGTCTGTGACTATTAACCAGGAGTTTGAATCTTACTGGATCAATTGTTCATAGTTGGATTACACCATTTTCATAGACATGTTCAATCTCGTATGGCCCAAGCCATCTTGTTTGTAATTTTCCTTTGTGGTATTCATATTTTGAATCAAACAGTAGGTCCAAATCTCCTTGGGTGAACTACCTAGGCTTAATGTATCTTTCATTCCATCCTATTTGCTACTATTGTATAAATTTTGTGTTCTGAAGTGCTTGTTGTCTATAGTCATCCAAAGCATTGAGCTGCATCAATATTTACTTGTGTGCTTTAGAAATATCAATTCCCATCTCTAATGCAGTCCTCGTAGTTTTGTGGTCAAATTCTATTGGTAGCATTGGTTTCTTCCCATACACTAACTCATATGGTGTGAAGCTAGTAGTTGTTTTCCATGTGATTCTGTATGCCCATACAGCCTCGTGGAGTCTAGAATCCCAATCCTTTCTTGATAGATTGACTATTTTGGTTAGGATATTTTCTAATTCTCTATTCGTGACTTCAACCTGGCCATTGGACTATGGATGGTATGGTGTGGAATTCTTGTGTCTTATCATATATTCTTCCACTAGGTCAGCAATGAGATCAGTAGTAAATTGTGGCCCTTGATCTGTAACTATTTCCCTTATTACAACGTATCTTGTGAATATCTCTTCGTATAAGAAGGTTGCTACTTTCTCATCTTGAGCATGTGTCAGTGCTTTTACTTTAGCCCATTTGGTGACATAATCTGTACATACAATGATGTACTCTTTGTTGTTTGATTTGGGGTCTATGGGCCCAACAAAGTCTAGCCCCCATTTGTCAAAAGGCTCTAATTATAGTTGAGGCTATATTGGCATCTCATTTTCCCTTGTAGGCCTCTCCATATGTTGGCATTTATCATAGTGGGCTATACATCTGTTTGCATCCTTATGCAATGTAGGCCAAGATAGTATCCTACACAAATGTGACATTGACCGTTGTTCTTTAGGCAAGAAAGTGTCCTCTATATGGCTCATCATGGCATGCTTTAAGAATTTCAACTACTTCATCTTCTCGTATACATCTTCATATTACACAATCAGGTCCAGTATAGAAGAGAAAACTAGAAATCCAAGAGTACTTACCACTTTTCTGTATCAAGGCATGCTTCTCTTTTGAGGAAAAGTGATGTGGCAGTTGTCTAGAAATGAGGTAGTTTGCTACATCAGCAAACCAGGGTGTAGAGATAGCGAGGGTGAAGAGGTGCTCATCGGGAAATGAGTCATCCACTATGCCATCCTCTTGATTGCTTTGTAATCTTGAAAGGAAGTTAGCTACAATGTTGTCCTTCCCTAGTTTATCTAGTATGGTAATGTCAAATTATTGCAATAAGAGAAGCCATCTTACCACTCTTCCGGATACCGATGGTTTATTCATGAGGTACCTAATGGCAACATGATCTGTGTGTATGAAAGTTTGATAGCCTGTGATGTAATGTTTGAACTTGTTGATTGCATATACAACTGCCAAGAATTCTTTCTCCATCACCGTGTAGTTCAGCTCTGTTGCTTGCATATTTTTGCTTACAAAGTAAATAACATAGCTGAGATGGCCTTCTTTCTATCCTAGTACTGCACCTAGGGTAGTATCAGAGGCATCTATATGTATGTGAAAAGGAAATGCCCAATCTGGTCCATGTAATATGGGGGTTGATATGAGTAACTACTTCAGTAGATTGAATGCTTCATTACAGGTGGGAGTCCATACAAACTCAACATCTTTGTTTAACAAGGTGAATAATGGGGCTGCCATTTTGCTGAAATTGTTGATGAACCTCCGATAGTAACCAGCATGACCCAAGAAGTTGTGTACATCTTTTTGTTTTTGTGGTACCGGAAGGTCCTTGATGATAGAAATCTTGGTTGGGTCCACTCTAATCCCCTTTTCAGAGACATGGTGTCCTAGCACTATCCCTTCCTCCATGAGCATGAAACATTTCTTATGACTTAGGGATAGATGATTTTCTTGACAATGTATTAATAATTTTTCCAAGTTATTCAGACATACCTCAAATGTGTCTCCGTAGATGGTGAATTCATCCATATATATCTCTACACAGTCATGTGAGAGATCTGAAAATATGCTAAGGACTACCCGCTGAAATGTGGTAGGTGCATTGCATAATCCAAATGGTAGGACAACATATGCAAATGTTCCCCATGGGCATGTGAACATGGTCTTTTCTTGATCCTTAGGAGCAATGTGGATCTGATTGTATCCGCTGAAACCATCTAAGAATGCAAAGTATTTCTTCCCTGTAAGTGTATCTAGCACTTGATCAATAAATGGCAGCGGGAAATGGTCCTTCCTTGTAGTTGTGTTCAATTCTCTATAGTCTATACATATACACCACTTTCCTCCTTTCTTGAGTACAATGACTAATGGAGAAACCCAATGGTCTGTAGAGATTGGATAAATGAATCCTACATCTAAGAGTTTCTATATTTCAGCCTTGACTATTTCTTTCACTACTGGGTTCATCCACCTTTGTGGTTGGCATATGGGTTTGCATTCCTCTTTGATGTAAATGTGGTGTGTACACTTTTTTAGGATGATGCCTTGCATGTCTTCATAGTCCAATGCAAATGATCCTTTGTTTACATGTAATATGGCTGTCAATTTTCTTTCTTCTTCCACACTTAATTTGTTATTTATGGGGAATGTCTTTCCTAGCATTATTTCTATGGCTTTTGTGGATTTTTTCATTTTCTCTATGCTGCTGATTGATCATATGTGGTTGCATCTGTGTGGTAACAGCTGATGGAAGATCCTTTTATCACTTTTAACTAGTTCTTATTTTGACCATAGATTAGAAAAAGGACAATGAATATAAGGCAATTCTTTAGGAGTGGATTGTTCTACCTGATAGTTGTTTTGTAGTATGTTGGAGATGATGGTATCCTCTTCTAGATCTGCCAATGTGCATGCATGATCTATTGTTAAAGTAGGGAAGAGGGGTACCTCTTCTTCTTCTTCAATCTAGACAGGCTGGTCCTTGTCTTGTGATACTTCTCGGTGGGTACAAAACCAGTTGCTTGGTGATGTTCCCATTTGAAATCTACATGTTGTCCAGATCTACAATTGATTAATGCATCTGCAGTGGCCAACCATGGCCTTCCCAAGATCAGAGGATATCCTCCAAGTTTTTTTTTTGGCTATAATACAATAAAATCTATAGGGTACTCCCATGAATCTACTGATATGACCAGATCTTCTATGATTCCTTCTAGTCATACTATGGATTTGTCTACCATTTGCAGCATTGTAGATGTGGGATGAATATGTTATAGGTCTAATTTATGCATTGTTTCCATTGTTATGACATTGATGGCAGCTCCCAGATCGATCAAGGTATTATGGACTTATTGTCCATTGATCTGAATAGTGACAACCTGGACAACTTGGGTTTGCATATTTTTGTGGTAGCGTTCTTCCCAACATGATTTCCACCAATTGTCCAATGACATGGATTGTATTAGGATCCTTCTTCTTCCTTCCAGGTTTCCAAAGGCACAAATCTCTGACTACCTTGGAATAAATGGGGACATATTTAATGGCCTAAAATAAAGGGATCTTTACACAAACATTCTTCATCTGCCCTAGGATATCGAACTCAGTTCAACAAGAGTATGTTGAAGGTTCAGACATTCTGGGAAGGCTAGTGATATTGTTTCTACATTCTCTTTATTAGTTGGTTCAGGATCCTCCTGTGGTTGTGGTGTAAAATATGGAATGGATATTGTGGGTTTTTCACTATAGGAATACTTGGAGGTGGTAGATTTATTCCTGAACACAGGTGGACTTCATTGATGTCCACTATATAAGTGGGGTACTGTGTTATTTCAGTAGTACATGTTGGTTGAGCCAACTTATTGGTAGGATTTGGCATAGGTTGAGTAGGTATTTGAGCCAGTCTTGCTGGTTGTGTGTTCGACATTATTGTAGGATGTTGTGGTTGTTGTGGGAACCCACCTTACTAATTTCCCCAAGGTTGTTGCCCTCTCCATGGTTGCTGCCATGGGTTTGCAAGATTTTGTGGACCTTGGGTTGGCTGGTTTTGCCATTGATTGTGTGGGGGCTGCCATGGTTGATTTTTCTAGGGTGGAGTAGGATACTACTACCATTGATTGGGATTATATGGTTATTGCATAGGCCAATGTGGGTTGGGAGGGGTTGGGGGCATCTAGGGATTACTCCAGCTGGGCATGTTATTTGCATTTTGATTGAAAAATGATGATTGTGAAAATGGTGAATTTGATCCCATACCTAGATAGTTTGTCCTTGGCTACCAAGGTTTCCTTTATGCCATGTAGAACACTTGGTCTTCATCTCCTCCTATGGCATGCAACACTATGGAATCTAGTTCTTTAGATGTAATGCTTGCTACCTTCATCTTTATAACTTGACACTTGCAATCAGCTTGCTTCTTTTGACAATCTAGGTAGTAGACTGTAAGGGCTTGGTCCATTGCTTGTTGTTTCTATCGATGTGCAACATATCTAGCTGTGTGGCCATGTGGCTGATTATATCCATCTTCATGTCCCATAGCAGATTACTTACATCAGCTTTAGAGATCCCATTGGTTGATGCTGGCAGCATTTTGTTATTCCAAATTTTACCCAATGTTGATCTCAAATAATTCTTCCCAGTTGTTACATCTCCTCAAAGGTTAGCTAAGATGCATCTCCTCCACTCATGAGGTCTAAGGATTCCAAGCAGTCATCTCAGATTCCTTTCAAAAATACTAGCTTGAGTGTGTCTGGGCTGAGATTAGTTTTCTTATGCTTCTACAGAGTGAAGGTGAACCTCTCCATGTAGTCTTCCAAAGATTCATCCTCATCTTGAGTCATGTGGAATATGTCATTTCTTCTGAAGTTTCTGCCTTTGCCATATTCTTGATATTTGGCTAGAAAATTTTTCTTCATCTCGTCCCAACTACTGACTATGTTCCCCCTAGTCCCATGAACCATCTTAGTGTTGCATCCTTCAGGGTGGCTGGAAAGAGCTTGAGCTTTTGTTCATCCATTCGGTAGTCGTAGCTTCGGCATAACACATCATACTCAAATAGGAATGTATCTGGATCCTCATTGAACGTCCCCCTGAAGTGTGGGAGGGATGAGGGTGGAATATTCTTCATAGGAGTATTTTTGGGTTTCTACAATTAGGAATTCAAAAGTGGAGATAGCATGTCCTCTACCTTAAACTTAATTTCTTGATGCTCAATCTATGGCGTATTTCCTTATTATACGGGTCCTAAGATATTTCATAATAATGTCCTCAAATTCCCGATAAACCTCCCCCTCGATACTATAATATATAGATACTTGAGGTGTTGTACAGTGGGTGGAAGTAGTTGTAACAAAACTTTTTGAATTTAGTAGGTATTCTGGTGTTCTTTCTCCTCATGGAGTATGGGATTCATTCAAATCCTCCTCTTGTCTTTCTTTCACTAGCACTAGCCAAGGTCTTCTCTACTTCTTGTTCTTCTTCTTGAATACATTTCAGCTCCTCTACCACTCTTCTTCTTTGTGTGGAAGTATACTCCTTGTCTTGGGAGATAAGTAGCTCCTTTGCTACAATAGTTTGTTTTTGCTTTGGTAAAAATATTCCAAACGAGTCTCATTCTCTATGCATAAATTTTCCAGCCCTCTCTCTTTCTTTTTCTGTATATTTTCCTTTTTTTCCTTTTTCTATTTTTTTCTTTATTTTTTTTAATATATGAGGGGCTTGGTTCTTAATGTTATTTACAAAAATTGAGCAATGTGGTAATGAAAAATTTACCCTAGTAAGTAGAATTCTAGCTCCTAGAAAGCTTTTGAAATAAAAGGAAGGAAAGTTGATCTAAAAAGTAGGATGGCTATTCTAGAAAGCATGAATGGTTATTCTAGAAAGTGGGAAATGAAAGCATGAATTGACTGAAAGTGGGAAATTGAATCACTTCTATGGTACTATCTAGACACCTTCCCGACAACGACACCAAAATGATGTGTAGAATAATCAACCAATGATATTAGGTCTCATACTCTACTATTCATTAAATGTCAACCTAGGGGCATAAGATTTTCAAAGGGCCTACAAAATATATGCTACAGTACTTTAGAGTGAGGTCTTTGTAGGCTATAATCATCAAAGAGTATAAAGTAATGCTTATGCAAATTGGAAAGTAAACTATGGATGTTGCTGATCTGCAGATCTAAAACTCAACACACTATGCACTCATTAGCTTTTAGAAATGAAATGAATAACTAATAATCAATCCACACAACGTAAATAGGAAATGGAGGAATAGGATATTCCTTACAATTCCTTCTGAGGGGGGCCTTCCTCATGCAGAAGTGAGTTCCGATCCTACCCTCAAAATTCACAGAACTGCTCAAGAATATAAATTATTCATCTATTAAGTTGTAGAAATTAAAGATTGCTACAACAAAGAGATTACAATGAACTTAAGAGCATAAACTGACATTAATATATTCTGTCTTCACACATTCATAATTATTCTTCTCTCATACAACTATCACTTCATTCCTTAATCTATTAGTCCATATCTATTACATTTCTATCTGAATATATATATATATAGAGAGAGAGATAGATCACTAACTTATTCTATGCTAGGAATATGATCAAAAACCACTCAAATAGATTATAGTTGTTCTGTTTCATATTTGTTGAGTGGAGACAACTAATTCCTATCTTATTTACATGATAAGAACTGATTACAAAACTACTTAACAAAGTAACCATAACATTACATATGATGCATTAGGATAGCTAGTACTTTTTGTCTTATACTTCATTGTGATTTGGATAAGTTCTCTTTGGCTACGGGAAGCTAGAGGTGCATATTGCTCTGTTGTTGTAGGTAGTTCTAGAAGATGCTACGGGTAGGTCTAGAGCTTGCTATGGGTAAGATAAATCACCCAAAGACTTCTTAGACTTGTCCAAACAATGCTGCCACTTGGTTAATTTGTTTTCCAGCTTCATATGCTCAGCTCCATATACTTCATGATGCCTCATTGTTGTTGGATGTCATGATTCTCTTTTATCATTGCCCAACCAGTGGCTACGGGCTGCTATAAGAGCACAACTAGAGTGCTACACGTTAGGAACTACTACTTTAAAAGCTTATGACATCTTGTAATTTGTTCATGGAGACATCAGAAACATCAATTTTCACAAAAAAAAAAGATTCACCAAAGTAAATAAGTATATTAGATCTTAATGAACATACAAAACTAAATATATGCAAAATCATAACTTTATCTCATATCAACCATCAAGAGGAGATCAAAGTCTCAAAACTGTATGTGTAAGAGGCTTCAAAAAGGATTTAGATGGGGCCAAAACATGCCAATATATGGCCTCATCAAGCTCATTACAATAGATAATACCATAGTTTATGTGCACATCAAATTTGGTAGAATAAACTATCAATAATTCGGTTCTCACATACCACTACTATACTACATATTTCATTACATATTTATAAGGGTGGGGAATTTCCCTTCACTTGCTTATCTAATCCCAAAATATATTTCATGCTAAGAATAGCCATGTGCCTTTACAATAATAGGCTCACATGCAAGAATGATAACAATAGACCTCTCTTAGTTAACTATCAGTAGCAAATCTATTCTTAGATTGATCCCATGTAAAGCACTCCATAGCTATTCTTCCAAAAATAGCCAATGTGTGTCACGTAAGTCTTTTCCCATTTGTGTGCTCCACATGCCATCTTCTAAAAATAGATCATAATCATGAAAACAAATAAGTCCCGAATCTATCTCGTATCCTCTCGTGTGTGATTCCTTCATGATCCTCCTTCACCTCTAAATGTGCTCTGCTCTTCCACGTGAATATTTTGTATGCCTTATGCTAAGTGTTATACATTGTTTTCTTAACATTACCCCAGAATAACTACATTTCCACCATAGAAATGGTTACCCCTTGAATTTTTGAAGAATGAGAAAGAATATAAAGGAAGATAGTAAAGGGTAATCTATACAAAAGAATGATTTACTCAAGAAAGTATCCTCTCGCTCAACTAGAAAAATGAGTTCGGATATTCTTCCATTATTTTGGTCTCTAATGTTTTCCATTCACTTACTATGGCCTTTTATTTTTTTGGAATATCTACCACAATAAAGTCCATCTCATCTTGGGTAATTTCTCCCTTTTCATTCTACAAAAACATAACAATGTTGTACATTGCATACATTCTTCCTTCTAGTATATCCATCTTCTATGCTATAATCTTCCCCATCTCATCCAATATTTCCTTATGGGGTTCTTGTGATCTTTGTAAGGGCATCACACTTTTGTTTCACCAATGCCAACCTCTCTACATGACCCAGTGTCTCATCCTTCATCACTTTTAGGACTTCATTGTCCTCTACCATAGTCCTTACTTTGATTACCACCTCCAAAGCGGTGATAATATTTAATACATGGTCTACTTTCCTTAGCTCCTCCTATAAGGTTTGGAGTAATCCATCATAAGATGTAATATTTGTCATCATTGAATTCTTTGCTCACTCGCTTCTGGTCTAGATCTTTTGAGTCTTGGCATGTGTGTAAGTCCATCCTAAAACACCAAATACACCAAGGTACTACATAATGCATTGTTGAAGGAAATGTTTTGGGTACCTTAGACTCCAAATGTGGTCTTGCTTTTAGGACATGGTATCCAATTTCCTCTACCATGTTGATGAAAGCATTGTTCCTCTTCTCTAATTCCTTCTCTTTTTGTAGGCATGCTATCTCTATATATTGTTCCTTGATCTTCTCTTTTAGCACCCTAATAGTTGCGGTTGTATCCACATTCCTCCTCGCTTACCTCTGTAGATACCTTCACCAAGGCATTACTTACTTGTTCATCCAACACCGTTATGTGTCTATCCTGAGGTGTCTTCTTCAATCTTCTTGATACACTAGACTCTTAACAGACGTCGAAGTCTAGTTTTTTCATATGTGTCTTCACTTGACCAAGATAGTTCTTTCCTTGTGCACATAGTAGCCATGTAATTCCTTAAGGCCCTTCATTCTTTAGAAATGGGCATAGATAATTTTAATTGTGTCCTCAATGTAGCCCATGAACAATGTAGTATACTCCCCACTTGTCCTCTTCGACCTTGACCCGATAAGGACTTGAGCGGTAAAGTCTAGAACTTGTTTTTCTATGCCCCGAGAAATCTCTTGTACTATCTCGTCTACCTCCTTTACTCCCGTTAGGAATATTATATTGTTTACATTGGTGAATGTTTTAATGTAATATATATTATCATGGAGATAATATATATGGGTGAATAAATAAAATGTAATATTATTAAATATGAGAAAATATATCTCATATTAATAATATAGGTTTTATATATTAGTTGTGAGTTTGTTGTATAAACAACTCACGTTGGTATTTTTAGGATTAGTTGAGTGTGTTGAGATAACTAAGGGATTGAGAGAGATTAGTGGAAGGTTGAGAGATATGTGGGATAAAGGATGACTCCTATTTAATAGGAGATCATATGTGTATTTATACCTCTCAATGTAAATGAAGATATATCCCGGATGAATTGAAAATTATTCTAATATTATTTTATTTGGTGTTTTTATTGTGTAAGATTATTTCCAATAATCTGTACCAACTTCAAGAAATCCTTCTTCTCCATCATTTCTTCATTCTTTGGATCTTCCATGTCCCTCTGGTTGTGTCAGAGATTTGGGTGCATTCTCCTTAGACTTTTCCTCCTCCTCATTTAGTTTCATCTTTCATCTCCTTTTCTCATCTCTCTCCTTCGTAGAGAGAGTCATGGTGATCTATGTAATGAATGAGGTATAACACCTTGGGTTCTAGTTCTTTTGAATACCCTTTTGAAGCAATGCTTTCCTTATACTACATCTAGGTCCTCCTCACCTCCTTCTTACACCGAGAGGTGGTGTTAACACACACTTAGTTCCTACATTTTCTATAGGCTTCCTTTATCCTCTCTCGCATGGTATGAAGTTGGCATATTCTCTATTGTATGCTTACCCTTGGGCAGCCCAGAACCGTGAACTCATTTTCGACATATTTTTTTCTTAAGCTTGGGCTTGAGTTGAAGATACATAAGTGCTTCTCTAACATATTTGACTACAAAGCTTATTGGCTTCATGTTTATTACATCTGAGACAAGCCTCTTAATGTAGGTAGTCCTTCCTAGATATACATATGTTTTTCTCAGAGTGTGATAATCACAATTTACCTTATCTGCAACAAAGTTTAGGTGGCATGTATTGGTGAACTGGTGAACTAATTCCTATAAGTAGTGTGTTGTAAAGGCATATGGTAGTTTGCGCCAAGGGTTCCAAGTCCCGTCCTTCATTAAACATTGCACAATGTAAAAATGTTGGTAGACTACAAAATGTACAACCTTACCCACCACTGAAGGTAACTCCCTGGGTATGTGTCACTCCTCTTCAAATATCGCATAGAGCCTATCATACCAAATATTTTCCGTTTGTTTAAATGGCCCACCTATGGTCCCTTTGCATAAGTATTTATCAAATATTTCCACCATAGATTTATTTTCCGTGGGGTACTCCTAAATATTTTCCTTTGGCCCATCAAGCACTCCAATCTCCATAAACACCAAAGACAATAAAATAGTGCCAAAAATAATTTTGTCACTGTACGTGCTTCTGAAATGATTGTCTCTACTATGTAACCCATGATATTATAGATCACTCCTTGAGACATTTTCCTTGTAATGTGCAGCCACATTGTATTCACCTATGACCACCTTTCTTGGTCATTCAACTTTGTTATCAAATGTGTAGCTTCCTGTACCACTGGGTACTTCTTCAATTTATCAATGTCCATTCCGCGTAGACTATTGGTATATCCTAGCTCCTTTATTAGCTTTAGGATCACTACTTTATCTCGTTAATTCAATCTCTAGATATGCTCTTGAGGCCATTAATACTATCACTATTGAATTTAAGGCGGTTGTAATTCTAACCCTTTTTCCAATGAAGTAGAAGAAGTCCTCATGGAATCTTCTCATAAACCATTGATATAATGGTTCATAATTTCAAGTATGGTAGCTCGTATAACCGGTAGAATGTAATCTTCTTTAGCAACTTCTCTCCAACATCATTGTACACTGACATGTCTTATGTTGTGTGTTTGTTTTTTTCATGCTCAACAATGCATCTAGTTCCTTCTTATTATCCGATGTACGATGGTTGTAATAACTGATCTTACATTTATGGATGTGGTAATCCCATTCTTCTCCTACAATCATGCCCTCTGGATACTACATTTTTGAGAAATTACTCTTGGGAACAATTTCTTCTACCATCTTGACCATTTTTTCCCTTTCACTCCTGTAAGTCCTTTCTTGGTGCCATTTAAAAATCTCTCCTTTCTATCCTATGTAATGAGTAAGTTAAAACCCTAGTTTGAATCTTCATGCCCTAGTGGAAATCATGTGCCCTAGCTCTTTTGTAATGCATTTTCTTCACTCAAACCCTTCACCTTTGGGAACGCAAGCTTCTCCTACGCACAAATCTTCTCTCCACATCTTGTTTCAAATTATCACAATTTCAATGGTAAGAATGAACTCCCATCTTGTCTTTATATAGATTTTAAAAAAATTAGTGCATTTATTTCTCCTTTAACTTCCAAAAATCCCCTCATTAATCAATCATTTTTGTTCTTTACGAGCGGTACATCCTCGCGCCCAAGCTATAACCTTTTAGTGTGCCTTCCTACCTTCTAGCCACATACTTCTCTTGAGTGCACCTCCATGTGGCCAAGTACCTCACTGTTGCACCTTCCTTGGTAGTTCCTATAGCCCCCGCTTACATCGTGTTATACTTGTTTCTTCATTTATCTCCACCTATGATCCTTGTTTCAAGAAGTAATCTCTTTTTAACAATTCTCCAACTTGAATAGCACCTATAGGAGTATTTTCCTTTCATGTGTACTTATTTTCAATAGTCTTATACTTGGATATCAATAACCACCCCACACTAATGGTATGTGTAGTCCTCTACACATATAAATTCTTCAAATAATAATTAGCTTTTGGTGCACAAACGTGCTTATTACACAAAAAAACTAACTAAATTGATGAAGCATGGTGACGAAGAAGGAAATATATTAAGGAAATACAAAATTGAAAACATGTTAGGCCCCAAAATTTTATCGAAGTACAAGAAGGTGTGTGGGCACGTGGGAACTAGTTGAAGAAAGGCAAGTAGGGTTGAAGGCATGTAGGGAAAGGGTTCGACAGGTTTTGTGGAACACACAGTTCACACGTGTAGGAAAAAATGGGTTTTGTACTTAGCTACATTCAATATCCTAGGAAACACATGAGAAAAGCATGACCCTTATGGATAAGGTGCTAGCCCGGTGATTGTGGATCAAAAGGGAATATTCTAAGCATGCGATGGAAGTTTCAAGAAGACATCATTACAAGGAATGGAAATCTCGGATCAGAAAGGCATGCTTCTATAAAGGACCACTTCGACACTTGGCAACTGATCTATAACTTTTGGAAGGCATGGTGGTGGGTGCTAAGGATATATATACAAGCGACCTGGTAGAATAAAAAGGGAGAATGGAGATAGTTGAAGAGAGGTAAAGCTCTATAGAAAGAAGAATGAAGGGCATTATGGTTAGGGATTAGGAGAGCTCTATGAGCAATAACACATAAAAGGGGATGGGTTCTCATTTTTGTTTGTAATATGATGAACCTAGTATAGTTCTAATGCATGACTTGGCTCTGCATAATTATATGAGGATCTATTATGACCTTAAGGGATGTAATGTGGGTTATTAACTTTGATATTATGAATATAATGCTCTGTTGTAAATCATCTGTGTTTAGTACTTATGCATTTCCTTTCTATATGAGTCATCTGCATGTGCTGCTTATTATTTCTCTTACTTGTATATAATGAGATGATAACTATTCCTAAGTTCATAAGAATGTGGTTTAGTTCTTTTCTATCCTGCATTTGATTATCTATTCTATGATGATGCATTCTCACAAGAATCACATAAAGGAGAGACTTGGCACCAACGTGTGCCTCGGTGAGCACCTAACACTGTTTAGTGATAGGCTAGCTCGCATGGCATTTTTCATATTCTATGAAGGGTATAAAAATGACTACGAAACCTAATCTAAATGGAAACACTACCTTATTACAAACACCAAGAACACTTATTTATAGTAGGGATTCAACCTACTCCCATTGAATTACTCGGGTAGTATTGTTCCATCACACATTTCTAATTGAAAAGTTCTTATTTCAAGTATGTGAGTGATAACATATAGTCCTAACCAATGTACTTTGAGTTTTCATGGATGGCACAGAAACTTAGAATCATAAAGAAGCACCATTTTTCCTATCTCAAGATTTTTGTCACTAATTTTCTTATCATGCAATGCTTTCTACCTTGCTTTTTCTTGCTTCTAACTCTAGCGTGTAATTTTTCATCACTCATCTATTTTGATTATCTTTTCAATCCATTCTTTTAATGCTTGTTCATCAAATAATCCTCCATTGTGCACAATATGTAAATAAGGTAACACAAATTCTATAGGAATAACTGCTTCTGTGCCAAGCACCAACTCAAATGGTGTGGCTTTGGTCAACCTTATATAGGTTGTTTGATATGCCCAAAGTATAACAAAAAAATTTCATCCCCATCTTTCCTTCCAACATCACAAGTTTTTGTCAATGTTTGGCTCAAAATTTTGTTAAAGGCCTCAACAATTCCATTAGAATGAGGATGATATGGTGTAGACTTAAGGTGCACAATCATAAACTCATCCAAAAATATCCTAATTGTCTCATTCAAAAATGGGTGCCCTTATCACTTTGGTCAAACTCAAAATAAATACATACCTTGTAATACTATTTTCCCATAGAAACTTGGTTGTTTAAGCCAATATACAATCCTTTGTAGGTGTTTCTTCTTCCCACCTTGTGATATAATATATATAATTAATGATGTAGTGTGATCTAGTCCTACGTGCGGCTAGTGAAATAGGACCCACAAATTCTATAGCCCATTTTTCAAATGGTTCAAGACTAGTATCGGTCTTAGAGGCATTTCATCTCATTGACTGGTTTCCCAAGGCACCGATAGAGATAACAAGCCTCACAATATGCTTTATAATCTCTATACAAGATCTCCCACCATAATCCGGTGAATAGAATCTTGCGCGTAGTGGCATCACCTACACAAGTGGCCACCGGGAATACCACCATGGGATTTCTCCATGATATTTGTGTGCTCATGCTCCAAGACACAATGGTGTAATACTTCATCCCAACCCAACTTGTACAGTCACCGCTAATCAACATATATGGTATCACACATATAACAAGTTATTTCTTCTCTAAGGATTTCCTTCCTTCTAGTGTCATACTTGTTCATAGAAAGATAACAATGTCCTCTAATTCGATGGAGCTCATTATAACCTATATAATTTTACATATGGCATGGTATCTTCAATTACCTATGCTTCTTCTCCTTGTACTACGAATAAATGGTTTGGTCCAAAATTTCTTTTCCCTAGTTTTACCACCACTGTGAAATCAAATTCTTGAAATAAGAGTACCCATCTGCATATGCACCTCGTAAAATGGGCTTGTTTACCAAATACTTCAATGCCATGTGATCAATATAAAATAAAAATGGTGTAGCTAGTAGGTACTATCTGAATTTATGTAGTGCATAGATCATTGACAAAGCTTCATGCTCTATAGTTGTATAATTCTGCTCTGCAGGAGTCAAATTTCTACTAACAAAATAGATAGGATGATCTATAATACCTTCTCCAGGATGATCCAATACTACACTAATGGCCATGATATAGGCATCCACATGTAAATGAAATGGTTGGTCCCATGAAGGAAAGTGTTGTTATCCAAAATTCTTTAGTCCCAAGCAAATAGATTGATTAAAGGCCCAAAATCATGTTTTTGGGGCCCCCCAGCTTCTTTCTAGCTCTCCCATCCAAGAAGAAAACCCAACGAGTTAGAAAAGGTGAAAAAATTACAAAAAAACCCAAGCTTGGGGCCAAAATACAGAGAAAATTGGCTAAGTCAGACATTTTTGTCCCAGGCAGCACTTGGGACAGTTGGGACATCGGGGCGCGAATCGGCCAAAAAGCTGCTGTGTAGTCCGCGCGATTGGGACAGATAGGGACGTTGGGACGCGTGGGACGTGAAAAGGCGAACCAGCCGAAGGTGGAAAAAATGACTAAGTGTTGTTATCATGCAGTTTGGGACATCTAGACCATAGGTATGCGCAGGACACGAACCGGCCGAAAAGCCGAAAGGCGGTCCATTTCGGGCAGTTCAGAAGAATAAGGCCGGGACAAAGGTATGCGCGGGACGCGAACCGGTCGAAAAGGCAAAAAGGCAGCAAAAGAGAGATGAGGAAGCCCGAATCAGCCGATGCGGGAGAATGTAGTTGGGATATCTGGGACAAAAGTACGCGAGGGACACGAGTGACACGAAGAGCCGAAATGACCGACAAGAAGGAAGAAAAGTCAATGTTTGACCCATGAACTTCAAACTACCATAACTTTTGACTCCGAGCTCCGATTTTCATAAAATTGGACTTTCTGGAATGAGCTCTTATTTATAATGAGGGTAGATATATTTAATTAAGAGAAACATATTCAGCTCTAGTTATTTAATGCTCATTCCCGTCAAATGACAGAAAACGTCGCTGGACCCAAAAGCAGTTACCCGCACTCAGAAGGCCATAAATTTTGCATTTCTCAACGAAATCACACAAAATTGGTACCATTGGAATTGTGGATCTGATCCCAATGCACAAAAATCAAGAAATTCCAGATTTGATGAGATATTGATCAAGTTTTTTTAGAAAACGTGGCTGGGTTCATAACAGTGTTTTATTTGGTGGTTGGGAGTGCAATTAAGAGGCATGGTCATCATTATTTCTCTGCTGCAGCACCTAGGACAGTATGGGGAGCCTTTTGTAAGTAATATATAATCATTTCACTCCATTTAATGCCTCTTACAAGTGGTGGAAGGATAGATTTCAGGATTTTCATTTTCCCTCTCTCTCTTCTCTTTTTCTATAAATTGGAGTGATGGGCTCATTGTAAAGGAGGGAGTTTTCAGATAGAAAAGCTCTGTCAAAATTGCTTTGTGAAGCCAATGTGCTACTGAGCCCTTGTAGTGGACTCCTTGCATGGTGATCCAGGCCCTTATCTTGTAATAGATTGAACTGTGCATATCATGAAGCAATAAAATATAAGTTTGTGGATGTATCTTCCCCTGCTGTGTTTTCTTGCATTCTTCTTGCCCCTTTAATCTTTCTACAAGAATATTGTGTCTATTATTATGTTCTTGCAGGGATCCATTATCATTGTGTATGCTTGGAATATTGTTGTGAATGCATTTTGCTAGATTATGGAGAACTGTCATCACCTCTTCTAGTGTGCACTTTGCTTCTGTATTTCACGCATTTGGAAACTACTCTCACACCCTCCTTTTCGGTGTATCACTTTGCTTTAGTGTAGGATTTCATTTTTGCATTCTCTCTCCTTGGTCCCTTGGAAATTTAGATTAGAATAGTTAGTTTCCCCTGCATTAGAGTAGATTGTGGCAGGTAGTTTAGGAGCAAGAACCAGCTTTCTCTGGAGGTCTATCTCAAGTAGCAAGTCCCACAACTTAGAGATAGTACCCATGTTATCCAATCACACCATGAGTTCAAGTATATGCATTTGTATAAATAGAGGGGTGTTTTGATTTGGTGATAATAGTTCTGGCACGCCCGGTGGGACCTTAGAGGTCTTCACTTTCATTGCAACAAGATTGATGTGCACTTGTTGTAAATTCCAGCTTTGAAGGAGCTTTGAAATTACACATCTGGTGACTCCAAAAGAGGCATAATCCACTTGTTTCAGCAGTCCAAGCCTGGAAAATTTATGAGAAGAATACAAACCAGGTCGAGAACTAGGGAGGAAGGATTGTTTGTTCATCTACACCTATCTCCAGGTAGAGAAAGAAGGGGAAGAAGAGCTCAAAGATCTCCATCTCCACCTAATAGAACCTTGTCAACACCTCCACCTGGTAGGCCTTTCATCCAATCAACAAGAGTTCTTCGACCAATCAGGATGGCACAACCAAATCCATATGTCAATTTCACTGGCAGCAGCCCACTTGCTCTCAATGCACAAAATCCAATCCCAGTTGCAGCATTAAAAAACATTCCATACTTTACTGGAAAAAATCAAACCACTCCTGGGGATCATGTCAAGGACATTGCTAATATTTGTGCAATCCATGAGATCAATGAGATGCAAGTTACTATCAAACTATTGGCATCTTCATTCAAAGGGAAGGCTTTGCAATGGTTCAGGAGCCTTGCTTCAGGTTCTATCCAAAATTGGAACCAGCTATGTATAGCTCTCCATGAGTAGTTTGGAGAAAGGGAGATAACTTGTCCCTTTTGGAACAATTGACAACTATCAAGAGAGCTCCCAATGAGTAGCTGACTGACTTCAACTTCAGATTTCAAAGGACTTGGGAGAGGATTCCAGTGGTAGTAAGGCCAGTAGCTGAAGGTGCTTTCTATATTACCTTAAAGCTTTAAATTTTGATATTTCTATGTTGATTCAATCCATGGGAGGCACAACTATCCCTGTTGCTTATAGCATTTCCATTAGAGCTGAAAATTGTTTGATTCAAGCTGGCAAGCTAGCTCCTAGGCCTCCAATGCCATTATATCCAAGTTTAGAAAGCCCAAGTACTAGCCAAGTGCCTAATTTAGCTTCTATTCCCACACCTAGAAATCATAATTCAAGTGAAGCTTCCACTTCATCTCCTAGTGCCTCAAATGAACTTCAAGAAGTCATGAAGTAATTGCAAAATCTAGGTAATGAGCTGGTTACACTCAAGAGGCAACAAGCTCAAGGTTTTAGACCTTCCTTCTAGCCTCAAGCTTAGCCTAATAGGCAGCCATATCAACCTCAAAGACCACCCAATCCAGCTGCAAATCAGAATCAAGCAAGGCCTCCTACCAACAGACCATTTCAGCCCTATAATCCTAATGTTGAATCCACATCCAGAGCTTTGGTACCAGTGTAAAATAACATGGCCCAAGAATATGATTGGTGTTTCCCATGCATCAGCCATATAACCAATCAATGTGCTTTAACGGTGCATTAAATCAGGATCGTATGGTGCAAACTATGGTGGGTCGCAAGAATCCAGCCATGAAGAGGATCAGCAGAAGAAGCACCTCGGTAAGGAACATCTCCGAATGAAACTGCTCTTGTCAATTGGCGGGCTGATTTACGTGGTATGAACCAAATACCCTCTCAAAGTGTTGTAGCCAACATAAGGTCAAAAAGGAGAAATTTGGGTGAAGGATAGCCATTGGCTCCAAGTAATCCACAACCTTCTACCACTCCACAAGCTGTTGGAAAACAAAATGTAGTTCCAAACATGCAAGGAGCACCCAAACCAGCTCCTAAACCAAATCAGATGTCAGCCGCTGCTGCCCATGCACAAGGAATGAATGTGCAGGCCAAGGGACAGAAAAAGGATACTTCAACCCCATTCAACATCATTGATCAGATGAAGAAGACAAATGTAAACATATCAATGTGGGAATCACTATCCATCCCAGGCCAAAGAGATTTGCTACAAGCTGCCATGAAGGACTGGTCAAATTTAAATCAATAGGTCCAAACGCAAGAGAAGGTACTCACAAATGCTGCCCAGCCTAAAGGAAATCATGGAGGATAGCAAGGTAAAATGTTGAAGCCCCCTCCATTTTATGTTTCATTGATCATAGGAGATAAGTTGGTACATAATTACATGATTGACTCTAAGGCAAGTAGTTCAGTAATGCCCAAGCAAATAGTTGATCAATTGGGGCTTCAATATGAAGTCGTATCAAAGGAGTAGACAAGGTGCAGGAGGAGGAGCTATGGTCATTTCACCGCAAGGTATAAGGTATTACTCGGCCTACTGTTTCCAGTTTTCTTGTTCAAACAACACGGTTGAGTATGAAGCCTTAATTCACGGATTGCATTGGGAAAAAAAGAAAGCCATCATGAATTTACAAGTATTTGGTGATAGTGAGCTAATCGTAAACCAAGTCAAAGGAAAAAATGCTGCCAAAAATGATCTGTTGAAGAACTACAAAAATCAGGTATGGGATCTTATTAAAGATTTTGAAGCTTTTAGCATCAATTCCATCCCAAGAAAAAGAATGAAGTAGTAGACAGAATGGCAGCAATTAGGGCTGCATTTGATGTTGTAGAAAGTATCAAAAGTAAGAAATCTCAGCCTCATATCAAATTGGTTGTGAGACCAGCTGTTCCGGATAACAACACAAGTTGGCAAGTCTTCGGGAATGATCAGCAAATTGTTAATTTCCTACAAGAAGAAGCTGAGTTCTCTGCCAGAAATCAAGGCAAGCTGGAGCAGCAGTATGGTGACCAAGTGCTACAGCTAAGGACTAAAAAATTACCAAAAGGCCTCATAACCTTGGAGTCAATCTTCAACCCGAATGATCAGTTCCGGAAGGAGAAATCAAACATTCAAGTAAAGGGTGAAGATTCAGAGCCTATTTTAGTGGAAGAAGGCAAGACATTGCAAATTGGCAAAGTAAGTACTCCACAAGAGAAATCTGATTTTGTTCAGCTTTGTCAAGAGTTCCCAGATGTCTTTTCTTGGACTTACAAAGATCTAAGAGGTTTCAACCCAAAGTTTGCACAACATACTATTGAGCTAGATCTGGAATCCAAGCCTATCAGGCAAAAGCAAAGGCCAGTAAATCCCCATATCAAACCTCTCATGAGAAAAGAGTTAAGCAAGCTTATTGAGGCCAATATCATCTTCCCCATCAAACACTCAAGTTGGGTTGTAAACTTGGTGCCAGTAAGAAAGAAAAATGGAGAAATAATATTGTGTGTGGACTTTCACGATCTAAATAGAGCATCACTCAAGGATCATTATCCACTTCCATCAATGGAACAAATATTGCAGGTTGTAGCTAGTTCAGAAAGGTTTTCATTGCTAGATGGATATTTAGGCTATAATCAGATAATGGTGAAGGAAGAAGATCAATTCAAGACGGCCTTCACTACAAAATGGGGCACATATGCTTACAAGAAGATGCCATTTGGACTGTCAAATGTCGGAGCAACATTTCAACGAGCTATGGACATGGCATTCAAAGGATTGATCAACAAAATAGTGTTGGTATACCTAGATGATATCACTATCTTCTCAAAGAATGCAGCAGACCATCTCTTTCACCTTAGACAAGTGTTTCAGAGGTGTAGAAGGTTGGAGTGTCGTTGAATCCAAAGAAGTGTATATTCTTGGCACACGAGGGAAAATTGTTGGGTCACATTGTCTCTAGGGAAGGGCTAACAATTGATCCTGAAAGGGTTGAAGCCATCCAAACGCTTCCATTGCCACACCACAAGAAATCTCTTCAAAGCTTCTTGGGAAGGATAAACTTTGTCCGTAGATTTGTGCCTAATTTTGCCACTCTTGTGAAGCCTTTAACAATGATGTTGAAGAAGAGTCTTACATTCAAATGGATAGCAGAAGGCAAAGAGAGTTTTGAGGACATCAAGCATGCAATATCACAAGCTCCAACTCTCATCAACCCACACTTTTCAAAGGACTTCATGTTGTATGCGTTTGGAGGATTAGATATAATCTCAGCTATCTTTACACAGTTGAATAGAGGAGGTTCAAAACAGCCCATAGCATTCTTCAGTCAAACCTTGGAAGATTACGAAATAAAGTATTCTTTCATCGAAAAGCATGTCCTTACCATCATCAGGAGCTTGAAGAAGTTCAGACACTTGGTCTCAAACAATAAGATTCAACTGCTGGTGTCTCATGTTGGTGTCAAGGACTTCCTCCTAAACAAGAATTTAAATGAGAAGAGAGTAGGTTAGATCACTCGAGTGATGGAATATGATATTGAAATCAAAGTGACCAAGCTAGTTTGTGGTAAAGGTTTGTGTGAGCAGCTCGCTTCCAAACAACCAAATGGCTCAAAAGGTGAAGAAGATGTTGTCCTGCTACTACAGAATGATCAAGAACAACCAACTGATGATGCACCCATTCCATGTTGGACTCAAGACTTGGTGCATTACCTCCAAACAGGCTTGTGCCCTCTAGAAGTGAGCAAGGCAAAGAGGAGATACTTTAGATTACAAGCTATCCCGTATGTACTCATTAATGGTATCTTGTTCAAGAAGGACATCAATGGTGTTCTATTAAGATGCATTGGAACAGGTCAAGTTGAGAAGATCTTACATGAGTTCCATGATGGGGAAGCAGGAGGCCACTTTTCTCCATGAGTGATAGCTCTCAAAATAATGAAAGCTGGTTATTATTGGCCTACTATGTTCAATGATTGCTACTCATGGGCCAAGAAATGCAAGAAATGTGCATTCTTCATAGGAAAGAAAGGTTAGCAGTGCTGCCCCTTCATCCAATTTCAGTAGATCAACCATTCATGCAATGGGGACTGGACTTCATTGGAGTCATCAATCCCAATTCAAGTCAAGGCCACAAGTGGATTCTAACAGAACAGACTATTTCACCAAGTGGACTGAGGCAGTGGCACTCAAAGAGGAAAATGAATCCAATATCTTAGATTTCTATGAAGGGATAGTCACGAGGTTTGGTGCCCCTGCCACTATCATATCAGACAATGCATTGGCATTCCTTGGCACAAAAATCACTGAATGGGCTGTCAAGAATTGTGTGTATCTCAGCACTTCATCGAACTATTACCCTCAAGGTAATGGTCAAGCCGAGTCTACGAACAAGAACCTACTAAGAATCATCAGAAGGACTCTGGATGAAAATCAAAGGACTTGGCATGCAAAGCTCAAATCAGCCCTATGGGCTGATAGGATCACACCCAAGAGGTCTACAGGAAGCTCTCCATACAAGCTTGTGTATGGGAAAGAAGCAGTTCTACCTATATCACTCGAGTTGCCAGCATTGGAACTCATGAAACGATTGGAACTAGCTGAGTTTGAACCCATGGAGGTTAGATATGCAGAATTAATGGAGCTCCAAGAAATTAGAGAGCATGCAGCCCAGGCGATAGAGAAGGATCAAGCCTTGATCAAGAAGACTTTTGATAGGAAAGCCAAGGCTAGAACCTTCCAAATTGGAGATCTAGTGTTGAAATGGGATGCAGATCGTGCAAAGCCGGGAAAGCATTCCAAGTTTGATGCCATCTGGAGTGGCCCGTACATGATCATTGAATGCAAAGGTAGCAATGCCTTCCGACTGGCTAAGTTGGATGGTGAAGAATTACAGATTCCAGTCAATGGGATCTATCTTAAATGCTGCTACTAGAAAGATAGCTTCTCACCCTTGTAAATATTAATTTAGAATTTCCATTCCTCTAAGTGCTTATGCACATTGTACTATTGTTAGAGTAGTTTTTATTTCCCTAAGTGCTTGTGCACATGTCCTATTGCTTCTAGTATGTGCATGTTTGCAGTTCATCAAGCCTCTGGAAAAGAATTTGCAGCCACAGGAGAACTAACTCAACAAATGTTTCAATGGCTCAAGGATACAGGTTTTTAATTTCAAAATCAGCCGAGAGATTATCAAACGGACTCCATGCCCAATGGATTGCTACGAGCAGCTGGTCGTTCTTCATCTAGCGCAGATAACCCCGCTGAGTCGCCAAAATTGTTATCCAAAATTCACCCCTCAAGGTAATTTTGATAACATGCATCAAATTCTTTAGTCCCAAGCAAATAGATTGATTTAAGGCCCAAAATCATGTTTTTGGGGCCCCTCAGCTTCTTTCTAACTCTCCCATCCAAGAAGAAAACCCAACGAGTTAGAAAAGGTGAAAAAATTGCAAAAAAACCCAAGATTGGGGCTGAAATACAGAGAAAATCAGCTAAGTTGGACATTTTTATCGAGCAAAGCACTTGGGACAATTGGGATGTCAAGGTGCGAATCGGTCGAAAAGCCGCCGAGGCGATCGCGTGCGGCGCATTGGGACAATTGGGACGTCGGGACGCGCGGGATGCGAAAAGGTGAACCGGCCGAAGGTGGAAAAAATGACTAAGTGTTGTTATCACGCGGTTTGGGACATCTGGGCCGTAGGTACATGCGGGATGCAAACCGGCCGAAAAGCCGAAAGGTGGTCCATTTTGGGCAGTTCGGAAGAATAAGGCGGGATAACCGGGACAAAGGTACGCACGGGACGCGAACCGGCCGAAAAGATGAAAAGGCAGCAAAAGAGAGACGAGGAAGCCCAAATTGGCCGATGTGGGAGAATGTGGCTGGTACATCTGGGACAAAAGTATGTGAGGGACGCGAGGGACGTGAAAAGTCGAAATGGCCGACAAAGCAAGGAAGAAAAGTCAACGTTTGACCCGTGAACTTCAAATGGCCATAACTTTTGACTCCGAGCTCCGATTTTCATAAAATTGGACTTTCTGGAATGAGCACGACGTCCTCTACACCATAAAAACTATATTTTTATTTTAAATGAGGGTAGATATATTTAATTAAGATAAACATATTCGGCTCCAGTTAGTTAATGCTCATTCCCGTCAAATGATGTAAAACGTCCCGCGGACTCCAAAACAGCTACCCACACTCAGAAGGCCATAAATTTTGCATTTCTCAACGAAATAACACAAAATTGGTACCATTGGAATCATGGCTCTAAGCATGATGCATAAAATTCAAGAAATTCTAGATTTGATGAGATATTGATCAAGTTTTTTAGAAAACATGGCTGGGTTCATAATGTTGTTTTATTTGGTGGTTGGTAGTGCAATTAAGAGGCATGGTCATCATTATTTCTCTCTGCAGCACTTTGGGATAGTATGGGAGCCTTTTGCAAGTAATATATAATCATTTCACTCCATTTAATGCCTCTTACAAGTGGTGGAAGGACAGATTTCAGGATTTTCATTTTCCCTCTCTCTCTCTTCTCTTTTTCTATAAATTGGAGTGATGTCTTCATTGTAAAGGAGGGAGTTTTTAGATAGCAAAGCTGTCACAAAATTGCTTTGTGAAGCTAATGTGCTACAGGCCGTTGTAGTGTACTCCTTGCATGGTGATCCAGGCCCTTATCTTGTAATAGATTGAATTGTGCATATCATGAAGCAATAAAATATCAGTTTGTGGATGTATCTTCCCCTGCTGTGTTTTCTTGCATTCTTCTTGCCCCTTTAATATTTCTACAAGAATATTGTGTCTATTATTATGTTCTTGTAGGGATCCATTATCATTGTGTATGCTTGAAATATTGTTGTGAATGCATTTTGCTAGATTATGGAGAACTGTCATCACCTCTTCTAGTGTGCACTTTGCTTCTATATTTCACACATTTGGAGACTACTCTCACACCCTCCTTTTCTGGTGTATCACCGCTTTAGTGTAGGATTTCATTTTATGCATTCTCTCTCCCTGGTCCCTTGGAAATTTAGATTAGAATAGTTAGTTTCCCCTGCATTAGAGTAGATTGTGGCAGGTAGTTTAGGAGCAAGAACCAGCTTTCTCTGGAGGTCTATCTCAAGTAGCAAGTCCCACAACTTGGAGATAGTACCCATGTTATCCAATCACACTGTGAGTTCAAGTATATGCACTTGTATAAATAGAGGGGTGCTGTGATTTGGTGATAACAAGTGTAAAATAGCCACGGTAGTAAATTTCTCTTTCAATTTCTTGAATGCACGCTTTGTAGTTTTGCCCAAGTAGAACATACATTTTCCTTTTAGTAAATCCTCCAAAGGGGCAGCAACCTTGGCATACCCTTTATGAATTTCCTATAATACCCCATGTGACCTAAGAATCCACACATCTCAATTTAATTGGTAAGCTCTTTTAGGCCGATAATGACTGCAACCTTATATGGATCTACCAACAAACCTTTGTTATAGATTATGTGTCCTAATAGTCTTCCAAATGGTGTAGAAAATATGCACTTCTTGATGTTCAAATAGATACTCAATTGTCTACATATTTCAAAAATTAAGTGCAAATTATCACAATGATACTTAACAATTCCATACACTCATGTCCAATCATCTAAATAAACCTATAAGAAGTTGTGAATAAAATCTTTGAATGCCGAACAAATATGCACAAAAATACAACAGCACATTTTTCATACCTAAAGGAATCACAAGTATAGGAAAATCTACCCCATTCAAAGTAGTAAATCATGTCTTTCTCACGATCCTTCTAGGAAATCTTAACCTAATGATAACTAGGAAATCCATCTATAAATGAATACATTTCACACCCTACAAAGTGCCTTCTAATATTTCCTTAGTGAATGGCGTAGGGAAGAAATCATCACACATGCAACATTCATCTCCCTCTAGTCCACACAGATCCTAATCGACCACCCTTCTTGATACCGATCACCATTAGACTAACCCACTCTAACTCATCCAAGGATTTGATGGTTCCAAACTTCAACATTTTAGCAATCTCATATTTGACCTTTTGCACAAGTTGGGGTTCATCCTGTAGGGTCTCTTTTGACTAGATGCACACCCTCTTTAAGTTTTATCTTCATCTCTCCTAATGATTTGTGCACTCATTTAAGTTCATGGTACCCCGAGAGAATAAGTCATGATAATCATGTAGTAACTCAATGATTTTTTCCACTTTAGATTCTCACCAATAGTCTCCAATTATGGCCTCCTTAGGCTCAACATCTAAATTAATAATTACTTTCTTTGTCTTCATTGGTTCATGATAGGTGTGTGTGGTCTTATCTACACTATCCAACACCTCATGCCTACCTGTTGAATGGTATACATCCATATTTTCTACTTCTTCATCATCCACTAAGTAAACCATTTTTACTTTTTCTTTCTTAAGGCAAGCACACTAAAGTAATGTGGCATTGACTGTATTTCTTTAGAAAAATGTTCCTAAGTATCCTTCTTCAAATAAATATTGAATGAGTTATTTTTCCTCGTAACTATACCCCATAGTTAAGTTATTTATAACCTTTAATGCTTCTTCAACCAGAGGTTTAGTAGAGAAGAATTCAAACATCTAGGTCATACTTGCAATTAAATCTTGCCAATTTCCACTCTCTATGGAGTTCGCATATACATACCAAGCATGTGCGTAACCTTGTAAAGTTGAATAAAAATGTGCACCCAGAGTAAAAGTGGTAAAGCTTCCTACCCCTCTATCTAGAGTCTCTCACACTGTTGAACAGGTTGATTACCATGATAAGTACATATTAGAGTCGGTGCATTGCCCCTGAAGAACCTAGTAGTAAGAGAAATCCTAATTTCATCTCATCCTACAAGATTATCCTTGTGAACCACCCACCAATGCATTGTTGTCCTATATAGGGTAGATGCTTTAGCATATTCCACCAATCTAACTAGTATATCCACTATTCCTCCTGTAGACACCAAATTCGTGTCTCACGACCCCTTGTGACCCGCATCCCATTTCACAACCTAACCTCATTACCTAAACCTTACACAATTATTTATTAATTACCTCATAATTGATAAATCCACATCGCCTTACCTACCACCTCACTTGGCCACCTCACCATGACCTAGCCCTAACCCTAAACTAACCTAATTAGGACCCATGACTTGGTCTAGACTCACATCCATAACTAATGCCTCCTTACTCGCACCCAAAGCCGACCTTCTAGCCACTTGACCAAGCCCGCAACTGATCCCTCGGGAGAAAAACAGGGAAGGTGGGCTATTTACTAAAAATAGCCTACTTTTTCCTAACCGATGCCGGTTCCTACTCGACCGCCGTCGGTTACGCAACCGCCATCGGCTCCCTGTAAATGGGCTCCCCAAACCAAAACAACGGATCGGAATTTCATTTTGAGAGATCAGTCAAAGGATTTCGGGATCAAGCGAGGGCATTGCGAACGAGGAAGCAGAGTCGAGATCTTCACTTGATCAAGCGAGACGAGTGAAAATATTAGACGTGTTTACAAAGAAAGGAGATCAAGCGGCACCTTCATCAAATCCAATAAGTTACATCTTGCATGTCCTCCATTATAACATTTCTTATGCTTTTGGAATTACAGTCCTCCCAAATCCGTTTCTGGATCCATTATCCAACGTACCATTGCCTCTAGCTGTCATTCTTTTGTTTCTAACCATCCCATTTCCTAAAAAACTATCCAAAAACCAGCCATTACAAACTCCACAACCAGCCCAGAAGATCCTAGAACCCACCGGTATCGGTTATCAGTAACCGGCATCGGTTATAGGTAACCGGCATCGGTTATAGGTAACCGCATCAGTTCCTTTGATCAAAAACCGGGAAAAACAGCCTTTCCCCTACCCGGTTCAAAGCCAAGCAATTTAATTGATATTTTACTGGTCTTTTGTGTTAATTCATGTTATAGGAAACTGACCACCTTCGAAAGGAAGTTTTACATTTCTGGGCCCAAGGCGATTTCCTCATTTATTGTTTAATCAAATCTTGTGGTCTTGTGTTCTTATTTGCAGTAGTCCTTCCTGACAAAAGGAGTTCTCCATGATCAACTCCGATCTTTCTCTACGGTACGCGCACATCATCTCGACATTCTACAGGTATTCCTCCTAACCCTAACCTTATCTGTTTCTATAAGGAACGAAGCATTTTCCGAGTGAAACATTTTGGCACGCCCGGTGGGACCCATTTTGGGTTTCTGTCTCTTGCTTATTTTCATTTTAGGAAGCATATTTGCTGTTGCTGTTTTTGTTATATATTTAGTAAAGATTTTGTCTTGCTTTCCTGGTTTCGCATTAGTGAAAGTCATCTCTCTTGCTTCATCGAATATAATTTTCGATTTGGATATAAAACACGTGCATTGCATTCCTGCTTGTTGTTCTCCAATTCTAGTGAACATAGATTAAGTAACAGGTCGTACACGTGGGGGTGATATCCACGGTATTGACAGGAAATTAACCTTAGTTTCACTGCACAACACATACCGAATCACTTCACAATTAACACAACAGCTCAAACATCCCCCCTTTTCCGCGGTATTCCTCCGCCCGATTGAGGTAACCTTATAAGCCAAAACAAACTTGACATTTCCCTAGGTCTCTTGTTTAGGATTCGACATCATTCTACGTCTAAAGGCATAAGCCCTGATAATTAAAATTAACCCTAAGGTTAATCTCGGATTTGCGTGTGCATCTTGCTTGTTTTTGTCTGTTTTTCTCGTCATACTGTCTTTTGTGATCAATAAGTTGATAAATATACTCAACGTTGCTAAAAATCAAATTAGCAGCCCTTTGTATCTTCTTATCCTAGATTTTTGACACCGCATCGGTTAAGGGACCGACGTCATTTCCCCTATGACCGACAGCGGTTAGTAAACCGATATCGGTTACTGTCTCCATCAGCCCCTGACAAACCAGCAACTTGCCAAATTCATCATTCTGGGGTTGTTTTTGTTCTTGATAGATTGAAACTTTACCGTGAACTGCTGTCCATGGTTGTTATCACTCGAAAACAAGCCGCCGCCATGGTTTCACACGCTTGCTCTGTTTCTTTGCCTGAATCACCCCCTTCACCTTCTATGGGGAATCCTACTGATACCAGTGAGGTTCCAAAAATTCCTGTGGGAGATAAGGACTTTGCCAAGTTTCTGGATGCTAATTCCAGTAGCTCTGCACAATACTATTTGTCTCATACCCCCGACCGTACACTGATGGTCAGCTCCTCGTAGGTATGCCTATCGGTATAGCTGCTCATTTAGCTCCCACTCCTCCCCGATAATACGCGCCCGCTTCTCTCTGCATCTCTAGCCCCGTCTCCCAATCCGACAGCTGCAGAGGTTCATACGACCCCGATTAGCTTTCCTTTTGTTAATCTTGGACCCCACGTATCGTTACCACCAACTGCCCCTATCTCATCTCTCTTTCAGACCACTCCATTCATGACTTACTCTCTGCCACCTATTCAAACGAGCTTTCCTTCTCAAGCTCCGCCTACCTTTTCATTCCCATACACGTATCCAGTAACCTCAACACCTTATATGGGACATCCCTATTCTGTGGCACCATCATCTCATCCAACCACAGATTTCATCAAGCAAATGATGGACAAAATGCAAAACCTGGAGGCTTCCGTTTCAGGAAGTCGTAGCGCCTTGACATACGAGCAAGTTTGTCGGGAGCCCATTCACCCTTCTGTCCCCCTTCATTCATATCCTCCTCAATGGGAGTTGCCAAAGTTTACTCGTTTTAACAGTAAAGAGGATCCTCAACAACACTTGCGATCATTTAGACATGCTTGTTATTTGATTGCCCATGATGATGCCTTGTTACTCCGCACCTTTCCCATGTCCTTATCAGGGCCTGCCTTGGAGTGGTACAGTGCTTTAACCCAGCACTCAATCTTCTCTTTTAACCAACTAGCCCAATCTTTCTTGGATCATTTCTCCATTAACATTGCCAAGAAAGTATCTATCACTGACCTCTATGCCATCCGACAATTCGAAGACGAATCTATCACAGATTTCGTTGGACGATGGCGGGCCTTATCAACCAACTTACGTATGCCTTGCCTCAAACCGAACTTATCGAAGGCTGTTTACGGGCTGCGCTAAGCACATCTCCCTACCCTCCAAATTCAAACTTTCCGTACATTCGACGAGGCCTTTACTATGGCTCGAAAATTAGAAATTCGAGCCTTAGAGGAAGAGAAATTGCGGTTGTTGCAACAAGAACTCCACTTTCCGAACTCCCGATTCTACCAACCAGCCAAACACCGCCACTCCTCACGCGTCCACTTCTTCTAAATCAAAAGGAGCTGTCCACGCGGTAATGGTCAAATCTCAAACACCGTCCAATACTCCGCCGAAAACCACTTATAAATACAAAGCCGAACCCATCGCCTACACTCCTTGGGAGAAACCTATGGTGTGATATTGGAGAAATTGCTCAAAGCTGGGGCTATCACCTTGCCCCCTGTTAAACCTCACTCCGGGTTTGACTCCACCCGCGCAATACCTTCCTGGTACAAAGAAAATGACTTTTGTAACTTTCACCGCGTAAAAGGACATAGTCATGAAAACTGCAAGATGTTGAAAAACATAGTGCAGGAAATGGTTGACGCAGGGGATATAACACTCGATAATCCTAACGCCCCTGCTAACCGAAATCTGAAAATTTTCAACAAGCCATTCCCGAGTCACTCGCCCAAAGAAAGAACGTGAACCAAGATATCTTAGCTGAGGAGAGTGTTCATGAGATCCATGCAGTCTTCGATTCTCAGCCAAAAGCCTCTATCGAGAAAATTTTGAATCAGACCTCTTCACTAACACAGGAGCCCGAACCTCCTTTACCACCATCAAGCCAAAGCGAAATCGTTCCTTTACCCATAGAAGAGTTAACGGCCCAGGCTTCCCTTCCCATCAATGAGTCTTCTTACACCACATCCCTACAAGACTGTGAGCGGATGCTATCTAATTTATCTATTTCCCAAACGTCCCCTTCTACCACTCTTGCTACACAAGAGGAAGGCTCACCACTCCTTTTGACATCCTTAGACGAGAAATCTCTTACACTAACATCACCACATTCTTTTAACATGACAGATCTCCTCGAACACGCCCTCCTACCTATTAGTCCCTCATCGCCTAAATCTTTTCAACAACCGGTTGACCTCCTAACATCTATTGATACAGTGCCTCATCGCCTCCTGTGTCACACCCGCAATGGACTGGAATTACAACTCACTTTTCTTCTGTACCAAAATTACAAATCACACCTGGAGACTGTCATTCCACAGAAGATAGACAGGCCCTATGGGAACGTTTGAGTACCCCTTTTTCTACTCAAATGCAAATGGTGATCCCGATGTCTCCACCATCTACCCGAAGTGCTCACGAGAATCTTAAAATGCCCCTGTTCTGCGCCTTCACCCCCTCACCTCTACCAAATGCCCCGTCCACTTCTATCAACTTAACCAGATCTTCCCTACGCTTGGGACCTCACCAATGCCCAATCTCGACACACCCGCCTAAGCGACTCGATCTATCCAAAAATAAATCCGTTCCGCCACCTAGGAGACGAACGCAATCCGGGCCTCTATCACAATTAAAACCTTCATCGTCACACCCACCTTCCATATTGGGACCTCATCCCTCCACTTTACACCAATATATCATACCTCCGTTGTTTTCTGCAAAACGACCTACGCCTTCTACACCTATACAGAGATCAAAGGGTATCACAACATCATTACCCCGCGTATCCGGTCCACCTATCAACCCTAAACCAATCCCATCATCAAAGGATTTATTTTCTGTCACTCCCCTTTCTCCGTGGTTGTTTCCCCGCTACCACGCCATCTCGTAACCTCATCATCTAACCAAATTTGACGTAACTTCTATGTCCAAGAAACCACGTTTAGTGAAAAACATGTGTCAGCACCCCTCGGCTAAACCATCACCCATACGAACTAAACACGCCCAAACATTACCACAACCCACACAATCAATACCCTCATCCTCTTCCGATTTTGACCCACTCAAAGGATCTTACGCCAAAATCCTTGCTATGTTGGTGGAGAATGCGACCATTTCCCTACCTCCACTTAGACCTTATGACCCGTCTAAACCCCGACCTATGGGTTACGATGAGTCTAAAATCTGCGCTTATCACCGCACACCAGGACATGATGTGGAGGGATGCAAAGCTCTAAAAACCCTCCTTCGTCAGTCACCTCTCCCGGATAGACAGATTAAGAAAGACAACTTACGAAGGGAGAGACCTCTAGCGTCAATTCCCTCTACTATATCATCTATCCCCGCCTCACCAAGATCTATCATTATTACAACCCCACCTCTTGAAGACCATGAATTATCCCAACCATCTTCCTCATCTCAGATCTACGAGATTAATATGATTAGTGACCATTGAGGATAGAAAAACAATGGGAAAGCGAAAGAAAACACACTGCGGCATCTCTTTCTCCTTCAACCATCCCATTACACCACCATCTAAAGTGGTTATTCGCGGACCCCTATCCGTCTCTAATGGAGTTGCCACCGAACCATGATCAAAAGCCTTCATCAATCGCCCGTAAAAATGACACTATATGATCTCATTCGACTTGAATCTCATCGACAAGCTCGTTGAGATCCTTTAAGGGATAGAAGTTTTACCGAACGAAAACCGCCTGCGTTGCCTCCATTCTAACACCTAATCACGTTGCCTCTCTCACCAAACAATCTATCTCCCCACCACTTCTATCTCAAAACAACAAGCGCATTGCGGTTAGTTTCTCGAAGATGAAATTATCGACTTTGGTGCGAGAAGACCCCGACCTTCGCCCTTTTCATTTCCGCTTACGTCTCGGGTTATGATTGAAGGGGGCGCTAGCCTAAACATCATCTCTTCAAAAGCCTTCCAACAAATGTTGCATGTGTGCCAACCCCATCATGTTGCGATCATTCAATGACACTATTAAAATTAGGCACCGTGATCCTCAACATTCGCGTAGGCCCACGTACTTTGCCCGAACTCTTCTATGTCCTTGAAGGAGAGTTCCGATATAATATATCTTTGGGTCATCCTTGGATTCGAGCCATGGGATGCGTTGAGATACATTGCATAAAATTTGAGTACGAGGAAGAGTCCTCCCCTTCAAACTTGCAATATGTTATACCGCCCAAACGATGTGCTATACCAATTAAGACACCCATACATTGCCTCATCCTCTTTCGAGCCATGGGATGCGTTCTCAACATTACATCGATGCATAAAATTTGAGTACGAGGGGAAGTCCTCACCTGAAAAGCTGATCCTCCCCCTTGAAACTTGCAATATGTTATACCGCCCAAACGAAACTTATACCAACAAGACACCCATACATTCAACCCAACCATCCTCTTCAAATGTACTCTCGACCATCCACCTAAATCGCACCTTTGAAACCACCGTCACGACAAACCACTTTTCATTTCAGACTAACATCCCAACCTCCACCCTTAGTAGATGTTTTTCATCACCTCACGCTGGGGAGTACCGCCTATATAATGTTAGTTCTTTCCCTATTGAGAGTACGGACAATTACATGCGCATCCCACCTACGACCAGTCGCGTGGGGGAGGTAATCTCTTACGGACCACCCCATTGCCGCACTAACCTAACATATGGGGGTGTTGACACATCCTCCATTACCCCTGAACCTCCTCTTGATGTGGTCCCCTTCGATCCGATTTTCAATACTTGACAAATCGTCATTTCGCCTCACCTTCTTGACTGGGTTGTGCGTGGAAGGCTTTGGTTTTGGCCTTTACGAACAAGGCCGACATACACTCATTCCCGTGACCACACGCAAACATAATGATCGCAGTGGTCTCGGTTTTTCCGAAACACCTACACAAGAGACACCTCCTGTCACGATGTTTGCATCTGGAAGAGGAAGGCGTTGCCCCTACGAAACATCATCACCTACTTTGCCATCATCACCCACGAGAATCGATGGACCCCGAATCTATCCCTCCTAACTTTTTTTTTTTTTTTCATAAATGCTATCTTCATAGGTCCTCTCACTTATCAACGCGATAATGAGGACCCATCTTCTCTTCCCCTTCTGTATCCAGACATGATCGAAGAGGATTCGCCTTTGATTAATGTTGTTGAATGCCAGGATGACGACTCCATACTCACTTACCGGGCGCGGATGATTCTTATATTCACGCGCCCTACCATCTCGAAACCCAAACTATCGCTGAATGAATCTACTATAGAAATCAACATCCACACGGAGGAAGATCCTCACATAGTGAAGATTGGACAATCCCTTAACACATCAGAACAAGCCGCCTTTACTACCTTTCTCCGTGCTCGCAACCAAGCGTTCGCATGGTCTTACGCTGACATGCCAGGAATTGATCCTACCATTGCCGTCCATAACATCACCCTAAACCCCGATTCCAAACCAGTCAAACAGAAATTGAGAAAAATGCATCCACGCATTGCTCTCTTGGTCAAAGAGGAACTCCAACGACTCCTTTCTGTTTCCTTCATTCTGCCTATTGACTATCCTCAATGGATTTCTAACATCGTACCTGTCACGAAAGCGACGGGGGGACTTCGGATATGCACGGATTTCCGGGATCTTAACCTCGCTTGCCCTAAGGATGACTTCCCCCTCCCAAGTATTGATCAACTTGTTGATCTCACTGCGGGTCATGAAATGCTTTCTCTCATGGATGGCTTTTCAGGATACAACCAAATTTTGGTTGCCCCTGCCGATCAACACAAAACTGCCTTCATAACTCCTTGGGGAACCTTTTGTTATCGTGTCATGCCATTTGGCCTTAAGAATGCTGGTGCTACCTATCAGCGGGCTATGACCTACATTTTTCATGACATTATGCACACTATCCTTGAAGACTATGTCGACGATCTTCTCGGCAAGTCTAAACATCGTAGTGAACATCTCGATGTTTTAACCATTATTTTTGATCGCCTGTTACAATATTCTGTCCGCCTTCAACCGAAGAAATGTGTTTTTGGTGTTCTTTCGGGAAAACTTCTTGGCTTTATCGTCTCTTTGCGTGGCATTGAGGTCGATCCATCGAAAGTCAAAGCTATCCTAGAAATGCCCCCACCCAAAAATCTCAAACAATTGCGTAGTTTACAAGGTAAGCTCCAATCTATCCGACGTTTCATCTCCCAACTCTCGGATCGGTGTCAACCTTTCCATCACCTCCTTAAAAAGGATATTGCATTCCAATGGAGCGAAGAATGTCACCAAGCCTTCGAAGCTCTCAAATCTTATCTCTTACAGCCACCCGTGCTTATCCCACCCCAAGACAACCGCCCTTTCTACCTTTACCTTTCGCCACCACCACCACTTTGTAGGAGCCATGCTTGCACATCGTGACTCTGAGAATCACGAACAAGCCGTTTATTATATAAGTCGTACTTTGGTGGACTATGAGACTAGGTACACACATGTAGAAAAATTGTGCCTTGCCCTATCATTCGTTGCCACCAAACTCCGACATTACCTTCTAAATCACAAGACTTTCGTCATCACCCAACTGAGACCCCATCCATTACATGTACGCCAAACCTCATCTGAACCAACGCATTGCTAGATGGCTCATGCTTCTCGCCGACCTCGACCTTGAGTTTATCCACCAGAAATCAATCAAAGGACAAACCATCGCAGACCAACTTGCGGACGCTCCTGTACCGGGGGAACAATTTACCAATTTCACATTTCCCGACGAACTCATCGCTACTCTTTCCCTCACAGAGGAGTCGTACCCAATGACCCTCTTCTTCGATGGATCTAAATGCCAGCGCGGCGGAGGAGCCGGCGTTGTTCTCATTCCTCTCAACGCTGAACCTATGCCTCTTTCATTCCGACTTGATTTCCCTTGCACTAATAATACAGCGGAATACGAGGCCCTTGTTCTAGGTCTCCAAGTTGCGTTACACTTAGGTATCAAATCTATCAACATTTTTGGCGACTCTCAATTGGTAGTCAATCAAGTTATGGGCGTCTACCAATGCAAAAACGAGGAACTTCAAAAATACAAACACTACGTGGATTCACTTCTAGCTTTATTTACCCACTATTCTATACAAACCATTCCCCGCTCCACTAACAAATTTGCGGATACTATGGCTTGCTTAGCCTCGCAAATTCCCGCCGCGCCAACTGACTCTGAATTATTCGTCGTGGTCCAACAACTTTTTGCCCCATCCTATTCAACCCCGGTAGTTTGTATGATAAATACTGTGTCTACTAATTCACAGGATACCTGGTACCACCAATTCCACGACTACCTTACAATCTCTGTCCTCCCACCTGACCTTACTAGTAATGGCAAACGTGCTTTTCTTAAAAGTGTTTCGCGTTATGTTGTCATGGGGGGACTCCTCTATAAACGTGGCTTTGATGGTATCCTCCTTCGCTGTCTAACTGGCGTGGAGGCCACTCATACCATTCAACAGGTCCATGACGGTATTTGTGGTGGACATTTTAGCGGCCTTGCCATGGCCAAACGAATCCTTCGCCTTGGTTATTATTGGCCTACTCTCAATAACGACTGCTACGAATATGTTAAGCGTTGTGTTATGTGTCAGCAACATGCCAACCTTCAACATACTCCTAGCCACCCGCTCCAGATCGCTCGAGATCTTTGGCCTTTCTCACAATGGGGTTTAGACCTTATTGGTGAGATTCACCCAACCTCTTCACAACGTCACCGTTGGATACTCACAGCGACCGAATATTATACAAAATGGGTGGAGGCTATTCCACTCATTTCAATCAAAAAAGAAAAAATTGTCGAGTTCATTAACCACCACATTATCTGTCGTTTTGGTGTTCCTCACCGCCTGATAACAGATAATGGAAAATCTTTCAAAAACAAGTTGTTGCGAGACCTTTGTGACAACTTTGGTATCAAACTTAGTTTCTCATCACCTTACTATCCACAAGCCAATGGGCAAGCCGAGTCTTCTAATAAAACACTAACCAAAATCCTCATGAAAGTTGTCAATGAATCTGGAAGAAATTGGCACGATCACATTCCCTTTGCCCTTTGGGCTTATCGTACTAGCATCCGTACTTCTACTAATGCCACACCTTTTTCTTTGGTATACGGCACCGAGGCTGTTTTGCCTCTCGAAATACAAATACCCTCCCTTCGAATATCTCTTCAGGATATTCTCACCAACGATGATTTCCGCCAAGAGCGGTTAGCCCAATTGGAGCTTCTTGACGAACGCCGTCTTACAGCTCTTGATCACCTTCAAATCTATCAAAAACGCATTAAACGTGCTTATGATAAGCGACTTCATGAGCGTACCTTTAAGATTGGTGATCTTGTTCTCAAAGAGAATCAACATGTAACCAAACTAGAAAAGAGCAAACGTGGAAAATTTGCTCCCAATTGGATCGGGCCTTATATAATCACTCATACCTATGGATCTGGTACTTATCGTTTAGCTTCGCTTAATGGTAAACCTGAGCCTGAACCCCTTAATGCCTTGCATCTTCGACCATTCTACTGTTGAAATTAGTATTATATCACTTCTTATCTACCTGTCGCTCGTCCCTTGAGCTCACTTACCACTACATACACCCTGTTTCCTACACTTCATAATAACAATCAGGCTCACATAGTTTGATCCTCACCTCCCCTTGATGATGTCTTCCCCTTTTTAGTCTAGTCCATGACTTCAAAGTATTAAAATAAGCCGTATTCTTCTGGGATTTTCTTGAGTCAAACTTCCTACTAACTAGATGCTTCACGCCAAATGAACATCTAGTCATTTAAATTAAATATAGACTGCTCCCTCGAAGGACAGCTATATGCCGAATTATTGCCGCTATTATATATAGACTGCTCCCCCGAAGGACAGCTATGCATTACAATTATATCTGCTACTATAAATAGACTGCTCCCTCGAAGGACAGCTATACACAGTCAGCCTTTATCAGAAGCTTCTCGCATTGATCAGCTTCGTGAAGACCTCAAGAATAAAACAATCAATATCCCTGGTAGACTTCCCGCATCGATCAGTCTATATTCAATAAAATAAAAGCCTCATTCAGAAGAACTTTTGAGTCATGGACTTGTCTATTTAGGGTAGGTTCTCTTTCGTCAGAGCACTCACTTTGTAATAAGTTCTGCGTACCTCAGTTATATCATCCACCTCACCTCACCATTTGTTCCAACTCAAGGGACGTAACGTACACCCGATATATTGTGATCATACAACTCTTTTCACCTATTGACTTCTCGTCTATGCACGGTACCTAGGGCTTCAAGCTCATTCTACGTTGTGTGGTTTGTTTAGCTCTTTTCACCTACGGAGCACTCTTTCCGCTTTGCCTCGCATCTAGGATTGTGTGTTGATCTTAATCAGGACATGGTTCCCTTCTACTTGGGTAGGCTAACTTTCACTTCCCTTATACCTTTTACAACATCACCAATTCATTACCGACACCAACAACCTTACCTTACCAATATTAATATCAATATTCTTACCAACCAACCAATTGCCTAAACCGTACCAAATTGCCTGAATTCGCCTCTCCCTGATCCTAAGGGAGAACTACATCGGTCTGAGGCCCTTCCTTGCTTTGTGCAATGGGCTATGTAGGCAGCACTTCGGAGACATGGGGTCTCCCAAGGTTAGCTCGACCATCCCCTACCATAACCTATCTTGTGCGGTGAATATAAATATTTTTGTGTATTTTTATTTTAATCACATTTCTCTTTATCCTTTTTCGAAACACCGAAAATCAAAACACCGACAATCTTATTATTATCATAACTCAAATCAACATACATATTCAGTTTTATTTAGATGTTAAACAAATACATCTTCTCTATCATCGACACGCAGGTCGGCATCCTTATTTATTCTTATACCTCGCTAACATGTACTCAGACCATCACAACTCATCCCGAACTAGGTGATGATCGTGATCGTCGACCCCTCTCGCCGGGCCTCTCTGTCCTCAAAGGTACCGCGGCTATTGGTACCGCCCACTGATCTGCCAATCTCTCCTGTAACATATGAATACGCCCTCTCGCATGGAGAACTCCAGCCTCTAGTCTCGCCGCCCGTGACTCCGCAACCACTAACAATCCTCTTGTCTCATTCACCTGCGTTTGGAGCTGCTGAACCAAACGCTGCAGACGATCCCTCTCTGCTGTAATCACCGCTGTGTCAGGGCGCTCACGTACACCTCGCAGTTCTGCTACCCACCATAATCTATAGGCCTCTGTCATTCCTGCATCCATTACCCTGCGATCGGCTGCTATCTCCTCGGGCCCTTCTGGAGGTGTTGGCCGGGGTGGTGAGAATGCTGCCTCGGCATCGATCCTCATATATGGTCTATAAGCCTGTGGTATGTCCTGCACAAATCCAAATTGTCGCCGCACGCGATCTATAGGAATCCTCTCATATTCACCTGGCCTGTGCCCCGCGATCCACCTCAATCGCTCTACACCTCTCAACTCCTCAGCTATGTTCTCGGTTACCATATAGTTCCCGTAGGGCCTCCAACAGATATCCGCAACCGTCAACCTCTCCCATACCTGCCTGTAATACTCAATGTCACCCGGCACGGCCTGAGCTCTTGCCTCTTGTTCTGTCTGGACCCATCGTCGGAATCCCAACCTCTGTACTCCGGTCTCTCCTGCCTGGATGGATCGGCCTATTGGTCGCACACAAACAATGTGCTCATAGGCCCAACAGTGTAATAAGTATGCGCAATCCAACGTTGTCCTGTGACTTCGCCTACAAGCCCATAAACCCCTGTATAGCTCCGCCAAATATGCAGGTGCCCATGCAAAAGTCACATTCCTTTCTATCATCTCCCAAATAACACCCATCAATGCCTTTGGAAATCTTCCCCCTTCTGCCCTTGGTAACGCATAATACCCTACCGCCATCAATAAAATCACTGCTAACCTTGTCTCCTCAGGGTGTGCTGCATACATTACCCCATATGTGAATGACAAACCTCGCTGTGTTAAGTCTCGTGCATATGGACCAAACACTTCTGTTATCGCTGCCCGCCCCGCGCTAGGTAGTGCCTGATAAACTGGTTCTCCTGTAATAGGGAGTCTCAAAATCCAAACACATCTTCCAAAGTTACTGTCATTTCACCTGTTGGCAGATAGAAGGTATTTGTCTCAGGATTCCATCTCTCAATCAGCGCCTGTAACATACCATGGTTACGTGCGATTCGTGAATAATAACGGATTCCACTTAACCCCAAACGATTTATCAATGTCCATTCCGCTGGTGTTACATCCGCTCGGATTCGCGACAACAGCGCTGGCACGCTATCATTCATCCTCAACCCTGTCTCTGCCTGCATACGCCAAAACGACAAACAACCATTCAATCCATTAGGGTCTTTTTCAAACATTCTGGAAATTTCTCCAGTAACCGGTACCGGTTATACGTAACCGATATCGGTTGAATAACCGATACCGGTTCTCCCTAACCGCTACCGGTCACTGTCAATTTTATACACCTTCCCTAAAAACAACCACCTACGACAATAATTTGCTCGTTTATTCGTTTTTATACATATAAACATACCTGGAACCCCTGATTGCCTACCCTGTAACACTTAGCTCACCTGCAACCCTTGTTATCATGTTTTCTTTCTCATATCTACCCACCTACTCTCCCCCATCTTATTCACGAAACATGCAGTGATCAAATCACAAACAAAACAATACCTCTTGGGTTGCAGCAGCTTGAGGTGGCCCTTGTCTTCCCTCATGTCCTTGCCTGCTGAATGCTTCTCCTCGTTCTGCCATGATCACCACCCTTTTCAACTTTGTCTTTCTGCCTTCTGAACCTCGGATCACATTTACTTTCCTTGTCTCTTTTCTCCTTCTCACTCAAATCTCTCATGCAAATACCTGTCTCAGTCGTCAAAAAGCGTCGCGTTCGCGTATTTAACCTCTTGCATGGCTCTAAAATTAAAACTTAAGTTGCCACCCTAGCTTTTCTATTTTTAGAAAAGCTCATACCTAAATAACCGGTATCGGTTATTTAACCGATATCGGTCTATGAGCTACCGATATCGGTTCCCTAACCGATATCGGTTACACACCTTCCTTTTTGAAACAGGGTTCTTTTCTTCATTTCTCCTCTAAATTTTTGTCGCGCCCGCCTCTTTTCCTGCATAAACAACACAATTTACCACATTTTGTTCATCCACCACACATAGCATTACAATTTCATCAACATCATTTATTTTATAAATACACAAACCATCAACTACAGATACCAAAAAACTATCAATCTATACATCATTTGGATCCAACTCATCAGTTACATATATCACACTGTCACAAAACCACCAATTTATCACATAACCTGACATTCATATATACGCACAAACAAACAAAAACATCAGCATCATCTATCTATCAACATGTCAATTAAACTCATCACACATTCTATATATTACCAGCCATTAACCACATATTTCAACACATTTTAAACACGGCATGTGGATCAAAACATCGTCTCTATATATATACAAATTTTCAAAAATACAATGTGCCCTACATCGGGGCCTCTGTGATCTCATAACATACCAAAGCCGGCACGCAGGCCGCAATCCCTACCAAAAATCTCGACTCGACTCGCAGGCCGGTCTCTCAAACCAAAAATATACTCGGCTCGCAGGCCGGTATCAAATATACAACCCGTACTCGGCTCGCAGGCCGGTATATAATAAATAAATGAATCAATGCAATGAATAAATGTCGGCACGCAGGCCTCTATCAATACAACCGGTTCGCAGACCGGTGCCCGTGTCCCTATACAAAACCATGTCGGGGATCTATCAGCTCTCCCCACCGCCCTCGGCACCTCTCCCCGCTGGTCCCTGTGGTGCCTCTCGCCTCCTGCCCGTCACGGACACGCCAGCTGTGGCTGCCCCTCCCTGAGATCTCTGGCTGTGCGAGGTCTCTGCCTCTATGCGCTGCATACGCCTGATACTCGACTCCGGTACTATCAAGAATATCCTGATAATAACGGGCCTCTGCTCTAACCTCCATATAACGATCTCGCGCCACTGAAGGAACTGGGGCTGGTCCCCTGGCACCTAACACCAATATCCTCGAGCTCGCACTCGCACTCGTGGTGCTGGTGGAGGTCTGCTGTGCTGCTCGCACTGCACTGTGGCCGTGGTGGTATCTGGGGCCGGGGTGGTATCTTCTTCTTTGCTGGCTGTGCGGCTGCACTGCACTGTACTGCACACTCGCACTGTGGCGTGGCTTGGTGGTGGTGGCTGCTGCGTGCTGTACTCGAGCTGGGCTAGCTGCCCCTGTAAGACCCCTATCGTACTGCTCGTGCGCAGCAGCCTAACTGCCTCTCGTAATGCTGCTGCCCCGAGAGCTGATCTCTCTGCAGAATCGCAGCCAAGTGCAGGCTGCTGCGCGGCGGTACTATCTCGCGCTCTTCGCTCTCTGCCTTACCCCACCATACCTGTATGCTCCCGTGCACCCGGCATCATCCACACCCTCACCTGCTGGTCTCTCCGCTACCCAGTCTGGATCCCAAGGCTGTGGCGCTGGCAGTGGGGCCTCTACATCATCCCTCCTGTACTGAGGGAAGGGAGGTGGCTCGTCCTGTCGCAGCCCCATCTGCCTGCGTACCCTCTCTAGGGGTATCCGCTCGTACTCTCCCGGCCTCCGTCCTGCTATCCAGAATGTATACTGGATCAGGCACAGCTGTACGCGGGCTCCTCTGCCAGGCTGGTGACCTCTGTAGGGTCTCCATATAATGTCTACTGCTGTAAGGCCCTCTAGCATATGTCTATAGTAGGCCACATCCCGA
Organism: Taxus wallichiana var. yunnanensis; assembly: GCA_018340775.1. Lineage (NCBI taxonomy): Eukaryota > Viridiplantae > Streptophyta > Pinopsida > Cupressales > Taxaceae > Taxus > Taxus wallichiana. Next base: position 687,007,795 of record CM031239.1, read on the forward strand.
CCTGCAACAACTGCTCGTGGCTGGCCCACGACCCCCAACCACCTCTGAAATCCATATCGGTATACAACCTGTGGCCCTGGCTGCTGGGGTAGCCCTACCGGCCTGATGCATACGATGTGCTCGTATGCCCAACAGTGCAACAAAAATGTAGAACAAATACCAAATCGCCTCCTCCGGCGATAGCCCCATAACTCCCTGTATAATTGCACCAGATACACTGGTGCCCATGCAAAACAGGTGTGCTCCTCCACCATCTCCAGTAGCACCCCCATCAATGCCCGTGGGAAGCGGCCTCCCTCTGAATCCGGGAGGGCGAAGCAGGTGATCCCTATCATCATCAACACGGCAAGCCGTGTCTCATGTCTGTGTGCGCGGTACATGTCACCATATCCAATGCTCGCGCTATGATATGTATGAAGCGCGGCTGCATCCCCAAAAACCTGCAGTATGCTATCCATGGCAGTCTCTGAATCTACCTGGAAAACGGCCTCTCCCTCGATCGGTAGCCGCAGGATGCGATACACATCCTCTAATGTGACGGTCATCTCCCCGGTCGGCAGATGGAACACATTGGCCGCCGGATCCCATCTCTCGATGAGGGCGACCATCAGGCTGTGATCTCTGTCTATCGCTCTGTACCTCTGGACCCCGCCAAGTCCCACCTCGCGCATGATGGCCCAATGCGCCGCAGATATGTGTGGCCTCATCCGACTCAATAGTGGAGGCATCCTATCACGCATCGTCAACTGCTGACGTGCCTGCAAAACCAACCCACATTCTTAGACCCACTCTTTATTATAACACCTACTTTACCATCTAAACCCCCTTTTGTAACACCCAAAATCTAACCCCACACCTCACCCTTCTCCACCCTAAACCCTAAACCCTAAACCCACACCCCGACACGCCACCCTAAACCCTAAACCCACCCCAACAACCTAAACAAACCTAAACCCCCTAAACCCACACCCCAACACGCCACCCAACCCACCTTCAAAACCTAAACCCTAAACCCTAAACCCACACCCCAACACGCCACCCAACCCACCTTCAAAACCTAAACCCTAAACTCTAAACCCACACCCCAACACGCCACCCAACCCACCTTCCAACCTAAACCCTAAACTCTAAACCCCACCCCAACACGCCACCCAACCCACCTTCCAACCTAAACCCTAAACCCTAAACTCTAAACACCACCCCAACACGCCACCCTTCCCACCTTCAAACCTAAACCCTAAACTCTAAACCCCACCCCAACACGCTACCCAACCCACCTTCAAACTTAAACCCTAAACTCTAAACCCAATCCCATCCCAACTCCACCCTCAACCTCCCCCACCGATACCGGCCGATACGCAACCGATGCCGGTAGCCCCCAAATCAAACTCACCCTATACTTTTGCGACCGATGCCGGTCGCCTATTGACCGACATCGGTCACTGTCTCCTGCCCCAGACGAACCCCCGCGCGGCCCCCAAAAACCATTTTTCACCTATTTTTACCCATCTACCCACCCAAACACCCCCAAATTTTACACACCTAGCCGCCTTAGCCTATCTAACCTATCTACCCTCTCCCTTTCTCGAATTACCTCCATTTACCCATTATTTCCTACAAAATACCAATTCCTACCCAAATCCCAAAAACAACATAACTCAACCAAATCACCAAATTAAAGAGTTTAGAACCTACCGGTACGACGACACGTCGTCGTGGTGGGATGAGTGGTGGCGGTCCAGCTGGTCCAGCTCCTCCAGCTCCTCCTGCCTGTGCCATGGCTCCAATCCTGATCTGCTGGGTCCCCGGCCAATCACCTGCTGCCTCCTCAACTATTCGGGCCCCCTATCAACTCTCTCCGCCAATCAAATAGCTCCACCTCACTCAATACCCCTCCAAATCAACTCTCCACGTCAGACAAGTCAATTTGGATTACAAATAACAAAAGTGACAATGACAGGCCGTATTTTTCTTTTTATAGGTTTTTCGACCTTAACCGATGTCGGTTTCTTTTTTGCCCTAGGAAACCGGTATCGGTCCCTTAACCGATATCGGTCATGCAGAATCGACATCGGTTCGATACCCAACTTTCACCCCATTCTTTGCCCTTATTTACTCCTTGCCTCTTTTTCACCAATATCGCCTCTGTCCACCTTTGCTGCACAACATTTGTTCACTTGTCCAGCCTGACCCAAGGCCTCAACCTACCAATTGGCCCGACCCAAGGCCTCAACCTACCTATTTGGCCCGACCCAAGGCCTCGCCCTACCAATTGGCCCGACCCAAGGCCTCAACCTACCAATTGGCCCGACCCAAGGCCTCAACCTACCTATTTGGCCCGACCCAAGGCCTCGCCCTACCAATTGGCCCGACCCAAGGCCTCAACCTACCAATTGGCCCGACCCAAGGCCTCGCCCTACCAATTGGCCCGACCCAAGGCCTCAACCTACCAATTGGCCCGACCCAAGGCCTCAACCTACCTATTTGGCCCGACCCAAGGCCTCAACCTACCTATTTGGCCCGACCCAAGGCCTCAACCTACCAATTGGACCGACCCAATGCCTCGCCCTACCAATTGGCCCGACCCAAGGCCTCAACCTACCTAATTGGCCCGACCCAAGGCCTCACCCTACCAATTGGCCCGACCCAAGGCCTCAACCTACCTATTTGGCCCGACCCAAGGCCTCAACCTACCTATTGGCCGACCCAAGGCCTCAACCTACCAATTGGACCGACCCAAGGCCTCAACCTACCAATTGGCCCGACCCAAGGCCTCGCCCTACCAATTGGCCCGACCCAAGGCCTCAACCTACCAATTGGCCCGACCCAAGGCCTCGCCCTACCAATTGGCCCGACCCCAAGGCCTCAACCTACCTATTTGGCCCGACCCAAGGCCTCGCCCTACCAATTTGGCCCGACCCAAGGCCTCACTCTACCGTTATGGTCTGACCCAAGGCCACAACCCAACAACTTGGCCCGACCCAAGGCCGCATCACTTCCATACCATACCCACAATCAACGTTTTATTTTATCCATCCATCATGTACCTTGTGTTCAATCGAGCTCACCTGTTCATGTTTTAGCATGATTAGGGTCCTTGACTTGATCTGTCAACCAGCTTTGCCCAGACCTAGACCGTGACGTTTATCTCAACCAAACCAACCACTTGGTACTGCCGAACATGCCTAAACGTTCCTGTACCTCACCTGTTATATACCCTGGAGCTACTTCCTCTGCCTTGGATACCAGGATTATATCACCCTTGTTTGGATAAACTATCGACCTTTGCCTACACATTGCTGGTTTGCTTGTCAAATCATGTACCCTCGTCGTACTATTGCATTTCAACATGCGTCTGCTTCCTTGGACCTACCCCACCACTTTACCATCCTCTCTACCACATATACCCTTTATCAACCCTATCCCTGATTTCCCGTTCACTCAATCTGTGATAGATTTGAGGGGGATTACCTATATCTTTAACATGAGAAACCACTTCATATTATTGTCCGCGCAGCTTTACAGAACAAGCTACACGACAATAAGGGGCTAATGTAGACACCAAATTCGTGTCTCACGACCCCTTGTGACCCGCATCCCATTTCACAACCTAACCTCATTACCTAAACCTTACACAATTATTTATTAATTACCTCATAATTGATAAATCCACATCGCCTTACCTACCACCTCACTTGGCCACCTCACCATGACCTAGCCCTAACCCTAAACTAACCTAATTAGGACCCATGACTTGGTCTAGACTCACATCCATAACTAATGCCTCCTTACTCGCACCCAAAGCCGACCTTCTAGCCACTTGACCAAGCCCGCAACTGATCCCTCGGGAGAAAAACAGGGAAGGTGGGCTATTCTACTAAAAATAGCCTACTTTTTCCTAACCGATGCCGGTTCCTACTCGACCGCCGTCGGTTACGCAACCGCCATCGGTTCCCTGTAAATGGGCTCCCCAAACCAAAACAACGGATCGGAATTTCATTTTGAGAGATCAGTCAAAGGATTTCGGGATCAAGCGAGGGCATTGCGAACGAGGAACAGAGTCCAGATCTTCACTTGATCAAGCAGAGACGAGTGAAAATATTAGACGTGTTTACAGCAAAGGAGATCAACTGGCACCTTCATCAAATCCAGTAAGTTACATCTTGCATGTCCTCCATTATAACATTTCTTATGCTTTTGGAATTACAGTCCTCCCAAATCCGTTTCTGGATCCATTATCCAACGTACCATTGCCTCTAGCTGTCATTCTTTTGTTTCTAACCATCCCATTTCCTAAAAAACTATCCAAAAACCAGCCATTACAAACTCCACAACCAGCCCAGAAGATCCTAGAACCCACCGGTATCGGTTATCAGTAACCGGCATCGGTTATAGGTAACCGGCATCGGTTCCTTTGATCAAAAACCAGGAAAAACAGCCTTTCCCCTACCCAGTTCAGCCAAGCAATTTAATTGATATTTTACAGTCTTTTGTGTTAATTCATGTTAGCAGGGAAACTGACCACCTTCGAAAGGAAGTTTTACATTTCCTGGGCCCAAGGCAGTTTCCTCATTTATTGTTTAATCAAATCTTGTGGTCTTGTGTTCTTATTTGCAGGTAGTCCTTCCCAGACAAAAAGGAGTTCTCCGCAGTCAACCTGATCTTTCTCTACGGTACGCGCACATCATCTCGACATTCTACAGGTATTCCTCCTAACCCTAACCTTATCTGTTTCTATAAGGAACGAAGCAATTCAGGTCTTCCTCACTTAAGGGCTCAATATAGAGTGTATATTTTCCATCTTGTTAAAGGGATAATAACTCTTTCCTCCTTGTTTTCAAAGCTGATATAACCCTTGTTGAACCAAAGACCAGCATTATTTGCATAGTAGTAAGGACACCCCAAGAGAGCTAGGAAACTATATGCCTCTGCTAGCACTAAAACCTTGAAATCTCTAGTGAATTTGGCTCCTTGTATATTAATGGAGGCATCTTTTAAAACTCAATGGGAGTGGCCTTAGTCTAGTTAGCCATGAAAAATACATTTGAAGATGACTGCAATAGAGGTCTCCCCATTTGTACCCATGTATCAAAAGTAAGAACATTGACTTCCGCGCCTGTATCAATCAATATATTACTCAAAAGCCACCCATCCACAATAGCATTCAGAGTGATTTCCTTATCATAATCTAGCCTATGAGGGGGAAGATTTGCATGCAGGATCTTCCGTCTAGTCCCAATCCTTACACGTGAAGTGTTTCCTTTTGACCAATTCCCTAATAGTGGAATGATCTCCTAGCGCAACATCTTGGACACTTATTTGAAGTCATCCATATCAGATTGGACCATCTTTGATGCTTAATCTTTCTACATCTTCCCGATTGATCCTTTAAATATTGTATTTCACCCTAAATATTTTTGATTACCTCCATGGTTTCCTAAAATACCTCCTTAAAATGGATAGGATCTGGGTACCGTGCATATATAACATCCTCCTTAGTTATGGTAGGCTTCTACTATAGTGCTTCTTTGGCATGTGCCGCTTCAATGCGGGTAGTGATCCTTACTTGCAATGCATTGGATTCTAGTTCCAATTTAAGCATCCACTGGTTTTCCACAGTGCGTTGTATCCTAACCATCCCTATGCCTTTGTTCTCTTGTTTATGCTTCTTGCTAATATGCTCATATAAGTATGGGAATTCCTCACAATTATGATTCTTTCCACAAAAAGAACATGTAATATTCTGAGGACATTCATGCTGTAGTGGTTAGGAGATCAACATGTATAGCATGTTCTGTAAGGGAACTCACCTCATCTACCACCCATGACCTCTTCTTATGAATCCACCATGGTGTTCTCGACCTCTACCATGAACACCTTCAAAATGCCCTTCAATTTGCTCATAGGGCACTTGATTGTGATCCCAATCCTGATGCTCATTTTTTCCTATAAATTTATCTCGAAACACTTATCTATCATACACCATTTTCTATAGCATCATGGGTCTTACCAATTAGGTGATAGTATTCTATTTCATAAGTTTTGGATCTACAAATTTTATAGTAACAAGAGACATTCTTCCTTATTGCGCATTGTAATAATGGGAAGTAGCTAGCATCATGGTTTAAATGGCATATCTCATAGTCCAAAACAATGAGCATACTAATATGTGGGTACAACTATCCTTTATGTGACCTTCCACTTTAGAATCATGTGCACCAAATCCTCATGTGCATCTCACATGCTTAATTTTCCTATAGCTTCTCCAATTTTGCTTCACCATAGCTTTGATCGTGCTTCTAAAACTGGGCTTACTCCAATGTCTATAGTTCTAACTACCTCGGTTGTGAAGATTCTTCAAGTGATTCACGTAGATCAATATATGTCTTATGCATTAGCACCCTTCTAAAATGTGTAATCGGGACCCCAACGAACCATTCGCATGCTAGTTTGCATGAATATCATAAGAAAGTTTAGATAACGACGTTTTGAAATAAGCATCATACTCTCGACACTCTTACTAGTTCCTTGCTCAATGTATTTGAGTGCACTTATACTTTTCTACTCAAATTAAGGGCTATGAAATTCTTTAAGGAAAGCATATTTTAAAGCTACATAGTCTACGCAAGTCTAATAAGGGTCAAACATTTTCTACCAACTATGTGCATGTCCTTGTAATGTACTAGAAAATTGACTTGACTTACGCTTAGAATCCGTGATTCCTTTGGTGTGATATAGTATTTCAAACATGTGCACATGTTCAGCAAAATCTTCTATTCCCCTATACTCTAGAAGATGAAGACACATCTCCATGTAAATATTCTAGGGTTGGTGGGTACCTTACCCACCTGATCCAAAACTACGAGTGTTTTCTCTGCCTCTAGAACCATGAGATCCACCAGAGGAAGAACTACCTATACCTCTTGATCTTGAACCTATAGCTAGAATCGGACTAAAATATATACTCCCTGTTTCCCAATAGTAGTCTTGAATCGCACCCCCTCCGTATGTGAAGTGTTCTCGTTATCCAAAATGTTCCCCTTGCACATTTTGTGGCTAACTCCCTTCATTCTTCCCTCTCTTGTGCCTCCGTCATAATTTTTTCTTTTCGGGTGCTCAAGACCTTTTGGAAATGGCACCATTGGATAGAGATTTTTCTCAGCTTTCCAGAAAGGTAAAATTTTCCTCCTAACTCCATGTATTTTTGAAGTTATGTCTTGGTGGAGATTTTGTGGGAAATTTTCCCTTGAGAAGCCCGAGCCAATAAGATGAGGGCATGTGTCCTTGGGAGCGTGGAGGCGGAGGTAAACTTGAAATTTTTAACAAGTGTTTAACAAGTTTTCAAAAGGAATTTTTCACCTTGAAGGCCTGCCGACAAATTGGATGCTGCCATGTGTCCAGGTGGGGAGAAATTAGAAAAATTTCCTAAGGGTTAATACAAGAAAAATTTTCGACACCTGGGCCCACATCCAATGACATTGTGCCACGTGTCTCAGAGGAAAGGAGTGGCGGAGGGTGGAGGTCAAATTAAAAATTTGGCAAAGTGTTTTTACTAGAGGAAGGAGGATTTTTCAGCCCGAAGGCTTGCAGCCAATGAGGACAGGCCACGTGTCTCAAGGGGTGTCGGAGCTTTGACATTTGGGGAGAAATTGGTAATTTTTCTAAAGGTTAACGCAAAGAGAAATGTTTTCCCCAAGGCCTGCATCCAATGAGAGCTCATTATGTGTCCCAAGGCTGGTAGAACATGGGGAAAAGTGGGGAATTTTTCCCAAAGCAAAAGTCCACCCCCTAAACACGAGCCAATGGGATCTTGTCATGTGTCCAAAGTGGTGGTAAAAAATGCAAGACTAGCCGCATGAAAAATTGAAAGGAAAAGCCCACTTTCAATAGGGTTCTGCCACGTGTCTAGCTCAGGGAAAATGGTCAACAATGATGGAAAATTTAAGAGAAGATGCCCGCGGTGAATCATATCATGCCACGTGTCCTCAGGTCATCGGCCCGATTTCGACGAAGAATTTTTGGAAAATTTTCCAATAGCCAAAATGGTGGAAAATGAAACACAGAAGGCCCGCATCAATCAAAACATGCCACATGGCACCAGATCGGTGCGGCATGGAGATTATTGGGGAAATTTTCCCAAATGCAAAAAAAGTGGGAAATTTTCAAATTTTTGGCCCGACCCATTTTGGCCCTATTTTGCCCTAAATTTTCAAATGACCATAACTTTCGATCTAGAGCTTAGTTTTTCACGTTCTTTATATCAACGGAAATCTGGTGAAATTATCTACATGATTCTAGGCTCAATTTTGTATTTTGATGGATTTTGGAGAGATAAAATTGAAAACGCCTCTGGCACATGGTAATCAATAGAAATGATGTTTCAACCACCATTTTTAATGAAGAATGGCTCGCATTCTCTCCTAGCATGGTGAAAAATGTTAGGGAATGGACCTGTAAGGATGCCCATGCTGTTTTATTACATTTTGGTTAGTGGTTGAAGCTCCTCTCATGTTTTCCCATGTTTCTCTCTCCTAGGCTCATTTTTACATTGTAAAAGCCAAATTTAGCTCATTTTTGAAGGGGTTGGACATATTTTATGTATTGCAGGCTCCCTTTTTCACCTTAAAAAGTGATTTTTTGGAATATCAGACCTCTTCCAAGACTGTAACATGTTTTCTACCTCTCAGATGTTGTAATGCATGTATTTTTGATATTGGAAATGACAATGCAAGCTCTGTGAATGAGTTTCAATCCTCTGTTTGTGTTGTTTGCTTCATTTCTAACCTTTCATTACATTTTATCGAGTTTTTGTGATGTTTTATTGCATTTCTATAATCTTTGTCAATTTTTAGAAGTGAAGAATGTTCACCACTCCTTTGGTGTATCACCTCATTAGTCTTAGTTTTATTTCTTTTACATTCTCTATCTCTGTCCCCTTGGAATTTAGAGTAGGATTTTGAGTTTAAACCTCTGTAACTGCAAGTAATACACCTAATCAGAGGAGTTGAGGAACCAACCTCTAATCTGGAGATTCTTTTCCCATTTTTACAAGTCTCATTCTTGAGAAAAGATTCAATGTTGTGCAATCACACTGGATGTCCAAAATGTCAAACAAGAAATATGATCAACATCTAGGGGTGCTGCTGATTTGTACCAACAGTTTTGGCACACCCGGTGGGACCTTAGAGGTATTCATCTTCAATGCAACAAAATTGATGTGCATTTGTTGTAAGTTTTTACTTAATAGAGCCCTAAATTACACATCTGGTGACTCCAAGGAAGAAGAATCAACTAGTTTTAGTAGTGCAGACCTAAAAATCATGAGAAGAATCACCACAAGGTCAAGAGTTGGAGAAGAAGAGGTGTTGTTTGAGTATCTACAATTATCTCCAAGAAGAAGACAAAGAGGGAGGAGAATTCAAAGGTCTCCATCTCCACCAAATAGAACTGTCAACTCCTCCACTTGGTAGCCCTTTCATTCAATCTACAAGGGTTCTAAGGTCAATTAGAATGGCACAACACAACCCCTATGTCAATTTCACTAGCAGCGAGCCCGATTGCTCTCAATGCACAAAATCAAATCCCAGTTGCAACATTGAAGAACATTCCATACTTTACTGGAGAGAATCAGACCACTCCCGGTGATCATGTCAAGGATATTGCTAATATTTGTGTAATCCATGAGATTAATGAGATGCAAGATTCTTTGTCAAAGCTGTATTGGCATCTTCATTCAAAGGGAAAACTTTGCAATGGTTCAAGAGTCTTACCTTAGGTTCTATCCAAAATTTGAACCAGCTATGTATAGCCCTCCATGAGTAGTTTGGAGAAAGGAGATAACTTGTCCCTTTTGGAGCAGGTTGACAACCATCAAGAGAGCTCCCAATGAGTAGTGGTGACTTCAAATTTACGTTTCAAATGACTTGGGAGAGAATTCCAACGGCAGTAAGGCCAACAGAAGAAGGTGCTTTTCCATATTTTCTTAAAGCTCTAAATTCTGATATTTCTATGTTAACTCAATCCATGGGGGGTCACAACTATCCATGTTGCTTATAGCATTACCATTAGAGCTGAAAATTGTTTGATTCAAGCTGGAAAACTAGCTCCTAGGCCTCCAATGCCATTGTATCCAAGTTTAGAGAGCCCAAGTACTAGTCAAGTGCCTATTTTAGCTCCCATTCCCACTACTAGAAATCAAAATTCAAGTGAAGCTTCTACTTCATCTTCTAGTACCCCAAATGAACTTCAAAAAGTCATAAAGCAATTGCAAAATTTAGGTAATGAGCTGGTTACACTCAAGAGGCAGCAAGCCCAAGGTTTTAGACCTTCTTACCAGCCTCAGCAGCCTGGTAGGTAGCCATATCAGCCTCAAAGACCACCCAATCCAGCTACAAACCAAAATCAAGCAAGGCCTCCTACCAACAGACCATTCCAGCCCTATAATCCCAATGCTACATCTTCCTCTAAAGCAATAGTGCTAGTGCAAAACAACATAGCTCAAGAGTATGATTGGTGTTTCCCAAGCAATGAACCTCACAACCAATCTATGTGCTTCAAGCGGTGCCTTAAATCAACCATTAATGGTGACAACTACTGGTGTGGAGGGTTAAGGGAGTCAAGGAAATAACCAACAACAAGAAACATTCCAGCAACAATCAGCTCCAAATGATACCACACTCATAAATTGGCGGGCAGAATATTTTTGTAGCATGAATCAAACAATATCCCAAATTTTTATAGCCAACACAAGGTCAAAAGGAGAATCTTGGGTGAAGAACAACCATTGGCTCAAGTAATCCACAAACTTCTACCACTCCACAAATTATTGGCAAACAAAATGCAGTTCCAAACATGCAAGGGCCACCCAAACCAGCTCCTAAACCAACTCAAATGCCAATTTTTGCTGCCCATGTGCAAGGAATGAATGTGTAGGCCAAGGGACAGTAGAGAGATACTTCATCTCCATTCAACATCATTGATCAGATGAAGAAGACAAATGTAAACATATCCATGTGGGAATCACTATCCATCCCTGGCCAAAGAGATTTTTTACAAGCTGCCATGAAGGACTGGTCAACTTCAAATCAGCAAGTCCAAATGCAAGAGAAGGTACTCACAAATGTTGTCCAATCGAGGGGAATCAAGGAAGACAGTAAGGTAAAATGTTGAATCCCCCTCCATTCTATGTATCATTGATCATTGGAAACCAATTAGTACACAATTGCATGATTGATTCTAGGGCAAGTAGTTCAAGTAATGCCCAAGCAAATGGTGATCGGTTGGGGCTTCAATATGAAGTCATATCGAAAGGGTTGTGCAATTGGATGGGACATCAGTAACAACTTGATTGGAGTGATAAAAACTTGAGTCTTAGTTTGCATGCATGCCCCAACGTTGTTTTTTTGCAAGATGTCTCGGTAATAGATCTTCCACCACTCTTTGCCCTATGTTTGTCAAGGGATTTCACATGACTAAGATTGGAGGTTACTTATCATTGATTGGTCACACATGTTGTTTAGAACAATATATGGAACCAAGGCCACAATCAGATCTAAACCTATTGCAAAATTTCACATTGAGCCTCAAACTCCAAGCCAAATCAATACCAATTGCTCGGCGTTTGATCAAGAGGATTATCCAAGCACTTGATGAAGTGACACCAAGGTTGGAAGTATCCTCGATTTGAATCTTGCTTTGAATGGGTAATCAAGGTGCATGCTTTTGATCCTTATCAAGAAATAGAAGAATTTGAACTAGGAGTTTATTGCATGCCGAAGAAAATCAGCCTATCCCTAACATCACCAAGCCGGACCACAAGGATGACAATGAGGTATGGTAGTTGTTGTTTGATGGATCAAGGAGTAGACAAGGTGTAGGAGGGGTATCTATGCTTGTTTCACCTCAAGGAGTTAAGTATTATTCAACTTTTAGATTTTAGTTTGCATGCTTTAGTAACAACTTTTGTTGAATATGAAGCTTTGATACAAGGATTGCATTGGTCAATCAAGAGAGGAATAAAGAACTTGCAAGTCTTTGGTAATAGTGAGTTTATTATCAACCATGTTAAGGGGAAACATCTTTATCAAGAATGATCTACTCAAGTGCTACAAAAATAGGGTGTGGGACCTCATTGAATATTTTGAGGGCTTTGGCATCAAATCCATTCCTAGAAAAGAGAACCAAGCTGCGAGACAGGCTTAGAGCGGTTAAAGCATCCTTTGATGTTGTTGAAAGCATCCAAAAGGACAAGGTACAGCTAAGCATTCATGTGATTATAAGGCCTTGGTGCCAGATAACAATGTGAGTTGGCAAGATTTGAAAGTGACCAACAAATCATCCATTTCTTGCAAGAAGAGGCTGAGTTCTCGGCTAAAAATTAGGAAAGATTGGAGTGGCGGTATGGTGACCAAGTGGTACATCGAGAACTAACAAACTACCAAAGGGACTTATTACTTTGGAATCCATTTTTAGTCCTAATGATCAGTTTAGGAAGGAGAAAGCAAACATCCAAGTCAAGGGAGAAGATTCGATGTCCATCTTGGTGGAAGAAAGCAAATCACTCCAACTTGGTAAAGTGATGACTGATCAAGAAAGGTATGAGTTCATACAGCTTTGTCAAGAATTCCTTGATGTGTTTGCTTGGAGCTATGAAGATTTGAAAGGTTTCAATCTCGAGTTAGCTCAACACACCATTGAATTGGATCCAAGTACTAAACCCATCAAGAAAAGAAAAAAAAAAGGCTAGTCAATCCACACATGGAGCCTCTCATGAGAAAAGAATTGAATAAGTTGATAGAGTCAAGTATCATATTCCCTATCAAGCATTCTAGTTGGGTGGCCAACTTGGTTGCAGTTAGAAAGAAGAGTGGAGAAATCAGATTGTGTGTTGACTTTGGAGATTTGAATAGAGCATCTCTCAAGGATCATTATCCACTTCCTTCTATGGAGTAGATTTTATAAGTTGTTGCTTTGGCTCTGCGAGAGGTTTTAATTACTTGATGGCTATTCGAGGTGGTACAATCGGTTTATGGTGAAAGAAGAGGATCGGTTCAAGACAGCCTTTGACCAAATGGGGAACTTATCCATACAAGAAAATGCCATTTGGGTTGTCCAACGCTAGAGCTACTTTCCAAAGGGAAATGGACATGGCGTTCAAGGATTTGATTAACAACATGGTACCGATATATCTTTATGATATCACTATTTTTCAAAAAATGCAACAGACCATCTCTTTCATTTGAGATAAGTGTTCCAAAGGTGTAGAAGATTTGGAGTATCCTTGAATCCTAAAAAGTGTATTTTTTAGCCCATGAAGGAAATATCCTTAGCCACATTGTCTCCAAAGAAGGATTAGAAATTGATCCGAGAAAGAGTTGAAGCTATAAGAGAACTACCATTGCCAAGCCACAAGAAGGCCCTTCAAAGTTTCTTGGGGAGAATAAATTTTGTTTGGAGGTTTGTCCCAAATTTTACAGCCCTAGTCAAGCCTATCACCAAGATGTTAAAGAAAAGCATAGCTTTCAAATGGATAGCAGAAGGCAAGGAAATTTTTGAAGCAATCAAAGAAGCCATCTCTCAAGCCCCAACTCTCATTAACCCAGATTTCTCCAAGGATTTCATCCTCTATGCATTTGGGGGTGATGATACTATTTCTGTAATCTTGGTATAGCAGAACAAAGAAAATGATGAGCAACTAGTTGCTTTCTTTATGCCAAAGCACTGGAGGACTACGAGGTGAGGTATTCTTTTATTGAGAGGAATGTTCTTGTAGTAATCGGGAGTTTAAAGAAATTCAAGCATCTAGTTTCGAACAACAAGGTTTAATTGTTGGTTTCTCATGTGGGAGTTAAAGACTTCCTCCTCAATAAAGACTTGAATGAAAAGAGAGCGGGTTGGATTACTCATGTCATGGAGTATGACATTGACATCAAAGTTACCAAGTTGGTCAGAGGAAAAGGATTGTAATAGCAGCTGGTCTTAAACAAACACAAGGAAGCATGCAATGAGAATGAGGTTGTTTTGAGGTTGTAAGACAACCATGAGCAAGGAAGCACTCAAAAGGAAAATGATGGTGTCCTCACTACTTGCTAGACCCAAGACATAATGCACTTCCTAAGAATAGGTCTATGCCCTCCGGAGATGAACAATACCAAAAGGAGACACTTTAGATTGCAGGTTGTCCCATATGCCCTTGTTGATGGTTTTTGTTCAAAAGGGATGTGAATGGAGTGCTTCTTGAGATGCATTGGTACAAGTCAGATTCACAAAGTGTTGGAAGAGTTCCATGGTGGATCAGCTGGTGTTCATTTTGCTTGAGATTGATAGCTCACGAAGATCATGAGGGTTGGCTATTATTGGCCCAATATTTTCAATGATTGTTATGTGTGGATCAAGAGGTGCAAGAATTGTGCATTCTTCACGGGTAAGGAGAGGCTAGCTACCCTTCCATTGCATCTAATTTCAATTGACCAGCCATTCATGCAATGGGGTTTGGACTTCATTAGAGTCATTAATCCAAATTCAAGCCAAGGACACAAATGAATTCTAATAGCAACAAATTACTTCACCAAATGGACTGAAGCAGTAGCACTCAAGGAAGCAAATGAATCTAGCATCCTAGATTTCTATGAGGGAATAGCAACTAGATTTGGCATACCTGCTACAATAATATATGATAATGCATTGGCATTCATTGAGGCTAAGGTAACTAAATGGGCTATCAAGAATGGGATCTACCTAAGCACTTCATCAAATTATTACCCTTAGCGTAATGGCCAAGCTGAATCTATAAACAAGAACTTGTTAAGGATCATTAGAAGGACTCTTGATGAAAATCAGAGGTCTTGGCATACTAAGTTGAAATTAGCCTTATGGGCTGATAGGATAACTCCCAGGAGATCTACAGGTAACTCTCCATTCGAGCTTGTTTATGGAAGAGAGGTAATTTCGCCCATGTCACTTGAGTTGCCAACATTGGAACTCATGAAGCTTGATTGGAGTTATTGGAGTTTGAGCCCATGGAGGTTAGATATGCAGAATTTATGGAGCTCAAGAAATCAGAAATTAGGCATCCCAAGCAATGGAGAGGGATCAAGCTTTGATAAAGAGGACCTTTGATAGAAAGGCCAAGGATAGATATTTTTAAGTTGGAGATCTAGTGTTAAAATGAGATGCGAGATAGAGCAAAAAGCGGGAGGCATTCAAAATTTGATGCCATTTGGAGTGGCCCATACATGGTCACAAAGTGTAAGGACAACAATGCCTTCAATTGCCTATATTGGATGGTGAAGAGTTAAAGATTCAGTCAATGCAATCCATCAAAGCATTATTCTTTGAAGGAAATTATCCACCTTGTACATATTATCTCGGGTTTTCATTCCTCCAAGTGGTTATGCATGTTGTTTTGTTGTATATTAGCTTTGCTTTCCTAATTGCTTTGGCACAAGCTTGCTATTCCCGGGAAATGTGTTTTGCGAGGCCTTGCTCCAATCAGATGGTGTTCTACCTTCCATCTTCCTCCTTGCAGTGTTCTAATTAGTTGGGGTACCAAGTAGAGAATTTAATGACTCCATGCCCAATGGATTGTTTCAGGCAACTGGTAACCTCATCCAACAGGTAGATGACCCCTCTGAGTCGCCAAAATTGTTATCCAAAATGTTCCCCTTACACATTTTGTGGCTAACTCCCTTCATTCTTCCCTCTCTTGTGCCTCAGTCATAATTTTTTTCTTTTAGACACTCAAGACCTTTTGGAAATGGCACCATTAGATAGATATTTTCTCATCTTTCCAGAAAGGTAAAGTTTTCCTCCTAACTCCATGTATTTTTGAAGTTATGGCTTGGTAGAGATTTTGTGGGAAATTTTCCCCTGAAAAGTGCGAGCCAATAAGATGAGGCCACGTGTCCTTAGGAGGGTGGAGGGCGGAGGTAAACTTGGAATTTTACCAAGTGGTTGGCAAGTTTTCAAAAGGAATTTTTCTCCCGAAGGGCTACCGATGAATTGGATGTTGCCATGTGTCCAGGCGGGGAGAAATTAGAAAAATTTCCTAAGGGTTGATACAAGCAAAGTTCTTGACACCGGGCTTGCATCCAATCACATTGTGCCACTGTCTCACAGAGGAAAGGAGTGGTAGAGGACGGAGGTAAAATTGAAAATTTGGTGAAGTGCTTTTGCTAAAGGAAAGGAGGAATTTTCAGCCCGAAGGCCCGCAGCCAATGAGGACAGGCCACGTGTCTCAAGGGGCATGAGCTTTGGCCTCTGGGGAGAAATCAGGAATTTTTTCCAAAGGTTAGCGCAAAGAGAAATGTTTGCCCCCAAGGCCCACGTCCAATGAGATCTCATCATGTGTCCCAAGACTAGCAGAACGCGGGGAAAATTTGGGAATTTTTTCCAAAGAAAAGTTGAAGGAAATATTGAAAGGAAAAGTTTGCCCCCTAAATGCGAGCCAATGGGATCTTGCCACATGTCCAATGGCGGAAAGAAATGCAAGATAAGCCCGTAGGAAAAATTGAATGGGAAAATCCCATGTCAATAGGATTCGCCACATGTTTTCGGGGAAAATAGTCAACGTGATGTGAAAATTTAAGAGAAGATGCCTGCAGTGAATCATATCATGCCACATGTCCTCGAGGTCATCGGCCAGCGGAGAATTTTTGGAAAATTTTCCAATAGCCAAAATGGTGGAAAATGAAGCGCTGAGAAGGCCCACATCCAATCAGAACATGCCATATGGCACCAGATCAGTGGGGCATGGAGATTTTTTGGGAAATTTTCCCAAATGCAAAAAAGTGGGAAAATTTCAAATTTTTGCCTTGACCCGTGCCTTGTTTTGCCCTAAATTTTCAAACGACCATAACTTTTGATCTAGAACTCGGTTTTCACGTTCTTTATATCAATGGATATTTGGTGAAATTATCTACATGATTCATGATCAATTTTTTTATTTTGATGGATTTTGGAAATAAATTGATAAACACCTCTAGCAGATAATCACCGAAATGACATTTCAACCACCATTTTTAATGAGGAAATTCTCTCCTAGCATGGTGAAAAATGTTAGGAATGGACCTATAAGGAGGCCCATGTTGTTTTATTATGTTTTGGTTAGTGGTTGAAGCTCCTCTCACGTTTTCATGTGTCTCTCTCGGGCTCGTTTTTTACATTATAAAAGCGGATTTAGCTCATTTTGAAGGGTTGGACATTTTCATGTAAGGCTCCCTTTTTCACCTTAAAAAATGATTTTGTGGAATATCGGACCTCTTCCAAGGCTGTAACATGTTTTTACCTCTCGGATGTTGTAATGCATGTATTTTGATATTGGAAATGACACAAGCTCTGTGAATGAGTTCCGATCCTCTGTTTGTGTTGTTTGCTTCATTTCTGACCTTTCATTACATTTTATCAGTTTGTGCATGATTTTTTTGTTACATTTCTATGATCTGTGTCAATTTGCAGAAGTAAAGAATGTTCACCACTCCTTTGGTGTATCACCTCATTAGTCTTAGTTTTATTTCTTTTGCATTCTCTATCTATCTGTCCCCTTGGAATTTAGAGTAGGATTTTGAGAAAACCTTTCAATAGCAAGTAATACACTTGATGGAAAGAGTTGAGGAACCAAACTCTAACCCGAGATTCTTTTCCCATTTTACAAGTCCCACACTTGAGGAAAAGATTCAATGTTGTGCAATCACCTTTGGACAAAATGTCCTAGAAATATCAACATCCGGGAGTCTCTTGATTTACACCATATAGTTACTTTTCCCAAAAAGAAAGTCATCAATTATGCGTGCCTAAATTATGTGTAGAAGATACACCTAAAAAGGTACCATGCAAATAATAATGAAGATGTTTACATTGTCATTGATGTGCTTTTTATATGAATTACACCTACTCTCCCACTTCCTAAATTAGTTTCTTGACTATTTCTTGTACTCGTCTTTGGAAGACCAAACACAAGGGCAAGGTTTCCACGTAGATTCGAGATGCATGCCTACAACCTAGGTCATCTCTCTTGGTGTGCTTCCATGTGAGGCTAAAGAGGGTTCCCTATCATGTTTTCCTAAATGGGGAGTTCACGATGCTCCACTCCATGCCTTACGTGTGAGCTCCAAATCCTTTGTGAGTCATCTATCTCCTCAATTTCATTCACTTTGTAACATACCACTACTTTTCTATCTCCCTCTCACGTGCCTCATTGTACTTTTGCTAGCTTTATCCTCTCTGTTGTTAGTTCTACCATCTTTCACCAAAACTGCTTCCACCCTCACACATGGTGGGGTTTACTTAGCCATCGATTTGCTTTCCATGTTCGGGGTTACCATAAAAATTTGATTGCTAGTGGGGGCCTTCTAGGTAAGTTCCCTGGGATATCATAAAAATTAGAATTCAGCTACCTCTACGGGCATGAGTAAGTTGAAATTGAGTACTCCGAGATATAGATGTTCAAAATACCACAAAACCACGTATCCACAATGTGAGTCCAAATTAGATCAGCATCATAAAAGGTTTGAAATTGTTCCTACACCCAGATAAGTGTGCAATACCTCCAATTCCATTTAGACGTATAAGTGACTAGCCACTTGTACAATTCTACCAGAAATATAGTGAAGAAGCTCTCTTAAAAATAGTCATATAGATTCTTCTCCACCCACGTGCTTGTATTAAACTCAGATCTAGTATTGAACCTCCATGTGTATTATTCTTCTAGTTCATGTATCCACTCCTCAACATTTTCTAGGGTCAACCGATATGTCTTCATCATGAACCATCTTGAAAGCAATTGAAAAGGAGGTCCCAACATCGAGAACAATGATGCGGCCTAGAAATTACTAGTAAATTCCGGGCACGTTAGCACATCACTCAACCCGGACCAAGAACTCACCCAAAGTGTACAGTACTAGGATCCTCTTTAGGGTTATTGTTACGGGATGTTGGCATGATGAATACTTAATGCATTCAAATCCATAATTAATACATCATTCTACGGTGCATGTTTGGATCTAGATCTAAAGAATAACATACTTAAATGATAACCATGATAAAATCAAGCTTGCGGGAACCAATTATACTCGGAACTAACACTCTATTTCATCAATACACTCCATTATATTAAACGGAAAAAATACATAGAAGCTCATTATAATAAATAATACCATAGTTTATATGGGCATAAAATTTGGTAGCATAACCTCACAATAATTCAATTCTCACATACCACTACTATACTACGTAGTTCATTACACATTTATAAGGGTGGGGACTTTCCCTTCACCTCTTATCTAATCCCAAAATAGATTGCATGCTAAGAATAGCCATGTGCCTTTACAATAATAGGCTCACATGCAAGAATGATAACAATAGACCTCTCTTAGTTGACTATTAGTAGAACTTTATTCTTAGATTGATCCCATGTAAATCACTCCATATATGTTCTTCCAAAAATATCTGATGCATGTCATGCAATTTTGTTCCCATTTATGTGCTCCACATGCCATCTTCCAAAAAAAGATCATAATCATGAAAACAGCTAAGTCCCGAATCTATCTTTGTCCTCTACGCACAATTCCTTCCTGATCCTCCCACACCTCGGAATGCACTATAATCTTCCACGTGAATCTTATGTATGCCTTCTACTAAGTGTTATACATTGTCTTCTAAACAACTAAAATGAAGGAGACAAGGATCATCAAAATAGGTTTTTAATTTTTTTTTTCATTTGGTGAAATCTCTTGTCCCCTATGTAAATCTACTGGCATCTAAAAAATATATATTAGGATTTTCAAATTTATTTTATTGGCTGGGTGAATTTTCTTGTCTTCAGGTATTATATATATATATATATATCTTCGAGGATCTGTTTAGAATTTATGAACATATGTCTTCAGGATCTGTTCAGAAGCCTTTTTTTGTCAAAATAGTAGAAAATTAGAAATCTGGGTTCAAATATAAAATTTGTATTTTATCATAGGAATCACATGAAATTTCATAATTTTCCTTTGATTTTTCGTTATTTCTAGAAATTTACCAACTAGAAACTTATATTTAAAATTGTAACCGTTTATTGATTTGGTCATTTTTAAAGGCCCAATCATGAGCAATTATCCCCATAAGCGGCAATTCCCTCTAGAATCATGGGAGATTCATTGAATCGCTAGCGATTTCTGAAGATTGTTCAAATTTGGCATTTGATATTATTTGCTTATGTAGATCTAAATCTATTATAATCTTTAAATATGTTTCATGAAAAATTACTGTAACAACTTTTGATATATATATATATATATATATATATATAACTCGTGGTACATGATATCTTGAGGCATTTTTATAGGTTCAGGAAAACAATGGCATCTAGTTATTTATGCCTTGAAAAATACTAGATCCTAAATGGAACCAACTACAACATTTGGAAGATCAGGGTCAAATATGAACTTATGGCAAGGAAACTCTAGATGATTGTTTCTGGATTTGAGGTTGCTCCCACCGGTCATCAAGAAACCACAGATAACATGAATGTATTCTCACAATGAATGCATGAGGCTCTTTCCCTAATTCTATGCAATGTGAATGATGAATATCTTCTACACATTGGTAATATCAAACATCTGAAAGAGGTATGGACATAATTAGAATCCATGCATGAAGGTACGCGGTTGTCTAAGATTATTAAATTAGTTTTAGAATTTCTTACAACTCCTATGAAAGGAGATGAAAAATTAGTTAATTTCTTAGTGAAAATAAAAATTATCAAAGCACAATTAGATGGATGTAACTATGATTTAATTAGTGAAAAAATAATGTCTTTTATTGTCCAGTTATATATACATGAAAGATTTAGGAATTTTATTTCTATCTTGAACTCTAAATATCAAAATGAAAATGATCTACCTGATTTGAATACCTTGAGTTCACTTCTAATAAAGGAAGAGCAAGTGATGATGAACTTTGACTCTAAGGAGAATGCCTCTCAGGAACTTCTTTCTCATAATTCAAAGTTTAAGCCTCACAAGCCCTTCTCAGATCAGAAGTTTAGATCTAAACATTTTTTTGATATGAAAATTGTTTCTTCGAACAATTGTGTGTAATATTTAGTGGTAAATTTCACAAATGTGGTAAATTTGGGCATAAAAAGGAAGAATAAAAATATAAGAAACCCATCCATAAAAATTAGAAACAATTTGTTTCTTCTAAATATAATTTAAGGAAAAAGGATAGTTCTAATCATACTCCTCAAATAGTTTCTTTATATGTTTCATTACAATGTTACTTTAATTATGAATGGATTCTAGATTTAGGTGCATCAAACCATATTATGGGTATTTCCAATTATTTGTTTGATATTTTGAAAATCAATGAACGTGTGTATCTTGGTGATAACTCATCTTTATAAGTAATAGAGAAAAGAAAATTAAAATTTAGTAATGGTATTATGAATAACGTGTTATTTGTTCCTAAGCTCAAAAAGAATCATTTTTCATGTTCTCAATTAACTCATAATTGTTTGTTTCTTCAAATTTTTAAGGATGCTTGGTATATTAAGGATAGTAATGATAGTATAATAATTGAAGGAAATAATAGAAATGGTATTTATATTTTTGATGATTTCTCTTCGCATCTTGTTTTATATCTCAAAGTTTGAATAATTCAAAACTATGGCATTAACTATTAGGACATGTTAATTATTGGAGCTTAAATAAAATGGCTAGATATAATCTTGTAAAAGGTTTTTGTGTTTTATTCTTCTCACGATGCATGTGAATGGTTTTATGCTTGAAACAAAATGTTAAACCATTTCACTCACATCTTGAGGAGAGTACCTCTTCCCCACTAGAACTTATTCATAGTGATGTTAGATGACCTCTTGAAGTAGCCGTTATCACTTAATCATAGTACCTTATGGTTTGCACAAGTGTGTGTGCTTAAGCTCACGAGTGTGATTGGATAACATGGGTACTATCTCTAAGTTGTTGGACTTGCTACTTGAGATAGACCTCTAAAGAAAGCTAGTTCTTGCTCGTAAACTACCCGCCACAATCTAATCTAATGTAAGTGAAACTATCTCATCCTAATCTAACTTTCCGGGGACTAAGGAGAGAGAGTGCATAAAAAAATCCTACGGTAAAATGGTGATACAACAAAAAAAGAGGGTAAGAGATTACTTTTCCAATGTGTGGAAAGTAAAAGCAAGGTGCATACTAGAAGGGGTGATAACAACTCTCCACAATCTAGAAAATGTATTCAAAACAATATTCCATACATGCACAATAAAAATGAATCCTTGCACATGTATAATATAGACACAATATATTTGTAACAAGTTTAAAAGGGAAATAAGAATGAAAACAAACTTAGAAAGGGAAGAAGTATCGACAAACTTGTATCTATTTCTTCATTGATATGCACAATCCAATTTATTACAGAATAACAATCTAGATCACCATGTAAGGAGTCCATTAAAAGGACCTGTAATACATTGGCTTCACAAAAAAATTGATAGAGTTTTTCTACTCAAAAATATCCCCCTTTTACAATGAGCCCAACACTCCAATTTATAGATTTCTAAGAGGTGAGAAAGGGAAAATGAAAATCCTAAAATCTATCCTTTAAACCCTTGGAAGATGTAGTAAATGAATTGAAATGATGTTTTTTTCTTGCAAAAGGCTCCCCATACTATCCCATGACTTGCAACAGTGAGAAATGTCAACCCATGCTTCATTGAATGCATCCCAACTACCAAATAAAACATTATTCTAAACCTCACCATGTTTTATGAAAAATCATCATCAGTTTCTCATCAAATTCTAAATTTCTTGATTTCTATGCACTTGTCTCAGAAACATGATTCTAATGGTATAAAATTTGTGCATTTTTAGTGAGAAATGAAAAATTTATGGCCTTCTGAGTGCGGGAAGCTATTTTGGGTATGGTAGGAATTTTGTCATTTAACGAGACTTATCATTTACTTTACTAGAGATATATATATTTCTTTTACTTTACTGGAGCTTAGAGGACGTCGTGCTCATTCTAGAAAGTCAAATTTTGTGGAAATTAGAGCTCGAGTAAAATTCTATGGCCATTTGAAGTTCGGGAGGGTCAGGCACCGAGTTTTCCTTTGTATGCGAGACATTTTGGTTATATTGGGTCCTTGTATCCCGATTGTCCCCAGAAAAACAACCAATCCACTTGTAAGCCTCCTTTCATGAAAAAATTGGGTTTTTATGTCCCATGTGTCCCATTGTTCACCGGGATGTGAGGGTCATTGACCTCTGCATTCATCGCATCACCTTTATAGATCAGTTTTTTCACCTTTGTGGGTCCTGTGTGTACTTGTGAAAAAATATCTTATTTCACCAATTTGAACTACCTAAAGCCATTTTGGTGATATGCATCTTAGATGTCCTGATGTCCCATGGACCATCTGGGACATATTTTTCTGATTTTGTCGCACAACAAAGGAATGCGGCCATTTCGGGTTTTCGGGTCCCAACTGTCCGTGTGAACTTGCGTGGCCTATGACAAAAACTTCCACTTTTTTTGCACTACACTAAAAGAGGCCCTTTTTGGGATTTTTCAACTTTTTCTAACTTCTTGGATTTTTTTCTTTGGACAGGGAAGTTAGAGAAGAGCCAAAGAGACCTCCGAACTTGATTTTTCACCTTTGACAAATTTTACTCACTCAATCTGAAAAATTATGCGACTTATCCAAATTTATCTCGAGGGGTGAATTTGGGATAATAGTAACTTTGTTAAATGGTTCTTTATATGCTATAAATTTTATTGATGATTTCACCATAATGATTTGGTCATATTTTCTTAAAAATAAATCTAATGTATTTAGAAAATTTAAAGAATTTAAAGCATCTATTGAAAATTCATCAAATTATAAAATTAAGAGACTTAGAACAAATAATGGGGGTGAATATGTTAGCAAGACATTTGAAAAATTCTCTATTGATTATGGTATTAAAAGGGAATTAACTTCTCCCCATTCTCCCTAATCTAATGGTGTTGTAAAACAAAAAAATAGGACCATTTTAGATATGGCTCACACTATGCTTCATTCTATTGGTCTTCCCAATTTTCTATGGGAAGAAGCAATGAACACATCAGTGTACATTCTAAATAAGCTTCTTACCAAATCTATTCACCTTTCAACTCCCTTAGATAAATGGTCAAATAAAAAACCCGATATCTCTCATTCAAAAGCTCTTGGTAGTCCTTCTTTATACATTCCTAAAAATAAAATAAATAAACTTGATATGACTTATTTTTCTTGTGTTTCCATTAGATATGGTATTAACACTGCAAGTCTAAGGATTTATGACCCTATAAAAGGAAGTAACTAAAAACTATAATATGGTTGTGTTGGAAAAAAGTTTTTGTTCATCGATAATGGTAATGCTAACTCTGCCAATATTTCTAATGATGGTTTTGATTCTGATAGTGAAAATATAATATATGGTCATGATGATGTTTCTTGTCTTAATGATAGGGATGTTTCTAAATCCCCTATCTCCCTAGCTAAGAAACCAAAATGGACTCAATCTGTGTTAGAAATTTCTAATCCTATTGACCTTAGGAAAATGACCATAAGCCATCATACTTACCTTACATTAATGACCTTGTATGAACTGAGCCAACAAACATTTAAAGAAGATTCTCAAGATGAGAAGTGGATCAATGCAATACAGGATTAATATAATGCACTAATTCAAAATCAAACTTGGAATTTGGTTCCTCCTCCTGAAAAAATAAGTATTATAGGGTTTAGATGGTTATACAAACTAAAATATAACATTGATGGTAGTATTGACAAAAATAAAACTAGACTTGTTGCTAGAGGTTTCACTCAGAAAATTGGTATTGATTATGTTGAGAAATTTTCTCCTGTAGCTAATAACTATTAGGGCCTTGTTTCTTATTGATGCTCGGTTTGGGTGAGAAATCCACCAAATGGATGTGAAAATGATTTTTGAATGGTGATTTAAAAGAAAAACTTTACATGTCCGAACCTAAAGGACTTGAAGAAAATGGTAAACAAAACTATGTTTGTAAGTTGAAAAAATTCTTTTATGGTTTAAAACAAGCACAAAGATCTTGGTATGTGAAAATTAATTCCTTCTTTAAATGATTACATTTTACAAATTCTTCTTCTAACAATGATCTATTCATTAAGCAAGAAGAATCACATATTATCATTATTTTAATATATGTTGATGATTTTCTTATGATTGGTGATAGTCCTACTTTAATTTGTAGAATAAGAGAAAAATTGAAATAGTAATTTGAAATGACCGATTTAGGTTTCTTACATCATTTTATTGGCATGGATGTTTTTCAAGATAAGTATTCTATTGTTTTTCTTAAGAACAATATAAAACCAATGTATTGAAAAAGTTTAACATGATTGATTGTAAACCAATTTCAGATCCGATGGAATTTGGACTAAAACTTGATCCTAAGCCTGCATGTGAAAAAGTTGATACTAATTTATATAGGTAGTTAGTTGGTAGCTTGATTTATCTAACTATAACCAAACCAAATATTTCCTATACAACAAAAATTTCTTCAAGGTTTATGTAGGAACCTTATAAAGATAATTGAAATATTGCAAAGAGAATTCTTAGATACATTAAGGGAATAATTAATTATGGGTTACATTATTCTAAGAATAAAAATGTTAGCTTGTATGGATTTTGTGATTCTAATCATGTTGGTGATGTATTGGATATAAAATCTACTTACAGTTATGTGTTTAAATTTGGTGTAGGTGACATTACTTCATTCAAAATAGAGAAACCAATGATTTCTATCTCTTTAACTGAAGTTGAGTATAGAAGTGTAGTGGAAGCTATAAAAGAGGCTCTATGGATGAACGGGTTGTTAGATGAGATAAAGATAAAGGATACAGCGGTGTTCCTTTATTCTTTAACAACTAGAGTAACATAGCTCTTACACATAATCAAGTACAACATAAGAGAATAAAGCACAATTAGATTCATATAGTCTTCATCCATGATAAGGTTCCAAGTGGTGACATAGATCTCAAGTTCATGTCAACTAAAGAGCAACTTGTTGACACCTTCATAAAGCCCCGAGTACCGCAAAATTTTGTCACTTTTGTGAAAAACTTGGATTTTCAAAGTTGCCATTGAGGGGAGTTTACATCACAATGTCACCTCCAAATGCAACTTGGTATGTGTAAAATATCTTCAGAAAGTGTAAAAGACCTTCGAGGAAAGTGTAAAAGACCTTCGGGAAAGTATAAAAAGACCTTCGAGGGCATGTATACCTCCTAGGATTCCTTTTTAGAATAAAGTGTAGAAAGACCTTAAAGGTGGTCTTTAGTAAAATATTTAGTGCTATTGAGTTTCTTGGTAAACATCCGGTCTAAAGCATATTATTAATGAGGTCCTTAGTTTTAAAAGGATCCTATATACTTGGGTTCAATAACATTTCATGAGAACTTGTGAGAACATGTAAAACTCACAAATCATACTTAGTCATTGATCATGGTATGATCTTTTGGAGTCCAAATCCTTTTGTACAAAAATGTAACTTGAGTATGATGAAGGTTTTATAATTCCTTCACCCGATATGCTAGCCTAAAACCTTTATGGTTTAAGGATGGTAAATCCTTTAGTGTACCACATGAAGGTAATATATTGGCATGTGTTATCCCACTTAACATTAAGGGGAGTGTTGGACCATAATTATTAAGTGGGTTGCCCACCCATTAATTAATATGGGTCCATCACCATTATATAGGTTAATATTTAATAATATGAAATATTTATATTTCTATTATTAAATATGCTAGCCTAGGTATATAATTTAGCTTAAAAATTTAATATCATGAAATGATTATAATTCTAATATTAAGTATTATAAACCTAGGTGTATGTGTCAGCCTTTTTATGTTGAAAAAGCAATAGGGGAGACATACCCAATCACCTTGTATAAATAGGACTTTAAGGTCCTCATTTGATATGTTTGTGAAATATATCAAAGGTAAAATAAGTTTACCCTTGTGATTAGGGTTTGAAGGAGGAGGTGGAAAATACTAGATGTAACTTTGGTTCTCTGATAGTAAAAGGTTATTTCAAGTGGTTTTTACCCTATTGGGGTTTTCCACTATACATACGGTGTTATCTATGTTATTTGTGTTGAGTAAGTAATATTTTATTTATTTACATATAGTTTATGTGATGTAATGTTCATGTTAATTTATCATATAAATTAATTAAACCTATAACTATGAATCCTCTAATTTATAAAATAAAAAAATAAGATCAATCACAAGAAAATCTAATCCAAGACTCCCTTGAGATTCATATATTTTTCATAATCATTCTAGGGAAGTCATCTAATCAGATTTACAAGCACAAAACGAATGTTATGAAAGTCAAGTCAAGATAGGTCAATGGTTTAAGTAAAATTACATTGTTCTAAGGTCATGGTTACTAATATGGTTATATAATTCTACATGTCACATGCTAAGTAAGAATAACATGAAGTTTGAGCCCTTTTCAAACATCATAATTTCAAAAGGGTTCTCACAACTCAACTAGTGTTTATTTTATAGGAATCATTCACCATATAATGTTTTGAATATTTAATCAGCTTCATAGTGAGCATTGCATTGTATCAAAGGTAAAAAATGTAGACAAGTTTAGATAAGAAAATAGTGCACAAACCCAAAAAGTTTTAAGAGCTAAAATTGTAAAGGAACATGGGAATATGGAAAGGGCCATAACATTCGTACACTTTGGGCTATGTAATATGCCTTATTCTACAATACTCTGTAGGTGATAGTTTTTAGATAAATCTTTGTCAAACCACTTCTGGCTTTGTTTAGTCATCATGTTAGCCCAAATCAGCATACAATCCAAAATATCAGCTCGGTCTTCTTATCCCTCTCATTGCTAGTGTTTTATTTCATTTGTCTATCACTATTTATCTTTATTCATGCATTATCCACGATACTATAATTATCTTTGAAAACTAGTAAATTAGGATAATATACCATCAATTACTACCCCCTTAAAATTAACCATTTAGGTTAAATCATTTATTGAACCCGATATTTTTTAGTTGTGCATAGGATCTCTATTATTCTACTCTTTTGAGTTATTTTCCTACATTCTAGGGTCATAGGGTTTCTAACACATTTGTATTCTTTTGCATAATGGTTTAAGCTCCTTCTAAGGAATTTACTACTAAACATTTAAATGATCTAAATGCATACATAGTTTCCATCCCTCACAATATGGATATTTTCTTATATGAAGCTCATGAGTAGTCATAATGACTCCAAGATTATACTACTCCCATTCCTAATAATGTCAACTCCACATTTCCCACATCTTCCATACCATTTTCTAATCCCCTATCTCCATGGGAGCCTTTACTCTTAAAGTCTCCATTCTTGTGTGTATTACTCATTTTTATTTTCCTCTTATCTCTCATATTTAATCTAGTTATTCTTCTACCAAACATGTCCTAGATTCCTTTTTATGTGATCTATAAGCCTAATTCCTTCAATTACAATGAGGCACCACCATCAATTCTTCTTCTATGGATTCTTCACTTCTTCTACATAGTCCTCTTACACTGAGGTTACATCTTATCCTCTTCCTCTCAGTTTTGTTTCACCTAAAATTCCTCTTTTCAATGGTAAGGAAGATCCACAAGAACATATTAGATCATTTCATGTTTCTTTCTTAGATTATTATTTTCACAATACATTTTTTAAAAATTATTTCCTAGAAGGTTACAAGATTATCCATTACAATGGTTCTATGATTTTCACGTGCATTCTGTATGATATTTTATTCCATTAGAAAATCAATTTTTGGCACATTTTTCTATTAATATTGGTACTAAAATCTCTTATGCATAAATGGCTAAAATGAAACAAACATCTAATGAGCACCTTAGTGACTATG
Organism: Taxus wallichiana var. yunnanensis; assembly: GCA_018340775.1. NCBI lineage: Eukaryota > Viridiplantae > Streptophyta > Pinopsida > Cupressales > Taxaceae > Taxus > Taxus wallichiana. The sequence goes on from CM031239.1 coordinate 687,036,741, forward strand.
TTATTCATTATAAGAGTAATATTATTAAAATGAACAATGTATTATTTGATTTTGAATTGCAAGACATTTTTCCAAATCCTTTTGCCTCATATCCAAGGGTCAGTAATATTTGATTCCTTTCTTTCATTCTATCACTTGTGTCATATCCTCAAAGACCGTGAAGGAAATCTAATTTCTATGGGAAAACTCAAATATAGTAACGAAGGTCCTAGTCATTATATTTATAAATTCTAAAGTATATCTACTCTCTATAATGCCCCGTCCCTCATCCTTCTTTTTCTTCTTTGACGACCATGTTGCTAAGCATTTAACGTTGTTGTGCTCCTACTAATCCTTGTCAATGTGATTAATAAGTAGTATTAAGTCATAATAATAATAGTAATATAAATAGTAATAATATTATTATTTTAATTATCGATCGACGACAACTTCTTTATCTGATCATCGATTTGTTATCAACTTTATTTTTTAATTATCGATAAGCGATTTTATTGTTTGGATTGGTTGCTTCACAGATCGAGCCTTGATTCAGCAAGTAAGAGGAGGCTATCTTGTTGTGATATTGTGGTTGGTTCTTTACTTGCATTCGTTCTTGAAACTCCTCTCTAGTTCCTCTTTTGGTCGACGGGCTTTCTTACGCACTCGTTTTATTTGTCGATAAATGAGCGTTGGGTTTTGGCGTCAAAATTTTATCAGATATTATTATGGATTTCCTTAAGCTATGTTTTCATTATGTATTGTCTTCATTTTAGGGTTTTTATCTTTTTATTTTAAAATTTAAAACAAATAAATAAATAAATAAAATAAAAGTTTTAAATTAAAAAGCCCATGATTTTTGTTGTGGCCGTGGTTTTAGGGCAGGTTTGGGACTATTCCATGGTTTTGTTTTGGTTGGAGAGGGAGAGGTCGCTGCTACCATGGAGGGAAGGGGGGGGTTAGCTCTAACTTGGGCAAGCTTCCTTTACTGAGCGCATTTGTGGCTCGTGTCGGCACTCTCCCATCCTACTTCCAAACAAAAAATGAGCCCCCATAACCTACGTGGACACCTGTCAAGCAAAAAAAAGTGACAAATGAATGTTGTCGGATATGTAGTTTCTTGCTAATTGAAGGGGGTGTTGTTTATAGTATTTGACCAAATGAAAAAACGAGACAGCTTCCCTAGAATGCGTGTATTGTAGCATATAGAAGGTGTGGGTTTTCCTCAAGAGACAGTCACACTGTTTCACATGTGCAACAAGCAAGGTTCCAACCCCATCAGTTTTCATCTGCTAGCATACTCCCAACCTATGCCAAAATAAGAGCTTTGAAACTAGATGTAGACATCCACCAAAGCATTATGGAGAAGGTATTTTTGTGTGTTTTAGTTGCAAGTGCCCTAGCAGATACATATGCAAAATGTGGAAGCATGCGAACTGTTTGACAATGCCTGAAAGAAATGTGCTTTATGGACTACAATGATGGCAGGATGTGTAAAAAAATGAGTTTGTTGAAAAGGCCTTGGAAACTTTCAAGCAAATGCAATTGGTACGTGTTAAGCCAGACTCCACAACCTTTTTCCAGCATCCTCCCAACCTCTGTCAAAATGGGAGCTTTAGAGCAGGCCTCGGACAACCGTCAAAGCATAATGGTAGAGGATTTTTAGTTGCAAATCATGCTCAAACTGGATTCTGAAAAGGCCTTGGAAACCGTCGGTATTTGGAACTCGTCCGCGTATCGCCAATCTGTTGTAAACACTCACCAGTTCATTCCTAGGCATGGTTCATCTTCCCTTACCTCTCATAATTCTCATGTTTTAGTTCTCTTTTACAAATTAATAGAATCTTAAAATATTAGGTTTTTAATACAGTTAAATGTTTACATCAACTCATTGCAAAAAAAATGAAAGGTCATGTTGTAACTCACAAAATCAAAATAACTCTTCTGCATTAAACCACGAACTCCCACCCTCATTCTGAGGTGATGTAGAAAACTTCCTACCCAACTGGATTGCTACAACATTATCTTATCGACCAGATGAAATTGACTTTCCAGTAATAATGTTGACCTTCTCTTGGTTTAAATAGTTAATTTTTGTATTTTTCATAGACTCATTAAACACCCTTTGGAACTTTGAAAATGAGATATTAGGCTTCATTCATGTACCTTGTTATGTGAGGAATCACTGGACCATTGGATTGACCACTGAACGAACATATGTGATCTTTTTGACACCCTTGTAGGAGCCCTGTTACACTGGTTTACAATAGTAGAAAGCTGTCAAATCTAGAAAGTTGGCTTTTGTTTTGAACCGCCATTTGAAACCTGGATAGAGAAATTACTTCATATCTTTGCAAACCTCTATTGTTTATACTAGACAATTGCATGGAACATTCAGCTTAGGGAAAAGCACTCTTCTGAATAGTTTGGGAAAGCCATTTTTTAGACCTCCAGCCATAGTTGAGCGAGGTCAAACTGGACCAATTTTGACTTGTCGTTCCAGAAAACTTGTCCATTGTTTGAAAATGGTTTTCTAGTTCTCAGTCCCGTCAACTCTGATGAATTCTCCTCATATAGGGGAACTTGTAGGAAGTGTCTCGTTGTGTGCTCATCCATCGAACGTCAGTTATGGACGTGGTTTTCTGGGCCCTCAAGCTAAATTTTGTTCATTTACAACTGGGTCAACTACAACTAGTGGCCCTGGAGAACTAGTCACCAAACGTAAACCATTTGCTTTTTCCCAATTTCGTCGATTCTTTATGAACTCTTGGTATATCTAGGGACACATAGAAAGTTAAATGTGGTGTACATTCTCATCGGAAGTTAACTTTTGGAAGTGGTTTCTTAGCCTCTGAGCCCATTTTGAATGTTTTGTAGCTAGTGAGAAAATGTTAAAATAGAAAGTTACGAGACCCTCATAGGGTTGCCAAACCACCCTGTAAACTCTTAACACATACAAATAATTGTTTAAAACTCTATAGTGGAACTTGTTGTGTGCATTAGAACTTTTGACAAAACAGTGTTTTCTCTCTCTTCCCTTCTCTTTCTCTCTCCTGGGTTACAAAATGAAGAAAAATGAAATGTAATGAATACATGTCTCTAGACCTTTTTATTTTGATTGCAAATTGTAATTATTGTCATATGTAAATGGGAAATTGAAAAATGATACTTATGTTAGGTTAGGGTGGATGCCATGCCAGCAAATTATCACTAATATCATGCTCATGTGGTTTTACAGGATGGAAGAATGACGATGAAAAAGGTGATGTGTAATTTAATTATTATCATTGTAATTTATATAGTTCATTGTTAAATGGATAAATGTATAATTTAATATCATGTTACAAAAGGTTATATTTGATAATTTGTTGTTATGTATAAGATGCTAGTTTCAAGGACATCTAGGAAATGTGCATTTAATCTTAGGTTCAATTTTGATTTATAGAACACATGGTAAAAAGGTTTGATATTTATATAAAGTAAATGAATTTGGAGTAATATCTTGTAGTGCATATTCAATATTCAATAAATGATCAATGAGTCATCTTGTGCTTTCATACTTGGTAAATGTAATAAAGAGAATTAAATTGAAACACTCTACCCTTGTCCAATATCAGAGTATAACCTGTTTTCATGTGTGATACTCCTTACCATAGATGACATTGAAAACCGTAGGATGAACTTAATCTTTGCTCTCGATGGAACATCCTAATTTAGGCAAATCAGAGCTCAAGATTGGACTTATCATCTTAGTCAGTAGGTTTAGTGACATTGTCTTAACCCATCTGATAGGAGTGACATAGTCAAAATTTTCCTTGGAATGTGTAGAGTTAACCCCTCCTTCATAGCCTAGTGGACTACCTTGTCTTTCAAAGTTAGATTTAAAATTAAATCTCTTCATCGAATGAAATCCTTGTTGGATCTAGATGACATGGAAGGAGGTTGTGACTTAGTTGCTCTAGGTCTTAATCTCTTGTTAATGAACCCCTTAGCTCCGCTCAGCTAACTATGTTACCTTGGTTTCTCTCATCATAACACCTTGGTCCTTTCTGGAAGGTGGTTTAGCATAAATTTGTCCTCTCGCTTAAAACTCATGTTTAGTTGAGGGGTAGACCCTTAGGTGAAGTTGGAAATTAATCTAAACCTCATTGATTTGGATGTTAATTTAGGGTTCGTGTGTAGCTTCAAGTCTTCTAATCATATATGTCTTCAAGAGGTTGGTCAAACACTTTGTAACTCCTTGTACAAGACAATGCTAAAAATAAGACCTTAATGTGACATAGAAAATAAAGCATATAAGAGTAAAAACGAGAATTGAGGTTAGGGATACTGCCACTCTTGGAGACCTTATATCTCAATTAAATATATTCTATTGTTTCAAAGAATATGAATTACCTTGGTGTGATCAACCTTCGAGAAAACTAAATGCATCTATAAATCGAAAGGGAATTCCAAAAGTCACTGAATTAGAATAACTATGGTAGGGATATAATTGTTCCATGATCAAAGAATGTTTTTGGTAAAAAGCTATCTTGCAATTAAATCTCCGTCAAATCCTAATATCACTATATGGACACCAAGTCTCATCCACTTGAGTTGTAAGAATAGAAAGGTAGATACTGAATATATGTTCGAGAAGAATATTCTTCACATAAGAACGAGATAATAAGTATTTTTGTACGCTTTTGAACTACGCCAAATAAGTATGCAAGTTATGGAAAATTTTGTAAAGAATAAGAAACCAACTTAAAAGGGGTGAATGGTAACTTAACCATGGAATTTACTTAAGAATATGTAGGTGGCCAATCGAGAAAATTATCCTTGTGAAATAATGTTCTTGGAGGGTTAACTGTAACTAAAATACAAATAAAGAAATGATGTGTTGTGGGTTCACCATTCCTGAAGTCATGTTCTTGTGGTTCGGTCATTGGTAGTAACCAGTCATAGGGAAAAGTGTGGTATTGACATGCCTATGATGTTTTCATGTGTCTAAGTGATTCAATGACTTATGTGTTTATTGTATGCGAGTCGAATTTCTATACTTGAGGCCCATGTTGTGTTGTGTGTAGTGAGCAATGTAAGTCAAAAAAATTATCCTGGTATTTTACTGTTGTAATTGTGTGTGTAAAATGTGGGCACTACACTCTCAAGAGTAAAACTACTCATCCCTAATATGACACTAATACCACTATTAATGTTGTATCTCAACTAATGAAACTCCAACTTTAAAATCCTCGATGACCTTTTAATAAATTGATTATGATCTTGGGTGGTGTTACAACATCTACTTAAGAGTAACCTTATCTCTCTTCCTTTACCACTCAAGTTGGACTCTAGTTGTCCTCAAAGAAAGACATTTGATCAAAAATCATATTTGTGACTATCATCAATGTAATGGACGATGTGTCTTGATTAATTTTTAAAGCTTAAACATGTGATTGAAGACTTAATCAATTTTGATGTGATTAAATGGGATAAGCCTTCTATGTATAAACCTGTAAATAATAATGACAAGCTCAAGATATTTAATTACCTGATTCCTAAACATGAAAAGGCTACATTTAAGGTAAATTATAATCATGCTTAATAGGGTAAGTGCAGCAAGTTGGGGGACAAAAAATGGGTCATAAGTGGACGTCATATTGCAAATAACAACATAATATCAACTTGTAGGGATTATTAGCAATACATACACTCAAAATTAGAAAAATTATACTAATATGAATTGTAGAATCCGGAATCTAGTTTCTAAAATACTAATTTTTTTAAAAAATGGACAAGATTAGCTATATTAAACACTCAAAATTCAATGACTTGGTATTTTTTTTAAAAATGCCTATAAGATTATAGTCCGTTTGCCCACGATTTGGATGACCAAAAATTGATATATATTTTTCTCCTTTGGTGAGAAGTTAGATGCCACTATCTATCTTGGGATGAATTTTATTTTGTATTTTTTTGAGCAATATTTTATTTTTTATGATTTTTTCCGTGAAAGTGGTATGAAAACATAAAGAAAATAGAGCACTTTCCGTTTGCCCGCCATAACTTCATCAAAAATATTGAAATAAAATAATTTTTTTTTTGAACATGTATATAATTTCACCATAGTTGGGATGGTATAATTTTTATCACATTCTGATAAGTGAAACAAAATTTGTAGTCTTAAACGTAGACATAAACATTCATGGGAAAAAGTGTCTTAAAGACCTACTATTAGTAAAAAATTATAAAATGATATTTATCCTATTCTATTCACTTTAAAATTAGTATTTCTATAAAGCTAACAGTCTCCCCTACGCAATGGTACCATTTTTATGACATATTTTTACTTTTCGGCATGGTTCAAGTCCGCGGAAGACTAAATTTGATGTTTTGTTGTTTTTAATGTAAAATTCAGGATTTGATGTCCACTTAATTGTCCCCCAACTTGGTGCACTTACCACTTATCACATGGTTACACCTCTATAATATACTAATAATCCTCTATACTTTCTGATTGGCACTATTACTACTTTATCACCAATCATTACCTTTAATGATGTGGACTTCCTTTCTTATTTCACATATTCTAATCTCCACATTGATGTATTATTTCTAGTTAATCTCTCAATAATGTAATGATCAATCTAAACTTCAAGCATGATACATGTTCACTTCCCCTCTTACATTTTATTGGATTTTTGTTATATTAAATTAGGCATAAGTCACTTATCTCCTATGGGCATGTATCTCTTCCCATCACAATTGAGCATCTTACTATCTAAATTCCATTTATTGTAACACATGAAATTAATCATTATGACATGCGATTAGGTATTCCTTGGCTCAAGTCCATTAGGGTTGTTCCATCTATTGTGCACCAATGTGTCAAATTCATACATGAGCATCAGGTCATCACTATTCAAGGTATCCCACCTTAGACCCCTTTACCTATTGTTTCTCAAGCTTTAAGATCCCTACAACTCGTGTACCTCCCACTAAAATTATAATTATTCCTAGTCCACCTATAATTATAATCTCTCCTACATTTAATTATGATAGTATTACTATTTTTTCACACACTCTTAGTGCTAGTCCCATACTTTCACCACCAGCCTACTAGCCAAAGCATATGTATCCTTGAATTTAATACCTATGATTTGGAGGACATTATGAGTGGTCAAGATTTACCTAATTATATCTAAACCATTACAGCATGGAAGAACCCAATCATAGATTTCCAAATTCTATTGGAATGTGTGAATCATACATTGTATGATCCTAATACCATTAAATCAAAGTCCATGGTCAAAATGGGTTAACGGTGAAGAATAATCTACAGTACTTTCTTGTGCATAAAGCCTATTTATATATTACATAGTTGATTAAAACATCATCACGAACATATTTGGTCAAGTTTCATAATCGGTATTTAACAAGCATGCAAAAATTAGGTTTTAAGAGTGAGGTCCACTTTTATTTTGGACGGTACCGGTTGACATGGTATATTAGTGTGATTTTAATTTTTCCAATTAAACTATAGTTTATGCCACATTATTTCGTGTCTTATTGTGCTGACACATGGCGGGATAGAATATAGAGTAATCCCAAGTTATCCAAACATACTTACCATTACCACCATTTACCTCCCATCTCGATGACCGAGTCATTTCAAACCAACTCGGCATTTGCACATTCTTTGAGTCATTTCACCCAACATGGAAAACCATTTTAATAGTCCAAAATCATGGGAGGTGTTGTTCTTGAAACTATCCACATTTCCAACATGGCAAAACCACTAACAAACTCCAACTTGTCAACCAACCAAGATCACAATGGGGGATTTATTCATAACTTGGGAAAAAAATGTGAACGTGGTTATAGCCATGGTTATAATAAACACACAATTGACTATTTCAAGCCCTTAGACAACAAACTCCCAATGGATGTGGGATAGATCCCATGCAATAAAAAAATGGAGGAAGCTTTGAGGGTATTTTAACCCTACACTCTCACTTACTAAAGTTTAGCCTTGCTAATGTGTTATACTACTTTGGCATTTCTATATATAGGTTAATTTGGTTTCATTGTTAGGTCAATGCATGACTGTGTATAGTCCCAAAATGGGAAGTTTGTAAACATGGTCATTTTTACCCTCAAGATGACATTTTTAGGATTTTTGCATAACTGGAGAAATGTTCATAATTTTTAAACGATCATGTTGAGCCTTTTAATCTCTCGATCGGTGTTCACTTGACATTGTTTTAAAACAATTTTTGACCTCTTTTGATGTAGAACATGGGGAAATGGATTGTGAAAGTGCTACGGGAAGGTGGAGGACATTGTTGATCGAGTTTAGAGTCCTTCAAAGGTCTGTTAAGAACATTTTTATAGGTGACAAGGTCCACTAAAATTTGTAAGATTTAGTTTGTACATACACATTTGATTTTTAATGGATTGGATTACTTTTTAACAATCCCAAATACGTTTCTTGATCAACGGGTGAACTCCATTTTCAATTTTGTGGTGTTCAAATTTTTCATCATTTTTATTTTGATTTTGTGCATATTTAAATTAATATTTAATTTATTTTTGTGTAATTATAACACTTTTCAAAAAATTGTATTTAATTATTGTTGTTGCAAATCAAGAAAGCACCCCTAGATGTAAATTAGGTTTCTAAGTTGATGTTTCGGGCATCCCAGTGTGATTGCACAACATTAAAACCTCTCTCCAAGTGTGGGACTTGTAAAATGAGAGAGGAATCTCCAGATTAGAGGCTGGTTCCTCAAACTCCTCTGATCAGATCTATTATTTGCACAACTGTAGAGGTTCAGATCCTAATTTTATCTTAATTTGCAAGGAGACAGGGATAAGAAATGTAAAAATTAAAACTAAACTGATAAGGGTGATACACCAAAGGAGTGGTGAGCACTTCTTGCTCATGAAAATTGACACAAATCAGAAATTGCAACATAAAACATCATGCACAGGTTGATAAGCTATAAACAAGGGTTTGAAATGAAGCAAACAACACATACAAAGGACTGAAAGCATTCACAGAGCCTGCATTGTGATTTTCAACATCAAAATCCTTGTATTCCAACACCAAAGAGGCAGAAAAACCTGTTACAATCCCTGGAAGGTCTGATACTTGCCAAAATCACTTGTTGAAAGTGAAAACAGAAGCTTGCTTTGTGCAAAAAAAGTGTTCCCCCTTTGAAAAATGAGCCAAATCCGGCTTTTACAGTGCATGGGTTGAGCCCAGGAGAGAGAAAACATGAAAAAATGTGGGAGCCATTCCCCATTGACCAAAATGCATTAAAAACAGCATGGAGGTCCTTACAAACCCATGCCCTGACATTTTTGACCATGTTGGAGAAGAATGCGACCCATTTTGCATTAAAATTGGTTGTTGAAACGTTAGTTCTGTCCATGGGCGCGTACCAGAAGTGTTTTTTATTTTCTCCCTCCAAACTGAACCAAAATTCAAAATTTACCATGGAATCTTGTAGAGAATTTCACCAGCTTTCCATTGATATAAAGAATGTGAAAATCTGAGCTCTGGATCGAAAGTTATGGTGATTTTAAGTTTTAGGGCAAAAATAGGCCAAAATTGGATCGCTTTGATATTTTTGACCTGGACACGTGGCGAGTTCTGATTGGCTGCAGACCTTGCAAGGGAAAATTTCCCACAAAAACTCCGCTGAGCCATAACTTGAAAAATACGTGGAGTTAGGAGGAAATCTTTACCTTTCTAGAAAGTTGAGAAAGAGCTCTATCCAATGGTGTCATTTCCAGAAGGTTTTGAGTGCCTAAAAAGTAAAAATTTATGATTGAGGTACAATAGAAGGAAAGAATGAAAGGGAGTTAGCCACAAAATGAGCAGGGGGCACATTTGGATAACAAATTTGGTGACTCAGAGGGGTCATCGCCTCTTTGGATGAATGATTAGTAGCCTGAAGCAATACATTGGGCATGGAGTCATGAGTAGTAGCTTAAAATGATCTAAACTTTGAAAACTTCCCTCTGAACCACTTGAATCCCATTGGACATGGAGTTGTTCCCACCAAAATTCCATCAAAACGAACTGTGTAAGAGCGAAACCAGCAGCACCAAAACTATGTACAAACTAAAAATCATACATGCTCCAAATGGAACATGCAGAGTGTGCACAAGCACTTCTTCTACTGAAAGCAAACCTACCTACTCTACTCTAACTGGAAGCAAAGGTGAGCTAAATGAACCCTACAACTGGTTGTGTAAAATAGCTTCTTTTCTTCAAAATTAGCAGCCATGCAAATGATTTGGAGTTGAGTATGGCTGATTGGATGAGTGGAAAATCAACAAGAAGCTGGTCTTCTACCCAAATTAGCAAGGTGTCAACTAAAAACAAATCCAATACCTCTTTTAGTTGCTCTGCATTTGGATTGGAGAGGTATGACAGCTGATCCTTGGAACTTTGCAGCTCATCCTCATGCTTAGAAGCAAGCATGACTGGTTGTGGCTTCTCCTTTGGCTCCAATGAAGCCAAATACCTGATTGGGCAAGGTCTGATCCATTGAGTATGCCCATAATTCTGATTTTCAACTCCAAGAATGGAGTTCTCTTGTAGACCTTGAATGGATGGTGTGGAAGCAATGGTAGAACCCTTTCGCCCTTTCTCTTCCTCAATGAAGGACATGAAATATTAAAATCTTCCAATCTTGGTTCCAAAGAGCTTCTATAAGATGCAAAGGCTACTACAAATGAATACTCTCCTCCATGACAAAAAGCTCTTGTGTTTGGAAGATGGATGATGAAAGAGAGAATGGTAGAAACTCAACCTGGTTCTTCTTCATCAAGACAATCCTCCAAATCGACGGGTAAACCGCCTCATTGCTGTCCCTACTACAAATGTTCAACCTCTCCCATGGTGTTCTCTTGATCTGCAACTTGATCACCATGGTTTCTTTCATCCTCCAAAGATTGAGTTTGAGGGATCAAACTCTTCTTCAGTACTAGAACTTGAGAGAGATGAAGTAGAGAGAAGAACTGAAGGTTCTTCTATAACCTGCTTTGTGCTCAAAGCCTTTGGATCTGCACTTTTCTCCCTCACAGCTGGAATGTGCTCCTCTTCTTTTGGATTTGGAGTAGATTCTCCTTCCTCTTGTTGTCCCTCATGACTGATTTTTGCAATTTGAATTGGATCAGCATTTCCTTCAAATAGGGTGCCAACATGGACACTATATTCTGAACAAATTGATTGTTGATCTGCAACTCCTTTTTGCTCTTCTTCTGCTGCAACAAAATCAGTCCTGACCACCATTTGTTCTGTAACTCCAACCTCTTCTGAAGGTTTCATCAGCAAAGGGATCTTCTTCATCCCAAATTTAAGAGCCCAACTCTTCAAAATTTGAATTTCTTCATCCTTGTTTGGCTTCTCTTTTTGCTGTCCTTCATGACTGATTTTTGCAATTTTTTGTGGTGGTGGAGGAGGTAAAACCTCTTGTTTCTTTGGAGGAGAGGGTGTTTCATTTAGCTCTTGTGGAGGGGATGACTGTTTGGAAGGGAAAAGGATAGAAGAATTGAGATGAGGTGGAAGACTAGGGGGTGGAGAAATGGATTCAACACTTGGGACAGCAGATGGAGAGTTTAAAACTTGACACTGCTGAGATAAAACAGATTGGGAAAGAGGAAAAGAAAAGGCATGAGATGGTGTGCTTACCCATTGACAAGGTTGCTGAATACTCCTCTCATACACCTCTATTCCTTCAATCCACTTTGTAAGCAATGGCAGCGTTGCAATCATGAAGTCAAGCTTCTCTTGAGGGCTGTAATGCCTTGGGAAAGGTCCCACCCATGGATAGGGTGCTCCACAACCGATTCCAAATGCTTTCATTTGTGCTTGAGCCCTAGATTGCACCATGTTTACCTCCATCTTTTGGATTTTCTCCAACAGACCAGCATCTTGCATCTGATTGTCTTCATTGTATGCACACCCTTGCTCTTGGAAAGCTCCATAGCCAAACTGATTTTGGCATTGCTACTCATATGGGTATGTATGCTGATTTTGAATTTGTTCAAAATGCTGATTTGGAGGATTTAAAAAACATGTTGGAGGTGGGAAACATTGCTGCTGTTGTAAATGTGAGTTCCATGATGGAAATGAAGTCATGATTGCACAACTTCATGGAATGGAAAAGAATGAAAGAGATGGAAAGAATAATGGATGGAAATGGATGAAAAATAGGTCTCAGTAACTTTAGAAATGGGTCATTGATCGGATGGAGTCACTAGATGTGTTTGCAAGTGCCTCCAAAGGTTGAAATCTTCACAGGAACACACCAACCTGCAAAAGATGAAGTGGAAGACCTCTAAGGTCCCACCGGGCGTGCCAAAACTATTGTTGCAAATCAACAAAGACCCCGGATGCAAATCAGGTTTCTAAGTTGATGTTTTAGGCATCCAGTGTGATTGCACAACATTGAAACCTCTCTCCAAGTGTGGGACTTGTAAAATGAGAGAGGAATCTCTAGATTAGAGGCTGGTTCCTCAAACTCCTCTGATTAGATCTATTATTTACACAACTGCAGAGGTTCAGATCCTAATTTTATCTTAATTTGCAAGGAGACAGGGATAAGAAATGTAAAAATTAAAACTAAACTGATAAGGGTGATACACCAAAGGAGTGGTGAGCACTTCTTGCTCATGTAAATTGACACAAATCATAAATTGCAACATAAAACATCATGCACAGGTTGATAAGCTGTAAACAAGGGTTTGAAATGAAGCAAACAACACATACAAAGGACTGAAAGCATTCACAGAGCCTGCATTGTGATTTTCAACATCAAAATCCTTGTATTCCAACACCAAAGAGGTAGAAAAACCTATTACAATCCCTGGAAGGTCTGATACTTGCCAAAATCACTTGTTGAAAGTGAAAAAAAGAAGCTTTTTGTGTAAAAAAGTGTTCCCCCTTTGAAAAATGAGCCAAATCCGGCTTTTACAGTGCATGGGTCGAGCCCAGGAGAGAGAAAACATGAAAAAACATGGGAGCCATTCCCCATTGACCAAAATGCATTAAAAACAGCATGGAGGTCCTTACAAACCCATGCCCTAACATTTTTGACCATGTTGGAGAAGAATGCGACCCATTTTGCATTAAAATTGGTTGTTGAAACATCAGTTCTGTCCATGGGCACGTACCAGAAGCGTTTTTTGATTTTCTCCCTCCAAACTGAACCAAAATTCAAAATTGACCATGGAATCTTGTAGAGAATTTCACCAGCTTTCCATTGATATAAAGAACGTGAAAATCGAGCTTTAGATCGAAAGTTATGGCGATTTGAAGTTTTAGGGCAAAAATAGGCCAAAATCGGATCGCTTTGATATTTTTGACCTGGACACGTGGCGAGTTCTGATTGGCTACGGACCTTGCAAGGGAAAATTTCCCACAAAAACTCCACCGAGCCATAACTTGAAAAATACGTGGAGTTAGGAGGAAATCTTTACCTTTCTAGAAAGCTGAGAAAGAGCTCTATCCAATGGTGTCATTTCCAGAAGGTTTTGAGTGCCTAAAAAGTAAAAATTTATGACTAAGGCACAATAGAAGGAAAGAATGAAAGGGAGTTAGCCACAAAATGAGCAGGGGGCACATTTGGATAACAATTATTTTTGATGAGCGGTTGGAAATGAATTCGTTTGAAATTAAAGATTTCAATTTAGTTATTAATCACATTGGAAATATTTTGATGAGATTTTTAATTAATTCCTATTAAATAAATTTAGGAAAATGATTTTTGTTAAAGGATTTGTTTTGACAAACTATTTAAACATGGTTTCAATGTTATTTTATGGATCATGTTTTGGTATCGATCCAGTTAGTATGCTAGATTAGCTTTTGATTGCATTTTTGATATCATTTTTCAGTTGGTTTCATTTAGTTTGTGTAGACATTTGGGCTTGTTGATATTCCATTTGTAGTGTGTAGTTTTTGGGAGTACATGTTGTTTACAGGAAACAAGGAACCATGTAACAAGAGGGATATATGGATCTCTCTTGATCTCGTTACATGGTATCAAAGATATTGGAATTGAGTCTAGTCAAAGTTAGCATTGGTCACAATGTTTGGTGAGTGTAAACCATATTGTGAATCTTTCCTTTCTGGTGTATAAATTTATCTATTTTTAATCCTATGTCCTTTGATTAGGAGCAAGTGAAAAGACCACTTTCCATTTTGAGATATGGAGAATGGAATTTGGACATTGTTTAGGGAATTGGATAATTTTTGCACTTGATAATTTTGGGTACTAATTGGTTATTTAGTTGATTTTATATTCACAATTTTTTCTTAAGCATTGCAGGATGCAATATTTAAGTTGTTTAAAATTCAACATTTGTTAACCTTTTCTCAACAGGGTGTATAGTTCACATTTTCAAAAAGAAGGTAAAATTATTCCAACATTTCTTGTCTATGAGAAAATGGATATTTACATTGTTTTTGGTTTTGATATCCATGTTTGATTGGATAACCTTTGTGTGGCTTCGTTGGAACAAAAATTCCTTGATTTGGAACTATTACAAAAAAAATTAAAATAAGAGATTTGATCACTACATAGTTATGTAGGAGGTTTGATATGGCATATCCTTTTATTCAAGTTATTGAACCGGGAAGAGGGATCAACCCTTGATTTGGTAAAACTGATTTCTTGGATAGTTTTTATTGCATTATTATGGTATTGATTAGCATGATTTTTATGCCTTCTCTTTTTATGGGATTCTGGTTGATTGATAAGAATTTTTAAGCCAATGCTTGAAGCATATTGAAGGAAGATGGAAATAATGTCGTCACCTATAGGGAAGATCCAAGTGATAATTTTAACATGCTTGGATTTCCTTCTCACATTTATGGTTAACAATTTCCATTATGATCTTGACAACTGTTTCAAAGGTCTAGGGGGCATGTTCAATATGCCTTATTTTGGATACTTGCATTTTAAACATATTTGTTTTTATTTTTGTGGAAATGTATGGATGTTTATAAGACGCATTTAGGAATTGTTTGTAATTTTAATTAATATACAAACTTGTTTTATCTACACATGATATTTGCACATGTTTTAAGTCCCTCATTTTTGGAATTTATTTGTAACTGTCACATGTGGTTACAATTAGGGTGTACATTTATTACACTGAAAAACTAGTTTGCAGTTGCACTGGTGATCTTTTGTAGTGGTTAGAAGTTTCACCGATTTAGAATGTGATAATTGTGTAGGCAGTTTGGTTCTATCCCGATTTTACATTAGATAGATATTTTATCCTCACTATAGTTTTAGGGATTCAATTAGACTCATGCCTCTTTTTATTTCATTTTGTAGGTTTTTACATAACTTATTTAATTTCGTGATATTTTGCAGTGATTTTCCACTTTCACAGTCAATTGGATACTTGCTTAGAAAACATTTTGTTGGCTATTTTACACTAATCTAATTGGGTTATATTATGTGGATTCAGTGCTTTGATAGTTTCACTAGGTCAGTTGGATATATTTTTTACGGCGTTGTGTTATCAATTTTGGGTGAGATTATACACTAAAATTATTGGTCATATCACGGGGATTTAGTTGGACACCGCTTAAGAAGCATTTTTTTATCTATTCCGTACAAATCCTTTTTGGTTATGGAATTTGATATTTTACTAAGTGATGTATTATCATGATTGACATTTTCACAAGGTCGGTGGACACTTGTTGGTTGGGCAATAGAAATGGTCAAGTATTATCCATGCATGGAGGATAAAGGTTACACGTAGGAGGATGTTTGTAGTTAAAAAGGGGATATAAAACATTGAGAATGCACATAAGTACATGCACAAGTAATCCAATATATAATAATGTGCTAAAGTGTATAGAAGAGTAGGAGATGAAGATAGGTCAATACACGAAGGTGTGTGCAACACATGAATGGAAGATAACACACAAGGGTGCATGCATGCACATTGCGGTTCAGACACCTGATTTCGAGAGATGAAGCTAAAAATAGTAAAAAGTAGAAGATAACATGACATGCAAGGAGATTCGATAAATAGGGAAATCACATGCGGGATATGTAAAGAACATGTAGGGATAAAGGTATTTATAAGATTAAAGAATGAGTTAAAGAAAATTTGTAAAAGGAAGGAAACCTATATTTAGGATACATATTAATAGGATTAATGTATGTAAGTGGTGAAGGGAAAGTCCCCACCATATATAAATAGGTCTATTACTCCTTGTAAAAGAGATATAATTGTGTTATGTATGGAAGTGATATAATGTGATGATGTATGGAAGTGTGTTAAGCATGTTAAGTGAGTGTTTTAAGTATTGGGATTATGCATATGAATGTAAATTAGTGCATGGATGTAATCAACAGGTATATGTAATGGATTATGCTTATGATGAACAATTGTGTATGGATTTTTATGGTTGTTATTGATGAAAGTAATGTAGTGGAGATCCAAGTGTTGATGTTAATGATCTGTGTTGGTTAATTTCCTTATTATATGTGTTGTCATTTTTATATTACGTTGTTATCTTCATTCATGCTTAATGATTAGTTTTACAACCAAAATTTTGGTAATTGAACAAAGGAGGAACTCCATAGATTGCACACACTTCAGGTGAGTGCCTATGAATCTATCCAGTAAATTTCCAGCTACATGACCTTGTGAAGTGTTGGCTACTAGACTCCAACATTTTGGTTATGTTTTTAAGACCTCTTTTCATTTTTCTCAGCAAAATTTCACATTAATATGGCATTCCAATTCTCATTGGAGATTATTTAGCATTGGGTAGATGATGGTGAAGATGATTTTTTCTATAGATATAACACTAGAAGATATTTCAATACATGCAATTGGGTGTACGATAACTTATATGATTCATTGTATGAGACGTTCTTTAGTTTATTCCCATGATACAAATTTAACTTAGTTTTTTTAATCAAAATTTCTAAAAACAAAATACTTACACACCTGCACCTAAATTTTTAGGGATGAAGGAAAAAAATTCTAACCAAAATTGTCAAAAACCATCACTAAAGTTAGTGATGAAACACCTAATGATTTTTATTGATTTTGAATCAGATTTTTACATTCAAATGTTTTCTGATTATAACAAGCACTTGTAAAAATGCCACAAAATAGTAATAATTTAAAAAATAGATTTATTTTTGTGACTTTTTAAACAAATTTATGCTTAGAAAATCCTCCCAGAATGCATCTTGAAAACACAACAATACACAAACAACAAAAACACACCAAAATAGAAAACATTAACCAATTAAAACTACATTCACGAAATGTTAGTATGGATTAAAAACTACATTAAAATGTGAATAAAATATGAAACAAGAATGAAATAAAATATAGGTGCTCCCATTTGGGCATGTTAGAATGTGAGAAATGAAAATTGACAGAATAAATGAAATATAAAGAAATAAAGCAACAATATACCTTCTTTATAACTCTCTTGCAAACCTTAAGAAGATTGTGGAATCTCTTAGACTTGTATGATATTGAATATTTTGAATTTTGGATGCTCTTGATTAGTCTCCAAATGAATAACTTGCAAATGCTACGAAAAAAATTTCATGAGGATTTGAAAAATAAATGAGTAGAACTTTTCTTCTCTCTAATTCTCCTACAAACCTCAAGAATATTTGTGAAGCATTTGGGCTTGTGAAATATTTATATGTTTTCATTGTGGGAGCTCTTGACATTACTCAGTAAAGTGAAATTTGTAAATTCTAGGAGCTAAGATGCACCAGGATGCAAATGTAAAATTGGAAGAAGTTGGATGTAATTTTCTCAAAGCTTTCATGAATTCTTTAGGGGATATTTGTAAAGGATATGGCCTAATTTTATAGATGAGGGTAAGCCAATGAAAGGTGGATGAAGTTTTTACTAAGCTTCAGGTTAATTAAGGTAATTACCTAGAATAGAAAGTAGACTTGGTATGCAGAATTACATATTTGAAGGGGCAATAGACATTTGTAAAAGAATAAGTTACACAAGGATATTGAATTTCACGTATAACCCAATTACCCCCACATTTCTAGGAATCTAGAAGTGGATTCCGAGTAGAATAGGGAAGTTGACTTTAAGTAAACTTAACTACAATAAGGAAGTGGAGTCCAAATAGAGTTAACTAGGATAGTGAAGTGGCAGTTGACTAGGAAAATAGGTGTATTTTCCTAATTAAGTAACTAATTTAATTAGCTACAATGTGTAAGATAATTAATTAACCATTTATTTAATAAATGTTAATTAAATGAGATAATATGTATTATGAACTAATTTAATTAATCCCAAGAAGTGAATGTACATGAATTAATTAATTTAATTAATCAATCATGTGGGTATATGAGCTAGGATACGATGGAAAAAAGTATGTGAAAATGTACGTAATTTTGGGGTGTTTATAATAGGTTCCAAAAGGGTTTATTCACATCCTCTTTAACTATGTGAAGTGCATGGACATGGTTGAGAAAATCATTATGAAGAGTACCACATGAACGCCAAATTAGTTGGTACCTTGAGTGAACTATCCAACAAAATGGGTACGCCCATCCACCTAACTAGTACACTCGTGAGATTTAAATCAAAGGTTATTCCTTGTGATGACCCTGATTTGATTCTTTGAGTGGAGTAAAATCTAGTGACTACAAATTTTCTTGTGTCTGCACTCATTCAGATAATACTTGGTACTTAGGGAGAGATCCAATATGTAGGAATCTTAAGCGATCAAAGCAAATTACTCAAACATTATTCGTACCACCATTATTTTCTTCCAAGTTATGAGTCATATAGTTTTGTTCCATATTCTTATCTATCATCAACATTGAAATATGATCTCAAAATTTGTAAATTATTTTGTTTTGGATACCCATATCCTAAGTTAGGTAAATCTATTTCAATCCAATTCTTTTCTTTTGGTATTCACTTTATCAAGGTTAAGAACAATCACGATTTAATCACAAATGTTAGAAGCATAAAAACTAAGAAGGGCGGTGAATTAAAACATTTAATTCAATTTTTTTAACCATTAAACATTCATTATCCATATTTTAGAAATATCAATAAACTTAACAAACCATCAAGCACCGTATTAACCATCCACATAAACAAGAAATACAAAGAACACATGAACACCATATTTAAGTGGGAGACCATCAAGGTGAAGAAAAACCACTAAACCTATACATATATTACTTAATATAAAGGAATTTAGTGAATCACCAACTTCAAAAGGACCAAAAACCCCTATTTTAGTAGGGTACTAACCCTAAAAGGAACACCAACCCCACAAGGAGGCTACAACCCCTAACATGACCAAGCATCAAATCAACCACCTTAAATGAATGTCATCTCATTTTTCTACCACAACAACTTATGATGACTCTATTAAGCTCACTCTCCTCTCTATCTTATTCAAAACACCTCTCAAGCCTTCTTACCCTAAACCTCTTCCTTCAATTTGATTTCCACATATGCCCTAGCTTTCCATCTTATTCTATATCTCTATATTATCATAACATACTCATTTCCCTATCAAAAATGTCACAAGGACCTTCATCACCTTCCTCAATCACCCTCCTAGGTCACACTTTTCTTCCACTTTCTCAACTATCTCAAATGAGATTTCTAACTGACCTTTATAATATTTTCTTGATCAAATTACATGGAAGACAACATTCATAGTGAAAAATATGTAGTGCCCACTTCCATTTTGATACCTTTTGATACTGATCATGACACTATCGACTATATTATGGACATTATTATAGTTTTGATTTAGATGATGTTAGATATTTGATCATGGATTATTGTTGACTTTGATTCTTATATGATGCATGATGATTATTAGAGACACTTTATATGTTGATGATGTTATCTGTTAGACATGGTCATATGATGGATGTTGTTCGGACTTATGATATTTGGATATTGTGAGTAGCCCTATAAATGAAAAATTATTGGATGATGATATATTTGTTGATAAAACTATATTGATATTGTTAGATTGCTTCGATGTTGTTGTGATTCATATATCTAGATGATTTTGTAATTTTAATTATATTTATATTACTTTGGATGTTCTGATATGGCCATAAGGCTGAAGGAGGTATTGTGTGTTGCAGGTTAAAATATCACAAAAACATCGGGGATTGGACACCAACCACATTGGAATTCTAGATGAATTCAACAAGGTCACCATGATAACTATTTTTGTTTGTGTGTGTGTTTGTTAGTGTTAGAGATTCCCATGGGGGATTACCTTTAAATGTGACCAAGGGATTTTATGTTTTTCATTTATTTGGGCCATTCTTGTTTAATTTTTACATGTGTTTTTGTGGTGCACTTACCAATTTCATTATTTATTTAGTGGTGTGTAAATATTGTGAGTAATCATATTGTTTAGTTTATTAATTAAAAGATATCATAAGAATGTAATTAATAGAGTTTTTGGCCATGTTTTAAAGTGTGTAAGTAATGTGTAAGTGACCTTGTAAGTGATGTGTAACTTAAATTTTGAGTCGAAACACTCCACCTTCTTGGAAATTCAAATTTGTCCTTGGAGGCTGATTTTGAAGGTTTATGGGACAAGTTAAACTTGTCCCATACCAGCCTTGCTTATGGCTAGAGGGTTAAATTTAGACCTTTTTATGCATTTTTACAAGTCAAGTTGAATGTTGTAATTCTAATTTTTTTAACATAATTTAATTTTAGTCCTTATGGGGTATGGACTTGTTTCAGTGTGTAAATAAATTTGTCATATTATTCACCCACCTATTTATTATGCATTGGAGAATGAAGTTGAATTTGTGTTTGGGGTTAAGGATGTGTGATAAGGGGCATCCTACATGGATCCACATCATCCTCTTCTCTTCCCTCTTCTATAAAATTTTAATTTCTTGCCTTGTTTTGGGTTGCTTCTTTGTTGGGAGACTTCATTTTGGGTGATTTTTCTTGTTGTTTTGGGAGCTCTTGATTGGAGAAGTTTTTGAAGATTGTTGCATGCTTGTGTTGGGTTAATTTTTGGATTTCTTGCATTGGAAGGATCTTTTTGTTTTGAAATAGGAAGAACTCCATCATGGAGAGGTAAGAGCTTGGCTCTTGAAATGCTCTTCTTTTATTTATGTAAATGTTCTTGTGTGAATGTTTTGGTATATATTGTGGGTTGTTGGGTAGATGGCCTAGGAATGGTGTAGGAGAATACTATGGGGTTATTTTTGTTGGAGGCACAAGTGGTTTTAGGGAGGTATAAGGGTGGAGGGAGTTAGGGATTTGGGTTCCACCTTACAAAGAAATATCTTGCATTTCTTTACTCATTATGGGGTGCCATAAGAGGTTGGGGAGATATAAGAAAATGTGAGGAATAAGGGGTACTTGGGGGAGGCATAAGGGCATGATAGGGTTTGAAATGATATTCATATATATATATTATATATATTTGGTGGGTTGTACTCAGGTGGTGATACCCATTTTTCCCCTTGGGAGGCATAAGCAACATCCCCCATAGTTCTTGCTCCTTTGGCTTGCTTGATGAAGCCTTAGTATTGTTTTTCATGTGTTAATGTAGTTGTAAAACTACATTCTGTTTTGGACTGTGTTTTATTGTGAAAATGTTGTGTGTATGTTTTTGGAAGCTGTTATTTCCATGAGTTGGATCACACCTTTTATTACTTTGTGGTTGGGGCTCAGGGGCCAATGAAGAAGGATGGCTTCTCCTCTTCATTGGATGTCTTGGTTGGGTGGAGAGTGTTTCCTTTCCCCTACTCCTATTGTGATCAAATTAGATGAATGAGAAGAATGCATGTTGTTGTTTTGGAGCTGAGAAAAGACAATTTGACAGTCCCTTGTGAAATGAAATTTCATTGTAACCTTCCCACTTGAAGTGGATGATCTTGTAAATGTTTGTAATGGAAAGATGTTGTATATATTTGCAAGTGAAATTTGAAATGTAAAAGAGTTATACTCTGTATTCTATTTAGAAAGAATGTGAAAGAATGATACGTGTTTGGTATACTATATTTTGTAATCAAATGGAAAGGAAGTTGTAAGAGTTCATTTGAATTAATGAAAATGGTTTTTTCTTGTCCATATGATGTTATTCCATTAGAAATATGTGTTTTGCATACTCTATGAAATCTCTATTTGAAAAGTGGTAAAGTGGAACATGTGAAAAGAAAATGTATTGTTTTCCCTGTATACAATAAATGATTTTGGAAGAAATGAAAGAAGGAAGTTGTAAGTTGTCTTTTGGAATCAATAAATGAATGTAATGCTTTTCTCAAATTGCATTGTTGAATTGAATCTGATCATATCAATGTATTGAAATCTTTGTTTGAAAGGAAGAAATGCGTGTGAGAAAAATACAAAGTATTTTGTCTCTTTAAAATGTGAAAGAAATTTGAAATCAGTATTGCATTTTGGTCTTGAATGGTTTGTTTTGAATAAACTAAAATGTGTTAGATTGGAATTAGAATGTATTCTAAATACTTGGAAGAAGAAATGGCAAATAGACCCATTAAAATTTGATCCTTGTTATTTGTAATTTCAAACTGAGAATTATCTCCATAAAAATGAATAGTTCAAACTTGCAATAAAAAATTAACAAATTAAATGATTGAATTGAAGTAGTAGGCCCTAAACGAGTTCAAATAGACAAAAACACTTAAAGGAAATATTTCAAAACTTAGCAAAATTGGGCTCAACCGTTTTGCAATCATTTTCTGTCAAGAAATGGAAATGCTCAAATTACAAATCAATTAGACAAATTGAACCTCGAATCCTTTCTTAAATTCATTTAGGAACAATACTTCCTATCTATTTGACATGTTGAGAGAGGAAGAAGATCAAATTGAATAGATCTAATCAGTTAAAATTTACCAGTTTGCATTGTAAAAGCTTGCAGCAATTGTCTTAAAATTTACCCTTTAAACTTTATCAAAATTAAAAATTAATGATCTCTATATAAAGAGGACATCGAGATATTTCTAAAAATTCCTTGTTTTCTAAAAACTGAGCTCTCTATCAAAAGTTATGGCCCTCTTAATTTTATCTTCCTTGGCCAAATTTTAGGAAAATTTTCCTTAGCAGGTTCGTGGCCCGAATTTTTCCCTAAAAACTTAGAATTTTTTTGGGAAAATTTTCCAAATATTTTTCACCACCACACCAGCCCTCAACCAATTAGAGGCTTCCATGTGGCACCATGAGGTGACAATGGAGGGCAGATCCCTTTTTAACTTAGCGCTTTCAGAAAATTTTGGGAAAATTTTCCAAATTTTCCCTACCGGCCCACAACCAATCAAGTGATGCCACATGGCGTCACAAGGCATCGATGGAGGAATGGGTCCCTTTATGTCTTTGCATCTCAAATTTTTTCAATATTCCAAGTTTCCCATGTGGCATCGCGAGGTACCGGTAGAGTCACGAGTCTATGTACCCTCTTAGCCCTTCAAGGCGTTAAGCCAATTTTATCCCCACCACCCTACCTTCCCCACGTTGGTCTAGGAGATGCCATGTGTCCCTTGTAGACTCACGGGAGTGCAGTTACAAAGCCAAATTTTCACCCCGCATGGTAGAATTTACAAATGTCTCCCGCCACCCCGCCTTTCCCCGCTTCCCTCCATGTTGGCTTAGGGAGGGCCACGTGTCCCTTGTGGACTTGTGGACCCGTGGGAGTGTGGGTGTAAATGTGATTTTTTCTCCACATGGGAAATATTTTCCAAAGGTCTCCCCACATCCCGCTAACATGTCCTTTGGGAAAATTTTCTCCCTAGCCCCCATGGGCCCGCCCTTCGGGAAAATTTTCACCCCAAGGCCCACCGGCCCATAACTTGAAAAATATGAGGAGTTAAGAGGAATTTTTCATATCACTAGAAATTTAGGGAAATTTTCTATCTAATGGGAGTAGTTTAGGAAAATATTGAATGCATTAAGGGTGAGAAAAATTAAGTTGAAACTTTAAGCTTGTTAGAGAGTGGGTATGGTGAGGATTTCCCTCTAAACCTAATTGAAATTTCTAACCCTAAATTTTGGACCTTATGACCTCTAATAATTATTAATAAAATAGAAGTATATTCTAGTAGATTATAATTGTTCCAGATCCTATTAGTGATAACTGTTATCTTGTAACCTGGTTATAGACTCTTTTAAACAAAAAAATCCCATAATTTCTCCTAACCCTAGGTTGTTTTTGGGTCTCAAGTGGGTTGTTTTAGTGGGTGTTACACTTGGTATTAGAGAAGTGGTTCAAAATCTTAGACCATTGGGCACACTATAAAAATTGAGACATGAAACTTAAACCTAGCACACTTTTAAATCTAGAAAACAACTTAGTGTAGAAATTTCATACTTTAGTAAACATGGAAATTGAATAAAACATACAAAAATGAACTAAATCTCACCTTGGTCTATGCAAGAGGCATAGATGGGATGAGGGGAATTTTCAAATAGACCCACAATTACTACCACCAGATCATGTTGTAGAAACCATCCTACCCCAGATTTTGCAGACTCTTCAGGATGTTAATGCCACTCTACACGAGAGGATCAGTAGGAGGACATGCAGCCAGACATAATAGAGTCCCTTCCATTAAGGGTCAGGTATCTCCTCGACCCAGTGAGGATCATGGAGGAGAGAACTCCCATGCAGAGTTAGATAGGGTAGATTCACCATAGAGGGGTGAGTTTCAGGACATAGAGAGAGGTCTCGGAGCCCTAGGCTTAGGGATGAGCATGTAGAGAGACCTAGAGGTCGTCAGACCACAGCTATAGATCACATCAGGGAGATCTTAAAGCTTCAACCATCACATTATTCTGGTGACATAGGTAGATTTCAGGTAGAGGCTTGGTTGGTGAGCTTGAGTGGATACTTCAAGATCTATCCTTGTTCTAGCAACACAAAAGATTATGTTGTGATCCATCTACTAAGGGATGGAGTTGGTGTCTGGTGGAGGACAGAGGAGAAAAAGCTCCATGTTGATTCTAAGATAGTTACCTAGGAGCTCTTTGAGGAGCATTTCAAGAATAGATATCTTTCACAGAGGTTCATATAGCAGCAGATAGATGAGTTTCATGACCTCTAATAGGCATCTCTTATAGTGGCTAAGTATGAGAGTAGATTTCTGGATCTACTCTAGTATGTTGGTTATATGCAGGATGAGTAGGTGCAGATTCACAGGTTCATCTGAGACCTGAATCTAGACATTAGAGGTGTAATACAGATCCATTGTCCATAGAAATTAGTTGAGGCCATCGAAAAGGCCTATATAGTAGAGGAGACTCGGGGAAAGACCTAGTAGGCTAGAGACCGAGTCTGGAGATGCATATAGCAGATGCAGGAAAATAGATTGAGGGGATCAGTACCTCTTCCTCGTGGTGGATAGGGTTTAGCATAGTCATCTTTTAGACCCCAAAGAAGCAACAGCACCAATAGTCCTTCCCACCTTATAGACCTCCATAGAGATTTGATGCACAGAGAGGTCAGAGTATGGGGCCTCATCCTAGGGGTCCCATCAGGACACAAGGTGCTTAGAGAGCTCACTCAGTAGGAACTCACTAGCAGAAACCTCAGCAGAGACCACAACCGGATCATCAGGATCCACACCATAGACCTTCAGAGTACCAATGGGACCTACTACATAGGGGAGAGGATCAGGTAGTTGTTTTAGTTGTGGTGTTAATGCAAATTTTTGGAGAGACTGCCCACAGAACCCTAACAACAAGGGTAAGACACAGATCTAAGAGCCTACTATTTTTTATATGGGGCACGGTCATAAGATGTATGTAGTGGTCAAGAACCATCGAGACGAGCATCAAAGTATAGTTATTGAGACTGTAGGTAGCATTGGTGGTATTCCTACCTCCATCTTGTATGATTCTGGTTCTTCTAATTCTTTCATTGCATAATCTTTAGTAGAGCCATGTAGGTTGGTAGTAGTTATGTAGGGTCATAGTTGGGATGTTGAGATGGCTTCTTGAGCAGATCTCCGTGGAATCCTTATTTAAGGAGTGTTTGGTGGATTTGGGACCTTTCACCACTACCTTAGATCTCTGTATCCTTCCTTTCGGCTCTTATTGAGTCATCTTGGGTATGGATTGGTTTTCTACACATAGGGCCAGAGTGGATTGTTACCACAAGATTATATCTTGTGCAGATGATTTGGGAGTTGAGTCGGTGATTTCAGGGGTCAAGAGACTCATTTCTATTTGCACCATCTCTGTTATGTAGCTTAAGCGGTGTGTGTGACGGGGTTTTCAGATGTATGCTGTTACAGTCAGTGACATATCAGAGGATGGGTCTAGTGGACCATTGCTAGATGATCACCCCATTTTGAGAGAGTTTGCAAATGTCTTTCTGGGGGAGCTACCAGGGTTACCACCCCCATGTGAGATTGATTTTCATATAGATGTAGTTCCGGGAGTAGATCCTATCTCACAAGCACCTTATCGATGACCACACCAGAGCTCTATGAGCTCAAGTTACAGCTTGAGGGCCTTTTGGAGAAAGTGCTTATCCATCCTAGTGTATCCCCTTAGGGTGCACTAGTGATCTTTTGAATAAGAAGGATGGATCCTTACAGTTGTGTATTGATTATCGCTAGCTAAATAAAGTAATGATCAATAATTGTTATCCCCTTCCACACATTGATGATTTGTTTGATCAGATGAAGGGAGCCACAATTTTCTATAAGATTGATCTTAAGTCAGGTTATCATCAGCTAAGGATTTCAGAGGTAGACATTCATAAGACCACCTTCCATACAAGATATGGCCACTATGAGTTCATAGTGGTGCCTTTTGTTTGACTAATTCCCTGCAGTATTTATGAGTTTGATGAATGGGGTGTTGGTGTCCATTTTGATCCTCTATTATTTTCCCATCTTTCCCCTTTATTCTACATGCTCAAAAAAACATTTTCCTTTGAGTTTGGTGGTCTGTAAGTTTCCCCATCTAGATTGAATGCTTTAAATGGCCCATAAACTTATTATTTTGCCCTAACTTGAAAGAAAAATACATGTAGGCTCTGTTTTATGCCCTAAATTTCCAAATCCACAGGCCTCTATCATTTATACAATTTTTCTAGCCGGTGGACCTCAAATTTACTCGTTTTGTACTCATTTGCCCTAAAAAATCCTTCCCCATGGTCAAAAATTGCTTGAAACCACTTCCCATATGTTTTTTGACCAAAAAATCCTTTACCCACGATGAAAAATTTGAATTTGGGCGTCCTTAGAAAATTCTATGTTTTTTGATGGTCGTACGGGTGTCATTTAACTGTCAAAATTAAGCTCAAATGATGTATCCTACGTGGCCACATCTGGTTGGACAAGGATTGGTGGGGTTTCTTTGAAAAACTTAGCATTTTTTTCTTTGGTAAAAATTCAAAATTACCCCCGTAACTCTGCAGAAGGACACATGTCATGTTCTTATGCTAGGGTGGAATGGAAGGCGGGCGGAGAACTTAGCAATTTTTTTCCTTTTTAAAAAAAGGAGAAAGAGTGTGGGATATCTCATGGGTCTGCAATGGAGTAAGGGTTGGACACATGGCGGGTGTAGAAGGAAGTGCGTGTCGGTGAGTCACAGGCGGAGGTAAAAGGAAATTTTCTTCCTTTTGACAAAAAGACTTAGTATGGAAATTTGAAGCATTGGCCCATGAATAAACCACAAGGGGACACGTGTTAAGGACAAAATCAAAGGCATGGGCCCATAGAGGTAAAGTTGAAAATTTTCCTTTAGTGAAAAAAAGGGTTAAAACATGAAATAAGCCCATGGATTTTTAGCGATAGAGTGGATGACACATGTCAAGGATAGAGGCAGACGTGCGGGCCACGGGGAAAAAAGTGAATTTTTTCCAAATTCCAAAATGGGGTAAAATTGTGTAGAATTGGGCCATGATCCCAATGGGACCCACCATATGCCATGTGTCATCACCAAATTTCAAAGGCGGAGGGGTGGAGAAAAAAGTAAATTTTTCCATTTTTCCAAAAATGTTAAAAAGTCAAAAAGTGAGCCCAAATTCATTCCCAATCATATTTTGACATGTGGAGGGCCCAGATTGAAGGACAAAGAGTAGATCAAGGGTAATTATACATTTTCATTTTTGGCCACCATTTTTGCTCCAGGAAGTGTGGAAATACAAATTTTGCATCAATTTTGATCGAATTTTTGGCAAATTCATTTTGTTTGTGCCTGCAAGGACCAATACAAGTGGTTTTAGAGATTAATTTGTAGATTTGAGGTGTTTTTAAAATAATTTTTTACTCAAGCCCGTGTAAAATGTGAAATATCAAATTATAAATTTGCAGAATCAAATTTTGGAATGATAAGGATGAAATGAAAGGGATATGCATGCTTGGAGAATGAAAAATGTGCCTCCACAATGGATAATGATGAAGGATTTGTAATGATTCACCATTTTAGAAACACCTGGCAACTCTTGTTGAAAATTTGTTAAATGTCCCTATCTATGAATCATGTTGGAATTTTGTAACAAACTTGATGTTGGGCATATTCTTTTCTTGGGAAAGAAGGATCAAATGTAATTGAAAGTTATATAATGCATGTTTTGAGACATGCAAAAGGTTGGAGAAACTTAGAATTTCATGGGAAAAATCTGGGAAGAATCCCATTCTCTGAGAAACTACCTAAGAACCATTTCTAATTCCTTTTTACATCAGATTTGTATCATGTTGAGTTGGTTTTTGTTAAAGCCATCAACAAGCTCGATATTGTTTTTATAACATTTCCTTGCTAATAAATTTTGTCATTCTAGATTATTTTGTGGTCTCTTGGAAAAATTTGCATGTACTTATGTTTTAAAATGTTTTCAATTTATGTTTCTTGCTCTGTTGCAGATCTTGTGTTTAAAATCTCTCTTAATCATACATGGTATAATTTCTTATTGATAGTTTAGTGGCATCTGCAGTCTCACATTTAGAAGAGCTTTCATCTGATAAAGAGATAAAAAAATTTAAAATCACTTTACCTTCCTTGAATTTTGAGATTGTTTGTAAACCTTTGGGTGCACCTTAGGTCATGATAAAATAGAGATTTCTGGATACTTTGTTGGTTCATCTACTTCAAGATTTTGTGGTAGGTTGTCAAAGATTATGTGGAAGAGTGTAGATCTGGGCCTCCATTTGGTGCACATATCCTGGTTGAAGGAGTACCTTAACCCCTTTGAAGCATTCTACTATTTAGGTGTTACAAATTTCTTGCAAAGGTCCTCAAAGAATCTGGAAAATTCTGGTTAGTCTTGTCTAAAATATCCCACCAAAAATTCATTCAGAATAACTAATACTAACCCATACCACCCCTACATTGCATCATGTGTCAACAAAAGAACACAATCCATTTACAAAAATGCACAAAGAAAATCAGGATCATACCATGTCTCTAGCAGCCTCAGCCTTGTCTTGAAATCATTTCCATCATTTAGTAGTGACAACTCTGGTGAGTTTGATAATGGAAAATTGATCATATTTTCCCAAGGCCATCTCCATAAAATATGCATAAAGTATAAGGATATCTCCACCTCCTTCACAAAACAGAGGCTGCAATATAGGTTCTCTTACCTAAAATAGTGAGGATTAGATCAAAATCCTTTCAAGATGTTACCCACTTCTTCAAATCACGAGTGCTAACAAGTTAGATAAAGTGCTTCCCAGCTACAAAACGACATATAAATCATTTATTTACTTCGAGTGTCTTATAAAATCCATGATGCTACTCAAGTTGTGAAGGAGATTAAATCAGGTACCAACATGGGGTATTTAGGACCTTCTTAGATCACTTCATGCTCATCTTCCTTGATGACATTTTGATTTACTCACATACGTGTGAGGAGCATGAGGGGCACCTTCACTAGGTTCTTCAAAGTGTCTTCAAGAGTAGCAGCTTTTCGGGAACTTGGAGAAGTGTGCATTCTTTTAGATGGAGGTGTAGTATTTGGGTCATATCATTTCTAGGGAAGGTATCACCATCGATCCTTCCAAGATTAGAGCTATTATGGATTGGCCAACACCCACTATGGTGACTGAGGTGCGTAGCTTCATGGGATTAGCAGGTTACTACTAGATATTTGTTCATGAATTCTCTTAGATTTCACACCCCATCACTTCCCTTTAAAAGAAAGGGAAAAGTTCATTTGCTCATACAGTGTGAGCGAGGCCTTGATACACTCAAGGAATGTCTCTCTACAAAGCACCTATTCTTGTAGTGTCGGATCCTCAGGGTGAGTTTTCATTTACACAGATGCTTCCTTAGCATGGCTTGGAGGCGTGTTGATGCAAGAGGATAGAATAGTGGCTTTTGAGTCTTGCAAAATGAAGGATTACAAGATTTATTATCGACTCATGATCTTGAGCTTGTAGTAGTTGTGCATGCTTTGGTTCGATGGAGGCACTTTCTGCTTGGTTGGAGATTCACACTTAGGATAGATCACTTGAGTCTTTATCACCTCTTCATGTAGCCCAATATAAATGCTCATCAATAGCGTTGGATGGAGATGCTATGTGAGTATGATATGGAGAAAGAGCATGTTAAAGGGATGGAGAATGTGGTGGCGAGACACTCTCAATAAATAGACACATGTGGCTATGGACACCTTAGTGAGAACAAATTTTCAAAGAAAGATTCTTTGAAGCTTCCTCTTGACAGCTTCTACATTGTAGTTTGAGCAGAGATCGAGTCTCAGAGACCCCTCGAGGGGAAGTTTTATGGTTTTTATTTAGAGGCAGATGGTCTTCTTAGGCACAGAGGCTAGATTTATGTTCCCAAAGATGGAGGCTTGAGGCAGGACATCTTGGCAGAGGCACATCGTGCACCCTATTCAGCCCATCCCTGGGGTGAAGAAGATGCATACCACCTTGAGATAGTTATATCATTAGAGAGGACTTCGTAGAGACATGGACCATTTCATGTCATATGTTTAGAGTTCTATAAAGTGAAGGTTGAACATCAACATCTAGCTGGCCTTCTCTTTCCTCATGCTATATGTCGAGTGGAAATGGGACACCATTTCCATGGACTTCATTATTGGGCTACTAATGTCGAGATATCACCACAATGCCATCATGGTCACGGTTGATAAATTTACAAAAGTGGCTCACTTTTCTCTGATGAAGACCACGTATACAGCTAGAGTAGTGGCATGGGTATATTTGGCTGAGATTGTCAAGTTTCACAGGATTCCATAAAAGATCATTAGTGACCATGATCCTTTGTATACTTCCCATTTTTGGATTACTATACAAACATGCCTGGACATGAAGATCAATTTCAGCATAACATATCACCCCGAGATAGATGGATAGACTAAGCGGGTGAATCAGATTTTAGAGGACATGCTCAAGATGTATGTGATGGATCAGCAATCTAGATGGGAGGAGTACCTATACTTGGTGGAGTTTTCCTACAATAATAGTTTTCAAAGTTCTATAGGCATGGCTCCTTTTCAAGATTTGTATGGTAGAGAGTGCAGGAAACATCTTAGTTGGGATAGGCTAGAGGATATGGTTTCTCTTGGACCAGCTTTGTTGTAGGACATGGAGCAACAGGTGGTTTTTATCAGATAGAGACTACAGGAGGCACAAGACAGATAGAAGAAGTATGCAGATCAACATAGGACCGACCGTAGTTTTTATGTGGGCATGAAGGTGTTCCTTTGTGTCAAGCAACATAAGAGCCATATCTGTTATGGAAAAGGTTCTAAGTTAGCTCCTAGATTTATGGGTCCTTTTGAGATCTTGAAACATATTAGCCCTTTGGCCTACCGTCTAGCATTGCTACCCATCTGGTCTCACGTACATGATGTGTTTCATGTTTCTGTTCTTATGAGATATGTTGTAGATCCTTCTCATGTGTTAGATTGGACATCATTGCAGGTGCGGTATTAGGAAAGGTGATGGTGGAGCCCATTCACATCCTATATTGCATGACCCTAGGCCTTCGAGGCGAGAGAGGTTTCTTAGGTTCGGGTGTAGTGGGATAGATATGATGAGACTACAACTACATGGGAGGATGCTATTTTGTTATGAGTTTAATCCCATATTTGTTCTAGTGACTTCCAAGAGGAATTCGAGTCTAAGGGAAGGGGGTGTAGTGCCCATATACCTTTTGACACCTTTTGATATCGATCATGGCATTATCAACTATATTATGGACATTATTATAATTTTGATTTAGTATGATGTTAGATATTTGATCATGGATTATTGTTGAATTTGATTCTTATATGATCCATGATAATAATTAGAGACACTTTATTTGTTGATGATGTTATCTTTTGTTGGACATGGTTATTGATGGATGTTGTTTGGACTTGTGATATTTGGATATTGTGAGTAGCCCTAGAAATGGAAATTATTGGATGATGATATATTTGTTGATAAAACTATATTGATATTGTTAGATTGCATGGATGTTGTTGTTATTCATATATCTAGATGATTTTGTAATTTTAATTATATTTATATTACTTTGGATGTTTTGATATGGCCATGAGGCTGAACGAGGTATTGTGTTTTGTAGGTTAAAAGATCACAACAAACATTAGGGGATTGGACACCAACCACATTGGAATTATAGATGAATTCAAAAAGGTCACTATGGCAACTAGTTTTTTTTGTGTGTGTGTTTGTTAGTGTCGGGGATTCCCATGGCAGGATCACATTTAAATGTGACTAAGGGATTTTATGTTTTTTTATTTGGTCCCTTTTTTATTAATTTTTGCATGTATTTTTGTGGTGCACTTACCCCTTTCATTATTTATTTAATGGTGTGTAAATATTGTGAGTAATCATATTGTTCAGTTAATTAATTAAAAGATTTCATAAGAATGTAATTAATAGAGTTGTTGGCCATGTTTTAAAGT
This sequence comes from Taxus wallichiana var. yunnanensis, assembly GCA_018340775.1. Taxonomy (NCBI): domain Eukaryota; kingdom Viridiplantae; phylum Streptophyta; class Pinopsida; order Cupressales; family Taxaceae; genus Taxus; species Taxus wallichiana. The sequence goes on from CM031239.1 coordinate 687,069,607, forward strand.
TTGTAAGTAATGTGTAAATGACCTTATAACTGATGTGTAAGTTAACTTTTGAGTGTGAAACACTCCACCTTCTTGAAAATTTGAATTTGTTCTTGGAGGCTGATTTTGGAGGCTTGTGGGACAAGTTAAACTAGTCCCATACCTCTTACATTTACATACCAACCTTGCCTATGGTTGGAGGGTTAAATTTAGACATTTTTATGCATTTTTACAAGTCAAGTTGAATGTTGTAATTGCACTTTTTTACATAATTTAATTTCATTCCTTATGGGGTATGGACTTGTTTGAGTGTGTAAGTAAATTGGTCATATTATTCACCCACCTATTTATTATGCATTGGAGAATGAAGTTGACTTTGTGTTCGGGGTTGAGGATGTGTGATGTGTCATCCTACATGGATCCACATCATCCTCTTCTCTTCCCTCTTCTATAAAATTTTAATTTCTTGCCTTGTTTTGGGTTTCTTCACTTTTGAGAGACTTCATTTTGGGTGAATTTTATTATTGTTTTGGGAGCTCTTGCTTGGAGAAGTTGTTGGAAGATTGTTGCATGCTTGTGTTGGATGAATTTTTGATTGCTTGCATTAGGAGGAGCTTATTGTTTTAAACTAGGACCAACTCCATCATGGAGAGGTAAGATCTTGGCTCTTGAAATGCTCTTCATATATTTATGTAAGTGTTCTTGTGTGAATGTTTTGGTATATATTATGGGCTGTTGGGTAGATGGCCTAGGAATGGTGTAGGAGAATACTATGGGGTTATTTTTATGCGAGGCACAAGTGGTTTTAGGGAGGTATAAGGGTGGAGGGAGTTGGGGATTTTGGTTCCACCTTACAAAGAAATAGCTTGCATTTCTTTACTCATTATAGGTGCCATAAGAGGTTGGGGAGATATAAGAAAATGTGAGGAATAAGGGGTACTTGGAGGAGGCATAAGGGCATGACAAGGTTTGAAATGATATTCATATATATATATATATTTTTGGTGGGTTGTACTTAGGTGGTGATACCCATTTTTCCCCTTGGGAGGCATAAGCAGCATCCCCCATAGTTCTTTCTCCTTTGGCTTGCTTGATGAAGCCTTAGTATTGTTTGTCATGTGTTAATGTCATTGTAAACTACATTCTGGTTGGGATTGTGTTTCTTTGTGAAAATTTTGTGTGTATGTTTTGTGGAAGCCTATTGTTGCCATGAGTTGGATAACACCTTTTATTGCTTTGTTGTTAGGGCTTAGGGGAAATGAAGAAGGATGGATTCTCATCTTCATTGGATGTCTTGGTTGGGTGGAGAATGTTGCCTTTCCCCTACTCCTATTGTGATCAAATTGGATGAATGAGAAGAATGCATGTTATTGTTCTGGAGTTGAGAAAAGATAGTTTGACAATCCCTTGTGAAATGAAATTTCATTGTAACCTTCCCAGTTGAAGTGGATGATCTTGTAGATGTTTTTAATGGAAAGATGTTTTATAGATTTGCAATTGAATTTTGAAATGTAAAAGAGTTCTACTTTGTATTTTATTTAGAAAGAATGTGAAAGAATGATACGTGTTTGGTATACTATATTTTGTAATCAAATGGAAAGGAAGTTGTAAGAGTTCATTTGAATTAATGAAAATGGTTTTATCTTGTCCATATGATGTTATTCCATTGGAAATCTATGTTTTGTATACTCTATGAAATCTCTATTTGAAAAGTGGTAAAGTGGAACACGTGAAAAGAAAATTTATTTTCTGCCTATATGCAATAAATTATTTTGGAAGAAATGAAAGAAGGAAGATGTAAGTTGTCTTTTGGAATCAAGAAATGAATGTAATACTTTTCTCAAATTGAATTTTTGAATTGATTCTTATCATCTCAATGTATTGAAATCTTTGTTTGAAAGGAGGAAATGTATGTGAGAAAAATATAGTATTTTGTCTCTTTAAAATGTGAAAAAAATGGAAATTAGTATTGAATTTTGGTCTTGAATGGTATTTTTAATCAAATAAAATGTGTTAGATTGGAATTGGAACATATTCTAAATACTTGGAAGAAGAAATGGCAAATAGAACCATTTAAATTTGATCCTTGTTAGTCGTAATTTCAAACTAGCAATTATCTCAATAAAAATGCGATTCGAACTCTGTAATAATAAATTAATGAATTAAATTATTGAATTGAAGTAGTAGGCCCTAAATGAGTTTAAATAGACAAAAACACTTAAATTAAATATTTCAAAACTTAGAAAAATCAGGGTCATTTGTTTTGCAGTCATTTTCTCGTCAAGAAACGAAAATGCTCAAATTGTAAATAAATTAGACAAAGTGAACCTTGAATCCTTTCTTAGCTCCATTTAGGAACAATCCTCCATGTCTATTTGACATGTTGAGAGAGGAATAAGATCATATTTAATAGATCTAACAAGTTAAATTTACTAGCATGTACTGTAAAAGCCTGTAAGATGTTTTCTTATAATTGACCCCTTAAACATTATCAAAATCAAAAACTAATTATGTTAGTGCAAAGATGCGATTGAGAGGTTTCCAGAAAGTCCTTGTTTTCCCAAAACTGAGCTCTCTATCAAAAGGTATGGCCATCTAAAGTTTTTCTTCCTTGGCGTCAATTTTTGGAAAAATTTTCCTTCGCTGGAACTGCGGCCCAAATTTTCCCTTAGAACTTAGGAAAAATTTTGTGAAAATTTTCTAATTTTTCCCACACCCCACCAGCCCTCATCCAATCGAGACACTACCACATGGCACCATGAGGTGATAGAGGAGTGGCGGATCCCCTTTTAACAAAGTTCTTTTGGAAAATTTTGAGAAAATTTTCAAAATTTTCCCCGTCGCCGGCCCACAACTGACCAATCGGCGATGCCACGTGGTGTCACGAGGCATCGGTGGAGGAATGAGTACCTTTTTTCTTTCGTGTCTCGAATAAGTTTTGATTTTTTTCCAAGTTCCCCCATTATCCCGCCATCCCATAGCAAATCGGGGCTGCCACATGGCATCACGAGGTGTCGGCGGAGGCGCGGGTCTATGTACCCTCTTAGCCCTTCAAGGAGTTAATCCAATTTTCTCCCCGCCACCCCACCTTCTTCACATTAGTCTACGAGATTCCATGTGTCCCTTTTAGACTTGTGGGAGTGTAGGTGACGGCCTGACTTTTCACCCCGCATGGGAGAATTTGCAAATGTCTCCCACCGCCCCACCTTTCCCCGCTTTTCCCGCGTTGGCTTAGGGAGCGCCACGTGTCCCTTGTGGACTTACAAACCTGTGGGAGCATGGGCACAAATGTGATTTTTTCCTTGCATAGGAAATATTTTCCAAAGGTCTCCCCATGGCCCACCAACTTTCCCTTTGGGAAACTTTTCTCCATTGGGCCGGCAAGCCTGCCCTTGGGGAAACTTTTCACCCCAAGGCCCACTTTGGCCCATAACTTGAAAAATATGAGAAGTTATGAGGACTTATTTATATCACTGGAAAGGTGAGGAAATTTACTATAAAATGGGAGTGATTTAGTAAAATTTTGAATGCACTAATGGTGGTAAAAATCAAGTTGAAACTTTAAGCTTGTTAGAGAGTGGGTATGGTGAGGAATTTCCCTCTAAACCTAATTGAAACTTTTAACCCTAAATTTTGGACCTTATGACCTCTAATAATTATTAATAAAATAAAAGTATATTATATTAGATTAGAATTGTTCTGAAACTAGTTAGTGACAACTGTTGTCTTGTAACCGGTTGTAGACTCTTTTAAACAAAAAAATTATTCCCTAATTTTTCCTAACTAACCCTAGGTTGTTTTTGGGTCTCAAGTGGGTTGTTTTAGCAGGAATTACAAAATACATCCTAAAAACATATGTAAATCATTAATATATCATACACATGACCATATAGGTTGTAAATATCATGATCACACTCAAAACCATCATTTGTATTTACTTACCTAGCTAGATTTGAAGCTCACAAAAACAATCTTAAAAATAAAGCTCAAACCAACATCAAATAACATTAAAGTATAGAATTATTATATATTAATGGAAATATATTGATCTCATTCTCCTAAAAACATCATTAGAAATCATGAATCGAAATTAAATTCCTCAAAATATCTTTGCAAATAGATTGCTCCAAACTGTCTAAAGCGCTAGAAACTAGTCCTAAAAAATAGGGCACACTTGACCTCCTAAATGATCAAACAAGGTATTAAAAAACCATGGAAACGAATAAAAATATCATTCATATATAAATTCTAAATTACTCTATAATTCAATAGAAATTTTTTACACAAACTGAAAATATTAAAAAAATTACCTATTTGTGTGGGGCCCACATATAATGAAGACATATAAATAACACTTGGAGAAAATTAAATCATCACATTTGAAAAATGAATCAATTTTGGACCTCTATAAACAAATTCTCTCAATTCACTCCATAGCTAGGGTTTCAAGAGGGTTAAAAAGTAGTTTACTTTATTAATGATTGTTCATAAAAATGTGACAGATTAAACAACCTCATTAAACTTAGAAAATATTCATAACTAACCTATTCAACTATCCCTAGGATCTCAAGTCCCAATTCAAAGTACACACTCTCCAAAAACATCGAAGATTAAAATTTAGCTCAAAATCTCCTTTGGAAACTTGATTTTGGTCAAAGTGAAATATCTTCAAAAATATTCATCACCTAGACCTAAATTTTGTACCACATCATCATATAAACCTTAAAACACATCTATAATACTCAATTTCACCCAAATATCTCTAAAAATTCTGAACTCATCTCACTGGGCATGTTTTCTTAACGATTAGGTCTAGTGTATACCTAGAAAACATGACTAAATCTCATATGTGCACCCTCATAAAATTATGAGTGTACTAACACATCATATTAATGTTCCCCATGCTATTAAAATTTATAAAAATATACTACATGGTTCATTTGACCATCCCATGTGTCATACTACTCTGTAGGACTTATAAACAAACACCTAAAACATGCTTATTTCAGCAAATATGATCACCTCGTGAATTTTCCAACCTTGAACTTTTGCTAGGACATATATCATGCTTCATGACATCACTCATACCTCTTAAAGTCATTATCAAAATCCTACAATCCCTTAAATCAACTCAAGACACCATTCACTATCACTAGGACCAAGCAAACTCACCTAGAAACTCAACACTAGCAATCAAATGTTATGTTCTTCACCTATTTTGACATCAATCACATGAATGAAAAATCCTTCAACATATATCTTTGGCATAAATTATAACACAATACCAACAATATCCCCCTTTTCAATGATGGCATACTTATTGATGGAAAAATCACACAAAACTCAAAACTCCCCTAAAGAATGCACATGCCATCAACTAATTCTCCCCCTTTTGACATTAATGAAAAAGAAACATACTTGAAACAACCTCTTATGTCAACATAAGGCTCATATACTTTGTTGGAAAAATCATGACAACATTCACTCATCATCTTAAACAAACATTGACTCTTTTAGAAAAAAATTTCCCCCTTGGAAAATGCATGATTTCCAAGACTAAATTTTACCTTATCCAGATTTTTAACACACAAATGATGCAAAAATTCATCAACATCGATTCTCAAATGATATCAAGCAATAAAAATCATGTTTACCTTACAATATGTGAACAATACATCTCAACTCCCAATAATGTCTTTAATTAGCAATGATACAAAAAAATTGCTAATGGAGCTAACACAAACTTCAAACACACCTAGATGACTCCCTCTAAGTCCATTTTACACCTTTATGGATTGGAACAACAAGAATCACATCCTTCAATATCCCCTTATCTCCTAGATACATATCATACATCTGATGTTAATCCTCTTGATTAATACAAACCTTCGTGATCCATACCTACCCATAGATTTCATCATTTTCTTACTTATTTCCCAATCATACATGTTTTAATCTTCCCTCAGCTATACATAATATCTTCAAACCTTGTGGACTGACTTGATTCTTCATATCCTTTCTTCTTTAATTCTTCTTGACTCTACAAATCTAGCTTATGGGGCTAAAGGAACTACTCTTCTCCCCTGACTCCTAAATTCCTTTAACAAGCCTAATAGATACTAAGAAAGTCACCTTCATTCGATACAAATTTATTTATAACACACAACTTACCTTTGTTGCCACAATATTCTCAAAATCAGTGTTATAGGACTCTAATTCTATCTTTAATAACTTTAAAAGTTGTTCAAAATCAATCCTAAGAATTAATTCCAATAACTCATCCCACATACATACCTAGAATAATATTTAAATGGGAAATAAACTTTCCCTAAAAACCATACTCTTACATCTTGGAGGTTGTTGTCATGCAAATGTGAAACTAGGAAATTGACAATTTCTAAACACAATAACTATACCCCTATGCCAAAAATTTTATGTTTTGTCATTCCCAGGCACACCAAGTCCACCCGGTCATTCTAGTGACTACCTATACAACATTAACTCATCCCCAGGTGACATAGGAAAGTCAAATCAGCCTCCTAGGTGATTTTAGGAAGTTCTGAAAAGATGCTATCTTCGACGGTATTGGAAAGGACTATTATTGGCCTTCCAGGACTAGATCAACCCCCGGAGTGTAATGAAGGGTAAAATTCAACATAGAGGTGAATTAAAGACCTTATAATTTCATGGAAATGATTTTGGAAGGTTTGGGGAAGTTTTTAAAGACTTGGAGTAGTTTGAGTAAAAACAAGGTTCACAAGGCTAGGCAGTACATAGGCATAAAATAATTGTTGGGCTTTAGAAGAAGATTCTAGGAGCTCAGGATGGAGTTAGATGTAAAATGAATTTTTTTGGTAAGATAATTCCAATACCTACATGATGGTTAAATTATATTTTCACGAAACTTTGGCACATAGGGTTTGTAGGCGTTTTCTCAAGAACGGTGGAACACCAAATCAAAACACCAATTTTTGGGGATCACATGGATCAATCAAGAAATGTAACCCCAACCATTTGATTAAAAATTCCATTTACAATTAGGTTAATATAAAATTTCACAAATAAATTCCATCAGGAGATCAAGTTATCATCGTTCCAAGTCACCCTCAAGGCGGTTCAAGAGTTCGTCAATTTTCGAGGATGACATGTGTCAACACTAGAAACTGGTGGGATTTTATATGCCTGGTGTCCTTGAGGTTAGTTACACCAACCTTGTAAAAAATTTCCTAGCCCCCATGTGACCTTCAGACTTGACAGTTTAGCCCCCAGGTGCATTTTTAGAGTTGAAATTCCCTGTCATCGGATCAAGGACATGTGTCAGCTCTAAGACCACCATGGAATTTTATGTCCCTCATGTCCCTAAGGTCAGGGATATAATACATGTAAAATTTCATCTAGACCCTATGGGGATTCTTTTGGTCATCCACATGACCAACTTTCAGCTCCCGGTGCTTTGAAGTAGCTTTTTCACATCCATTCCCTGTTGTTAGATCAAGGACACATGTCATCCTCTTGAACACCATGGAATTTGATGTCCCTCACATCCCGAGGTCAGGGAAATCAAGACATGAAAAATTCACCCATTCTTCTCCCTCCATGATTTCAAAAATTAAAATTTTTTATTATCGCTTCACCTGTTTCCAGTGCTTCTAGTTGTTTCCACTCCCATGCATAGATATTTCCATTCCTCCTCTATAACTTCTCATCCATCATTCCACCATTGCTGAACCTTGAACCAAACCTGCCATAGAGGTACTTCCCTTCCACTCCATGAAATCACACAAGTCCTAGAAGAAAATTTGAGAAAACATAGAAGGAGAGGCACAAAACGAAGAAGGAGAAAACAAAGAAAACTCCATGGCCATGAAACGAGAAGTTGAAGAAATATCTTAAATGGATGCATGAAACAAAAAGATATATTTTTCTGTTAATTCCTCTACCCAAGGCCATCAATAATACACCTTCAAACTCTCCTCTCATGTAACATAGCATCCACAACAAAGAAATAACACTTCTGGCTCAACCAAAAAAATCCAATTTCCAATCAAACCGTTGGGTGAAACGAAGTAGAATTACACATGAAGCATTAGAAGAGAAAAAAAAAGATCAAAAATATAAGTTTTTTTACAAATGGAGGATAAAACCATACCTGCAATTTTGAGGTCCATTAATGGCTGCCACATCTAGAAGCACTACCAAGCCCAAAATTTGAAACTTTAAAATCTCCTGGACTATTAAGTGGGTGGGCTTGAAATTTTAGAGGGGTGATATTGGGAAAAAAACCATATCAAAAAAATTCATTCCACATCAATCCAACCTCCGAAGCCCACTTTCTAAAAATAGTAGGTCTACTACATAGGGACTACTATTTTGGGAAAGTCATCAATAGAAGAACCTATGAAGGAGACGGTGACATTAAAGATGCACTGTAGCTAAGAACTCACCATAACGGAAATTTTTGAAACTTACTAAAAATAGTAAGTGGTCCCATAGAATCCTGCTAAAAATAGAAATTTTATCCATAATGAACAATGAATGTAGGGAGAAAGAGAAAAAGAGTCGCATGACATCCAATTCAAGATCAGGGATTTGATTTTTCACACTTTCTAAAAAAAAGTAAGTTGTTATTTCTAGGATAAAATTGAATTCAAGATGGATAGGTCAGAAGCATACACAACCCTTTGTCTACTAGTATGATTTGGAAGATAACGATGTCTTATACATGGACCTGAACAACCTTAAGACTCACATGGCTTCTAAGGACCAAAAGTGGATTGAAGACCATATATTCACAAGTGGCTTATTTTCCGCTTTAAAACACCCAGTGTCTTTGCAAAGTCTCGAGTTAGTTCTAGCCTGATGTTTCCACTACGAGCCTAAGACATGAACCATCTGAGATTAAAATGGTACAACAATGGTGGTCATCATCCCTAGGACCATTTCAATCTCTCTACAGATACTGACATCCCCTAGCATGGTCATCATCTCAAAGGATAGAGCCTCACATGATTGGGAAACAATGGATTCATATGTCCAAGGAGTAGTGCTCGACTCATGGTTGAAAACAAGAAGAAAGCCTTCCAGGATGCCCAAGAATCTTCCAAGGTGTGAGTTCCAAGAAGGGTATTATGATGTCATCACTCTCCTCAGTAGAGTTATGGGTGAAGAAATCACGAGAGACTTCTAGGACTAGATGGGCCTTTTCATCCTGACATTAATGAAGAAAAATAGAGGATTGAATGGGGGTAGATCATCGGTGAATATCTTCATCTACAAATGGTCCAAGTGCCCATGATAAGGAAGTTCCACATGCATTCCTACCTAGTTCATATCCTTTCAAGATCAAGATCATTCAAAGGATTCTCTCTCATGTAGAACATTCTTTGCCAAGGTGCATACATTCAAGAAACTTCCATAGTTGGTAAAGGAGGAAAGTAACAAAAAATTTTCTTGTTTAAACGATGCATTCACCACGTACGTGGTCTAAAGCTTAGATAGGGATCTTGAAGCTAGGATGTCACCACAAGTGACATACCCGATCAAGGAATATTGATTGTACTTCTTACAATTCTCAACCTTCTCTTACATATGAGTTACTGGCTTTGACCAAGCTCCACTGAGACTGCCTAAGTACCTCAGTGACTAGATTGTATTGTTTGAGCTTTGCAAGAAGATCACTCAAGTGAATAACGAGCTTAGAAGTAGGAGAAATAATTTGATTTCATTCCCTATATCTCTAGGGGTGTTCACGTGTAAAATCTCAAAGGATGCATCTCACCTGGAGGCCTCTTTCACTCATATGAATTTTTATTCCTACATTGTTAGGCCCAACTTTGACATCTGAGAAGATCCTCACTCATTCTATGTCCCATAATTTCAACATGAGCCATAAGTCGAGGACTCTTTGGGCTAACTATATTGACGAGTTCAAAGTATGTGAAAAGGACCACATGAGGATGAAAATTAACGAGATGAAAAAAATTCAAGTTCTCTTCGTATGAAGACATCTTGCATGATGATGGGATAGAAATATATGATCCTAAGTACGCAACAACAAGATGTCCCCAATGCTCTAAATCAACTAGCATGTTTGTGAATTGGGAGATATATTAGAGAGGACTGAAAAGGTCGTGAGGAAAAAGAGGAATTGGTTTCAGAAGAAGAGGACTATGGTCATCCAGTCACGAGGAATTTCACCAAGCTAGAAGCAAGCTTCACATCATTCATCTTCAAAATTATTTAAGGTGACTTCTATCTTTAAACAATCTAGAGCGAGTTCAAAAGGAAGGCTACGAAAGTAGAAACTTCTTCCAAGCAAGAAGATACCCAAGAAATTTAGGGTAGAAGAAGGCTCGTTGGCATTGCTACAAGAGGAAAACTTGATCTCAGCAATGAAAACAAAAAATATAGTAGTAGAAGTATAGGTGAACAAGGAGTACATGGTTCATGATTTAGTCTTTGAGATACCACAAGAGGTCTCTCTCTTGTTGACACCAATGCCCCTCTCATTCAGGAATTTCCTCCTCCTCTAGAACTAAGAATGGTTGGTGTGTCCATCATTGAGTGCGAATCTAGCGAAATGTTTCCATGGATGTAGGAAATGGTCATCCCTAACACTCACATTGTGTAACAAGTAGAAACCTCTAATCTATCAGTGATTATCTCATTAGCTAAAGAAAAAGGTCAAGAAAGATTGCACATACAACCTCACAATTCTATAGTGGGGAGATAGGTAATCAGTACATCAAAGTAGCTCGGCCAAAGGTAATAAAGCCAGTGGATGAGATGGCGCTGGCCGACTATGAGATGAGCACAATCTAATTGGGACCAACTACTCATGAGGGAGATTTACACATATATCAACAATCTTCTACTCACATGGTGGCAAGGAATAAAGAATATAAAGAGAAGATTGAGGTACTAGAGGAAAAATTATGAACTCTTTCATCTTATGTGCAACACCTAGTGGAACCAAGCACTACAACACTTCTTATTGAGAAAGTGGCACCCATCAGTAGCTTCAATCCATAATCCATCAGAAGAATGCATCAGGTCATGATGTAAGGGTGAGAAAACAAATAATGGATCAACTTAATCTCCAAAAAAGGGAAGCCAACACTCCAAGAAGAAGTCAAGCTCTTTGCGTACACATACAAAACACCAAATAGAACATGAGCACTCAAAGAGGATGTGGAGAAAGAAAGAGAGTATTGGGAACCTCTGGGACCAATAGTGAGTGAGATGAGAAACACCCATCATCAGGAGTTGATCAACAAGAAGGTTTTGAAACTCCTGTAGAAGACTTGACATGTGTATGGGCAAGGGCCTTGGTTATCGGGGTTGAGGAAATCAATTGTTATTTCACATAGATAGAAGAGAAAGAATAAAAACATACAAGCTACAAGATAGTATAAATCAAAAAGTTCAGAAACTTAGAGTACCTATAATAAGAAAAAACATAACTGCTAATGAGTTGATTAGCCCTTTCAAAGAATATGTTAAGAAAGGGGTGGGAAACCCATTTTCCTTCTCTAAGGATACTATCAAATTCCTCTTAGAGATCCAAGCCTCAATTGAACTTATCACGAGAAAAGCATTGATCATGGTTTGGGTACTATAAGGACATCAACAATATGATCGATGGATGGATCAAAACCTTGAGCTGCATTCACATCCCTCATGCTGAAAAAGTAGAATGTGCAGTGGATCATTTCAACAAGGATCTTGGAAAGACAAAATTATTCTCAGGAACAAGAGGTGGAGAGAAATCGAGAGAATGAATCCAAGTCCACCGTAACATCTCATTCTTCCATATAATTATTCTTATTTCTTCTTCTTCTCATCTCGCTCAACACTCTCTATGATCAATGTTATTGTTAGTGCAAATTCATAGCACCCTAAATTAGTTATGGATCTTCTTTTCTAAGGCAATGTCATTTGTTTTGATTACACAACATTGAGTTTTCCCAAAGTGTGGGACCTTTGCAAATGGGGAAATGTCTCTAGAGAAGGCTGGTTCCTCTTCCTAAACTACCTACCACAAGCTATTCCAGTGCAGGAAAGCTAATCTAACCTAATATAACTTCCAAGGAGATAAGGAGAGGAAGAAAACAAGGAAAACAAAGCCTACACTAAAAAAGTGATACACCAGAGAAGGAAAGTGTTGATTATCTATCAAAACTATCATGGAACAAGAAGAGGTGAGCAATGGAAAGGATGGACAAGTGCATCATAGACAAAATGTGGATTTCACACGAGAAAATGTTCCAAAGCTCCATGAACACAGCTCCAAAACTTGGAATGAACTTCCAAACATGCAAAAATACCATGTAATGAAGAGAGGTAAGGAGAATAACAAAGAAAATGAGCCAAGGATGGACAAATGCATCACAAAAACACGTTTTTATTACTCGGAATTTACACGGTGCATAATTTGATTGGTAAGAGGAAAAAATGCCATTACGAGTAGGGGAGGAGGTTCAAACTCTATTTTTACCACAGGAAGAAAATAAGGGAGAGGTAGAGAAGAAGGATGAACAACCTTTTTCAAAATGAGCCAAAACTGGCTTTTATCACTCGAACAAAATGAAGGAAATGAGAAAACGTGGGAAAATTGATTTTAAAACTCTAACCACTAACAAGATCCATTTAATTAGCCTAAAAAATGATGGGTTTCCATGAAAAATCCCATACTTCATTGTACATTGCTTCGTAGAGCAAGAAAGAGGCCCATACTTCATTAATTTTGGTGGTTGGGGTCGTTTTCTATAATTTTTCCATGCAGAGACATTTTCCCATTTTCTCCCACAAAAATCAATCAAAATTCAAAATTGAGGTTTCCATCATGTAGAAGATTTCAACATCTTTCCATTGATACCAAAATCATGAAAATCTGAGCTCTGGATCGAAAGATATGGCCCCCTGAAGATTTAGGGCAAGACAGGCAAAATTCGGGTTCATGGGCCAACATCCTCTGTTTTTCACTCGTTTTAAAAATTGGGAAATTTTTCCAAAAAATATTTACGTCCCACCTCTTTGATGACACATTGTGCTTCTTGATTGGTCTGTGACCTTCAAAATAACATTCTTCCCATTTTTCCCGTAAAGGGAAAATTTTCCCAAGGGCCCCGCTTGACCTAACCTTCACTGTAGATGTGGAAACATGGTGCCTTCTGATTGATTATGGAGATGTGGTCCAAATTTTCACCTTTGTGCTTTTATGGTTTTGGAAAAAAACCAAAAATCTTTCAACCCCCGACTCCCACTGCTGATTTGGACACATGGCGCATTATGATTTGTGTAGGGCCTTAACCAATTTTTTTCCGTTCTCCTTTGCTAGCTCATGGGAGCACAAATGAATTTTGAAATTTTAGCCCAAAAAGCACTAAGTTCTCAATTTCTTCCTCTGCTCTACTGTCCCGAGCCTTTTTGGCACAAAACTCTCCCAAGCTCTGCAAGCCCACTTTAGGAAAATTTCTCTTCTAAACTCCGCTGAGCCATAACTCAAAAAATACAAGGAGTTAGGAGGACTTCTTTACCTTTCTGGAAAGGGGAAGAAAAATCCTCTCTAATGAAGCCATTTCAAGAATATTTTGAGTGCTTGCAATGTGTGAAAATTAAATTTGAAGCACAAGAAAGGAAAGAATGAAGGCAATCTAGCCAAAATAAGCAGGGGCTCATTTTGGATAACAATTTTGGTGACTCAGAGGGGTCATCTGCCTACTAGATGAATGATTAGTGGACTTTTGAAGCATCCATTGGGCATGGAGTCAAGCCTAATAAACTAATTTTGATTGAAAATCTGAAATTCTGACCTCGAGTAACTTGGAAACCCACTGAAACTTGGAGTTGATCTTCACCAAAAGCCACTGAATGCACTGTGCAAGAGCAACCAAAACAACACCAAACAACTATGTAAAAAATGAAAATCATACATGCTCCAAATGGAACATGCAGAGTGTGCAAAATCACTTCTTCTCTTTGAAAGCAAACCTACCTACACTACTCTAACTAGAAGCAAAGGTGAACTAAATAAAACATACAATGGTTGTGCAAAATAACTTCCTTTCTTCAAAATGGGCATCCATGAAAATGATTTAGAGCTGATCATAGCTGGTTGGATGAGTGGAAAATCAACAAGAAGTTGGTCTTCTACCTAAATTAGCAAGGTGCCAGCTAAAAAAATTAGATACCTTTCGGTTGATACGTATTTGGATTAAAGAGGCATTGCAGTTGATCCTTGGCACTTTGATGCTCATATTCATGCCTTGAAGCAAGCATGACTGGTTGTGGCTTCTCCTTTATCTCCAATGAAGACAAATACGTTATTGGGAAAGGTCTTATCCATTTTATATGCCCATAGCTCTAAAATTATCCTCCAAAAATGGAGTCTTCTTGTATACCTCCTTGGGTGAATGGTGTGGAAGGAATGGTGGAAATTTTCTACTCTTTCTCTTCTTCCTCTTGTGAAGAACATGGAAGATTAATATCTTCCAACCTTGATTCCAAAGAGCTGCTATAAAATGCAGGCTGCTACAAATGAATGCTCTCCTTCATGGTAGTAGGTTCTTGTGTTTGGAAGATGGATGATGAAGGAGAAAATAATGTGATTTCAACTAGTTCCTCTCCATCAAAATAGTCCTCCAAATCTGATAGATAAACTACCTCCTTGTTGTCCTGCTACAAATGCTCAACCTCTTCCATGGTGTTCTTTTGATCTGCAACTTGATCACCATGGTTATCTTCATTCTCAAAGATGAAGTTTGAAAGATCAAACTCTTCTTCAATGTTGGAGCTTGAAGAGAATGAAGTAGAAGGAAGAACTGAAGGTTCTTCTATAGCCTATTTTGTGTTCAAAGCTTTTGGATCTGCACTTTTCTCCTCCATAGCTGGAATGTACTCCTCTTCTTTTGGATTTGGAGCAGCTTCTCCTTCCTCTGCTGCTTGAAGACAATCTTTCTCTTGAATGACCTCTTCCTCTAGCATGAATTTTGTCAAATCAAACTCTCCAATCTGTTGTTCTAGAGGACAAGTTGGGGCTGTAAGATCTCTTTTAGAGCTTTCCTCCATCATGGATTCATTGACCAAATTAGGCCCTTCAAATGAAAGAAAGAAAACATCAATGATGTCTTCTTCTTCTACTGCTACAAACTTTGATTTGGTTTCTTTGATCTGCTCCTCTTCAATGGGGCTTGGAGCTGATTGTTCTTTCTCTTGTTCTTTCTCTTCTTCTGCTACAAACTCAGCCTCAACCACCATTGGTTCTTCAATATTGACCTCCTCTATTAACTTAACCAGCAAGGGGATCTTTGTAAACCTAAATTTGGCAGCCCAACTCTTCATATTATCTGTCATTTCTTTTCTGTTGGGCTCCTCTTCTTGTTGTTCTCCTTGACTGGATTCTTGAGTCTCTTCCCAACATGGGCTTGGGAAAGCAAGAGGAGTGGTAGGTTGGGATTCAACCAGATTTACAATTGTTTGTGGTGGGGAGGGAGGTGGAACTTCTTGTGTGTTTGGAGGGGATGACTATTTAGAAGGTAAAAGGATAGAAGAATTGAGATGAGGAGGAAGACTAGGGAATGGAGAAATGAAATCAAAACTTGGGTTAGTATTCAATGGGAAACTTGGAATCTAAAGCCGAAATTGAGATGGTGTTGCTTGAGGAGACAGATAATGGTGTATGATTTACCCATTAACAAGGCTGCCTAACACATAGTTCATAGGCCTCTATCTCTTGAGTCCATTGTGTAAGTTGGGGCAACATCTCCATCATGAAATCTATCTTTTCCGAGAAATTTGTAATGTCTTGGAAAAGGGCTAACCCATGGATAAGGTGCCCTGGAACCAATTTTGAATGCCTTAATTTGAGTGATTGCTCTTGATTGCACCATGTAAATCTCCATTTGGATTTTTTCTAGTAGACCAACATCTTGCATTTGATTTTCTTCATCATTTGCATATCCTTGCTCTTGATATGTTTCATAACCAAACTAATTTTTGTATTGCTCATATGGGTAAGCATGATGATTTTGAATTTTCTCAAAATGTTGATTTGAAGGATTTTTAAAGCTTATTGGAGTTGGAATTTGTTTTTGCTCTTGTAGATGTGAATTCCATGATGGAAATGAAGTCATGATTGCATAAATTCATGGAATGGAAACAATGAAAGAATATCAAAAGAAGGATGAATGAAAAAGGAATGGAAATGAATGAAAAGGAAGGTCTACAATTCAAAGATGGGTTGTTGACCATATGAAGTCACCATATGTGTTTATAATTACCTCCAAAGGATGAAATCTTCATAGGAACACACCAACTGTAACAAATGAAATGGGAGACCTCTTGGTCCCACCTGCAGGGTGTGCCAAAACTATTAGTTCAAATTCACAGCACCCTTAAATGACTTATGGATCTATTTTTCTAAGGAAAAACTATTTGGTGTGATTGCACAACATCGAGCTTTCCCAAAGTGTGGGACCTTTGCAAATGGGGAAATATGTCAAGATAAGGATGGTTCCTCTTCCTAAACTACTTGCCACAACTATTCCAATGTAGGAAAGCTAATATAACCTAATTTAACTTCCAAGGAGACAAGGAGAGGAAGAAAACAAGAAAAAACTAAGCCTACACTAAAACAGTGATACACCAAAGAAGGAAAGTGTTGATTATCTATCAAAAATACCATGGAATAAGAAGAGGTGAGCAATGGAAAGGATGGACAAGTGCATCACAGACCAAAGATGGATTTCACATAGAAAATGTTCCAAAAATCCATGAACATAGCTCCAAAACCTACAATGAACATCCAAACATGCACAAATACCCTGTAATGAAGAGAGGTAAGGAAAAAACAAAGAAAATGAGCCAAGGATGGACAAATGCATCACAAAACATGTTTTTTATTGCTCAGAATTTACACAGTGCATCATTTCATGGGTAAGAGGAAAAAATTCCATTACAGAGTAGGGGAGGAGGTTCAAACTCCATTTTGACCCTGGGGAAGAAAATAAGGGAGAGGTAGAGAAGAAGGATGAACAACCTTTTTCAAAATGAGCCAAAACTAGCTTTTATCGCTCGAACAGAATGAAGGAAATGAGAAAACATGGGAAAATCAATTTTAAAACTCCAACCACTAACAAGATACATTTAATTAGCCTACAAAATGATGGGTTTCCATGAAAAATCCCATACTTAATTGTACATTGCTTTGTAGAGCAATAAAGAGGCCCATACTTCATTAATTTTGGTGGTTGGGGTAATTTCTACAATTTTTCCGTGCCATAGATGTTTTCCCATTTAATCCCATAAAACTCCATAAAAATTTGAAAATAAAGTTTCCATTGTGTAGAGGATTTCAATAGCTTTCCATTGATACCAAAATCATGAAAATCTGAGCTCTAGATCGAAAGATATGGCCTTCTGAAGATTTAGGGCAAACAGGGAAAAATTAGGGCAAAAATCGGGTCGGTAGGCCAAAACTTGACCTTTTTCCCTTTTTTTGAAATTGGGAATTTTTACCAAAATTCTCGTGGTCCTGCCACTTTGAGACATGTGGCATTGCTTGATTAGCTAAGGAGATGCGGCCCCTTCTTGCCTTTTATGTTTTCACAACTTTGGCAAAATTTCCTAAATCCTCCCGATGCCCCGATTCCCACCGATGAATGGACACATGGCATCTTTTGATTTCTCGGTGGGGATGCACTTCTATTTTTTCCTTTGAGAAATTTTGACAAAAAGACAAAAAATTTAAAGTCCTTCCAATGCCCACCGCTCTATCTTGATACATGGCATCATTTCATTGGTTGCAGGCCTTAAGCAATTTTATTTCCTTTGCAGGCTCGAGGGAGCACAAATGACTTTTGTGCTTTTAGCCCAAAAAGTGCTAAGTTCTCAATTTCTTCCTTCGCTCTTCTAGCCTGAGCCTCTTTGGCACAAAAATCTCCCAAGCTTTGCGGGCCCGCCTTAGGAAAATTTCCCCTCCAAACTCCATAGAGCCAATAGAGGCCATCAATTCTCCTTGAATCATCTATTATTTCAAAGAATTATATATCCATTCTCTTCCTCCTATGACTCTCACACTTCCTGGTTTGAAAAGCTTCTATCATCTACTCATCAACACAACACCCTTTTGAAGAACCTTACAAGGATTCAAAAACATCTTGAAACCATATAACACTTTGAAATTGTATGCAATTAAAAGTTGTAAAAGCTATGGAATGAGGCTAAAGATCCTCAAAGCTTTACTTTATTCATCCATGCACCATAAGATTAGAGCTAAACAAAAACTATCTATACATATATAAATTTGAAACAAATATTCAAACACTAGAATATATACTACTCTCTACTCCATGAAATATTAATGAAAATGAACCTAGTTAGATTCTTAGTAATCAAATTATGTGTTGTTTACCCATGAAACATAGTGAAAATATCTCTCCAAGTTGGCTACATGGCCAAGCTTTAGATCTTCCCTTACTAACTATATTTGGAATGGATGGATGCAAGATGGAGGAGCTCTCAATAATGGAGTATGGCCAAGATCCAAATGTTCTATAGCTTAAAGCTATCACAAATGATTTCTAATGCCTTTCTAAAGTGCTTGAGAGAGAAGGACCATTTGAAAGGAAAGCCTTAGGCTTTTATTTATAGTTTCTAGTTTGGAAGAGTTTGGAATTTGGGTGCATGTGGGACTAAAGCTCTTTTAGATTAGATTAGGATAAACATGCTTTAGGATTAGTTAATCTTGGTTTAGGCTAGTTAACTAGGGTTTAGGCTAGTTAAACTTGATTAGCAAGTGATTAGAGACTCATTGAGAGTTGGGAGGGGTTTGGTTAATCAATTGTGACTAATAGATAGCCTACGAAGCCAATAAAAGTGGTCTAGAGAGAACTAGGGAGGTTATGAATGGTCGAAAGGAGGAATGTTTAGCTAATAAGAGAGATATTAGCCAAATAAGTTGATTATATAACGAATAAGACTAAAAGATTGTCATGAATGGGCATTCGATAATTGAGCGAAGAAGGGTTGATTAATGAAGTGTCATCAATTGGTTGAATTAGATGAAATGCTATGTTGAGCATACTTTAGGTGTCTACATTTGCCCCTCTTTAAGGTGGCGTAAGCGACGTCACTTCAAATAAAGTAGACAAGCATAAACAAGTAGAAATTTTTGAAGGAATAGAAGAAAAATGAGTAGAATGGAGAGTTCCCCCTCAATTATAGCTAGGGTGATAGAAGAACTCGATTAACGATTGAAAAGATGACAGAAAGAGAACAAAAGAAAGAATAATGTGGAGAATAAGTAAGAGGATATATAAGAAAAAGGAGTATAAGGAAGAGGGAATGAGTTAACATCCATCCAAAGTGCATTTTAAACAAATTTAATTTTCCTCATATTCCCGGTGATCTTCATCATCAGTCCTTATTAAAAAGAATGAACAAAAGTGTAGTATGACATGAAAAGTCATATACAAACAAATTTCCATTACTGAAAACACCAACTCCATGCAACATATGAAATGCAATGCAATACGAGAAATTAAAAGATTCCTAACTCCATGCAACATACATAATGCAATACAATACGAGAAAGTAAACAAGCTAACCTAACAGAGAAACATAACGTAATGTTTTTGTTATCAAGATTCAATTCGACTGTGTGAATTAATGATAAGGGTTATAATGGTTCCCAAGTAAGGATACATGCAAGGGGAATAACGATGGAGACTTGGGTCGATGAAAAATCAATGTGCACTACAAAACAATACCATATAACTCGTTGTGCCATAGAGTACGGTCAAAGTAAGTAGCCATAGCTTTGGTTGATGGAGGTAGATTGAGATGATCTATGAGTCATGCACAAGAACATGTGAGAACTAAAGAATGGAATTTTGTAGGATGATTTCAAATTTTTATAAGTTTTCTTAAACAAATTTGAATGTTTTGATTTTTCCGACATATTTGAATGTTTTTGTTGATTTTGAAAGCTTTCTATAACTATGTATAGGAAGATGAGGAAGTGTGGATGCCCTTAGCGATAGATGGGATGTCTAAGGCCATAAGGCCACATGCATATGAGAAATATGAAGATGCAAAAATGGCCCAATGATTAGGTGGGAGTATTCGAAGGTAAACTCTTCATAGGTAGAAATGGGACCCAAGGCCATTATGGATAGGCTTGATGTGATGATGAATGTAAACCAATGAAGTGTTGGGAAGGAGAAAGGATGCCCCTGTGTAAGTTGGCCTAAAAGCATATGATATAAAGGAAGGAGAAGATTGTTTTTGTGAAAGGGGACAAAGGTGTCCGAAAACATGGAAAAAATTAATCTTATACACATAGATGTTCTAAAAGAAGTAGAAGAACAATGTGAATGATATGAATGTAGCTTATAAGCCTCACAATGAATAAGTTCCAAAAAAATAAAAGACACTTGGTAACATACTAATCCTACCTACTCATAGAGATCCAGTGTGTGCTCATGGAATTTATCACCTCTTGAAGGGAAGATTTAATATACAAGTGAAGAAACCCTAGCCAATGTGTAGGAATGATTTATCTTGATAGGTGATAGGTGAATTGCGGATGAAGGGTGGAAGGATATTCATACATTACTTCACTACCAAGTAGGCATTCATAGCCTCGTCGAAGATAAATTTGATGCTAATTGCAACATTTATCTACCGCCAATCAGTTTTATAACCACGATAGAGATTATTGGAAATACCCCAAGAGAGAGTAATATATCAATTTACTTTTGCTTTATAGCTTTTAGATTTTGATTGATTGATTTTGTTTCTTTTTTTTCTTTCTGAAAACTTATTTCAGCTCTCTTGTTTGACAAGGGGTTAAGAATCACTGATGGCTTGATGGAAGGATATGGAAGTGATTGTGATGATGACATTGGCTAGTGTCAATAAATATGTCCAAAAGGTCTTCGCAATAATTTTATTATATGTTGATTGTGATAGGATCTCTAAGAGGTCAATTATTCTTTAATTTACCAAGGTGATAAAAGACCAAGGTCAAACAGATACCAAAGAGATAAATGTTGCAAAATGCATGCGAATAGGCTAACCAAAATATCACCAAAGGGATGAAAATAGTAGGAAGACTTGTAGAATAACAACAAGGAAGGGAAGAAAGAAACATCCAT
The DNA here is from genome assembly GCA_018340775.1 of Taxus wallichiana var. yunnanensis. Taxonomy (NCBI): domain Eukaryota; kingdom Viridiplantae; phylum Streptophyta; class Pinopsida; order Cupressales; family Taxaceae; genus Taxus; species Taxus wallichiana. The sequence goes on from CM031239.1 coordinate 687,090,744, forward strand.
GTGTATGCAATACCTGATTGCAATGTTTGATCTTTGTACCTTTGATTTTTTTGTGTTTTCTCAATGTTTTTGTATTTTTGTATTTTTTTTTAGATTTTTGATAGCTTTTGGAAAGGTGGGACGAACAAATTTAATCTACATGGTAAGATCCAACAACAATGTCTTTGAATTCCTTGATAAGGGAGACTAGGCATGTTTGTTTATCAAGTGTAATATTTTCCGATCTCAATGATCGAGGTGATCTCATGCTCAACAAATGACTGTAATTTATCCTAAAAAATGGATTTCATATGCGAGAGCTTGAGTTTCCTATCCATAGGTTTCTATACATTTCGCAATACTTGATGCTTACATTGATGTGTGTTCTTGAATTGCGTTTGATTTACAATTTTGATATTATTTGAGTTGTTGGGGGATTTCGAGCTCTTGGAAGTTTTTAATTGAGTTTGATAATGAACGTGTTTGGGTTTCTTATAAGCTAATGTGTGACTTGTTTGATCCCAAAAAGTGGGAGAATAGAAATAATGTTTATGATTGATGATAGAAACAAGAGAAATGATGGTGGGATTTTCCCAATCATTGGTAGAAGGATGATGTGATGTAAGAATAGGATATGGTCCAAGAAGTGAAGAGGATGGAATACCAAGAGGTGATCCACTAATAGAAAATGACAAAGGGCTACTAGGATATGGCCCTAAGATGGAAGAAGTTGGGATACGAGGACATGGCCCAAAAATAAAATAATATGATGAAGGGTTATTAGGGTGTGGCCCAAGTATAGATGAGGAGGGAATACTCAAAGGTATCCCATAGATTGGAGAGGATGAAGGGCTACTAGGACGTGGCCCAATAATAGAAGGGAATGGGATACCAGGAGGTGACCCACAAGTAGAAAATGGAGGGCTACTAGGATGTGGACCAAGTATAGAAGAAGACAATGGGCTACCTAGTGATGACCCAAGGTGATATTTTGATTGAGGAATGATGATAGATAAGGAGTGATTGGGTAATGAGAAGATAGGCCATGGATCAATGCTAGACCTTGACATCTCATCATGCTTAGAAAAAGGTGAAGATGGAATGCCAGAAGAAGAATCAATTTCCATGACTTTAGGATCTTCCCGTGTTACGATAAAAGGAATAAAATTCTTTTTCCCAATACGTGAGTGTATCGAGTTCTATAACAATCCTTGTTTACAATCCTCTAGAGGGATATCTTCATGTAATCTAATTGTTTTTTCATTATGAGAGAAATAGATCAGTGGAGGTTGTTTTCTTTGGCCATAGAAGTTTGAATAGAAGAAACAAGTCTGATAAGGGGAAGATTGATTGACAGAAGAAGATGACTCAAGAGAGGAAGTAGGATTGGTGGTAGGTGTCTCATGAATGGATGATTTAGATCTGGACCTAGATTGATTTTCTAGAAGACGATGTAATGTAGGAGAGAAAATAGGATCACATAGCCATCCATTAAGTTGCAATGTAGGAGTTGAATTAGATGATTGACTAGAGGAATCTAAGTCATGGAAATCTTGACGGAAGAAGAGGTTGTTGAAATGAATTATGAAGGAGGTCCTGAAAAAAGGGAGGACTATGACTCAAGAACCAAATTAGATGTTCTATCGAAAAAAATTGGAGTCACATGAGTATTTAAAGGAGGAAAATGTTGTTAAGGTGATTTGGAATAAAGGTATTACAAAGGAAGGGAGGAATGTGATTCAAGATTTGATCTAGGGGTATCTGAACAATAGTTGGGATCCGAGTCTTTAGAAGAAGAGTCAAAATCCGAATGGTAGTTTGGATCAGAATTAGAAGAAGAAGAGTGGGGGGAACCTGAATAATAATTTTGATCAGAAGCATCCAAACCATATCACCAACTATGAGCTAAAGGTGGGGAACAAGGTAACCATATGTGCCCTCTAGCATGAAGAACCAAATGAGGTTTAGTTATAATGGGAATTTTTGATTTAAATTGCTAAACCTAGGTTTCGTATTTTTGTAAGTATGGGGAACATACGATAATCAGTCATTTTTGGCTTTTTTAAAGCAAAAATGTCTAGACCTAGATAGTGTGATGGAAATACTTCAAAGGGAATGAATTGACATGTTTATTTGGGTAGCATAAGGGAAACCAACTAGACATTTCGTAAGTATGGAGATGTTTGTGTGATTTTTTGAAGAAGGTCTAAGGAAAATAAACATTGTGATGATGCAATATCGATAAGATAAAAAGGATTCTCCTAGAAAAATAATTTTTCAGATGAATGATCACAAGGAACAATCATGCAAGTGTAAAACACAAATCTAATCAATAAGGAAATATACCCTATGTGAATGCATGTGCAAAGTGATAGTTCGATGAAAAGATGATTAACAAAATTTCAATATTTACGTCAAGATCAAAATGAAAAAGGTGTAAATATTAACAAAGGGCATATGTGACTCCTAGTCATAGGATACCACAACAAGTTAAACAACCAACAATTCCTAAACATTAAACGGAAAGGTTTACAAATGTAATCCACGTAACCATGCCAATTAGACACGTTTGTCAAGCTTCGTGGAGAATCGAGATATTAGTGTCAAAGTGGTATTGAAATGACACAAATAAAGTAAGTGAAAACCATCAAGATTTGGAGCAATGTGCGAATTTACACCAAGTCAAGGTATACTAAGTATGTGCTAAAAGGTGTACAACGTAACACCACAATGCGGATACTTAGATCACTTTTATGAAAAAACATGACATAAGTATCTTAATTGTGTTGAGACAATGTGAAAATGGTAACATGTCAAAGGAGATCAATTGATGAATCAATCCTTACTATGATGATGATCTTGAAATCAAGATCAAGTGGCCATCAAAGATATAAAGATGCATCCACACACTTCGGATGTTTAACAACTCACCGAAAACATGGATGAGCGTAACACAAACATCGAGATTTGGATCAAGTAAGCGAAAACCATCAATATATGGAGTAATGTTCAAATTTCAACCAAGTCAAGTTATACTAAGGATGTGTTAAAATGTGTGTAGCATAACACCACAATGTGGATACTTAGATCATGTTTACAAAAAACATGACATAAGTATCTTAATTGTGTTGAGACAATGCGAACAAGGTAACATGTCAAAGGGAGATCAATTGATGAATCAATCCTAACTATGATGATGATCTTGAAATCAAGATCAAGTGGCCATCAAAGATATAAAGATGCATCCACACACTTTAGATGTTTAACAACTCAGCCACAAACATGGATGAGCATAACACAAATAAAAAAGTGGTGAACACTATCTATGACAACACTCCCGAAAGATGCCTTCTATTACCCCAAATAAGAAATAAGAATGTAAATGTGTAGATAAAAATATGGGAAAAAACTAAGCATTACTTGGGCAGAGTTTCACCTCATCTGAATATGAGAAAGAAACTAAGATAAGTAACACTTTGTAAACTCTATGATGAGATACACTTAGATCTAACTTAAATGGATTTGTTACCGTGTTCTAAAAAAAAGCTTCTAAATCAAAACAACTTATCTCTTCGTGATAGCCAAGATGCAATAATGGACTAGTAAAGTGGGCTCCTTGATGGAATGGCTTCGTAATAAGATCTCTCAACTAGGTGTCACAAGTTGTCTAAGAGCGAGCTCAATTTACCCAAAGAGTCGTAATGACTGATTTGGGAGTATCTCGGATTTACTTTACCCCCTTTTGATACAATAAGCAACTAGTGCGTTCGATTATACACCCTTTGCATCGGGGTTGTGATACAGAAAACTTGTGACTCTAACTAACAAGGCATACTAGTCAAGTGGGTAAGCGGAGTGGTTCCTATTTCATCCACGAGGTTACTCAGTGGTGGATTACTTTAGGGTTCCTGGAACCACCCCATTGTTGTAGCTTAAGGCGTGTTATCCCGTAAAATTGACAACGGTAATTTTATAGGTAACCCTACAAAATTTTGTTCTAGTCCTCATACGGGACCCTCTACATTCGAAATGTTGCAAAGTCCCTTTTTGGGAAATCCAGTCCTCTGAACTTAGTCATTTTGACCCTCTTTTGGTAGGGTGCACCTTTTATCCGTGTAACATAGATTAAACCTATGCCCTCTTCATTTCCTTTAGCACACTATTTTATCGTGTTGACAGACATTTTGGTGTGCCTTCTCGTGTTGCACCTTTTTTACGTGCACCAAGGTACATGTGCCTTGATGTTAACACATCAATTGTTGTGCCGTGTTTTTATGCGCCAAAGGGCATAGAGAATGAAGTGTTGACAGTCTTAAACTTGCGCCAGAAGTGCAAGTATTTTTGTGTTGACACACATTTTGGTGCACCAAAGGGTGCACCATTTTACGTGTTGACACATGTTTTGGTGCACCTCTTAAAAAATTGGTTGGCACATTTATTACACCTTTGCCTATATATAGGCGCACCCGCCCTGTCACTTTCACAATTGAAAAACATGATATTTTATTCTCTCTGCACTGCCAAAGACTTTGTCATCCTCATGTCGCATTCGTGGACCCCGCTTCGTCTCTCACATTCTATATATTCCAGGTAAGTGGTCCTTATTACTCTCGTATTTTAGTTTTTGTTGTTGGTTGTTGAAGGAGGGATGAATGAATATGAGAAACCCATTAAACCCTCCTACCATTCTTGCAACTTTCCCCCAAACCGTTTTCATCCTCTTTCCAGATCTGCTAGTCAGGAGGGCTCTGCCTCAAAAATCAACTGGATCTCCTTGTTGTGCCCCCTTCACCATCTGAATCCCTGAAGAAAAAGCATTAAAACACATGCAAACCCATCAGGGAAAGAAAGAAAACTTGAAGGTTCGTACTATACTGCATTTTCCTCTTGGCGCATTCACCTTTCCTGCTGCATAAAATACATTCGTGCCAAGAAGGCTCATTTTTCTTGCTTGCAACACCCAATTAACCTACGCCCTTTAGTGCACCCAAATTTCATGTTGTATAAAAAATACTTGCGCCATGGGTGCACCCTACCCCCATGCAATACCAACATTTCGTGCGCTAAGTATAAAATTGCATAACAACACAGGCACATACCCTATTATAGCAACACAGTGTTATACAAGCTTTCCCTGCACCGTGCCAAATTCTCCTTTTGCACAGAAAGATAGTACAACATGCATTTATCCTGTGCCCTTTGGTGCACCAAACTTTTATGTTGAATAAAAAATGCATGTGCCATTGGCGCACCCTGATTCCATGCAACACTAAGTTTATCTGCGCCCAACATAACCTTATATAGATGGCGCAGGTGCATCCCTACTTACAATAACATGATGTTATATGCATTATTCATGTTCCCTGCGCCCTTTGTCGCTGATTTATTCCCTGTAACACTCCAACTCAGTGCGCCATTCTGATAGCTCTGCAGCCTACAGTATTCATGCGCCCTGCACTGAGGCATTAAAATTGCTAATTCCTCATTCTATTCTGTAGTGCTTTAATGGAAGACTTGACAGCTAATATGGCTCTTTGGCGTTGGACTTCTCTTCTTCTTCTTACAGATCAGCAACTGAACTCAGAGCTACATATGTCTACATCAAGCAAGAAGCCAACCAAGTCAAAGGGTAAGGCTAAGCTTACTGAAGAAGAAATGAAATACAAGTACCAGAGGGTCAGAATGCCCGAGTCCCAGGCAGAATGTGACCTGGATATAAGAGACTCTGAGCTCGGTCACATCGACATGGAAGATTTCTGGGCTAGAACCAGAAGAGTCATAGGAAGTCCTTGGATGGACAAACGGTAGGCAGCAGAGGATCGCATTTCTTGAAGGGATCCCGTCGGTGCGTAAACAATGAATTCATGATGGTAGTGGCCCACTGCTACAACAAAGACACAAGGTGTGTCCAAAATGAAAAGGGCGAGGTCATAATCAACCTTACTACCCGACACTTCGAAATCATGCTAGGCATCCCTCACCATTGACACTTTATGGCTGTAAGCCAAGAAGACTACATCAAGGCATGGGAGGATAATGAAGACCAGTGCATGCAGCTCATGAATGAGGTCTACCTAAAGAACAAGAAGGTGGTAACCAGATGGCCATAGGTTATTCACCGTAGTGACTTCTCCGAGGAACTGAGTGACACTATCACATTCTTGAGTAGAGTATTTGGGCTTTCTGACACCCATTACTTTCACAAATGGATGCTCAGATACCTAGAGACCATGAACAAGAACATACCAGATCAACGCTTTGAGTGGGCGGAGATCATAAGCAGCACCATATCCAAACATCTCCAACAACTCACCACAATGGGGAGGTTTTACATGAACTCCTACATAGTTTATGTTGTAGCCGCGGAGAGGGACTATCCAGCATTGAGCCGATTTAGGTTTGGGCCCTAGGTTAGAATATATGAGTACTATCTAGAGCTGAAACTGGAGAACAACATCCTGCAGTTTACAAAGATCAACGATGCTTTCTTCTATGGCATCATCTACCTTTTAAGGCCAAACATGACTCACGGTCGAATGACCAAGAGCATTGTCACTGCAACAGAGAAGTGGGGGGCCTTATTTACACAATTTCCCACCTTCACCTATCTCAGGGAAGCTAACTTCTTAGGGGAACCCACCAGATTGCCGAGATATGCCGGCCCCAAGCTGATCCTGTTGGAGCTATCCAGGTAGCTCGTGACATACCATGAGAAGTGCCTAAAGGGTGGGACTCCTTTCCCCCTTACAGTGGGCAGATACACATGCGTCTCTCACCACAAAGCCTGGGAAATGGTTGCCGAGCTAGAACTACTCAATCTGAAGCACAACTTCTGGTGAGGCCCACTTTTGATCCAAGGAATTTCCTTCCTAAGGCAAAACTCGATCCAATCCATATTCCACAGATCGAGGACATATATATCAACCTGTACCATGAGGTCGAACTTAGAATGAAGGACCACTCCCGCTTGGCCTTGGTAGAGATCATTCAGTACAGCGTGGCCATTATCCCAAAAGGTTATCAAATTACCGATCAAGAAGTTGATCAGGTGTATCTTGACACAGATGGGGACAACTAGCCTTTTGCCACAATAGACAGAACAAAAGCACCCCAGACTATTGAAGAAAGGGTCAAGGAGACATTGTGGAGAAGCAGTAGTGCAGGATGAATGGCCTCATCTACCTCGGGGTAGATTTCACTACATCTCCATTAGGCAACACACCTGTCAGGCCAAAGCATCTGCCAAAGGTCAAAGGCAAGGATAAAGAGGGTGAATCAAGCTCTGCTCAAGAAGGAGCCCATGAAATTCCTCCTTCCGCTACACAAGAATAGGCTGTAAGCCTGGTATCCCCAGAAGAAGAAGTAGTGGAAGGTGTTATGACGGGCACATCCACTCAGGGTGTCGCCACTACTACAACTACTGAGGTCCCCTGTTGTTGCGGAGGCTCACGGCACCCCGGATGCAAATCGGGGTTTCTAAATTGATGTCTTAGGCATCCGGTGTGATTTCACAACATGGAAACCTCTCTCCAAGTGTGGGACTTGTGGCGAGAAGGAATCTCCAGATTGGAGGCTGGTTCCTCAAACTCCTCTTATTTAGATCTATATTTGCACAACTACAGAGGTTCGAGATCCTAATCCTACTCTAAATGTAAGAGGAGGGGATAGAAATGCAAAAATTGAAACTAACTAAGATGGTGATGCACAAAAGGAGTGGTGAATATTTTTTTCATGCAAATAGACACAAACCAAAGATTGCAACATAAAACATACACAAGTGATAAGATATAATTTAGGATATGAAATGAAGAAAATAATACAAACAAAGTGAAACCCATTCACAAAGCTTGCATTATCATTTCCAATGTCAAAACCTTTGCATTACAAGCTTAGAGAGGTAGAAAACCTGTTACAGTCTTTGAAGAGGTCTAATTCTTGAAACAATCACTTCTGGAGGTGAAAGAAGAAGATTTATATGCCAAAAATGATTCCACCCTTTAAAAATGAGCCAAATCTGGCTTTTACATTACATGGGTCGAGCCGGAGAGAGAAAACATACAAAACATGGGAACCCATTCCTCATTGACTATAAATACATTAAATCAGCATGGAGGACCTTACAAACCCATACCCTGCCATTTTTGTCCAAATTGGAGGAGAATGCGACCCATTCTGCATTAAATTTAGTCACTGAAATGTCACTTCTGGCCATGAACACGTGTTAGATATATTTCTCAACTTTCTCTCTCTAGACTGAACCAAAATTCAAGATTGACCCCGAGAATCATGTAGAGAATTTTATAAGCTTTCCAATGATATAAAGAACGTGCAAATCCGAGCTCTGGATCGAAAGATATGGTGATCTGAATATTTAGGGCACAAAACAGGAAAAAATGGGTTTTGAAATTTTTCCCGCGCTTCGCCACCTGGACGACACGTGTCGGGCGCTGATTGGATGAGAAATTCTCTCTCCTTCCCTTACCCGTGGGTTTTCCTTGAAAGTTTTGACTTTTTGCAATTTTGGGACATTTTCCATTTTTTCCTCGTGCCCCGCCACTTGGGACACGTGGCATGATCTGGTTGGAAGATAGGGGCACGGGGTCATCCTTTACCTTTTAGTTTTGGTCAAAACTTTTGCCAAATTCTCTAATTCCTCCCGAGCTGCACACTTCCCTGCTCCATTGGACATGTGTCCTATTCTAATTGGCTTGGGCCAACGCTCCAACTCTCTCCCTTTAAAACTCGGCCCAAAACACTTAGTTGAAATTTTGTTCTACTCCCCACACCACGAACTCCCCACGGTCCTTAGGACACATGTGCTGTTCGGATTCACTCGGGACACCCCTTCAAACCTTGCCCTTTGAATTTTTAGACTTTTTCCCTTGTGACACGTGGCGTTTCTGATTCATCCGCGGGGCCTACTAGATTTTCGCGTCCCTCACGTCCCCCATGGCCCGACCTGTCCCATTGCTCTGCGGACCGCCTCGCGGTCTTTCGGCCGATTCGCGCCCCGACGTCCCAACTATCCCAACTGCTGCGAGGACTAGGACTTAGCCATTTTTCATGATTTTTCTGGCCCAAGCTTATTTTTGCAACTTTTTCACCCCTTTTTAGAACTTGCTCTTTTCTTCTTGGATAGGAGAGTTAGAAAAAATCCGAGGGGACCCTAGAAACATGATTTTTTTCTTTGAATCAATCTATTTGCCTAGGACTTGAGTATTCTGATGCATGTTATCAAATTTACCCTGGGGGTGAATTTTGGATAATAATTTGGCGACTCAGCGGGGTTACCTGCCTGCTAGGTAGAAGATACCAGTTTCCTGAAGCAGTCCATTGGGCATGGAGTCATCAAATATTCTGTTTAGAACCCCAACTGACTTAGAATGTGTAAGGAGGAAGATGGAATATCACCTGATGGGAGCAAGGACTGCAAAACATCTCCATGGATAGCAAGTTGTGCCAAAGCACTTAGGGAAAACAAAACTAACCTACAGCAAAACAATGTGCACAAGCACTTGGAGGAATGAAAATCTAATCTAATATTTACAAGGTAGTAATTTTTCTCTAGAAGCAATGCTTGAGATAGATTCCATTTACTGGAATCTACAGTTCTTCACCATCCAATGAGGCCAATTGGAAAGCATTGTTGTTCTTGTACTTCGTGACCATGTATGGGCCACTCCAAATGGCATCAAATTTTGAATGCCTTCCCGGTTTTCTCTATCCACATCCCATTTCAACACTAGATCTCAACCGAAAAGATCTATCTTTGGCCTTTCTATCAAAGGTCTTCTTGATCAAAGCTTGATCCTTTTCCATTGCTTGGGATGCACGATTTCGATCTCTTATAGCTCCATCAACTCGCATACCTCACCTCCATGGGCTCAAACTCTAGCAACTCCAGCTAATTCATGAGTTCCAATGTTGGCAACTCAAGTGACATGGGCAAGATTGCTTCTCTTCAATAGACAAGCTTGAATGGAGAGTTACCTATGGATCTCTTGGGAGTTATCCTATCAGCCCATAAGGCTGATTTCAGTTTGGTATGCCAAGACCTATGATTCTCATCAAGAGTCCTCCTAATGATCCTCAACAAGTTCTTGTTTGTAGACTTGGCCTGGCCATTACCTTGAGGGTAATAGTTTGATGACGTGCTTAGGTAGATCCCGTTCTTGACAGCCCACTCAGTCACCTTAAATCCAATGAATTCCAATGCATTATCAGAGATTATTGTAGCAGGTACACCAAATCTGGTTGTTATCCCCTCATAAAAGTCTAAGATGCTAGACTCATTTGCCTCTTTGAGTGCACGCTTCATCCATTTGGTGAAATAGTCCAAAGTGTTTGTCACAAAATCCATTTGTGCCCTTGGCTTGAATTGGGATTAATTGTAACACCCTGAATTGTTGTTACTTCCTCTTGAGCATTCAAGTGTTGATATGTGATTTCTTTTGTAAAAGGATGTGTTCCTTTGATTGTGAAGTCATGCTTGATATGGACTGTATCTTCTTTGTAATTACGAGATCTTTGGTAGTCGAATATGATTGGACTCTTTTATTTCTTTCATTTTACACCTGAGTTTAATCTGATCTCGGAATGAATTGTGGATTTATCCATCTATAAGACCCAGCCTGGGATCAGTGGCATTGATCCAAGTGATGCTTTAAAGTTTATTCGGGATGAACAAAAATTATAGACCTTATGCAGGTTACAAGGTCTGAATGTGTTGAATAAGCTATTTCGGAGTCTAACTCAGACTGATCGTGTTAAATGAATTGGTTCCCGATATTGTAATATCAGGAAGGTCTTGATCGTGGGCCAGGTAATAAATTCAGATACATTTATTCCACTAGCCTATTGGCAGTGCAGGAGTGAATCCTATTCGTGAATGTATGTTTGTAGGTTTTTTTTGAGCATTTAAAATGTTAGACCTAAACTGGATTTATTAAGGTTAGTAACCTAAAACTAAACTATGACCTAGGGGTTAGATTAGTGTTAATCTAACCTAGGCCTAAGCTATAAGCTAAATGTTCTAAGTTAGTAACCTAGCACTATGGAGGTTAGACTAAGTAGCATCTTAAAATCCTAACCTATGTTACTAACCTAACTAATGAACAAGGAGGAAAGGGGACCTATGAAAGGGTGCGAGCCATGGGCGGCAGTTCCTATGGCATTAAATGGGATGGATAAGCATGAAGGACAGGTAAATGGTAGAAGTTTAAACGGCTAGTAAGGCTGACGTGGCAGAGTCGCCAAAGTTAGAAATGGTCTTCGACTTGCATTTGTCCATCGCCAACTATGGCGGTCGGTGGCAATGGAGATTGAGCGGGAAATTTGGAGTAAATGCAATTAATGAGCTCGGTCTTCGAGCTCGGGTTTCTCGGGAAGGCATGCAAAATGGAAAACTGGTAGTTTGTTTGGTTTTTCATGCGCTCCGGTTTTCCCTCTGTCTGATCACTGGTTCTTCGCACCAGTCTACTTGGTGTTGCATGGCAAATATGAGCGTAACTAGCTCTTTTCTCTGGCAAGGAAAGTTTATAAGGCATGGAAATAACAAGTTATTGTTGTTGAATCTAACATGAAAAAGAGAAGGCACGAGCTCTTTGGTGGTCTTCTTCGGATTTTTAAGCAAATAACCAGGCATGTTAGGCTCTAACTTTTAAAGATCTTGCTTTCTTTCAAATGATTTCATTAGAACAACTCTGTTCAAATGATTTTGGGTTCAGTTGGTTTTTATGGTAGCCTTGTGTGATTTAGTTGCTGTATTTTCTTAACCGGCTCGATTTTTCGAGTAAACCCTTGATGGGTGTGCATTTTGTTTCGAACGGATGTATTACCTTGCTGTGTTTTGCATTCCGGTTGGATTTTGAAGAAATGTTGCAAGGAAAATATATGAATTTGGCTCTGTAGGAGTTTAAGAATTGTTTTCTTGTCTGATTCGGACTTAAGTCTATACCTTGCTGTTTTCTCTTGTTGAAACGATTCTGTTGGATTTCTTGAGTGTACAGTATATACGACTTCTCTAAAAGTTTTGTCGTGAGTAATATGTGTTATGGTTGCTGAATCTTGTTGGATCTTGCTATAATACTTAAGTTACTTCTGTTTGGATAACTCGCTGTGTTATTGTATTCGAATACGACTTTGTAGAAGTTATTTCCCCCCTTGTGTTGCAATTATGGGATTTAACCCGTTGATAGTTTGCAATATATTTGTTTATACACAAAATGACTCTATGGAGTTCTTGGAATGGTTCGTATATTATGGTCTTCTGTAGAAGTCATATATGTGAATACTGGTAGTTTGATTCAGTCGGAGTCCTAGAGGGGTAATTGGTAATATGACTTCAGTTGTCTTAATATGAATACTTTCGCTTAGCAAAGAATTTCTTGGTACAGACTCAGTTGGTGTACTTTTTATATTTTGTCTTCTGCTTAAGCTTAAAATGAATACTGTTGTTTGGATTCAGTTGAAGTCCTTGATAGGAAACCAGTGTTTCTGCTTCTGTATAAGCCTGGTTATGAACACTTATTGCTATTGGCTCTGTTGGAACCCTTAATATTTTATATATATATATATATATATCTTGTATTTGGGCTTCTGTAGAAGTTAGTCGTGAATGCCATACGTTTCTACTTCTGAAGGAGTTCAGATGTGAACATGGTATGATATTGTTTTGATTGGAATTTTTGGATTGATATGTATCATGTATCTTTCTACTTCTGTAGAAGTTTATTTGAAGAGTACCACATGGTTGGAATCCTTGATATGTGGTGGTGTTTCTACTTTGTGTAAGTCTGTTATGATTTTGGTTGATCGACTCGGTGAGAGTCCTTGACTGGTATCTAGTATTTTTAATTTCATTCAAAGCTGGGTTATGAATGCTGTTGTTATTATGAATACTAAATGTTATCAACTTTGGTGGAGACACTGAAAAGTAATTTATGTTGTAACATCTGTAGGAGTTCTTGCTGTGAGTAATTTTAGTATTCTTGATTTGTTGTCATACGAATTCAACTTCAATTGAAACCTTTAATATAAGTATTGGTTGAATTTGGCACTGTTCGAGCCCATGTTATGTTGTATGTTGGTTCGATTCTTGATTTTTGTCCTTGCTGTGTTTTAGTAGGGATTAAATTGAACTGAATGTTGATGTGAGTTTCGACTCAGTGGGATTGTTCTTGTGTTTGAACATGATTACGTCTTCTGTTAGCATGAATATCTAGTCTTGAGCTTGACTGAACTAAGGAGCTATCGACTGCACCTCGACAGGCGATGGCATTGAATATTTTCTTGTTTGTCGCTTCGTATGGAAGGTTATGTGGAGTCTATTTGATAGATTATTCATCACTGTTTTGGCGTGAGAGCTACTGTACTGCTAGTAAGCTACAGGAGTTTGTTATATTTAATTTTAACAAAACTGTGGTTCTTCTTGTGGCTCATCTGACTTATTCGTATGCGTATAAGGTGAATGCTTTACTCTCGAGGAGACGGTACAGTCATGAGCTTGTTTGAAGGGAAATATGAATGACTTGTTTTCTTTCTCTTCTGTTGTAAAGTATATGTTGATATTTTTATCTAACCGTTAGAACTGTTTTTAACATATTGATGGAATCATGATTTGTTATGATATTCATTTTATTATGTTGAATGTAATGATCTGTCTGATGTTTTTTGTCCTTGGGATTCAGATGGATAGTTGTTTTGGATACTTTCGTTCTTCTTGATCCCTAATATTTTGATGAAATATTTGAAAAGTATGAAACGATAATTTGAGTTACGTTTATAGTCATGTTTGTATTACAAAAGCATAGTACGAAATATGTTTACTTGTTTGGTGAAATGATCGATTTAAACAGTTGTTTAATTAAAATAGTTGGTGGATTGCAATTGTTTTAAGAGTTAGTGCTTATCATGCTTAGTTCATCGAAATCGACCCATGTTGACAATTTTTGCGGATGGTTCCGTAAGTGGTAAAAGCATGCGAGATCGATAGGATGTTCAGATTTTTAATTTGGTTTTATGATGAATTACTGACTTGATTCTCTAAATGTACTATATGAGGAAAGATGTTCTTTTTCTATTGAAATATTGTATCAAGTATCTTTGAATGCATAAAATGTATTTGATTAACTGAAGGGAATAAAGAGAGATATTTGTTACTTATGTGTTTGTATTCATATCTTGATAGTTTGACCTTCTTCGGTTCAAATGATCTTGAGAGCATTGTTATTATTGTATAATTTGGAGACTTTTGTGATTATCAATGTAAGCTTGCAAGAATAAGTGATTGAATACTTATGATTGTTTAGTAGTTCTAGTATGTTCTATCTAAAGCTAAAATTGGAATTTAGATCACTATCTTTTACGGAAGCTAGGGTTAAAATAAACTTGAGCAGAAGTTAAACAAGTGAATAAATTATTACTTCCTAGTCTTGATCTGAGTCAAGACAACGTTTAATTGGATTCTTAATCACTATATCTCGATATTAATAAGTAGATCTATTCGAGGTGGATTTAAAGGTTGATGGCACAAGTCAACTGCAGGGTTGTACCTTCGTGAAGATTAGGATCTTCTCGAAGATAAAACAATGTAGGTGACTTATGACGACACCCTTTGCATTGATCGTTAAGATTTACACCTTAAACTTGAACAAGTTACTCTGGGACTGATTAGTAATGTGGTCACGTTATAAGGCTGCCTAGGAGACTCGGGGTATCTTGACACACTGGTTTAACTAGGGTTGACCTAGTATGTCAGCGTATCCCTAGTCCTCGGGAGCTTCCATATAACATTGTCACCTTACTAATCTGTTTCCGAGTGAATAACTTGGGATAGGAGAGACTGACAGAAGTCAGTATAAGACATTCTACATAACATAGGAATGGGGTGAAGTATGTATTCCAGTTGATGAGTATGCCGTCAAGGAATACGATACATAAGGAGTATGTTTCAAATATTTGGCCAAAGTATCGCAAGCTGCTGATTGCGTTGTCCTAAGTCACCTAGTCTAAGGGATGAGATGCCGATGAATAATGGTAACAATTATTCAGATAGGTTCCTTAGAAAGAGCATTCTGAATCCCAGATTAGGGAAGAGAACCGCAAGAGTGATGTGTTAAATAAAAATGCCAACTCTTAATACACATGAATAGATCGGTAGATTTGAGTCATGGAATAAATAGATCGGAGGTACTCAGAGTCATTACAATTTGGATATGGTTATACGTTATAAGAATGGTTGCTTTGATTTGTGAGTTCTAAATTATGTATTTAGAACCAGGAAGCATTTATTAAAAAAAAATTACTTGTTCTAATGTATAAAATGAGGATGTTACATCTTGGTATCAGAGCTGAAGGTTGTAGCTCTTGGGCTTATGTGTCCATGTCGATGAAAACCTGAATTTTCTTGTAAGAGAAAATGGTTAGAACAAGGGGGAACGTTGCGAATAATGCTCCACCTGAAGGAGGGGTGGTAACAACCCAAAAACTTGATGAGATCCTTGCTGCCCTATTAGACACAAGAGATCATTTAGCTGTACTTGAACAGCAGGTGATGGGAAATGAGGAGGATGAAGAAGCTGGTAATAAAAATTAGCAACCTCCTGAGGACAACCCCGATATGGGTGTTGATATTAATGCTAGAAATGCACCTGTCCAACCAGAAAACAAAAAGGCCAGGTTGGCAGCAGAACTCACTAATGATATAAAAAGGATAAGCCCACCTAAGTATGATGGCACCACATTAGGAGATGGAGCGAGGCGGCTCATTTTTGGGTGAAATGGAGAAGTACTTTGCAATAAGAAACTTCTCGGAGAAACCAAATCTATTTCGGGGGAGCCTATCATCTTTCCCACAAAGCATCTTCGTGGTGGGATAGCCGTAAAGATGAGCTAAATATTGATGAGACCAATATTACTTGGGATCAATTTAAAGGCTATTTTAGGCAACGTTGGCTGCCACAACTTTTCTATGATCAGAAAATGACAGAATTCCAGAACTTAGCTCAAGGGAAGCTAACGGTAACTGAATACTGGGAGCAGTTTACAAAACTCCTCAAGTATGTACCGTAGTATCAAACTGACGAGAAGTTCAGAATACGGAAATTCATCATGGGATTGAATCCCGTGATAGGGGGAGAGGTCGATGTTCACAGTCCAACCACTATGGAAGGAGTTGTTAAAAAGGCCATAAGACAAGAATAGAAATTAAAGGCTATTTCTGCTCATAAGGAGGAAGTGCGGAAGAAGACTGCAAACCCTTCTTCAACCTCTCTTACACCCAAAAAGGGACCATGGAAAAAGTTTGGAAACAAAAGCAAGTTTCCAGGGGATAATAGTAAAAAAGCAGTAGCAAATAAGCTGCTGGAAATGTAAGGGATAATTTTGCCAAAAATTATAACAATGGGCCGAAGCCCTATGGAGGACAACGTGATAATTACAAGGCGGAGGCAATTTTGAGCCTAAAAAGGACTGTAGGAGGCTGCTACAATTGTGGCAAAGACCAATACGCAAATCAGTGCCCTTTGAAGAAGGATGATCATAATCAGTAGCATAAGATACATGCTGTAGTAGCAGACAAGCAAGCTGAAAAGTAAGTGACACCTATAGAAGTTCCGGGTAAGTTATTTGGCATACCTGTCACTATTCTTTTTGATACAGGAGCTACTGAATGTTTCATTTCTAATAAACTTGCTTCTAAACTTAAGAGAAAAGCTGGAAAAATGGATAAATCTTGGACTGTACAGTATGGTAATAACTCTGTACATACAGTGAGTATGTGTCTTTTTGGGGCAGTCCTTGACTTACCTAACTTTTCCATGGAAGTTGACCTCTATGTTGCACCTTTGGGATCGTATGACATTGTCATCGGTGTCAATTGGTTAGCTGACCATAAAGCAAAGGTAGACTGCTATGAAAAGAACATAAAATGTTTAGATGATCAGCTGGAAACAACAGAGATTCAAGGTGTGAAACGAGAAATTTCAGTTAGAAAACTGTCAGCTATGTAGCTTAAAAAGGCTAAAAACAAAGGATGTACCCTTTATGCAGTAAAGATATCTGAATTTTCAGAAGAAGATGGTGATTACATGAAATGATTTCCTCTGCTACAAAGTTTTAGGGATGTTTTTCCAGAAGAATTACCAGGGTTACCACCCAAGAGGGAATTTGACTTCACTATCGAAATCAAACTAAGAACTAAACCTATTTCCAAAGCACCTTATCGAATGACTACTACGAGTTAGTGAGCTTAAGGCACAATTACAAGAACTTTTGTCTAAAGGTTTGATTAGACCAAGTGTTTCACCTTAGGGAGCGCTTGTAATATTTGTGAAAAGAAGGATGGAACACTTAGGTGTGTATTGATTATCGGATGTTGAACAAAGAAACAATTAAGAATGAGATATCTGCTTCCAAGGATCGGCGATTTATTTGATCGGATGCGTGGGGCGGTGGTTTTTCTAAGATAGATCTTTGATCTGGTTATCATCGATTAAGGATTAGAAGAAGATATTCATAAAACAGCTTTCCAAACAAGGTACGGACATTATGAATTCACGGTTCTACCCTTTGGATTAACTAATGCACCCGCAGCCTTTATGAACTTAATGAACAATATCTTTCAAGAATATTTGGACAATTTTGTACTTGTATTCTTGGACGATATTCTCGTTTATTCTAAAAGCATTGAGGAGCACAATGAGCATTTGAAGATAGTTTTGTGAATTTTGAGAAAAAGGAAGTTGTATGGTAAGTTATCCAAATGTTCTTTCTTTGATTCAGAAGTTCACTATTTGGGTCATGTCATTAGCAAAGAAGGAATTGCTGTAGATCCTTCAAAAATAGTGGCAATAACTAAGTGGCCTGCACCAAAGAATGTGCTTGAAGTAAGAAGCTTCATGGGTCTTCTTTGGTTACTATAGAAAATTTGTTAAGGATTTTTCTAAAGTGGCTGCACCAATAACTTCATTGCAGAAGAAGGATAAGAAATTTATTTGGAATGATAAGTGCGAAGTGGCTTTCAAAAGTTTGAAAAGCCAGTTGACTTCTGCACCTATATTAGTTATACGAGGACCTAATGGGAGCTTTCTTTGTTATAACGGATGCTTCAGGGAAGGCCTTGGAGGTGTTTTGTTACAAAATGATCAAGTCATAGCATATGAAAGTAGAAAACTTAAGTTACATGAGCTGAATTGTGCTCCTCATGATTTGGAGCTTTTGCCATTGTTCATGCACTTCAAGTCTG
This sequence comes from Taxus wallichiana var. yunnanensis, assembly GCA_018340775.1. Classification (NCBI taxonomy): domain Eukaryota; kingdom Viridiplantae; phylum Streptophyta; class Pinopsida; order Cupressales; family Taxaceae; genus Taxus; species Taxus wallichiana. The sequence goes on from CM031239.1 coordinate 687,108,967, forward strand.
GAGACACTATTTACTTGGGAAACCTTTTGAGTTGAAAACTGATCACTTAGGGCTGAAATATATTTTCACTCAGCCTAATCTGAATGCTAGACAGAGAAGGTGGTTAAAATTTTTATCACAATATGATTTTGATATTAGCTACATCAAAGGGAAGGAGAATAGAGTAGCTGATGCTCTAAGTCGTAGGAAGCACATTTCTACTCTTATAACATTAAGAACTCAGTTTAAGGATGAGGTAAAAAGTGCCTCAGAATCAAATGCATACTTTCAGCAAGTAAAAGCGGCGCTTAGTGCGAGAACCTAATGATGAAATTTATAAAGGTTTTCATTTTGATGATGAAGGAATCTTGCGTTATGAAAACAGGGTATATGTACCTATCTGAATGATTTGAGAAAGAAGTTGTTAGCTGAATTTCATAATTCACCTTTTACGGACACCCGGGAATCACAAAAATGCTTACGATGAAACAACAATACTTTTGGAAAGGTATGAAAAAGGATGTCATTGATTTTGTGACTCATTGTTTGGAATGTCAGCTGGTTAAGGCGAGAACATATGCACCCTGCTGGACTGTTATATCCTCATAGCATACCGCATTACAAATGGCAAGTAATAACCATGGACTTTGTACAAGGGTTACCTATGTCCAGGAATAAACATGATGTTATCCTGGTAGTTGTAGATAAACTAAGGTAGCTCATTTCATCGCTGGAAATCTAAAGGATGATTCACCAGTATTGGCCAAAAGATTCGTACATGAAATTTTCAGATTGCATGGTGTACGAAATTGATTAGATCGGCAGGATCCAAGAATGATGTCAATATTTTGGCAAGCGCTTAATACTGACTCTTGGAGCGAAACTAAACTTTAGTTCGCATATCATCCAGGAAACGGATGGACAAGCGAGAGGGTAAATCAAGTGTTGGAAGACATGTTGCGAATGTATTGCATGGATCAACAGTATAAATGGGAAGAGTATCTTCCATTAGTTGAATCGCATACAACAACACTTATCACTCATCTCTTAAAATGGCACCATTTGAAGCACTTTATGGAAGGAAGTGCGAGAACTCTGTTAGGCAGGATAGTGTTGAGGATAGAGTGGTAATTGGACCGAGAGATTCTCACGAAATGGAACAACAAGTTAAGCTGATTCGTGAGCGATTAAAGGAAGCAGTGGATAGAAGAAGAAGAGCTATGCTTGACCTTAAGCGGGTTGATCGAAGGTTTGAGCTTAGTGAGAAGGTTTTCTTCGTGTTAACACGAGAAAGAGTTCTATAACTTTTGGAAAGGCTGCCAAGTTGTCACCTCGTTTCATGGGACCTTTCGAAATCATCGAAATAATCAATCCTGTAGGTTATCGTTTAGCATTACCACTGCTTTATCTTGTATGCATGATGTTTTCCATATTTCTTTGCTTAAGAAATACGTTTCAGATCTGTCACATGTTTTAAATTGGAATTCCTTGCAGGTCCAAGACCCAGGAATAATCGTGGTTAAACCCACACGAGTGTTGGAAACTTGCCAATTGCATTTGAGAAATCGTGAAATACAGCAATGTAAGGTCTAGTGGGACCAGTTTAACGAAGAAAGTGCAACTTGGGAAAATCTGGAAGAGATGAAAATTGCTTTTCCTTTACTTTTTCAATAGAATGAAATCTGTTGACAAAACATTTCTTTTATGAACTTATCATTATAAAGTTTATATGAAAGCCAGATTGAGGCCAACATTATTCAGGTTGAATAAAATGTGTTGTGACATTGATTTACGGAACTATTAAGTTGGAAAATAGTCGCATTGTTTTGTGAACTAATAAATTGGTTGACACGAAGGTTAATTGAATATGTAATCATCGAGACGATGAATCTTTTATGAGAGAAGCATGTAACACCACGAAGGCTGTTGTTACTTCCTCCTGAGCATTCAAGTGTTGATATGTGATTTCTTTTGTAAAAGGATGTGTTCCTTTGATTGTGAAGTCATGCTTGATATGGACTGTATCTTCTTTGTAATTGCAGATCTTTGACTGAGTCAGAATATGATTGGACTCTTTTATTTCTTTCATTTTGCACCTGAGTTTAATCTGATCTCGGAATGAATTGTGGATTTATCCATCTATAAGACCACACGGGATCGGTGGCATTGATCCAAGTGATGCTTTAAAGTTTATTCGGGATGAACAAAAATTATAGACCTTATGCAGGTTGCAAGGTTTGAATGCGTTGAATAAGCTATTTCGGAGTCTAACTCAGACTGATCATGTTAAATGAATTGGTTCCCGATATCGTAATATCAGGAAGGTCTTGATCGTGGGCCAGGTAATAAATTCAAATACATTTATTCCACTAGCCAATTGGTAGTGCAGGAGTGAATCCTGTTCGTGAATGTATGTTTGTAGGTTCTTTTTCTGAGCATTTGAAATGTTAGACCTAAACTGGATTTATTAAGGTTAGTAACCTAAAACTAAACTATAACCTAGGGGTTAGATTAGTGTTAATCTAACCTAGGCCTAAGCTATAAGCTAAATGTTCTAAGTTAGTAACCTAGCACTATGGAGGTTAGACTAAGTAGCATCTTAAATCCTAACCTATGTTACTAACCTAACTAATGAACAAGGAGGAAAGGGGACCTATGAAAGGGTGCGAGCCATGGGCGGTAGTTTCTATGGCATTAAATGGGATGGATAAGCATGAAGGACAGGTAAATGGTAGAAGTTTAAACGGCTAGTAAAGGCCGACGTGGCAGAGTCGCCAAAGTTAGAAATGGTCTTTGACTTGCATTTGTCCATCGCCAACCATGGCGGTCGGTGGTAATGGAGATTGAGTGGAAAATTTGGAGTAAATGCAATTAATGAGCTCGGTCTTTGACCTCGGGTTTCTCGGGAAGGCATGCAAAATGGAAAAGCGGTAGTTTGTTTGGTTTTCATGCGCTCGGTTTTCCCTCTGTCGATCACTTTGGTTCTTCGCTTTTGATCTACTTGGTGTTGCATGGAAAATATGAGCGTAACTAGCTCTTTTCTCTGGCAAGGAAAGTTTATAAGGCATGGAAATAACAAGTTATTGTTGTTGAATCTAACGTGGAAAAAGAGGAGAAGGCACGAGCTCTTTCAGTGGTCTTCTTCGGATTTTTAAGCAAATAACCAGGCATGTTAGGCTCTAACTTTTAAAGATCTTGCTTTCTTTCAAATGATTTCATTAGAACAACTCTGTTCAAATGATTTTCGGGTTCAGTTGGTTTTTATGGTAGCCTTGTGTGATTTAGTTGCTGTATTTTCTTAACCGGCTCGATTTTTCGAGTAAACCCTTGATGGGTGTGCATTTTGTTTCGAACGGATGTATTATCTTGCTGTGTTTTGCATTCCGGTTGAATTTTGAAGAAATGTTGCAAGGAAAATATATGAATTTGGCTCTGTAGGAGTTTAAGAATTGTTTTCTTGTTTGATTCGGACTTAAGTCTATACCTCGTTGTTTTCTCTTGTTGAAACGATTATGTTGGATTTCTTGAGTGTACAGTATATACGACTTCTCTAAAAGTTTTTTCGTGAGTAATATGTGTTATGGTTGCTGAATCTTGTTGGATCTTGCTATAATACTTAAGTTACTTCTATTTGGATAACTCGTTGTGTTATTGTATTCGAATGCGACTTTGTAGAAGTTATTCCCCCTTGTGTTGCAATTATGGGATTTAACCCGTTGATAGTTTGCAATATATTTGTTTATACACAAAATGACTCTGTGGAGTTCTTGGAATGGTTCGTATATTATGGCCTTCGGTAGAAGTCATATATGTGAGTCTGGAGGGGTAATTGGTAATACTGACTTGATTGTCTTAATATGAATACTTTCGCTTAGCAAAGAATTTCTTGAAAAGTGAGACTCGGTTGGTGTACTTTTTATATTTTGTCTTCTGCTTAAGCTTAAAACGAATAATATTGTTTGGATTCAATTGAAGTCCTTGATAGGAAACCAAGTGTTTACCTTCTGTATAAGCCTGGTTATGAACACTTATTGCTATTGGCTCTGTTGGAACCCTTAATATTTTATATATATATATATATATCTTGTATTTGGGCTTCTGTAGAAGTTAGTCGTGAATGCCATACGTTTCTACTTCTGAAGGAGTTCAGATGTGAACACGGTATGATATTGTTTTGATTGGAATTTTTGGATTGATATGTATCATGTATCTTTCTACTTCTGTAGAAGTTTATTTGAAGAGTACCACATGGTTGGAATCCTTGATATGTGACTGGTGTTTCTACTTCTGTGTAAGTCCTGTTATGATTTTGGTTGATACTGACTCAGTGAGAGTCCTTGACAGGTATCTAGTATTTTTAATTTCATTCAAAGCTGGGTTATGAATGCTGTTGTTATTATGAATACTAAATGTTATCAACTTTGGTGGAGACACTGAAAAGTAATTTATGTTGTAACATCTGTAGGAGTTCTTGCTGTGAGTACTTTTAGTATTCTTGATTTGTTGTCATACGAATTCAACTTCAATTGAAACCTTTAATATAAGTATTGGTTGAATTTGGCACTGTTCGAGCCCATGTTATGTTGTATGTTGGTTCGATTCTCGATTTTTGTCCTTGCTGTGTTTTAGTAGGGATTAAATTGAACTGAATGTTGATGTGAGTTTTGACTCAGTGGGATTGTTCTTGTGTTTGAACATGATTACATCTTCTGTTAGCATGAATATCTAGTCTTGAGCTTGACTGAACTAAGGAGCTGTCGACTGCACCTCGACAGGCGATGGCATTGAATATTTTCTTGTTTGTCAATTCATATGGAAGGTTATGTGGAGTCTATTTGATATATTATTCATCACTATTTTGGCGTGAGAGCTACTGTACTGCTAGTAAGCTAAAGGAGTTTGTTATATTTGATTTTAACAAAACTGTGGTTCTTTTGTGGCTCGTCTGACTTATTCGTATGCATATAAGGTGAATGCTTTACTCTCGAGGAGACGGTACAGTCATGAGCTTGTTTGAAGGGAAATATGAATGACTTGTTTTCTTTCTCTTCTGTTGTAAAGTATATGTTGATATTTTTATCTAACCGTTAGAACTGTTTTTAACATATTGATGGAATCATGATTTGTTATGATATTCATTTTACTATGTTGAATGTAATGATCTGTCTGATGTTTGCTGTCCTTGGGATTCAGATGGATAGTTGTTTTGGATACTTTCGTTCTTCTTGATCCCTAATATTTTGATGAAATATTTGAAAAGTATCTAGGACTATTCAGTAACGATAATTTGAGTTACGCGTTTATAGTCATGTTTGTATTACAAAAGCATAGTCTGAAATATGTTTACTTGTTTGGTGAAATGATCTCATTTAAACAGGTTGTTTAATGAAAACAGTTGGTGGATTGCAATTGTTTTAAGAGTTAGTGCTTATCATGCTCAGTTCATCGAACTGACCCATGTTGAAAATTTTTGCAGATGGTTACCATAAGTGATAAAAGCACACAGATCTGATAGGATGTTCAGATTGTTTAATTTGGTTTTATGATGAATTACAGCTTGATTCTTTAAATGTACTATATGAGGAAAGATGTTCTTTTTCTATTGAAATATTGTATCAAGTATGCTGAATGCATAAAATGTATTTGATTAGCTGAAGGGAATAAAGAGAGATATTTGTTACTTATGTGTTTGTATTCATATCTTGATAGTTTGACCTTCTTCGGTTCAAATGATCTTGAGAGCATTTTATTATTGTATAATTTGGAGAATTTTGTGATTATCAATGTAAGCTTGCAAGAATAAGTGACTTGAATACTTATGATTGTTTAGTAGTTCTAGTATGTTCTATCTAAAGCTAAAATTGGAATTTAGATCTTTGTCTTTTCGGAAGCTAGGGTTAAAATAAACACCTAAGCGGGAAGTTAAACAAGCTGAATAAATTATTACTTCGTAGTCTTGATCGAGTCAAGACAATGTTTAATTGGATTCTTAATCACTATATCTCGATATTAATAAGTAGATCTATTCGAGGCGGATTTAAAGGTTGATGGCACAAGTCAACTGCAGGGTTGTACCTTCATGAAGATTAGGATCTTCTCGAAGATACAACAATGCGGTGACTTATGATGACACCCTTTGCATTGATCGTTAAGATTTACACCTTAAACTCGAACAAGTTACTCTGGGACTGATTAGGAATGTGGTCACGTTATAAGGCTGCCTAGGAGACTCGGGGTATCTTGACACACTGGTTTAACTAGGGTTGACCCAGTATGTCAGCATATCCCTAGTCCTCGGGAGCTTCCATATAACGTTGTCACCTTACTAATCCGTTTCCGAGTGAATAACTTGGGATAGAGAGACCGATTGTAAGTCGGTATAAGACATTCTACATAACATAGGAATGGGGTGAAGGATGTATTCAGATTGATGAGTATGCCGTCAAGGAATACGATACATAAGCGATATGTTTCAAATATTTGGCCAAAGTATCGCAAGTTGCTTTGATTGTGTTGTCCTAAGTCACCTAGTCTAAGGGATGAGATGCCGATGAATAATGGTAACAATTATTGAGATAGGTTCCTTAGAAAGAGCATTCGAATCCCAGTTAGGGAAGAGAACCGCATGAGGAGTGATGTGTTAAATAAAAACACCAACTCTTAATACACATGAATAGATCGGTAGATTACCGAGTCATGTAATGAATAGATCGAGAGGTACTCCGAGTCATTACTGTTTGCATATGGTTATCTGTTATAAGAATGGTTGCTTTGATTTGTGAGTTCTAAATTATGTATTTAGAACCGGGAAGCATTATTAAAAAAAAATTTACTTGTTCTAATGTATAAAATGAGGATGTTACGTTAATGACTCCAATGAAGTCCAAACCCCATTGCATGAATGGGTGGTCAACTGAGATTGGATGCAATGGAAGGGCAGTAAGTCTCTCTTTTCCTATGAAGAATGCACAATTATTACACCTCTTGATCCATGCATAGCAATCACTGAAGATTTTAGACCAATAATAACCAGCCTTCGTGATTTTTAGAGCTGTCACTCTTGGTGCAAAATGACCACTAGCTGGTCCACCATGGAACTCTTCCAACACCCTTTGAATCTGATTTGTGCTAATGCATCTCAGCAGCACTCCATTCACATCTTTCTTGAACAAAACTCCATCAACAATGGCATACGGGACAGCCTACAATCTGAAGTGTCTCCTTTGGGTCTTGTTCATCTCCGGAGGGCATAGGCATGTGCCTAGGAAGTGTATAATGCCTTGGGTCCAGCAAGGAGTGGGGGCAGCATTGTCTTCTTCTTGATTGCCACTTGGCTCATGGCTGTCCTGGACTGTCAAAATAGCCTCTTCTTCATTGCATACTTCTTTTTGCTTCCCAAAACTAGCTGCTCACACAATCCTTTCCCTCTTACCAGCTTGGTGATCTTGATCTCAATGTCATACTCCATGACATGGGTGATCCAACTTGCCCTTTTCTCATTCAAATCCTTGTTGAGGAGGAAGTCCTTAACCCCAACATGTGAGACCAGCAACTGGACCTTGTTGTTTGAGACTAAATGCTTGAATTTCTTCAAGCTTCTGATTACTGCAAGTACATGCTTCTCAATAAAAGAGTACCTCACCTCATAGTCATCTAGGCTCCGGATGAAGAAGGCAATTGGCTACTCATCATTATCCTTGTTTTGCTGTACCAAAATGGCAGAAATAGTGTCATTACCTCCAAATGCATAGAGGATGAAATCCTTGGAGAAGTTCGGGTTGATGAGAGTTAGTGCTTGAGAGATGGCTTCTTTGATTGCTTCAAAACTCCCCTTGCCTTCTGCTATCCACTTGAAAGCCATGCTCTTCTTTAACATTTTGGTGATGGGCTTGACAAGGGCTGCAAAATCTGGGACAAACCTCTGAATAAAGTTTATCCTTCCCAAGAAACTCTGAAGGGCTTTCTTGTGGCTTTGGCAATGGTAGTGCTCTTATGGCTTCAACCCTCTCTAGATCAATTGCTAATCCTTTTTGGAGACAATATGGCCAAGGAGATTTCCTTCATGTGCAAGGAAGATGCACTTCTCGGGATTCAAAGACACTCTAAATCTTCTCGCACCTTGTGAAGACTTGTCTCAAATGAGAGAGGTGGTCTCTTTGCGGTTTTGGAAAAAATAGTGATATCATCAAGGTAGATCAGCACCACATTGTTAATCAAACCTTTGAATGCCATGTCCATTTCCCTTTGGAAGGTAGCACCAGCGTTGGACAGCCCAAATGGCATTTTCCTGTATGCAAAAGTTCCCTATTTGGTTGTGAAGGCAGTCTTGAACTGGTCTTCTTCCTTCACCATAGTCTGATTGTAGCTTGAGTAGCCATCAAGTAGTGAAAACCTCTCGAGCCAGCCCTGACTTGCAAGATTTGCTCCATGGAAGGGAGTGGGTAATGGTCCTTGAGAGAGGCTCTATTCAACTCTCTGAAGTCAACACACAATCTGATCTCTCCACTCTTCTTTCTTCTTTGGGACTAAGTTGGCAACCCAACGAGAATGCTTGATTGGGAATATGGTCCTTGACTCAATCAGCTTGTCCAATTCCTTCCTCATGAGAGGCTCCATGTGTGGATTAGTGGTCTTTGTTTTGCACTTTGTGAGCTTAGTATTTGGATCCAATTCGATGGTATGTTGAGCTAAGTTGGGATTGAAACCTTTCAAGTCTTCATAGCTCCAAGCAAACACGTCAGGGAACTCTTGACACAGTTGTATGAACTCATACCTTTCTTGTTCAGTTGTCATCCTTCCAATTTGCAATGGTTTGTTCTCTTCTACCAAGATGGATCTTTGAATCTTCTTTCTTGACTGAATGTTTTCTTTCTCCTTTCTAAACTGATCATTAGGGTTAAAAATGGACTCCAAAGTGATAAGTCCCTTGGGCAGCTTGTTAGTTCTCAGTTGTACCACCTGGTCACCATACTGTTGTTCCAATTTTCTTGATTCTTAGCTGAGAACTCAGCTTCTTCTTGCAAGAAATGGATGATTTGCTGGTCATTCTCAAACACTTGCCAGCTAACATTGTTATCTAGCACTGAAGACCTCACAATCACGTGGATGTTTGGCTATACCTTGTCTTGTTGAATGCTTTCCACAACGTCAAAGGCTGCCCCTACTGCTGCAAGCCTGTCAGCAGCTTGATTCTCTTTCCTAGGAATGGATTTGATGCCAAAACCCTCAAAATATTCCATGAAGTCCCACACCCTGTTCTTGTAGCACCTGAGTAGATCATTCTTGGTAGCATGTTGTCCCTTGACTTGATTTACAATCAATTCACTTGTCCCCAAAGACTTGCAAGTTCTTAATTTTCTTCTTGATTGCCCAATGCATCCCTTGCACCAAGGCTTCATATTTAGCAGTGTTATTGGAGCATGCAAACTGAAATCTAAAAGCTAAATAGTACTTTACTCCTTGAGGTGAAACAAGCATAGCTCCACCCCCCTGCACCTTGCCTACTCCTTGATCCATCAAAAAATAGCTGCCATACCTCGTTGTCATCCTTGTGGTATGGCTTGGTGATCAAGGAATAGGCTGATTTTCTTCATGTATGTAATAGACCCCTAGATGAGATTCTTCCACTTCTTGATAAGGATCAAATGCATGTATCTTATTTGCCCATTCATCAAGAGTTAGATCAAGGATGCTCCCAACCTTAGTGTCGGCCTTGTAAGTGCTTGGGTGGTCTTCTTGATCAAATCTTTGAACAAGCTGGCGTTGATCGACTTGGAGTGTAAGGCTCAATATGGAAGTTTGCAATAGGTTCTAACCTGATTGTAGCCTTAGTTCCATACCTCGTTCTAAACAGCATGTGTGACCAATCAGTAGACAAATATCCCCCAATCTTGGCTGTGAAGTCCCTTGACAAGCATAGGGTAAAGAGTGGTGGAAGGTCTATGACTGATACATCTTGTAAAACAACAACATTTGGACATGCATGCAAGGTAAGACTCAAGTTTCTAATCACCCCAATTGTTTTTACTACTTGTAGACACCAAATTCATGTCTTACGACCCCTTGTGACCCGCATCCCATTTCGCAACCTAACCTCATTACCTAAACTTTACACAATTATTTATTAATTACCTTGTAATTGATAAATCCACATCACCTTACCCGCCACCTCACTTTGCCACCTCATCATGACCTAGCCCTAACCCTAAACTAACCTAATTAAGACCCATGACTTGGTCTAGACTCACATCCATAACTAATGCCTCCTTACTCGCACCCAAAGCCGACCTTCTAGCCACTTGACCAATCCCGCAACTGATCTCTCGGGAGAAAAGCAGGGAAGGTGGGCTATTTTACTAAAAATAGCCTACTTTTTCCTTACCGATGCGGTTTCTACTCGGCCGCGAAGTCGATTGCTACGCAACCGCCATCGGTTCCCTGTAAATGGGCTCCCCAAACCAAAACAACGGATCGGAATTTCATTTTGTAGATCAGTCAAAGGATTTCTGGAAAAACAGAGAGCATTGCGAGCGAGGAACAGAGTCCAGATCTTCACTTGACAGAGCAGAGACGAGTAAAGAAATCAGAAGTGTTTACAACCAAGGAGATCAACTTGCATCTGTGCCAAAACTAGTAAGTCACATCTTGCATGTCCTTTGTTATAACATTTCTTATGCTTCTTGAATCTCAGTGCTCCTAAATCCATTTCTGAATCCACTACCCAACGTGCCATTGCATCTAACTGTCATTCTTTTGCTTCTAATCATCCCATTTCCTAATACCATCCAAAAACCAGCCATTACAAACACCATAGCTGCCAAGAAGATCGTAGAACCCACCGCTATCGGTTATCAGTAACCGCCATCGGTTATCAGTGACCGGCATCGGTTCCTCTGATCAAAAACCAGAAAACCAGCCTTTCCCCCTACCCAGTTTAACGAAATAATTTAATTGATATTTTGCAGTCTTTTGTGTTAATTCATATTAGCAGGGGAACTGACCACCTTCGAAAGGAAGTTTTATATTTCCTGGGCCCAAGGTAGTTTCCTCATTTATTGTTTAATCAAAATCTTGTGGTCTTGTGTTCTTATTTGCAGGTAGTCCTTCCAAGACAAAAAGGAGTTCTCCGTAGTCAGCCTGATCTTTCTCTACGGTACGCGCACACCATCTCGACATTCAACAGGTATTCCTCCTAACCCTAACCTCATCTGTTTCTAAAAGGAATGAAAGGATAGAAGCAACTCTATTCCCAGAAGCCGAAACATTCCGAGTGAAACATTTTGGAGAAGGGGTAGGTGTGGGGGTTAGGTGTAGGGTGTTACAAAAGGGGGTTTAGATGGTAAAGTAGATGTTATAATAAAGAGTAGGTCTAAGAATGTGGGTTGGTTTTGCGAGCACGTCGGCCCGGATTGACGATGCGTGATAGGATGCCTCCACTATTGAGTCGGATGAGGCCACATGTATCGGCGGCGCATTGTGCCATCATGCGCGAGGTGGGACTTGGCGGGGTCCAGAGGTACAGAGCGATAGAGAGGGATCACAGCTTGATGGTCGCCCTCATCGAGAGATGGGATCCGGCGGCCAATGTGTTCCATCTGCCGACCGGAGAGATGACCGTCACATTAGAGGATGTGTATCGCATCCTGCGGCTACCGATCGAGGAGAGGCGATCTTCGAGTAGGTCGAGAGGCTGCGATGGACAAAGCATCTGCAGCTTTTGGGGATGCGGCTTGCCGCTCGACCTACCATGCGCGCGAGTATCGGGTGCAGTGACATGTACCGTGCGCATCGTCATGAGACACGGCTTGGCGGTGTTGATGATGGTTGGGATCACTGCCGCCCTCCCGGACTCGAGGGAGGCCGCTTCCCACGAGCATTGATGGGGGTGCTGCTGGAGATGGTGGAGGAGCACACCTGTTTCGCATGGGCACCAGTGTATCTGGTGCAATTATACAGGGAGCTATGGGGCTATCGCCGGAGGAGGTGATTTGGTATTTGTTCTACATTTTTGTTGCACTGTTGGGCATACGAGCACATCGTATGCATCAGGCCAGTAGGGCTACCCCAGCAGCCAGGGCCACAGGTCGTATACCGATATGGCTTTCAGAGGTGGTTGGGGGTCGTGGGCCAGCCACGAGCAGTTGTTGCAGGTCGGGATGTGGTCTATTATAGACACTTGCTAGAGGGCCTTACAGCAGTAGACATTGTATGGAGACCCTACAGAGGTCACCAGCCTGGTAGAGGAGCCCGCGTACAGCTGCGCCTGATCCAGTATACATTCTGGATAGCAGGACGGAGGCCGGGAGAGTACGAGCGGATACCCCTAGAGAGGGTACGCAGGCAGATGGGGCTACGACAGGACGAGCCACCTCCCTCCCTCAGTACAGGAGGGATGATGTAGAGGCCCCACTGCCAGCGCCACAGCCTTTGGATCCAGACTGGGTAGCGGAGAGACCAGCAGGTGAGGGTGTGGATGATGCCGGGTGCACGGGAGCATACAGGGTGTGGTGGTCAGGCAGAGAAGCGGCGAGATAGTATCACTGCGCGGCCTGGACTTGGCTGCGATTATAGGAGAGAGGATCAGCTCAGAGGTTAGGTGCAGCTCTTACGGGGCAACCAGGCTGTGCGAGCACGAATAGGGGCCTTACGAGGGGGCATTAGCTTGAGCTCGAGCACGAGCACGAGTAGCACCACCACCAGCACCACAGCCACAGGTGCAGGTACAGGCACAGGCAGCACCACCACCAGCACCACAGCCACAGGTGCAGTGCAGGCAGCACCACCACGGCCACAGGTGCAGGTACAGGCTCGGGGTATTGGTGTTAGGTGCCAGGGGACCAGCCCCAGCTCCTTCAGTGGCGCGAGATCGCTATATGGAGGTTAGAGCAGAGGCCCGATATTATCAGGATATTCTTGATAGTACCGGAGTCGAGTATCAGGCGTATGCAGCGCATAGGGCAGAGACCTCGCACAGCCAGAGATCTCAGGGAGGGGCAGCCACAGCTGGCGTGTCCGTGACAGGCAGGAGGTGAGAGGCACCACAGGGACCAGTGGGGAGAGGTGCCGAGGGCGGTGGGGAGAGCTGATAGATCCCCGACATGGTTTTGTATAGGGACACGGGCACCGGTCTGCGAACCGGTTGTATTGATAGAGGCCTGCGTGCCGACACTTATTCATTGTATTGATTCATTTTATTTATTATATACCGGCCTGCGAGCCGAGTACGGGTTGTACATTTGATACCGGCCTGCGAGCCGAGTATATTTTTGATATGAGAGACCGGCCTGCGAGCCGAGTCGAGATTTTTGGTAGGTATTGCGGCCTGCGTGCCGGCTTTGGTATATTATGAGATCACAGAGGCCCCGATGTAGGGCACATTGTATTTGTGAAAACTTGGTATATATATAGAGACGATGTTTTGATCCTTGTGCAGTGTTCAAAATGTGTTTAAATATTTTGTTAATGGTTGGTAATATGTAATGTATGATAAGTTTTAGTTGATATGTTGATAGATGGATGATGTTGATGTTTTTGTGTTTGTTGTACGTATGTATGAATGATATGTGATGTGATGAATTGTTGGTTTTGTGACATTGTGATATATGTAACTGATGAGTTGGATCCAAATGATGTAGAGATTGATAGTTTCTTGAAATTCGTAGTTGATGGTTGTGTATTTGTATAAAATAAATGATGTTAATGAAGTTATAAGGCTATGTGTGGTGGATGAACAAATGTGGTAAATTGTGTTGTTTATGCAGGCAAAGAGGCGGGCGCGACAAAAATTTAGATGAGAAATGAAGAAAAGAACCCTGTTTCAAAAAGGCAGGTGTGTAACCGGTATCGGTTAGGTAACCGATGTCGGTAGCTATATGACCGATATCGGTTATACGACCGATACCGGTTATTTAGGTATGAGCTTTTCTAAAAATAGAAAAGCTAGGGTGGCAACTTGAGTTTTAATTTTAGAGCCATGCAAGAGGTTAAATACGCGAACGCGACGCTTTTTGACGACTGAGACAGGTATTTGCATGAGAGATTTGGGTGAGAAGGAGAAAAGAGACAAGGAAAGTGAATGTGATCCGAGGTTCAGAAGGCAGAAAGACAAAGTTGAAAAGGGTGGTGATCATGGCAGAACGAGGAGAAGCATCCAGCAGGCAAGGACATGAGGGAAGACAAGGGCCACCTCAAGCTGCTGCAACCCAAGAGGTATCATTTTGTTTGTGATTTAACTACTGCATGTTTCGTGAATGATCGTGAATAAGATATGAGAAAGAAAACATGATAACAAGGGTTGCAGGTGAGGTAAGTGTTACAGGGTAGGCAATCAGGGGTTTCAGGTATGTTTGTATGTATAAAAAGGAATAAACGAGCAAATTATTGTCGTAGGTGGTTGTTTTTTTGGGAAGGTGTATATAATTGACAGTGACCGGTATCGGTTAGGGAGAACCGGTATCGGTTACTCAACCGATATCGGTTATGTATAACCGGTACCGGTTACTGGAGGAATTTCCAGAATGTTTGAAAAAACCCTGACGGATTGAATGGTTGTTTGTTGTTTTGGTGTATGCAGGCAGAGGCAGGATTGAGGATGAATGATAGTGTGCCAGCGCTGTTGTCACGAATCCGAGCGGATGTAACACCAGCGGAATGGACGTTGATAAATCGTTTGGGGTTAAGTGGAATCCGTTATTATTCACGAATCGCACGTAACCATGGTATGTTACAGGCGTTGATTGAAAGATGGAATCCCGAGACAAATACCTTCTATCTGCCAACAGGTGAAATGACAGTAACATTGGAAGATGTGTTTCGGATTTTGAGACTCCCTATTACAGGAGAACCAGTATATCAGGCACTACCTAGCGCGGCACGGGGAGTGATAACAGCAGTATTTGGTCCATACGCACGAGATTTGACACAGCGAGGTTTATCGTTTACATATGGGGTAATGTATGCAGCACACCCTGAGGAGACAAGGTTAGCAGTGATATTAATGATAGCAGTAGGGTATTATGCGTTACCGAGGCGGAAGGGGAATATTTCAAAGGCATTGATGTGTGTTATCTGGGAGATGGTAGAAAGGAACGTTACGTTTGCATGGGCACCTGCATATTTGGCGGAGCTATACAGGGGTTTATGGGCTTGTAGGTGAAATCACGGGGCTATTTGGATTGTTCATACTTATTACACTGTTGGGCCTATGAGCACACGGTTTGTGTGCGACCAATAGGCCAATCCTTCCAGGCAGGAGAGACCGGAGTACAGAGGTTGGGATTCAGACGATGGGTCCAGACAGAACAAGAGGCCAGATCCCAGGCCGTGACAGGTGATATTGAGTATTACAGCGGTATGGAGAGAGTAGTGCGGTTGCGGATATCTGTTGGAGGCCATACGGAATATAATGTGAGAGAACATAGCTGAGGAGTTGAGGGGTGTTGAGCGATTGAGGTGGATCGCAGGGCACAGGCCGGGGGAGTATGAGAGGATTCCTATAGATCGCGTGCGGCGACAATTTGGATTTGTGCAGGATATACCCCTGGCTTATAGACCATATATGAGGATCGACGCCGAGGCAGCATTCTCACCTCCCCGGCCAACACCTCCAGAAGGGCCTGAAGAGGTAGCAGCCGATCGCAGGGTAATGGATGCGGGAACGACAGAGGCCTATAGATTATGGTGGGTAGCAGAACTGCGAGGTGTACGTGAGTGCCCTGACATAGCGGTGATTACAGCAGAGAGGGATCGTCTGCAAGCGTTTGGTTCAGCAGCTCCAAACGCAGGTGAATGAGACAAGAGGATTGTTAGTGGTTGCGGAGTCACGGGCGGGGAGACTAGAGGCTGAAGTCCTCCATGCGAGAGGGCGTATTCATATGTTACAGGAGAGATTGGCAGATCAGTGGGCGGTACCAATAGCCGTGGTACCTTTGAGGACAGAGAGGCCCGGCGAGAGGGGTCGACAATCACGATCATCGCCTAGTTCGGGATGAGGCGTGAGGGTCTGAGTAAATGTTAGCAAGGTATAAGAATAAATAAGGATGCCGACCTGCGTGTCGATGATAGAGAAGATGTATTTGTTTAACATCTAAATAAAACTGAATATGTATGTTGATTTGAGTTATGATAATAATAAGATTGTTGGTGTTTTGATTTTCGGTGTTTCGAAAAAGGGTAAAGAGAAATGTGATTAAATAAAAATGCACAAAAATATTTATATTTACCACACATGATAAGTTATGGTAGGGGATGGTCGAGCTAACCTTGGGAGACCCCATGTCTCCAAAGTGCTGCCTACATAGCCCATTGCACAAAGCAAGGAGGGGCCTCAGACCGATGTAGTTCTCCCTTAGGACCAGGGAGAGGTGAATTCAGGCAATTTGGGTATGGTTAGGCAATTTGTTGGTTGATAAGAATTTGATGTTGATAGGGTAATGTTGTTGGTGTTGGTAAGGTATGGGCGATGTTGATGTAGGTATAGGTAAAGCGAAAGTTAGCTTACCCAAATAGAAGGGAACCATGTCCTGATTAAGATCAACACACAATCCTAGATGCGAGGCAAAGAGGAAAGAGTGCTCCGTAGGTGAAAAGAGCTAAACAAACCACATATTAACATAGGATGAGCTTGAATCCCTAAGTACCTTGCATAGGCGAGAAGTCGATAGGTGAAAAGAGTTGTATAATCACAATATATCGGATATACGTCACGTCCCTTGAGTTTTGTTGCTTTGACAAAGGGTGAGGTGAGGTGGTTGATATAGGCGGGAGTGCTGAGAGCTTGTTGCAAGGTGATTATTCTGACGAAAGAGAAACTACCCTAAATAGACAAGTCCATGACTCAAAAGTGCTTTTGAATGAGGCTTTTCTTTCATTGAATGTAGACTGATCGATGCGGGAAGTCTACAGGGGATATTGATTGTATTATTCTTGAGGTCTTCACGAAGCTGATCAATGCGAGAAGCTCTTGATAAAGCTGTTGTGTATAATTTGTCCTTCGAGGGAGCGATCTATTTATAGTAGCAGATATGATTGTAATGCATAGCTGTCCTTCGGGGGAGCAGTCTATATATAATAGTAGCAATAGTTCGGCATATAGCTGTCCTTCGAGGGAGCAGTCCATATTTAATTTAAATGACTAGATGTTCATTTGGCGTGAAGCATCTAGGGAGTAGGAAGTTTGACTCAAGAAAATCCCATAAGAATACGGCTTATTTTAATACTTTTGAAGTCATGGACTAGACTAAAAAGGGGAAGGCATCATCAAGGGGAGGTGAGGATCAAACTATGTGAGCTTGATTGTTATTATGAAGTGTAGGAAGCGAGTGTATGTAGTGGTAAGTGAGCTCAAGGGACGAGCGGCAGGTAGATAAGAAGTGATATAACACTAATTTCAACAGTAGAATGGTCGAAGATGCAAGGCATTAAGGGGTTCAGGCTCAGGTTTACCATTAAGCGAAGCTAAACGATAAGTACCAGATCCATAGGTATGAGTGATTATATAAGGCCCAATCCAATTGGGAGCAAATTTTCCACGTTTGCTCTTTTCTAGTTTGGTTACATGTTGATTCTCTTTGAGAACAAGATCACCAACCTTAAAGGTACGCTCATGAAGTCGCTTATCATAAGCACGTTTAATGCGTTTTTGATAGATTTGAAGGTGATCAAGAGCTGTAAGACGGCGTTCGTCAAGAAGCTCCAATTGGGCTAACCGTTCTTGGCGGAAATCATCGTTGGTGAGAATATCCTGAAGAGATATTCTAAGGGAGGGTATTTGTATTTCGAGAGGCAAAACAGCCTCGGTACCGTATACCAAAGAAAAAGGTGTGGCATTAGTAGAGGTACGAATGCTAGTACGATAAGCCCAAAGGGCAAAGGGAATGTGATCGTGCCAATTTCTTCCGGATTCATTGACAACTTTCATGAGGATTTTGGTTAGTGTTTTATTAGAGGACTCGGCTTGCCCATTGGCTTGTGGATAGTAAGGTGATGAGAAACTAAGTTTGATACCAAAGTTGTCACAAAGGTCTTGCAACAACTTGTTTTTGAAAGATTTTCCATTATCTGTTATCAGGCGATGAGGAACACCAAAACGACAGATAATGTGGTGGTTAATGAACTCGACAATTTTTTCTTTTTTGATTGAAATGAGTGGAATAGCCTCCACCCATTTTGTGTAATATTCGGTCTCTGTGATTATCCAACGGTGACGTTGTGAAGAGGTTGGGTGAATCTCACCAATAAGGTCTAAACCCCATTGTGAGAAGGGCAAAGATCTCGAGCGATCGGAGCGGGTGGCTAGGAGTATGTTGAAGGTTGGCATGTTCTTTGACACATAACACAACGCTTAACATATTCGTAGCAGTCGTTATTGAGAGTAGGCCAATAATAACCAAGGCGAAGGATTCGTTTGGCCACGGCAAGGCCGCTAAAATGTCCGCCACAGATACCGTCATGGACCTGTTGGATGGTATGAGTGGCCTCCGCGCCAGTTAGACAGCGAAGGAGGATGCCATCAAAGCCACGTTTATAGAGGAGTCCCCCCATGACAACATAACGCGAAACACTTTTAAGAAAAGCACGTTTGCCGTTACTAGTAAGGTCAGGTGGGAGGACAGAGATTGTAAGGTAGTCGTGGAATTGGTGGTACCAGGTATCCTGTGAATTAGTGGACACAGTATTTATCATACAAACTACCGGGGTTGAATAGGATGGGGCAAAAAGTTGTTGGACCACGACGAATAATTCAGAGTCAGTTGGCGCGGCGGGAATTTGCGAGGCTAAGCAAGCCATAGTATCCGCAAATTTGTTAGTGGAGCGGGGAATGGTTTGTATAGAATAGTGGGTAAATAAGGCTAGAAGTGAATCCACGTAGTGTTTGTATTTTTGAAGTTCCTCGTTTTTGCATTGGTAGATGCCCATAACTTGATTGACTACCGATTGAGAGTCGCAAAAATGTTGATAGATTTGATACCTAAGTGTAACGCAACTTGGAGACCCAGAACAAGGGCCTCGTATTCCGCTGTATTATTAGTGCAAGGGAAATCAAGTCGGAATGAAAGAGGCATAGGTTCAGCATTGAGGGGAATGAGAACAACGCCGGCTCCTCCGCCGCGCTGGCATTTAGATCCATCGAAGAAGAGGGTCATTGGGTACGACTCCTCCGTGATGGAAAGAGTAGCGATGAGTTCGTCGGGAAATGTGAAATTGGTAAATTGTTCCCCCGGTAAAGGAGCGTCCGCAAGTTGGTCCGCGATGGTTTGTCCTTTGATTGATTTTTGGTGGATAAACTCAAGGTCGAGGTCGGCGAGAAGCATGAGCCATCTAGCAATGCGTTGGTTCAGATGAGGTTTGGCATACATGTAATGGATGGGGTCTGTATTGGTGATGACGAAAGTCTTGTGATTTAGAAGGTAGTGTCGGAGTTTGGTGGCCACGAATGATAGGGCAAGGCACAATTTTTCTACATGTGTGTACCTAGTCTCATAGTCCACCAAAGTACGACTTATATAATAAACGGCTTGTTCGTGATTCTCAGAGTCACGATGTGCAAGCATGGCTCCTATAGCGTGGTCGGTGGCGGAAAGGTAAAGGTAGAAAGGGCGGTCGTCTTGGGGTGGGATAAGCACGGGTGGCTGCAAGAGATAGGATTTGAGAGCTTCGAAGGCTTGGTGACATTCTTCGCTCCATTGGAATGCAATATCCTTTTTAAGGAGGTGATGGAAAGGTTGACATCGATCTGAAAGTTGGGAGATGAAACGTCGGATAGATTGGAGCTTACCTTGTAAACTACGCAATTGTTTGAGATTTTTGGGTGGGGGCATTTCTAGGATAGCTTTGACTTTAGATGGATCGACCTCAATGCCATGCAAAGAGACGATAAAGCCAAGAAGTTTTCCCGAAAGAACACCAAAGACACATTTCTTCGGTTGAAGGCGGACAGAATATTGTAACAGGCGATCAAAAATAATGGTTAAAACATCGAGATGTTCACTACGATGTTTAGACTTGCCGAGAAGATCGTCGACATAGTCTTCAAGGATAGTGTGCATAATGTCATGAAAAATGTAGGTCATAGCCCGCTGATAGGTAGCACCAGCATTCTTAAGGCCAAATGGCATGACACGATAACAGAAGGTTCCCCAAGGAGTTATGAAGGCAGTTTTGTGTTGATCGGCAGGGGCAACCAAAATTTGGTTGTATCCTGAAAAGCCATCCATGAGAGAAAGCATTTCATGGCTGCGGTGAGATCAACAAGTTGATCAATACTTGGGAGGAAGTCATCCTTGGGGCAAGCGAGGTTAAGATCCGGAAATCTGTGCATATCAGAAGTCCCCTGTCGCTTTAGTAGCAGTGCGATGTTAGAAATCCATTGAGGATAGTCGATAGGCAAAATGAAGGAAGCGAGAAAGGAGTCGTTGGAGCTCCTCTTTTGAAGAGAGCAATGCGTGGATGCATTTTCTCAATTTTTGTTTATTTGGTTTGGAATCGGGGTTTAGGGTGATGTTATGGACGGCGATGGTAGGATCAATTCTGGCATGTCGGCGTAAGACCATGCAGCTTGGTTGCGAGCACGGAGAAAGGTAGTAAAGGCGGCTTGTTCTGATGTGTTAAGGGATTGTCCAATCTTCACAATGTGAGGATCCTCCTCCGTGTGGATATTGATTTCTATGGTAGATTCGTTCAGCATAGTTTGGGTTTCAGATGGTAAGGCTCGTTGAATATAAGAATCATCCGCGCCAAGGTAAGTGAGGATGGAGTCGTCATCCTGGCATTCAACAACATTAATCAAAGGTGAATCCTCTTGATCATGTGCGGATAAAGAAGGGGAAGAGAGGATGGGTCCTCATTATCACGTTGATAAGTGAGAGGACCTATGAAGATGACATTTATGAAAAAAAAAAAAAAGTTAGGAGGGATAGATTCAGGGTCTATAGATTCTACGGGTGATGATGGCAAAGTGGGTGATGATGGTTTGGTAGGGCGGCGTCTTCTTCTTCTAGGATATAGGCTGACGGGAGGTGTCTCTGTGTAGGTGTTTCGGAAAACCGAGACCACTGCGATCATTATGTTTACGGGTAGTCACGGGAATGAGTGTATGTCGGCCTTGTTCGTAAAGGCCAAAACCAAAGCCTTTCCCGCCTGCAAATGAGTCAAGAAGGTGAGGGCGAAACGACGATTTGTCAAGTATTGAAAATCGGATTGGAAAGGAACCACACCAAGAGGAGGTTCAGGGGTAATGGAGGATGCGTCAACACCCCCATACGTTAGGTTAGTGCGGCAATGGGGTGGTCCGTAAGAGATTATCTCCCCCACGCGACGGTCGTAGGTGGGATGTGCATGTAATTGTCCGTACTCCTGCGGGGTAGGGAAAGAACTAACGTTATATAGGCGGTACTCCCCCAGCGTAAGGCGCTGAAAAACATCTACTAAGGGATCGGAGGTTGGAATGTTAGCTGCGGGAAGGGAAGTGGTTTTTGCGATGGTGGTTTCATCAATTGAAGGCGTAGGCGCGGTTGAGGTGGATGGTTGAGGTACATTTGAGGCGGATGGTTGGGTTGAATGTATGGGTGTCTTGATTGGTATAAGCACATCGTTAGGGCGGTATAACATATTGCAGGTTTTAAAGGGGGGAGGGTCAGCTTTTACGGTGTAAGACTTCCCCTCGTACTCAAATTTTATACATCTATGTAATGTTGAGGGAACGCATCCCATGGCTCGGATCCAAGGACGACCCAGCAATATATTATATTGGAACTCTCCCTCCAAGACATAGAAGAGTTCGGGTAAAGTACGTGGTCCTACGCGAATGTTGAGGATCACGGTGCCTAAGGTAGAAGTAATAGCGTCATTGAATGACCGCAACATGATGGGGTTGGCACACATGCAACTAGAAGGGATGTTCATCTGTTGGAAGGCTTTTGAAGAGATGATGTTTAGGCTAGCGCCCCCGTCAATCATAACCCGACGTACTCGAATGTCCCCGGACGTAGCGGAGATGAAAAAGGCGCGAGTCGGGATCTTACATACCAAAGTCGACAATTTCATCTTGAGCCAGCTCTGCAGCGAGCTTGTTGTACGAGAGACGAAGTGGTTGGGGCGAGTGGGTTGTTTGGTGAGAGAAGCAACGTGATTGGGTGTTAGAATGGAGGCGGCAGGCGGGGTTTCATTAGGTAAAACCTCTATCCCTTGAAGGATCTCAACGAGAGCTTGTCGATGAGATTGAAGTCTCGAATGAGGTCATCAATGTCATTTTACGGGCGATTGGTGAAGGCTGTTTAATCATATTTCGGTGGGCAATGCCATTAGAGCGGGATAGGCGGGTCGCGAATGACCACTTTAGGTGGTGGTGGTGCAATCGGGATGTTTGACGGAGAAAGAGATGCCGCAGGTGTGTTTTCTTTTGCTTTCCCATTGTTTTTCGGCCCTCGAGTAGCGACACTAATCATATTAATCTCGTAGACCTGAGATGAGGAAGATGGTGGGGATAACTCATGGTCTTCAAGAGGTGGGGTTGTAATAATGATAGATCTTGGTGAGGCGGGGACAGATGGTATAGGAGAGGGAATGGAAACTAAAGGTCTCTCCCTTCGTAAGTTGTCTTTCTTAATCTTTCTATCCGGGAGAGGTGACTGGCGAAGGATGGTTTTTAGAGCTTTGCATCCCTCCACATCATGTCCTGGCGTGCGGTGATAAGCGCAGATTTTAGACTCATCGTAACCCATAGGTCGGGGCTTAGACGGGTCATAAGGTCTAAGTGGAGGTAGGGAAATGGTCGCATTCTCCACCAACATAGCAAGGATTTTGGCGTAAGATCCTTTGAGTGGGTCAAAATCAGGAGAGGATGAGGGTATTGATTGTGCGGGTTTTGGTAATGTTTGGGCATGATTGGTTCGCACGGGTGGTGGTTTAGCCGAAGGGTGTTGATACATGGTTTTTACTAAACGTGATTTCTTTGGCGCAGAAGCTATGTTGGATGATGAGGCCGCAGATGATGTGGTATCAGAAAACAACCACGGGGAAATAGGAGTGACTGAAAACAAATTTTTTGATGATGGAATTTGTTTAAGGTTGATAGGTGGACAGGATACGCGGAGTGGCGGTGTTGCTATACCCTGGAATTTCTGTATAGGTGCGGAAGGCGTAAGTTGTTCTGAAGAAAACGCAGGAGGTATGATATATTGATGTAAGGTAGAGGATGGGGTCCCAATATGGAAGGTAGGTATGACGATGATGGTTTTGATTGTGAGGGGCCAGATTGAGTTTGTCTCTAGGTGGCGGAGCGGATTTATTTTGGATAGATCGAGTCGCTTAGGCGGGTGCGTTAGGCCCTGGGCATTGGTGAGGTCCCAGCGTATGGGAAGATCTGGTTAAGTTGATAGAAGTGGACGGGGCATTTGGTAGAGGTGAGGGGGTGAAGGTGAGAAGGGGGCATTTTAAGCACGTAAGCACTTCGGGTATATGGTGGAGACATCGGGATCAGTCATTTGCATTTGAGTAGAAAAAGGGGTACTCAAAGCGTTCCCATAGGGCACTGTCATCTTCTGCGGAATGCAGTCTCAGTGTGATTTGTAATTTTTGTACGGAAGAAAGGTGGGTTGTAATTCCAGTCCCTGCGGGTGTGACACGGGGAGGTAGATGAGGCCTGTATCAATAGATGTTAAGAGGTCAACCGGTCGTTGAAAAGATTTAGGCGATGAGGGACTAATAGGTAGGAGGGCGTGTTCGAGGGGATCTGTCACGTTTAAAGAATGTGGTGATGTTAGTGTAAGAGATTTCTCGTCTAAGGATGTCAAAAGGAGTGGCGGGCCTTCCTCTTGTGTAGCAAGAGTGGTAGAAGGGGACGTTTGGGAAATAGATAAATTAGATAGCATCCGCTCACAGTCTTGTAGGGATGTGGTGTAAGAAGACTTGTTGATAAGAAGAGAAGTCCGGGCAGTTGACTCTTCTATGGGTAAAGGAATGATTTCACTTTGGCTTGATGGTGGTGAAGGAGGTTCAAACTCCTGTGTTGGTGGAGAGGCTTGATTTAAAATTTTTTCAATAGAGGCTTTTGGCTGAGAATCGAAGACTGCATGGATCTCATGAACACTCTCCTCGGCTAAGATATCTTGGTTCACACATTCTTGTTAGGCGAGTGATTCGGGAATGGCTTGTTGAAAATTTTCAGATTTCGGTTAGCAGGGGCGTTAGGATTATCGAGGGTTATATCCCCTGCGTCAACCATTTCCTGCACTATGTTTTTCAACATCTTGCAGTTTTCATGACTATGTCCTTTTACGCGGTGAAAATTACAAAAGTCATTTTCTTTGTACCAGGAAGGTATTGCGCGGGTGGAGTCAAACCCAGTGAGGTTTAACGAGGGGGCAAGGTGATAGCCCTTGACTTTGAGCAATTTTTTCGAGGATGACGCCATAAGTTTCTCCCAAGGGAGTGTAATTGGTGGGCTCGGCTTTGTACTTATAAGTGGTTTTCGGCGGAGTATTGGACGGTGTTTGAGATTTGACCATTACCGCGTGGACAGCTCCTTTTGATTTAGAAGAAGTGGACGCGTGAGGAGTGGCGGTGTTTGGCTTGTTGGTAGAATCAGGAGTTCGGAAGTGGGGTTTTGTTCTGTGACCGCAATTTCTCTTCTTCTAAGGCTCGAATTTCTAGTTTAGAGCCATGGTAAAGGCCTCGTCGAATGTGCGGAAAGTTTGAATTTGGAGGGTAGGGGAGATGTGCTTAGCGCAGGCCCGCGTAAATAGTTCGATGAGTTCGGTTTGAGGCAAGGCATACGTGAGTTGGTTGATAAGACCCCGCCATCGTCCAACGAAATCTGCGATAGATTCGTCTTCAAATTGTCGGATGGCATAGAGGTCGGTAATAGATACTTTCTTGGCAATGTTAATGGAGAAATGATCCAAGAAAGATTGGGCCAGTTGGTTAAAAGAGAAGATTGAGTCTTTGGGTTAAAGCCTTTGTACCACTCAGCAGAGTCTGATAAGGACATGGGAAAGGTGCGGAGTATGAAGGCATCATCATGGGCAATCAAATAACAAGCATGTCTAAATGATCGCAAGTGTTGTTGAGGATCCTCTTTCTTGTTAAAGCGAGTAAACTTTGGCAACTCCCATTGAGGAGGATATGAGCGAAGGGGGACGAGAAGGGTGAATGGGCTCGACAAACTTGCTCGTATGTCAGCGCTACGACTTCTGAAGCGGAAGCCTCCGGGTTTTGCATTTTGTCCATCATTTGTTTGATGAAATCTGTGGTTGGATGAGATGATGGTGCCACTGAGAATAGGGATGTCCCATATAAGGTGTTGAGGTTCTTTGGATACGTGTATGGGAATGAAAAGGTAGGGGAGCTTGAGAAGGAAAGCTCGTGTGAATAGGTGGCGAGAGAGTAAGTCATGAATGGGGTGGTCGAAGAGAGATGAGATAGGGGCAGTTGGTGGTAGCGATACGTGGGGTCAAGGTTAACCAAAGGAAAGCTAATCGGGGTCGTATGAACCTCTGAAGCTGTCGGATTGGGAGACGGGGCTAGTGATGCAGGAAGTAAGGTATTGTTATCAGGAGGAGTGGGAGCTAAATGAGCAGCTATACTAATAGGCATGCCAATAAGGAGCTGACCATCAGGCGTACGGTCAGGGGTATGAGACAAATAGTATTGTACAGCGCTGGGATTAGCATCCAGAAATTTGGCAAAGTCCTTGTCTCCTACAGGAATTTGGGGGATCTCACTGGTGTCTGTAGGGTTCCCTATAGAATGTGAAGGGGGTGATTCAGGCAAAGACACAGAGCAGGCATGTGAAACCATGGCGGCGGCTTGCTTCAGTGATGACAACCATGGACAGGACACGGAAAGTTTCAATCTATCAAGAACAAAAACAACCTCGGAATGATGAATTTGGCAAGTTCTGTTTGTCGGGGCTGATGGAAACGAGCGATATCGGTTTACTAACATTATCGGTGAACGTCGGTTAACCATGCCAACCATAGACCAGGACACACAGGAAAGTTTCAATCTATCAAGAACAAAAACAACCTCAGAATGATGAATTTGGCAAGTTGCTGGTTTGTCAGGGGCTGATGGAGACAGTAACCGATATCGGTTTAGTAACCGGTGTCGGTCCACAGAGCAAACGACGTCGGTCCCTTAACCGATGCCGGTGTCAAAAGTCTAGGATAAGAAGATATAAAAGGCTGCTAATTTGATTTTAGCAACGTTGAGTATGTTTATCAACTTATTGATCACAGAAGACAAAGTATGACAGAGAAAACAGGATTTGAAAACAAGCAAGAGGCACACGCAAATCTAAAGACTAACCCTAGGGTTAATTTTAGTTATCGTGGGCTTATGCCTTTAGATGTAAGATGATGTCAGAATCCTAAACAACAAGACCTAGGGGAAATGTCAAGTTTGTTTTGGCTTATAAGGTTACCTCAATCGGGCGGAGGAATACCGCGGAAAAGGGGGGATGTTTGAGCTGTTGTGTTAATTGTGAAGTGATTCGGTATGTGTTGTGCAGTGAAACTAAGGTTAATTTCCTGTCAATACCGTGGATATCACCCCCACGTGTACGACCTGTTACTTAATCTATGTTCACTAGAATTGGAGAACAACAAGCAGGAATGCAATGCACGTGTTTTAAACCCAAATCGAAAATTATATTCGATGAAGCAAGAGAGATGACTTTCACTAATGCGAAACCAGGAAAGCAAGACAAATTCTTTACTAAATATATAACAAAAACAGCAACAGCAAATATGCAAATGAAAATAAGCAAGAGAAAGAAACCCAAAATGGGTCCCACCGGGCGTGCCAAAATGTTTCGCTCGGAATGTTTGACCACGGGAATAGAGTTGCTTCTATCCTTTCATTCCTTTTAGAAACAGATGAGGTTAGGGTTAGGAGGAATACCTGTTGAATGTCGAGATGGTGTGCGCGTACCGTAGAGAAAGATCAGGCTGACTACGGAGAACTCCTTTTTGTCTTGGAAGGACTACCTGCAAATAAGAACACAAGACCACAAGATTTTGATTAAACAATAAATGAGGAAACTGCCTTGGGCCCAGGAAATATAAAACTTCCTTTCGAAGGTGGTCAGTTCCCCTGCTAATATGAATTAACACAAAAGACTGCAAAATATCAATTAAATTATTTCGTTAAACTGGGTAGGGGGAAAGGCTGGTTTTCTGGTTTTTGATCAGAGGAACCGATGCCGGTTACTGATAACCGATGCCGGTCACTGATAACCGATGGCGGTTACTGATAACCGATAGCGGTGGGTTCTACGATCTTCTTGGCAGCTATGGTGTTTGTAATGGCTGGTTTTTGGATGGTATTAGGAAATGGGATGATTAGAAGCAAAAGAATGACAGTTAGATGCAATGGCACGTTGGGTAGTGGATTCAGAAACGGATTTAGGAGCACTGAGATTCAAGAAGCATAAGAAATGTTATAACAAAGGACATGCAAGATGTGACTTACTGGTTTTGGCACAGATGCAAGTTGATCTCCTTGGTTGTAAACACTTCTGGTTTCTTTACTCGTCTCTGCTCTGTCAAGTGAAGATCTGGACTCTGTTCCTCGCTTCATGATACTCTCTGTTTTCAGAAATCCTTTGGTGATCTCAAAATGAAATTCCGATCCGTTGTTTTGGTTTGGGAGCCCATTTACGAGGAACCGATGGCGGTTGCGTAGCGGCGGCGGTCGAGTAGGAACCGGCATCGGTAAGGAAAAAGTAGGCTATTTTTAGTAAAATAGCCCACCTTCCCTGCTTTTCTCCCGAGAGATCAGTTGCGGGATTGGTCAAGTGGCTAGAAGGTCGGCTTTGGGTGCGAGTAAGGAGGCATTAGTTATGGATGTGAGTCTAGACCAAGTCATGGGTCTTAATTAGGTTAGTTTAGGGTTAGGGCTAGGTCATGATGAGGTGGCAAAGTGAGGTGGCGGGTAAGGTGATGTGGATTTATCAATTACAAGGTAATTAATAAATAATTGTGTAAAGTTTAGGTAATGAGGTTAGGTTGCGAAATGGGATGCGGGTCACAAGGGGTCGTAAGACACGAATTTGATCTCTTTGTTGTCCCTTGGTTTGCACATTCACTCCTTGCACGTGGGCAGCTACAATCTGGTATTTGAGTTGGCCTAGGGGCTGTCCTTGGCTGCCCTTATGCATTTGAAATTGGATTTTGCTTGCCAATCATTTGTGGAGCCATGGAAGGTTGTGGATTGGTTGGGGCTAATGGCTATTCTTCACCCAAATTCCTCCTTTTTGACCTTGTGTTGGCTGTAACACCTTGAGACACTGCCTGGTTCATGCCACAAAAATCCTCTGCTTGCCAATTTACCAATGTGGTGTCATTTGGGGCTAATTGCTGTTGGAATGTTTCTTGTTGTTGGCTGTTACCTCAACTGCCCTCACCCTCCACACCAGTAGTTTTCACCATTAGTGCTTGATTCAAAGCACCCTTGAAGGACATGGATTGGTTATGAGGCTCATTGCATGGAAAACACCAATCATACTCCTGGGCAATGTTGTTTTGTGTTGGCACCAATGCCTTAGAGGTAGATATGGCATTTGGATTATAGGGCTGAAATGGTCTATTGGCAGGAGGCCTTGTTTGATTCATATTTGCAACTGGATTAGGTGGCCTTTGTGGTTGGTATGGCTGCCTATTAGGCTGAGCTTGGGGTTGATAAGAAGGTCTAAAACCTTGGGCTTGCTACCTTTTAAGAGTAACCAGCTCATTGCCTAGGTTTTGCAATTGCTTCATGACTTCTTGAAGCTCATTTGGGGCACTTGGAGATGAAGTGGAAGCTTCATTTGAACTCTGATTTCTAGGAGTGGGAGAAGGAGCCAAATTAGGTGCTTGATTGGTGTTTGGACTCTCTAAACTTGGAAACAATGGCATGGGAGGTCTAGGGGAAAGTTTTCCAGCTTGGATCAAATAATTTTCAGCCCTAATGGCAATGCTATAAGCCATAGGGATAGTTATGCCTCCCATGGACTGAATTAACATAGAAATATCAGAATTTAGAGCTTTGAGATAGTAGAGAAAAGCACCTTCTATTGTTGGCCTGACTACCACTGGAATTCTCTCCCAAGTCTTTTGAAATCTGAAGTTGAAATCGGTCAGTTGCTCACTGGGAGCTCTCTTGATGGTTGTCAGCTACTCCAAAAGAGACAAGTTGTCTCCCTTTTCTCCAAATTGCTCATGAAGTGCTATACACAGCTGATTCTAGTTTGTGATAGAACTAGCTCCAAGGCTCCTAAACCATTGCAATGCTTTACCCTTGAATGAAGATGCCAGTAACTTGACAGCCACTTGCATCTCATTGATTTCATGGATTGCACAAAGGTTAGCAATGTCTTTAACATGATCACCTGGAGTAGTTTGATTTTCTCCAGTGAAGTATGAAATGTTCTTCAAGGCTGTAATAGGAATTGGATGTTGTGCATTGAGGGCAAGTGGGCTGCTACCTGTAAAGTTGACATAGGGGTTGTTTTGTGCCATTCTAATTGGTCTTAAAACCCTTGTTGGTGAATGAAAGGCCTACAGGTGGAGGAGTTGAGAGAGTTGTTTGGTGGAGATGGAGACCTTTGAATCCTTCTTTCTCTTTGCCTTCTTCTTGGAGATAATTGCGGGTATTCAAACAACACTTCTTCTTCTCCAACTCTTGACCTTGTGGTGATTCTTCTCATGAGTTTTCAAGCACGCACTGGAAACTAGTTGATTCTTCCCCTTAGAGTCACCGGATATGCAAATAATAGCTCTTTTTAAGAAAGAAAATTGCAACAGATGAACATCAACTTTTCGCAATAAAAATGAGATCTCTAGTGTCCCACTGTGCAGGCATGCCAAGCTGTTATTCTGGGCTCATAGCACCCCTGGATGCAAATCGGGGTTTCTAAATCGATGTCTTAGGCATCCGGTGTGATTGCACAACATGGAAACCTCTCTCCAAGTGTGGGACTTGTGAAACCGATAAGGAATCTCCAGTTGGAGGCTGGTTCCTCAAACTCCTCTCGATTTAGATCTATATTTGCACAACTACGAGAGGTTCAAATCCTAATCCTACTCTAAATGCAAGGAGACGAGGATAGAAATGCAAAAATTGAAACTAACTAAGATGGTGATGCACCAAAAGGAGTGGTGAATATTTTTGTCATGCAAGTAGACACAAACCAAGTATTTCAACATAAAACATACACAGGCTAATAAGATATAATTTAGGATCTAAAATGAAGTAAATAATACAAACAAAGGACTGAAACCCATTCACAAAGCTTCCATTATCTTTTCCAATGTCAAAACCACTGCATTACAACCTCAGAGAGGTAGAAAACCTGTTACAGTCTTTGAAGAGGTTTGATTCTTGCATGATCACTTGTTGGAGGTGAAAGAAGAAGATTTCTATGCCAAAAATGATTCCACCCTTTAAAAATGAGCCAAATATGGCTTTTACATTGCATGGGTCGAGCCCAGGAGAGAGAAAACGTACAAAATGTGGGAACCCATTCCTCATTGACTATAAATACATTAAATCGGCATGGAGGACCTTACAAAAACATACCCTGCCATTTTTGTCCAAATTGGAGGAGAATGCGACCCATTACGCATTAAATTTAGTATTTGAAATGTCACTTCTGACCATGAACACGCGTCAGATCTGTTTCTCAACTTTCTCTCTCTAGACTAAACCAAAATTCAAGATTGACCCCAAAATCATGTAGAGAATTTTATAATCTTTCCAATGATATAAAGAACGTGCAAATCTGAGCTCTAGATCGAAAGATATGGCGATCTCGAAGATTTAGGGCACAAAGCTTGAGCAAAAATGGGTTTTGAAATTTTTTTCCGCGCTTCGCCACAGACGACATGTGTCAGGCGCTGATTGGATGAGAAATTCTCTCTCCTTCCCTTACCCACGGGTTTTCCTTGAAAGTTTTGACTTTTGCAATTTTGGGACATTTTCCATTTTTTCCCGTGCCCCGCCACTTGGGACACGTGGCATGATCTGGTTGGAAGACAGGGGGCACGGGGTCATCCTTTACCTTTTAGTTTTTGGTCAAAACTTTTGCCAAATTCTCTAATTCCTCCCGAGCTCCATACTTCCCTACTCCATTAGACACATGTCCTATTCGATTGGCTCGGGCCAATGCTCTAACTCGCTCCCTTTAAAACTTGGCCAAAAACACTTAGTCAAAATTTTGTTTCGCTCCCCACGCCGCGAACTCCCCACGGTCCTTAAGACACGTGTCCTATTCCGATTCACTCGGGCCGCCCCAAACCTTGCCCTTTGAATTTTGAATGTTTTCCCTTGTGACACATGGCATTTCCTGATTCGTCAGTGGGCCTACCGTCTTTTCATGTCCCTCGTATCCCCACGGCCCGGCTGTCCCATTGCTCTGTGGACCACCTGGCGGCCTTTCGGCCGAGTCGCGCCCCGACGTCCCAACTATCCCAACTACTACGAGGACTAGGACTTAGCCATTTTTCATGATTTTTCCTGGCCCAAGCTTGTTTTTGAAACTTTTTCACCCCTTTTTAGAACTTGCTCTTTTCTTCTTGGACAGGAGAGTTAGAAAAAATCCGAGGGGACCCTAGAAACATGATTTTTTTCCTTGAATCAATCTATTTGCCTAGGACTTGAGTATTCTGATGCATGTTATCAAATTTACCCTGGGGGGTGAATTTTAGATAATGATCCCTTCTATCCCTTATCCCTCTCCTCCTCCTCCTCGCTTGACCCAAGCAACCATTCCTTTAGTCGTGTCCTCTCCCCATCTTCTACTGCCCCTTTCCTCTTCCTCCATCTTCTCCTCTCTCACGAAGATTTCCCCACCATTTCTTCTCTCATCTCTCAGCTCCCTTCCATTCCCGCATCTACTTCCCCTGCAGTGTCTCCTCCTTCCATGAGAACTTCGATGGCCTTTCTGTTAATGCCTCCACCAAGTGTCTCTACGCATTTCCCCTCATCCACTACAGCTACTCCATTTTCTACCTCTAGTCCTGTTCCCTTAAGTCCACCATGGATCTTCCGGCATTCGAGAGCCGAGTAAAAAGAGGAAAGTATCTATCGCACCGATGGAATTCTCCATCATCCCAGACAAAGGGGGCTAAGAAGCAAAAGCCTATAACCCACTTCTCTCAAAGTGCATCAAGGGAAAGAGTGATGGAGATTACATATCCCGATCCTTTAAAGGGTAAAAAAGATCTGTCTCCGGTAGATTATATAGTGACCCAAGTCACAATGGGAACGTCTTCAGAAAGTCTTCAAGGAGAGGCCCTATCTACGGTGGATGCCCTTTGCAAGAAAATTCAAGAAGAAAAGGAGGAGAAAAGGTTGCTAAAGGAACAAAAAAAAAACCTTCTCCACGCCCTGCAGAAAATGGGCAGTGCACCTCCTACAACTGCCATGGAAACTCCTGAGGTCCTAAGTCAGGACAAGATAAACGAGTACGTCAAAATTAGTAAACAAGGTATGGCAGTTTCCACCTGGAGGGATCAAATCCTCAAAGATAGTGAGGAGGTAATAGTAAAGTTCACCGAGTTGTATTAGAACATCAATCAAGCGAACAAATATCTCCAGGTGATTACAGGACCTATCTCCGAGGAGTTAGACCATGCAAGGTTGTAACACAAAACTTTCCAGAAAATGCTAGAATGCTTAGTCGATGATCTAGTAAAATTTGGTGTCTTCAGTCACCCCAGGGTACCCAGCAAGATCCTTATTGTGTTAGATTACCAAGTCGACAAGATGGAGTTCATCCTGGAAAGATTGATAAAGTCAAGAAGGAAGCCCTGGATGCAATGCATCAAATGGAGCAAATCGTTCTGAGAATGTCTCCGGGTTTGCTTACTCCTGCTTTCACCTTGAGGAAGGTAGACGAAACTATCCAGATCTTCAAAGAGATCATCTTGCAAGGGTTAGGGCCAGAAGCCACTTTCAACACCGAATGCATCAACAACCTTCTGGCTTGCCGTGATTTTGTGGGGTTCCTAATGGAGGCAGGAAATGAATATTTCAAACTCCCTGAAAAACTCAGAGATGAGTGGGAGACTTGTGAGGTCATCGGTGATCATACGAAGGGTCCTACTTAGGATCAACTTCAGCCCATGATCAGTAAATTCATGGAATATCGGACCAGTTCCACATCATCTCTCCCGAGGAGCAACAGAAGCAGGATACCCCCTTTCAGCCGCGAGACGATGATGAATAGTTTCCTCCTCTTGGCTTCTTTTTGTAAATATCTAAGAGTATGTTGGTACAAACAATGACCTCATCCATGTTGCGTCATGGGATGATGTCATCCACCAAGTTGCCAAAAGTCAACATTGACTTTTAGATATTTTGTAATTAAGTTGTTGTTTCCCTTTTGCCTTATTTTTTCTCCTTCTTATATATATACTTGGATACTTGTTGTATTAAGTGGTGGACATTTTTTAGATGAAAAATAGAAGTGAGAAGAAAAGGATTTATACTTTTTGTAACAAAAGAAAACATTAATACAAATATTAAAGACTTTGTGCTGAATATGTGTGTTATGGGCATCTAATCTTTCTTATGTCAGATCTATGCATTTATTCTGTTAGATCTATTTATACTTTTTTCATTTGTTCATCAGTATTGCTTTGTTCGTCTATGCAAGTAGGTTCGGCTCTGTTTACTACCAGCCCAAAACATAGACCCTCTGACCTTTCTGCTTTGGAATTCATTTCTTTTCTCCCTTCAGATCTATCATATCTCCTCTCCTCACTTCTTTCCCTTCTTTCCGCAGTCGGAAATAACCCAACTAGGATGAGATCCCAAAGCCCCTGAATGTAGAATACTATATGACTTGCACAGGTTCTTACTGGTAGAATAGCAATAAACTAGTTTCGCTTTGCTGTCTCAAAGAGGGGCTATGCCCCGCACCTTTGTTGGCTCGTCTATCCATAGATCTGCTCTCACGATAGATTTTTAGACCAACAGTTTTTGGTGACTCTACTAGGGATCGAAACAGATCTAACAGATCTATGATAGTGGTATGTTAGAAAATCAGTAAAAATCAAA
Organism: Taxus wallichiana var. yunnanensis; assembly: GCA_018340775.1. Taxonomy (NCBI): domain Eukaryota; kingdom Viridiplantae; phylum Streptophyta; class Pinopsida; order Cupressales; family Taxaceae; genus Taxus; species Taxus wallichiana. Next base: position 687,142,984 of record CM031239.1, read on the forward strand.
AAAATCACCACCTATTTGTAAATTTTAACCTTTTGTTAAAAATCCATTTTTTTACAAAAGTCTTGAAATTGAAAATTTTCTTCTAAGATCCATAGATCTGGGCTAGATAGAGATCTTTAGTTCACGATTTTTACAAAAATCTATATTTCTTTGTAGATCCGAGTTTCGAGTTTACTGAGAAAATTTCAAACTCTTCAAAAAGTCAACTCTAGATCCGAAAGTCGACTTACTAAGTTTTACATCATTTTATCCTCGTTAATCTTTGTCATAAAAACCGCAATCGGTTTTCAAAAGAAGGATAAAATTAAATATTCAGAAAAGTGCATGCTTCTAGTTTTTCTCAGAAAAATCAAAAAATCAGCAAGTACAATCAAAAAGAGTTCTTAAATCTGCTCCAAAAATTACAGATCTGGAAGGTACACTAGCGGGTGAACCATTTACTCATAGCAGGAGAGCTCACGGAGAAGTTGATCTTACTTTCGATCTGATTCAAAGGAACAACTTCAGTATTACACTAGCACACTTCTCGTCACTAAGCTCAGCCAACCGGTCATCCAGGAGTGTCTCACCTCCACGAAGGAAGCATCTCTCACTAGGAACATCCACATCACTTTGCAGTGCCTCACGCTTCTTTCGGTGGCATTGTGCTTCTAGCTCGTGTTCTTTTTTTCGGTGTCAAATGGCGCAGTACCATGGGGAAATGCTATGGGCCCTCTAGCTTTTCCACATCCTGTTCACGTGCTCCCACATGGAAACCAAAAGAATTTTCCCAAATTTGATGGGATCAGAAACCAAAGCACCGATTCACATATATTTGCATTCATCATGTCATGCAGTATCCTCAATGTGACCCATGAAGATGTGTTGGTTCACCTTTTTCTGGAAACTTTGCAAGGACCTGCCGCATAATGGTTTCAACATTTTCCAGTTGGATCTATTACCAGTTGGGCCACCTTGCGGGCTGCATTTGAAGACATGTATAAGCCTTCCGAAGACGCGTTCACGTTGCTGTCAAAGATCACTCACCTAAAGGAGGTCAATGAAACTATTCGCGACTTCATCACCCATTTCAATTCACTGATCAACTATGTTTTGCCTACCATGCTTCCAACACCGAGAAAATCAGAAGTGTTTCTTCTTGAGCACCATGAGCTCAAAAGTAAGTTTCTTACTCTTGAAAACAGTCACTACTTTGGTTCTCGCCTGCCGCTACCATACGGATCAAAGATAATTTGCTAATATCTAGTGAATTAAAGTGAGATCCATCCAAGCTAAAATTTCTAGCTCATTCTCCCACCACTTCATCCGATCGACATTCCAAAAGATGGCAAATGATTTGCTTGCCTTAAAAAAGTAGCTAGCTCGGTCTTCTCCCGGCTCTTCGTACCGAGATGTCCCACGGAGGAACTTCACTTCTAACAATGTCTCACAAAGGTCATGCCTACCTATAGCTACTCCATGGTTGGCGCTCGAGGCCCCTACGATTAATGCCTTAGTTGAAATTGAAGAAGAAGAGAAAAATTATGAAGAACCTTCATCTTAGGGTGAAGACGATCAAGATGTCGGTGAACCGACTAACAACTCTACTATCGGGTATATGGAATTTGATGAGGAAGAATCTGATGAAGAAGAGGGTACCCAAGGATATGCAAGTGGGTAGTCATATGTTGTTTTTACCCGCTCGCAAGGAAAAGAAGCAGAGGTGGCTACCAATATGCAGAGAGAGAAGGTCATGTCACACACGCCTCCAACCATCACCAAATGAGGTAGTCCTCTTCCTACCCAACCTGTTATTAAATCTTTTTCAAAAAAATATTTTTCCCTATCTCCCCTCCAAATCAGTCCTCTCATGTTCCTATCAAGGCCAGTAATCCTACCCTACCATCGCGAAATGAGGGACTCATTCCTTCATCAACGTAACCCTTGGCCGTGTTTGACATAATTGATCATGCTAAAAAGACCAAGATCCAAATGTCTGAAGCCGAGTATCTTCAGTCAAATCCCGAGCAGCTTGTAAGGTTGACCGAATACATCCAAAGCCAAGCTATCATAACTACTCAGGTTTCCCCAAAGGAATCCTTTCTACTCCTCCTGCATCTCACATAAATGTTGCCTCGACATCTACATCAGGCAAGATAGAACCTTTCTATCTCTCCCTCCTGATCAATGGCCACAAACTAAGTAACTGCATAATTGATTCTAGGGCTTCCGATAATGTCATGCTAGCAAAAGTCACCCATTCCTTGAGCCTCACCCTTACCAAGCTTTTTGGTAGATGTTATTCCTTGGAAACTAATCAGGTTTTGTTGATCGGTCAAATCAAAGAAGCATAGTTTGCATTTACAAAGCATTCCCAGAGAAAAGAGTGAAGATGACCGTCCTTGTCACCGATATTTTGGTAGCCTATGGAATTCTCGCTAAGAAGGATCTTTTGCGGTGAGGTTAGCGAGAGAGATTCATATGGATTGGTCTAAGGCAAGGATTCCCATTAAAGGTATAATGCAAACATTGGAGCCGGAATCACAAAAGAAGTACTGGTTACTAACTCGATGACCCTAAAGCCCAAATTCTCTTGAATCATCGGTATGGGAAACTATTTTTGTCTACCGAGTCGACAAAATGGATGTCCTCGTCAAGCGAGAAGATCTTAACAAGATCTGGACACTACAGTTTAATGGCAGCTACTCGACTAGTGGATGCGGTCTGGAGCCGTATTAATATCTCTCGAGGAAGAGATTATCCCTCTCTCTTTCAAGTTGCAGTTTTTCAATACAAATAATACTGATGAGTATGAATCTTTTACTGGGCATGCAAGCAGCAAGGGAAAGAGGAATCAAGAATCTAAAAGTACGGGGTGATGCAGAGCTGGTCGTAAATCAAGTTAAAAGGATATACCAAGTGAAGAATGAAAGGCTCGAGACATTACCACAATGCGGTATGGGACAAGATATCGAGGAGTTTGACGCTTTTTCAATAAAAGTCATTCGAGAGCTCGAACAACATGGCTGACTCATTAGCCATCTCAAGCATCCCTTATGCTCCCTCACGGAGTTTGAAAACAGACACATATACCATTGAGGTGGTCTTCCACCCAAGCGTGCCAGATAATTCTCAGCACTGGCGGTATTCAATGATGACAATCAACTTATTGCCTTTCTAGAAAATGCAGAGAATTTTAGTGAGCTTCATTTTGAAGGATCCACTTCTACATGCCATGAGTCATTCATCGATCAAAACAGGGAATCTGAAATAAACAACGGCATATGTCAGCTCAAAGGAAATAAAATCCCAAAAGGTTTGGTTTCTCTAGAGCATTTGTTCAACAGGCACGATCATTTTGTCAAGGAGAAAAAGTGAGATGATCCTAACTCCTACCCGCAGACCGAACCGGTCAATCTAGGTTCGATAGAACATCTGCAGTTTATAAACATTGGAAAATGTTACACACACGAAGAAAAACGGAAATTTGTCAAATTCTTTGAAGAAATACATGGATGTATTTACGTGGTCCTATGCCGATCTAGAGTCTTTCAAGTGAAGGACATCAAGCATGTCATCCCATTGAAAGAGGATATCAAACACTTTCGCTGAAGGAGAGACACTATAATCCTAAAATCTTAGGTACAATCCAAGCCGAAATTCAAAAAATGCTTTGGATGCAAGGATCATTTTTCCTATCCATCACGATGCACAGGTGGTAAACATTGTACCGACGTAAGAAGAATGGTGAGATACGCATATGCGTAGACTTCCACAACTGAATCAGAGTGTCCTTGAAGGACAACTACTCATTTCCCATAATGGATCGGTTTTTAGGCGATTCTTGGATTCGAAATGCTTTCCATGCTTGATGGTTTTTCAGGCTACAATCAGATTGAAGTCTTGCCCAAAGACCAATTCAAAACACCATTCACTACCCCTTGGGGTACATTCACTTATAGCAAGATGCCTTTTGGTCTGACCAATGCTGACGCCACTTTTCAGTGGGCCATGGACTTTGCATTTAAAGGAATGATGGGAAAAGTCATCGTAGTCTACTTAGATGACTTAACTATATTCTCTAAACAGTGAAATGATCATTGTGATCATTTGGAGCAAGGATTGATTAGATGCCGGGAAAATGGAATCTCACTAAATCTAAAAAGTCTATTTTCGGAGTTACAGAGGGAAAGTTGTTGGGACACATTGTAAGCAAGGAAGGAACAAAGATAGATGCCAAAAGGGTTAAGGTTATTCAGAGCCTTACTTTACCCACAAGCAAAACTGGTGTTCACTCTTTCTTCGGAAAAGTGAATTTTCTTAGGCGTTTTGTCCCGACTTTTCGAAAAGACTCACCACATATCAAACATGATGAAAGGGTCGCCAACTTTCCAAAGTGGAGTGAAGAGCGAAAGAAGTCATTCGAAGATATAAAAGTCTCTTGTGCTCACACACCATTCCTGGTATGTCCCGATTTCTCCAAATATTTTATCATGTATAGCTATGCATCTGAGCATACTGTATCAGCTATCTTAATGCAAAAGAATTCTAAAGATGTTGAATCCCCGATTGCATTCATGAGCTCTCCTCTCAAGCCTCACGAATTAAATATGTCTCAGTTGGAAAAACATGCCTTCACCATGGTCAAAGCAGTCAAGAACTTCAGGTATTACATTTTAAATTCCCATACAACGGTACTGGTCCCTGACACGGCAGTCAAGTCAATCCTAACTCAACAAGAGTTAGGGAGTTTGTGAGGAAATTGGATTGCAAAATTCCAAGAGTATGATCTAGATATAAAACCGACTAAGTTGGTAAGGGGCAAGGGCCTATGTCAACTTATGGCTGAAAACCAAGATTCAGAAGACTTTGAGGAAAAGGATAATTGCACCAAGGGAGCACAAAGCCAACCAGAGAAAGATGATTCACTACCCATGGTTCTATTTATCGCCACGAATGATGAATGGTATTTTGATATTGCTTTCTTTCTCACTTATGGTGAGTGTCCAGCTCATCTAACTTCAAAGGAGAAGCATGCTATAAAGCTCAGAGCAGCCAGATATGTAAATGCTGGGACGATGGTTTATAAAAGCACGGGATAGATGGCATCTTCTTGCGATGTGTTGACAAGCCACAACAGATAAAGCTGTTAGAGAGCTTTCATAATTCAGCATGTGGTGGTCACTTCTCCTCTTCCATGATAGCTCACAAGATCATCCAAGCCAGTACTATTGGCCAACGTTGTTTTAGGATACGATCACCTAGGTAACAAAATGTGAACTCTGCCAACAATTTGTTGGCAAACCGAAATTGGCTACTTTTCCCCTCAGGCCGGTCATTATTGATGAACCATTCAGATAGTGGGGAATCAAATTTATCAGAGCACTCCATCCCCAATTGAGTGCTAGACATGAAGTTACGTCCTAACAACAATAGATTACTTCATGAAATGGGTGGAGGCCATACCTGTCAAACATGCCACTTCTGAGGTTGTTTGTAGTTTCATCAAAGAGAATATCATTGTAAGGTTTGGTGTTCCAAGCAAGATTGTTGTTGATAATGCTTCCAACTTCTCTTCATGAGAAGTTATTGGTTTTTGCTATGAATACGGAATAACTTTGGCTCATGCCTTAGATTATTACCCTCAGGGAAATGGTCAGGTAGAATCCAGTAATAAAAACTTAGTGACCATCATACGGAAGCTAGTTGATGAGAATCAGTGAATGTGGCACAAGTCATTATACGACACTTTGTGGTGGTGCATTACTCAAAGAGGTCTCTAGGCATGTCACCTTTTCAAGTGTTATATGAAATCAACACCGAGCTTCCCATTTCTACAGAACTTCCTGCTCTGCACTTGGCATGAGTGATTGAAGATGAGAGTTTCCAAAATTTTGTTGAGAAGAGGATCATGTATCTAGCCGAACTTGAAGAAAAAAGAGTAAGGGTGGTCGACAGGATCACTGACCATCAGAATCAAGTCAAAATTTTGTTCGATAAAAAAGCTAAGTGAAGAAAGTTCCAAGTGGGAGATCTCATCCTTTTGTGGGACAAACGAAGAGAGCCGAAGGGTATGCATGGAAAATTTAATTCCCTATGGAGAGGGCCTTTTAAGATCAAGCAGTTCAATGTAGAGAATAGCTTCTATCTCTCATATCTAGATGGAACCGAGCTCCCACTTCCCTAAAGTGGGCAACATCTGAAGATCTTCAAGAAGTAGATCTTGCTCTCTTCTTTGTACAGTTTGCTTTAGTTGTGTGTTTATTTTTGTCATGTGTTTGCTTTTGTATGTTGTGTGTTTTCCTTTTCGTCGCCCTTGTTTTTAACTCTGTAGCCCAATGGATAGGCACATATAGATCTAGGATTCTCTACCTTTGAGTTCTGCTCAAAGATAGTCCCCAGAAAGAGCCAGTTGTTATCCCGTAAAATTGACAAGGGCAATTTTACAGGTAACCCTACCAAAATTTTGTTCTGGTCCCTCGTCAGGGACCCCTCTGTGTTTGGAATGTTGCAAAGTCCCTTTCCGGGAAATCCAGTTCTCCGAACTTAGTCATTTTGGCCCTCTTTTGGCAGGGCGCACCTTTTATCCCTCACTGTAACACGATTAAACTGCGCCCTCTTCATTTCTTTTGGCACACCGTTTTATGTGTCGACACATGTTTTGGTGCACCTTCCCATGTTGTGCCTTTTTTACGTGTGCCAAGGCACATGTGCCTTCATGTTAACACATCAATTATTGTACCGTGTTTTGATGCATTAAAGGGTGTAGAGAATGAAGTGTTGACAGTCTTAAACTTGTGCCAGAGGCGCAAGTATTTTCGTGTTGACACGTGTTTTGGTGCACCAAAGGGCGCACCATTTTACTTGTCGACACATGTTTCGGTGTGCCTCTTAAAAAAGTGGTTGGCACATTTATTGCACCTTTGCCTATATATAGGTGCACCCACCTGTCACTTTCACAATTGAAAACACGTGATATTTTATTCCTCTGCACCTGTCAGCATGCCTATCGTCCTCGTGTCACATTCGTGGACCCCGCTTCGTCTCTCACATTCTATATATTCCGGGTAAGTGGTCCTTGTTACTCTCGTGTTTTAAGTTTTGCTGTTGGTTGTTGAAGGAGGGATGAATGAATATGAGAAACCCATTAAACCCTCCTACCATTCTTGCAACTTTCCCCCAAACCATTTTCATCCTCTTTCCAGATCTGCTGGTCAGGAGGGCTCTGCCTCAAAAAATCAACCTAGATCTCCTTGCGTTGTGCCCCCTTCACCATCTGAATCCATGAAGAAAAAGGCTTAAAACACATGCAAACCCATCAGGGAAAGAAAGAAAACTTGGAAGCTCGTATTAGTCTGCATTTTCCTCTTGGCGCATTCACCTTTCCTGCTGCATAAAATATAGTCGCGCCAAGAAGGCACACTTTTCTTGCTTGCAACACCCAATTAACCTACGTCCTTTGGTACACCAAACTTTCATGTTGCATAAAAAATGCTTGCACCATGGGCGCACCCTACCCCCATGCAACACCAACATTCCGTGTGCCAAGTATAAAATTGCATAATGGCGCAAGTGCATACCCTATTATAGTGACACAGTGTTATGTAGACTTTCCCTATACTGCGCCAAATTCTCCTTTTGCTCACAGAAAGATAGTGCAACATGCATTTATCCTACACCCTTTGGCACACCAAAATTTTATGTTGCATAACAAATGCATGCGCCATTGGCACACCCTGATTCCATGCAACACTAAGTTTATCGTGCCTAGCATAACCTTATATAGATGGCACAGGCGCATCCCCGCTTATAATAACATGATGTTATATGCAGTATTCATACACCCTGCGCCCTTTGGTGCTGATTTGTTCCCTGTAACACTCCAAATCAGTGTGCCATTCTGATAGCTCTGCAGCCTACAGTATTCATGTGCCCTATGCCCTGAGGCCTTAAAATTGCTAACTCCTCATTCTATTCTGTAGTGCTTTAATGGAATACACGATGACTAATATGGCTCTTTGGCGTTGGACTTCTCTTCTTCTTTTTCGAGATCAACAACTGAACTCAGAGCTACATATTTTTACATCAAGCAAGAGGCCAACCAAGTCAAAAGGTAAAGCTAAGCTTACTAAAGAAGAAATGAAATACAAGTACCAGAGGGTCAGAATGCCCGAGTCCTAGGTAGAATGTGACCTGGATATAAGAGACTATGAGCTCGATCACATCAACATGGAATATTTCTGGGCCAGAACCAGAAGATTCATAGGAAGTCCTTAGATGGACAAACTAGTAGGTAGCGGACTACATTTTGCCAGAGGGATCCCCGTCAGTGTAGTAAATAATGAATTCATGATGGTAGTGGCCCGTTGCTACAACAAAGACACAATGTGTGTCCAAAATGAAAAGGGTGAGGTCATAATCAACCTCACTTCCTGGCACTTTGAAATCATGCTAGGCATCCCTCACCACCGACACTTTGTGGCCGTAAGCCAAGAAGACTGCACCAAGGCATGGGAGGATAATGAAGACCAGTGCATATAGCTCATAAATGAGGTATACCTAAAGAACAAGAAGGTGGTAACCAGATGGCCACAGGTTATTCACCGTAGTGACCTCTCCAGGAATTGAGTGACACCATCACATTCCTGAGTAGAGTATTTGTGCTTTCTGATGTCCATTACTTTCACAAGTGGATGCTCAAATACCTTGAGACCATGAACAGGAATGTACCAGATCAATGCTTCGAGTGGGCAGAGATCATAAGCAGTACCATATACGAATAGCTCCAACAATTCACCACAACGGGGAGGTTCTACATGAACTCATACATAGTTTATGCTGCAGCCACAGAGAGGGACTATCCAGCATTGAGCCGATGTGGGGTTTGGCCCCAGGTTAGAATATATGAGTACTATTTAGAGCTGGCGGAGAACAACATCTTGCAGTTTACAAAGATCAATGATGCTTTCTTCTATGGCATCGTCTGCCTTTTAAGGCCAAACATGACTCATGGTTGAATGACCAAGAGCATTGTCACTACAACAAAGAAGTGGGGGGCCTTATTTACACAATTTCCCACCTTCACCTATCTCATGGCAGCTAACTTCTTACCCACACCAGATTGCTTTGAGATATGCCGACCCCAAGCTGATCCTGTTGGAGCTATCCAGTGACTCGTGACATACCATGAGAAGTGCCTAAAGAGAAAGAAGGGTGGAACTCCTTTCCCCCTTACAGTGGGTAGATACACATGCATCTCTCACCACAAAGCCCGGGAAATGGTTGCCGAGCTAGAACTACTCAATCTGAAGCACAACTTCCCGGCGAGGCCCACTTTTGATCCAAGGAATTTCCTTCCCAAGGAAAAACTCAATCCAATCCATATTCCACAGATCGAGGACATTTATATCGACCTGTACCATGAGGTCGAACTTAGAAGGAAGGACCACTCCCGCTTGGCCCTGGCAGAGATCATTCAGTATGGTGTGGCCATTGTCCCAAAAGGTTATCAAACTACCGATCAAGAAGTTGATCAGGTGTATCTTGACACGGATGGGGACAACTAGCCATTTTCCGCAATCGATAGAACAAAAGCACCCCAGACTATTGAAGAAAGGGTCAAGGAGACATTGCAAAGAATAGAACACTGGTGTAGAATGAATGGCCTCATCTACCTTGGGGTAGATTTCACTACGTCTCCATTAGGCAACGCACCTGTCAAGCCAAAGCATCTGCCAAAGGTCAAAGGCAAGGACAAAGAGGGCGAATCAAGCTCTGCTCAAGAAGGAGCCCCTAAAAGTCCTCCTTCCACTACACAAGAATAGGCTGTAAGCCTGGTATCCCCAGAAGAAGAAGCAGTGGAAGGTGTTATGATGGGCACATCCACTCAGGGTGTCGCCACTACTACAACTACTAAGGTCCCTTTTATCCCTTCTCCCTCTCCTCCTTCTCCTCCTCGCGTGACCCAAGTGACCATTCCTTTGGTCGTGTCCTCTCCCCCATCTTCTATTGTTCCCCTTTCCTCTTCCTCCATCTTCTCCTCTCTCACGGAGCTGTCCCCCACCATTTCTTCTCTCATCTCTCAGCTCCCTTCCATTCCCGCATCTACTTCCCCTGCAGTGTCTCCTCCTTCGTGAGCACTTCGATGGCCTTTCTGTTAATGCTGCCACCAAGTGTCTCTATGCATTTCCCCTCATCCACTACAGCTGCTCCCTTTTCTACCTCTGGTCCCGTTCCCTTAAGTCCAGCGTGGATCTCCCAACATCTGAGCCAACAAAAGAGGAAAGTCCCTATCACACCAATGGACTTCTCTGTCATCCCGGCAAAGGGGGCTAAGAAGAAAAATCCTATAACCCGCTTCTCTCAGAGTGCATCGGGGAAAGAGTGATGGAGATTGCATATCCCAATCCTTTAAAGGGTAAAAAGGATCTGTCTCCGCAGATTATATAGTGACCCAAGTCACAATGGGAACATCTTCAGAAAGTCTTCAAGGAGAGGCCCTATCTGCGGTGGATGCCCTTTGCAAGAAACTTCAAGAAGCAAAGGAGGAGAAAAGGTTACTAAAGGAACAAAACAAAATCTTCTCCACACCCTGTAGAAAATGGGTAGTGCACCTCCTACAACTGTCATGGAAACTCCTGAGGTCCTAAGTCAGGACAAGATAAACGAGTATGCCAAAATTGGTGAACAAGGTATGGCAATTTCTGCCTTGAGGGATCAAATCCTCAAAGACAACGAGGATGTAATAGTAAAGTTCACCAAGTTATATCAGAACATCAATCAGGTGAACAAAGATCTCCAGGTGATTGCAGGACCTATCTCCGAGGAGTTGGACCATGCAAGGATGTAACATGAAACTTTCCAGAAAATGCTCGACTGCTCAGTCGATGATCTAGTAAAATTTGGTGTCTTTAGTCACCCCAGGGTACCCAGTAAGATCCTTGCTGCGTTAGATTACCGAGTCGAACAGATGGAGTTCATCCTGGAAAAGATTGATAAAGTCAAGGAGGAAGCCCTAGATGTAATGCATCAAATGGAGCAAATCATTCTGAGAATGTATCCGGGTTTGCTTACTCCTACTTTCGCCTTGAGGAAGGCAGACGAAACTATCTGGATCTTCAAATAGATCATCTCGCAAGGGTTAGGACTAGAAGCCACTTTTGACACCGAATGCATCAACAACCTTCTAGCTTGCCGTGACTTTGTGGGGTTCCTAATGGAGGTGGGAAATGAATATTTCAAACTCCTTGAAAAACTCAGAGATGAGTGGAAGACCTGTGAGGTCATGGGTGATCATACGAAGGGTCCTGCTCAGGATCAACTTCAACCCATGATCAGTAAATTCATGGAATATTAGACCCAGTTCCACATCATCTCTCCTGAGGAACAGCAAAAGCAAGATACCCCCTTTCAACCGTGAGATGATGATGAATAGTTTCCTCCTCTTGGCTTCTTTTTGTAAATATCTAAGAGTATGTTGGTACAAACAATGACCTCATCCATGTTGCGTCATGGGATGATGTCATCCAACAAGTTGCCAAAAGTCAACATTGACTTTTAGATATTTTGTAGATATTTTGTAATTAAGTTGTTGTTTCCCTTTTGCCTTCTTTCTTCTCCTTCTTCTATATATACTTGGATACTTGTTGTATTCAAGTGGTGGACATTTTTAGATGAAAAATAGAAGTGAGAAGAAAAGGCTTTGTACTTTTTGTAACAAAAGAAAACATTAATACAAATATTAAAGAATTTGTGTTGAATATGTGTGTTATGGGCATCTGATCTTTCTTATGTCAGATCTATATGTTTATTCTGTTGGATCTATTTCTATTTTTTTGTCATTTGTTCATTAGTATTGCTTTGTTCGTCTATGCAAGTAGGTTTGGCTCTATTTACTACCAGCCCAAAACATAGACCCTCTGACCTTTCTGCTTTGGAATTCTTTTCTTTTCTCCCTTCAGATCTATCATATCTCCTCTTCTCACTTCTTTCCCTTCTTTCCGCATGATCGGAAATAACCCAACTAGGACGAGATCCCAAACCCCTGAAGGTAGAATATTGTAAGAATTACATAGGTTCCTGCTGGTAGAATAACAATAAACCAGTTTCACTTTATTGTCTCAAAGAGGGGCTATGCCCGCACCTGCTGTTGGCTCATCTATCCATAGATCTACTCTCACGACATGATTTTCGGACCAACAAGGCATTATGCCAAAGGGGTTATGCTCTAATTGAGTAGATAGGGATGTAGCCTTTTCCGAAACCTAGAATATAGTGTGATGTGGAGTGGTGTGTTTTTTATCTTGCTTAGTTTAAATGTGGTTTTAAGTAGCACACCATTTGGAAACTGTATGAAAACACATGTTAGTGAGTTCTTGTTTTGTCTTAGCTCCTCCTTTCTTTGACATGTGATTTTGGTCCTACATACCAAGATTAGTAATTTTCCACAAAAGATCATGATATCAAAAGAGATTTTGCATGTTGCTTTTGATTCCTAAGATCACCAAAAGGTGCGAAGGAAGAGCATACGCAACGTGAAAAATCAACTAAAATAAGTTTATGGAAAAATACATTTTTGTAAAATTTCAAGTTCATTTTAACCAATTTTGAAATGTCCATCCATTAGGAAGTGTAAATTAAGTGTTTTTGAAAGAAATAAGAGGGTTTTGAAAGTGTTTTTGGTTCCCAAGATCACCTAGAAGGTGTGAGGGAAGAGCATACACACTTGAAAAACCTCTATCAACTAAGAAATGAAACACTTAACTAATTTAGTCAAAAATAAGACCAAAATAACCCTGCAAACAACTGATTAATGTCACAAAACCTTTCAAAGTGTTAGATTGGCCAAGAAAAAAAAAGACTTAAAGATACATTAGAAAATTACTATTTATCTAATAATATAAACCATTAATTTTTGTAAGTAAAATCCTAATTTTATGTTTCCATTGCATAGTTCACTTGATACCTTTCCAATGCAACAAAAACAAAATCGTTTCAAGCTCGGGAGTAAATGTTATGGCCTTTGAAAGATTGGTGCTAAATACAATATGACACAGATGCACCCCAATCTTGACATGTGTGTGCCTATTTCAACACGAGACACACCTAGAATGACACCTATGCGTACCCCCTATAAAATCTACAAAAATCATGGAATTTGAAAATTTTCAAAAGAAAACAAGTTAAAGGTTAGCTAAAGAAGCCTATTTTTAGCTCAAACCCACAAAATATACATTATTAATGATGATTTAGCCTACTTTAAAAATGAAATAATTTAAATAACAAGTTATTTATCCTAAAAAGCATGAAAGTGGTTAGAAAACAGAAAATAAATAGCTTAAAAAGACTCCATTAATGGATAATGGACTTCATGTCCCACAGGCGTGCAAATATATGCAATGAAAAGTTACAAAAGATATGGAATGAGGCTAAAGAACCTCAAAGATTTTCTTTACTCATCCATTCACTATAAGATTAGAGCTAAACAAGAAACTATCTATGTATATATACATTTGAAATAAATATTCAAACCCTAGCATATATACTACTCTACTCCATGAAATATTAATGAAAGTGAACCTATTTAGATTATAAGAAATCAAACTATTTGTTGTTTACTCTCAAACATAGTGAACAGATCTCTCTAAGTTCACTACATGGAAAAACTTTAGATCTTCCCTTACTAACTATATTTGGAATGGATGGATGTGTAGACACCAAATTTGGGTCTTACGACACCCTGTACCCCGTATCTCGTCCCGCAACCTAACCCTACCTCATCACCTAAACCTTACACACCTAATGATTTATTAATTACCTTATAATTAATAAATCCACATCTCTAATCCTGCCACCTCACCTCGCCACCTCACCATGACCTAGCCCTAACCCTAAACTAACTTAATTAAGACCTATAACTTGGTCTAAACCCACACCCATGACTCATCACCCCTCACCCACATCAAAACAAACCTAATAATGACTTGACCAAGCCCACAACTGACTCCTCGGGAGAAAAGGAGGGAAGGTTGGCTATTTTACTAAAAATAGCCAACTTTGACCTAACCGACATCGGTTCTACTGACCGCCATTTGTTGGTTATGTAACCGCCATCCGTCCCTTGTTAATGACCTCCCACAACCAAAAAGAAAGGGCCAAAATTCATTTGCAAGACAAAGACAAGTGAAGAAAAGAGAAGAGGTTGCAGAGAAGAGCATCGAGCCGAAGACTGCAACTGAGCCACTGGATCATTGTCACCCTCATTCAAGCATTGGAAAAGACTGAGGATAGCTTCATCAGCTCACTTTCCAATACTGGATCATCCCAACTGAGCCTTACTATCACCACCACATTCCTTGGACCTGAATCTTCATCAAGAATGAGTAAGTAGTGTCTTGTATGTTTCTAAACACCATTTCTTGAACTTTTTGATTGATAGTAATTATAAGCTCACTCCTAGATCTACCACCTGCCAGCACCCTGCACTTAACCTTCATCCATACATCCTTGTATTGCCTAGAAGATAGTTTTATCACTCTCTGAGTCTTCCCCATCATCTCACTATTCCCCTCAACCATCCACCAGTCTTAAAAACCCCACAATCACCCTACAACCAACCTCTACCTAGAAGCACCTAGATTACTGACCCTACCGGTGTCGGTTATCCCCTACCAGTAGTGGTTCTCTAACCACGGTCGGTTATCCAGTGACCAGCATCGGTCACTATGACTTATACCCAAAACCTTCCTCTCACCTATTTGTCTCCTAACAACCTCAGATCCAGTCTGGTCTATCCTGTAACTTGAAAGTGAACATGTCAATAACAGTGGTGAAAAAAAATAACATGACGTTTTATTATTGGTGGTTTAGTCTCTATTGCTTTTGTAACGAGGTACCTAAATCATGATTTTGCAATAGCTTCTTTATTATCATTTGCATTAATTTGTATTAAAAGGGAACTGACCACCTTGAAAGGAAGTCTAATATTTCCTGGGCCCAAGGCAGTTCCCTCATTTATTGTCTAACTAAAATCTGGTGGTCTTGCATTCTTATTTATAGGTAGTCCTTCCCAGACAAAAAGGAGTTCTTCACAATTGATCTGATCTCTCTACGGTACGCACACACCTTCCCAACATTCAATAGGTATTCCTCCTAGCCCTAACCCTTATCTGTTTCTCAAGAGAATGAAAGGATAGAAGCAACTCTATTCGGAAGAAACATTCTGTGCGAAACATTTTGGCATGCCCAGTGGGACCCATTTCAGGTTTCTTTCTTTCTTGCTTGCTTTCATATAGGGAGCATACTTGCTGTTTCTTTCTTCTAAATATTCACAAAATATTTTGTCATTTTGGTAAAATAATTTGTCTTTCTTTGGAATCTTTGAACTAGTGAAAGTCATCTTCTTTGCTTCATCGAATATCATTTTCGATTTGGGTTTAAAACATGTGCATCACATTCTTGCTTGCTATTTTTAATTCTAGTGAACGTAGATTAAGTAACAGGTCATACACATGGGGGTGATATCCACGGTATTGATGAGAAATTAATCTTACTCTCACTACACAACACATACCAAATCACATCATAATCAACACAACAGCTCAAACATCCCCCCTTTCCGCGGTATTCCTCCACCCGATTGAGGTAACCTTATGAGCCAAAACAAACTTGACATCTCCCTTAGGTCTCTTTTTTAGGATTGACATCATCTGACATCTAAGGCATAAGCCCAAAGTGATTAAAACTAATCCTAGGGTTAGTCTATTGATTTGCTTGTGCATCTTGCTTGTTTTTAGTTCTATTTTTTCTATCATACACTTTGTTTGATAATCACTTCAAGATAGTTTAGTAGGTATATTAAGAATTGTTATCCCCAAACTAGTAGCTTCTTACATCCTCTCTTTGCTTTCACAGTGACCGACACCAGTCCCATACTACCGACATCAGCTACATTTTGACCGACATCGGTTATCGAGCGATATTGATTCTACATGTGTTTAACAGTTCTTGACAAACCAACAACCTATCAATTCCAACATTTTGTTGCTATTTCTGATTCTGATTGATTAAATCCTGTTGTTTCCTCTTGTCCATGGTTGCTTTATTACCTAGAAACAAGCTGCGAGCCATGGTTTCCCATGCATGTTCCGTGCCTTTGCGTGAGTCACCCCCTTCGCATCCTATGGGGATCCTACGGATACCAATAATTTTCCCAAGATCCATGTAGGAGATAAGGAATTTACCAAATTTTTGGATGCTAATCCTAGTGCCGTACAATATTATTTGTCTCATACCCCTGACCGTGCACCCGATGGTCAACTCCTCATTGGTATGCTTATTAGTATCGCCACTCACTTAGCCCCTTCCCCACCTAATAACTCCGCCTCACCGTCTTCATCCTTAGCCTCGTCTCCCGGCTCGGTAGCTTCGGTGGTTCATCTTTGCACCACTTGGTTTTCTCTCAGTTTGTCACTGGGACCCCACATATCATTATCGTCCACTTTGCCCCTACCTCATCTCTCTCTCACAGGTTGCCTCTTTCATAACTTGCTCTCTGCCACCTATACACATGAGCTTTCCCTCACAAGTTTTGCCCACATTTTCATTTCCACAAATTCATCTCCGGTGGCCTCAACCTCATATATAGGACACCCTTATTCGGCTGCCCCAACACATTCATCACCATTATCTTATCAACATTCAATCCCACCCTTTGTCACAGTAGCGGCTCTTGGACCAATCCTCCTGCATTTACAACGAAAGCATCATCATCTAACCCAACCAATGACTTAATCAAATAGATGATGGACAAGATGCAAAACCTTGAGGCTTACATTTCCAAGAAGTCATAGCATACGACATCGAACAAGTTTTTCGGGAGCCTATTCATCCTTCTATCCCCATTCGTACATATCCTCCTCAATGGGAATTACCAAAATTTACTCGCTTTAATAGTAAGGAGGACCCTCAACAACACTTGATATCGTTCGGACATGCCTACTATTTGATTGCTCATGACGATGCCTTACCACTCCATACCTTTCCCATGTCCTTATCGGGACTGCCTTGGAGTGGTATAGTGCTTTAACTTGACATTCAATCTTCTCCTTTAACGATTAGCCCAATATTTCTTGGATCACTTCTCCATCAATATTGCCAAGAAAGTATCCATTACCGACCTCTATGTCATCCGGCAATTTGAAGATGAGTCTATCGCAAATTTTGTTAGACGATGGTGGGGCCTCATCAACCAACTTACTTACGCATTACCTCAAGCCGAGCTCATCGAACTCTTTACGCGAGCCTACGCTAAACACATTTCCCCACCGTTAAAATTCAAACTTTCCACACCTTTGATGAGGCCTTTCTATGGCTCGAAAACTAGAGATTTGAGCCTTAGAGGAGGAGAAATTGAGGTTACGCAACAAACGCTCAAATTTCTGGACTCAAGACTCTACCACCAAACCCAACACCACCAACTCTCATGCATCCGTTGCTTCAAAATCAAAGGGTGCAGTACACGCGGTGATGGTCAAATCCCAAGCACCGTCTAATACCCCGCCAAAAGCCACCTATAAGTATAAAGCCGAGCCCATCAACTACACTCCCTTGGGAGAAACTTATGGTGTGATCTTAGACAAATTGCTTAAAGTAGGAGTTATCACCTTGCCTCCTATTAAACCTCACTCCGGGTTTGATTCCACCCACGCTATACCTTCTTGGTATAAAGAAAATGACTTCTGTAACTTCCATCGCGTGAAGGGACATAGTCACGAAAACTGCAAGATGTTGAAAAACATAGTGCAGGAAATGGTTGATGCAGGGGATATAACTCTTGATAATCCTAATGCCCCCGCTAATCGAAATTTAAAAATCTTCAACAAACCATTTCCAAACCATGCATCTAATAGTAACACAAATCAAGACACCTCAGCCGAGGAGAAGAGTGTGCATGAGATCCATGCGATTTTCAACTCCCAACCCAGGGCTTCCATTGAGGAAATTCTGAATCAAGCTTCTTCACCAACGCAGGAATTTTTGCCCCCTTCTCCTTCATCAGGACAAGAGGACAGTCCCACTATTCCTTTACCCATAAAGGAATTAACCACCCAGAGTTCTCTTCTCACAAATGAACCTTCTTACACCACATCCCTGCAAGATTGTGAGTGGATGTTATCTAACTTATCTATTTCCCAAACATCTCCTTCCACCACTCTTGCTGCAACAGAAGAAGGCTTGCCACTTTTTCTGTCACCCTTAGAGGAGAAACCCCTTGAGCCTACATCACCAAACTCCTCAATCATGATGGATCCCCTCGAACATGCCCTCCTACCTATTAGTTCTTCATCACCTAAATCTTTCCAGCGACCGGTTGACCTCTTAGCACCCATTGATACAACACCTCATTTACCCCCTGTATCACACCCATAGTGGACCGGAATCACAACCCACCTCTCTTCCATACCAAATTTCATGTTCACATGTGAAGACTGTTATCCCCAGAAGATAGATGAGTCCTATGGGAGCGTTTGAGTACACCATGCTCTACTCAAATGCAGATGACTAATCCAGACACCTCTACCATATACCCGAGGTGTTTACAAAAGCTCAAAATGCCTATGTCCTCATCTTCACCCCCCTCATCTCTACCGAATACCTCATCCACCTCTATTAACCTAACCAAACCTTCCCCTATGCTTGGGACTTCACCAATACCCAGCCTAACACACCCACCTAAACGGTTAGATTTATCCAAAAATAAAGCCGTCCATCCACCTAGGAGACAGACCCAATCTCCTCAAGGCCAATCTATGCCTCTGTCACAACTAAAACCCTCATCGTCACACCTACCTTCTATATTGGGACCTCACCCCTCCACCTTGTCTCAATACATCATACCTCCTGCGTTTTCTTTAAAACGACCTGCACCTTCTGCACCCATACAGAGATCCACGGGTGTATCAACACCGTCACCCCAAGTATCCTATCCACCTACCAACCCTAAACAAACTCCATCATCAAAATATTTGTTTGTTGTCACTCCTCTTTCCCATGGTTGTTTCGGCCACCACATCATCGTGGCCTCATCATCTAACCAACTAAACATGACTTATGCGCCAAAGAAGCCACATTTAGTTAAATCCAATTATCAAAACCCCTTGTCTAAACCACCACGTGCACGAACCAACCATACCCAACCATTACCAAAGCCCACCTAATCAATAGCCTCATCTTCCTCGACTTTGACCGCTCAAAGGATCTTACGCCAAGATCCTTGATATGTTGGTGGAGAATGCGACCATTTCCCTACCCCCACTCAGACTCTATGATCCATCTAAACCTCGACCTATAGGTTATGATGAGTCTAAAATCTGTGCTTACCATCGCACACCAGGACACGATGTAGAAGGATGCAAAGCTTTGAAAGCCATCCTTCGCCAGTCACCTATCTCGGATAGACAGCCTAAGAAAGACAATTTACGGAGAGAGAAGCCCCTAGCTTCGATTCCTTCTCCTATACCACCTATCCCCACCTCACCAAAATCTATCATCATTGCAACCCCGCCTCTCGAGAATAATGAATTATCCCTGCCATCTTCCTCCTCTCATATCCATGAGATCAACATGATTAACATTGCTACTCGAGGTCAGAAAAACAATGGAAAAGCTAAAGAACACATACCTGCGGCCTCTCTTTCTCCTTCTACCATCCTGATCGCACCACCACCAAAAGTGGTCATTCGTGGACCTACCTATCCGTCTCTGATGGAGTGCCCACCACACCATGATCAAACAACTTCACTAATCTCCTGTCAAAATGACACTCTATGATCTCATTCAAACATCTGAATCGCATCGACAAGCTTTAATTGAGATCTTTCAAGGGATAGAGGTCCTACCTAATGAAACCTTTCCCGTCACTTCCATTTTAACACCCAACCACGTCACTTCTCTCACCAAACAACCTACCTCCACAACCACTTCTTTCCCTGTATAGCAAGCCGCTGCCATCAGTTTCTCTGAAGACGAAATTGTCGTCTTTGGTGCAAAAGATCCTAACGCTGCTCTTTTCATCTCAGCTTATGTTCGGGACATCCGAGTACGTCATGATATGATTGATGGGGGCACTAGCTAAACATCATCTCTCCAAAGCCTTCAAACAAATGAATATCCCTTCTTTGCATGTGTGCCAACCCCACCATGTTGCGTTCATTCAATGATGCTATTACTTCTACCTTAGGCACCGTGATCCTTAACATTCGTGTAGGGCCACGTACCTTACCCAAACTCTTCTACGTCCTTGAGGGAGAGTTCCAATACAACATGTTGCTAGGCCACCCTTGGATCGGGATATGGGATGTGTTCCCTCCACCTTACATAGATGCATCAAATTCGAGTATGAGGGGAAGTCATACACCGTCAAAGCTGACGCTTCCCCCTTCAAAACCTGTAACATGTTATACCACCCTAATGATGTGCTTGTACCAGTCAAGGCACCCATTGATCCAGCCCAACCATCTACTTCAACTATGCCCCCACCATCCACCTTAACCACACTCGCACCTTTGACCAATGAATCCACCGCCGCGAATACCACTTCTTTCCCCGGACAACATCCCAACTTCAGATCCCTTGGTAGATGTTTTTCAATGCCTTACGCTAGGGGAGTATCACCTATATAACGTTAGCACTTTCCATACCCCATAGGAGTATGGACAGTTACATGCGCATCCTACCTACGACCGTCGTGTGGGGGAGGTGATCTCCTACGGACCACCTAATTACCGCACCAACCTAACATATGGGGGTGTCGACGCACCCTCCGTTACCCCTGAACCTCCCCTTGGTGTGGTTCCCTTCCAATCTGATTTTCAATATCTAACAAATCATCGTTTCGCCCTCACCTTCTTGACTCGCTGTGCTTGGAAAGGTTTTGGTTTCGGTCTTTATGAACAAGGCCGACATACAATCATTCCCGTGACTACACGCAAACACAAAGATCATAGTGGTCTTGGATTTTTGAAACACTTACACCAAAGAAACCTCATGTCAGTTGTATCTAGGAAGACAACGACATTACCTCTTCTGAACCATCATCACCTATTTTGCCATCTTCACCCATATAGGTCGATAGACGGGAATTTATCCCTCCTAACTTTTTTTTTTTTCGTAAATGCTATCTTCCTGGGTCCTCTCACTTATCAACATGATAATGAGGACCCATCTTCTCTTCCCCTTCTATATCCAGACATGATCGAAGAAGACTCGCCTTCAATTAATGTTGTTGAGTGCCAGGATGACGACTCCATCCTCACTTACCTTGGCACGGACAAATCTTATATTCAATGTGCCTTACCATCTGAAACTCAAACCATGTTGAATGAATCGACTATAGAAATCAACATCCACATAGAGGATGATCCTCACATTGTGAAGATCGGACAATCTCTTAACGCATCAGAACAAACTGCCTTCACTACCTTCCTCCATGCCCGCAACCAAGCTTTCGCTTGGTCCTACGCTGACATGCCAGGAATCGATCCTGACATTGCTGTCCATAACATTACTCTGAAACCCGACTCCAAACCAGTTAAATAGAAACTGAGAAAAATGCATCCACGCATTGCCCTCTTGGTCAAAGAAGAGCTTCAATGACTCCTTTCTATTTCCTTCATCTTACCTATTGACTATCCTCAATGGATTTCTAACATCGTACCTATCACTAAAGCGATGGGGGACTTCGGATATGTATGGATTTCTGGGACCTTAACCTCACTTGCCCAAAGGATGACTTCCCCCTACCTAGTATTGATCAACTTGTTGATCTCACTGTAGGCCATGAGATGCTTTCTCTCATGGATGGCTTCTCGGGCTACAATCAAATTTTGGTAGCCCTGACCGATCAACATAAAACCGCCTTCATTACTCCTTGGGGAACCTTCTGCTATTGTGTCATGTTGTTTGGCCTTAAGAATGCTAGTGCGACCTATCAGTGGGCTATGACTTACATTTTTCATGACATTATGCACACTATCCTTGAGGATTATGTCGATGATCTTCTTGGCAAATCTAAACATCGCAGTGAACATCTCGATGTTTTAACCATTATTTTCGATCACCTGTTACAATATTGTGTTCGTCTTCAACCAAAGAAATGTGTCTTTGGTGTCCTTTCAGGAAAACTCCTTGGTTTTATTGTCTCTTTGCGTGGCATTGAGGTTGATCCAGCTAAAGTCCAAGCAATCCTAGAAATGCCCCCACCCACTAACCTCAAACAATTGTGTAGTTTGCAAGGAAAACTCCAATCTATCTAGTGTTTCATTTCACAACTCTCGGACCGATGTCAACCTTTCCATCATCTCCTTAAAAAAGACATTTTCTTTCAATGGAGTGAGGAATGCCACCAAGCCTTTAAGGCTCTTAAAGCCTATCTCTTGCACCACCGTGCTTGTCCCACCTCGGGAGGATCACCCTTTCTACCTTTATCTTTCGCCACCGACCATCTTTGTAGGAGCCATGCTCGCACATCATGACTCGAGCATTGAGAACAAGCCATTTATTACATAATCCGTACTTTTTTTGGATTACGAGACTAGGTATACACATGTCGAAAAGTTATGCCTAGCCCTATCATTCGTGGCCACCAAACTCTGCTATTACCTCTGAATCACAAAACTTTTGTCATCACCAATGCTGACCCCATCCATTATATGTACGCCAAACCTCATCTAAACCAACGCATCGCCCGATGGCTTATGCTCCTCACCGACCTCGACCTTGAGTTTGTACACCAGAAATCAGTCAAGGGACAAACTATCGTAGACCAACTCGCGGAAGCCCCTTTACGGGGAACAATTTACTAATTTTACTTTCCTTGATGAACTCATCGCAACTCTTTCACTCATTGAGGTGTCGTATCCAATGACCCTCTTCTTCTATGGATCCAAATGCCAGCACGGCGGAGGGGCATGTGTTGTTCTCATTCCTCTTGATGCTGAACCTATGCCTCTTTCATTCTAGCTTGATTTCCCCTGCACTAATAATACAGTGGAATACAAGGCCCTTGTTTTAGGTCTCCAGGTTGCGTTACACTTAGGTGTGAAGTCTATAAATATTTTCGGTGACTCTCAATTGGTAGTAAATTAAGTTACTGGCATCTACCAATGTAAAAATGAGGAACTTCAAAAGTACAAACATTACATGGATTCACTTTTGACCTTATTTTCTCATTATTCTATCCAAACCATTCCCCACTCAACTAATAAATTTGCGGATACTATGGCTTGCTTGGCCTCGCAAATTCCGGCCTCACCAACTGACTCGGACATATTTTCTTGGTCTAACAACTCTTTGTACCATCTTACTTAATTCTAGATGTTTGTATGGTAAATAATGTATCTATTTGATTGGCGAGAATACAGTATCACCAATTTCACGACTACCTTACAACCTCTGTTCTACCACCTGACCTTACTAGTAATGGAAAATGTGCTTTTCTTAAAAGTGTTTCTCGTTATGTCATCATGGGGGGACTTCTCTATAAATGTGGCTTTGATGGTATCCTCCTTCGCTGTCTAACCAGTGCTGAAGTCACTCATACCACCCAACAAATCCACGACGAACTTTGTGGCGGGCACTTTAGTGGCCTCGCCATGGCTAAGCAGATCCTTCGCCTAGGATATTATTGGCCTACTTTCAATAAAGACTGCTGCGAATATGTTAAGCATTGTGTTATGTTTCAACAACATGCCAACCTTCAACATACTCCTAGCCACCCGTTACAGGTCGCACGAGATCTTTGGCCTTTCTCACAATGGGGTTTAGACCTTATTGGCAAGATTCACCCACCTTCTTCGCAGCATCACCATTGGATCATCACGGTAACCGAATATTACACTAAATGGGTGGAGGCCGTTCCACTTATTTCAACCAAAAAAGAAAAAATCGTTGAGTTCATCAATCATCACATTATCTGTCCTTTTGGTGTTCCTCATCTCCTGATAACAGATAATGGAAAATCTTTCAAAAATAAGTTGTTACAAGACCTTTGTGAAAACTTTGGTATCAAACTTAGCTTCTCGTCACCATACTATCCACAAGCAAATGGACAAGCCGAATCTTCTAACAAAACCTTAATCCAAATTCTCATGAAATTTGTTAACGATTCTGGAAACAATTGGCCCGCTCACATCCCCTTTGCCCTTTGGGCTTATCATACCAGCATTCGTACCTCCACTAATGCCACACCATTTTCTTTCGTATATGGTACTAAGGTTGTCTTGCCTCTCGAAATACAAATCCCCTCCCTAAGAATATCTCTCCAGGATATTCTCACCAATGATGATTTCCGCCAAGAGCGGTTAGCCCAATTAGAGCTTCTTGACGAGCATCATCTTAGCTCTTGACCACCTTTAAATCTATCAAAAGCACATCAAGCGTGCTTATGATAAGTGAATTCATGAGCATACCTTTCAGATTGGTGATCTTGTCCTTAAAGAGAATCAACATGTGACCAAACTAGAAAAGAGCAAACGTGGAAAATTTGCTCCTAATTGGATTGGGCCTTACATTATCACTCACACTTACGGATCAGGAACTTACCGTTTAGCTTTGCTTAATGGTAAACATGAGCCTGAACCCCTTAATGCCTTGCATCTCTGACCATTCTATTGTTGAATTTAGTGTTACATCACTTCTTATCTACCTTGTGCTCATCCCTTGAGCTCATTTACCACCTCATACAGTTTGTTTCATGCATCTCAAAGTAGAATCAACCTCACGTGGTTTGATCATCACCTCCTCTTAAAGATGCCTTCCCCTTTTTAGTCTGGTCCATGACTTAAAAGTATCAAAATAACACGTTCTCAATTATACAATTATGGGATATTCTTGAGTCAAACTTCCTGCAAAACTAGATGCTTCATGCCAAATGGACATCTAGACCTCTAAGTTATACATAGACTGCTCCCTCGAAGGACAGCTATGTGCAAAGCCACATCTGCTACTATAAATAGATTTGCTCCCTGAAGGACAGCTATACTTATAAAAAGCCAGGACCTCTAATCAAAATCTTCTCGTATTGATCAGCTTCGTGAAGACCTCAAGAACAAAAAATGCATATCCCATATAGACTTCGCATTGATCATTCTATATCTAGAAAAATAAAAGTAATATTCAAAAGTACTTTTGATTCATGGACTTGTCTATTCAGGTTTAGTTCTCTTTTTTCAGAATAATCACCTTATAACAAGTTCTCTATGCCCCAGCTATACCATCCACCTCACCTCACCACTCTTCAAAACAACAAAACTCAAGGGATGTGACGTATATCCAATCTATTGTGATTATACAACTCTTTTCACCTATCAACTTCTCACCTATGCAAGGTACCTAGGGATTCAAGCTCATCCTACGATAATACGTGGTTTGTTTTGCTCTTTTCAACTACGGGACACTTTTGCCTCTTTTACCCGAATCTAGGATTATGTGTTGACCTTAATCAGGACATGATTCCCTATGCTTGGGTAAGCTCAACCTCGCTTCACCTATACCCACACCAACACCGCCAATACCTTACCAACACCAACAACATTACCCTACCAACATCAAACTTTTTACCAACCAAAAATTACCTAACCACAACCAAATTTCCTGAATTCACCTCTCCCTGGTCCTAAGGGAGAACTACATCGGTCTGAGGCCCCTCCTTGCTTTGTGCAATGGGCTATGTAGGCAGCACTTAGGAGACATGGGGTCTCCCAAGGTTAGCTCGACCATCCCCTACCATAACCTATCATGTGTTGTTAAAATATACATGATTTCGCATATTTATATTGATAACACTCACCTTGGTCTTTTATCAATTCAAAACATTCGAAACACAAATATTCTTATTATTATCATAAACTCAAATCAACATACATATTCAGTTTTATTTAGATGTTAAACAAATACATCTTCTCTATCATCGATGCGCAGGTCGGCATCCTTATTTATTCTTCTACCCCTATGAAATTCACTTAGATCCTTGCGCCTCATCCCGAACGGTGGTGATCATGATTGATCGACGCCACTCACCGGCCTCTCCATCCTCAAAGGTGTCACTGCTATTGGTTCTTCCCACTTTGATCCGCCAACATCTCCTGTAACATACGAATACACCCTCTCACGTGGAGGAATCTTGCCTCTAGTCTCTCCACTCATAATCGTGAAACCTCTAACAATCCCACTTGGCCCGACCCAAGGCCGTAACAAACCAATCACACTGACCCAACGCCGCAACCAATCACTTTACGACCCAAGGCGCAACCAATCACTTGGCCCAACCCAAGGCTGACAACCAATCACTTGGCTCGACCTAAGGCGCAACAAACCAATTGGCCCGACCCAAGGCCACAACCAACCAATCGCCCGACCCAAAGCGTAACAAACCAATCAGCCGACCCAAGGCCGTAACAAACCAATTGGCCCAACCCAAGGCCGCAACCAATCACTTGGCCCGACCCAAGGCCGCAACAAACCAATCAGCCCAACCTAAGGCCGTATCAAACCAATCGGCCCGACCTAAGGCCACAACAAATCAATTGGCCCAACCCAAGGCCACACCTAACCAATCGGCCTCGACCCAAGGCCGCAACCAACCACTCGGCCCGACCCAAGGCCATAATAAACCAATTGGCCCAACCCAAGGCCACAACTAACCAATCGGCCCGACCCACAGCCGCACCAATTAAGTACTGGACCGAAGCCCACAAATTACGATTCTATCCACCCATCATGTAGGTATTTGTTGAATCGAGCTCACCTATTCATGTTTTAGCATGACTAAGATACTTGAATTGATCAGCCAACTAGATTTTCCTAGACCGAGACCGTAACATTTATCTCAACCAAACCAACCATTTTGTACTGCCGAACATGCCTAAACGTTCCGGTACCTTACCCGTTATATCCCCTGGAGCTACTTCCTATACCTTGGATACCAGGATTTTATCAACCTTGTTTGGATAAACTATCAACCTTTGCCTATGAATTGCTTGTTTTCTCTTCAAATCATGTACCTTGGTCGCACTACTGCATTTCAATGTGCGTCTTCTTCCTTGAACTTACCCCACCTTCTTATCATCATCTCATCATCATTCACCCTTTATCAACCCTATCCCTGATTTCACATCACCTCAATCTGTTATAGATTTGAGGGGGATTACCTATACCCTTAACTGGGGCAACCACCTTTATTATTGTCAGTGCAGCTTTAACATACAAGCTACACAACAACAAGGGGCAAATGTAGACACCAAATTTGGGTCTTACGATGCCCTATACCCCGTATCTCATCCCGCAACCTAACCCTACCTCATCACCTGAACCTTACAAACCTAATGATTTATTAATTACCTTATAATTAATAAATCCACATCTCTAATCCTGCCACCTCACCTTGTCACCTCACCATGACCTAGCCCTAACCCTAAACTAACTTAATTAAGACCTATAACTTGGTCTAAACCCACACCCATGACTCATCACCCCTCACCCGCATCAAAACGAACCTAATAATGACTTGACCAAGCCCACAACTGACTCCTCAGGAGAAAAGGAGGGAAGGTTGGCTATTTTACTAAAAATAGCCAACTTTGACCTAACCGACATCGGTTCCTACTCGACCGCCATCGGTTACATAACTGCCATCGGTCCCTTGTTAATGACCTCTCCCAACCAAAAAGAAAGGGCCAGAATTCATTTGCAAGACAAAGACAAGTGAATAAAAGAGAAGAGGTTACAGAGAAGAGCATCGAGCCGAAGACTACAACTGAGCCATTGGATCGCTATCATCCTCATTCAAGCATTGGAAAAGACTAAGGATAGCTTCATCAGCTTGTTTTCCAATACCGGATCATCCCAACCGAGCCTTACTGTCACCACCACACTCCTTGGACTGAATCTTCATCAAGAATTAGTAAGTAGTGTCTTGTATGTTTCTAAACACCATTTCTTGAACTTTTGGATTGATAGTAATTATAAGCTCACTCCTAGATCTACCACCTGCCAGCACCCTACACTTAACCTTCATCCATACATCCTTGTATTGCCCAGAAGATAGTTTTATCACTCTCTGAGTCGTCCCCATCATCTCACTATTCCCCTCAACCATCCACCAGTCTTAAAAACCCCACAATCACCCTACAACCAACCTCTACCTAGAAGCACCTAGATTACTGACCCTACCGGTGTCGGTTATCCCCTACCGGTAGCGGTTCTCTAACGCATGATCGGTTATCCAATGGATCGGCATTGGTCACTTTGACTTATGCCCAAAACCTTCCTCTCACCTATTTGTCTCCTAACAACCTCAGATCCAGTCTGGTCTATCCCTGTAACTTGAGCTGAACATGTCAATAACCAGTGACCAAACAAACAACATGACATTTTATTATTAGTAGTTTAGTCTCTATTGCTTTGTAACGAGGTACCTAAATCATGATTTCACAATAGCTTATTTATTATTTTTTGCATTAATATGTATTAAAATGGAACTGACCACCTTGAAAGGAAGTCTAATATTTCCGGGCCTAAGGCAATTCCCTCATTTATTGTCTAACTAAAATTTGGTGGTCTTGCATTCTTATTTACTGGGTAGTCCTTCCCGTGATAAAAATGAGTTCTTGTTTGGAAGAGTTTGGAATTTGGGTGCATGTGGGACTAAATCTCTTTTAGATTAGATTAGGATAAACAGTAGTTCAAGAATTTCGTGCTTGTTACCTATCCAAGTTAATGCACCAAACTAAGCACAAAAACCCTGAAAAACCTCAATGAAATCGATACCTGATGAAGATGTAGACAGATGAGGAAGCCGATGTAGACACAGACGGGCACACACGAGCACTTTACACAATAGATCCAAGTAACTGCAAAACACCGGTGCTTGTGAGAAAAAGATGGCGTTAGAAGATATTTGGGTGGGATTTGCCGAGAAGCGGGTCGGGAAGTGATAAACTTCCTTGGCGGATGTCGATCCACGTTTCAATAAAGAAAAAAGCATACATGATAAAAGATGTAAATAAAGACTAGATTTTCGATTGCGGTAAAAAAAGCGCAGCAGCAATGAGCAGAGAAAAGAAAAGCGAGAAGCTGCGAAATAATCTTTGGATTTGTGTTACTGTGACCTTTACTATCTGCGGTGAAATCGGCGTCGGCCCAGGTAGAATCGGCGGGTGCCCGATGTGATCGGCGTCGGCCAGGACTGATCGGCGTCATTGGATAAGATCGAGTGTCAAGCGAAGCGGCCCGACCAATCGGGGGGCTGTGCGATGAGATTCGGGGATTGGAAGGTGAATGTAGTCTGCAAGATGTGCGAAGATGGAGAGCGGCTGAAGCAGAGTCACTAGATGATAGATGATGGTGTATGATGTTGATATGATACGGGAAAGTAGCGGTGCTCCTCTCGGGGATTGATTAGGACGAGGATCTGCCCTAAGCGAGACAATTGATGCTAAAAAGATCTCCCTTTCTTGCTGACCTGAATCTTTCTCGCTCTTGTTCGTGCGTAAGTGCTTTCTTTCACTCGTTCGTCTCTTTTTCGGTCCTTGGCCCGAGCTATGGACCTGCTTTTATAATCGGCGCCGCTCCTATAAAATCGGCGCCGACCAAATGGGTCGGCGCCGATCGCGGAGAAGACTCCCGAGATGGCCAAAATTGATCGATTCGAAAAAGACAAGACTTATCCCGACCACGGGAAATATCCCGCTTAGGGAAGATTAAAAATGGATGTGATACATGGGTAGAATAAATTTGGGGTAGATAAGTGATTAAGATGCATGGGAAGAAGCGTAATTAAATATTTAATTATTTAATTACTCATGGGTAAGATGTGATGTGATGAATTAAATTTAGAGTAAGTGATTAAATCACAAATTGGATAATATCCCAAGGGGATAGTTGGTGACGTGAACGTGCCCCAGGTTACCTAAAACGAATGTGAGGGACACTAAATTGAGAAACCAATTTTAGGTGTCTACATTTTGCCCCTTTTTGTCAAGTAACTTGCGATAAGCAAGGTTATGAGACAAAAACAAGGAGATGGAAGAAGAGAAGAACTTGTGGTGATGTGATCCCCCTCAAACTAGGGATGGGATGGATGATAGAACAGACGATCCCGAGTTTGAAAGAGGTAGATGGAAAATGCGGGATGCCCCGGTCGGATAGCTGGAGTAGAAGCCGACCATTGAGGATGCGCATAAAAATAAACACAAGGGCAGCAACCGAAGGTACTCACATTGGTAGGGAAAACTAGCGGTCTCCTCGTGAGGCAGCGTTAGTTCCTACGAGACCCATGAGTGTAAGGAGAAGCTGCAAAATAGTCGGCATCTAAAGAGAGACACATTGGTAGGGAGAACTAGGCGGTCGATAAATCGAGGCAGCGTTAGTGCCTACGAGACCCGTTTAACTCTAAAGCTCTTAGAAGATACGAGTGTCCCACTTGCAAAGGAACAAACCGAAATAGACAATGACATCTAAAAGATGTGCCAAAAGGCAAGATTCAGCACACAACAATGATCGAGATAGATGAGAAAGCCAAGTATCAACACTATGGCAAACAGACATGAAAAATCGGCGGCGACTAAACTAATCGGCGCCGACCAAATAAAGCGGCGTCGACCCAAAAAATCGGCGCCGACCAATCCAGACGCATATAAATATGCGGACGGAAAACGTAAACGATTAATTTGCAACGTGACGATTGATTCAGACAGAGATAGATTTGTGATTTGAACACAATGGAAGCCTCTGGGAGCGGACGAGAGAGCGCGAGAGGACACGACACAGGGTAAGTATCATTTTGAACCCACTTTTTTTCTTTTTTTTTTTTTTTTTTTTTTTTGTTTGATTTTTCATGCGTATGGGAGGGAGTGCAGTTTTTTGGCTTTGTCGATCGGCGCCGATTGGTATAATCGGCGTCGATTGGTTTGGATCGGCGTCGATTGGTAGTAATCGGCGCCGACTAGAATGAACGACGCCGATTTGACCAAATCGACGCCGATTGAAAGATGTTTAGCATTTCCTTCTAGTTTTGGATGTTATGGTTTTGGAAGATGTGATTTATGGAACAGAGAGACTGATTATGCTTTTGATGTCGTGGATGCAGGCACGAGAGGCTCTTCATATGAGGGATGCCATCCCGAGCTATTAGAGCGATCCTTCTGATGTGCCGTCTGTTGGCGGCATCTAGAAGCGGCGGGCTCGGGGTTTTAGATATTACAGACGAGTGCCACGGGATGTGGAGCTCATGCGGGCATTAGTGCGACGGTGGGACAGCCACACGTGCACATTTTGGTTTAGGACGGGTGAGATGACTATCACCCATGAGGATGTATCTGAGATCCTCGATTACGAGTCGGGGACCCGATTGAGATCACCGAGAGAAGCGGCGAGAGGCCACAGTGCGATTATGCGAGAGACGAATCGAGATGACTCGGAGATAGTATACAGGGCGGTGAGATAGCCTCACAGTACAGACAGGATAGCCCTCGGAGCAGGCGGATAGCCCTGATTCAGATGGCTATATCTTATTTTGCCTTGCCAGACTCAGGAGGTGGGAGATTCCCATTCTGCTCTGCTGAAGCTGCGCGTGTGCGACATCTTGCGGTACTGAGGCAGATTTTTGCCTTGGCTTGATGCCTGATAGCTCAGATTTACTATGAGCTATGGATGTACACCACTAGTCGGAGGACAGGGATTGACGTTAGCTTTGTGCTCCATTCCTGGGCGTATGAGCACATAGCGGTGATTAGGCCATCAGGGCTTAGTGGATGCAGCGGCGGTGGGGGTGTGGACTATGGATTTCGGAGATGGCGGGTGACATGGCGCGGGAGACACTGAGTAGATCAGGTGAGTGGTACTCGGGGCATTTTAGGGCGCTTACACCGAGATCGGGTTATCTGGAGACCATATCGGGCATTCCGATATGGGTTGGTCGAGATGCCCACTTGGTAGGATTGAGACGGAGCCGAGTGGTGAGAGTCGAGACCGAGATATGTGGGGGCGAGTCCCATTCATGCGGATGCGAGGCGATTTGGCTTAATTCAGAGGCAGTGCGGCCACATACACGCCATATAAGCGGGATAGAGAGAAGGCAATTTGCGATTTTGATCGTGAGACCCATTGAGAGAAGGCTCCACCCTCCACGGACAGCGATGATGACGCGGGGGTGGATGAGGCTATGCGGCGTGGTATGACACGAGCTTCCACGACATCTCCCGCCCTCGATAGATGCGTGAGGAGGACATAGCTGCGACACTAGGCAGATTAGAGGAGAGCATGCCCTGCTTGATCTGAGACACATCGAGTAGCTGGAGGAGATCGGGGCCTTGGCGGAGGAGAGGATGCCACGGTGTGAGAGAGAGAGACACCGCTCGCCGGGAGCGAGATACTGGCGATCAGCGAGAGGACCGCTACTTCCGGCACTGGGGAGGCCCTCGGGGCCAATACGGAGAAGGCGGTGCCACAGAGCAGGACACAGGGCACGGCTCTAGGAGGGGCACCACCAGCAGCGCCAGCAGCACCAGCAGCACCTTTACGAGCACCGGGTATGGTGAGCCTGAGCACATACCAGTCTCTCCTGGCTGAGGTGAGATATTATGAGGATGCTCTAGCGCAGCATGCCCCAGATGTGCCTCGGTACGGGGCGAGGAGGAGAGGAGCGACAGCTACAGCGAGCGGAGCCTTAGGCGGAGAGGAGCCTTGGGAGGGACCGAGGTGGGCGAGACCTCGGCGGCGAGTGCCGAGCTCGATAGGCGGCGGTCAGGAGGGACAGCCGGGTGCAGAGGAGGGTGGAGGGGACAGTGTCCTCCACGCTTCTGATTTCACCATATAGAGACTTGGTAGATTGTGTATTTGTATAGTGATGTAGCCTCGATTGGAAGGCATTGTATAGATGGCTCGATTGGAAGCCACCCATTTTTGTAAAAACACACATGTATATATATAGATTCATCATGTTATTGGTCATATGATTGTACTTCATGCCTTTTTGATTTTGATATACATGGATAGATGGATATAGAAAAATAGATGTGATTAGAGAGATATAGACTGATGGATGATGGAAATAGATGTGATTAGATAGATTGAAATGTGGATAAAATAGATGTGATTGGATAGATATAGGTGATATATGATAGATGTAATGTGATTAGATAGATGGAAATGTGGATAAAATAGATGTGATTGGATAGATATAGGTGATAGATGATGATGATGTGACTTAGATAGATGGAAATGTGGATAAAATAGATGTGATGGATAGATATAAATGATAGATGATGTGATGTAACTTGGATGTACATGTGTTTGATGATGGATAGATATAGATAGATGTAATGTACCTTAGATATAAATACGTATTTTGATATTTTGATGGATAGATAGATAGATGATGGATGTTTGATATAGATGGATGTAATTTAATGAGAAATGAATAAAGATAGATGTTTTGATAGATAAGATGAATTTGGATAGAAGATAAATTTTGATTGAATTAACATGTGAAATGCCAATTTAACTAAATGCGAGACAAAGAAATGGGAATACTCCTTGTAAGAGCTAAAGATGTAAATGGAAACAAAGCGTGACTTAGAAGAGAAGATACTCGGGAAAAGAAGGAAATGGTAAGTTGGACTTCCAACCGACCATAGATAAAATCCAGAAAGGAAACCAAAAGACCAAGCATACAAGGCCCTATATAAGATTAAAATAAATCTGACACTAACTAGTCGCAAACCAGATCTAGGATAGAAATGGAAAGAAAAGTAAGTATCTTGTCGGAACTTACAAGGGACAGAATACATGTCCATAGTGGGGAAATAGGATTCTCCATATGATCGACAAAAAGGTCCTAAATCTCAACTTCATGACTTTGACAGATAGGCAAACTGATCAATGCGGGAAGTTTGCTTGATATGGAAAAGCCCGATCGATGCGGGAAGTCTTTCGGTGATCTTATAAAGCTGATTTGGAAGGCTGATTAATTACAAGAAGCCTTGAATTTTCTTTGAAACAGCCGTCCTTGAGGAGGAGTGATGCTGTATTGTAATTTTAATGATAGCCATCCTTCGAGGTATGGTCTATTTTCTTTTTGATTCACTTGATAATGTATGGATATTTGTCCTTGAGGATCGGTCTATCTTTTTGGATAACATCTTTTCTTTTTTTTTTTTTTTTTTTTTTTTTTTGGAAACTTTTTGGAAGAAGTGAGTTTAGACCTAGATAGATCAAATGGAGGAAGAGAACATAGAAGAACATGCACTCATGACCGAGTAGATCCGATGAAGATAAGTACTTGGGACAGAGATGAAGTGGTGATTAAGGTATTCCTACCATGAGGAGGAACATATCCAAAAAAGCGTGCGATGAGTAGAGCCGCGATACTCATACTTAAGGTAAACGAGGCAATAGGCGGAGAACCACACAATTTCAAATCACCACGAAAGTAGATGGTGGTTATTAGGACGGATGGAAGATACGAGTTGCGACTAGATTTGTGTAAGATAGATTTTAACAGTAGAAGGGCCGTAAATGCAAGGCATTAAGAGGTTCGCTTGAGGATACCATCCATGGAAGATAAGCGATAAGCCCAGAGACCCATATTTATGAGTGATAATGTAGGGGCCCATCGATTGGGAGCAAACTTACCACGTTGACTTCTTTGAGTGTAGTGACATTTTGATTTTCCTTAAGAACAAGATCACCAATTTTGAAGTCACGATGTTGCAAGTGCTTGTTATAAGCACGTTTGACATGCTCGAGATAAAGACGATGATGATCAAGAGCGTTAAGGCGCCGCTCATCTAATAGTTCAAGTTGTCTAAGCGATTTTGGCGATAATTCTCATCGGAGATAAATTCTCACGAGAGAAACACGGAGAGATGGGATTTGGACTTCCAAAGGAAGAACAGCCTCGAGACCCATAGGCGAGAGAAGGGAGTAGCACCGGTAGGAGTACGAATGCTAGTCCGATAAGCCCGAGAGAGAGCAAAAGGGATATGTAGATGCCAATCCCTACCGGCTCGACTAGTTACCTTTGCGAGGATATTACGCAAAGTTTTATTGGAAGCTTCGGCGACCATTAGCTTGAGGGTAGTATGGAGAAGAAAAGCTGAGCTTGATATTGAAAGCATTGCGAGAGATTCTGCAAATCAGCGTTTTGAAAGACTTACCATTATCGTGATTAGCTTGTGTGGAAGCAAGCGACAAATGATGTGTTGATAGACAAAATCAACTATGGGTTTAGCCTTTGTTGAAGAAAGGGGATAGCTTCTACCCACTTAGTAAAGTACTCGATGGCGGTAATGATAGAATGATGCGTTGTGAAGAAGCGAGGATTGATGAGACCAATAAGATCAAGACCCCGCTGCGAAAAAGGCCACAAATCCGCCGCGAGTTCTGCAAAGCTTTGACTAGGGATGTGCGTGAGATTGGAATATTCTTGACACTTGATGCACTTCTTAGTGTATTCACAACAATCTTGATTAAGAGAAGGCGATAATATCCCAAAGCGTAAAATACGGCAGCTCTGGCTAAGCCACTAAAATGTCCACCACGAGATACCGTCATGGACCTCTGAATAGCTTTAGATGATTCATGGGTTTTGAGGCATCGAAGCAAAATACCATCAAAGCCGCGCTTGTAAAGAATCCCGCCTAGGATAGTATAGCGGTTGGCGCGTTGGACAAAAGACCTTCTACCATTGGGAGACAAATCTGGAGGAAGGACCGAATGAGATAGATAATCAACTATCTGTTGATACCACTCATCTGAGTATGGGTTGTGGCGGCATTGATTGGCGTTAGTTGCCCAAGATAAGATGGTTGATCAATCGTTGCCTGCTGACCACATAAAGCGCGAGTCTTGGTAAAAAGCGGGATAAGGGAGGCTAAAGAGGCCATGGTATCTGCGAATCGATTTGCAGTACGCGGAATGGCTTGGATAGTGAACTTGTCGAAAGATTGGAGTTGGGCAAGAACGATGTCGCGATATTTTTGAAGGATATCATTCTTGCATTGATAGACACCGTGACTTGGTTAACGATGAGTTGAGAATCACCAAAGATGTCAATATGGCAAAGCGCGAGATTAATGGCATTTTGAAGACCTAAGACAAGAGCTTCGTACTCAGCCATATTATTGGTGCACTCAAAGTTTAATTTGTGTGCGACTGGGATAGGCATACCCCAAGGAGGAATCATCACGAAACCCGCACCTCCCCCTTGCTGGCATTTGGATCCATCAAAGAAGAGTTTTACTTTAAATGGAGATAGACCAAAATCAATTTGTTGGATAAATTCATCGGGGAATTGAGCAAGGGGGTCACGAGTGTCCGGAAGAGGAGCATCAGCTAATTGATCTGCAATAACCTGACCCTTGATAGCCTTTTGCGGGATAAACTCGAGGTCAAACTCTGTCATGAGCATAAGCCAACGGGTGATACGATCATTGTGATAAGGCTTTGCATGGATTGTCTTAAGTGGATTGACACTTGTGACAATGTAAGTTTTATGATTAAGGAGATAGTGACGAAGCTTAGAAGTTGCAAAGAAGAGAAGCGCAACATAGTTTTCAGCTTCGAATGCGTGTCTCATACTCATGGAGGTGCGGCGATGTAATAGACAGCTTGTTCTTTACCACAAGTGTCCGATGCGAGATCATGGCTCCCGAGCATGGTCGATCACGAGAGATATAAAGATAGAAAGGCTCCCCCTCGCGTGGAGGTGTAAGCACAGTGGAGAAAGAAGATAAGCTTTGAGATCATCAAAGGCCTTTTGGCAATGCTCATCCCATTCAAAATGAACATTCTTACGGAGAAGATGGTGAAAAGGTTGACAACGGTCGACAATTGGGAGATAAAGCGGCGCTTGGTGAAGACGTCCTTGGAGGCTGCGGAGTTGCTTTAAGTTAGAAGGGGAGGCATCTCAAGGATAGCTTTTATTTTTGCGGGAGTCGACTTCAATGCCCCGATGGAAATGATAAAACCTAAAAGTTTACGGTGAACGCGAAATACGCACTTAGATGGATTTAGGCGAAGACAGAAGCGGACAAGCCTCTCAAAGAGAGGTGCGAGGATGAAAAGATGATCGACGGCGTTTGGATTTGCGAGGAGATCGTCAACATAATCCTCTGATTTTGTGTAAGAGGTCATGGAAGATGTATGTCATTGCTCGTTGATAGGTTGCTCCTGCGTTCTTAAGGCCAAAAGGCATGACACGATAGCAAAAGGTCCCCGAGGAGTTATGAAGGAAGTCTTATGTTGGTCTTACAGTGCGATGAGGATTTGATTATATCGAGAGAAACCATCCATAGAGAAAGCATCTCATGACCCTTGATTAAATCTACGAGTTGGTCGATATTAGGAAGAGGAAAATCATCCTTTGGACGAGGCGAGATTAAGATCCGGAAGTCGGTACAAATTGAATCTTCCCGGTAGCCTTGAATTCTTGGTACTACATTGGACACCCATTGCGGATAATCGATGGGTTGGATGAAGTTAGCGAGCAAGCGTTGTAACTCTTCTTTGACAAGAAGGGCTACTCTAGGGTGCATTTTACGCAATTTTTGCTTACTAGGTTTGATGTTGGGAAGGGTACGATATTGTGGACCACAATATCGGGATCGAGCTCTGGCATATCCTCATATGACCAAGCAAAGGCTTGCGATGTTTGGAGAGAAAAGCGGTAAAGTCCCTAATTCCTGTGGATTAAGGGATTGGCCGACCTTAATGATGCGAGGGTCTTGAAGTCCCTATATTAAGGTCGATAGTGGCTTCGTTGAGAAGGGTAGGCGTGTCGAAGGAATAGTCTTGGGGAGATATGAATCCTCTGCCCCTAGATAGGTGAGACAGAATCATCATCGCCACGGTGGATAGTATTGATAGTAGGAGAGTCGTCTCCAACTATTTCAGGAAAGATTAATGGTATAGAAGCGGACCGATTGTTAGTCTCATAGACTAACGGCCCTAAGGAAATGGTATTGATCAAAAAAAAAAGTTAGGTGGGATGGAAATGTCGTCATCCACATCAAGTGATGCTTGATTTAGTGGGGAAGATGGTTCTTCAGTAGGAAGAGGTTCATCAAGAATAGTGACGGTGGCCTTTGAAAGGGGTTTAAATCCTAACCCAAATTTTTGATGTGGCATGAGAGTAGGAATGGATTTGAGATCATGTATACCTTGTTCATATTTTCCAAGGCCAAAACCTTTCCACGCGCATCGATATAGATAAGTTTTTGCAAACGTGGGATTCTGTAGATAATCAAACCCTGTTAGGTAAGGTTTGGCTCTAGGAGGAGAATCCGGGCGATAATGAGGTGTATCAAGACCACCGTAGATGAAATTGAGTGCATTGATTGGGCAAACCAATGGTGACGATGCGGCCAGAGACTGGTTGATATTCGAGGTTGTTTATGCGGTCTACCATACTCATTAGGTTTGAGATGGGCATCGAAAGAAAGAGAGGAAGCTCTCCTAGTGAGAAAGCGCTGCGATGTCTCTTCAGTTTTGTAAATCCGGTAGTTTGGTTGCAGGTATGGAAGAAGATGAGGCCCCATTTGGAGAAGATGTATTTTCTTTTAAAAGGCGGACCTAGTGGTCATGTCGCATTGTGCGAAGGAAAAGGATCTCTGGATGGGTGTATATTTTGCCCTCATATTGATATTTTAGGCATCGATGGAGGGTGGATGGGACACAATGCATTGCGCGAATCCGGGGCGTCAAGGATCATGTTATAGTGGAATTTTCCTTGACAATATAGAAGAGTTCATGGAGCGACTTCTTACCTACTCGGATGGGTAAGACCACGGTTCTAGAGTGGCTTGCTAGCTGATCGTTAAATGATCGAAGGCGAAAGGTGGAGGTGACACCACATTCTTAGGTAACTTAAGTTGTTCGAATGTGTGGGAGGAGATGGCGTTGAGAGCAGCTCCACTATCGATCATAACACGTTTTAAGGTAGTGTTATTGACTTGGGTGTGATGAAGAGGAGCCTCAAATCCTCACGAAGAAAGATGAGGAATTTGAATCCTCAAAAGAAATGGCGGTCGATGGACCATTGATCCAACAACCAACTCGAAGGTTGGGGCTCATCGGAATTTCTTTGCGATGCGCATGTGATTATCGATTAGAGCACTGGCGATGTTGTGGGGAGGATTGGATGAGGTCAAAAAGAGACATTTTGACCGGAGCTTAGGTGAGTTGCTTCATGACACTCTCCTCAGCGGATACGGGAACTTGAGTCGAGGTGCAGCACGAATGGAGACCTTGGGTCGTGGGGCTGATGAGGAAGGAGACACGCCTTCAGGGGCTGCAGAAATGACAACCCGTGGTCTA
Source organism: Taxus wallichiana var. yunnanensis (assembly GCA_018340775.1). Lineage (NCBI taxonomy): Eukaryota > Viridiplantae > Streptophyta > Pinopsida > Cupressales > Taxaceae > Taxus > Taxus wallichiana. The sequence continues at coordinate 687,182,335 of CM031239.1, forward strand.
GATGTTGAAGATGAAGATGGGTTATGATAACGTTGGGTTCTAGTGGCGATATGGATCATGTCAATTTGAGAGGGTGGAAGATCAGGCGGCGTGGAACCACTAGAGGTCTGAATGGATGGTTGAGGTTCGGATGAGGCTAGGGTGACAGGAGGTATTTGTTCCTCCTCCTCCAGCAAAAGGTCACTATCTTCTAGAAGGTTTTTGATAACGGCTTGGAGAGCTTTACATCCCTCAGTATCATGACCCGGAGTACGGTGGTAGGCACAAATCAAATCAGAGTTAAACCAAGCCGGTTTCACTCCTTTCGGGTTATATGGTTTAATCGGAGGAAGGGTTATAGATGAAGATTGGATAAGTTGATGAAGGATTTCGGTGTAAAATCCGGTAGAGCGAAGATGAGGATGGAGATGATGAGGATGGTTCTTTTACATTAACCGACTGCCTAGGTAAAAGAACTTGCATGTTAGGTTTAACAGTTTTATTAGGGATCCTCTTATTTGTTTGGACATTTGGAGGAGCAGTCTTGGGTGCTTGGGATGGGAGTAAATGAGACATGATTGACTTTGGTGGAGGGGGAGCCCCTAAGATAGATTTTGAGGAGGATGGAGGTGTGACAGATTTTGCGGTCTTTGGAGACAAAGGGGGTTGCTTAGTCGGATTTACGGATGATTTAGATAATGTTGATTTAGGTGAGGGAGAAGTCCTCAAGGTAGGTGTAATAGGAGGAATATAGGGTGCTTTGGTTGTTGGTAACGAAGATGAGGATCTTGATGGAAGAGGTGGCATCTTTTTGGTAGGTAAGTCTACTTTTAGGGGTGTTGATGAAGAAGAAGATGATGACTTTGATGGATGTGTAGAAGAAGACGCCTTCTCAGCGGGCAAATCCAATCGTTTATGAGGCGTGGAGAGAGATTTTTGTGGAAGAGCACCAAGGGTCTTGATGGTTCGAAATATGGGTTTTCCCTTTTCAGGGATGGTGACAACTTCCACGGCATAAGGTGACTGTAACCTTTTCGGAGGAAGCAAGTGGGATGAGAATGCTTGATGGTGTAGTGTTAGATTTTGGTTGTCGCGGTTTAGGTTGAGGAATCGAGTGTGCAGGTGTTGGTGTTACTTCTTTTGATTTTTCCTTAATAGGTGAAGTAACACTATTGATGGGAGAAGGGAGTGATGAAGAAGGAGTGCCTTGCGGAGGGAGAACTTCTGATGTAGTTGGAAAAGAGATAGGAAGGGTCAAGATCGAAGACACTTCCGTCGAAGTCGGCACAATTATGGGTACATTCACCAAAGGCATAGTTGCGGCGGGAATGGGAGCAACGGAAGTAGATGTGTCCGTAGTGGAAACTCGGAGGGATGTGATTGCCTCGAGCATTGAAAGAATGTCTGATGATGAGACAGATGAGGATGACACTGTCTCGGGTATGGATGGGAGATCGGACAAAGGAGCGGAGAGAGATGACTCCGTGCTTAGCAATGTAGGAATATTCAAAGGTGGGTTATCTGAAGATGGAGGAATTCCAGTGATTGGTGAAGTGGAAGAAGGTTCTGATTCGATTGCTGCGTTTGTAGATGACGTGGTTTCAGAAGCGGATTCTTGAGTAGAAATGAAGTTGATAGTGTGGGTGTTTGGTTTTTGAGATTCCGAAGAATTATGATTTGGGGCATGATTGGGGAAGGGTTGTTTGAAAACGTCCAGTGCTTGATTTGGGGGAGCATTTGGGTTATCTAGAATAAGCTCGCCTTTATCAATGAATTTTTGGACAAGATTTTTGAAAGTCTGACATCGTTCGATGTCATGACCTTTGGTTCTGTGATAATGGCAGAAATCGTTTTCCCTATACCAGAAAGGACGTTCTCGACTTTCATCAATATCCCTAATGGGTGGAAGTTCGATCATGCGAACTTCCAACATTTTTTCTAAGATAGAGGCATATGATTCCCCCAAGGGAGCAAAGGATCGTGATGATGAAGCCCCTTTCCGAGAAGATGAGGAATCTCTTCGTGGTGGTTGATTAGGAGTACTATCGGTTCTTGATGTTTTTAATACGATAGTATTTGTGGACCCTTGATTCTTATCTTTAGAGGGGGAAGAATTTGGTTTGGTGAAGCGAGAAAAATCGGGTTTCGATTTAGAGCGAAGTTTTAACTTCCCTTGTTCAATGGCGCGAGATTCAAGTTTGCGTGCCATCGTAAAGGCCTCTTCAAAGGTGTGAAAAGTTTGGATCCTTAGAGTGGAAGAAATGTGACTAGCACAAGATCGGGTGAACAACTCGATCTGTTGGGATTGAGGAAGGGAGAAAGACAATTGGTTGATTATTCCTCTCCAACGAGCGACAAAGTCTGCAATAGACTCATCGTCGAATTGGCGAATGTTGTAAAGATCTGTAATTGAGATCTTATGGGCAATATTTATTGAAAAGTTTTCAACAAACATCTGAGCCAATTGAGAGAAAGAAAATAAGGAATGTTGAGGATGTTATTGTACCAGTCCAAAGCGGGACCCGCTAGAGACATAGGAAAGGTACGGAGCATGAGTTCACGATCTGGACGATAAGGTAGCAAGCATGTTTGAATGCTCATGAGATGTTGTTGAGGGTCTTCCACTATGAAATTTTGAGAATTTGGGAAGTTCCCATTGGGGAGGATAAGGCTTAAAAGCCACCGAAGGATGAATGGGTTCATTGCACACTTCTTCAAAGGAGTATGAAGGGCGGGCTCCTTTGTGGAGGCTTCCAAGTCTGCAATTTTCTTGAAGAGAATTTGAACTACATCGATTGGGGAGGAGGTACATTGGTATGTCCTACATAAGAAGCAAGTAGTGGGTGTTGTTGAGGTGTCGATGGGGATTCATACATTGTTGTTGGATAGGATGATAAGAGGAATAACCGGTGTTTTGGGTGACGCTGGTGAGGTATTTGTTGTGAGGTAGCTTGCGTATAGGCGAAATTTGTGAGATAATAAGTGGTTGAGAAAATATAGGTTGGGTGACGGATGGAGCTGTGATTAGTGGACTCCTATGTTTGTTGATTGAATAGGGACAGATTGAGGAATATGGGTGTTGGTTAGATTGGACATGTTGGGGGAACAAGACACGAAAGGGCCTTCTACCGCGAATTTGGTACGAGGGTGCGATACTAGGGGATGGGCGAAGGTCACGATTTTTGGAATATTGGAAGAAAGATTGGCCAGGAGGACGAGAAGTAGGAACCAATTGACTAGCAGAAGGGGTTGGCTCATGAAGAGTATTGACCTTGAGACACAATAGAGGGCATAGATGAATTAACAGCGATATGCGGGTGCACAGACGCACTCGTTATCGCCAAGGCCGAAGACCTCTCAAAGGTAGGTTGAGGAATAGTTGAGGTAACTGCAGTATTAGGAATAGGTAAGGCAATTTGAGAACTAGTCAACATGGTTGGTGGAAGAGAAAAAGGAGGCACAAGAACCTCCCCCTTTTCCGTGGCTCGAGGCGGGAGAGAGGATGAAAACTGTTCTACATAGGCCTGGGATGAACCACGAGGATAATCGTACACTTGTTGGATTGGTGGTCCTTGATCAGATATTTGAATGGACTTGTGTACTAGGTAGTCCATGAGGGCTACGGATTACGATCAAGGAGAGCACTGAAAGTCGGGATCCCGCGAGGAATAGACTCAAGTCGAGAAGATATTTCGATGGACTAGGAGAGAAAGCTGGACGTGATGGGATTGTTTTGGCTTGATGGAAAGGATTATACGACCATGAGGGGAACCCACTAACGGTGGTCAGGAAGATTGGAGGGTGCCGAAACATCCGTGGTGGTGATTTCGGAGGAAGAAGGAACTGTTGGGCCATTTTCCTAGATTGTGACCGGGTGATAACCGTCATAAGCAAGCAAGAAAGAAGATTGTCCTAGCTAATGCACAAACAATTCAAGCAGCGCAAGTGATTATCTCCTTTAAATTTTGATGCTTTTAAGAAAAGAAAATGTTAGGGAAGGCTTTTAGAGCAGGAACTACTCGAGATAGCCAAACTAAGGATGGTTTGGGTAATGTGTGGTAAGGAGTCCCGAAGGCACTTCAGTAAAAGACCGGTACGTGGCTTGATATAGGGGCCTACCCCCGCACTTCACACACCGCTGCGATAAGGGAGTCGGGTGCTTTGCCAATATATACCAAAATCTTCCGTGAATTTATAGCGCGGCCCGAGTACCGCGTAGGCTCTTCCTCTTGGATATCACTTCCAAGTAGGCGAGGCCAGGGAAGGAGTTTTGTTTAGATGCTTTATACCTAGTGATTTTGGCTTTGTGTGCAAGGGTGAAAAATAAAAATCAAATAGTGTCACTACCGATTTTGATCAATTCTCCAACCTAATTAAGACTAGATGAAAAAGCATGCAGCAATGACAAAAAAAAGGTTCTTTTTAAGCACTTAAAACGAAATGTTTGATTTCGATGAAGACAAGTCAAACAAGTTCTTTCCCAAATGCGATTAAGTTCTTTTAAGCACCAAAAAAAAACTGAAGTATTTGGATGTGATAGATAACTAACAAAGAAATCCTAAAAAAGGAGAAAACACCGAAAAGAGGAATACTGTAGGTTTAGCTCTCAAGGTGTGTGGACTTCAAAAAGCGCGTTGTTGAGCTCTTCCCCTCGAACAATCCCACGAGCAAGCAAAGTGCTCGCAAGAAAAGATCAAGCAAACAACAAACAAGATCCGGAAAGATACATCAGATAATGGTGAAGCGAAAAATTTCTAAAAATAGAAAAATTTCAAGATAATGATTTCGCCTAAAAAGCAAGATTGAAATGATGACGAGAAATGCTCAAATAGGGTGATAGAAATCGGTGAAGAAAAGGAACAAAGTTCAAAACTAGAAAAGAAATGAACTTACCAATAAGGGACTTTGGTTGGGTCCCACCAGGCGTGCCAGAATGTAGTTCAAGAATTTCGCGCTTGTTACTGTCAAGTTAATGCACCAAACTAAGCACAAAAACCCGAAAAACCTCAATGAAATCGATACGATGAAGATGTAGCGGATGAGGAAGCCGATGTAGACAAGGCAGCGCACACGAGCACTTTACACAATAGATCAAGTAACACTGCAAAACACCGGTGCTTGTGAGAAAAAGATGGCGTTAGAAGATATTTGGGTGGTTTGCCGAGAAGCGGGTCAGGAAGTGATAAACTTCCTTGGCGGATGTCGATCCACGTTTTCAATAAAGAAAAAAGCATACATGATAAAAGATGTAAATAAAGACTAGATTTTACGATTGCGGTAATAAAAGCGAAAGCGAAGCATGACGAGAAAGAAAACGAGGAAGCTGCGAAATAATCTTTGGATTTGTGTTACTGTGACCTTTACTGTCTGCAGTGAAATCGGCGTCGGCCCAGGTAGAATCGGCGGCGACTGATGTGATCGGCGTCGACCGGGACTGATCGGCGTCGACTGGATAAGATCAGTGTCAACTGAAGGCAGACTGACCAATCAGGGACTGTGCGATGAGATTCGGGGATTGGAAGGTGAATGTAGTCTGCAAGATGTGCGAAGAAGATGGAGAGGCTGAAAGCAGAGTCACTAGATGATAGATGATGGTGTATGATGTTGATATGATACGGGCGAAGTTGGTGCTCCTCTCAGGGATTGATTAGGACAGGATCTGCCCTAACTGAGACAATTGATGCTAAAAAGATCTCCTTTCTTGCAACCTGAATCTTTCTCGCTCTCTGTTCGTGCGTAAGTGCTTTCTTTCGCTCGTTCGTCTCTTTTTCGGTCCTTCGAACTGAGCTATGGACCTGCTTTTATAATCGGCGCCGCTCCTATAAAATCGGCGCCGACCAAATGGGTCGGCGCCGATCGCGGAGAAGACTCCCGAGATGGCCAAAATTGATCGATTCGAAAAAGACAAGACTTATCCCGACCACGGGAAATATCCCGCTTAGGGAAGATTAAAAATGGATGTGATACATGGGTAGAATAAATTTGGGGCAGATAAGTGATTAAGATGCATGGGAAGAAGCGTAATTAAATATTTAATTATTTAATTACTCATGGGTAAGATGTGATGTGATGAATTAAATTTAGAGTAAGTGATTAAATCACAAATTGGATAATATCAAGGGGATACACGTGTGAACGTGCCCCGGGTTACCTAAAACGAATGTGAGGGACACTAAATTGAGAAACCAATTTTAGGTGTCTACACATGCTTTAGGCTTAGTTAAGATTGGTTTAGGCTAGTTAACTAGGGTTTAGGCTAGTTAAACTTGATTAGCAAGTGATTAAAGACTCGGTGAGAGTGGGGGGGTGCAGTTAATCAATTGTGGTGATAGATAGCCTACAAAGCCAATAGAAGTGGTTTAGAGAGAACTAGGGAGGTTGAATGGTAGAAAGGAGGAATGTTTAGCTAATAAGAGAAATATTAGCCAAATAAGTTGATTATATGAGGAATAAGATTGAAAGATTATCATGAATGAGCATCGATAATGGAATGAAGAAGGTTTTATTAACAAAGTGTCATCAATTGGTTGAATTAGATGAAATGCTAAGTGTAAGCATACTTTAGGTGTCCACAAAAATAATATATCGGGACTTATACATCACCATTTAGTCATACATGATAGTACTTTAGTAAAACAAAATCCATATTACAAACCCAAATAAAAAGTATAGAGCTCCATTTCCTTTCAAGTATTTCTATTATCCTTGCCACAACTTAACACTTTAGCAACCATGATGATTGACTAGATTGATAATGATAAAATTAGAACATAACTTTGATCTTGAACAACAACCAAAAGTCTTCATTCGGTTGTTCCTTTGTCATGGTTCATGACTCAACATATCTCAATAGTGTCAAAGTAACTTTTAAACCTTCAATCTGAGTAACACATTCCTTATATCATCCATTTATTCAGAAATAGGGAAAGATGTCATCTCTACAATCTCTAGTGTCTCTTAAGTCTTCATACACCTGATGATTTCACCCTTTTAAATATTCTCTTAAACTTTCCCTAATTTCAGATTCTGTTGGGTTTTCTTTGAAAAATCTTAATCTTGATTTCAATTTCCACTTAACACCTCTCAAGATCAATTATCTATCCTTGATACCAATAGACCATCCAAACCTTATCATTAACACAACCATAAATTTTTGTCGCATGATAATGACCTTAAAATCACTTTTCATGAATATGGAAGACTCAATACCTTACAAAGCACCTGAAATTCTTAAAAATAGATCTTGAACATATTTCTCAAATGTATCAACACACAAACCAAGATTAGGTCTTATACCACAAGCATAATCATACATCACTTCCATAGATCAATCACTACCCTTAAGAGTATTATAAACCTTGATACTAACCCTAAGATCAAACATTTTTTATATTCAAGGCACTCAACTAACAATATAGTATTCATTCACCATATAGAATTTCTCATAATGACACCAAGAACATAACATGACATAAACATACCTTTGTCTCATAGCTATCAACCTCTTCTCAAAGAGTCATAATTCATTACAACTAGTTCATTCTTAGACTTTCCCATATTTTGGTTTTAAAGTAAAATTAAAGGCCCAATACTTTGAGTGTTAAGGTCACAACACAATTTTAAACATTTAGACACATCCAAGACATCAATCAAAATTTAAACTTCCTAATTACCTTCTTGAAAAACCACATACACTTATTAGGATCTCTTACACCATCATGAATTATAGAACTAGATCTCATATCTTATTGCCAAGTATTTATGAGACAAAAACCATACATCATCAGTCTTGTAAGATATTTCATGTTATTTAATCCTTCTTATTAAGATTTAAACATATTCAAGGTTCTTATTTCATGATAGTGACGCCCATATACTCTATCAAGTTTTAAACACACTTCAAATCTAAAAAATCTATCTCAGTCAATGTCAAATAGGTCTACACAATCATGCCAACTTATCATATTCTAATGCTCTTTGAAGCATATCATTATACCTTAAAGTTGTATTTTCTCTTTAAAAATTTTTCATGACTATCTTCATGATGCTACGTACCTATATATGTCTCTAGAAACATCATTGGATCAACTTACGCATAGTTACCATCCGAAAGACCTTATGCAACAAGACCAAGGCCTTCAAACAATGTAGATGCATACAAAAACTCTTTTAATCCAAATTCTTGATAGAAATAGGACAAAAAGGTCTCCACACAGCTCATATAGACCAATATGAACAAAATTAGGTCTTAATAAACTCATAGGATCCAATACAAGTCTTCAAACACCCTACTAATAATTGATTCATCCCTTAGAGAAAGATAAGCTGAGAAAAATTGCAACATACCTTCTTAGATTTGTATAAGGAGTCACTTTCCTTTTAAGTACAAAACATTAACTTAATATCAATGTTGATCATACTGGGTAGCTTTTAACTTGACCTACATGCCAACTCCCTTAGAACATACATTATAAAAATATTTAAGAAGAATTCATTACAATATTCTTCATCAACCTTGCACATGTTGTTAGCTAAGACTCCTATTAATGAGACACGATATCTTAGATCATACTTAGAGCACCCTAATTTTTTCAAATCATGTCATATTCAAGAGTGTTCATACATTGTATTGACATGGTTTCTTGATAGTAATATCTTCATGCAATCCATCTCAGGCTTCAAGATAACTAGACACCTCTTGATGTTTGATCACCTTTAGTACAGAACTTGTGAAATCATGATTTTATCAAAAACACCCCTTAGAAAACATATAGACCATCTAACATGAGTAACATGACTACAACAATCATTTAAGATACATTGTGTGAGAGAATATTCATACATAGTTATGAATCAGACCTTAAATTATAACCTTTATGTCAACCATATGATTCAAGCACAACTACTTACAATACTTCTTTTAGAGGAGTCACTTTTCTTACAAACCATCATACATCTTTTAAGAACACATGATACACCTATTTTTCATAATTACATCATGATTAACTCTTTAGATTGATCCCCATGCCATTTTGGCACTACACACCTTAAAAGTACTTCATACCTTCTTATACACCACCTTTATCATGGTAATAAATATTCAAAGTAGCTATTTTGATGATAAAAGGGATGCAGACCCTCAAAAATGACTTCATATATGATTCCATAAACTCATGAGTGATATTTGGGAAAATCAAGACATCAACATACCTCAACTTTCTTTTTTTATTCTTATAAATGAATATTTTCTCTATAAATCCTAATGGATCCACCTCATGCTTCTTAGGGAACTAAAATAGCACAAAATCAGGAGATTCCCAAATCTCCATGTCCTTATTCTCATATAGCTTGTAATTATCCTTTAAGTCCATCTTTCCATTCTTAGGTGCATTTTTTTATGACCACCTTTTCCTTCTCCTCTACTAATTGAATCGATGTCAAATAAACATAATACTCAACTACATTTGGTTCATCCTTCTTGGTTGGATTATACTTCTTGCGATGCTCTACTACCTTTGTTTTCCACATTTCCTTGACTTTGGGAGAAACATACTTTTTCTATTGTCTTTGAGTAACATGATTAGAATAACTTGCAATGTGTCCTTATAGCCAAAAATACAGCTAACAACACCATAAATACCTCTTGACTAGTGATGCCTTTCATTTCTCCATGGGTACACACTTTTGGAATACCATCTGAATTATCTATCTCTATGAATATATTCTTTACTTGCAAAACAATAACAATGAAAATAATTACCATACCTTATTGCATTAGGCTACCGATAGGATGAGACTTTACATTACATTCTTATCATGGACACCTTCAATTTTACTTTCTTTAGAACCTTGACTAGGTAGCTTAGGTTTCTCATCATCTTTGGCCTTTAGGGTTGCTACCTCTTCCTTGGTCTTGAAATTTGATGTCATATATTCAACTTGAATCTCATGCCTTTTAATGATTTCTTAATATCCCTTTATTGCTAACTTCAAATTTATGTTCTCATTTCTATGGAACACTACCTCTGCTTGTAGGTCTACAAAAATGTCAACTAGATTACATGACTTATTATTCAATTTATCACACTCATCTTCCTTTGTTCTCAAATTTGGAAATGCATCCTCCAACTTATCCTTAAGGCTTTTGATGGTTTCTTCATCTTTTTTACCATATCTCTCAACTCTTGATTTTATTTCCTTAACTTACTAGCCATTTTGAGATTCTAAGATCACATTAATCTTATTAAGCTTACTCCAAAAGTCCTAATATGATACTATTTATTAGAAGCACAAACATAAATAAAGGGGGTGAATCAGTATTCTATTAAAAATTTTAATTTAATTTTGTTTAACAATTTAACATTCATTATCAATTATATGAGCAATATCAATTAACTTAGCAAACCATCAATCAACATATCAACCATCAATATAATAAATAAACAAGAAGAACACATGAACACCATATTTAAGTGGGAAAACCTCAAGGGGAAGAAACCCCCCTGAACATCTACATATATTACTCAATGAAAAATAATTTAGTGAAGCACAAACTTCACAAGGAGACCAACCCATAGTTTAGTAGGGCACTAACCCTATAAGGAGCACCAACCCCTAGTTAAAAGAGGCACCAACCCCACGAGAAGGATATAAATCCCTAAGATGAAAAATAACTAACTCAGCCACCTGAAATGAATTCCATATCTTTTTTTTTGAAACAAGTAATTATGACTCTATGAAGCCCACTCTCCTCTCTATATTCTTCAAAACATCTCTCAATCCTTCTTTCCCAAAACCTCTTCCTTCAAGCTGATTTCTACATATGAACTAGCTATTCACATTCTTATATATCTCTAAAAAATCATAACATACTCATTTACATCTCAAAAATGTCACAATGAACTTCATCATCTTCCTCAATCACCCTCCTAGGTCACACTTTTCTTCCACTTTCTCAACTAGCTCTAACCTTCTCTTTATCAAAATACATGGAGGTTGGCCTTCATAGCTAAAATACATAATATAATCATATGAAAATCATAAATATATCATACACATGACCATAGAGATTGGAAATATCATGAGCACACTCAAAACCACCATTTAGATAAGCTTACCTAGCTAGATCCGAATCTTGCAAAAATAGTCTAAAAAAGGAAGCTCAAACTAGAATGAAATCACCTTAAAAATAGAATTATTATATATGAATGGAAATATATTTATCTCATGAGCCTAGAAAACATCATTAGACATCATGAGTCACGCAATAAATTCTTTAAAATGGCTCTGCAAATGTGACTTCGCAAATTGTTTAAAACTACTCAAAAATGGGTCCTCAAAAATAGGGAACACTTGACCTCCTAAAGGCTCAAACATGGTTTTAAACCACTGTGGAAATGAATTAAAAATCCCATTATTTCGTAAATGCTAAATTAGTCAATAGGTACAATGGACACTTTTTTCACAAACTAAAAATCTTGAGAACCTTACCTTTTGGGTGGGGCCCATATACAATCAAGACCTATAAATCACACCTGGAGAAATATGGAGGAGTAATTTACAACATAAAATCATCATGTTTTCAAAAGGAATCAACTATAGACCTCTACAATTAAGTTCTCTCAAGGCAGTCCATAGCTAGGGTTTCAAGAGGGTTAAAAATTGTTTACCTTCTTAACGATTATTCCTAAAACATTTGACTATAAATGATCGGGGGATAAATTTTAGTGTTAAAATTTCCCTAAAAATCCCTAAATGGTTTCAGTGTAGAAGATCATCTCGAGATATTTCCAACGACTGTAAGAACGTGACAAACGGACATCGGGAGCTCTAGATATGTTCGGTCAAAGTTCAGATAATGAGAAAGTCAACTCTAGTCAACAAGTCAATATTGGACCAATGGCATTGCGACACGTGGCGAAAAGGCAAAAGGGACTTGTTTATTGGTTTTCAATCACCGGTCTTCGATGAGCGTAAAAATGGTGCACGGGAACAAGAGGCTCAACTTTTATTATGGAGGGGAGCCCGGCCGCCGTGTGGACTATGGTATTATCGCCGACGTGGTGGGTCCACAAGCCACCACGTGGCTTGCCACCACTTGTCGATTTCACTTGATTTTCCTATCAAGGGACGACATCGATCTATTTACCTGAGTCATGTAAGGACCGAGTTAATTATTTCTACACACATTGTATGGGTCGAAATTATATTATCTTGGTAAATCCACTTTCCAAATGCCACGCATATATGCCAAACCGCTATATATATTAATGTTTATACATTAGTATAACCACATAATCCTCCACTTACCTACTAAACCGCCAACATTAAGCCATGCATGGATGTTCCACGTGGAAGGAAGGAGTGAAGCGGTTGTAGTGGAAGCTTCCACGTGAGGAGAAAGAGGTGGGGGCGGTTAAGCCCATGTGGTCCCATGACCACTTCACACAATGCGTGGAAAGGCTATTTAAAGCCTAAGCTTTTATCAAACCCACCAAATATGGGAATTTATCCCATTAAAAATGCCGTGCCCAAAATTTGGGTTTTAATCCCACTAAAAAATGCATCCGCCACTATGGGATTTAATCCCTTATCAAATGCTTAGCCGCTGAATTGGGATTTTATCCCATTAAAATATGTAAATCCATGGCAAAATAGTAGGAGGCAGGATTGGAACCCCCGACCTCATCGCCCCAAGACACATCCGCCAACCAACTCACCTAGAGGCTTGGGTGGATTATAAAATGGGGCACTTCCACTTATCTGAGGGGACAGTGCATGCAAAGTAGAAGAAGAGGAGGTAGTTTCAGAAAATTCCATTTTTGAAGGCCTTGCACTTAGATTGGGCACTTAGAGTAAAAATATGAAATGAAGGAAATTCTGAGATTATTCCAACGATATAAGATTTGATATTTTTTGTTGAGTTTTAACCTGATTTTGAAGCTTTGAATGAAGTTTTTAACATGGATCTACAAGACAGCTAGTTAGAAAACATGAATTTCAATGCACTACTTCCAAATTGTGACTTGGTGTAAACATGAAAAGTGTTTAGAATTCAGAGATGATCTCAGATATATGATTTTTTTTCATATAATGTTTTTAAATCTCCATTTTTAGGTGTTTTTCTAACACAATTGCAGGGAGATCACATTGTGAAAACACTGTAGGAGCCACGGATCGTTCTTGGGACAATTTCTGCTATTTTTCAGAGTTCTTGGGACATTGATCAGCTCATTTGTAGGTTTTCATTCATTTTTGGTTTTTGTAAGAGTTATTTTACTAACATTTCAATATTATTAATGGATTGGTTCAATCAGAACCCAGGGACGTAGGAATTTCGAACCCCGTACACAATCTTGTTCGTTATCCGAATGTTTTCGAGTTTTCGATTATTTATTTGCTACAAAAGTTTTCCACACTTCTATGGATGCATAATAATTAGAATTTAATCAATTTGTGGAGTTAATAATACTTAAAAATTGTTTAAGAAAATCACGGTCTTTGGAAACTTTTAAAAGTGAAAAAATACAACACAATTTTTCGATCAAGTTTTGGTATCGAGCAATTAGATTGTTAGATTAGCTTCTAATTGTGTTTGGAAATTTGGCTTTAGTTCCAATATTTATTTTAGTTTTCAGTTTGTAGAAATTTTGGGGTTGTTAATCTTCTTTTGCGGTGTACGAGTTTTGGAAGTACGAGTTGTGTTTGCGAGGAATCTGGGAATCATGGGCAAGTCATCCAAACAGCGAAATCTGGATGAGCTTGAAGCCATAAACCAAAAAATCTAAGAAGAAAACTCTTTCTTGAGAGATAAATTTTATTCTTTGGAAGATGAAATAGTGTGGTTAAAATCGAGCCACAATCCTCTATAACTAAGAAAGAGGAGTATGTTAACAAGATGCTTGAAGAGAGCAAGAAGTTGATGGGATTGTTAAAGAGTTGCAGGAAGAAATACGATACAAGGATGCCCTCTTGGAAAAGCTGCAACAAGGTGAACATAAGAAGGAAATGCCTTCCAAATCAGATGCAGGTACTATGAAAAAATGCACTGTAAGTTGTTCACATTTTAATTCTTCCTCTCATTCGATTTAGGATATTCGTTTGGGTCGGTTTGAAAAACACACTAAGGGAATTGGGTCTAAGCTAATGGTTAAGATGGGATTTAATGGAAAGGGCCTTTGAAAAAATGGACAAGGTGATGCCAACCCAATATAGGTAGAGGATCAGCCTCGGGTTGCGAGGTTTGGGTTATTCCAAAGGTGGGAAAATGGAAATTGGAGAAAGTTCTAAAAAGCGGTGAAGGAAGACAAGCTTCCAACAGCCAAGGATCTACACCACTAGAATTGTAGGATTCTGCCATCAGGAGGAACAATGAAAGGTGTAAGAAAACAGGTAAAAGAGGTAATCAGATTCCACCTCCTTCCACTTACACTAAAAATAGCACTAAGAGAAAATCAAATCCTAAAACTTCTAATACACTCTTTCAGTTGGAACAATATAGCTTTGGTAGGCAGAAATATGCTTTCCCTTGCACATTTTGTGAAGGTACTAATCATTCTGTTGCATATTGTTGGAAGAGGAAAAATTTGATTAAGAAGTTAATGCCTTTTGTGAATGATAAGGTAGGTGCTAAAGACCAATCTCACCAAGGAAAGGCGAGAAATGGCAAGAATGTTACATCTCCTAAATGAGGGAATCATTCTACTTGAAGAAGAAATTCCACTTGTAAAATAATCATAACTTACCTATTAAACTATAACCAAGATTTTATGTCCCCATGTAAATCACACACTCTCCAACGAGCATCAGAAGATTAAAATTTAGCTCAAAATCTCACCTTTGAGAACTTGGTTTTCGTCAAAGTGCAATATCTTCAAAAATATTCATCACCTAGACCTAAAATTTGACCAAATCATCCTATCAACTTGAAAACACATCTCTAATACTTACATTTACCTAAATATATCTAAAACTTCTCAACTCATCTCACCTGGGCATGTTTTCTTAAGGATTAAGTATAGAGTAAACATAAAAAATATGACTAAACCTCATACCTGCACCATGAGACAATAAAACATAATATTCATTCTCTTTATTCTATTATCATGCATAACCATATATTACATTATTCATTTCACCATCCCATGCCGATACTACTCTCTAGGCCTTACAAACAAGCACTGAAACATTCTTGTTTCACAAAATCTGATCACCTCATGAATTTTCCAACCTTGAACACCTATTAGGACCTCTAACATACTTCATGAAATCACTCATGCCTCTGTAAGTCATTATGACACTCATATAAGCCCTCAAATTGAATCAAGAAACTATGCACCATCACAAGGTCCAAGTAGTCTCACCTAGAAACTCAACACTAGCAATCAACCTTCATGTTCTTCACCTCTTTTAACATCAATCACATTAATGAGAAATAATTAAAAATTTGTATTTTACATCAATTAAAACAAAATCCCAACAATCTCCCCTTTTTCATTGTGGAAAACCTATTGTAAGCAAGGGAAATTAACAAATAAATAGAAGATAAAGAAATAAATAAACAAATTTGCCTTCTCTATAATAATCATGCAAACCTCAAGTAAGATCGTCAATATCTTAGAATTGTTTGATGTTTTTAATATTTGGATTGTGGATTCTCTTTATATTACTCCCTAAAGGGATCTCTACAAATGCTATGAGAAGATTTCACAAGGATGTGGATGTCAAATTGACAGAAGTTGGATGTAATTTTCTTAAAGCTCCAAGGATGGATTTTCAAAGGAAATGGATTTCTTTGAAAGATGAGGGTAAATCCATGAAAGGTGGATTGAAGTTTGAATTGGTTGTAGACTAATAATTATAATTACCTGAAATAGTAAGATGACCATTTCTATGCAATTGTAGCTTTGCAAGGGAAATTATTATCTTTGAATTCATTCAAGAAGTGGTTACACAGAATTATTGTTGCCCCCACCATTGTAGGATTCTAGAAGTAGAGTGAAGTGGAGTGTGAGTAGATAAAATAATTAAATAAATAAATAATTTAATTAGTATTTAATTGTGAGGGAATAATTAACCATTTATTTAATTAAATGTTTAATTATATTAGCTAGAAGGTGTTAGGAATTAATTTAATTAATTCCAAAGGCATAGTAGAATTAAATTATTTAATTCTAAAGGGTAGGAATGTGACTTAGGAAATAGAATTAATTTAACTAGCTATGAGAAGGGGTATTTAATTGATGGAATTAATTTAATTAATTTCTAACGGGTATGTTGTAGAAAGATAAAATTAATTTAATTAATTATAATTAGAAAGTGGGATAGAAATATGAATGTATTTTTAAGGTGTATACATTTTCCCATATTTAAATTTATATTGTGAAGTATTAATGCTTTAAAGATATTATATGCATGTTGATCAATGACCAAAAAGGCGTGAAGCATTTGGATGCCCCAATGACATAGGACAACCGCTTGATAGGAAGGACACAAGATACACAAAAAGGATAGGAAGGAGGATTGTGCTTATAGTATGAGTGTCATTTGGAGAGTGTGAATATAAGAGAAACCTTTATTTTGTTGTTACACAATAGAGTTGTTACCATGATTATGAAATAATCACGATTATTAACCCAAATGTGTGTAAAAAAAACACACATAAAGAAAAGAAAAGATAACCCAATGTACACGGTAAGTGTAGGCACCATGGTTATAGAGAAACCAATATGTGATCACACTAACGGAAATTGGTGGAAAAATAAAATTCAACAATGCAACACAATATTATAAAATAAGATAATTTATCTATGCCCTAAAACATACCGCAATGAAAAGAAAATAGATGTAAATACTCCCAAACATTAAACTTATGAAATGCATATGAATAGGTTTAGATTGAAGAGTGGAGTATACTTAGAAACTCCTCACGGAACTCTTGTTAAACCCATGATGTTAAGTGATCGATATGGAACTACCCGGTGAATTTATATTGCAAAGGAAATAATAAGTGGTGATAATCGTGAGATTAGTACGAGAATTAGGGTAATAAATAAAAAAATAATTTTATCAATATTAAATGTAATGTGTCGAAGTAACAAAAACTTACATTTTAAAAGATTTTTGTGAATATTTGATTTTTTTGAAATATAAAAAATGTGTGATTTTTGTTTTTGTTTTTAATGAAAATTTGTAATTTTTTTGAATTTTGGGAATTTTGTAAGAATGTGGGTCAAAAGAGGAAAGTGGTGTGTTTGGTACACTTAATTTTCCCAGAGAAGCATTAATACGACCTTGTAAGAAGAAAAAGAGGGTGAAAATGACCATTTAAACAAATAGGTCATCATGATGAAATGTAAATAATGTACATGAGAGATTAGAAGAAAACAAAATGACAGAGAAAAATGAGTTATCATGACCATGTGGGTTAAGAAAAAGGAATGATTAGGGCTAGATAGGGTATATATTGATGTGAGGAGGGTTAAAATCCATTGTGACTCATTTGTGCTATTATCTCTCATTTTCTATTTGTGAGAGATTTGAGCTCTGAGTTGGTGGAGAGATGGCATGAAAATAATAGAGGAAACATTGTGCAAATTACATTCGTGACTATGGATGAAATCCGGATGATGGTGCCATGCTAAGTACCTCAATAAATTTCACTTTTATGTGCACTTAATGTGTTTTTAGTAGAAGAAATTTAAATTTTAACACTAGCGCATGAACTTGTGCATACTAGCATAGCTTTGAAAAATGCACTAGCATACAAGTGCACATGTTAGCATCAAAGAGTGAGCATGAGAATTAGCAAGGTCATGCACTAGTGTATTAGACATGTTAGCATCTATGTGAGATCATTAGTGTTAGAGTGGATACACTATCATGCATTTCTAGCGTTGAAGTAGGCACGTCAACATTAAATAGGATAATGTCAAAGTGCATGCGTTAGCATTAAAATGCATGCGCTAGCATACTAAAGGGTGTGCTAGTGTAGTTAGAGGATTCTAAGGAATAATTTAAGGCTTATAAGTTAAGAAATGATGTGTAATTGATGTTTTTTGAGTCATTTTTAGGAGAGACCACTAGCATCCGGTGTATGAGATCACCATGGACGTCTACGGGACTTTCAAAGGATAGTTTTGTGATGTGATGAGAGAGGGTTAGTTTCCCTACTATAGGTGACATGGTTATCTTACATTGTAGAGTTTCCTCATATGATACTGGATCATATCTTACCGACTACACTGTTACAGTTATGGCATAGTAAGAACCGAGACATTTGAGCTTTCTAAGCTGGAGAGATGAAAATCACATTGGAAGACATGTATTGGATCTTGCAGTACAAATATAAGGGATTTTATTCGATTATGATGGGAATTTTTCCCATACATGTAGAAAAATATAGGATGTTTTATTTTGATAGGATATTCCTAGAGAGGGGATGAAGGTAAACTTGTACTAATGCTTTCACGATAGGAGAATGGCATGGCTACATGTATACTTAATGGCTCTTATAAGTGGCTACTTACTACCTAATAAGATGGGTACACATTTCTAGCTTGAATTTATAGGAGTGGTAGTGAGATTGATGGAGGGAGATATTTTTTCATGGGGTCGGTGCATACTTTCACACATGTACAAAGATCTCCATCTTATTTCATACAAAGTGATGAGGAGTCTCTGTCCGGTGAAATTGTTACGAGATATGGGCATTAGACCATATTTCCATTAGATGACCACTAGTTGTCTTGAGATATAGACAATTTGGATGAGCCATTATCTAGAGGATAGGAGGTAGTGCGAGAGTAGGCATAGAGACCATATGGTACAAAGAAAACTAGGCGTTATACATGAAATACCATGTAGATATTGTTGGTATGTGTGCATTACCTAAGAGACATTTGACTTTGGTCCTCAGATTAGAGTAATGATAACTAGGTATAGTTTTTTTAGAGTTATCCCATAGGCATGGGATGCTTTATTGGGTTGAAAAAAATTCCTAAGTATTCGGATGGCATGAAAAGGGGTTGCATAGGTACGCGTAAGTAACAATTGAAGAAGGGTGCACAGGGAAGAAAGCACTCGAGGCCTTATCCGATTTTGTATGGTACAAGATAAAAATAGGAGAATTGATTGGAGTATAACCCAAGTAAGGATAAGATAAAAAGACTTCATAGCTAAGAAAGAGCTATTTTGGAACCAAAGTGGAAGATTGAAGGTCATGCATAGTCTGCGCTAATAATAGGATTGAAGAAGAGTTTATTTATAGATTAATCTATTATTAGTCTCTTTGTAAAAAAACATACAACTAGTAGCATATGCCTATTTTGTGGATGTCACTTATTTTGAGGATGCATGGGTGGTGAAGGAAAGCCCCAACCCCTATATATATGTCTTGTACTACATTATTTTGATAATCTGAATTGTATTGGAGTTATTACGCCCTAATTTACTAGTGTGCATGGCTCTGTGTTGGTAATTGTAATGTACTCAATTTTTGTTATGCAATATTTTGAGTATCGATGGATAATTGTGGGTGAATTCTAGTAATTGATGTCTTGGATCATGGTGCTTTTATGGTAAATTTGATCTTAGTATTTACTTGATCTATATGTTTCCTTATTATGTGTGTTTCTAATTTAAGCCCATGGATCTGATGCTTATGTTGGAATGTATGCTTTGATAATGGTTACTATAAACATGTATGCTAACATATTGAAAAAATTTAACAAATAAGGGACCTAGTAGGCTTCACATGCTTCAAGTGAGTGTTTAGATCCATCGAAGAAGTGTCAACACACCCAAGAAATTAAGTGGAAATAAATAAGAATACATTTTGGTTTCATTGTTGGGACCTCTTTTCAAACTGTCTATGAGGATGTTACATGCAAATGTCATACCGAGTTCACTCTTACGAACATTAGAAGTTGGGTAGACAACATAAATGATCAATTTTCACAAAGATATGGTTCTTGACCTAATTTAAATGCACCTAAGTGGGTGGAGGAACATCCGTCTCATGAGCTCTATGAGACGTTTTCATCCTTTTTCCAATATAATTTTATGAGTGGTTGTCAACATATGCATCAAAGGAAAGATTGAGTTACAATTACCAAAATTTGTTTGATGCAGATGAAGCTTTGGAATCATGTTGTAGATCATTAGTGGTCTGGTGTTGTACATAGCTATATTTTTGAGTATGTTGTTGTATCTATGTATTCTTGTCCAAAATTTGCTAAGTTTTATTTTTTGTGCAAGCCTGGGGTCTTACATACATACTATTCCTTTAGCAATTAAGATATTGATGGTACTACTGAGTTTGGAGCAACTACCTATAGCTAGCTAAACATACCACCGCATGTAGGGATAGGAGCAAGTGTTATGAAAGATACAAGACTTTGCGGTAGAAAGAAAACAAGAAAAAAATTTCGAAGTATAATGAATCATGGAGAGGGAACTAGTGAAGCAACATGATATTGAGGAGTCTATGGAATTGTGGAGGTAGATGTCTTATGAAGGATTTGAAGCTAACATGGAAAACATGGAGTAAGAGTATCGAAACTTCCACACCTAGGCTAGTGCGGAAGAGAATCCCTTTCATATTTCGATGACAACACGTTAGAGGAGGAAATATTAAAGACCGCAAGCACGCATCATATCCCACCTAGCAACCTATCCCTTCCACATGGTGTTCCAGTTCCAAAAGTAATCATTAAGAAGAAGGAGAGTATAGGTAATCTAATTAATATAGGTAGATATCATTTCCCTTTGAATACACAAGTGCATCATACAAAACATATACCTATGGAATCACAGGTGACATCTTTTCTTGGATAAGCTGATTAGAGGAATATTTTCTTGCACGTCATCAGGATAGAGTGTGGGAATGTAGAATATTAGGAATACGTCTAGAATTACTAAAAATTTGCAAAATGTGGGAGTTCAATTTAATACTATTGTTGGGACACAAGGAAGTAAATCCACTTGTTTGTTTCCCACTATAGGAAGAATAGGTGGATACGGAGGATTATTATCAAGAAGATCGGGAATTTCTAGAGGTGGAGGAAATAATGGTACATGATTTAGTTCGGATCTAGTAGGAAAGTTCACACCCTCATTAACCACAACAAGTTTCTTATGAGATATATCTTTTTCTAGAATATAGAGGCATTGAGGATAAAATAGAACATGTTCATAAGTGTAACTACCATGGAACGCTAAGGGAATCACAACCTCAGATAGAAAAGAAAGTCGGGTTTCTTTACTCTTCATGGTCACACTTATAGTTGGTACATAAATTGTGACCCACATCAAACCTGTGGTGGATTATGATGCTTTGTGCACTAATTCTTGAAAAAATTCATATTCCGAATTTGAGTGGCAAAGTATTAGTGGACTTAAGGACATTAAGAAAGGCTTATATGAGAAATTAAGGGAATATGATGCACCTTTTAAAACCTTACTGTCAAAGTTGTCTTATGATATACATCCCAGTCAAATTGAAAAATGGTTTTTAGTGGATTGTTAACTCCTTATAGACACATGTTTTCACATAAGACATATATAGATCTGCATGAGGCCTTGAAGGAAACTTTATACGATGAGGTAGTTAGGAGTGTGGAAACTAGAGTAAGCCCATTTCTAGAGGCAAAAATCATAGCTATGGAAAATCAGCTATAAAATATCTCTAATAATTTAACTCATGAGATGCATAATGGATTGTTGTGTATAAATTGCAAGGTTGAAAGAATATAAAGGATACTTTCCCTTGCAAGTTTTTGCATGCCATGCTCTTAGATTGTGAATTTTTTTCATTCGAGGACTATGATGTGAGTAGATTTCCCCTCTTACAACATGTGATCCAGAAGAATGTGTTTATGTATTATAAGATTTACAAAACCCATACCCATGAAAGCTGTTGAGTGTAGATTAATTGATCATATTTATGAGGCCATTGAGAGCGGTGTGTGTGCTAGAATAGTGTCTTAAGTGGATCTAAGAAACATGGAGAATAACATAATGAAGGGCAAAATAATGGGGATAATTTAAATCAAGGTTTCCATGGGGGATATAGAGGCAAAAGGTTGCGGTGGTGGTAGAGGATGATTTCCAAGAGGAAGATGTTATACTTTTTAGTCTCATGATCATTATCAATGTGAGTTCCCTTAGAATGTGGTTTGGTCACGGTGTGGTAAGAAACACAAGTTTGAAGAATGTATGGATTTATATGAGCACATGAGCAACCATCATAATAAAGACAAGGGTGTAGTGATGATTAAGGTACAACTCACTATTGAAAGCATTAGATGTCAAATGTATCCCCTAGTCTTGAACTACAACTTGTTTTAGTTAGTACAAGTCCACGAGGCTATGTGTGCTAGTGAGAATCTGAAATATAAGCTAACTATAACATAGTAAGATGTGATAAATTCAAAGTATCCTAATGTTGCACATTAGAAAGAGGTTAACTAGGAGACTATGGATGTCATCAAGGATTTGCAAGGAGAGATTGAGAGCCTGAAGGAGTAGGCATGTGTGATGGTTTAAGAAAATAAAGTTAAAATCCCACATAAGGACACATATGACTTAAAGAGTTATCTTGAATGTTATATCAAGAGAACATCATCCCTTTGTTAGGATAGTGGTTGAGGGAAAAGATACTGCACACAGGTAATGAGCATGAGAGGAAGATACTTCATGAAAATCTACCACCACATAATCATGAGTATGATAAGGATATTACACTAAATGCATTCATATATGGATGGATTATGAGAAAAAATATGATAGATACCGGTGCAAAATTTAATGTACTCATGTTGGATGGATGGAATCATATGGGAAGACCACCATTACAACCTTCTTTGAATGTGTTTTATATGGAAAATAGAACTAGGGCTAATCCTATTGGAATACTAAAAATGTAATTATTACAATTTAGGTAGCCAAGTTTACTAGGGAATTTGAAGTATTGGATCTTTTTGAAGCAGATAACTTCCCAACATTACTTGGATGACCCTGGTGTTATGCAAATAATGTAGATTTGTGCTTCAAAAAAGGGTGCATTAGCTTTGATAACAAGGAAGAGTGCATCATTATACCTTTAACTGATGTGAAGGATGATCCGTATGTTGAGCCTTTGAGTGAAGAGTAATTGAATAGGATATATACATGCACAATCAGAGACCCTAATGTAACTGAGCCATCTAAGGAAGGAGTGATACATTAGGAATATGCCTAGTCGAGTTAGTGATACCTCAAGTATATCTTGTGATAACTAGGTACATGGACCATATGAAGTAGTTGGGAAATAAATCAAGAACATAGCTACTCGCATGATCAAGATGTGCATGGTTAAGTTCTTGAGTTATAACTAGGTACCTAGGTACAATGATGAAGAGAACCCTGATGTATTTCTCCATGCCATGGAAGGCCATTGAATTAATGAAGGAGATCACATAAACACATTGGTCTATATAATGCATGGGATGTTAGCATGTTGGTGGATTACACACAGAGGTGACTTACTAGAACGAAGAGAAGTGAGAATCCCATTTTCTATAAGGTTTGTAAGGAGTATTGTATCTTCTCAAATATGTGAATTTTGAGGAAGACCCCTACCTTACATCACATTTAGAATTATGAGAGGCTTTGGATAGAGGGAAGGAGGCCTTTCTATCATCACTCTAGGTACATATGTTCTACTCCACCTTAATTGGCTTCGTGCACACATGGTATGGCCATGTAAGGATAATAGGATAAATGACTAATTGACATGAGAGCACTTTAGGTATGATTCATACTTTTTATTATTATTTTACTAAGCCTCCAAAGTAAATTAAGAAGCGTAGATTATGAAGCACCTTA
The DNA here is from genome assembly GCA_018340775.1 of Taxus wallichiana var. yunnanensis. NCBI lineage: Eukaryota > Viridiplantae > Streptophyta > Pinopsida > Cupressales > Taxaceae > Taxus > Taxus wallichiana. Next base: position 687,206,179 of record CM031239.1, read on the forward strand.
GTTTTAGAGATAGTAAAAATATTAAGGAATTTTTGTTAGATATGTTTGGAGAAAATGATCTAGACACACACCTTGATCTTGAAGAGATAGAATAAGAAGAGATGGTCCACACCTAGGAAGAAAAAGAAAAGGGTAATATGGTATATATTATATATTATGATGAAGTTGATAATTTGGATGTTAACCATCTTTGAAGGTACATATGAGGTGATGGACACAATGAGATGCGAGAGGTGCATGCACATCAAGATCCTATGAAAGAAAGTAAGGTCAAAATTGGAATAGAGACAGAGCCTAAGGAGTCCATTATTGGTGAATGCGGCGAGTAGGAAGTGGCTAATATTTTTAACTCTTGCATGACTTCTAGGACTTATTTCTGCTAGGCTATTATCAGTTAAAAGGATTACACCCATATTTAGGTGAGATGAATATCAAGATTAAAGAAGGTGTGGGCACGGTTAGGAAGAGGCCTTACAGGATGAATCCTAATCTATGCATGAAGTTCAAGGAAGAAATTGATAAAATGACCAAGTACGGTATAATATAGCCTATTAAGGAATTTGAATGGGTTAGCCCCATGGTCATAAGAATTAATAAGGATGGGTGGATAAGGATTTATGTGGACTATAGAGAATTAAGTGCTTCATGTGTTATTGATACTTTTCCAATCCCATTCACAAAGGATATTCTTGAGGGAGTTGTTGAATGTTAGATGTACTCATTTACATATGGTTTTTTAGGTTATCATCAAGTGCGTATGCGAAGGAAGATCATGAAAAGACAACTTTTACCATGAAGTGGGGAAGTTGTTCATACTTAGTAATGCCCTTTTGACTGAAGAATGTGCCCATTGATGTTCTCATGCATTGTTATTCGGGCCTTTGAGGACTTTATTCATAAATTCTTACAAATGTATGTGCATGATTGCATAGTATATGGCTTTATCAAGGATCATTGTAAGAATTTGAGGATCATGTTTGAGTGGTGTAAGAAGTTGAGACTCTCTCTTAACATTAAAAAGTGTGTCTTTGCAACACCCTTTGGAACTTTACTTAGGCATATAATTTGCAAGGAAGGGTTATTGGTGGACCCGACCAAATTCGATGTGATCTTTAGTTTGGAAAAACCTAACAATCAGAGTGAAGTGCATGGATTTCTAGGAAATATAGGGTATTATAGGAAATTCATTAAATTCTATTCAAAAATTTCTATGACCTTGGAAGAATTGTTGAAGGATAAAGGAAAATTCTATTGGTATTACGTGCAACAACATGTGTTTGAAACATTTAAGGAAAAACTTACTACTGCACCTATTCTATGCTTTCCTTTATGGGACAAACCCTTTCATGTTCATGTTGATGCTTTTGGGATGAAAATTGACACATTGTTGGTGCACCCAAGAGATAAAATTATAGACACGCACCATTTTCTTTGTAAGCAGGAAGTTGACACCCATAGAGTAGCATTATGCAACTATCGACCGCAAGGCTTTCTCCATGATCTATGCACTGCAAAAATTCACTCAATACTTATTAGAAACACAATTTATATTCTTTCTAGATCATATGGAACTTAACTATTTGGTTAATAATCCTATTTTGAAAGGACACATTTACATGTGGATATTGCTATTTCAGAAGTTTTAGTTTACAATGATTGTCAAACAAGGAAAAAGTAATTTTGATCCTAACCATTTATCAAGAATTCATTATAGTGATGATGTGTAGAGAATTGAGGACACAATTCTAGATGCATAAAAATTTCAGGTTAAACCATGCACCCACAAACTTAGAGGATATTATAGTACTCTTGCACACTAGGCAGTGCCTAAGGGAATGAAGACTCTAGAGAAGAAGTGGATTGCAATACATGTGAAACCTTACTAGTTGATTTTAGGAGATTTGTACTATTTATTCCATGATGAATTTTTCACCGGTGAATCTTAGAGCATGATCGTGAGAATATTATAGAAGAAGCTCATGGTGGGATTGTACAAGGTTATTATGTTGATGATTCTACCACTCACAAGATTCTAATGGCTAGATTGTGGTGGGAAAAAAATTATAAGGATATTAAATAATATTTCAAGTCATGTGATCATTGTTAGTGCCTTGGGAAATGTGGAACTAGAGATGAGATGCCTTTGAGGCCTATTGCAAATGTTGAACCTTTTGAGAAATGAGCTATTGACTTTATAGGTCCTATTTCCCCACCCACAAATAGGAATGGTGTGTTATACATTATAAATTGTACATACTATCTAACAAGGTGGGGAGAATCACCACCTACAAAGGATTGCAAAATAGATACAACAACAATATTTTCTAGGAAAACATTATCAACAAGTATGGATGTCCATTGAGTTTAACAAGTGATAGGGGCACTCATTTCTTAAATGAGATAATCAGAATCCTTTTGGTAGAATTTATGGTGGAACACCATAAAACTACAACCTATCACGCACATGCCAATGACAATGTTGAAGCTTTCAACAAGATTCTGGGATAAAAACTAATTTTTTTGTGATGTTGAAAGGACATACGGGATGATAAAGTATCTTCTATTATTTGGGCATATATGACAACATATAAAAGGTTGAACAAGGCCACACCATTTTAGTTGGTTTTTTCCGAGAAGGTTTTATTTCATGTTTAATTCATGTTGCAATCCTTGCATATTGTGCATGTAGGAGGACTAGGTGATGAATAAGTTGTTGAGGAGCACATTGATAAAATGATGTAGTTAGATGAGAGGTGCGCTATTGCCAAATGGAGTCGAGAAGATAGATAAGGTGAGACATAAGGCCTAACACGATAGGCACATAAGGAACACAACATTTGAGGTGGGAAAGATGGTTCTTTTTATGATAAAAATTTTGTGTGTCACCCAAGGAAACTAAAATTTCACTAGTTGGGACCTTTTGTAGTAAAACATATATTGGACTCAGCACTAGATGGCACTTTATTTCTTGGTTACTTTAATGGGAGTAGGATAAAGCCCTACTATAAATAAAGCTTCTTGGTGTTTGTAATAAGGTAATATTTCCACTTAGATTATATTTTCCTTTTATGCATTTCCTTTCATCATTTCTATCATTTTTCAATTTAGTTCAACATTTTGTTGTAGCGGCGAGCTTACACACAGGAATTTGATTACTATCTTTTCCGTTCATGTGTAGAGGAGTGTGTTGGTACCCAAATTTGTTCTCCTTTTCTATCTCGAGTAGCATCAGAGATATGACATGAAGCTTTAAGTCGAGATAGATCATGATGTGTTTCATTTTTTACCCGGGAGGAGATCTAACCGACACTCATATTTGTGGAGAGATGGATAGAACTTTGAAAAGATTTGATCTAACCCTCACTATTTTAGGTTGTGCCTTTTCAACCAAGGTAAGAGAACCTATATTGTAACCCCCAAATGGTGAAGGAGATGAATATATCTCTCCATTTATGTAAATAGTATGAAAAGGCCTTGGGAAATTATGATCAACACTCCAAATCGACTTTCACAAGTTGTCACTCCCAGATGATGGAAATATTTTCAAAGTAAGGCAAGGGCTCTGGAGACATTGTATAATACTAATTTTCCTTGTGTATTTTTTGTAGATGGGTTGGATCCTTTTGTTGAGAAACAATGCAATGCAGGGGGTAGTATGGGTATGATTAGTTTATTTGAATGAACTTTTTGGTGGGGTGTTGACAAGACAAACTGGGATATATCCGACCTTGTGACAACCTCTACAATACTTGACTAACTATTAGATAAAATGCTTCAAATAATTAGGATATTATTTCAACTAGAAGAGGCATAAATGGAAGCCCAGGTTGCACTCTTCACACAATCTTTGAGAATTCACCACAAAAGCTTGAAGTAAAGAACTCAATTAAACACAAAAATCCTTGATCAAACCATGCCTAAGGTACCCTTAAAGGATTACAAGAAATCTCTGTAGTCAAGAAAGGTAAAGTGATTTTAAATTTTTTTATCTCTTTATCAGATGAAGGATCTTCTGAACATGAGATTGCAAATGCCACTAAACTATCAACAAGAAATGGATATTCTGTGTGATTTCTAAAGACGTTCAATGCAATATTGCAACAAGAACAATGAAAACTATTTGTAGGCATTTAAAAAATGATAATGAGACATCATATTGCCCAAAAAAACACAAATGAACTCAAGATCTTGTTAGATTCATTAGCGAGGAGAGTTTCATGAACAATATCAGATTTGTGTGATGGCTATACACTTGTAACCAACTCACATGAAGATCCAACATAGAATAAATTATCCTGTTCTTCAAATGGGTTTTCAGAAAAATAAACTTTCTCTCGGAATTTGCTCATGATTTTTTATTTTTCCGACCTCTTTACAATTTCTCCAAAATGTATTATATACCTCATGCCGCATTGGAGCCTTCTTTCCCAAGCAAATAATATGCCATGGGATCAAGTTTGTTACAAAACAATCCTCATGATTCACTGAAAATGACATTTAAAAAATTTGCAATGAGAGTTGCTAGGTGTTTCTAAAATGGCAAATCATTGCAAATATCTAGATCATTATCCTTCCTAGAGGCACATTTTTCATCATCAAGGCATGCAGATGCCTTTCCATTCATCATTTCACCCTTTTACCCTTTAAAATTACCTCTACAACTTTTAATTTGACACTTCACGTGTTTGCCTCTGGGTTGGGGAAAAATTACTTCAAAAACATCTCAAATCAAAATATTGAGTCATGAAACCGATTCCAATGATCCTAGAAGGCCAAAACAACATGGAATCACCAAAAATTTGATGAAATTTGATGCAAAATTCATGATTCCAAGCTTGGAGGAAAAATGGCAGCCAAAAATGAAAATGCACAGTTTCCCTTGATCTGCCACGTGTCAAACTATGATTGGGAACAAATTCGGGCTTATTTTTTGACTTTTTGACATTTTTGAAAAAATGGAAAAATTTGAATTTTCCCCCACCCCTTCCTTTGAATTTTGGAGCTAACATGTGGCACATGGTGGGTCCCATTGGGATCATGCTTCAATTCTGTGCATTTTGACCTTTTTTGAATTTTTGGAAAATTTTCACTTTTTTGCCCCGCGGGCCCGCACCTCCGATTTCTCCCTTGCCACGTGTTGCTAGATGATTCGCTAGGAGGCTAGCACTTCAAATTTTGATTTTAAACCTTCTTTTCAAAAGGGAAAAAATTCCCTCCTACCTCCGCATTAGCCTGTTGACTGCCTTGTCCTCTGCCACGTGTCACTCGATGATTTGCTAATGGGCCGTCGCTTCAAATTTTGATTTTAAACCTTCTTTGCAAAAAGGAAAATATTCCCTCCTACCTCCGTTGGCCTACCAACCTACCTTGTCCTCTACCACGTGTCACTCGATGTTTTCATTAGCGGGCTAGCGCTTCAAATTTTGATTTTAAATCTTCTTTGCAAAAGGGAAAAAATTTCCCCTGCCTCTACTGGCACTGTCAACCAACCTTGTCCACTCATGGACACATGTCCTTTCTTGATTTGTTGTGGAGCTTCGACCCAAAATTTGACTTCAAACCATTCAAAGTTCAAAAACTTCAAAATCACCAAAACCTCTACCCTGCCATTTTGAATTTTTGGACATGTGTCCTCTTGTGATTCACCACGGGGCCGTGGTCCAAAATTTTACTTTAACCCTTTGAGCCAAAAACACAAAATTTCATAAGTTTTCTCTGCCACCCACATCCCCTCCAACAAAAAATACTTCCACGCGTCCTCCTCTAGTTGGTCAGGGGTTTCGGGAAAAATTTTGACTTAGGAAATTTTGCAAAATAAAGCCAAAATTTTCAAAGGAGATCCAACTCCCGCCTCTCCTCATCCAATAAGAACATGCCACGTAGGCAACTTTGAAAAGGTAGAGCCATGGAGCCAAATTTTCCCCTTTGTAAAAAACCAATAAATGACAAGTTAGAAACATTTCCCGCTGCACCTCAGCCAATGAAAGCCCACCACATTTCCAATACCTTCCGAGGATTAATTTAACGGAAAAATCACGCCCATATATGACTGTCAAAATGCAAAAAATTCAAAGGATGCCCTAGAATTAAATTTTTCACCAAGGATGGCAAATTTTTCGATTTTAAATCAACTGAACCATGTTTTTTACAACATTCCCAATCTAGGATTTGGATTTTCAAATACAAACAAGTATGATTTGATCAATTTTGATTTTTCCACGATCTGGCAAAGGGAAAAATGACATAGCCCACAAAATTAGAAAAACTAGGGCATAGAAAAGGGAAAACTTGGATTATTCTTTCAAATTAGGGAAAAACAAGAAGTTTGTGAGCATTTTAAAGCATTCAACTAGAGGGGAAGAATTTCAGACCATCCAAATAAAGGATAAAATGTTTTTGAGCAGATACAGATTTGAAAATTTAGGGCAACATGGTGCAAGCTCAAAAATGGCACCAACATTGACTTTTTATTAGGGATGACAACTCCCAATGAGTGCCACAAGGAAAAAATGTAGACTAAGTGCCAAAATATCCATTGGGAAAAGGATTCATAAGCTAAAATCACCAAAAACCGGTTGAGAACCCGACAAAAAGGATAACACACAAGCAAAGACAAACCACAAACTGACAAAACACCAAAAACAGAGTGAAAAACCAAACACTATACATTGTACAAGTTGGTGCATACCTCAAATTTGGGGATTAATCCAAGAAATGCTCCAAATGCCTATCATTAACAAGTAGTTCAAGAAATCCCCATCTAAATCTTTGAGAAAAAAGGCATTCTCACTAATTCTGATATCAATGGCGTAAGGGCCCATCCATAATGCATCAAATTTTCCATGCTTGCCCTTGTCTTCATGCCTACTATCCCACAACAAAACCATATCTCCAACATTAAAGGCTCTATGAGTGAGCTTCTTGTCAAACAATCTCTTCAAATTTTCCCTAAATATGACATAACTTTGATGGGATGCTCTTCTCCTTATCAAGCTCAATAATCTTATTGATCCTTGATTCATATGGGCCAAGATCTTGATCTTCCAACTGTTGGACAAACTGAAATGAAGATAATTACAGTGCAAGGGCAAAAATCCTAAGTTCCATACACTAATTCAAATGGGCTTTTACCAAAGTAGCTCTTTTAGGAGTTATTCTATCAACCCAAATCTGTAAATTTCAATTTTTCACCCCATTTCTTCTATTTTTGCTCCAAGGTTCTTCTAATGATATTCAAGAAATTCTTATTGCTAGACTCAGCTTGCCCATTCCTTGGGGCTTATAGTTTGAAGAATAAGTTATATTGATTCCATATTCATTACACATTGCCATTAAAGGTTTGGCTCTAAAGCACATGGCATTATCAGCTACAATCTTGATTTGGGACTCTAAATCTTCATATGATTTGACTCAACAAGAAGTCCATAACTATTTGGTGTGTTGCTTTCTTGGTGGGGATTACCTTTACCCACTTTGTAAAATAATCGGTGACTACAAGGATCCACTTATGGCTAGCACTAGAAGGATCTAAAATCTAACCAATAAAGTCTACCCCCATTACTTGAAAGGAGCTTCAATTGATACAGGTTACAAAGGAAGGGAGCTTGAAGCTTTCAGTCTTCCAGAGAAATGTTGGCAACTATCACATTTTCTAACTAGCTGGGTTGCATCTTTGAAGAGAGTAGGCCACCAATAACTAGCTCTCAAAATATTATGTGTTGTTACTCTTCCAACAAAGTTTCCTCCACAAACTCCCCCATGGAAATCAATAACTATCTTGGGAGCTTCATCTTCAGTTATGCATTTCAAGAGGACACCTTCAGGGTTCTTCCAAGCCAGCCCAAGGTCTGTGATGATATATTTTTGAGAAGCTAGCTTGAGGGCTCTTTTCTGATTTTTATTTAAGTGACTAGGGAAGCACAGGTGTCTGAGGTAGAAGATCACATCTTTGTACCACTCAAAACTTACCAACTTTGCAAGCACATCTACCCTTTCTTCCTCTAGTTGATTCACTTCCACATTCTGTAAGTTGCTCTTAGCCATGAGCTTAGCAAGGCCCAAACCGCATACCAACTTTGTGGTTTGGATGTCCATATCATACTCTTGCAACTTGTTCACCCACCTACATATTTTTCTTGAGATCTCCATCTCTGATAAGATTTCTTTCACCATGGTGTGGGGAACATAAGCAACAACTTTTGAACTCAATATATAAGGCCTGAAAACTTTTGTTGCTTTCACCAAGGAAAATGCTTGTTTCTCCATGATTGTATACTTCAGCTCAGATACTTATAAAGCCTTACTAAAGAAGGAAATAGGCCTCTCATCCCCATTCTCATCCTTTATTAGCAAAACAGAAGAAATGGTATACTCGAAGAAAATGAAAAGATTTGGAAAGTCCTCTTATAGTTTGGGGCTGCTAAAATAGGTGCATGTTTAAGTGCATCCTTAATTCCTTCAAAAGCTTGAATGGAAGCCTCCTCCCACCTGATAAATTGGTTCTTCTTTATCATGATTGTGATTGGAAGAGCCAAATTAGAAAAGTTGGAAACAAACCTTCTAATAAAATTAATTTGACCAAAGAAAGATTAGATTTGTTTCTTGGTTCTTGGGATAGGTACTTTGCTAATTGCTTCCACTCTCTCAGGGTCTATCATAACACCATCTTTTGACACAATGTGACCAAGTAGCTTGGCCTTTTGCATGCCAAAATGACACTTCTTTAGATTAAGAGAAATTCCATACTCCCTACATCTGATCAGCATCTTCTCCAAGTGCTGCAAATGATCACCTCTCTGCCTTGAAAACACAATCACATCATCTTGGTAAACTGTAATGAACTCATTGATGTAACCAGCAAAAGCAACATCCATTTCTCTTTGAAAAGTGGCACCAACATTCATTAAACCAAAGGGCATCCTACCAAAAACATATGTTCCCCAAGGAGTAGTGAATGTTGTCTTAAGTCTTTATGATTCCTGACAACCACTTGATTGTATCTAGAGAAACCATCCAGTGTAGAAAGCAACTTAGACCCTGTCACATGCTGTAACATATTTTCCATATTTGGCAAGGGATAGTTGTCCTTCATGGATGATTTGTTTATATTTCTAAAATCCACACAAAGTCTAATGTCTCCATTCTTCTTTCTGACTGACACAAGGTTTGCAACCCAAGATGAATATCTAGTGGGCCGAATAATACCTCCATCTCTCAACTTCTTTAACTCCTCTTGCATTTTCATGAAGAGAAGTGGATTAATTGTCCTTTACCTCTATCCGAGTGGCTTAGTCTTGTCCTCAAGAGGGATCTCATGTTGAAACAAGTCTTCTCTATATACTTTTAGCTTGAAATAGGACCAAGCAAGGTAGTCTTGATATTTTTTCAAGAGTTGGGCATAGGACTATTTTTCCTCTTTACTTAAATTGCTGCCTAACCAAATCTTCCTTGGTTTACCATTTGTTCCCAAGTCATGCTCTTCCACATCCCTTGAGGTAGACATGTTTCTATTGATGATGCAATCAGCATTGTTAAAATTAGACTCAAGAGCAACAAGGCCTCTAGGAATGGTGTTAGTTTTCAATTGGATAATATATTTTCCAAACAAAGTCTCTCTCCCTTCAGTCATACACACCATTGGTTCCCAATAAATATGTTGATCTACAAACTTACCTTGATTTTGTAATAACCTTTGAACTCGAGAATCATCATCAAACACTTACCAATGCTTAATGTTGTCGGGACAGCTGTCCTAGTTAACACTTCAATGTTGAACTCACAATAAGGTGAAATTGTGAAATTTCCAAATCTTGACCCCAACACTACCAACTTCTTAGTACTAGCATTAATACTTCTATCATGATGCATAGTATTGAAAGAATCAAACATTTCAATTAGATCCCAAACTGCATGCTTATACTACTTCATCCATTGATTTTTTGTAGCATATAGTTTTCTTATTTTTTTGACAACTAACTATTAATCTCCCTTTGCAACGATGTCTTACACCATACTTCCATATAATTCTTAGAACCAACAACAAGGCTTCATACTCAGCAATGTTTTTAGTACATTCAAAATTAATCTTGAAAGAAAAAACAATTTTTTCCAATCTAGAAGAAATCAGAATTACACCAGCACCACTTCCAAATTTAGAGCAAGCTCCATTGAATAGAAGGTCCAAGGAGAACATATCTGTTCAAGGAACTTTGACTGATCCATTTTGTGTTCTTTTCCATCAGCAAAACCAATGAAATTATCAGCATCAACATCAGAAAACAACACCTCATAGGAAGCATTATTTGGATCCTCAATTAGATGTAACATTTTCTTTTCTCCATAGAGCTTGACAAGGCTTCCCTTAATGGGAATGGTGGAAAAAGACATATCCATTTGGACACTCCATCCAACACTTGTAGCACACTTTCTTGATAAAATCATACCCCATTTGGCAGGGCAATCAACAATCACAACATCTAATTTTAAATTCCTCCTGGGATAAGATGCAAGCTACACAACCAGACCTTTTACACAACCAACTACTAGGACTTCTCTTGAGTCCATGGTAGTACACTTTCCATAGGATCTTTGTCATTTTGATATCAAATTCATTCATGACTTCTAGAGGCATGACATTACATGATGCACCGAGAATCAAACATACAATTGTGAATTAGATTATCCTTTATGATAAAAGTTGTGAAGAATGGATCAACATTAAATTGGGAGTCAACCAAAGACATCCCCAAATATACCTTAGGTGTCTCTCTAATATTTTCTACTCTGGTGGTGTTTCAAGGTCAGCAATAATTTGAGGAGTCTCAACAACATTTGGATTTCTCCCTAGAGTGATCTTCTCTTCCTTCAATCCCAAGTATTCAAATGCTCTCTTCTTGTGCTTAGGTATTCTAAGTAACTCAATGATTGGAACACTCACTTTGATTTGGCTCAATACTTGGGCTATGTCATAGGGAACACTCTTTGGTAGGACAACATTGGAAGGGAGACAAGTAGATTCACTAGATGGCATGGGACTCTTGGCAGCTTGGGCATGAGGAGGACTATAATTTTTGCATGGGACAACAAAATTCTTGGCAAGTGTTTCCCTTCTAGGATTTTCTTTAGGAATGCTTGTGAGAAAGGGTGTCTTAAGCTTAGCTTGAGGACTAGTTCCTTTAACAACTTTGCTTCTAGTGTTATAATATTTCTCTTGAGCTACAACATTGTTCATCAACAATTGTCTTCCTCTACGAAGGGATACCACCATCATACTTATTAATCATCAAAGTTCTTAAGTATTCAAAGTCATTGTTAGGAATTTCAAAATCTTGCACTACATCAACTTCAAGAGTCTAAGGGGAAGGAAGACTTGTACCCATTTGATGCAATCCCAAAAGGTTGTAGTAGTCCTAGCACTTCTTACTTCGGTAGATGTTGCTCCTCCTTGTGATCTTGAAGAACAGCCCACCATGCAAATATCATCATCAGTACCATCATCATTATTAACTTCACCTTCTTGTTGGTCTGCTTCACATGGAGGATGGGGCAGAAAACACCTATTACACCAATCAATATCAGAACTTCTTCAACAACGAAACCCTAGTAGTTAAGGGATCAGGCAACACTCTTCCTTCACATGCTTGAGGATGTCTATTTGCATATCCAATAAGCCCTTTACCTTTATCATCAAACCTCTGCTCATTCCTATGGTGATTGTCAAATCTATCTTGTGCTTGCTACACCTGGCCGACCTTGTGAAATCCACCCAATTCCCTTCTCAGCTCTTGCCAACTTGTATGAGATTTCTTTGACAACCCCTGCCAAAGTTTTCACAACCTCTTCTAAATCAGCACCTTTGCTAGCTTGAGGTTTTTCAGGGTTTATCAATTTTACACCATCTCTCTTGAGAGGTTTCCCAACAACCTTGATATTTTTTTCAATTTGAAGTGCCATAGTGAAAGCTTGTCTTAGATTGGTAGGGTTCTTGTCTCTTAGGTAATAGGCTTCCTTTTCATCAAATGCATCTTCATATTTGATTAAACAAGATTCATCACAAGGCCTCAAACCAATAGGCATCCTTGTCAAAGTTTTGTTAAACATTTTGTTGAAGTCATAGACTAATTCATTAGGGTTCTTCTTGATATTCTCAAACTTAGACAAAAGAAATCTAGGATCAGTCTTGTCACCATATTGCAACCTAAATGCATTTTTCATTTTAGTCCATGAATCAATAGAATTATTAGGTAGAGCCTTGTACCAATCCCTAGCATCTTCTTCTAGTGTATGAATGAACAACTTAATATACACATCTTCAAACTCTATCTCAAAATCTTCCATCATATTAACAAAGAGTTTGAGATGCTGATCACCAGTTATTGCATTGTTGCCTTGAAATTTTGGCAATCTATTTCTGACATCTTGTGGAACAGCATTTAGGTAACCATCCATTCCTCTAAAATCTATGGGACCAAAGGTGTTAACAACAAATGGAGGTCTAGGCTGAGCCATATTGTTTGGTGGAGGTGATCTTGGAGGTGAAACAAGCTGATGAGGAGTGCAAGATCTTTGGGGCTCAAGAATGTGATTCACAAGATTGGTATTCTCTAAATGCTGATTTTCTTGGAAAGTTTTATTTGAATTAAAACACAAAGGTGCATATTGGAGAAGGAACTTACCAGGTACAACAGAAGGACCTTCACTAGCTGAGGAAAACAAGTTTATGAGAGGATTGCTTGAATCAGAATCACTTGAAGAAGAGTGATAATCCTCTACCAAAGGTTGATCTCTCTCACCAATGGATATATCTTTTCCTGATGTCTAACCTTTAACCACTTTCCAAACTCTTCTCCCTTCCAACTCTAAGTTTCTTGAATTTGAGAACAATTTCTTAGCAAATTCTCTAAGGAAGAGAGATCTTCTTCCTTCCAGTTTGCAGAGATCAACAACACAAAAATAAATGACAGAAAGCTTAAGACACTAGTATTTATCAATATCAAATCAGCATGGAGTCGCCACTAAGGAATTTCACCCTAGTTGTGCAAATGCACTAAAATACTCTATCAAATATTTACCAGCACTGAAAATATTGCCAAACTTTACAAATCAGACCTTCCTTCTTCCTGAATTTATCAATCACAAATGTAAATGAAGTGCAACAACTACTGGAAACTGGTAAAATTGTAGGCAGAACTTATATCTTCACTCAATCCTTACAAATCTGATTATAAAATGATGCTTCAACAACGTATTTGCATGCAAAATTTGCAAAGGACTTTACCTGGGTTTGATATGCACTCAAATATCTCAAATATGCATGCACATGGATCAGATTGAACTAAGAGAATATCAAACTCAGAGCTCTACTTTTTATTCCAATCTTATAAATCTGATCAGAAGATGATACTCAAATTTTTAATTGCACATAAATCACACAAGAAGTATTACCATGGATCTAAAATACTAAAATACTGAAGAATATCCCAAAAGCAATAGCGCTAGAAAGTGTTAGTACCCAAATTTGTTCTTCTTTTTTATCCGAGTAGTATCGAGAGATATGACATGAAGCTTGAAGTTAGATAGATCATGATGTGTGTCATTTTGTAGTTGGGAGGTGATCTAAGCGGCACTCAGTTTGTTGAGAGATGGATAACACTTTGAAAGGATTTGATCTAACCCTAACTATTTTAGGTTGTGCCTTTTCAACCAAGGTAAGATAACCTATATTGTAACCCCCAAATCATGAAGGAGATGAAGGGATCCCTCAATTTATGCAAATAGTATGAAAATTCCTAATGAAAATATGATCAACACTCCAAATCTAACTTTCACAAGTTGTCACTCCCAGATGATGGAAATATTTTCAAAGCAAGGCAAGGGTTCTGGAGACATTGTATAATCTGATTTTCCTTGTGCATTTTTGTCGATGGGTTAGATCCTTTTGTTAACACAATGAAATGCGGGGGTAGTATGAGTAGGATTAGTTTGTTTGAATGAATTTTTGGTGGGTCATTGATAAGACAAGCTAGGATATATAAGATCTTGTGACAACCTCTACAATATTTGAACAACTATCGAGATAAAATGCTTCAAATAATTAGGATATTATTTTAACTAGAAGAGGCATAAATGGAATCCCAGGTTGCACTCTTCACACAATATTTGAGAATTCACCACAAAATCTTGAAGTAAAGAACTCAATTAAACACAAAAATCCTTTATCAAACCACGCCTAAGGTACCCCCAAAGGCTTACAAGAAATCTCTGCCGATCAAGGAAGGTAAAGTGATTTTAAATTCAATTATCTCTTTATCGAGATGAAGGCTCTTTGAACATGATATTGCAAATGCCACTAAACTATAAACAAGAAATGGAGATTCTGTGTGATTTCTAAAGACTTTTAATGCAAGATTGCAACAACAACAATGAAAACCATTTGCAGGCATTTAAAAATGATAATGAGACATCATATTGCCCAAAATAACATAGATTAACTCAAGAGATTGTTAGATTCATTCACGGGGAGAGTTTCATGAACAATCTCGAGAGTGTGTGATGGTTATACACTTGTAACTAACTCACATACATGAAGATCCAACACGAGAAGAAATTATCCTAGTTCTTTGGTGGGTTTTTTGAGAAAAATCAACTTTCTCTCGAATTTGCTCGTGATTTTTAATTCTTTCCCAACCTCTTTACAATTTCTCCAAAATGCATTATATACCTCATGCCACATTGGACCCCTTCTTTCCCAAGAAAATAATATGCCATGGGATCAATTTTTTTACAAAACAATCCTCATGATTCAATGAAAATGACATTTAAAAATTTACAACGAGAGTTGCGGTGTTTCTAAAATGGTGAATCATTATAAATATCTGGATCATTATCCTTCTGGAGGCATGTTTTTCATCATCAAGGCATGAAAATGCCTTTCCATTCATCATTTCACCCTTTTACCCTTTAAAATTATGTCTGCAACTTTTAATTTGATACTTCACATGTTTGCTCAGGCTGGTGCAAAAATTACTTCAAAAACATCTCAAATCAAAATATTGAGTCATGAAACTGATTCCAATGATCCTAGAAGGCCAAAATGACATGGAATCACCAAAAATTCAATTAAATTTGATGCAAAATTTGTGATTCCAAGCTTCCTGGAGGAAAAATGGCAGCCAAAAATGAAAATGCACGGCTACCCTTGATCGCTACGTGTCAAACTATGATTGGGAACAAATTCGGGATTATTTTTTAACTTTTTGACATTTTTGAAAAAATGGAAAAATTTGACTTTTTCCCCACCCCTTCACCTTTGAATTTTGGAGCTGACACGTGGCACATGGTGGATCCCATTGCGATCATGCTTCATTATCTGGGCATTTTGACCTTTTTTGAATTTTTGGAATATTTTCACTTTTTTGCCTCGCTAGCTCGCACCTCCTATTTCTCCCCGCCACGTGTTACTCGATGATTCACTAGCGGACCAACAATTTTAAACCTTCTTTGCAAAAGGGAAAAAATTCCCTCCTACCTCTCTTGCTAGCTTGTTGACTGCCTTGTCCTTTGCCATATGTCGCTCAATGATTTACTAGCGGGCCAACACTTCAAATTTTGATTTTAAACCTTCTTTGCAAAAGGGAAAAAATTCCCTCCTACCTCCACTAGCCCACCGACCCACCTTTTCCTCTGCCACATGTCACTCGATGATTCACTAGCCACTAGCACTTCAAATTTTCATTTTAAACCTTCCTTGCAAAAGGGAACAAATTCACTACTACCTTCGCCGCCGGCCGCCAACCTTCCTTATCCGCTCATGAAAATGTGTGATTTCCTAATTTGTTGTGGAGCTTCGGCCCAAAATTTGACTTCAAACCATTCAAAGTTAAAAAAATTCAAAATCACCAAAACCTCCACCCATTCCATTTTGACTTTTCCTATACATGTGTCCTCCTGTGATTCGCCATGGGGCTATGGTCAAAAATTTCACTTTAACCCTTTGAGCCAAAAACACAAAATTTCATAAGTTTTCTCCACCACCCGCATCCCCTCCGACCAAAAATACTTCCACGCATCCTCCTCTAGTTGGCTGCGGGGTTTGAGCAAAATTTTGACTTAGGAAATTTTGTAAAATAAAGCCAAAATTTTCAAAGGAGATCTGACTCCCTGCCTCTCCTCGGCCAATAAGAAAATGCCATGTAGGCAACTTTGAAAAATGTGGAGCCATGGAGCCAAAGTTTCCCCTTTGCCAAAAAATAAAAAAAATGACAAGTTATAAACATTTCCCATCATCCTTCAGCCAATGAAAACTCGCCACATTGCCAATACCTTATGAGGATGAATTTGATGGGCAAATGACACCCGTATGATCGTCAAAACACAAAATCAAAGGATGCCCTAGAATTCAATTTTTTCACCAAGGATGGCAAATTTTTCGATTTTAAATCAACTGAACCATGTTTTTACAACATTCCCGATCTAGGATTTGGATTTTCAAATACAAACAAGTATGATTTGATCAATTTCAATTTTTCCATGATCTAGATAAAGGGAAAAACGACATAGCCCACAAATTGGAAAAACTAGGGCACAGAAAAGGGCAAAATTGGATTATTCTTTCAAATTAGTGTAAAATAAGAAGTTTGTGAGCATTTTAAAGCATTGAACTAGAGGGGAAGAATTTCAGATCATCAAATCAAAGGATAAAATGTTTTTGAGAAGATACAAATTTGAAAATTTAGGGAACCATGGTGCAAGCTCAAAAATGGCACCAACAGAGTGAACATTCTTTTAGTGTGGTGTGGATAAGATACAAGCAAAATGGATTTATCTAAAACAAAATTTAAAGTGTAAGTTTTCATATAGGTACATATATGTATTTTTTTGAGAACATTTGACTTATATCAATAAAAAAATGCAAATTCTTATAAGTATTTCTTGTTTCATCTTTCATGAAATCCATATGCAAGATTTATTAGCATATGTCAATTCATATGAACTAAGCATGATAAGCACTAAATCTTTTGAACAACATGTTATAACTTAATAATTTCATAAAAAGAACTCTACTTTTAAATCAAATCAAATTAAGGTTCTAAGAAAGTAAACAATTATTTCATAAGCATACTAAGAACAATCAAAACAATTAAACCATAAAGAAGTCAATTTAAGTCATAAACTTAGAAATATTATTTTAAGACTAAAAATTTTAGTCATCTAAGCTACAAATATTTACATTTGATCCAATTCAATCATGAAACAAATATTTAAGTGTATAACGAATTTAGTCATATAACCCCATAATTATATGATTGGAATCATTTAATTTGTTCAATAATTAAGAATCTTAGCAATCCTTACAATCAAACAATACGAATAAATAGTATCTTAATCAATATTATAAAAGTATGACCTAAAGGGTAGTAGTCATATAATCCCATAACTATATGAATAGAGACTTATATTTCATCAATAAATATTTTACAACATTACTAGGAATCATCCATTATCAATCGAGCAATAAAATTTACATTTAACCATCAATACAACTAATTTGTAATAGTCAAGTTATTTTTATTTCTTATTTTGTATACTAATTTCCTAGTGTATCCCTAATATAGTTTTCCAACTATTAATCGAAATGGATCGAACGAACTAAGTTATAACACATTATTTTTAGAATAGAAGGGTTCTTAAACCCCAAAGTAACTTCAACACATCTCAACATGAAATCATTTTGAAAACACAACTAACAATAAAACACAAAACATTAAAAGTAACAATAAATTAACAATGCAATCAATGATTCTTATAACCAAATCAACCAAGAAAGCTAGAATCATATCCAAAAATAGAAGGAGAGGATCTATTAGTTGACACTATCATTCAACTACCATAAACTAACTCCAACAAACTAATAAGAAAGGCAATCATAGTCACATATTTAAGATCATTGAAATCAAAATATAGATGTTGAGCATAGCCTAGGTTTGAAACATACATGAATTCGTAAAAAGACAAATATTACAAAATTTGATTAATGACTCGTCCAATATGCTAAACAAATTTGTCTTATATCCACGATTTTATTCAAAATACTGAGGCTCGAGGCATAAATTTATTTGATTTCTAACCCAACCCAGAAATTTAACAAGATTTATAACACAAATACCCAAATAGGGAATTGACTTAGTGCCCGAATCTTAAGGAAAGATCAATGAAAAATGCATAATACTAGCAATAGGGACTTGATTCTATAACCATGTTTGAAAAATAATAGCCATAAAGGAAGAACGAGTGAACCCACCAAAATGCATGTACTCAAGCTAGTATATAACCAAGAATTCAGAACCTTTCACTAAAGGTTTAAGCTAACCTAACAGAAGGGTTTTAAAGACAACTCGATGGTACCTCAAGGAATATCCAAATATTGTATTAAGAAAACTGATAAAACAATTTCTAAAAGTAACTCCAGGAATGGAAAATACATAAATCTAGCCAAAATACACAACCCATGAACTAAGAAACTCATTGTTTCACCAAACACATTCACAGTCATGCATAGCGAACCAGAATTGGATTTAAACAAAGTTAGAACCAAATGCAATTAATATTAAGAAACACAACCAAAATAATCATCGAATAACTCAAAAACCACAAAACCCATAACACAAAATGTGATTTCACATAAAGAGCAGAGTTATTTTCATGAAATAATTAAACAGAGAAAGATATTATAGTGAGTTAGAGCATATAATGCACAGTAGAGCTCTCGAAACTCCTTTCTAAGATTTTCATATAATAAGTCTTTCTTCTTTCATCTTTCATGAAATCCATTTGCAATATTTGTTAGCATGTGTTAGTTCACATGAACTTAGTATGATAAGTACTAAATATTTTGAACAACATGCTCTAACTTAATAATTTACTAAAAATAAGTCTACTTTTAAATGAAATCAAATTAAGGTTCCAAGAAAGTAAAAATTATTTCTTAATCATACTAAGAACAATAGAGACAATTAAACCATAAAGAAGTCAATTTAAGTCATAAACTTAGCACTATTATTCCATCACTAAAAATTTCAGTCACTTAAGGTACAAATGTGTACATCAAATTCAATCATGAAATGAAGATACAAGTGTAAAATGATTTCAATCATAAAACCCCATAATTATATGATTGTAATCATTTTCTTTGTTCAACAATTAAGAATCTTAGCAACCCCTATAATATAACAATATAAATAAACAATATCGTAATCAATATTACAAAATTATGACCTATAGTGTATAAGTCATATAATCCCATAATTATATGACTAAAACCCCGTATTTCATCAATCAATATTTTACAACATTACTAGGAATATTTTGTTATCAATCAAGTAATAAAATTTACATTTAACTATCAATACAACTAGATATAATAGTCAAGTTATTTTTATTTATTATTTTGTCTACTAAGTTCCTAGTATATCATTGATATAGTTATACAACTATCAATCGGGGTTGGATTAGAATGAACTAAGTTAACACATTACTTTTGAGAATGAAGGGTTTTTAACCCCAAATAAACTTCCTATACAACTTAGCATGAAGTCATTTTGAAAACGTAGCTAACACTAAAACACAATACATTAACAGACTGCAATAACTTAGCAATACAATCTATAATTCTTACAACCAAATCAACCAGGAAAGATAATATAATATCCACAAATCGAAGGAGTAGGATCTATCAGTTGACGCTATCATTCAACTACCGTAAACTAACTCCAACAAATGAGCAATAAAGACAATCACAGTCACATATTTAAGATCATTCAAATCAAAATATGGATGCTGAGAGCATAGCCTTGAGTTTAAAACATAGAAGAATTCATACAAGAAGATGAAGATTAAAAAATTTGTTTAAAAATGATTATCCAGGATCTAAAGAGAATTTGTGTTATATCCATGAATTTACGTTAAAAATATCAAGGGTCGAGGCATAAATTTCTTTCTGATTTGCTAATCGAACCTTAAATTTAACAAGATTTGTAACAGAAATACCCAAATAGGGAATCAACTCAGTGCTTGAATATTAAGGAAAGATCAATGAAAAACACATAATAATAGCAATAGGGGATTAATTTGATAACCCAATTCAAAAAACAATAGTCGTAAAGGAAGAACAAGTGAACCCACCAAAATGCATGTACTCAAACTGGTTTATAACCAAGATCAAAACCTTTCACTAAAGGTTTAAGCTAACTCGACATAAGGGTTTTAAAGACAACTGTGATGGTGCCTCAAGGAACAACCAGATATTGTATTAAGAAAACTGATAAAACAAGTTCAACAAGCAACTCCAAGAATGGAAAATACATAAATCTAGCCAAAATACACAACCCATGAACCGAGAAACTCACTGTTTCAACCAAACACATTCACAGTCATGCATAGTGAACCATAATTGGATTTAAATGAAGTTAGAACCAGATGTAATTAATATTAAGCAACACAACCAAAACAATCATCAAATAACTCAAAAACCACAAAACCCAGAACACAAAATGTGATTTTGCATAAAGAGCAGAGTTATTTTCATGAAATAATTAAACAAAGAAAGATATTATAGTGAGTTAGAGCCTATCATGCCCTGGGGTAGTGCTCTCAAAACTCCTTTCCAATCTTTCCAACTTCCCTTCCAAGTTTCTACCACAAGATTTCACCAAATATTCAAATGGAATGCACAAAAAAATAGTCTCCATTTTCTTCATTAATTTTATAACTGAAATCTCAAAATTTTCTCCGCTATACTCTCCATACAATATAAAGTTCATAAATGAAGCAGGACATGAACTTGGTAAAAATAAAAAAATTAAGATGCATATCCATTTTGCACAATACACCAAATGAAAAATAGAACCCAACTCCAGTTCTTTTCCTCCAAACCATATTGGTATTTCTAAGGCTATTTCAATTATCCCTTCAAGGTAATTAATGCAATGGTAGTTTTCCAATTCACCTTACAATCCACCAACCACCTATTCCAACTTAGCAACAACTAAACATTTAAACAAATTATTGCCAAGCATTTTAGTTACCTCAGCCTATGTGCATGTAAACTTTGGATACATTACTACCAAAGGTGATGGTGCTTACAATTACCATCACATTTAATTTTCCAAGCAATGGATTAGCGAAACCATTTATTCTTAACTCAACCTCCTCACTATATGCTGACCATAGTTTTTCCTTAGGTTAATTTTTAGTTCCTTAGATAGGTTTATAGATCAGGGACCCTCAATAGTATATTAACCATAGCTTAGGTTGGGGTTGTTCAATCAAATATAATTAGAACATAACTATGTCTTTTTTAGTATATATTTTTCACCTAGAAAAGGTTTATTAGGACTTAAAATATTCAACAAGAATGTCATCCTTTGTAATTTATTGAATCTAAGTAACATTTATCAACAATATGGAAGTATTCATAAGATGTTACAAAACATCTCCAATGACCTTATGTTCATTTAAGCCTAAATATTATGGTATATCGAAATAATATGAAGTCAAATTGACTTAACAAATATGATCGTAATAATATATTGATCAAAGGTATGTCTTGGATCACTGAAATTGATCCAAGATATTTCCCTTCTTCAAATATAGATGTAATAGTCTAAGGAACATAATTTGTATCAAAACTTAGATGACTTACCTGCACAGTTCCAAAAGATTATATGTAATTCATACCAACTGAGATCACATAGTATCCTTCAAAACCCAATCTAGTGAGCACAAGATGATAATTCAACATACGTTCAATATTTCCAAAAGCATGATTAACATCAGATTTTTACAATAAGTGGATATGTTTTCTACAAACATGACCAATAGTTCAAGAACAAGAATCACTTATCAACATTTGCAAAAAGTATGGATACCAACAAGGTAGAGGCATTACATATTTTGGGACTAAAGTGGAAGATCAAATGTCATGCATGGTTTGCGCTAATAATAGAATTAAATTACAATTTATTTATAGATTAATTTATTATTTGTCTCCTTGTAAAAATCATGTGGCTACTAGCACATGGATATTTTGGGCATGTCACCTATTTTCAGGATGCATGGGTGGTGAAAGGAAAGCCCGGACCCCTATATATATGTAGTGTACTTTGCATTATTTTTATAATCCATATTGTATTAGAGTTATACTTCCTTAATTTACTACCATGCATGACTCTATGTAGGTGAGTGTAATGTACTCAACTTCTGTTATGTAATCTTTTGAGTATCATTAAATAATTGTGGTTGGATTTAGGTAATTTATGTCTTGTATCATAGTGCTTGTATGGTAAATCTGATCTTCATATTTATTTTATCTATAGGTTTCCTTATTATGTGTGTTTCAATTTAAGCTCATGGATCGATGCTTATGCTTGAATGTAACAACCAATTTTCTCACTTCACATCTAGGGAATTTAAAAAAACATTATGCTTCATAATTTAAATACCCATATATTTAAATCTAACATAAACCTTAATGCAATCCATTTCTAATAACTGTCATAAACCATGTGCAACTACATGAGAGTATACAAATCCTACTTGATCCCCCTCAACACTCTTTATGAGACAATACATCAAGTGTATCCTATTTTTTTTCCTTTATCAAGCATTGATAATTAAGTGATGCTTTCTAAGTGTCTACCTAGGTTCCTCCATGGAATTCCCATTCGCATATCAAAAATTAGATCTTGGTGAAATAATGACAAAGTGTAATTAGTGGCTCACACTAATTTTTGCAAAGTTTTAGAGACATGTATGTCATGCTCAGTTCCATGATGGCACACTTGTCATTGGGAACTTGTCATCTCAACTTAATCACTTATTCAATTATATGGATTAGCATTCAACAATGGTGCTATAAACAACTACAAGTCTCGTACCTAGGGTCTGACATCATTATATCCCAATAGGTTGAATGTAGTTCCTTGAAGTACTTTACATTCCTTTCTACCTATCAATTTCAGATATAAGTTAGCTCACTACCTTAGATCTGTATTCCAAGATTTTACTGTTACACATTAATGATTCATTTCAATATATAAAAATGATGGTCTCTCATTATCAAGGAGTAAACAACTATCAATGTTGTACTTTACCCTTATGTGTAATCATGAAAAGCTACATAATTAATCAGTAATTATGATACTCTGTATTACTTTCATTAGCCCCTTTAATAACACTTATTCTATTCTACAGAATCAAGTTATCCAAGTGTACTATTGCACCTTTATGTAAATCAGGGTCTAACATACATGCATATGTATCTTCTTCTTATTATGAAAGTAAACATATTTTCTCTGCTAATATACCAACATACTTATTCTGTATCAATGCACTATTTTCTGCTATAGAGGAACCAAGTAATCCACCATATTGATAACATCTTATCTTATATAATGTTGTTAAATATGACAACTCTCTCTGTTAATTAATGTGCTTATTTGGTTCCTCTCTAGTTGATACAACATTCTTGAATACTATTCAAGTATCTTTCACATTAACACATTTTTAAGACATTACTATGTACTTAGCATTTAACATATATTAGCAATGGCCTATCATCACATTATCCACCTATCAGTTGGTAGTTCACATAATGGAGTACTGAGGCTTTACAACCATCGAGGAGTCCCTTTTTGACCTTCAATAAGTGTGGTACAAATTTTATTTAATTCTTGCACTTGGGATTACATTAGCCATTTTTGAATATGATTGAAAACCCAATCATGTGGTCTTGTCAATAATTAACATCTCGAGTTAATACTTATTATATGACCTATATTTACTTTTCCCCAAGGATAGATATATGTATCACCTAGGCTTGCCTTAATTTAGCTTAAGTGTATTGAACACTTTAGCTTTTGGATTAAGGTGTTATATTATCTATTATATTGTGCCCTTAATTTTGGTAAACAACAATGTAAATGTTTATAGGTGATTACTCCTTAAGTACCCATTTATTTCTCTTATCAAGGTACTTATGCAAAGTAATGTAATTATTTAAATAATTCAACATTACTTATTCAATCATATAATCAAATGAAAACTTATGATCATTCATTAGGAGACATATATACATATTCATATTCCCTTTATATGATTGTAAGAAGAACCTTACTAGTCCCCTTTAGACAACTACTCACCCTATTTCATACTTCCTGACTAGGGCTATTTTGAGGCTTTAGATATTTTGTAACTACTAAATAGATCAATGTCGAGTAGTTAGTTTTTTAATGTTTGAATAAATATCATATGTAATAAATATATAAACATTTATACTTAATTTACATCCTTGATAAATACTTCACAGTCACACTTAATAATAGCAAATCTCAACGATTTAGAATTTATCACTAATACATTATTGATTCAACAACAAAGTGTCTCAAGTACTTATTCATATAGAACAAGTCATCTTATTAAATTCATGTTCATATACAACTGAACAAGTCATACATTTTTAATACATCATCAACCATTCACTGTTGAAGTCCAAGGTGCCATATCAAATAGGGTTCATTCATTTTATCACTGCATTAGTCTTCTTAGCCAACTCTTCATTTTCATTTTTCTTGAACTAATCATAAGTTCAAATTATGTCTTTCACATAGATCATTAAGATTACAATCCTTTCATTAATGAAGATTACAACTATTATCACCAAACATTGCACCCTCCGAATAACAAGAATGTGAACAGGAAGTTCGGTGTGATTGGGTAACATGGGATCACCTCTCAAGCTATGGGACTTTGGATTGAGGTGAACCTCTAGAGAAGGCCAACTTACTCTTCCTAAACTAAGTGTTGTACTACTCCTAGTGCAATAAAATGGTTATCTAGACCTATACTAACATTTTCATGGGCTTTATGGAAAGAGATTTGTAAGAAATGAAACTATACTAAGGATGGTGATGCACCAAATAAAGGGTGTTGCTAGACTCGGGAAGGGTTAATTTGAAGAGGGTGTTGTGCACAATAAGACAAATTCACCTACTGCAACTTGGAAAGGGTAAACAAAATACCACAAACTAAGAAGTGTGTGTTCCCTTTGTTAAACTCAACTAGAAAAACAATCTTTCGGTCTTCCAGTGAAGAAGGATGAAACTGAGAAGGGTGAACAAGCACCATAACTCAATTGCATGTAGAAACCCCGCTTGATAAGCACAAAACTCTAAGAACCTATAATGGAAACTTAAACTTGCATAGTGTATCTATAAGCATGAGAAAGGCACAAATAAGTATATAGGATGATAAAAGGACTAATAGTAGTAAAAAAACTTTTATTACTTCAACAACGTGTACAATGCATAATTACATTTAGAAGAGGTAATGGTTTCCATTATAGTCTTGGAAAGGAGGCTTGAAAGTTCCCCAATCCACAAATCTAACTTACAGAAGAGAGAGGATTCTTGAAAAATATGCACTTGTCTAAGATGTTTAACTTGTCTAACCCTTGAAATGAGCTTCCAATTTACATTTATAGAAGATCTTTGTGAGATAAGAGAGGAAAAATCATAAATTTTTTCATAAAATGAAAGCATGAATAATGGCACATGACGGTCCTCATAATTAATCACATCACTAATAACATTATTAATTGCACACTCAAGAACATTCCATTATGCCCTCATAACTAAAAATTGAATTTATCTTCATTTATTAAAATAATATTTTTAATAAAAAATATTTTAAATAAAATGTTAAGGCAACTCAGCCTTCGAGGGAATCCACTAAGGTTTAATTTTTCTTTAGAGTGGGTTTTAAGATGGTGACTTGGAAATTGGCTCGCCAAAGAAACTCGTCGAGCTAACTAGAGAGTTCTTTGTGAGTTCCTCACTTTTCATTCACAGCTCACATTATTTCCCTAGGTGAGCCACTAGCCATTAGCTGACCAAGACCCTATCAAACTTCACTTGTACCCACCTCCATTTTAATTTCTTGGTGAATCTTTAATATCTCCACTCCTGCCAATGCATTATTCTGAATCTCTTAATATTGATGCAATGGCTTCGATTTAATCTCCCCACTTTGAAATTCCAAAATCTTAGGAAGTTCCACATTTGTATAGTTTGGTGAGCATATCGGACACCCCACAATATGGATTTAATGAGCTAACATCTTTTAACACACTTCCTTCGATCGATACCCTTTCAACTCCCACATGTCACATTTTGACCCCTTAAAATCCTCGCTTATCCCATCATGTAGTCACCATCGAAACTGAGCTCCACATTTCCTTGTTTTAACAACTACCTCTTTATTTTCACTAAATGAGTCCTTTTCCTTACATATAGGTTGTTGAGTTATTCAATCCTAGGAACAAATATATGACTCTCCAGCTCAGACTCACGTTGTGCCAACTAATCTTTGAACTCGGCATTACTACTTCTTGCCACAACTCTTCAAGCAGGCTCAACATGTTAACTCGGCCAACACAGAGATCAAATCCATGTTCTCCTCAAAATTTCTTCACATTGGCTCTTCCAATTTTGTAGCCTTACCATTGCTTTGACATGCCAAGCTTGGCATGGTTTTCATGACTCAAAAAAACTCAAGTTTGTAGTGGTCAATTTTCAAGCTTTGTAGGAAATTTTCCCATACACTAGCTAGGAAAGTTGGTTCTATATTCCCACTTTCCAAGAGCTCGAAATCCTCCACTATGTTCATTGATGAAACTCAACCAACTTGAACCTCTAAACATCGATATCAAAACCAAGTCAAAAGCTTGAAATGATGCCTTGATTGACCATGAGTAGTGATGACTCTATGCTCATCCAAAATATCTCGCATGAGCTATTTCCATTTCATGGCTTTACATAGAGTATCATCCTGCACTTGTTTTCCTTGGCTCGATGACTTAATCAAATGGATCAGCCATGAGCACATGACATAACTCGAGCTCAAAAATTTCTTCTACCGCTAAAACTCTATGATTCAAATACATCCCAACTTCTTCAAAACTCACCAATCATTTGATCTATTTATCTTGACATACCGAACTCTCAATTACACTTTAACTACAAGTTGTTGAGTTTGTCTATTTCCTCATTAGCTCCCAAGCTTACCATGCCATGTTGTCGAGCCATTTTTCTTCTCATTTCCAATGCTCACTTTGTCAAACATGAACTCGGTTAACTTACTATGGAGAAATGTTGACTTGACCAATCTTCCCACATCGAGCTTGAATGAACCGTCTCTCATCATACTCAATGTTGAATTATCCCTTGTAAATTAATCGACTTATTCATTTCATTGGAAAAGTTCCTCGTGCATTGCCCATTGAAGTATAAAGTTTGACTAATGGCTCACTATGATGTTTGAGAAGCTCAGATTCACTCGGCTCACCCAACATAGCTCCTTCCCAAGGCTTGTTGAATTCCTTGTATGCCCTCATGATCTCATTACTTTACCGCATAGCTAAGCTGATCAAGCCAAGTTTCTTAGTGTTAAACCCACTACTCATCTCAAGGCTCTGGTCGATTCCTTAGTTATACAAGCAAGATCCAAAGAGCCCTCTTTCTTCTCTACACGAGAATTCTTTTAGCTATACCTAAGCTATGCTATCATCATTGCCAATATCAAGTCATATTCCAACACCATTGAGCTCTAAGACAAGATTTTAAAACCAAACTTGGCTTCATCCAACACCAAGTTCCTTACCTCACGTGAAGCTTCCTATGCTTCTTGTAAGCTGTCACTTTCTAGGCTCTCCTCCATGACTCGTCTTCTCGGATCACCCAATTCATGTACAACTCAATGAGCACTAAGTAATTAGATCTTGGTATCTCAACAACATACTTGAGCCATTGAAGTTTCAAGCTCCTTGTCCTTTGTTTTGGTGTACTTTTTCATGACTTGGGTCACTACCTTGATCCTTAGACATTCAAACTTATGATCTTGGATTAGACTAGTTATGAGATAATTCACATCTCACATCTTCTCTACATGACCATTTGAGCTTTTATGATCTCACCTTGTGTTGTTTCTAACCACATGAACTTTCCATGCTTTCTCTCTATGAGTTATCTTATCAAGACAAATCTTGGTCCTTCACATCATTTCCTCCACCTCATGTTCATGTATTGTGAGCTCATCACTGAATTTTTCCTTTATCGTGACTCACTCATAATTCCCTTGACCAATCCATGTAATGAATCTCCTGATATGAAATGTTCATAGAAAAATATCACATTTCCAATTCGCTACCCAAGCTCATATTGTGAATAACTCAGCCTCAACTCAGACCATTCATCGATGTGTCACTGCCAATCATTCTAACAAGTCTCAAATCTTCTCCAAATGAGCTTCAATAAATAACATGTATTTATGAGATTCTACTACAAAAATCACAATGTTTCTATGCTTTCGAGTTGATCTCGTTCATGTTTTCTCATTGCAAAATATACATATTACCATGCACTAGGATCATACTCATAGCAAACCACCTTGGATTAACTCATCGAGCCATTAAAAATAACCCAACATAAACTGAAAACCTTACTCAACCCTAAGGCTATATGCTTTCTCATCCAAGCCACCCCTTAATGAAATATCAACCAGCTCAACGAGAAGCTCACCACATTTCTCATCGAGCTAATGTAGTTTACTACCATTATGTTCTCCACATTAATTTTCAGTCTGATTTTAATTGTAGTGACTTTCCTTTTCAACCGAGAAATTTGTGGGAACATGGTAAGACCTTCTTTAGGTAATTTATTGGTATTTATTAATCTCTAGCCATGATGACCAAAAGTGGCCCCACCGAGGTTATTTTTGTTAGTTTTGAAAATGGGAAAAATAGCCTAAGATGATTTTAAACCTTCCTGGGTACCAAAAATGTTCCTAAAGATCAAAAATTACTATAAATGGTTTAGAATGATCATGAAGGATCTCTTCGCACTGGATCCAATAGGATCCCATTGTCCAATTTTTCCAAGTGTTCAAAAATGGATAACATTTTTGGTGACCTCTCGGAGATGATTGCCTACTAAGCACCAATCTAGTAGCATTAAGAAATCCATTGAGCATGGATTCGATGTTATGATATTGAAAATTATTTGATCTTTTGCATACATCCCAAAGTCTCCTTGGTATTATTGATCTTAAACTTTGTGGTAATGCTAGGCAAGAAAAGTATTGAATCTTAAAAATGTTTTACACCTACGAGATCACTATGTAAATTGAATAAAAAATTTGAGGAATTGGGAATCCTGAAACTCTCTTGAAACTCTAAACATTTTTATCCTTTAAATCCTTCCAATGATGCTACAATGTGCAAGAAAAACACAAAAAACAACAAGAAAATAAAGACGCCGACAACAACATAACACAATGTGCATAAGCACTTGGAGGAAAACACCTAACTAAAATGTATATGGGGTGGAATGATCTAAAAAATAAGCTTTGATATGTATCCCATTCACATTAATGGGTAGTTATTCTCCATTAAACCTAGATAGATGAAATGAATTCACCTCTTTGCAAGTTGTGATGATGTATTGCCTACTCTAGAGAGCTTCAAACTTGGCATGTTTTCGTAGTTTGGCTCTATATTCATCCCATTTAAGAAATAAATATCCCTCTTGAAAATACATGTCAGATGCTTTCTTTTCAAAAGATTTCTTAACTTGATCTTGATGTTGCTCCAAATTATTCATAGCCTTGTTCCGTACTTCTTCCAACTCCATGAGTTTAGAAAACATGATTGTCAAAGGATCATTCTCCATAACCTCAAGTTGATGAGATAACCTCAAAGAAGGTAACTCTAAGGAGAGTGGAAGATTTGCTTCTCTTCCATATACAAACATGAAAGGATAATTTATGATGGCCCTTTTAGGTGTGATTCAATCTACCAATAAGATATTCTTAAGATGTGTATGCAAAGTCCTCCTATTAGTATCCATTATGCACTTGATAATCCTTGTGAGGTTTTTATTGCTAGACTCATCCAATCCATTTCCTTATAGATAGTAATTGGATGAAGTCTTGAGGTAGACCCCATTTTTAACAACCCATTCACTTAGCTTCAGACCAAGGAAATCCATCACATTTTCTGAAATGACTATGAATGGAACATCGAACCTTGTCATTATACCTTCTAAGAAATCAAGAACTACCTTCTCATTACTCTCCTTCAATGCTACTACCTCTTTCCATCAAGTAAAATAGTCTTGCAGTAAGGACCCATTTATGTCTGTCACTGGATGGAGGATTAATCATTCCAATGAAATCCAACCCCCATTAAATGAAGGGTTGATCCACTTGAATTAGATGGAGTGGAAGAGCTGCCAACTTCTGTTTGCTAGTGAAAAGGGCACATTCCTTACACTTCCTTACCTAGAGATGGGCATCTTTGAACAAATTTGGCTAATAGTAACTAGCTCACATGATCTTGGTAGTAGTTTTCATGTAGAATAATGTCCTCCAGATAGGCCATTGTGAAACTCTTCTAGTATCTTACTTACCTATTCCGGTCCCATGCATCGAAGGAGAACACCATTCAAATCCCTTCAAAAGAGAACATTATCTACTAGAACATATGGAATAGAATGAAGACGGAAAGTCCATCTTTGATTTTTATCCATGTTCATAGGATATACTCCTAAGAAAAGGAAACTCTTAATTTTAAATAACTAGTCAACATGATCATCACCTTCATCATTACTTAGGATTGTCACGTCCTCATCACCTTTTGATTCCTTTTCTGCAGCAAGTTGTCGACAAAAACTTTACCTCTAACAAGTTTGGTAACTTTGATATGTACGTTATACTCCATCACCTTTGTGATCCATCTAGTATGCTTTGCGTTCATCTCTTTGTTTAGAAAAAGTCCTTGACACCTAGATGAGACACCATTAGATGAATTTTGTTGTTGGAAAACATGTGCTTGAATTTATTCAAAGCTCGAATAACTACAAAGACTTTTTTCAACAAATGAATATTTGAGCTCATAGTCTTTGAGGGATTGACTGAAGAAAGCAATTGGTTACTCCATCAGATTGTCATTTTGTTGGGTGAGGATACCTAAAATGATCTCTTGACCTACAAAATCATAAAAAGGATAAGCCTTTTAGATTTGAAAAGATATGGCTAGAACTCCCGAACATTTACAACAAGATTCATGAATGGTGGGATATAAAGGGTCACGGGGTTTTAGTTTCAAATTGATTAAATTGAAGCACATCAAAAGTAATCTTAATAGATGGAACATGGAAAGTTTTGGAAATATTTTTCAGGAAAAAAACAGAATTGTTGAAGATCTCAGAAATATTGAGGAACTTATGGAGAACATTGGTCTTAATCTAGTTCTCAAGGATCAAGAACAAAATCTCTGGCTGATTACCATGGAATTATGGCTAAAGAAGAGGTGTATTGGAGACAAAAATCTAGGGTCAAATGGCTTAAGGATGGGGATAGGAATACCAAATTATTCCATTTCTCAGCTACTTCTAGAGCCAATTTCCTAAAGATTAATGAAATAAGAGGTGAAAATGGGAGTCATTCATGGATAACAGGGACATCAATGCCTCTATAATTAATTACTTCAAGGATATCTTTAAATAGGAGGAGTTGGTTCAGAACAGAGTCTTGGATATTTTTCAGAAAGTAATCACTCCCCTTGAGAATAGAGATATTTTAAGGAACCCCTTAGAGGAGGAAATCCATTTTATGATCTTTGATATGGAACTTGATAAATCTCCAAGGTCGGATGGTTTCCCTACTTTTTCTTTCAAAAATTCTGGGAGGTGATTAAACATGAGGTCATTGAAATGGTCCAAGATTTTTTTAACAATGGTCATCTCTTGAGGCAAATGAATAATACTTTTATTTTCCTAGTGCCAAAAATTTTTGGGGCCAAGGAGGTTAAGGATTTCAGACCTATAAGCCTATGCAACACTTTTGATTATAAAATTTTGACTAAAATCATAGCTGGGAGGATTCAGATGGTACTTCCCAACTTCATCTCTGGGAATCAGGGGGCTTTTGTTCTGGCAGACAAATTACTGACAACATTATTGTGATTCAAGAAGCCATCCACTCCATTGAAAGCTCTAGTAGATCAGCTATGTTTCTTAAGTTGGATATGCATAAAGCCTTTAATAGGATAAATTGGTCTTTCCTCTAGGCCATCCTGCTAAAGGTGGGTTTTGATAAATTTTTGGTTAATATGATTATGACATGCATTTCTACAGCCAGTTTCTCGTTTTGGTCAATGGAAAACCAAAAGGTTTCTTCTAAGCTGGTAGAGGGCTGAGACAAGGTGATCCTCTCTCACCTTTCCTCTATGTCATAATGGCTAGAATCCCTGAGTAGAATCTGTCAACATGCCATGGCTTCCAACTGCATCTAGGGAGTCAAAATATCAAATGGTCTTCCCTCTATCTATCTCAATCAGTTTGTAGATGATAATTTTATGATGGGTAAGGCCTTTGTCCATGAGGCCTCAAATTTCAAGGAGGTTCTTAATGATTATGAACAGGTTTCTAGATAGATGGTTAACTTCCATAAAAGTGTTGTCTTTTTCATAAATGTGGATAATCAAGTTCAAGCCAGATTAGCTCACATCTTGGGTTGTAGAATCAAACATTTTCCAGATTCTTATTTGGGAATGCCCCTGATCCTTAAGAAGCCTGACCTCATGATTTGGAACTCTATTGGATAGAGTTAATAATAAACTCTCATCTTGGAAGGGTCTCTTTCTCTCTCAAGTTGGTAAGAATCAATCTGTTATAGAGATTTGTTCAAGGCATTCCCATTTATGTGATGTCTCTATTCATGCTCCTTGCTAAAATTAAGGAAGCCTTAGAGAAAATCCAAAAGAGGTTCCTCTAGATGGGAGCTAGTGAAAAGTTCAAATTTCCTCTTGTGGCCTGGGATAAGGTTACTAAACCTAAGCTATGTGGTGGATTGGGGCTAAAAAACATTTCTCTTATGAATAAGGCATTAATAGCCAAGGCTGGCTAGAGGATTTCCAGAGAGGAAGGTCTTTGGGTGCAAATCATAAAGATGAAATATTTGTGGAATATAGGTAGAATGGAATCCTTTTTAAACCAAAATAACCTCCCTAGAGGATATTTTTTCTGGAACTCCTTTGTGACCTCTAAATAAATCTTATCCAAAGGTACAATTTGGGAAATTGGTAAGGGATCTAGAATCATACTTTTGTTCAATAATTGGCTTGGGGATTCCCCCTTAGCTAACTTAGACTTCTAGAAAGATGTTGCTCAATACTACAAGGAATTTGGAAAATTTTGGATTCGGGACTTTTGGATCCAGGAAGATTCTGTCAAATGGGAGATCATTGAGCCTCCCCATATTTTTATGGTGACATCCAACCTTTTTGGGTTCTCAACAATCAACTTAATGCTTTCCACATCCCCATGTTCTAAACCAAGGAGGACTCCATCAAATGGAAAGAAGAATAATCTTGAAATTTCATGGTTAAACCTGCCTACATGTCAAATTTCAAGAATGATTTGCTCAAGGACTATTAGGGGAAAATATGGGTGAAATATCTCACCCCTAAGATTAATATATCCTTTTCTGGTTGGCTTCCCATAGTAAAATATTGACTGTGGACAATCTTAGGAAAAGGGGAATGAAGATTCCCAATAGATGTTCTCTCTGTAAGAAAGAGGAGGAAAATTTCAACCATCTCCTCCTTCATTGCTCCTTCTCCCATGTTGTCTTTGATGTTATTCTAGACCTGTTCAATATCCAATGGATCTTGCCCTTGATGATTGAAGATTTTTGCTTTCAATGGGAGAGCCCTTTCCATTTTCCTATCTTGACCTGGGCCTGGAATATCACCCTTCCACATTTTTTTGGGGGTTTATGGAAAGCTAGGAATGATGGTATCTTCCGCAATCAGAAATCTCTTCTCTCAAAAGTTAGAAGAAATTTTTTTATTTCCATAAAGGAAAACATTAAACTCTTTAAAGGTAAAGTCAAAAACCATGTCCGAATAGTGAGCAGAAAGTTCTTGACAAGTTCACCCTTGGTTCGGTGGAATATCACATTCCTAAAAAGAACTCCAGTTGGAAAAGGCCTAGGGGAAATGTTGTAAAGTTAAATTTTGATGGATCCTCAAAAGGGAATCAGGTCCTGCTAGGGAAGGAGGAATTCTAAGGAATAATGATGGATACTGGTTGTTTATGTACACAGTCCTTGAGGTCACCAAACCAATAACATGGTGGAAGCTAGAGCTCTTCTTTGGGGGGTCTTGCTAGTAAAAGAAAAAGGCTTCAAGGACATCTAGATCGAAGGTGACTCTCTCCTCTTAATTAATGCCCTCAATAACCAAGGTTCTATTAATTGGGCCATTAGTAATATCCTCAATGATGTGAAGGAAACTTCAAAAAAATTTGATAGAATTTCGTATAATCATACCCTTCATCAAGGGAACAAATGTGTAGATAAGATGGCTAATTATGGAATCAATTGTAATGATTATAAGATATGGTGTAAAGTTGATATATTACCCATGGACATTAATGAGATCATTAGTAGAGATAGAGGGAACTAAGTTCTATAATGTTGGCACGATTGAGCCCTATGGTGGTGACAACTTAATATATTGTTTTTCAAGATTTCTGCTAGTGCAAAAGAAGGTCTTGTTTTGAACATTAGTAGCAAACAAAAGAAGCTCTATCTGGTGAATATGGGGGTGATAGGATTAGAGTTGAACCTGCTAGCCAAAGCATTGAAGATTTTAATCAACCTTTATGGAATATGATTAGGATTAGGGGTTTTAATAATTTCATTACCAAATTACATGGTCACGATCCTTCCCTATCTAAGGATTTTGGCAAAGTTTGGAAAGAAGATAAGTTTGTTGTTAGAGGGATGGAAATTGAGGTGTCTGAGTCCTCCATCGCCCTAGTCACGAACATGAAAATGGATGGGCTTAAAATTTTAAGGATAAAACCCATAAAGAACAAGAAATTGAGTTGTTCTTTGTTGGCAAGGAAATATGTTCTTTCTTTATGGATGGTATTGTCAGGTCATGTATTCTAGGTATATGGAGAGAGGGTTATCTTCAAATCATGAAGTAAATCACTCTGGAGGGAAAATATAGAAAAATCTATACTCACCATTTGACCCTTCTGAACATGTTCCACCATAATGTCATGGTGAACGCCCCTTCTTTCTGTTTATGTCTCTGACTAACTCTTTAATGGATTTCTAGCAAGAGAAAGTGGATTTTCCTCTCGCACGAAGGTCTCATTATTCGTATGATTATTTCGTGCTCTATGTTTACTTGAAAGAAAATACGTTCCTTTCATTTCCTTTCCATTGTGTTTCTTCCATTGTAATAACTTCCGACCTTGTCCATTTATTAGAACATCTTCCCAACATGTGTATATGGATCTCGGGATTTTATCCCAACCCCAATGGTTAGATTAGTGTGAATACTTTATATATTGTTTTTCTTTGTGTTTTAGATTAGTAATAAATAGGCAGCCTCACTGTCTTTGAGGAGGGATTTAATCCCATGTACCGTGGTTGAACTTCATATTTTAGATTGACAAAATATCTAACCAATAGTTTTATAATTTAATTAATCGCTCAATTACTTTGTCGGAGAAAATAAGAGAAAGAAGAAGAAAGATGAAAGTTGTAGTCTTGTCCTCTTGTCCTTTTCCATATTCTACTACATGCATTTGATTCTTTTGCCTTTGATTCTCACCAAACTAGATCTAGAAGTAGCTGGATCTGGATGCGATTGGATCTAGAAGCGGCTAGATCTGGAAGCAAGTGACTGTGATTTTCTTGCGGGCATTTCCTTTGACATGTCTTCCTATTATCCTTGAAGCTTTTTGGTTCTTCTACGATACATGCATCATCAAAGCAATGTTTTCCGTAAATAACTCATCATTTTTATTTTTAATTAGATATGAGAAATTAAAAATTATGGAAAGCACTACGATTGAATGCAAATTCAATGAAGGCTTAATGGAAGATTGAGAGAACATGCACAAGGTCTTGAAAGGAATTCTACATGCATTGACTTCTTCACAGCTGCATTTGAAACAAAATGATGAAGCCTTTTCAATTATGGATCTCGGATCTAGATCTATGCATGATTATGTTGATCTTTCTTGTTCATCCCACTTTTCCATGGTTGGAACGATCTTTGTCTGAGAAATTCTTTTTCTTTTTATTCAGCTGGATCTCTTTACAACCAGTGTAGATCTGGAGATTTTTTCATATTTGGAGGATATGTTCACTGTATTGGACATTGATTTAAGCTCCCCTTCTCTTATAAAAGCACCTGTAATGAATTCTTGTAATTAATTCAAACAAAGATGGCAACGAACATGAACACTTGATTTTAATTATAAAAATTTGCATATATCAAGCCTGTTGCCCCAAAATTTGATGTTTTGTTTGCATGCAAAGCAAGCATGAATTTTGTCAACTTCACCTGTGCAGTTGTACCACTATGTAGACAATTAATCAGACTTAATTCAATCTCCTACAAACCTAGGTGCTAAAATTTGAAGCTTTTCGGCAGTGAGAACACCTTCTTCTGTGCAAAATTCCTCCTTAATTGGGTGCCGAAATTGCCTGGGCTACACTTCCTTGTTGAAGAATTAATTAATTCATCATTATGGCAGTCCATTCTTATATAACCTTCACTATTCTATAGTTACTAATTTCCTCTTCTATTCCGGCAATTAATTAATTAATTAACATGCTTTTCTCTTCAACTTGGGTGCCTATTTTGTGCATGCTCATGGCTGCCATTAAATAAATTAAATTTATTTAATTTTAGAATTCTATTTCCAATCTTCTTTA
The DNA here is from genome assembly GCA_018340775.1 of Taxus wallichiana var. yunnanensis. NCBI lineage: Eukaryota > Viridiplantae > Streptophyta > Pinopsida > Cupressales > Taxaceae > Taxus > Taxus wallichiana. The sequence goes on from CM031239.1 coordinate 687,243,031, forward strand.
TCCTTTCATCATGAGTTGACTTTTCCTCATGCTTGGGCACCAAAATTGGGTGAATAAATATTATTAAATGCATTATTATTTACCCAAGGTGGGTCACACTTTTTGGCAAGGGTGAATTCTATTTTTAGAAATCAATTTCTAATGGGATTATTCACCCCACACAGTAGCTCAAAAAATCCCATGATCCACTTCAGATGTTTGAATTTCATAATGAGATTTTTACCTGCAAGGCGGTAAGAATTTCCATCAATGCCTTAAGTGATTTTCTTTTATTTCACAATGGGAATTTTCACCTTGCAAGGCGGTAAGAAATTCCCGCTTGCTTGCTACCTCTAATAATACCATCATGACTTAAGTGGCTTTGCCCCCATGGGAAAAAGTACCTTGTAAGGAAGGTACAAAATTCCCACCTAGCTATTGTTACCAAAAATCCCATTGTAGCTTAAAACCTTCTTTTCCCAAAAATGTGACCTGCCAAAAGAAGCTTTTTCATGCATGACTTCGTCTTTTCAGAGAGAACCAGACCTCTTGTGGAAAATTCCTTTTGGCATATATCCATAGATGATCTCTAGATACTCAAGAAAGAAATCAAACTAAAGTGGCAAAGGAGTTGACCTAGAGAAAATTCATAGATAACAAAACGGGAAAACACAAAAAACTCAAAACATTGCTAGAAGTCACATATAAAGCCCATGATTCATTCATGGTTAAAAACCCTCTGTTATATGGAAATATTGACATGTAAGACTATAACGAGGTTTAAATGAAGCACAATTTTCCTCAAACAGGGCTCTGAGAATAATTAAATAAAAATTTCTCATCGGAAAACACGGTGACCGAATATAATGATTTTAGGCATCTGTGTATTTGGTGAAATTGGCTAATATGACTCTCTAGGAATATCTTCACATAATACATACACTTTCTGGAAATAAAAACACAAAAATACCCATTATTTTAAAAGTATAATTTTTTTTTAACATGAGGTAGTCTCGATTTCAGAGTGAAATGCTGGGAACACCGATCATCTCCATCTATTGACATCTTTGCCTTTGCCAAAATGACAGGGGTAAAGATGAGATCCCAGCATCTCTAGTTTCATGTCTTGTCCATTGGGCTCGGGGTTAGGCAAACAAAAACAACACAAAACAAAAAGAAAAGGAAAAACAACAAAGTTTTATTTATATACATACAAGTTTTACCCTACTTTTTTATGTCTGGAAAAGCTTCAGATGCTACCCGTTGAAAGGAAGTGGTAACTCAATTCCATCCCGGTAGGCAAGGAAGAAAGTGTCCATTCTGGCATCTCTTTTGATCATGAAGGGCCCTTTCCAGAGTGAATCAAATTTGACATGCATGCCCTTCGGTTCATGTCTCTTGTCCCACCAGAGTACCCGGTCTCCGATCTTGAACTTCCTTTCTCTAGCCTTCTTATCAAATACCTTAGGAAAGTCCTTATCAACTTCATCTAGTGGTGGATCATCCTTTCTTAGCTCTTTGGTGGGAAGTCTACATCAACTTGTTCCATTCCTAGATTTACTCGCTATATTTCTGAGGAATAACTATCACCATCACCATGTTCTTTGTTCTTATTCAGGTACCGATCATGCTTGTCTAAATTCTTCACTAAGGAAACTAAACCCTTGAGGATTTTCTTACCTTTTGGTTGGATTACTCCACTATTGTCATCATAACCTGGATCAGCTTTTCCTGTGACTGTTTGTTGTGGTGGTGATTTACTCCCTTCAACATACAACTTGTCAAAGTTACCTTGTTCTAGAAATGTAGATGTTTGTTTGTCCTCATTAAAAGTATGCCACTATTTAATATTATTAGGGACTTTGGGGTAGTATACCATCTCCACTTTATAGTTTCCTTGTCTTAATATAGATGGTGGTCTATCCAGATTCAATAGTGCGGTTATCACTTTGCCAAATAATTTTCCTTTGAGTTATTATTGGTTGGAATGAAGTTGATAGAGAAGGATACAAAATAGTGTGTGGTAAAGCACTTTATCTCCGTAATGCTTCATCTCATCTCTTTTGACTTGATTTTTACCTCAAACCTACTTTACTAGAATTTAAACATCTCCTTAGGCTTTGAGGAGTTTTACTCCTTTCTTTTAGCTTGCTCCATTCCTAGAAGCAATGCTTCATACTCTGACGTATGATTGGTGTTCTCAAACATCGGCTTGTGGGAGTATGGAAATATCTCATGATGTTGAGATATTAGTAGAATGTCAGCTCCGATCCAAAAGAATAACATATGCCTTTAAACTCCGAGTCCAAACTTTTTGTTCTTCATTTGTTGGTTCTTGCTTTGGTTGAAGTTCTAGCTCGTGAATGCCTTTATCCATTTCCAAGAAGTATACACCATGGTTAGACCCTAAAAATAATCGATATCTTTAGATTTTTTTCACTTTGTGTACTTAGACTTATTTTATAGCTCTAGCTTCTAATTAATCCCCTTGATAAGAATATGACCATAGGACTAATACATCTTTACTTCTCCTCCTAGCTCTTTGCAAAAGTTTATACTCAAAGCAACATCCCATAAGAGATAGTAGCTTCCAAATCTTAAGGGCGAGTAGATGCATCTCTAGGAGCATGGGCGAAAGGCTAAAGTGTGGCACAGTGCAGTGTAAAGTAGAGTTCAAAAGGCTTCTTGAAGAACCTAGGGATGTGCGTGCCATGCAAAGATTAGCCATTTTTGGCCTTTGGGACAGAACACATGAAGAATGTGTTCCATTTGGATAAGGTTCCAGCTGGCGATAGGGTGTCCTGGAGGGAATATACCTTGTGATAGAAAGATCCAAAAAGTTAATCATGACATGGAGAGGCATGCGCCCGGGGTGACCCACACCTTGACACTTGGGGCCAGATCTGAGGCTGCAGAGGAGTTTGTTAGAGCTCAGAGGCCTATTTATATGCATGCCCTTGGCAAAGAAGAGAGACAAAAGTGAGGTAGTGGAGCTCTGCAAAATTACTGCGAGAACTATGGGATGAAAATGGGTACAAAATTCCAGTAAGGATGTAATGGGAAATGGGAATGAAATTTTTGTCTTGTGAGAATACATGTATGGATCCACACATGGCGCATGACTACGGTCTACTGCCTTCTGTAATCTTTTATAAGTAAACACTATGAATGAATGTGATAAGGTTGCCATGACAAATGTATTAAGACTCTTTCTCTGTATTATCTACATATTCTATTATACTTCTGTTCTTATATAATCATGAATCTTACTTAAATGGTTAAGTATAGTAGTAGATGTACAACTCTTAGTTCTATTATTTTTGTTGCACACTTTGGTTCTATTATGACTGAAGGGGTGTAGAAGCCATCCTGAGCTCTATAGCCCTTCATGTCTATTAAATCACTAAGTTAGAATCATGAGCTATGCCTTCCACTAGACTCACATAAAAGAGAGACTCGGCTCCCTCTCGTGCCTCGGGTGAGTGCCCAATGCCCCGTTGGGTGATAGGCCAGTGTGCATGAGGTTCCCTTGTTCTTAGTGGGTGCAAAAGTGACTACATCTTGGTTCCATTGCGGGACCTCTTTTCAAAGTTGTAGGGAACATGGCATATATCATGATCTCTGTAAAAAGTGATGGTGGAGCACTTAACACTTGAAGGTGTTGAAGATTGGTTTAAGAGCATGGAGGATGAATTCACTTAGAGATTTAGTACGGATCTGGGTTTGATACGTGAAGATGGGTGGAAGACACTCTTTATCATGAGTTATATGAAACCTTCTTCTGTTGTTTCCCAGTAGAGTTATTTGAATGGCTCTCGGCTTATACATCTAGATCGGGGTGGCATTATAGATCATACCCTTGGACCCAAGAAACATATCAGAACCTGCAAGATGCTGATCTAAAGTGGACCCATGCTATAGATCATTGGTGGAAGGGAGTACTGACTAGCTACACTCTGGAATATGCCATTTCCACGTATTCCTATCAGAAGTTGTTGAGTTTGAGTTCTTGTGAGAGCCCAGGGGATCATTTTCTATGTGTTATTCCCCTTGTGATCAAAATCTTGATGGTAACCATGGGTTTAGAGGCATTCCCTATGGCCGGCTAAACCACCCTGAGTGCTAGGTGAGGAAGCCAGGTTGGGGAAGGATGGCTGATCTGACGATTGAATAGGAAAGGGAGGAGAGGTGGCTCAAGTATAATGAAAGCGTGTGAAAAGGAGATCGATAGATAGACAGTGGGATTACAAGTGGGTTATGGAGCTAGACATGGTGGAAAGGAGTTGAGGTTCACGTGGAGGATGTCGAACCCGAACAGTCTGTGGTACCCCATCTTGGTAAGTGGAAGAGAAAACCTTGCGGCTTCTGATGAGAGTCTGTCACGTAGAGAGAGAAGAGTTGTTGGTGTGCATCTGACCCCACCTAGTGACCGGACCTTGGCACTTGGTTTGTTGAATGAGGGAAAAGTATAGTTGATCCATTTGATATCGGTGGAAGCAACCGATCGGTGCACCTAGAACATACAATTTCTCATTTGGGACTTCTATGGCTTCACACACTATTCCGGTATTTGGTGGAATGTTTGGGCAAGGCACGTATATATGGCTGGTTTTGGAAGTGCGTTAGGAGGTGGTGGAGGAACTATGACTGGGAGTGGTACTAGTTCACAAACTATTAGTGTAATTTAGTGGGATGATGGGAGTGCTCGGCATGACAAAAAACACAGCCCTGTACCTAACACAGGAGGATCTGGAGGTGGAAGTGGTGGAGCTGGTGGCTTAGGATCTAGTGGATCCGGTGGAGGAGGAAACACCGGAGGAAACCAAGGGACTGGATCGGGAGGGCAAGGGCCTCAGCCACCTCCTCAAGTCTTTTTGAGATGTCTCTACACTTGCAGATTACAGTGGAATAGAAGATGCCATGGAGCATGTGCATAAGTGTGAGAGCTGTTATGGCGCGCGAAGGGAATCATGACCCAGGATCGAAAGGCCAGTCAATTTGTGATGACCTTGCAAGGACGTGCACATAGTTGGTATAGAAAGTATGACCCTCATCAGATTATTGTGGATTATACCACATTGAGAAATGCATTCTTGGTGGAATTCCACATACCTGAGTTTGAACAGAAGAGCATTAGCTCTCTCAAAGAAATCTAGTAGGGAATGGAGAGCGTGTGGGAATATGATGCATGCTTTAAAACTCTTTTGTCTAAGCTATCTTATGATATCCACCCTTCACAACATGCTCAGTGGTTTTGGAGGGTTGATCACACCCTTTAGGAGGGCCTTATCTCATAAAACATTCACGGACCCGCGTGAAGCATTGGAAGCTTGCTTTACATGCGTTGAAGTAGTTGGTAGTGTTGACACTGGTGTTAGCCCATTTTTGGAGGCTCAGATTGCTGCCATGGCTAAGCAATTGGAGAAATTGTCTGCCAACATAGTTCTAGAGATTCGTGGAGGGATGTGGTGCATGGATTGTAATGTGGAAGGACACATAAAGGATAATGGTGGGATATGTACTCGGAAGGTGGTACACCGTGGTAGTAAACTATGAAATATGTCATGAGGACCATGATGCAAGTAGGTGCCCCCTGTTGTAGTGCACGTGATCCGTAAAAATGTATCTTGTTATTAAAAAATATGTACCTCAACCACACATGACACCAAGGATTGTAGATTGATTGACCAGATTCATGAGGTAATTGATCTTGGTGTGTGCCAGACTAGCATTGCAGTAGTTCCAAAGGAGATGAACATCGGTATGAGGAGCGACAGAGATGGAGATGCGCGTGGAAGAGGGTTTGTGGAGGATTTCATGGTCATGGTAACCATGGAGGAAGAAGTGAGTTCCCGCGTGGGACGTGTTTTAATTGTGGAGCCATCAGACCATTATAAGCGTGAATGTCTAGATCTTCTACAATGCTCTGGTGTGGAAAAAAACATAAGTATGAAGAATGCCCAGAGTTATACGAACATATGAGTCAGTAGTACCAGGAAGGATAAGGGTGCTGCCATGGTGAGTATTAAGAAGGATGACATGTGTAATGGCTTCCGTGAGTAATACGAGAATCAGAACTAGAGCCTATTATGGTAACAATGAGGGTGGAATCCATGCACAAAGGAAGTGCCTAGGTAGAGACCTCTAGTTTTGAGAGAAGAAGTAGTACATGGGAAGTATCCAAACCCGGCTCACTAGAAAGAAGTCTACCAGGAAACCATGGACGTAATTCAAAGTTTACAAGGGGAGATCCAATGCTTAAAAGAGTAGACTAGAAAAGATGAGCAAAGGAGACTAGTAGAAGCACCAAGGGATGACTTGGATGAGGTTAAGGAGGTGTGTAAACTATTGAGGTAGGAGAATATTATTCCCTGCTAGGGGCATGGTTGAGAGAAAAGGTGCCATGCGTTGGGGAAGAACACGAAAGGTAGATCCTGCATGCAAACCTCCCACCTCACAGCCTTGATTATGACAAAGAGATTACCCTGAAACGTAGTAGTGGATGGATGGTTTCTTAGCAACATCCTCATTGACATAGGTGTGGAGGTTAATGTTCTCACTCTGGATGCCTGGCATCAAATGGGAAGACTGCATTATAGCCATCTTCAAATGTGTTGTATATGGAAAATAAAACAAAGGTGATGCCCATAGGTGTCTTGAAGGATGCAACCATTACAATTCAGGGGACTAGGTTCATTGGGGATTTTGAAGTCTTGGCTTGCCGAGGTAGATAATTTCCCAGCTCTACTTGGGCACCCGTGGTGTTATAAGAATAATGCAGATCTCGGTTTAACAAGGGGTACATAAGCTTTGAAAACAAGGAAGAGTGGGTAGTTATACCATTGGTTGATGGGAAGTCCACCCCCTATACTGAACCCCTTGGGGAGGAAGTCCTGGATAGAATATATGTGTGCTCCATAAGAGATCCAGAGACCATCCACCCTACTAGAAGGAGTCATCTAGTTTGATGATGCTCAATCTATTAGTGATACTACCAGTATAGCATGTGATAATTGGGTGCATGGGACTTATGAATTGATTGGGTGACATCTGAAAGGATTAGTAACCAAGGTAACAACAAGTGCGTATAGTTTGGTGCCTAGGAGGGAAGACAATAACAAAGTATTTTGGGGATGCATACCCTGAGGTCTTTTTGAGAGAGATGGAAGCTCATTGGAGGGAGGATGAGTGATGAAGTATGCTAGGTTATGTTTTGATAGGCACAACAGCAAGGTGGTGGGCCGTGCATAGTGAGAACTTGTTGGAATGGTGTGAAGTTTGAATTGTGCTCACTATCTGATTCTCAAAAAGCAACATACCCACCGCTATTAAGGATTACAATGGCAATGGACCCACCTCTTCCCACATCCAGGCATGTGAGAGGGTTTGGGGAGAAGGCACGGAAGCTTTACCACCCTCTCTTTGGGTGCATAAGTTGTATTGACACTACAAGGTTGTGTGTGTGTGGTATATCCATTCTAAAACATGCCGCCAAATGGGAAGTTGGTAGGAATTAATGGCTGACTTGGTCCACACATTGAGTACCGAAGTACCAAACAACTAGTTGATGAGGCATTGCAGACTATCAAGCACCTCACTCTGGGGGATTGCACCATGGTGGAAGATAGGTTAGTAAACTTACTCGGTGGACCTAGTTTAGAAGTGTGGTTCACGAAGAGGAGGAACAGAAGACATATAATTGCGCGTGTGTGCTGAAAAGGAGAAAGGAAAGATGGTATACCTTGTTGATGGAGAGGAGATAGAAAGCTTGAATGTGACCATTCGGTTGGGGCACGTGAAGTAGTTGATAGTGTGGATGCATGTGTGTGCACGCGTATCATGAACCACTCAAAACCAAGAAAGTTAACATCGGCTCGGAAGAGGAGCCCAAGGAGGCTATCATTGGGGACTATTGGTGGACAAGGAAGTATCAAAGATCATCGATCTCTTACGTGAATTTGAGGATTTATTCCCACGTGGATACCATGAGTTGAAAGGCATCCACCATTCATTGGGGGAAATGAGGATAAGGTTGAAAGATGGTGCGTGCCGGTCAGGAAGAGGCCTTACAGGATGAATCCCAACATGTGCGTAAGGGTTAAAGAAGAACTAGACAAGATGATAGCATCCGGTATCATTGAGGCTGTGGAGGAATCAGAGTGGATAAGTCCAATGGTGATTAGCATAAAGAAGGATGGGTGGATTAGGATATGTGTGGATTATAGGGAATTAAATGTTGTTTGTATCATAGATCCTTTTCCCACCCCCTTTATTGAAGAGATTTTGGAAGGAGTTGCTGGGCGCGAGGTCTATTCCTTTACGGATGGATTCTCGGGATATCACCAAGTAAGGATTGCCAAGGAAGACCAAGATAAGACAACTTTCACCACCGAGTGGGGAAGCTTTGCATATACGGTCATGCCCTTTGGGTTGAAGAATGCGCCCATTGTATTTTTGTGCATAGTGGTACAAGCATTTAAGGACTTCATCCACAAGTTCCTTCAGGTATATTTGGATGATTGGATAGTGTATGGATTAGTAAGGGACCATTGTGATAACTTAAGGTTGATGTTTGAAAGATGTCGGTAGTTGAGGATCTCCCTCAACATCAAGAAATGTATCTTTGCAACTCCTTTTGGGATGTTGTTGGGGCATATCATATGTAAAGAGGGCTTACTGGTGGATCCGTGAAGGTTGTAGTTATTGTGGGGTTAGGGGAGCCCTACTAGCCAAAGTGTGTGCGTGGATTTCTTGGACACATTGGGTACTATAGAAAGTTCATTAAGGGATATGCCAAGATCGCCACGTGCCTTTGGAAATATTGCTCAGACACAAGAGTGCCTTTCAGTGGGGAGAGGCGCAACAGAGGGCATTTGACACTCTAAAAGAAAGGCTTATCACCGCACCTATTCTATGATTCCCATCATGGGATAAACCTTTCCATGTCCACGTGGATGCCTCTGGTACAACAATAGGAGCCATTCTTGCTCAACTAGGAGAGGGGATTGTTGATCATCCTTTGTGTTTTGCAAGTAGAAAGTTGACACCAAAAAACAAAATTATACAATGACGAGAGCGCGAGGCATTGTCAATGATCTACGTGCTCCACAAATTTAGGCAATATCTGCTGGCAACTCCTTTCATATTCTACACTGACCATATGGCCTTGAAGTATCTAGTAAACAAAGTAGTGTTGCAAGGGTGCATATGCCATTGGGTTCTTCTATTTTAGGAGTTTGAATTCAAAGTGGTGGTAAAACCGGGAAAGAACAATTGTGGGCTAGATCATTTATCAAGGATTGATTCGGGAGAGGATGCGTAGAGTATCGAGGAAACCATGTTGGATGCACAACTATTTAGGTTGTGGTGCGTGCCCTCAAGAACTAGAAGACATTGCTATCTTTCTCAAGGAAGGTGTGGCGCCGAAGGGATGAATGCTCTGGAAAGGAAAAGGTTAGCCATATGCAACATGCCCTTCATGTTGATCAATGGGGATTTGTATAAAATGGGCCATGATGAGTTTTTACGTTGGTGTGTACTAGAACATGAATGCGTAGCTATAATAGAAGAGGCCCATGGTGGGATTTCTGGAGGACACTATGCAGGGAATGCAACTGCGTGCAAGATCCTAGTCACTGGACTATGGTGGGAGATGATTCACCAGGATTGTATTGAGTTTTTGTAAGGCTGTGACCACTACCAGTGCCTTGGAAAACCTGGAAAAAGGGATGAAATGCCCTTGTGCCCCATCACCAGTGGAACCTTTTGAAAAGTGGGCAATAGATTTTGTCGGACCAATCTCACCAGCTGCGTGAAGGACTAACTCATGGTATATTATTACCTATACTGATTATCTGACAAGGTGGGTAGAGGCCGCACCCACTAAGGATTACACATAGCCACGGCTGCTAGATTTTTGTGGGAGAACATTATCAGTAGGTATGGGTGCCCATTAAGTTTAACAAGTGATAGGGGCACTCACTTCTTAAATGAAACAATTAGGATTCTATTAGTAGAATTCATGGTAGCCCATCACAAGACTACCCCTTATCACCCTCAGGAAAATGGGACTATAGAGGCATTCAACAAAATCCTTAGTCACACATTGACTAAGATATGTGATGTGGGTAGGAAGGATTGGGATGACAAGGTGTCAGTAGTCCTTTGGGCATATAGAACAATGTATAAAAGGTTGAACAAGGCCACACCATTTCAACTGGTGTTTGGTGCAGAGGCTATTTTTCGGTTGAATTTATGCTACCATCGCTGCGTATAGCGTGCGTAGGAGGGTTGGATGATGAACAAGCGTTGGAAGAAGAATTGATGAATTAATAAAGTTGGATGAAAGGTGCTCACTAGCAAGATGGAGCCAAACAACTGAAAAAGCTAAACAAAAGGCATGGCATGACCACCGCCACATTAAAAACAAATAGTTTGAGGTTGGCCAGATGGTATTGTTATATGATTCTAAATTTCTACGCCATCTGGAAAGTTGAAGGTGCATTGGTTGGGTCCTTATGTAATTTCATACATCCTTGATTTGGGTGCGTGCAGCTACAAGCGTTGGATGGAACAAAATTACCTGGACACTTCAATGGGAGTAGGTTGAAGCCCTACTATAAATAATGCTTCTTGGTGTTTGTAAATAAGGCAGTTTTGCCAGTTAGTTTAGAGTTTCCTTTTATGCTTTTCCTTTCTTGTTTTTCCCTTTCGTGTTGTTGTCTTGTTTTGTGCCTTGGGCGCTGGAAACCTTATTACTTTTTAAACTTATGATTGCGCAGAGGACCGCGCATCGATTTAGTGTGGGGTGAGGTGATTAAGAGAGGCATGAAGTTATTCTGTAGGAAGATTGAGTTGGTAGACCATTCGAACTGGCCCTATTGAAAAGATGCATTAGGAAGGTAGATGGATGACAAAATAGAGTTCCATTGGAAATCCACGTACAAAGGAGAAAAAGTGCAAAAACATGAGGTAGGTGAAAGTAAGAATCATGAGGATGGAAGAGGTGCCTTTGGCGCTGGTAACACGTGCACAAAAGTCTTCTGTCAAGATGGATTGTCTGCATGTGCAAGAAGGTTGGAAAAATTTTTGCGCAAGGATTGGGCGTGGGTGAAAAATGTTTCACAAGGATTGGGCACGGGTGAAAAATGTTTCGCGCAAGGATTGGGTGTGAGGAAAAGCGTTGAAGTCGAGGTTTGTTTGAAAATGCCACATTAAATATTATCGTATACGGTGGTAGGTAGCCTAGCCTTTAATGCGTAAAAGTGGGAAAAGCTATAAATACAAGGATGGTAAGTTCATTATTTTACTTTGTGAAAACAAGGAGAACAATTTTCTTTCAAGAGCTAGGGTTGAGAGCTAACTCGTGTGAAGGAGAATCTCAGAAACTCATGTGTAATCAGTCGGTTGATCTACAAACTAGAGAGTAGAAGTGATTCACGGGTGTGAGGAACATTGGGAAAGAGCACCGTGATCAAAGGAGGAAAGTCAGAAATTAGGGTTTGTACCTAGGGCACGGGGGGCGTGAAGAAAACTCTCAGACAACTCGAAGGCAACCAAGGAATGAAAGCAAAGGGTAAAATGATGGCCATGAAACTAGTTGATAAGCCTATAGTACAATCCAAAAAGGGAAAGGGGAAGGGAAAGGAAAGAAGAAAGAAGATGAAATCCCCTTGGATACCAATGAGGAATGGTACTCAGAGATGTAATACCGGATGGGGTTTTGCTAGGGCAAGAGTGGGAGTCCCACATCAGACAGATGACCGTAATTGATTACAATCACTGGTCGAGTATAATTGTGAAGGAAATGGCATTGGAGCTGGTGTGCCCCACAAACAAATGAACACCTGATGGGATGTTGATTTACAATGATGTAGTCAAGGTGAAAATGGAGAAGGTAGGGCTTCTCAGCTTTATGAGTTCCCTACTTGGGAAGCTTGAGTGCCTGTACCAATGGTTAATGATGCGTGTGTGCATGAAGATTTCTTCTACTTCGTAGGGTGTAAAATGTGCATAACCCCATAATTAATCTCACACTTTACAGGCTGAGCTGTAAAGGGGATGCGTGATCTAGATGACCTCTAGGATGAGGAGGTAATTAAGGAAACCATCGCATCCCTAGGATTATAAGAAGGGATCGAGGTACTACGACGTCATGGATATCAGTGATCGGTGATGAAAATGGCCGTGCACCTCATTTCCAAGCTAAATGGACAAGAGAGGTGGACCCAGGTGAGCAAGCCCTAGTTGAATGTCTGTAGAAAGGTCATGGAAGGCACCATGTACAATATCTCCCAATACATAGTAGATGAGATTATAAGTAGTACAGTGGAGGATGGAGGAAAGATATTGTTTGGGAACATTCTATTAACCATTGTGTTCTCAAAAATTGGGGTGCCAGATGCATCTGATAAGTTCGTATATGGGAGTACCCGATGAAGACCCTTCACCCATGGATAGGTTCTAGAAGTATACTTGTGAGTCAATGATGGGGGTGCACAAGTGCGCTTGGATAAATGGTATACGTGCCTTAGGAATGCATTCGGGGTAGAATGGTGGATCCCAGAGCAACTCCCCATGGTGACTGAAGGAGAAGTAGAGTTTGCGGTGTACCAACACTTCTGCATTGGTAGATTTATCTTGGTGGATGGTAGTTGGAGTCCCTAGTGCAAACTCCCCTTCTCATTTACCCAATTCTTCAAGTAGGGGTAAACAGATATAAGGAGTCGAAGAAGTTAAAACTTGACCTGTCCACCCTCGATAGTGAACACAGAGAGATGAGAAAGAAGCTGGTCTACCCAGGGAAGCAGTGTGCGTATGTTGAAAGATACGTGTCACAGGATGTGCACATCGTAAGGCCGATGACCTTACCGATTGCTTTGAGAGCGCTGCTGCCAGAATTTACCTACGCATAAGGCCAAAGTTTGAGAAGGGCGTACGTAGAAAATGAAATATCCATCCCAGATGACCCCATGGGAAGGAAGAAGCCATGCTAAAAGCAAGAGAGAAAGAAGAAGAAGAAGAAGAAGAAGAACAAGGGGGGTGGAAAGGTAGGATGTAGGTACCATGGGGTTAAGTACCTATGTCGGAAGAAGAGAAGAATGGTGGTCAAGGAAAAGACCCCAGAGCCTACAAAGCCACCATCCCCTGAAGAACCTTCAGATGAAGAAAAGACAACATCCCCCACTCTAGAATTTTCTACCAGAGAAGAAGAAGAACAAGGAATGGAGGAACAAAGGGCTAGAAGATATAAATGACCTGAATGCCTATGTAGGTGAAAGGGATGATGATGGGGAAGAGCTGGAGGTGGATCAAGAGCCAATTGATATCCATGACTCGAAGGAGAGGAGGCTGAGAATGCAAATGATGCCTTCATCTTTGTAAGGAGGAAAGGCAGCCCGAAGGGAGGAAGGAACGCGTGCCAGTGAAGAGGGGAGTGAAGGGGCTAGTACCAAGGAGCTAGATATGCCCAAGCTCACTCAGGAGGAGGTGAATGAAAAGGAAACAAGAGAGGAGGAGAGAAGATAATTGATGCCTTGGTCAATGAAGAGTTGGGGCGCAACACGTGGAGCTGTGCTCGGTGAGTTCAAGAAGGAGCAGAGGGAGAAGAGTGGAAGTAGCATGAAAGGCCCAACTCTCTCGGTAACTATTCCCAAGGGTGTGCATGGGAAGTAAATGTGGAAGGGGGAAGAACAATGATGGGTTACATTGATGACCCCAACAAAGTTTTTGTGCGTGTGTTTCCAAAGTACCGTGCCCACCAAGGAGCTCACCACCATGGAGTCCTTTGACCCTGAGGGTGGATACCCATGAATGAGGAAGATGTTATCTTGGGCATTCGACTCCCACCTCGATGAGCTGAATTGAGATTAACCAAGGAGTGGTATTGAAGTTGTCGAAGGAAGGAAAGGGGACAACCCCATTGTAAACATGCAGCAACTATCGGATGAGAAAGTGTGCAATGCGTTGAACAAAGTCTCAGTGGAAATTGAGGCTAGGCTCTTTGGTAGAAATGATAGGGTTAGAGTCTTGGAGGACCTGTTGGAGAAGAGGAAGGAAGAAGTGGTGAAGCTAATGAAGGATCTCAGCCTTGAGAAATTAATCAGTGCTCAACTACGAGAGGAGCTTCAGGAGGAAAAGGCTAGGGTGCGTGAAGTTTCCAAGAAGGTGGAGCTCATCTCCCAATCGATTATCATGAAGCACCCGGACCTTAACCCTCCTGTGTAAAAGTATAGATCCTCCCTAGAGTGCCTAGAGGACTTGACTCGGATCCTCACCATGGAGAGGCAGCCCTTGGCATTAGAGTTAGTAGAAGAGGTAGTGGTGTGCTTGGAGAAAGAAGACAAGTTGAAGGTCATTGCGCTCGTGGCTGAATACAACAAGGTGCTCACGACGTAAGAACAACTACACAAACCGTGGGGGTCACTTACGACCATTGCGTAGATCAAGACAAAGTGACAAGCATACTGCTTTCCAGTGATGAAGGTTGAGTTGAAGGAATTCAGAGAAAAGAATAAGGGCAATAGAGCCGAGTGGGAAAGGATCATAGCCGAGGTAGAAAAGAAATCGAAGCCATTGAGAACCGGTGAGTCTCAATCAAAACCCAGCTAAAAGAGCTCTACAAGGTCATCACAAGGAAGATGGATGCCCTGGAAGATCATGCTAAAGAACTGGAGACTGTGGTGGAAACCATTACCACACAAGGGAGGGGCTAACTTATGATGAGGTGAGCACCTTGGTTGGTGACATCTGCACTAAAGTAGAAGGAAGTCAGTGCTTGGAGTACACTGGAGGCCGACCTCCAGCAAAACTTTCCCCTCCTCCTTCTTTAGGAAATTTTCCCCTATTCTTTCTCTTCCCCTTTCTTTATTCTTTCCCCCATTCTTTTCCAAGGCAAGGCCTTGCATTCTTTTGTACTACATTCTTTGAGAAGGTTCCCGAGGGTGGAGAATAGGTGAAGTGTGGGGTAATGTTGGGCCCCTAATTTAGCTTCCAAATCTTAAGGGCGCGTAGGGTGCGCATGGCAGCGGAGGAAGCGCAAGTGTAGGCACAAAGGAAGAGTTCAAAAGGCTTCTTGAAGAACCCAGGGGATGTGTGCCACATGAAGAACAATTCGGGACTTAGCCATTTTTGGCCTTTGGGATAGAACACATGAAGAACGTGTTCCATTTGGATAAGGTTCAGCCTGGCGATAGGGTGTCTGGAGGAATATACCTTGTGATAGAAAGATCCAAAAAGTTAATCATGACATGGAGAGGCATGCGCCGGGGTGACCCACACCTTGACACTTGGGGCCAGATCTGAGGCTGCGAGAGGAGTTTGTTAGAGCTCAGAGGCCTATTTATATATGTGCCCTTGGAAAAGAAGAGAGACAAAAGTGAGGTAGTGGAGCTCTGTAGAATTATTGTGAGAACTATGGGATGAAAATGGGTACAAAATTCAAGTAAGGATGTAATGGGAAATGGGGAATGAAATTTTTGTCTTGTGAGAATACATGTATGGATCCACACATGGCGCATGACTATCGGTCTACCTTCTGTAATCTTTTATAAGTAAACACTATGAATGAATGTGATAAGGTTGCCATGACAAATGTATTAAGACTCTTTCTCTATATTATCTGCATATTTACTATTGTACTTTTGTTCTTATATAATCGTGAATCTTACTTAAATGGTTAAGTATAGTAGTAGATGTACAACTCTTAGTTCTATTATTTCTGTTGTGTGCTTTGGTTCTATTATGACTGAAGGGGTGTAGAAGCCATCCTGAGCTCTATAGCCCTTCATGTCTATTAAATCACTAAGTCAGAATCATGAGCTATGCCTTCCACTAGACTCACATAAAAGAGAGACTCGGCTCCCTCCATCTCTAGAATTGTTGCTCTTTATCTTTCCAGCAATGATGAGGTTGTCTTTAATTTCAACCTCCATGTTTTCAAATTTGTTAACAAGTTAGCGAGAACATGCTCTTCACGAGTTAATAGCTTACTTCAAGGAGTAAAGCATTGATGAAGAATACCTTTTTATTCTTGTCATTCAGAGAAGTAGAATCCATAATTTTGTACAATAATATTTGGAATTTCTCAATAAAATCCCGCATGTGCTCATGTGGCACTTTCTTCAATTGAGTCAGTTGAGTTATCAATGTACGGGAATCTTCAGCTAGTTTGAATCTTTTTAGGAACATATCTTGCATAGTAGCCTAATTGGTTATGGTGCCAAGAGCTAGCTAGTAGAACCATTCTCTAGCCAGTCATGGAGAGTCTCTATGAAGAGTCATGCAGATACATCTTCATGTTCGATTTGTAAGCACTCCACAAGATATAAAGAACGTATCCAGGTGATCATCTAGATTTTGCTTGCCATCTCTAAAGAATTTTAGAAAATTCTTTGTCATTCCTTTAGGTAGATCATGCATAAGAGGAGTTAGATTCAAGGGCCAAAATCTGCTCCCCATAGAACAGTACTATCTGGTTTTGATTCTGATTTTGCATGATGAATGGGGCACATCTTCTCCTTATGTAGACTTGGTGATTAATTCAGTTTCCGGATTATGTTGAAGATGATCTAGATCAAGATGAGTGTGTACTCTTCTTCCTAGTGAAAGACTGGATCTACGGTTTCTAACTTGAAGAGGATGATTAAAATTGAATTACTCCTACAATCTGAAGAAATCATCAGTCCTTCCTTGTGCCTTCACTAGATTGGGTGAATGGACATTTAGCCAAGTTGAAAGTTGAATGGGAAACACTTTGATCTGCAAGAGATAAGATTTGATCTGTAAAGATAGTTGTTCCCCAACAGAGTCACCAAAAACTGTTGGCTAGGTTTTCTGCATAAATGAAAACCTAGGTAGTCATGAGATAAATCTCCCTCATTTACCGGTGAGGCTCCCGTGTAATATTTGTCAATAAAATATGCTAGTATCTATATGGGGGTATTACTTTAACCATGCAGCTCATGAACCATAGCTATATAGTTTTGCAGCAAGTAAGTAGTTGTTAAAGAAAGGAAATATCTAATGAAGAAGGAAATAATATAAACATAGGAAAGAAAGAGGGAAGATGTGCAACCCAATCAATAGATTACAAAGTTGATTGCATGCACATAGATAGAACCAATAGATATTAACACACAAAATTATAAGCAAAGGTAGCTTTCAGATCTAGATCTAAAATAACACAAAGTTTATAAGTAGATATGAGACAAAAAGTTAGAAACAAAATGCACTGTGACACAAAGTTCTCCAAAATTTTCTCCTTTCTATACCTTTGCTTCAAATAGCTATCAGGGGTTTCAACACAAAGTCTGGAACACAAGAATGTTGCTTACAAATTTTGATCATTAACCTAAAGGTTCTTCCTCTACTTATAGCATGTAGAGGGGAAATTACAAATAGGAAGCTTTTAGTTGAATTGGAACATGTGGAAGTCGGAAAGGAAATAGTTGAACAATCTCCCTCCCGTAATTCTTATTTACATGACATGCATGATTTGCAACTGAATATAGAACCTTCTATTGTGTATATCTGCCACCTATTTCCAAGTAGTTGAATTCTTCAAGTAATGAATTTTAAACCAATCACTTAAGTTTTATAATTTAATTGATTGCTCAATTACTTTGTCGGAGGAAATAAGAGAAAGAAGAAAAAAAGAGGAAAGCTCCAGTCTTGTCCTTTTTCATATTACGCATGCAGATGATTCTCTTACCTTTCATTCTCACCAAACTAGATCTAGAAGTAGCTAGATCACGGAAGTGGCTGAATCTGGGGAAGCAAGTGATTATGATTTGCTTGTGGGTATTGTCTTTGACATGTCTTCCCTCTTATCCTTGAAGCTTTTGCGAGTTATGCTCTAGTACATGCATCAGTGCAATGTTTTCCATAAATAACTCATCATTTTTATTTTTAATTACATATGAGAAATTAAAAATTATGGAAAGCACTTTGGGTGAATGCAAATTCGGTGAAGGCTTCATTTGGAAGATGGAAGAACATGCACAAGGTCTGGAAGAAAAAAAGGATGAAGCCTTTAAAATTATGGATCTAGATGCGGGAAGCGATTATATCTAGATCTATGCATGATTATGTTGATCTTTCTCATTCATCTCGCTTTGCCATGGCTAGAGCGATCTTTGTCTAAGGAATTCTTTTTCTTTTTATTCATTGAGAATTCTTTACAACCGGTGCTTGATTTGGAGATTTCTTCAGATTTAGAGGCTATGTTTAATGTACTGGACATTGATTTAAGCTCCCTTTCTCTTATAAAAGAACTTGTAATGAATTCTGTAATTAATTCATACAAAGATGGAAACCGGAACATGGACACTTGATTTTAATTCTAAAAATCTGCTATCAAGCCCTCGCCCCAAAATTTGATGTTTTGTTTGCATACAAAGCAAGCATGATTTTTGTCAACTTCACCTGAGCACCTATACCACTATGTAGACAATTAATCAGACTTAATTCAAGCTCCTTCAAACCTAGGTGCCAAACTTTGAAGCTTTCAGTAGTGAAAACACCTTCTTATGTGCAAAATTCCTCCTTAATTGGGTGCCAAAATTACCTGGGCTGCAATTACTTGTTGAAGAATTAATTAATTCATCATTATGGCAGTCCATTCTTATATAACCTTCACCATTCTATAATTAATAATTGCCTCTCCTATTCCTGGCAATTAATTAATTAATTAACATGCTTTTCTCTTCAATTTGGGTGCCTATTTTGTGCATGCTCATGGCTGCCATTAAATAAATTAAATTTATTTAATTTTAGCTTTCTACTTCTAGTCCACATTGACTTCACAGTGTGCTTTGACCTTATGCACCAAAAATAGGAATTAATTCCATTAATTAATACTTTAAAAAGTATTATTTCTCCTCAATATGGGTGCAATGTTTTTGCATGAGAGGGGCTGCATTAAATAAATTAAATTTATTTAATTTTAGAATTCTATTTCCAATCTTCTTTATCCTTTCATCATGTGTTGACTTTTCCTCATGCTTGGGCACCAAAATTGGGTGAATAAATATTATTAAATGCATTATTATTCACCCAAGGTGGGTTGCACTTTTGGCAAGGGTGAATTCTATTTTTAAAAGTCAATTTGTAATGGGATTATTCACCCTGCACCGCAGCTCAAAAAATCCCATGATCCACTTAAGTTGTTTGACTTTCATAATGGGATTTTTTAACCTGCAAGGTAGGTAAGAAATTCCCATCAATGGGTAAGTGCAGCAAGTTGGGGGACAAAAAGGGGGTCATAAGTGGACGTCATATTGCAAATAACAACATAATATCAACTTGTAGGGATTATTAGAAATACATACACTCAAAATTAGAAAAAATTATAGTAATATGAATCATAGAATCTAGAATCTAGTTTCTAAAATACTAATTTTTTTAAAAATGGACAAGATTAGCTATATTAAACACTCAAAATTCAATGACTTGGTATTTTTT
Organism: Taxus wallichiana var. yunnanensis; assembly: GCA_018340775.1. NCBI lineage: Eukaryota > Viridiplantae > Streptophyta > Pinopsida > Cupressales > Taxaceae > Taxus > Taxus wallichiana. Next base: position 687,262,471 of record CM031239.1, read on the forward strand.
TAAAAATGCCTATAAAATTATAGTCCGTTTGCCCACGATTTGGATGACCAAAAATTGATATATATTTTTCTCCTTTGGTGAGAAGTTAGATGCCACTATCTATCTTGGGATGGATTTTATTTTTTATTTTTTTGAGTAATATTTTATTTTTTATGATTTTTTCCGTGAAAGTGGTATGAAAACATAAAGAAAACAAAGCACTTTTCATTTGCCGCATATAACTTCATCAAAAATATTGAAATCAAATATTTTTTTTTTTTGAACATGTATATAATTTCACCACGGTTGGGATGGTATAAGTTTTATCACATTCTGATAAGTGAAACAAAATTTGTAGTCTTAAACCTAGACATAAACATTCACGGGAAAAAGTGTCTTAAAGACCTACTATTAGTAAAAAATTATAAAATGATATTTATCCTATTCTATTCACTTTAAAATTAGTATTTCTACAAAGCTAACAGTCTCCCCTACGCAATGGTACCATTTTTATGACATATTTTTTACTTTTGGCATGGTTCAAGTCCGTGGAAGACTAAATTTGATGTTTTATTGTTTTTAATGTAAAATTCAGGATTTGATGTCCACTTAATTGTCCCCCAACTTGGTGCACTTACCCCAATGCCTTAAGTTATTTTATTTTATTTCACAATGGAAATTTTCACCCTGTAAGGCAAGTAAGAAATTCCGCCTAGCCTGCTGCCTCTAATAATCCCATCATGACTTAAGTGGCTTTGCCCCCATGGGAAAAAGTACTGCTAGGAAGGTACAAAATTCCCACCTGACTGCTATTACCAAAAATCCCATTGTATCTTAAAACCTTCTTTTCCCAAAAATGTGACTTGCCCAGAAGAAGCTTTTTCATGCATGACTTCCTCTTTTCAAAGAGAACCAGACCTCCTGTGGAAAATTCCTTCTGGCATAATGTCTATAGATGATCTCCAGATACTCCAGGAAAGAAATCAGACTAAACCGGAAAAGGAATTGACCTAGAGAAATTTCATAGAAAAAAAAATGGGAAAACACCAAAAATGTAAAACGTTGCCAGAAGTCACAGATAAAACCCAAGATTCATTCCGTTAAAACCCTACTGGTATATGGGAATATTGACATGTATGACTACAACAGGGTAAAACCAAAGTACAATTTTCCTCAAACGGGGCTCAAAATAATTACATAAAAATTTCCTGTAGGTAAACCCTAGCGACAGAATATAACGATTTCAGGCATCTTGGTATTTGGTGAAATTGGCTAATATGACTCTTTAGGAATATCTTCACACAATACAAACACTTTCTAGCAATAAAAACACAAAATGATCGATTATTTTAAAAGTACAATTTTTTTAACATAGGGTAGTCTTAGATTTCGGAGAAAATGCTGGGACACCAAAGCCCCATTTAGAGAAAGGCCAAGGCGTTGCAATTTGTTGTAAGGCCCTTGTCAACGCATGTATCATTTTTTCATACTTTTGGAATAGTTCACACTTCCTTACAAAGTTGCAGCAATCTAATTCCATGGTAGGTGAATAATAGCCTACTCTTAATAGCTTCTTCGCTAAGACTATGTCGTTGGTGTGTGCTCCACAAATACCACCATGTACTTCCTTAATGTCGTGGATAGAATCAACAACATGAAAATAGTGAAGCAGATTCCTGTCATAGCCATGATGATAAAGGGTGCCTCCTAGGAGGGTATAATGGGCTATGCGGTGGATAAGGGCTTTCTTTTTAGAATGAGTGATGTCTGGTGGAAAAGTGCCATCTTGTAGGTATTGAAAGATTGGATCATACCAAGGGGATAAGGGACCAACAACTTCACATGCTAAACATGACTCTGGTATATCATATGTTGGAATCTGTAGATGCTCTATGAAGAAAGGCATCTTACTTTCTTGAGGGGAATGCGTAACAGAGACCTAATAGTAGCCATAACATCTATGGATCTATTGTGTGACCTTGGCTTATTCTCAAATATGACCTATGTGAAGTATTCCTTCAAAGTTTCAACCATCTTTTTATATGGAATAAGCTTCTAATCTTTAACTTTGTGCAGGACATTAACTTGTTTAATGATAAGTTGTGAATATCTAATGACTCTGAGTTATTAGATATTCCATGTAATTACTAGTCTGAGACTAGCAATGAGTGCTTCGTACTCTACAATATTATTTGTGTAGGGGAATCCTAGCTGGAATGCTCTTGGTATGACATCACCTATTAGAGTGTTGAGAACCACACCTCCAAATCCATAGAAGGTAAAAGATCCATCAAAATGGACCTTCTATTCTATGGATTCTTTAATATACATCATAGATGCATCTGGAAAATCTAGGCATAAAGGTTCCATCCTTGGGAGAGGTGCTTCTGCTAACTGATCAGCCAGTACCTATCCTTTTAAATACTTTTGATTCACAAACTCGATATCAAATTCACTCAGGAGAATGATCCAATTAGCCATTAGCCTGTGAGGGAAACTTTGGATATAAGGTACTTGAGAGAGTCAACTTTGGATATGAGTTTGGTTTTATTGTTCAGGAGATAATGGTGAAGCTTTTAGAATGTGAAGACAACCACTAAGAAGGCCTTTTCTATTTGGGGATAATTCAACTCGTACGTGATCAAGGTGTGGCTAAGATAGTAAACTGCTCTATCTTTATGGTCTAAGTTTTATTGGGCAAGCAATGCACCAATAGCAAAGTGGGTAGTGGAAATGTATAAGAGGAGAGGTTCACCTAGGGTAGGTGGCATGAGTATAGGTGGGCTGGCCAAGTATTGTTTGAGTAGCACAAAGGCCTTCTGATAGTCAGGTCCCCAATTGAATGTGACATCCTTTTTGAGAAGATGGGTAAAGGGGTGGCATTTATCTATAAGTTGTGAAATAAAGCGAGTGGATTGCCCTGCATTTTCCTTGTAGACTCCTCAGCTACTTGAGAGTGGTAGGTGGCGGCATTTTTGTGATGGTTGTGACCTTTGTGGGGTCCACTTCAATCCCTCTTTGTGAAACAATGAACCCTAGGAGCTTTCTGATAAAACACCAAAGACACATTTCTTAGGGTTCAAATGAACGTTATAGTCTAAGTAGGCGTTGAAAAATATGCCTCATTACTTTAGGGTGTTCTTTTCTACTCTTGGATTTTTCCGGATAACATCAACATAGTCTTCCATGATGTCACTTATCATATCATGGAAGATAACAATCATGGCACACTTGATAAGTATCCCTGCATTTTTGAGACCGAAAGTCATGACTTTGTATCAAAATGTCCCCCAAGGGGTGATGAATGTTTTTTTATGCTGATCTTCTTCAGCAATCCGTATTTGGTTATAGCACGAGAATCCATCCATTAATGAAAAAAATTCATAACCAGTAGTAGAATCAACAATCATGTCAATGTTAGGTAGGGGAAAGTCATCTTTAGGACATGCTTTATTAATGTCATAGAAATTAATGTAGATTTAGATGCCAACAAGATTTTTTTGTAATGGGAATATGTTAGAGATTTCAGAATAGTCAATAAGTTTAATAAAATCAGTAGCTAACTTATTTTCTAATTCTTATTTGACCAAGAGTGCCACCTTAGGATGCATCTTTCTCAAATATTGCTTGATTTGTTTGGCATCTAGGTGCATAACGAGGTTGTGCATGACTAGCTCTGGGTCCAAACTAGGCATATCTACATATGTCCATGCGAATATGTCCACATATTATTTTAAGATCCCTACAAAGATCTTTTGTTCCTAAGTTGAGAGTGAAGCTCCCAACTTTATTACTCTAATTGCTCTTTCGAGCCAACATTGATGTTGATTGTTTCTTGAACAAGCATTTTAGAAGCATCTTCCATTCATGTAGGATCAGGGGAAGAGTAAGATCAACTTCCTACGGTAGCTCATTATCATATTTTAATGGATAAATCACTTCATCTTTAAACTCTTCATTCTTTGTCTATTTATGAGTTTCTCCTTTGTGAGATTTTTGTTTATCCTTTTTGCTAGGTTTCTCAGTAGTGGTTATACTTTTACTTACGGCCTTCTTATTCAAATGTCCACACATCTCTGCTTCTTCCCCAAAGTATGCATAGGTGTCTAGTTGAATCTTAAATCCTTTCTTATGGTCTCTAGCCAGAATAAAATCCCTGAGTCCCATGAACTCTGCAAATGCCTCATCATTTTCAAAGAAATCTAGGGGCATGTGATGTTTTTGATCCTAATCTAGAAGTTCAAGATATACAAGGGCTACTTGAAATTTTTCTAAGGGGATGGATTTGGATAAGGTAAGGACCGCTAAGTTTGGGAATAGGTTCATGGAGGAAAGATCCTCGTAAAGGCTACATTGGGAATCTACGTCGCTATCAGAATGAGATGAAACATCCTCACATTCAGAAGAGGTGGCATCACTTTCAGAGGGTAGAGCATTATGAGGCCTTATCCCAAGGCCATGTTTATCATATTTAAAATGAGGGATGGGAATAAGCTCTAACTAGCCTTGTTAGTTAATGCCACATCCAAACCCACTATAGCCCATGACAAACATCATGCGGTGACCTCTAATGTACTGAGGTGCTTGATGGTATGAAGCCATGGTGCCTTCGGTACTCTACTCGTATGATCCTCTAACATTTTCTCCTCATATAGGAGACAACTATGGACAAATTTTTCCAACGGTTTAGGACATTGCTCGTGAGTTCTCTTGAACTGAAAATAAGGCTTACCCCTTGTCTTGGGGGATACTGATAAGTCTGATATGAGAAAATCCTGTTCAAGAGTGAATGGCTTACTTGGGCCATATTTTTCTCGACATTACCTCCCATGAAGAGAATGGGTTGACCAATGAAGGAAAGTCTTGATTGTAAGGCATGAGGGACTTTGAATCTATCCATTTTTTCATAGCTTCTGTTTGTAAGGGGACAACTACATCCACAGAAGGACACTCATAAGCTACACGAGAAAAACTATGCAATGCCCTACAATGTGTGAATGGTTTTGGGTCACCTAGAATGGTAACCACCTAACCTTCATGACATAACTTGATGCACTGATGGAAAGTTGATGGAATAGCTTGCATGACATGGATCCATGGGCACCCTAGGAGCATGTTGTATGGAAGGTCCAAATCGAGAACATGGAACGTTGTGTCATGACACATTCACCCTAGGAGCATGTTGTATGGAAGGTCCAAATCAAGAACATGGAATGTTGTGTCATGACAAGTTGGGCCTAATTCCATGGGAACCACTATAGTACCCACTGATTCTATTTCTTCATTATTATAAGCCGTGATTATGATAGTTTTACCTCCCAGATTTGTTTTTGACCGGGATAACTACTTAATCATCTTTAAAGTGCAAATATTTAGAGCAGATCCCCCATCTACAAGTAATTTCTTGATTTTGTGATGGTAACCACCACTTCAAGATACAAGGGTAAGTTATGTTCTGGGTTATTATGCGAGATTGTAGTATGATCAAAGGTGATATGATCATTGGAGTCTAGGTGCACAATCATGGCTTGAAGGTTTGTGGGATCTACATCTATTGAAACCCCTAAATTTTGCAATGTTTTGTACAATATATTCTTATGGGCATTAGAGATCTTGAGGAGATCAAGAATAGATATCCTAGTAGGTGTTTTCTCTAACTGCTCTATTAAATTGTACTGACCTTCCTGAGGGATAAGAATAGGATCTGGTATGACTAAGTGGGCACATCTTGTCCCTACTACACAACTCTTTTCTAAAATTTGAATGGTGTTGATCTGTTCATTACATGAGCTAATACATTTAATGAGGGAATTATAAGGACTATCATTTGGAGGGTAAACATAGGCAGCAGTCCTATAGTCATTGGAGGTTTTCCATTCATCTAGTTTCCTTTTCTTTTTTATTTGCATGGTTAGGAAAAGGTTCCTTGTAAATACCCATTTTTTCATTTGAACTTTTACCAAACTCGGGGGAGAATATACAGTGATCTTTCCTTCCTTGATGAGGTCTTTTATATAATGACACATTCTCAAACACTTATCCATCTTGTGTCCTTCAACACGGTGGAAGTTGCAATATTCATGATCTTTGAACCACCCTAGTTTTGGATCATCTTCCGGGTATGGTACCATTGTATTTTGATATTCCACCATTTTAGCATCATCAATTGTTTTATGATGGTAAACAAGGACTTCGTTAATGGTGTAAATGTACATTTTGTAGGCACTTTGGGAAAAGGTCCTTGAAAGCTTTAGAAGCGGGCCTATCAGTATGGCTTGGACTCTTTTAGAGTTTGTAATGCCATCACTAACAACATGCTTATTCTTATTGAAGAATTTAGGTTTTTCTATGGATTTGGTTTCATGTTTGTTTTTAACTACAGACTTAAGCATTCCTTTTATAATGAGGGATTTCTCAATTTGACTACATTTCTCTATGACTTCTTCAAAGTTAGAGCCACAATGCATTTGTAAGTGAAAGGCTATTTCAGGGTTTAAGTTAGGAACAAATATGCTCACTAAATTTTTTTCTAGTAATGCACAAGGAAAACGACTAGCTAACCCACGCCATCGTTGTAAAATCCTGCAAACGTCTCATTAGGATTTTGTTTTGTATTGCATAAATCATTCATTTTGATGTCACTTTCTATGTTATAGGAGTAATTCCATGCAAATATTTCTGCTAATGTGGGCCATGTTGTAATGGATCCCTTGGGTATGCTATAGAACCATTCCAATCCCATGGCTCCTAGGCTGCGAGGAAAAAGTCGTATTAAGAAATTATCATTATATGTGACCTCTTGGCAAGCCATGTAAAAGTCTTTTATATGATCACAAGGATCACTTTTGCATTTATACTTATCAAACTTGGGAATGGTAAAGTGTTTTGGGAAAGGCTATTGTAGCATGTTCTTATCAAAGGGGTAACGGCATAGTTCTTCATACAAATATTTTTTATTCTGGCCTATATTTCCCTCTTGTAACATAGTGAGTGTATTTTTTATTGATTGTAACTCTTTCTAAATGATTTTCTCCTTAGTAGGTGACATCAGTCTTTGTACATGAGTCACTTTAAAGGTATAGTTCGTGTGTGGATCCGATTTAAAATCGCCAAGTTTATTTTTGTCTTTGTCTTTGTATATGTTTCTTCTTGAAGAGCCTAGGTTTTCTAGTTTCTAACTCAACTTCAAGATCTCTTTTTGGAAGATCTCCTCCTCAACTAGGGGGCCTCTTCTTCATCAAATTTCAGAGGAGGGGAAGCTTTACATTTAATTTTCAATTTACGCGAAGCTTTGTAGTAAGGTTTTCGTGATAGATTCCCTTCGGTAGCAGCCTTATTTTTCCCAGAAGTGGAAGCGTATCCAACATCAAAGGGTTTATCTGTGTCTAAGATGAATCTTCATTCTCTAGTAGGGTTAATGAACTTTGTTTCTTCTTTGTGCTCTTGTAGAATTTTAGCTTCTAATGCTAAGACTCTTGTGAGAACTTGATCTTTATTATAATATAGGAGTTCATCAAATCTGTTTAGGTTTAACCTCTGTTGTTCTCTAGAAGAGTCTGACTCTTCTCCACTATGATCAATTAATAGCTCCATATCTTTGACTTGTGAAAAGAGAGGGGCCAAATTGTTTCCACTAAATGGGAAGGTTTTGAAAGGGTTTTCTCCTATGTCATGCTCGTTTGATTTGGTTTCCATTTTTGTGATTTTAGACATTACAAGCAAATGTTTGTATACAACTAGTGTGACCCCTAAGTGTATGGTTTTGCAAGCCACTCAAGGTGATGTTTGAACTAAACTACAGTGTATCCTAGATGTAGTGTTATGTAGTCATTTTTATCAAGGAACACTCATATGCACACCTAAATGTAATGATCACCCAATGTTGTTGCTACCAAGCCTAAGCCCTAAAAATAGATAGTGACAATACCGTACCAATATGTAGGTCAAGTTAGAATTCTAACAAGGCCTAAGCACTAACGTGATGTTGACACAGTCCCTCAATAAGGTATATTTAAGACTAGTTTGAATGTTGATGAAAGCCAAACCTTTTGAAAAATGGAAGTCGCGACTAGATATAGCATAATAATGTCACCATGATACATTAACCGAGCAAGCAAGGTGTTAGTACCATGAAAACCTTATCACAATATATATAAGGCATTATCGACACTTTTCAAGAAGACTTAGATGATGTCAAAACCGAAACCAAGTGATAAGTATAACAAGGAGTTTTTAATTATGTGAGCAGTGTAACCACGTAATGAAGGGACTTATACTGTTTTCTCATAAAAATAAGAACACAATGTAAGTACCAAGATTTTGTGCCTAGGATATGAATAAAAAACTATTAACTCAAGAAGAGACAAAAGATGAACTGAACTCACAATGGTGAAGATAATCCTGTAATCAAGATGAAAGGACTTTTGTCAAAGATATGAAAAGTGTACCTACATACTTTAGACGTTTAAATACACAAATGCAAACATGGATGGGCGTAAACAGACAAAAAAGTGGTGAGCACTATCTCTGATAAAAACACATGAGGTATGCACCTTTCTCACCCTAAAAAAGTGGGTGGTGAGAATGTAAGGGTATAGATAAAAATATGAAAAAAACCAAACACCAACTAGGTAGAGTTTCACCTCATCTAAAGACAAGAATAAAACTAAGCGAAAGTGGGACGTAGTTTAGTCTCGTGATGAAAGACACTTAGATCAAACTCACAAGGGTTCTTTGCCTTGTTCGACAAACAAGGTTCAGACTCTAGATGAGTTGTCACTTCATGATGGCTTGACGCAACAATGGAATAGTAAAGTGGGCTTCAAGATAGAATGGCCTCCTTAATAAATTCTCAACTAGGTATTACAAAGTTGTCTTAAGCAAGCATGATTTACCCAAATAGTCCCTTACCTATCTTGGGAGTATCTCGGTTTTACTTTACCCCCTTCGAGCACTAAGGAAACTAGTGTGTCCATGAGTGCTCTCCCAGGGTCACCGTATGGACAATCTGGTAAATTTATCTCACAAGGAGTACTAGTCAAGTGGGTGAGTGAAGTGCTTCTGTTTAATCCACGAGGTTACTCGAGTCATGGATTACTTTAGGGTTCTGGAACCACCTCCATTGTTGTAGCTTAAGGTGTTATGCCAAAGGGGTTATGTTCCAGTTGAGTGGATAGGGATGTACCCTTTTCCCAAACCTATAATACAATGTTTTGAATATGGTGTGTTTTTTATCTTGCTTAACTTAATGTGGTTTTAAGTGGCACATCATTTGCCAACCTACAAGAATACGTGTATTAGAAGTTTTGTGTTTTGAACGTATTTCTTCTTCAAACATTGGGTCCTGTAGACAAAAATCTTTAGTATTTTCTATTTCATAGATTGATGTCAAGAAAGAGAACTTTACACTTTGATTTTGATTCCTAAGATCGCCAATAGGCACGAAGGAAGAGCATACACAATGTGAAAAATCCTACTAAATCACATGAAATTTTACTTTATCTTTTATATAAAAAAAGTGTTTTGAACATTTGATACAAGTTTTGGATAAGTGTTTCTGATCTCCAAGATCACTTTTGAAGGCACGAGGAGAGAGCATATGCACTTTTACAAACTTAGTTTTAAGCTAAGAGCCGAAAATACTTAACTATGCAAACCGAAAGACCAAAGAAAAACCTTATTTTTAACTTGTTAGTCAAGGAATCTATGACAAAGATTAAAAAAATAGATTTTACAAATTATGGAAAAAAATTCAATCTTTACCACAGAACACTGCGCTCCCAAACTTACACCAATGCTCCCCACCGACGGCACGTTCCCAACTCAATGGATACACCTACTGAGAATGTTTTGTGAAATCTAGTACATTAAAAAACAAACACTTACAAATAAACAAGGATGCTTGTAGATTAACATGTATGCACCCAAGCATATAACATCTCATTTTTAAATTTTCACATAGTTAAGCTATTTATGCATACGTGGCCAGGAGAGAGGTGCATACGTAGCCCAGACTAACAGAGATGCATGTGCATCCCTGTAGGGACAAAAATTGTAAATGATGAGGACTTCCAGACAGGTACACTCCTATCTTGATGGAGATCTTTTGGGGTTTTGACATGTACGCGCCCCTCCTAAACACCTACGCGTACCTTGTGAAAAACTGTAAAACTCACGAATTTTCAAATTTTCAAATGCAAATAGGTTAGTTGTTAGTCAAAGTGTCCTATTTCTATATCTAACCCATGAAATTCCTACAAATGAAGGTCATTTATCTAGTGTTAGAAACAAAAAGAGGAAATAACAAGTGATTTGACCAAAAAACTTGAAAATGAACTTTAAAGAACTCAAAAGACCTCCATTAATGGAGGATGGACATAAGTATCCCACTAGGCATGCCAAATGTGTTCAATGAAAAGTTGTAAAAGCCATGGAATTGGGGTAAGAATATCTAAAGAAACCCCAAAGGATTTTAACAATCTAATCAATGGACCATGTGATAAGAAATGAGCAAGGGTTTCTTCTTTGCATACATTAATTTGAAGTAAACAAGCAAACTAAGAAAATGAAACTAACCTCTATTCTTTGAAAGCTTGAATAATGAACCTAAGAGGATCTAAGCATTTATTTTGTGTTTTAAGAGAGAGATATCCCCATTAATGGCTTCAAGGCCAATGGTTCTTCCCTTTTACTCCATATTTGTGCTATAAAATACAAAAGCAAATACTACTAGCTCAATGGAAGAAAATGAAATACAATCTAAAGCCTAAACAAAATACTATAATCTGTGCTAGGAAGAAGAGAGAATTCTTAGAAAATGAGGGAGGGGGTCTAGCCCTATTTATAGTTTTCTATTTGGGAAAATGGGAGATTTGGGTGCATGTGGGACAAATGCTAAAGTCCAAAAAGAACTTTTAGCAAGTCAAAGTATGATTTGACTATGTTTTAGAAGAGATTGACCATGGTTAGAGGGTAATTAATCTTACTTAGAGAGAAATTAGGTTTCTGAAGGGCTTCTGAAAGGCTTAATCAATCCAACGAAGTGGATTGATATTCTAGGGAGCTAATAAAGGTGGTAAAGAAGAGAATATTAGCCAAGAAGAGGTTATTATAACCTATTTAATTAGTTTACAAGAGTACATATGACCAACATAGTTTTGTATGAGGGGAGTTAGATAGATCTAAGCGACGAAGTGTCATAAGTTTGAAAGGGGAAGAATAGTTAGTGCAATATTAAGAATAATAGTGCATTGATCAACTATAGGTGTCTATAAATGGGAAGATGTTGTGAAGAATAATCTTGAGTACAAGTTGCTGCATTGACTTCAGGTTTAGTTTCCAATTCAACCAAGCCCATGATTTAGTCTAATTTTGACCATCAAAAGGAGCTTCCACTAAAGGGTTTGACGATGTAGATGCTTCATGATTGTTGTTCCTCTAGGAATCTCTATGGGAATCCCTAAAGTCACCCCCTTTTTGACATGATGAGGATTAAGCTTTCCATTTTTGTGGCATGTTGGAAGAGGGTATCTATAAAATTAAATAGGATTATTTTGAGGGGTAAAAATCCCGTGCGCATGAGTGTTTCACATTGGCACCATGGGATTAGCCAAGAACATATCAATAAAGAGTTACCTTTTTTCCTTTGGTAGCCGTTGTATAAATTTGTTGCAATCATGACATGTATGAGCATCATGTTCTCTAACCCTATGGAAACCACAATACAAATCAGGATCGTATTCATGAGGTCTTTGGTTTTGGTTTTGTTGTGGTGCATAGTTTCTATTGTTGTTATGTTACTAGTTCTTTAATTTGAAGTTCAAAGGCCTCTGGCCTTGGTTCTAATATTGGTTTTGATATCCACTTGGGTATTGAACTAGGCCTTGGGATTAGAACTCCTATGGTGGGGAGGTCAACTAAATTCAACCACACTAATGAAAGGAGTGAATTTATTATTGCTTTGATTGTTGGTATTTGCATTGTTATTTTTGTTATTTGTGTTACTTGTGCTAATTGCATTTGGCTCTTTGGCTTGACCACTCTCGTCGATCCATAGGTCTTTCGACCACTATCAAAAGCCACTTGGTCAATGTAGAGGGACACTCTAATACATCTTTATAGCTCCAAATAGGAAACTTTTACACTTCCTCCTTATTTTCTTGGTTGAGGAATGAAGGAATAGGTCATAAAGTTCTATTTTATCCATGTTTGGATCACTATCCAAGGAGTAGAGGAATTTCCACCACCTTTGAATAGAGTGGGCTACTAATTCATTGTGTTATTTCTTAATGTGAAGGAATTCCTTGATTCCTCTTTAAAAGATTTTGATCATGTCAAAATCCTTAATAAACTCTTAGATGATTTTCTTAAATGAATGGATTAAGGATTCTAGTATCCTATAGTACCAATTGAGAGTGATCCCTTCAAGGTTCTTAAGGAATATCTTATCAAAAAATGTGTCCCATGGGAGAAAATATCTAATAGCAATTACAGAAAATTTACTTTGAGTGTTCAGATTCCCCTCCCCTTTGAATTTTATAAGGTCTGGTAATGGTCACGAAGTATAACTCTTTAGATGGTAAATTCAAGGGGCTTCTTGAGTTATTCAAAATATGTTCCTACCACATATGATTCTACCATAGATGACCCTTGATGGGGAGGTGGAGGTGGAATAAGAGGTTGATAAGGTACAACATAAGCATTTGTGAGAGTGTTGAATATCCCTCAAGACTAAGAATATGAGCGAGAAAAAGGAAACATCTCCCTAGTATTGATTTAGAATGCATATGAAGGTACATGGGAGAATTATTTTGATATGGATTATTAGGGACAAAAATAGGGAACATCACATTACTAGTTGGGATGGCATTTGAGAACACACTTCTAATTGGCTTCTCTAGAGGATATATGCATGAAGTGTGAAAGGTAATACCGAATGTGCTCGATGCATTGAGGAGATATACAAGACTAGAAATGCCCATGTATAATGGAGGAGATGATGGTGCAGAAGGAACATAGCCAAAGTTATGAGTGTGGTGGGGATATTGCCTTTCTTGGCAAAAGATGGAGCATAGGAAGGCTAGGAAGCTCGAATTCTCTACCTCTATCCACCAACTTTGAAATCACATTTCCTAAAGATGTTTTTACATTTTTCTTGGGCATATATTGAGCCTTGTTAGAAGGCAAAGGTATGTGATTTATTGTTATGAATTGGTCCATTGCATACCACCCCTCTTTAGGTGTATTTTCTATTGTTGGAGGAGGGGTAGTAGAATTTTTATGAAGAATAATTTTAATGTACCCTTGCATCTTATCCAAGGATTGGTCTGTCATGTTAAGATGCTCATCACTTTAGGTGAAGCATGCTAGGAGTTCACCGTTAGATGAGAGGAAAGAGGAAAAATCACACTCCATGCTAATTTGGGGCCTTAACAAGACCCAAGGATAGAACCCTTGTTCTCCGGTGAATGTCATTTTATTCTAGTTGGAAAACTTCAGCTATGGGATATTGGGAGGTTTATCAATCTCCTATATCCTAACCGATGAACCATTGTTGGCACCTTGAGGAGGAGTGTGAGGTGAAGGTAAATTGCAGGAGTAATTATTATCCCACCTTGATAAAGAGGGTGACTATTATATGCCCATATCGTAATAATACAATTCAAGACCTAAGATGGGCCTGCCGTATTCCTGACTTGACATATTCGGGGGTTTATAAACACCTACAGAATAATGGGTGAGGAGAAGGATGGATGAAAGAAGGAAGTAAAGAGTAAATGAAAAGGAACTAATCCCTTACATCGGGTTCACCTATTTTATACGTCTTAAAATCAAGACGTGATCTTAAGCTCATGCGACATCTTGTGGTTATGTGGGATAGCCAAAATGGAATGGATAAATGGATATGTGAAGGGTATATAAGATGAATAAGTTAAATATTTGAAAGTGGGAAAAATGGATGATAAGTGATCAAGGTAATGTAATTTCTTCTAGGATATCTATGCGAATATGCTTGTCTAAGGAAATGAAGGCCTCTCTAACTTGGGTGGGTGTAATGGAATGGTCGAGGAGAATGGACACACAAAGTATTCTATATATATCAATGTCACTAACACTATCCGAACCTGGTTGGTGAATACATGGAAATTGTCATGTGCTTTCCTCATAAAAACCTTCCAGATAAGGTCATGGAGGTGTGAGAGGAAACAAGTGGGTAGGATGAATGGGTGAATGTAAGAAATCTAATCTTGACCAGGATGATTATGTCAGAACATGTAAGCACTATCTTCTTCGATGTTCAGACACTGTCAACTATGAGATAATTATGGGTAGAAGTGGCATGGTTTGAAAAATTAAGGTTTTGAGGCCCATGTCAATGTCTATAAATAGTTCAATTGTATTAAGATGTGGGGCTCGTGGATCACATAATAAATATCTATGTTTTCTAGGACCTTGGATTGTCATGTGTATGTGTGAACTATTTAACTAAGGAATTAATTAAACTTGCAAAGTGTTTGTGAGGGAAAGGATGATATTTAAACCTAGGCCAAATAAGGCGAGGGAATTATATTACTCTCCATCTAATTAGTCTATGTGCCTAATTAACAAATGTAATCAAGCAAATATATTAAAACAAGGAAATAAATCTATCTATTTGTTTTTGTGTTTTCCAAAGATTTAAATGAAATAAGATAAAAAAATAAAAGAACTAAATTAATCTAATGTTTTTGTATTTTTATGTTTACTAGAAAATAGAGGAAATATGCAGAGAAAATTAAACTTCTTCTAATTATTTAAAATTACTTCTACACTAAAATTAACATAACTAAATAAGAAAACAAACTGGATGTGGCAATCTCGATACAAAGTGGATCTAATATATTCTAATACAATAGAAATTTTCCAATTTATTCTTGTGGGCATAAAAATTCCTCTGTTCTTACTCGAGAGTCACGTGAAGAATGAAAAAGCTTCTTAGAAGTAATTCTTCCCCAAAAGTTCCCAAGAGACAAAACAAGATCTATGGAAGCTTACAAAAATGAAGGAAAATTACAACTAAGAATAAATAGGTGCAAAATCCTCTTCCATAAAAATTCTTTTGTACATCCATAAGGATAGTCAAGGAAACAAATTTCAATAGAAAATTCTTGTAAATAAAGAAAAGCAATATTATTGGACTTATTTGAATTAATATAATCTTACAAATTATGGAATAAGACCCACTTAACCAAAGAATACTTTAAGAATCCAAATGCATGCCTAACTTGGAAGTGTAGAACTATGACAGTTCCAGCGCTAGTTTTGCTTTTTTTTTCCCTCAACTTGTTTTATAATTTGATATTGAAATGAGTTCAAGGAACTGTGTTGGCTCTTGTGGAAGAAATGATGAAGAAGTGCTAGAGATAGAACGGATCGCAAGCAATCTACGTCTGATGGAGGTAAGATAACTAAAATTTCTTGTATATTTCTTGGATGGATTATGGAAAACATGACAGTGTAACTCAAAACAATAATCTCCAACCAATGCTCTGGGTAGAATCTTGACTCTTATAGAAAAATGGCAGGGAAATGGTCTAGGCCATTTGTCAAAGAAAGGAATTCTACATCACTCAAAGAAGGGACAATTAACTAATAATTAATAGAAGTAAAGAAAGAAGAAGTTTGTATGCATATAACAAGGTCAAGAACAACCAATTTTATTAAGAAAGGTGGGTTAAAAATGAGTTTGAAGAATATGAAACGCATTCAAAACAAGATGGAAAAGGCTATGGAGAAATCAAATGGGCATCGGTTGTGGAGACTGGTGGTTACGTAAGCGCCAGGAGGTTACGTAATCGCCGATGTGGTTCCATAACTTAAAGTACAAATGTCAAGGAAAAGATGCAAAAAGATAAAGGACAACAAATAAAGATAGGAAAAGGATGAAATAAGCATTCTAGGATACAAATATATATTGTAAATAAGAAATCAGACTTGAACACCATTGGAAATATATCTACTCATCATTGGGGATTTTAAACCATTAGATAATGTAACACATGAAAATTTTTGTACGTATAGTTATGATCAGTAATACTTTTATGCATTGGTGAACTATAGAGGCACTTCCTACATAGTGTAAACCCATATCCTCTCAAGTAATAAATTGTATTAGACTAGGAAATCGATGACAAATAGGATTTATTTTTCACCAAACTGGGAGAGGAAAGGTGACAAATCCTATGCATGGATGTGTAGAAGAATCATATGCACAAAGAGAAATGGACGTTAGGTTAACATTGGCCATGTAAAATTTGATATTATGAATGAATGATAAAGTACAAATATTGAGTTCATATCCATTATTGACTAAAGTTCACTTGATACCCAATTTATTGAGTCATGTTTGTATTTATAGGGAAGGATCATTTTCATAAAATGAAATATCGAGAAGATATGTTAGATGGAAAAGTAATTTGTTGAGAAAATGCATCTACAAATGTGTGATAAACCATGTCCAGATGAGCAAGATGGAATGTGAGTATTAACCAATAGAGAAATTATTTTATCTCTACACTTAGGATTGGCTAGAAAGAAATCATGAATGAAAATATTCACAAATAGAAGATCCTAAGAAAAATTTAAAAAGTGATAAACTCGATGACCTAAGAGTGTTCATATGAGATGGGTTCACTAAATGATTTTAAAAATATTGGAATTTGTAAAACCCTAGATATTTCAGAGTCACATGCAATAGATAAAACACTAAAGTACATATTTAACCCAAGCAATAAGTTAAATGAATTAAAAACCTAAGTGCGAGAGGGAATAAAAAAATTACTTGATTTTGTAATTGATCGCAAAGTGTGTCGACTAGAAGACCGATAAATAGGAGGAAACTATCGCAACTATGCTCAGAAAATTATGCAATTGTTCGATATTCCTAGAATGAGGCACTGGATAAGGTGAAGGGTGTTTGGGCACTAGAGACTACTTTTGACCACCCATGACTATGTAGAACCTCAAAAATATATATTTCTTTTATCACACCATTGTCACTAACCTTCACTGTTTGTCACCTATATGTCACACTATACTCGTAAAGTTTTCTTGTAACCTTAAAAACAAATGAGCTCCTGTAAAACCCCAAAAAACATAAAATCCTAAAAATAAAAAGATGAAAATGAGGATTCATATTGACCCCAAAGGTCACTCGAAAGAGTGATCTTAAAACCTATTGTTTCATTACATTTCAGGCTTTATGTAGTTCTCATGTGTGTGTACAAGAACTATGCCCTAGGTGGCTCTTGTTCAAGATCCACTTGGATAGTGAACAATAGCTAAATGTTGAAATGTAAGTAGATGTGTGGATGGAAAAATGAAATTCCCCTCCTATGCGTGTATATAAAAATTTAGTCCCTTACCCCTTGAGTGAGTGCTATATGGATGTTTTGATGCTCTTGAAATGCTTTTGAATGAAATCTTAGGTGGTGATAGTAGATGCTTAGTGCTTGGTACTTTATTATGGTCACATGGATTTATATTTATATGATTCCCTTGATTAAATTTTGTAATTGACAACTTGAAGGCCAACCCATTAGAAAATAAAATGCCCAAAAGGAGTGAGTAAAGTAGAGAGACATCGAAGGCACCCGGAGGGGACGAGGACACCTAGGTGGTGGAATATTAGATGGGAACTAGTGTCTATATTCAAGAAAGATAAAGTAGTAAAGTATTGACTTGGCTATAGTGTGAAAGAGGTGAGAATGAAGACATGAAAAAAGACACAAAATCCAAAGATAGTTGTCAATTTCTAGTTTTCTCACTTAGGAATTATATGAATAGTAGTATGTGACTAGGATGTAGAAATGTACACAAAGTGCATGATTTAGTGTCTACATCAAAATATTCATTTTTATGAGTAAGTGTCATCCTAAATTTGATTATTTAAATATTATATTTTTATAGGTAGCATTGTATAATCCTTTGATTTGAAATATTTAAATATAAGGGTTTACAAATTAGGGCTAAGGGTTTCAAGAATCCAAAATTCTAATCATGTATACTTCCAAAGAATCCCAAACTAAAACACCAAGCCTATACACCAAGCTGGCTTAAAAACCTTGGTTTTTGATGCATATCATGATATTTATGATCATGTAATTGGTACAAGAACCTCACAACTTAGAAACTTGTCGAGAATAAGTTAATTGCAAATAAGTTTTTGAATCCATTATGTTAGATAACATGGGGGTTGGATTGGGATACATGATGCTCCATGGAGTTTTACCCTGCCCTAAATTTTTCATTCTCTATGCCTAGAATTACAATGGGAAAAAAGTAATGGTTGTAAATTTCACGTAGAGAAGAAATGTTGTCCATTATGGAGGTAAATATTGGACATGAATTTGGGTTTGAAAGTAAATAATTAGGAACTGTCAACATAAGTCTAGAAACAATTGCTAACAATTATCATGTTACCACTCAAAATGCCAAAGATGATGTTTTGAGAAAAATAACAATTGATGAAATGATACTAGAAGGGAAGCCATTATACGATTATGATGTTTAAACCTTGGTTAGTGTTGAGCAGAATAAATGGCTAATTACTAGCCGAGGCATGAAGGTTTGGAGCCATACACAAGTGGTGCATGAAGGGGCATGTACGTTCAAGAGGGATCAGCGTGTGGAGGTTCATGCATGGGAAGAAAGAGTCGGGATTTTAGCCAATTTTCCAAATACATGGCTAAAAGTAGGAAAGTAGAGGAGTGGTGTCCAAGAAAGGTTTATATTTGGATAAAATTAGGGTAGTTTGGGATGCACATAAAGGATTTTATATTTGGAAAATCACATGCAAACAAAGAAGAAGATCATGCACAGGCCAAGCTAATAATAGGATTAAAGAAAGTCATGTATATTTAGGTTAATCTATTATTGTAAAAAAATGTACAATATTTTTGTACACATGACTATTATTAGGAAGGTGCATGAAGTGGTGAAGGGAAAGTCCCCACCCTTATATATAGGTAGTTCATCTATGTTAGAAGGGTCGATCGGTTGGGTTTTGTAATGTGTATGTGAGTTAGATCTTCCTTAGTGTTTTGATGTTATGTAGTCATGGTTGTTGGAAATTGTATGATAGCACAAGTCATGATAGGTCCTATGCACATATGTGTGGAGGATAATTTAATCAACTATGTTTTATGTAATATAATTATGATGGTGTTTAGGAATATCAGTTATTGTTGTTCTTTTTGAATGATTTGTTTCCTTATTATATGTGTTTCTAAATTACTGTGTCTATAATGGATATATGTGTATGAATGAGTTATTAGTTATGAATATGCATGCTAACATATTGATAAGCATAAAATAGGAGGGAATTGGTGGTTACGCACGCACTTGGGTGAGCATTTAGATATGTTTGATTGAGGTGCCAACACTCATAGCTCAAAAAGACTACATTTTTGTTCTATTTCCAAGACCTCTTTTCAATTTTTCTACTAGTATGTTACATGAAGATGGTGTATTTATGGTCTTTGGAGTATATTGTGAGATGGGTAAAAGATGACCAAGACTTGTTTGTAAAAATATATAACACTAGACCTAACTTTAATGTGTGAAAGTGGGTGGAGGATAACTTGTATGATTGATTTTATGAGACATTCTTCAATTTTTCCAAGTATATTTATACCGGTGGTTGGAATATTACATGTCAAACAAAATTTTCTTCCCAAGAATAAGAGCTTGGACATAGGAAGACTATCAAACTTTGTTTGATTACACTAAGACGTGGACGAGAGTTGTGGATCGTTGGTAGGAAGGTGTACTATGAAGCTATACTTTGGAATACATAATTTTGACATATTTTTTTCTAGAGGAAGAAAATTTCAATTTCTAATTTGAGCCTAGAAGATCCTACTTGTGCATGATACCCTTAGCTATCAAGATCTTGATGATAGAATTGGGATTGGAAAGATTACCTATGGCTAGCTAAACCCCTACCTTTGCGCAGGGGTAGGAGAAAATATTGAGAAGGATGGAGGAGGCTCGGAGAAATAAAGGTAGAGAGAGGAAAGATGACTCAAGTATAATGAATCACAATAGAGGGTAGTTAACACAATGATGTTTTCGAGAATAATGATGACTAGCGAAGGTTTTTGAGCTGCTTATGGAAGACAAGGAGCCATAGTATCATGTCCTCCCAACTTTGGGGAAAAACATAAAGATACCCCATTGGATTTTGATGAGAATTAATTAGAGGATAGAATGAGAACCAAAGGTGTGCATCTAACTTGACCTAACTACTTGGCCCTTGCCCAAGGTATTCTAGATCCAAAAGTAGTTATTGAAGAGCATCACGGTGATGGAAAGTAAACAAGATCTCTGTGTTGGGAAGGAGATACATGTAGATATAATTTAATTTTAACTAAGGAAGTGTAAAATAATAGGGTGGTGTACATGGTAGCGCATGATAGTTTCTAGTGTTCGAGATTAATTTTGGAGGTGTTTTTATAGGTGGGTCATCAAGACAGAGTGTTGGCGTGTAGACCATTAGAAGTAATCCTATATGTATTACGATAGTACAAAAAATGGGTGCCCAATTTTTCTTGTGATTTGGACAGTCGATGGCAAAAACAAAGTAATAATACTGTATATTATATTTTCTATATTCCAATCCTGTGCAATACATTAGGCTAATATATAGCCAATATAATAGACAAACCTCTTCCTATAAAATAGGAAGTGTATCAAAACAACTTACCCGTTTATAAATTTACGGGTACAACAAAACTCCATGAATAATATATTGTTGAAACAATATATTCTTTCAAACCTAATATTTATAATGTAAACATTAATAATTAATTTCCTAACATTCCCCCCCTTAATGTTTACATGGTACAACATATCTCATTCACTGATTGTAGCCTGCCACCTCTGTGTGCTCATGATCAACTCCACAAATGTGCAACATTGGGCTTGCACAAAACTCGAACATGTGCCAACGCACATTTCTTCCACTGATGGTTTTCTCCGGCTTCTACCAACAACCTTACCAAATTGGTTTTGCAGGTGTACCAATAACCTTTCACACTTGGTTTTGCAGGATTACCAAAAACCTTTCACAATTGGTTTTGCAGGTGTACCAATAACCTTTCACACTTGGTTTTGCAGGATTACCAAAAACCTTACACAATTGGTTTTTACAGGTTTACCAAAAACCTTTACATCATGATTGCTACAATACTTTTGATCAATATTATACAATGTCACTACAAAAGGGAATCATGTAGGAAATACTGCTTTCAAAACTGAACAATAAAACATAATGGAAATGGAACAATGAGACCATGTTCCCCCCCTCATTGTGAACATTTCACTTATTCAATCCAAAACAGGAACTCTGAAATCATACTGCACACAACAAACTGCAATTCAGAAATGAAAGAAAACTCACACACACACTGTCACCACAACTTCTTGCGTGGCCCCATCGTTGGTGACTGACGAGAGGTCGCTGAATGACCTCCATCCTCCTGTGCCTCCATCCTCCAGTCAAAAATCATCTAGAAGAGAAAATCTTCATCACTTTGATGTGCGGTATTTTCTTCCTCTTCATTTTCTCCTTCTTCATCAACAATCATGGCATTATCTTGTAGTTTCCCATCAAGTAAGTCTTGTGCTCTTTTTCTGCAATTGTTAGATATATGACCAGGTTGTTTACAATAGTAGCATGTAAATTGTTTCTTCGGTCCTTTAGAGGTTGAACCGTATTTGGGCATTTTCTTACCAAATGCTTTCTTGTTTTCTGCCAAACATTGTAGTCTCCTCTGGTTCAACAACCATAATTCTTTTTTCTTCATCTAACAAAGAAGAAATAAGTTCTTCTAGACTTGGATTTATTTTGCTTAATGTAAAGACCATATTAGAATAACATGAAGGCATGCTATTAAGTAATACTGCTTTAGCATCATCATCAGGTACATCTACTTTTATGCCAGCAAGTTGATTACAGATAGATCGAAACTTACTGATATGCTCCACCATGCTCTCACCTTCTTCCATCTTGAGGCCGAACAATCTTTGCTTTAAGGATATCACTGCGCTTCCCATTTGTGATCCAAACAATTTGTTCAATGTCACCCAGATTGTATGAGAGGACTTTTTTAAGTCTATATGATGTAGATAAGCATCTGATAGACCCAATCCGATAATTGCTGTAGCCTTTCGATCTCTGCTGTCCCATTTTATTGCTTCATCTGCATTTGTCGGTTTTTTCTTTTCCATCAACAATATCCCATAAGTCTTTGTTGATTAGGAATAATTGAGTCCGCACTTGCCAGGTATGAAAATCTTTGCCTTCAAATTTTTCAATGTGACTCAACTTATTCATTATGAATTTTCACACAATATGGACGTCGGATTCTACCGAGAATGCGTCCGTGCAATAACATGTAAAAAGTAATTAAAGAGACTTAACAATTTTTCACAAACTACAACAAGCTGGTTACGAGTAACTAAGAGCCATAATTGCCCTGACCTCTATAACATGTGTATGCTTTGCTAAGAAATGCAAATACCTTGGAAAAATACTTGCCTTTATTTGTCTGCCTGATCTATAGCTGGATGCGACTCAATGTGTATAAAAAAAATTCCAACGTAGATCTCTACGCCTGCAGCCAGACCGTTCTGTGGAGGAGATGTGTCGAAGCACCATGCAAGGCTAGATAATAATAATTTTCCTATTGATAAGGACAAATTAACATTCACGGCTCAGTAGATATTGCTGCGACTGCCATGCATGGTCATGCCAAAAATGGACTCCACCACGCTCGAAAGGACCTCACCCATCTGCATGCATGCAGTGTCATCCCGATCATGCGAAACAAATCACCACCAGCCGCTCCTCCTCCGCTAGTATCTCCTCACTGGATCTGCAGAACTCAGAGCTTGATACTAGGAACAATGGGAAAACATGTGCGCCCACCAATCATGAGTTTATATCAGAATCTTCTTGTGGTAGAACAAACACAGACGGAATCCACAACTACAGGGAACAAAATTGAAGTCCGTGACATCCAAATCCGCATAGCAAATTGGGCAAGACAGCGGCACTGGAACGAGAAGAGCAGAGGTGTAGTGATGGTTATTATTCCATTCGATTTGTAAATGTCTGCAGTAGAATAGCCGCAAAAATCAGAGGCCGAATTTGATCAAAAACTCTAAACCTCATTCCCTCCGATGGAATTTGTGACTCATTCCATCGATTCCTCTCTGCGGATACTCCAAGCTATGCAATAAAAAACCAATGCATCATGCATGCATGTTGTTTCAAAATCTGATCCGTATCAGAATGTTACACAAAGAAAAATTATTAAAAAAACTAAGAAACACTTGTATGCCACTAATAATACTCAAATCAAATCAATATGACTCCATAGCCTTCTTGAAAAGCCTACGCTCTGATACCAAATCTTGTGATTTGGACAGTCGATGGCAAAAACAAAGTAATAATACTGTATATTATATTTTCTATCCATTCCAATCCTGTGCAATACATTAGGCTAATATATAGCCAATATAATAGACAAACCTCTTCCTATAAAATAGGAAGTGTATCAAACAACTTACCCGTTTATAAATTTACGGGTACAACAAAACTCCATGAATAATATATTGTTGAAACAATATATTCTTTCAAACCTAATATTTATAATGTAAACATTAATAATTAATTTCCTAACAATTTTTACCATAATTGGGACACAAGGAATTTCATCTATGAGACCTCAATCCATGGTAGGTGGCACGAGAGGATATGGAGGTTCAATTCAGCCACCACATGAAGGAAATATTAGTGGAGGTTTAGGATTTTGGTCTAGTCAAACCCGGGAAAGGTTCGCAAATGCCTCCAAACCAGCCTCATAAGACACCACCTCAACAACCAAGCCATTAGACACATCAAGTATACTTTGAGATGTCTTTTCACTCGCCATATTACTAAGGTAATGAGGATATATCTCGAGCATGTGAACTTCTATGGAGAGCTAAGGGAATTACATCCCCTAATAGAAAGGCAATTCAATTCTCCACTATACTTTACAGGCATGCACACACTTTTTATGGAAAACATGATCGACATCATATTTTGGTGGATTATGATACTTTGCATGTAGTGTTTTTGGCTGAATTTCACATTTTGTAGTTTGAGAAACAAAGTATTAGCATGCTCAAGGACATCAAGCATGATTTATCTAAAAGTATGATGCACATTTTAAAAATTTCTTGTCAAACTATCCTATGATATTCATCCAAGTCAACACACAAAATGGTTTTTTGGAGGATTTATGACTCCATTTCAAAGATCCCTATCCCATAAGACATATGCAGATCCACACAAGGCCTTGGAAAAATATTTGCATGCTAAAGTGGTTGGGAGTGCTGATACTTGAGTAAGCCTATTTTTGAGGCATATATAGAAGTTATGGCCAAGTAATTAGAGAGGATCTCTGCTAATGCGAGTGTATGAGATGTGCACTATATTTTGGTGCACTTATTGTGAATTTTAGGGACATGTGAAGGATAGTTTTCTATGTAGGAATGTGTGTACACTATTACAATATTAAGAGATTTATCATAAGAATCATGATGTCCAGAATTTACCTCTCTTTTAGGGCATGATGATGAAAAATGTCTCCATGTATTACAATATTTTTGATGTGCACAATCATGATACCAAATGTTTGGTTGATAGATCAAATTCATGAGGCTTGTAAGACTGGATTACAACAAACCATGGTGGAAAGAAGATCTCAAGTGTAGGAAGCGTAGCCTATGGAAGGGCGTAGTAATGAGAGTGGATTCTGAGGTAGATATAGGAACAAAGGCTATGGTGGTAGAGGAATATTTACACATGGGACATGTTACACTTGTGGGTCCCTAGATCATTACTAGTGTGAGTTCCCCCATAATTTGGTATGTTAATATTGTGGAAAATAACATAAGGTTAAGGACTTCCTCGATATTTGTGAACATATGTGTAAGAAAAATAAAAAGGATAAAGCGGGCGGGATGATCAAGGTGTAGCACATGAATAATGACCAATGGATGCCAAATAAGACACACGATATGGATTTATAACTCACGTTAGTGACTACTTGCATGGAAGCGGTGCATGCGCTCAAGTCTATTAAAGCCAAACCACTCATTAAGAGAGAAGAGGTTATGCATGTAAAATATCGAGATGCTACTTATAAGAAGAATTTCTATCAAAAAACAATCGGAGTGATAAGATAAATGGTGATATCTAGTGCCTGAACTAGCAAGATCATGAGAGAGAATATGCAAAGAATATTGAGCTCCCACATAAGGATGT
This sequence comes from Taxus wallichiana var. yunnanensis, assembly GCA_018340775.1. NCBI lineage: Eukaryota > Viridiplantae > Streptophyta > Pinopsida > Cupressales > Taxaceae > Taxus > Taxus wallichiana. The sequence continues at coordinate 687,287,807 of CM031239.1, forward strand.
AGAGTTTATGAAGGAGGTGTGTAAAATTTTGTGGAAACAAAATATCATTTCACAGTATGAGAATGGTTATGTGAGAAGGTACCACATATAGAGGTTGAGCATGAGTGAAATATCCTCTATGTGAATTTTCCACCACATATTTATGAATATGATAAGGAAATCATATTAGATGTAGTGATTGATGGTTGGATGGTGAGAAATATTCTAAATGATACACATCGAGGTGAATTTTTGAATCTAGATGCATGGAACCAGATGGGAAGACTACTATTGTATCCATATTCCAATGTGTTGTATATGGAGAAAAAGATGAGAGTTATGCCTACTAGGGTAGTAAAGGATGTGTTGTCATGTAAATGTGCAATAGGGAAATTAACAATTTTTGAGCATGAAAACTATACCGCTATGCCAAAATTTTCATGTCCTATCATTCCCATGCACAAAAAGTCCACCCAGTTAGTCCAGTAGCCTCCCAATTGATGTTATCTCATCCCCCTAGTTGATTTATGAAAGTCTATTCATTCCCCCTAGGTGATTTTAGGAGTACTTGAAAAATTCTATCTCTGGGAAGTACTAGGAAGGGTTATCACTTTGGCCTTCCCGGAGATTAGAGAAACCATATGGAGTGGATCGAGAAAATACAAAATGGATGTCGAGGAAATTCAATGTCCTTTGGACATCATGGAAGTGATTCAGGAATATTCTTGAAGGACTTATATAAGTTAGGGTAGTTTCACAAAAATAGGGTTCACAGGCCTAAGTAGTGCAAATGCCAAAAAAATTGATGAACTTCCAAAGGTGATTCTAATAGCTCTAGATGAATTTATGAGAAAAAAACATCATCGGAAAGTGAATTCCAAGCCCTACAAGATGGTGAAATTAGTTTTTTCACAACACTTTGGTGCGGTGGGTGCAGAAGCGGTTGTTTTTCATGTAAATGTGGAGTACCCAATAAAAAATTCAATTTTTTAGAGATAAAATGGAAGAATAAACGCTTAATACCCAAATCATTGTATTTAAAAGTGAATTTCCATTCATGATCATATAAAAGTTCATTATAAAAGTCCATCGGGAGCTCAAGTTATCATTGTTTCAAGTTGTCCATTGGAATGAGCTTAGAAGTTACTCCAATTTATGGAGGACACATGTCAGCTCTAGGATCCTAGCAGGATTTGGTGTCCCTCATGTCCCTCAATGTTAGGGACATAACACATGGAAAAATTCACCCAGCCCCTAAGGAGACTTCTAGTCACCCATATGACCAACTTCCAGCCCCTTAGTGCTTTAAATCTAATATTTTAGCCTTCATTCCCTACCATCAGATCTCCACCATGTGTTGTCTCCTTTCTCACCATGGAATTTGATGTCCATAAAATCCATTTTAGGTTAGGCATGTCAGAGACATTAAAATGTACCCAACTCAAAATAAAAAATTTGAAAAAGTTTCTAACTGTTTATTGTTTTTGGTGCTTCCCACTACCAGAAGAAAAGTTGCAAAGAACACCTTAGTCCACTATTGTTTCTCCAAAATAGATCCACCATAGCAACCAAACCTTCCAATCCATGAATATACATAAGTTTAAAATAAAATATTTATTTATCTAGAGGAACAAAGAATGAAAGAGAAGAGTGAAGGAATTCTTCAGAAACCTCCATTGTCGTGAGACGAAGATTCGAACATATCTTGCAAGCTAGTGCATGAAACGAAGAACCATCTATTGCTGAGTTATTCACTTTAAAATAAAATTAAAAAATCACCTTAAAACCTTCCATTCATAGAAATTAATTCTTACTGAGAAAATAAATTTCACTTCCGGCTCCATGAAGAATAAAGCTCAATTTCCCGTCAAACCAACAACCGGATCAAAGAGAAATTTCACTAGTGAGACAAGAAGAAAAAACCTATTGCAATAGAGTTTATTTAATTGCGAATGGAGAAAAAAATACCTAAAAATTTCAAGCTCCATTAATGGCTTCCATGACACATTAGTGGAAAAAATCAGCAAGCTACCTCTCCACTTCTCAAGGTTCTAGTTGGTGAAATCACACAAAAATTGGAGGGAATGATCATTGAAAAATCTAGTTTCACGTGAACTAGTTTTGAACCATGAAGTCCATATTTTTAGGGATATGGAGGACTGAGTTTTCATCATATTTCTTCCCTGTCACATGAAGAACATCTATGAAAAAGGTAGCAATCTACCTCTTCACTTCTCAGGGTTCTAGTGGGCGAAATCATGTGAAAATTAGAGGGAATGATCGTTGAAAAATATAGTTTCACATAAACTAGTTTTCGTGCCATGAAGTCCATATTTTTTATGGATATGGAGGGTTTTGGTTTTTCATTATTCTTCCCCCACCGATGAAAATATCATTTTCTAACTTGTTCAGACAAAGGAATTACTCAAAATGTGCAGCATGGAATCTTGGAATAAGACCTAGATTTTCAAAACATGTTTTGTCACAATTTGACATCCATGGTGCTCTTAATAAAAATAGCGTTCCTTCCAAAATAGGGTACTATTGCTTCTAGTAAGAAACCATTTGAAGAGGCTATGAAGAAGACCGTGAAAATAGAGGGAGTATCGCAGGCAAAGTCATCAAAAAGGTCATCTCGTCTCACAATTAAAACTTACTAAAAATAGTAAGTGGTTACACAAGCCCCTACTGTAAATAGCCATTTCATCTAAAAATTGAGAGGAAAACATAGTAATAATAAATAATTCAAGCTACCATTATTGGTTGAGGTTGGGAAAAGAAAACTATGAAACTTACTAAAAATAGTAAGCTTCCCCATCTATACTTACAAAAAATAGAAGGTTGTTCTCAAAAGGCATGTTTGGCACATTGGGACATAGAGGGATGATCATTAAGTTCAAAACCATAATTTTTGATCATCCATGGGAATTTCTCATGGGTAATTCAAGGCTTATCGCAAGGATTTTAACAGTGTCTATAGACACTCACTTTGTGGCTTGAGTTGTAGGATTATCTTGTGTAGGGTGGAATTACGGTCATTGGTAAAACAATTCCAAAGCATACGTGAGTCAATTGGAAGGAGTTTCACATGATTTTAAGATTCAAAGTTGTAGACTTCATTAAGAATGACATCTCCTCTTCTTCTTCTATCACTCTTTCTCTCTCCTCTTTACCTAAATTTCTCTCTCTTCTCAATGTTATAATTTTGTTTTGGGGTTTCAATTTTTCATATGTATTAATGTTCCTAATGTCATAAGTCACCTTTATATTATTAAAAGGGACTTAAAATTTTCTTAGGAAGTTGAAAAGTTTTAAGTTGTGTGAGGACATATCAAAAGGCATTAGGGGTAGATGAAGAGTTATATCTCATTCTATGAATCATAAAGCCATTCCCATTTCAAAGGGTTGGTGATTGATTTTGTAAACTCAAGAGTGCATTGATAGAAAAAAGGAGTTACCCAAATTATTTCATTCCCTGTCATTCTCAAATTTCCTCCATTTCCCCACTATGTATAACTTTGGTTTGAGAAATCAATATAAGAAGAAGGAGTTTCTATATTTATTTGAATAAGGGATTTCTTGATACTTTGTGCTCATCAAATTCCATTTGGTCTTATTACTATTTACAGAGTTATTTCTTCTCATAAATGCATGTGTTGAAATTTTTAACTAGTGTATGTACAAGAATCTTATTTTTTACCTACAATATTAGTTCTCCTATCTCATTTCTCACTCCCCTTTCCCAATTTATAGACAAATTTCTCTCTTGCAAGAAATTTCTAGCTTTTCATTGAGTTCGGTGGAGTGCCTCTATTGGATCTCCAATTGAAAGGCCACGCATAGAAATCCACTTTTACTCATGCATGTACATACGAAAGTTACACCTATTAAGTAGAGGGACCTAGACTCCCATGTTGCAAAAGAAACCCACAAGTTTTTCCACTCAATTTTTTTGCCAATAGGATGCTTCAATTACCATCCAAGGAGCCAAGTTTTCTAGATATTTTGAGGTTTTGGAGCTTGTTGGGGTAGATAACATCCCAACATTATTTGGACAACCTCGGTGTTATGTAAACAATGCTAACTTGAAATTTAACAAGAGATACATCCTTTTTAGAACAAGAATGAGTGTGTGATCATACATATGGATGATGTGAAGGTTGCACCATACATTGAACCTTTGATTGAAGAAGAGATGAATAAAATCTACGTGTAGATAGTGCACGATCTTGAAAATGTAGAACCATCTACGCAGGTGTAATTCAATGAGAAGACACATTTTATCAATGACACCACCAATTTTTCTTGGGATAATTGGTTGCATGACACATATGAGATAGTTGGGTGTGAGATGAAGGAAAATTCACTAGGATGATTAGGTTTCCCATGGTTAGGTGTTTTAGTGCAACTTAGTTCCCAAGGTATTTTGGTGTGGAGAAACCTTATTTGTTCTTACATACCATAGAGAACTAATGGCAAAATTAAGGTGATAGAATAAATATGCTAGTGTATACTTTATGTGAGATAATGATGTGTCGAGTGGATAACACACAGATAACCTATTGGGTTAGCGAGAAGTGAGAATCACCTTTTCAACAAGGTTTACTCAGAACATTGTACCTACACTTATACCTGAGTATGATGGGAATACTCATGGTTTAGTACACATCCATAATTATGAGAAACAATGGGAAAAAGGTCACGAATCATTACCACTATATCTTTAGGTACATTAGTTCTATTACACTCTATGTAGATGTGCACACGAGTTGTTTTTCCATGTTGAGTTAAAAAGGGAGACAACAAGTTGACATGAAATGAATAAATGCATTATTCATACCTTTGATTATTTTTCTAATAATCCACAAGTACAAGAGGATTTATAGATTCTAAAGTACATCACATTGGGGGCTAGTGTGAAAGTGGAGGAGTTCATGTTCTAGTTTCTTAGAGAACCTAATTGCGAGGCACGTGAAGAAATATTTGAGATAGAAGAGATGCAAATAGGTTGCACCTAGAAATAAAAAGAAGAAGGAAGCTATTATACTTGATTGATGATGAAGAGGTGGAGAATTTGGATATTAGCAACATAGAGAGTGCATGTAAGGTAATGGACTATGCGAGATAAAAAGGCACACATGTACCGTGTCCATGAATACTAAGAAGGTTCATATGGGCACCGAGAATGCACCTAAGGAGACCATCATTAAGGATTATTGGTCAAAATAATAAGTAACAAAGATTATTGAGATTTTATATGAATTTCAAGACTTGGTTCCATGAAGTTATCATGATTTGAAAGGTGTGCATCCTTCATTAAAATAAATGAATATTAATCGAAGGAAGTCACACGCTTGAGTTTGGAAGAGGCCTTATAGGATGAATTTGAACCTACTCATGAAATTCAATGAAGATATTGACAACATGCTTAAGTTTAGCATTATTGAACCAATGGAAGAATTTGATTGGGTTATCATTATGGTTATTATGATCAAGAAGGATGGTCGGACTAGGAATTGTGTAGATTACAAGGAACTTAATGCCTCATGTGTCATAGATCCTTTTCCTATGCCATTCACATAGGAAATACATGAGGGAGCTACAAGGAACGAAATATACACCTTCACCGATGGGTTTTAGGCTACCATCAGGTGTGCATTATGTGTAAGGATTAGGAAAAGACCACCTTCACCACTAAATGTGAAAGTTTTGCATACAACGTGTAGTTTTTGTGCATACTTGTCTAAGAAATCCATGACTTTATCCATATGTTTTTGCAAATTTATCTAGATGATTGACTTGTTTATGGGCTTGTCAAGTATCATTGTGAAAATATATGGCTCATGTTTGAAAGATGTAGGTAGTTAAGCATCTCTCTTAACATTAATAATTATATCTTTACCACACCTTTTGGCACATTTTTGGCACATCATTTGTAAGGATTGATTGTTGGTAGATAACATGAAGATTGTAATACTTTTTGGATTAGAGGAACCTACCAACCAAAGTGAAATTCAGGGATATTTGGGGCATACTGGTTATTACAAAAAAATTATAAAATGATATGCAATTATTGCTTCACTTGTGGAAGAATTACCTAAGGACAAATCAAAATTTTATCGAGGTGATGTGCAACAATAGGAGTTTGAGAACTTGAAGGAGATATTGGCCACTTCCCCTATCTTACACTTTCATTATGGGAACAAACCCTTACATGTACATGTTGATGCCTCTAGCATGGCTATTCACGTAGTCTTAGTGAATTTAGGTGAGGGTAATGTGGATCATCCCATCTATTTTGTAAGTAGAAATTTGACACCAACATAATATAATTATACCACGATAGAGCATGAGGCATTGTCCATGATTTACGTGCTTCATAAATTTTGACAATACTTGTTGGCCACCCCATTCATCTTTTATATAGATTGTATCGCATTGAATTATCTAGTAAAAACACTTTTTTTGCAAGGGTACATCTACTTTGGTGGATAATCTTGTTTTAGGAATTTGATTTTACAGTTATCATAAAGCCAAGAAAGAGAAATATGGGACCTGATCACTTATCAAGTTTCAACTCTATAGAGGATGCAAAAAGTATTGAAGTCACTATGCCTAACATACAATTATTCAAATTGAACTACACACCAACATACTTAGAGGACATAGCCATATTCTTGAAGACTCATCTTGTGTAAGAGGGGATGAAGACATTGGAAAAGAAGTAGCTTGTTATTTAAGTTGCACTATATAAGCTCATTAGAGATGAATTATATAAAATGGGCATGAATGAGGTCTTGCGTAGGTTTATTTTGGATCATGAGCATGAGGATATTATGGAGGAAGATCATGGAGGCATTACAAGAGGACATTATGTAGGGACACAATGGTGTGTAAAATCCTTCTAGTTGGCTTAGGGTGGGAGAAATTTTATAAAGATACCAAGGCTTATGTCAAATCTTGTGATCATTGTCAGAAATTTGGGAAATGTGGAAGTAGTGATGAAATGTCGTTGTAACCTATAGTGAGCATGGAACATTTTTATAAGTGGGTTATTGATTTTTTAGGACCTATTGCACCACCTGGGCTTAGGACCAAGGTTCACTACATCATCACATTTATTGACTACTTAAAAGGTGATCGGAGGTTGCACCTACAAAATATTACACAACAATAGCTATAACAACAAGGTTCCTTTGGGAGAATATTATCAATGGGTATGTCTTTTCTTTAACCTTCATGAGTGATATTGGAATTCAATTCTTAAATGAGACTATTATAATTATACTAGTAGAGTTTATGGAGGAAAACCATAAGACTACTCCTTATCACCCCTGAAGTGAATGGTACTATCAAAGGTTTTAATAAGATCTTGGGATAAACAATTAAGAATATATGTGATGTTGGAAGACAATATTGGGATGACAAGGTATCGAGTTGTTCTTTGGGCATATAGAACAACATATAAATGGTTTAACATGGCCAACCCCTTTGAATTGGTGTTTGACAAAGTGGCTATACTACCTGTGAAATTCTTATTATCTTCCCGGGTATTACATGCATAGGTGGTTTGTCATATGAAAAGGTGGTTAAAGCTTTGTATTGATAAATTAATGTAAGCTGGATGAGTGGTGAACCATTATCGTTGGATCCAAAAGACATAAAAGGTAAAAAAATCCTTGTCATGATAGGCACATCAAGATAAAATCATTGTAGTTAGAAATATGGTACTTACGTATGAATCCTATTTTTTTCTTCCACCCAACAAAGTTAAGCGTTCACTTTGGTTGGGACCCTTTGCATTAACAAGGATACTTGACTCAAGCACATGTCAATTATAGGAACTGGATGACACCATGTTTATTGGTTACTTCAATGGGAGTAGGGTAAAGCCATACTATAATTAATCTTCTAGGTGTTTGAAATAAGAAATTATATCCATATAGATTATATTTCCTTTGATGTTTTAGATTAGTTTAAAAAAATAAATTGTTTTGTTAGAATAGGCACATTTGTACTTAGGAGATGATTACTATCTATTGAAATGATGCATACAAGAACACACATAATTTTATTGTGGGGTTGAAATAGGTGTGAATATGAAATATACATTCTTGGACATTGGTATTTGTCCGAGATTTATACGAGATGTTCACGCAACATTTTTAGAAAGACATGTGTTGGGTGAATATGAATTGAGAACACATGATGGAAAAGGAAGGTGTTATAGATGTTTATGATGGTGTTTCTTGAAGGATATTGTATAGGATTGAAATCCATGTGAGTAAGAGGTAGTGCATTGTAACATGAGGGAGGAAGCAATAGGAAGTACTACTTGGAATATGGTGAAGAGGAAGATGGTTTGTGGTGAAAGGAAGTGTAAGCGTGAATATATGTAGGATTAGGAAGTAGTAAGTTCACCAGAAGGTTATGACTATTGTGTGTGAAAGAAAGACATGGAAGAAATAAATAGTTTGTTAGGAGGAAAAAGGTGTTTTAAAATGCCGATGGTACTTTTAAAATTGAAAACATGAAATAAAAGTTTTAATATCCAAAAAGTAATTTCATGGAGTCTTAAGGTATGAGAAGGCTATAAAAGGGGTAAATCAAGGTATTTTCTACCTTTCATTTGAAAAATTTGAGCAAATGAGTAACCAAGTATGAATAATGAAAAGAGAATCAACTAGTGAGTAAACTTGAGTAGCGTGTAGAGGATCTTAGGGTTGGGCTCCTTTGTTAGGAAAAGTATAAGTTTGAGTGTGAAGCTAGGACACAAGAAGTTAGGGTTTTCTAATTGTAAACATTTGTTATGATTTTTATGGTGATATGAATTCTAAAAGGAAGTTAGGGTTTTTTAAGAAGTGAGAAATTTTTATGGCACTAACAAGGGCTACTTCAACATCACCAAAGGGCAAGGGAAAGGACCGAACTAAGAAGACCAAAGTTGAAGACCTACCAAAGGAGTTATTTTTTGAAATGTAGTATTCCCTAAAGTAATTGTGGTAAAAAATTGAACTTGCAGATCAAAAAGTGTAAAATTAACGAGTTCAACCATAGAACACTAGGGAATGAAGATACATTGAATAAAGACATCTTTGCGAGAGTTACCATCTAAGAAAGAAGAGCTTGATTGTTGATAGATGGCTAGGTAAGGAACAGTCTTGAGAAGTTAGGGGTCCTGCTATTATTTTAATTTCCATACTTTTGGAGACATACACACCTCTTCTAATGGTTAATGTCAAGGTTACACAAAGAGTAATTATACTTTGTTGATCGAAGGATGAGGATGATGAATCATTTCATTGGGAAGTTACTGAGGTTACAAGAAATAGAAGAAGACCTAGAATTAGATTTGTGACATAAGGCTAAGATTGTCAAGCTAGTAACCAAGTTACAATATGAAATGGGAGGAAAATCCGTGGATGGAAAAATTTACAAACCACATGACTAGGGTAACCCATGATTGTTGACTTGCAAACTTGGTGCCTTAGAAATATGGGGAAGTAAATAGAAAATTGATTTATGTTGTATACAATATGGTGCATAAAATATAGTACAATATTACACATTTCATTACGATGGAATTATCAAGGAGGTGAAGGCATAGAGTGAGAAAGGAACTAAGATAACATGGGGCTCGATTCTCTTAGTAATTTTATTATAGGAAGTTGGTGTCCCAAAAGGGATAAAAGAAAATATGTGGGTTCACACCATAGAAGATAATTCCCCCATGGTGTAGTTTTTAGATTTCACATGTGAGGCCACATTACACAATCAGTATAAGCCATGACTAGATAAATGGTACAATGGGATGCACACAAATTTTGAAAATGAATGGCGCATACCTAGGGAGATATCTAGAGAGGTTGGAGATCATAAAAATTTACAGTATTACAACACTTTAGCCTTGAACAATTTATCATGACCAATGAAGAAGTGGTCCGTGTTGCAAATTATCATTTGCATTCATAGTAAAATATTTCAAGTACGTAATGAATAGGGTTAAGGATGTGAAAAAGTTGACTTTCAATGTAGAAAAGGTGGATTCATAATGACATAATTTTCACACCACCTTTGGATATGATTCTAGACATGTATATTTAGATACATTAGAGCCATATACCTTGGACACGATCTTGATGATGAATGTGATAACTGGGTGGATGATATGTAGGGTATTTGTGGTTTTTGTGTGTAAACACAAGATAGGGAAGAATTTGAGGTATGTGACTCCTAATTTCATCAACAAAGGAATTATATGGTGGATATCCCTAAGAGGAGATGAGAGGAGTCTCTAGTAGAATAATAAGAAGAGTAAAATGTTACACTAGACCAGGGGTGAAGAAAAGAAATACAATACAAAAGAAGAAAGTATGGTGAGGGTGTATGACCCTCTCATATAGCCATGGTGAGTCTAATAAGGTCTAATAATGGGCATGTAGGGGCCTAAGTAATTTTTAATTATGAGGAGGACTTAGAGGAGAAATTAGAAGAATATTTAAGGTGTGAGAAGTCTGTTTAGGAGACAAAGCCCTTTGGTCGATGTGGAGCCTAGCCTAGAGAAGGGGAAAGGAGATAATGACATAGAATCCCATGCAAGGATGAAACACAAATGCGCAAGGAGGATCTGAGAGAAATATGGAGGGAGATGATTCTTATGTCATCATGGAAGATAAGGGTACCAAAGGTAAGACCAACATAGGGTCTTTTGCATAAAAGAAGCCGTAGACCAAGGCTAAAGCAAGTAAGGAAACAAAAGCCTCCCTAATCACCATATATGGATTTTTTTGATGATCCTACAAAGGTGTTGAGGGAAAGTTTTTAAAGCACAGTCATGAAAAAATAATTTTTTGGATGGGAAGCTGATGGACAAGGAAGGAGGGCTCTCATGCACTAAGAACATATTGTCCTTGAGTATGCATACACATGCATAAGAGAAAAATTTTGAAATTAGAAATAGTTCCTATTCCATGCTAGATTTGAAGAAGCTTCGGGTAAGGATTAAAATATTATCAACCCCATGAGGCTAACCCATGAGAATTAATCCAACACCTTGAATAATATTACAGGGAAGTTACACACAAAAAGATTGATAAGGGGGCTACCATGAAGATCATGGTAGAAGACAATAATAATAAGGAGCGTGAGATTGAAGGGTTGAAGAATGAAATCAAAGGGTAGAAGAATTGCACCAAGGAGGCCTGCCAACTAATTTTAATTATGAAATGGAATAACTTGAGGACTTGATTGGGATGATACTCCTAAATATCAAGAATGGCACGGGGCCATCAATAGAGGAATTGGCCAAGGAGAAGGAAAATAATAAAGTGGATATGGAGGCCAAGATAGCTAAGCATGAGGCTATATTCACATATGTTAGAGAAGCCAACAATAAGGTTGAATTAGCTTTTGATAGGTTCTAAAAGAGTGGCCCTATCGACAACGCGTGAATTACTAAAGAATAATATGAGATCAAGGAAATATAGGGAAATAAAAAAACCAATAAAATTGAGCATATAAAGGTCATGACAGAGACATCAACATAGAAGAAGCTAATAAAGGCCATGGGAGATACACTAGAGCTTCGGATCAAGAAGATACAACTCTTTGTTTTGAAATGTATGGATATGTTGAAGGAGGTGAATTTTTAATTGAGTGTGGTCATCAAATATCTAAAGGGGAGAGAGGATGAAGTGGTGCATGATGAAATTCTAGGAATTCTTGAAGTGACACCTAGAAAGGCCACTGAGAGGATCTTGCAAAATGGAAGAAGTTTGAAGATTCTTTAAGCAAAGAGTTCTTAGAGCTATTCTAACAACTTGTAGTGTGAGGTAGGTTGCACATAAATTGTAAATAATTATTTGGTTCATGGTATTCTTAGCCTTATTCTTTAATATTTGAACATTCTTTCTTTTATTCGTTAATTAGAAAGATAAGTTGGGAGACACATTACCAAGGATGGGAAATGAATTTAGTGTGGGCTAATGTTGAGTGGGATAAATGTTCAAGTCCTAGCCATGAGTGAAGGTTTGGATCCATTAACATTTAGAAGGGAGCAATGCGTGGAGTTTGTGCATAGGTAGACAAATTCAGGTAATTAGACAATTTTCTAGTTAAATGGATAAAAATAGAAAAGAAGAGGAGTGACGTCCAAGAAAGGTTTTTATTTGGACAAAAGCATGATAGCTTGGGATGTAGAAAATTGAGGTTATATTTAAAAAAATCATACAAACAAAGAAGAAGATCATGCACAGGCCAAGCTAATAATAGGATTAAAACAATTCATGTATGTTTAGGTTAATCTATTATTAGTAGAGAATGTAGTAACATGCATGATATTTTTGTACACATACATATTATTAGGAAGTTACATGAAGTGGTGAAGGAAATTCTCCACCCTTTTATATATGTAGTCCATCCATGTTATAAGGGTAGATCGGTTGGGTTTTCTAATTTTTGTGTGAGTTATATCTTCTTGAAGGTTTTAATGTTATGTAGTCATGGGTGTTAGAACTTGTATCAGAGCATGAAAGGTCTTATACATGTATGTATGGAGGATAATGTAATCAACTATGTGTTATGTAATATAATTATGACGAGTTCTCGGTAATATCGGTGATTGTTGTTCTTCTTGAATGATTTGTTTACTTATTATATGTGTTTCAAAATTATTATGGTTATGTTTGAGAAAATTTTTCAAGAGGAAAAACTTGTGGATTTCATGCCAATGCTCTAGGAATCTAAGTCCCTCTACTTAACCAAAGTGAAATTTCCGTATATGCATGCATGAGTAAACATTGATTTATGTGGTGGTCTTTCAACTAAGGATCCAACAGGGGCACCCCACTGACCCTATGGCAAAGCTAGTAATTTCTTACTAGGGAGGACTTTGTCTTTAAAGTGGGAAAGGGGAGTGAAAAATGAGATAGGGGAACTAATGTTATAGGTATGAAATCAGATTCTTGGACACACTAGTTAGAAACTTCAACACATACATTTATGAGAAGAAACAAACCTACAAATGGAAACAAGATGAGATAAGATTGCAAACTGAAATTTTTTTAAATCAACTCATCAAAGAGGCTACAAAATCCTTCTTCTTGTATTGATGCTTAAACATAAGTTGTACATAATGTGGCAATGGAATAAATTTGAGAATGGAGGAAAGTAGAAGAAAATGCTTCTCCTTTGCTCTCTCTAAGTAAAATGCACCTATGATTATACAATATCAATTTCCAACCCTTTGAAATGGGAATGATGTTACAATTTATAGAATGAGAGGTGGATTATAGTCTTCCTCATGACCCTCCATATGCCTTAATTCTAACTTTAGACTATTCATATTCCTAAAAATATTTAAGTTCCTTTTAAAAAATCAAGGTGACTTAATTTACATTATGTTTCTAAATTCACTTTTAAGTGACTTAAAGGCATATCAAAAGTGAAAACCCCAATGAAGAATTAGAAAATTATAAGAGAGAGAAATTTGGGGAGAGGGAAGAGAGAGAGGAGGATAATATGTTGCCTACAATGAAGTTTGATGGTCCTCATTAACGGAAAGCTCTAATGCAATGAGGTTCTGAATGTCCTATTGTGCCAAAATTGCTCTTTTAGTGTGAGTTTCTATTTTTAGCAGGTTTCCATGGACCACTTACTATTTTTAATAAGTTTCAAAAATGTCTATTCTAGTGAATTCTCAGTTGCAGTGCACCTCCAAAGTCTTCACCGCCTTTGTAGGTTCTTTGTCGATGACTTTCTTGAAATAGTAATTCTTATGTAGTAGACTTAATTTTTGGAAAGTTGGCTCTAGGAGTCATATTGACATGGAAAGAAGTTTTTGATATGGTATTTTCCCAAATATCACCCTTCTGAAATTTTGGGCCCACGCACATAATAGTCTAGGAGATTTTAAAGTTTTAATTTTTGGACTGAGCGGTGCTTACGAGGCGAGGCAGCCATTAATGGACCTCCAAATTGCAGGTCTAGTTTTTCCTTTTTTGTGATGAAATAAATTTCATTGTGATAGGTTTTTCTTCTGGTGCTTCATGCGAAATTCTACTTCATTTCACCCAACGGTTTGACGGGAAATTAGATTTTTTCTTCGTTGAGCCATAAGTGGGATTTCTTCATTGTGGATGGTATGTTGCATAAGAGGAGAGTTTGAAGGTGTCTTATTGATGGCCTTGGGTAGAGGAATGAATAGAAAAATATAAATTGTTGTTTCATGTATCCATTTGAAATATTTCATCAATTTCTCATGTCATGGCCATGGAGTTTTCTTTATTTTCTCCTTCTTTTTGTGCTTCTCCTTCTGTGTTTGCTCCAATTTTCCTTCTAGGACCTACATGATTTTATGGAGTGAAGGGAAGTACCTCTATGATAGGTTTGGTTTGAGGTTTAGTAATTGAGGAATGATGGTGAGGATTTATAGAGGAGGAGATGGAGATGTATGTGCACACAGATGTTAGAAGCAACAAGAAACAACCAATGATTAGAAACAATTTTAAAAAATTTAGTTAGAGTTGGATGCACTTTTTTTCCTAATGTCCCTGACCTCAGAGATGTGAGGTACATTAATTTCCATGATGAGAAAGACAATGACATGTGTCGGCAATCCGATGGTAGGAAATGAGTGCTCCAAAATTAGCTTTAAAGCACCGAGGGACTAGAAACTGGTCATATGGGTGACCAAAACACTCTCCTAGAGGGATGGGTGCATTTTTAAATGTTTGGTGTCCCTCACCTCAGGGATGTGGGGACATCATTTTCCATGGTTTTCTTGGAGCTTACATGTGGCACTTGATCGACAACGGTGAATGGATGCTCGAAAATGCGCCTGGGGGACTGAAAGTACATCACATGGGTGACAAAAGACTCCCCCCAGGGGTTGGGTGAATTTTTCTATGCTTGATGTCCCTGACCTTAGGAACATGAGGGACATCAGTTTCCATGGTGGTCCTAGAGCTGACAAGTGACATTTGATTTAACGACAAGAAATTGATTTTCAAAAATGCATCTAGGGGCTGAACTATCAAGTTTGGAGGTCACATGAGGGTCCCAGAGGTCACATGAGGGATGGGAATAATTTTCAAGGGTTGGTGTACCTGACCTTAGTGACATCATGGACATTAAATCCTACCATGCTCCTGGTGTTAACACACATCCTCTCGAAAAATGACTAAGTCCTAGACTACCTTTGAGAGGGTAACTTGGAACGATGATAACTTGAGTTCCCGATGGAATTTCTTGGTGAAATGTTATATTATCCTAACTAGAAATGATATTTTTAATCCAATGGTTGGGGTATCATGTCTTTATTCATCCATCTGATCCCTAAAAAATTGGATTTGTGATTTGAGACTCCACTTGTGCTTGATAAAAATTCCTTCAAATCCTATGCGCCAAGGTGTTGTGAAACATATGATTTCACCATCATGTAGGTATTGGAATAATATATCTAGAAATATTTTTTTAACTTCTAACTCCACTTAGAGATCCCAAAATCTTCTTCTAAATCCCAACAATTGTTTTAGGCCCATTTACTACCTAGGCTCATGAACCCTATTTTTACTCAGACTACTCCAAGTCTTTCAAAACTTATCCAAACCTTCCAAAATAATTTCCCTATTGTTATAAGGTCTTTAATTCACCTCCATTTTTAATTTTTACCTTCCATTTCATTCCATGGGCATTGATATATTCTAGGAAGGCCCCAACAATAACCCTTCCCAATCTTGCTAGAAGATAACATCTTTTCACAACTCCTTAAAAACACACGGGGTTGATTTGAATTTCCTAAATCACCTAAACGAATGAATTAACATTAATCTAGAGGTTACTTGACTAACTAATAGATGTGGGGTATATTAGAATGATAAAATTTGAAAAATTGACACTATGGTATCGTTGTCATGCTTGGAAAATGTCCATTTCCTATTGCACATTTGCACGACAACAACTTGCTCTAGCTTAGGGACATTTCATGGATTGAGCATAGTGAAGACATGACAGAGGGGAATCAAAATCTCAAGTTTAGAACATATAAGTCATTAACTAGTGCCTTATCCATTGGGCCCTATAGAGTCATGCACAAATCATAATGAGAGAGAGAGAGAGAAGAGAATGCACACACACAAGAGAAAGGGAAACACACCTAGAAATCACCTATGGTAAAGGGTGGGGGACAACCCAATTTCACTGAAGCACTTTTCATTTCTCAAAATTTACTTTTGAAGAGACAACACTAAATGATGATGTTCTATGAATCCATTGATAGGTTCTGAAATTACCCTCCCTCTCTCGGTTTATGAAATCCAAGTGCTTTCAAAATTGTTTGTGTACTTGGTAGGAGTGATTCCATGTGAGCTTCTTGATGCTCAAGTCCTTGCTTAGAAATTCCATTGCCTTCATCCTCTTTGAAATTGGTTTCATAGTGTTAGTTGCATTCCATGTTTATCCACATAGATGATTCTTTGTTGAGCATGCTATCGCTACCAAAGGGATGCTTTTTGTTCAAATTTCATGAACATTGTAGATTATTTTCTTTCCCATGTCTATGATCATTGACCTCTTTTCCATGAGAAACCTTAGACTTATCATTTTCTTTACTCCACTTTGAAGTGCTTGAGTAATGACAGAAGGATTGGACATGACCTCATACTTGTCTTGTATGTCCATAGCACGAGTGAAGAGATTGAGAATCAACTTGGGGTCTTCTACATCTTCTGCCACATCCAAGATTTCTTATATGGAGTTACGCTTCTTCATTTCCTATAGCTCATCTTTGTATGCCTTTGAAGAATCTTTATTTTTCATCTCAAGGAAATTTTCTAGAGGGATTAATTCATTATCTTGGGAATCACTACATTTTATCACTCCTTTGTCTAGAGGAGCTTTAGCTTCAAAGGCCTAAAAATTCTTTCTTTAATTTTTTCATCATGGAAAGATTCTTCCTCTTCAAATGGGAAAGAGAATACCTCAATTTCATCATTGTTTCCACCAACCATTTGTTTGAGAGGGATGTTATATTTCTCATCTAGATTTATTTCAACATAGCCCATCTTCACATTGGTTGAGGTTTCCAAGTCAGCTTCATGCTTGTCTTCAATATTCATGGCTTGCATTAAAATTTCAAGACTAATCTCAGGGTCTTCTATTTCTTCTACGGCTCTAAGTAGTTCTTATATAAACATTTATTTGAAACCTTGCACAAGCTCATCACAAGCTGATTTTGTCTCTCCGTAGATGGCCTAACTTAGATCACCCTCATCCCCAAATGGGAGTGAGAATAACTCATCATCTTGGATAAGCATATGAGTTGATTTTTTCTTCTTTAAAATCATCAAGAACCATTTCTCCTTCTTCATTGTTTACATCATCCGGTGATTTGGGGATGCCCTCTTATAACTTAAATCTCCTCAATTATTCTTTAAAGTACAAATCTCTCCAGGAAGGCATGTTTAGCCCTATCAAGATGGGAATATACTCTTCATCCTTAGTTTTCACAAAGTGATTCATCCGCTTACTACCATGGCACAAAATGTTAGCTTCTAGGCTTCTAGAATTTCATACCGTGTACCTCATCTTATTCTCAAGAATAAATTTATCCATGTCTCCCTTCACTTGTATGGTTGCAGATGACTAATTCATTTGAATTTTCCCTCCCAAGTCTCAGTAGAAACTTTTAGTCAACAACATTCCAAATGAGGCTGGGATGTTTACTACCAAAATCATCCCTGAAATTTTCTTATTTGGAAATCTGGCGAGATCCACCTATGTATCTTTGACCTTCCCTACAAGTGATACCTCTTTTTATTCCAAATAGTAATAAGATTAACTAGGTGGAGTCATGGTAAGTTTGATAGGCTTGGTGACCTTCAAAGGCATCACGTTATCTGAGGCACCAAAATCTATTATGTAATTTTTCAATACATATTCTCCAACAAGAAGGGAGACGTAGAAAGGTTTAACATTATCAGTCTTTGATGCACTTAGAGAAAGAATGTTTTGTGAGGGAGGTGTAGGGGATTTTGGTAGTATGCCTTTGGAACTAGAAGTTACAACATTGGGTGTTAGACTACCACTCCTGATATATCAGACAAACCTCTAGAATTATTTAGGATGAGTCTACAAATATTCAGTTTCAGTAATCTACACTTTGGCTTTGTTTGCATATTCTATGAAGTCAAAGGGAGTAAATATAGATAAGGGGAGTGAAGGGATTGCTTTTAGATTTAGGAAAGGTTTGGAAATAGGAGTTGATTTTTGGGGAATAGAGGGTATTTTGAAAGGTACACTATGGTCTTTCAAAGTACTAGATTTTGCACGAGCATATTTAGATTTAGACTTGGAAGAGACATCAGAAGACTAACTTGGGATTTCGAGAGTCTTCTTACTTGCTATATGGTCAGGATCCAATAATGAAAACTTCATGGAAGATGGAAGTGGTGATCCTCGATTGATTTTTTTTTTTGTGGAGTCTTCATAGGAGGATTATCAACCTTCTTTTCATTCATAGCGGTGGAGGGAGATGCTCTTTTCTCGGACTAAGAATGAGTGAATACGCACATGAGAAACTGGGTGCATCCTCTTCATCTTATTCATCACCTCTAGAATACTCACAAAATTTGATTTGTCTATCATTCTCAAGTTCATTGATCTCTAGGGATTTTTCACCTTCCCTTTCTTGTTCAATCTCTTCTTCACTTGAAATTTGTAATTTACGTTCATGGGTGGGGCCTCCAAGGAAAGCCTTTAGGGTGCTCCTGCAATCTGATTTTCATTGCTTCTTTGGGAAGAAACTCATTCAAATAATTCCCTTTTCAAATATTCTATCTCATTCACCCACTTTTGTAGTGATGGATTGGTTCTCTCATCTCCAAGATGTTGAGTGTTTCCCTTTAATGGGTTCTTTATCTTTCTAGAGAGGATGAGATTATCATCAAGTTCAATGACCATCCTTTGTTCTTCTACAATGTTCCTTGGTTGGGCTCTTTGCAGCAAAAATCCTACTTTTGTTGATTGAGCATTGATGAAGAATCTCTTGACATTATTTTGAGATGGTTAATCCTCTTTAGGTATCCTATAAAGGAATCGTTCAAAACAAGCCACAAAGTCTCTCATGGTTTCATTTTCTCCTTTCTTCATTTGAGCCCACTGCACTAGGAGGTCCTAATAGTATTTAGCTAATTTAAATATCTATATGAAGTCATCCTTGATGTCAATCTAACACATGATTGACCGGGCAGGAAGGAGGTAAAACCATTATGCTACTTTTTCTTATAGGAACTCCACGAACAATCTCATAGCCACATATTTATGTTGGACACCAAAAATCCACATGATGTTGTGAAATAAGTGATGTGTTCTTTAGGATATTGTGTGTTGTCACCTTTTAACTTTGGAAATTCCTTCTAGGAACCCACTAGTAGGTCCCTGAAGAGGGGTTTAAGAGCAATCGGGCTGTATTCCTTCCCCATGTAACAATGGGTTGAGGTCTTTATACTTCATCTTCAATTGTCATTTTTGTTTCTTCTCTTGCTTCTACAAATTTTTATTCTTTTGGAAAATCAATGACCAAATGCAGTTAAAAAATGGGTGAATTTGAAGGGGATTATGAATAGGAACCTTGACAGATTTCTAGGTGAACCTGTTTGAAGAGTGGATGGAAAGGAGACTTGAAAGAATAAGTATGAATTATCTCTAATTCGTTCTTGCTGATTTTTCAAAGCCTCAAAATTGGAATAAACAACACCTCTCGACCTTCTAACCTTTTGTATCTTCCTTTAATCATATTTTGGAAAATTTTGCAGTGGGAACATGAGAGGACATTGTGGAATGTGAAAAGTCATGTGTAGAAATTAGAAGTGTATCTTTTGGCAATGAAATTTCATGAACTCTCTTTTTTTTAACTTTTTTGATATTGGATTTTTTTTTGAATTTTTAGACCTTACGGTCGTATATTGGGTGTAGATGCTACTAAATCTTCCCCATATTGGGAGCAAAAACTATTGGCAAGAAAAATATGTGGGTGGACAAACTTGTGGATTTCTTTACCAATGCTCTAGGAATCTAAATCCCTCTAATTAACTAGTACAACTTTTGTATATGCATGCATGAGTAAAAATTGATTTCTATGGTGGCCTTTTAACTTGGGATCCAATAGGGGAACTCTAATGACCCTGCAGAAAAGCTAGTAATTTATTAATAGCGAGGAATTTATATATAAAGTGGGAAAGGGGAGTGAGAAATGAGATAGGGAGCTAATTTTATAGGTAGAAAATCAAACTCCTATACACACTAGTTAGAAAATTCAACACATGCATTTATGAGAATAAACAACCCTACAAATGGAAATAAGATGAGATAAGATTGTGAACTTATATTTTATGAAATATCCTCATAAAAGAGGCTACAAAATCCTTCTTCTTGTATTTATGCTTAAACAAAATTTGTACATAATGTAGGAATGGAAGAAATTTGAGAATGAAGGAAAGTAGAATAAAATGGCTATCTCCTTTGCTTTCTCTAAGTACAATGCACTTATGAGTTTACAAGATAAATTACCAACCCTTTGAAATGGGAATGACATTACAATTTATATAATGATAGGTGACTTATCGTCTTCCTCATGACCCTCCATATACCTTAATTATAACTTTAGACTATTCATATTCCTACAAAATGTTTAAGTCCCTTTTATAAAATCAAGGCAACTTAATTTAAATTATGTTTCTAAAGTCACTCTTAAGTGACTTAAAGGCATATCAAAAAGTGCAAACCCCAACAAAGAATTAGAAAATTATAAGAGAGAAATTTGGGGAGATGGAAGAGAGAGAGGAGGAGAAGATTTTCCTGTGATGAAGTTCAATGGTCCACATTCATGGAAAGCTCTAATGCGATGAAGTTATGAATGTCCCATTATGCTAAAGTTTCTCTTTCAGTGTGACTTTCTATTTTTAGCAAATGTACCTAGGACAACTTACTATTTTTAGTAAGTGTCAAAAATTTATGTGTTGGTGAATTATCAGATGTAGTACACCTCCAATGTCTTCACCTTCTTCGCAGGTTCTTATGTTGATGACTTTTGTGAAATAGTAGTTAATATGTAGTAGACTTGTTATTTCTAGAAAGCTAGCTTCTAGGAGTCAGATTGATGTGGAATGATTTTTTTGATATGGGATTTTTCCCAATATCACCCCTCTAAAATTTTGGGCTCACTTGCTTAATAGTCTAGGAGATTTTAAATTTTTAGTTTTCGGACGACAATGCTTCTAGACACGGTGTAGCCATTAATGGACCTCAAAATTGTAGGTATGGTTTTTTCCTCTGTTTTCAATGAAATAAATTTCATTGTGATAGGTTTTTTCTTCTAGTTCTTCGTGCAAAATTCTACTTCATTTCACCTAAGGGTTTGACGAGAAATTGGATATTTTCTTCATTGAGCCAGAAGTGGAATTTATTCACTATGAATGCTATGTTGCATAAGAGGAGAGTTTTAAGGTGTCTTCTTGACGGCCTTGGGTAGAGGAATTAACATAAAAATATAACTTGTTGTTTCACGTATCCATTTAGTATATTTCTTCAACTTCTTGTTTCATTACCATGGAGTTTTCTCTGTTTTCTCCTTCTTCTTTATGTGCTTCTCCTTCTATGTTTGCTCCAAGTATTCTTCTAGGACTTGCGTGCTTTCATGGAGTGAAGTCAAGTATCTATATGGCAGTTCTGGTTTGAGGTTCAACAATGGAATAACAATGGTGAGGAGTTATAGAAGAGGAGATGAAGATGTCTTTGCACATGGATGTTAGAAGTAACACGAAGCAAAGATAAAGCAACCAACGATTAAAATTCAAATTTTTGAGTTGGATTTGGGCACAATTTTCTTTCCTTGATGTCCCTAAACTCAAAGACATGAGGTACATAAATTTCCACAATGAGCAAGACAACAACACATGGTGAAGATATGGCGAAGGGAATGAGTGCTCCAAAATCAGCTTTAAAGCACCGAGGGGCTGGAAACTGGTCATATGGGTGACCAAAACACTCTCCTAGAGGGATGGGCACATTTTTCCATGTTTGGTGTCCCTCACCTTAGGGACATGAGGGAAATAAGTTTCCAGTGGTCCTGGAGCTGACATGTGGCACTTGATCCAACGACAGGGAATGGATGCTCCAAAAATGCACTTGGGGGCTGAAAGTCGGTCACGTGGGTGACCAAAAGACTCCCCATAGGGGCTGGGTGCATTTTTCCATGCTTTATGTCCCTAACCTTAGGGACATGATAGACATAATTTTCCATGGTTGTCTTGGAGATGACACGTGGTGTTTGATCCAAAGGTAGGGAATGGATGCTCCAAAATGCACGTAAAGGGCTAAAGCTGTCAAGTTTGGAGGTCACATTAGGTTCCGAGAGGTCACATAGGATTTGGGAGTATTTTTCAAGGGTTGGTGTACCTTATCTCAGGGGACGTTAAATCCTACTAGGCTCCCAGTGCCGACACGTATCCTCCGAAAAATGATTAAGTCCTGAACTACCTTTGAGAGGGTAACTTGGAACGATGATAACTTGAGCTCCAAATGGAATATATTTGTGAAATGTTATATGATCCTAAATTTAAATGACATTTTTATTCCAATGGTTTTGGTATCATGTATTTATTCATCCATCTCATCCCAAAAAAATTAAAATTTTTGATTTGAGACTCCACTTGTGCCAGTAAACACTTTCTTCAAATCCTATGCACTAAGGTGTTGTGAAATATATGATTTCACCATCATGTATTTATTAGAATAATAATTCTATAAATATATATTTTTATTTCTAACTCCATCTGGAGCTCCCCGAATCTTCTTCCTCAAGCCCAACAACCTGTTTTAGGCATGTGTACTACCTAGGCTTGTGAACCCTATTTTTACTCAGACTGCTCCAAGTCTTTCAAAACTTATCCAAACCTTCCAAAATCATTCCCTAATGTTTTAAGGTCTTCAATTTACCTCCATGTTCAATTTTTCCCTTCCATTTCACTCAATGGGGTTGATCTAGTCTTGGGAAGGCCAATGATAGCCCTTCCCAATACTGCTAGAACATAACATATTTTCATAACTCCCTAAAATAACCTAGTGGGGTTGATTTGATTTTCCTAAATCACCTAGGGGAATGAATTAAAATCAA
Organism: Taxus wallichiana var. yunnanensis; assembly: GCA_018340775.1. Lineage (NCBI taxonomy): Eukaryota > Viridiplantae > Streptophyta > Pinopsida > Cupressales > Taxaceae > Taxus > Taxus wallichiana. The sequence continues at coordinate 687,310,956 of CM031239.1, forward strand.
TCATGAGGTTACTAGATTGATTTGGATAGAGTCGGGGTATCTTGGAGTGATAGAACTTGAAAACATTGACATCTGGGGTATCATTGTCGTGCTTGGAAATTTTGAATTTCCTTGTTGCACATTTTCACGACAATAGGTTATAATGATAATTTTTATATTAATGAGTTAATGATTATGAATATTATGAATATAATGCTAATTTCTTGATAAGCATAACAAAGGAGGGACTTGGTAGATGTGTGCACTTAAGGTGAGTGTTCGATCTGTCTTAATCAGTGCTTTAGCATGCTTAGCTCGCTTGGATAAACAAAAGACTATAGTTAGGGATACCATTTTTATGATATCATTTTTCCTTGAATTCAATAGAGATGATCAATTGGATGTAACCCTCCTTGAAAAGGTATTCATTATCCATTTCGTTTCTCCACCTTGTATACACAAATTTGTTGAGCACATTGAAAAATCTACACATAAACAATTATTAACAATCAAAGTAGAAGTGGACTCTTTATATATCATTTCATGTTTGAAAGGAAATTCTCAATGTTCTATTTCTATTGAGGACTTTATAAATAAAACTAAACTTCTTACATCCTCTTTAGAGGCCATTTCCTTTCATCATGTGTACCGTGAAGGAAACTCTCTCGTGGATTGCATGGCCAATTTGGGGGTGAATGCTAAGGGTATAAAGCTGGTAGAGGATCCCAATGTGATACAAGCCAAATTTATTGAAATCATGAAAAGGGAAGGTTTAACTTATAACACTCCTACATATGAGGAGGAAAAATTTATTCAGACTCGTGACACCCCTCTTTCATGATTACTGAACTCATGCCAAATTTATTTTCTTCTCCTCGAAGGAGCAGGATGGATTTTTTTGTTTTATGGAAGCGTGAAGATAAGACTAGGGAAGTTAACATTTTACAGAATAGAAGGAAGAACAGAGCTAGTAGCATGGGGGAGACTTAGTTCGAATTGAACCCTGCAAGAGGTAGGAGATGTTTGTTGAGGTGGAAACTCTACTTGAAAAGGTGGGTATGCTGCCTTTTTCAATATTTTTGGTGTCCATGATGAGAATCTAAGTGAAGCTATGGAAAAATTGTGGAATGAGGGCCACGTCTGGGTCAGCAATTTCTCCTTTACCATTTCCCCTAAGCTTATTTCCAAAGTCTTAGGTTTAGCTCTGGAATGTAGATGCATCTACAAGATCAGACTACGATCTGACTGAGATTGAATGTTTAAAGCAAGGTAAGGTACGCTGTCTCTCTTCATAATTAGTATACTCGAGAAAATTTTCCCCACTCTTATGATGAAATTGCTCATTGTTTATGTCATACATCACCTTAGAAGGCCGGTATAAAGTGATTTATGGTTACCATTTTCCCATGTTGAACCATGCACGTAACATAAAGGCCTACAATTTTCCTTTCTTTCTCGTATACCTCCTGGTGAAATCTATTAATATGGTTGAGAAAGGGAACTTCTCCCTTCCTCTACAGTAGGGCCTCATTAAATCCTTGCTCAAGCTAGGTACTCCCATTTTGGGGAAAAATGACAAATTTGGGGCCTTTGTTACTAATGGCTCGGTGCCAAGGAGGATAGTCTTAGTGAAGACCCATTTGGCAAACTTGTGGCTAAGCATACCAGATCCAATATGAGTCATGGTGTTGTCAAAAAACATAGCAGGGTTGAGGAGGATCCTAAATAGGTTGAGGAAGTGGAGATTTTAGATTCGGGGAAAACCAAGATGGGAATCTAGACTTGTCGGTTTCCAGTTTGGACAAGGCTGCTACTGATGGGGATAACAGTGATGAGGGGGAGAGAGAAATCCTTGGATTCTGTAGATGATAAGCACTCCAAGAATTTTGAGGAGGCCATAAAGAGCTTACATGCATCGAAAACTACCTAATCTAAACTATTTACTGCTCAAGACTCTGCTGTCAAGTCTCACTCTTTCATGTAGGAATTCAAGCATTGTAGGCTTGATACTGAAATTAACAGACATAGGATTAGTATGGTCTCCATGGACTTGAAGGATTTGACTGATAAAGTGGAAAATTTATCCTCGTTGGTCCTTAGTGAACAACTCAAGAATTCCAATGAGAGAAGCCTGGAAATGGCCAAGGATATGTTGAAGATGAAAGAAGTTGTGTTCTAGATTTGTGATGTCCATCTCCTCAATGTTAAGAGCACCATCCACCATCTCAAGCTTTTAGCTGAGATGATTCATTCCATGGAACTTGCTAAGGAAAGGGAAAAGATGGTAAAGGCCCCAAAGTGGAGATCCCAGAGCCAAACTACAAGTTTTGGAAAGCTACCATTGAATCCCTTGTCAAAGAATGGAACGAATGCATGAACTCAGTGGGGATATGATAAAAGAGTGACTGGGTATATGGGATATTATCTTGGTGCTGTTAGTTCTAAGCTGGTTTGTTGTTAGTTTCTTGGTTATGCTATTGTTAGTTTATTTGTTGTTTGGATACTTTCTTTTATGTTTGTATTTCCTTGTTGTTGGTCTTGTGCTGCTTTGGTTTTGTGGTAGGGATTCAATGGTATATCCCTTGGCCTTTTTGTAAGGAACTGGTAACATTTTGTATGGGGTAGGGTCCCCTCAACCCTTTTTTACCTCTAATAAAAAAACAATCAAAGAAGGTTCGACATTAATACATGTAGGTTTAGTACCTAGTTGTGTTATTTATTTCAATGGTGGTTTTCTAAATGTTTTGCGAGAAAAAATCTTGCAATTCAAGCCTATAATGATGTTGAGGGCCAACAAAACATGTTACTTCCATTAACCTAGTCGACCCCCAAGATAAGGATGGTTGGTAATAAAAGGGACTATAGTTGATTTTTGGACTACTTTTGGACTCCAATTTATCAAGAAATTTCAAAAAGTACAATGCCTAGATTGTTTATGACCTATAGAGATTTTATTGAATTGGGATCATAAATATAGTTAGTTGATTGATGTACGTCATGGAAGAATATATTGTCTTTGAGGTTTTATTGATCAGAGTATAACATTAAAAATTACCAATATATATGATGAGAGAGGGTTTTTTCCTTGTTATATATATATGGCAGTTGGAAAACATATATAAACCTTATTTTGTTACTCATCGAAAGAGGAGGATATTTCATTCCTTATTATTTTCATGTGGAGGGTTCACATTTAAGAGAAAAGCATTCAATGTGGCACATGAAATTTTACAAATTTTAAAGTTTGATGTTGACTCTTAATGGTTGTATAACCCATTTGAGGTGATTAAATCAATTCTAGTGGAAAACAAGAACTCGCCACTAAAATTCAACAAGAAAGTGATCCCTTGCTAGAAAAATTTATTAAAAAAGTCTTGGAATGAGGTAAAAAATTAATGGATGAAATTTTTATTCAGAAAGGAATTAGTTTTCAAGATATTTCAACACAAATTTTGGTATTACATCCACAAAAAGAGGAAGAGGCATTTCAATATGATAATTTTTATGCAAAATATTATAAAAATTCATCTTCTAACACCATGCACAAGCATCTAGACGTCATTTTATGAGATAAAAATTTGACAAGGTCAAAATGTTGTTTTAGTATGATTCTATTCTAGAAGATGTAATTTTTAGTGGATTATGCAATGTAGTGCATCCCATAGAGGAAAGTAGTGATGATCGGTGTGACTCGAGGAGGAATTACAAAATCCCCTCTTTGGGGGATAACTCATATAACCCAAGTCCGAATAAAAGCATGAGACAAACATATACGGCATGCTTAATTATAGCTATAAAGATGGGCTTTAATGGTTGTTGTTTGGTTTCAATAAGACAAGGCATTTTTCTTCCACCATGGGTATATCCTAGAAGAGGTTTCGATATGTTATGCCTTAGAGATTTTCCTTCAAGGAAAGGACCACTGCATACAAAAAGTGGTAATCAAATGCATTTTTCTTTGGATTTAAATCCTCAACAAACCTTTCAGCAACATGTTAAAAATTCAAGAGGAGTTGTCAATGAATTTGTTAGTGTCAATATTGTTGGCAGTTTTAGTGATGGTAGTAGTACTGGTAAGAAAGTACCATAACAAAAAATTATTTTGAAGAGGCAAATATAGAAAGTTCTTATTGTCCAAAAAGGAATCAAGAAGAGGAAAACGATAGAGATATATACATTTAATCCTGCATAGGGTAGCATTTCCTTTAGGTAACTAATCATAGATGATGTTTTCACCCCTAAAAAAATTCTAATCCATAGAGAAATTCCCCAAACTTTAATTACTACTACATTCAACCAGTTCATTTCTCCAAACTCCTTAAGTTTTGATTACCAAGCTGTATTTTCCCAAAATACATAAGAGATAAAAGAAAGAAGAAGCAAATACTACAAGATACTATAACTTTAGATCCCGCCACAATGAGGTATTTCCTACATATAACCTAGACATAGATACCATGGAATATGTCCATGATGTGCCCAAAATTGTAAATCTAGATAATCAAATGGTTTCCAATGACTACTATGTAACCACTATTCAAATGGATTTTACTGAAATGAAACCTTGTGACAAAATAAATGTATCAAAAAGGAACAATGATGTGGTCTACAAGAAACTTCGAAGGTATATAGAGAGAACAATAAGTTGAATAATAAAATTAAAAAGTTAGAGTCATACCTAGAAAATGAGAAATAAAATAGAAAAGTAGCGAGTTAATAAGATCGGTGAATTGGAGAAGAGCATAAAATAATCCTCCTCTATAATTGTAGCCCTTATAAATGAATAGGAACATGTTAAACTAGAATAAGTAAAGAAAAAATTATAGGAAATGACAAGTAAGAATAATAGATTAGAACAAATGCTGGGAGAATTGTAAGAGGTTCTGAAGGAAGAGAAATAAAAAGACAAAAATGGGAACATAACGTAGAGGAAGAGAGAAAATTCAAGGACATATTGCACAAGGAAGAGAGAAAAATGAAATATTGCAACAAGAGCTAGAAAAAGTACAAAAGGAAATACAATCTTCTAACACCAAATGATCTAAAATTTATAAAAAGGAAATGATTAATATGATGGATAATGTTTGAGGGAAATAAACCAAAACTTTTATGATTTGATTAGATTGTTTGAATTCATGGCTTATCTATAGTTAATATCTCATAATATTTTTGAATACGTAACTTGTAGTAGAAAATTGATGGCTTAAAGAGAGGATATAACAACAAAAATTTTGGAAGCTATCTATAAATTCAAAGTGACATAGAACTAAAATCTAGAGGAATTTGAAACCAAATTGATGCCTCAATAAAGGTATCATCTATCATTTGGAAGTGTGTGATGCTAGGAAAAGCACATGAATTATTGATAAACGTTAAAAAATGTTACAGAGCTGCATGGAAAGGTACAAGATTTCACAAAGCTTGGTTTGTTAATGCCTTTTGACAAAACACACCAATTCATTAAGAAGGATGCATTCCAGAAGAACATGAAAGAAAAAATGATGTAAGAGAAGAACCAAATTCTTGAGAAGGTATATGATACAAACATTTTTGGCTTTGTTAAACCATTGATAACCTTGTCAGTAAGTTTGCATACAACAATAAAGGAAAGCTCCACTCTCAGTTATGAATTGATAAGAAGATTACATGTCATTCACTCTAATAGATGAAGAGTGGAACATGTTACACAAGATGAGATAATTAAGAGTAATTTAATTTTTAAAATTGTTCCATTTGTGCATCTTTCAATGTTTTCATACAAGGCATGTCTCAAGCAAGTCGAATGAGGAATAATGTTATTTTTTTAGTTTAATACATAGTGATTCACAATATTGAAAAGCCTTTTATGTTAATGTTTTTAGGTGTATGAGAAACATAAGTGTCTTTTAAACAATGTATTTCTATTCTAAAGACTAAAAACCAATAAAATATGTTTTGAGTTTCGTTCTAAAGAATAAAAATTGACAATGTGTTTTTTAAAACATACCAATAAGGAAAAATATATTATCAATTTATCATAACAATGCCTCAAACAAGTTGAATGAGGAATAGTGTTATTTTTCATTTCAATACATAGTGGTTCACAAAACTAAAAAAAATTTTATGTTAATGCTTTGTAGGTGTATGAGAAACATAAGTGTTTTTTAAACAATGTATTTCTATTATGAAGACTACAAATCAATGTAATGTATTTCAAGTTTCATTCCAAAGACTACAAATCGATGCTATGTTATTTACAAAATACAAATAAGGAAAAATATAGCATCGAATAATGTAATGAACAGTGAATATTTGAATATAATTTAATGAACATCTATATCATGTGATATCCATAAATGGAATCTTCTAATTCAATGTATTATAGTTTTCGAGAGGATCTCCGATGAAAAACAAATGCACAAACAATTACATAAATCAAAATAACTAACAATAAGATGCAATATGATCAAAAATCACAAGGCAATAATGGCTCCAAATCAACTCAATGCTCCATGAGATAGAATGATGCAAGTGATGTACATATAGGAGGTGAATGTGCAACCTCCTCCTAGATTAGTGGGGAATAACTCTCACTAAATGATACTAGAAGTAGAGTTGACTCCACACAACTAGTAAGCTAACTCAACACAACTGGTAAGCTAACTCAACATAATTGGTACACCTAAGCAAGCATATCCCATGAGTATAGGAAAGATCTAAGTAAATAAAAAAACAAGGAAAATAAATATCCTACATAATAACACCCCCATAAGCATATGTGGGCATTGAAAAAGGAAAGTGGGTTCGACAACAAGGTTTGATGAAGTACCCATTTACAATGAAAATATATCATTAAATAAAGAGTAAAAGGAGAAGAACAATTTGGAAACCCCCAAAAGAGAGACACATAACTCACTCAAGAAAAATGGAGAATAATTAGTAGTTGTGAGTCCCTGGTAACTCGACCGATGAGGTACCCACGTATAATGATCATCCCCAAAACAATGTTCCACTACATCAATCTGAAGACATTCCACTGCACCGAATAATGTTCCTTCCTTGGGAAGGACAAAAATGGAGCACTAAAATTTATCTCTCTATACAAAGGAAGAAGTATCCTACAAGTACTCTGATCTTTACATCTAGTCTATAACTAAAAGGTGGCATAGGTATGGAAAATGTGTGCACAAAAGACAATGGTAATGTCACTATTGTATACATGTAAGAGAGAGAACATGGTAGGGGCCCAATAAATCTAAAATACGGATCCATAAGAAGAGGAACATCATGAAAAATCTTTGAAATAATGGAAGTGACAAATGTCCCAAGGTAAGAACTCAAAATGAGAGAGATGAATGGGTCATGTAGAATATGTGATAGATCAATTGGAGCATATCCGCAATAAAACACGAGTGGAATCTATAAATAGAACATTCAGATTGGGTAGATACTCACCATAATGGGGTTACTCAATGAGAGCAATGTGTGACAAGAATGTATTAACATCACAACATGAAGTAGGAGGAGAAGATTGTTGTGAAGAGCTATTAGAAGTCCAAGATGAAGAAACGTTGACTCAGAGGTAGAAATTGGTTTATGTGGAGTGTCGTCAATGAAAAATCAAGATGTAATGGAGCACGAGATGTAATGGTAACATATATCTTAGAGGAAGGTCCGACAATAGAACACTACTATGGAGAGTGAATGAAAACATGAATATGGATGACAATGAGATTTTTGGAGGTAATAGTAAGGAGAGTGTGCTCAATAGAAATATCATATAGTAAATGGTCAACATGGGACTCGTGAATAGTAATAGGTGCATAAGAAAACTCAACAAATGAAATGGATGTGAGAAGGGGGAGAATCTATGGAATTGTTAGATAATGGTCTAAGAAGTGAAAGGGAACTAAATTTTCTCAAAAAAATGTAAAATATCCCTAGAAATAGTCGACCGAGAAGGCTATAGACCTCATGATTATGGTTAAAAACTCATCCTTATGTAGAGGCTCATCATTCTCAAGAACATAAGTATGGAGGTAGGGTAGAAATACATGCATAGTGTAATGATTGATAATTATTTCCTTCCAAGAAATTTTTTAATAGATTCGATCATAAATAAAAAGGTGAAACTCCATAATGCGAGATAAACCCTTAAATGGTACTTTATAACTTAGTGTGAAAAGTACAAGTCCACAGTGAGTTTTATAAGAACCCCCACAAAATGTGACACTTTATAATGTAGTGTGTTTACAAAAATAAATTAAACCATCATTTGGAGAATGATAAAATATTTACTTTTGACCAATCGGTCCTCAAATCGAGCCACCGATCAAAAGTTATAACAAATACAATTTCCTATAAATAATGGCTTATTTAATTAAAATTTTGTAAATTGATTAAAAAAATGCTAGAAATGAGAGGAAAGGGTATTATGTTTATACTCTTTAGGACCAGGAAGGAAATTATATTACAATTGTTTAGATCATTAGGGGAAACTAGTCACTTTGCCAACCGAAACCTCACCTTCATCTTTGAAAAAAAAAAAAAAAAAATATAAGGAGGCTAAACACTTAAATTACCCTTAATACACTTTAAATCAGATCAACTTATATTTCAAAAGCATAAAATGCTAATATTAGAAATAAGGAAAAGTCAAAATAAGAAAACTAATGCAATTTAGTCCTTAAAAGTGGATTCCACATGGAGAGAGAAACAAAGATATGTTTTAGGTTTGAGGTAGTGTCAAGACTTGGTGAGTTATCATGTTATCTTGACATGGTTCTATCTTGCATAGTCATGGTATGAGCTCTCTTGAGTGGGTTAAATGTTGTAATGAGGTAATGCATGGTCATGTTAGTATCCATAAGGTCTTAGTAAAAGGTTAAGGATGAAGTTTGATTGGTAGTGTTAAGATATGGTGAGTTGTCATGTTGTCTTGGCATGGTTCTAGTTTTCATAATCATGGTATGATATTTATTGATTAGGTTGAATGTTTTCATAAGGTAACAAATAGTTCATTTGATGTGTTAAGAATGGATAATATTCCACATGTGTTCAACAAGGCCAATTCATGTGAAGTCATGGTTTGAGTTCAGTCATTTCAGCTTATTCCTAGATTTCGAGCATGAAAAATGGCTTTTGAGCTAAAAGTAAACCTTCAGATGATCGTTATGAGTTGTATGATTTTCAAGGGACCAAAATAATTTTAGGGATACTTTTCCATGTAAGTAATAATGTTTAGAAAAATAATGAGGTCATTTCATCATCACATTATTACGAATGGATGTTAAGAAAGTGAACTTCTTATTTGTGAGTTTAAAACCCTAGCTCAAAAGCGGTAGGAGAGATTTTCTTGGTCGGTGCCAAAAATTTATTTCTTCTTATAGTATGATGATTGTATAATGTATAAGATTCTTCCATATTTATAAAAATTATGATAGATCACGTGGTGATGAGTTGACCACACTCAAATAGGAAATTTTATGAAGAATTTTAGTTTGAGGAGAGGTTGTTGTTCGATTGTTTTTTTCTTTTGAACTTTAAAGTGTAGTGCCCACTTCCCTTTGACACCTACTGATGCTTATTTTGATACATTTGATCACATTATAGACATTATTATGTTTTGATTTAGTATGCTATTAGACATTGATCATGGATTCTTGTTGATCTTGATTTGATTATGATGCCTAATGATTATTAGAGACACCTTATATGTGGATGATGATATATTATTTGACATGGATGTTTTATGGATGTTGTTCAGACATGTGATTTGGATATTATTTGATGATGATATAGTTGTTGATTAAAAATGCAATTGATGTAGTTGTTACTTCGATGTTGTTGTGATTCACTTACTTAGATGATTTTGTGATTTTAATTGTATCATATTGGATGTTCTGATATGGCCATGAGGCCAAAGGAGGTATTTGTATTTTGTAGGTTAAAAATATCACAACAAAACATTAGGGGATCGGAGACCAACCAAAATGGAATTCTAAGTGAATTTGACAAGGTCACCATGGCAACTTGTTTTATTGTGTTGAGTGTTGTTTTGTTAGGGATTCCCATGGGGGGATTTCCTTTATATGTGACCATGGGTTTGTGTATTTTAATTAATGTGTTTCTTTTATTATTGTTGTATGTATTTTATTAGTAATGTGTTCCCTTCTTTTAATTAATTAAATTGTGATAGATTAATGTGAGGAATCATATGATTAAAATTTAAATAAATTAGATTGGGATATAGGAAAGTAATTATTACTTTGAATTTAATTTGTAAAGGATGTGTAAGTTGTGTAAGAGCTTATGTAATTCATTTTTAGAGTATGAAATACTTCACCTCCATGAAAATTTGAATTTTTCCTTGGGGGCTATTTTTGAGGCTTGTGGGACAAGTAAAACTTGTCCCATGCCTATAAATTTAATTTACCAACCATACTTATGGTTGGAGATGTGATTTTTATTTTTATAATGCATTTTATTAAGTCATGTTGCATGTTTTTAATTACACTTTCTTGCATTTTATTTAATTTTTGTCCCTTGAGTTGTGGGCTTTTGGAGTGTGCAAGTAACTTGTCATTTTTCACCCACCTCTTTATTGTGTTGGGAGAATGGATTTTATCTTTTGTGTTTGAATTGGAGGATGTGTGATGTGACATCCTACATAGATCCACATCATCCTCTCCTCTCCCTCTTGTATATAATTCAAACTCCTTGCTTGTTTTGGGTTGTTGAACCTTTTTACATCCTTCCTTAAGGGCACATTTTTTTGGTGTTTTGGAGCTCTTGTGAATTTTGGAGGAATTTGAAGATATATTCATACTTGGCATTGTTGTTTGGAACTATTTTATTGTCTTAAAAAATCATGCTATTTGGAAGCAAAGTAACCATGGAGAGGTAGGAATTTAACTCTCCTTTTTATGCTGTCATTTTCTTAATTGTGTTGTTTGAATGGTGCATGCTTTGATTTATTTGTTGGCTAGTTCGGTAGATTGCCTTAGGGATGGTGTAGAACAAGGCTATGGGAAATCCATGTGGTGGGCATAAGGAATGCCATTGGCATCAGAATTTTGTAGAGGGAGTTTGGCTTTGGGATCCACCATGGAAAATAAATAGCTTGTAGTTCTTACTTTGTGGGGGAAAGGAAATTTGTGGGGGCATAAGGAGGGATTTGAGGGGGCATAAGGATATGTGTGGTGAAATTTATTGGTGGTTTGTTTTGGTGGATGCCCAATTCCCAATTGGGAGGCATAAGTAGCTTCCCCCATAGACCTTGCTCCTTTGGCTTGCATGAACAAGCCTGAGTTTTGATTTGAATGTTTTCAATTGTAGTTGTAAATTGTTGTTTTGTGTTGAACTATGTTTTATAATGAAATGTGTATGTTGGAAAGAATGTTGTGTGTTGTGGAAGCCAGTTGTTGCCATGGGTTGAATTACATCTATTATTGTATTTTGGTTGGGTTCGGGGGCCAATGATGAAGGAAGGCTTCTCCTTTCATTGGATATCTTGGTTGGGTGCAGAGGGTTTCCTTTCCCCCTCTCTTGTTGTGATCAGCTTGGAGAAAGAGAAAATGTGTAAGTTGTTGTCATGGAGCAAAGGAAAATCCAGTTTGATAGTCCCTTGTGAAAACACAGTCACTTGTAAACCTTCCCACTTGAAGTGGATGAAATTGTAATATGTATTTTGTAAAAGAAACATGTATGTAATTTTATTACGAAGTTAGATGTTGGAATTGTGAAAGACATGTACATTCTATGTTGTTATTAGAAAGAAATAGAACTCTATTAATTACATTCAAGGAATGAAACATGTACAGATGTATTCTCTTTGGAGTTAATAAAGAATTGCAAGTTTACCTCTCATTGCATTGTTGGGTTGAGTTGGAATGTTAAATTGTAATTGGAATCTCTATTTTGAAAATTGAAAGAAGAAGAAATATGTATGAGGGAATTATATTGCATTGTTTCTTTTTTTTGAAATATATTAAAGTGGAAATCAGATTTGCAATTTAGCTTTGAAATGGTTTTTTTATAAACAACTGAATGTATTGGACTAGTTTAGGAATGAAGTGTCATATTTAAAGGATGAATTTGATAAAAAAAATTCTAGAAATGGGATACCTATTACAAACTTAAAGCTGGCAATTAATTTTAATAAAAAATGTACATTTCGAGACCTACACACATTATTCAACTTGGAGATATTAAATTTAGTATGCTGCTTCATAAATGAACTCAAATTAACAAAGAAAACTTTAGAAAAAAATTTAACCATTGTAAAATTGAATCCAATTCCTATAAAAGTCATTTTTTTGTCATTTGATGGGAAAATGCAACTTGAAGAAATTGAACAAATTTACTTCCCTAAAACATTCTAAATCCTTCCTAGAGAAATCCTCCATGTCTTTTGACATGTTGAGTGAAGGAGGAGATCCAATTTAATAAAATTTAGAAGTTAGAAATTACGAGTTTGCTAATTAAAAGCCTACAGATTGATTTTGTAAAATTGACCCTCTAATATTTATCAAAAAGTAAAATTTATGATTCCCTGTACAAATAGGGCATTGAGATCTTTCCAAAAAGTTTTTGTTTTCCCAAAACCAATCTTTCTAGCTCATGTTATGACACATTGAAGTTTTTCTGCCTTGGCGCAGAAAATTTGGGAAAAATTTTTCCCTCGGGCCCGTGGCCCGAAAATTTCGCATCAGAAAATCCTTAGAAAATTTGGCTTGGGAAAATTTTCATATTTTCCTCTTCCAGCCCATAGCCAATCAGAGGGCACCACATGTGCTTATGGGGAAATGACGGAGGCATGGAATTTTCTTTTCTCCTTAGACCTTTTGAAAATTTTGGAAAATTTTTACCTTTCTCCCGCCGGCCCACGACCAATCATAGAGTGCCACATGGCAGCTTGGTGGTGAAAGTGGGGTAGAGAAGACCCATGCAACCTTTTTCTTTTGAAATTTTTGTTTGGGAAAATTTCCCTTAGACCCTCCACGGCCCCACACTTCCGCCCTCACCTTGGGTAATTTCATCCGTGGGTGCGCGGACCCGTGCATCCAACCTTTCCCCTTATCTCCCCTTCGGTGAAATTCATAGATATTCTCCACCACCTACCTCTCCCTCTCTCCTCCCTGTGGAAATTTGTGGAGTTCTATGTGTCCTTGGGAGACCTGCGGGCACGTGGCTGTTGTTTGGATTTTCTTCCCTTTGGGTGAAATGCCCCAAATTCTTCCGTCGCTCTGCCCTTCCTTTCCTTATTTGTTGGTGACAAATCAGAGGCCACCACATGTCCTTGGAGGACCCCCAGAGGTGCAGGAACATTTGGTAAAATTATCCCATGCAAGGAAAATTCCAAACTCGACCCCAACCCACCGACCCAAAATTTTCCCTTCACCTCTGCTTGACACTTGTTCCCTTGGGGAAAATTTGTGCCCTAAAGTCTACTTGCTCATATCTTGAGTTTTTGAAGTAGTTAGGAGGACTTCTTTATATCATCGGAAAGGTGAGAAAATTTCCTACCCAATGGAAATGATTTAGAGAAATTTTGAAAATGTTAAATATGATAAAAATCAAGTTGAAACTCAGAGCCTGTTAGAGAGTGGGTATGGGTGTAAATTACTTCCTGAACCTAACTGAGACTTCTAACACCGTAAAATGAACCATGTGAACTTGATATTGGTTAATGAAGGAAGAATATGTTCTAGAAATTTAGATTTATTCTGGAACCTAATAGGGTCAACTGTTGTCTTGTAACATGGTTTTGGACACTTTTAGTAAAAAGAAAACTCCTTTATTTTCTAACTAATCCTAGGTTGTTTCTTGTGTCTCAAGTGCATTGTTTTAATAGGCATCACACTCTATATCGAGTAGTGTTTCCAAATCTTGGACCACTGGGAACACTAGAAAACTTGAGACATAAACCTAAACCTAGCACACTTTTAAACCTAGAAAACAACTTAGCTAGAATTTGTATATTTTAGTAAATATGGAAATTGTGTAAAACTTAGAAAAATAAACTAACTCTCACTTTGGTTTTTACGGGAGGCTCGGAGATGGAGTGAGAGGAACCTCGCGAGAGACTCAACCTCACCACCACCACCACCACTAGATCGGGGGTAGTAGTTATCCTACCTCAAATTCTATGACCCTTTCGGATGTCAATGCTGCTCTCTGCGTGGAGGATTAGGAGGAGGACATGTAGCTAGTCATGACAGAGCCCCTTCTATCGAGGGTTAGGTATCTTCTCTACCAAAGTGAGGAGCATAGAGGAGAGAAATCCCATGTGGATTCAACCAGAGTAGAGTCACCACCTAGGAGACAGGGTGATAGAGTTTGAGAGCATAGAGAGAGGTCTCAGAGCCCTAGGCTTAGGGATGAGCATGCAAAGAGACCTAGAGGCCATCAGACCATAGCAGCGGATCACATCAGGTAGATATTGAAGCTTTGGCCATTGTATTACTTAGGCCATAAATCGAGGCCACCACATGTCCTGGAGGACCCCTGAGAGAGGTGTAAGAACATTTGGTAAAATTATCCCATGCAAGGAAAATTCCAAACTCGACCATGAGCAACCCAACGACCCAAAATTTTCCCTTCACCTCTACTTGACATGTGTCCCCTTGGGGAAAATTTGTGCCCTAAAGTCTACTTACTCATATCTTGAGTTTTTAAAGTAGTTAGGAGGACATCTTTATATCACGAAAGGTGAGAAAATTTCTACCCAATGAAAATGATTTAGAGAAATTTTGAAAATGTTAAATATGAGAAAAATCAAGTTAAAACTTAGAGCTCATTTAGAGAGTGGGTATGGGTGTAAATTACTCCCTGAACCTAACTGAGACTTCTAACACCATAAAATGAACCATGTGAACTTGATATTGGTTAATGAAGGAAGAATATGTTCTAGAAATTTAGATTTATTCTGGAACCTAATAGGGTCAACTGTTGTCTCCCTTCCCCATGGTAACCATGTTTTGGACACTTTTAGTAAAAAAAAAAAATTCCATAATTTTCTAACTAATCTTAGGTTGTTTCTTGTGTCTCAAGTGCATTGTTTTAATAGGCATCACACTCGATATCGAGTAGTGGTTCCAAATCTTGGACCACTAGGCACACTAGAAAACTTGAGACATAAACCTAAACCTAACACACTTTTAAACCTAGAAAACAATCGAGCTAGAATTTGTATATTTTAGTAAATATGGAAATTGTGTAAAACTTAGAAAAATAAAATAACTCTCACTTTGGTTTTGCGGGAGGCTCATATGGAGTGAGAGGAACCTTCGCAGAGACTCAACCTCACCACCACCACCACCACTAGATCGGGGGTAGTAGTTATCCTACCTCAAATTCTGCTGCAGACCTTTTAGGATGTCAATGCCGCTCTCAAGCGTGGAGGATTAGGAGGAGGACATGTAGCTAGTCATGACAGAGCCCCTTCTATTAAGGGTTAGGTATCTCCTCGACCCAGGTGAGGAGCACAGAGGAGAGAAATCTCATGTGGATTCAACCAGAGTAGAATCACCACCTAGGAGACAAAGTGTGATAGAGTTTGAGAGCATAGAGAGAGGTCTCGAGCCCTAGGCTTAGGGATGAGCATGCAAAGATACCAGAGGCCATCGGACCATAGCAATGGATCACGTGGGGTAGATATTGAAGCTTTGGCCATTATATTACTTAGGTGACATGAGTGGATTTGGGGAAGAGGCCGGCTAGTGAGCTTGGGCAATTGCTTCAATGTTTTTCCTTGTTCTAGAGAAAGAACACGAAAGCTCGTGTTGTGATCCATCTATTGAGGGATGAAGAAGCGGAGTATGGTGGAGGACAGAGGAGCAAAAGCTCCATGTGGATTGAGAGATAGTGACCCGAGAGCTATTTAAGTAGAGATTTAGGAGTAGTTTTTTATCACAGAGGTTTATCCAGAAGATGATTCACAAGTTCCATGACCTTGACATTGCATCTCTTTCTCGTAGTATATTATGAGAGTGGATTTTTGGATCTACTCCAATATGTAAACTATATGCGGGATGAGCATGTATAGATTCATAGGTTCATCTCGGGGCCTGAATTTAGATATTGGAGGTGCTATGTGGATCCACCGCCCACGAGAAATTAGTAGAGGCCCTTTGAGAAGGCCTATATTGTAGAGGAGACTGGGGGGAAAGACCCACTGTGCTAGAGACCAAGTTAGGAAACACATACAATAGATGTAGGATGGTAGATCAAAGGGGTAGACTCTTCCTCATGGTGGCTGTGGTACAACATAGTCATCCTTTAGGCCAAATGTTATTAAAGAGTAGTAGTAGTCCCACCCACCTCATAGACCTCCACAGAGCCGATGCACAGAGATGACAGAGTATGGGGCCTCCTCCTAAGGGTCCCATTAGGACATAGGGTGGACCTAAAGCTTAGTAAACAAGACCTCGCCATCGAGACCTCAATAGACCATAGCTGGCTCATCAGGGTCAACACCATAAGCTTTTAGGGAACCTTCACCGGAGGTGCTACTCATTGGGGAGGATCAGGAGGATGTTTTGGATGTGGAGTTACTTGGATTCACTTTTTGGAGAGATTACCCACAAAACCTTAATAACAAGAGTAAGTTGTAGATTTCAGAGCCAACTATTGGTGACATGGGACATAGCCTCAGGCTTTATGTAGTAGTTGAGAACCACCAGGTAGAGCACCAAAGCACAGTCATTGAGACCACGGGTAGCATTGGTGGTATTCCTACCTTTGTATTGTTTGATTCTAGTTCTTCTAATTCTTTCATTGCACCATCTTTAGTAGATTGATGCAAGCTGGTGGCAGTTAGGCAGGGTCTTAGTTGGGATGTCGAGATGGATTTTGGAGCCAAGATCTCTATAGACTCCTTAGTCAAGGAGTGTGTAGTGGACTTGGGACCTTTCACCACTACCTCAAATCTTTGTATCCTTCCTTTGGGATCATATGGAGTCATTTTGGGTATGGATTGGTTATCTGCACATAGGGTGAGGATGGATTGTTATCACAAGACTATATCTTGTGTAAATATTTGGGAGTTGATTCGGTGATCTAGGGGATCAAGAGACCCATTTCTATTCACACTATCTCTGCTATGTAGCTTAAGCAAAGTGTGTGTAATAGGGTTGTTAGACGTATGTGGTTATAGTCGGTGACAAATAAGAGGATGGGTCTAGTGGACCATCACTAGATGATCATCCCATTTTGAGATATTTTTCTGATGTCTTTCTAGGGGATCTACCGAGGTTACCACCCCCATGTGGGATTGATTTTCATATCAATCTAGTTCTGAGTAGAGCCTATCTCATGGGAACCTTATCGATGACCACCCCAGAGTTACGTGAGCTCAAGTTGTAGCTTAAGGCCCTTTTGGAGAAGGGCCTTATCCATCCTAGTGTGTCCTCTTGGGGTGCACGGTGATCTTTGTGAAGAAGAAGGATGGATCCTTGCGGTTGTGTATTGATTCACGCTAGCTAAACAAAGTAATGATCAATAATTGTTTTCCCCTTCCATGTATTGATGACTTGTTTGATCGGATGAAGGAGCCATGGTATTTATCAGTAAGATTGATCTTAAGTCGTGGTACCATCAATTGAGGACTTAGAGAGGTGGGCATTCATAAGACCACCTTCCACACGAGATATGGGCACTATGAGTTCACAAGTGGTGCCTTTTCGTTTGACTAATGCCCTCATAGTGTTCATGAGTTTGATGAATTGGGTATTCAGACCTTCTTAGATCACTTCGTGATCATATTCCTAGATGACATTTTGATATACTCACGCACATATGAGGAGCATGAGGGCACCTTCGCCAAGTTCTTCAAAGTGTCTTCGTGAGTAACGGCTTTATAGAAACTTGGAGAAGTGTGCTTTCTTTGAGATAGAGGTGCATTATTTGGGGTATATTATTTATGGGGAAGGTATTGCAGTTGATCCTTTTAAGATTAGAGCCATCATGGATTGGCAAAGACCCACTATAGTGACCGATGTGCACAGCTTCATGGGATTAGTAGGATACTACTAGAGATTTGTTCAGACTTCTTAGATTATGTACCCTATCACTTCCCTACGAGAGGAAAGGGAAGAAGTTTGTTTGGTCAGATAGATGTGAGTAGGCCTTCAAGACACTAAAGGAGTGCCTTACTATAAAACCTATTCTTGTAGTGCCGATCCACAGGTGAGTTCTTTGTTTACACAGATGCTTCATTGGCAATCCTTGGAGGTGTGTTGATGCAGGAGGGTAGAGTAGTGGATTTTGAGTCTTGCAAACTCAAAGATCACAAG
The DNA here is from genome assembly GCA_018340775.1 of Taxus wallichiana var. yunnanensis. Taxonomy (NCBI): domain Eukaryota; kingdom Viridiplantae; phylum Streptophyta; class Pinopsida; order Cupressales; family Taxaceae; genus Taxus; species Taxus wallichiana. The sequence continues at coordinate 687,329,210 of CM031239.1, forward strand.
ATTAATTATCTAGCCCATGATCTTGATCTTGCAGTAGGTTTGCATGCTTTGGCTAGGTGGAGACATTTTCTTCTTAGCAAGAGATTCACACTCAGGATAGATCATTTGAGTCTTTGCCACCTCTTCACGTAGCCCAATCTTAATGCTAGTAAATGATGTTGGATGGAGTTGCTTTGTGAGTATGACATGGAGATCAAGCATGTGAAGGGGAAGGATAATGTGGTAGTAGACATTCTCTCAGTAGATAGAGACATGTGGCTATGGCCACCTCAGTGAGCATAGATTTGCAGAGTAGGATCCTTTAGTAGCTTCCTCTTGACTACTTCTATATTACAGTTGGAGCAGAGATCGAGTCACAGAGACACCTAGAGGGGAATTTTGATGGTTTTTCTTAGATGCATATGGCCTTCTTAGGTAAAAATGCCTAGATATATGTTCCCAGAGATGGAGGCTTAAGGTAGGACATCTTGGTAGAGGCACATCATGCACCCTATTCAACCCATCCCGGGGAGAAGAAGATGCACGCCACCTTGCGATAGTTATATAATTGGAGAGGACTTCATAGAGACATTGCCCAGTTCGTGTCACAATGTTTAGAGTGCTGAGAGTTAAGGCCAAGCATCAAGCATCCACAAGAGGCCTTCTTTGTCCTCATAATATACCGAGAATGGAAGTGGGACACCATTTCCATGGATTTTATTGTTGGGTTACCGATGTTGAGATATCACAATGACATCATTATGGTCATGGTTGATAATTTGAAAAAAGTGGATCACTTTTCTCTAGTGAAAACCAATTACATAGCTAGAGCAAAGTGGCACAAGTATATCTAGATGAGATTGTCAGTTACACGGGATTTCACGGAAGATCATTTGTGACCGTGATCCTTTGTACACTTCACATTTACGGACTACCATGCAAAGTATGTCCTCGGGACGAGGATCAACTTCATCATAGCATATCACCCCGAGACAGATGGATAGACTGAGTGGGTGAATCATATTTTTGAGGATATGCTTAGGATGTATGTGATGAATTAGTAGTCTAAATGGGAGGAGTACCTATACTTAGTGGAGTTTGCCTACAATAATAGTTTCCAGAGTTCTATAGGCATGGCTCCTTTTCAGGCTTTGTATGGTAGAGATTTCATAACACCTCTTAGCTAGGACATGTTAGAGGACAAAGTATCTCTTAGACTAGATCTTCTATAGGACATGGAGCAAAGTAGGTGGTGTTGATCAGTAGAGGTTGCAAGAGGCACGGGATAGCAAAAGAAGTATGTGGATCAACATAGGATCGATCGTAGTTTCTATGTAGGCATAAAGGTGTTCCTTCATGTCAGACCACACAAGAGCCCTATCCATTATGGAAAAGGTTCTAAGTTAGCTCCTAGATTCATTGGTCCTTTTGAGATCTTGAAGCATATCAGCCCTTTGGCCTACCATCTAGCTTTGCCACCCAACTTGTCTCACATACACGATGTTTTTCATGTTTCCGTTCTTAGGAGATATATTACGGATCCTTCTCATGTGTTAGATTGGACATCATTGTAGGTGTAGGATCAGGGGTAGGTGATGGTGGAGCCCATTTGCATCTTAGATCGTAGGACCCTGGGCCTTCGAGGTAGAGAGGTTGATCAGGTCCGGGTGCAGTGGGATAGATATGATGAGACTGCAGCTACATGGGAGGATGCTACTTCATTACAAGTTTAGTTTCCACATTTGTTCCAGTGACTTCCAGGAGGAAGTTGAGTCTAAGGGGAGGGGGATGTAGTTCCCACTTCACTTTGACACATGTTGATGCTTATTCTAATATAGTTGATAATGTTATAGACATTATTAGGTTTTGATTTAGTATGATGTTAGATATTGATCATGGATTCTTGTTGATCTTGATTTGATTATGATGATTGATGATTATTAGAGACACCTTATATGTGGATGATGTTATATTATTTGACATGGATGTTTTGTGGATGTTATTCAGACATGTGATTTGAACACTATTTGATGATGATATAGTTGTTGATTAAAAATGCAATTGATTTAGTTGTTACTTTGATGTTGTTGTAATTCATTTACTTAGATTATTTTGTTATTTTAATTGTATCATATTGGATGTTTTGATATGGGCACAAGGCAAAAGGAGGTATTTGTATTTTGTAGGCTAAAAATATCATAACAAAACATCGGGGATCGAAACCAACCAAAATGGAATTTTAGGTGAATTTGACAAGGTCACCATGGCAACTTGTTTTATCTGTTGAGTCTTTTTTTGTTAGGGATTCCCATGGGGGATTTCCTTTATATGTGACCATGGGTTTGTGTATTTTAATTAATGTGTTTCTTTTATTATTGTTATATATATTTTATTAGTAAAGTGTCCCCTTCTTTTAATTAATTAAATTGTGATAGATTAATGTGAGGAATCATATGATTAAAATTTAAATAAATTAGATTGGGATATGGGAAAGTAATTATACGAGTTGTTAGCTATTTTGCATTTAATTTGTAAGGGATGTGTAAGTTGTGTAAGAGCTTGTGTAAGTCAGTTTTGGTGTATGAAATACTCCACCTCCATGAAAAATTTGAAGTTGTCCTTGGGGCTATGTTTGAGGCTTGTGGGATAAGTAAAACTTGTCCCATGCCTCTAAATTTGATTTACCAACCATACTTATGGTTGCAGATGTGATTTGTGATATTTATAATGCATTTTATTAAGTCATGTTGCATGTTTTTAATTACACTTTCTTACATTTTATTTAATTGTTGTCCCTTGAGGTGTGGGTTTTTAGAGTGTGCAAGTAACTTGTCATTTTTCACCCACCTCATTATTGTGCTTGGGAGAATGGATTTTTCTTTTATTTTTGAATTAGAGGATGTGTGATGTAGCATCCTACATGGATCCACATCATCCTCTCCTCTCCCTCTTCTATATAATTCAAACTCATTGCTTGTTTTGGGTTGTTGAACCTCTGCATCCTTCCTTACGGGTGTAATTTTTGGCATTTTAGAGCTCTTATGGATTGTGGAGGAATTTGGAGATATCTTCATACTTGGCATTGTTGTTTGGAACTGTGTTATTGTCTTGGAAAGCTTGTTGTTTGGAAGAAAAGTAACCATGGAGAGGTAGGAATTTAACTCTCCTTTTTATGCTATCATTTTCTTGATTGTGTTGTGTGAATGGTGCATGATTTGATTTATTTGTTGGCTGATTGGGTAGACTACCTTAGGGATGGTGTAGGAGAAGGCTATGGGGAATCCATGTGGGGGGCATAAGGAATGCCATTGGCATCAAAATTTTGTGGAGGGATTTTGGGTTTGGGATCCACCATGGAAAATAAATAGCTTGCATTTCTTACTTTGTGGGGGCATAAGGAGGTATCTGTGGGGGTATTTTTGGGGGCATAAGGCTATGTGTGGAAAAATTTATTGGCGGTTTGTTTTGGTGGATGCCCAATTCCCAATTGGGAGGCATAAGTAGCTTCCCCCATAGACCTTGCTCCTTTTTCTTACATGAACAAGCCTGAGTTTTGAATTGAATGTTTTCAATTGTAGTTGTAAAACTGTTGTTTTGTGTTAAACTATGTTTTATAATGAAATGTGCATGTTGGAAAGAATGTTGTGTGTTGTGGAAGATAGTTGTTGCAATGGGTTGAATTACATGTTTTATTGTATTTTGTTAGGGCTCGAGGGCCAATGATGAAGGAAGGATTCTCCTTTCATTGGATGTCTTGGTTGGGTGGAGAGCATTGCCTTTCCCCCTCTCTTGTTGTGATCAGCTTGGAGAAAGAGAAAATGTGCATGTTGTTGTCTTGGAGCAAAGGAAAAATATAGTTTGATAGTCCCTTGTGAAAACACAGTCATTTGTAACCCTTCCCACTTGAAGTGGATGAAATTGTAATATGTATTTTGTAAAAGAAAGATGTATGTAATTTGATTATGAAGTTAGATGTTGGAATTGTGAAAGACATGTACATTCTGTGTTGTTATTGGAAAGAAATAGAACTCTGTTAATTGCATTCAAGGAATGGAACATGTAAAGATGTATTCTCTTTGGAGTTAATAAAGAATTGCAAGTTTTCCTCTCATTGCATTTTTGGGTTGAGTTGGAATGTTAAATTGTAATTGGAATCTCTATTTTGAAAATTGAAAGAAGAAGAAATACGTATGAGGGAATTATATTACATTGTTTCTTTTTGTTTAAATATATTAAAGTGGAAATCAGATTTGCAATTTAGCTTTGAAATGGTTTTTTTATAAACAACTGAATGTATTGGACTAGTTTAGGAATGAAGTGCCATATTTGAAGGATGAATTTGATAAACAAATTTCTAGAAATGGGATATCTATTACAAACTTAAAACTGGCAATTAATTTTAATAAAAATGTACAGTTCGGACCTGCACACATTAATCAACTTGGAGATGTTAAAATTTAGTATGTTGTTTCATAAATGAACTCAAATTGACAAAGAAAACTTAAGAAAACAATTTAACCATTGCAAAATTGAATCCAATCCCTCTAACAATCATTTTTCTGTCATTTGATGGGAAAATGAAACTTGAAGAAATTGAACAAATTTACTTCCCTAAAACATTCTAAATCCTTCCTAGAGAAATCCTCCATGTCTGTTTGACATGTTGAGTGAAGGAGGAGATCCAATTTAATCAAATTTAGAAGTTGGAAATTACCAGTTTGCTAATTAAAATCCTCTGAGATCTTTTTGTAAAATTGACCCTCTAGCATTTATCAAAACCTAAAACTCATGATTCCTATGTAAAGAGGGCATCGAGAGCTTTGAAAAAGTCCTCATTTTCCCAAAAAAAGAGATTTCTAGCTCAATTTATGACACTTTGAAGTTTTTCTTCCTTGGCGGGAAAATTTGGGAAAATTTTTTTTGTCAAAAAAATCCTTAGAATTTTTTTTAAAAAATTTGGCTCGGGAAAATTTTCATCTTTTCCTCTACTATCCCGTAGCCAATCGAGTGCCCCATGTGTCCTCACAAGGTAGCATCAGAGGCACAACATTTTCTTTTCTCCTTAGACCTTTTGAAAATATTGGAATAAATTTACCTATTTCCTGTCGGCTCGCGACCAATCAATCACAAAGCACCACATGGCAGCTTGGGAGGTGAAAGTAGGATAGAGAAGACCTACACAAACTTTTTAGTTTGAAATTTTGTTTTGGGAAAATTTCCCTTGGACACTCTGTGGCCCCGCACTTATGCCCTCACCTTGGGTAATTTCATCTGCGGGTGCACGGACCCATGCATCCAACCTTTCCCCTTATCTCCCCCTTCGGTGAAATTCACCGATATTGTCCACCGCCTACCTCTCCCTCTCTCTCTCGCCCATGGAAATTTATGGAGCACCACATGTCCTTGGTGGACCTGTGGGAATGTGGGCATCATTTGGCTTTTCTTCCCTTTGGGCAAAATGCCCCAAATTCTTCCGCCGCTCTGCCCTTCCTTCCCTTGTTTGTTGGCGACAACTCAGAGGCCACCACATGTCCTTGGAAGACCCGCAAAGGTATGGGCGCATTTTTAAAATTTCTCCCATGTAAGGAAAATTCCAAACACCACCCCACAACCCACCAACCTGAAATTTACCCTTCACCCCTACTTGACACATGTCCCTTTGGGGAAAATTTGTGTGCTAAAGTCCACTTGCTCATATCTTGAGTTTCTGAAGGAGTTAGAAGGATTTATTTATATCACCAAAAAGGTGAGAAAATTTCCTATCCAATAGAAATGATTTAGGAAAATTTTGAATATGTTAAGCATGAGAAAAATGAAGTTGAAACTCAGAGCCTGTTAGAGAGTGGATATGGTGGTAAATTACTCCCTGAACCTAACTAAGACTTCTAACCCCATAAAATGAACCATGTGAACTTGATATTAGTTAATGAAGGAAGAATATGTTATATAAATTTAGATTTATTCTAGAACCTAATAGGGTCAACTATTGTCTTGCAACTTGGTTGTGGACACTTCTAGTTAAAAAAATTATTCCATAATTTTCTAACTAATCCTAGGTTGTTTCTTGGGTCTCAATTGGGTTGTTTTAATGGGCATCACATAAAGTAATGAAGTTAAATAACAAAATATAAACTAGCCGAGAAGACGGTGGGGTGTACTAAAGCTCATGAGATAACTAATGTTGATCTTGATGTATGGTTGAAGCTTCAAGGTCCAAATGAATGCACAAGTCCTCATATCCTATAAAATCACTCTACAATCAAAGACACTAAACAAAATATAATATATAAATGGATAAATGAGATGTTCAGAAAGGCTGATTATAAGAATCCAAAGGGACTTCCTTGTATAATGTGAGATCACTTTTAGAAAATTAAGTAGATTGAAAAAGATAATGATAAATATATGTAATATATGAAAATAGATAGATAATGGATGTAAATCTATAGAACTCAAGGTTGAAGGGGAGATCCTATGTAACTTCAATGGTGGTTCAATATCAGGTGGATGAAATCTAAACTTGTTTAAAGTAATCATTCCTGAAGTTATTAGTCTCTTGATAGATATCATGGAGGAGTTCAAATTGATCTTTAATGTTTTGTTTTTCAAGAGTGAAGAGGATGGCAATAAAAGTTAACTCACGGAGAATGTTGTATTATTCCAAAAAGGAAGGGTGAATGACTATGGGGAGATCATAAATGCTCGTAATTAGATGTGAATGGTTAGGAACTGCCATGTAAAAGAGAGCAATTCTTGGAAACATCATGTTAAATGCACGAGGATTGATAGAAATGATATAAAACTGATAAAGTGGTAAAAGTAAAAAATTAAAAGGTATAGATGATGATTTAGGTCGATCATTGGAGATTCAAAGTAATCACTAGCGATTACTACTAAAAAGACAATTGTGCTAAAATGATGATGATAAGTATAAAAAAGTGGTGTTTTTAATTGCTTTTTAGCGTTCTTATGAATTAAAATGAATAAGATAGAGTAGAAGAATACCTTTTGGTGTAAAAAGGAGCTAAAAGATGCCTCAAAGGAGTTGATTGAAGTTGTTGTGTTGATTTTTGTATTTGCTAAGAATTAATAAATGAAACTAGCTACAAAAATTTCATGTATATAATTACCTGGGACTGATGTTGACTTTTGGTGATCTTTGGAATGTCTCAATTTCTCTAATAATTTTGAAATATAAGTTTGGGAAAGAATGAAAAATCATGAAGATCCTGGTGAGAGAGCAAAAATGTGCTATTTATAATCATTGGTGATCCAAATTTTTCAAGGAAAATGCTTGTAAAGTGGTTAAAACCACCTCTAAACAACTTTTGTGCATTTTTAATAAAAGCAAATGGTTAGGGGTATGTTAGGAGTGAGGTGTAGAGGCTAGGATGTGTTGATAAAATAGGATTAGATTGTTTTGAAATGGTTAGGATAGATTTAGAGTTGTTGGGTGGTTTCTAGGAAAGGGTAAACTAAGATTTTACAAATGCTATGAAGTGATATTTATGGGATGTGGGAGAATATTTACATGAATTAAATATTGCAGAGGAAATTAGACTTAGGATAAGTTATTTAATGGATTAGATAATGTGATTAGATGAATTATTTATTTTTATTTTTTTGCGGTAGTAATGTTTGTGGTCGAGGAAATTAGTGGTGTAATTTTTAGGTGCCTACATTTTCCCCTTTTGTTGAGTAGTTCGGTGTATGAAAAGAGCTAGAAAATATAAATTTAAATGTGTATTTTAGTTGCATGGGTGATACCCCTTCAAACTAGGGTTCTTTGTAATGCAAAGTGTAAGGATCACCAATTTGAAAAGTTATTTTGGATAAGTTTGGTATGCGTTTCATTGAAAAATTTTCCCAAGACAAGGAATAAAAATGATAGGTGCTACTATGAAATCAAGTGATAGGAGGAACCAAATGGTTTTCTACCTATAGAAATATAATTCATAAAGCTACACTGAAAATATAAGGAAGTTAAGGGATAGGGGAACCAAAGGGCTCACATTCTATGGACATATGACATACTGTGCTATATTTAAGGATTGATCTTGTAAGCGGATTTATATCGTGGGTCTCCAAATAAGACATTTTGTCGAAAAATATTTGATTAAATAAATGTTGATTTGAAAAAGGATAATTTAGGGTAAAATTAGACAAATCACTAGCGATTTATAACAATTGTTGGAAATTTGGGTGAATCGTAAGTGATTCAAGAAATCATCAGTGATTCTATGAAAGTTTTAGGAGGATATAAAAGGATTCTTTCAATTATGAATGGTTTCTTTGTGTGACTTTTGTTTACGAATGTTGAGAGATAAATTAAGTGATAAAAATGTAATTAGGATGTAATGGCTTCATTCAAACACGTGAAGAAGCCTACACAAGGAGAGGTAGACACTTAATTTTGTTGTTTTTGTTCAATTTTTAGATAGTTTTTATGTTTTTTTGTCTTTAGAACCCGTATGGAGGGTTTATTTTCAAAATCACTAGAATCTCCAATGATCTCGATTGATCTCTAATGATTCATGTGAATAATTGGTGATCCATTATTTTTGTTGTGATTGGGTTTATCTATTAGCTTTTGACTTGTTTGATGAAGTTTTGATGAAAATTGTGATGAATATGAATTCTAGTGTGTTTTTTTGTTTTTATTTGGTTGCGCAGTGAAGGCTAGACTGAATATTCAAGATAGGATTCTAGTGATCTTATTAGAGGTGTGGGAGGATATGTTAGATGATGATTGGAGACATGTTGAGGAAGTGGAGTTTAAAGGGATGTGTGATTATAGAGGCATTCACAAATGTCAAGGACTATTGTTGGCATTGATGGAGAGATGGGACCCAACCACCTATAAATTTTGGTTACCGATATGTGAGATAACTATCATTTTAGAGGATGTATCTAGGATTATGAGGCTTCCATTCCAGGGGGAGGGCATCTACTATATTGATGAGAATGAGAGAGATAGTTTGCGGGTGGATCAAGATTATTTGATTGGAGTGAGGGATAGCTAGATTGGTGAGAGGGATGGTCTTATAACTAAGCATGAGAGTCTCATATAGTATTTTTGCAAGCCACAACTTACTTGAGATATGTACAAGTAACATCAAGTTACCATGAATAAGGATCTCCATATTATAAGGTTATCGGTATCGGGTGTGGAGTTGACGTCCGAGTGCAATCCAAGTAGTGAGATGGGCGTATTTAGGCATGGTTAGCTATTCCTATTATTAGTTGGTTCGAGAGTAATAAGAATATTAAGAGTACTTGGTGATAAATAACATGCCCACTAACCTACGATATGGAGAAAATTGAGCTCTATAGGGAACATGTTGTATGGGGATGATGTTGAGGATGTGACATGCACTTTAGGTGATTTTTATTATAAGTCTTTATATTATGAATAGAGCGAGGGTTCTACATAGATAAAGATGATGATGATAAGGATTTCAAGTTTTGCTTTTCCTAATTCTAGAGGTGTTTAATTTCCTTCTATTATACATGGTGTGGTTTTGAAATGATGGAGCATTGTACGGTGTTTTCCTAGGTTCTCGCATTACTACCATAGACTTATAGAGAGTTGTGGGCTTGGAGAGTGTTGGCTAGATTTTCTGCATAGCACAAAACCTAGGTAGTCATGAGATAAATCTCCCTCATTTACCGGTGAGGCTCCCGTGTCAGATTTTTCAATTAAAGTATGCTAATATCTAAATGGGGTTTTACTTTAACTACTCAGTTCATGAACCATAACTGAACAGTTCTGCAGCAAGTAAGCAGTTGTTTAAAGAAAGGAAATATTTATAGAAGAAGGGAAAGGGAATTATATAAACACAGAGAAGAAATGGGGAAGATGTGCATCCCAATCAATAGATAGCAGAGTTGATTGCATGCACATAGAAGAAACCAATAGATATAAACACAGAATTCTAAGCAAAGGTAGCTCTAGATCTAGATCTAAAATAACACAAAGTCTATTAAAAGATCTAAGATAAAAAGTAAGAAACACAATACACCATGACACAAAGTTCTCTAGAAATCTGCTCCTGTATATTCTTTTTCTTCAAGTGGCTCTCGGGGTTTCAAAGACAAAGTCTAGAACACATGGTTAGTGCTTACAAATTCTCCTCCTTAACCCAAAGGTTCTTCCTCTACTTATAAAATGTAGAGGGCAATTACAAGTCGGAAGCTTTTAGTTAAAGCGGCACATGTGGAAGTCGGAGAAAAGAAACAACTGGAAATCTCCATCCTGGAATTCCTCTTTGCATGACATGCATGATTTGCAACTGAAAATAGAACCTTCTATTTTACACACCGCCACCTATCTCCAAGTAGTTGACTTCTTCAAGTAATGGCTTTTAAACCAATCACTTAAGTTGTATAATTTAATTGATCACTTCATTACTTTGTCGGAGGAAAGAAGAAGGAAGAGGAAAGTTATAGTCTTGTCTTTTTCATGTCTACATGCAACTGATTCTTTTGCCTTTGATTCTCACCAAACTAGATCCTGGGAGTAGTTGGATCCTGGAAACAAGAAGTTGGATCTGGAAGCGGCTGGAATTTTACCTTCACCTTGTCTTCTCTTTTATCCTTGAAGCTTTGCAGTTCTTCTCCTATACATGCATCAAAGGCAATGTCTACCATAAATAACTCTTTATTTTTAATTGCATATGAGAAATTAAAAATTCTGGAAAGCACTTCTAGTGAATGCAATTTCAATGAAGGCTTCAACTAGAAGATGGGATCACTTGCACAAGATCTTGAAAACAATTCTCCATTCAATAAATTTTACAAGGGCTGCATTAGAAGCTAGAGGATGAATTTTCTACCGGAAGCCTTTATAATTATGAGATTTGGATCTACATCTGGATACGGATATGGATTTTGATTTGCACTGCATCTCGCATATGGATCTTGATCTCGCATCTGGATCTGTCTATCAATTTAGCAAGAGGTTTTGGACCTAGATCTATGTCTCTAATATCTATAAATTTAGAAGTGATGCATGACTCTATTGTGCTTTCTTTTTCATATTTCTTTGCCATAGCTTTGTCTATCTTTGTTTGAATAATTCTTTTTCTTCTTATTTGACTAGAATTTCTTCAAAATTGGTCCAGATCTGGATAATCCTTCAGATTCAGAGGAAATATTCAATGTATTGGACATTGATATAAGTTCATTTTATTTATAAAATCACCTGTATCTAACTCCTGCAATTAATTCAGACAAAGATGGCAACCGGAGCATGCACAGTGAATTTTAATCACAAAAATCTACATAATTCAAGCCTGCTGCCCCAAAATTTGACGTTTTATTTACATACAAAGCAAGCATGAATTTTACCAACATCACTTGAGCACTTGTATCACTTCTACAAACAATTATGCAGACACAAATCAGCCTTCTTCAAAGCATGTGCCAAAACTAGAAGCTTTTAGCATCAAATCTACCTTCCTCTGAGCAAAATCTTTCTCCAAATGGAGCATACTTTTCCTCCGGGCTGCACTTCTTCACCTGTGAATTAATTAATTCATCCTTATGATAGCCCCCGCTTATATAACCCTCATAATTCTATAATTAATAATTTCCCTTCCTATTCCTGAAAATTAATTAATTAAAAATCATGCTCTTCTCTTTAACTGATGTGTTAAAATAGCATGTTTAAGGACAACCATCCAATTAATTAAATTAATCCAATTTAAACATCCACTCTTCACTCAACTGAAGCTTCACAATGTGCCTTGACCTTAGCCACTAAAAATAGAAATTAATTTAATCATTTAATACTTCAAAAAGCATTAAATATCACCCAAATGGGGCACACTTTTTGGCATAATAGAATTCTATTTTTAAAAACACATGACAATGGGAATTTTTACCCTACAAGGCAGCCCTGGAAATCCCATGATCCACTTAAGTGATTTGAATTTCATAATGGGATTATTTACCCTGCAAGGCAAGCAATAAAATCCTATGATTTCACTTAAGTCACTTTTCTTTTATTTCACCATGGGAATTTTTACCTGCAAGCGGGTAATAAATCCCCGCTGTTACCTCTAATTTTCTAGTTGTAGTTTAAGTGATTTAAATTCCATAGGAAAAAGTACCTTGTAAGGTAGGTAATAAATTCTCACCTACTGTTGCTTCTATTTTTCCCATGATCCACTTGAATCCTTTGTTTTCCAAAATTCATCCAACCCCGTAGGGGCTTTTTTAATGCACATCTTCACTTTTTCCTAGACAACCGGACCTTCGATCATGACTTCCTTCTTGTATAATGTGCATATGTGATCTCCAAATGCTTCAGGACAAGAATTGGGCTAACTCTGAAAAAGGAATTAATCTAGAGAAATTTCACGAGAAAATGAAACGGAAAAACATAAAAATAGAAAAAAATGCCAAAAGTCACAAATAAAGCCCAAAACTTATTCCTAGTTAAAACCCTTCGGTATATAGAAATAATGATATGTTCGATCACAATAGGGTTAAATCGAAGCTCAAATTACCTCAAACAAGGCTCAAAATAGTTAAATACAAATTTCCGTAGACAAATCCCGATTTGACGACGAATATAATAATTTTGGGCATCCGGGTATTTGGCAAAAATGACTAATATGCCTCTTTGGGAATATCTTGACGTAATACAAGAACTTTCTAGCAATAAAAACACAAAACAATCCATTATTTTAAAAATATGAAATTTTTTAGATAGGGTAATCACAGATTTCATGATGAAATCTGGGACACCAATATGCTCTGTTTGTGGACATCTTTTTCTATGTCGAATGACAAGGGAAAAGATGAGATCCCAATATCTATGGTTTCGTATCTTGTCTTTTGGGCATGGGGTCAAGAAAACAAACACAACAAAAAAACAAAAAAAAAAAAAAAAAAAGTTTTATTTATATACATACGGGTTTTCCCCGCTTTTTTATGTCCTGGAAAAGCCTTAAATGTTGCCCGTTGAAAGGTAGTGGTAACTCAATTCCATCCCGGTAGGCAAGGAAGAAAGTTACCATTCCAACATCTCTTTAGATCATGAAGGGCCCTTTTCGATTGAATCAAATTTTTCGTGCATGCCCTTGGTTCCTCATATCTCTTGTCCCACCAGAGTACCCAGTCTCCGATCTCAAAATTTCTTTCTCTGGCCTTCTTGTCAAATACTCTAGACAAGTCCTTATCAACTTCATCTAGTGGTGGCTCATCCTTTCTTCTCTCCATGGCAGGTAAGTCTGCATCAACTTGCTCCATTCCCAAATTTATTTACTACATTTCTAAGGAAGAACTATCACCATATTCATTGTTCTTCTTCAGAACTGATCATGCTTGTTGAAAGTCTCTACTAAGGAAACCAAACCCTTGGGTATTTTGTTACCTTTTGGTTGGATTACTCCACTATTGTCATCATAACATGGATCAACTTTTCCTGTGACTATTTTTCATGGTGGTGATTCACTCCCTTCAACATGCAGACATACAGATGTTTTTTCAAGGACTCTGGGGTGGTAGAACATCTCCACTTTATAGTTTCCTTATCTGAATATGGATGGTGGTCTATCTGGATTCAATAGTACATTTGTGATGCCAAATAATCTACCTTGGAGTTCTAATTAATTGGAATGAAGTCAATAGAGAAGGCTGTAAAATCAAATGTGGTGGAAAGCACTTTATCTTTGTAATGCTCCAATTTATCTCTTTTGACTTGACTTTTCCCTCGAACCTACTTTACTATAAGTTCAACATCTCCTTGGGCTTTGAGGAGTCTTACTCCTTTATTTTTAGCTTGCTCCATTCCTAGAAGCAATGCTTCATACTCCACCGTATGATTAGTGTTCTCGAACATTAGCTAGTGGGAGTATAGAAATACCTCATGATCTAGAGATATTAACAGAGTGCCGGCTCCTGATCCAAAAGAACAACATGTGTATTTAAACTCCAAAGTCCAAAATTTTTCTTCTTCTTTTGTTGGCTCTTAGTTCTGGTCAAAATTTTGACTTTGGAATGTCTTTAACCAATTCCAAGAAATAGACCCCATGGTCAAATTCCTGAAAAATAATATGAGATCTAGGATTTTCAAATTTTGTAACCATGTACCTAAACTTCTTTTCCGGATCCATATTATGGTTAAGCCCTTTGATAGGAATATGTACACAGGACCAATCCATTTTTACTTATCCTCCCAACTCTTTGTAGAAGTTTCTATTTAGCAACATCCTGTAGGAGACAAAAATATCTGCAACTAGAATTGTCATCTTTAATCTTTTGTTAGGAAAAGCCACCAGAAAAACTTATGCATCTTTGATTTGTCTGATTAAAGGGACTTGTCTCTGCATGGAATAACACCTTTTTATGGTCTTTGTCAAGGTAATCCTGAGAGCATCTGCAACTTTAGCTAGCATGACATTGTCAGAAGCAACCAAATCTAAAATGCAGTTGCCTAATTTGAAACCATTAAGTAATAAGGAGACATAGAAATGTTCCACCCTGTCAGAAGATGGTGAGGGTTTAACAACTGCAGTGTTGTTTTGTGGAGTATCCTTGGGCTTAGGAAAAATGCCTTTTGATGTATTGGATTGTACATATTTGACTAGCCTATTTAACTACTCAAGAATGGCTCTCAATTATTTAGCTTCTGACATTTAAACTCTAGTTTTCTTAACATGATTAATAATGTCAAAAGAAGAAATAGATTCAGATACCTGAGCCACTTTCTATGGTTGAGATGAAGAACTCACATTCTTATCTCTAGGAGCTAAAGAAGAAGGTAAAGGGTTTCCCCTTCTTTGTTCGTTAGCTAATGCCTCATCTTGGTGAGTTTGTGATCTTGTAAGTACTACATATGCATGACCATGATCATCTTCATGAAGTTTCTCATTGTCATGTTCAAATTTGTAGTTTAGGTAATTAATGTTGGATTCGCTAGTAGGACCTATAAAATCATCATCCTCGAGCTGATCAGCGTCATCTTCCTGGTCTTCTTTATTCATCTCCACATTGTTTCTAGGAGCAGCTTCAATTGCTAATCTTTGGGAACCAACAATGTTGTTCCAGTTGTTATTGTTTAAATTCTAAGTAGGGGCAATATTGTTGCTTTGAGCCATTTGTGTGTGCATGTATACTTTGCTTAATGCTAAATCAAATGAAGCAAGAACTACCACCTAAAATAGTTCTACAATTTAGCTAAAACAAAGCATAAACACCATCAAGATAGAGAACTAAGCAAGATCTAAACTAACATTATAACTTTGAAAACATGAGATCAAAACTATGCATGCTATTTTAACATCTCTACTCTCCTAGATTACCAAAAAATGCATGGACCTATTTAGCTCCAATGGAAATCAACAATTGCTTATTTGATCCTTAAAGAATGCAAGAATAGGAAGCTTAGCTCTTAACAATGGTGACCTCTCAAGAAAACAAAAGGCAAGCTCTTAGTCTCTTTGTTATATGCTTTGCATTTTCTCTCTTAAGAATTTTAGGTGTAAGTAAAAAGGTAGGTGGAGGGCTCTTTATATAGCCCAAAGGATAAAGGATTCAACACATTCTCATGAATGTGGGATAAAGGTAAAACATGATTAGGAATGGATAAGGTTGCTTTATTAAAGGTAACCTTACTTTAGAAGGGTTTAATACATGTTTAGCAAGTCATGGGAGTTGGGGGGTATTTTAATTAATCAAAGGTGATTAATTAATAGGTAGGTGTAAGCTTATAAAAGCCATTTAGAAGAATATTAGTGTGATTCAGGCTATTAGAAAGGGATTAAATCAATTTAATATCGATTTACTAGTTTAAATGAAGGGGAAGACTAATTAATTAATAATAATTAATTAATCAAGATAGAGGAAGTGATAATTAATGGAAGGTCATTAATTAGGTTGTTAGCTAGGTAGGTGACTTAATCAATTAGCGTATTGTAATTAATTGACGATAATTAGAGGGAATTGTTGTTGCGGGATCACAAAGCACCCCTGGATGCATATCGCTCTCTAGGTTGATCACTCTAGCATCCAAAGGTGATTGCACAACATGGAAACCTCTCTCCAAGTGTGGGACTTATTAAAGCGAGAGAGGAATCTCCAAATTAGAGGCTGGTTCCTCAAAATCCTCTCGATTTAGATCTATATTTGCACAACTATAGAGGTTCGATCCTAATCCTACTCTAAATTGCAAGGAGACAAGGGTAGAAATGCAAAAATTGAAACTAACTAAAGGTGGTGATGCACCAAAAAGGAGTGGTGAATATTCCTGTCATGAAAATAGACACAAACCAAATATTGCAGCATAAAACCATACACAGGCTGATAAGATATAATGTAGGATCTGAAATGAAGCAAATAACACAAACAAAGGACTGAAACCCATTCAAAAAGCTTGCATTATCATTTCCAATGTCAAAAACCACTGCATTACAAGCTCAGAGAGGTAGAAAAGCCGTTACAATCCTTGAAGAGGTCTAATTCTTACAATGATCACTTGCTGGAGGTGAAAGAAGAAGTCTGCTATGCCAAAAAATGTTCCACCTTTAGAAATGAGCCAAATTTGGCTTCTACATTGCATGGGTCGAGCCAGAGAGAATGTAAACGTACAAAAACGTGAGAGCCCATTCCTCGTTGACTGAAAATGCATTAAAACGGCATGGGAACCTTACAAACCCATACCCGCCTTTTTGACCGGATTGGAGGAAAATGCGACCCATTCTCGCATTAAATTTGGTCGTTGAAATGTCACTTCGCCATGAACACACATCAGAGCCGTTTCTAAACTTTCTCTCTCCGGACTACATCAAAATTCAAGATTAACCCTAGAAACATGTAGAGGATTTCATAAGCTATCCGTTGATATAAAGAACGTGCAAATCCGAGCTCTAGATCGAAAGATATGGTGATCTCAAGATTTAGGCACAAAAAAGCAAAAACAGATTTTAAATTTTTTTCCCGCACTCGCCACTGGATGACACGTGTCAAGCACCGATTAGATGCGTAATTTCTCTCCTTCCCTATCCCATGGGTTTTCCTTGAAATTTTTACCTTTTTTGTGATTTTGGAACATGTTTCACTTTTTCCCAAGGCCCCGCCACTGGGGACGCGTGGCATGATCTCGATTGGAGGATAGGGCGCGGGGTCATCCTTTACTTTTTAGTTTTTACCAAAACTCTTGCGAAATTCTCTAACTCCTCCCCAAACTCTCGTACTTCCTGCTCCATTGGACACGTGTCCTCTTTTTATTGGCTCGGGCGGTGCTCCAAACCTTCCCCTTTGAAATTTTGGATGTCTTCCCTTGTGACACATGGCATCTCTTGATTCATCCGCGGGCCTACTCGGCTTTTCGTGTCCTTCACGTCTTTTCAGCCCAAATGTCCCAACCTTATTTGGGACAAAACTTCTGATCCGCCTGATTCGGGCTTCCCTGTCCCTCTTTCGACCGATGACATGTGGCGTAATTTGATTGGCTCTCGCTCCTTCGGCCCTCTCGCTGGCCCACCGCGTACCTTTGTTCCAACTGTCCCTTTGCCTCGGGGATGATTCTTCGAACCACCAAAATGGGCTTCCTTGTCCCTCTTTGCGGCTGCTTCACCTTTTCGCATCCTTCGCGTCTTTTCGGCCCAGATGTCCCAACCTTATCTATGCAACAGTTAGTCAATATTCCTTTCTCCTTGGCTAACGAACCGGCTTTCCGCATCCGCAAGGCGTCCCAATTGTCCCAAAGTTGTTCTACGGGCTGCCCGGCGCCTTTCGGCCGATTCGCGCGTCCGACGCCCCAAATGTTTCGATTTGTGCGAGGACTAGGACTTAGCCAATTTTCATGATTTTTTTCTCGCCCAAGCTTGTTTTTTGTAACTTTTTTACCTTTTTCTAGAACTTGCTCTTTTCTCCTCGGGACAGGGGAGTTAAAAATGCGAGGGGACCCTAGAACATGATTTTTGCCTTGAATCAATCTATTTGCTCAGGACTTGAAGAATTTAATGCATGTTATCAAAATTTACACTGGGGGTGAATTTTGGATAACAATTTAGTGACTCAATGGGGTCATCTCGCCTACTAGATGAAGTTACAGGTTGCTCAAGCATCCATTGGGCATGGAGTCATCAAATATTCTATTTAGAACCCCTAACTAACTCGAATGCACAAGGAGGAAGATGGAATATCACCCAATGGAAGCAAGGATTGCAAAACATCTCCATGGACAACAAGTCTGTGCCAAAGCATTTAGGGAAAAAAACTAACCTACAAAGAAACAATGTGCACAAACACGGAGGAATGAAAATATAATCTAATATTTACAAGGTAGTGAACTTCCTCTAGAAGCAACGCTTGAGATAGATTCCATTGACTGGAATCTGCAGTTCTTCACCATCCAATGAGGCTAATTGGAAAGCATTATTGTTCTTGCACTTTGTGACCATGTATGGGCCACTCCAGATGGCATCAAATTTTAAATGCATTCCGGTTTTGCTC
This sequence comes from Taxus wallichiana var. yunnanensis, assembly GCA_018340775.1. Lineage (NCBI taxonomy): Eukaryota > Viridiplantae > Streptophyta > Pinopsida > Cupressales > Taxaceae > Taxus > Taxus wallichiana. The sequence continues at coordinate 687,347,654 of CM031239.1, forward strand.
TATCCACATCCCATTTCAACACTAGATCTCCAACTTGAAAATATCTATCCTTGGCCTTCTTATCAAAGGTCTTCTTGATCAAAGCTTGATCCTTCTCCATTGCTTGGGATGCCTGATTTCTGATCTCTTGTAGCTCCATCAACTCGCATACCTCACCTCCATGGGCTCAAACTCTAACAACTCCAATTTGCTTCATGAGTTCCAATGTTGGCAACTCAAGTGACATGGGCAAGATTGCCTCTCTTCCATAGACAAGTTTGAATGGAGAGTTACCTGTGGATCTTTTGGGAGTTATCCTATCAGCCCATAAGGCTGATTTCAATTTGGTATGCCAAGACCTCTGATTCTCATCAAGAGTCCTCCTAATGATCCTTAACAAGTTCTTGTTTGTAGACTCGGCCTGGCCATTACCTTGAGGGTAATAGTTTGATGAAGTGCTTAGGTAAATACTATTCTTGACAGCCCACTCAGTCACCTTAGATCCAATGAATGCCAATGTATTATCAGAGATTATTGTAGCAGGCACACCAAATCTGGTTGTTATCCCCTCATAAAAGTCTAAGATGCTAGACTCATTTGCCTCTTTGAGTGCTACTGCTTCTTTCCATTTGGTGAAGTAGTCTGTGGTCATTGTCAAAATCCATTTGTGCCCTTGACTTGAATTGGGATTAATGACTCAATGAAGTCCAAACCCCATTGCATGAATGGCTGGTCAACCGAGATTGGATGTAATGGAAGGGCAAGAAGTCTCTCTTTCCCGTGAAGAATGCACAATTCTTTACTTCTTGATCCATGCATAGAAATCATGAAGATTTTAGGCCAATAATAACCAGCCTTCACATGATTTTTAGAGCTATCACTCTTGGTACAAAATGACCACCAGCTGGTCCACCATGAAACTCTTCCAACACCCTTTGAATCTGATTTTTGCTAATGCACCTTAGCAGCACTCCATTCACATCCTTCTTGAACAAAACTCCATCAACCATGGCATATGGGACAGCTGTAGTCCAAGTGTCTCCTTTGGGTCTTGTTCATCTCTCGGAGGGCATAGGCTCGTGCCTAGGAAGTGTATAATGCCTTGGGTCCAGCAAGGAGTAGTGGCAGCATTATCTTCTTCTTGATTGCCACTTGGCTCATGGCTGTCCTAGACTGTCAAAACAGCCTCTTCTTCGTTTCATACTTCCTTTTGCTTCCCCAAAACCAGCTGCTCACACAATCCTTTCCCTCTTACCAGCTTGGTGATCTTGATCTTAATGTCATACTCCATGACACGGGTGATCCAACCTACCCTTTTCTCATTCAAATCCTTGTTGAGGAGGAAGTCCGTAACCCCACCATGTGAGACCAAGAACTGGATCTTGATGTTTGAAACTAAATGCTTGAATTTCTTCAAGCTTCGACATCGCCAAAGACATGCTTCTCAATAAAAGAGTATTTCACCTCATAGTCATCTAGCTCTGGGTGAAGAAGGCAATTGGCTGCTCATCATTATCCTTGTTCCACTATACCAAAATGGGAGAAATAGTGTCATTACCTCCAAAATGCATAGAGGATGAAATCCTTGGAGAAATCCAGGTTGATGAGAGTTGGTGCTTAAGAGATGGCTTCTTTAATTGCCTCAAAACTCTCCTTGCCTTCGCTGTCCACTTGAAAGCCATGCTCTTCTTTAACATTTTGGTGATGGTCTCTGCTACATTTTTGGAAAAAATAGTGATGTCATCAAGGTAAATCAGCACCACGTTGTTAATCAAACCTTTGAATGCCATGTCCATTGCCCTTTGGAAGGTAGCACCAGAGTTGGATAGCCCAAATGGCATTTTCCTGTATGCAAAAGCTCCCCATTTGGTTGTGAAGGCTATCTTGAACTGGTCCTCTTCCTTCACCATAATCTGATTGTAGCCCGAGTAGCCATCAAACAATGAGAACCTTTCGAACCAGCTACAACTTGCAAGATTTGCTCCATGGAAGGGAGTGGGTAATGGTCCTTGAGAGAGGCTCTATTCAAGTCTCGAAGTCAACACACACGATCCGATCTCTCCACTCTTCTTTTCTCGATCGAACTAAGTTGGTAACCCAACTAGAATGCTTGATTGGGAATATGATCCTTGACTCAATCAGCTTATCCAATTCCTTCCTCATAAGAGGCTCCATGTGTGGATTGACGGTCTCTGTTTCGCCTGATGAGTGCTTAGTATTTGGATCTAATTCGATGGTATCTTTGAGCTAAGTTGGGATTGAAACCTTTCAAGTCTTCATAGCTCCAAGCAAACATGTCGGGGAACTCTTGACACAGCTGTATGAACTCATACCTTTCTTGTTCAGTTGTCACCCTTCCAATTTGTAATGGTTTGTTCTCTTCAACCAAGATGGATACTGAATCCTCCCTCTTGACCTGAATGTTTTCTTTTTCCTTTCTAAACTAGTCATTGGGATTAAAAATGGACTCCAAGGTGATAAGTCCTTTGGGCAGCTTGTTAGTTCTTAGTTGTACTACCTGGTCGCCATACTATTGTTCCAATCTTTCTTGGTTCTTGCCGAGAACTCAGCTTCTTCGCAAGAAATGGATGATTTGCTGGTCATTTTCAAATACTTTCCAACTAACATTGTTATCCTGCATCTTGAAGGCCTCACAATCACGTGGATGTTTGGCTGTACCTTGTCTTGTTGAATGCTCTCCACAATGTCAAAGGCTGCCCCCTCTTTTGCTGCAAGCCTCGTCGCCAGCTTGATTCTCTTTTCTAGGAATGGACTTGATGCAAAACCCTCAAAATCTTCCATGAGGTCCCATACCCTGTTCTTGTAGCACTTTGAGTAGATCATTCTTGGTAGCATGTTGTCCCTTGACCTGATTTATAATCAATTCACTGTCACCAAAGACTTGTAAGTTCTTTATTCCTTTCTTGATTGCCCAATGCATCCCTTGTACCAAGGCTTCATATTCAGCAGTTGTTATTGGAGCATGCAAACTGAAATCTAAAAGCTGAATAGTAATTTACTCCTTGAGGTGAAAGAAGCATAGCTCCACCTCTTGCACCTTGTCTTCTCCTTGACCCATCAAAAAACAGCTGCCATACCCCATTGTCATCTTTGTGGTTTGGCTTGGTGATGCTAGGAATAGGCTGATTTTCTTCATGTATGCAATAGACCCCTAGCTCAGATTCTTCCACTTCTTGATAAGGATCAAATGCATGTATCTTGTTTGCCCATTCATCAAGAGTTAGATCCGGGATGCTTCCAACCTTAGTGTCAGCTTCATCAGTGCTTGGGTGATCTTCTTGATCAAATGCTGAGCAATTGGCATTAATCTGACTTGGAGTGTAAGGCTCAATGTGAAAGTTTGCAATAGGTTCAGACCTGATTGTGGCTTTGGTTCCATACCTCATTCTGAACAGCATGTGTGACCAATTAGTAGACAAATATCCCCCAATCTTGGCTGTGAAGTCCCTTGACAAGCATAGGGCAAAGAGTGGTGGAAGGTCTATGACTGATACATCTTGTAAAATAACAACATTTGGACATGCATGTAAGGTAAGACTCAAGTTTCTAATCACCCCAATCGTTGTTATTCCGCTGCTGTCCCATCTAGCTACACTACCCCTTTGGATATTGTTTCATACTAGAGCCCTAGCTGATCAGCTATTTGCTTAGGCATTACCGAGCTACTTGCCCCGAGTCTATCATGCAATTATGTACTAGCTGATTTCCAATGATTAATGAAACATAGAAAGGAGGGGCTTCAACAATTTAGCTTGTTGTCCTCCATGATTTCCCTCTCAGTTGGGCAGCATTTGTGAGCACTTTGTCTTGCATCCGAACTTGTTGATTTGAAGTTGGCCAGTACTTCATGGCAGCTTGCTTTGCAGCAGATCTCTTTGGCCACGGGATAGATAGGGATTCCCACATCGATATATTGACGTTTTTCTTCTTCATCTGATCAATGATGTTGAATGGGGATGAAGTATCCTTTTGCTGCCCCTTGGTTTGTACATTCACTCCTTGCATGTGGGCAGCAACAACTGGTATTTGAGTTGGCCTAGGGGCTGTTCTTGGCTGCCCTTGTGCATTTGAAATTGGATTTTGTTTGCCAACCACTTGTGGAACCATAGAAGGTTGTGGATTGGTTGGGGCTAATGGTTGTTCTTCACCCAAATTCCTCCTTTTTGACCTTGTATTAGCTGCAACACGTTGAGAAACTACTTGGTTCATGCCACGTAAATCTTCGCTTGCTAGTTTACCAATGTGGTGTCATTTGGGGCTGATTGCTGTTGGAATGCTTCTTGTTGTTGACTATTTCCTCGACCGCCCTCACCCTCCACACCGGTAGTTGTCACCATTAGTGCTTGATTCAAAGTACCATTGAAGCACATGGATTGGTTATGAGGCTCATTGCATGGAAAACACCAATCATACTCCGAGCAATGTTGTTTTGTGCTAGCACCAAGCCTTAGAGGTAGATATGGCATTTGGATTATAGGGCTGGAATGGTCTATTGGCAGGAGGCCTTGACTGATTCATATTTGTAGTTGGGTTGGGTGGTCTTTGTGGTTGGTATGGCTGCCTATTAGGCTGAGCTTGGGGTTGATAAGAAGGTCTAAAACTTTGGGCTCGCTTTGCCTTTTGAGAGTAACCAGCTCATTGCCTAGGTTTTGCAATTGCTTCATGACTTCTTGAAGCTCATTTGGGGCACTTGGAGATGAAGTAGAAGCTTCATTTGAACTCGATTTCTAGGAGTGGGAGAAGGAGCAAATTAGGTGCTTGATAAGTGTTTGGGCTCTCTAAACTTGGAAACAGTGGCATGGGAGGTCTAGGGTCAAGTTTGCCAGCTTGGATTAAACAATTTTCAGCCCTAATGGCAATGCTATAAGCCATAGGGATAGTTATGCCTCCCATGGACTGAATTAACATAGAAATATCAGAATTTAAAGCTTTGAGATAGTAGAGAAAAACACCTTCGCTGTTGGCCCGAATACTACCGGAATTCTCTCCCAATTCTTTTGAAATCTGAAGTTGAAATTGGTCAGCTGCTCATTGGGAGCTCTCTTGATGGTTGTTAGCTGCTCCAAAAGAGACAAGTTGTCTCCCTTCTCTCCAAATTGCTCATGAAGTGCTATACACAGCTGATTCTAATTTGTGATAGAACCAGCTCCAAGGCTTCTAAACCATTGCAATGCTTTCCCCTTGAATGAAGACGCCAACAACTTGATGTACCACTTACATCTCATCGATTTCATGAATTGCACAGAGGTTAGCAATATCTTTAACATGATCACTTGGAGTAGTCTGATTTTCTCCGGTGAAGTAAGGAATGTTCTTCAAGGCTGCAAAAGGAATTGGATGTTGTGCATTTAGGGCAAGTGGGTCTGTTGCTTGTGAAGTTGACGTAGGGTTGTTTTGTGCCATTCTAATTGGTCTTAAAACCCTTGTTGACTGAATGAAAGGCCTACCATGTGGAGGAGTTGAGAGAGTTTGGCTTGGTGGAGATGGAGACCTTTGAATCCTTCTTCCTCTTTGCCTTCTTCTTGGAGATAACTACGGGTATTCAAACAAGCACTTCTTCTTCTCCAACTCTTGACCTTGTGGTGAATCTTCTCATGAGTTTTCAGGCTGCCTGCATGAAACCAGTTGATTCTTCCCCAGTGGAGTCACCAGATATGCAAATAATAGCTCTTTTAAACCAAGAAAATTGCAGCAGATGCACATCAACTTTGCTGCAATAAAATGAGACCTCTACTGTCCCACTGGGTGTGCAAAAACTGTTGTTGCAGGATCACAACACCCTTGGATGCAGATCGGGCTTCTAGGTTGATCACTCTAGCATCCAGTGTGATTGCACAACATGGAAACCTCTCTCCAAGTGTGGGACTTGTTAAACTGAGAGAGGAATCTCTAGATTAGAGGTTGGTTCCTTAAACTCCTCTGATTTAGATCTATATTTGCACAACTACAGAGGTTCAGATCCTAATCCTACTCTAAATTGCAAGGAGACAAGGGTAGAAATGCAAAAATTGAAACTAACTAAAGGTGGTGATGCACCAAAAGGAGTGGTGAATATTCCTATCATGCAAATAGACACAAACCAAATATTACAGCATAAAACCATACACAGGCTAATAAGATATAATGTAGGATCTAAAATGAAGCAAATAACACAAACAAAGGATTGAAACCCATTTACAAAGCTTGCATTATCATTTCCAATGTCAAAAACCACTGCATTACAACCTCAGAGAGGTAGAAAAGCTGTTACAATCCTTGAATAGGTCTAATTCTTACAACAATCACTTGCTAGAGGTGAAAGAAGAAGTTTGCTATGCCAAAAATGTTCCACCATTAGAAATGAGCCAAATCTGGCTTTTACATTGCATGGGTCAAGCCCAGGAGACAGAAACATACAAAAACGTGAGAGCCCATTCCTCATTGATCAGTAAGTGCATTAAAATGGCATGGGGGACCTTACAAACCCATACCCTGCCATTTTTGACCAGATTGGAGGAAAATGCGACCCATTCTGCATTAAATTTGGTCGTTGAAATGTCACTTCTGGCCATGAACACACATCAGAGCCATTTCTTAACTTTCTCTCTCTAGACTGCACCAAAATTCAAGATTAACCCTGAAACATGTAGAGGATTTCATAAGCTATCTATTGATATAAAGAACATGCAAATCCGATCTCTGGATCGAAAGATATGGTGATCGAAGATTTAGGGCACAAAACAGGCAAAAATGGATTTTAAATTTTTTTCCTCGCTCGCCACCTGGATGAAACATGTCAAGCGCTGATTGGATGCGTAATTCTCCCTCCTTCCCTGTCCCATGGGTTTTCCTTGAAATTTTTACCTTTTTTGTGATTTTGGAACATTTTTCACTTTTTCCCGCGCCCCCGCCACTTGGGACACGTGGCATGATCTGATTGGAGGACAGGGGCGCGGGGTCATCCTTTACTTTTTAGTTTTTTGCCAAAACTCTTGCCAAATTCTCTAACTCCTCCCGAACTCTGCACTTCCCTGCTCCATTGGACACGTGTCCTCTTTTTATTGGCTCGGGCAGTGCTTCAAACCTTCCCCTTTGAAATTTTGGATGTCTTCCCTTGTGACACGTGGCGTCTCTTGATTCATCCGCGGGCCTGCTGGTTTTTCGTGCCCTTCGCATATTTTCGGCCCAGATGTCCCAACCTTATCTCTGAAAAAAAATTCCGATCCACCCGATTCGGGCTTCCCTGTCCCTCTTTCGGCCGATGACACGTGGCGTAATTTGATTGGCTCTCGGCTCCTTTGGCCCTCCACATCCACCGCGTACCTTTGTTCCAATTGTCCCAGTGTTGTCTAGGAGAGATTCTTCCGAACCGCCTGAAATGGGCTTCCTTGTCCCTCTTTGCATCTGCTTCACCTTTTCGCGTCCTTCGCATCTTTTTGGCCCAGATGTCCCAACCTTATCTCGTGTAATGCTTAGTTGATTTTCTTTCTTTCGCTTTGATCGGCTTTCGCGCCCTGCGCATCCCATTGTCCCAGTGTTCTACGGCCCACCTGGTGGCCTTTCGGCCGATTCACACCCCGACGTCCCAAATGTCCCGACTGTTGCGAGGACTAGGACTTAGCCAATTTTCATGATTTTTTTCTGGCCCAAGCTTGTTTTTTGCAACTTTTTTACCTTTTCTAGAACTTGCTCTTTTCTCCTTGGGACAGGGAGTTAGAAAAATCCGAGGGGACCCTAGAACATGATTTTTGCCTTGAATCAATCTATTTGCACGGGACTTGAAGAATTTAATACATGTTATCAAAATTTACCCCGGGGTGAATTTTGGATAACAGAATATGAGCACTTTTGATGATATGTCATCTATTTGGGGAAAAGGAGATAATTAGTGCAATTTAAGTATTTAAATTGCTTGGGCGTAATTATAGGTGTCTACATTTGCCCCTCTTTGGGGTGGCGTAAGTGATGCCACTTCAAAGATAGTAGACGGAAGAAATTTTTTGAAGGGATAGGAGAAAAATTAGCGGGAGGGAGAAACGCCTCGAGTGTCGATGGGGTGATGAAAGAAGTCAATCGATGATCGAAAAAGGTGAGACATAGGTAGAAGGATGTGAGGAGGCAAGATGTCCTAATGAGAGAGAAAAGAAGGGGTGAAAAGTTAAGTGGTCTAGAAGAAATAAGGAAGAAGGGAGAGAAGAGATTAGCCTCTACCTGTGGTTTATGTGGAACAAATTTGATGTCATCATATTACCATAGGAACTACATCATTGGCCCTTATTAAAAAAAAAGCATATGACAAAGGTAGAATGACATGAAAATCCTTACTACGAACAATTGTCCATTGCTAAAAGTACCAACTCCACGCAACATACAAAAAAGTAATGCAATATGAGAAGGAAACAAGATCATCTAACAGGGAAAATAAGTACGAACACACATATCCAACCCAACAACAATCAAGGCGGTTGTACAAATGTTTTGTTATCAATGCTTTGGAGAGATCAACAAGTTCATAATTGATGAAAAGGGTTAAAAAATGATGCCCCAAGCAAGGATACATGCAAGGGGAAATGAAAATGGACATGGGGTCCATGAAAAGTGTTTGTGCACAATGAAACAACACTAAGTAACTAAAAGCACCCAGTAGTAGGCGATTTAAGCAAATAGCTAGCTTTTGTGAATGGTTGTGAATCCGCTGATCCGTGATTCGTATTAATCGATGAAAATGTGAGACAAACCAATAAGATATGGAGAAAATACCGTGCATAAGACACAATTTTCAGCCGTAAGAAGCAAGTTACCATTTTGTAGGGTGTTTTACTTTTTAGGAATTTTTTGAAACATTTTGCCTTTTTTTTGGATTTTTTGATATAGTAAAAGTTTGTATTGTTTTGGCTTTACGAATCTGTGATAAACAATAGAAGAAAGGAGAAGAAGAAAAGAAGGGCCTAGGGAAAACAGTAAAGTTCTCTAGGTGGAAGAAAGGAGAAACAAAAGACAAATAATGTCCTTGTTTAGTGGAAAAATTAAGAAAAATAATTATTTACGAGAGTGTGATGAAGAATAAAAATCGCCAGTGGGAGCAATAAAATAGTCCTGGGGAGAAGAAAGTGGTATTGGACAAAAAATTCCCTAATATAGTGAAAAATAAGAGAAAAATAATAATTTAATTAAAAATAATTATTCCACAAAGTGAACAAAGGAGAAAACAGTGAGCTAAACAGTGTCCCGTCCATCCGATCGTGAGAAAACAGGTTAATATACCCCCAAAGGGGGTAAAAACATTGCAATCAGTTCATTGTAATAGCTCAGTTTAGAAAACTTATCGTGATTCTCTCGACACTCGGGAGAGATGGTGATCGCACTTGATCATTTGAGGCGTGCTGTAGATTTGTAAATGATAGATTTGTAGACAATATCAAATGTTGTTTTCAAGTGTTATTTTTATGTATATGGATGGGATGATATGATGATATTGGTGCGGGGGGATAGATTTTTGATTATGCGCAAACCCTCTTACCAATATATTATATGATATGTGATGATTAGCTTAGCATACATGCATGATGTAAAACTTAGCATTTTTGTTTATATATTGTGTATAGATGATGCTAGATGTGATTATAGTGATGGTAATGTGATGTGAATGATAAGAAAATAGAGCACATGTAAGAAACACAACCAAATGCATTAAGAAAGAAATAATGAATTAACACACTAGTATGTCAAAACCCACTACAATATGCACAAGAAAGAATGAATCTATTCTAAGCAAGAAAAGATAAAATATGACAAAGTACCCCCAATCAACAAACAACTCAAAAGTAAGCCCACAAAACACTATACAAGCAATAAGCAAAGCAAGGAAACAAGTCAATGCAAGTAAATATGTTTACAAGATATGTTTTCATGCACTAATTTTCTATTGTTTAGGTTTTTGTGAAATAATTGTCTATTGTTTTTGTGTTTTCTTGAAACAATTTTCTATTGTTTTTGTGTTTTCTCGAAACAATTTTCTATTGTTTTTGTGTTTTCTTGAAACAATTTTCTATTGTTTTTGTGTTTTCTAACAGTTTCCAAAGCTATGTGCAGGTAACCAAGAAAGTGTGGATGCCCCCAGCGTTAGGTGGGGAATATACAAGGGCAGAAGCCACACACTTATGAACAAGAAGGTGAAGTCATTGAGTTGCCCCCAGCATAAGATGGGAAATCACGAAAGACCACATTCCTCACAGACGAATAGAAGAAGGCAAATTCGAATCAAGGTGGATGAATGGTGTGCACAAGGAAACTCGTGAGGTAGAACTAGGTCTAGGACAAGGATAACTATACTTCGAATATAGAATGCTTGTGAACAATGAATCTTCCTGAGGTGCCAGAAATTGGTTTTCACCCAAGGACTTGCCCAAAGTGCCACAATTGCATGGTTTTCACAAGTGGACAACCTATTTTATCTTTTTCTTTTTCGAATTTGTTTGAATTTTTTTGTATTTTTAAATTTTTATGACTTTCTTGCACCATTTTCAGGCATAAAACCTCTTAAGATGCATGGCATTCATGGGCTCCTAGAGCTCATCACCATTGGGGTGAGCCAACTTGTATGCCCATGTTCCTAACCAATGGGGTTTGAACTTCCCTTTCTTTTCTCGCTTCACTCTAGTGTTGAACTAGTTCTCCTTCATGACTAAATCACCAACGTGAAACTGACGAGGGATGATTCTCTTGTTATAGTTTCTGGAGACTCTGTGTTGATATACTTTCAGGTGATTAAGAGCGTGAATGTGCTTCTCATCTAGTAGCTCCAACTCAGCCAATCTTGCCACTTGATAATCTTCATCTTTATTTAGATAGTCTCGAAGAGAGATCCTTAGGGAGGTAAGTTCAATCTCTAAGGGGATGATATATTTTATCCCAAACACTAGGGAATATGGTGTCACACCTGTAGGGGTGCGAATGGATGTTCGGTAAGCCCAAAGGGCTGGATGAATTTGTAGGTGCCAGTTGTGACCTGTTTTGCTGACCATCTTCTCCATTATCCTAACCAAATTGTTATTTGTTGCCTCATCTTATCCATTAGCATGAGGGTAATATGGTGTTGACCATTTCAATTTGATTTGGAACCGTTGGCAAAGACCTTTCATAGTTTTGTTCTTAAATGACTTCCCATTATCTCGTAACAATAATGGTCAGCAGAATGCCATACTCGATAAATAATGTGATTCATGATGAATTTAGAAATTTGTGATCCTGTGACATATGTTAAAGGGATGACGTCCATCCATTTTGTAAAATATTCAATGGTGTGATAATATGTGTATGATCATCGAGAGGTAGGAGTAAGCTTCCCTATTAAATCAAGTCCCCATTTAGAGAATGGCCATGGGGTAGTGATTGGTTGCAATGGTCAGTGACGGAGCATTGATAAAATTTCCATACTTTTGGCAAAGCACACATTTTCTAAAGTAATTGCAACAATCGGTTTCCATGGTAGGCCAATAGTAACCTACTCTCAAAAAAATTTAGCCAAGACCATTCCGTTTGTATGTGCTCCGTATACTCCTTCATGTACTTCCTTGATTGCCTGGATTGACTCCATCACATCCAGACAATGTAATGCATTCCCGTCATAGCCATGACGATAAAGTGTACCTTCTAAAATGGTGTAATGAGCTATCTAGTGAATTAGGCTCTACTTTTCGAGTGGGAGATATAGGGAGGGAATGTATTGTCCTTAAGATAGGTGAAAATGGGTTAATACCATGGTGAATGTGGACAAACAACCTTACAAGCCAGGAAAGATTCTGGCATGTCATATACGGGCTGGCATAGATTTTCTACGAAGAATGGCATATCATTGTTCCCTAGCAGAATATGAAGCATAGATCCCACTATTTCCATAGCATCCACTGATCTGTTATGTGCTCTTAGGATTTGCTCAAAGGTGATGCGCACAAAATACTCCTTTAGAGTTTCCACTAACTTCTTGTAAGGTATGAGTTTGTCATCCTTAACCTTATACTCATCATTAACTTGTTTAATGATTAATTGTGAATCACCTACAACCTTAACATGATGAATATTCCACTTGATGGCTAGCTTCATCCCTGCAATGAGTGCTTCATACTCTACAATGTTGTTCGTGCAAGGGAAGGCCAAGCGGAAAGCCTACAGTATAGGATCACCCGAAGGAGTAATAAGGACCACTCCTGCACCTGAACCATGAAACGTAAAAGATCCATCAAAATGTATCTACCATATAATAGATTCTTCAATGTAGAGCAAAGAGGCATCTGGCAGTTCTAGACTCAAAGGCTCCGTGCTTTACAAAGGTGCTTCCGCTAGCTGATCTACGAGTATTTTTCCTTTAACTAATTTTTGATGGACAAATTCTATATCAAACTCACTAAGTAGAATGATCCAATTAGCCATTCTGTAACATCCCCATTTAAGAACATTAGAACAAGTAATTTTTTTTTTTGATAAATGCTTCCTAGTTCTAAATACATAATTTAGAACTCACAAATCAAAACCACCATTCTTATAACAGATAACCATATGCACTGTAATGACTCGGAGTACTTCGATCTATTCATTCCATGACTCGGTAATCCACCGATCTATTCATGAGTATCAAAGAGATGGCATTTTTATTTTAACACATCACTCTTGCAGTTCTCTTCCCTAATCCGGGATTCGAATGCTCTGTCAAGGAACCTATCTCGAATAATTGTTACCATTATTCATCGGCATCTCGTCCCTTAGATTAGGTGACATAGGACAACGCAATCAGCAGACTTGTGATAATTTGGCCAAAGATTTGAAACATCGCTTATGTCTCATATTCCTTGATGGCATACTCGTCATTCGGAATACGTCCTTCACCCCATTCTGTGTTATGTAGAATGTCTTATACTGACTTCTGTCAGTCTCTCCTGCCCCAAGTTATTCACTCAGGAATGGATTAGTAATATGACAATGTTATAGGGATGCTCCCGAGGGCTAGGGATACGCTGACATACTGGGTCAACCCTAGTTAACCCAGTGTGTCAAGATACCCCGAGTCTCCTGGGGCAGCCTTATAACATAACCACGTTCCTAATCAGTCCCAGAGTAAATCTTGTTCGAGTTTAAGGTGTAAATCTTAACGATCAATGTAAAGGGTGTCGCCATAAGTCACCTGTATTGTTGTATCTTCGAGAAGATCCTAATCTTCTCGAAGGTACAACCCTGCAGTTGACTTGTGCCATCAACCTTCAAATCCACCTCGAAAAGATCTACTTATATAAGTGTTACATATGTTGAGTTAAAGTTATACTTTAAGATGCTCCTTTTAGGGTAGTCTTTTCCCAACCCCTGGGTTCCTCACCTTAGGATTACCTTTCTCAATAAAACCCATTACGCAAAGAGAAGTTATTAAGACTTGAGGTCCCAACAAGGAGTTCATAGAAAAACATAAATCTAAATCAACGAAACTAGACAATAACCCTTAATCTTCACATGAGATTGCTAACCAAACCCTTTTTGGTTTATATCAGATCTCATAGCTGAAATATATCTTACTTATTAGTATTGAGATATAGTGATTAAAAATCCAATTAAACGTTGTCTTGACTTAGATCAAGACTAGGAAGTAATAATTTATTCAGCTCATTTAGCTTCCTGTTGAGGTTTATTTTAACCTTAGCTTCTCGAAAGACAGTGATCTAAATTCCAATTTAGCTTTAGATAGAACATAATAGAACTACTAAACAATCATAAGTATTCAGTCACATAACCTTGCAAGCTTACTTAGATAATCACAAATGTCTCCAAGTTATACAATAATAACAATGCTCTTAAAATCATTCGAACCGAAGAAGATCAAACCATCAAGATACGAATGCAAACACATAAGTAACAAATACCTCATTTCATTCATTTCAAAGCTAATCAAATACATTTTATGCATTCAACATATTTGATACAATACTCAACAAAGAAAAGAACATCTTTCTTCAAGTAGTACATTTAGAGAATCAAGTTGAAATTCATCATAAAACCAAATTAAACAATCGAACATCATATCAGATCTGCGTGCCTTTACCACTTACGGTAACCATCTGCAAAAATTGTCAACATGGGTTAGTTCGGTGAACTAAGCATGATAAGCACTAATTCTTAAAACAAATGCAATCCACCAATTGTTTTCATTAAACAACCTATTTAAATGAAATCATTTCTTCACATTCCAAACTTAAATCAGGCTATTCATCCTATATGTTAGAGACTAAGAACATATGAATACAACCATTCTTAAGACAGCAAAACTCCTACAAGATTGTTTCTACAATTTCTCAATGGCAGTTAAAACATTCAACAATCTCACAGTCTTAATTCTTTTATCATCTTAACACATTTCAATGGTATTGACAAGTATACCTATTTATACAGCAGCACACATTTTATACCAGTCTCTCCATACAATACCTCAGTTTATTCTTGTTATGCCCTTACCATAGAGATCACAAAAGGATGCAAGAAGAAAGCACACAAGGTTTCCTGACTAGGAGAGAGAGAATTTTCCCTTCAACTTATTTATACATCAACATATAAATTACAGTCTAGAAGAAGAAACAAAGTCCATCAGAATCCTAAGTCAATAACATTCTGAACTGTACCGATTAATGCAAATACATTTACGCATGCGACTAAACAGTCAAAATTACAAGAAGAGCTACAGTTCCATCTAATTCCAAATATAAAGGTCACCTGTAGCTACTAAATGATTCAAGAGTTCACGCAACAAGCATTAATAAATAATCCAACTCCAATAGGCTCAACAAAACTTTCCATATTATTCAACAAACATGAAAAATATCCAACGCCATCGCCTGTCATGGCACAGCTAGTAACTCTTTACCCTAGTCAAGCACAAGACTAGATAACACAATAACAGAAGAGGTAACCATGTGCAAACACAGCGACATTCCCACTGAGTCGCAACACTCAGCAACATACACAGCTTCATTCAACTAAACAAATCCCTACGTTTATACAGCAAGGATGTAAATTAGAAGCTGAATACCCTATCAATAATTTTCCTCAAAGTTTCATCAAGCTACTACGAAATATAACACAACAATATTAAGAAAGATTCAAAACAATATGCATGCTCAGCGAAGACTCAAATGGAGAAACGAGCCAACACGCAGCATATCATGGACTCTAACAGTGTCAATTCCAACCAGTACTTATAACCAAGGTTTCGATTGAAGTTGAATTCATACGACAACAATTCAAGAATCCTAAAAGTACTCACAGCAAAACTTCTACAGAAGTTAAAACATAAATTATGTTTCAAGAACTCCATCGAAGTCAGTAACATTTAGTATTCTTAACAAAACAACAACATTCATAACCAAGCTTAGACAGAAGTTTGAAATACGAGATACATTTCAAGGACTCTCACTGAGTCAATACCAACCGTATTCACAACTAAGCTTACGTAAGTAGAAACACTAGTTATATTTCAAGAACTTCAACAGACTCAAAACCAATGAGTATCCACAACAAGCTTCTGCAGAAGTCAATAACAAACCACCCATTTCAAGGATTCCAACTGTATGCACTATGAAACTACTACAGAAGTTAAAAACATACTATACATTACAAGGATTCCAACAGAATTCTCAACAAAACTTCTTACCGAAGTCGAAACATTAATAACGTTTCAAGGACTCGAAAGGAGTCGAACCCATGTAGTATTCTCAATTAACCTATACAGAAGTCGCAACATACTATCCATTGCAAGGGTTCCAACAATATCAATAACATATAGTATTCACGACTAAACTTCTACAGAAGTTGAAATATACTATACATTTCAAGAATTCCAACAGTATCAGTTTCAACAAGTGAAAAAGCAAGGTTTTGGTGAAGTCCGAATCAAACAAGAAAACAATACATGGACTTCCATAGAGCCAATTTCATACATTATCATTATAAGCATTTCTTGGAATCTACCGAATGCAAATCACAAAGCAAGATAATTCGACAACACGAAACCAAATGTACACCCAAAGAAGGAATCAATTGAATAGTCGAGCCAAACATGAAAACACAACAAGATAATTCATACATTACTACCATTAAAACCAATGAACCAAAATCATCATCGAACAGAGTTGTTCTAATGAAATCATTTGAAGGAAAGCAAGATTTTTAAAAGTTAGGGCCTAACATGCCTGGTAATGCCGCTAAAAAAATCTGAAGAAGATCTCTGAATGAGCTCGAGCCTTCTCCTCTTCTTCCATGTTAGATTCAACAATAATAATTTGTTATTTCCATGCCTTATAAACTTTTCTCAATAGAGAAAAGAGCTATTTATTCTCATAGTTGCCATGCATGCAACACCAAGTAGATCCGGTTCAAAGAACCCGGTGATCAAACAGAGAGGAGCGTATGGAAAACCAAACAACCAACTAGTTTTCCATTTTGCATGCCTTCCGAGCAATCCGTGCTCGGGAACCGAGTTCATTAATTGCATTAACTCCAAAATTCCCACTCAATCTCCATTGCCACCGACCGCCATAGTTGGCGATGGACAAATGCAAACCAAAGATCATTTCCAGATTTGGCGACTCTGCCACGTCGGTCTCGTTGGCCGTTTGAAATCTCCGCTAAATCCCTTGTCCTTCATGCTTATCCCCTTCATTTAATGCCATAGAAACTACCGCCCATGGCTCGCACCCCTTCATAGGTCCCCCTTCATCCATGGTCATTAGTTAGGTTAGAAACATAGGTTAGATCTTAAGGTGATACTTAGTCTAACTTCCTTAGTGCTAGGTCACTAACCTTAGAAACATTTAGCTTATAGTTTAGGGCTAGGTTAGATTAGCACTAATCCAACCCATAGGTTATAGTTTAGGTTTAGGTTATTAACCTTAATAAATCCAGTCTAGGTCTAACAAATAGAATCGTTCAGTATAAGAACCAACAGATATACATTCCCGAAATGGATTCAATCCAGCATTGATAATAAGCTAGCAATATGTATACCAGAATTTATTACCTGGCTCAAGGTCTAGACCTTCCTGATATTACGATATCGGGAACCAATTCATATAACAAGATCAGCCTGAGTTAACTCCTGAATTGCTCATTCCACACATTCAGACCTTGCAACCTTCGTAAGGTCTATAATTTTTGGTTCATCCAGAATAAACTTAAAACATCTCTTGGATCAATGCAACTGATCCAAGGCTGAGTCATAAAGATGGGTAAATCCACAATTCACCCCAAAATCAGATTAAACTCAGGTGCTAAAAATGAAAGAAATAAAAGAGTCCAAGCATATCCTGACTCAGTCAAAGATCTTCAAGAGCAAAGAAGATACAATCCATATCAAGCATGACTTCACAATCAAAGGAACATGTCCTTTTTACAGAAGAAATCATATATCAACACTTGAATGCTCAGGAGGAAGTAACAATAGTTCAGAGTGTTACATGCTTCCCTCCTAAAAGATTCATCATCCCGATGATTACATATTTGATTTACCTTCAGGTCAACCAATTTATTAGTTCACAATACAATGTGACTATTTCCAACTTGAATAGTTCCAGAAATCAATGTCACGATACATTTTATTCAGCCTGAATAATGTTTGCCTCAATCTGGCTTTCATATAAACATGAAAAAGATAAGTTCATAAAAAAATGTTTTGTCAACAGATTTCATTCTGTTGAAAAAGAAAAGGAAAAGCAATTTTCATTTCTTCCAGATTTTCCCAAGTTGCACTTTCTTCATTAAACTGGTCCCACTGGACCTTACATTGTTGTATTTCATGATTTCTCAAATGCAATTGGCGAGTTTCCAGCACTCATGTGGGTTTAACCATGATTATTCCTGGGTCTTGGACCTACAAGGAATTCCAATTTAAGACATGTGACAAATCTGAAACGTATTTCTTAAGCAAAGAAATATGGAAAACATCATGCATGTGAGACAAAGTAGGTGGTAATGCTAATCGATAAGCTACATGATTGATTATTTCAACAATTTTGAAAGGTCCCACGTAACGAGGTGATAACTTGGCAGCCTTGCCAAAAGTTATAGAACTCTTTCTGGGTTTAACACGAAGAAAAACCTTCTCACCAAGCTCAAACCTTCGATCAACCCGCTTAAGGTCAGCATAGCTCTTCTGCCTATCTGCTTTGCTTCCTTTAATTGTTCACAAATCAACTTTACTTGCTGTTCCATTTTAGTGAGGATCTCTGGCCCAATTACCACTCTATCCTCAATACTATCCCAACTAACAGGGGTTCTGCACTTTCTTCCATAAAGTGCTTCAAAAGGTGCCATTTTAAGAGATGAGTGATAAGTGTTGTTGTATGCAAATTCAACTAATGGAAGATACTCTTCCCATTTATACTGTTGATCCATGCAATACATTTGTAACATATCTTCCAACACTTTATTTACTCTCTCGGTTTGTCCATCCGTTTTAGGATGATATGTAGAACTGAAGTTTAGTTTTGTTCCAAGAGCTGTATTAAGCGTTTGTCAAAATCTTGACGTCATTCTAGGATCCCTGTCAGATATAATCAATTTTGGTACACCATGTAACCTAAAAATTTCATGCATGAATCTTTTGGCCAACACTGGTGAATCATCCTTTAGATTTCCAGCGATGAAATGAGCTACCTTAGTTTATCTACGACTACCAGGATAACATCATGTTTATTCCTGGACATAGGTAACCCTTGTACAAAGTCCATGCTTATTACTTGCCATTTGTACTGCGGTATGCTATGAGGATATAATAGTCAACAGGTGCATGTGTTCTGCCTTAACCCACTGACATTCTAGACAATGAGTCACAAAATCAATGACATCCTTTTTCATACCTTTCCAAAAGTATTGTTGTTTTAGATCAGCAAGCATTTTTGTGATACCCAGGTGTCCAGAGAAAGGCAAATTATGAAATTCAACTAACAACTTCTTTCTCAAATCGTTCAAAGATAAGTACGTATACCTGTTTTCATAACGTAAGATTCCTTCATTATCAAAATGAAAACCCTTATACCTTTCATCATTAGGTTACTGCAGCAGCTGCTGCTTTTACTTTTGAAAGTATATATCGATTTCGAGGCAGTTTTTACCTCATCCTTAAACCGAGTTCTTAACATTATAAGAGCGAAATGTGTTTCCTACGACTTAGAGCATCTACTACCCTATTCTCCTTCCCTTTGATGTAGCTAATATCAAAATCATATTGAGATAAAAATTCTAACCACCTTCTCTGTCTAGCATTTAGATTAGGCTGAGTGAAAATATATTTCAGTCCTAAGTGATCAGTTTTCAACTCAAAAGGTTTCCCAAGTAAATAGTGTCTCTAGACTTGAAGCGCATGAACAATGGCAGCAAGCTCCAAATCATGAGGAGCATAATTCAGCTCATGTAACTTAAGTTTTCTACTTTCATATGCTATTACTTGATCATTTTGTAACAAAACACCTCCAAGGCCTTCCCCAGAAGCATCCGTTACAACTATAAAGCTCCCATTAGGGTCGGGTACTAGCTAAAATAGGTGCGGAA
Organism: Taxus wallichiana var. yunnanensis; assembly: GCA_018340775.1. Lineage (NCBI taxonomy): Eukaryota > Viridiplantae > Streptophyta > Pinopsida > Cupressales > Taxaceae > Taxus > Taxus wallichiana. The sequence continues at coordinate 687,367,211 of CM031239.1, forward strand.
GTCAACTGAATTTTCAGACTTTTGAAAGCAGTCTCGCACTTATCATTCCAATTAAATTTCTTATCCTTCTTCTGCAATGAAGTTATCGGTGCAGCCACTTTATAAAAATCCTTAACAAATTTTCTATAATAACCAGCAAGACCCATGAAGCTTCTTACTTCATGCACATTCTTTGGTGCAGGCCACTCAGTTATTGCCACTATTTTTGAAGGATCTACAGCAATTCCTTCTTTACTAATGACATGACCCAAATAGTGAACTTCTGAATCAAAGAAAGAACATTTGGATAACTTACCATACAACTTTCTTTTTCTCAAAATTCCCAAAACTATCTTCAAATGCGCATTATGCTCTTCAACACTTTTAGAATAAATGAGAATATCATCCAAGAATACAAGTACAAACTTGTCCAAATATTCTTGAAAGATATTATTCATTAAGTTCATAAAAGCTGTGGGTGCATTAGTTAATCCAAAGGGTAGAACCGTGAATTCATAATGTCCGTACCTTGTTCGAGAAAGTTTTTTTGAATATATTCTTCTCTAATCCTTAATTGATGATAACTAGATCGAAGATCTATCTTAGAATAAACCGCTACCCCATGCATCGATCAAATAGATCATCGATCCTTGGAAGTGGGTATCTGTTCTTGATTGTTGCTTTATTCAACATCCGATAATCAATACATGACCTAAGTGTTCCATCCTTCTTTTCACAAATATTCTTGGTGCTCCCAAGGTGAAACACTTGGTCTAATCAAACCTTTAGACAAAAGTTCATGCAATTGAGCCTTAAGCTCGACTAACTCTATAGTAGTCATCCGATAAGGTGCTTTAGAAATAGGTTCCGTTCCTGGTTTGATTTCGATGGTGAAATCAAATTCCCTCTTGTGTGGTAACCTTGGTAATTCCTCCGGAAAAACATCTTTGAAACTTTGTAGCAGAGGAAATCGTTTCATGGAATCACCATCTTCTTCGAAAATTCAGATATCTTTCTTTGCATAAAGGGTGCATCCTTTGTTTTTAGCCTTTTTAAGTGCATGGTGACAATTTTCTAAGCTGAAATTTCCCGTTTCACCCCTTGAATCTCTTTTGTTTCCAGCCGATCATCTAAACATTTTATATTCTTTTCATAGCAGTCTACTTTTGCTTTATGGTCACTAACAAATTGACACCGATGACAATGTCATACGATCCCAAAGGTGTAACATAGAGGTCAACTTCTATGGAAGCGTTAGGTAAGTCAAGGACTGCCCCAAAAAGACACATACTCACTTTGTATGAACAAAATTATTACCATCTTGTATAGTCCAAGATTTATCCATTTTTCCACCTTTTCTCTTAAGTTTAGAAGCAAGTTTACTAGAAATAAAACATTCAGTGGCTCCTGTATCAAAAAGAATAGTGACAGGTATGCCAAATAACTTACCCGGAACTTCTATAGGTGTCACCTACTTTTCAGCTTGCTTGTATGCTCTATATAGCATGTATCTTATCTTTGCTTGATTACGATCATCGTTCTTCAAAGGGCACTCGATTTGTGTAGTGGTCTTTACCACAATTATAGCAGCCTCCTACAGGTCCATTTTTAGTCTCAAAATTACCTCCAGCCTTGTAATTATCTCGTTGTCCTCCATAGGGCTTCTGCCCATTGTTATAATTTTTGGCAAAATTATCCCTTACATTTCAATGAGCTTATTTCTCATGTTTTCTTACTATTATCCCCCGGAAACTTACTTCTGTTTCCAAAAATTTTCCATGGTCCCTTTTTGGGTGCCAGAGAGGTTGAAGAAGGGTTTGAAATCTTCTTCCGCACTTCCTCTTTATGAGAAGAAATAGCCTTTAATATCTGTTCTTGTCGTATGGCCTTTTCAACAACTCCTTCCATAGTGGTTGGACTGTGTGAACATTGACCTCTCCCCCTATCACGGGATTCAGTCCCATGATGAATTTTCGTATTCTAAACTTCTCGTCAGTTTGATACTATGGTACATACTTGAGGATTTTGGTAAACCACTCCCAGTATTTAGTTACCGTTAGCTTCCCTTGAGCTAAGTTCTGGAATTCTGTCATTTTCTGATCATAGAAGAGTTGTGGCAGCCAACGTTGCCTAAAATAGCCCTTAAATTGATCCCAAGTAATATTGGTCTCATCAATATTCAGCTCGGCTTTACGGCTATCCCACCATGAAGATGCTTCATGGGAAAGCTGATAGGCTCCCCAAATAGCTTTGGTTTCCTCTGAGAAGTTTCTTATTGTAAAGTACTTCTCCATTTATTGAGCCAATTCTCGCACCATCTCCTAATGTGGTGCCATCATATTTAGGTGGGCTTATCCTTTTTATATCATTAGTGAGTTATGCTACCAACCTGGCCTTTTTATTTTCTGGTTGCCAGGTGCATTTCCAGCATTATTATCAACACCCATATCGGGGTTGTCCTCAGGAGGTTGCTGATTGTTATTACCAGCTTCATCTTCCTCCTCATTTCCCATTACTTGCTGTTCAAGTATAGCTAAACGATCTCTTGTGTCCAATAGGGCAGCAAGGATCTCATCAAGCTTTTGGGTTGTTCTTTGCCCGCTCCTCTCGGTGGAGCATTATTCGCAACGTTCCCCCTTGTTCTCACCATTTTCTGTTACAAGAAAATTTAGGTTTTTATCAGATTATGGACATAATAGGTCCAAGAGCTGCAACCTTCAGCTCTGATACCAAGATGTAACATCCCCATTTAAGAACATTAGAACAAATAAATTTCTTTTTTGATAAATGCTTCCTAGTTCTAAATACATAATTTAGAACTCACAAATCAAAACCACCATTCTTATAACAGATAACCATATGCAGTTGTAATGACTCGGAGTACTTCGATCTATTCATTCCATGACTCGGTAATCCACCGATCTATTCATGAGTATCAAAGAGTTGGCATTTTTATTTTAACACATCACTCTTGCGGTTCTCTTCCCTAATCCGGGATTCAGAATGCTCTATCCAAGGAACCTATCTGAATAATTGTTACCATTATTCATCGGCATCTCGTCCCTTAGATTAGGTGACATAGGACAACGCAATCAGCAGCTTGTGATACTTTGGCCAAAGATTTGAAACATACTGCTTATGTCTCGTATTCCTTGATGGCATACTCGTCATTCTGGAATACGTCCTTCACCCCATTCCTGTGTTATGTAGAATGTCTTATACTGACTTCTGTCAGTCTCTCCCCAAGTTATTCACTCAGGAATGGATTAGTAATATGACAATGTTATAGGGATGCTCCCGAGGGCTAGGGATACGCTGACATACTGGGTCAACCCTAGTTAACCCAGTGTGTCAAGATACCCCGAGTCTCCTGGGGCAGCCTTATAACATAACCACGTTCCTAATCAGTCCCAGAGTAAATCTTGTTCGAGTTTAAGGTGTAAATCTTAACGATCAATGCAAAGGGTGTCGCCATAAGTCACCTGTATTGTTGTATCTTCGAGAAGATCCTAATCTTCTCGAAGGTACAACCCTACAGTTGACTTGTGCCAACAACCTTCAAATCCACCTCGAAAAGATCTACTTATATATAAGTGTTACATACGTTGAGTTAAAGTTATACTTTAAGACGCTCCTTTGAGGATAGTCTTTTCCCAACCCCTGGGTTCCTCACCTTAGGATTACCTTTCTCAATAAAACCCATTACGCAAAGAGAAGTTATTAAGACTTGAGGTCCCAACAAGGAGTTCATAGAAAAACATAAATCTAAATCAACAAAACTGGACAATAACCCTTAATCTTCACATGAGATTGCTAACCACACCATTTTTGGTTTATATCAGATCTCATAGCTGAAATATATCTTACTTATTAGTATTGAGATATAGTGATTAAAAATCCAATTAAACGTTGTCTTGACTTAGATCAAGACTAGGAAGTAATAATTTAATCAGCTCATTTAGCTTCCTGTTGAGGTTTATTTTAACCTTAGCTTCTCAAAAGACAAAGTGATCTAAATTCCAATTTAGCTTTAGATAGAACATAAAAGAACTACTAAACAATCATAAGTATTCAGTCACATAACCTTGCAAGCTTACTTAGATAATCACAAAGGTCTCCAAGTTATACAATAATAACAATGCTCTTAAAATCATTCGAACCGAAGAAGATCAAACCATCAAGATATGAATGCAAACACATAAGTAACAAATACCTCATTTCATTCATTTCAAAGCTAATCAAATACATTTTATGCATTTAGCTGATTTGATACAATACTCAACAGCAAAAGAACATCTTTCTTCAAGTAGTACATTTAGAGAATCAAGTTGAAATTCATCATAAAACCAAATTAAACAATCTAAACATCATATCAGATCTACGTGCCTTTACCACTTACGGCAATCATCTGCAAAAATTGTCAACACGGGTCAGTTCGGTGAACTGAGCATGATAAGCACTAATTCTTAAAACAAATGCAATCCACCAATTGTTTTCATTAAACAACCTGTTTAAATGAAATCATTTCTTCACATTCCAAACTTAAATTAGGCTATTCATCCTATATGTTAGAGACTAAGAACATATGAATACTGATCATTCTTAAGACAACAAAACTCCTACAAGATTGTTTCTACAATTTCTCTATGGCAGTTAAAACATTCAACAATCTCATAGTCTTAATTCTTTTATCATCCTAACACATTTCAATGGTATTGACAAGCATACCTATTTATACAGCAGCACACATTTTATACCAGTCTCTCCATACAATACCTCAGTTTATTCTTGTTATGCCCTTACCATAGAGATCGCAAAAGGATGCAAGAAGAAAGCACACAAGGTTTCCTGACTAGGAGAGAGAGAATTTTCCCTTCAACTTATTTATACATCAACATATAAATTACAGTCTAGAAGAAGAAACAGAGTCCATCAGAATCCTAAGTCAATAACATTCTGAACTGTACTGATTAATGTAAATACATTTACGCATGCAACTAAACAGTCAAAATTACAAGAAGAGCTACAGTTCCATCTAATTCCAAATATAAAGGTCACCTGTAGCTACTAAACGATTCAAGAGTTCACGCAACAAGCATTAATAAATAATCCAACTCCAATAGGCTCAACAAAACTTTCCATATTATACAAAAACATGAAAAATATCCAACGCCATCGCCTGTCATGGCACAACTAGTAACTCTTTACCCTGGTCAAGCACAAGACTAGATAACACAATAACAGAAGAGGTAACCATGTGCAAACATAGTGACATTCCCACTGAGTTGTAACACTCAAAAAAATACACTTCATTCAACTAAACAAATCCCTATGTTTATACAAAGAAGGATGTAAATTAGAATCCAAATTCCTATCAATAATTTTCCTCAAAGTTTCATCGAGCTACTATTAAATATAACACAACAATATTAAGAAAGAGTCAAAACAATATGCATGCTCAGCGAAGACTCAAATCGAGAAACGAGCCAACACGCAACATATCATGGACTCCAACAGTGTCAATTCCAACCAGTACTTATAACCAAGGTTTCGATTGAAGTTGAATTCATACAACAACAATTCAAGAATCCTAAAAGTACTCACAACAAAACTTCTACAGAAGTTAAAACATAAATTACGTTTCAAGAAATCCATCGAAGTCAAGTAACATTTAGTATTCTTAACAAAACAACAACATTCATAACAAAGCTTAGATGAAGTATGAAATATGAGATACATTTCAAGGACTCTCACTGAGTCAATACCAACCGTATTCACAACCGAGCTTACACAGAAGTAGAAACACTAGTTATATTTCAAGAACTTCAACAGACTCAAAACCAATGAGTATCCACAACAAGCTTCCGCAGAAGTCAATAACAAACCACCCATTTCAAGGATTCCAACAGTATGCACTATGAAACTACTACAGAAGTTAAAAACATACTATACATTACAAGGATTCCAACAGAATTCTCAACAAAACTTCTTACCAAAGTCGAAACATCAATAACGTTTCAAGGACTCGAAAGGAGTCAAACCCATGTAGTATTCTCAATTAACCTATACAGAAGTCACAATATAATATCCATTGCAAGGGTTCCAATAGTATCAATAACATATAGTACTCACGACTAAACTTCTACAGAAGTCGAAATATACTATACATTTCAAGAATTCCAACAGTATCATTTTCAACAAGTGAAAACAGCAAGGTTTCGACTGAAGTCTGAATCAAACAAGAAAACAATACATGGACTCCCACAGAGCCAATTTCATACATTATCATTGCAAGCATTTCTTCGGAATCTACCAAAATGCAAAACACAGCAAGATAATTCGACAACATGAAACCAAATGTACACCCAGCAAGGAATCAACTGAATAGTCGAGCCAGCATGAAAACACAACAAGATAATTCATACATTGCTACCATTAAAACCAACTGAACCAAAAATCATCTGAACAGAGTTGTTCTAATGAAATCATTTGAAGGAAAGCAAGATTTTTAAAAGTTAGGGCCTAACATGCCTGGTAATGCCGCTTAAAAATCTGAAGAAGATCTCTGAATGAGCTCGATCCTTCTCCTCTTCTTCCACGTTCGATTTAACAATAATAATTTGTTATTTCCATGCCTTATAAACTTTTCTCAATAGAGAAAAGAGCTATTTATTCTCATAGTTTCCATGCAACACCAAGTAGACTGGTTCAAAGAACCAGTGATCAAACAGAGAGAAAACCGGAGCGTATGGAAAACCAAACAACCAACTAGTTTTCCACTTTGCATGCCTTCCCGAGAAATCGTGCTCGGAATTGAGTTCATTAATTGCATTTACTCCAAAATTCCCGCTCAATCTCCATTGCCACCGACCGCCATAGTTGGCGATGGACAAATGCAAACCAAAGATCATTTCCAGATTTGGCGACTCTGCCACGTCGGTCTCATTGGCCGTTTGAAATCTCCGCTAAATCCCTTGTCCTTCATTCTTATCCCTTTCATTTAATGCCATAGAAACTACCGCCCATGGCTCTCACCCATTCATAGGTCCCCCTTCATCCATAGTCATTAGTTAGGTTAGAAACATAGGTTAGATCTTAAGGTGATACTTAGTCTAACTTCCTTAGTGCTAGGTCACTAACCTTAGAAACATTTAGCTTATAGTTTAGGGCTAGGTTAGATTAGCACTAATCCAACCCATAAGTTATAGCTTTGGTTTAGGTTATTAACCTTAATAAATCCAGTCTAGGTCTAACAAATAGAATCGTTCAGTATAAGAACCAACAGATATACATTCCCGAAATGGATTCAATCTAGCATTGATAATAAGCTAGCAATATGTATACCAGAATTTATTACCTGGCTCAAGGTCTAGACCTTCCTGATATTACGATATCGGGAACCAATTCATATAACAAGATCAGCCTGAGTTAACTCCTGAATTGCTCATTCCACACATTCAGACCTTGTAACCTTCGTAAGGTCTATAATTTTTGTTCATCCAGAATAAACTTAAAACATCTCTTGGATCAATGCAACTGATCCAAGGCTGAGTCATAAAGATGGGTAAATCCACAATTCACCCCGAAATCAGATTAAACTCAGGTGCTAAAAATGAAAGAAATAAAAGAGTCCAAGCATATCCTGACTCAGTCAAAGATCTTCAAGAGCAAAGAAGATACAATCCATATCAAGCATGACTTCACAATCAAAGGAACACGTCCTTTTTATAGAAGAAATCATATATCAACACTTGAATGCTCATGAGGAAGTAACAATGGTTCAGAGTGTTACACATTCTATCTGTAAGGGAAGGTTTGGACAAAAGTACTTGAGTGGGTCGACCTTTGATATGAGCTTAGTCTTAGTATTCAGCAGGTAATGGAAAAGTTTTTGAAAGGTAAAAACAACAGGCCAAGCAAGCCTTTTCAATCTAAGGATAATTAAGTTCATAGGCAATGAGGGTGCGAATCAGATAGTACACCACTTTCTCCTTATGGTTAATTTCATATTGGGTGAGCAATGCACCAATAGTGTATTATGTAGTGGAAATATAGAGCAAAAGTGGTTCTCCCGGAGTAGGAGGCATGAGAACAGGTGGATTGGCCAGGTACTATTTAAGCAAAGCAAAGGCTTGTTGTTGCTTGGGTCCCTAGATGAAAGTGACATCCTTTTTAAGAAAATGGGTGAATGAGTGACATTTATCTACAAGTTGTGAGATAAAGTGGTGAATGGCTTGAATTTTCCCCTGCAAGCTATGTAATTGCTTGATATTTTCAGGTGGAGGCATTTCAGTGATGGCTAGACACTTTAGCAGGGTCTACCTCAATACCTCATCTTGACACAATGAAGCCCAATAATTTCCCTGATAGCACCCTAAAGACACACTTCTTGGGATTCAATCTGACTTTGTATTCCTGCAGGCACTCAAAGATATGCCACAAAATGACAGGATGATCTTCTCTTGTTTTGGACTTTCCCAGGATGTCATCCATGTAGTCTTCCATGATGTCATGAATCATATCATGAAAGATTACTATCATGGCCGACTGATAAGTTGCTCCCACATTCTTAAGGCCAAATGGCATCACTTGATAGCAGAAGGTGCCCCAAGGAGTTGTGAAAGTTGTTTTGTGTTGGTCCTCCTCAGTGATTTTAATCTGATTATAACCTAAAAAGCCATCCATGAGTGATAGCATTTCATATCCTACTGTTGAGTCAACAATCATATCAATGTTGGGTAATGAAAGTTATCTTTAGGGCAAGCCTTATTGATGTCTCTAAAATCTATACAGATTTAGATACTGATAGGTTTCTTCTAGATAGGAACAATGTTTGATATCCATTCAGAATAGTCAATTGGTCGGATGAATCTTGCTGCAAGCAACCTTTCCAACTCTTCTTTAAGCAATAATGCCACTCTTGGATGCATCTTTTGGAGTTTCTATTTGATAGGCTTGGCGTCTACGTGCATGACTAGGTTGTGCATGACCAAAGTCATATCTAGGTCGGGCATGTCTTTGTAAGACCATGCAAACACATCAATGAAATCTCACAACAACATAATGAACGTATTTTGTTCTCTAGCTGAGAGTGATGCCCCAAATTTTACTATCTTGGGATCTTCTTCAGTACCAATGTTGACATCAATAGTTTCTTCGACTAACAATTTTGATAAATCCTCCATACGTGTAGGGTCAAGAGGAAGGTTGAGATCTTCATCGAAGGATGTCTCCATGAGATTTTCATCCTTGGCATGGTCACTTTGTTTGTCCTTCAGTTTTCTTAATTGTTTGTCATCCAGTGCCTCAAAGAGGTTTTCACTATGTGACTTGGACTTTGACTTTTTCTCGAGGATTTTCTTTAGAACTTTTTCCCTCACTTTTCTTTAAATTTTGCTGACCACAAAGTTTAACCTCTTCACCGAAGTAGGTGCAGGTGTCTAAGTCGATAGAGAAACCTTTCTTCTGATATCTAATGGGGATTGTATTTCTTATGCCCATAAACTATGCAATAGCCTCGTCATTCTCAAATAAATCTAGTGGCACATGACGTTGTTGGTCCCATTCAACAAGGGAAGGGTATACAAGGTCAAGGGTTGGTTCAGTGGGGGTGATGGTTAGGACAACGTTATTCATAAAAAGGTTTGTGGAGGCCAGATCCTCATATTGGCTACAACAAGAATCCGTATCACTATCTAGGTAATCAGAACTATCATCACACTCAGAACAAGTCACATCTTGATCATTGGGGTGCACTCCGTAAGGATGAATCCCAATGCCGTATCTTTCTATTTTGAAATGTGGAAGAGGGACTGGTTCTCTTTGTCCTTGTTCATTCCTCCCACATCCTAGACCTTTAGAGCCCATGGAGTACATCATTCTACTAGATTTTTCATATTCTAGGGTTTGGTAATAGGATGGTTGAGTGTCTTTAGGGACCCAAGTAGTAGGTGGATCAAGCAACTTCTCCTCAGCTAACAAGCCTCCAGGAATCAATGAACCAATAGTGTGTTCTTCTCTAGGTCTCTTAAAGCGGTAGTTGGGTTGACCTCTATTCTTGGGTGACAAAGAGAGATCTGACACCAGGAGCGCTTGTTGTACATTATACTCCCCATGCCATATTCTAGGATTTTCATCTCCCATGAATCAAATGGAGAGGTTGAAGTAGATGCCCCATTAGTGTAAGAACTAAGTGAATCGAATCCACACAGGATTCCATAGCCTTAGACTAAAGAGGAACAACTATATCTGCAGAGGGACATGCATATGTACCCTTTTGTGCAAAGCTATCGAGAGCTCAACAATGAGAAAAGGGCTCTGAATATCCTTGTATTGTTATTGTATGTCCCTCATGCTTCAACTTGATGCATTGATGAAACATTGATATGGCAACTGCGCATGACATGAATCCATGGTTGGCCTAGAAGCATATTATATGGAAGTTCCAAGTCTAGGACACAAAACGTTTTCTAATGACAAGTGGGGCCCACCTCCATGGGTAGAGTAATGGTGCCTATTGAATCTCTTTCCTTGTTGTCATATGTGGTGATAGTAATAATATGGGACTCAAGATCTTCCTTCGTATGTCCCAATTGTTTGACCAGCTTAAGCATGCAGATGTTCAATCTTGATCCATTGTCCAAAAACACCTGTTTGATTTTCCTGCAGTGACAACTACCTCGATGTACAACGGAAGATTATGTGTAGGATTCTTGGCGGGGATCTCCCTATGGTTGAAATTAAGATGATCACTTAGGGCAATGGTTGCCACTTTGTAGCTTGAAGGTGTGCGAGATTGACTTCTAAAGCCACTCCCGATCCACGAAGAGTTTGATATAGGATGTCCTTATGCACATTGGAAATCTTGAGAAGGTCTAAGATTGAAGTCTTATCCAAAGTCTTCTCAAGTTGTTCTAAAAGGTTATACTTACCAGTATATGGGGTCGATGGAGAGGGGTCCGGAATTACGAGGCGAGGCATGACTTGTTACCACAAAGTGCGATCCTTTCCCTTAATCTAGATAGTGTTGACACGGCTAGCGAGAGGAGTGAATATATCGATAAGTGAATCATAATTATTGTTATCTCTCTTGGTATACAAGTAATTCATGGCTTTATAGGTTTGGGATGACTCTCCCGATCCAGCTTTTTCCTTTTCGACTTATCATGCTTGGGGAATGGTTCCTTATAAATCCCCATTTTCTCGTTAGGTGTTTGCATGTGGCTAGGGTTATCCACCTCTATCTCCCCGTTGTCAATGAGGTCTTGAATATAGTGGTGAAGTCACAAACATTTTTCTATTTTATGACCTTTAACGTGATGCATTTCGCAATATTCATGCTCCTTATACCATGAAGGTTTGGGAGCATTGTCATCAAATGGTTGTGTTGTAGGATAGGTCATCATGTGGGCCACATCCAACTATTTTAGTATGACTGACAATGGTTCATTGAGAGAGGTGAATGTTCATCATTTTGGTGGTGGTTGAATTGGGCCCTTGGTTAGTTTAAAAGGTTGACCAATTTGGACCATTTGAATGTGTTTGGAATCAGTGATTCCGTCTCCCACCACGTTTTTGTTTTTGTTGAAGATCTTGGGCTTTTCCACGGGTTTGACACTTTGGTTGTTTTTAGATTGGTTTTAAGGGTGCCTTTAGCAATGAGATCCTTTTCTATCTAAATCCATTTCTCAATAACCTCCTTAAAAGTATAGACATAATGCATTTGGAGGTGGAAGGTTATATCTAGGTTAAGATTGGGAATGATGATATTGGCTAGTTGCTTTTCGGGAAGGCACAAGGGAAGCGACTGACTATCCCTTTCCATCATTGGAGGAAGCTAGAAAAGGTCTCATTTAGGCATTGTTTGGCACTTTGCACAAGTCTACCATGGTGATGTCACTCTCAATGTTATATGAGAAGTGACACATGACTCTTTCTACTAATTCTGGCCAAGTGGAAATTGATCCCCATGGTAAGCGTGTAAACCATTCCAATGCTTGACCTCCAAGACTCTTGGGAAAAAGTTTGATAAGGTAATTATCACTATAAGACACTTCTTGACATGCCATGTAAAAATATTTAACATGATCTCTTGGGTCTCCCTTTCCTTTGTATTTTTTTAACTTTCGCATATCAAATTTCTTTGGAAAGGGTTGAAGGGTCATTGTCTTGTTAAAAGGATAGGGGTATAGCTCTTCATATTGATATTTCCTGATGCTCCCTATATTGCTCTCTTATAAGCTCGTAAGCTTCTCTTTCATAGACTGCACTTCCTATGTGAGTAATTACTCTTTAGTGGGAGAAGTAGGGATGTAAACACGATGGTACCCTATGTATTCTTCTCCTTGTTGTTCCCGATGGAGTTTTTTGATCTTAACCTTAGGCCTTACCTTTTGAATGTTCTTGTTTGCATCTTTCTGTACATGGAAAGTAAGCAAAGCAAGTTGTTGGCTTAGGTTGTTGATTTGTTGTTGGATTGTGGCTTGGTTTATAGCCTCTTCTTCGAAAGGTTCCTCCTCTTTGTACTGTGAAGGTTCTTCTTCTGTCTCAAGTTCTAATTTATTTCTTCATGGCACTTTAAGGAGGGGTATTCTATGCCCTACCACTTTATCATTTTCTATGTAAGAAGTGGAAGCATGCTTGCCTATTAAAATATCTTCCATATTCATAAGGGGGCATTCTTCCCTAGTAGTTTCATTTATTTATAGTATTGGTTCCTTCTCGATGGGCAATTTGGCCCCTAATTTGATGACCAGAGACTCAATACTCTATCTTTGTTTCTAAGAAGAAATTCATCTAGTAGAGTAGGGTCAAAATCAAAGTCTGTGTGTGGTGACTCTAATTGGTTTCCAGTATGGTCAACCATTTCTTTTGTTTCCTTTTCTACGAGAAAATAGTGTTCCTAAATTGTGTCGATAAATGGGTTTGACCCTTGTCTGTTAGAGGTTTCCCAAGCTTGCGCATGTTGTTCCTCATATGTTTGTTTCTTTAACCCTAGACACGTCTTGGGATCCATGTTTTTGTGATAAGTTTCACTAAGGTAAGTTGTAGATTTGTTCAAAATTCAATGACTACCCCTAAGTGAAACACAAGATGTACGTGTTAAGAGTAAATTAACAGTGTGAGAATACCAATGTGATAGAGTGATAAAGTCACTAATGAAACAATCATTTGGTACCAAAACTTAATCAAATGAAGTACTTCCTAGACTATGTTTCAAAGTAATTTGTGACGCCAAATGATTAACAAGATGTCTCCACTTATGCCAAGTTCAAAGGAATGAACAAGACGTAAGTAAATACACGAAGTTAAATGCGATCTCCCAATCAAGATATACGACAAGCAAGCTCAAGTCTGATTAAGACCTATATCTCAAAAAGTGCCAATTATGATTTGTGAATGACACAACAATATCACCAAGATATGTTAACCCACTTTGCAATAAAGTGAAGTATTGATATCGAGGTGTTATTACTATAACATGCACAAATGGTAGTGCCTAACACCTTTTGAAATCGAGGTAATAATAAAACAGAAAAAAAAAATCTCAAAGTATAGCTAGGAATAGTTAAGAATGTGTGTAGTGTAACTGTATAATATAGGTATTTATGTCGAGTTTACAAGAAACAAGACGTAAATATCAAAATTGTAATGATACGAGACAAACAAGCTAACTCCTCTATGGAAGTCCGCGGTGATGAACCATGCCTAACTACAATGATGATCTTGACGTGGGTATCAAGATCACAATGGCTACCAAATGATGTGAAAACACCTCCGCTCACTTTAGATGTTTAACTAACCCTTGACCACAAACATGGATGGGCGTAAATGGACATAAAAGTGAGAGAAAACAAAAGGAAATTTCTTAGTCTCTTTCTTTATATGCTTTACATTTGCTCTCTTAAGAAGTTTAGGTGTAAGCAAAAAGGTAGGTGGAGAGCTCTTTATATAGCCCAAAAGATAAAGGATTCAACACATTCTCATGAATGTGGGATAAAGGTAAAACATGATTAGGAATGGATAAGGTTGTTTTATTAAAGGTAACCTTACTTTAGAAGGGTTTAATAGATGTTTAGCAAGTCATGGGAGTTGGGGTATTTTAATTAATCAAAGGTGATTAATTAATAGGTAGTGTAAGCTTATAGAAGCCATTTAGACGAATATTAGTGCAATTCAGGTCTATTAGAAAGGGATTAAATCAATTTAATATTGATTTACTAATTTAAATGAAGGGAAGACTAATTAATTAATTAAGATAGAGGAAATGATACTTAACGGAAGGTCATTAATTAGGTTGTTAGCTGGGTAGGGAACTTAATCAATTAGTGTATTGTAATTAATTGACGACAATTAGAGGAAATATGAGAACTTTTGACGATATGTCGTCTATTTGTGGAAAAGGAGATAATTAGCGCAATTTAAGTATTTAAATTGCTTGGGCGTAATTATAGGTGTCTACAATTTGAGTCATTTATTTCTTCATCCGCATCATCTCATTTGCTAACTTTTGCAGTAGTGAATCGAAAGTAGTAGCGAGAAGATGAACTTTAAGCTCTAGAAGTGTTGCTCTTTATCTTTCCGGCCATGATGAGGTTATCTTCAATTTCAACTCCCATGTTTTGAGATACTAACAAATCAGCGAGGCCATGCTCTTCACATGATTGATAGCTTACTTCAGAAGCAAAGCATTAATGAAGAACACCTTTTGATTCTTGTCATTTAGAGAAGCAAAAGTCAGAATTTTGTATAGTAATCTTTAGAATTTTGCAATAAAATCTCGCATGTGCGCATATGGCTCCTTCTTCAACTGAGTCAGTTGGGTTAACAAAGTGTTGGAATCTTTGGCTGCCTTGAATCTTTTCAGGAATGCATCCCACATAGTAGCCTAGTTGGTTATGGTGTCAGGAGCTAGCTGGTAGAACCATTCTCTAGCCAAGTCATGCAAAGTCTCTATGAAGAGCTAGACAAATACATCTTCATGTTCGACTGCAAGCACTCCATATGATATGAAAAATGTAGCCAAGTGGTCATCTGGATTCTGCTTGCCATCTCCAAAGAATTTTAGAAAATTATTTCTCATCCCTTTAGGTAGATCATGCATAGGAGGAGTCAAATTCAAAGGTCCAAAGGCTGCACCCCATGGAATAGGTACTATACGGTTCTACATGATGAGCGGGACATGTCTTCTTTTGTGTAGACTTAGTGAATAATTCCAACTTCCAGATTATGTCGAAGACGGTCCATATCGGATGGGTGTGTACTCTCCTTCCTAGTGGGAAACTAGATATGCGGCTTCTAACTTGAGGAGGATGATTGAAATTGAATTACTCTTGTAGTCTGAAGAAATGATTAGTCCTTCCTTGTGCCTTCACAGATCAGGTGAATGGACGTTCAGCCAAGTTGAGATTTGTATGGAAAAGCAGTCTACTATTTAAAATATAAGCTTTGATATGCAAATATAGTTGTTCCCAGGCGGACTCACCAAAAATTGTTGGCTAGATTTTCTACATAGCACAAAACCTAGGCAGTCATGAGATAAATCTCCCCATTTATGTTGAGGCTCCCATGTCAGATTTGTCAATTAAAGTATACTAATATCTAAATGGGGTTTTACTTTAACTACTTGTTTTATGAACCATAAGCGACGATTACGTAGCAAGTAAGCAGCTGTTTAAAGAAAGGAAATATTTATAGAAGAAGGGAATTATATAAACATAGAGAAGAAATGGGGAAGATGTGCATCCCAATCAATAGATAGCAGAGTTGATTGCATGCACATAGAAGAAACCAATAGATATAAACACAGAATTCTAAGCAAAGGTAGCTCTAGATCTAGATCTGAAATAACACAAAGTCTATTAAAAGATCTAAGATAAAAAGTAAGAAACACAATACACCGTGACACAAAGTTCTTCAGAAATCTACTCCTTTATATTCCTTTGCTTCAAGTGGCTCTCAAGGGTTTCAAAGACAAATTCTAGAGCACAAAGTTACTGCCTACAAATTCTCCTCCTTAACCCAAAGGTTCTTCCTCTACTTATAGAATGTAGAGGGGAAATTACAAGTCAGAAACTTTTAGTTGAACTGGTACATGTGGAAGTCGAGAAAAGAAACAAATGACAATCTCCATCATGGAATTCTTTTTTGCATGACATGCATAATTTGCTACCGAAAATAGAACCTTTTATTTTGCACGTCTACCACCTATCTCCAAGTAGTTGACTTCTTCAAGTAATGGCTTTTAAACCAATCACTTAAGTTGTATAATTTAATTGATCGCTCAATTACTTTGTCGAAGGAAAGAAGAAGGAAGAGGAAAGCTATAGTCTTGTCCTTTTTCATGTCTACATGCAGCTGATTCTTTTGCCTTTGATTCTCACCAAACTGGATCTAGGAGTAGCTGGATTTGGAAGGAAGCTGGATTTGGAAACAAGAAGTTGGATCGGAAGTGGTTGGAATTTTTCCTTCACCTTGTCTTCTCTTTTATCCTTGAAGCTTTTGCAGTTCTTCTCTTGTACATGCATCAGTGCAATGTCTGCCGTAAATAACTCTTTATTTTTAATTGCATATGAGCAATTAAAAATTCTGGAAAGCACTCCGGGTGAATGCAATTTCAATGAAGGCTTCGACTGGAAGATGGGAGCACTTGCACAAGATCTTGAAAAGAATTCTCCATGCACTAACTTTTACACAGCTGCATTAGAAGCAAGAGGGTGAATTTTATACGAGAAGAATTTGTAATTATGAGATCTGGATATGCATTTGGATATGGATATGGATATGCATCTGCATCTGCATCTGCATATGGATCTGGATCTGCATCTAGATCTGTCTATCAATTCAGCAAGAGGATTTGGACCTAGATCTGTGTCTCCAATATCTACAAATTTAGAAGTGATGCATGACTCTGTTGTGCTTTCTTTTTCAACTTTGTTCGCCATATCTTTTTCTATCTTTGTATGAACAATTCTTTTTCTTCTTATTTGACTTGAATTTCTTCAAAATTGGTGTAGATCTGGATAATCCTTCAGATTCGGAGGAAATATTCAATGTATTGGACATTGATATAAGTTCCTTTTCTTTATAAAAGCACATGTATCTAACTCCTGCAATTAATTCAGACAAAGATGGCAACCGGAGCATGCACAGTGAATTTTAATCACAAAAATCTGCATAATTCAAGTCTGCTACCCCAAAATTTGACATTTTATTTGCATGCAAAGCAAGCATGAATTTTACCAACATCACCTGAGCACCTGTATCACTTCTACAAACAATTATGCAGACAAAAATCATCCTTCTTCAAAGCATGCGCCAAAACTAGAATCTTTTAGCATCAAATCCACCTTCCTTTGAGCAAAATCCTTCTCCAAATGGGGCACACTTTTCCTATGGGCTGCACTTCTTCACCTGTGAATTAATTTAATTTATCCTTATGGCAGCCCCTACTTATATAACCCTCATAATTCTATAATTAATAATTGCCCTTCCTATTCCTAGCAATTAATTAATTAAAAATCATGCTCTTCTCTTTAACTGATGTGTTAAAATAACATGTTTAAGGACATCCATCCAATTAATTAAATTAATCCAATTTAAACATCCACTCTTCACTCAACTAAAGCTTCACAGTGTCCCTTGACCTTAGCCACTGAAAATAGAAATTAATTTAATCATTGAATACTTCAAAAAGCATTAAATATCACCCAAATGGGGTACACTTTTTGGCATAATAGAATTCTATTTTTAAAAACACATGACAATGAGAATTTTTACCCTGCAAGGCAGCCCCGAAAATCCCATGATCCACTTAAGTGATTTGAATTTCATAATGGGATTATTTACCCTTCGAGGTAGGCAATAAAATCCCATAATTTCACTTAAGTCACTTTTTTTATTTCACCATGGGAATTTTTACCCTGCAAGGCGAGTGCAATAAATTGTTGTCTGCTGTTGCCTCTAATTTTCCCATTGTAATTTAAGTGATTTAACTTCCATGGAAAAAGTACCTGCAAGGCGGGTAATAAATTTCCACTTGCCTTCTACTTCTATTTTCCCATGATCCACATGAATCCTTTGTTTTCCAAAAATGCGTCCAACCCGCAGAGGCTTTTCACCGGTCTGCGACTTCATTTTTTCCCGGAGAACCGGAGACCTTCGATGGCAACTTCCTTGTAGCACAATGTGCATATGTGATCGTCGAATGCTCCAAGACAAGAATTGGGCTAGCCCAGAAAAGGAATTTATTTAGAGAAATTTCATAGAAAACGAAACGGGAAAACACAAAAACAAAAAAATTCCAAAAGTCACAAATAAAGCCCAAAACTTATTCCTAGTTAAAACCCTTTCGGTATATAGGAATAATGATATGTTCAATCGAAACATGGGTTAAATTGAAGTGAAAATTACCTCAAATGGGGCTCCAAATAATTAAAAACAAATTTCCCATAGACAAATCCTGACGATAGAATATAACAATTTTGGGCATCCGGGTATTTGGCAAAAATGAATAATATGGATCTTTGGGAATATCTTGATGCAATACAAGAACTTTCGGCAATAAAAACACAAAATGACCCATTATTTTAAAAATATGAATTTTTTTCAAATAGGGTAATCATAGATTTCAGGATGAAAACTGGGACACCAGAGAGTCCACAAGATATTTGGGATAGATGTTATGTTTTTGTTACAAAGTGTTAGGAATTTGATCATATTATTTGCTCGTCTCGTATGGTTTACCATGGGGGTGTGGACATGATTGATGGATCTATTAACTTTATGAGATGGTGTGGTGATGTGGGATGACCAAGAGGGGTATGGTGAAGGGTAAGTGCACCAAGTTGGGGGACAATTAAGTGGACATCAAATCCTGAATTTTACATTAAAAACAACAAAACATCAAATTTAGTCTTCCGCGGACATGAACCATGCCGAAAATTAAAAACTATGTCATAAAAATGGTACCATTGCGTAGGGGAGACTATTAGATTTGTAGAAATACTGATTTTAAAGTGAATAGAAGAGGATAAATATCATTTTATAATTTTTTACTAATAGTAGGTCTTTAAGACACTTTTTCCTGTGAATGTTTATGTCTACGTTTAAGACTGCAAAATTTGTTTCACTTATTAGAATGTGATAAAACTTATACCATCCCAACCGTGGTGAAATTATATACATGTTCAGAAAAAAATTATTTGATTTCAATATTTTTTGATGAAGTTATGGTGGGCAAACGGAAAGTGCTCTGTTTTCTTTATGTTTTCATACAACTTTCACGGAAAAAATCATAAAAAATAAAATATTACTCAAAAAAATACAAAATAAAATCCATCCCAAGATAAATAGTGGCATATAACTTCTCACCAAAGGAAAAAAATATATATCAATTTTTGGTCATCCAAATTGTGGGCAAACAGACTATAATCTTATCGGTGTTTTTAAAAAAAAAAAAACCAAGTCATTGAATTTTGAGTGTTTAATATAGCTAATCTTGTCCATTTTTTACAAAAATTAGTATTTTAGAAACTAGATTCCAGATGCTACGATTCATATTAATATAATTTTGTCTAATTTTGAGTGTATGTAATGCTAATAATCCCTACAAGTTGATATTATGTTGTTATTTGCAATATGATGTCCACGGATGACCCTATATTTGTCCATCAACTTCCTGCACTTACCGGAAGGATGATCGTTATAGAGAGATCCTTATAGGTTTATAGGTGGGAGATGTATTATGGAGACCATATATTGATTTTCCAATGAGGTTAGGGTTAGAGCATGATATTTATGTGACACAACATGAGTTGTGGGTACAGGGGGATATGAAGGGGATATTGATATCTCATCAAATTTGGCCATGTTAGAAAAAAATCTAGTTTGATACAAAGTATGTTCTTGATACTCCAATACCATATATACGAGATGAGGGAGATTTGGATACTCCTAATGTAGTTGCAAGGGGACATATTCCTATGCTAGGTGAGAAGGGAGCCATGTGGTATAGATGAGCACTACAACTTAGTGCCTATAGATGATACTAGAGTGACTCTGATTATATGACATGGTAGACAGTGCATATGCCAAGTGGGAGAGAGGAAATTTGGTTAATAGATGTAGGAGGGTGCGTGCTTGAGTGCAAGAGGCATACAAGGTAGTTGATGTTAGTGATGATGATGAGGAGGATGACAAGGTAGACTTAGATGCTAATGTTGTGTAGTCGATGACCGAGAAGGCAAAGGGTTAGACTAAGAGAGATGGTTTGTGGGTAGAGAGAGATGGTTTGATTAGAATTTGGGATAACCTGATTGGTAAGAGGGATGGTCTTATAGTTGAGTGTGATAGTATAAGACAATAGTTAGCACAAGAGAACAGTTGATCAAGATTGGTACATAGAAACGGTGAGATACCCTAAAAATATCTCTCGGTATTATTGGGTCATTAGTATTAGGTGCGGAGTTGGTGGCCTAAGCCCAAGACAATAGTCAAATGGGTGCACCAAGAAAGGTTAGCTATGCCCATTATCAGTTGGTTTGAGAGGAGTTGGCATATTATGAGTAATTGGTGATAAATATCATATCCACTTTGCCTTACGATATGGGGAACATTGAACCTTGCATGGCACGGTTCCTAGTGTTAGTGTAGTGAATGTGGGATAGCCACCTCAAGGACTATATGGAGGATACAGAGGTACATAGGGAGGTGATGGTTAGAGAATTTTTGTTCGTGTTAGTGAGTTATTTGTGGGTTTCAGTTTATTGAATAATTATAATATGAATTGTTCTTTGATATGTATACGACTCTTTTATGAAGCCTCGATGTATATTTTTTGATATATGGAGTGAGGGGACTCTGATGATGTATTTAGACTTTTATTATGGTTATATATATATATATATATATATATATATATATATATGATATACATATATTTACTTATGACTCATGTGTTGATTGCAGAATGAGATTTATGTTAAATGTTATTTAATTTTGTGTTTACATGTTTGAATGCTTGAGATTGCAATGTATTGATGTCATTGTGAATTTGACATGATCCAAATTTATCAAAAATGTGTTCTAATTTTTAAATAGGGATAAAACTAGAATTATTTCCTTAATACTATATTTTAGACATACTTGATGGGTATAAAGATAGTGAAATAACTTACACTTTGGCCTTAACAATAAATGTTAACATGAGACTATCAGTAGGTAGTTACACAAGGGATCTCAAATATAGAGATGAAGTGATAAAATGCACCTTCCTATAATGTTAAAGGGGTAACATATGTAGGTTTTGTGGGGGGTAAGGGTCTCCTTTCAAAATTTTCATAGAGAGATTCTCTAGGTTTACATACTTTACTTTTCGATGCAAAGTGATTGGCGGGAAGTTTTCTTTGAGAGGAAAACTGATCAATGTGGGAAGATTTCCTAGAATGATTTGATATTTGATATTTTAAGTTTGATTGATGCATGAAGCCTTTTACATGGGTAGCCATCCTTCGAGGGAGTGGTCTAAATTTTTTTATTTTACTTATTTTATAAATATTCATCCTTCGAGGATCGGTCTATAATTTTGATGGGAAGTTGTCCTTTGAGGGATCAGTCTAATTTTTCTTGACTATATGATTTTAATTATTTCAAATATATGTCCTTTGAGGAACAATTTATTATTTTTGATAAAATGCATTCATGAATATTTTTTTGATTTTTTAAATCGAGGAAAAACCCTAAAAGGCCATACTTGTGAGTAATGAAGTATGAACTGATCCAGTTAGTAGAAAAATTTCCACATTTAATCCTTTCAAAAGTAGTTAAATTTTAATTTTATTTGAGAACGAGATCACCTAATTTGAAGTACCATTATTTTACATGTTTATTATATGCGTGATTGATGTGTTCTTGGTAGACATGATGATGTTCAAGAGTTGTCAAACATTTTTCATCTAATAATTCTAATTATGTTAGATGATCTTATCGGCATTATTTTTCCTACATAAAGTATTTGAGAGATACATGAACTGATGGTATTTATAATTCAAGGGTAGAACTACCTCAGATCCATATACTATTGGGAAGGGCATATCTCCTGTACGAGTACATATGCTAGTTCAAAAATCCTAGAGAGCAAACAAGATCTAGAGATGCCGATTCATCGCCACATCATCTCTTGTTTTCATAATGATTTTGTTAAGTGTTTTATTAGAATATTTATCTTTTCCATTTTCTAGAGGATAATATGGCAATGAAAAACTAATTTTTATGTTAAAGGTGTCACAAATTATCTTAACATCCTTTTTATTTAAGGATTTTCCATTATCTACAACAAGTTTGTGAGGAATACCAAAGTGACATATGATGTGTTGGTAGATGAAGTCTATGATTTTTTTCTTTAGTTAAAGTTAAAGGGATGTCTTTGACTCAGTTTTAAAAGTATTCTATGGTTGTGATGATAGAATGATGTTGTTTTGATGATAGAGGATTGATATTGTGAATGAGGTCTAAGCCTCATTGCGAAAAAAAGGCCATAAGTCATGAGATGACTGTAAAGTGTGATTGGGAACATGGAAAAGGTTTGAATGTTGTTGAAATTTGATGCATTTCTTAATGTATGCACAAAAATCTTAGTTGATGGTAGGCCAGTAATAGCCTAGTCGTAAGACACATTTAGTGACGAAAATACCACCGCAATGTCCACCACATATACCGTCATGGACTTGTTGGATTGCTTTAGTGGATTCATGGGATTTGATAAATATTAATAGAAGGCCATCTAAACCTCATTTATAAAGGATATTTCCTATAATGACTTAGTGTGTAACACGTTGAAGAAATGATCACTTAGCTTTTAGAGATAGTTTAAGGGGAATTTTAGATTTTGATATTTGGGAATACCATAGATTAGTCAAATGATTTTGAATAGTGGTGATGGAAAGGAGTTGACACATTTGTGTGAGGTTTGATCCAATCTGGGGATAACAATGAAAAGGTTGGATTTATCAGATTATTCTTCAATTGATAAGGGGATGAGAGATCCTAAAGAAGACATGGTATCTTTGAATTTATTAGAAGATCGTGGAATTATTTAAATGGTGTAATGATTGAAGGATTCAAGGAGAAAATCAATAATGGCTATATGTTTTTGTATTATTTCATTTTTACATTGATAATATCCTTTGATTTGGTTAATGATAAGTTGTGAGCCTACGTAGATTTCTAAGATTTTAACACCTAGTATGATGACAGTTTGAAGACCCATTATTAAAGCTTCGTATTTGGCCATATTATTAGTACATTAAAAGTTAATTTTGAATGACATAGGATTAGGAGTCCCCTAGGGAGGTATGATTATGATACCAAACCCTCCCCTTGTTTCCATTTATATCCATCAAAGAGGAGGGTCATTTTGATAGGAAGGAATTCATGATTGTCAATAGTGTTGATATATTCATCAGGAAATGTTCATGAGGAAGTTGATTGTCGAAGGAGGAGCTTAGGAGAGATGATATATAATGGCCTAGCCCTTAATAGACTTATGTGATATGAACTCTAGATTAAGCTCAGTCATAAGCATAAGCCATTGAGTTATGTGCTCACTATGATATGGTTTATAACGCAGGGTTTTGAGTGGGTTTAAACTAGTGAAAATGTAAGTTTTAATATTGAGTAGATAGTGGCATATCTTAGAGGTTGACTAGTACAGGTGTAACATAGTTTTTATACTTTGGTGTAATGGGTTTCGTATTAATGGAGCACACAACTTGTGTAGTAGATGGATTTTTCATGACCTTGATTATCGTGATGGGAAAGCATAACACCCAAGGTGTGATCTCGTAGTGGATATATAAAGGTAAAATGAATCCCTTCATGAGGAGGTATGAGTACAGGTGGTGATAGAAGGTATTGTTTGAGTTCATCGAAGGCCTTTTAACAATTAAGATACCATTTAAAATTAATGTCTTTGTGAAGAAGAAGGTGAAAAGGTTGAAAATGATCAAAGAGTTAGGATATGAAGTGTTGGATAGAATGCAATTTACCTTGAAGGCTAAGCAATTGTTTGAAGTTTGATAGAGGGGGAATTTTGATAATTTATTTTATTTTAGTAGGGTCTACTTTAATGCCTCACATAGATATGATGAACCCTAAAATTTTATTGGTGAGCACATCAAAAACACATTTACCATGGTTAAGGCGAAGGAAGTATTGGATAAGACAAGTAAATATCGAGTAAAGGAAAATGAGATGATCTCTGCATTGTTTAGACTTCCCTAAGAGATTGTCTATGTAATCTTCTACACTTTTTGAATAAGATAATGAAAGATATATGTTATGGTGTCTTTGATAAGTGGCCCCTTCATTCTTAATTCCAAAGGGCATAATTTGGTAATAGAATCTCCCTCGAGGGGTAATGAAGAAAGTTTTGTGTTGATCGTTAGTGGTGATGAGGATTTGATTATAACCAAAAGAGCCATCCATAAGGGAGAGAATTGTATGGCTGACTGTCAGATCGACAAGTTGGTCGATGTTTAAAAGAGGGAAATAATCTTTAGGACAAGAAAGATTAAGATCTCGAGGAAGTTAGTACAAATGTGTAACTTACCCAAGGCTTTTTTATGAGTATGATTTTAGAGACCCATTATTGATAGTCAATGGGTATGATGAAATTAGCAGAAAGTAGGTGTTGTAACTCTTCTTTTATGAGAAGATCTATGCAAGTGTATATCGAGGGATATTTTGTTTGAATGGTTTGACAATAGGATAGGTGAATATATTATGTACGACGATGTTAGGATTGATACGTGGCATATCAATATATGAATAGGAAAAGGCTTGATTATACTTGGATAAGAATTTGGTGAAATCATTTAACTCCTATGGATTTAAGCATCAATCAACTTTAGTTATGCGGGGTTCTTGAGGGGTGTCTAAGTTAACATTGATAGTGGATTCATTGAGAAGGGTTGATGTTTTAGGTGGTAACGTCTTCTAGAGGAAATGGTATTTTTTTCCCATATGAGAGAGGATATGTTGATCATCGTGAAATTGAAGGATATCAATGGTGGGTGAATCTTCTTTATTCATTTCATGTCCAAATGAGAGGAAGTGTTTTAGTGACGGGATTGATGCTAAATCTATAGATTTGCATAAATAAGTCCAACAATAATAAATCAAATTAACTCATTAAATGGAAAGTATAGAAAATACGACAAAAAGAAGTAGAATGAATCAATTTCTATTGAATATGAGAGGGAATTTTATATAATTGCTTTCTCCTAAAATAATGGAGTCAAGTCTTATCATTTTATCCCTATATCTCTCCTTTATTGCCTAGTCTTACTCTTAATCCCAAGATATTCTCACATGTTTCTATCTCTAGGAGTTATGCATGATAACTAATTGTGCACACTCATATATTATTTTATAAATATTAAAAGCTATTACTACCAAATAACCTAAACCACTCCTAAGTGTTCACACTATGAATAATATTTCGATAACAGTCACGCCCTTAGTGTGAACATGGGGAAAGCTATCTCATGTACCTGCTCATGATCTACAAAGAAATGAAGGTTTTCAATGAGTACCAACAACTAAAAAAATATGAAGTTTTCAAAGAGAACCTCCAACTCAAAAAAAAAAAAATTTCTAGCGGAACCAACCACCACATAGCAGCGTACATTATTTTGCTCACATCATTGTTTCTAACTTAGAGGGATTACAAAACAGAAATTATGCTCATGTAGGAGCTTTAAAAAGGAATTTTACTTCAGTTCATTGTTACAACATAAAGTAACACACAAAAAAATAAAATAAAAGGTCACCAATACCATGAAGCAATCTCTTTGTTGGTGACGAACAAGAGATGCCAATTTGCCTCCATCCTTCTATGCCTCCGGCCTCCATTGTGATGTTACTAACTCAAACGAATTTGTGTTTGAGGCTCACTTTACAATTCTATTGGGTGTCTATTTCAACCGATAATGTACCCTTATAGTAATAAGTTGCTTTATATTTAACCAAAATAATAAAGCATATCAAAGTTTTATTGTTGGAAATCACACTATTTTTTTATAGAATAATTAGAAATGTCAGAATTGTTTCAAAGATTTATCTTAAAATACGAATTGGGTTTCTGTAATGTTTTAAAATAAGTTTCTTATAATAAAAATAAATAAACCCAAAAAATTTCAGAAAATTCCGAATCTGGGTTTTTGACAAAAATGTAAATTACCAGTTGTTATTTTTTATAGATCAGAATTTAGAAAATGGGTGGAAGCTTCAAAACTCTTACATTTGCATTCTAAAAGCTACGGTTTTATCTTGTAATGAATCTCATAACTCATCCTAACCTGATTTGATACTAGATGATGCTAAATCTCTATATTTGCATAAATAAATTCAACAACAATAAATCAAATTAACTCATGAAATGGAAAGTATAAAAAATATAGACAAAATGAAAGTAGAATGGAGCAATTTCTATTGAATATGAGAGGGAATTTTATACAATTGCTTGCTCCTAAAATCATGGAGTCAAGTCTTATCATTTTATCCCCATATCTCTCCTTTATTCCCTAGTCTTACTCTCAATCCCAAGATATTCTCACACATTCCTATCTCTATGAGTTGTGCATGACAACTAATTGTGCACACTCATATATTATTTTATAAATATTAAAAACTATTACTATGAAATGACCTAAACCACTCCTAAGTGTTCACACTATGAATAATATTTTGGTAACGAGGATTAGTTTTATAAATGGCTGGTCCTAAGGAGATAGTATTAAGTAAAAAAATATAGGGGGATTGAGATTGTGTTGTCAACGTCCATAGGATCATCATGTTCTATTGAGGATAATGGTTTTGATTCTATAATACATAAGAATGTGGTACAAGAAGATGATTGATAATGGTCTTTCATCGTAGACCATATTTTTTGTATGGTTTGAGGGAATGTTGGGTAATTAAATCATGTTTTCCCTATTTATAATGTCCAATCCAAATCCCCTCCATGTGCGGTGATGGAGGTACATTTGAAACAGAGGTTAGATTATATAAATAGTTGAAGTCGACATGAATGACATGGTGTGATTTTGATGAATGGATTATGAGGAAGGGAAATGAAACCCTTTTTAGATAAGATTCATTTTTAGATGTGGGGGACCATAGGAAATAACGTCTCCTATGTTAGGTTCACACAGGCTTCTTATCCGGTCTTCCATGCATATTGGGTGTAAGAAGTGAATTAAGCATAAGGAGGTAGTACTACCCCAATGAAAACGTTCCATAATGCCCTTTGAGGGAGGATTCATCTAGTAGTTTAGATGATGAGATGGATATTTTGGTACATGATTCATCAAAGGATCCTAAATCTGATTTAGGTACAATGAAATCGTTTAGATGATATGTCATATTGCACTTTGCAAAGGATTTGGATCGAGAGGGACTATGAAGGTTTTTCCCTTGTGTTCATATTTAAGGTATTAGTGAAGTTTCTAAGGGACAAAACATATGGTGTGTATCCAAGGTCATCATAATAACATATTATTTTGAAATTCCCCCTATAATATAAAAGAGTTTAGGAAGAGTTTTTACGCTAACCTTAAGAGGTTATATGGTGAACCTAACGTGGGAGCAATTGTATCATTAAAATATCGAGAGAAAACTGGTCTTTGAGTGATGACGGTGTTTGGTAGTCATATTTTGTTGAAAGTGATGGATGATATGATATTGAATTGTGACACGACTATCAATAATGACTCTCTTGATGAGGAAATCATAGATTTGAGAGGTGATGAAGATAGGAAAGAAATGATCTTCTAGCCAAAGTGATGGTATTTTAGAAAAGTTAAAGAAGATGGTATTAGATTTTTTGAGAGAACATAAATTTTTGTACAAGATTGTGGGTCATTTGTAAGAACTGATATAGACTGAAGAGCTTTGATCATGGCTTGTTTATGTGAAGGAAATTTTGAACCAACTCATTAAGTGAAAATTTGATAGGAGCTTAGTATAGTTGTTTAATAACAAAGATTTTTACTACAAGTGGAGGATGGTGGAGTGGAAAGGATGAAGACTTTGTTTCTTAAATGTGGTGTCGATTGGATTTCTTAAGAGAAAAATAAATAGAAACTTTAGAATTATTATTGGATGAGGAAGAGGTGAGATCTGGAGGTGGAAGTATTGTGATGAAGGTTATAGATTTACTTTGTTCTAAGGGTTAGGTTCATGGGTATGTGCTTGAGTAGTAATGTGAATGACATCAATTTGATGAGGAAGAACCTTACTTGAAGATTCCTTGATAGTGGTAGGTGTGGATGATGGTGTAGTTATGGTTGTTGTATGTGTTGGTGTTAGAAAATAAGGGATAACATATGCAAAATAATCCCTCACGAGAATCACAATAATAGAAACTAATATGAAAAAAATATTACAGATCTCTAATAAATGTGTAGAATAAAATAACACAACATAGAGAGACAATATTTAACATGGTTCACCCAATTTGGGATACGTCCACCAAGAATCACTTGCTTAGATTTTATTACAAGCCATCACTCTCTCAATACAATGCCTAGATCCATTTGGAGCTATGTTCAACAAACTCTACAAAATTCACACCCGAATTCAAAGAACATCTGCAATGCATTTTTTCTTGTATATATCATATGCGTAAAACCATATAAATAGACAAGCTGCTTAAGCGGTTTTACAAAATTGTGGGTATCAAAACCATGGGAAAAAAACCATGGGTATCAAAACAATGGTTACCAAAAAAACATGGGCCCAAAAACAACCCATAATGATTACCTATTACCTATGGGTTAATAAACCTCCCATGAAAGTTTGCTTCGTGGGCTTTGCCCCAAACCCCCATCGATCGAGGGGGTTCACCCCACCAAACCCTTGACCCACTCACCGGTGAGAAGGACCACCGTAAAAACACCCAAGTGTAACACATAGAAGGTGTACCAAAATGTAACATGAGAACAGGCTCCATAAACATAACGGTTGGGTGGGATTTATTTGATTTGTGTAACTCTAAAGAAATAATACCTTTAATTTCAAGTTTTTTAATGGCTACGTGAAATGCTTTACATTATTCTAAAATGTGTCTTAGAATTTTGTGGTAGTCATAGAGGGCTTAAAAATTATACTAGGAGGAATTCCATCCTTGAGCTTGGATGGTTTAAGAGTTGGAAACACTATGGGTGATTATTGAAGGAGATTTTCTAGATTTTTTTCATAGTATTCTTCTCATGCTAATGTCGAAGGAAATGATGTCTCATTTGGTTCGGAGATTATAGGAGATGTTACCTCTGGAACAAAATCATTATTTATTTTTGATAAATAATTTTCGATTATGTGATGGTGATAGGTAATTTAGATGAAGGATGCTTCCCATGATAGAAGGTTGATATTTTAATTTTTATTGGAGTAGTTGGATGATTTCGGGATATGATTATAACCTTTTTAGATGAAGGTGGAATAAAAATTTGAGGGTTATATGCATGATATTGAGCCACATAATCATCATATGAGATATTCATTATTTAGAGGATAGATTTTTTTGTGAGATGTTTATGAATATTTCATAGATGACATGGATGAAAATTCGATAGTTGTACATGAAAAGGATTCTTTTTATGTTGGGTTCTTAGGATATTTCTATTTTTTTGTCGGGTGTTGGTCGGGAGGTACCACTAGAGGAATATACAGTGTAAATTTTGTGCTAAAAAAATTCTTATTGATGGTTTTTATGGTATGATGGTCCTAGAAAATTGTATTTCGTGGTTTACTAGTCAATGGTGTTTCACCTGATTCTTAGAGCATTTATTTGAATATTGACGAAATAGATAAGGGTAAATGGGTTAGGAGGAATACCTGTTAAATTTGGTTGAATGTTGTTGCATACATATGACTTCTTAATCCATAGCTAATCGTGAGAGCTTCCTTTTGGCTAGGAGGAACTACCTCAAATAGAAAACAAAACCACCAAATAGAAGTTAAATAGTATATGCGATGGACTCACCTAGCATATGCTAGATCCAGAAGTATGATACTCCGTAAAAGGTTTTCAATCTATTGGGTTTAAAATTTTCACTTGGGATGAAACCATAGTTAGGGGAAAAACAAGTCCCTCCTCTTTGATGGGAGAGGTTCCCTTATTGAAAGAAAAGGATAAAAATATATACAAATGTACAACTTTCATCAATTTGTGGCCTTCGATATCTTGTAAATGTGTTTTATACAAGGAAAATTATCAGCACAAGAGGATATAGGAATTAAGGAGGGGATGGAGGGAGAAGAAGGAAATACTTTCGGGGAAAAGAGATTGTAGAGAAAACCCTCATTTTCATCAAACAAATGAAATACGAGAGAAGAACCATTCACATTTTTACAAGATACAATCCCACAGACACAAAGTTCTTCGAAATTACATTCACAAGAACACAAAGTTTCTTCACATATTAGAGATTAAATGATTCTCAAACCAGAGAAGAGGAAGAAAGAGAAACAAAGGAATAAAAGAGAATATCTTGTATTGATTCTTTTTGGTTCAAAATTACAGCCCTGACATATAAAAATTCCACCACCGACAATGGCTTCCAGAACCCATCAAATAGCTTACGAAAAGTGGTTATAACTACCTCCATGTGATAAAAATGGTTTGTAAATGGATTTCATCCTTCATGCCCTTCAAAAATCATCCATTCGTGAAGAAAAACCATGGTGGAAAACAAATTGATGTGAATACAAAGACATTCATTTTATTTTCCAGCTTTGGTATGAACCGTCAACTTGGACACGTGGCAAGATGTGATTGGAAATGAGGTCGCGGTGTAATTCTTAACATTTTGACCTATTTTGCAAAAAAATGCAAAATATCATTTACCTTTTCTAGCCCGCATCTTTGATTCAGCGTGGACACATTGCATGAGCTGATTGAAAATGGGTGCATGGCTCTCATTACATCATTTTCAGTTTTTTTGAAAAAAAGGCACAAAACTTCTTTTACCCCACCACTGCTCTGCTTTGGCTCTTTGGACACATGGTGCCCTTAGATTCACTACGAGTTATGGGGAAAATGACTTACCTTAACAATTTTTAACCTTTTGGAAAAAGGTTCAAAACCTTGAATTCTTCCATGTCTCCGTCGATCCGATCCTCCCTTTGGGCACGTGGTAGCCTTTGATTTATTACAGGCCCTTAGGATATTTTGTTTCAATCCTCCCCATGGGCTCATGGGAAAAATATTATGAACTTAGCTTTTTTATCAAAAGAGAAAAGTGCATGAATACCTCCGCATCTCCGTCAGTTCGCCAAAGGGAAAATTTTCCAACTTAGGCCCGCCGAGCCATAACTTTAAAAGTACAAGGAGTTAGGAGGAATTCTTTACCTTTTTGGAAAGGGGAATAAATTTCCCATCTGATGATATGATTTTCATGAGTTTGAAAGTCCTTGTAAAGTTCTAATTTTCAAAATACCTCTTTTAAGCATACTTTAAGGCACCAACTCAAAAAAATTGTAATTTTAGACTTAGAAATTAAAGGGAAATTTGAGGGTGACAACAGCTAGATCTTTTGGGGATGACTTGGCTTTAAATGAAGGCACAAGGAAAGATCAAGAACAATAGACCAAATTTGGGAAATGAAGACTAGTGTCGATCCATTGGGTGATAGAGTCAAGAGGAAAAACCAAGACAAGACCACACATAAGGTAGGGAAAAAAAAAACCAAAAAGGAGGGCCCAAAACAAACACCCTCACAACCAAGAAGAAAAAGGAAACAAATAAGCCCAAAACAAAGAAAATATACAATGTGCTGAGAGGGACTCCCTAATCACCTACTACACTGAACAACTTTAAGTATTGTCCACTATAAGGGAGTGGGAGAGAATATCCATCCATGTAGCTCAAATGAAAAGAGTTATCACCAACAAAATGTCTTATTCGAAGGGGCCAAGCCAAAGTGAGTCAAACTTACCATGGGTTCCTTAAGGCTCATGTCTATTATCCCATAACAACACTATGTCCACCACATGGAAAACACTGGATTTAGATTTCTTATCAAATAAAGCCTTCACTTTCAACTGATGGGTTGTTATTCTATCAACCACCTATAATCTATCTTTATTCAACTTTTGGAGATACATGATTCTCTTATCTAGAGCACTGTTGAAGCTTGAATCTTCAATAGTTTTCATCAAATGCAAAGTTGGAAACTCCACCATCAATGGCAATTTAGCTTCCATGCCATACAATACTTGGAAAGGAGACATTCAAAAGGCTCTCTTAGGTGTAATCCTATCAGCCCAAAGTGCATCATATAATTTCTTTGAGAATCATTCACAAGTTTCCTGACAATGGTCACCAAATTCTTGTTTGTTGATTTAGCTTGTCCATTCCCTTGAGGATAATAATTAGAAGAGTGAGCAAGAGATATTCCATATCCATAACAAAAATCCATTATCTCAGCAGAGGAGAAGTTAGAAGCATTATCAGTCACAACTTTGTTTGGAATTCCAAATCTTATCAATATGTTTTCCTTTATGAAGTTGCATACTACTTCAGAAGTAGTACTCTTGACTGGGATGGCTTCCACCCACTTGGTGAAATAATCTGTGGTATTCAACACATGAGTATGTCCAGCACTTGAAGATGGATTGAGAGTTCCGATGAAATCCAAACCCCATTGTTGAAATGGATTCTCGGTCAAAACTGGTTTGAGAGGCGAGTAGCCAACCTTGGTTTCAACAAACATTTGACATGCTTCACATTTACTCACTCACTTTGATGCATCTTGGAATAGAGTGGGCCAATAATAGCCAGCATGAAGGATTTTGTGAGCTATTATAGTAGAGGAGAAATTCCCCCCACAATCTTGATCATGAAAAGTATATAATAATTTCTTTTTCTACTCTTTATCTACAGATTTTAAAAACCTTCCATCTACGCCTCGTTTGAAAAGAGAATTTTCCCAAAGAACATATTGTGTAGATCTAAGTTTGATGGATCTTTTTTCTTTTGCAATCAAGTGAGATGGGCATTCACCATAGGTCAGAAAATGAGCAATATCAGCATACCATACATCTGTCGAGCTAAGAAACAAAATCACAGCAGATCCGCTTCATCTTTGGACAACATTTCATCAAAGCACCTTGAGTAATGATCTCACACAAACCTTTACGATGAACCAACTTGGTTGGCTTGATATCCAAATCATATTCTTACACTTTTGTCACCCAATTACCTCTCTTAGTTCCAAATTCTTGTTGTGTGAGAATTGATTTGACACTTGTATCAGGCCCAAACACAACAACATGAGAATTTAGAATATTAAATATGAATTGTTTAACAACTTTTACAACAAAAAAGCATGTTTCTCTATCATGGCATATTTTAGTTCATGGGATTTCAAAACGTAGCTCATGAATGCTATAAGAAATTTGTGATCTTCATCATTCTTTTGAGTTAAAATAGTGGACAAAGTGTTTTTAGTGGCATAGAAATATATAATAAAATCTCTATTGAAGTTTGAACACGCCAAAGTGGGAGTATTTTGCAATGGATTTTTGATATCTTCAAAAGCAAGCTTTCCTTTAGAGGACCAGCCTAAAGTCTACATCCCTTTCATCATGTGAGAAATGCTTATAATAAGTTTGGCAAAATCAGGTATGAATCTCCTCAAGAAATTAATCTTACCAATAAAGGAATTAATTCCTTTCTTACTCATGGGAAGAGGAATCTATTGTATGGCTTGAATTATTTTGGATCAATTTTGATTCAATCTTTTGAGAATTGTTTTTCCAAAACTTACCTCCGATTACACAAAACATTGACTTCTTAGGATTTAAAGAAACTTTGTGCTCTCTACATTTTTTTAGGAATTTTTCAAGGTGTTAAACATGATCTGCTGCTCGATTTTTGAAAATACGGTCAAATCATCTAGGTATACCATGATGCATTTCACTTTAAAGCTGCCAATGACTAGATACATATCTCTTTGAAAAGTAGCACTAGTGTTGATGAATCCAAATGGCATCCTCTTGTAGGCAAAAGTGCCTCAAGGGGTGGTAAAGGTGATCTTGTGTTGATATATAGTGTTTACCTCTACTTGGTTGTATCCTGAGAATCCATCCAACATTGATAACATCTCCGAGCCTGTGACATCTTGTAGCACTTGGTCCATCATGGGAAGAGGATAATTATCTTTCAAGGAAGCTTGATTCAGATTTCTAAAGTCAACACAGATTCTAATCTCCCCATTTTTCTTTCTAACAGGCACTATGTTAGTAATCCAAGTGGAATGATGAATGGGAAAGATGATCGAGCCTTTAAAATATTTTGTATTTCTTGAAAGATAGTGTCAGCAATATTTGGATTATATTGCCTTTGCTTTTGTTTAAAAGGCTTGATGTCGGGCTTAAGAGGGATGGAATGTTGCATTTCTTTTGGTTTGAAAGATTTGAGATCTTCATACGAGTAAGCAAGTACATCAACATATCTTTTCAAAATATTCATCACCTTCTATCTTTCTTCTTGAGTGCAACATTTCTCGATGTTCACCATTTTAGGTTCATCTATACTTCCTATATTTATTTTTCAATTTCAGCATATTGCTGATTTCCTTGGGAAACTTTAGATTTAACATATCTATCATGTTTATCAAAAAGATCCTCCAAACTCACTAAACCCTTAGGAATTTTGTTTCCTTTTAGTCTGATATATCCATCATGATCCATCTCTTCTTTAACACTTTCTTCATTTGAAAACACACATTCTCTGGGAAAGTTATCACTTCCTTCAAAATATAACTGATAAAAGTTATCTCTCAACTCCAAGAAAGAGATTAGATGCTGGTCATCATTGAATACCCCCAATTGTTGGCATTTATAGGAATTTTAGGCCTATGAATCATTTCAATGGAGAATTTTTCCTAAGAGAAGTCAGGATGAGGAATTAACAAAGATCCTGAGACTATTAAGGAATCAACCCTAGTATTTTCTCCTCTTGGTACTGCTGCAATGGAGAAAGCATTGAGAAATTCAATAGAATCCTAGACCAGATTCCTATAGTGCTTCAATCTTCTATTTTTTACTTGATAAAGGTCTCGGAACTGCTTTACAATAAGGTCAATATCACCACAAGAAAAAAAGGTTCTTAACTCCCATCTCCTTTGCCATATTTAACCTAATAATGAGGGCTTCATATTCAGGAGTATTATTGGTATTCTTGAACTGAAATTTGAAAGCAAAAAGGTGAATCTTACCCTCGGGAGAGATCAAGACTATACCAGCTCCAAGGCTAGCTAAGGAATAAATGCCATCAAACTCCAATGTCTAGAAATCATTAGGATCAAAAAATACTCCTTTTGATGGACTTTCTTCATCTAGTGACATAATCATATAGTTCCCATTCCCAATGTCTTCATACAAAATATGTTCTTTTGGATCATCTTTTTTTACACAATATACTCGGCTTGTTTCGAGGCATCAACTTCTTCATCTTGTCATTAACTAAAATAATTCCATGTGACCAATCCATTTTGATTTACCCTCCAACATCATTGTAAAAGTTCTACTCAATAGCATGCTATAGGAAGGAGGAATGTCAACAACTAAGATGGTTGACAAAACCTTTTTCTCTGGCCAAATAGTGAAAGCTACTTGTGCATCCTTGATTCTCCCAACTAAAGGCACTTCCCTACTCACCACAGAATAACAAGAGCCATATGTGTGGGTAAGAGTGAGGCATAAGGTATGAGCTACTTTAGTAGGCATTACATTGTCGGATGCTCCAGAATCAATAACATAATTACTAAGCTTGTGGTCTGCTATAAGGAGAGTCACATAGAAAGGTTTGATTTTCTCATTGGGTGATGTGACAGCAACTACAAGATTTAGTTGGGAAGGGGAAGAAGGATTTGGAAAAAGACCTTTGGAAACATGGGATGGGATTTTAGATTTGGAGTTAACAAAATCAACCATTTTGGCAAAGGCTTTGGGATGGGTTTGATAAAACTCAGCCTCAGAAATCTAAACCTTAGTTCTCTTTATGTGATCAATAATATCAAAGGATCCAGATGTGGATGGGGTATCATTACAAGGAATGGAAGAGACCTTAGACCTATCAGCTTTATCATTTGACACAACAGAAGCTTTAGAAATAGAATTGGAGGGAGAAAAACTAGTAGAGCTTACCTTTTGTGTGGAGGTGGTGGGGATAGGAGAACCTCTCTTTGCAAGCAATGGAATGGTATTGGAAAAATCCTTTGATTTCTTTACAGGATGCACAACTTTCTCCTTTTTTCTAGTCTTTTCTTGAGTCATGACAACATATGACTCGTTGTTCATGTCAACCACTATAGCATTATAATCATCCTCATCATCAACACCTTCAGTGGCTAGGAATTTGACTCTAGAATCGTCGGGTTGCTCCAACTCTTCATCAACATATTCTTCTTGATCATCATACAATTCATTCTCTTCTTCATCTTTAGGTTC
This sequence comes from Taxus wallichiana var. yunnanensis, assembly GCA_018340775.1. Lineage (NCBI taxonomy): Eukaryota > Viridiplantae > Streptophyta > Pinopsida > Cupressales > Taxaceae > Taxus > Taxus wallichiana. The sequence goes on from CM031239.1 coordinate 687,403,706, forward strand.
AAGGACTTCGCATGTTGTGTTGAAAGTTACTTTAAGAGGTGGACCTTTAATTGCCAACTGGTTTAAGAAGAAGGCGGTTTATTCCCGGGCTGAAAATTCTTCCTTGGAACATCCTTGTATGGAGCATCTTTGGGCCAATTTTTTTTTATTGCAATGAGGTCATTGGCCAAGTTTTGTACCAACTAATCTGATTTACCTCCAGGAGAAGAGGGAGAATATGATGTCTTGGATTTCGGGATTCTCTTTTAGTTTTCCTGATGTGATCAAGTCATCTTCCACACTAACTTCAGCCTTTGATCCTCATCCAAAGTTGCTAGATTGGATCTCCTTAGAACATAGCTTACTTTAGGTAGTTTTACATTCAAAAATAATTTTTTTGGATCTGATCAACGGGTCGGGTGTCTTGTGGGATCTTGTTGATCAGTTTATTAAATTTAGCTACAAATTCTCTCATGGGATCTTGTGGTTCCTTTTTGATTTGAGAAATTTGGGCAAGCAGAGCATGCACATCTTTTGTAGGTTTGAAATGGTTCTCAAATCTTGTTCTCATCGTGGTCCAATTGGTAATTGCTCTAGTAGGAAGATGGTAAAACCAATCTATTGCATTGTCTTGTAAGGTCTCCACAAACAACCTAATAGAGACATCTTCATGTTCCACACCGAGGACTCCACATGCAACAATGAAGGCTGTAATGTGTTCATCAGGGTGCACTTTCCCATCACCCCTAAATTTGGGAAAATTCTTTCTGTTACCCCTAGGTAACTCATGCAAAGGTTGTGGAAGAGCCAAGGGACCAACTTGGTGGCCCTAAGGTAATGGAACTGCCATCCTTGGAAAAACTACTTGAAGAGGAACTGAAACACCAACAAGAATCAAAGCACAAAGATTAGGGCTGAGTTGCTCTTGAAAGATTCCACTCCTAAGGGTTCTATCTTCAATAGGGGTTGTACTTGTAGAGAACGAGCTCTTCTATTTCTCCTGTTCAAGGATGAGGAAACCTTTCTGCTCCATAAGTTGAAATTGAGAATCTTCAACTCCAAGAGCTCTTCTACCACGTGTGTATCTCGGTGTTGTCGGATCAATGGAATGATCAAATTTTTGTTCTTCTTAGAAAGGAATCTATTGAAATCATTCCCTAGCAGAGTCGCTCGAAACTATTGGGTTTAAAATTTTTACTTGGGATGAAACCATAGTCGGGGGACAAACAAGTCCCTCCTCTTTGATGGGATAGGTTCCCTTATTGAAAGAAAAGGAAAAAAAAATACAAATGTACAAATTTCATCAATTTGCGGTCTTCTAATATCTTGGAAATGTGTTTTCTACAAGTAAAATTATCAATGCAAGAGGATAGAGGAATGAAGGAGAGGATGGAGGGAGAAGAAGGAAATACTTTCAGGGAAAAGAGATTACAGAGAAAACCCTTATTTGTATTGAACAAATGAAATACAGAGAAGAACCATTCACATTTTTACCAAATACAATCCCACAGACACAAAGTTCTTCAAAATTGCATTCACAAGAACACAAAGTTTCTTCACATATTAGAGATTAAATGATTCTCAAACTAGAGTAGAGGAAGAAAGAGAAACAAAGGAATAAAAGAGAATATCTTGTATTGATTATTTTTGGTTCAAAATTACAGTCTCGACATATCAAAATTCCAACCCCAACAATGGCTTCCAGAACCCATCAAATAGCTCACGAAAAGTGGTTATAACTTCCTCCAGGTGAGAAAAATAGTTTTCAAATGGATTTCATCCTTCGTGCCCTTCAAAAATCATCCATTCATGAAGAAAAACCATGGTGGAAAACCAATTTATGTGAATACACAAACATTTTATTTTATTTGCTAGTTTTGATATGAACCGTCGATTTCTTTATTAAAACGTTAAAATCGATCTGCCCACGTGGAAGGAGAAGATTGGAGTGGGCATGGGGAAGCCCCTTTCATTTGCATGATTTTTTTGTGTTTTGGCATTTTGGAAAAAATTTCCCCATAGCCCCGCTCTACTTTTTTGACTTGGACATGTGGCAAGATGTGATTGGAAATGGGGTCGCGGTGCAATTCTAAACATTTTGACCTATTTTGCAAAAAAATGCAAAATATCATTTACCTCTACTTGGTCCGCATCTCGACTTAGTGTGGACATGTGGCATGAGCTTATTGAAAATGGGTGCGTGGCTCTCATTTCATCATTTTCACCTTTTTTGGAAAAAGGCACAAATACTTGTTTTACCCCACCAGCCCACTACTCGGCTTTAGCTCTTTGGACACGTGACACCCTTATATTCATGATAGATTATGGGGAAAATGACTTACCTTAACATTTTTTAACCTTTTGGAAAAAGGTTCAAAACCTTGAATTCTTCCATGGCTCCGTTGATCCAATCCTCCCTTTGGGCATGTGGCAGCCTTTGATTCACTACGGGTCCTTAGGAGCTTTTGTTTCAATTCTCCCCATGGGCTCATGGGCCAAATCTTACCAACTTAGCTTTTTTGTCAAAAGAGAAAAGTGCACAAATACCTCCGCATCTCCGTTAGTCCACCAAAGGGAAAATTTTCCAACTTAGGCCCATCGAGCCATAACTTAAAAAGTACAAGGAGTTAGGAGGACTTCTTTACCTTTTTGGAAAGGGGAAGAAATTTCCCATCTGACGCAATAATTTTCATGAGTTTAAAATTCATTGGAAGGTTCCAATTTTAAAAATACCTCTTTTAAGCATACTTTAAGGGCACCAACTCAAAAATTTTACAATTTTAGAATTAGAAATTAAAGGAAAATTTGAGGGTGACAACACAATCCACTTGTTTAAAATAATTCAATGTTAATAATAAATAAAACCATGCTATAATTGAAATGATTTAGGTATCTCCTTCAACTACTGAGAAATGAGATGTTTTCACAACAGACTAGGCTATGATTAAATTTGAAGGTCAAGGTCTCTTTGTGGTCTTGGTATTGGCCAAGGTCCAGTTGCGGGCTATTTTGGGTATTTGGTGGATATTTTAGGCTTTGTTCTTCATCTAAGAGTAAAACACAAAGATCGATGTCGTTTAAATGAGCGGCACCGGTTGTGGGTAACTAACATTGGTATGGTCGGGGTGGAGGAAACTTAATGAAATATTGGTGTGGTGATAAATCTAAGGCTAAATGGAAATGGAGAGGGCAATGACAAGGTCTATGTAGGTCTTAGGTGTGCTCAGGGGTAGTTATCAGTAGGATATGGGAAATTTAATGGTGTGGGTGAAGGAATGATCAAGTTTGTATGAAGGAAAATGATGGGTGCATGGGAATACAAGTAGAACTGATAATAAAAGTAAAAGAGTCTGTTAAAATGAAAATGGATGAATGTTGGTTAATAAAACACTTACTATTGTATGAGCTTGATGGCTGGATGGCAATGGCAATTGATCATATGGATGGATTTTAATGTGGTGAACGTGCTTCCCAAAATGCTCTTGTGAATGTAAATGACTTTATGATTGCCTCTTGATGTTGGTTGTGGATGCTTTGATGCGTGTACGAATGCTAGTTCTACTTACATGGAGATTTGGATTCATCGCTTGCTCTCAGAAAATGTGCCAACCTCAAAATAAGGTTGTTTGGGGTATAAATGGTAACCAATGATGGTTTTGGTCTGACCGGTGGTGGTTTAGGGTAACCGACGTCGGTTAGGGTGGGATTTCCTAGGTTTACTAAAATGGGTAGATCCCCTTGATTTTCTTAGATCTCGTTCATCTTTCTCCATGGATTAGAATAGAAGCTTCCCTTCTAATGGGTGGGAATGTGGTTAGAGGGAATGTAGGCTTTGATTTTTAGGGTTTAGGTAGGTCTTAGTTAGTTATGGAAACATACTAAGAATAGGTCTTAGGGTGAGGTGGCTAGATGAGGTGTATTGGTGAGGTAGTGGTATGGGCATTATCTAATTAGGATATTTAAATAATAGATATTATGAGATCATGAATTAATTTAATTAAATTAATATTAGAGTGGGATGAAAGGGGCCATGGTTAGGTGAGTGTGTTCACATTGGTTATTTGTTGAGGGACCAAGGGGAGTGTGACCCAATTTTGGTGTCTACATTTTTCCCCTTTTTCTTGCGTAGCTTGAGGTAAGCGATGCTGAAAAAAAAAAAGATGTGGTTGCCCCATATGTGGGTGAAGGTGATCCCCTCAAACTAGGCGATGAGGCAGAAGGCGGGAATCGGTGAGTGGTTTGATAAAAGGTGAATGTGATGAAGAGGATAGTGGGCAATGGGGTAAAAAGGGGTAAAAGGTCTAATCAAGTAATCCAGGTTAATGGGTCAAGGTCAAAGGTAGTAATAGTCAAATACACACACACGTATAAACCGCAACATGGTACCATGTTGAAGAGTAGGTAAAATCGACATTGTCTAAGGTCAATAGGTTTATCCAAACAAGGTTGAGGTGATTCGGTATCCAAGATATAGGATATGGTCAGGTGTAGGAATGTTTAGGTATGTTCTCATACACCAAAGGTTGGGTTAGGATAAATGGTAATGACAAAAGGCAAGGTAAGGTGAGTATGTCAATCAACATGGATAACTTGAGTGTCACAAGGTATATCAAGCACATGAGGTCATAGGTCACTAACAATATTCTAGGTCCACATAACTAGGTCACATCACCGATAGGGCCAAGGTATGTGTAAAATAATGAGGACGAGGTGAGGTAGTAAATGATGAGGTTAGGAGGATAAAGTGAAGGGTCCAAGTCAGGTGTGGGTGAGGTAAAAAGGATGTAGGTCACCAAATTAGGGGTGGGGGTAGGAAAAGGACTAAGAAGGATAACTGATGACATGGTTTGAAGGAACTGATGTCAATCATAATGGACGGATCACGATAAGCTAGGGCATGGGACCGATGTCGGTCAAGGTAAAACCATCACCGATCAAGTTAGGTAGGTTATAAAAAAGGAAATTTCCAATTTTTATGGAATCATTTGTCACTTGCCAAATAGGAGAAAATGACAAGTGAGAGAGAAAAAGGTGGAAAGCATCTATGTGGAATGGAGAGCTAAGTTGGCAAGTGGTGTAGCGGGTGATTGGAAGTTGATAGGTGGGTCCACAAGATCAGATTGAGCGATTCGGTTGGTTGGAGGTGCAGAGATTGATTGGATGATGGCAGAGGTAGGAGAGGGATTGGGTGGACCACCGGTGTAGTAGTGTGACGTGCCACCATGGAAAAGGTAATGTGATGAGGTAAGATTCAATCCCTTTCTTTGTTTTGTGAGTTAGATTGGTTTAGAGTTCGGTGGGGAAAAATAGGTTTGGGGGAAATGAATTTTGAATTTGTGGGAGGGAAAAATTAGGTAAAATAGGAATGGGGGATTAGGTGAAAGAAGGGGTGGGGAAGGGTGGAGGGGGATTTAGGTAGGATTGGGTGGGTAGAATGGAGAGAAAGGAAGTTTTTAGGAAGAGGGGGGGTTTGGGTGTTGTGGTTTTTCTAGCTACGGTGACTAGTGTCGGTTGAGGATTACCCAACGTCTGTGGTAGCAAACCGGTATCGGTCACGAAAAAGGTGACCAATGCCATTTTATGGGGGACCGGGGTCAGTTAGAGATAACTGGTACTGGTCATGATTTGGGGAAAAAGGGCCAAAATTTCCCTAGGTTGGGTGGGTGAGATAGGTAGTGGTAGGTAGGAGAGGTTGAGAGGAAAAAATCATAACATAGGTAAGGGGTAGAAAGAGGTAAGGGTGAATGATAATGGGTTAGGGTTGGGGTGGGTAGATAGAAAGTAGGATACGTAGGTAAGGAGGTCTATGGAAAGAGAGGTAGGGTGGTTAGTTTAGGTGAGGTTTCAAGAGTGATTGTAGGTATGATTAAGGTTTAGTAATGTGATATTTCACTAGATAAAGGTGAGAGATCAAGCGAGGATGTGAGATAAGGTACCATCCCCGCTCGTGATGGGTTCGTGGGGATACAACAGTTGAGGAATGGAGGCATGTCCTATATGTGGGCCTAAGTGGGGTAGGACACTACCAACATGTAGTTTAAAGCCAATATTGATGGTTGTCCTCATTAATAAATGGGATTCAATGACCAACACATTCCACTTACTAACTTGTGAGATGACAGTCACCCTGGAGGACATGTACAGATCCCACGGTTACCTATATTAGGGACGTAGGTATACTTAATCTCCTCAGAGGCATCTGAGGAGTTGATGTTGATAGTATTCGGTGAGGGACTAGTGGAGATGACATTTCACAGTGCTAGCTTGAGTTATGGAGAGATGTACCTAGCCCATCCAGAGGAGATGAGGCTAGTAGTGTTATTGATGGAGGTAGTTTGCTATTTTGCTCTCCGCTAGATGCACAAGGTGGGAGATTCCCATGATCACTGATGGGGGTGCTACATGATATGATGATGGACATGACCTGATTTTCCTAAGCACTAGCATTCCTTGTGTAGTTATATAGAGAGCTATGGGTGTATAGGGGTCTCCGTAGGTTCAGCTTATGATCCACATTTATTCTTCATTGTTTGGCCAATGAACACATTATGTGTGTTTGTTTGATTGGTATGCCTTGGGTAGATGCATTCGAGCTAGGTTTGGTGTGGGTAGGGCATAGGTGTTGGGTTCCGATGATTAGAGAGCGTTGATCGAGACATGGATACTCATGATGTAGCATACTACAAGCGAGTTAATGGAGGGATTGTTTGGGGTGGACATTATTTGAATATCGTATATGGCTTTTCCCTCATATAGATAGATGGCTAATTAGCTAGATGGATTACAACTACCGAGGTGGATAGAGGGGCACCGTGTCGAGAGCACGAGATGAATCACGTAGACAGGTCGAGACAACATTTGGGCTGCCATCTGGACATACCTCCACCCTTCCGAGTGTCGGAGAGATGATGTAGATAGACCCGGTCTTGATACCACAACCAACAATACCTATAGAGGCGGGAAGAGTAGGTGATAGACTAGAGGATTGATGATGTCAAGGTGACGGATAGATATAGATAGTGGTGGGTGGCTCATTTATGAGTAGTACCACTTAGTCAGCTATCAGACTTAGCCACCATCATCATTCGAGAGATTCCCTACAAGGGTAAGTGGTAACCACGATTACACGGTTGGGGATGGTACAATAGAAGTTGGTAGGTTTAGAGGTGGAGGTGGCCACTTTGCATGCATAGGTGGCTAGTCTATAGTCACATATGGCCCAGGGTGGAGATGGAGATGGTGCTGATGATTAGGTGGTTGCCTTACAGGAGTTTATGTTATAGGTTTGTAGGGGCATTTGGACACTACACATGCACAAATTGAGGCTATATAGGCCCAGATATAAGCATAGGGTGTGAGGTGAATGGTACCACTACACATGCGTTTGGGACAAGGTCCCGATTCACAGAAGGGTAGGAAAGGGTCCCACAAGACAGTATAGGGTTAGAGGCCAATGGGGATACCACATACAGTACATGTATCTAGATTGTAGGATACCTTGGGTGAGGCTAGATATTATCGAGTTCGATTGATGGTGGTTAGTATAGATTTTCTATCCTATGGAGAGTACAGGGCATAATAAGCCTCAAGTGAGAGGACCATATCCTGTACCCACAGCGTGGAGAGCACAAGGGACCATTGAGCCCGGAGATAGGATCAGGGTGAGGCCACTAGTTCACGGAGACTAGCCCTAGGTGATGTATCATCAGGGACCCGGTCATGACCAATGGCATGTGGTGAGATGTTATCGTGCCACCTTTGGATAAGAGCCGAGGTGGAGGAGATGGGAGAGACCAATATGAAGGATATCTGGTAGGATGATTCTTGATGCATGTCCCTCTATTTTTATGTATTTATTCATTTTTGATATATATCGGCCTGCATTTTGAAGAGAGTGAGGATGTATACAATATTTTGTGCATTTTTTATCATATACTAGCTGCGTGTCAAGATGGTGAGGCTGTATATGAGAGTTTTATGTATTTTTGATGTATATTATTTGGTATCAATGTATATTGTATGGATATACAAATTTATATGATGAGATGGATGATTTGGTATGATGTATACATGGTTGAGGTTATCTTGCTATTTTGATTTATATATGTGACGGAAACTAAGTAGCGTAGGCATGGTAGAGCCAGGTCATAGGCATGGATCGAGTCAGGTTTTTTTGGTTTAGGCATGGATGGATTCAAGTTATAGGTATGGATTCGAGTCAGATTTAGGCATGGATGGAGTCAAGTTTAGGCATGGTGAAGTTTGTAATTCCTTAATTTGTGTAATTAATGATGATATGAGTCATGTTAAGATGTTTTATAATAACATACATGATAATGGTAAAGAAATGGAAGACATAATGAATGTATGAATGATGATGATAAAGATGTGAATTAATTTTTTGTTTATTTAGTTTAATTTCCAATTATTGATAAAAAAGAAAACTAACTAGGGTAGAATGTGACTTCAGAAAAGGGAAGGGGAAGTGGTTAGGGTAGAGAGTGGATGAGCTAACCTCCAAGGGCCCTATGCCCTCAGAGTGCTGCCTACATAGCTCCAAAAAAAAGGGACCTCAAGCCGATGTAGCTCTCCCATAAGCTAGGGAAAAATGTGAGGAAGGATGAAAACGAGTTAGTAGGTTATAGGCATGATTGAGTCTAGGTCTTGTAGGTATTGGTGAATTTTGCACACATTGGTATGGGTGATGTTGAGTTGATTGTGGAGAAAAAGGGAAATTTCCCAGAGATAAGCGTTGAGGATTTAGTCCTATGTAAGATGATCAATACGTAATGAAGAAGTTAAAAGATAATAGGAGGTAAGAGAACCACTTGATTGGTGAGGATCATAACAGTTGGATCATACCTTAGATATGCTAGTGAACGTAAGACCTGAAAGACATTACATTATTGATTATTTTAAAGGTGAAGTATAGTCACATTATCACAAAATTTCATGGTTCCAGCAGTCCCTTGAGGTAGTAGGAGGGAAGGTGTAAATGGTGAGAGGGTGAAAAGTGGTTAGTTTATATGGTATGAGGTAGCATGCCTTTTTGGAAAGAGATCCAAGATCACAATGAGCAAGTCCATGATAAAAAAAGTTTTTATTTATGACGTGTATTTGAGATAGACTGATCAATGTGGGAAGTATATATGGGATGAGGAAATTAAGCGCTTGAGGTCTTCATGAAGCCGATCAATGCAGAAGCTTGATTCTTTTTTTCTTGAGCAAGCTTTACATAGTTGTCCTTTGAGGGAGTAGTCTATTTACGACAGTGATGTAGAGAGAAAGATGTTCTTGTTGAGGGAATCATATTTTTATTGGAAGTTTGACTCAAGAAGTTAAATCCCATGTGAGAAGTCATGGATAAGATTAAGGTGAAGAATGGGATTCTTGCTCAAAAAGTAAGGTGAAATGACTATGGGATCTCATGTAAAAGCAGATGAAAAGTATCCATGAGAATCATGCCATGTGCAGTGCCATTGTACACATATTGAAGAGAAGATAATAGAGTTATGGGTATGCACATGATTCTTGTTTAATCATTGGATATGGCATAGTGAAAGGAGGGAAATGAATGGCTCTCAAGGGACGAGCATGAAAAGAGGCAAAAGGTGAGGTAGGACTAAAGGTCAACAATAGCATGGTCAAAGATGAAAGGCATTAAGGGGCTTAGGTCTAGGTTTACCCTTTAGTGAAGATAATTGATAAGCACACGATCCATAAACATGACTCACGATGTATGGTCAAAGCAAATTAGGAGAAAATTTTCCTCGTTTACTTTTTTTCTTCTTTGGTTACATGTTGATTTTATTTTAGGACAAGGTCACTAACTTGAAAGGTTCATTCAAGGACACATTTGTGATATGAAGCGTTTGATACATTTTGGTAAACTTGAAGATGGTCAAGAGAATTAAGATGACTTTCATCTAATAACTCAAGTTGTGCTAAATGCAGTTCTGGTGAAATTCATCATCATTGAGCATGTCATGGAGAGAAATGTAAAGTGAGGGAATCTGTACTTTGAGAGGTAGAACAACCTCTATACCGTAGACCAGAGAAAAAGGTGTGGCAGTAGTGGAAGTGTGAATACTAGTGCGATATGCCCACATGGCAAAAGGAATGTGCATATGCCAATCCTTCCTAGTATCATTAACAACTTTCATGAGAATTTTGTTTAGGGTTTTATTAGTGGATTTGGCCTCACCATTGGTTTGTGGGTAATAAGGCGATGAGAAACTTACTTGAATACCGAAGGCATCAAAAAGTTTCTGCAAGGTTTTTTTTTGAATTTTTTTCCATTATCAATGATGAGGCAATGTGGAACACCAAAGCAAAAATGAAGTGTTGATTGATGAACTCACATATTTTCTTGGATTTTGTGAAAATGAGAGGTATGGCTTCAACCCATTTAGTGTAATATTCAAAGTAGCGGTGATTAGCCATTGATGTCATTTGGGAAGAATGGGGATTGATTTCTTTGACAAGATCCAAACCCCATTGAGAAAAGGGCCAAAGGTCATTGGTGACTGTAAGGCATGACTGGGTGTATGATGAAGGTTGGCATGTTGTTGAAATTTTACACAATGCTTAATGTAATCACAACAATCATGGTTAAGGGTTTTCAGTAATAGCCTAGGTGAAGAATATGCTTAGTAACAACAAGGCCACTAAAGTGACCTCCACATATGCCATCATGAACTTCCTTAATGGTATAAGGAATTTCAGAACTTGTAAGGCATCGTAAAAGAATACCATAAAATCCATGATTATAGAGGAGGCCACCCATGATGAAGTAATGAGAGACCCTTTTAAGAAAGGCACGTTATCCATTATGAGTAAGGTCGGGAGGCAAGATGGAGAAGGAAAGGTAGTCTAAGTATTTTTATACCAAAGGTCATTCGTGTCGGAAGCGGTGGTTCTGATAGAGTAAAATTTATGAGGTAAATAAGAGGGTGATTGGAGTCTTTATACTGTGATAAATATTTTAGAATCAACGGGCAAATTAGGTATTTGAGAAGTCAAACAGGCCATGGTATCTACAAATATGTTGGTAGAACGTAGGACAATTTTAAGGGCGTAATGGTCGAAGGTGGTCAAAAGTATGTCAACATGATGCTTATACTTTTGAAGGATCTTATTATGACACTTTGGTATATACCATTGATTTGGTTTATGACCAATTGATAATCACCAAATATGTTGATTAACTTAACATCTAAGGCATATGCAGTCTAGAGATCCAATACGAGTGCTTTGTATTCAGAAATATTATTTGTATAATCAAAATCAAGTTTGAAAGACAAAGGAATCAGTTCACCATCAAGTGGAATGAGAAGAACACCAGCCCCACCCCAATGTTGACACTTGGAACCATCAAATAAGAGTTTCATTTGGTACGCAGGTTCATCCAAGGAAAGGGTAACAATAGACTCATCTAGAAAGTCAAAGTTAGAGGGTTGGTCCCCGGAAATAGGTGCGTCAGCCAATTGGTCAGCAATAGCCTAGCCCTTGATGGAATTTTGATTGGTGAATTCAAGGTTGACATCAACTAGAAGCATAATCTAGCATGTAACCCATCGATATTGGTAAGGTTTGGCATACATGAAGTGTAAGGGATTGGTGTTGGTCACTACATAGGTTTTGTGATTAAGTACATAATGGTGGTGTTTGGTGGCAAAAAAACTAAGGATAAGAAAATTTATTTGGCATGAGATATCAGGTTTCAAAGTCCAAAAGAGTACAACTTATGTAATAAAACACCGCTCTGCTCCTGTGTTGTTCATCATGATGAGCAAGCCTAGCCCCTAGGTAGTGATCGTGAGTAGCTGATATGTATAGGTAGAAGGCTTGATCTTCTTTAGTTGGAATGAGTATAGGTGGTTAAAGAAGGTATTATTTTAATGCTTTAAAAGCTTTATGACAGTCCTCATACCATTTAAAGGAGACATCCTTTTTGAGAAGATGATTAAATGGTGACATTGATCTGGAAAGTTGTAAAATGAAATGGCGAGATAGATTGCAACTTACCATGTATGTCTGAAGCTCCATAGGTTAGTGGGTGGAGGAATTTCGAGAATGACCTTGAATTTAGTGGGGTCAACCTCTATGCCACGTATGGAAATAATAAATCCTAGGAGCTTGCCTGAGAGAACCACGAAGATGCATTTCTTGGGTTGAAGGCAAACATAATATTTAATGGGGTGGTCAAAGATGGTTTTTAGGATGGTGAGGTGCTTGGAGCGGTGTTTAGATTTGGCCAGGTGATCATCTACGTAATCCTCAAAAATGTGGTGCACGATTTCATGGAAGATGTAAGTCATAACATGCTAGTATATGGCACCAATGTTTTTAAGGCCAAAATCCATGACTCGATAGCAGAAGGTTCCCCAAGGGGTGATGAATGTGGTCTTGTGTTGATCCTCTTGAGCAAGTAATATTTGGTTATAACCCGAGAAACCATCCATGAGTGATAGCATCTCGTAACCAGTGGTAAGGTCAACCAGTTGGTCAATATCGGGTAGAGGAAAGTCATATTTTGGGAAAGCTAGGTTGAGGTCATGGAAATCTATGCAAATGTGAATTCCCCTTGTCACCTTAGTGATAGGGACAATGTTAGAAATCCATCGAGGATAATCAATGGGTAAGATGAAGGAAATAGAAAGTAGGTATTGAAGTTCTTCTTTGACCAGAAGGGCAATGCAAGGGTGCATTTTCCTCAGCTTTTGTTTTATGGGTTTAGCATCGGGAATGGTTACGATATTTTGGACCACTATGGTGGGGTCAATACTAGGCATGTCTACGTAAGACCAAGCAAAAGCATGGTTATGATCTTTGAGAAAAGAAGTGATGGCTTCCTATTTAGTAGTATCTAAAGATTGGCCAATCTTTAGAATGTGCGGGTCATCCTAAGTATGGATGTTAATTTTGATAGTCGATTCATTCAACATGGTTTACATCTTAGATAGTAACGACTGGAAAATATATGAGTCTTCTACACCAAGGTAGGTGAGTATAGAGTCATCATCCTAACATTGAATGACATTAATGGAAGGTGTATCGTCATCAATAATTTTAGGACACAGGAAGGGAAGATAAGAGGGATCCTCACCCTCATGTTGATAAGTCAAAGGCCCCAAGGAAATGGTGTTTATGAAAAAAGTTAGGAGGAATGGATTTTGGATCCATCGACTCTATTAGTGAAGGTGGTGAAGAAGGTGGAGTGGGTGAAGAAGGTGGAGAAGGGCTAATGTCCTCAATGAGTTCAATGCAGCCTTCTTGGTAGGTAGTTCAATAAATCGATACAACTATGATCATTATGTTTGTAGGTAGTACATGGAATAATAGTGTGATGGCCTTGTTCATAAAATCCAAAACCAAAACCGTTCCATGGACATCAATGTAGGAAGGTATGGGTGAAGTGGTGATTGGTGAGCAAGCTGGAGGTCGAAGAAGAAAAAGGACAGTTTGTGATGGTGGTTTAGGAGTGTAAGTTGTAGTATCAACTCCCCCATTGGTAAGATTAGTACGAGTGTGGGGAGGACCATAAAGGAAATGTTCTCCTATGTAGTGATCATAGTGAGGGTGTTGGTGAAGGATTCCATACTCGTGTGGAGTAAGGAATGTGTTGACACTATATAAGTGGCACTCTCCTAGAGTGAGGCGGTGAAAAACACCTTCCAAGGGATCGAGTGGTTGATATGTGGGTAGTTGGGATGGATGATGTGTTGGAGGTTAGATCGGAGGTTGAGCCGAGTTGATTAAGAGGATGATAGGTTGGTAGTGGAAGTTGTGATGGTGGTAGGGATGGAGGAGTTAGGTGAAGAGGAAGTGGTCATGGATGAAGATGATTTAATGGGTATGAGCATGTCATTGGGTTGGTAAAGCATGTTGTAGGTTTTAAAAGGTGATGGGTCATCAGAATGTTATAAGTGTGTCCTTCATGCTCAAAATTTACACAATGGTGCAAAGTTGAAAGAATGCAAGCCATGACGGGAATCTAGGGTCTACCAAGCAATAGGTTATATTGAAATTCCCCCTCCAAAACGTAAAATAACTCTAGAATAGTGCAGGGGCCCACGCGAACATGGAGGATGACGGTGCCAAGTGTAGAGGTGATAGCATCATTAAATGAACGCAACATGACAGGATGTTTATGCATGAAATTTTTGGGTATGCGCATTTGGTCGAACACATGGGAGGAGATGATATTAATGCTAGTCCCCCATCGATCATAACACATTGTACACGGATATCATCGATATGGATGGAGATAAAAAGAGCTAGATTTGGGTCATCAGTTTGGTGTGGTGTGATCTCTTTGTCGAGAAGCTAAGGTGGCTACTTGGTGAGTAGGTGGAGGTGTAGGAGAATATGGTAATTTGGTAAGAGATGCTACATGATGATCTATAGGGATCCGAAAAAACTCTACTTCATCATAAATAGTTAGCATAAAGAAGAAAAACAATGAAATAGAGGTTTTGTCTTTTAAGTAAGAGGACCACCACCTGCGCAAGGTGGTGGTTACAAAACCATCACCCAACTAGGGCAGCAGTTCAAGAACCACCGGTCTACACAAGGCGACAGATCCTAGCCATTATGGATACAAAACTAAATTCAAAATGAACAACCTCTGAATTTGAAAGGATGTTCGTTTCTCTTCTCCTTTATGACCTTTCCCATTCTCCAGTGCATGGGAGGACATGAGAAAGGCTATGAATAAATGATTATAGAAGTGTAGAAGATCATCAAAGCATGGGAGCAAGTGAGCAAGAAATATTAGTGCTTTGGAAATTGTATTTTTTTAGAAGAAAGGAGTGTTCGATGGTAACAAGCAAGCGCAAGGAAGTGTTGAGATATTATCTACTTCCCTTTCTTACTTATTGTAAATTTTGTACCTGTTAATTTGAGTTGCCCAATAAAAGTGGGAAGAAAGAGAAATTTCCCTTCCTGAATGGTTTTTCCTCCATTTAGAGGTTTTCAGGGTAAAATTGTTGGTGTTATGAGCTTATATTCTTTCCTTTACTATAAATGTTGATTCTAAGCACAATAGTAATTCATTCACTAGCTATCTCTATTATTTTCTAATAGAAAGTAAATAGTAGTGATTAATTTGTGATTTGTGAATAATTCCAAAGTTGAAGAGTTTACAGATCATTTTGGTATTAGAGCTAATAAGTATCCAGGACTATGGTATTTCATTCTTGAATTTGTATGACAATGAAAATATCTAAAGGTGAAAAATCTTTACATTGTGATTTTGAGATTTCTACAAAGAAGTGGAAATAGAGAATTTGGGGAGAAATGGAGGAAGAGAACTTGGTCCATAGAATCAAGATACTAGAGAAAATGATGGATAGGATATTTAGAAGGCAAGAGGAACTTGTAGATTTGTAAAAGACAGCTTTCTTTAAGAAAGACTCCATGAAGCGCGGTGGTTCGAGGCTTAGCCAAAAAGTTTGGTATAGGAAAGAGTCACCATGAGGAAGATTATGGGGAAGAGCATGAAGAAGAGACTTCTAACACAAGAGAAAAGGTAAAATCTGAACATACTCCTTTTAAAGTTGAGACTAAAGTTGAAATCAAAAGCTTTGAAGGACAAGTAGATGCATAATTACTAGATAAATGGTTGAAACAATTAGAAGTCTACTTTAACATCCATAAGCTCACTGAGGCACAAAGGATCACCTTTCCATGTCTCAAAATGGAGGGACATGCTCTAGTTTGGTGGGAAACTCATCTAACTACTTGTGAAAAGAAGAAACATCCTGTTGTGAAATCTTGGAAAGAATTTAAGGAATTACTTAGAGCTAACTTCTATCCTATTGGCCATAAAACTGCTCAAATGATTAAATGGTAGTATTTTAGATAAGGCAATGGTCAAAGTGTGTAGGACTATACTATAGAGTTTTAGAGGCAAGCCATGTTGTTGAACATGGATTTGGAGCATGAAGATGTTTTGACCAAATAGTTGGGAGGACTTGACACTCACTTTCGAAGAAAAGTCATCTCCACAAATCCCAAGGATCTCAATGAAGCATGTGTACAGGCATGCTCCATAGATGATGAGAAAAAGGAAGGAGAAGCAGATCCGAGGGTAAAGCAGTCAACAAATCAGCCAAAAAGGATTATGGGAAAATGAGTAACAAGAGTAAGTGGAAAGGGAAAGGTAAACAAGCTGCCTCTACTTTAAATACTTGTAAAGATCCCAAGAATTTTTGCAATAATTGTCATATTAATGGTCATACTGACGCTATATGTTGGAAGTTGCATCTAGAGTTACATCTCGAAGAAATTAACCAAGGACTCCAAGAAGTCCATGACAACTATAAAGATAAAAGGGGAGGTGGAAATTAAAGATGACTCTGATGTAGATGAAAGGCTTGGATGCATGGCCACCAACATGGACAACGAAGAGGAGATGACTAGACTATTCTAGATCAAAATCCAGATCAAGAGGACTAAGGTAAATGCTTTGGTTGATACCGATTCTCAATCTAACTTGATTTCTGAGGAAGTTGCAAAGATGCTTGGTCTTGAGACTTACGAGCATCCACACCCATATCCTTTGGGTTGGGTGAATAAGGGTGTTGAAATTCAGGTAACAAGAAGATGTAAGGTCAAGTTTGGGATAAATTCCCAATATATAGATGTTTTTGAAGCTGATGTTATTCCACTTGATGCTTTGGATGTGGTGTTTGGGAGTCCTTACTTGTATGTTAGAGATGTTATCTTTATGAGAAGGGAAAATTGTTACAAATGGGTCAAGGATGGGATCATCTAAAACATCCTGGACACACCAGCGTAAGACACAAAGTTACTATGGTAAGTGCTAACCAAGTAAAATGACTTATTCAAGAAAATCATAATCAATTTTTTTACTTTTGTTAAAGGATAACAAGATGGGGTAGAAGTTTTAGAGATTTCTAACCAAGGAAAAAAAGATTTGGATAGTATTATTCAATCTTTTCAGGAAGTATTTATGGCTCTAGCATATTTCCACCAAAATGGGAAGTAGAGCATGAGATTTAGCTATTTCGCAGTCATATTGTAGTCACTTTTGCCCCCACTAAGAACAGGGAACCTCATATGCACCGGCCTATCGCAAGCAAGTCTTTGGGCAATCACCAAGGCACACGAGAGGGAGTCGAGTCTCTCTCTTTATGTGAGTCTAGTGGAAGGCATAGCTCATGATTCGACTTAGTGATTTTGCAGACATGAAGGGCTATAAAGCTCATGATGGCTTCTACACCCCTTTAATCATAATAGAACCAAAGCGCACAATAGAAATAATAGAACTTAGAGTTGTATATCTACCACTATACTTACCCATTTAAGTAAGATTCATGATTACATAAGAACATAAGTGCCATAGTAATATGCACATAATACAGAGAGAGAGTCCTGATACATTTGTCATGGTAACCTTATCACATTCATTCATAGTGTTTACTTATAAAAGATTACAGAAGGTAGACCATAGTCATGCACCATGTGTGGATCCATACATGTATTCTCACAAGACAAAAATTTCACTCCCCATTTCCCCATTACATCCCTACTTGAATTTTGTACCCATTTTCATCCCATAGTTCTCACAGTAATCCTGCAGAGCTCCGCTACCTCACTTTCATCTCTCCTTCTTTGCCAAGGGTATGCATATAAATAGGCCTCTAAACTCTAACAAACTCCTTTACAGCCTTAGATTTGGCCCCAAGTGTCAAGGTGTGGGTTTCCCTGGACACATGCCTCTCCATGTCATGATTAATATTTTGGATCTTTCTGTCACAAGGTATATTCCTTCCAGACACACTATCATGAGGTTGGAACCTTATCCAGATGGAACACGTTCTTCATGTGTTCTATCCCAAAGGCCAAAAATGGCTAAGTCCTGAATTTTTCTTCTTGTGGCATGTGCGTCCTGGGTTCTTCAAGAAGCCTTTTGAACTCTACCTTACGCGCCTTCATCTGTGTGCTTCCTTCGGTCATGCATGCCTACATGCCCTTAAGATTTAGAAACTATAATAAGGGGCCCAACATTACCCCACACATCACCTATTCCCCACCCTCGGGAACCTTCTAAAAGAATGTAGTACAAAAGAATAATAGGCCTTGCCTTGGAAAATAATGGGGGAAAGAATAAAGAAAGGGAAAGAGAAAGAATAGGGGGAAATTTTCCTAAAGAAGGAGGGGAAATTTTTGTTGGAGGTCGGCCTCCAGTGTACTCCAAGCGCTGACTTCCTTCTATGCTTTAGTGTAGATGTCACTAACCAAGGTGCTCACCTCATTGTAAGTTAGCCCCTCCCCCGTGTGGTAATGGTTTCCACCACAGTCTCCAGTTCTTTAGCGTGGTCTTCCAGGGCATCCATCTTCCTTATGATGACCTTGTAGAGCTCTTTTAGTCGGGTTTTGATTGAGACTCACCAGTTCTCAATGGATTTATATTTCTTTTCTACCTCAGCTATGATCCTTTCCCACTCAACTCTATTGCCCTTATTCTTCTCTCTGAATTCCTTCAACTCTACCTCATCACTAGTAAGCAGTATGCTTGTCACTTTGTCTTGATATTTACGGTGGTCGTAAGTGACCCTCACGGTTTGTGTAGTTATTCTTACATTGGTGAGCACCTTGTTGTATTTGGCCATGAGTGTGATGACCTTCAACTTGTCTTCTTTCTCCAAGCACACTGCTACCTCTTCTACCGATTCTAATGCCAAGGGCTGCCTCTCCATGGTGAGGACTCGAGTCAAGTCCTCTAGGCACTTCAAGGAGGATATATACTTTTGTGCGGGAGGGTTAAGGTGCGGGTGCTTTGAGATAATCAATTTGGATATGAGCTCCACCTTCATGGAAACTTCATGTACCCTAGCCTTTTCCTCCGAAAGCTCCTTCTGCGGTTGAGCACCGATTAATTTCTAGAGGGTGACATCCTTCGTTAGCTTTACCACTTCTTCCTTCCTCTTCTCCAGCTTTGGTCCTCCAAGACTCTAACCCTGTCATTTCTACTGAAGAGCCTAGCCTCGATTTCCACTAAGACTATGTTCGAGTGTGTTACACACTTGCTCATCCGATAGTTACTACATGTTTATGATGGGGTTGTCCCCTTTTCCTTTAGATATCTTCACTTTGCTCCTTGGTTAATATTAAATTCAGGCTCATTGAGGTGGTATTCAAATGCCAAGATAACATTTTCCTTGTTCTCGGGTATCCTCCTTCAAGGTCAAAGGACTCCATGGCAGTGAGCTCCTTGGTGGGCATGGTACTTTGGAAATGCGTGTGAAAGACTTTGTTGGGGTCATAAATGTAACTCGTCATTGTTCTCCCCCTTCCATGTGCTTACTTCCCGTTTGCATGTCCTTGGGAACAGTTACTGAGAGAGTTGGTCCTTTAGTGCTACTTCCACTCTTCTCCCTCTGCTCCTTCTTGAACTCACCGAGCACGAGCTCTATGCTACGCTCCAACTCTTCATTGAATAAGGAATCAATTATCTTCTCTGCTTCTCTTGTTGCCTTCTAATCCACCTCCTGTTGAGTGAGCTTGGGCATATATGGTTCCTTGGTACTAGTCCCTTCGCTCCTCTTCACCATGTGTGCCTTCCACTCTTTAAGAACCTTTCCTTCTTACAAAGATGAAGGCATCATTTACATTCTCAGCCACCTCTCCTTCGATTCATGGATATTAATTGGCTCTTGATCCACCTCCAGCTCCTCCCCTTCATCATAATCCATTTTCCCTACATAGGCATTTGGTCTTTCATATCTTTAAAACCTTGTTCCTCCTTTCCTTGTTCTTCTTCTCGGTAGAAAATTATACGGTGGGGGATGTTGTCTTTTCTTCATCGAAGGTTCTTTAGGGGATGGTTGCTTCACGGAGCTCGGAGTCTTTTCCTAGACCATTGTTTTCTCTTCTTCCGGACATAGAGTACGCCACCCTGCGGTACCTACATCCTACCTTCCCACCACCCCTTGTTCTTCCTCTTCTTCTTCTTTCTCCTTACACTTTAGTGCTGGTTTCTTCCTTCCCATGGGGTTGTCTGGGATGGATATTTCATTTTCTACATATGCGCCCTTCTCGAACTTTGGCCTTATGTGCGGGTAGATTCGCAAAGAGTGCTTTTAGTGATTGGTAAGGTCATCGACCTTACAATGTGCATGTCCTGCAACACGTATCTTTTAATGTACGCACACTTTCTTGGGTAAAACAACTTCTTTCTCATCTCTCTGTGTTCACTGTCAAGGGTGGACATGTTGAGTCTTAACTTCTTTGACTCCTTATATCTTCTTACCCATTCCTAGAAGAATTGGGCAGTAAATGAGAAGGGGAGTTTACACCAAGGGCTCCAACTATCGTCCACCAAGATAAATCTTCCAATGCAGAAGTGCTAGTACACCGTGAAATTTTCTTCTCGCTCGGTCACCGCGGGAGTTGCTCTGGGATCTCGCCATTCTTCCTTGAATGCATTCCTAAGATGCATATACCATTTATCTAAGTGTTCCTTGTGCACCCCCATCATTAAATCACAAGTATATGTCGGAAACTGTCCATGGGTGAAGGGTCTTCATCAAGGAAATCCCATATGAACTTATCCGATGCATCGGCACCCCAAATTTTAGAACACAATGGTTAGTATAATGTTCCCAAACAATATCTTTCCTTTGTCCTCTCAATACGCTTATAATCTCATCTGCTATGTACTGGGAGATATTATACATGGTGCCTTCGTGACCTTTCTGTAGACATTCAACCAAGGCTTGCTCACTTGGGTCCACCTCTCTTCTCCATTTAGCTTGGAAACAAGGTGCGTGACCATTTTCATCACTGGATCACTGATATCCATGATGTCATAGTACCTCGATCCCTTCTTATAATCTTGGGATGTGATGGTTTCCTTAATTGCCTCCTCATCCTGGAGGTCATCTAGGATCGCATCCCCTTTACTGGCTCGGGCATGTAAAGTGTGAGATTAACTCGGGGTTATGTACACATTCTGTGTCTGTGAAGCAAAAGCAATCTTCATGCACACACGTCATTAACCATTGGTACAGGTGCTCGAGCTTCCCGAAGTAGGGAAAATCATAAAGATGGAGAATCCCTACCTTCTCCATTTTTACCTTGACTACATTGCTGTAAATCAGCATCCCGTCAGGTGTTCATTTGTTTGTGGAGTGCACTAGCTCCAATGCCATTTCCTTCATAATTATACTCGACCGGTGATTGTAATCAATTACGGTCATCTATCTGATGTGGGACTCCCACTCTTGCCCTAGAAAAACCCCATCTAGGTATTGCATCTCTGAGTACCATTCCTCATTGGTATCCAAGGTGATTTCATCTTCTTTCTTCTTTCCTTTTCCCTTCCCCTTTCCCTTTTTGGATTGTACTGTAGGATTATCAACTACTTTCATGGCCATCATTTTACCCTTTTCTTTCATTCCTTGGTTACCTTTGAGTCGTATGAGAGTTTCCTTCACGCACCCCATGCCCTAGGGTATAAACCCTAATTTCTGACTTTTCTCCTTTGATCACGGTGCTCTTTCCCAATGTTCCTCACACTCGTGAATCACTTCTTCTCTAGTTTGTAGATCAACCTAAATAATTGAGTGTGAGTTTCGAGATTCTCCTTTGCGCAGTTAGCTTTCAAACCCTAGCTCTTAAAAGAAAATTATTCTCCTTATTTTTGTAAAGTAAAATAATGAATCTACCATCCTTGTATTTATGACTTTTCCCACTTTTACATTAAAGGTGAGGCTACCTACCACCGTACAACAATATTTAATGTGGCATTTTCAAACAAACCTGACTTAAGCACTTTTCCTCATGTGCCCAATCCTTGCGTGAAATGTTTTTCACCCGCGCCAAATCCTTGCGTGAAAATTTTTTCAACCTTCTGGCGCGCAAACAATCCATCTTGACAGAATATTTTTGCATGCATGTTACCAGCGCCAAAGGAACCTCTTCCATCCTCATGATTCTTACTTTTGCCTACCTCATGTTTTTGCACTTTTTCTCCTTTGTACGTGGATTTCAAATGGAACTCTATTTTGTCATCCATCTACCTTCCTAATGCATCTTTTCAATAGGGCAGTTCAAATGGTCTTACCAACGTAATCTTCCTATAGAATAACTTCATGTCTCTCTTAATCACCTCACCCCACACCAAATCGAAGTGTGGTCCTCTGCGTAATAATAATTTTAAAAAGTAATAAGGTTTTGGCACCCAAGGCACAAAACAAGACAACAACGCGAAAGGGAAAAACAACAAAGGAAAATCATAAAAGGAAACCCTAAACTAACCGCGTAAGCGCATTATTTACAAACACCAAGAAGCATTATTTATAGTAGGGCTTCAACCTACTCCCATTGAAGTGTCTAGGTAATTTTGTTCCATCCAGTGCTTATAGCTGGTACGCGTCGAATCAAGGATGTATGAAATTACATAAGGACCCAACCAATGCACCTTAAAATTTCCAGGATGGTGTAGAAATTTAGAATCATATAACAATACCATCTAGAAAACCTCAAACTATTTATTTTTAATGTGGCGGTCATGCCATGCCTTTTATTTAGCTTTTTTAGTTGTTTGGCTCCATCTTGCTAGTGAGAACCTTTCATCCAACTTTATTAATTCATCAATTCTTTCTTCTAGCGCTTGTTCATCATCCAACCCTCCTGCGCGTGTTATATGCAACGATGGTAGCATAAATTCAACGATAAAATAGCCTCCATGCCAAACACGGTTGAAATGGTATGGCCTTGTTCAACATTTTATACGTTGTTCCGTATGCCCAAAGGACTACGACACCTTTTCATCCCAATCCTTCATACCTCCGTCACATAGCTTAGTCAATGTGTGACTTAGGATTTTGTTGAATGCCTCTGCAGTCCCATTTGCCTAAGGGTGATAATGGGTAGTCTTGTGATGGGCTACCATGAATTACGCAATATAATCTTGATCATTTCATTTAAGAAGTGAGTGCCCTTATCACTTGTTAAACTTAATGGGCACCCATATTCTTGATAATGTTCTCCCATAAAAATCTAGCAGTAGTGGCTATGGTGCAATCCTTGGTGGGTGTGGCCTCTACCCACCTTATTAGATAATTAGTACGGGTAATAATATAGCACGAGTTAGTCCTTTCGTCAGAAATGGTGAGATTGGTTTGACAAAATCTATTGCCCACTTTTTAAAAGGTTACACCGGCAATGGGGCACAAGGGCATTTCATCTCTTTTTCTAGGTTTTCCAAGTGTGTTGGCAAAGTGGTCACAAGCCTCACAAAACTTAATACAATCTGGTGAATCATTTCCCACCATAGTCCGAAACTAGGATCTTGTGCGTAGTTGAATTCCCTACATAATGTCCTCCAACAATTCCACCATGAGCCTCTTCTATTATTATTGCTATGCATTTGTGTTCTAGTACACATCGGCATAAAACCTCATCGTAACCCATTTTATAAAAATCCCCATTGATCAACATGAAGGGTGTTGCACGTATGGCTAACCTTTTCCTTTCCAGAGCATTCATCCCTTCGGGTGCCACACCTTCCTTGAGAAAGATAGCAATGTCTTCTAGTTCGATGGCATGTGCCATAACTCGAATAGTTGTGCATCCGGCATGGTTTCCTTGATACTTTGCATGTCCTCTCCTGAATCAATCCTTGATAAATGATCTGGCCCACAATTGTTCTTTCTCGGTTTTACCACCACTTTGAATTCAAACTCCTGAAATAGAAGAACCCAACGACATATGCGCACCTTGTAACACCGCTTTGTTTACTAGATACTTCAAATTCATATGGTCGAGTGTAGAATATGAAAGGAGTTGCGAGTAGATATTGCATAAATTTGTTGAGTTTGTAGATCAACAATTCCCTCTCTGGTTGAGCAAGAATGGCTCCCATTGCTATACCAGAGGCATCCACATGGACATGAAAAGGTTTATCCCATGATGGGAATCATAGAATAGGTGTAGTGATAAGCCTTTCTTTTAGAGTGTCAAATGCCCTCTGCTACGCCTCTCCCCACTGAAAGGCACTCTTATGTCTAAGCAATATCTCAAAGGTGCGACTATCTTGGCATATCCCTTAATGAACTTTCTATAGTACCCAGTGTGTCCAAGAAATCCATGCATGACGCTTTGGCTGGTAGGCTCCCTAATCCCACAATAACTGCAACCTTTGTGGGATCTACCAGTAAGCCCTCTTTACATATGATATGCCCCAACAATGTCCCAAAAGGAGTTACAAAGATACATTTCTTGATGTTGAGGGAGATCCTCAACCGCGACATCTTTCAAACATTAACCTTAAGTTATCACAATGGTCCTTGACCAATCCATACCTGTCCAATCATCCAAATATACCGAAGGAACTTGTGGATGAAGTCCTTAAATCTTGTACCACTATGCGAGAATACATCGAGGCACATTCTTCATCCCAAAGGGCATGAATGTATATGCAAAGCTTCCACATTCGGTGGGAAAAATTTTTCTTATCTTGGTATTTCTTGGCAATCCTTACTTAGTGATATCCCGAGAATTCATCTCAGTAAAGGAATAGACCTCGTGCCCAACAACTCCTTCCAAAATCTCTTTAGTAAAGGGGGTGGGAAAAGGATCTATGATACAAACAACGTTTAATTCCCTATAATCCACACATATCCTAATCCACCCATCCTTCTTTATGCTAATCACCATTGGACTTATCCACTTTGATTCCTCCACAACCTCAATGATACCGGATGTTATCATCTTGTCTAGTTCTTCTTTAACCCTTACATGCATGTTGGGATTCATCCTATAAGGCCTCTTCCGAGTGGACGCACACCATCTTTCAACCTTATCCTCATTTCCCCCAATGAATGGTGGATGCCTTTCAACTCATGGTATCCACATGGGAATAAATCCTCAAATTCACATAAGAGATCGATGATCTTTGATACTTCCTTGTCCGACCAATAGTCCCCAATGATAGCTTCCTTGGGCTCCTCTTCTAAGCCGATGTTAACTTTCTTGGTTTTGAGTGGTTCATGATATGTGCATGCACATGCATCCATACTATCAACTACTTCACATGCCCCAACTGAATGGTTGACATTCAGGATCTCTATCTCCTCTCCATCAACAAGGTATACCATCTTTCCTTTCTCCTTTTCAACACATGCACGCTCAAATTGTATGTCTTCTGGTTCTTCCTCTTTGAACCATGCTTCGGACTAGGCCCACTAAGTAATTTTACTAACCTATCTTATACCATGGTGTAATCCCCTAGAGTGATGTCCTGATGATAGTCCTGCAATGCCTCATCAACTTGTTTTTGGTACTTCAAGACTCGAATGTGTTGACCAAGTCAGCAGTTAATTCCTCGCCAACTTCCCATTTGGCGGTGTGTTTCGTAATGGATATACCACAAATGTTTACAACCTTGTAGTGTTGAATACAGCTTATGCACCCAAAGAGAAGGTGGTAAAGCTTCGCTCCTTCTTCCTGACCCTCTCACATGCCTAGATGTGGGAAGAGGAGGGTCCATTGCCACTATAATTTCTAATGGCGGTGGGTGTGTTGCTTTTCAAGAATTGGGTAGTGAGCACAATTCAAACTTCATGTTATTCCAACAAGTTCTCACTATGCATGACCCGCCACCTACTACCGTGCCTATCAAAACATAACCTAACATACTTTGTCACTCGTCCTCCCTCAAAGAAGCTTCCATCTCTCTCAAAAATACCTCAAGGTATGAATCCCCAAAATACTTTGTTATTGTCTTCCCTCCGAGGTGCCGAACTATAAATGATGTTGTTACTTTGGTTATTGATCCTTTCAGATGTCACCCAATTAATTTATAAGTCCCATGCACCCAATTATCACATGCTAAACTAGTAGTATCACCGATGATTAAGCATCATCAAACCTGGATGACTCTTACGTAGGGTGGATGGTCTCTAGATCTCTTATGGAGCACACATATATTCTATATAGGACTTCCTCCCCAAGGGGTTCAGTATAGGGGGTGGACTTCCCATCGACTAGCTATATAACTACCCACTCTTCCTTATTTTCAAAGCTTATGTACCCCTTGTTAAACCAGAGATCTGCATTATTCTTATAACACCGTGGTTGCCCAAGTAGAGATGGTAAATTATCTTCCTCGAAAGCACCAAGACTTCAAAATCTCCAGTGAACCTAGTCTTATGAATTGTAATGGTTGCATCCTTCAAGATACCTATGGGCATTGCCTTTGTTTTATTTGCCATATACAACACATTCGAAGATGGTTGTAATGCAAGTCTTCCCATTTGATGCCGGGCATCCGAGTGAGAACATTAACCTCTAATCATATGTTAATGAGGATGTTGCTAAGCAACCATCCATCCAATACTACATTTAGGGTAATCTCTTTGTCATAATCAAATTTGTGAGGTGGGAGGTTTACATGCGAGAATATACCTTTTGTGTTCTTCCACAACACGTGACACCTTTTCTCTCAACCATGTCCCTAACAGGGGAATAATATTCTCCTTCCCTTAGTATTTTACACACCTCCTTAACCTCATCCAAGTCAGCCCTTGGTGCTTCTTCAGTCTCCTTCGCTCATCTTTTCTAGTCTGCTCTTTTAAGCATTAGATCTCACCTTGTAAAATTTGACTTACATCCATGGTTTCTTGGTAGAATTCTTTCTAGTGAGCCGAGGTTTGGATACTTTCCATGTACTACTTCTTCTCTTGAAACTAGAGGCCTCTACCTAGGCACTTCTTTTATGTGTGTGGACTTTGCCCTCATTGTTACCATAACAAGACTCTATTTTTGATTCTCGTATTACTCATGGAAGCCATTACGCATCAGCCTTCTTAATACTCACCATGGTAGTGCCCTTATCCTTCCGGTACTGCTGACTCATATGTTCGTACAACTCTGGGCATTCTTCATACTTATGTTTTTTCCACACTAGGAGCATTGTAGAAGATCTAGACATTTGTGCTTATAATGGTCTGTGGCTCCACAATTAAAACATGTCCCATGTGGGAACTCACTTCTTCCTCCATGGTTACCATGACCACGAAATCCTCCATGAAACCCTCTTCCATGCGCATCTCCATCTCTACGCTCCTCATACTAACATTCATCTCCTTTGGAACTACTGGTAATGCCAGTCTGGCACACACCAAGATCAATTACCTCATGAATCTAGTCAATCAATCTACAATCCTTGGTGTCATGTGTGGTTGAGGTACATATTTTGCAATAACAAGATACATTTTTATGGATCACGTACTACAACAGGGGCACCTACTTGCATCATGGTCCTCATGACATATTTCACATTTTACTACCACGGTGCATACCGCCTTTTGAGTACATATCCCACCATTATCCTTTGTGTGTCCTTCTACGTTACAATCTATGCACCACATCCCTCCACGAATCTCTGGAACTATGTTGGTAGACAATTTCTCCAATTTCTTAGCCATGGTAGCAATCTGAGCCTCCAGAAATGGGCTAACACTAGTGTCAACACTACTAACTACTTCAGCACATAAAGTAGCTTCCAAAGCTTCGCGCGGGTCTCGTGAATGTTTTATGAGATAAGGCCCTCCTAAAGGGTGTGATCAATCCTCCGACAAACCACTGAGCACGTTGTGAAGGGTGGATATCATAAGACAACTTATACAAAAGAGTTTTAAAGTGCACATCACATTCCCACATGCTCTCTGTCATTCCCTGTTGGATTTCTTTGAGAGAGCTAATACTCTTATGTTCAAACTCAGGTATGTGGAATTCCACGAAGAATGTGTTTCTTAGCATGGTATAATCCAGTGAGTCTAATGAGGGTCATACTTTCTATACCAACTATGCACATGTCCTTACAAGGTCATCACAAATTAACTAGCCATTCGATCCTAGGTTGTGATTCCCTTTGCATGCCATAGCAACTCACACTTGTGCACATGCTCCGCAACGCGTCTTCTATTCCACTTTGTAATCTAGCAAGTGTAAAGACATCTTGAAAAAGACTTGAGGAGGTGGTTAAGGCCCTTTCCTCCCAATCCAAAGTGCCTTGGTTTCCCCTAGTGTTTCCTCCTCTACCGGATCCATTGGATCTTGAGCCACTAGCTCTACCACTTCCACCTCCAAATCCTCCTATGTTAGGTATAGGGCATGTGTTTGTCGTGCCGAGCACTCTTATCATGCCACTAAATTACGTGTTGATATTTTATGAACTAGTAACACTCCCAGTCATAGTTCCTCCACCACTTCCTAACGTGCTTCCAAAACCAGCCATATACGTGCCTTGACCAAACATTCCACCAAATACCAGAATAGTGTGTGAAGCCATAGAAGTACCAAATGCAAAATTGTATGTTCTAGGCACCAATCGGTTGCTTTCATTGATATCAAATGGATCAATTGAACTCTTCCCTCATTCGAACAAACCAACCACTAGGGTCCGAGCCGCTAGGTGGGGTCGGATGTGCACCAATGATTCTTCTCTCTACACGATAGACTCTCATTAGAAGCTACAAGGTTTTCTCTTCCGTGCTTATTAATATGGGGTACCATAGACTATTTAGGTTCGACATCCTCCTCATGAACCTTAACTCCCTTCCACCATGTCTATTTCCATAACCCACTTATAATCCCGTGATGTCTATCGATCTCCTTTTCACGTGCTTTGTTATACTTGAGCTACCTCTCCTCCCTTTCCTATTCGGTCATTAGATCAT
Organism: Taxus wallichiana var. yunnanensis; assembly: GCA_018340775.1. Taxonomy (NCBI): domain Eukaryota; kingdom Viridiplantae; phylum Streptophyta; class Pinopsida; order Cupressales; family Taxaceae; genus Taxus; species Taxus wallichiana. Next base: position 687,432,403 of record CM031239.1, read on the forward strand.
CCATCCTTCCCCAACCTGGATTTCTTGCCTAGTGCTTAGGGTGGTTTAGTGGCTATAGGGAATGCCTCTAAACCCATGGTTACCATCAAGATTTTGATCGCAAGGGAAATATAACATAGAAATGATCCTCTGGGCTCTAACAGAACTCAAACTCAGTAACTTCTAGATAGGAATACGTGGAAATGACATATACCAGAGTGTAGCTAGTCAAGTACTCCCTTCCACCAATGATCTATAGCGTAGGTCAACTTTAGATCAGCATCTTATAGGTTCTTATATGTTTCTTGGGTCCAAGGGTATGATCTATAATGCCACCCCGATCTAGATGTATAAAATGAGAGCCATTCAAATAACTCTACTAAGAAATAGTAGAAGAAGGTTTCATACAACTCATGGTAAAGAGTGTCTTCCACCCATCTTCGCATTTAAAACCTAGATCCAGTACTAAATCTCTGAGCGAATTCATCCTCCATGCTTTTAAACCAATCTTCAACACCTTCAAGTGTTAAGCATTCCATCATCACTTTTTATAGAGATCATGATATATGCCATGTTCCCTAGAAATTTGAAAAGAGGTCCCAAAGAACGGAACCAAGATGTAGTCAACTTTGCACCCACTAAGAACAAGGGAACCTCATACGTGTCATCCTATCACCCGGTGGGGGCCGAGCACTCACTTGAGGCATGTGAGAGGAAGCTGAGTCTCTCTTTTATGTTAGTATAGTGGAAGGCATAGCTCATGATTCTCGACTTAGTGATTTAATAGACATGAAGCTGACTATAGAGCTTAGGGATGACTTCTACACCCCTTGGTCATAATAGAACCAAAGCGAGTAACAAAAATAATAGAATTAAGAGTTGTATATCTACTACTATACTTAACCATTTAAGAAAGATTCATGATTACATAAGAACAAAAGTGCAATAGTAATATGTAGATAATACACAGAGAGAGTCCGATACATTTGTCACACCAAACTTATCACATTCATTCATAGTGTTTACTTATAAAAGATTATAGAAGGCGGTGTAGTCATGCACCATGTGAGGACCCATACATGTATTCTCACAAGACAAAAATTTCACTCCCCATTTCCCCATTACATCCCTACTTGAATTCTCGCACCCATTTTCATCCCATAGTTCTCACAATAATCCTTCACAGCTCCACTACCTCACTTTCATCTCTCCTTCTTTTCCAAGGGTGCACATATAAATAGGCCTTTGAGCTCTAACAAACTCCTCTATGGCCTCAGATCTAGCCCCAAGTGTTAAGGTGTGGGTTGCCCGCCGCATGCCTCTCCGTGTCATGATTAATCTTTTGGATCTTTTTATCATAAGGTATATTCATTCCAGGACACCCTATCGCTAGGCTAGAACCTTATCCAAATGGAACATGTTCTTCATGTGTTCTATCCCAAAGGCCAAAAATGGCTAAGTCCTAAATTATTATTCATGTGGCATGCACGTCCTATGTTCTTCAAGAAGCCTTTTTAACTCTACCTTGCATGCCTACATCTGTGCACTTCCTTTGGTCATGCGCACCTACATGCCCTTAAGATTTGTAAGCTATAATTAGGGGCCTAACACACCTCTACCAAACATTGGGTTGTATATGCAATACTTGCTTGACATTACTGAAGTAAAGAAACAACTCCAGGAACTAATAGACCAAGGGGTGATACATCCAAGCACCTCACTGTGTGGTTTACCTATTTTGATGGTGCCAAAGAAGGATGGTTCTTGGAGAATGTGCATCAACTACCATGCTTTGAGCAATATCACCATAAAGAACCGATATCCACTTCCCGTATAGATGATCTCTTGAACCAGCTTTAGCATGCCAAATTTTTCATGAAGTTGGATCTCAAGTTAGGTTATCACCAAGTCAGGATGAAGGAGGAACATATATGGAAGACTACCTTCAAAACAAAATAGGGTTTGTATGAATGGTTAGTAATTCCTTTTGGATTATATAATGCACCCACTACATTTATGAGATTGATGAATGATGTATTGTGGGATTTCATAGATTCATGTGTCATTGTATATCTAGATGATATCCCCGATTTTGGTGCCACATGGGAAGAACATCTAACACATTTGCAGCAAGTCTTGCAAATTCTTAGGGAGAAACAATTGCTTTGTAATATGAATAAATGTGAATTTTCCAAATAGTCATTTGTATATATTAGGCATGTGGTTGGAGGAGGAGAGCTACGAGTGGATCCAAAGAAGGTGGAAGCTATTAAAAATCAGCCAACACCAATAGGAGCCATAGAGACTAGAAGTAATGTGGGAGCGAAGACAATACATGCGGAAATTCATTTTGGGTTTCTCGGTGATTGCATCACCTCTACACATAGTGGCTGCAAAGAGTAAGGGTTTTGATTGGGGTAAGAAACAAGACAAATCCTTTGAGTTTTTGAAATAAAAGATTAGTCATGCTCCAGTACTTGCTCTTCCTAGTTTGCAGTTGCCTTTTGAAGTAGAGACAGATGCCAGTGATTATGCTATGGGTGCAGTGTTGCTTTAAGGAGGTAAATCTATATGTTATCATTCTAAAACCTTCACTTTAGCAGTTAAAGGATATTCAGTATATGATAAAGAAATGTATGTACTAGTTCAAGAAATTAAAAAATGGAAACATTATTTGTTGGGTAAAGAAACTATGGTGCACACTGACCACAAACCTCTTCAAGATTTGAAAACACACTAAATTCTAAATTGCAAGGAACTACAAATAGATGGGTTTTCTTTAGTAGTTCCATCTAGTGATCAAATACAAGAAAGGTAGTACAAATTTGGTGGCAGACATGTTGTCTAGGCCACCCACACAAGAAAATTTCTCCTGTTTGGCCACTATCTCTCAGATCGAGCCCTTCATGAAGGAAGCTTATGGAGAAGCATATGCCCAAGAAAAATAATTTGGGGTAAAATTTCAGAAGTTGCAGTCCTGAGGGGCTGAAAATATGGGGATTGAAGACTATTATCTCAAGGATGGGCTACTCTACCGATGGGGGAAACTTTGTGTGCCTAAAGAAGAAAGACTTCTATTGATGAGGGAAGCACATACCTCAAAAGTAGTGGGACATTTTGGTGTTGGTAATACCCTAGCCCACTTACAAAGGTATGTATATTGGCCCAACATGCAAGAAGATGTATCAAAATTTATTTTTGGATGTAAACTTTGTTGTACTAGCAAGCCTAAAACTAGGAAGGAAGGTTTGTATATGCCTTTACTAGTACCTACTCATCCATGGGAGGACATTTCTATGGATTTTGTAGGAGGATTACCTATGTCTAAACATGGCCATGAATATCTCTATGTTGTTGTGGATAGATTTAGTAAAATGTGTATTCTTATGGCATGTAAAAAGATAGTAAAAGCACATGAGGTAGTAGATCTTTTCTTTGCTAATGTATGGGTGCATTTTGGTTTCCAAAGTCTATTGTCTCTGACAAGGATTCTAGGTTCTTGGGGAAGTTTTTGACTACATTGTGGGACAAGATGGATACAAGGTTATAGAGGAGCACAACCTTCCATCCACAGACAGATGGACAAATAGAGGTGGTAAACAGGACTTTGGTATAGTTGATTAGAGGGTATAATAGTAAGTACCCAAGGACTTGAGACGAGTCCTTAGCCTACATTCAACATTCCTATAAGTGGGCAAGTACACACATCCACTATGAAGTCACCATTTGAAGCATGCTAGGATATCTACCTACAAATCCACTAGACATAGTAGTTGGAAAGTAGGATGAGGAGGATACATGAGACACGAAGTGATTAGAGCCAACAATTTCATTAAGAGCATCCAAAAAATCCATCTCAAGGTCAAAGAAAAGATAGAAAAATCTAAAGCAAAGTATAAAGCTAGGCACAATCAACATAGGAGGGAACACAAGCTTCATGTTGGAGACAAATTTTGGCTTTACTTGAGTAAGGAGAAACTAAAAGGTTAACAAAAAAGTTCAAGCCACTATGATATGGACCCTTCACCATATTGGAGCAGGTTGGGGAAAATGCTTTTCGACTTGATTTTCCATCATTCATGAGGATGTACTCTATAGTAAACTATGAGAACTTACACCTATGTGAGCCATTCATGCTAGATGAAGATAAAGAAATACAGTTGCTACCTTCCATTAAGGATTATGTCTTGGACTCATGAGGTGAATTGGAGGAGTATGTAGTGCTACAACAAAAGGTTAGAGAGACTAGAAGAGGTGCTGTAGAAGTCCCGATAGATTGGAATTAGAGGTGAATTGTTCCCTCATCTAGTTGACCACTAAGCTTTTGTGGGACCAAAAGCCTCCTAAGAAGGGGAGGTGTGATCCACATGGATTTGAAATAACTCTACTTCATTAGAAACAATCAACACAAATAAGAAAAAAAATGAAATGGAGGTTCTATATTTTAAGTAACATGACCATCACCCTACGTAGGGTAGTGGTTACAAGAACTTCTACCCGCCTAAGATAGTAGTCCCGTAACCACAAGTGTGCATAGGTGGTAGTCTTAGCCATTACAAACATAAAACTAAATTCTATTTGTTTGAAAATCACGATGGGTAGATCATGGAAAAATAGGCCAACGAGGTAATACGGGGCATATAGCCCTCTTTGAGATAGCAAAACAAAGCTAGTTTATTGCTATTCTACCGGTAGGAACTTGTGCAAGTCTTACAATATTCTTCCTTTAGGGGTTTTGGGATCTCTTCCTAGTAGAGGTAGTTCGAATGATGAATGGAGGCGTGGGAGGGGAAGAATGAAGGAAGGATAGATCTCGAAGGAGAAAAGAAATGAATTCCAAGATAGAATGGTAAGAAGGTTTTATGCTTTGGGTTAGTAGTAAACAGAGCCAAACTTAATTCCATAAACAAATAAAGCAATACTGATGAACAAAAGACAAAAGAAAGAAAGAATCCAATAGAAAAGGAACATAGATCTAACTTAAGAGAGATCCAATGCACATAACACATAAATTCAGCACAAAGTCTCAATGTATGTATTAATATTTTATTCTTGTTATAAGAAAGTACAAAGTATTTCTCTCCTCACTTCTAATTTTCATACAAAACTATCCACACGAGTAATACAACAACTATCCCAAATTTATAGAAAGAGGAGGAGAAAAGAAGACAAAAAAAGAAGCCAACCACTTATTTACAAAATATCTAAAAGTCAAAAGTTGACTTTGGGGCAATTTTAGGATGGCATCATCCCATGGTGCAACATGGATGATGTCATCATAGGTGCCAACATGCTTTTAAATATTTTACAAAAATGGAAAATCCATCCCGAGGAAGCTATTCATCATCGTCTCTTGGCTCGAATTTAGCTTCTGGTTGAGGCTCAAGAGAGTCAATGTGGCACTGTGCCCGATACTCTATAAACTTGCTGATTATCTTCTAAAGTTGATACTGATCAAGACCTTTGAAATGGTCGTGAATCACTTCACAAGTCTCTTTCTCATTTTTGAGCTTGTCGGGAAAATCAGCGTACTCTTCGTTTGCATCGATCAAAGAGCCTATAAAGTCACGGCAGGCTAAGAGGTTGTTGATGGAATCTCGATCGAAAGTGACCTCTTGCACTAGACCTTGAGAGACAATAGCCTTGAAGTGCTGAAATGTGTCATCTACTTCTCTTAACTCATAAGATGCACTGAGTAGTCTAGGAGACATCTTTGCAACTATTTTCTCCATGTTGTGTAGTGCATCCAAGGCTTCTTCCTTGAATTTGTCGATTCTTTCTAGGATGAACTCCATTTGATCGACCTGGTAATATAAAGCAGTGAGAACTTTATAATGTGCCCACAGGTGATCAATAACACCAACCTTTAATATGTCGTCAGCCGAATAGTTGACCATGGTCTGGAATGTTCCCTACTGTAACTTAGTGTTATCCAACTCCTTAGAAAGGGATCTCACTACTGCTTGTAGCTTTTTATTTCTCCAAGTTATATCTTGGTGCAGTAATGTGAACCTACCAATTATTACCTGACCATCCTGGAGGATCTTCTCAATCCAAGATGATATAGTTGTACCCTGTTAAAAAATCTTTATGTATTCATTTATTTTTTCTTGGCTGGGAGCTTGAACAGGTTTTGCAATAGTTGTTGAAGGATCTCTGCCCATCTTCTGCAAATCTTGGAGGAGATTTTTTTGCTCTTTGAGCACTCTCTTCTCCTCTTTGGCGTCTTGAAGCTTCTAGTAGAGGGCATCAACAGCTAACAAGGCTTCTCCTTGCAAGCTTTTAGATGATGTTCCCATTATGACCTGAGTCACTATGAAGTCTATAGCAGACAGATCTTCCTTCTTCTTTATGGGATCTAGATAGGCTATCTCCATGACCCTTTCTCCTGAGGCACTTTTTGAGAAATGAGTTAATGTTTTTTTCTTATTATTTCCCTTTGTTAGAATGATGGAGAAGTCCATAGCTGCAATGGGGAATTTCATCTTATCTTGACTCAAGTGGTTGGAGATCAAAGCAAGACTTGGGGATCAAGATCAAGAAGAAGAGGAAATGGGGGTGAAAGGGGGAGCAGCGTAGTGGACTCGGGGAATAATGTGGAAACAATTGGTGGTGGCATTAATAGAGAGTTCGATGCACTAGTGTTTATAGGGCTCAGAGTCACTACAAGAGAGGAGAAGGAGGTGGGGATGGAAGGGATCTATAGTTGGATGGAGGTAATACCAGGTGATAGATCCACAAGGGAGGAAAAGATTGAAGAAGTGGGGGATGGAAGGGAGGAAGATAGAGGAGAAGAAATAACCAAAGGAGTGGTTATCTAAGGAGGAGGAGCGAGAGGAGAAGAAGATGGAATGGAGGGCACATCCATAGTTGTAGTAGCCGTGACAACATCCACGAGTGGATGTGTTCATTGGAACATCTGTCACTTCTTCCTTTCCTGGGGACACTAAGTCCACTATTTTCTTTGAGGTAGAAGAAGGGCTATAGGAGCTTTCTCCTACTTTCTTGATTCTCCAACTTCATCCTTTCCTTTGCCCTTTGGTAAGTGATCTAGCTTTGGAGGTACTCTTCCTAAGGGGGAAGTAGTGAAATCCACCCCAAGGTAGATGAGACCATTTCATTTGCACCAATGTTTGGTGCATTGCAACATGGGCTGGACCCTTTCTTCTATGGTCTTGGGTGCCTTGGTCCTATCAATGCTTACAAATGGCCAATCATCCCCATCCATGTCAAGGTAAACCTGATCAATTTCCTGATCAGTTTCTTGGAAATATTTTGGGATGATGGCAACTCCATAGTGGATGATCTCTTCTAGTGCCATCCAGAGTGATCCTTTCACCTGATTTCAACTTCATGGTTGACGTCTATCCATATGTCCTCAATCTCTAGGACATGGATGGGATCGATATTTTCCTTGGGGAGGCAAGCCCGATAGTCAAAGGTTGGCCTTTCCAGAAATCATGCTTTAGGTTGAGCAATTCCAACTTTGCAAACATTTCCCAAGCTTTACCCAATGAGTGCGGGTGTATCTACCAACCATGAGGGGGAAAGGAGTTCCACCCTTCTTCCTTTTCATACATTTTTCATGATATGTAATTAGCTACCTTGAGAGCTCCAGAAGGATTAGCTTGGGCCTTGCATACCTTGGCAACCTTGTTGGTTCTCCCAAGAAGTTGGCAGCTCTGAGATATGTGAAGGTGGGGAATTGTGTAAACAAAGCCCCCACTTCTTTGTGGTAGCGACCATGCTCATGCTGGTCCGACCGTGCCTCATGTTTGGCCTCATTAAGCTAGATCACCTCATAAAAGAAGGTGTCATTGATCTTGTTGAACTGGGTGATACTGGCTTCAAGCATTAGCTCCCGATAATACTCATATATCTTGACTTGAGGCCATACCCCACCTTAAATCATTCCAGGTACTCTCTTTTTGAAGCAGTGGCACATACGACATAGGAGTTCATATAGAACCTCCCAGTCATTGAAACTTGTTGGAGTTGCTGTGAGATAGTATAACTAATAATCTCTCCCAAATTTGAAACATTTCTAAGGAAAATTATTGCTTATGGTCTCTAAGTACCTAAGCATCCATTTGTGAAAGTAGTGGGCATCAAGAAGTCCAAAAACTCTACTGAGGAAAGTGATGGTATCACTTAAGTCCTCTAAGAAGTCACTGTGGTGGATGGTCTGTGGCCATCTACTCACCACCTTTTGTTCTTCAGGTAAACCTCGTTCATCATCTACATTCACTTTTCCTCATTGTCAGTCCAAGTCTTCATGCAGTCTTCTCAGCTTATTGCCACATACTAGCTATGGTGAGGAATGCCTAACATGACTTCAAAGTGTCGGGATGTGAGGTTAATGACCACCTTGCCCTCCTTATCTTTGACACATCTTGTGTCTTTATTGTAATAATGGGCCACTATCATGATGAACTCATTTTTTATAGTAATTATTAGGATTCCAGATGCAAAGTCTAGCCCTCTACCTACCAGTTTATCCATCTATAGGCCACCAGTAACCTTTGTGGTTCTTTCCCTAGAAGTTATCCATATCTATGTGCCCAAGCTCTGAGTCTCTGATGTTGAGACTGCACTCTACAATTGAGTCAGGTATCCTCACTCTTTGATATTTGTATTTCATTTCTTGCTCTATCAACTTAGCTTTTCCTTTAGATTTAGTTGGCTTCTTTCTCGACGAAGACATGTGTGAGCTTGAGGATGGCTGTTGTTGTTCTGCATGGAGAATCAAAGAATTCCACCATAGAAGAGCCATGTTAGCCATCATGTTATTCATAATAACAGCTTACAGAATGGAAAATGATCAATTTAAAATCCTTTGGGCATAAGGCGCAGCTTCATTACAGGCTGCAAAGGCTTGAATTAGCAAGGCACACTTTTGAGGGTGTTGCATGATAGAAGGCAACGCCAAAAGGGGTGGAGCACAGATTAGCTATACACAACAATAATGTAGGTGTTGAGGAAGTTGTGTCAGTGCCCTAGGAAAGTGTTTTGATAAGGTGTAAATTTTTTGATGTCACATGCTCTTTTGGTACACCTTGGCGCCCCCTTAGGAGATGTTGCATATAGGTTAGATGCACCAAGGGTTTGGCTTGCATGGCATGAGTTTGGTTTACACAACATATAATGTTGTTGTTATGGTATTTACACCAGCACCTGCACTTTTCAAGATTTTTTCTATGTGTGGGAAGGATTCATGCTGCATGGGCGGGAAGTGCACCTATGGCATGACTGTGTGGTTTGCAACATGAAAGGATAGCATGCCAAAGAAAAAAAGACTATTTTTTGCATTTTCTGATCTCTTTTCCCTTTGCATGACCCTTTTCTCTCCTTTTTTAATTTTTGCAAAGTGTCAAAGAGAGGGTTGGTGGGATTTGCAGCAAGGTAGAGCCTTCTCAGATACAAAGGATGGTTTATTCAGAGGTAGAGCCTTCCCAGATTTACAGATCTGGAAGGAGTGGGAAGAGGGGTTTTCAGCTGGCTGATTTGGTTTGTTAAATTCTTTTTTAGGTTCATTGTATTTAACATACAATCCTAATCACCTAACCTGACATAAAAACCACAAACAAGAACAAGATGGGTAGAAACAACTTACTAGGATATATAATGACGAAGGACCGATGTGGGATCCACAAGCGTGAAGACGGCACTTGAGGCCGACGAGGATAAATTATAACATTCCCATTTTAATACTTTAGAAACAAGGAAAAAAAATTATTTTTATTTTTTGCATGATTAATGTTCTCTGTTCTAAATACATAATTTAGAACACACATATCATAGCAATCATTCTTATAACAGATAACCATATGCAGCTGTAATGACTCGGTGTATCACCGATCTATTCATTTCATGACTCGGTGAACTTCCAATATATTCATGTGTAACTTGAGCTTGAAGTTTTCTACTGAATACTTCATATATGTGGTTCTCTTACCCCATTATGGGTTCTAAGTGATCTGCCCAAGGAACCTATCTAAATAATTGTTACCATTATTCATCGGCATCACGATCCTTAGACTAGGTGACATAGGACAATGCAATCAATAGCTTGCGATACTTTGGCCAAAGATTCATAACATATTGTTCGTATTTCTTATTCCTTGATGGCATACACGTCAATCCAAAATATGTCCTCCACCCCACTCAATAGTTACATAGAACGTATTTACTGACTCCTATCAGTCCCCTTGCCCCAAGGTTTCAATTTGGATTGGGTTAACATCATAGTCCACATTATGAAGAGGCTCTTAAAGTCTAAGGATAAATTGGCATACAGGATGAACCCAAGTTAACCCCGTGTGCCAAGGTACCACCGAGATTAAAAGGGATTTCTCATAACCCGATTATCGTCCTCACCAATCTCGAGAGAAATCTTGATCAAGTCCAGTGTGTAAATCTTAACGATCGATGCGAAGGTACGCCACATGTCATCTCTATTGTTGTATCCTCAAGAAGATCCTAATCTTCTCGAAGGTAAAACCTTACAGTTGACGTGTGTAAATGTTCTATGGAATAGCCTCGGGAAGATGTACATACCTCCAAGAATTTACTTACGTTAAGTTATATTTAGGTTACAAGACTTCATAATTAGGCAGCCTTTTCAATCCCCTAGTCCAACACTCCTAAGTTACCTTTTTGTGTTAAGGTTCGATTTACGAATAGGGTCTTAATTTACTTTGATTGTTTCCTAGTTGTCGGTTGGGACTGATCAACCCTTTATCTACAAAATTTAGGACAACAACCATTTAAGTTCTTAAATTAAGAATATAACTAAACCAACGAGGGAAATGTACCAACCTAATAGGTTGAGACATATGAGACTTTATACCGTTAAGTCTCAATGATTTATAGTTATTTATTCCCATTCATAAGTTATAATGAGATACTAGTTAATAATGTAGAAATCAGCCACATCATCAGCTATGGCTTACTTAAGAAGATCCTCTATCACACATTGTTCCACACAATAAGAATGCACACTTGTTCATATAGCCAATAAGAAGATCATTCCAATCAAAATAAGATACACATACTTCATAGGTAAATTCCTCACAATTTCATTCATTTCCAAAACCATACAATTACAACTTATGCACTTCTGACATGTTTTAAGTCAATAGCCCTCAGCAAAAGAGATGACCTTTCTTTTCACAATACAGTTTGAAAATCAAATCAGAATTCTTCTCAAAAACCAGTTTAGAACAGTCAATGAATCATATCAGATTCTATCTTCCTTTGCCACTTACGAAGACCATCTGCAAAATTGCTAGCATGGGTCAGTTCAATGAACTGAGCATGATAAGCACTAATCCTTAAAACAATTGCATTCCTCTAATTGTTTCAATTAAACAACCCTATTAGAATGACTTCACTTAATTCATACTTTATACCCAAGAATGAAATCAATATAATGAGGGTCTACGTACACTATTATAATCAAAAGGACAGAAGGAATATTCTATTCAACTTGTCCTCAATTTAAAGCATAATTGAAATCAACAATTACCTTCACAATCCAAGATCATATTACACCCTGAGATTTCTTTCTATCAGTTATAATACAATTTCATATTACACATAAATTACAAACGTAATTTCAACTAAATCTACTTTGGATGATTCATCTCATTTCTAGCCAGAGAGTAAGAAGGAGTATCTTGATTTTTATGTACCTAATCATCCAAAAATCTGAAACCATGTATAACATGTTTCACTCTCTTTTATTTAACACTAACCCAATTGAAATATTAAATTCAACAATCATACAAAAGTAATTTAAACGAGAGGAATGGATTGCAATCATTTGTAAGTTCACTTTGTAGACACCAAATTCGTGTCTCACGACCCCTTGTGACCCGCATCCCATTTCGCAACCTAACCTCATTACCTAAACTTTACACAATTATTTATTAATTACCTTGTAATTGATAAATCCACATCACCTTACCCGCCACCTCACTTTGCCACCTCATCATGACCTAGCCCTAACCCTAAACTAACCTAATTAAGACCCATGACTTGGTCTAGACTCACATCCATAACTAATGCCTCCTTACTCGCACCCAAAGCCGACCTTCTAGCCACTTGACCAAGCCCGCAACTGATCTCTCGGGAGAAAAGCAGGGAAGGTGGGCTATTTTACTAAAAATAGCCTACTTTTTCCTTACCGATGCCGGTTCCTACTCGACCGCCGTCGGTTACGCAACCGCCATCGGTTCCCTGTAAATGGGCTCCCCAAACCAAAACAACGGATCGGAATTTCATTTTTAGAGATCAGTCAAAGGATTTCTGGATCAACAGAGAGCATTGCGAGCGAGGAACAGAGTCCAGATCTTCACTTGACAAAGCAGAGACGAGTAAAGAAACCAGAAGTGTTTGCAACCAAGGAGATCAACTTGCATCTCGGTCAAAACCAGTAAGTCAGATCTTACATGTCCTTTTGTCATAACATTTCTTATGTTTCTTGAATCTCAGTCCTCCTAAATCCGTTTCTGAATCCACTACCCAACGTGCCATTGCATCTAACGGTCATTCTTTCACTCCTAATCATCCCATTTCCTAATACCATCCAAAAAAGCCGCTATTACAAACACCATATGTACCAAGAAGATCCTATAACCCACCGGTATCGGTTATCAGTAACCGGCATCGGTCATCAATAACCGCCATCGGTTCCTCTGATCAAAACCAGAAAACCAGCCTTTCCCCCTACCCAGTTTAACAAAATAATTTAATTGATATTTTGCAGTCTTTTGTGTTAATTCATATTAGTAGGGGAACTGACCACCTTCGAAGGAAGTTTTATATTTCCTGGGCCCAAGGCAGTTTCCTCATTTATTGTTTAATCAAAATCTTGTGGTCTTGTGTTCTTATTTGCAGGTAGTCCTTCCAAGACAAAAAGGAGTTCTCCGCAGTCAGCCTGATCTTTCTCTACGGTACGCGCACACCATCTCGACATTCAACAGGTATTCCTCCTAACCCTAACCTCATCTGTTTCTAAAAGGAATGAAAGGATAGAAGCAACTCTATTCCCAGAAGCCGAAACATTCCGAGAGAAACATTTTGGCACGCCCGGTGGGACCCATTTTGGGTTTCTTTCTCTTGCTTATTTTCATTTTAGGAAGCATATTTGCTGTTGCTGTTTTTGTTATATATTTAGTAAAGAATTTGTCTTGCTTTCCTGGTTTCGCATTAGTGAAAGTCATCTCTCTTGCTTCATCGAATATAATTTTCGATTTGGGTTTAAAACACGTGCATTGCATTCCTGCTTGTTGTTCTCCAATTCTAGTGAACATAGATTAAGTAACAGGTCGTACACGTGGGGGTGATATCCACGGTATTGACAGGAAATTAACCTTAGTTTCACTGCACAACACATACCGAATCACTTCACAATTAACACAACAACTCAAACATCCCCCCTTTTCCGCGGTATTCCTCCGCCCGATTGAGGTAACCTTATAAGCCAAAACAAACTTGACATTTCCCCTAGGTCTTGTTGTTTAGGATTCTGACATCATCTTACGTCTAAAGGCATAAGCCCACGATAACTAAAATTAACCCTAGGGTTAGTCTCTAGATTTGTGTGTGCCTCTTGCTTGTTTTCAAATCCTGTTTTCTCTGTCATACTTTGTCTTCTGTGATCAATAAGTTGATAAACATACTCAACGTTGCTAAAATCAAATTAGCAGCCTTTTATATCTTCTTATCCTAGACTTTTGACACCGGCATCGGTTAAGGGACCGACGTCGTTTTCTCTGTGACCGACACCGGTTACTAAACCGATATCGGTTACTGTCCTCATCAGCCCCTGACAAAACAGCAACTTGCCAAATTCACCATTCTGAGGTTGTTTTTGTTCTTGATAGATTGAAACTTTCCTGTGTGTTCTGGTCTATGGTTGTCATCACTCGGAAGCAAGCCGCCGCCATGGTTTCACATGCCTGCTCTGTGTCTTTGCCTGAATCACCCCCTTCACATTCTATAGGGAACCCTACGGACACCAGTGAGATCCCCCAAATTCCTGCAGGAGACAAGGACTTTGCCAAATTTCTGGATGCTAATCCCAGCGCTGTACAATACTATTTGTCTCATACCCCTGACCGTACGCCTGATGGTCAGCTCCTTATTGGCATGCCTATTAGTATAGCTGCTCATTTAGCTCCCACTCCTCCTGATAACAATACCTTACTTCCTGCATCACTAGCCCCGTCTCCCAATCCGACAGCTTCAGAGGTTCATACGACCCCGATTAGCTTTCCTTTGGTTAACCTTGGACCTCACGTATCGTTACCACCAACTGCCCCTATCTCATCTCTCTTTCAGACCACTCCATTCATGACTTACTCTCTGCCACCTATTCACACGAGCTTTCTTTCTCAAGCTCCGCCTACCTTTTCATTCCCATACACGTATCCAGTAACCTCAACACCTTATATGGGACATCCCTATTCTGTGGCACCATCACCTCATCCAACCACAGATTTCATCAAACAAATGATGGACAAAATGCAAAACCTGGAGGCTTCCGTTTCAGGAAGTCGTAGCGCCTTGACATACGAGCAAGTTTGTCAGAGCCCATTCACCCCTTTTGTCCCTCTTCATTCATATCCTCCTCAATGGGAGTTGCCAAAGTTTACTCGTTTTAACAGTAAAGAGGATCCTCAACAACACTTGCGATCATTTAGACATGCTTGTTATTTGATTGCCCATGATGATGCCTTGTTACTCGCACCTTTCCCATGTCCTTATCGGGACACCTTCAGAGTGGTACGGTGCTTTAACCCAAAGACTCAATCTTCTCTTTTAACCAACTAGCAAAATCTTTCTTGGATCATTTCTCCATTAACATTGCCAAGAAAGTATCTATCACCGACCTCTATGCCATCTGGACAATTTGAAGACGAATCTATTGCAGATTTCGTTGGACGATGGCGGGCCTTATCAACTAACTTACGTATGCCTTGCCTCAAACCGAACTCATCGAACTATTTACGCGGGCCTGCGCTAAGCACATCTCCCCTACCCTCCAAATTCAAACTTTCCGCACATTCGACGAGGCCTTTACCATGGCTCGGAAGCTAGAAATTCGAGCCTTAGAAGAAGAGAAATTGCGGTTGCGTAACAAAAACCCCAATTTCCGAACTCCTGATTCTACCAACAAGCCAAACACCACCACTCCTCACGCGTCCACTTCTTCTAAATCAAAAGGAGCTGTCCACGCGGTAATGGTCAAATCTCAAACACCGTCCAATACTCCACCGAAAACCACTTATAAGTACAAAGCCGAGCCCACCAATTACACTCCCTTGGGAGAAACTTATGGCGTCATCCTGGAGAAATTGCTCAAAGCTGGGGCTATCACCTTGCCCCCTGTTAAACCTCACTCTGGGTTTGACTCCACCCGCGCAATACCTTCCTAGTACAAAGAAAATGACTTTTGTAACTTTCACCGCGTAAAAGGACATAGTCATGAAAACTGCAAGATGTTGAAAAACATAGTGCAGGAAATGGTTGATGCAGGGGATATAACCCTCGATAATCCTAACGCCCCTGCTAACCGAAATCTGAAAATTTTCAACAAGCCATTCCCGAATCACTCGTCCAACGGTAACGTGAACCAAGATATCTTAGCCGAGGAGAGTGTTCATGAGATCCATGCAGTCTTCGATTCTCAGCCAAAAGCCTCTATTGAAATTTTTTTAAATCAAGCCTCTCCACCAACACAGGAGTTTGAACCTCCTTCACCACCATCAAGCCAAAGTGAAATCATTCCTTTACCCATAGAAGAGTTAACTGCCCGGACTTCTCTTCTCATCAACGAGTCTTCTTACACCACATCCCTACAAGACTGTGAGCGGATGCTATCTAATTTATCTATTTCCCAAACGTCCCCTTCTACCACTCTTGCTACACAAGAGGAAGGCTCGCCACTCCTTTTGACATCCTTAGACGAGAAATATCTTACACTAACATCACCACATTCTTTAAACATGACAGATCCCCTCAAACACGCCCTCCTACCTATTAGTCCCTCATCGCCTAAATCTTTTCAACGACCGGTTGACCTCTTAACATCTATTGATACAGTGCCTCATCTACCTCCTGTGTCACACCCGCAATGGACTGGAATTACAACCCACCTTTCTTCCGTACCAAAATTACAAATTACACCTGGAGATTGTCATTCCACAGAAGATAGACAGGCCCTATGGGAACGTTTGAGTACCCCTTTTCCTACTCAAATGCAAATGACTGATCCTGATGTCTCCACCATATACCCGAAGTGCTTACAGAAGCTTAAAATGCCCCTGTTCTCGCCTTCACCCCCCTCACCTCTACCAAATGCCCCGTCCACTTCTATCAACTTAGCCAGATCTTCCCATACGCTTGGGACCTCACCAATGCCCAGTCTAACGCACCCGCCTAAGCGACTCGATCTATCCAAAAATAAATCCGCTCCGCCGCCTAGGAGACAAACTCAATCCCTACCCCTATCACAATCAAAACCATCATCGTCATACCTACCTTCCATATTGGGACCCCATCCCTCTACCTTACATCAATATATCATACCTCCTGCGTTTTCTTTAGAACAACTTACGCCTTCCGCACCTATACAGAAATTCCAGGGTATAGCAACACCGTCACTCCGCGTATCCTGTCCACCTATCAACCCTAAACAAATACCATCATCAAAAGATTTGTTTTCAGTTACTCCTATTTCCCCGTGGTTGTTTTCTGATACCACGTCATCTGCGGCCTCATCATCCAACATAGCTTCTGCGCCAAAGAAATCACGTTTAGTAAAAACCATGTATCAACACCCCTCGGCTAAACCGCCACCCATACGAACTAACCACGCCCAAACATTACCAAAACCCACACAATCAATACCCTCATCCTCTTCCGATTTTGACCCACTCAAAGGATCTTATGCCAAAATCCTTGCTATGTTGGTGGAGAATGCGACCATTTCCCTACCTCCACTTAGACCTTATGACCCGTCTAAGCCCCGACCTATGGATTACGATGAGTCTAAAATCTGCGCTTATCACCGCACACCAGGACATGATGTGGAGGGATGCAAAGCTCTAAAAACCATCCTTCGCCAGTCACCTCTCCCGGATAGAAAGATTAAGAAAGACAACTTACGAAGGGAGAGACCTTTAGTTTCCATTCCCTCTCCTATACCATCTATCCCCGCCTCACCAAGATCTATCATTATTACAACCCCACCTCTTGAAGACCATGAGTTATCCCCACCATCTTCCTCATCTCAGGTCTACGAGATTAATATGATTAGTGTCGCTACTCGAGGGCAGAAAAACAATGGGAAAGCAAAAGAAAACACACCTGCGGCATCTCTTTCTCCGTCAAACATCCCGATTGCACCACCACCTAAAGTGGTCATTCGCGGACCCGCCTATCCGTCTCTAATGGCATTGCCCACCGAAATATGATTAAACGACTTCACCAATCGCCCGTAAAAATGACCTTTGTATGATCTCATTCGGACTTCGAATCTCATCGACAAGCTCTCGTTGAGATCCTTGAGGATAGAGGTTTTACCTGATGAAACCCTGCCTATTACCTCCATTCTAACACCCAATCACGTTGCTTCTCTCACCAAACAACCCACTACCCCAACCACTTACGTCTCTGCGTACAACAATTTGCTGCGCGATCGGTTTCTCGAAGATGAAATTTTCGACTTTGGTACAGAAGATCCCGACCCTGCCCTTTTCATCTCCGCTTACGTCCGGGACATTCGAGTACGTCGGGTTATGATTGATGGGGGCGCTAGCCTAAACATCATCTCTTCAAAATCCTTCCAACAGATGAACATCCCTTATAGTTGCATGTGTGCCAACCCCATCATGTTGCGGTCATTCAATGACGCTATTACTTCTACCTTAGGCACCGTGATCCTCAACATTCGCGTAGGACCACGTACTTTACCCGAACTCTTCTATGTCCTTGAGGGAGAGTTCCAATATAATATATTGCTGGGTCGTCCTTGGATCCGAGCCATGGGATGCGTTCCCTCAACATTACATAGATGCATAAAATTTGAGTACGAGGGGAAGTCTTACACCGTAAAAGCTGACCCTCCCCCCTTTAAAACCTGCAATATGTTATACCGCCCTAACGATGTGCTTATACCAATCAAGACACCCATACATTCAACTCAACCGTCCTCCTCAAATGTACCTCAACCATCCACCCCAACCGCGCCTACGCCTTCAATTGATGAAACCACCATCGCAAAAACCACTTCCCTTCCCGCAGCTAACATTCCAACCTCCGACCCCTTAGTAGATGTTTTTCAGCGCCTTACTGCTGGGGAGTACCACCTATATAACATTAGTTCTTTCCCTACCCCACAGAGTACGTAAAATTACATGCACATCCCACCTACGACCGTTGCGTGGGGGAGATAATCTCTTACGGACCACCCTATTGCCGCACTAACCTAACATATGGGGGTGTTGACGCATCCTCCATTACCCCTGAACCTCCTCTTGGTGTGGTTCCTTTCCAATCCGATTTTCAATACTTGACAAATCGTCATTTCTCCCTCACCTTCTTGACTCATTTGTGCGTGGAAGGCTTTGGTTTTGGCCTTCTACGAACAAGGCCGACATACACTCATTCCGTGACTACCCGTAAACATAATGATCGCGGTGGTCTCGGTTTTCTGAAACACCTACACAGGGAGACACCTTACATTAGCTGTATCCTGGAAGAAGAAGACGTCGCCCCTACCAAACCATCATCACCCACTTTGCCATCATCACCCACAGAATCTATAGACCCTGAATCCATCCCCCCTAACTTTTTTTTTTTTTTTCATAAATGCTATCTTCATAGGTCCTCTCACTTATCAACGCGATAATGAGGACCCATCTTCTCTTCCCCTTCTGTATCCAGACATGATCGAAGAGGATTCGCCTTTGATTAATGTTGTTGAATGCCAGGATGACGACTCCATCCTCACTTACCTTGGCGCGGATGATTCTTATATTCAACGAGCCTTACCATCTGAAACCCAAACTATGCTGAACGAATCTACCATAGAAATCAATATCCACACGGAGGAGGATCCTCACATTGTGAAGATTGGACAATCCCTTAACACATCAGAACAAGCCGCCTTTACTACCTTTCTCCATGCTCGTAACCAAGCTTTCGCATGGTCTTACGCTGACATGCCAGGAATTGATCCTACTATCGCCGTCCATAACATCACCCTAAACCCCGATTCCAAACCAGTCAAACAGAAATTGAGAAAAATGCATCCACGCATTGCTCTCTTGGTCAAAGAGGAGCTCCAATGACTCCTTTCTGTTTCCTTCATCTTGCCTATTGACTATCCTCAATGGATTTCTAACATCGTACCTGTCACTAAAGCGATAGGGGGACTTCGGATATGCACAGATTTCGGGATCTTAACCTCGCTTGCCCCAAGGATGACTTCCCCCTCCCAAGTATTGATCAACTTGTTGATCTCACTGCGGGCCATGAAATGCTTTCTCTCATGGATGGCTTTTCAGGATCTGACCAAATTTTGGTTGCCCTGCCCGATCAACACAAAGCGCCTTCATAACTCCGTGGGAACCTTTACATTATCGTGTCATGCCATTTGGCCTTAAGAATGCTGGTGCTACCTATCAGCGGGCTATGACCTACATTTTTCATGACATTATGCACACTATCCTTGAAGACTATGTCGACGATCTTCTCGGTAAGTCTAAACATCGTAGTGAACATCTCGATGTTTTAACCATTATTTTTGATCGCCTGTTACAATATTCTGTCCGCCTTCAACCGAAGAAATGTGTCTTTAGTGTTCTTTCGGGAAAACTTCTTGGCTTTATCGTCTCTTTGCGTGGCATTGAGGTCGATCCATCTAAAGTCAAAGCTATCCTAGAAATGCCCCCACCCAAAAATCTCAAACAATTGCGTAGTTTACAAGGTAAGCTCCAATCTATCCGACGTTTCATCTCCCAACTCTCGGATCGGTGTCAACCTTTCCATCACCTCCTTAAAAAGGATATTGCATTCCAATGGAGCGAAGAATGTCACCAAGCCTTCGAAGCTCTCAAATCTTATCTCTTGCAGCCACCCGTGCTTATCCCACCCCAAGACAACCGCCCTTTCTACCTTTACCTTTCCGCCACCGACCACGCTGTAGGAGCCATGCTTGCACATCATGACTCTGAGAATCACGAACAAGCCATTTATTATATAAGTCGTACTTTGGTGGACTATGAGACTAGGTACACACATGTAGAAAAATTGTGCCTTGCCCTATCATTCGTGGCCACCAAACTCCGACACTACCTTCTAAATCACAAGACTTTCGTCATCACCAATACAGACCCTATCCATTACATGTATGCCAAACCTCATCGAACCAACGCATTGCTAGATGGCTCATGCTTCTCGCCGACCACGACCTTGAGTTTATCCACGAGAAATCAATCAAAGGACAAACCATCGCGAGACCAACTTGTGGACGCTCCTTTCACCGGGGAACAATTTACCAATTTCACATTTCCGACGAACTCATCGCTACTCTTTCCCTCACGGAGAGTCGTACCCAATGACCCTCTTCTTCGATGGATCTAAATGCCAGTCGCGGTGGAGGAGCCGGCGTTGTTCTTATTCCTCTCAATGCTGAACCTATGCCTCTTTCATTCCGACTTGATTTCCCTTGCACTAATAATACAGCGGAGTACGAGGCCCTTGTTCTAGGTCTCCAAGTTGCGTTACACTTAGGTATCAAATCTATCAACATTTTTGGCGACTCTCAATTGGTAGTCAATCAAGTTATGGGCGTCTACCAATGCAAAAACGAGGAACTTCAAAAATACAAACACTACGTGGATTCACTTCTAGCTTTATTTACCCACTATTCTATACAAACCATTCCCCGCTCCACTAACAAATTTGCGGATACTATGGCTTGCTTAGCCTCGCAAATTCCCCGCGCCAATTGACTACGAATTATTCATCTTGGTCCAACAACTTTTGCCCCATCCTATTCAACCCCGGTAGTTTGTATGATAAATACTGTGTCCACTAATTCACAGGATACCTGGTACCACCAATTCCACGACTACCTTACAATCTCTGTCCTCCCACCTGACCTTACTAGTAACGGCAAACGTGCTTTTCTTAAAAGTGTTTCGCGTTATGTTGTCATGGGGGGACTCCTCTATAAACGTGGCTTTGATGGTATCCTCCTTCGCTGTCTAACTGGCGCGGAGGCCACTCATACCATCCAACAGGTCCATGACGGTATTTGTGGTGGACATTTTAGCGGCCTTGCCGTGGCCAAACGAATCCTTCGCCTTGGTTATTATTGGCCTACTCTCAATAACAAGCTGCTACGAATATGTTAAGCGTTGTGTTATGTGTCAGCAACATGCCAACCTTCAACATACTCCTAGCCACCCGCTCCAGATCACTCGAGATCTTTGGCCTTTCTCACTGATGGGGTTTAGACCTTATTGGTGAGATTCACCCAACCTCTTCACAACGTCACCGTTGGATACTCACATGACAACCGAATATTACACAAAATGGGTGGAGGCTATTCCACTCATTTCAATCAAAAAAGAAAAAATTGTCGAGTTCATTAACCACCACATTATCTGTCGTTTTGGTGTTCCTTATCGCCTGATAATCAGATAATGGAAAATCTTTCAAAAACAAGTTGTTGCAAGACCTTTGTGACAACTTTGGTATCAAACTTAGTTTCTCATCACCTTACTATCCACAAGCCAATGGGCAAGCCGAGTCCTCTAATAAAACACTAACCAAAATCCTCATGAAAGTTGTCAATGAATCCGGAAGAAATTGGCACGATCACATTCCCTTTGCCCTTTGGGCTTATCGTACTAGCATTCGTACCTCTACTAATGCCACACCTTTTTCTTTGGTATACGGTACCGAGGCTGTTTTGCCTCTCAAAATATAAATACCCTCCCTTAGAATATATCTTCGGGATATCCTCACCAACGATGATTTCCGCCAAGAGCGGTTAGCCCAATTGGAGCTTCTTGACGAACGCCGTCTTACAGCTCTTGATCACCTTCAAATCTATCAAAAACGCATTAAACGTGCTTATGATAAGCGACTTCATGAGCGTACCTTTAAGGTTGGTGATCTTGTTCTCAAAGAAAATCAACATGTAACCAAACTAGAAAAGAGCAAACGTGGAAAATTTGCTCCCAATTGGATTGGGCCTTATATAATCACTCATACCTATGGATCTGGTACTTATCGTTTAGCTTCGCTTAATGGTAAACCTGAGCCTGAACCCCTTAATGCCTTGCATCTTCGACCATTCTACTGTTGAAATTAGTATTATATCACTTCTTATCTACCTGCCGCTCGTCCCTTGAGCTCACTTACCACTACATACACT
The DNA here is from genome assembly GCA_018340775.1 of Taxus wallichiana var. yunnanensis. Lineage (NCBI taxonomy): Eukaryota > Viridiplantae > Streptophyta > Pinopsida > Cupressales > Taxaceae > Taxus > Taxus wallichiana. The sequence goes on from CM031239.1 coordinate 687,454,841, forward strand.
CTGTTTCCTACACTTCATAATAACAATCAGGATCACATAGTTTGATCCTCACCTCCCCTTGATGATGCCTTCCCCTTTTTAGTCTAGTCCATGACTTCAAAGTATTAAAATAAGCCGTATTCTTAGGGGATTTTCTTGAGTCAAACTTCCTACTAACTAGATGCTTCACGCCAAATGAACATCTAGTCATTTAAATTAAATATAGACTGCTCCCTCGAAGGACAGCTATATGCCGAACTATTGCTGCTATTATATATAGACTGCTCCCCCGAAGGACAGCTATGCATTACAATCATATCTGCTACTATAAATAGACTGCTCCCTCGAAGGACTGACTATACAGTCGATCAGCCTTTATCAGAAGCTTCTCGCATTGATCAGCTTCGTGAAGACCTCAAGAATAATACAATCAATATCCCCTGTAGACTTCCCGCATCGATCAGTCTACATTCAATAAAAGAAAAGCCTCATTCAAAAGGACTTTTGAGTCATGGACTTGTCTATTTAGGGTAGGTTCTCTTTCGTCAGAGCACTCACTTTGTAATAAGTTCTGCGTACCTCAGTTATATCATCCACCTCACCTCACCACTTGTTTCAACTCAAGGGATGTGACGTATATCCGATATATTGTGATTATACAACTCTTTTCACCTATCGACTTCTCGCCTATGCAAGGTACCTAGGGATTCAAGCTCATCCTATGTTAATATGTGGTTTGTTTAGCTCTTCTCAACTACGGGACACTCTTTCCTCTTTGCCTCGCATCTAGGATTGTGTGTTGATCTTAATCAGAACATGGTTCCCTTCTATTTGGGTAAGCTAACTTTCGCTTTACCTATACCTACATCAACATCGCCCATACCTTACCAACACCAACAACATTACCCTATCAACATCAAAATCTTATCAACCAACAAATTGCCTAACCATACCCAAATTGCCTGAATTCACCTTTCCCTGGTCCTAAGGGAGAACTACATCGGTCTGAGGCCCCTCCTTGCTTTGAGCAATGGGCTATGTAGGCAGCACTTTGGAGACATGGGGTCTCCCAAGGTTAGCTCGACCATCCCCTACCATAACCTATCATGTGTGGTAAATATAAATATTTTTGTGTATTTCTATTTAATCACAGTCCTCTTTATCCTTTTTCAAAACACCGAAAATCAAAACACAAACAATCTTATTATTATCGTAACTCAAATCAACATACATATTCAGTTTTATTTAGATGTTAAACAAATACATCTTCTCTATCATCGACACGCAGGTTGGCATCCTTATTTATTCTTATACCTTGCTAACATTTACTCAGACCCTCACGCCTCATCCCGAACTAGGCGATGATCGTGATTGTCGACCCCTCTCGCCGGGCCTCTCTGTCCTCAAAGGTACCACGGCTATTGGTACCGCCCACTGATCTGCCAATCTCTCCTGTAACATATGAATACGCCCTCTCGCATGGAGGACTTCAGCCTCTAGTCTCCCCGCCCGTGACTCCGCATGACCACTAACAATCCTCTTGTCTCATTCACCTGCGTTTGGAGCTGCTGAACCAAACGCTGCAGACGATCCCTCTCTGCTGTAATCACCACTATGTCAGGGCGCTCACGTACACCTCGCAGTTCTGCTACCCACCATAATCTATAGGCCTCTGTCGTTCCCGCATCCATTACCCTGCGATCGGCTGCTACCTCTTCAGGCCCTTCTGGAGGTGTTGGCCGGGGAGGTGAGAATGCTGCCTCGGCGTCGATCCTCATATATGGTCTATAAGCCAGGGGTATATCCTGCACAAATCCAAATTGTCGCCGCACGCGATCTATAGGAATCCTCTCATACTCACCCGGCCTGTGCCCTGCGATCCACCTCAATCGCTCTACACCCCTCAACTCCTCAGCTATGTTCTCTGTTACCATATAGTTTCCATATGGCCTCCAACAGATATCCGCAACCGTCACTCTCTCCCATACCTACCTGTAATACTCAATATCACCCATCACGGCCTGGGATCTGGCCTCTTGTTCTGTTTGGACCCATCGTCTGAATCCCAACCTCTGTACTCCGGTCTCTCCTGCCTGGATGGATCGGCCTATTGGTCGCACACAAACAATGTGCTCATAGGCCCAACAGTGTAATAAGTATGAACTATCCAGTGTCGTCCTGTGATTTCGCCTACAAGCCCATAAACCCCTGTATAGCTCCGCCAAATATGCAGGTGCCCATGCAAACGTAACGTTCCTTTCTACCATCTCCCAAATAACACACATCAATGCCTTTGGAAATCTTCCCCCTTCCGCCCTCGGTAATGCATAATACCCTACTGCTATCATTAATATCACTGCTAACCTTGTCTCCTCAGGGTGTGCTGCATACATTACCCCATATGTAAACGATAAACCTCGCTGTGTCAAATCTCGTGTGTATGGACAAAATATCTTATTATCGCTCCCGTGTCGCACTAGGTAGTGCACGATATCTTGGTTCTCTGTAATAGGGAGTCTCAAAATCCGAAACACATCTTCGATATTCTTGTCATTTCACTGTTGGCGGATAGAAGGTATTTGTCTCGGGATTCCATCTCGCAATCAACGCTTTGTAACATACCATGGTTACGTGTGATTCGTGAATAATAACGGATTCCACTTAACCCCAAACGATTTATCAATGTCCATTCCGCTGGTGTTACATCCGCTCGGATTCGTGACAACAGCGCTGGCACACTATCATTCATCCTCAACCCTGCCTCTGCCTGCATACACCAAAACCACAAACAACCATTCAATCCGTCATTTTTTTTTCAAACATTCTGGAAATTCCTCCAGTAACCGGTACCGGTTATACATAACCGATATCGGTTGAATAACCGATACCGGTTCTCCCTAACCGCTACCGGTCACTGTCAATTATATACACCTTCCCTAAAAACAACCACCTACGACAATAATTTTCTCGTTTATTCCTTTTTATACATACAAACATACCTGCAACCCCTGATTGCCTACCCTGTAACACTTACCTCACCTGCAACCCTTGTTATCATGTTTTCTTTCTCATATCTACCCACCTACTCTCCCCCATCTTATTCACAAAACATGCAGTAGTTAAATCACAAACAAAATGATACCTCTTGGGTTGCAGCAGCTTGAGGTGGCCCTTGTCTGCCCTCCTGTCCTTGCCTGCTGGATGCTTCTCCTCGTTCTGCCATGATCACCACCCTTTTTAACTTTGTCTTTCTGCCTTCTAAATCTCGGATCACATTCACTTTCCTTGTCTCTTTCCTCCTTCTCACCCAAATCTCTCATGCAAATACCTGTCTCAGTCGTCAAAAAGCGTCGCGTTCGCGTATTTAACCTCTTGCATGGCTCTAAAATTAAAACTGAAGTTGCCACCCTAGCTTTTCTATTTTTAGAAAAGCTCATACCTAAATAACCGGTATCGGTCATATAACCGATATCGGTCATATAACTACCGACATCGGTTACCTAACCGATACCGGTTACACACCTGCCTTTTTGAAACAGGGTTCTTTTCTTCATTTCTCATCTAAATTTTTGTCGCGCCCGCCTCTTTGCCTGCATAAACAACACAATTTACCACATTTGTTCATCCACCACACATAGCATTATAATTTCATTAAACATCATTTATTTTATACAAATACACAACCATCAACTACGAATATCAGGAAACTATCAATCTCTACATCATTTGGATCCAACTCATCAGTTACATATATCACAATGTCACAAAACCAACAATTCATCACATCACATATCATTCATACATACGTACAACAAAAACAAAAACATCAACATCATCCATCTATCAACATATCAACTAAAACTTATCATACATTACATATTACCAACCATTAACAAAATATTTAAACACATTTTGAATACTGCACGAGGATCAAAACATCGTCTCTATATATATATACCAGTTTTCAAAAATACAATGTGCCCTACATCGGGGCCTCTGTGATCTCATAATATACCAAAGCCGGCACGCAGGCCGCAATACCTACCAAAAATCTCGACTCGGCTCGCAGGCCGGTCTCTCATATCAAAAATATACTCGGCTCGCAGGCCGGTATCAAATGTACAACCTGTACTCGGCTCGCAGGCCGGTATATAATAAATAAATGAATCAATGCAATGAATAAGTGTCGGCACGAGGCCTCTATCAATACAACCGGTTCGTAGACCGGTGCCGTGTCCCTATACAAAACCATGTCGGGATCTATCGCTCTCCCACCGCCCTCGGCACCTCTCCCGCTGGTCCCCTGTGGTGCCTCTCGTCTTACGCCGTCACGGACACGCCCGGTGTGGCTGCCCCTCCACGAGATCTCTGGGCGTGCGAGGTCTCTCTGCGCCTATCACCTTTGCATACGCCGATACTCGACTCCGGTACTATCGAGAATATCCACGATAATATCGGGCCTCTGCTCTAACCTCCATATAGCGATCTCGCGCCACTGAAGGAGCTGGGGCTGGTCCCCTGGCACCCAACACCAATACCCCCTGAGCCTGTACCTGCACCTGTGGCCGCGGTGGTGCTTCTGTGCTTCTTTGCACTGTACCTACACTGTGGGTGTGGTCTTTGGTGGTGGTGCTGCTCGTGCTGTACCGTACCTACACTGTGGCTGTGGTCTTTGGTGGTGGTGCTTGCTGTGCAATGCACTCGCACACCGTGGTGTGGTGCTTTGGTGGTGGTGCTACCTATGCATGCACGACCTCGAGCTGATCCCTCTCTCCTATAACGGCAGCCAAGTCTGGCTGCGCAGGCGGTACTATCTTATCTACTCTCTGCTTGACCCACCACACCCTGTATGCTCCCGTGCACCCAAAGCATCATCCACACCCTCACTGCTGGTCTCTCCGCTACCCGGTCTGGATCAAAAGGGCGTGGCGGCTGGCGGTGGGGCCTACACATCATCCCTCTGTCGGGGAGGGGAGGTGGCTCGTCCTGTCGTAGCCCCATCTGACTGCGTACCCTCTCTAGGGGTATCCGCTCGTACTCTCCGGCCTCCGTCCCTTTATCCAGGAATGTATCTTGGATCGGGCGCAGTGTCTGTGGGCTCCTCTCTATGCCGGTGACCTCTGTAGGGTCTCCATACAATGTCTCTTCTTGCTGTAAGGCCCTCTAGCAAGTGTCATAATAGACCACATCCCGACTGCAACAACCGCTCGTGGTGGCCCATGACCCCAACCACCTCGAAAGCCATATCGGTATATGACTGTGGCCACACTGCTGAGGTAGCCCTACTGGCCTGATGCATACGATGTGCTCGTATGCCCAACAGTGCAACAAAAATGTAGAACAAATACCAAATCGCCTCCTCCGGCGATAGCCCCATAACTCCCTGTATAATTGCACCAGATATACTGGTGCCCAGGCATAACAGGTGTGCTCCTCCACCATCTCCAGCAGTACCCCCATCAATGCTCGTGGGAAGCGGCCTCCCTCTGAGTCCGGGAGGGCGAAGCAGGTGATCCCAACCATCATCAACACCGCCAGTCGTGTCTCGTGACGATGCGCACGGTACATGTCACCGTACCCGATACTCGCGCTATGGTAGGTCAGTAGCGCGGCTGCATCCCCAAAAACCTGCAGTATGCTGTCCATCGCAGTCTCTGAATCTACCTGGAAGACTGCCTCTCCCTCGATCGGTAGCCGCAGGATGCGATACACATCCTCTAATGTGACGGTCATCTCCCGGTCGGCAGATGGAACACATTGGCCGCCGGATCCCATCTCTCGATGAGGGCGACCATCAGGCTGTGATCCCTCTCTATCGCTCTGTACCTCTGGACCCCGCCGAGTCCCACCTCGCGCATGATGGCCCAATGCGCCGCAGATACGTGTGGCCTCATCCGACTCAATAGTGGAGGCATCCTATCACGCATCGTCAACTGCTGACGTGCCTGCAAAACCAACCCACATTCTTAGACCTACTCTTTATTATAACATCTACTTTACCATCTAAACCCCCTTTTGTAACACCCAAAACCTAACCCCACACCTAACCCTTCTCCACCCCTAAACCAACCCCCACACCGACCCGCAACCCAACCCAAAAACCCCTAACCCAACCACCACCCCACACCAACCCCCACACCGACCCGCAACCCAACCCAAAAAACCCTAACCCAACCACCACTCCCACACCTACCCCTTCTCCACCCCTAACCCAACCCCCACTCCCAACCCAACCCAACACCCCAAAAAACAATCAACCACTCCCACTCCCAACCCAACCCAACACCCCAAAAAACAATCAACCCAACCCCCAACCGACGCCGGCCGATACATGACCGATGCCGGCCATCGTCCTCTCTCGGAGCCGAACCCCGCGAGGCCCCAAAACCCATTTTTTCCTATTTCTACCCATTTAGCCACCCAAAAGCCCTCAATTTTACTCACCTAGCTGCATTACCCTATTTTACCTCTCTACCCTCTCCGTTTTTCAAATTACCTCCATTTACTCCTTATTTCCTACAAAATACAAATTCTACCCAAACCCCCATTTAGCCTAATAACCATTTCAATGCATAAATCACGAGTTTAGAACACACGAGCACGACGACACGTCATCGTGGTGGGATGGGTGGTGGCGGTCATTTGGTCCAGCCCCACCAGCTCCTCCTCTGCTGTTTGTGCATGGCTCCAATCACGATCTGCTTTGGGTCCCCGGCCAATCACTCTTGCCTCCTCCTCAATCGGGCCCACTATCAACTCTCTCCACCAATCAAATAGCTCCACCTCACTCAATAACCCTCCAAATCAAATCTCCACATCAGACAAGTCAATTTGGATTACAAATAACAAAAGTGACAATGACAGGCCGTATTTTTTCTTTTTATAGGTTTTTCGACCTTAACCGATGTCGGTTTCATTTTTCCCTAAGAAACCGGTATCGGTCCCTTAACCGATATCGGTCATGCAGAATCGACATCGGTTCTCTACCCAACTTTCACCCCATTCTTTGCCCTTATTTACTCCTTGCCTCTTTTTCACCAATATCGCCTCCGTCCACCTTTGCTGCACAACATCTGTTCACTTGTCCAGCCTGACCTACGGCCTCGCCCTACCTATTTGGCCCGACCTAAGGCCTCAACCTACCAATTGGCCCGACCCAAGGCCTCAACCTACCATTCGGCCCGACCTAAGGCCTCAACCTACCAATTGGCCCGACCTAAGGCCTCGCCCTACCTATTTGGCCCGACCTAAGGCCTCAACCTACCAATTGGCCCGACCCAAGGCCTCAACCTACCATTTGGCCCGACCTAAGGCCTCAACCTACCAATTGGCCCGACCCAAGGCCTCAACCTACCTATTTGGCCCGACCCAAGGCCTCAACCTACCATTCGGCCCGACCTAAGGCCTCAACCTACCTATTTGGCCCGACCCAAGGCCTCAACCTACCATTCGGCCCGACCTAAGGCCTCAACCTACCAATTGGCCCGACCTAAGGCCTCGCCCTACCTATTTGGCCCGACCCAAGGCCTCAACCTACCAATTGGCCCGACCCAAGGCCTCGCCCTACCTATTTGGCCCGACCCAAGGCCTCAACCTACCTATTTGGCCCGACCCGAGGCCTCGCCCTAACCATTAGGCACGACCCAAGGCCTCAACCTACCCATCTAACCTGACCCAGGGCCACCGCCCAACCACTTGGCCTGACCCAAGGCCGTATCACTTCCATACCATACCCACAATCAACGTTTTATTTTATACATCCATCATGTACCTTGTGTTCAATCGAGCTCACCTGTTCGTGTTTTAGCATGATTAGGGTCCTTGACTTGATCTGTCGACCAACTTTGCCTAGACCTAGACCGTGACGTTTATCTCAACCAAACCAACCACTTGGTACTGCCGAACATGCCTAAACGTTCCTGTACCTCACCTGTTATATACCCTGGAGCTACTTCCTATGCCTTGGATACCAGGATTATATCACCCTTGTTTGGATAAACTATCGACCTTTGCCTATACATTGCTGGTTTGCTCGTCAAATCATGTACCCTAGTCGTACTACTGCATTTCAACGTGCGTCTGCTTCCTTGGACCTACCCCACCACCTTACCATCCTCTCTACAACATATACCCTTTATCAACCCTATCCCTGATTTCCCGTTCACTCAATCTGTGATAGATTTGAGGGGGATTACCTATACCCTTAACAGGGGAAACCACTTCATATTATTGTCCGCGCAGCTTTACAGAACAAGCTACACGACAATAAGGGGCTAATGTAGACACCAAATTCGTGTCTCACGACCCCTTGTGACCCGCATCCCATTTCGCAACCTAACCTCATTACCTAAACTTTACACAATTATTTATTAATTACCTTGTAATTGATAAATCCACATCACCTTACCCGCCACCTCACTTTGCCACCTCATCATGACCTAGCCCTAACCCTAAACTAACCTAATTAAGACCCATGACTTGGTCTAGACTCACATCCATAACTAATGCCTCCTTACTCGCACCCAAAGCCGACCTTCTAGCCACTTGACCAAGCCCGCAACTGATCTCTCGGGAGAAAAGCAGGGAAGGTGGGCTATTTTACTAAAAATAGCCTACTTTTTCCTTACCGATGCCGGTTCCTACTCGACCGCCGTCGGTTACGCAACCGCCATCGGTTCCCTGTAAATGGGCTCCCCAAACCAAAACAACGGATCGGAATTTCATTTTTAGAGATCAGTCAAAGGATTTCTGGATCAACAGAGAGCATTGCGAGTGAGGAACAGAGTCCAGATCTTCACTTGACAGAGCAGAGACGAGTAAAGAAACCAGAAGTGTTTGCAACCAAGGAGATCAACTTGCATCTCGGTCAAAACCAGTAAGTCAGATCTTACATGTCCTTTTGTCATAACATTTCTTATGTTTCTTGAATCTCAGTCCTCCTAAATCCGTTTCTGAATCCACTACCCAACGTGCCATTGCATCTAACTGTCATTCTTTCACTCCTAATCATCCCATTTCCTAATACCATCCAAAAAAGCCAGCTATTACAAACACCATATGTACCAAGAAGATCCTATAACCCACCGGTATCGGTTATCAGTAACCGGCATCGGTCATCAATAACCGCCATCGGTTCCTCTGATCAAAACCAGAAAACCAGCCTTTCCCCCTACCCAGTTTAACAAAATAATTTAATTGATATTTTGCAGTCTTTTGTGTTAATTCATATTAGCAGGGGAACTGACCACCTTCGAAGGGAAGTTTTATATTTCCTGGGCCCAAGGCAGTTTCCTCATTTATTGTTTAATCAAAATCTTGTGGTCTTGTGTTCTTATTTGCAGGTAGTCCTTCCAAGACAAAAAGGAGTTCTCGCATGATCGGCTGATCTTTCTCTACGGTACGCGCACACCATCTCGACATTCAACAGGTATTCCTCCTAACCCTAACCTCATCTGTTTCTAAAAGGAATGAAAGGATAGAAGCAACTCTATTCCCAGAAGCCGAAACATTCCGAGCGAAACACACTTGTCAACCAGTCCTTCATCTTGTATAACTAATTTTCAATCATAGTAAGTATATAAATCAATAAATATAGGATTACTTTTAGATAAGAATAACAATAGTAAGTTTATACCCATAACATAACTAGCTGTAAAGTGAAAGGAGTTTCCTAGATTAGGATTGCCAATCCTGATATTCCTTCCATCTTTTAAGTAAAAAACTGCCATTCCATAAATTTAATAGTTGGGTTCCTTAAATAATTTCATAAGAGAAAATATAATAACCTACCAAAAGAAATCAACATAACTTTCCCTCTTTTTACATCCTCTTTCTAACTTGTCCTTTCAACTCGAAGATAAACAGAGATGACCAAACACTGTTTTAACCAAGTTCTAGAACTAATCCAAATTCCATGAAATAATAACCATTTAACATACCTGATAAAGGCATAAGGATCTCATTACTCTCTCTTAATTACATACAACAGTACGATTCAGGTAGAAGCACTATATATAGTATTGCCCTTAGATCCTTACAGGATCTTCCACTATACATTCAATGAAACCAAAATCATATTCTACATAAACGCATTACAACCTATCAACTTGATACAGACTGACTCAAATAAATAGGCTATTATCCTTCATATGCTCGATTCATTCGAGATGAAAATCGAGCACTAATCATTGGACCAAATCATCATTCGGTGCTTTCTTTTTTTTTAAAACACTAATAAAGATTACAAATTGTATATGATACGTATTCCAATCCTAACTTGAAAACACCAGAGATCACAATATTCTTGTCAATATAAAGGTTATGCAATAGTAGTCTGAGTAAGACGGATCTTCTACAAGCTTCAACCATTTTACTTCAAATGTCAAATTAAAAATATCATTTTAAGAAACCAGAATTGATGACCATTGTCCATCGCTACAACTTAACCAAAAGCAACCAAAAATTGAAAGAAGAACAGAGCCTCATTCAATAGCCAATCAATCTGTATAACTCCTATTGCCAATGTACATAGACACCTTAAAATTTTACAATTAATGCCATACAACGCAATAATCACGAAAGAATCGACAAACAAACAAACACCTCAACAAGAGGTGTTAAGGACTCAATCGTTCCATGTTGCCAAATACATAATATGTAACAATCAAGTCTTCTTTTATGCAACTAGCTATCGCAACATTTTCCAGTTCTCTTAATTTTAAACTTGTTACAGTCATAGTTCCTCATGGCAAGCAAAAATCTATTACTCCATTCATAGCTGGAACAAAGAAACTACCTTAACTAAAGAAAATACATATTCTTTTAAAAATATTTTCATCCGTTAAAGTAAGTTTTTCAATGTAGAAAATCAATCAAATAGAAGCTTACAACAGTCACTAGTGTATACCCAAATGGGTATGAAAACACAACAGTTCCCAAAACCCAAATCAATAAATACAACCAAAATGTTTATCATCAGTAAGGATCCTATGAAATCGAACACCTTATCAATTCATCACCCCAGAAAATCCTATGAATTCTGGTACAGTTTCAAGTTGCCATTACAGCAAGAAAGAAAAGTGTGACATCTCTAACTGAGTAAGGAGTTCCGAGCTTAAACCACAGCAAGGAAACAAGAAAACAATGAAAACAAGTTTCTTTTGAACTAACATTTCCACATTCAATCCCGAACCCAAGCTTTCATAAAACCCACAAATCATTCTTACCAGCCAAGACAAAATGCATGAATATCATCAAAACAGAGTTGTTTTAATGAAAACATTTAAAGGAAAGCAAGATTTTAATAGTTAGGGCATATCATGCCTGATGGTGTTGCTCAAAAGTCGAAGAAGACCTCTAGATGAGCTTGCCCCTTCTTCTCCTTTCCACGAAAGATTAAACAACATAGTATTGATTCCTCCATGCCTTATATATTTCCCATGACACAGAAGAAAATTTGAAACTTTCAAAATTTCCATGCAACTAAGAGTAAACTGCTGGTTCAAAAAACCAGTGCTCATGTAGAGTGAAAAATGGAAGGCATAACAAAAGAAACAACCAAATAAAATTCCTTTTTCATGTATCTCACGGCGGCCCGAGCTTGAGAACCCATGCAATTTAATTGCATTAAATCCTTTTCTCCCGCCCGTTTTCCATTGCCACCATCCGCCAAAGTTGGCGAGTTCTACATCGCAAAACACAAGTGTTTCCATTTTAGTGATGCTTTGCCACATAAGTTTTCCCTTTTTTCCAAAGTAACCTCTAATAACCTTTGCAGTACTCCTTGCCCCTTCATCCTTATCCTCATCTTAAATGCCCTCGAAAACACTGCCCCTAAATCTTATGACCCCCTTTTTAGGTTCCTTTTAAAAGCATTAGTTTAGGATAGGTTAGTTCATAGGTTAGCTTAATCTTAACATCTTAGGTTATAACATAAGTCACCCCCTCCTTAATATTAGGTTTAGTTAATCCTTAGGGATATCAAGTTCATAGTTTTAAAACTAGGTTAGATCAACTAACCCTAGCAACAATAGGTTTAGTTTAGGTCTAAAACTAACAACCGTACTGATTCCAATTTTTTTAAGTCTATTCTAACAGACTGAGTCATCATACTGAATTCAAATAGAATACAACGTTCCCAGATCAGATTCTAGATTTGCATCAAGTAAATTAGTTTTAGATGGAAAAACTTACATATCTTATCTGGCTCAAGGTCCAGGTCCTTTCCGATGCCAAATGATTTAGACCGGATTCCGATTGCAATGACCTGCTAGGATTAATCTCTGAAATCCAACAAAACTTCCACTACGGAAATATTTTCATATGAAGAAGGTTTTAAAAGAACTTATACTTCTAAGTTGATCAGGACTTAATAATTCACGAAATGTCAATACATAATTGTTCATCCCAAATATAATTAATGTTAGGAATTAGTATTCACATGGTTTATTATAATTGGTTAGTATGTTTATATTGTTATAACAAATGTATAACAATATATTAGTACGGGAAGGTTATTGTTTTGTATACTTCCTATTTTATAGGAAGTTGTTCAACAACATTCCTGGCTATATAATAGCCATTGTATTAGCATGAAATATATAGAAAATATAATATTGTTTTGTATTACATCTACTGTGCAATTCTGTACCAAATTTAATATTTGGTATCAGAGCGACCTCTATCATACCTTTGATGGAGAATTAGAGAGAAATAGGGGCACCACCTATTTTCTTACTGCCCCAATTCATGAAAGCCTGATATATTCCTTCTGAGTGTAGGATTGATTATTTGTTATTAGTTTTTGTGGAAGTGCGCAGCTTTACCAGAATAATTAACCAGAAGAATTCCGTGAAGAGGAGACGTCAACAGAAAAATAGTTCTCTTGTGCATCATTGGATCGATGCTTTTGATCTCGCCTTTGAGATGATTTTTTTGGATTTACTTGTTTTGATCGGCATCGCATCTCCTGGCAAATTGCATATCTGTTCATAGCTCATGTACGCGTGGAATGATTTATGTGCCCAATAATTTCTCCTTCACAGTCGAATTAAAATTTATGTTAGGTACCAGCTCACGCCGTATCATACAGATTTAAATGATCCACGTATTCTTATTTCTGAGAGAGCAGGTTTGAGTTATCTAGAAAACACAATCTTGTACTCATATTTGTGTGCCTGTATCATTGGAGATTCGCACGCTTGGAAGAATCAAATGCCTCTCTTGTAAAGCATTTTTTCCATGCTCAGATTATATTTTGTATTGATTGTGGATTGGCGCATCGTGCACATCTTAAGCTCCTTCCATTGGATTCCATAATCTCTGCCACGAGTTTTGCCGAACCGCCTCAAAACCAAAGCCCCTTCAGAATTTCAAGGCCCGATTACTGGTGACATCAACAGGAGAAAAGGACTGTCGGTTTCAGCATGGTAGCTCTCCAACATTTTTCTGTGCTTCCACCCTTCAACAGGTGTTAAACCCGTGTGTGCATAGTGTGTAGTCATTTAAAGATTCTTAATTTTGTTTCATTTTGAGTCGATTGGATTTTTAATATTATTTTTATCTGTAGTGTTAAGTTTTTAGAATTGTCCTAAATAATACTTGGTCTCATTGTAATTGTTTTGTCAATTTAGATGTTCAAGCCCTCCATACACTAAGTTGTATTTAAAAAGACGTCAAAAGTCAGATTGTTAAAAAGAGTTGAAACATTTTTTTGGTATTGTCATTACCAAAGTCATTTTTTCATTTAAAAATTTATCTCATTTTTTAAATTTCTATTCTAGTCCTTATATCATCCAATAGTGTCAAATGTCATAAAATCATATTTTGTTATGTAGTCCTTGTTGTTTTATCAAAGTCATGTCAAATAGGTGATTTTAGGTGGTGTCAAGAGTTAATGACAAAAATATTGGAAAATAAAAAAAAATTCCTCACAGACGCATTTTTGGTGTTACGCGACGTCTGGAAATAAAGTATTTCACATTACGGGAAGGAAGAAAAGAATAATCTCAATGTGGAAACAGAGCTTCATATCCAAATCCGGTGATCTAGCAAAGCATAAAAATGGAGGAAGGAGGTCGAACAACGACCTCTCGTCAGTCACCAACGACGGGGCCGCACAGAATGATTTGGTGGCACAGGTGTGCAGTGTGAGTACTTGTTTTTGAGTTTTGCAGTGTTCCAGATTCAGTTGTGTGGTGTGAATTTCAGCTTGGTGTGATTCTTTTTCAGAGTTCCTATTTTGTTTGGTATTTGATGGATGTTGGAAAGAAAGTTGTGTTGGAGCACAGATGACTGTCAGTGATCCTCTGACTGACTTGGTCCTCTGACTACCGTACTTCATTGGAAGATGGTCAGCTAGAAGAATACGTTCACTAGCATTAGTGACCATGTGCAGCAAGACCTAACTAGCAAGATCCATTCAGGAGTATGTTCTTCGATGCATTTTGCTTCTCAGTATCTATTTGAGTGGAATTTCACATTGTGGGGGGGAATACATACCAATGTTCCATTCCCATTCTGCACCCAAAACGGTTTAGTCAAGGAAAGCTTCGGTGGCATTATGCACCCATTACGATTCTTATAGGAAGTAATGTGAAATTTTTTCAGTATATCTTCTATTGTGTAGTTTTGAGATATGCATGTTGTGTTTCCTACATAATTCCCTGATGTATAAGCATAGTGGTGAACAGTAGCACCAGAGTAAGTCAGTTCATGGATCTTGAAAGGGTTTGTGGGAGGATCCAGAAAACCACACGAGGTGGACAGTTGATGAGGTTCCTGTCACTTCAAGGTTTGTGGTAAGCCTGTTTAAAACCATGGAAGGAGTGAGCCTTTCTTTTGGATCAAGGTCATGAGTCACAGAGTTGGACATGCCACAGGGGTGAGCATACTGCAGTTGAGTGTGTGGATGTTTTTCTACCATGTAAACACTAAGGGGGGGAATGTTAGGAATTAGTATTCACATGGTTTATTATAATTGGTTAGTATGTTTATATTGTTATAACAAATGTATAACAATATATTAGTACGGGAAGGTTATTGTTTTGTATACTTCCTATTTTATAGGAAGTTGTTCAACAACATTCCTGGCTATATAATAGCCATTGTATTAGCATGAAATATATAGAAAATATAATATTGTTTTGTATTACATCTACTGTGCAATTCTGTACCAAATTTAATAATTAAAACATCCCTTGGATCAATGCAATTGATCCAAGGATGAGTCATAGAGATAGATAAGTCTACGATCTCATAGAAATCAGATTGCACTAAATGCAAGAAATGAAAGAAAATAAATCCAAGCATATTCTCATTCAATCACAGATCCTGAGAGTAGAAAGGACACAACCAAATCCAAGCATGATTTTCCCATAATCAAAAGAGCATATCATCATAAGGAAAAATCACATATCAACACTCGAATGCAAAGGAGAAAGTAACAACAGTTCAGGGTGTTACATGCTTCCCTCCTAAAAGAATCATCGTCCCGATGATTACAACTTTTATTTACCTTATGGTCAGTCAATTTCCTTCACTTACTATCAATTCAACTATTTCAACTTTTAAATAGTTCCGAGAAATCTACATAATATTACTATTTATCTCATCGGAATAATTGTTTTCTCCAAAATTGGCTTACTTAATGCCATGAAAAAGATAAAATCACCATTTCTTCATCAGTCAACAGATTCAGTTCTGTTCAAAAAGAAAAGGAAAAGTTGTTCTCATATCTTCCTAGATTCTCCCAAGTTGCACTTTCTTCATTAAACTGGTCCCACTAGACCTTACATTATTGTATTTCACGATTCGTAGTTGCAACTTACAAGTTTCCAGCACTCGAATGGGTTTAACCACAATTATTCTTGGGTCTTGGACCTGCAAGGAATTCCAGGTTAATACATGTGACAAATCAGAAATGTATTTCTTAAGCAAAGAAATATGGAAAACATCATGCATTCATGACAAAGCAGGTGGTAAGGCTAATCGATAAGCTACGGGATTGATCACTTCAATTATTTCAAAAGGTCCCACAAAACGAGGTGATAACTTGGAAGCCTTGCCAAAAGTTATAGAACTCTTTCTCGGTTTAACACGAAGAAAAACCTTTTCACCAAGTTCAAATCTCCTGGTCAACCCACTTTAAATCAAGTATAGCTTTTTGCCTATCTACTACTTCTTTCAAACATTCATGAATTATTTTAACTTGATGTTCCATTTCCATAAGGATTTCAGGCCCGATTACCTCTCTATCCTCAATGTTAGCCCAACTAATAGGGGTTCTTTGTTTTCTTCCATAAAGCGCCTTGAAAGGTGCCATCTTAAGAGAAGCGTGATATGTATTATTGTATGCAAATTTGACTAATGGAAGATATTCTTCCCATTTGTATTGTTGATCCATATAATACATCCGTAACATATCTTCTAACACTTGATTTAGTCTTTCGGTCTATCCATCCGTTTTGGGTGATACGCAAAAAGCGAAGTTCGGTTTAGTTCCAAGAGCTGCATTCAAAGTGTTTGCCAAAATCTTGACGTCATTCTTGGATCCCTATCTGATATAATCAATTCAGGTAC
The DNA here is from genome assembly GCA_018340775.1 of Taxus wallichiana var. yunnanensis. Taxonomy (NCBI): domain Eukaryota; kingdom Viridiplantae; phylum Streptophyta; class Pinopsida; order Cupressales; family Taxaceae; genus Taxus; species Taxus wallichiana. The sequence goes on from CM031239.1 coordinate 687,471,398, forward strand.
TCCATGTAATCGGAAAATTTCGTGTACAAATCTTTTAGCTAACACAAGAGAATCATCCTTCAGATTTCTAGCAATAAAATGTGCTACTTTTGTTAGTTTATCAACAACTACTAAAATAACATCATGCTTATTTCTTGACATAGGCAAACCTTGTAAAAATCCATGCTTATTACTTGCCATTTGTATTGCATAATGCTATGGGGATATAATAAACCAGCTGGGTGCATATGTTCCACCTTCACTCGCTGACATTCAAGACAATGAGTCACAAAATTAACAACATCCTTTTTCATTCCCTTCCAGAAATATTGTTGTTTTTTATCAGCAAGCATTTTAGTAATACCTGGATGTCCCAAAAAGGTGAATTATGAAATTCAGCTAACAATTTCTTTCTCAAATCATTAAGCAAAGGTATGTATACTTTGTTTTCATAACATAAGATTCCTTCATTATCGAAATGAAAACCTTTATACCTTTTATCTTTCGGATCTGGAGCAAGCGTTGTTTTTACTTGTTGAAAGTATAAATCAGATTCCATTGCTCTTTTTACTTCATCTTTATACTAAGTTCTTAATGTTATAAGGGTACAAATGTGCTGCCTACAACTTAGAGCATCTGCTACGCTATTCTCTTTTCCTTTGATGTAACTTATATCAAAATCATATTGAGACAAAACTCTAACCACCCTCATTTGTCTTGCATTCAGATTAGGCTGAGTAAAAATGTACTTCAATCCAAGGTGATCAGGCCAACTCGAAAGGATTACCAAGTAAATAATGCCTCCAAACTTGAAGTGCATGTACTATGGCAGCAAGCTCTAAATCATGTGGAGCATAATTCAACTCTTGTAACTTAAGTTTTCTACTTTCATATGCTATAACATGATCATTTTGTAGCAAAACACCTCCAAGGCCCTCCTCGGATGCATCCGTTACAACAGTAAAGTCTCCATTAGGATCGGGTATAGCTAAAATAGGTGTAGAAGTCAACCGACTTTTCAAACTTTTAAAATCTGATTCACACTTATCATTCCAAGCAAATTTCTTATCCTTTTTTTGCAATGAACTTATCGACGTAGCCACTTTAGAAAAATCTTTAACAAATTTTCTATAATAACCGAGAAAGGCCCATAAAGCTTCTTACTTCATGTACATTCTTTGAGTGCGGAGCCACTAGGTTATTGCCACTATTTTAGAAGGATGTACAGTACTTCCTTCTTTACTTATAACATGACCAAAATAATGAACTTCTTTATCAAAGAAATAACATTTGGATAACTTACCATATAATATTATCTTTCTCAAAATTTCTAAGATTACTTTCAAATGTTCATTATGCTCAGCGACACTTTTAGAATAAATGAGAATGTCATCCAAAAATACAAGCACAAACTTGTCCAAGTATTCTTGAAAGATGTTATTCATTGAGTTCATAAAAGTGGTAGGTGCATTAGTTAATCCAAAGGGTAAAACTGTGAATTCATAATGTCCATACCTTGTTCGGAAAGCTGTTTTATGAATATCTTCATCTTTAATTCTTAATTGATGATACCCCAATCGAAGATCTATCTTAGAATATACCGATGCTCCATGCCTCTAATCAAATAAATAATCAATTCTAGGAAGTGGATATCTATTTTTGATTGTTGCTTTGTTTAACATCGATAATAATCAATCTAAGTGTTCCATACAAATATCGGGTAAGTGTTCTAATCACCTTTGGACAAAATTTCTTTTAAGCTCTACAAATATCAATAAGGTGCACATATAGGTGCTCTGGTTTGATCTCAAGGTGAAACAAACTTGGTCTGTAATTATTCTAGAAATACATCTCCTTTGGGACTTGTCTTCTTCTTGCAGATATTTTTACCACGAGCCTGGCCTTTTTAAGCTCCACTAATTTCTCGCTTTACACCTTGAATCATAGTTGTTTTTGTATATCATTAAATATAAGGTGCTTTACATATAGGTTCAATGACAATGTCATAGGGTTTAGAGATCAACTTTAGTGGAAAAGATAGGTAAGTGGTGAAATCAAACTCCCTTTTGGGTGGTAAACCTAGCTCTTCATTTTTACCACATACAAAAAAGGTCTCTTTTGCCTCATAGTCATAAATATTTTTACACCTTTTCATAGTTGGTATATCATCATCCTCAAAACCTTCTTAGAAATGACACCATTGGATAGAGCTCTTTCTTGCCCCAAAAAGCTTTCCGTAGAAAGGTAAAGTTTTCCTCCTAACTCCATGTATTTTTGAAGTTATGGCTGTGGCTAACTCCTCTCATTTTTTCCTCGGAGTTTTGGAAAAACCTTTTCCCCTGAAAGGCCGAAAGGTAAAGCCAATGAGATGCCACATGGCACCTAGAGTGGTAGAGTGCGTGGGAAATTTTGGAAAATTTTCCAAATGACCAAAAAGGTGCAAAAATTCAAATTTTTGCCCTTGACCCGATTTGGCCTGTTTTGCCCTAAAACTTCAAATGGCCATATCTTTCGATCCAGAGCTTAGTTTTTCGCATTCTTTATATCAATGGAAAGCTGGTGAAATTATCTACAAGATTCTAGGGTAATTTTTTCATTTTGATGGATTTTGGAGAGAGAAAATGAAAAACACCTCTGGCACATGGTCATGGATAGAAATGACGTTTCAACCACCATTTTTAATGAAGAATGGCTCGCATTCTCTCCCAGCATGGCTAAAAATGTTAGGGGATGGGTCTATAAGGATGCCCATGCTATTTTGAATGCATTTTGGTCAATGGTTGAATCCCTTCCATGTTTTCCCATGTTTCTCTCTCCTGGGCTTGTCCCTTGCACTGTAAAAGCTAGATTTGGCTCATTTTTAAAGGGTTGAACATTTTTTGTGTATTGCAGGTCCCCTTTCTCACCTTGGAAGTGATTTTGGTGGAATATCAGACCTTTTCTAAGAGATTTAACTTTATTTTGCCTCTCAGGTGTTGTAATGCAAGTGATTTTGATGATTAAAATAACAATACAGCCTCTGTGATTAGTTTTCATCCTCTGCCTGTGTTGTTTGGTTAATTTATGATCCTTCATTACAATTATCAGTTTGTGCATGAGGTTCTTTGTTGCATTTTTATGGACTATGTCAATCTGCAGAAGTAAAAAATGCTCACCACTCCTTTGGTGCATCACCTATTAGCATTAGTTTTAGCTTTTTTGCATTCTCTATCTCTATCTCCTTTGGAATTTAGGGTAGGGTTAGGAATATAGACCTATGCAACTTGTAAGTGATAAATCTGACCAGAGGAATTGAGGAACTAACCTCTAAATTGGAGATTCCTTTCTCATTTTACAAGTCCCACACTGGGGAAAGGATTGATGTTGTGCAATCACACTTTGGATGCTAGTATGATCAAACTAGAAATCGATCAACATCCGAGGGGTCTTTGCTGATTTGCAACAATAGTTTTGGCATGCCGGTGGGACCTTAGAGGTCTTCATCTTCATTGCAACAAAATTGATGTGCATTTGTTGCAAAGTTTCTTGCTTTAAAAGAGCTATAAATTACACATCTAGCGACTCCAAGGAAGAAGAATCAGCTGGTTTTAGCGGTGCGGACACTGAAACTCATGAGAAGAATCAACACAAGGTCAAGAGCTGGAGAGGAAGAGGTGTTGTTTGAATATCTACAGATTATCTCCAAGAATAAGGTAAAGTGGGAGGAGAATCAAAGGTCTCCATCTCCACCAAACAGAACTCTCTCAACTCCTCCCTGGTAGGCCTTTCATTCAATCAACAAAGGTTATAAGGCCAATCGAATGGCACAAAACAACCCCTATGTCAATTTCTTTGGTAGTAGCCCACTTGCTCTCAATGCACAAAATCCAATCCCGGTTGCGGCATTGAAGAACATTCCATACTTCTTGGAGAAAATCAGACCTCACTGGTGATCATGTTAAGGATATTGCTAACATTTGTGCAATCCATGAGATCAATGAGATGAAAGTTCTTTGTAAAGCTGCTTTGGCATCTTCATTCAAAGGGAAAGCTTTGTAATGGTTCAGGAGTCTTGCCTCAGGTTCTATTCAAAATTGGAATCAGCTATGTATAGCCCTCCATGAGTAGTTTGGGGAAAAGGGAGACAACTTGTCCCTTTTGGAGCGGTTGACAACCATCAAAAAAGAGCTCCCAATAAGCGGTGGTGACTGATTTTAATTTTAGATTTCAAAGGACTTGGGAGAGAATTCCAGTGGTAGTCAGGCCAACAGCAGAAGGTGCTTTTCTTTATTACCTTAAAGCTTTAAATTATGATATTTCTATGTTAATTCAGTCCATGGGAGGCACAACTATCCCCATTGCTTATAGCATTGCCATTAGAGCTGAAAATTGTTTGATTCAAGCTGGCAAGCTGGCTCCTAGGCCTCCAATGCCATTATTTCCAAGTTTAGAGAGCCCAAGTACTAGCCAAGTGCCTAATTTAGCTTCTATTCCCACTCCTAGAAATCAGAATTCAAGTGAAGCTTCCACTTCATCTTCTAGTGCCTCAAATGAACTTCAAGAAGTCATGAAGCAATTGCAAAATCTAGGTAATGAGCTGGTTACACTCAAAAGGCAGCAAGCTCAAGGTTTTAGACCTTCCTTCTAGCCTCAAGCTCAGCCTAACAGGTAGCCATATCAACCTCATAGACCACCCAATCCAGCTGCAAATCTAAATCAAGCAAGGCCTCCTGCCAACAGACCATTTCAGCCCTATAATCCCAATGCTACATCTGCATCTAAAGCATTAGTGCCAGTACAAAACAATATAGCTCAAGAGTATGATTGGTGTTTCCCATGTAATGAACCTCATAACCAGTCCATGTGCTTCAACGGTGCCTTGAATCAAGCATTAATGGTGACAACAACTGGTGTGGAGGGTGAAGGTAGTCAAGGAAATAACCAGCAACAAGAAACATTCCAGTAGCAATCAGCTCCAAATGATACCACACTTGTAAACTGGCAAGCAGAAGATTTTTGTGGCATGAATCAAATGATTTCCCAAAGTGTTGCAGCCAACACAAGGTCAAAGAGAAGAAATTTGGGTGAAGAAACAACCATTGGCCCCAAGTAATTCACAACCTTCTGTCACTCCACAAACTATTGGCAAACAAAATGCAATCCCAAGCACGCAAGGATTGCCTAAAACAGCCCCTAGGCCAACCCAAATGCCAGTTGTTGCTGCCCATGTGCAAGGAATGAATGTGCAGGCCAAGGGACAATAGAGGGATACTTCATCTCCATTCAGTATCATTGATCAGATGAAGAAGACAAATGTAAACATATCAATGTGGGAATCACTATCTATCCCAGGCCAAAGAGATTTGCTACAAGCTGCCATGAAGGACTGGTCAACTTCAAATCAGCAAGTCCAAATGCAAGAGAAGGTGCTCACAAATGCTGCCCAGCCTGAGGGGAATCATGGAGGACAACAAGGTAAAATATTGAAGCCCCCTCCATTCTATGTTTCATTGATCATTGGGAACCAATTAGTACACAATTACATGATTGATTATGGGGCAAGTAGTTCAGTAATGCCCAAGAAAATAGCTGATCAGTTGGGAATTCAGTATGAAACCATATCCAAAGGGGTGGTGCAGTTGGATGGGATAGCAGTAACAATAGTCGAGGTGATTAAAAACTTGAGTCTTACTTTGCATGCCTATCCCAACGTGGTTGTTTTGCAAGATGTCTCAGTAATAGACCTTCCACCACTCTTTGCCCTATGTTTGTCAAGGGATTTCACAGCTAAGATTGGAGGTTACTTATCTGCCTGATTGGTCACACATGTTGTTCAGAACAAGATATGGAACCAAAGCCACAATCAGGTCTGAACCTATTGCAAACTTTCACATTGAGCCTTACACTCCAAGTCAGATTAATGCCAATTGTTCAGCGTTTGATCAAGAGGATTATCCAAGAACTGATGAAGCTGACACCAAGGTTGGAAGCATCCCAGATTTAACTCTTGATGAATGGGCAAGCAAGGTGCATGCTTTTGATCCTTATCAAGAAATAGAAGAATCTGAAGTGGGAGTCTATTGCATACATGAAGAAAATCAGCCTATTCCTAGCATCACCAAGCCAAACCAAAAAGATGACAATGAGGTATGGCATTTTTTTTTTATGGATCAAGGAGTAGACAAGGTGTAGGAGGGGGATCCATGCTGGTTTCACCTCAAGGAGTTAAGTATTATTCAGCTTTTAGATTTTAGTTTGCATGCTCTAATAACACTATTGAATATGAAGCCTTGGTGCAAGGACTGCATTGGGCAATCAAGAGAGGAATAAAGAACTTGCAAGTCTTTGGTGACAGTGAGTTGATTGTCAACCAAGTCAAGGGGCAGCATGCTGTCAAGAATGATCTACTCAAGTGCTACAAGAACAGGGTGTGGGACCTCATTGAAGATTTTGAGGGTTTTGGCATCAAATCCATTCCTAGGAAAGAGAACCAAGCTGTTGACAGGCTTGCAGCAGTTGGGGCAGCCTTTGACATTGTGGAGAGCATTCAAAAAGACAAGGTACAGCCAAACATCCATGTGATTGTGAGGCCTTCAGTGCCAGATAACAATGTAAGTTGGCAAGTGTTTGAAAATGATCAGAAAATCATCCATTTCTTGCAAGAAGAGGCTGAATTCTCAGCCAAAAATCAGGAAAAGTTAGAGCAACAGTATGGTGACCAAGTGGTGTAGCTGAGAACCAACAAACTACCAAAGGGACTTATTACTTTGGAGTCCATTTTCAATCCTAATGATCAGTTTAGGAAGGAGAAAGCAAACATCCAAGTGAAGGGAGAAGATTCAGTGTCCATCTCAGTAGAAAGAGGCAAATCACTCCAAATTGGTAAGATGACAACTGAGCAAGAAAGGTATGAGTTCATACAACTTTGTCAAGAATTCCCTGATGTGTTTGCTTGGAGCTATGAAGATTTGAAAGGTTTCAATCCTGAGTTAGCTCAACACACCATTGAATTGGATCTAAATACTAAGCCCATCAGGTAGAAACAAAGGCCAGTCAACCCCCACATGGAGCCTCTCATGAGAAAAGAATTGAATAAGTTGATAGAATCAAGAATCATATTCCCTATCAAGCATTCTAGTTGGGTTTCCAACTTGGTTCCAGTCAGAAAGAAGAGTGGGGAAATCAGATTGTGTGTTGACTTCAGAGATTTGAATAGAGCATCTCTCAAGGATCATTATCCACTTCCTTCCATGGAGCAGATTTTACAAGTTGTTCTTTGGCTCTAAGAGGTTTTCACTACTTGATGGCTATTCGGGGTATAATCAGATTATGGTGAAGGAAGAAGATCAGTTCAAGACAACCTTTTACAACTAAATGGGAACTTATGCATACAGGAAAATGCCATTTGGGCTGTCCAAGCTGGAGCTACCTTCCAAAGAGCAATGGACATGGCATTCAAAGGTTTGATTAACAACATTGTCTTGATATATCTTGATGATATCACTATTTTTCAAAAATACAGAGACCACCTCTTTCATTTGAGACAAGTGTTCCAAAGGTGTAGAAGATTTGGAGTCTCCTTGAATCCTAAAAAGTGTGTTTTTCTAGCCCATGAAGGAAAGCTCCTTGGCCACATTGTCTCCAAAGAAGGATTAGCAATTGATCGGAAAGAGTTGAAGCCATAAAGCACTTGCCATTGCCAAGCCACAAGAAGGCCCTTCAAAGTTTCTTGGGAAGAATAAATTTTGTTTGGAGGTTTGTCCCAAATTTTGCAGCCCTTGTCAGACCTATCACCAAGATGCTAAAGAAAAGCATGGCTTTCAAATGGACAGTAGAAGGAAAGGAAAGTTTTGAAGCAATCAAAGAAGCCATCTCTCAAGCCCCAACTCTCATCAACGCAGATTTCTCCAAGGATTTCATCCTCTATGCATTTGGAGGTGATGATACTATTTTTACAATTTTGGTACAATAGAATAAAGACAATGATGAGTAGCCAATTGCTTTCTTCAGCCAAAGCCTGGAGGACTATGAGGTGAGATATTCTTTCATTGAGAAGCATGTTCTTGCAGTAATCAGGAGCTTGAAGAAATTCAAGCATCTAGTTTCAAACAATAAGGTCAATTGTTGGTTTCTCATGCGGGGTTAAAGTAAAGACTTCCTCCTCAACAAAGACTTGAATGAAAAAGGCAGGTTGGATTACTCGTGTCATGGAGTATGACATTGAGATCAAAGTCACCAAGTTGGTAAGAGGAAAAGATTGTGTGAGTAGTTGATCTTGAGCAAACAAGAGGAATCATGCAACGAGAAGGAGGCTGTTTTGGTGTTGCAAGACAGCCATGAGCAAGGAAGCACTCAAGAGGAGAATGATGGTGTCCCCACTCCTTGCTGGACCCAAGGTATAATGCACTTCCTAAGCACAGGTCTATGTCCTCAAGAGATGAACAAGACCCAAAGAAGACACTTCAGGTTACAAGTTGTCCCATATGCCCTTGTTGATGGTGTTTTATTCAAAAGAGATGTGAATAGAGTACTTGCTTGAGATGCATTGGTACAAATCAGATTCATAAGGTCTTTGGAAGAGTTCCATGGTGGACCAGCTGGTGGTCATTTTGCACCAAGAGTGACAGCTCTAAAGATCATGAGGGCTGGTTATTATTGGCCCAAGATTTTCAATGATTGTTATGCATGGATCAAGAGGTGCAAGAATTGTGCATTTTTCATAGGTAAAGAGAGGCTAGCTGCCCTCCCATTGCATCCAATTTCAGTTGACCAACCATTCATGCAATGGGGTTTAGACTTCATTGGAGTTATTAATCCCAATTCGAGCCAAGGGCACAAGTGGATTTTAATAGCCACAGATTACTTCACCAAATGGACTGAAGCAGTAGCACTCAAGGAAGCAAATGAATCTAGCATCCTAGACTTCTATGAGGGAATAGTAACCAAATTTGGCATACCAGCTACAATAATATCAGATAATGCATTGGCATTCATTGGATCAAGGTATTTGAATGGGCTATCAAGAACGGGATCTACCTAAGTACTTCATCAAACTATTACCCCCAGGGTAATGGCCAGGATGAATCTACAAACAAGAACTTGTTGAGGATCATTAGGAGGACTCTTGATGAGAATCAGAGGTCTTGGCATACCAAATTGAAATCAGCCTTATGGGCTGATAGGATAACTCCTAAAAGATCTACAGGTAACTCTCCATTCAAGCTTGTTTATGGAAGAGAGGCAATTTTCCCATATCACTTGAGTTTCTAACATTGGAACTCATGAAACAATTGGAGTTGTTGGAGTTTGAGCCCATGGAAGTCAGATATGTAGAATTGATGGAGCTCCAAGAAATCAGAAATCAGGCATCCCAAGCAATGGAGAAGGATCAGGCTTTGATAAAGAAGACCTTTGATAGAAAGGCCAAGAACAGATCCTTCCAAGTTGGAGATCTAGTGTTAAAATGGGATGCGGATAGAGCAAAACTAGGAAGGCATTCAAAATTTGATGCCATTTGGAGTGGCCCATACATGGTCACAAAGTGTAAGGACAACAATGCTTTCTAGTTGTCTTCATTGGATGGTGAAGAACTACAGATTCCAGTCAATGGAATCCATCTGAAGCATTGCTACTGAAGGAAATGCTTCACCCTATACATATTAGTTTAGGTTTTTCATTCCTCCAAGTGCTTGTGCACATTGTTTTGTTGTAGATTAGTTTTCTTTCCCTAAGTGCTTTGGCATAAGCTTGTTGTCCCTGGGAATGTGTTTGCAGGCCTTGCTCCATCAGGTGATATTCCATCTTCCTCCTTGCAGTGTTCTAGTCAGTTGGGGTATCAAATAGAGAATTCAATGACTCCATACCCAATGGATTGCTTTAGGCAACTGGTAACTTCATCCAGCAGGCAGATGACCCCTCTGAGTCGCCAAAATTGTTATCCAAAATGTGCCCCTGCTCATTTTTTGTGGCTAACTCCTCTCATTTTTTCCTCTCTTGTGCCTCAGTCATAATATTTTTCTTTTCAGGCACTCAAAACCTTTAGAAAATGACACCATTGGATAGAGCTCTTTCTTAACTTTCCAGAAAGGTAAAGTTTTCCTCCTAACTCCATGTATTTTTGAAGTTATGGCTCGGCGGAGTTTTTGGAAAAATTTCCCTGAAAGGCCCGCGGCCAATGAGATGCCACCACGTGGCACCTAGAGTGGCAGAGTGTAGGGAAATTTTGGAAAATTTTCCAAATGACCAAAAAGGTGCAAAAATTCGAATTTTTGCCTTGACCCGATTTGTACTGTTTTGCCCTAAAACTTCAAATGGCCATATCTTTCGATCCATAGCTCGGTTTTTCATGTTCTTTATATCAATGGAAAGCTGGTGAAATTATCTACAAGATTCAAGGTAATTTTTGCATTTTGATGGAGTTTGGAGAGATAAAATTGAAAAATTCCTCTGGCACGTGGTCATGGACAGAAATGACGTTTCAACCACCGTTTTTAATGAAGAATGGCTCGCATTCTCTCCCAGCATGGCTAAAAATGTCAGGGGATGGGTTTGTAAGGATGCCCATGCTATTTTGAATGTGTTTTGGTCAATGGTTGAATCCCTTCCACATTTTCCATGTTTTCTCTCTCTGGGCTCGTCCCTTGCACTGTAAAAGCCAGATTTGGCTCATTTTCAAAGGGTTGAACATTTTTTGTGTATTGCAGGTCCCCTTTCTCACCTTGGAAGTGATTTTGGTGGAATATCAGACCTTTTCTAAGAGCTGCAACTTTATTTTCCTCTCAGGTGTTGTAATGCAAGTGATTTTGATGATTAAAATAACAATATAGCCTCTGTGATTAGTTTTCATCCTCTGCTGTGTTGTTTGGTTAATTTATGATCCTTCATTACAATTATCAGTTTGTGCATGAGGTTATTTGTTGCATTTTTATGGACTATGTCAATCTGCAGAAGTAAAAAATGCTCACCACTCCTTTAGTGCATCACCTATTAGCATTAGTTTTAGCTTTTTTACATTCTCTATCTCTATCTCCTTTGGAATTTAGGGTAGGGTTAGGAATATAGACCTCTGCAACTTGTAAGTGATAAATATGACCAGAGGAACTGAGGAACCAACCTCTAAACTGGAGATTCCTTTCTCATTTTGCAAGTCCCACTTGTGCAATCACACGGATGCTAGTATGATCAAACTAGAAATCTGATCAACATCCAGGGGGTGTTGCTGATTTGCAACAACAGGAACTTCTATAGGTGTCACTTACTTTTCAGCTTGCTTGTTTGCTACTATAGCATGTATCTTATGCTGCTGATTATGATCATCCTTCTTCAAGGGACATTGATTTGCGTAATGATCTTTGCCACAATTATAGCAGCCTCCTACAAGTCCCTTTTTAGGCTCTGAATTATTTCTAGCCTTAAAATTGTCATGTTGGCCTCCATAAGACTTACGCCGCCATTATTATAATTCTTTGCAAAATTATTCTGGCAATTTTGGTAGGCTTGTTCACTTTTGTCTTCTTATTATTATCAACTGAAAACTTATTTTTGTTACCAAACTTTTTCCATGGCCCCTTCTTAGGTGCAAGAGAAGCTGAAGAAGGGTTTGGAATTTTCTTTCGCACCTCCTCTTTATGAGTAGAAATAGCTTTTAATTTCTGTTCCTGCCTTATGGCCTTTTCAATAACCCCTTCCATAGTGGTTGGGATATGAACATCAACCTCTCCCCTAATCATGGGATTTAGTCCCATGATGAATTTTTGTATTATGAACTTCTCATCAGTTTGATACTATGGTACATACTTGAGGAGTTTCGTAAACTGCTCCCAATACTCAGTTACAGTTATCTTCCCTTGAGCTAAGTTCTGAAATTCTATCATTTTATGATCATAATAAAGTTGTGGCAGCCAACGTTTCCTAAAATAACCTTTAAATTGATCCCAAGTGATGTTAGTTTCATTGATATTTAACTCAACCTTACGGCTGTCCCACCATGAAGATGCTTCATGGTAAAGCTGATATGCTCCCCAAATAGCTTTGGTTTCCTCCGAGAAGTTTCTTATTACAAAATACTTCTCCATTTCACTGAGCCAATTCTCAGCTCCATCTCCTAATGTGGTGCCATCAAATTTGGGTGGACTTATCCTTTTTATATCATTAGTGAGTTCCGCTACCAACCTGGCCTTTTTGTTTTCTGGTTGGATGGGCACATTACCATTATTATTATCAACACCCAATTCGGGGTTGCCCTCTGGAGGTGGCTGATTGTCATTACCAGCTTCATCTTCCTCCTCATTTCCCATCACTTGCTGCTCAAGTACAGTCAAATGATCTCTTGTATCTAATAGGGCAGCAAGGATCTCATCAAGTTTTTGGGTTGTTGCTACTCCTTCAATAGGTGGAGCATTATTTGTAATGTTTCCCCTTGTTCTAACCATTTTCTATTACAAGAAAATTCAGGTTTTTATCAGATTATGGACACAATAGGTCCAAGAGCTGCAACCTTCAGCTCTGATACCAAGATGTAACATTCCCATTTTAATACTTTAGAAACAAGGAATTTTTATTTTTTTACACGATTAATGTTCTTTGTTCTAAATACATAATTTAGAACACACATATCATAGCAATCATTCTTATAACAAATAACCATATGTAGCTATAATGACTTGGTGTACCACCGATCTATTCATTCCATGACTCGGTAAACTTCCGATCTATTCATGTGTAACTTGAGCTTGAAGTTTTCTACTGAATACTTCATATACGTGGTTCTCTTACCCCATTTTGGGTTCTGAGTGATCTTCCCAAGGAACCTATCTGAATAATTGTTACCATTATTCATCAACATCATGATCCTTAGACTAGGTGACATAGGACAACGCAATCAGTAGCTTGTGATACTTTGGCCAAAGATTCATAACATACTGTTCGTATTTCTTATTCCTTCACGACATACATGTCAATCTGGAATACATCCTCCACCCCACTCAATAGTTATAAAGAACATGTTTATCGACTCCTATCAGGTCCCCTTGCCCCAAGAATTCAACTGGATTGGGTTAACATCATAGTCCACATTACGAAGAGGCTCTTAAATTCTAAGGATAAATTGGCATACAAGATCAACCCAAGTTAACCCCGTGTGCCAAGGTACCATGAGATTCAAAGGGATTTCTCATAACCTGATTATGGTCCTAACTAGTCCCGGAGAGAAATCTTGATCAAGTCCCATGTGTGTAAATCTTAACAATCAATGCAGAAGGGTATTGCCACATGTCATTTATATTGTTGTATCCTCGAGAAGATCCTAATCTTCTTGAAGGTACAACCTTGCAGTTGACGTGTGTCAACATCCTACGGAATAGCCTCGGGAAGATGTACATACCTCCAAGAATTTACTTACGTTAAGTTATATTTAGGTTACAAGACTTCATAATTAGGCAGCCTTTTCAATCCCCGAGTCCAACACTCCTAAGTTACCTTTTTGTGTTAAGGTTCAGATTTACGAATAGGGTCTTGATTTACTTTGATTGTTTCCTGGTTGTCGGTTGGGACCAATCAACCCTTTATCTACAAAATTTAGGACAACAACCATTTAAGTTTTTAAATTAGGAATATAACTCAACCAACGAGTGAAATGTACCAACCTAATAGGTTGAGACATATTAGACTTTATACCATTAAGTCTCAATGATTTATAGTTATTTATTCCAATTCATAAGTTATAATGAGCTACTAATTAATAATGTAGAAAGCAGCCACATCATCAGCTATGGCTTACTTAAGAAGATCATCTATCACACATTGTTCCACACAATAAGAATGCACGCTTGTTTATATAGCCAATAAGAAGATCATTCCAATCAATATAAGATACACGTAATTCATAGGTAAATTCTTCACAATTTCATTCATTTCCAAAACCATACAATTATAACTTATGCACTTCGACACATTTTAAGTCAAGTAGCCCTCAAAGAAAAGAGATGACCTTTCTTTTCACAATACACTTTGAAAATCAAATCAGAATTCTTTCGAAAAACCAGCTTTAGAGTAGTCAATGAATCATATGAGATTCTATCTTCCTTTGCCACTTACGAAGACCATCTCAGTAAAATTGCTAGCACGGGTCGGGCCTCAATGAACCGAGCATGATAAGCACTAATCCTTAAAACAATTGCATTCCTCTAATTGCTTCAATTAAACAACCCTATTAGAATGACTTCACATAATTCATACTTTATACCCAAGAATGAAATCAATATAATGAGGGTCTATATACACTATTATAATCAAAAGGACAGAAGGAATATTCTATTCAACTTGTCCTCAATTTAAAGCATAATTGAAATCAACAATTACCTTCACAATCCAAGATCATATTACACCCGAGATTTCTTTCTATCAGTTATAATACAATTTCATATTACACATAAATTTCAAACGTAATTTCAACTAAATCTACTTTGGATGATTCATCTCATTTCTGGCTAGAGAGTGAGAAGGAGTATCTTGATTTTTATGTACCTAATCATCCAAAAAATATGAAACCATGTATAACACGTTTTGCTCTCTTTTATTAAACACTAACCCAATTGAAATATTAAATTCAACAGTCATACAAAAGTAATTTAAATGAGAGGAATGGATTGCTATCATTTGTAAGTTCACTTGTCAATCAGTCCTTCATCTTGTATAACTGATTTTCAATCATAGTAAGTATATAAAGCAATAAATACAGGATTACTTTTCAATAAGAATAACAACAGTAAGTTTATACCCATAACATAACCAGATGTAAAATGAAAGGAGTTTCCTAGATTAGGATTGCCAATCCTAATATTCCTTCCATCTTTTAAGTAAAAATATGCCATTCCATAACTTTAATAGTTGGGTTCCTTAAATAATTTCATAAGAGAAAATATAATAACCTACTAAAAGAAATCGACATAACTTTCCCTCTTTTTATAGCCTCTTTCTAACCTGTCCTTTCAACTCGAAGATAAACAGAGATGACCAAACATTTTTTAACCAAGTTCTAGAACTAATCCAAATTCCATGAAATAATAACCATTTAACATACCTGATAAAGGCATAAGGATCTGTTACCGTCACTTAATTACATACAACAGTACGATTCAGGTAGAAGCACTATATATAGTATTGCCCTTAGATCCTTACAGGATCTTCCACTATACATTCAATGAAACCAAAATCATATTCTACATAAATGCATTACAACTTATCAACTTGTTACATGGACGACTCAAATAAATAGGCTATTATCCTTCATATGCTCGAATCATTTGAGATGAAAATAGAGCACTAATCATTGGACCAAATCATCGTTCGACGCTATTATTTTTTTTTAAAACACTAATCAAGATTACAAATTCTGTATATGATACATATTCCAATCCTAATTTCAAAACACCAAAGATCACAGTATTCTTGTCATTATAAAGTTTATGCAACGAGTAGTCGAGTAAGACAATATTTTACAAGCTTCATCCATTTTACTTCAAATGTCAAATTAAAAATATCATTTTAAGAAACCAGAATTGATGACCACCATCCATTGCTACAACTTAACCAAAAGCAATCAAAAATTAGAAAGAAGAACAAAGCCTCATTCAACAACTAATCAATTTGTATAACTCCTATTGCCAGTGTACATAGACACCTTAAAATTTTACAATTAATGTCATACAATGTAATAATCAAAGTAACTGAAAAACAAACAAACACCTCAACAAGAGGTGTTAAGGACTCAGTCGTTCCATGTTGCCAAATACATAATATGTAACAATAAAGTCTTCTTTTATGCAACCATTACTATCGCAACATTTTCCAGTTCTCTTGATTTTAAACTTGTTACAATCATAGTTCCTCATGGCAAGCAACAATCTATTACTCCATTCACAAGCAGAACAAAGAAACTACCTTAACCAAAGAAAATAAATATTCTTTTAAAAACATTTTCATCCGTTAAAGCAGGTTTTTCAATATAGCAAATCAATCAGACAGAAGCTTACAATAGTCACTAGTTGTATACCCAAATGGGTATGAAAACACAACATTTCCCAAAACCCAAAGCAACAAATACAACCAAAATGTTTATCATCAGTAAGGATCCTACGAAATCGAACACCTTATCAATTCATCACCCCAGAAAATCCTATGAATTCTGGTATAGTTTCAAGTTAACATTACACAGTAAGGAAAAGCAGTGTGACAACTCTAACTGAGTAAGGAGTTCCTAGCTTAAACAACAATAAGGAAATAAGAAAACAATGAAAATAAGTTTCTTTTGAACTAACATTTCCACGTTTAATCGTGAACCCAAGCTTTCATAAAACCCACAAATCATTCTTACCAGCCAAGAAAAAATGTGTGAATATCATCATAACATAGTTGTTTTAATGAAAACATTTAAAGGAAAGCAAGATTTTAATAGTTAGGGCATATCATGCCTGATGGTGTTGCTCAAAAGTTGAAGAAGACCTCTAGATGAGCTTACCCCTTCTTCTCCTTTCCACGAAAGATTAAACAACATAGTATTTCTTCCTCCATGCCTTATATATTCCCCACAACACAGAAGAAAATTTGAAACTTTCAAAATTTCCATGCAACTAAGAGTAAACTGCTGGTTCGAAAAACTAGTGGTCTTGTAGAACAAAAAATGGAAGGCATAACAAAAGAAACAACCAAATAAAATTCCTTTCTCATGTCTCTCACGGCGGCTCGAGCTTCAAAACCCATGCAATTTAATTGCACTAAATTATTTTCTCCCACCTGTTTTCCATTGCCATTTATCGCCAAAGTTCGAGTTCTACATCGCAAAACACAAGTGTTTCCATTTTAGTAATGCTGCCATGCAAGTTTTCACTTTTTCCAAATTAACCTCTGCTAACCTTAGCAGTACTCCCTGCCCCTTCATCCTTATACTCATCTTAAATGCCCTCGAAAACACTTCCCCAAAGCTTGTGACCCCCTTTTAGGTTCCTTTTAAAAGCATTAGTTTAGGATAGGCTAGTTCATAGGTTAGCTTAATATTAACATCTTAGGTTATAACATAAGTCACCCCCTCCTTAGTATTAGGTTTAGTTAACCCGTAGGGATATCAAGTTCATAGTTTTAGAATTAGGTTAGGTCAAATAACCCTAAGCAACAACAAGTTTAGTTTAGGTCTAAAACTAACAATCATACTAATTCCAATTTTTTTAAGTCTATTCTAATAGAGTCGAGTCATCATACTAAATTCAAACAAAATACAACGTTCACGGATCAGATTCGGATTTGCATCAAGTAAATTAGTTTTAGAAGGAAAAAATTACATATCTTATCAGAAGCTCAAGGTTCAGGTCCTTTCCAATGCCAAATGATTTAGACCAGATTTTGATTGCAATGACCTACCAAGATTAATCTCTAAAATCCAAGAAAACTTCCACTACGAAAATATTTTCATATGAAGAAGGTTTTAAAAGAACTTATAATTTCTAAGTTCATTCGGACTTAATAATTCGTGAAATGTCAATACATAATTGTTCATCCCGAATATAATTAAAACATCCCATGGATCAATGCAATTGATCCAAGGATGAGTCATAGAGATAGATAAGTCTATGATCCGACAAAAATCAGATTGCACTAAATGTGAGAAATCAAAGAAAATAAATCCCAAAGTATATTCTCATTCAATCACAGATCCCGAGAGCAGAAAGGACACAACCAAATCCAAGCACGATTTTCCATAATCAAAAGAGCATATCATCGTAAGGAAAAATCACATATCAACACTCGAATGCAAAGGACAAAGTAACAATGATTCAGGGTGTTACATAAATGAAAAACACAGAGGAAAGACTTTTCTCTATTTTTAATTCATGAAAATGATAGGTTGAATGCGCCTATATATAGAAAAATGCACATTTATTGTGCCACCAACCACCTTTGGCATGGTTGGTGAAGTATCGACATAGAAGGTGGTGCACCTTTGGCGCGCAGATGGAAAGTTGTTGACACTAAGATTTCAGCGCCAATGGTGCACTCATTATGATGTCATCATAACATTTTCAAAGTGCCAAGGGAAAAGGGGGCACACATGTTTATGTGTCGACACATTAATTTTCACACCTTAAGCATGTTTCTTTAGCGCAGGTTTGAGGATGCTGGCATGTAACTCTTAGCACCTTAGGGGCACGACTCATGTCATGTTGACATGTCTTTTAGGGCACCAAAGGATCTTCAAAGGGGTACAATTTTCTTGATGTTGCCACAACAATTTTTGCACCCAACTTAAAAAGGTTGAAAATGGCTAAGTTCTTAAAACTTGATTTTCGAAAGGGAAATTTTAGGCCATTTTGAATGTTAATAGACCTTTTCAGGGGACCAAAACAAAATGTTTGGCATGGTTACCTGTAAAATTGTCCTTGTCAAATTTTATAGGATAACAGCTAGCTCTGTCTAGGGACTATCTTTGAGTGAAACTTAAGGGTAGATAATCCCGTCTTCATGTTCCTATCCATTGGGTTACAAAGAGTCAAAAACAAGGGCGACCAAAAAGAAATAAAGGAAACACACAAAAAATAGAAAGAAAACACATGACAAAAGCAATTTGTACAAAGAAGAGAGGAAGCTCTACTTCCTGAAGAGCTTTAGATGTTACCCACTATAGGGGAGCAGGAGCTTAGTTCTATCTAGATACAAGAGATAGAAACTATTCTCTCTGTTGAGCTACTTGATTTTGTATGGCCCTCTCCAAAGAGATTCAAACTTTCCATGCATACCTTTTGGTTCTCTTCGTTTGTCCCACAGAAGGACAAGATCCCCTACCTGGAAATCTCTCTACTTGGATTTCTTGTCGAATAGCCTCTTGACTTGATTATGATGTTCAGTGATCTTGTTGACCACTTTTACTCATTTCTCTTCAAGTTCCATCAAGTACATAATTCTCTTTTCTAGAGAACTTTGAAAATTTTCATCTTCGATAGCTCATGCCAAGCGTAGAGTAGGAAGTTCCATGGAGATAGGGACTTTAGCATCAGTCCCATATAATACCTAAAAAGGTGACATGCCAAGAGATCTCTTTAAGGTGATATGATCCACCCATAAAACATCATATAATGATTTGTCCTAGGACCGCTGGTTTTCATCAACTAGGTTCTGTATGATGGTTACCAAGTTCTTATTGCTAGATTCTACCTGACCATTTCCCTAAGGATAGTAATCAGAGGCATGAGCCAAAGTTATTTTGTATCCATAGCAAAAACCAATAACTTCTCATGAAGAGAAGTTAGAAGCATTTTCAGCAATGATTTTGTGTGGAATGCCAAATCTCATGATGATATTTTCCTTGATGAAGTTGCAAACAACTTTAGAAGTGGCATGTTTGATAGGTATGGCCTCCACCCATTTGGTGAAGTAATATATTACTGTTAGGACATAACTATGTCTGGAACTCAATTGGGGATGGAGTGATCTAATGAAGTCAATTCCCCATTGCCTAAATGGTTCATCAATAATGACAGGACTAAGGGGAAACACAACCAATTTTGGTTTACCAACAAACTGTTGGCAGAGTGCACATTTCGCTACCCAGGTGGCTGCATCCTGAAATAGTGTTGGCTAGTAGTACCTGGCCCAAATGATCTTATGTGCTATGACGGAAGAGGAGAAATGACCACCGTAGGCTGAGTCATGAAAGATTTCTAGTAATTTTACCTATTGTGGCTTGTCAACACATTGTAGGAAGATGCCATCAATTCCACACTTGTACAACCCGTCATCCCAAATGACATACCTTGTCACCCTGAGCTTCACCGTCTACTTTTATTTTGTGGTTAGGTGGCCTAGACACTCACCATAAGTGAGAAAGAAAGTGATGTCTGAATACCATTTGTCGTTGGTCACAATGAAGAACCATGGGTAAAGAATCCACTTTCTCTAGTTCACTCTATTCTTTATCAACATGAGCAACTTGCTCCTTAGGTGCCTCTGGGTCTTTATTTTCAGCCATAAGCTGACATAGGCCCTTACCTCTTACCAACTTGGTTGGTTTGATGTCTAAATCATATTCTTGGACCTTTGCAATCTAATTCCTTGTAGGCTCCCTAACTCCTGTTGAGTCAAGATAGACTTAACTACCATGTCTGGAACCAACACTACTGTATGAGAATTTAGTATGTAGTAGTGGAAGTTCTTGACTACTTTTACTATGGTGAAGGCATGCTTTTCTAGTTGTGACATCTTTAGTTCATGAGGCTTGAGAGGAGAGCTCATGAAAGTGATTGGGGATTCAACATCCTCAGAATTCTTCTGCATTAAGATAGCCGATACAGTATGTGTGGACACATAACTGTACATAATGAAATCCTTGGAGAAGTCGGACATACCAGGATAGGTGCATGAGCAATAGAGGCTTTTATATCCTCGAATGACATCTTGCCTTCTTCACTCCATCGGAACATTTGTGACCCTTTCATCATATTGGATATATGACGAGTCTTCTCAGCAAAATCGGGAACAAAGCGCGGAGAAAATTTAGATTTTCAAAGAAAGGGTGAATGCCGGTCTTACTTTTGGTCAAGGTAAGGCTATGAATATCCCTGACTCTTTCGAAATCTATCTTTATGCCTTCTTTGCTGATGACGTGTCCTAGCAATTTTCCTTTAGTGACCCCGAAAACTGACTTCTTAGGGTTCAAGATAAATTCCATGTTCTCGACATCTAATCAAGACTTGCTCTAGATGATCACAGTGATCACTTCATTTCTTAGAGAACATGGTTAAGTCATCTAGGTATACTACGATGACCTTTCCCATCATACCTTTGAATGCAAAGTCCATCGCATGTTGAAAAGTGGCACAGAATTGGTAAAACCGAATGACATCCTGATGTAGGTGAAGGTGCCCCATGGAGTGGTGAATGTTGTTTTGAATTGGTCTTCAGGTGTGACCTCAATCTGATTGTAGCCTAAGAAACCATCAAGCATGGACAACATCTCTGAACCGGTTACTTACTACCTGAGAACTTGATCCATTATGGGTAGTGGATAATTGTCCTTTAAGGATGCCTGGTTTAGGTTGTGAAAGTCTACGCATATGCGTATTTCACCATTCTTCTTCCACACAGTACAATATTAGCAACCTAGGTACTGTGATGAATGGGGAAAATAATTCTCACATCCAACATCTTCTAAATTTCAGCCTGGATAGTACCTAAGATTTTAGGATTGTAATGCCTTTGCTTTTGATGAAAAGGCTTAACGTCATCTTTGAGTGGTATGTCATGTTGAATGTCCTTAGGCTTAAATGACTTCAGATCAGCATAAGACCATGCCAATACATATATATTTTCAGCAATTTTACAAATTTCTACTTTTCTTCAGGTGTACAACACTTCCCAATGTTCATAGACCAAGGATGTTTTATAGTGCCCAAATTGACAGATTCAGTTTCTAGAGAAGAGCTGGGATCATCTTGTTGCCTCTTCTTGAAAAAACAGTCATGCTTATCAAATAATCGTTCCAAGGAAACTAAACCTTTCGGATCTTATTTCCCTTGAGCTGACATATGCCTTGATCTTCTACCAATTCCTACACTTGGCCCATGAGAGACTCACGACATACAGAAGTCAATCCATCAAAATGGAGCTCTTTGAAATTTTCAGCTTTCTCCAGGAAAGTGATAAGCTGATTATCATTGTTGAATACCTACCAGTGTTGTGAATTATCTAGCACACTTGGGTGGAAAACTACCTCAATGGTATATGTGTCTGTTTTTAACCCTGGGTGAGGGAGCATGAGAGAGGCTGAGATAGCCAAAGAATCAGCCATGTCGTTCTGAGCCCGTAGAACTACTTTGATTGAGAAAGCATCAAACTCCTCAATGTTGTCCCATACTACATTGTGGTAGTGTCTGAGCCTATCATTCTTCACTTGGTATATGCCTTTCACTTGATTGACAATTAGCTCAGCGTCACCTTGTACTTTCAAATTCTTGATTCCCCTTTCCTTTGTAGCTTGCATACCAAGTAGCAAAGATTCATACTTGGTAGTGTTGTTTGTATTGAAAAACTACAATTTGAAGGAAAGAGGGAAAATCTCCTCTTTAGGAGATATCAGAACGGCCCCAACACTACACCCACTTGTTGCACAACTACCATCAAACTGCAGTGTCCATATCTTGTTGAGGTCTTCCTCCTGGATGAGAACCTCCATTTTATCAGAGTCGGTGGATAAGAAGTAATTCCCCATCCCTGATGATTCGAAGAGAATCTGGGCCTTGGGGTTGTCGGAGTTAGTGACTAGATATTTATTTTGTGATTCAGGCTCCAACGTCTGCATTACCCCTTTGACAGGGATTCTAGATTTGGACCAGTCCATATGGATTTCTCCACCAACTTCTCTATAAAAACTCCTCCCTAGTAATATCCCATAGGTGGCTGGAATATCAGCTATGAGAATAGTCATTTTAACTCTTTTCTCTGGGAATGCTGCGAATGCGAACTGTGCATCCTTGATCTGACCTATTAATGGTACCTACTTGGTTTCCATGGAGTAACACCTACCAAAAGGTTTAGTGAGTGTGAGGCCCAAAGCATGGGTGACCTTCTTGGCATGATGTTGTCAGATGCTCCAGAATCAATTATGCAGTTGCTTAACTTGTGACCATTAATCAAGAGAGAAAGGTAAAAAGGTTCAATTTTTCCTAACGAGAGACGTCGAGGCAACATTTATGAGAGACGCAAGAGGAGTGGAAAGAATTCCTTTTGGAGAAATAGGGTGAGAGGTGGTAGCTTGACTTTGAATATACTTGGTTAATCTAACAAGTTGCTCGGGGTTAGACTGAAGGTACTCAACTTCAGACATTTGGATCTTGGTCCTTTTGGCATGGTCAACTATATCGAATGCGACCAAGGGTTGTGCTAATGAAGGAATGAGTCCTTCATTCCACGATGATAGAGGAGTGGCACTGGTCTTTATGGAACTAGAGGGAGGTTGATTTGGAGGAGAAACAAGAGGAAAATATTTCTTCACAAAAGGCTTGATAGGAGGTTGAGCAGGAAGGGGATTACCTCTTTTAGCAATGGTTGGAGGCATATTTAATACAACCTTTTCCTTTTGTATCTTAGCAGCAACTTCTACTTCTTTTCCTTGTGAGCGGGTGAAAACACATATGACTATCCACTTGCATACCCTTGGGTACCTTCCTCTTCATCAGATTCCTCCTCTTCAAATTCCATATATATGATTATAGAGTCGCCAGTCGGTTCACCGACATCTTGATCATCTTCACCTTGTGATGAAGGTTCTTCGTAAATTTTCTCATCTTCTTCGATCTCAACCAAGGCATTAATCGAGGACTTAATTTCTAACGTTGGAGCAGAAAGGGGAAAACACGACCTTTGAGGGCGTTGTTGGGAGTGAAGTTCCTCTGTGGGATATCTCGATACGGAGTGCTAGATGAAGCTTGAGCTAATTGCTTCTTCAATGCGAGCAAGTTATTTGCCATCTTTTGGAATGCCGGATCTAATGAGGTGGCTTGAGAAGGAGTCAAAGCCTTTGATTTGGATGGCTCTCATTTTAACTTGCTAGATATAAGTAGGTTATCCTCTATTTGAATGGCCACTGACTTGAGTGATCAAGGGATCATTTTGAAAGTTCCTAGACATCCCTAAATGGTTTTCGGAAGTGAGAATATCATCTCAAGATCTTTCCAATGACTATAAGAACGCGACAAACAAACATCGGGAGCTCTAGATATGTCTGGTCAAAGTTTAGTCAATGGGAAAGTCAACTCTAGTCAACTGGTCAATATTGGACCAATGGCACTGTGACACGTGGCGAAAAGGCAAAAGGGAGTTGTTTATTGGTTTTCGATCACCGGTCTTTGATGAGCGTAAAAATGGTGCACGGGAACAAGAGGCTCAACTTTTATTATGGAGGGGAGCCCGGCTGCCGTGTGGACTATGGTATTATCGCCGATGTGGTGGGTCCACAAGCCACCATGTGGCTTGCCACCACTCATCGAATTCACTCGATTTGCCTATCGGGAGACGAAAAGTGGAATATATGCTATTTACCGAGTTAATTATTTCTATGCCACATTGTATGGGTTGAAATTATATTATCTTGGTAAGTCCACTTTCCAAATGCCACATATATATATTAATGTTTATACATTAGTATAAACCGCCAACATGCCAAATGCTATGCTAAGCACGTGGAAGGGAGCATGTTTAATGGTATGCGTGGTGATCAAGGTGGTGAAGCGGTTGTTGGGCTTAAAGCCATGCGTGGATGTTTCCACGTGAAAATGGTGAGAGTAAGGGTTAATAAAACCTTACCCAAATTTAATGGCGCCAAATGTGGGATATCCCACTTAACTAAACAATGCCACCCACTTCTCCTTAGCCGCTCATTTGGGATTTTATCCCATTAAAAAATGCAAATCGGCTAAAATGGGTATTAATCCCATTTCCTATGCAATCCGTCAATTTGGAAATTTTATCCCAATTTCTATGCTACGGGCTATGGTATTTTTAGCCTAAGGATTATATGGAATGCATATTTTGAGGGCCCTAAAATTGTATAAATAGGGTACCTAGTTCATTGTAAAAGACACACACACCCAAAGCTTATTATTTGTTAAGCTTATTGTGGACACACACAAAATACGAAGACAAGCTCAGAGCTTGGAAGGCGAATGAGAAATTGTTGTTGTGTGAAGACCTAAATTATTTAGGCATTATTATTTTTTATTATTATTGACCTATTATTTGTTAGGCAATAATAAATTAAATATTTGTGGCTAGGAGTTATTCAAACTACCTAGTCGGCCCATAGCGCCACACCAATTACTTGCAAATCCTGGATTGTCGACCGGAGTGCTAGCGTCACATTGATAGCGTCGGGAAGGCCGATCGAAGCCGAAGGAGATTGTACGCCAGGAAGGTGGAAGTCGGGTGCTATTTTTCACCTTTGTCAACTGAAGGTTTGGTTATTCTTCTAAGCAAGTTTAAATAGTTTCCATTAGGTTTTCTTGTGAAAGTACTATTGTAACTTAAAATTTTTTGACTAGTGGAACGGTTCGATCACGGCCGGAGACGTAGGCAATTGCCGAACTCGTAATCAATCGTGTGTAATTTTCATTATTGTCTTGCATTATTTTAAATTGATTACTTAAAAGGAGTAAATTATCCGTAAATAATTAAAGCCTATAAGGGTCCGAGATCAGGCAGTAATAATCTGGTTATTTTCGATCATTGAGTGAGGACCAAGGTGGTGATTTGTTCTTCTAAAAGTAAGAAACTTACTCTTGAACTCATGGCATTCACAAAGAAATACTTTTGATTCTCTGGGGTTGGCAACATGGTAGGTGGCACATAGTTGATCAATGAGTTAAAGAGAGTGATAAAATCGTGCATAGTTTCATTGGCTTCTTTCTTCAAGTGAGTGATCTTTGATAATAACGTAAATGCATCTTCTGAAGGCTTATACCTGCCTTCAAACATAGCTTGTAATGTGGCCCAACTGGTGATGGATCTAGCTGGTAAATGCTGGAACCATTCTTATACAGGCCCTTGCAAGGTCTTGAGAAAGAAACGCATAGATACATCTTCATGAGTTACGTCTAGAATACTGCATGACATAATAAATGCAACAATATGCACATCTGTGCTTTGATTTCCAATCCCATCAATTTTTGGGAAATTCTTACAATTTCGTGAGGGAGGGCATGTACTGGATGTAGCAACACAAGAGGGCCCATGACATTTCCCCATGGTACTTCCATTTGAAATGTGGGGAAAAGAACACGAGTAGGGAGTGAGGTTCCACTTAACAAAAGAGCACTGTAGATTTATGTCGAAGCACCTTGTGAAACCTAGTTCTTTTGTGGAGGTGAGACACTTCTTTCTAATTGATCCATCGAAATTAATGATGTGAATCATGTTGGTGTGATAATGAAAGTGTGCCTTTGAAGTAGATCTAAGATTGGATCAACTTCTCCACGAGCTCTTCTGCCATGAGTAAATTGCTCACCGCCAAAGTGTAGTCGTTCAGATCTACAATAATTTAGAAACGGATCTACAACAATCATTTTGTTTTTACTTGCTATTTTTTTTATTTTTTAGCAAAACTCAATAGCATGTACTTTTTTTTTAATATTTAAAATTTTATCCTCTTTAATAACAACCGATTGTGGTTTTGTGATAAAGATTAGCAAGGATAAAAAGTGGGTTATTTAGAAAGCTGATTTTTAGATCTTTGAACTAAATTTTGCAAGGTTTTTTGAAAATATCGATTCTCGGATCTACGAAAATATACAATTTTTGTAAAAACTCAGTGAACTAAAAGCCTAACTGGTCTAGATCTATGGATTTGTATAAGGAATTTTTTTATTTTGATCGTTTCTGCAAAAAATTTAATTTTCAACAAAGAGTTAAAATTTGCAATCTGGCAGTGATTTTCACTGCTTTTAATTATTTCCTTACTTCGATCCGCATAATGGAGTCGCTAAAAAACTATTGGTTTGAATTTTTTTGGATGGGTAGATCATGGAGAAATAGGCCAATAGTGTGCAAGGCATATAGCCCCTCTTTGAGACAGCAAAGTGAAACTGGTTTATTGCTATTCTACTAGTAGGAACCTATGCAAGTCTTACAGTATTCTTCCTTCAAGGGGTTTTGGGATCTCATCCTAGTAGAGGTAGTTTTGAATGATGAATGGAAATGCGAGGGGAAGAATGGAGGAAGGATAGATCTGAAGGGAGAAAAGAAATGAATTCCAAGATAGAATGGTCAGAAGGTTTATGCTTTGGGCTGGTAGTAAATAGAGCCAAACTTACTTGCATAAACAAATAAAGAAATACTGATGAACAAATGACAAAAGAAAGAAATAATCCAACAGAAAAGGAACACAGATCTAACTTAAGAGAGATCCAATGCACATAACACATAAATTCAACACAATGTCTCAATGTATGTATTAATATTTTCTTCTGCTACAAGAAAGTACAAAGTATTTCTCTGCTCACTTCTAATTTTCATACAAAACTTTCCACACAAAATACAACAAGTATCCCAGTATTTATAAAAGGAGGAGGATAGAACAAGACAAAAAAGAAGCCAACCACTTATTTACAAAATATCTACAAAATATCTAAAAGTCAAAAGTTAACTTTGGGGCAATTTTAGGATGGCATAATCCCATGGTGCAGCATGGATGATGTCATCACAAAGCAACATACTTCTAAATATTTTACAAAAAATGGAAAATCCATCCAGAGGAAGCTATTCATTGTCGTCTCTTGGCTCGAATTTAGCTTCTAGATGAGGCTTAGGAGATTTAATGTGGCACTGCGTCGATACTCTGCAAACTTACCGATTATCTTTTGAGGTTGATACGATCGGGACCTTTGAAATGGTCGTGGATCACTTCACAAGTATCTTTCTCATTTTTGAGCTTGTCGAAAAAATCGGTGTACTCTTTGTTTGCATTGATCAAAGAGGCTATAAAGTCATGGCAGGCTAAGAGGTTGTTAATATACTCTCGATTGAAAGTGACCTCTTGTGCGGACCTTGAGAAACAATAGCCTTGAAGTGATAAAATGTGTCATCTACTTCTCTTAACTCATAAGATGCACTTTGAAAGCAGATCTAGGAAACATCTTTGCAATCTGCTTTCTCCATGTTGTGTAGTGCATCCAAGGCTTCTTCCATGAATTTGTCGATTCTTTCTAGGATTTATAATGTGCCCACGGGTGATCGATAACATTGACCTTTAACAGTCATCAACTAACTTGATTGACCAAGGTCTAGAATGTTCCCCGATGTAACTTAGCGTTATCCAACTCCTTAGAAAGGGATCTCAATACTGGTTGTAGCTCTTTATTCTCCCGAGTTATATCTTGGTGCAGCAATGTGAACCTACTAATTATTACCTAACTATTCTAGAGGATCTTTTCAATCTAAGATGACACAACTATACCCTGTTCAACAATCTTTATGTATTCATTTATTTTTTCTTGGCTGGGAGATTGAACAGGCTTTGCAGTAGTTACTGAAGGAGCTCTACTCATCTTCTGCAAAGCTTGGAGGAGATGTTTGTTCTGTTCTTTGAGCACTCTCTTCTCCTCTTTGGCATCTTGAAGCTTTTTGCAAAGGGCATCAAAAGCTGACAAGGCTTCTCCTTGTAGACTTTCAGATGATGTTCCCATTGAGACCTGAGTCACTATGAAGTTTGTAGCAAACAGATCTTCCTTCTTCTTTATGGGATCCAGATAGCCTATCTCCATGACCCTTTCTCCTAAGGCACTTTTTGAGAAGTGAGTTAATGATTTTTCCTTCTTTGGTCCCTTTATCAGAATGACAGAGAAGTCTATAGCTGTAATGGGGACTGTCCTCTTGTGTTGACTCAGGTGGTTGGAGATCCAACCAAGACTTAGGGAATCGGGATCGGAAGAAGAAGAGGAAATGGGGGTGAAAGGGGGAACAACTATAGTAGGCTTGCGAGAAGAATGTGGAAACACTTAGTGGTGGCATGGATAGAGAGTTTGATGCACTAGTGTTTATAGGGCTCGGAGTCACTACAAGAGAGGAGGAGGTGGAGATGGAAGGGATCTGTAGTTGGATGGAGGGAATACCAGGTGACAGATCCGCAAGGGAGGAAAATATGGAAGAAGTGGGGGATGGAAGGGAGGAAGATGGAGGAGAAGAAACAACCAAAGGAGTGGTTATCTGAGGAGGAGGAGGGAGAGGAGAAGAAGAGGGAATGGAGGGCACCTCCATAGTTGTAGTTGTGATAACATCCTGAGTGGATGTGTCCGTTGGAACATCTACCGCTTCTTCCTTTCCTAGGGACACTAAGTCCACTATTTTCTTTGAGGCGAAGAAGGGCTAACAGGAGCTTTCTCCTACTTGCTTGATTCTCCAACTTCATCCTTTCCTTTTCCCTTTGGTAAGTGATCTAGCTTTGGAGGTGCTCTTCCTAAGGGGGAAGTAGTGAAATCCACCCCAAGGTAGATGAGACCATTTCATTTGCACCAATGTTTGGTGCGTTGCAATGTGGGATGGACCCTTTCTTCTATGGTCTTGGGTTCCTTGGTCCTATCAATGCTTACAAATGGCCAATCATCCCCATCGTGTCAAGGTAAACCTGATCAATTTCCTGATCAGTTTCATGGAAATCTTTTGGGATGATGGCAAATCCATAGTGGATGATCTCTTCTAGTGCTACCAGGAGTTATCCTTTTCCCGACTTCAACTTCATGGTTGATGTCTATCCATATGTCCTCAATCTCTGGGACATGGATGGGATTAATCTTTTCCTTGGGGAGGCAAGCCTAATAGTCGAAGGTTGGCCTTGCTAGGAAATCATGCTTTAGGTTGAGCAATTCTAGCTCTGCAAACATTTCCCAGGCTTTACCCAATGAGGCGCAGGTGTATCTACCAACCGTGAGGGGGAAAGGAGTTCCACCCTTCTTCCTTTTCATACATTTTTCATGATATGTAATTAGCTACCTTGAGAGCTCCAGAAGGATCAACTTGGGCCCTACATACCTTGGCAACCTTGTTGGTTCTCCCAAGAAGTTGGCAGCTTTGAGATATGTGAAGGTGGGGAATTGTGTAAACAAAGCCCCCACTTCTTTGTGGCAGTGACCATGCTTATGCTAGTCTGACCGCGCCTCATGTTTGGCCTCATTAAGCAGATCACCTCATAAAAGAAGGTGTCGTTGATCTTGTTGAACTGGATGATACTAGCTTCGAGCCTTAGCTCCTAGTAGTACTCATATATCTTGAATTAAGGCCATACCCCACTTTGAATCAGTCCTGGTACTCTCTCTCTAAAGCAGCGACATATACGACATAGGAGTTCATATAGAACCTCCCAGTCATTGAAACCTATTAGAGTTGCTACAAGATAGTATCACTAATAATCTCTCCCCAGCCGAAACGTTGCTCAGGCACATTCTTGCTTATGGTCTCTAAGTACCTGAGCATCCATTTGTGAAAGTAGTGGGCATCAGGAAGTCCAAAACTCTGCTGAGGAAAGTGATGGTATCACTTAGCTCCTCTGAGAAGTCACTACGGTGGATGGTCTATGGCCATCTACTCACCACCTTTTTGTTCTTCAGGTAAACCTCATTCATCATCTGCATGCACTTGTCCTCATTGTCATCCAAGTCTTCATGTAGTCTTCTCGGCTCACTGCCACATACTGGCTATGGTGAGGAATTCCTAACATAACTTCGAATTGTCAGGCTGTGAGATTAATGACCACCTTACCTTCCTTTTCTTTGACACATCTTGTGTCTTTATTGTAACAACGGGCCACTATCATGATGAACTCATTGTTTATAGCACTTACTGGGAGTCCAGCTACAAAGTGTAGCCCGCTACCTACCAGTTTGTCCATCCATGGGCCACCGGTAACCTTTGTGGTTCTTTCCCAGAAGTCATCCATATCTATGTGCCCAAGCTCTGAGTCTCTGATGTTGAGACTACACTCTACAAGTGAGTTAGGCATCCTGACTCTCTGATATTTGTATTTCATTTCTTGCTCTGTCAACTTAGCTTTTCCTTTAGATTTAGTTGGCTTCTTACTCAATGAAGACATGTGTGAGCTCGAGGATGGCTGTTGTTGTTCTACATGGAGAATCAAAGAAGTCCAACATAGAAGAGCCATGTTAGCTGTCATGTTATTCATAATAACATCTTGTAGAATGGAAAATGATCAATTTAAAAGCCTTTGGGCACAAGGCATAACTTCACTACAGGCTGTAGAGGCTTGAATTAGCAAGGTGCACTTTTGAGGGTGTTACATGATAGAAGGTAGCACCAAAAGGGGTGGGGCATAGATTAGCTATACACAACATGTAATGTTGGTGTTGAGGAAGTTACGCCAATGCCCTAGGAAAGTGCTTTGACAAGGCACAAATTTGCTTGATGTCACATGCTCTTTTGGTGTGCCTTGGTGCCCCCTTAGGAGATGTTGCATATAGGTTAGGTGTGCCAAGGGTTTGGCTTTGCACGACGCAGGTTTGGTTTACACAACATATAATGTTGTTGTTATTGTATTTGCACCAGTGCCTACACTTTTCAAGATTTGTTCTATGTGCGGGAAGGATTCATACTGCATGGGTGGGAAGTGCACCTATGGTGTGATTGTGTGGTTTGTAACATGAAAGGGTAGCGCACAAACAAAAAAAAAAAGACTATTTTTGCATTATCGATCTCTTTTCCCTTTTCATGACCTTTTCCTCTCCTTTTTAATTTTTGTAAAATGACAAAGAGAGGGTTGGTGGGATTTGCAGCAAGGCGAGCCTTCTCGAGATAGTGGATGGTTTATTTAGAGCGCAGAGCCTTCCCGATTTATAGATCGGAAGGAGTGGGAAAAGGGTTTTCACTGGCTGATTTGGTTTGTTAAATTCTTTTTTAGGTCCATTGTATTTAACATACAATCCTAATCTCCTAACCGACATAAAAACCAAAATCAACAACAAGATGGGAAGAAACCACTTACAGGGATATATAATGATGAAGGAAAAATCGGGATCCACAAGTGCGAGGACGACATGTGAGCCTGATGAGGATAACTTACAAGTGTAGACGAAAGACTTTTCTTGATTTTTAATTTGTGAAAATGATAAGTTGAATGTGCCTATATTTAGAATAATGCACATTTATTATGCCACCAACCACTTTTGGCATGGTTGGTGAAGTGTCGACATGGCAGGTGGTGTGCCTTTGGCATGGATGGTAATGTGTTGACACTAAGATTTCAGCACCAATGGTGGACTCGTTATGATGTCATCATAACATTTTTAGTGCCAAGGGGAAAAGGGGGTGCACATGTTTATGTGTTGACACATTAATTTTTATGCCTTAAGCACATTTCTTTGGCATAGGTTTGAGGATGCTGGCATGTAACTCTTAGTGCCTTAGGGGTGCAACTCTTGTCATGTTGACATGCCTTTTAGGGCACCAAAGGATCTTCAAAGGGGTGCACTTTTCTTGATGTTGCCACAACAATTTTTGCACCCAGCTCAAAAAGGCTGAAAATGGCTAAGTTCCTAAAACTTGATTTTTAGAAGGGAAATTTTAGGCCATTTTGAATGTTAATAGACCTTTACAAGTGACCAAAACAAATTTTTGGCAAGGTTACCTGTAAAATTTCCGTTGTCAATTTTATAGGAGAACAAATTCAAAATGAACTACCTCTGAATTTGAAAGGATGTTTTTTCTCTTCTCCTTCATGGCCTTTCCCATTCTCCAATGCACAACAGGACATGAGAAAGGATATAAATACATGATTTTAGAAGTGTAGAAGATCATCGAAGCATGGGAGCAAGTGAGCAACAAATATTAGTACTGGAAATTGTGTTTTTGTAGAAGAAAGGAGTGTTAGACAGAACAAACAAGTAACTAAAAGGAAGTGTTGATATATTATCTACTTCCCTTTCGTACTTATTGTAAATTATATACTTGTTGATTTGAATTGGCCAATAAAAGAGGGAAGAAAGAGCAATTTCCCTTCCTAACTAGTTTTTCCTCCATTTGGAGGTTTTCTAGGATAAAATTGTTGGTGTTATGAGCTTATATTCTTCCCTTTACTACAATTGTTGATTCTAAGCATAATAGTAATTCATTCACTAGTTATCTCTATTACTTTCTAATAGAAAGTAAACAAAAATGATTAATTTGTGATTTGTGAATAATTCCAAAGTTGAAGAGTTTCTAGATCACATGATGAGGTGTGATGATGGAGGCTACGGGTGTAGGATCATTGGGTAAAATCTCAATAGACTGAAGAACCTCTATGAGAGCTCGCGATGGGATTCAAAGGTTTGAATGAGGTTATAGAGGGACATCTTGAGAGAGGATTGGTGTAATTGTTTGAGTATCATGCGATGTGTAACCCCATTAGAAATAGGATATGTGCATCCACGGATAGTGACTTTAGGTGTGGGTGAAGATGGTATGTTGGGTATCAGGTTAGTTGGTGGGTCACTTGCTTTCTCCTTGCCCTTATCTTTATGAGCACGGGTGGTAATTTTTATCATGTTAATACGAGGAGGGGGTAAATGGAGAAGGTGTAGGATGAGTGGTATAATGGCATGATGAGAAGAAAACTACCAAGAGAGAAAAGCCTTGTGAAGTAAGATGGGTGCAATAGCATTTGGGTGGTAATCAGCCAACTCTCTTATATGAACCATGTTAATTTCAAATCTTAGAGGTGGATCTAAGAGTTGTGGGGGTGGAGGTATTGGTTGTTGGGTCGGCGGTGAAAGAAGAACTATGGAAATTAGTGCTTTGAATAAATGGGGTCCTTATCAAGAAGCTCGTCATCATCAAAGTTTTCTTCAGGAGGGCATAACTAGATAAGAATGGTTTTCAAAGCCTTATAGTTCTCTACATCGTGTCCTCGCACATGATGGTAAGTGTAAATTTTTATTTTTTCAAAACCCTTTGGTTTGGGATTGAGTGGGTTGTAAGGTCTAAGAGGCAGTAATGTGATGACAGAAGTGTCAAGGAGGTTGGTTAAAATTTTGGCATAGAATCCCGCTAGTGGATCACAATGGGAAGGGAATGTGATTTTGGGTGAAGGTGTGGCCAATCTGTATAGAAAGGGTCTTTGTAAGAGGGGGAGTGGGTTGAGCTATGGTTTTAGGTGTTGGTGTGGTCTTGGGTGTTGCTCGTGTCTACTTTGGTAGGGTCATTGAAGATGAACTGGCAATAGAATGTGTGATTGGTTTGATTACCTTATTGGAGGGTAGCATATTTTTCCTTTAGGTTACACCTTCTTGGGTAAAGGTGATATAGGTACACAAGATCTAGAGGGAAAATTGGATGGTGGGAGAGGGTGAGTTACCTATGGGGATAACAAAGGTGCTATGAAGGTAGATGGCATGGGTCGTGCGGGAGGTGTGAGGGAGGGAGATCGAAGTTTCATGGGTAGTGATGAAGTCATTGATGGTATAGGAGGTATGGATGGTAAAAATGATGCAATTGTGGGTAGAAGTTTTGTCGTGTGTTTTGGTATGTTAATGGTTCATGAGGGAGGAATGGGTAGCTACATTTTTAGTTTACCAATGGGTGGAGGTTTCTTAACCGAGTTAAAAGAGCTAGGTCTAAGATGGACAAAAGTAGTAAAGGAGTGATGATGAGGTTGGGGTACAAGATCTAAGGGATGAGTTATTCTATTTGGGGGCTGGATCAAGTTTGGTGTTAGTTTTGTAGGATGTAGCTAAATCTAATTTGATGGGTGGATGAGTAAGGCTAGATTTTGGGATGAACCCTAAGGCGAGAAATAGGTTTAGGCAAGGAAGATGATGTAGGCATAGGTTTGGATGTAGAAGTAGGTCGAATCATGGGTAAAGGTGTGATTTGAGCCATGAGTGGTATCGTGGGGAAACTTTTGATAGTTTTGGTTGTGTGTGGTTCAATCACCTAAAATATTTTTGGATAGATAGTGGAAGTGTTAGCGAGTGACATCTACATTTGTGTTGAGACAAGAAGTAGAAGATGCCCCAAAGTAAGGCTCTATCCATGTAATCTAGGCGGTCTGCTAAGCATGATAATGGCACTGCAATGGGTGGGATTGATGTGGATCTAATGGTGATTCCCATAAAATGTGTCTTAGAAATGGGGAATTTGCTAGCCTCAGCCTCTATGGGTAAGAGAGTTGAAAGTAAGTCTGCAGGATCTTGGGTAGCTAATGGAGAATGGTCACCTAGAGGCAACGACATTTCTACTAGATCTTTGATAAGTGGAGGAGATGACGGGTGCTCCTCTATGGGTGAAGGAGGTAAACAAGCATCTCCCATTGGTCGGAGAGGTATTACTGGTGACAACTCTCTAGGTGGAGAAGCCAAAGGTGAAGCGGTCTCGATGTTAACAGAAGGCTCCTTCACAGGTGAGGGGGGAGACAAAGGGTGTTCCTCTATGGGTGGAGGAATAGGTGAAGTGGGTTCACGTGTAGGTGGAGGACTTCAGGCTAGGATTTCCTCTATGGAAGGAATATGAGGTAATTAGGAAGAAACTGGTGCATCACTGAAAATAGCATGGACCTCACGGGTATGGATATCATTATTTGAGGTCTCTCTAGTTTGATCAGAAGAAGGGGTGTGATTAGGAAATGGTTTCTTGAAGATGTGTAAGTTGTTTTGGAAGGTGCATTAGGGTTATCCAAGACTAACTCGCCATTTTCAAGCATTTCTGGACAATGTTCTTTAAAGTGATGCAATTTTTGTCACTATGACCTTTTACCCGATGATAGTTACTGAGAAGTCATGCTCTTTGTACCATGCGGGTGTGGGGGAGTAGGATCAAAACTAGTGTGTGGTTTTATGGGAGGAAGGGTGATGGCACCAACTTTAATGAGCTTTTCCAAGATAGAAGAATAAGGCTCCCCAATTAGGGTGTATTTACATTGTTCTCATCTGAATTGAAAGGTCTGGACCGGGGAAAGATTGGATGAGGGATTAGGTTGATTTGATGGATGAGATGGGCCTGCCTTGAGTACCACTATGTTAGTGGTTCCCTTGGATTTTGAATAATTATTTTGTGGTTTTGAAGAAGAAGAGTTATCATTTGACTTAAATGATTATTGTGTAATTGGATTTTATTTTCTTCAATGGTCTGAATCTCTAGTTTTCGTGCCATGGTGAATGCCTCATCAAAGGTTTGAAAATTCTGCACTTGTAGGGTTGGTGAGATATGTCTAGAACAATCTCGAGTAAAGAGTTCTTTGAGTTTGGTTTGTGGTAATTGGAACATGAGTTCATTGATTAGGCTATGCCAATAAGAAACAAAATCCATGATAGACTCATCGTCATATTGATGCGTAGAGTAGAGGTCATTCATGGTAACATTCTTAATAACATTGATGGAGAAGTGATCCAAGGAGGCTTGGGATACCTGATTAAATGAGAAGATAGAATGTCTAGGTAACCCAATGTACCAATCTAATGTGGTTGGTCGAGACATGGGAAAGGTCCTCAAAAGCAAAGTGTCATCATGGGTGATTAGATAAAAATGTGTTTGAATGACCCCAAGTGTTGTTGTGGGTCCTCTTTGTTATTGAATCAAGAGGTTAAATTTATGCATTTCTCACTATACGGGATATGGTTGAATAGGAATGGATGGGTGGATGGGCTCATTACAAATATCATCATAGGTGAGGGAGTTACATGTGCCAGAAAGCAATGCCTCCGGTGTATGCATCTTTTCCATCATTAACTTGATTAGGTCGTCGGTAGTTTGGTGTGTACATATGATGGAGGTGGCATTATAGTTTATGGTGATTCCATATAGGTAGATTAAGGAGGGAGTGAGATAGAGGGTACGTACTCTAGCATGACTAATAGATGAAACAAGAGGCTGCTAATAGTAAGTATATAGAGGTGGAAGGGTTAAGGTGACTCTAGTAGCAATGGGGGATAAGGACTGTGGAATAGAAAGGATAATGTTTTGAAAAGGGGTAGTGGTCATCGACACTAGGGGTGGTTGTGTAGCTATGGGTATATGTGAGACAATAGGTGCGAGATGAGGTTATGTTCTGGGTGGTGGATGAAGGTATAGTGGATGTTGCAGGGTGTAATGGATGTAGCAGATGTGGTGATCATAGCAGGTATAGGGCCTATCTGAGAAATGAATGGAGGCAAGGCAGATGCGGGTAGTGCAGAGCTAGCAGAGGTTGGCACAAAAGTAGGAGCGAGTGTTGGGGGGATAGATACGGACATACCATATACCAACTAACCCGAGGCATCTTGAGGAGATGAGTGAAAAAGGTAGAGGCTGTAAGGTAGCGGGGTTTTGGTCAAGGATTTGTGTGAACTCCTCATCCCCTGTGGTGATAGTGATAGGTTGGGTAGGATCCATGGGTGATAAAATAGAAGTTGGTGAAGGACTAGGTGGGAGTGGTTATTAGCTAGGGTGGAATATGAGGGCATTTGATTGGCTACACGTCAACACCATGTGGACAAGTATTGATGGGGTAGGACTTCTTTCTATAAATGACATAGAAATACAACAAATATAGGAAAAATAGGTGGTGGTAGGTGGATTAGGTATGAAATGTCAGCCAGAAATTTGAACAGGCTAACCGATGCGTTAGGGTAAACTAATGCCAATCACAGTGCTAATCTGCAATCGGTCATTTGTGAAAAATGGACAGTTTGTCAAAACAAGGCAGAAGGCTAATAATCTACCAAGTAGATAAGATGTTGATGGATTTATCAGGACAAAGAAGATGATGAGAGCTTCAGAGACTCTAAAAAGAAAAGAAAGTGAATCAGGCATCCTTTTTCAAAGAAGTTAACCAAAAGAACATTAAACCAATGCCAGTTAGGTAAAAGTGATGATGGTCGGGGGTAACCGATGATGATCACCTGGTGACACCGATCTTGTCAAATTGAAACAAAAATGAAGAACAAGTGGTTGTGAGTTGAAATCAAATGTGGAATCAAATCCAGAATTCTGAGAATGATGAAAATGGGGTCCAAGCACACTCAGATGAAGCTGGAATACACCAACTATGATGAGGAGCGTGCAAGGAGAAATGAAAAAAGTGAAGAACATGTCCTCTCACCTCAAAACATAAGCCAAGAAGAAACACTAAGAAAAATATGATCCTAAGAGTGCTTTTTCTATTATGTTTGTTTAGCTTATGCTATTAAGGACTGACTCATGAACTTGTAGAATAGATTTTTTGGTGAGGAAGGCTTCCTATAAAGAAGGAGATCTATAAGAAGAGGTTTCAGGTATGTTATGGTGAGGGTGGGATATCTTCTGAGATAATGACTTGACAAAAGTAACGAGCTGGGTGCCCACTGTGTCGTGATCGTGTGATCACCTACAACTTCTTTCGGGTAAGATGTTGTTTAAGAATGTGTATATTTTTCAATTTTGTGATGTTTGGATAAGACTCAGAGAGAGAAGAAGAGAAAGGAAGTGCTTTTCTATGATTCATTTGTTAACCATCAGCTGGGCATGACTTCCAGCGTATAGGTTTCCCTCAATTAATGTGAGCTAATGTAGTAAAGCAAAATGAAATGTAGTTAATTTTTAGCCCAAATCAAAATGTTGAATTTGATGACACAAAGAAGTGAAGAGGAGAAGGGATGCTCTTTAACTAATGCAATACTAATGAAAGGAAAGAAATAT
This sequence comes from Taxus wallichiana var. yunnanensis, assembly GCA_018340775.1. Classification (NCBI taxonomy): domain Eukaryota; kingdom Viridiplantae; phylum Streptophyta; class Pinopsida; order Cupressales; family Taxaceae; genus Taxus; species Taxus wallichiana. Next base: position 687,509,522 of record CM031239.1, read on the forward strand.
TCTTTTTAAAGCACCGAAACACGATTGATTTGAGACAAATAGAAAGAAGAGAAGATTATAGGGGAGAAATTTTAGTGTGAGAACCTTTTAGAAAGGAAACAAACATGAAAATTTTCACCTAGGAATGACAAAATGCAAGGAACCTCGAATGGGTCCCACTAGGTGTGCCAAAATGTTTCACCTGATTCTTAGAGCATTTCTTTGAATATTGATGAAATAGATAAGGGTAAATGGGCTAGGAGGAATACTTGTTAAAGCTGGTTGAAGGTTGTTGCATGCATATGACTTCTTAATCCATAGCTAATCGTGAGAGCTTCCTTTTGGCTAGGAGGAACTACTTGAAATAGAAAACAAGACCACCAAATAGAAGTTAAATAGTATATGTAGTGGACTACCTAGCGTATGCTAGATCTAGGAAGTATGATACTCCCTAGAAGGCTATCAATCCACTGTTTAAAACAATTCAATGTTAACAATAAATAAAACCATACTACAATTAAAATGATTTAGGTATCTCATTTGACTACAAAGTAAGAAAATTTGTTCATAATAGGCTAGGCTATGATTAAATCTAAAGGTCAAGGTGTCTCTGTCTGATGCACTGTACTTGCCAAGGTTTGGTTTTGGGATGTTTTGGCTATTTGGTGGGGATTTTAGGCTCTGTTCTTTGTCTAAGATTAAAAAAGAAATACTGATGTTGGTTTTAATGAACCGACACCGGTTGTGGGTAACCGCATCGGTATGGTTGGGGTGGAGGAAACTTAATTAAATATCGGCGTGGTGATAGATCTGAGGCTAAATGGAAATGGAGAGCGCAATGGAAAGGCCTATGTAGGTATTAAGTGTTATCATAGGTAGTTATCAATAGGATATGGGAAATTTAATGGTGTGTGCAAAGAAATGATCAAGTTTGTATGAAAGCAAATGATGGGTGCATGGGAATACAAGTAGAACTGATAACATAAGTAAAAGAGTCTATTAAAATGAAAATGGATGAATGTTGGTTAATAAAACACTTACTGTTGTATGAGCTTGATGGCTAGATGGAAATGGTAGTTGATCAGATGGATGGAGTTTGATGTGGTGATGGTGCTTCCCCGGATGCTCCTGTGAATGCAAATGACTCTGTGATTGCTTCTGATGTTGGTTGTGGATGTTCTAATGCATGTATGAATGCTAGTTCTACTTATACGAAGGTCTAGATTCATTGCTTGCTCTCAGAAAAATGTGCCAACCTTAAAATAAGGTTGTTTTGGGGTATAAATGGTAACCGACGATGGTTCTGGTCTAACCGGTGGTGGTTTAGGGTAACTAGCGTTGGTTAGGGTGGGATTTCCTAGGTTTACTAAAATGGGCAGATCCCCTTGATTTTCTTGGATCTCATTCATCTCTCTTTGTTTATTAGAATATAATCTTCCCTTCTAATGGATGGAAATGTGGTTAGAGGGAATGTAGGATTTTATTTTTAGGGTTTAGGTAGGTCTTAGTTAGTTATGACAACATACTAAGAATAGGTCTTAGGGTGAGGTGGCTAGATGAGGTGTATAGGTGAGGTGGTGGTGTGGGCATTATCTAATTAGGATATTTAAATAATAGATATTATGAGATCATGAATTAATTTAATTAAATTAATCAAATTAATATTAGAGTGGGATGAAAGGGGCCATGGTTAGGTGAGTGTGCTCGCATTGGTTATTTGTTGAGGGACTAAGGGGGGTGTGACCCAATTTTTGTGTCTAGAGATGGATAATGATTTGGAAATGGTTGTTTGAAGACATCAAGGTTTTGATTCTGAGGTGCATTATAATTTTCTAAATTTATCTCACTTTTATCAATATGATCTTAGATAACATTACAAAATTAACGACACCTTAGATGTCGTGACCTTTGACTTTTGTTACTTGCAATAGTCATTATCCCTGTACCAAGAGGTATTTGAAATAGAGGTATCCATAGGATGGATTGGTGGAAGGAAGATCATGTTAGAATAGAGGAATTTATAAAAAACCACACTATATGATTCACTAATAGGAGTATAATTTCATTAAGGCCAAAAGCATTTGGTGGTCGATTTTTCTTTGGGAGAAGATTTGACAACTATTGTGTTGGTTGATGATTTAGATTTATCTTTACTGGAGGATGGCTTTGATAAAAAAAAAAATTTGGTTTCTTTGTTCTAAGTTTGACTTCTCCTTCTTCAAGAACACAAATTTTGAGTTTATGTGCCATTGTGAAAGCTTTGTCAAATGTGTGAAAATATTGGATTTGGAGTGTAGATGAGATGTGTTTAGTGCATAAACAGGAAAATAATTTTATCAACTCAATTTGTGGGAGAGAGAATGATAGTTGGTTAATAATGCTCCTCTAATTAGCAACAACATATGCAATGGATTCATCTTCAAATTTCTTGATTATGTATAGTTTAGTAATGGAAATTTTATGGGAGATATTTATGGAAAAGTGTTTGAGGAAAATTTTGGCGAAATTTTGTGTCAATGAGAAGAGTGAGTATTGTGGGATGTTGTTATACCAATCTAAATAAGGACCAACCAAGGACATGGGGAATGTTCTTGACATGGGGTCTTGGTCGTGAGCTAGAAGGTAACAGACATGTTGAAACAAATTGATTTTATGTTGAGGGTCTTCATTATTTTAAAAATTATAGGAATTTAGGAAGCTCCCAGTGAGGAGGATAAGATTTATATGGAACAGATGGATGAATAGGCTCATTAAATATTTTTTCATATGATAGTGTATTTTTAGAGGTCATGGAAGAGGATTCAAGACTAGAAGTTTTGTTTATTAAATCCTGGAGGGGTTAATTTGTGGTGGTTGTTGTGTAATGGATGAGGATGAGCCAAGTTGATTAAACAAAAAATGAATAGCTTTTTGTATGGTTGATATTATTTACTGAGATATTTTACTATGTAATATTTGTAGGGATGTGATACTAATGGTTGTGAAATTTTGATGTATTGATACTACATAAGGATGGATGTGTTTATAATAGGTTGTGAATGTTGTGGTATGTTTTGAAAGGAATATATGTGTGGATAAGAGGATGTGAATATTGAGGTGTCTTTTGGAAGGGGATGGAAGTGAAGACAAGGGGTTGTGATTGTTATGGGATGTTTTGAAAGGGAATAGAGGTATGGATAATAGGTTGTGATTGTTGTGGTATAGATTGAGAGGGAAAATGTGGTTTTGATTGCTGAGGTATGTGTTGTGAAATGACCAAGGTTGAGGAATGTTGTGAAATTGGATGGGTATTGGCAATATCACTAGTGTTGATCAAGGGTATAGATGTAGGGATGGACATGGTAATGTTTTGGATAGGTGGCATGGTTTTTGAGAAGGTAGTTATAGAGACATGATAGTAGGAATAATAGCATAACTCACATGAAGTGTTTGGATGATAGAGGAGGATGGATGGGTTTCGTGAATGAAGAAATATTTTGATTGTTTTTAAGTGTTGTGCAACCAAAGTGGAAAGGTCCGGTGAGGATGTTGGTTATTTAGTGGTTATGTCATGTGAAGAATTCACGTTAAGGTCTAACATGATGACAGGAACTAAAGACACAACGTTGGATGTTTCTAATCAGCTATTAGTAGGATAAGAATATATCTATTGAATGACTGGTTCATGATTTGGATCAATGAGATGAGAAAACTGCATGAAGGATCATGTACATAAGGCTGTGGTTCAGGTATCAACAATTGAAGATAAACACCCCTAGAAGCAAGGTATGTATTAAGAGTGACGAGGTTTGAATCTAATATTTATGAAAAGACATGATCCCCACTATCAAAGAAATGTGGACTGTAAGGATCATGTATCTTAGATGAAGTATATTTTCTATTAGGAGAATGTGGTTGTTCTTGATCTTTTGGTTGGGGTAAAAGAGTATCTCGTTGTAATTATAACAAATGTGAGGCATTCTTAAGGCATTTCGGAGGTTATCGATGGAACATTGAAAGTTTTTGTCATGTTTTTTGAAGTTTGGATACAAGATTGTTGTCTTGTAAGCACCATGGAAATAAACAATCACTATTGGCCATTGTGTGGTTGTTTTTTCATTGATGTCAACCCCATTGATGGAAAAGGGTGTCATGGTGTCATGTATGTCTCCCTATGATGTTTTTTAGGTGTCAAGTATGAAGTTCATGTGGTTTGGTGAGTTGTCATGGTGTCTGGTGCATGGTTGAGTAAGCTAAGTCATTGTTTGAGCTCTCTAGAGTTGGTTGGAGGTTGTCATGATTTCATACATGGTCCATGAGGTGTGTTTCAGGTGTCTATGAGTCTACATTAAGTCATCATGGTTAGTTCATGAGTTGTATGCATTGAGTTAGGTCATTCCAAGCTTGTTTCTAGCCTTGGAACATGTAGAATGAAGTAGAGGTATGATATTTGGACTAGATATTTCTTGTTAGAGAATATTTATAGTATGGTGTTAGTGTACCTGAGGTATATGATGATTTTTAGGTCAAAATTCCTATATTTATTACATATTTTAGGTCATTGGGAAACATGCAGTGGGAAACAAGTAGTTTATCAAAAGTAAGTTGCTATGGCTGGAGATTTGGAGAGATATATGGGATATATGGTGAGAATGGAAAGTTATAGTATTTTTTCAAAGTGCTTCATGTAATATTCCAAGTGATTCTAAATAATTTTTTTGAAGATATGAAAGTTTAAATAAAACCGGGTAAGTAACATTATGTTTTAAGAGAAAATGTTGACCTTCTAATGCTTATTGTGAACTGTATGATTTCAATGAGTACCTAAGAAATTTGGAATATCTTCTTAGTTAAAATATGAAGGTTTAAAAAAATTATCAGGTTAGTTGATCGTGACATTTTTATAAACAAATCTTAAGAAAACAAAGTGGTCTAAAATCCTAGTCAAACCCTATCTAGGAGTATGTTGCATAGAATGAAGTATAGTGACAAATTTTTATTCTTTCATCAATAGTTATGATTGGATGTTGTAGATTACTTTATTATATTTCTATAAATTTATGGTAAAGTTCATGGTCATGAGTGGGACCCACCTAACAATAATTATTTCGAAGAAGAAGGATTTAGGACAAGATGGTCCAAAGGAGTAACATGTAAAATTGATGGTGCATGATGTATGAGATTTTTTTATCAATTTACATGGAGTTTTAAGGATAATTTCATGTAGGTACATGGTGTTTTTGGTCCATGTAGGTTGACCGGTTAAAGGGCAATTGTGGAGTCTCAAATAGCGGGGCCCGGTTAAATGAGAATAACTAGAGCTACATGTGGAGATTGAAGGTGATTTAAGTTTCATTAGAAATATTATTCACATATATTTCAATTTTGTATTTTTACCTCATGATGAGTTCATTTGAAAGGGTTTATAGGTCATTATTTGGATAGGAATAGTTTTGGTAGTTCAAGACAACATGTGTTCTGGTGCAATTTTGATGTTGTTTGAATCATGAGATGGATTGCATAATTCTTCCTATGACCTATAATATAAATATGGATTAATTTGGATAATGAATCCACTTTTAGGTATTGAATGTATGTAGAAATAATTTTATGAGCTAACCTTTGGAAATAGATGTTTTGGCAGGTTGATATGGTGAAGGCAAAAGTAGTTGTGGTTTGAAGAGATGGATATTTCATGGCTTATAACTTGCTTATAAGTGTTATAAAGGTTATATAATTTCCATAAAGTTTCTAAATGACATGGTTTTATCATAGTGAAGTGATCTAGGGATAAAATGAAGTTCTAAGGTCTTTGAAGGGTGCAGGAAACAACTGTTTTGATATTTGTAAAGGGAATTGGGCCCATTAAATGAAATAATTTGATTGGTTAACAAAAATTTTGACCATTTTTAATGTTTAAATGATGTATTACTCATGTTTTATGAATATGGAATCTTGAATAAGCATGGTTTTGAAATGAGGAGAATTTTGGAATCCTAATGCATGTGTTTTAGTGATTTTGGATCATGAAATGAAGGGTTTTTGCTCTTCCGACCTACTTGAGTAACTTGTAGATGTTGTGGAAAAGTTATGGGATATTTTTAGTGATTCATGGGTCAAATTTATCATAAGGGACCGACCTCCTTTGGGTTATAAAGAATAAATGCATATAAAAGTGATGTTTTAGCTCATTTTGGGAGCTAGTCTTGCATAAATGAAGAGTGCAACTCGTAGGTCGATGAATTGCAGGTATGAGGGAAGAATTTTATAGCTGATGAAACACATGATATTTTGTATATTTTTAAGACATGTGTGTAATATTTTATAGGTAAGAGAAGTCCATGAAAACCTAGATTGAGCAAGTTGAAGAAGGTGTGCTTGAGAGAGAGTTTGAAGGAATTTGGAGCTGAACTTTGGGATCACTATCAGTTGTGGTATTAGAATATTTTTAGTGGTAATACTTATGAAAATATCTTATGATGAGTCATATTCATAGGATTCTCTTTTTATGATTCATATCAACAAGGGTTTAATGGTTGGTTATTGTTGTGATGCATAATATTCACTTGAGTAATTTGTTGTGTGTAACATAAACAAAGCTTTATCAGTTGGTGATCCTTATGAGGCTAGTACCACACTAAAAAAACTTGTAGGATGTGTAATATTCTTACAATTCATTTCTTTAAGTAATATAATCATATGTTTTAGTGGGTTTTCTTCCCCTTAAGGGTTTCCCACTTATATCTTGTGTATTATGTTCTCTCTCTTTATTATTTCACATGTGATTGTTTATTGCAAAAATATTAATTTTATCTGGTATTTAGATATTGAATGGATAAGATGAATTATGAATCTAAGCAATTAGAAATGAATTTGTAATTATTGTATGGATGATTCACCCCGCAATCACCATGATTCTGAAAAATTGGTATAAGAGAAGGTCCTTATGAAGCAAGTTTCACCAGGTGAAGGATATCTTACTAAATCACAAGTATGGTAGATTGTCAGGCTAAAGATGATGTGAATCCATTGGTTAGATTGAGATATTGTTTGAAACCCTTAGGGTTTGACATATGGCAGTCTATCTATGAAGTTTGTATTCCCTAAGTTGATGAGAAGTTTCATGAAAGATATAAAAATATCCTTTATCCCTTTTGAAATAATTTGTACTAATGGAAAGGATGAAATTCTATCAATTGATGACGAAAATTACCTAGAAATTGATCCTAATGAATGTGATGTAAAAGAAGATGGTGAAGTATTTAATGATGTCCTAGAAGTAGGTATTAAGGATGGTTTAAATGGGTTTTAACCTTTACAAGTAGAGAAAGGTGATTATGATAATATCCAAGATAGTCTTGAAGTAGGGTTAACAAGCCATAAAAGAAAAGTTAGTTTGATTGAGTTTAGATATGTTATTGTCACTATGACTCTTGTAGGGTTTATGCTAAGAAGTTTTTTCATTCTCATATGAGGAACTGGTGAATGATCCATCATCAACGAAGAAGAAAAGGAGTTGCTTTATCATTTAAGGTATAATCCTTCATCTTATGAACACTCCTTGTTTGAATCTTATAATCATAGGAATAAAGACAAGTGGATAAAGTGGAAAAGAAATTCAAATCATTAAAAATTTAAATGCATGAAAATGCTACTACATTCATAAAAAGGTTGATTCAAGTTTCTCACATGAGGTAGTACATGCAAGGTCTATATAAAAAGAATAAATTTTACTATGCCTTGCTAGTTCAAGATGTTAGAGATTTAGAATTTTTTTTATCATGATAAATGAGGAGGTATAGAAGATTGATTGTCTCCTGAAAGGAACATGAAGATCACTAGTTTGTTGATCCATTAATTAGGTAAGTATTCAAGTGAAAAGGCTTGTCCCTTGGTGATAAGGTATGTCATACAATCCTATTTCATTGTTCAAGTACTAAAATGTATGTCAAAGGTCCTTGATACTTCTTAGTCATGTATTTAATTGTGTGTTTTCTCAGTTTATGCCATTAGGCTATGTTGTTGAGCTTTCAAAATGTATTCATGATCCGCATCTGTATAATTCATGCAAGTGAAGTATCTGGTGAGATTATGTGCTAATGGGTGTTCAATCTAAGGTATGATGTGCTACGTTGTTAAAGTTTAATAATGGTCCGAGTCCATTATTGAAGTGTTCCATATCTGAGAAGTAGTGTGCTTTGGTTCATATTGTGTAATGGTCATGTTTTCTAGTTTTTCTACTCCATCATGTAGTGAGGTTGTCACAAACTCATTATGTGCAAGCATCATAGTGTCAAGAAAATTTTAGCATCCTCATTTATCATTTTGACATAATGTTCACTTTTCTAATTTCACTTAATTTAGAACAAACATTCCTTTAGCTAATCCATCACATAACAATAAACCTTATGCAGTTCTAATGAATCAATATCAAGCCAATCTCTCTTTTTGTTCATAACATATGTATACAAGTATACTAGTGGTTTCCTTCATCAGTTAAGGGTAATTTGAGTTTAAACCATCTAAATAGCTTATCCAAGTATATGTTACCGATACTCATCCGATATCACATTACTTTATTCCAAGTGAAATCAAGACAACACAATCAATAGCTTGCAATACTTTGGCCAAAGTTTTAAGACATGTATGCCATGATTTTATTCCTAGACAACATACTCATCAAAATGGATATGTCTTTCAAAAAAATTGAATATGTTATCTAGATTAGACTACCTTGACTTTCATCAACAAATGCATGTCCACGTTAGATGCTAAATAGAGATAGTACACATAGACTCAAACTAATGGTCTACTTAAAGAGAGTAAGGGAAATCAAGTGCAACCAAATTGAATTAAATCATCTTTTCCACTTCATTCCTTGTAGTCATTATGAAGATGAGCTTAGCATGAGATAATTCTATTATCATTATCAAGTACACAATGGTGACCGAGTCAATATTTTATGAAGAAAATCTTAAAGGAGTTAGGTGCATGGTTTCATCATAGTGGGAGCTCCAGAGTAAGCACATAATGAATTGCATCATTAAGTGGGTACTTGTGTAGCTATGACTATGATACAAAAACCCCTCAAGATCTGCTAAGTTGCTTTGTATTGTAATAAGTTTCTAAATTAGTTAAATTTGGAGCTTATTATGTTAGGAATAAAACTTATCTTAATTCATCATTAATTGATATTTAAAAATATGTAATAAGTTAAAGTATTTAATTTAAATAATGTAAACTTATGTAAATAGGTATTAGTTATCCTTAGTTATTAGTTAACTAAGTGATAGTGTTCTCATCGTAATGTTTGTGGGATCATGTTCGATGTTGTATATTTTGTTCCCAGATGATTTCCATAAGAGGCAATAGGGGCGATTAGGGAAATATGATATTTTTGCATATTTGATTAGATTAGATGATTCATTTCCATATATTGTGGATGAGATAGAAGATGTCCAAAATCTATAAATATTGCATCTCTCTCATTTGTTTGTAATGCTTGATTTTGATATTAATAAAATACACAAGCACCATCTTATTTCTGTGTAAAGCTTCTATGTCAAATATTGTTTCAAGTATTCATTACCAAGATTTGGTATTAGAGTAGTATCCTGATCCAGAGAGGAGTGTAGGAAGTTTTAAGGAATTTTAGGGAGATCTGGAGAAATTAGAGAGCTAGAAGGAGCCATAGATGCCCCTAGCCATTTCATAGCCCCTACCCGGTTCCATACCCTAAATCATTGTTGATTTGGTTGAAGAACACTTAGAGTGCAATTAGAAGGCCTTGCAAAATTGGATGTAAATATGTTGCAAAAGGTGACATTGTTTAATTCTTTCTCTCTCTATCTCTCTTTTTTAAATTACCTATACCTACATTTTTTTAAATTAGAAGCATTTAAAAATATATATATACAATATTTTTGTATTGTGGGGACCGAAGCTTTTTAAGCTCCCCACATAAATTCTACTTCCTCTTATTTGTGCTCTATCTTTCTTTTCATATATATAGAAAGTGAATTCAACGTGCATGTAAGAAAATCTATTTTTACAAATTCCAACAAGGATCATGAAGTGGTAAAAAGATTAATTACAAAAAAACAAAATTTGGCCAACAATGAATAAATAGGGACAAAATAATAACAAGTAGAAGAAGAAACCAATTGAACAAGGAAATGTAGCCAAACAAGAAGATCGATTTGATGATGATGACTTCCTATATTCTACATAGTCAAATGAAGTATCCAATTCTACAAATCAATTTTTTTATGTTGACTCGGGTGCAACTCAACACATGATAGGAAAGAAAAATTGGTTCTTCACAATGAGTAAAAACCAATAAAAATTATATCTCTTTTAGTGATGATACATTATATAGTGTTGAAGGAATTGGTTCCATTTCACTACCGCATGGGTATCATAATTGTAAAATTATAGATGTTCTTTATGTCCCTAGTTCAAGAAAAAAATTGTAATCCGTGAGTCCATTATTAGATCACAATCTCAAAATTGACTTTGATTGTAAAGGTGGTAAAAATATGTGCCTAATTCGAGATAAGTCACGAAGCTCCAAAATTGTTGTAAAAGCTTCAAATGTGGGAAGAATGTTTCAGTTGGATTTTGTTCAATGAAATGATCAAGCACTTGTAGCCAAGGATACATCATCAGCTCAACTATGGCATCAAAGACTTGGACATGTGAGTTTTAGATATCTTGACACACTTCATTGATACGAAATGGTTAGGGGTTTACCACCTCTAAAAAAGGGTACAAATAAATGTTAGCATTGTTTAACAGAAAACAAAATAGAGCACCATTCAAACATAGTGCATTTTAAGCTAAGGAAAAACTTGACTTGGTGCATACCAATTTGTGTGGACCAATGAGACCTAGCCACTCTAGGTTTCAATATTTCATGCTATTTTTTGATGATTTTTCAAGAAAATGTGGATATACTATCTTTAAAGAAAAGACCAAGATTTTGAAACATTCAAGAATTTTAAATCCCTTGTTGAAACAGAGTCTAGTAGGAAAATAAAAACACTCCACTCAGATCGAGGGGAGAATACACCAACAATGAGTTCAATGATTTTTTGAAAACACATGGAATTCATTGTCAAATGGCACCTCCTCACACAATGCAACAAAATGGTGTTGTGGAAAGGATAAATAATAGTATCATGGATATGGTTTGATGTATGCTTTATGATGCAGGTTTATCAAAAGCATTTTGGGCTGAAGCAACTAAAATGATAGTCTATTTACTAAACGTAGTTCCCATTGTAGCTCTTGATGGAGTAACACCACAGGAAGAGTGGTCAAGACATAAGCCATATATTCCACACCTTATATTTTTTGGATGTAAATAAATTATGCACATTCCTAAGAAACAAAGAATTAAGCTTGATATGAAATCATAAAAAGTTATCTACTTTGGATATAGTGATGAAGCACTTGCCTATAGACTTATGGATCCAAAAATAAGGAGGGTATACACTAGTCGAGATGTTGAGTTCTTTGAGAAGAAATAAGTAGATGCTCCTTCCATATACTCACATGATGAAAAAATCATCCCTACAGTGAAAACATAGAGGATGGTAATCACTTTGATGATGACAGTGATGATGGGGAAGATAATGAAATTCAACCTCCCATAGGAACCACAAAAAGTATGCCTAAATGGTATACAAGTATGATTAAAGATGCAAAATTGGATAGTGTCCTGACACATCTACCACTAGAATGAGGACTCGCAGTATGGCTTGAAATGAGGTCAATTTGGCCTTAATGGGTAAAGTTGTTAAAACTATTGAGCCTTCCTCAGTTTCAGAAGCCCTACAGTCTAAACCTTGGAAAGATGCTATGGATGTAGAATATAAGTCACTTATGACAAAGAATGAATGGAAACTTACAGATCTTCCACCAAGGAAAAATCCAATTAGATGTAGATGGATCTTCAAAATGAATTATAAAGCAGATGGAAAAATTGATAAACACAAGGCTAGACTAGTTGCTAAGGGATATGCTCAAAAATAAGGCATTGATTATGAGGAGAATTTTGCTCCCACAACTAAGATAAAAAAATTTAGGTTAATATTTTCTCTAGCTACACAATTTTGTTGGAAAATACACCAAATGGATGTGAAAAGTGTCTTTCTTAATGGTGATTTATAGGAAGAAGTTTACATGACTCAACTAGAAGGTTTTGTCATACTAGGTAAAGAGGAAAAGGTATGTAAACTTATAAAATCACTATATGGTCTAAAGTAGTCTCCTTGGGTTTGGTACATAAAAATCGATGAGCATCTCATTCAACAGAGTCCATATGATCCTAATATCTATCTCAAAAAGAAAGGGGGAGATAGTGATCGTTGTAGTATATATCGATGATCTAGTCATCACTGGAGGATCAATGAGGATGATTGAGTCAACAAAGAAAGATATAACATGATCATTCGACATGACCAATCTCAACCTTCTACATTATTTTCTTGGACTTGAAGTTTGGAAAAGAGAAAATCATATCTTTGTGTCATAATTGAAATACGCCAAGAAAACACTCAAGAAATTCAATATGATGGATTGTAAGCCATTTTTCACACCTATGGAGACAAGACTTCAACTGTCTCAAACATATCCATCACCACAAGTAAATTCAACTCTCTATCGGTAGTTGATCGGGAGTCTCATCTACTTGACTTACACTAGGCTAGATATCAGCTATGTAGTCAGCTATCTTTCATGGTTCATGTAAGAACCAAGGGTTTCTCACTAGAAAGTAGCAAAGCAGATACTGAGGTACATCAGAGGAACTATGGACTATGGCCTAGAATACAAGAAGAATAATAACTTCTTCTTGACATGATATTCAAATTCAGATCATGCAGGAAACATAAATGATAGGAAATCCACTTTAGGATTTGTATTCTTTTTGGGATCTGGATCGATATCATGGGGGAGTAAGAAGTAGAATTTTATTTCAAGATCCTCCATAGAATCAGAATATCATGTAGTAGGTGGAGTTGTTCTGTGAAGTGATATGGCTTCGACATATACTTGAAGGATTGGGAATACCACAGAAAGATCCAACTATCCTACATGTTGATAACAAAGGAGTAGTAAAACTTATTTGGAATCTAGTTTTTCATGAACACACCAAACACATTGAGGTGTAAGTACATTTCATTCCGAACATGTTCCAAATAATAACATCCAGCTCCAATATTGCCCAACAGATATGTAATGTGCATATGTCTTCACAAAGTCACTTGCTTGAGGTAAATTTGAGGGTTTTAGAGAATTTATCTCCTATTCACTTGAGACCATGTTGAATTAAGGGGGAATGTTAGGAATAAAACTTATCTTAATTCATCATTAGTTTATATTTGAATAATCAGTAATAAGTTAAAGTATTTAATTTAAATACTTTAAACTTATGTCAATAGGTATTAGTTATCCTTAGTTGTTAGTTAACTAAGTGATAGTGTTCTCATCCCAATGTTTGTGGGATCATGTTCTATCTTGCATATTTTATTCCTAGATGATTTCCATGAGGGGAAATAAAGGGTGAGTTAGGGGAAATATGTTATTTCGCACATTTTCTCGATTAGATGATTTGTTTCAATATATTGTGGATGAGATAGAATATGTCCAATATCTATAAATATTGCATCTCTCTCATTTCTCTATAATGCTTGATTTTGATATTAATAAAATACAAAAGCACCAACTTTTTTCTATGTAAATCTTCGTGTCAAAAATTATTTTCAAGTATTCATTATCAAGATGTTAATCTTCTATTTATCGAGTCATTGTTAGGTGTCCTTCCTAATGATAAACAAGGATAGATATGATTAATATTTTATGAAAGGATCGTAACAAACTTCCTTATGAAGTGAATGTATGCAAATAAAATTTACATTCCAATTAATGACTGATTTAATCATTATCCATTTATCCATTAAGTATCATTAATCAACTATTTACTACAATAAAGGACAACATTTAGTCTTTATCATATTAATACTTTCAAAGAGGATTAAATTGGATTTACATAACTTAATTTTTTAAGATTGCGTAGCTTTTATCTAATCACAATATCTTATCATGTCAATCATTCACTTTAACATTATCATACATGTTCATTTGAACACACTATATAGTAGAGAGCCAACCCATGTATAACATGCTCCAATTTAAATTTTTCATAAAAATAATCTTTCTTTTTATTGAAATTGTATTAAGGTTCAAAAGAAGTAAACAAGTCTTTAATACACATGCAACAAAAATCGAAAAACTTAAAGAAGTCAATAAAAGTCATATATTTTATTACATATTTTCAACCTCTAATAAATTCATTTACTTAAAGAGCAATAAAGTACATTGGTCTATTTTAATCATAAAACATAAGCATAAGTGTAACGTGATTTCAGATCATGTAATTCCATACTTACATGCATGAAATCCTTTACATTGTCCAATAATTTAATCACATTCTTTTCTAAGTGTTACAACCAATAGAAGAATAATTTATATCTCAATTAACTAGAGAATATTAAGTTATATAAGTTGTAATCGTATAAGCCCATAATTATATGACTAGAACACTTATAACTTAATATAATTTATACCACTTAATCTAGAATTATTAATGACTATTTGACCAATTACAACCATCAACCATTCCAATTTCATTATTCTAGTCAAGAGAATCCACATCACTATTCAACATAATGCATAATAGAATTCAAAATAATAGAGTAGATCATTAGCTAATGATAACCAAACAATTAATCAAAGGTTAAGAACTTGTATATAAGCTACATAGTCATCATTTATACCAAATAAACCACCTTATAATGAATGGGGAATTATTATAAATTTTATCGAAACTCCCTTGTAATGGAGGACATAACTAAATTATAGCATAATAATGTTATCATAGGTCAACATAACTAGACCTCCAAACACTATAAGCACCTCACAAGAGATGAACTCAAATTACATTAACATCTAAGTCCAATAGGATGTTTATTATGCTACGAATTGTCACAAAAAGTTTGAATACGTAAGAAACAAAATAATTAAACCATTAATCCACAATGATTCAGAGACTCCATTCACATATCTAACTAATCTCATAACTTAACCTGTAGAAGACAGTTTTGAATAAACTGAACTCCCATAAGGTATAGACCATAGAAATTGATGACTACCATTAGGATATCAAGGATTCACCATCATCCCAAAGGGGATAATTGAATACAATTCAAAAATCATTCATGAAGGGTGGAGTTATTCAAACTATTTATGATGTACACCTTTAAGAAGGTCTAAAAATGACATAAGTTCCTACATCGACACAAGATCCTACATGGATATAAATCCTTCTATGCAACCAATTAGAATTAGAAGCATCCAAAGTGGGCTTGTTACCTAAACAAGAAACCAATCTACTTTTCCCAAAAGGGGAAGTTCATATCACTAAAATATTAAGACCCATAAAAGGGTTATTACTTGTATTTGAGTCTTAAAGTGTTTCAAACAAGTATTACAGAGTATGGATGATATAGATTGATTCGACATGCCCGTACTATATAAAATATCCATGCAAGGAAAACAACAAACCATTTTTTTGAATAATCAAAATGACAAGAAATAATGCTAGAATAAATCAAATATTTCACCCAGAGAGGAGGGTTAGAATCAGAAAAATTGTGCTAAAAGAACACCAAAAAGCTTAATTCTGTAAGGGTATTGACCCTATAATCATCAACTAAAACCCATGTAAAAAAATAATTAAATTTTCAACAAACTACAAAATTTGTGACAAAGTATTATGAATTGTTTATCCTAATAATCGATCACAAATATGAATTTCCAGTAAAGGAGAACATTTTATTCCAACCAAATACAAGACCCATAAAAGGAAAACTCTTTGTCTCAAAAGCAAAAATCACATTCATACATAATGACCCATAAATTGTTCATTCAAATTTTAGAACTAGTTTCAAACAATAAGAAAACAACACCAAAAATAAAAATAAGAATAATAAAATCAAAAACCCTGAACTCAGAATATAATTCCATATGAAGAAGAGAGTTATTTTTATGAAATAGTTAAATAGAGCATAATATTATAATGAGTTAGAACCTATCATGCCTAGTAGTGCTCTCAAAATTTCCTTCCAAGATTTCCAACATTCCTTCCAAGCTTTCCACGCATGAAGATTTCTTCAAAAATTCAAACGAAATGCACAACAAACCAGACTTCATCTTCCTCATTTTTTTATAATGAAAATTAGAAAATTCTCTCGCATTATATTCTCCATACAATGGAGAGTTCATAAATGAAGAAAAATCAAACTAACAGTTTGAACATCAAAATATCAACATGCAGAGCCAAAGTGCTTGTAATACCATAGGAGAAATGAAAAACAATCCCTATTTCCTTGCCAAAAACCATCGTATTTTCCCAAGGTGGTTTCACAAATTCCAAGTCATTAATTGCCATGGCAGGACTACCAGTCTTCCCACCTAGTCCACCAACTACCTTATATTTTTAGCAAGTAACTAAATGCTTAAACACCACTTCACTAAACTCTTAGTTACCTAGGTGCCCGTGCATGCCAAGTTTAAACTTGGTTATGCCAAAGGTGGTGGTAGTGCTCCATTTACTAACATTTAATTCCTAGTATAACATGGGTTGGCACCCTACTAACTATGCTTAGGTCCTTAGTTAGGTTGTCACCGTAGTTAAGTCTTAGGTTTAGTCTAAGTTCTTAGTTAGGTTTAGACCCTATAATATAAGATGCCAACCTAGCTTAGGTTAGATTAATAAATCAAATACACTAGGATAGATTATTATTTAGTATTACCTTAGGGTAGATTATTTTAGGTTCTCAAAACATCATAATATCCTAACATATTAATCGAATAATCATTGAATCAAAGGCGGTAACATAACTACAAAATTTAAGCCACTAATGTAAATCTTAAAATCAACAAGATCTGGCTGTATAGAAAGTCGAAAACATAAGAACCAAATTTTTATATATCCATTCATGATCGAATAAAAAAATGATCAAGGAAAATTCCTTAGATCACTTAAACTAATCCAAGGTATTAACATTCATCTAATTTTTCACATTACAGTATTAGGAAAAAATAATAATGAAAATTAAATATTTTACCCATTTACGATAATTTCGATGTCCTAACAGGGATGAGATCACCTAGTGAACTTCAAAAACTAGTTAAGTGAATACTAAATGATAAATCCACATAGGTACATCTTTTCCCAAAACATGATCAAAACTATATTTTTAAATAGATAAATGATTTCATCCAAGAAAACATGACCAAATAATTATAAAGAGCATATAAGTTTAGAACTCAATTCTTGTCAAGTTTTCCAACTCTAATCAAAGAAGAAAGTAAGATATCAATCAAAGTAGGGGAATTACATACCTCCCCTCTAAAAATCATCATCTTCCCAATGATTAATTTAGTCACATAAAAATTTTAAGATCATAGGTAAAAATATATAACTTATTCAATCATGTGATTCTTAAAAAGTAAGCGAATTGTAGAAATTCAAGTTTTCAAGGTTTTATTACAACATCAATAGTTGTATCAACACTTAATAAAAAGGGGTTTTTGTGAAATAAGATGGAATCTTGGATGATTTTATTAATAATAAATCAACTCATACAATAGTTTGTGCTGCAATATTTATACATATTGGACAACAATATACAAATAAAGAATGATGTTGCATAGGTGCAATAATAAACTAAATTACATAAGCTTCCAAAAGAACATCCGGGAAGCAGAATAAATCAAATAGATAATTGTTACAACTATGTAACAATATAACCTATGAGATAATATGAAAAATATGGTTAACAAACCATATAACAATTAATAATTAAATAAACTAACTATACAATGCATAATTATCCTAAGGTAAAATATATTTACCCTAACATTCCCCCCCTTAATTTTGCATTGCCTCAAGGGATGAGGAGAGGAACTCTCTGAACATCTCAAACTTGTCATATGCAAGTGACTTTATAAATATATCTACTTGTTGTTTAGCTATTGGACAAAATTGAATATGTATATTATGATTTAATACATGTTTGCGTATGAAATGTACCTATACCTCAATATGTTTTGTTCTTTCATGAAAAATAACATAACGAACAATTTTGAGAAAACCTTCATTATCAACGACAAGGTGTTTAGTTTTTCCTATGGTATTCCAATTCCTTCCAAGTATGTGACATATCCATATCACTTCACGAGATAGCTTCACCGAGAATGATACTCAACTTTTGTGGAAGAGTGATAAAAAAGTGTTGTTTCTTTTTCCCCATGATATTGGTCTAGATCCCATAAAGAACAAAAACCTTGAAGTGGATTTTCTATCCTCAATGTTACCTACATGATCTGAATCCAAATATCCTAACAAGAATTTGTTGTTCTTCTTGTATTATAGACCAAGATCCACTGATCCTTTGAGATATCTTAAAATGTGCCTTGCTACCTTCTAATGAAAAACTTTGGGTTCTGCATGAACTGGATAAATAGCTCACTACAAACCTAATATCTAGTTTAGTGTAGGTAAGTAAAATGAGACTCCCAATAAACTTCGATAGAGAGTGGCATTTACTATAGGAGATGGATCGAACGAGATAACTGAAATCTATTCTCCATAGGTGTAGTAATCGTGTGAAATCCATCATCCCGAATTTCTTGAGTGGTGTCTTGGTATATTTCATCCGAGAAACAAAGATGTGATTCTATTTCTTTCATACTTCCAATCCAAGAAAATAGTACATTAGCCCAATATTTTTCATGTCAAATGATCAATTAAGATATTTCTTCGTTGCATCAATCATCCTCACTAAAGCGTCGGTGATGAATAGATTTTCGACATAGACAATGAAAATCACAATCTCCTCCCCTTGCTTTTTGAGGTAAAGATTGGGATTGTTTGGATTTCTAACAAATGCATGTTGTATGATATGCTAATCGATATTTATGTACCATGCCCGAGGTGCTTGTTTGAGGCCATACAAATATTTCCTAATTCTACATACCTTTGATTCTTGACCAGTACGATATATCCCTCACATTGAGTCATGTAGACTTCTTCTTGTAAATATCCTTTTAGGAAGGAACTTTTTACATCCATCGATGGAATTTCTATCCAAATTTGTGTAGCTAGAGAAAAGGTCATCCCGATCATTTTGATCTTAGTTCGGGAGAAAATGTCTCCTCATAGTCAATGCCTTCTTTTGTCCATACCCTTTTCTACTAGTCTCGATTTATACTTGTCTATGGTCCCATATTATTTATAATTTGTTTTGAATATCCATCTCGCATCTAATGGGTTTCTTCCCGTGAAAGATTGACAAGTTGCCAAGTTTTCTTTTCATCGCTAAGTTATACTTAGCATCCATGGCATCTTTCTAATATTTTGACTGTAGGGATTCCTAGACTGTAGAGGGCTCATCAGATTCAATAACTCTACTCATCAAAGAAAATTTCACTTATTATCTTGCTTTACTATGAGTTTGTGGTCCAGTGGATATATCCGGTGGAGCATCCATACATCTTGTAACGTGTTATTATACCACTTGGGATTATACTTGAATTATTCCCATGGGTCGTGGTTCTATCATATCATCCACATCATCACTTTCATCATAAGTGGGAACATCAACTTAAATTTTTACAATTGGTTAAAAATCCACATCAGGTGATTCTAGTGGAGGAGACTCTACTTCCTTGTTCTCAAATAACTAAACATCTTTGCTAGTGTAGACTTTCCTGGTCTTTGGATTCATCAATATGTACCCAAGAATTTCTTCACTATAGCCAATGAAAATGAGTTTCTATGACTTCATGTCCAATTTATTTATGTTCTTCTTGGGTACGTGTATACTTTCTTTACAATTGAAAACTTTAAGGTGTCCAATAGATGGTATCCACTTTGATCATGCTTCATGTGGTGTTACTCCATCAAGAGAAACTATGGATACTCTATTCAAAAAATACACAAACTATCTTTGTTGTTTCTACCAGGATGTCTTTGAAAGTCCAAAATCATTGATCATGCATCACACCATTTCAATGATAGTATGGTTTCTTCTCTCAACAACACCACTTCTACTTTGGTGTTTATGGCGGAGGAATTTGTCGATGAATCCTATGAGCTTGTTGGTAGTCTTTGAACTCATCACTAGTGAATTCCCCCTTCATTCTAAGAAGATAATTCTTATGTGATGACCAATTTCATTCTTAACAACTACTTTTAACTTCTTGAAGGTTTCAAAAGCGTCACTTTTCTTGCAAAGACAACAAATCCACATTTTTCTTGAATATTCATAAAAAAAGCATGAAGTACTAATATCTAGAATGAATCGGTTGCATTAGTCTACAAATATCGGTATGAACAAGATCAATATTACCATGAGATTAAAAATTACTCTTCTAAAATGAATCCCTATGTTGTTTTCCTACTGAGAAGTGAGGAAATTTATCTATATCCTTATGAAGAGATGGTAAACCATGTACCATATTGCACCAGTGAAGTGTCTTGAGATAATTAAAACTAATATGACCAAGTATCGATTCCACAATTGTACATAGGTAGAGTTGTTAGCCACAAGTGCTTGATCATCTCTATGGACAATATTAAGCTAGAAAACATGTCCCGCATTGGAGGATTTTACATCTATTTTTGGGCCTCATGATTTGTCTCAAATTAAACACATTTTATTGTCAGAATGACTATCAAAGTTAATTTTAAATTTGTGATCTAGGAGTTGACTAAGCGACAATAGTTTTTAGTCAACCTGAGGACAAACAAGTACATATAATAATCTACAGATTACATGAACCAAGAGGTAGATAAATGTTTCTAATCCCTGAACTATGTATGAAGAATCATTAGCTAAAAAAATAGTTTTTATAATGTGTGTCCCTCATCAAGTAAACCAGTCTTTGTGGCTAGTCATGTGTTGAGTGGCTCTTGAATCAACATACCAGACATCACTAGATGATGTGAAAGGTTCACTTGATCAAGCAAAGGTACAAGTAGTCTTCATTATCTAAATGTTCTTCTTGCTCAACAATATTTCCTTGCTAATAGGGTTTTCTTTTCTAGTTCCCCTTTTTCTACCCTTGATTGTAGTTCGTATGTCCCTTGTGAGATTGTTGGTGTTGAGGTCCAAAATTAATTGATGAACCTTTCTTGTATGTATTATACCAACAATCATTTAATTCATTTCCTATTTTTTAGTGTAGACACTAAAATTAGGTCACACTCCCCTTTGGTCCCTCGACAAATAAGCACCCCTCATCACATTCACTAGCCATGACCCCTTTCACCCCACTAATATTAATTTAATTAAATTAATGCATTATCCTCACTATATTTATTATTTAAATATTTTATTTTAAATAATATCCACACATACAGATTCACTTAAACACCTCACAAGGCCAACTCAACCTAATACTTGTTCTTAGTAAGTTGTCATAACTAATCGAGTCTTACCCAAACCCTAAAAATCAATGCCTACATTCCCTCTAACCACATTCTCGCATGCTCACAAGAAGCTCTAGTCTAATCCATGGGTTAATGACATGAGTGTTATCCAAATGTGTCCCCTGCTCATTTTGTGGCTAACTCCCTTTCATTATTTCCTTCTATTGTGCCTCGGTCATAAATTTTTCTTGTTTAGGCACTTAAAACCTTCTGGAAATGACACCATTGGATAGATCTCTTTCTCAGCTTTCTAGAAAGGTAAAGATTTCCTCCTAACTCCACGTATATTTAAAGTTATGGCTCAGTGGAGTTTTTGTGGGAACTTTTCCCTTACAAGGTCCGCAACCAATCCGAACTCGCCACGTGTCCAAGTCAAAAATATCAAAGCGATCCGTTTTTGGGCCGTTTTTGCCCTAAATCTTCAAACGATCATATCTTTTGATCCAAAGCTCAGATTTTCACGTTCTTTATATCATTGGAAAGCTGTTAAAATTATCTACATGATTCCATGGTCAATTTGTAATTTTGGTTAGTTTGGATAGATAAAATTCAAAAACAGTTCTGGTACGTGTCCATGGCCATAAATGACATTTCAACAACCAAATTTAATACAGAATGGGTCGTATTCTTCTCCAATATGGTCAAAAATGATAGGGTATGGGTTTTTAAGGTCCTCCATGTTGTTTTAATGCATTTTCCATCAATGAGGAATGGGCTCCCATATTTTTTACGTTTTCTCTCTCCTAGGCTCGACCCATGCATTGTAAAAGCTAGATTTGGCTCATTTCTTGATGGTTGAACACTTTTTGGCATTGCAAACTTCTTCTTTCACCTCCAGCAAGTGATAGTTGTAAGAATCAGACCTTTTTCACAGTTTGTAACAGGTTTATACCTCTTTGATGGTGGAATGCAAGAGATTTTTACATGGAATTGATAAGTCTGAAACAAACTGTGAATGCTTTCAGTCCTCTGTTTGTATTGTTTTACTTCATTTTAAGACCTCTAATTACATCTATCAGCTTGTGTATGTTTTCCCTTGTTGCATTTCATGAATTTGTGTCTATTTACATGGCAAAAATGTTTCACCACTCCTTTTGGTGCATCACCATATTTAGTTAGTTTCAATTTTTACATTTCTATCCCTATCCCCTTGCAATTTAGAGTAGGATTAGGATTTGAACCTCTGTAGTTGTGCAAAATATAGATCTAAATCAGAGGAGTTTGAGGAACCAGCCTCTAATCTAGAGATTCCTCTCTCATTTTCACAAGTCCCACACTTGGAGAGAGGTTTCCATGTTGTGCAATCACACTGGATGCCTAAAACATCAATTCAAAACCTTGATTTGCATCCAGGGGTGCTGTTGATTTGCAACAACAATTTTGGCATGCTCGGTGGGACATTAGAGGTCTCATTTTTATTACAACAAAGTTGATGTGCATTTGCTGCAATTTTCTTGCTTGAAAAGAGCTATAATTTGCACATCTGGCGACTCCAAGGGGAAGAATCAATTGGTTTCAGTAGTGTAGGCCTGAAAACTCATGAGAAGAATCACTACAAGGTCAAGAGTTGGAGAAGAAGAAGTGTTGTTTGAATACCTGCAGTTATCTCCAAGAGTAAGGAAAAGTGGGAGGAGAATCCAAAGGTCTCCATCTCCACCAAATAGAACTCTCTCAAATCCTCCACCTGGTAAGCCTTTTATTCAATCAACAAGGGTTCTAAGGCCAATTAGAATGGCACAAAACAACCCCTATGTCAATTTCACTGGCAGCAGCCCACTTGCTCTCAATGCACAACATCCAATTCCAATTGCAGCCTTGAAGAACATTCCATACTTCACTGGAGAGAATCAGACTACTCCAGGTGATCATGTTAAAGACATTGCCAACCTTTGTGCAATTCATGAAATCAATGAGATGCAAGTGGCTGTCAAGTTGCTGGCATCTTCATTCAAGGGGAAAGCATTGCAATGGTTTAGAAGCCTTGGAGCTGGTTCAATCACAAATTGGAATCAACTATGTATAGCACTTCATGAGCAATTTGGAGAGAAGGGAGAAAACTTGTCTCTTTTGGAGCAATTGATAACCATCAAGAGAGCTCCCAATGAGCAGCTGACCGATTTCAACTTCAGATTTCAAAAGACTTGGGAGAGAATTCCAGTGGCAGTCAGGCCAATAGCAGAAGGTGCTTTTCTCTACTATCTCAAAGCTCTAAATTTTGATATTTCTATGTTGATTCAGTCCATGGGAGGCATAACTATCTCTATGGGTTATAGCATTGCTATTAGGGCTGAAAATTGTTCAATCCAAGTGGCAAACTTTCCCCTAGACCTCCCATGCCATTGTTTCCAAGTTTAGAGAGTCCAAACACCAATCAAGCACCTAATTTGACTCCTTCTCCCACTCCCAGAAATTAGAGTTCAAATGAATCTTCTACTTCATCTCCAAGTGCCCCAAATGAGCTTCAAGAAGTCATGAAGTAACTGCAAAACCTAGGCAATGAGCTGGTTACTCTCAAGAGGCAACAAGCCCAAGGTTTTAGACCTTCTTACCAGCCCCAAGCTTAGCCTAACAGGCAGCCATACCAACCACAAAGACCACATAATCCAGCTGCACATATGAATCAAATAAGGCCTCCTGCCAATAGACTATTTCAGCCCTACAATCCAAATTCCATATCTGCCTCTAAGGCATTGGTGCCAACACAAAACAACATTGCTCAGAGTATGACTAGTGTTTCCCATGTAATTAACCTCATAACCAATCCATGTGCTTCAATGGTGCTTTGAATCAAGCATTAATGGTGACAACTACTGGCGTGGAGGGTGAGGGAAGTCAAGGAAACAACCAACAACAAGAAACATTCCAATAGCAATCAGCCCTAAATGACTCCACGTTGGTAAATTGGCAAGCAGAGGATTTTTGTGGCATGAATCAAATGGTCTCTCAAGGTGTGGCAGCCAACACAAGGTCAAAAAGAAGGAATTTGGGTGAAGAACAGCCATTAGCTCCAACTAATCTCCAACCCTCTATGGCTCCACAAATGGTTGGCAAACAAAATCCAGTTGTAAATGCACAAGGACAGCCAAGAACAGCTCCTAGGCCAACTCAAATACCAGTTATTGCTGCCCACGTGCAAGAAGTGAATGTACAAGCAAAGGGATAGCAAAGAGATCCTTCATCACCATTCAATATCATTGATCAAATGAAGAAGAAAAATGTTAATATATCAATGTGGGAATCCCTATCTATCCCAGGCCAAAGAGACTTGTTACAAGCTACCATGAAGGACTGGCCAACTTTGAATCAACAAGTTCAGATGCAAGAGAAAGTGCTCACAAATGCTTCAGCCTGAGGGAAATCATGGAGGAAAGCAAGGTAAAATGTTGAAGCCCCCTCCTTTCTATGTTTCATTAATCATTGGAAATCAGTTAGTGCACAATTACATGATAGATTCTAGGGCAAGTAGCTCAGTGATGCCTAAACAAATAGCTGATCAGCTAGGGCTCCAGTATGAAACCATATCCAAAGGGGTAGTGCGGTGGATGGGACAGCAAGAATAAAACAGTTGGGGTGATTAGAAACTTGAGTCTTACCTTGCATGCATGTCCAAATGTTGTTGTTTTACAAGATGTATCAGTCATAGACCTTCCACCACTCTTTGCCCTTTGCTTGTCAAGGGACTTCACACCCAAAATTGGAGGATATTTGTCTGCTGATTGGTCACACATGCTGTTTAGAATGAGGTATGGAACCAAAGCTACGGTCAGTCTCGAACCTATTACAAACTTCCACATTGAGCCTTACACTCCAAGTCAGATTAACACCAATTGTTCAGCATTTGATCAAGAAGACCACCCAAGCACCGATGAAGTTGACACCAAGGTTGGGAGCATCCCGGATCTAACTCTTGATGAATGGGCAAACAAGGTACATGCTTTTGATCCTTATCAAGAAGTAGAAGAATCTGAGCTAGGGGTCTATTGTATACATGAAGAAAATCAGCCTATTCCTAACATCACCAAGCCAAACCACAGGGATGACAATGAGGTATGGCAGCTGTTTTTTGATGGATCAAGAAGTAGACAAGGTGCAGGAGGTGGAGCCATGCTTGTTTCACCTCAAGGAGTAAGGTACTATTCAGCTTTTAGATTTCAGTTTGCATGCTCCAATAACACTACTGAATATGAAGCCTTGGTGCAAGGGATGCATTGGGCAATCAAGAAGAAAATAAAGAACTTGCAATTCTTTAGTGATAGTGAATTGATTGTAAATAAGGTCAAGGGATAACATGCTGCCAAGAATGATCTACTCAGGTGCTCAAGAACAGGTGTGGGACCTCATGGAAGATTTTGAGGGTTTTGCATCAAATCCATTCCTAGGAAAGAGAATCAAGCTCAGCTGACAGTGCTTGTAGCAATAAGGACAGCCTTTGACATTGTGGAAAGCATTCAAAAAGACAAGGTACAGCCAAACATCCACGTGATTGTGAGGCCTTCAGTGCCGGATAACAATGTCAGTTGGCAAGTATTTGAGAATGACCAGCAAATCATCCATTTCTTGTAAGAAGAAGCTAAGTTCTTAGCTAAGAATCAAGAAAAACTGGAACAGCAGTATGGTGACCAAGTGGTACAGCTGAGAACTAACAAGCTACCTAAGGGACTTATCACTTTGGAGTCCATTTTTAATCCCAATGATCAGTTTAGGAAAGAGAAAGCAAACATTCAGGTCAAGAGAGAAGATTCAGTATCCATCTTGGTGGAAGAGAACAAACCATTACAAATTGGAAAGATGACAACTGATCAAGAAAGGTATGAGTTCGTATAGCTGTGTCAAGAGTTCCCTAATGTGTTTGCATGAAGCTATGAAGATTTTAAAGGTTTCAATCCCAACTTAGCTCAGCATACCATTGAATTGGATCCAAATACTAAGCCTATCAGGTAGAAACAAAGACCAGTCAATCCACACATGGAGCCTCTCATGAGGAAAGAATTGGACAAGCTGATTGAGTCAAGAATCATATTCCCAATCAAGCATTCTAGTTGGGTTGCCAACTTGGTTCCAGTTAGAAAGAAGAGTGGAGAGATTAGATTGTGTGTTGATTTTAGAGACTTAAATAGAGCATCTCTCAAGGACCATTACCCACTCCCTTCCATGGAGCAAATCTTGCAAGTTGTGGTTGGCTCCGAGAGGTTTTCACTACTTGATGGCTACTCTAGCTACAATCAGATTATGGTGAAGGAAGAAGACCAGTTCAAGACAGCCTTCACAACCAAATGGGGAACTTATGCATACAGGAAAATGCCATTTGGGTTGTCCAACGCTGGTGCTACTTTCCAAAGAGCAATGGACATGGTGTTCAAAGGTTTGATTAACAACATGGTGCTGATTTACCTTGATGATATCACTGTTTTTTCCAAAAATGTAGCAGACCACCTCTCTCATTTGAGACAAGTTTTCACGAGGTGTAGGAAATTTGGAGTGTCTTTGAATCCTAAGAAGTGTATCTTTCTTGCACATGAAGGAAATCTCCTTGGCCATATTGTCTCCAAAGAAGGATTAGCAATTGATCTAGAGAGAGTCAAAGCCATAAGATCACTACCATTGCCAAGCCACAAGAAAGCCCTTCAGAGTTTCTTGGGGAGGATAAACTTTGTTCAGAGGTTTGTCCTAGATTTTGCAGCCCTTGTCAAGCCCATCACCAAAATGTTAAAGAAGAGCATGGCTTTCAAGTGGACAACAAAAGGCAAGGAGAGTTTTGAAGCAATCAAAGCTATCTCTCAAGCACCAACTCTCATCAACCCGGACTTCTCCAAGAATTTCATCCTCTATGCATTTGGAGGTAATGACACTATTTCTGCCATTTTGGTACAGCAGAACAAGGATAATGATGAGCAGCCAATTGCCTTCTTCAGGCCAGAGCCTAGATGACTATGAGGTGAAGTACTCTTTTATTGAGAAGCATGTCTTTGGCAAGTAATTAGAAGCTTAAAAAAATTCAAGCATTTAGTCTCAAACAACAAGGTCCAAGCATTCTTTTGGTCTCACATTTGGGGTTAAGGACTTCCTCCTCAACAAAGATTTGAATGAGAAAAGGGCAGGTTGGATCACCGTGTCATGGAGTATGACATTGAGATCAAAATCACCAAGCTGGTAAGAGGAAAAGGATTGTGTGAGAAACTGGTTTTGGGGAAGCAAAAAGAAGCATGCAATGAAGGAGAGGCTGTTTTGTGATTCAAGACAGCCATGAGCCATGTGGAACTCAAGAAGAAAACAATGTTGCCCCCACTCCTTGCTAGACACAAGGTATAATGCACTTCGTAAGCACATGCCTATGCCCTCGGAGATGAACAACACCCAAAGAAGACACTTCAGATTTGAGGCTATCCCATATGCCATTGTTGATGGAGTTTTGTTCAAGAAAGATGTGAATGGAGTGCTGCTGAGATGCATTAGCACAAATTAGATTCAGAGGGTATTGGAAGAGTTCCATGGTGGACCAGTTGGTGGTCATTTTGCACCAAGAGTGACAGCTCTAAAAATCATGAAGGCTGGTTATTATTGGCCTAAAATTTTCAGTGATTGCTATGCATGGATTAAGAGGTGTAAGAATTGTGCATTCTTCACAGGAAAAGAGAGACTTGCTGCCCTTCCATTGCATCCAATCTCAGTTGACCAGCCATTCATGCAATGGGGTTTGGACTTCATTGGAGTCATTAATCCTAATTCAAGTCAAGGGCACAAATGGATTTTGACAGCCACGGACTACTTCACCAAGTGGATCAAGCAAGTAGCACTCAAAGAAGCAAATGAGTCCAAAGCATCTTAGACTTTTATGAGAGGAGGATAGCAACCAGATTTGGTATACTGCTACAATAATCTTAGATAATGCATTGGCATTCATTGGATCCAAGGTGACCGAGTGGGTTGTCAAGAACGGGATCTATCTAAGCACTTCATCAAACTATTACCCTCAAGGTAATGGCGGGCCGAGTCTACAAACAAGAACTTGTTGAGGATCATTAGGAGGAATCTTGATGAAAATCAGAGGTCTTGGCATACCAAACTGAAATCAGCCTTATGGGCTGATAGGATAACTCCCAAGAGATCCACAGGTAACTCTCCATTCAATCTTGTCTATGGAAGAGAGGCAATCTTGCCCATGTCACTTGAGTTGCCAACATTGGAACTCATGAAGCAATTAGAGTTGCTAGAGTTTGAGCCCATGGAGGTAAGATATGCAGAGTTGATGGAGTATAAGAGGTCGAAATCAGGCATCCCAAGCAATGGAAAAGGACCAAGCTTTGATCAAAAAGACCTTTGATAGGAATGCCAAGGATAGATCTTTTCAGTTGGAGATCTAGTGTTGAAATGGGATGTGGATAGAGAAAAACCGGTAAGGCATTAAAAATTTGATGCCATTTGGAGTGGCCCATACATGGTCATGAAGTGCAAGAACAACAATGCTTTCCAATTGGCCTCATTGGATGTTGAAGAACTACTGATTCTAGTCAATGGAATCTATCTCAAGAATTGCTTCTAGAGGGAAATTTACCACCTTGTAAATATTAGATTAGATTTTCATTCGCTAAGTGCTTCGCACATTGTTTTGTTATAGGTTAGTTTTATTTCCCCTAAGTGCTTTGGCACAGCTTGCTGTCCATGGAAATGTTTTGCAGTCCTTGCTTCCATCAGGTGATATTCCATCTTCCTCCTTGCAACATTCTAAGTCAGGTTGGGGTTCCAAACAGAAAATTTGATGACTCCATGCCCAATGGTCGCTTCTGCTACGATCATTCATCCAGCGAGCAGTGATGACCCCTCGAGTCACCAAAATTGTTATCCAAATGTGCCCCTTTGCTCATTTTGTGGCTAACTCCCTTTCATTCTTTCCTTCTATTGTGCCTCGGTCATAAATTTTTACTTTTTAGGCACTCAAAACCTTCGGAAATGACACCTTTAGATAGAGCTCTTTCTCAACTTTCTAGAAAAGTAAAGATTTCCTCCTAACTCCACGTATTTTTAAAGTTATGGCTTGACGGAATTTTTGTGGGAAATTTTCCCTTGCAAGGTCTCGCAACCAATCGAACTCGCCACGTGTCTAGGTCAAAAATATCAAAGCGATCCGCTTTTGGGCCGTTTTTGCCGTAAATCTTCAAATGATCATATCTTTTGATCCGAGCTCGGATTTTCACGTTCTTTATATCATTGGAAAGTGTTAAAATTCAAAAATGGTTCGTACATGTCCATGGCCGTAAATGACATTTCAATAACCAAATTTAAAAGAGAATGGGTCACATTCTTCTCAATATGGTCAAAAATGACAGGTATGGGTTTGTAAGGTCCTCCATGCTATTTTAGTGCATTTGTTATCAATGAGGAATGGGCTCCCACATTTTTATGTTTTCTCTCTCCTAGGATCAACCCATGCATTGTAAAAGCTAGATTTGGCTCATTTCTTGATGGTTGAACACTTTTTGGCATTGCAAACTTCTTCTTTCAACTCTAGCAAGTGATAGTTGTAAGAATCATACCTTTTCACACAGTTTATAATGAGTTTATACCTCTTTGATGGTGGAATGCAAGAGATTTTTACATGGAATTGAAAGTGCAAACTCGTGAATACTTTTGAGTCCTCTGTTTGTATTGTTTTACTTCATTTTAAGACCTCTAATTATATCTATCAGCTTGTGTATGTTTTCCTTGTTACATTTCATGAATTTATGTCTATTTACAAGGCAAAAATGTTTCACTCCTTTTGGTGCATCACCATCTTTAGTTAGTTTCAATTTTTACATTTCTATCCCTGTCCCTTGCAATTTAGAGTAGGATTAGGATCTGAACCTCTGTAGTTGTGCAAAATATAGATCTAAATTAGAGGATTTTGAGGAACCAGCCTCTAATCTGGAGATTCCTCTCTCATTTTCACAAGTCCCACACTTGAAGAGAGGTTTCCATGTTGTGCAATCACACTAGATGCCTAAAACATCAACTCGAACCTTGATTTACATCCGTGGGTACTTTGTTGATTTGCAACAACAATGAGATTTGAGGAAATCAAGAGGATCTCCCTAGTTTAGTAAAAAAGGAAATCCTACCTTAACCGAGGTGCCGATTACCCCTAACCATCACCAGTTAAGCCAAAACCACCATCGGTTACCATTTTAACCCCAAAACAACCTTATTCTCAAGGTTGGAAGTTAGAAGTTGGAAGCAAAGAGGTTAGTGAGCATTATCACATCTCGAGAGATAAAACATCTTTAGAGAGTGAATTCCATTGAGACCACACATGCAAGGAAGGAAACCAAACATCTTTTCCTGCACAACCATCAAATCCATGATCTGATCTAACCAAGTAAAGAGGAATGCACATATAGCCCATATAGAAGCTTTTCTTCCACTGGTGATCACTTACAACCTTCAAACCTCTCATCAACACCTCCATCCCTCTTCCACAGAATTCAAGACTGGAATCCAAGTAAGTATAACATCATACTTCTCTGGTTTATTTCATTTCATCATTATTTTATCATCTATTGCTTACCTAGCCACCTATTGATTTTCTCCCACATTTCCACCTCCATATACCCATTAAAGGCTCACCAAAGCCTACCCAGTCTACCCAAAGACCTCGTTATGACTAACCAAATTCCTTTGTGAAATCACAAAGGATACCTAAAGCTTATTCGTGACATTTCTAGATTTCATAAGAATTCAGCACCGGTCACAACCGACCACCTTCGATTACTCCCGACCGACATTGGTCTCTATATTTTCCCACACAGCCCGACCTGCAAGAGACCTACCCACTTAATTTCATCTCACTCTTATCCACCTGTGATCTACCCGAGACCTCTTTCAAACTTGCAAAACCCATAACCAATCATTTGACCTTCATATTCTATTCTAGCTTAGCCTATTAGATTAGATCTATTTCTTATTGTGTTTTAAGTGAGATACCTAAATCATTTCAAATTACAATAGGATTTACTTTGTTTACAAAATTAAATTGTTTAAAATAGTGGATTGATAGCCATCTAGGAAGTATCACACTTCTCGGATCTAGCATATGCTAAGCAGTTCACTGCCCATATTATTTAATTCCTTCTTGTGGTCTTGATTTGTGTTACAGGTAGTTCCTCCTAGCCAAAATGAATCTTTCATGATCATTTGTGGATTTAGAAGTCATACACATGTAACAACCCATCAACCAACATTTGAACAAGTATTCCTCCTATGCCCATTACCTTATTTGTTTTGTCAACACTCCAAAGAAATGATCTAAGAAAAAGGTGAAACATTTTGGCATGCCCGATGGGACCCATCCGGGGTGCCTTGCATTTCATTCATTCCTAGGAAAACCTATGTGTTTGTTTCCCTTCCGAAAAGCGTACATTAATTTTCTTCCTTGGTAACCCACCTCTTCTTTCTATTTTCTCTAAAAGGAAACTTTTCTTTTGGTGTAATTAAAAGAAACATTTCTTCATGGTTTCTACATTATAGTGAAAGAGCATCCTCTTCCTCTTCATTTTATTGTGTATTTCACATTTCGATTTGGGCTTAAAAATAAGTGCATTACATTCGATTTATTGCATTATCTCACATTAATTGAGGGAAACCTATATGTTGGAAGTCATTCTTAGGTGATGGTTGACAAACAAATCATAGAAAAACACTTCTTTCCTTTTCTCTTTCTCTGAGTCTTACCAAACCTCATAAAAATTCAAAATACATACATTCTTAAACAACATCCTACCTCGAAGAAGTTGTAGGTGATCACACGATCATGACACGGTGGGCACCCCTCGGCTGCTCTTTTGAGTCATACTTTAGAGCAAAGCTCTGCCCTCACCATAAGATATCTAAAAGCTCATCTTTTAGATATCCTTCTTTGTAGGAAGCCATCCTCACCAAAACTCTATTTCATAATTCATGTGTCGGTCCCTAAATAGCATAAGGTAAACAAACATAACAAAAGGCACTCCTACCATCACATTTTCTTAGTGTTCGCTTGGTTTGCATTTTTAGGTGAGAGATCACGTTCTTCACTTTTTTGTTCATCCTTGCATGCTCCTCATCATAACTGGTGTATTCCGGCTTCACCTGAGTGTGCCAGGCCATATCATCATCATTCTTAGAATTATGGGTCTAATTTTACATCATATTTAATTCATAACCACTTTTCTTTCATCAATGTTTTAATTTCACAGTAAATATCGTCAGTTTCTCGATCATCGTCGGTTGTACCCAACCGACGTCGGTTCTAGGTCCTTTTGCTAACCTACTCAAAAGGACATTTTCATTCATTTTTTTTTCCACTTTTCATAGTCCTTGTCACTGTCATCATTCCCATTGACATTATAAACATCATTAGATTTGGCATACCTTGATTCTACCTTCTACCTAGGTTTTCACTCACCTTTGTCCATTTTCTATAGTAAGCTGGTAGTGTTTACCCCCGACCGGCATCATTTTTCCTAACCTACATCCGTTAGCCTATTTCAAATTCCATCCACCATTTGGTACTTAATCTACTTTTTGTTTCTAGATTCACCTATTCCTATTGTTCTTTGTGTCATTTATAGAGAAGCAGCCCTACCTAATAAGTACTGGTTCACATGGTGTTGACCCAAAGACAAGCAAACAGACTCATATTTCATGCCGTTGTTAACCACTCCTACCTAGTCCTTCACCACCTTCCATTTTATCACCAGCCATGGATCCCATCCAGCCTATTACTATCGCTACCAGAGATGAAGAGTTCACATGACTCCTTAACTAAAACCCTACCACTTTACAGTTTTACCTTTCCCACTCGTCCACTTGAGATGCCTCGAGTCGGTTGATATACAACATACCCTTATCTATCCCCTCGAATCTTGCACCCACTCCCGCATTGGCCCCATCTGGCTCCGTGCTACCCGCATCTACCTTATCTCCAGTCATTCCATAGTTAGGTCCTATACCCACTATGACCGCCACATCTTTACCCCGTGGCACCCGTTATATCCACCCTACCCTCGAAAACTACCCCAAACACAATCTCATCTTCTCCTAATGTCTCACACATACCCGTAGCTACATTACCACCTCCAATGTCGGTGACCCCTACCCAATTTCAGAATGTGGTCCATTCCATTCCACAATAATTATCCCCTATTGCCACTAGGGTTACCATGACCCTTCCACCTCCATATACATAATATCAACAACCTCCCCTTCCATTCATTATTCACTCCGGTATGTACCCCTATTTTATTACCTTCTTCTCCACCAAACTACATGAAAACCCCATACACCGGAGTGCAATCCTCGTTATATGCCCAAAACTAACCTTCTCATACTACAGGAGGCATCCAATCATCACAACCCACCAACAACCTAATTAAATTGATGTTGGAAAAAATGTAGACATTGGAGGCATTTGTTTCTAGCTCCCACAACACTCTCACCTATGATGAGATTTGCAATGAGCCCATTCACCCATCCATTCCTATCCGTTCATACCCCATGCATTGGGAAATGCTTAAATTCAATTGTTTCAATAGCAAAGAAGAGCCAGTAGAAACATTGGGTGTTATCTCGATCACTCGTGATAATGCCTTGCTCTTAAGAACCTTTCCCCATGTCCCTCACTGGACCTACATTAGATTGGTATAGTGGGTTACCTAAACACTCTATATTCTCATTTAATCAGTAGCCCAAGCCTTCTTACATCATTTCTCTAAGGTTACCATGACCGATCTATATTCCACACATCAAGTATGAGGAAGAATCTATCACAATTTTTTCACTTGTTGGCGCACTACCTGATCAACCAACTTACCTTCCAACTACCACAAAAACAACTCATCGAGCTCTTCACATGGGCTTGTGCGGGCATATCTCACCAACCTTGCAGGTCCAAACCTTCCAAACGTTTAATGAAGCATTCAATATGGCATGAAAGTTAGAGATTTAGGCCATCGAAGAGAAGAAAATATCATTACACAATACGAATTTGGAATTCAAGTTTAATGATACCTCTTCTTCTTCCAAACCACAAACCAATTATTCAAAAGCTAAGGGCACCACTAATGCAAGTGGTACTCAAGGTTGGCCTAGCTCATCCATCAAATCAGGCTACCCCCTCATCTAATCTCTCATTTATTTAACCTTTTCAATTTAGATGAGAGTAGTGGAAATATACCCCATTTGGGGAGCCCTAATCTTCTATCTTAGAAAAGCTTATCAAAGCCAAAGTCATCACTCTTCAACCCATAAAACCACACACTAGTTTTGATCCTACTCGCCCCATGCCTGCATGGTAGAAAGAACACAATTTCTGTAATTATCATAGAGTAAAGGGTCATAGTGACGGTAACTACATCACTTTCAAAAATGTTGTCCAAAAATGCTCGAGAAATGTGAGTTAAGCGTGGATAATCCTAATGTACCTACCAGCTAAAACCTACATATCTTCAAGAAATCTTCATCTCCGATCAAACCGGTGAGACCTCCACTCACGATACCTATACCCGCGAGGTTCACACTATCTTTAATGACGCACCTGTCACCTCCCAACTACCCCATATTCCTTCCATAGAGGATATCCTAGCCCAAAATCCTCCTTCTAAGTTAGAACTGACCTCCCCTATTCCTTCACCAATAGAGGAACACCTTTCATCTCCTTCATCACCTATGGAGGAATATTTTGCTAACATTGAGACCATCTCACCCCTGGCTTCACCACTTAGAGAGCCTTTAGCTACAATACCTCCTCCATCCATATAGAAGCACTGTTACCTCCTCAACCTATAGAGTAGCACCCACCATCTCCACCACCTATCATAGACCCAATTTAGATACCTTTGCCTCTTGGCGAGCATTCTCCATCAACCACCCAAAATCCTAAAGACCTACCTTCGGCTTTCTTACACATGGAATCAAACTAGCCAATTCCCTATTTCTAAGACACGGCTTTATGGGAATTGCCATTAGGTCATCACCAATTCCACCTATAGACATGTTATTCTCATGTTTGGTTAATCACTTAGATTATGTGGATAGATCCTTACTATGGGGGTTCCCTTTACTCCCCATCTCAACACAGATGTAGAGATCCCTTGTTGATACCTCCACTATCTACCTAAAAATATTTCAATCAATCAAACCAAACCCAACCACCTCTATCACAACCCCTTCCACGAAACCTATTATAGCTCAAACTACACCTTTACCCATAACTCAACCTAAACCCAAACCCAAACCCATACTCTACAACATTTACTTCGACTAAACCCATTACCGTTTAGGGGTCACCTCGACCACCAAAGCCTTACTTATTCACCTATCAAAGCTGGATTTAGCTACATCATCCAAAATCAACACCATACCTACTCGACACCCAAACAAAAGCACCAAACCCATAGAACTCATACCCCAGCTATGCCAATCACACCTACACTTGTCCCGTCCATCTTAGGATCTCAGCTTCCCCACATGGTCAAGAAACCTCGACCCATCAATAAATTGAAAACACAACAGCCCATTCTTTCCTCACAAACCTCTAACCTACCCAGATGCCCAACCTAACTTACACCTACACTTGAAGCCTCTTTACCACCCATACCTTTGATACCCTCAGCTATTGCTTCACTACCCACTACACTTCGGTGGCTATCTCGCGCACTTCAAGAATAACCCGCATCATCTACCTTCACAACACCCTCGTTATCCCGGTGGGTAACTCACCCTCTTTCTCTATTGGATTTTCCTTCTAGACCTCATATACCCACATCACCTTTACCCAAGAAGGTGTAACCCAAACACAAAACTCTACTACCCCACAATAAGGTAGTCAAAATGACGACACACCCTCCTACCCTTCCATCTACTATACCCATACCTAAACAAATGACCGACACCTAAAACCATACCAGCACCAAAACCCATGAATCAACCCCATCCTCTTCTAAAGACCATTCCTAAACAATAACCTACACCTTATTATCTTGTAAAATTGACAAGGGAAATTTTGTAGGTAACCATACCTAAATTTTGTTTCAGTTTCCCCTGAAGTCCCTCAGCGTTCGGAATGGCATAAAATCTCTTTCCGGAGAATCTGGTTTTTCAAACTTAGTCATTTTGGTCCTTTTTTGGCTAGGCACAGATTTTGTTCATGCAACATCAAATGTATATGCACCCTCTTCTGCACCTTTGGTGGAATCTCTATTGTGTCAACACTAAAATTGTTGTGCCTCCCCATGATGTGCCTTTCTTGCCTGTGCCAAACACGCATGCACCTCCCTGTTGACACTAAAATTGTTGTGCCCCTAAATGGTGTGCCAAGGTGCTGAAAAGATTGTGTCAATAGCCCCAAATTTGCACCAAAGGCGTAAGTATTTTCATGTTGGCATTCCATTTTGTGTGCCCTTTGAAAAACATTAGTGGCACATTTATTGCGCCTTTTGCTATAAATAAGCGCATCCGACCTGTCATTTTCACAATTGTAAAACACGTGAAAAGTTTATTCCTCTGCACTGTCAGCGCCTCCATCATCCTCATGTTGTTTTGCATTACATTCGTGGGCCCCGCATCATTTCTTCCAGTCTATATATCCCGGGTAGGTGGTCCTTACTTTTCTTATGGTTTTTGTTTTGGTTTGGTTGTTGGTGGATTATAATAAAATGAACCTGAAGAAACCTAAACCCCTCTAGCCCGTTTTGCATCTTCTCTCTTCCCCGAACCATTTTTACCCTCCTTCCAGATCTACTGGCCTAGAGGGCTTTATCTCGGAAATAGACCCAAGATCCTCTTCACTCTTTTTCCCTTACTGTCAAATCCATGTTGAAAGAGCCCTGTAAACCGCATAAACCAATCGAAAAAGAAGAAATCCAAAGATATCACAATCCATAGCTATGGTTTTCCCTTGGTGAAAACATCATCCTGTTGCATAAAATACGGTCGTGCCGAAGGGTGCGGTGTCCCTACCCCGCAACATGCACCTTCCCGACGCCCTTTGAAATTCCTATAAACCTAACTCATGGCGTAGGCGCAATCCCGCTTACATCAACACCGAATGTCATGTAAAGTTTTCTTGCCGCACCAAAGCCAAAAGCCCCTTCGTGCACCTAAAGTTGGTGATACATCCTTTAATCCCATGCCCTTAGGCACACCAATAATGTTTGCAACACGATCAATATCTGCGCCATTGGCGCATCCTATGGCCATGCAACACTAAAATTATTTACACCCAGTTTAAACCCTACACAATGGCACATGCACAAATCCTCCTACATCAACACTGAATGTTGTGTGTAATATTTCGTGCCCTATGCCCTTTTTGTTGTTTTCTTCCTTACAACACTGCATCGGCGCCTTACTTTTGAGCCTACAATGTGTAATATTTCGCACCCTATGCCCAAAAGTTTTTAAATTGCTGACTCCTCACTCTGTAAAGCTTTGATGGATGATCTAACAGCTAACATGGCTCTTTTGCGTTGGACTTCACTTCTTCTTCTTACAGATCAGTAGCTAAACTCAAAATCAAATATGTCTTCATCAAGCAAGAGACCAACCAAGTCAAAGGGTAAGGCCAAACTCACAGAGGAAGAAATGAAATACAAGTATCAAAGGGTCAGGATGCCGAGTCCCATGTATAATGTGACTTGGACATCAGAGATGTTGAACATGGCCATATAGACATGGAGGATTTTTGGTCTAGAATGAAAAGGGTCACGGGTAGTCCATGGATGGACAAAATAGTGGGCAGTGGTCTACACTTCACTGGGGGAATCCCGTTAGTGCATTGAATAATGAGTTCATGATGGTGGTGGCCTACTACTATAACAAAGACACAAGGTGTGTCGAGAATGAGAAGGGCGAGGTTATAATCAACCTCATTTCCTGGCACTTCAAGATCATGCTAGGTATCCCCACCACCGACACTTTGTGGCCATGAGTCAGGAAGACTGCATTAAGGCATGGGAGGAAAATGAAGACAAATGCATGTAGTTAATGAATGAGGTATACCTGAAAAATAAGAAGGTAATAACCAAGTGGCCCCAGGTTATTCATCGCAGTGACTTTTTGGAGGAGCTGAGTGACACCATTACCTTCCTGAGCAAGGTTTTTGGGCTTCCTGACGCCCATTAATTCCACAAGTGGATGCTCAGGTATTTGGAGACCATGAACAAAAATGTGCCTGATCAACATTTTGAGTGGGTAGAAATCATCAGCAGCACCATCTCTGAGCAGCTCCAACAACTCAAAAGAACGGGAGGTTCTACATGAACTCCATATGTTGTCTATGTTGTTACCTCCGAGAGAGATTATCTAGCAGCGAGATGTGTAGGGTATGACCCTAGGTGAAAATATATGAGTATTATCTAGAATTGAGACTGGAAAACAATATTCCACAGTTCACCAAGATTAACTTTGGAATATGACTCACTGTCGAGATGACCAAGAGAATTGTGACCACAACAGAGAAGTGGGGGTGTTATTTATGTAATTCCCCAACTTTATTTATCTCGAGTAGCCAAATTCTTGGGCGAGCCCACCAAGTTACCAAGATATGCGGGGCCAAAGTTGATCCTGTTGGAGCTATCCAAACATCTCATAACATATCACAAGAAGTGCCTAAAGAGAAAGAAGGGTGGAACTCCATTCCCCCTCACAGTGGGTAGGTATACATGCACTTCTCACACCAAAGCCCGAAAAATGTTCACAGAACTAGAGCTGCTCAACCTGAAGCACAATTTCCCAGCAAGGCTGACCTTTGATCCATGAAATTTCCTCCCAAAGGAAAAGCTCGATCCGATCCACGTTCCACAGATCGAGGACATCTACATCGACCTATATCACGAGGTCAAACTCAGAAGAAAGGATCACTCCTATTACAAATTATTCAAAATGGCATGGCCATTGTTCCAAAAGGTTTCCAAATGACTGATCAAGAAGTTGATTAGGTATATTTAGATACGGATGGGGATAATCTGGCCATTTGCTGAAATAGACAGAACAAGGGCACCTCAGACTATTGAGGAGAGGGTAAAGGGAACCTTGTAATGCAGAACATTGGTGCAGATTTAATGGTCTCATTTACCTTGGGGTGGACTTCACCACGTCTCCCTAGGTAATGCACCTGCCAGGCTGAAACATTTTCCAAAGGGAAAAGGGAAAGATAAGGAAGGAGAGTCAAGTTCCACCCAAGAGAAAGCTCCCAAGAGTCCTCCTCCCCGTTGCCCGGGAGCAGGTCATACACCCTTCCTCCCCGTAAAAGGAAGCGGTAGTAAGTGTTCCAACGGGAACATCCACTCAGGATGTTTCCACTACTACAATCATTGAGGTTCTTTCCATCCCTTCTCCCACTCCTCCTTCCCCTCCTCATGTCACTCAAGCAACCATTCCTTTGGTTGTGTCTTCTTCCCCATCTTCTATTGTTCCCCTTTCCTCTTCTTCCATCTTCTCTTCCCTCATGGAGCTATCCCCCAGTATTTCTTCCCTCATCTCTTATCTCCCTTCCACCCCCACAATTTCCTCTCATACATTAACTCCTACCCCTATGAGTGTTGGAGGTTTGGTTTCTTTATCAATTCCACCACCAAGAGTCTCAACCCATTTCCCCGAGTACACTGTAGTTACTCCTTCTTCTTCCACCATTCCCTCTTCTCCCACTGGTCCAACTCCCTTAAGTCCAGCATGGATCTCCCAACACCTAAGCTAGCACAAGAGGAAATTCCCCATTACACCTATGGACTTCTCTGTCAGTCTACAAAAGGAGCCAAGAAGCAAAAGCCAATAATCCTCTTCTCTTAGACCACCTCAGGTGAAAGAGTGATGGAGATCGCGTATCCCAATCCCACTAAGGATAAAAAGGATTTGTCTCCTAAAGATTATACAGTGACACAGGTCACAATGGGAACGTCCTTCGAGAGCTTACAAGGGGAGGCCCTATCTACAGTGGATGCCATTTGTAAGAAGCTTCAGGAAGCAAAGGAAGAGAAGAGGATACTAAAAGAGAAAAATAAACATCTTCTCCAAGCCCTGCAGAAAATGGGTAGTGCACCTCCTACAACTACCACTAAAACTCTTGAGGCCCTTAGTCAGGATAAGATAAATGAATACACTAAGATTGGTGAACAAGGCATGGCAATATCTACGGAGAGACTATATCCTCAAGCATAGTGAGGAAGTAATCATCAAGTTCACC
This sequence comes from Taxus wallichiana var. yunnanensis, assembly GCA_018340775.1. Classification (NCBI taxonomy): domain Eukaryota; kingdom Viridiplantae; phylum Streptophyta; class Pinopsida; order Cupressales; family Taxaceae; genus Taxus; species Taxus wallichiana. Next base: position 687,550,234 of record CM031239.1, read on the forward strand.
GAATTATATCAGAATATTAGTTAGGTGAACAAGGAACTGTGTGATTGCAGGACCTATCTCCGAAGAGTTGGACCATGCTAGGTTGCAACATGAGACATTCCAGAAGATGCTCGACTACTTAGTTGATGATTTAGTTAAATTCGACATCTTTGATCACCCCAGAGCACCCAACAAAGTCCTTGTTGCTTTGGACTACCGGGTCGATCAGATGGAATTTGTCCTAGAGAAGATTGACAAGGTCAAAGAGGAAGCCTTGGATGCAATGCATCAAATGGAGAAAATTTTCCTAAGAATTTCTCCGAGCTTGCTCACTCCATCATTCACCTTGAGGAAGGCAGATGAAACCATTCGGATCTTCAAAGAGATCATCTCACAAGGGTTAGGGCCAGAAGCTACTTTTGACGTTGAATCCATCAACAACCTTCTGGCTTGCCACGACTTTGTGGGATACCTAATGGAGGCAGGTAATGAATACTTCAAACTCCCAGAAAAACTCAGAGATGAATGGGAGACTTGTGAAGTCATTGGCGATCACACCAAGGGTCCCACATAGGATCAACTCCAGCCAATGATCAGCAAATTCATGGAGTACCGGGCCCAATTCCACATTGCCTCTCCTGAGCAGAAATGGGATACTCCCTTCTAGCCATGATGATGATGAATAGCCTTCCTCTTCTTGGCTTTCTTTTTGTAATATTTAAAAGTATGTTGGCACAAATGATGACATCATCCATGTTGCACCATGGGATGTTGTTATCCACCAAGTTGCCTAAAGTCAATAGTTGACTTTTAGATATTTTGTAATTAGTTGTTGGTTTCTTTTTGCCTTCTCTCTTCTTCTCCTTCTATATATACTTGAATACTTATTGTATTCAGGTGGTGGACACTTTTTAGATAAAAAATAGAAGTGAGAAGAAAAGGCTTTGTACTTTTGTAACAGAAGAAAACATTAATACAAATATTAAGACTTTGTGTTGAATATGTGTGTTATGGGCATCTAATATTTCTTATGTTAGATACGCCCATTTATTCTCGTTATATCTACCTCTACCTTTTTGTCATTTGCTCATTAGTATTGATTTCTTTGTTTATGCAAGTAGGTTTGCCTCCATTTTTTTACCAATCCCAAAACATAAACCCTCCGACCTTTCGATTTGGAATTCATTTCTTTTCTCCCTTTACATCCATCCTATCGGCTCTCCCCACTTCATTCCTTCCCTTCACTGTCGGAAATACCCCAACCGGGATGAGATCCCAAACCCCTAAAGGCATAATACCTTTGTAGGATTTGCATAGATTCCTGTTGGTAGAATAGCAATAATAAACCGGGGCCGCTTGCTTTGTCTCAAAGAGGGCTATGCCCTACACACTATTGGCTCATCTATCCATAGATCTACCCACCCAATAGATTTTCAGACCAAATTTTTTTGGTGACTCCACCGGGGATCGAAATAGATCTATGGTTGTGGTTTTTAAAAAAAAAAATCAGAGAAATCACTACTGTTTATAAATTTTAACTTTTGCTCAAAATCCAAAATTTTTACAAAAGTGCTCCAAACTGAAAATTTTCTTTAGAGATCCATAGATCTGGGCTAGTTAGAGATCTTTAGTTCACCGATTTTTTACAAAAACCATATTTTTCCATAGATATGAGATTCTGACAGTTTACAAAAATTTCAAAACCCTTGCAAAAATTCAACTCTAAGATCCAAAAATCAGCTTGCTAAGTTGACTAAAATTTTATCCTCATTTTTCCTTATCATTAAACCGCAATTGGTTTTCAAAAGAAGGATAAAATTAAATATTTAGAAAAGTGCATGCTGCTGATTTTTGTCAGAAAAATCAGAAAATCAACAAGAATAGCCAAAAAGAGTTTTTAAATCTACTCCAAAATATTACAGATCTGACGGATACACTGGCGGGTGAACCATTTACCCATAGCAGGAGAGCTCATGGATAATTTGATCCTACTTTTGATCTACTTCAAAGGCACAACTTCAATATTACACCAGCACGCTTCTCGTTGCTAAGTTCAAATGATTGATTAGCAAGAAGCGTCTCGCCCTTGGGAAGGAGCCACTTTTCACAAGGAGCATCCACATCCCTTTGCTGTGCTTTGTTTCTCAACGGAGCCATGCTTCTAGTTCATGTCCTTTTTCCAACTTTTCAAATGGCAGTACCATAAAGAAATGCTATGGGCAATCTTGCTTTGCCACATCCTGTTCACGCACTCCCTCATGGAAAATGAAATAATTTCCCAAAATTTGATGGAAGCGGAAACCAAAGCATGGACTCACATATATCTGCATTCATCATGTCATGCAGCATCCTATATGTGACCCACGAAGATGTGTCAATTCTCCTCTTTCTAGAGACCTTGCAAGGACCTGCGGTAGAGTGGTTCCAACATTTGCCAGCCGGATCTATCACCAGTTGGGCCACATTACGAACTACATTTGAAGAAAGGTATAAACCTTCAGAAGATGCGTTCATGTTACTATCAAAGATCACTCACCTAAAGAAGGAAGTCAATGAAACCATGCATGATTTCATCACTTGTTTCAATTCACTAATCAACCATGTGCCACCTGCCATGCTGCCAATACCAGAAAATCAGAAGTGTTTCTTTGTGAATGCCATGAGCTTGAAAATAAGTTTCTTACTCTTGCAAGAACAAGTCACTACTCTAGTTCTTGCTCAAGCTACTGCTATTTGAATAGAAGACAACTTGTTCATATCTAGTGAATTAAAATGAGAGCCATCCAAACTGAAAGCTTCAACTCCTTCTCAAGCCATTTCATCAAATCCAACATTTTATAAGATGGTGAATGACTTACTCGCGTTAAAGAAGCAGTTAGCTCAAGCTTCTCCTAGCACTTCATACCGAGATGTCCCATAGAGAAATTTCACTTCCAACAATGCCCCATAAAGGCCGCATTTTCCTACACCTACTCCACGGTTAGCACTTGAGGCCCCTTTGGTCAATGCCCTAGTCAAGATTGAAGAAGAGGAGCAAATTTATGAAGAACCTTCATCACAAGGTGAATATGATCAGGATGTTGGTGAACTGAGTGGTGACTCTACAATTGGGTATATGGAATTTGAATATGAGGAATCTGATGAAGAAGAAGGTACCCAAGGGTATGCAAGTGGACAGTCATACGCTGTTTTCACCCACTCTCAAGGAAAAGAAGCAGAAGTTGCTGTCAGGATATAAAAAGAGAAGGTTGTGTCAAACACGCCTCCAACCATTGCTAAAAGAGGTAATCCTCTTCCTGCTCAACCTCCTATTAAGTCTTTTGCAAAAATCTTTTCCCCTATCTCTCCTCCAAATCAGCCTTCTTCTATTCCCATAAAGACCAGTAATCCTACCCTCCATCATGAAGTGAAGGACTCATTCCCTCATCAACGCAACCCTTGGTCACATTCGACATAATCGATCATGCTAAAAAGACCAAGATTCAAATGTCTGAGGCTGAATATCTTCAGTCAAACCCTGAGCAACTTGTAAGATTGACCGAATATATCCAAAATCAAGCTATCATAAATTCCCATGTTTCCCTGAAAGGAATCCTTTCCACTCCTCCTGCATCTCGCATAAATGTGGCCTCAAATTCGTGTCAGGAAAAATTGAACCTTTTTATCTCTCCCTCCTAATCAATGGTCATAAGCTAAGCAACTGCATAAATGATTCCGAGGCTTCCGATAATGTCATGCCAGAAAAAGTCACCCATGCCTTGGGCCTCACTCTTACCAAGCCTTTCGGTAGATGTTACTCCATGGAAACCAAATAGGTTCCATTGATTGGTCAAATCAAAGACGCACAGTTCACCTTTGTGGCATTCCTAGAGAAAAGAGTAAAGATGACCATCCTCATTGCTGATATCCTTGTAGCATATGGAATTCTACTAGGAAGAAGCTTTTGTAGAGAAGTTGGTGGAGAGATTTATATGGACTGGTCCAAAGCTAGAATCCCGTCAAGGGTGTAATGTAGACTTTAGAGCCTGAATCACAAAAGAAGTACCTGGTCACCAATTCTAATGACCCCAAAGCCCAAATTCTCTTCGAATCATCAGGGATGGGGAACTACTTCTTATCTACTGAGTCTAATAAAATGGATGTTCTCGTTCTAGAGGAAGACCTTAACAAGATATGGACACTATAGTTTGATGGCAGTTGTGCAACTAGCGGATGTGGTGTTGGAGCTGTGTTAATATCTCCAGAGGAGGAGAATTTTCCTCTTTCTTTCAAATTGTAGTTTTTCAATACAAACAATACTTTGTTGAGTATGAATCTTTGCTACTTGGCATGCAAGCTACAAAAGAAAGGGGAATCAAGAACCTAAAAGTCCAAGGTGATGCCGAGCTAGTCATGAATCAAGTAAGAAAGATATATCAAGTGAAGAATGAAAGGCTCAGGCATTACCACAATGTAGTATGGGATAACATTGAGGAGTTTGATGCTTTTTCAATTAAATCCATTCCAAGAGCTCATAATGACAAGGCCAATTCATTAGTTGTCTCAAGCATCTCTTATGCTCCCTCACCTAGGACTGAAAATGACACATATACCATTGAGATAGTTTTCCAACCAAGCATGCCAGACAATTCTTAGCATTGGCAGGTATTTAACAATGACAATAAACTTATTGCCTTTCTAAGGAAGGTGAAAAATTTCAGTGAGCTTCATTTTGAAGGATCTACTTCTGCATGCCATGAATCTATCACTAATCAATCGGATGAACCAAAATGAAGTGATGGCATATGTTAGCTCAAAGGAAATAAAATCTCAAAAGGTTTAGTTTCTCTAGAATGATTATTTAACAGACATGACCGTTTTGTCAAGAAGAAGTGGCAAGATAATCCCAACTCCTCTCCAGAAACTGAGCCGGTCAATCTAGGTACTATGGAACATCTGCAGTTTGTAAACATTAGGAAGTGTTGTACACCAAGAAAAGTGGAAATTCATCAAATTAATAAAGAAATATATGGATGTATTAGCATGGTCTTATGCTGATCTAAGGTCTTTCAAGCTGAAGGACGTCTAGCATGATATCCCATTGAAAGAAGATGTCAAACCCTTTCACTAGAAACAAAGGCACTATAATCCCAAGATCTCAAGTACCATCTAGGCTGAAATACAGAAGATGTTGGATGCAAGGATCATTTTTCCTATCCATCACGATGCCTGGGTCGCAAACATTATGCCAGTACACAAGAAAATGGTGAGATACACATATGCGTAGATTTTTGCAACCTGAACCAGGCATCCTTGAAGGATAATTACCCACTTCCCATAATGGACCAGGTTCTGTAGGTAGTAACTGGTTTAGAAATGTTGTCCATGCTTGACAGTTTTTTAGGCTACAATCAGATTGAAGTCTTTCCTGAAGATCGATTCAAAACAACATTCACTACTCCCTGGGGCACGTTCACCTATAGCAGGATGCCTTTTGGTTTGACCAACACTGGTGCCACCTTTCAACGAGTAATGGACTTCACGTTCAAAGGTATGATGGGAAGGGTTATCATAGTTTATTTAGATAACTATGTTCTCTAAAATGTGATGAAGTGATCATTGTGATCATTTCGAGCAAGTATTGATTAGATGCCGAGAACACGGGATCTCTCTAAATCCAAAAAAGTCAATTTTTGGGGTCACTAAAGGAAAGTTGTTGGGACACGTTGTCAGCAAGGAAGGGACAAAGATAGATGCTGAAAGGGTTAGGGCTATTCAGAGCCTTACTTTACCCACAAGCAAGACCGACGTTCACTCCTTTGGAAAAGTGAATTTTCTCAGGCGCTTTGTTCCCGACTTTGCTGAAAAGACTCACCACATATAAAATATGTTGAAAGGGTCGCAAAATTTCTGGTGGAGCGAAGAAGGAAAGATGTCATTCGAGGATATAAAAGACTTCGTGGCCCATGCACCAGTTCTAGTATGTCCTAACTTCTCCAAGGATTTTATCATGTACAACTACACATCGAACATCTTGTATCGGCCATCCTAATGCAATTTTTTTTTGAGGATGTTGAATCTCTCGATTGTGTTCATGAGCTCTCCCCTCAAGCCTCATGAATTGAAGATGTCCCAGTTGGAAAGGCACACCTTCGTCGTTGTCAAAGTGGTTAAGAACTTCCAAAGTATTACATCCTGAACTTACATACAATAGTGTTGGTTCCTGACACGGTAGTCAAGTCAATCTTAACTCAACAAGAGTTAGGAAGCTTGCGAGGGAATTGGATCACAAAGGTCCAAGAGTATGATCTAGATATAAAGCCAACCAAGCTGGTAAGAGGCAAGGGCCTATGTCAGCTTATGGCTGAAAACAAAGATTCAGAGGTCCCTAAAGAAAAGGATGACTAGATTGAAGGAATGTAGGATCAACCAAAGAAAGATGATTCTCTGCCTATGGTTCTATTTGTTGCAACTAGCAATGAGTGGTATTCTGATATCACTTTCTTTCTCACTTATGGCGAGTGCCCAGATCATCTAACTTCAAAGGGGAAGCGTACTATAAAGCTCGGAGCAGAGATAGGTATGTCATCCGGGATGACGGTTTATACAAATGCGAGAATTGATGGCATTTTCTTACAATGTGTTAAGCCGCAGAGGTAAAGTTACTTGAGAGTTTCCATGATTTGGTGGTGGTGGTCATTTTTTCTCTTCCATGATAGGACACAAGATCATCCAGGCTAGGTACTATTGTGCCAATGTTATTTCGGATACTGACCACTGGGTAGCAAAATGTGAGCTCTACAACAATTTGTTGGTAAACCAATATTAGTTGCTTTTCCCCTCAGCCGGTCGTTATTGACGAGCCCTTCAAGCAATAGGTAATTGACTTTATCGAGCACTACATCCGTAATCAAGTTTTGGACATAGTTATGTCCTCGACGGTAATAGATTACTTCACGAAATGGGTAGAGAATACTTGTTAAGAATGCCACCTCGAAATTATTTGTAATTTCATCAAAGAAAATATCATTGTAAGGTTTGGCATTCCAAACAAGGTCGTTTCGATAATGCTTCCAACTTCTCATCATGAGAAGTTATTGGTTTTTGCTATGGATACGGGATAACCTTGGCCCATGCCTTAGATTATTATCCCCAAGGAAATGGTCAGGCTGAATCCTAGTAATAAAAACTTAGTGACCATCATACGGAAGCTAGTTGATGAGAATCAATGGTCGTGGCACAAGTCATTGTATGACACTTTGTGGGTGGACCACATTACTCCAAAGAGGTCTCTTGGTATGTCACCTTTTCAAGTATTATATGGAATCGATGCTGAGCTCCCCATCTCTATGGAACTTCCTACTCTACACTTGTCATGAGTGATTGAAGATGAAACTTTCCAAAATTCTCTTGAAAAGAGGATCATGTATCTAGCAGAGCTTGAAGAAAAAAGGGTAAGAGTGGTCGATAGGATCACCGAACATCAGAATCAAGTCAAGAGGTTGTTTGATAAAAAGGCCAAGTAGAGAGATTTCTAGGAAGGAGATATCATCCTTTTATGGGATAAGTGAAGAGAACCAAAGGCATGCATAGGAAATTTTATTATCTATGGAGGGGACTTTTCAAGATCAAGCAGCTCAATGAAGAGAATAGCTTCTATCTCTCATATCTAGATGGAATTGATCTCCCGCTTCCCTATAGCGGGTAGTATCTCAAAATATTTAGGAAGTAGAGCTTGCTCTCTTCTTTGTCTGAGCTTTTTTCTTTAGGTCGTGTGTTTGTTTTTGTTGTGTGTTTGATTTCATTGGTTGTGTGTTCTCCTTTTGTCATCGCCCTTATTTTTGACTTTGTGGCCCAATGGATAGGCACATGTTCATCCGGGATTCTCTACCTTTTGGGCTTCGCTCAAAGATAGTCCCTAGAAAGAGCCAGTTGTTATCCTATAAAATTGACAAGGGTAATTTTGTAGGTAACCATACCAAAATTTTGTTTCGTTTCTCGCTGAAGTCCTCAAAGCATTCAGAATGGCATAAAATCCCTTTCCGAAGAATCTAGTTTTTCGAACTTAGTCATTTCAGTATTTTTTGGCTGGGTGCAGATTTTGTTCATGCAACATCAAATGTATATGCACCCTCTTCTGCACCTTTTGTGCACTCTCTATCATGTCAACACTAAAATTTTTGTGCCTCCCCATGATGCACCTTTCTTTCGTGTGCCAAACACACATGCACCTACCTATTGACACTAAAATTGTTGTGCCCCTGAACGGTGCACCAAGGCACTAAAAAGATCATGTCAACAAGTCCCAAATTCGTGCCAAAGGTGTAAGTATTTTCATGTTGGCATGCCATTTTGTGCGCCCTTTAAAAAAGGTTGGTGGCACATTTATTGCACCTTTTGCTATAAATAGGCGCATCGACCTGTCATTTTCACAATTGTAAAACACGTGAAAAGTTTATTCCACTACACCTATTAGCACCTCTGTCATCCTCGTGTTGTTTTGCTTTACATTCGTGGGCCCCGCATTGTTTCTTCCAGTCTATATATCCCGGTAGGTGGTCCTTACTTTTCTTATGGTTTTTTGTTTTGGTTTGGTTGTTGGTGGATAATAATAAAATGAACCTGAAGAAACCTAAACCCCTCCAGCCCATTTTGCAATCTTCTCTCTTCCCCAAACCGTTTTTACCCTCCTTCCAGATCTGCTGGCCTAGAGGGATTTGTCTCAGAAATAGACCCAAGATCCTCTTCGCTCTATTTCCCTTACTGTCAAATCCATGTTGAAAGAGCCCTGAAAACCGCATAAACCAATCGAAAAAGAAGAAATCCGAAGATATCACAATCCACAGCTGCAGTTTTCCCTTGGCACAAACATCATCCCTGTTGCATAAAACACAGTCGCACCAAAGGGCACACTGCCCTTTTCGCAACATGCACCTTCCCGGCACCATATGAAATTCCTACAAACCTAACTTATGGTGCAGGTGCAATCCTACTTACATCAACACTGAATGTCATGTAAACTTTTCCTGCGCTGCGCCAAAGCCAAAAGCCCCTTGGCACACCTAAATTTGGTGATACATCATTTAATCCCGTGCCCTTTGGCATGCCAATAATATTTGCAACACGATCAATATCTACGCCATTGGCGCATCCCGCCGCCATGCAACACTAAAATTATTTGTGCCTAGTTTAAACCATACACAATGGCACATGTGCAAATCCTCCTACATCAAATCGAATGTTGTGTGTAATATTTCCATGCCCTGTGCCCTTTGGTGTTGTTTTCTTCCTTGCAACACTCGCATCAAGCGCCTTGCTTTTCTAAGCCTCGCAGTGTGTAATATTTCCGCACCCTACACCTTAAGTTTTTAAATTGTTGACTCCTCATTTTGTAAAGCTTTGATGAGAACGATCTAATAGCAAACATGGCTCTTCTACGTTGGACTTTGATCCTTCTTCTTTCAGATCAGCAGATGAACTCATAATCGTATATGTCTACATCAAGCAAGAGACCAACCAAGTCAAAGGGTAAGGCCAAACCCACAGAGGAAGAAATGAAATACAAGTATCAAAGGGTCAGGATGCCTAAGTCCCATGCAGAATGTGACTTGGACATCAGAGATGCTGAAATTGGCCATATAGACATGGAGGATTTTTGAACCAGATCCAAAAGGGTCATAGGCAGTCCATGGATGGACAAACTAGTGGGCAGTGGTCTACACTTCGCTGGGGGAATCCCTGTTAGTGCGGTGAATAATGAGTTCATGATGGTGGTGGCCCGCTGCTATAACAAAGACACAATGTGTGTCGAGAATGAGAAGGGTAAGGCCATAATCAACCTCATTGCCCGTCACATCGAGATCATGCTAGGTATACCCCACCACCGGCACTTTGTGGCCATGAGTCAGGAAGACTACACTAAGGCATGGGAGGAAAATGAAGACAAATGCATACAGTTAATGAACGAGGTATACCTAAAGAATAAGAAGGTAATAACAAGGTGGCCATAGGTTATTCATCACAGAAACTTTTCAGAGGAGCTGAGTGACACCATTACCTTCCCGAGAAGGGTTTTGAACTTCCCGACACCCATTACTTCCACAAGTGGATGCTCGTATCTCGGAGATCATGAACAAAAACGTGCCCAATCAATGTTTTGAGTGGGAAGAAATCATCAGCAGCACCATCTCTAAGCAGCTCCAACAACTCACAACAACAGAGAGGCTCTACATGAACTCCTACGTTGTCTACACTACTACCTCTCGAGAGAGATTATCTCGCACTTTGAGTTGATGCGGGTATGGCCCGGTGAAAATATATGAGTATTATCTAGAATTCAGATGGAAAACAACATTCCATAGTTCACCAAGATCAACAATGCCTTCTTCTATGGAATAATTTTCCTTTTGAGACCTAATATAACTCATGGTAAGACGACCAAGAGCATTGTGACCACAACAAGAGAAGTGGGGGCGTTATTTACGTAATCCCCACATTTACTTATCTCAAAGCAGCCAACTTCTGTGGTAAGCCCACCAAGTTGCCAAGATATGCGGGGCCAAATTTGATCTGTTGGAGCCATCCGGATAGCTCATAACATATTACGAGAAGTGCCTAAAGAGAAAGAAGGGTGGAACTCCATTCGCCCTCACAGTGGGTAGGTATACATGCACTTCTCACACCAAAGCCAAGGAAATGTTCATAGAATCGGAGTATGTTACACCTAAAGCACAATTTTTCGGCAAGGCCGACCTTTGATCCATGAACTTGCCTCACAAAGCCAAAGCTCGATCTGATTTATGTTCCATAGATCGAGGACATCTACATCAACTTGTATCATGAGGTCGAACTTAGGAGAAAGGATCACTCCCATCTGGCCCTAGCAGAAATTATTCAATATGGCATGGCCATTGTTCTGAAAGGTTTCCAAATGGTGATCAACAAGTTGATCGGGTATATTTAGATACGGATGGGGACAACTGGCCATTTTCCAAAATAGACACAACAAGGGCACCTTGCAACACATAAAACATTGGTGCAGATTTAGTGGCCTCATTTACCTTGGGGTGGACTTCACCATGTCTCCCCTAGGTACTTGCACTGCTAGGTAAAACAATTTCCAAATGGGAAAGGAAAAGATAAGGAAGTAGAGTCAAGTGCCACCCAAGAGCAAGCTCCCAAGAGTCCTCCTCCCGCCACTTAGGAGCAAGTCGTGTGCCCCTCCCTAGAAAAGGAAGCGGAAGTAAGTGTTCCAATGGGCACATCCACTCAGGATGTTGCCACCGCTACAACTGTTGAGGTTCTTTCCATCCCTTCTCCCACTCCTCCTTCCCCTCCTCATGTCACTCAAGCAACCATTCCTTTGGTTGTGTCTTCTTCCCCATCTTTTTTTGTTCCCCTTTCCTCTTATTCCACTTCTCTTCCTCGCAAAACTGTCCCCCCAAGTATTTCTTTCCTCATCTCTCAACTCCCTTTCACCCCCACGTTTCCTCTCCTACAAGAACTCCTACCCCGTGATTTTTGGAGGTTCGGTTTCTTAATCAATGCCACCACCAAGTATCTCAACCCATTTCCTCGAGTACACTATAGTTGCTCCTTCTTCTTCTCGCCATTCCCTCTTCTCCCGCTAGTCCCACTCCCTTAAGTCCAAAGCATGGATCTCCCAACACCTAAGCCAACACAAGAGGAAATTCCCCATTGCACCTATGGACTTCTCCATCATTCCAAAAAAAGGAGCTAAGAAGAAAAATCCAATAACCCGCTTCTCTTAGAGCACCTCAAGTGAAAGAGTAATGGAGATCGCGTATCCCGATCCCATAAAGGATAAAAAGATCTCGTCTCCCGCAGATTATATAGCGACACAGTCATAATGGGAACATCCTCCGAGAGCCTAGAACGGGAGGCCCTATCGTAGTGGATTCTCTTTGTAAGAAGCTTTAGGAAGAAAAGGAAGAGAAGAGGATACTAAAAGAGAAAAATAAACATCTTCTCTAAGCCCTATAGAAAATGGGCAGTGCACCTCCTACAACTACCACTGAAACTCCTGAGGCCCTTAGTAAGGATAAAATAAACGAATATGCCAAGATTGGTGATCAAGGCATGGCAAAGTATCCACTGGGAGACTAGATCCTCAAGGATAGTGAGGAAGTAATCATCAAGTTCACCGAATTATATCAGAATATTGGTCAGGTGAACAAGGAACTCTAGGTGATTGCAGGACCTATCTTTAAAGAGTTGGACCATGCTAGGTTGCAACATGAGATATTCCCGGAGATGCTTGACTATTCAGTTGATGATTTAGTTAAATACGGCATCTTCGATCACCCAGAGGCACCCAACAAAGTCCTTGTTGCTTTGGACTACAAGGTCGATTAGATGGAATTTGTCTTGGAGAAGATTGACAAGGTTAAAGAGGAAGCCTTGGATGAGATGCATCAAATGGAGAAAATTGTCGTAAGAATGTCTCTGGGCTTGCTCACTCCATCATTCACATTGAGGAAGGTAGATGAAACCATTTAGATCTTCAAAGAAATTCTCTCGCAGGGTTAGGGCCGAGAAGGTTACTTTCAATGCTGAATCCATCAACAACCTTCTAGACTGCCATGACTTTGTGGGATACCTGATGGAGGTAGGTAATGAATACTTAAAACTCCTAGAAAAACTCAGAGATGAATAGGAGACTTGTGAAGTCATTGGCGATCACACCAAGGGTCCCATACAGATCAATTCTAGCCAATGATCAGCAAATTCATGGAGTACCGGGCCCAATTCCACATTGCCTCTCCCGAGCGAATAGAGATACTCCCTTCCACTGCGAGAAGACAATGAATAGCCTTCCTATTCTTGGCTTATTTTTGTAATATTTAGAAGTATGTTGGCACAAATGATGACATCATCCATGTTGCACCATGGGATGTTGTACCCACCAAGTTGCCCAAAGTCAACAGTTGACTTTTAGATATTTTGTAAATATTTAGTAATTAGTTGTTGGTTATTTTTTGCCTTATCTCTTCTTCTCCTTCTATATATACTTGAATACTTGTTATATTTAGGTGGTGGACATTTTTAGATACAAAATAGAAGTGAGAAGAAAAGGCTTTGTACTTTTGTAATGAAGAAAACATCAATACAAATATTAAGACTTTGTGTTGAATATGTGTGTTATAGACATCTAATATTTCTTATGTTAGATCTATGCATTTATTCTGTTGGATCTACCTCTACTTTTTGTCATTTACTCATCAATATTACTTTGTTCATTTATGAAAGTAGGTTTTCCTCCATTTTTTACCAATCCCAAAACATAAACCCTCGACCTTTCTTCTTTGGAATTCGTTTCTTTTCTCCCTTCGATCCATCCTATCTCCTCTCCCCACTTCATTCCCTTCCCTTCACATTCAAAAATACCCCAACTAGGAGGAGATCCCAAACCCCGAAGGTAGAATACTATAGGATTTGTGCAGATTCCTACAGGTAGACTAGCAATAAACCAGTTTCACTTTGTTGTCTCAAAGAGGGGCTATGCTCTGCACACTATTGGCTCATCTATCCATAGGTCTACCCACACGATAGATTTTGGACCAACACACCTACACCCAAACCCATGTTTACTTCCCATTATGATCCACTAATAGGGTCTTATGAAAATTTTTTAACCAACCTCTTGGAGATGTCTGTCATCACATTACCACCACTCAGACCTTACAAACCCCTCAAACCCAAGCCAAAAGGGTTGGACAATACTAAAATTTATGCATACCATCATGTGTAAGGACACGCTGTGGAGAACTCGCAAGGCCTTGTAAACGATCCTTATCCATTGTGTCCACCAAAACCAACTTTGACAACGACGACCTTCTCGACAAGGATCCTTATTCACCAACACCCAGTCCCACATTGCCCACTCAACGACCTCAACCTCCACCCTCACCTCTCCTAAAAACCCCGAAGATTTTAAATTAATATGGTTTGCATCGAGAACTTACCACGCCACCACCAAAATTTTTGTGTGCCCAAATGACCTCACGGTTTTTTCTCCTTTGGTAGGTTTTTACCCATCGTGTTGTTATACCACTCACCCTACACCTTCTCCATTTTGCAATTCCCTCAAATCAACATGATACACGTCAATACATGTGCATAGAAGGGTAAAGAAAAGGCAACTAACCCACCAACCAATCCTATAACCAACATACCATCTTCACCCATACCTAAAATAACTATCCACGACACCACGTACCCTATTTCTAATGGCATCACACATCAAACCATGCTCAAACAATTACAACAATCACCCTCAAAATGTCCTTATATGACCTCATTTAAACCTCATAATCCCATCGTCAAGCTCTCATGGAGGTTCTTTAATCAATTGAGGTTTTACCTAATGACCCTACACCCGTAGCCTCCATTATCACACCCCATCATGTAGCCTCTCTCACCAAATTACCACCTTCATCTTTACTCCACCTTGTTCACCAAGTGGCATCCCTTAGCTTCTCAAAGGAAGAGATCATGCCACACCAAAATGATGACCTAGACCCAGCCCTCTTCATCTCTATCCACATCAATGACATATGGCTATGTCGTGTATTGATTGACGGGGGTGCTAGCATTAACATCATTTCATCCCATACATTCATTCAAATGTGCATAAGAAACAATTGCATGCATAAACACTGGTCATGTTGCGTTCATTCAATGATCTTTGTCACCTCTACACTAGGCACCATCATCCTCCACATTTGCATGGGCCCCCATGCTATTCCTGAATTATGTTACATTTTTGAGGGGGAATTCAAATATAACTTGTCACTTGGTAGACCCTGGATCCATGTCATGGGTTACGTTCCTTCCACTTTGCATCATTGTGTAAAGTTTAAACACAAAGGACACACCTATACCATTCTAGCTGACCCATTACCTTTTAAAACATGCAACATGCTTTACCGACCCAATGATGTGCTCATACCTATCAAGTCATCTACCTCCGTGACCACTCTTGCTTCACTTAAACCTCCACCTACCAAGACAACCACCGCTTCTACTACACATACCTCTTCCATTCCTACCACTGCCATAACCTCCACGACTGACCCATCAACTTTCCAATCCATTAACTCCACCTTTGCATCGACCTTTGACACATTATCCATACCAGATACCTACATACTAACCACTGAACCCTTGGAAGGTGTTTTTCAATGCCTCACTCGAGGAGTACCGCCTATATAGTGCCAACACATTTCTTACTCCACCAGAGTATGGAAGCCTTCACCAACACCCTCGCTATGATCACCATATAAGAGAACGTATATTTTATGGTCCTCCCCACCTTCGTACTAGTCTAACCTATAGGGGACTCGATACAACCACTTACACACCTGAACCACCATCACAAACCAACCCATTTCTTACCGACTTCCAATCACTTACCAATTGCAGCTTTCACCCACACCTTCTGCATCGATGTGTGTGGAAGGGTTTTGCTTTTAGCTTTTACGAACAAGGTTGCCATACCATTATTCCATGTACCACCCGCAAACATAATGACTATAGTAGTACCAGCTTCCCGAACCACCTACCAAATAGGCCCACATTTAACTCATTAAGGACACTAGCCCTTCTCCACCTTCATAACCACATTCACCGAAGGAGTCGATGGATCCTGAATCTATCCCTCCTAACTTTTAGATTTCATAAACACCATTTCCTTGGGGCCTCTAACTTATCAATGTGAGGGTGAGGCCCCTTCCACTCTTCCCTTCCTGTATCCTGAAATGATCGATGATGACACACCTATAATTAACATCATTCAATGTTAGGATGATGAATCCATACTCACCTACCTTGGTGTAGAAGACTCATATATTCATCAGTCGTTACCCTCTGAGATGCAAACCATGTTGAATGAATCGACTATCGAGATCAACATTCATACTCAGGACGACCTGCACATCCTAAAGATCAAACAATCTTTAGATGCTATTGAACAAGAAGCCATCACTTCTTTTCTTAGAGATCATAACCACACTTTCACTTGGTCTTACACAGACATGCTTGGTATTGACCCCACCATAGTGGTCCACAATATCGTAACCATTCTTGATGCCAAACCCATTAAAAAAAAAGGTGAGGAAAATGCACACTTATATTACTCTTCTCGTCAAAGAAGAACTTGATGCCTTCTTTACATTTCCTTCATCTTACCCATTGATTATCCTCATTGGATTTCTAACATTTTCCCTGTCACTAAAGTGATAGGGGACTCCACATTTTCATGAACTTCTGTGACCTCAAACTAGCCTCGCCTAAAAGATGACTTTCCCTTACCCGGTATTGATCAATTGGTTGACCTCACCACCGGTCATGGGATGCTAACACTCATGGATGGCTTCTTGGGTTATAACCAAATTTTTCTTTCCCGGAAGATCAACACAAAACCTCATTCATCACCCCATGGGGACCTTCGCTATCAAGTCATGCCTTTTGGACTTAAAAACACCAGATTGCCACATATCAACAAAGCTATGACTTACATCTTCCATGACATCATACATTGCATATTAGAAGATTACGTGGATGATCTCTTGGCCAAATCTAAATGTCGATCTGATCAACTTGCCATCCTTAAAACCATATTTGATCGCCTCATTAAATATTGTGTTTTCCTTCACCTAAGAATTACATCTTCATGGTTCTCTCAGAAAGCTCCTAGGATTTATCGTTTCCCTCCTTGGTATAGAAGTTAACCTGCTAAAGTCAAGGCCATTCTATAAATGCCTCTGCCCACTAACCTTAAACCACTCCATAGCCTACAAGTTAAGTTACAGTCTATTCACCGTTTCATTTCACAATTATTGGATCGGTGCCAACCGTTTCATCATCTACTCAAGAAGGATGTCTCTTTTAAATGGGATGGTGACTATCACAAAGATTTTGAGGCCTTAAAAAATACCTTCTCTAACCACCCGTACTAATCCCACCTAAGGATGATTAACCTTTTTATCTATACATATCCACTACCGATCACTCCTTGGGAGCCATGCTCGCTCATCGTGATGAACAACACAGGGAGCAGGTGGTTTATTACATCAGCCGTACTCTTTTAGACTACGAAACCTGATACACCCATCCCAAAAAAAATTCTTAGCCTTATTTTTGTTGCCACCAAACTCTGTCATTACCTACTCAACCACAAAACCTATGTTGTGACCAACACCGACCCCTTACACTTCATGTATGCCAAACCTTATCAAAATCATCATGCCGCACGATGGCTTATGCTTTTATCTGATCTTGACCTCAAATTCATTCATCAAAAGTCAGTCAAGGGCAAGCTATCACCGACCAATTGGTCAATGCACCTATTTCTAGGGATCAACCCTCTAATTTTGACTTTCCAGATGAGTCGATTGCTACCCTTTCCCTAGATAAACCTCCTTATCAAATGCCACTCTTTTTAATAGTTCTAAGTGTCAAAGCATAGGGATGGGACTAGTATTATTCTCATTCCTCTTGATGGAGAACCCATGCATTTGTCTTTTAAACTAGATTTTGAATGCACCAACAATATTGTTGAATACGAAGCACTTGTACTAGGTCTCCAAGCCACCTATTCCCTAGATATCAAATCAATCAACATCTTTGGAGATTCTTAATTGGTCGTAAACTAAGTCAATGGTATTTCCCAAAGTCATAATGAGATACTTCAAAAGTATAAACATCATGTAGACATACTTTTTACCACCTTTGATTGTTACACCCTTCAAAACCATCCCATATTCCACCAACAAATTTGCAAATACCATGGCCTTCTTGGCTTCCCAAATACGTGCTTCACCTGCCGATTCCAAAATATTTATCACCATACAATGGCTCCATTCACCTTCTTATTTACCTCATGATGTTTACTTGATCGGAACCAATACCCCTGACCTGAGTGACCTTTGGTATAAACAATATTATGACTACCTTTCTCTCTCCATCTTAGCTCCTGATCTCACCTCGTGAATAGTGCACCTTCCTTAAAAACGTATCTCATTACATTATCCTGGGAGGACTCCTCTATAAGCATGGATTTTATAGTATTCTCTTATGATGCCTCACAAGTTCTGAAATTCCTTATATTATTAAGGAGGTTCATGATGGCATATGTGGAGGTCACTTTAGTGGCCTTGTTGTTGCTAAGCATATTCTTCATCTAGGCTATTACTAGCCGACCCTTAACCATGATTGTTGCGACTATGTCAAACATTGTGTAAAATGCCAACAACATTCCAATCTTCATCATACACCCAATCATGCCTTACAAGTCACTCGTGACCTTTGGCCCTTCTCTCAATGGGGTTTGGATCTTGTCGGAGAAATCAATCCTCATTCTTCCCAATGCCATCAATGGATCATCACTGCTACTGAATACTACACAAAATGGGTAGAATCCATCCCACTCATTTCCACAAAAGCCGAGAAAATATGTGAGTTCATTAACCACCACATCATTTGTCACTTTGGTGTTCCTCATCACCTCATCACTGACAATGGAAAACAATTCAAAAACAAAACATTGTAAAAACTTTGTGACACCTTCGACATTCAGCTTAGTTTCTCATCACCCTACTACCCACAAACCAATGGCCAAGCCAAATCCACTAACAAAACCCTCAACAAAATTCTCATGAAAGTGGTTGACGATACTAGGAAGGATTGGCATACGCACATTCCTTTTTCCCTGTGGCCATACTATACTAGTATTTGCACTTCCACTATGGCCACACCCTTTTCTCTCGGTCCATGGTGCAGACGTTGTTCTACCTCTCAAATTCCAGATCCCCTCACTTCGTATTTCTCTCCATGACATGATCACTGATGATGACTTTTATCAGGACCGTTTAGCATAGCTAGAGTTATTAGATGAATGTTGTCTTAATGCTCTGGATCACATTCAAGTTTACCAACAATATATCAAACATGCCTATGAAAAATGTGTTCACGAACGAGCCTTCCAATTCAGTGACCTTGTCCTAAAAGAAAATCAACATGTAACCAAAGCAAGAAAAAGTAAACGGGGCAATTTTTCTCCTAATTAGCTTGGACCATACATTGTGGCTCATACCTATGGATCAGGTGCTTATTGTTTATCTTCTATCAATGGTAAACCTGAGCTTGACCTAACACCTTACATCTGTGACCATTCTATTGTTGACTTGTTGTCCTACCTCACCCTTTGTCTCTCTCCTAGCTCATATCTTGAGCACTACTTACTCCATACACCTCCCTAATGATTAAACCAAAATCATGTGATTACCCATCACTTGTGATCTTCCCTTGAATATGTGTACCATGGGATTGTACATAACATGATTCTCATGGATAATTTTCATCTACCTTCAGATGAGATCCCATGGTTATTTTGCCTTGACCTTTCAACAATAGTCCTATCTTTCACCTTCGTCTTTTCCATGATTGCAAAAACCCCACTCTAGGACCAAACTCCTTCAGTCAAACTTCAAATAAAAAGATGACTCCCTCAAAAGGACATCTTCCTCTCAACCAATTGATGTTATAAATAGACAGCTCGCATGAAGGAAAGCTATGTAAATCTCTTCAAAAAAAAAATCGAGAGCAATCAAGCTTCCCACATCGATCAATCTATCTCAACTTTAAGTCAAAATAAAAAAATTTTAGTCGTGGACTTTCTGTTATGACCTAGGACCTCTTTCCCAAAGGGCCTGCTACCTCATACCATATAAAAATTAAAATTACCTACTCTTCACCCTGTGAACCATGCCCACTCTCATTTCCTACTGCCTCAAGGGACTTCTTGGAACTTAGACATTTGGTGATCATGTGACTACTTTTCATCGTAGAACATGTCAATCATGTAATGTCTTTAGGGTCTTATGTTCATCACCTCCTCCAAGGTATGATCTACTCGGTATGATCCTACCCAATCAGGTGGCTTTATTGCCCCCTTTTATCTTTTAACCATCTTTGTTTACATTTTGATTACCTTATACAAGACTTGGTCCTCACGCTTACCTTTGGGGTAATCCTCCTCTTTCACCACAATCTCTTTCACCTACATCATTTTACCTACAATCTACCCACACCTAACAAACCTAAACCCACAACATGCCCAAACACCTACCAACTCATTTTCACACTCTGTAGACACCTATAATTATGCCCAAGCAATTTAAATACTTAAATTACGCTAATTATCCCCTTTTCGCAAATCAATGACATATCGTGAAAAGCACTCATTTTCCCTCATATCATCATTAATTAATTACACTAAGCTAATTAATTAAGTTTCCTATCCAACAAATACCCTAATTAATGACCTTCCGTTAATAAATCACCCCTTCTACCTAGACTAATTAATTATTATTAATTAATTAGTTTTCCTTTCCATTTAACCAATAAATCAAATTTTTAATTGATTTAATCCCTTTTAATAGCCTAAATCTCACTAATATTCCTCTAATTATCTTCTATAAGCTTACATCTACCTATTAGTTAATCACCTTTGATTAATTAAAACACCCCCAACTCCCATGACTTGCTAAACATGTATTAAACCCTTCTAAAGTAAGGTTACCTTTAATAAAGCAACCTTATCATTCCTAATCATGTTTTACCTTTATCCCACATTCATGAGAATGTGTTGAATCCTTTATCCTTTGGGCTATATAAAGAGCCCTCCACCTACATTTTTACTTACACCTAAACTCCTTAGAGAGAAAATGCAAAACATATAGCAAAGAGACTAAGAGCTTGCACCTTGCCCTTTTGAGAGTTCATCATCTTGAAGAGTTAAGCCTCTTTCTTAAAGTGCTTGGGTCATATGGGAGGTGTCAAAAGGGTCTTGTAGCCCAACTTTGATTAGCCCCCATTTCTAGGTTCTTGGAACATTAAGGACAACTATTTTGGTAGCCATGGAGCTTACTTAGGTCCATTCATTTATTTTTGTTAGAGAATAGAGGAGTTTATATATTTAGCTTTGTTAGTTTCAAAGTTTGTATTGATGAATGCTAGCATCTAACCCTTGTTTAATTCTTACCATGATGGTGTTTATGCTTTGTTTTAGCTAAATTGTAGAACTATTTTAGGTGGTAGTTCTTGTTTTATTTGATTTAGCATTAAGCAAAGTATACATGCACACATTTGGCATGCCCGGTGGGACTTACTCCATTGTCCTTTGCACTTAATTTCAAGTTTTTGTAGTTAAGTTTTATTTTTGGTTACTAACCCTCTTTTACACATGTTTATCTAACTTGTTTTTCTCAACTTGTTTTGTTGAGTTTACATGTGTTGAATCTTCCTTGTAGGTATAAAGGAGGTGAAGTGCTATAAAAATTGGAATTGATGGGAAAATTTCAAGATTTCTCCATGTTTTCATTTTTAGAGCTTACTTTTTCAACATTTTACATGCTAGTTTTGTCAATTTCTTGAAAATTTTCAATTCTTGAGCATGTAGGTTAGTGTTTGATAGTGCTGAGTCTTCTATTTACATATTAATGTGGTGGGTTACTATTAAAATTTAATCTTGGTGAGAAAATTTCAAGATTTCATCATGTTTTCATTTTTAGAGCTTACTTTTTCAACATTTTACATGCTAGTTTTGTCAATTTCTTGAAAATTTTCAATTCTTGAGCATGTAGGTTAGTGTTTGATAGTACTGAGTCTTATATTTACATATTAATGTGGTGGGTTGCTATAAAAATTTAATCTTGGTGAGAAAATTTCAAGATTTCATCATATTTTCATTTTTAGAGCTTACTTTTTCATCATTCTACATGCTAGTTTTGTCAATTTCTTGAAAATCTTAAATTCTTGAGCATGTATGTTAATGTTTGATAGCGTTGAGTCTTCTATTCATATATTAATGTGATGGGTTGTTGTCAAAATTGAATCTTGGTTGGAAAAATTTTCCCATTTTGCAGATTAAGGGACGTTTTTTTGACATTTTTTGAGTGCATGTCAAGTGCATACCCATGAGCATAAGAGCATATGCGTAACCCATCTTCTGAAGGCCATAACTTTTGATCCCGAACTCGAAATGACTCCATTTTTTTGCATTGGAAAGGTATTGAAGTTAAATATGCAATAAAAATATAAATTTGGGATTTATACTTACAAAATTTGTAAGTTTTTCTATTATTTTAAAACTGGTCATTTTCTAACATGTCTAATGTTTTGATGAATGTTGTATTTCCATGGTTACTCGATTTAGACCAGAGAATGTGTATGCTCTTCTCTTGCACCTTTTGGTGATCTTGAGAATCAAAAACAACTTTGATCTCTATCTTTTTAACATTAGGATTAAACTTGGAAACATCATTATTCATTTTGCTTAAGGGAATGAACCTTTTACAAAGCATTTTTCAATGGTCCTTTGATTTGAAGTTTTCCATTTCTATATAGTTGGGATAAAGTTTGTGTATGCTCTTCTCTTGCACCTTAGGGTGATATTGAGAATCAAAAGCAACTTTAGTCTTCATTTTATAATATTTGGTAAATTGGAAACTTCATCTTTCACTTTTGGTTTAAGGGAATGAACCTTTTACAAAGTATTTTTCAATGGTCCTTTGATTTGAAGTTTTCCATTTCTATATAGTTGGGATAAAGTTTATGTATGCTCTTCTCTTGCACCTTAGGGTGATCTTGAGAATCAAAAGTAACTTTAGTCTTCATTTCATAACATTTGGTAAATTGGAAACTTCATCTTTCACTTTTTGTTTAAGGGAATGAACATTTATCAAGAATTTTGTATGGCTCATTGATTGAAAATATTTTCTTTACTTTTTAGTTGGATTATTTGTTGTGTATGCTCTTCTCTTGCATCCTTGGATGATCTTGAGAATCAAAAGCAACTTTTAATCCTCTTTTAAATAATGTGATTTTCTTGGAGAACTACTAACGCTTGAGTGCGGGACTAGAAACGCTTGTTAAAGAAATGAGGAATCGAAACAAAAGTCGAAAAATACTAATACGGTTGTTATATGGGTTGCAAAAGGTATTCAAGAAAATGACACCTAATTAAACAAGATAAAAGAACAACATATTCAAAACACTATATTGTAGGTTTTAGAAAAGGGTACGTCCCTCTCCGCTCGATTGGAACATAACCCCTTTGGCATAACACCTTAAACTGCAACAATGGGGGTGGTTCTAGGAACCCCAAAGTAGTCCATGCAAGAGAGAACCTTGTGGATGAAACGGGAAGTGCTCGCACTACCTACTTGACTAGTGATTACTTTGTGAAATAGCATTACGGGTTGTCTCATTGTGGCGACCCAGGTGATAGTACACATAGATGCACTAGTTGCCTACTATTCTTGAAGGGGGTAAAGTAAAGCTGAGATACTCCCAAACTAGTCAAGTGTGACTTTTTGGGTAAATTGTGCTTGCTCGTGGGAACTTTGTAACACCTAGGCGAGAGAACCACCTAGGAGAATATACTTTGGCCAGGAGCCCACTTTGACCATTTTAAAACAATGTTGAGTTGTGAACCTTCTTTTTGAGAGACATGTGACGTATTACTTTCACCTAGTTTTTACTTGCCTTAGGGCGAGGTGAAACTCTGCCGAAGTGAGGCTACCATTTTTTGTCATTTTTTCTTGATTTATTTCCTTCATATTCTTTTGACACTTTGTTCAACAAAAGAGGTGTGATTACCTTTGTGTTACCATTCAATTGTTTCTCTCACTTTTATGTCCGTTTATGCCCATCCATGTTTCGTAATTTGGGTTAGTTAAACGTCTAAAGTGAGCGGAGGTGTTTTCACGTTATTTGGTAGCCATTGTGATCTTGATACCCACATCAAGATCGTCATTGTAGTTAGGTTTCGTTCATCACTGCAGACTTCCATAGAGGAGTTAACTTGTTTGTCTCGTATCATTACAATTTTGATATTTAGGTCTTGTTTCTTGTAAACTCGACATAAATACCTATATTATACTGATTACGCTACACACATTTTTAACTATTCCTAGCTATACTTTGAGATTTTTATTTCGGTTCTATTATTACCTTGATTTCAAAGAGTGCTAGGAGTTACCATTTGTGTGTGTTATATCAATAACACCCGATATCAATACTTCACTTTCTAGCAAAGTGGGTTAACATATCTTCGCTATATTATTGTGTCATTCACTTAATGTAATTAGTACTTTTTGAGATATGGGTCTTAATCGAGTTTGAGCTCAATCATCGTATATCTTGATTGGGAGATCACATTTAACTTCGTGTATTTACTTATGTCTTGTTCATTCCTTTGAACTTGGCATAAGTGGAGACATCTTGTTAATCATCTGGCATCGCAAATTACTTTGAAACGTAGTCTAGGAAGTATTTCATTTGATTAAGTTTTGGTACCAAATGATTGTTTCGTTGGTGACTTTATCATTCTATCACATTAGTATTCTCACACTGTTAATTTACTCTTAACATGTACATATTGTGTTTCACTTAGGGGTAGTCATTGAATTTTGAACAAATCTACAACTTACCTTAGTGAAAATTATCACGAAAACATGGCTCCCAAGACGCGTCTAGGTTTAAAGAAACAAACATATGAGGAACAACAGGCACAAGCTTGGGAAACCTCTAATAGACAAGGGTCAAACCCATTTATCAAACACGATCTAGGACCACTATTTTATGTAGAAAAGGAAACAGAAGAAATGGTTGACCATAGTGGAAACGAATTAGAGTCACCACGCGTGGACTTTGATTTTGACCCTACTCTCCTAGATGAGTTTCTCCTTAGACACAAAGATAGATTTTTGGCACGGGTCATGGAATTAGTAGCCAAATTTCCCACCGAGAATGAGCCAATATTACCTACAAATGACACTACTAAGGAAGAATGCCCTCTTATCAATATGGAAGATATTTTAACAGGCGTGCATGCTTCCACTTCTTACGTAGAAAATGATAAAGTGGTAGGGCATAGAATACCCCTCATCAAAGTGCCATGTAGAAATAAGAAAGAACATGAAACAGGGAAGAGCCTCCACAATACGAAGAGGAAGAACCTTTAGAAGAAGAAGACACAAACCAAGTCACAATCCAACAAGAACTCAGTAACCTAAGCCGACAACTAGCTTTGCTTACTTTCCAGGTATAGAAAGACACAAACAAGAATGTTCAAAAGTCAAGGCCTAAGTTTAGGATCCACGAACTCCATCAAAAAAACCAAGGAGAAGAAGAAATGGGGTATCATCATGTACATGTCCCCGCTTCTCCCACTAGAGAAAAATTGCTCACACAAGAAGTGCAATCTATGAAAGCAACAATTGCGAGCATACAAGAAAGAAATATAGGGAGTATTAGGAAATACCAATATAAAGAACTATGCCCCTATCCTTTTGACAAGACAATGACCCTTTAACCCTTTCCAAATAAATTTGATATGCCAAAGTTTGACAAATACAAAGGAAAGGGAGTGTAGACACAAAATTTGGGTCTTACGACTCCCTATACCCCGTATCTCGTCCTGTAACCTAACCCTACCTCACCACCTAAACCTTACACACTTAACTATTTATTAATTACCTTATAATTAATAAATCCACATCTCCAACCCTGCCACCTCACCTTGCCACCTCACTATGACCTAGCCCTAACCCTAAACTAACCTAATTAAGACCTATGACTTGGTCCATACCCACACCCATGACTCATCACCCCTCACCCGCACTAACACGAACCTAATAATGACTTGACCAAGCCCATAACTGACCCCTCGGGAGAAAAGGAGGGAAAGTTGGCTATTTTACTAAAAATAGCCACTTTCACCTAACCGACAACGGTCCCTATTCGACCGGCGTCGGTTACGTAACCGCCATCGGTTCCCTGTAAATGACCTCCCTCAACCAAAATAAAAGAAGAGGAAATTCATTTGCAAGATCCGAATTCATTTGGCAGGAGAGAGAGAAGTGAAACAAGTAGAAGAGGTTGCGAGAGAAGAGGATCGAGCCCAAGACTGTAACTGAGCAACGAGATCACTGTCACACTCATCCAAGCATTGGGAGAGTCAGAGGATAGCTTCATCAGCTCACTTTCAATGGTCGGATCATCCCACCTGAGCTTTTCCTTCGTCACCACATTCCTTGGACCTGTATCTCTCATCAGGAAAGAAGTAAGTGTATCTTGTATGCTTTTAGGCTCCATTTCATGACCTTTTGATTGATAGTAATTATAAGCTCACCCCTGGATCTAATACCCGGCAGCACCCAGCACCTACCCTTCATTCATCCATCCTCATATTCCCAGAAGATAGCTCTCTCACTCTCTGAATCTTCTCTATCACCCTACTACTCCCCTCAACCATCTACTAACCTTCCAAACCTCATAACCACCTTACACCAACCTCCATTTAAAAATCCCTAAATCACTGCCCCTACCGATCTCGGTTATTCTCTACCGGTACCAGTTTTGGTAACCACGATCGGTTATCCTGTGACCGCCATCGGTCACTTTGTGACTTTACACCAAAACCAATATTTCACCTATTCATCTCAAAAAAATCTCATGTCTAGCCTGGTCTATCCTGTAACTTGATCGAAATGTCAATAACCGGTGACCAAACAAACAACATGACATTTTATTATTGATAGTTTAGGCTCTATTGCTTTTAGTAACGAGATACCTAAATCGTGAGTTCGCATGATAGCTTCTTTATTATCATTTGCATTAATTTTTATTAAAAGGGAACTGACCACCTTCGAAAGGAAGTCTAATATTTCCTGAGCCCAAGGCAGTTCCCTCACTTATTGTCTAACAAAAATCGGTGGTCTTGCATTCTTATTTATAGGTAGTCCTTCCCGGAAAAAGGAGTTCTTCACAATCGATCGATCTCTCTATGGTACGTGCACACCTTCCCAACACTCAACGGGTATTCCTCCTAGCCCTAACCCTTATCTGTTTCTCAAGAGAATGAAAGGATAGAATCAACTCTATTCGAACGAAATTCTATGCGCAAAACATTTTGGCATGCCCGGTGGGACCCTTTTTGGGTTTCTTTCTTTCTTGCTTGCTTTCATATAGGGAGCACACTTGCTGTTTCTTTCTTATAAATATTCACAAAATATTTTTTCATTTTGGTAAAAGAATTTGTCTTTCTTTCACATCTTTGCATTAGTGAAAGTCATCTTCTTTGCTTCATCGAATATCATTTTCGATTTGGGTTTAAAACATGTGCATCATATTCTTGCTTGTTGTTTTTAATTCTAGTGAACGTAGATTAAGTAACAGGTCATACACGTGGGGGTGATATCCATGGTATTGATGAGAAATTAATCTTACTCTCACTGCACAACACATACCAAATCACATCATAATCAACACAATAGCTCAAACATCCCCCCTTTCCGCGGTATTCCTCCGCCTGATTGAGGTAGCCTTATGAGCCAAAACAAACTTGACATCTCCCTTAGGTCTTTTGTTTAGGATTGACATCATCTGGCATCTAAGGCATAAGCCCAAAGTGATTAAAACTAATCCTAGGGTTAGTCTCTTGATTTTCTTGTGCATCTTGCTTGTTTTTTTAGTTATATTTATCTATCATACATTTTCGTGTGATCACTCAAGAAAGTTTGGTAGGTATATTAAGCATTTTATCCCCAAACCAACATCTTCTTACATCCTCTCTTTGCTTTCATAGTGACCGACACTGGTCATATACTACCGACATCGGTTAACTGACCGACGGTGGCTACATTCTGACCGCATCGGTTATTTGACCGATATCGGTTACTGTTCTTGACAAACCAACAACCTATCAATTCCAACATTTTGTTGTTGTTTCTGTTCTAGATTTATTAAATCCTGCTATGTCCTCTTGTCCATGGTTGTTATCACCCAGAAACAAGCTGCAGCCATGGTTTCACATGCATGTTCCATGCCTTTGCCTGAGTCACCCCCTTCACATCCTATGGGGAATCCTACGGATACCAGTAATTTTCCCAAGATCCCTGTAGGAGATAAGGAATTTTCCAAATTTTTGGATGCTAATCCTAGCGCCGTACAATATTATTTGTCTCATACCCCTGACCGTACACCCGATGGTTAGCTCCTCGTTGGTATGCCTATTAGTATAGCCACTCACTTAGCCCCTTCCCCACCTAATAACTCCACATCATTGTCTTCATCCTTAGCCTCGTCTCCCAACTCAATGGCTTTGGTGGTTCTTACTACACCAATTGGCTTTTGTTTCATTAATCTGGGGCCCCACATATCACTACCGTCCACTGACCCTACCTCATCTCTCTCATGAGAATGTCTCTTGTATAACTTGCTCTCTGCCACCTATACACACGAGCTTTCCCTCACAAGCTCGCCCACCTTTTCATTTCCACAAATTCATCCGGTGGCCTCAACCTCTTATATAGGACACCCTTATTCGGCTGCCCCAACACATTCATCACCATTATCTTATCAACATTCAATCCCACCATTGTCTAGTAGTGGATCTTGGACCAATCCTCCTCTGTTTACAATGACAACACCATCATCTAACCCAACCAATGATTTAATCAAATAGATGATGGACAAGATGCAAAATTGTGAGGGGAATTTTAGGAAGTCGTAACACCCTGACATATGAGCAAGTTTTTCGGGAGCCTATTCATCCTTCTGTCCCCCTTCATACATATCCTCCTCAATGGGAATTATTGAAATTTACTCACTTTAATAGTAAGGAGGACCCTCAACAACACTTGCGATCATTCAGACATGCCTACTATCTGATTGCTCATGACGATGCCTTACTACTCCATACCTTTCCCATGTCCTTATCAGGACCTGCCTTGGAGTGGTATAGTGCTTTGGCCTAGCACTCAATCTTCTCCTTTAACCAGTTAGCCCAATATTTCTTGGATCACTTCTCCATCAATATTGCCAAGAAAGTATCCATTCCGACCTTTATGCCATCTAATAATTTGAAGATGAGTCTATCGCAGATTTCATTGGATGATGGCGGGGCCTCATCAACCAACTTACTTACGCCTTACCTCAGGTGTAGCTCATCAAACTCTTTACACGGGCCTACGCTAAACACATTTCCCCCACCCTCCAAATTCAAACTTTCCTCACCTTTGATGAGGCCTTTACTATGGCTCGGAAACTAGAGATTCGAGCCTTAGAGGAGGAGAAATTGAGGTTATGCAACAAAATCTCAAATTTCGGACCCAAGACTCTACCACCAAACCCAACACCACCAACTCTCACGCATCGGCTGCTTCGAAATCAAAGGGTGTCGTACATGCAGTGACGGTCAAATCTCAAGCACTGTCTAATACCCAGCCGAAAGCCACCTATAAGTATAAAGCCGAGCCCATCAACTACACTCCCTTGGGAGAAACTTATGGTGTGATCTTAGAAAAATTTCTTAAAGTAGGAGCTATCACCTTGCCTCTTATTAAACCTCACTCTGGGTTTGATTCCACCCACGCTATACCTTCTTGGTATAAAGAAAATGACTTCTATAACTTCCATCATGTGAAGGGACATAGTCATGAAAACTACAAGATGTTGAAAAACATAGTGCAGGAAATGGTTGATGCAGGGGATATAACTCTCGATAATCCTAATGCCCCCGCTAATCAAAATTTAAAAATCTTCAACAAACCATTTCCAAACCATGCATCTAACAGTAACACAAACCAAGACACCTCAGCCGAGGAGAAGAGTGTGCATGAGATCCATGTGATTTTCAACTCCCAACCCAGGGCTTCCATTGAGGAAATTTTGAATCAAGCTTCTTCACCAACACAGGGATTCTTGCCCCCTTCTCCTTCATCAAGACAAGAGGACAGTCCTGCTATTCCTTTACCCATAAAGGAATTAACCACCCGAGTTCTCTTCTCACAAATGAACCTTCTTACACCACATCCCTACAAGATTGTGAGTGGATGTTATCTAACTTATCTATTTCCCAAACATCTCCTTCCACCACTCTTGCTGCAAAAGAAGAAGGCTTGCCACTTTTTCTGTCATCCTTAGAGGAGAAACCCCTTGAGCCTACATCACCAAACTCCTTAATCATGACGGATCCCCTTGAACATGCCCTCCTACCTATTATTTCTTCATCACCTAAATCTTTCCAGCGACCAGTTGACCTCTTAACACCCATTGATACAACGCCTCATTTACCCCCTGTATCACACCCATAGTGGACCGGAAATCACAACCCACCTCTCTTCCATACCAAAGTTCCTGTTCACACGTGAAGATTGTTATCCCTCAGAAGATAGATGAGTCTTATGGGAGCATTTGAGTACACCATGCTCTACTCAAATGTAGATGACTAATCCAGACACCTCTACCATATACCCGAGGTGTTTCCAAAAGCTCAAAATTCCTATGTCCTCACCTTCACCCCCCTCATCTCTATCGAATCCCTCAACCACCTCTATCAACCTAACAAAACCTTCCCTTACACTTGGGACTTCACCAATTCTCAGCTGACACACCCACCTAAACGGTTAGATTTATCTAAAAATAATGCCATCAATCCATCTAGGAGATAGACCCAATCTCCTTGAGTTCAATCTATGCCTCTGCCACAACTAAAACCCTCGCCCCGATCACACCGATACAGAAGGCATGGCTTCAGCCTTCACCATCACACCTACCTTCTATATTAGGGCCTCACCCCTCCACCTTGCCTCAATACACCATGCCTCCCACATCTTCTTTAACACGACCTATACCTTTTACACCCCTACAGACACTCACGGGCATCTCAACACCGTCGCCCCAAGTATCTCACCTACCTGCCAACCCTAAGCAAACTCGATCATCGAAGGACTTGTTTGCTGTCACTCCTCTCTCCTCGTGGTTTTCCTACCACCACGTCAGCTAGGGCCTCATCATCTCACCAGCTAAACATAACTTCTGCGCAGAGGAAACCATGCCTAGTTAAAACCAATCATCAAAATCCCTTGCCTAAATCACCACCCGTATGAACCACTCATACCCAACCATTACCAAAACAATCAAAAATCTCACCCACTCAATCATGACCTCATCTTCATCTAAATTTGACCCGCTCAAAGGATCTTACTCCAAGATCCTTGATATGTTGGTAGGGGATGCGACCATTTCCCTACCCCCGCTCAGACTCTATGATCCATCTAAACCTCGACCTATAGGTTATGATGAATCTAAAATCTATGCTTACCATCACACACCAGGACACGATGTAGAAGGATGCAAAGCTTTGAAATCCATCCTTCACCAGTCACCTATCTCGGATAGACAGCCTAAGAAAGACAATTTACGGAGAGAGAAGCCCTTAGCTTTGATCCCTTCTCCTATACCACCTGTCCCCGCCTCGCCAAAATCTATCATCATTGCAACCCCACCTCTCGAGAATAATGACTTATCCCCGCCATCTTCCTCCTCTCGTATTCATGAGATCAACATGATTAACATTGCTACTCAAGGTCAGAAAAACAATGGAAAAGCTAAAGAAAGCACACCTATGGCCTCTCTTTCTCCTTCTGCCATCCCGATCGCACCACCACCTAAAGTGGTCATTCATGGACCTACCTATCCCATCTTTGATGGAGTTTCCCACTGCACCATGATCAAACAACTTCACCAATCTCCTGTCAAAATGACACTCTATGATCTCATTCAAACATCTAAATCACATCGACAAGCTTTAATTGAGATCCTTGAGGGATAGAGGTCTACCTAATGAAACCTTGCCCGTCACCTCCATTTTAACACCTAACCACATCACTTCTCTCACTAAACAACCTACCTTACAACCACTTACATACGTCACTGTCTGCAGACAGTAAGCGCATGTTGTCGAGCTTTTTCCAAAGAAGAAATTGTCATCTTTGGTGCAGAAGATCCTGATCCCACTCTTTTTATCTCGGCTTACGTCCAAGACATCTGAGTACGTCGTGTTATGATTGACGGGGGTGCTAGCCTAAACATCGTCTCTTCTAAATCCTTGCAACAAATGAATATCCCTCCTAGCTGCATGTGTGCCAACCCCACCATGTTGCGTTCATTCAACAATGCTATTACTTCTACCTTAGGCACCGTGATCCTTAACATTCGTGTAGGGCCACGTACCTTACCCGAACTCTTCTATGTCCTTGAGGGAGAGTTCTAATACAACATGTTGTTAGGCCGCCCTTAGATCGGGCTATGGGATGCATTCCCTCCACCTTACATAGATGCATCAAATTCGAGTATGAGGGGAAGTCATACACTGTCAAATTTGACGCTTCCCCTTCAAAACGTGTAATATGTTATATCGCCCTAATGATGTGCTTATACCAGTCAAGGCACCCATTGATCCAGCCTAACCATCTACTTAGACCACACCTCAACCATCTAAATTAACCACACTCACACCTTAGACCAATGAACCCACCGCCGTGAATACCACTTCCTTCCTTGTGGACAACATCCCAACTTCAGATCCCTTGGTAGATGTTTTTCAACGCCTTACACTGGGGGAATACCACCTATACAACGTTAGCACCTTTCACACCCCACAAGAGTACGGACAGTTACATGCGCATCCTACCTATGACCATCGTGTGGGGGAGGTGATCTCCTACGGACCACCTAATTGCGCACATGACCGACCTAACGTATGGGGGTGTCGACACATCCTCTGTCACCCCTGAACCTCCCTTAGTGTGGTTCCCTTCCAATCTGATTTTTGATATCTAACCAACCGTCGTTTTTCACTCACCTTCCTGACGCGTTGTGCTTGGAAGGGTTTTGGTTTTGGTTTCGGTCTTTATGAATAAGGCCGACATACGATCATTCCCGTAACTACCCGCAAACACAAAGATTGTCGTGGTCTTGGATTTTTTGAACCACCTACACTGAAGAAACCTCATGTCAATTGTATCAGGAAGATGATGAATTCACCCCTTCCGAACCATCATTTCCCGTTTTTCCATCTTCACCCACGCAGTCGATAGACCCGGAATCTATCCCTCCTAACTTTTTTAAAAAATGAGCTTTTCTTACACTCTTGACCACCTTCAAATTTATCAAAAGCGCATCAAGCATGCTTATGATAAGTGAGTTCATGAGCATACCTTTAAGATTGGTGATCTTTTCCTCAAAGAGAATCAACATGTAACCAAACTAGAAAAGAGCAAACGTGGAAAATTTGCTCCTAATTGGATTGGGCCTTACATTATCACTCACACCTACGGATCAGGTACTTATCATTTAGCTTCACTTAATGGTAAACCCGAGCCTGAACCCCTTAATTCCTTGCATCTCTGACCATTCTACTATTGAATTTAGTCTTACATCACTTCTTATCTACCTTGCGCTCGTCCCTTGAGCTCATTTACCACCTCAAACACCTTGTTTTGTGCATCTCAAAATAGAATCAAGCTCACATGGTTTGATCATCACCTCCTCTTAAAGATGCCTTCCCCTTTTTAGTCGGTCCATGAATTAAAAGTATCAAAATAACAAGTTCTCAATTATACAATTAAGGATATTCTTAAGCCAAACTTCCTGCAAAACTAGATACTTCATGCCAAATGGACATCTAGACCTCTAAGCTCTAAACTAGACTGCTCCTGAAGGACAGCTATGTGGAAAGCCGCATCTACTTATTATAAACGAGACTACTCCCTCGAAGGACAGCTATGTGCAAAGCCACATCATGCTACTATAAGTGGACTTCTCCTTGAAGGACAACTATACAAAGTCAACCTCTATCGAAGCTTCTCACATTGATCGGCTTTGTGAAGATGTCAAGAAACAACAAAATGCATATCCCATATAGACTTCTCACATCGATCATTCTATATCCTAAAAAAAAAAAAAAGGGGGCAGTGTTCAAAAGCACTTTTGCGTCATGGACTTGTCTATTTAGGTTTGGTTCTCTTTGATCAGAATAATCACCTTATAAAAGTCCTCTACGCCCCAACCATACCATCCACCTCACCTCACCATTTTCAAAACAACAAAAGGGACATGACGTATAATCAATATATTGTGATTATACAACTCTTTCCACCTATTGACTTCTCACGTATATAAGGTACCTAGAGATTCAAGCTCATCCTATGATAATACGTGGTTTGTTTAGCTCTTTCCAACTATGGGACATTTTTGCCTCTTTAACCCAAATCTAGGATTATGTGTTGACCTTAATCGGGACATGGTTCCCTAATTCTTGGGTAAGCTAACCTCGCTTCACCTATACCTTACCAACTCCAACAACCTTATTACCCTACCAACATCAAACTTTTACCAACCACAAATTGCCTAACCACAACCAAATTACACTGAATTCACCTCTCCCTAGTCCTAAGGAGAACTACATCGGTCTAAGGCCCCTCCTTGCTTTGTGCAATGGGCTATGTAGGTAGAAATTAGGAGACATGGGGTCTCCCAAGGTTAGCTCGACCATCCCCTAACCAATAACTCACTCACCCATGTGTTGTGTTTTCCTTAAATACCTTACCAACACCAACAACATTACCCTACCAATATAAAAAAATTTACCAACCAACAAATTGCCTAACCACAACCAAATTACCTAAATTCACCTCCGGTCCAAAGGGAGAACTACATCGGTCCCAGGCCCCTCCTTGCTTTGTGCAATGGGCTATGTAAGGGCAGACTTAGGAGCATGGGGTCTCCCAAGGTTAGCTCGACCATCCCCTACCATAACCTATCATGTGTTGTATTTTGCTTAAAAATATAAATATTTTCACGTATTTATATTGATAACACTCACCTTCGCAACCAATCAATCGGCCTGACCCAAGGCCGCCACCAATCAATCGGCCCGACCCAAGGCCACCACCAATCAATTGGCCCAACCCAAGGCCACACTAACCAATCGGCTTGACCCAAGGCGCTGAGCAACCCAATCGGCCCGACCCAAGGCCGCAACTAATCAATCGGCCCGACCCAGGCGCACTAACCACTCGGCTTGACCCAAAGCCATGCAATAAACCAATTGGCCCAACCCAAGGTCAGACCAACCAATCCAATCGGCCCGACCCACGGCCGCACCGATTAAGTACCTCGATGAAGCCCACAAATTATTATTCTATCACCCATCATGTAGCTGTTTGTTCAATCGAGCTCACCTGTTTGTGTTTTAGCATGACTAAGATACTTGAATTGATCAGCCAACCAGCTTTGCCTAGACCGAGACCGTGACGTTTAATTCAACCAAACCAACCATTTGGTACTGCCGAACATGCCTAAACGTTCGGTACCTTACCCGTTATATCCCCTGGAGCTACTTCCTATGCCTTGGATACCAGGATTATATCAACCTTGTTTGGATAAACTATCGACCTTTGCCTATGAATTGCTTGTTTGCTCTTCAAATCATGTACCCTGGTCGCACTACTACATTTCAAAATGTGTCTACTTCCTTGAACTTACCCCACCCTCTTATCATCATCTCATCATCATTCACCCTTTATCAACACTATCCCTGATTTCACGTTGCCTCAATCTGTGATAGATTTGAGGGGGATTACCTATACCCTTAACTGGGGCAACCACTTCTTATTATTGTCAGTGCAGCTTTACAAAACAAGCTACACAACAACAAGGGGCAAATGTAGACACCAAATTTGGGTCTTACGACTACTTGTACCCGTATCTCGTCCTTCAACCTAACCCTACCTCACCACCTAAACCTTACACACTTAATTATTTATTAATTATCTTATAATTAATAAATCCACATCTCCAAACCTGCCACCTCACCTCGCCACCTCACTATGACCTAGCCCTAACCCTAAACTAACCTAATTAAGACCTATGACTTGGTCCATACCCACACCCATGACTCATCACCCCTCACCCGCACTAACACGAACCTAATAATGACTTGACCAAGCCCATAACCGACCCCTCGGGAGAAAAGGAGGGAAAGTTGGCTATTTTACTAAAAATAGCCACTTTCACCTAACCGACAATGGTCCCTATTCGACCGTTGCATCGGTTACATAACCACCATCGGTTCCCTGTAAATGACCTCCCTCAACCAAAAGAAAAGAAGAGGAAATTCATTTTGCAAGATCCAGAATTCATTTGGTAGGAGAGAGAGAAGTGAAACAAGTAGAAGAGGTTGCAGAGAAGAGGATTGAGCCCAAGACTGTAACTGAGCAACTAGATCGCTGTCACACTCATCCAAGCATTGGGAGAGTCAGAGGATAGCTTCATCAGCTCACTTTCGATGGTCGGATCATCCCACCTGAGCTTTGCCTTTGTCACCACATTCCTTGGACCTGTATCCTCGTCAGAAAGAAGTAAGCAGTATCTTGTATGCTTCTAGGCTCCATTTCATGAACTTTTGATTGATAGTAATTATAAGCTCACCCCTGGATCTAATACCTGGTAGCACCCAGCACCTACCCTTCATTCATCCATCCTTATATTGCCCAGAAGATAGCTCTCTCACTCTCTGAATCTTCTCTATCACCCTACTACTCCCCTCAACCATCTACCAACCTTCCAAACCTCATAACCACCTTACACCAACCTCCATTTAAAAATCCCTAAATCACTGCCCCTACCGATCTCGGTTATTCTCTACCAGTACCGGTTTTGGTAACTGCGATCGGTTATGCTATGGCCGCCATCGGTCTTGTGACTTACACCAAAACCAACATTTTCACCTATTCATCTCAAAACAATCTCATGTCTAGCCTGGTCTATCCTCGTAACTTGATCGAACATGTCAATAACCGGTGACCAAACAAACGACATGACATTTTATTATTGATAGTTTAGGCTCTATTGCTTTTAGTAACGAGATACCTAAATTGTGAGTTCGCAATAGCTTCTTTATTATCATTTCCATCAATTTGTATTAAAAGGAATTGACCACCTTTGAAAGGAAGTCTAATATTTCCTGGGCCTAAGGCGGTTCCCTCACTTATTGTCTAACAAAAATCGGTGGTCTTGCATTCTTATTTATAGGTAGTCCTTCCAGGACAAAAAGGAGTTCTTCACAATAGATCTGATATCTCTATGGTATGTGCACACCTTTCCAACACTCAACGGGTATTCCTCCTAGCCCTAACCCTTATCTCTTTCTCAAGAGAATGAAAGGATAAAAGAAACTCTATTTCGGAATGAAATTGCATATGCGAAAGCAGGAGACCCGAGGGATCATGTTAAATATTTCTACATGGCATGTCAAGAGGTTTCTTATAGTGATAATTACCTCATCAGACTTTTTCCTAAGAGTCTCGGAGGTCAAGCATTGGAATGGTTTACGTGCTTACCACGATGATCAATTTTCACCTAGCCAGAATTGGTAGAAAGATTCATGCATCGTTTCTCATATAACATAGAGAGTGACATCACCATGGCAGACTTGTGTGGCACAAAACATCGCCCAAATGAGACCTTCGCCAGCTTCCTCCAACGATGGAGAGGGATAGCTAGTCATTTCCCTTGCACTTTCCCTGAGAAGCAGCTGGTCAGTATTTTCATCCCTAATCTCAACCCAGATATAGCTTTCCACCTCCAAATGCATTGTGTCTACACCTTTGAGGAGGTTATCGAGAAAGGGATTCAAATAGAAAAGGCTCTCATTTCCAAAGGCACCCTCAAAACCCAATCTAAAGACAACCAAAGTGTCAAACCCACTGACAAGCCATAGATCTTTAACAAAAAAAAAAACCTGGTGGGAGACGGAATCACTGATTCCAAACATGTTCAAACGGTCCAAACTAGTCAACCTTTTAAACTAACCAAGGGCCCAATTCAACCACCACCAAAGTGACGAACATTCACCTCCCTCAATAAACCATTGTCCCTCATACTAAAATAGTTGGATGCGGCCAACATGATGACCTATCCTGACAACGCAACCATTTGATGACAACACTCCTAAACCTTCATGCTATAAGGAGCATGAATATTGTGAAATGCATCACGTTAAAGGTCATAAAATAGAAAAATGTTTGCGACTTCACCACTATATTAAAGACCTCATTGGCAACGGGGAGATAGAGGTGGATAACCTAGCCACACAAAACACCTAACGAGAAAATGGGGATTTATAAGGAACCATTCCCCAAGCATGATAAGTCAAAAAGACAAAGTTGGATGGGGAGAGTCATCCCAAACCTATAAAGCCACAAATTACTTATATCCCAAAAGAGATAACAATCATTACAATTCACTTATTGGATGTATTCACTCCCTACTAACTGTTTCAATACCATCTGGATCAAGGGAAAGGACTGCGCTGCGGTAACAAGGTGTGCCCGTCTCATGATTCCGGAACCCTCTCTGTTGACCCCACAAACTGATAAATATAACCTTTTAGAACAACTTGAGAGGACACCTACTAAGATCTCGATCTTAGATCTTCTCAAGATATCCAATGTGCATAAGGACATTTTGTATCAAACTCTTCAGGGGTCGGGAGTGCCTTTAGAATTCGATCCATGTACCTTGAGCCACGGTGGAAAATATTGCATCAAGTGAGCATCTTACTTTCAACCATAGGAGATCCTGCCACGAATCCTACATATAATCTTCCCTTGTACATCGAGGTAGTTGTCACCCGGAGAAAATCAAATGGGTGCTTATGGACAACGGATCGGGATTGAACATCTACACGCTTAAGCTGGTCAAACAATTGGGACATACAGAGGAAGATCTTGAGTCCCATATTATTACTATCACCACATATGACAACACGGAAAGAGAGTCAACAAGAACCATTACGCTGCCCATGAAGGTGGGCCCCACTTACCATCAAACAAAGTTTCACGTCCTAGACTTGGACTTCCATATAATATGCTTTAGGCCGACCATGGATTCATGCCATGTAGGCCATGCCATCAAAATTTCATCAATGCATCAAGCTGAAGCATGAGGGACATATGGTTACAATACCAGGAGATTCAGAGCCCTTTGCTCATTGTAGAGCTCTTAATAGTTTTGCACGAAAGGGTACATATGCATGTCCCTCCATAGATATAGCTGTCCCTCTTCATTCTGAGGCCATGGAATCTTGAGTAGATTCAAATTCTCTTAGTTCTTACGCTCATGGGGCATCTACTTCCACATCTCCATTTGATTCATGGGAGATGAAAATCTTGGAATATGGCTATGGGGAGTATAATGTACAACAAGCACTCTTGGTTTCTGACCTCTCCTTATCACCCAAGACTAGAGGTCAACCCAACTACCGCTTCAGGAGACCTAGAGAGGAACACACTGTTGGGTCATTCCTACCTGGAGGCTTGTTAGCTGAGGAAAAATTACTTGATCCACTTACTACTTGGGTCCCTGAGGACACTCAACCATCTTGTTATCAAACCCCAGAATATGAAAAATCTAGTAGAATGATGTACTCCATGGGCTACAAAGGCCTAGGATGTGGGAGGAATGAACAAGGACAAAGAGAACCAATCCCTCTTCCACATTTCAAAACAGAAAGATATGGCATTGGGATTCTCCCTTATGGAGCACACCCCAATGATAAAGATGTGACTTGTTCTAAGCATGAGGATAGCTTTGAGTACCTAGACAGTGATACGGATTCCCATTATAGCCTATATGAGGATCTGGCCTCCACGAACCTTTTCATGAACAATGCTATCCTAACCATAACCCCCATCGAACCGACCCTTGACCTTGTGTACCCTTCCCTTGTTGAATGGGACCAACAACATCACGTGCCACTAGATTTATTTGAGAACGATGAGGCTATTACGAGTTCATG
This sequence comes from Taxus wallichiana var. yunnanensis, assembly GCA_018340775.1. NCBI lineage: Eukaryota > Viridiplantae > Streptophyta > Pinopsida > Cupressales > Taxaceae > Taxus > Taxus wallichiana. The sequence goes on from CM031239.1 coordinate 687,589,925, forward strand.
GGCATAAGGGATACAATTCCCATTGGAGATCACAAGAAGGTTTCTTTATCAACTTAGACACTGCCCCTACTTCGGTGAGGAGGATGAACTTCATGGTCAGCAAAATTTAAAGAAAACTAAGGGCAAGAATTCTAAAGAAAAGCCTCAGCAAAAAATCAAAGTCAAAGTCACACAGTGACAACCTCTTTGAGGCAATCGATTGAAAAATAAATAAGAAAATCAAAGGATAAACAAAGTGACCACGCTAAGGATGAAAATCTCATAGAGACATCCTTGGATGAAGATCTCAACCTACCTCCCGATCCTATGCATATGGAGGATTTATCAAAATTGTTAGTTGAAGAAACCATTGATGTCAATATTGGTACCGAAGAAGATCCCAAGATAGTAAAATTGGGAGCATCACTCTCAGCCAGAGAACAAAAGATGTTCACTATGCTACTGCGAGAGTTTATTGATTTGTTTGTATGGTCTTACAAAGACATGCCCGGCTTAGATCCACTTTAGTCGTGCACAACCTAGTTGTGCACACGGATGCTAAGCCTATCGGATAGAAGCTCTAAAAGATGCACCCAAGAGTGGCCTTGTTAGTTAAAGAAGAGTTGGAAAGGTTACTTGCGGTAGGATTCATCAAGCCAATTGATTATTCTAAATGGATATCGAACATTGTTCTTGTCTAGAAGAAACCTACCGGTATCCGAATCTACACATGATTTTAGGGACATCGGTAAAGCTTTCCTAAAGATGACTTTACATTGCCCAACATTGACATGATTATTGACTCAACCTGCAGAGTACGAAATGCTATCACTCATGGATGGCTTTTCAGGTTATAATCAAATTAATATCACTAAGGAAGACCAACACAAAATAGCTTTCGCAACTCCTTGGGGCACCTTATGTTATTAGGTGATGTCATTTGGCCTTAAGAATGCGGGAGCAACTTATCAGTGGGCCATGATAGTAATCTTTCATGATATGATTCATGACATCATGGAAGCCTACATAGACAACATCTTGGGAAAGTCCAAAACAAGAGAGGATCATCCTATCATTTTGCGGCATATCTTTGAATGCCTGCGTGAATATAAAGTTAGATTGAATCCAAAGAAATGTGTCTTCGGTGTGTTATCTGGGAAACTATTGGGCTTCATTGTGTCGAGACGAGGTATTAAGGTAGATCCCGCTAAAGTGTCTGCCATCATTGAAATGCCTCCACCTGAGAATATCAAGCAACTACGTAGCTTTGTAAGGGAAAATTAAAGCCATTCACCACTTTATCTCCCACTTGCGAGATAAATGTCACTCATTCACCCATTTGCTTAAAAGGACATCGCTTTCCTTTGGGGACCCAAGCAACAACAAGCCTTTGCTTTGCTTAAACAATACCTAGCTAATCCACCTGTCCTCATGCGTCCTACTCCAGGAGAACCACTTTTGCTCTATATTTCCGCTACACAATATGCTATTGGTGCGTTGCTCACCCAATATAACCTTAGCCATAAAGAGAAAGTGGTGTCCTATCTGAGTCACACCCTCATCACCTATAAACTTAATTATCCTTAGATTGAAAAGGCTTACTTGGCCATTGTTTTTACCTTTCAGAAACTTTGCCATTACCTGCTAAATACTAAGACCAAGCTCATATCCAAGGTCGACCCACTCAAGTATTTGTTGTCCAAACCCGCCCTCACAGGTAGAATGGCTAATTGGATCATTCTACTCAGTGAGTTTGATATAGAATTTGTCCATCAAAAATCAGTTAAAGGACAAGTACTTGCCGACCAGCTAGTGGAAGCACCTTTGCAAAGCACAAAACCTTTGATTCTGGATCTACCAGATGCATCTTTTCTCTACATTGAAGAATTTTTCGTATGGCAGATACATTTTGATGGATCTTTTACAATTCATGGTTCAGGTGCAGGAGTGGTCCTTATTACTCCTTCGGGTGATCCTATACTATAGGCTTTCCACCTAGCCTTCCCTTGCACGAACAACATTGTGGAATATGAAGCACTCATTGCAGGGATGAAGCTAGCCATCAAGTGGAATATTCAACATGTTAAGGTTGTAGGTGATTCGCAGCTAATCATCAAACAGGTTAATGATGAGTATAAAGTTAAGTATGATAAGCTCATACCTTTAAAAAGTTAGTGGAAACTCTAAAGGAGTATTTTGTGCACATCACCTTTGAGCAGATTCCAAGAGCACGTGAACGGATCGGTAGATGCCATGGCAATGGTGGGATCTATGCTTCATGTTACACCTGGGGAATAATAATATGCCATTCTTCGTAGAGAATCTACGCCAGCCCGCATATGACATGCCGAATATTGCACGGCTTGTGAGGTTGTTGGTCCCCATTCCCCATGGTACGAACCCATCTTCACCTATCTTAAGGACAGTACTTCCCCCAATATCTCTAATTCTGAAAAGTAAAGCCTGATTTGCGGATAACCCATTACACCATTTTAAGAGGTACACTTTATCTTCATGGCTACGATGGGAGTCTATTACGTTGTCTAGATGTGACAGAGTCTATCCAGCAATTAAAGAAGTACATGAAGGAGTATGCGAGAGAACATAAAACGAAATGGTCTTGGCTAAGAAACTGTTAAGAATAGGTTACTATTGGCCCACCATGGAAACCGATTGTTGTAATTATGTTAGAAAATGTGTGCTTTGCCAAAAGTATGGAAATTTCAGCCATGCTCCATCGCAACCATTGTAACCAATCACTACCCCATGGCCATTCTCCAAGTGGGGACTTGATCTAATAGGGAAGCTTACTCCTACCTCACATGATGGTCATACACATATCATCGTAGCTAAAAATACTTTACAAAATGGGTGGAGGCTGTCCCTTTAACCTATGTCACAGAGAGCATGATTTCTAAATTCATCATAAATCACATTATTTGCCGATATGGTATCCCTGCAACCATTATCACAGATAATGGGAAGTCATTTAAGAACAAAACTATGAAAAGTCTTTGTCAACGGTTCCAAATTAGATTGAAATGGTCCACGCCATATTACCCTCAGGGTAATGGACAAGTTGAGGCAACAAACAAGACTTTGGTAAGGATAATGGAGAAGATGGCTAGTAAAACCTGGTCGAAACCGGCACCTACAAATCCACCCACCCCTCCGGGCCTACCGAACATCAATTTGCACTCCTACGGGTGTGACACCATATTCCCTAGTGTTTGGGATAGAATCTATCATCCCTTTAGAGATCGAACTCCCATCCCTGTGAATTTCTCTTCGGGACTATTTGGATAAGGATGAAGATTATCAAGTGGCAAGATTGGTGAGTTAGAGATCCTAGATGAGAGGCGCATTCGCGCTCTTAATCACCGAAGGTATATCAACACGAGAATCTCCCACAAATACAACAAGAGAATCATCCCTCACCGGTTTGAGGTGGGTGATTTAGTTATGAAGGTGAACCAGTTCAACACCGGAGCGAGAGCGAGAAAAGAAAGGGAAGTTCGAACCACCTTTGGTTAGGACCCTATGTCATAGTTGCCAAGTATGGCACAAGGGCATAAAAGTTGGCTCACCCCAATGGTGATGAGCTCCAGAGCCCATGAATGCCATGCATATTAAGAGGTTTTATGCCTAAACATGGCACGAAAAAGTCATAAAAATCACAAAAGAAATCAAAAATACAAAAACAAAAAAGTAATAATAAAATAAAAAAATCAGAAAAAGAAAAAGAGAAAATAGGTCATCCACTAGTGAAAACCACATAATTGTGGCACTTTGGACAAGTCCTTGGGTGAAAACCAGTTTCCGGCGCATCGGGAGGATTCGTTGTTCACAAGCATTCTATATTAGAAGGGTAGTTGTCTTTATCTTGGACCTAGTTCTGCCTTCGAGTTTCCTTGTGCACACCATCTAGTCCAGCCTTGATCCGGCTTTTCCTTCTTCTATTCATCTGTAAGGGACATGGTATTTTGTTATTTCCCATCTTACGCTAGGGGCAACTCAATGACTTCACCTTCTTGTTCATAAGTGCGTGGCTTCTGCCCTTGTATATTCCCCACCTAATCTAGGGGCATCCATGCTTTCTTGGTTACCTGCACATAGCTTTGGAAAACTGTTAAAAACACAAAAACAATAGAACATTGTTTTGAGAAAACATGAAACAATAGAAATTGTTTCACAAAACACAAAAACAATAGAAATTTGTTTTAGAAAAAAACAAAAACAATAGAAATTGTTTCACAAAACACAAAAACAATAGAAAATTGTTTGAGAAAAACACAAAAACAATAGAACATTGTTTCGAGAAAACACAAAAACAATAGAAAATTGTTTCAGAAAATACAAAAACAATAGAAAATTGTTTCAAGAAAACACAAAAACAATAGAAAATTGTTTCGAGAAAACACAAAAACAATAGAAAATTGTTTGAGAAAACACAAAAAAATAGAAAATTGTTTGAGAAAACAAAAAAACAATAGAACATTGTTTGAGAAAAACACAACAACAATAGAACATTGTTTTGAGAAAACAACAAAAACAATATATATATATTAAAAAAATCCCAAAAAAAAAAAAAAAAGAAGGCAAAATTTTTCAAAAATTCCTAAAAAGTAAAACACCCTACAAAATGGTAACTTGCTTCTTACGGCTAAAACTTGTGTCTTGTGCATGGTATTTTCTCCATATCCTATTGGTTTGTCTCACATCTTCCCCGATTGATAGAACTCGTAGATCACCGGATTCACAACCATTGTAACAACTATTTTGCTTGCTTTGTCGTGCGTACTTTGGGGCACTTTTGGTTGCCTGGTGTTGTTTCATTGCGCACAAATACTTTTCATGGACCCCGTGTCCATTTTCATTTCCCCTTGCATGTATCCTTGCTTGGGGCATCATTTTTAACCCTTGTCATCAATCACGAACTTGTGGATCTCTTCAGCACTGATAACAAAACATTTGTACAACTGTCTTGACCATTGTTGGGTTAGATATGTGCGTTCGTACTTGTTTTCCCTATTATATGAGCTTGTTTCCTTCTCGTATTGCATTGTATTATTGTATGTTGCATGGAGTTGGTACTTTCAACAATGGACAATTTTTCGTAGTATGGCTTTTCATGTCATTCTACCTTTGTCGTATGCTTATATTTTTCATAAGGACCGATGATGTAGTTCCTATGGCAATATGATAAAATCAAATTTGTTCCAAACAAATAAGCGGCTAGAGATTAAGCTCTTCTCTCCCTCATCCATATTTCTTCTACACCACTTCCCTTTCACCCCTAATTCTCCCTATCCTTGGGGCATCCTACCTCGTCCCCATTCTTCCGCCTACTTTTCATCTTTTCGATCGTCGATCGGCTTCCTTCATCACCCCATCGACACTCGAGGGAGCATCTCTCCCTCTTACTAATTTTTCTTCTATCCCTTTAAAATCTCATTTTTCTACTATCTTTGAAGTGGCATCACTTACGCCACCCCAAAGAGGGGCAAATGTAGACACCTATAATTATGCCCAAGCAATTTAAATACTTAAATTGCGCTAATTATCCCCTTTCTCGCAAATAAACGACATATCGTCAAAAGCACTCATTTTCCCTCATATCATCATTAATTAATTACACTAAGCTAATTAATTAAGTTTCCTATCCAACAAATACCCTAATTAATGACCTTCGTTAATAAATCACCCTTCTACCTAGACTAATTAATTATTATTAATTAATTAGTTTTCCTTTCCATTTAACCAATAAATCAATATTTAATTGATTTAATCCCCTTTTAATAGCCTAAATCATACTAATATTCCTCTAATTATCTTCTATAAGCTTACATCTACCTATTAGTTAATCACCTTTGATTAATTAAAACACCCCCCAACTCCCATGACTTGCTAAACATGTATTAAACCCTTCTAAAGTAAGGTTACCTTTAATAAAGCAACCTTATCCATTCCTAATCATGTTTTACCTTTATCCCACATTCATGAGAATGTGTTGAATCCTTTATCCTTTGGGCTATATAAAGAGCCCTCCACCTACCTTTTTACTTACACCTAAACTCCTTAGAGAGCAAATGCAAAGCATATAGCAAAGAGACTAAGAGCTTGCACCTTGCCCTTTTGAGAGTTCATCATCTTGAAGAGTTAAGCCTCTTTCTTAAAGTGCTTAGGTCATATGGGAGGTGTCAAAAGGGTCTTGTAGCCCAACTTTGATTAGCCCCCATTCCTAGGTTCTTGGAACATTAAGGACAACTATTTTGATAGCCATGGAGCTTACTTAGGTCCATTCATTTATTTGTTGTTAGAGAATAGAGGAGTTTAGATATTTAGCATTGTTAGTTTCAAAGTTTGTATTGATGAATGCTAGCATCTAACCCTTGTTTAATTCTTATCATGATGGTGTTTATGCTTTGTTTTAGCTAAATTGTAGAACTATTTTAGGTGGTAGTTCTTGTTTCATTTGATTTAGCATTAAGCAAAGTATACATGCACACACACACCTTCTCATTTTCTTCCCTAGCTTATGGGAGAGCTACATCGGCCTAACGTCCCTTTTCACTAGGACTATGCGGGTAGCACTCCAAGGGCATGGGGCCCTTGGAGGTTAGCTTGGCCATTCTCTACCCTAAAAATTTATCTTCCATGTTCCTCACATTACATCACACCTCACTTAGTTTCGCTTTTATACTCGTAATTGGAAATTAAACCAAAGCATACATTTATTACACCTACCATTTTTTTATCATCACTATGCATAGATTATACCACATCTCACATATGACCCATATTATCATTCGTTGCATAAAATAATGAATCATAACTTCACCTACTTTCTCACTCAGCCATACCTATGATCTAACTTGATCATTACCTATAACCCGACTTGATCCAACCCGACTCGATCCATGCCTAATAAACCTAATTCCACCATGCCTAATAAACCTAACTCAACCATGCCTAAAAATCCTAAATCAATCCATGCCTAAACTAACCTAACTCAACCATGCCTAATACCCGACTCAACCATGCCTAAATAAACCTAAATCAACCATACCTATGACCTGACTCAATCCATGCCTAAACCAACCTGACTCCATCATGCCTAACTCACCTAATTTCCATCCATATCAAAACAACAAATCAAAAATATCATCACCACATCAACAAATCAAAAAAATGTCATGTATCTCATCATATAAATAAATGTATATCTCAATACAATATAAATGGCTATCTCCTCATGTCCATCATCTCAAAATCATTGGCACGTAGGCCGATACACAATAAAAAATGTCATCGGCACGCAGCGAGTCTCATATATACACAAAAGAAAGAATGAATCAATAAAAAATATCTTGCACGCGCAGCAGTATGTGATAAAAAATACAACTATCTTCGGCACGCAGGCTGGCATATATATCAAAAAATAACTAACATACATCAAAAATCATGTGACCGCATATCATGCATCTCGTCGAGATGTCCTCCATCTCTATGTCACCTATACCCTCAGCCTCCTATATCCCTATTGGAACCTCACCTAGAGTTGGTCACTATGCGCTGGTGGCCTCTCCCTGATCGGACCTCGAGCTCACCGACCCCATATGCTCTCCACACTATGAGTGTGGGATTTTTTCCTCACTAGATGCCTGTTATGACTGTACTCGACATAGGATATGAAATCTATCACGGCTGCCATAAGTTTGTCTTGATAATATCTCACCTCACCTAGGGCATCCCATAACCTGGATACAAGAACGCTTTGTGGTGGTCCTATAGGTCTCGACCCTGTACTGCCCTATAAGTAACTCGCCCCGCACTCCGCCCGTGAACTGGGACCTACTCCGGTGCTTATGGTGGTGGCCCCTACCCCTATTTCTATATTTGGGTCTGTAAGGCCCTAATCTATGCTCGGCTATAACCAATCGCCCTATAAACCTATCGCCTAAGCATGTAAGGCTACCACCTAGCTATTCCCCCTAAACATCTCCATCTCCTCCATCCACCATCTAGGCCTGTAGGTTGGCTACCTGTACACATAGCTCTAATACCTCTACCTCTCGAGCCCTCCAGTGTGTTCATATGTAGTATACCTAACTAGGTAATCAGCATAGTTACCTACCTCTGTAGGGTATCTCTCTACACTGTAATGGTAGCTAGGTCTGGCTACCCCGGTTTGGGTGGTATGGCTCATAACTGAGCTGCCCACCACTACCTATATCTATCTATACATTCGACATCATCTATCCACCTATCCACTCACTACTCCTCCTCCCCTGTCAGCACTATAGGCTATGGTAGAGGTAAGGGCCTCTCCATGTCATCTCTTTGATATTGTGGGAAGGGCGGAGGAATGTCTTGTAAAAGCCTAAACTTTCGTGGACTCATGCCTCACTGGGATCATCTCATCCTCCCCGACACGATGACCCTGTATCCACCTCTTTAGTTGGAGCTCAGTTAGCTCCTCATGCATATGCCTATATGAGGGGAATCCCACATATGGCCTCCAAATAATGTCCACTTTAGACGATCCCTCCAGTAACTACCGAAAATAGGCCACATCATGTGTCGGACTATCCAATCTCTTCTCTCCTATCACCGGAACCCATCTCATGTATCCCACCCACACAAATCTAGGTGGGAATGCATCTACTCAGGGCATCCCTATAGGTCACATGCACACTATGTGATCGTATGCCCCACTTGATGTAGTATAAATGTACAAAGACACGGAGCTAATCCTGAGTAACCGCCCATATGCCCACAACTCTCTGTATAGCTACACTAAGAATGCTAGTTTCCAGGAAAAGTGTGTCTCATGCACCATCATATCATGGAGTACCCTCATCAGTGATTGGGGAAAGCGTACACCCTCTACATTTGCCAGTGTATAGCAACACACTACCTCCATCAACAAAACCACTAGCCTCATCTCATTTGAACGGGATAGGTACATCTCTCCATAGCTCAAACTGACATTATAGAATCTCAAATCAGTCGGTCCCTCACCAAAAGTAGTCCCAATCAACTCCTCTGAGGCCTCAGAGGAGATAGAATACACCTGGGCACCCAATATGGGTAGCTAAAAAATCGGAACACGTTCTACAGGGTGATAGTCATCTCACCCGTCGGAAGGTGGAACGTGTTGGTCATGGGATCCCATCTATTGATGAGCATGACCATCAGGTGGGCTACTAAAAACATGTTAGTAGTAAAAATCCCACTCAAGCCCACTACCTCCACATGCTAGAGCTCCAAAGGGGTCGCTATGCCATGTAATGTCACCAATAGTAGAGGTGGAACCCTATCCTACATATGTAACTTATCTCTCCCTTACATCTAATCCAAGCACGACATTAATCCACATTTACCATGATCATATTCACCAATTATCATTACCCTCCACCGTATTTTTACTATACCCATCTCAACTACCTAGCTCACATCACTTTTTGACCCTTTTCCCCAAAATCCCGACCAATGCTAGTTCATCATAACCGACTCCTATCACCCTTAAACTAACATCAGTCACATGTTTAATGATCGATACCGGTTCACCTTTACTCGACCATAGTTACCATGTAACTAACATCATCACTGTTTGGTGACTGCTACTAGTTTTACCTAACTAACACCATCCAACCTTGACGATGTCACTCACCTTGTCGTGGAAAATCCCGTGACTTCCCAAAAACCCCATTTTCTAAAATCACCCCCTTTACCTTTTACCCCACCTACAATGACCTAAAACTACCCTTGGACCTCTACCCACCCCACCTATACCATTTACTACCCTTCCCCTCCCTCTTTTAGCCCATTATTCCCCCATGCCAAAATTTTATTTTTACCCACCCACAAAAAAAAAACCCACAAAAACCTAAAATAACAATACTCCAAACTCCTAATCTATCTAATCAACAATGTAGCATTGGGTGCTTACCTCATCGTGCTACCACCATCTAGGTGGCATGTCTAGCTATTATGTTGGTGGCTCTCTAGATCCCTCTCCAGCCTCTACCATCACCGAATAGCTACTCGTAACCTCTAACCAATCAAATCTCTTGCCCACGATCTCGTGGACTGCTGCTCACAAACCCAACCTCATCCAATCACACCTGCCAACTCACTCGCCTTATTTGCTTCTAACACTTTTCTCTCTTTTATCTCCTTTTATTCATTTTCTCACTCCACAAATAACAAATGAATAATAAAAACATGGATTTTTTGTATTTATGACCAACCCGACCTAACTAATGCCGATTACCCTTGACTGGCATCGGTCGCGTGCCCTACCTCACCATCATCAGTTTTCCTATACCGACGTCGGTTATCCATGACCGCCATCGGTCATCCTCACCTGCACATTGCCCTCAATTTTTTCCTTTTACCTCACCCTTTACCTTGATCCTTTACCCCACCCTTCACCCTAATCCTTTACCCAACCCATTTACCTTACCTTTCCTAACCTCCATTTGTCCTCCTTTGGGAACTTATTAATTTACCCCTACCTTGGCCTTACCCATGCTATGACCTTGATATTGGGACTTGGACCATCACTAGTGACCTTTGCCCTCATGTGTTTACTATACCTTGCAGCATTGTTACATGTGTTGTTGACCTAATGACCTTACCTAGCCTATTACCATGACTTCATCTTGACCCTACCATTGGTGTACTAGAACATACCTAAACGCTTCGCACCTAGCCTACATTTTGTTTCCTGACCATATCCTATACCTTGGATACCAGATTCACTTCAACCTTGTTTGGATAAACCTATCAACCTTGGACGATGTAGAGTTTTCTTGCTCTTCAATCCGGTAGTGTCTTTGTAGTTTATTCATGTGCATACATTTGATTGTTGCTACCTTTGACCTGCACCCATTACCTAGATTACTCGCAAATACCTTTAACCCTTTCTCCCATGTGCCCACCTGCCTCTTCCTCCCATTTACCTTTTATCAAACCACTCACCTTGATCCTCCCTTCTACCTCATCGGTTCTGGTTTGAGGGGATCACCTTCACCCACACATGGGGCAACCACATCTTATTTTTTAGCATCGCTTACCAATATAAGCTACACAATAAAAAGGGGCAAAATGTAGACAATAAAATTAGGTCACACTCCCTTTTGGTCCCTTGAAAAATAAGCACCCCTCATCACATTCACCTAGCCATGATCCCTTTCACCCCACTAATATTAATTTAACTAATTTAATTAAATTAATGCATTATCCTCACTATATTTAGTATTTAAATGATCGAAAATGTGTGTTGTATTTTTTTAATTTTAAAAGTTTCCAAAGATCGTGACTTTATTAATCAATTTTAAGTATTCTAAGCTCCACAAATTGATTAAATTATGATTATTATGCATCCATAGAAGTTTGGAAAACTTGTGTAGCAAATAAATAATCGAACTAAAAACACTCAGATAACAAACAATATTGTTTACGAGGTTCGGAAATTCCTATGTCCCGGGTTCGGATTAAACCGATCCATTAATAATATTGAAATGTAAGTATAATAACTATTAAAAAAACCAATAATGAATCACAACCTGCAAATGAGCTTATCAATGTCCCAAGAACTCGAAAAATAGCGTAAAGCTGTCCCAAGAACGATTCGTGGCTCCTAAGGTGTTTTCACAATGTGATCTCCCAACTATGTTAGAAAAACACCTACATGTGGAGATTTAAAAACATTCTATGATAAAAAAATTCATATATATATAAGATCATCTCTGAATTCTGAACACTTTTCATGTTTACACCAAGTCACATTTCAGACCAGAAGTGCATTGAAATTCATGTTTTCCAACTAGCTGTCTTGTAGATCCCTGTTAAAATCTGCATTCAAAGCTTCCAAAAATAGGTTAAAACTCAACAAAAAATATCAAATATTACATCATTGGAATCATCTTAGAATTTCCTTCATTTCATCTTTTTACTCCGAGTTCCCATTCTGAGTGCAAGGCCTTCAAAATGGCATTTTCTCAAAAGCGGTCCTTATCTTTGCTTTGCCTGGACACTGCCACCACTGTATAAGTTGAAGCGACCCATTTTATAACCAAGCGAGCTTCTTTGGTGAGTTGGTTAGTGGATTGGTCTTGGAGCGATGAGGTTGGGGGATCAAATCCCACCTCCTACAATTTTTCCGCGGTTTAGCATTTTTAATGGGATGAACAATCCCAATTTAGCGCATTTGCATAAGAAATGGGATTAACATCCCCATGTTAGTGGCTCCTCCACCATTTTCCATGCAAGGTAAGTGGATGTATATCCCATATTTTGTGGGTGGATATTTGTTTAAGGCTTTAATAAGCCTTTTTCCCCACACAAATGAAGTGGTCAAAAGACCACGTGGGCATAACCGCCCCCTCCAACACCGCTTCACTTCACCCTTCCACATGGAAGCTTCCCACGCTTATCCACTACGTGGATCCTTGGCATGTTGGCAGTTTATACTAATGTATAAACATTAATATGTATAGTTTGTGGCATTTGGAATGGTGTGTAAGTGGACTTACCAAATAAATAAAAACTCGACCCATACCATGGGGTATCAAAATTAATTAACTCGGTCATCATGTAGTCCACTTGTCATCTCCCAATAGGAAAATCGACCGAATTCGATGAGTGGTGGCAAGGCACATGGTGGCTTGTGGACCCACCACGTTGGCGATAATACCATAGTCCACACGGCGGCCGAGCTCCCCTCCGTAATAAAAGTTGAGCCTCTTGTTCCGTGCACCATTTTTATGCTCGTCGAAGACCAGTGATCGAAAACCAACAAACAACTCCCTTTTTCCTTTTCGCCACATGTCGTAGTGCCATTGGTCCAATATTGACCAGTTGACTAGAGTTGACTTTCTAGTTGTCTGAACTTTGACCGAACATATCTAGAGCTCCCGATGTCCGTTTGCCACGTTCTCACTAGTCGTTGGAAAGCTCTCAAGATGATCTTCTACATTGAAACCATTTAGGGATGTTTAGGAAACTTTAAAAAATTATCCCCTGATCATTAAATATCTTATTTTAAATAATATCCACACATACAGTTCACTTAGACACCTCACCAAGCCAACTCAACCTAAGACCTGTTCTTAGTAAGTTGCCATAACTAACCGAGTCTTACCTAACCCCTAAAAAATCAATGCCTACATTCTCTCTAACCACATTCCCACATGCTCACAAGAAGCTCCTAGTCTAATCCGTGGGTTAATGACATGAGATCCAAGGAAATCAAGAGGATATCCCTAGTTTAGTAAACCTAGGAAATCCTACTTTGACTGACACTGATTACCGCTAACCATCGTCGGCTAAGCCGGAACTTCCGTCGATTACCCTTTTAACCCCAAAACAACCTTATTCTCAAGGTTGGAAGTTTGAAGTTGGAAGAAAAGAGGTTGGTGAGCATTATCACATCTCAGAGAGATAACACATCTTCAAAGAGTGAATTCTAGCAAGACCATGTATGCAAGGAAGGAGACCAAACATCTTTTCCTGCACAGCCATCACAACCATGATCTGATCTAACCAAGCAAAGAGGAATGCACATGCAGCCCATGCAAAAGCTTTTCTTCAGCTGGTGATCACTTGTAACCTTCAAACCTCTCATCAACACCTCCATCCCTCACTCACAAGCATTCAAGACCAGAATCCAAGTAAGTATAACATCATACTTCTCTAGTTTATTTCATTTCATCATTATTTTATCATTTATTACTTACCTAGCCACCTATTGACCTTGTCCAACATTTCTACCTCCATATACCCATTAAATCCTCATCAAATCCTACCCAATCACCTAATACCTCGTCTCGACCAACGAAATTCCTTTGTGTAATCACAAAGGAGACCTAAAGCTTGTTATATGACATTTCCAGATTTCACAAGAATCGTGGCACCGATCACACCGACCGCCATCGATTTCCCTAACCAACATCGGTCTCGAGTATTTTCCCACACACCCTTGTAACGAGAGACCTACCCACTTAATTTCATCTCACCCTCATCCACCCGTGATCTATCTCGAGACCTTTGTCAAACCTGTAGAACCAAGAACCAATCATTTGACCTTGATTCTATTCTTTCTTAGCTGTTAGATTAGATATATTTCTTATTGTGTTTTAAGTGAGATACCTAAATAATTTCAAATTACAATAGGATTTACTTTGTTTACAACATTAATTTTTTTAAAACAATGGATGTGACCATATAGGAAGTATCACACTTCCTGGATCTAGCATACACTAGGTAGTTCACTCCCATATTGTTTAATTCTTTCTTGCGGTATTTCTTTACACTACTAGGTAGTTCCTCCTATCCAAAAGGAAGCTCTCACAATCAATCGTGGATTCGGAAGTCATACGTGCACAACAACCCATCAACCAACATTTGAACAGGTATTCCTCCTATGCCCATTACCCTATTTGTTTCATTAGCACTCCAAACAAATGATCTAAGAAAAAGGTGAAACATTCAGATTGGGAATTACTTCTTCTGTTTCTTGTCTCGTTGTTGATCTAGATTCTAATTTTGGGACTTTTGATAGGAATTAGGTTTTCCTTTCCCTTTTTCTTTTCATTTTTGATGAAAAGAAAGTGTCTCCTCCTCTTCAATATCTTTTTATATATGTCTTCCTCTAGTTGTAGTAGATTAATAATTTGTCAAAACTCATGTCAGTCGACAAGTTGAGTGTTGTGACAAAAATGTGGTATGAAGAAGGGAGATATCTCTCAACAATATGAACGAAAGATTCATTTATGACCACTTCTCCCGGGGTTATAAATGTATCCCTCAACTCGCAACTCTTCTCAAGAAATTTTCTATTTTTTCATTTTTCTTAAACTTCAATGCGTGTAACTGACCTTTTAATTCAATATAACATTCTTGTTTTTCACCTCATATATCATTCTCAACTATTCCCATGCTCAAGTTTTAGCATAGCGAATGTGAGGTTACACATCATCAGACACTCCAAACAAGATCATTATGATCTAATCTATCAAACTATCATTGTTGTGTTGTAGCAGTAGTTGATCTGGTTAGAGTAACATTCACAATAGGACAAATCTCTTCAAACTCAAGTTGTGTCTTGATTTTAGTCTTCCATGCAACATAGTTGTTTCCTTTGAGTATTTGTGAGTCTAGAAGAAAGAATTTAGGGGCATTGGTGCCCATTTTGTAGAATCCACTAATAGGGTTAGGCTCTTATCACTCCATGTATAAGGTCTCCTAATCTATATATCGTCAATATGATATACCAATCCTTTATATATATGTGCCCTTCCAATCTACCCATCGATACATGGAAGAAGCTTGCCCTTTCTATATACCTGGTGGTACGTGAAAGAGGCATTAACGTATGTGAAATAATTTGATATGTGGTACTAAGACAATCTTTGAAAGGGTTATGTGTGGTTATTTACACCAAATCAAAGAAACATCTTCATATGCATGTGTAACTTTTTTATATACTCGAATAATTTCTCACTTCGGATTTACATCATGTAATCATTCACATGAGCAGATGGGATGGCTCATAGTGTATACTTTGTGTCCTTATTACTCCATGTTGATTTAAAGGCTTGATGCCCATAAGATATTATTGTTATTATAGTAGGAATTAAGTGTAGTAGTAGTTGCGATGGCTTTACCCATAAGCACTTCCTGAAGCATTGTTTATAGTGAATGCTATAAATGAGATCTAGGATCTTGTGAGTGTTTTAGAACCAAATTTCATTATTTTTTATTACAATTATCTACCAGTTTTTGAGTAGTTACAATGTTTATAGTTGACTATGACAACCTAGAAATTAGTACAATATACTGAATTATACAATTACATTCAAAAATTTGGAAAAATTAAGTGGTAGGAAAATTGTGTATTGTTATTCGGGTCCTTGTAGCCTCAAAGCCCAATACATCTTCTTTGAGAAAAAGACCATAAAAATTGGCTCAAAATGAAGTTCTCCGATACCAATCTTTGGAAAATGTTGTCAGGAATAACAAAATAAGACAATTAAGAGAGAAACAAAAATTGGCCTTGATTAGGGTTTTTCTCCCTAATTTAGTTAGTTATAACTAAATTTGAATTTTCCAGTAAAGTTAGTGGTTCCACTAAATTTACTGTAAAACTTGGTAGTGGGTGAGGGAGAGGAATTTGACCCATTTACCTCTCTTGATTGGAAGTGTTTTATAAAAATTTTAGTAGCCACTTGGGCAGCTAAGCTAAACAAGTATATATAAAGAGAAAATTGTAATTAAACACTTTCAAATGGTAAAAACATACCTCTTTAGAAAACCACAGTTTTGGAAAGGTGGTTTTGAACAAAAATTCCAACAGAGATAAAAATGATAGGTGGTTTTTATGAGAATGAAAGCGATTTTTGATGTGTATGGTGCCTTAGATCAATTTTTCTTCCTTCCTTTCAGCTTGTAATATCTTCCTTCTTGTATTCTATCCTCCTCAACTTTAATGTCAATGAATAAAGGTAGTTTTGATGAATTTGTGGTAGTTTTTAGGAATTTAATGATGGTATTGTAGGGGATGGGGTTGGGAAGTTGCAAAGGAAACTCTGTATCTCCTTTTCTTGCACAAGCTTCTCCAATGCTCCTCAAACTCTACTACAATCCTCCAATATCCTTCAACCTACTCTGAAACCAAATGTGAAATAGGGATGGAAGCCTGGATGATTTTATTAATAATCAATCAACTTGTATAATAGTTTGTGCTATAATATTTATACATATTGGACAACAATATACAAACAAAGAATGATGTTGCACAGGTGCAACAATAAACTAGATTACATAAGCTTCCAAAAGAACATCCGGGAAGCAGAATAAATCAAACAGATAATTGTTACAACTATGTAACAATATAACCTATGAGATAATATGAAAAATATGGTTAAAAAACCATATAACAATTAATAATTAAATAAAATAACTATACAATGCATAATTATCCTAAGGTAAAATATATTTACCCTAACAGTTTTGCCCAAAAATGGGAAAAACTTGAAATAGTTTTCAGACTTTTATCCAAATCTTATACAAATTAGAATTAATGTATTCGAACAAATGAGTAAAAGTAATTTTATGTCATCCATATTCTGCCATAGTTTTTATCTCAAAATTACACAAGTGAAACTTGTGAGTTTCCAACACCCTTACGGGTTCAACCACGATTACCCCTAGGTCTTGAACCTATAAAAATTCCAATTCAATACATGTGACAAATCTGAAACATATTTCTTAAGCAAAGAAACATGAAAAACATCATGCATTTGTGCCAATGTGGGAGGAAATGCTAACCGATAGGAAATAGGGTTGACCACTTCTACAATCTCGAAAGGTCCTACGAAATGAGGTGATAACTTGGCTGCTTTGCCAAAAGTTATGGAGCTCTTTTTAGGCTTAACTCTTAAAAATACTTTCTCACCAAGTTCAAATTTTCTATCAACCCTTTTAGGTCTGCATAGCTTTTCTACCTATCTGCAACTTCTTTTAATCATTCATATATTAGTTTAAATTGTTTTTCAATTTCAATAAGCATTTCAGGTCCACTTACCTCTCTATCTTCAATGTTATCCCAACTAATGGGGTTTTGCACTTTCATCCATACAATGCTTCAAAAGGTGTCATTTTTATAGAGGAATGGTAAGTGTTATTATATGAAAATTCAACTAAAGGAATATATTCTTTCCAATTGTACTATTGGTCCATACAGTACATTCTAAGCATGTCTTCCATTACCTAATTAACTCTTTTGGTTTTCCTATCCGTTTTTGGATGATATGCGAGAACTAAAATTTAGTTTTGTTTCTAAGGCCACATTAGAGTTTGCCAAAAGTGTTAACTCATTCTTGGGTATCTATCGGATATAATCAACTCAGGTAGACCATGAAATCTGAAAATTTCATGCACAAATATTTTGCAAGAACATGTGAGTCATCTTTCATATTTCCAAGTAATTAAATGAGCTAATTTTGTTAACTCTCTGCTACTGACCAAAATAACATCATGCTTATTTTGAGACATAGAAAGCCCTTGTATAAAATCCATACTTATTACCTTCCATTTATTTTAAAGATATCTTTGTGAGGGTACATTAAAAAAGTTGGGTGTATATGTTAAGCCTTTACATGCTGAAACTAAAGATAATGTGTCACATGTTCAATTATATCCTTTTTCATCCCTTTCCAAAAATACTGTTGTTTTACATCAATAAGCATTTTTGTCACTCCAGGATGCCCAAAGTAAGGTGCATTGTGAAATTCAGTCATCACTCTCTTTCTTAACTCATTTTCAAAAGGTACATACACCCAATTTTCATACCTTAGGATTCCTTCATCATCAATCTGGAAACCTTTGTACTTTGCATCATTAAAATATGCAGCAAGTGTTATTTTTACTTGTTGGTAAAATGGCTCAATTATCATTACTTTCTTCAAGGTTACAAGTGCAAAAATATGTTTCCAATGACTAATCACATCTTCCACTCTATTTTCCTTACCTTTAATGTAACTTATATCAAAATCATATTATGAAAAAAATTCTAACCATCTTCATTGTCTTGCATTTAAATTTTGTTGTGTAAAGATATATTTCAGCCCAAGGTGGTTAGTTTTTAACTCAAAGGGTTTACCTAAGAGATAATGTCTCCATACTTGAAGTGCATGTACTATGGTAGTAAGCTCTAGGTGATGGGGAGCATAATTCAGCTCGTATAACTTGAGATTTCTAATCTCATATGTTTTTACATGTTCTTTTGAAGTAATATACCCCTAATCCTTCTTCAAAAGCATCTGTGACAATTGTAAAGCTTCCATTAGGATCTAGAACAGTCAAAATAGGTGTTGTAGTTAACCATTCCTTTAATGTTTTAAATTTTGCCTCATTTTTTCATTGAAACAAAAAAATTATCTTTCTTTTTTAGCGAAGTAATTGGAGAAATAACCTTTAAAAAGTATTTCAAAAATTTTCTATAATATCTGCAAACCTCATAATTTATTGACTTCATGAATTTTCTTACAAGATGGAAAATCAAAAGTATATAACATTTGATGTATGCAAATTAACTAATATTCCACCCTTACTTATTACATGTCCTAAATAATGTACTTTTGTCTCATAAAAGGAACATTTTGACAACTTTCCAAACAATTTTATTTTCCTTAAAATCTCAAGTACAATCCTTAAGTGTTCATTGTGCTCCTCCACACTTTTTGAATAGATCAAAATATCATTTAAGAATATAAGT
This sequence comes from Taxus wallichiana var. yunnanensis, assembly GCA_018340775.1. NCBI lineage: Eukaryota > Viridiplantae > Streptophyta > Pinopsida > Cupressales > Taxaceae > Taxus > Taxus wallichiana. The sequence continues at coordinate 687,609,192 of CM031239.1, forward strand.
AAAAATTGTCCAAGTATTCTTTAAAAATATTATTCATCAAATTCATGAAAGTTTCAGTGTATTTGTTAAGGCAAAAGGTAAAAGGGTGAATTCATAATATTTATATCTTGTTCTACAAGTTGTTTTGTGAACATCCTCATATTTAATTCTCAACTGATGGTAACCATATCATAAATATATCTTTGAATAAATTGATGCACCATGCATCTAATAAAATAGATCATCAATCTTATGAAGAGGATATCTATTTTTATGGTTGCTTTGTTTAACATAACAATAATCAATACAAATTCTAAGTGTTCCATCCTTCTTCTTAACAAATATTACTAGTGCTCCCAAGGTGAGACACTCGGTCTTATCAAACCTTTAGAAAATAGTTCATGTAATTATGCCTTTAGTTCTACTAACTCAGTTGTAGTCATGTGGTATGGTGCTTTGGAAATAGGTTCAATTCCAGGTTTGATCTCAATTGTGAAGTCAAACTCTTGTTTTGGCGAAAGACCAGGTAGTTCTTCCAGAAACACATCACTATACTCTTGTAACAATGGGTATTTATTCATAAAATCACTACCTTATTCTATTATTTCAGAATTTTTACTGCATATAACATGTAGCCTTTGTTTTTATCCTTCTTAAGTTGCATGGTTGATATTTCTCTAACTGAAATGTCTCTTTTTATTCCTTGTATGTCTATTGTTTTCTGTAGATCATCTAGACATTTTATGTGTTTTTCATAACAATTTACTATTTATTTGTGATCAGCAATCCAATTCACACCAATAATTACATCATATGACCCTAAAGGTGCAACATACAAGTCTACTTCTGTAGTGAAACTAGGTAATTCTAAGACTATGCCAAAAATACATTTATTTAATGTGTGGATTGCATTGTTCCCATAATGGAAAGTCCATGATTTTTCCATAATTCTAACTTTTATTTTTAATTTAGAAGATAAGTTACTAGAAATAAATCATTTTTGTAGCACTTTGGTATCAAAAAGTATAGTTCTGGTATGCAAAATAACTTACTTGGCACTTCTATAGGTGTAGCTCATTTTTTAGCTTGCTTATCATACTCTATGATAATATGAATCTTTTTTGTTGGTTGCTATTATTATTCCTTAGAAGAAACTAATTTGCATAATGGTCCTTTCCACAGTTTTAACATCCCCCAATAGGTCTCTTTCTAGGCTCAAAATTATTCACAGCCTTTTAGTTACTATTTTGGCCACCATAAGTTTTCTACCCATTATTATTCTTTTGAGCATTGTTTATGTTATTGGAAGCAGGTTTACTTGCTGCTATTTTCTTACTATTTTCAACCCCAAACTTTTTTTTAGTGCCAAAACTTTTCCATGCCACCTTCTTGGGTGTAAGTGATGAAGAAGAGTTTGAGATTTTCTTTCTATACTCTTCCTTATGCATAGAAATTTCCTTTAGTTTCTTTTCTTTCCTTATGGTTATTTCTACAACTCCTTCCATAGTGGATGGACTATGTACATCCACCGCTCTACCTATAATAGGATTCAATCCCATTATAAACTTATGTATTCTAAACTTCTCATCCATTTGGTACTATGGTACATAATTGAGAAGCTTTGTAAAATTCTCCCAATATTCAATAATAGTTAACTTTTCTTGAGTTAATGTTTGAAATTTAGACATTTTATGATCATAGTATAATTTTGGTAGCCAACACTATCTAAAATAACCTTTGAATTGATACAGAGTAATGTTGGATTCATCCACATTCAATTCAACCTTATGGTTTTCCCACCATGAATATGATTCATAGGAAAGCGATAAGCTCCCAATATTGTGTTTGTTTCCTCGGAGAAGTTCCATATATAAAAATACTTCTCCATCTTACCGAGCTAGTTCTAAGCTCCCTCACCTAAGGTGGTACCACCAGACTTTGGTGGAATTATTATCTTTATATCACTGATTAAAACATAAACCAACCTTTCCTTTTATTTTTAGGTTGATTGGGTTGCTGATTAGGTATGTTCACATTATTGTTTGTTGTGTTATTTTTATTTCAAGTGTTAGGGTCTTCAAAGATGAATTTTGTTTTAATTATGTGGTTGTCATGGGAATTCTCACTTTCATATTCTTCGTTATTTCCAGCCACTTTTTCTTCAAGTGTAGAAATCCTATCCCTTGTGTCATGAAGAGCATTGAGGATTTCATCCAACTTTAGAGATGTAGCTACTTCACCACCATGAGGTTGGTCATCCACAACATTTCCCCTTGTTCTAACCATTTTCTATTAATCAATAAATTAAGTTTTATTAGAGATGGAATCAAATAGATCCAAGAGATGAAACCTTCAGCTTTGATACCAAAATGTAACATCCTCATTTATCATTCCAATAACAAGGGTTTTTTTACATAATGTTCACTATTCTAAATTCACAAAATTTAGAACAAACATTCCTTAGCTAATCCATCACATAACAGTAAACCATATGTAGCTATAATGACTTAGTGTTAAACCAATCTCTCATTTTTTTTTATAATGAATGTATATAAGTATACTAGTGGTTTCCTTCATTAGTTAAGGGTCATTCAAGTTTAAACCATCTAAAGAGCCTATCTGAGTATGTCTTACCGATACCCATCCACTATCACACTTCTTTAGTCCAGGTGAAATCAAGACAACACAATAAGTAGCTTATGATAATTTGACCAAAGTTTTAAGACATGTATACCGTGATTTTATTTCTAGATGGTACAACATACTTTTAAAAGGATATGTATTTCACCAAACTTGAATCTGTTATCTAGATTAGACTACCTCGACTTTTGTAAAAAACTCCATGTCCACGTTAGGAGCTAAATAGGGATAGTCCACATAGATACATAATAATGATCTACTTAAAGAGATTAAGGTAAATTAAGTGCAATCAAATTGAATTAAATCATCTTGGTTCCACTTCATTCCCCATATTCATCATAAGATGACCATAATAGTGTGAGATAATTCCACTATCACTATTGAGTACGTAATGGTGAACTGAATCAATAGTTTAGGAAGTAACTATTAAAGGAGCTAGGTGGGTGGTTGTGTCATAGTGATAGCTCCGCAATAACCACATAATGACTTGCATTATTAAGTGGGTATTGTACAGCCAAACTATGCTATAACAACCCCTCAAGCTCTATTAAGTGGCTTCGTACCTTAACAAGTTCCTTAATTAGTTAAATTCATAGCTTGTTAATATTCTATTAATCATGTCATCATTAGGTGTTGTTCCTAAGGATCAACTAGGATAGATACAATTAATCTTTTATAAAAGGATCGTAATGCACTTCTTTATGAAGTTAAGGTATGCAGATAAAATTTGCATTCCAATTAATGAGTTATTTAATCATTATCCATTTATCCATTAAGTATCATTAATCAATTGTTTACTACAATAAAGGACAACATTTAGTCTTTATCATATTAATACTTTCCAATAGGATTAAATCAGATTTACATAACTTAAGTGTTTTAGATTGAGTAGCTTCTATCTAATCACTTTATCTTATCATGCCAATTATTCACTTCAACCTTCTCATACATATTCATTTGAACACACTGTTATAATGTCTCATTACTTGTCAACCTTTTTGTTTAAGGACAAAACCATAGGTTTAGGATCTATTTATTAAACTAGTCCAGCCTTATAAGTAAGTTTCCCCTTTTTCCATTTGGGAACTTATTATATTTCCTATGTTCATATTGATTCAATATAGTAACCCTTATAATGATCATATTATCATTTCCTTAGGGACATAACCTTATGTTTCAAAATTCCGAGTTATATTTACCATATAATCACCATAAAATCATAACAGTTTATTCATAGCTTATTAGGCTAAGGGACTTTACATATAGTCCTTCACTTATTCAAAATCAATATACCAAGCATTCACTAAATCCTTATTATGTTTAACTTATGAACACTATAAAGTAATACTAATCATTCATCATGAAAGAATCACATTAACTTTAAATCTCTCAATAATCAGCCTTATACAAGGATCAATAAAAATAAGAATTCCATCTTTATTTCATTCTAATGAATGCCAAATTATGATGAAATTTTTCAAAAATCAACAAGGTTTCAAATGATTACAACAATAAGGCTCTAGGCCTTCCATGTTTCCCAAATAAAATCAATTCATGAAAATTTTACAATAATCATTTAACCAAATCAATTGAATTTAATCAATAAAATAAATGCAACTTCTTATAAGTATTTCTTCTTTCATCTTTCACAAAATCCATCTACAATATTGTTAGCATGTGTCAGTTCACATGAATTGAGCATGATAAGTACTAAATATTCATAATAACATGCTCTAATTTAACAATTTCATAAAAAGAATCATGCTTTTTAATGAAATTGTATTAAGGTTCAAAATAAGTAAACAAGTCTTTAATAAGCATGCTATAACAATCGAGAAAAAATTAAAGAAGTCAATAAAAGTCATATATTTTATCACATATTTTCAACCTCTAATAATTTCATTTACTAAAAGAGAAATAAAGTACATTGATCAATTTTAATCATAAAAAAAGCACAAGTGTAACCTGATTTCAGTCATGTAATCCCATACTTACATGCCTGAAATCCTTTACCTTGTCCAATAATTTAATCACATACTTTCCTAAGTATTACAGCCAACAAAAGAACAATTTATATCTCAATTAACTAAAGAAGATTAAGTTCTATAAGTTGCAGTCGTATAACCCCATAATTATATGACTAGAACTCATATAACTTAATCTAATTTATACCACTTAATCCAGAATTATTAATGACTATTCAACCAATAAAAACCATCAACCATTCCAAGTTCATTATTACAGTTAAGAGAATCCACATCACTATTCAACATAACAATCAATAGAATTCAAAATAATAGACCAGATCATAACCTAATGATAACCAAACAATCAATCAAAGGTTAAGAGCTTATAGTTAAGCTACAAAGTCATCATTTATACCACTTAAACAACATTATAAGGAATGGGGCATTCTTATAAATTTTATCTAAACTCCACCGTAATGGAAGACAAAAATCAATTACGTCCACAAATAATGTTATCATAGATCAACATAACTAGACCTCTAAACACTACTAGCACCTCATAGGAGATGAAATCAAATTTCATTAACATCTAAGTCAAATAGGATGTTTATTATGCTATGCAAAATGTCACAAAAAGTTTGAATACGTAAGAAAACAAATAATTAAATGATTAATCCACAGTGAGTCAGAGAATCCATTTTCATATCTAACTAATCTCATAACTTAACTTGTAGAAGATGATTTTGAATAAATTGAACTCCCATAAAGTATAGACCACAAAATAGATGGCTACCATTTGAATATATAGGATTTATGATCATCCCAAAGGAGATAATTGAATTCAACTCAAAAATCAGTCATGAAAGGTGGAGTTATTCAAACTACAATGTCAACCTTTAATAAGGTCTAAAAATGACACAAGATCCTACATGGATTTGAATCGTTCCATGTAACTAGTTAGAAATAGAAGCATCCGAAGTGGGATTATTATGTAAACAAGAAACCAGATGAGTTTTCTTAAAAGGAAAGTTCATATCATTGAAATGTTAAGACCATAAATGTCTTATGAATCATATTTGAGTCTTAAAAAGTATCAAATAAGTATTATAGAGTATGGTTTATAAACCGATTTGAAACATTCCTACACTATATAAAATATCCATATAAAAAAACAAACCTATTTTGTTTAATACCAAAATGAAAAGAAACAATGCTAAATAAATCAAGTATTTTATCTAGTAAGGAGTGGGTTCAAACAGGAAAATGATGCTCAAACAAAACACCAAGTACCTTAATTTTTATGGGTATTGACCTTGTAACAACCAACTAAAACCTAGGTAAGGAAAACAATTAATTTTTTAACAAACTAAAAACTTTGTGAACAATACTATTAACTTTTTATCCTAATAATCGATCAAAGATATGCATTTCCAATAAAGGAGAATAAATTATTCCAACCAAATACAACACCCATAAATAGAGAAACTCTCTGTTTTAAAAGCAAAAATCACAATCATACATAATGACCCAAAATCATTCATTTGAAGTTTAGAACCAGTTTCAAACAATATGAAAACAACACAACAAAATAAACATAAGAAGCACTAAATCACAAACCCAAAACTCATAATATAATTCCATATGAAGAGTATAGTTCTTTTTATGGAATAGTTAAATAGAGCACAATATTATAATGAGTTAGAGCCTATCATTCTTGGTAGTGCTATAGAAATTACCTTCAATATTTCCAAATTTCCTTCCAAGATTTTGACGCAATATTTTCTAAAACTTCAAATGGAATTTACAAGTGAACTAGACTTCATCTTCCTCATTATTTTTATAACCAAAATCAAAAAATTCTCTCTATTATATTCTCCATGCAACGAGAGAGTTCATAAATGAATAAAAATCTAAATAACAATTGAACATCAAAATATGATCATGCGGAGCCAAATTTCTCATGATACCATAGGATAAATGAAAAACAATCCCTATTTCCTTGCCAAAAACCATTGTATTTTCCCAAGGTGGTTTCAAAATTCCAATTCATTAATTACTATGGTAGGACTGCCGATCTTCCTACCCAATTCCGCCAACTACCTTATATTTTTAGCAAGCAACTAAATGCTTAAATGCCACTTCTTAAAACTCATAGTTAGGTAGGTGCACATGCATGCCAAGTTTGAACTTGGTTATGCCAAAAGGTGGCAACAATGCTCCATTTACTAACATTTAATTCCTAGTACAACATGGGTTGGCACCCTTCTAACCATGTTAGGTACTTATTTAGGTTTCAACATAATTAAGTCTTAGGTTTAGACCCCATAATATAATATGCCAACCTAGCTTAGGTTATATTAATAAATCAAATACACTAGGATAGTTTAGTGTTTAGTATTACCTTAGGGTAGATTAGTTTAGGTTCTCAAAACATTACGATAGCCTAACATATTAATCAAATCATCATTAAATTAGGTAGTAACATACCTTTAATATTTAATCCACTAATCCAAATCTTAAAATCAACAAGACTTGCTATGTAGATGGTCAAAAAACATAAGAAACAAATTATGATTTATCCATTCATGATCAAATTAAAAATAATAATCAAGGTGAATACTTTGGATCGATTAAATTGATCCAAGGTATTAGTCTTCATCTAATCTTTAACATTACGGTATTTGGATAGATAATAATGAAACTTAAATAGCTTACCCAGTTACTTGATAATTTTGATGTCATAATAGGCTGAGATGACCTAGTGAACTTCAAAAATGAGTTAAGTGAATACTAATGATAAATCCACATAGGTTCATATTTTCCCAAAACATGATCAAAACCATATTTTTAAATAGACAATTGATTTCATCAAAGCAAACAGTACCAAACAATTCCTAGGAGCATACCAGTTCAGAACTCAATTAGTGTCAAATTTTCTAAATCCAATCAAAGAAGCAAGTAAGATATCAATCAAAGTAGGGGCATTACAAAAATATTGTAAAATGAATTCAAGTGAATTTATAAGTTTGAAAGGTATAATTGTTTCACCTTTTTCTTATATTTGTTTCTTTGAAGTATTGATTTAAACAAATAGGTTAACAAGCATAGGAGGAATACCTATTCAAATGTTGGTTGATGGGTTGTTGAATGCGTATGAATTCCAAATCCATAGCTGATCATGAGAACTTCCCTTTGGCAAGGAGGAACTACCTGTAATGAAAAAAAAGACCACCGAGAAGGAATCAAACAATATGGGCATTGAACTTCCTAAGCGTAAGCTAGATCCAGGAAGTATGATACTTCCTAGATGGCTATCGATAATCGCTTGTTTTAAATAATTCAATGCTATAAATAAAGTAAATCCTATTGTTATTTTAAAATTATGTAGGTATCTCACTTAAAACACATTAAGAGATAGATCTAATATAATAGGATAAGCTAGAATAGAATCGAAAGGTTAAATGATTGGTTTTGGGTCTCTGCAGTCGATAAAGGTCTCAAGTAGGTCACAGGGGAATGAGGGTGAGGTGAAATTAAGTGGGTAGGTATTTGTTTAGGTCTATGTGGGAAAATACATAGATCGGTTTTGGTCGTGGTTGGTGATGGTGGTTAGGTATAACCCGGTGCCGGTTATTGTGAGATCTGGAAATGTCACAAAACAAGCTGGGGTCTCCTTTTTTATTACACAAAGGACTTTGGTTGGTCGGGATGAGGTATTGGGTGACTGGAGTAGGATTTTGCAAGGTTTTAATGGGTATATGGAGGTGAAAATGTGGAGAAGGTCAATAGGGAGCAAGATAAACAATGGATGATAAAATGAAATAACCAGGAAAGTATGATGTTGTACTTACTTGGATTTCATTATTAAAGGCCTGTGTGTGAGGTATGGATGTCCTGATGATGGGTTTTAAGGTTGTAAGTGGTCACCAAATGAATAAAAGCTTTTGCATGGGCTGCATGTACACTCCTCTTTGCTTGGATAGATTAGATCATGGCTGGGATGATTGTGTAGGAGAAGATGCTCAATCTACTTCCTTGGATGTGAGTTTTCGCTGAAATTGGCTCTCTGAAGATGCGTTATCTCTCTAAGATGTGTTCTTACTTGGAAACTTTCTCCTAATGTTTTCCAATTTCTAACTTCCAACCTTGAGAATAAGGTTGTTTTTGGGTTAAAATAGTAACCGATGGTGGTTTTCGCTTAACTAGGCGATAGTTATGGGTAACCAACATCGGTCAAGGAAGGATTTCATAGGTTTACTAAACTAGAGAGATCCTCATGATTTCCTTGGTTCTTGTGTCATTATCCCACATATTAGACTGAGAGCTTCTTGTGAGCATGCGGGAATGTGGTTAGAGGGAATGTAGGCATTGATTTTTAGGGTTTGGGTAAGTCTTAGTTAGTTATGGTAACTTACTAAGAATAGGTCTTAGGTTGAGTTGGCTTGGTGAAGTGTCTAAGTGAACCGTATGTGTAGATATTATTTAAATAATATATTTAAATAATAAATATAGTGAGGATAATGCATTAATTTAATTAAATTAATATTAGTGGGAGTGAAGGGGGTCATGGCTAGGTAAATGTAATAAAGGGTGCTTATATGTCGAGGGACAAAAGGGGAGTGTGACCTAATTTTAGTGTCTACATTTTGCCCCTTATTGTTGCGCAACTTGTATTGGTAAGCAATGTTAACAAAAATAAGATGTGGTTGCCCCATGTGTGGGTGGAGGTGATCCCCTCAAACCAGAACCGACAAGGTAAAGTAGCTTGGGCTAAAGTGGTGAGTGGTTTGATAAAAGGTAAATGTGAGGAGAACGCAAGTGAGTACTGGAGAAAAGGGTGAAAGTTCTATGTGGGAAATCTAGGTAATGGGTCATGATCATAAGTAGCAACAGTCAAATACATGCACACGTATAAACTGTAACATGCTACAGGGTTAAAGAGCAGGAAAAATCTACAACGTCTAAGGTCGATAGGTTTATCCAAACAAGGTTGAAGTGAATCCGGTATCTAAGGTATAGGATATGGTCAGGAAACACAACATAGGTTAGGTGTAGGAATGTTTAGGTATGTTCTAGTACACCAAAGGTAGGGTCAAGATAACTAGTCATGGCAATAGGCTAGGTAAGGTTATTAGGTCAATCAACAAAGGTAACAGTGTTGCAGGGTATAGCGAACACGTGAGGTCAAAGGTCACTAGCGATGGTCTAGGTCCAAATATCTAGGTCACGGCATGGGTAACGCCAAGGTAGGGATAAAACAATGAGTCCCCAAAGGAGGACAAATGGAGATAGGAAATGACAAGGTTAGGAAAGGTAAGGTAATGGGATGGGTAAAAGGTTGGATGGGGTAAAGGAGAAAGGAAAAGGGTAGGGTAAAATGGAAAATTATGGGCAATGTGTAGGTTAGGGTGACCGATGGCGGTTAGGTTATAGGCATGGTTAAGTTAGGTTACGAGGCATGGTTGAGTCAGGTTGGTTTAGGCATGGTTGAGTCAAGTTATAGGCATGGATTGAGTTAGGTTATAGGTATGGTTGAGTTAGGTTATAGGCATGGTTGAGTTGAAAGTAGGTTTAGTTATGTTTTATTATGTTCAAAATGAATAATACTACTGGTCATATGTGAAATTTTGTATAATCTATGCATTGTGATGATAGATAGATGGTAGGTGTATGTTGTGCTAAGGATTAAAATATGAAGCAACTTGTTATGTATGTGGTTTAATTTCCAATTTTGAGTATAAAAAGGAAAATGAAGTGAGGTGTGATGTAATGTGAGGAACATAGAAGATGATTTTTTTAAGGTAGAGAAATGGCCGAGCTAACCTCCAAGGGCCCCATGCCCTTGGAGTGCGCCTATATAGTCCCAACAAAAAGGGACCTTAGGCCAATGTAGTTCTCTCATGAACTAGGGAAGAATATGAAAATGAGTTGGTAGGTTTTGGGCATTTTGTGGGTTTAGGTTTAATAGGTATGGGTAGATTATAGGTAAAATGAAGCAGGTGAAGGTGATTATGGAAAAAGGGGAGGACTAGCTCAAAGATAAGCATCAAGTACCAAGTCCTATATTAGGTAATCAAATCATAAACAAAGATGGTGAAAAGATAAGAGGGGGTAATAAAGCCACCTTATTAGGGTAGGATCATACCGAGTAGATCATACCTTGGAGGGGGTGATGAACACAAGACCTAAAAGGTGTGTAAAGGCATTAGATGATTAAGCTGTTCTATGATGAATGTAGTCACGAGAATCACCAACTGTCAAAATTCCAAGATGTCCCTTAAGGCGATTGAGGAAATGAGAGTGGAAATGGTAAGGTGGGTGAAAGGTAGTTAATTGTATATGTTTGGAGTGATAGGGCTTTTGGCCAAGAGGTTTGAGGTCACAATAGGAAAGTCAGGACTAAAAATTTGTTTGTTTTAATAGACTAATCGATGTGAGAAGTATATATGCGATAAATAATGTGGTACTCCTTCAGTTCTTTGTGATGCCGATCGATGCGCAGAGGCTTCAATTTCTCTCATTTTTTTTGGAAAGCTTCACATAGCTGTCCTTTGAGGGAGCGATCTATTTACAACAACAATTTTGTTGAGAGGAAGATGTCCCTTGAGGGAGTCATATTTTTATTAGAATTTTGACTCAAGGAGTTTGGTCCCATGTGTGGTATTTGAAATCATCGACAAGACCAAGGTGGAGGATAGGACTCTTGTTCAAAATGAAAGGTGGAACGACCATGGGATATCATCTAAAGTTAGATGAAAAGTATCCATGAGAATCATGCTATGTGCAGTGTTGTGGTACACCTATTCAAGAGAAGATAACAACTGACATGTTCTCACATGATTCTTGTTTAATCGTTAGGGAGTGTATGGAGTGAATAGCACTCAAGGGATGAGTGTGGAGAGAGACAAAAGGTGAGGTAGGAAAATGAGTCAACAATAGAATGGTTGAAGATGCAATGCATTAAGGGGATCATGTTTGGGTTTACCCTTAAGTGAGGATAAACAATAGGCACCTGATCCATAGGTATGAGTTACGATGTATGGTCCAAGCCAATTAGGAGTGAATTTTCCCCATTTACTTTTTTCTACTTTGGTTACATGTTGATTTTCTTTCAAGACAAAGTCACCGACTTGGAAGGTTCGGTCATGAACATGTTTTTCATAAGCATGTTTGATATGTTGTTTAGTAACTTGAAGGTGATCCAGAGAGAACATTAAGATGACGTTTGTCTAATAACTCTAGTTGTGCTAAGCATTCCTAACAAGAGTCATCATCAGTAAGCATGTCATGGAGAGAAATATAGAGTGAGGGGATCTAGACTTCGAGAGGCAGAACAACCTCTATACCATAGACCAACGAAAAGGGTGTGGCCATAGTGGAAGTGTGAATACTAGTGCGGTATGCCCATAGGGAAAAAGGAATGTGCATATGTTGTCGGGCCCTATTATAGCTTCCAATTATTAAGGGCACGTAGGCACGCATGCATGGGAGGAAGCGTGCAGTGAAGCGCGCAGGCGTATTCAAAAGGCTTCTTGGAGAACCCAGGTGCACGTGTTGTGTGAAGAACAATTTGGGACTTAGCCATTTTTGGCCTTTTGGGTAGGACACATGAAGAATGTGTTCCATTTGGATAAGGTTCCAGCCTAGTGACAGGGTGTCTTGGAAGGAATATACCTTGCGATAGAAAGATCCAAAAATTTAATCATGACATGGAGAGGCATGCACCTAGGGTGATCCACACCTTGACACTTGGGGCCATATTTGAGGCTGCAAATGATTTTTTAGAGCTCTATTTATACGTGCGCCCTTGGCAAAGAAAAGAGACAAAAGTGAGGTAGTGGAGCTCTGCAGAATTCTCTTGTGAGAACTATGCGATGAAAATGGGTAAAGGATTCCAGCAAGAACATAATGGGGAAATGGGAATGAAATTTTTGTTTTTGAGAATATATGTATGGATCCACACATGGCACATGACTACGGTCTACCTTCTGTAATATTTTATAAGTAATACAATGAATGAACGTGATAAGGTTGCCATGACAAATGTATTAAGACTCTTTCTCTGTATTACCTGCATATTTCTATTATACTTCTATTCTTGTATACTCATGAATCTTACTTGAATGCTATGAATAATGGTGGATTTACAACTTCCTAGTTCTATTACTTGATTGTGCACTTTTCTTTTATTATGATTGAAAGGGTATAGAAGCCATTCTGAGCCCTATAGATTTTTCATGTCTTTTAAATCACTAAGTCAAGATCATGAGCATGCCTTCCACTAAACTCACATAAAAGAGAGACTTGGATCCCTCTCATGCACCTCGAGTGAGTGCCCATTCCCCATTGGGTGATAGGCCGGTGCACATGAGATTCCCTTGTTCTTAGTGGGTACAAAAATGACTACATATGCCAATCCTTCCCAGTATCATCAACCTATTTCATGAGAATTTTGTTGAGGGTTTTGTTAGTGGATTCAGCTTGGCCATTGGTTTGTGGGTAATAAGGTGATGAGAAACTAAGCTGAATGCCGAAGGCATCGCAAAGTTTTTGCAATGTTTTGTTTTTGAATTGTTTTCCATTGTCAGTGATGAGGCGATGAGGAACACCAAAGTGAAAAATGATGTGATGGTTAATGAACTCACATATCTTCTCGGCTTTCATGGAGATGAGTGGTATGGCTTCCACCCATTTTTGTAGTATTCGGTAGTAGTTATGATCCATTAATGGTGTTGGGAAGAATGAGGATTGATTTCTCCGATAAGATCCAAACCCCATTGAGAGAAGGGTTAAAGGTCATGAGTGACTGTAATGAATATTTGGGTGTATGATGAAGGTTGGTATGTTGATGGAATTTCACACAACGTTTGACATAGTCGTAATAATCATGGTTAAGGGTCAGCTAGTAATAGCCTAGGTGAAGAATATGGTTAGCAACAACAAGGCCAGTAAAGTGACCTCCACATATGCCATCATGAACCTCCTTAATGGTATAAGGAATTTCAGAACTTGTGAGGAATCGTAAGAGAACACCATCAAAGCCATGCTTATAGAGGAGTCCTCTAGAATGATGAAACAAGAGACCTTTTTAAAGAAGGAGCATTGTCGCTATGGGTGAGATTAGGAGGTAAGATGGAGAGGGAAAGGTAGTGAGTCTTGTTTGTGTAAAGGTCACTAGGGTCGGGGTGTCATTTTTGATTAAGTAAACATTGTGAGGTAAATGAGAAGGTGAATGGAGGTGTTGTACGGTGACAAATATTTTGAAATCGGTAGGGGAAGTGAGTATTTGGGAAGATAAGTAGGCCATGGTATCTATAAATTTGTTGGTTGAGTGTGGGATGGTTTGAAGGGTGTAACGATCAAAGGTGGTAAAAACATGTCTACATGATGTTTATAATTTTGAAGTATCTCGTTACAACATTGGTACATACCATTAACTTGGTTTATGACCAATTGTGAATTGCCAAAGATGTAGATTGATTTGACATCTAGGGCATATGTGACTTGGAGACCTAGTATGAGCGCTTCGTACGTGGAAATATTGTTGGTGCATTCAAAGTCTAGTTTGAAAGAAAAAGGCATGGGTTCTCCATTTAGAGGAATGAGAATAACACCCATACTGTCCCCATGATGACACTTGGAACCGTTGAAGAACAATGTCATTTGGTAAGGGGTTCGCCCAAGGAAAAAGTAACAATTGACTCATCGGGAAAGTCAAAATTAGAGGGTTGATCCCCAGAAATAGGTGCGTTAACCAGTTGGTTGGTGATAGCCTGGCCCTTGATGGACTTTTGGTGAATGAATTCTAGGTGAAGATTAGTTAAAAGCATAAGCCATTATGCGGTCCACTGATTTTGATAAGGTTTGGCGTACATGAAGTGTAAGGGATTAGTATTGGTCACGACATAGGTTTTTTGGTTGAGTAGGTAATGACAGAGTTTGGTGGCAATGAAAAACTAAGGCTAAGAAAATATTTTATGGATGGTTGTATCAGGTTTCATAGTCCAAAAGAGTATGGCTTATGTAATAAACTTCCGCTCCTGTGTTTTTCATCATGATGAGCAAGCATGGCTCCTAAGGAATGATCGGTAGCTGATATGTATAGGTAAAAAGGTTGATCGTCTTTAGGTGGAATGAGTACGGGTGGTTGGAGAAGGTATTGTTTTAGAGTCTCAAAAGCTTTTTTTGGTCATCATCCCATTTAAAGGAGACATCCTTCCTAAGTAGATGATGAAATGGTTGACATCGATTAGATAATTGTGAAATGAAATGGTGAATGGACTGCAATTTACCTTGCAGGCTACGAATTTGTTTAAGGTTAGTGGGTGGAGGCATTTCTAGAATGGCCTTGACCTTAGCAGGGTCAACTTCTATACCACGAGGAAATGATAAATCCCGGGAGCTTTCTGAGAGAAGCTGTGAAGACGCACTTTTTAGGTTGAAGGTGGACGCATGATATTGAATGAGGCAGTCAAAGATGGTTTCAAGGATGGTAAGGTGCTCGAGAAACATTTAGATTTGGCGAAGAGATCATCCACGTAATCTTCTAATATGAAATGCATAATATCATAGAAGATGTAAGTCATAACACACCGATATGTAGCACTAGCATTTTTAAGGCCAAAAGGCATGAGTCGATAGAAAAGGTTCCCAAGGGGTAATGAATGTGGTCTTGTGTTGATATTCTCGTGGCAAAAAAATTGGTTATAACCTAAGAATCCATCCATGAGTGAGAGCATCTCGTGACCAGTAGTGAGGTCAACCAATTGATCAATACTAGGTAAGGGAAAGTCATCTTTCAGGTAGGCTAGGTTGAGGTCACAGAAGTCTGTGTAAATGCGGAGTCCCCTCAGTGTGCAAGTGTTGTTTTTAAATTAATGCTAATGTAAACAAAGACTAACACCTAAATAGTCTTAATTAGCAAGAATTAAACAACATTGTAAACAATATCATGATAAGAATTAATTAAGGATTAAATGCTAACAATTATCAATACAAAACTATGAAATTAACTATGTAGTCTATTCTCTAACAACATATAAATGAAGGAACCTAGGTAGGTTCCATGGCTATCAAAAATAGTTGTCCTTAATGTTCCAAGAACCTAGGAATGGGGCTAATAAAAGTTAGGCTACAAGACCCTTTTGACACCTCCCATATGACCCAAGCACTTTAAAAAGAGTCTTAACTCTTCAAGATGATGAACTCTCATGAAAACAAGGTGGAAGCTCTTAGTCTCTTTTCTATATGCTTTGCATTTACTCTCTAAGGAGTTTAAGTGTAAGTAAAAGGTAGGTGGAGGGATCTTTATATAGCGCAAAGGATAAAGGATTCAACACATTCTCATGAATGTGGGATAAAGGTAAAACATGATTAAAAATGGATAAGGTTGCTTTATTAAAGGTAACCTTACTTTAGAAGGGTTTAATTTATGCTTAGCAAATGTTGTCCACTCAAAATTCCCTGCTCTGATAAAAGTAAAATTTCAAAATTTTGAGTTATGAGTGTTTTTCTCTAAAGTGCCTAAGTCGTGAAAATTGAGAAAATCTATGTTTTGGGTCATTTTGTATGTATTTCGGGCCTATCGGACATTTTTGTCCCCTATCCCAAGTACGAAAGTACATTCTATTCCCCGATCGGCGAAATCCCCGAAGTTGTTCCAATTTCGGGCCCGTCGGAACTTTTTGTCCCAAGTGTCCCAAAACTTATTGTGCGAGATGTTCCAATTTCGGCCGAAACACCCGAGCCGCGTACTGCGCGTAACTTTTGTTCCAAATGTCCCAAGTTCAAATGGGCACGATGTTCCATTTGGTGCCGAAACACCCGAACCACGTCCTTCGCGCGTTTTCATCCCAAGTGTCCCAAAATGCATTTGTGCATCTTCTCCCCGTTTCGCCTGAACCGGCCGAGCCGCGTGTTTCGCGCATTCGCGTCTCACATGTCCCAAGCATACCAAGTGTCATTCGTGCTTATTTTTCCCGCTCTACCCGAATATCATGCTTATTCAAATTGGTGGTTATCTATTAAATGCGCATTCATGGCTTTTCTCTCTCCTAAACGGCTATATAACGAGCATTTCCCCCTTGCATTTTTCGCACTACTTCCATGCTATCTTTCGCTCAAACCCTTGTAATTTGTAAACTTGTGCGTATTCCCCTCCTTCGTAATTCCTTTTCGAGTCCGGTTTCATGGCTCTGTCCTCCTAGCTACTATCAATATGAAGATCAAGTTTCAGGGACAGGAACAAATTTCACCACTTGAGTCTGTCGTTCGTAATATTGGCGACAACGAAGCTCGTCATCTTGATTTCAGTGATTTTTGGGCAAGAATGGCAGACGCAAACCCTACACCGATGGCACAGATGATTCACAATAGTGGTTTGGCTTTTGCCGGAGGTTTCCCAATCTCAGTACAGTGTGCTGATACCGTGCTTTCATGCGGAGCTCACTTCGACCCCGTTTTGAGCAAATTGACTAATATACATGGGGAACTCATCACCAAATTGGATGCTGCCACCATTAGCACTGCTCTGAGAATTCCAGAGATGGATAATGCCATAGTCATTTCCCGAGATCAAGCACAGACCCTGTTCGACCAAGACAGTGACAAATATAAGGCACGAGTGGCAAAGTCCTGGCTGAAGAACCCTAAGAAAGGAGCTTCTCGTCTGACCAAAACCCTCTTCCGAGCAGATTTCAATGAAGAGTTGTCAGACTTCATAATCTTGCTGGCTCGAGTTATGGGTTTTCCCTCTACCAACGAATTTCACTTCTGGATGTGCCCGCTCATCAGCATGGTGTGCGAAGGAACGCAAAACATAAATTGGGCGGAAATCATAAGCATGAATTTGGCGGAGCAAATTATGTCAATGTGCAAAGAAATGAAGAAGTTCTACATGACTTTGTTTTGATGTATACTCTACGCAAAAGACATCAAGGCAGTGGTTCGGTTTTTCTTATATAGATGCACACAAAGATGATCCAGTATATGCTTACTGCCCGCAGTTCACCCTGGAGACCAGCAACCGTAATTTCAGAAGGGTCAATGATGCTTTCACCATGTACGTGGTTAGACTGCTCGAAGGTGATACTGCTAGAAGGTTTTCAGATGAAGCCATGAACCTGATATCGCAATATGGTGCTTATTTCATCCAATTCAGGAAATTTTCTTATATCAGGCTTGCTGGCTATGAGAGCACTCCTCTGCGGCTTCCCATGTTCTGCAATGATAAAATGGCCTTGATAGAAATATGCAGGCAACTAGACAAGTTGCACAGAACTTGCAGAGATAAGAAGATTTCTGGCTTGCACTTTCCCATCTCTCTGGGGAACTACACTTGCAAAACAGCCCTGGACGCACAGAATATAGAGAGAGCCCTTGTTCCTATCACTGTTCATTTCTTCAAGCCAAGAACCTGCTTTGACTTGAAGAAGTTCATTGAACAGAACATCAAGATAATCTACCATCACAGGGCTGATACAGAAGACTATTGGGCTGACTGTGCAGATGATTTTGAAGCCAGGAGAAGGCATTGTGGCAGGTTCTCCCTGCAATTGATCCAAGAACTCGGTCTATACCAAGTTCCTGAAGGTCTCCAGGATGACAATTCTGATCTATACTCGTATGAGTATGAAAATGTGATTAAGCACACCCCTCTGGAGGACCTGGATTGGAACAGGAAAGAGAGGGATGATCTGGCTGAGATCCTTGCTCCAGTCTTAGTCAGGACTAAGGTGCTGGTTTTGACAGATGGTTCGAGAATTCAGGAGGCATTCAGGGGAATCCTCTTCTAAGGATGCTTCAACACCAAGAAGAGAAGCATCTATTCCAAGGTCAGGAACACCAGTGAAGACCCCTCCTGCCTCATCAATACAAGGACCTGCAGCTTCTACTCCTTCTTCATCCACTCAAGTGTACCAGAAGAAGCTCAAGGAGGTTAAGAAGGAGCCTATGGAAAGTGATCCTCAAAGAAAGCTAGGAAGAGTTGCCTATGGGACCTGAGAACATCATTATTCTCAGTGAAAGTGAAGAAAGTGAAGTACCAACTCTTGCAAGTGCTCCTGAAGATCCAGCTGATAAAGATAAAGAAATCCAGAGCACTGAGCTTTCAGGTGATGTTGACTCTTCTGTCGCAATTGCCCCAATTGCCCCACTCACTTCTCAACTCGAGTCAACAGCTGCACAGACCTTGAGCGTCATGAGCTCTCTGTCTCTTGGTCCCCTTGCCCCTCCTACTGATTCCTCTTCCTCTTTTGCGTGGGTGCAACCTTTGGTTGACAAAAGGAAGAGGAGATTTTCCTCCCAAAGCTCAGGACCAAATTTTGATGCCGTTGCAGCCTTGTTGGGCACCACTCCTTCTCGTGCCAAGAGAGCCAAGGTTACCTCTAGAATAGTATCTGATGCTCAAGGTCAGAAATTCTTAGAGATTGCTAAGCCTATAGTGGACAAATCGAGAATCGACTTGCTTGGCATCCGACTTGGAGCTTTGAGAATCCCAATGGGAGAGTCTACTCCTGAAGGTGAAATTCACAACCTCCAGGAAATAGTCACAAGAGTCATTGGAAGGGTAGAGAAAGGGCAGCAAACTATTGAACAGTTGGAAGAACAAGCCCAAATTCTCACAGGTTTCATCAAGTCTCTTTTGTCTAAGGATAAAGTCTTGGACCCTACCCCATTGACTACTCTTCCACCTCCTGTAATTCTAAGCCAAGATGAAGTGCAAAGTATCAAAGATATGCACAAGTATTCTATCTATGGCAGAGCTATTGAAGCCATGGTGGATGACATGCTTGTTGCTGGATTAAACTTCATCGATGAAGCTTTCAAACTCCACGAAAAGGTGGGCAATGTACAACTGAAGCTCTCCTCCACTATCAATATCATGGATAAAGAGCTCAAACTCTGGAGCAGTTGCATTGTAGACCTCCGACTCATGGGACAAGCAGATGAGAATGTTTTGTTGGTGAGTAAAGTCTTTGATGATGCAAAGGATAATCTGTCGAAGTCCTGGGTCTACAGTGTGGAGTGGAAGATCAGAGTCCTGGAGGAGGCTTTGGGAGAACTGAAGAACAGTTGGCAGAAGGGTGAAGCTTTCAAGACACTGGTGGTCTCTGCTTTCAAAGATATACACTGTCATCTTCAGGATGAGACTTCTGGTACTTCCCTTTCCTTGCAAGAAATCAAAGCTCAATTCAGAGCTTTTGTCAAAGATAACCTATTCAAGGAAAGTTCCATCTCCAAGGAGAAAATGAAGGAGATTTGCTCTCTTCAATCTGCCATTGAAGAAGCAAACAAAGATTATCATACTCATGTCGAGTTTGATAATGAGATGGAGAAGTGTCTTGGATTTTGGACTCAGTCTACGACCAACACGTCAGTCCCTCATGGCAGAGACATAGCTGAGGCGTTAAAGAAGTTCAGGCAGTGGATTCTGAAGTCAGTGGGTCCCTCTCAGTGACTGGCCACCTGTCTTCTTCTCCTTGTTCTTTTCTCTTCTTCCCTTTCTTTTTCCATTTTCTTTGTAAGAAGTTAAGGCGTTACGATTGGCGGTCCTTAACTATTCTCGGTTAAAGAAGCGGTTACAAAGAATAACTGATTTGTAAGCTATATAATGGCCTTTCCACGCCATTCCAAAAGGAGGAAGAACTTGGCATATTTTCTGGAAGTGTAAATAGATCAGAGAGAAATCAATACAAAAGGGCTTTCCATTCATTGTCTATCTAATCTCTGTTATCTCTGTGTTTTCTTTTAATTTCGTGAAGATCATTTGTTTCTAGTTCGTTAGTCTCACTGATTGCATATTTTCAAATATCAGCAGTATAGTGATCTTGTAAAACCAAGAAGGAACTTTGTGTCCTTGATTAATGAATCTGAAGAAGGTTATTTACAGAACTTTGTGTCTGGTAATCTCATCTTGTTCATCCAATGCAAACGATCTTGTTTTAAATTCACTGCAACTTCGCATACATAAAGGATTATTTTGCTATCTATAATTCTGCATGTTGCTCTTCTACTCACCCTCGTATTTCCTTTCCTCATTCCTTTTGTAACTGATGATCCTTGTGGAAAACACTTTCATAATATCCAAGTTCAACCATAAAATCATGTTTTGTATATTTGTAAATAAGTTCGTTTCTGAATAAGGGAACCTCTCCCATTAAAGAGGAGGGACTTCTTGTCCCCTGACTGTTGCTCTTCTTAAAAGTCCTATTTGACGACCAACAGTTTTTGGCGACTCCGCTGGGGAAAATCGCATTCCAGTTCTGTAATTTTTTCGATCATCTTTTGATCTGGCGACTCCGTGTTTTACTCGAGGGAGAAGGACCCTTGGTATTGAAGACTCTCAGTTTCAGCTTTTGGAGCAGCAGGGTTTTCCTTTTCCTTCCACAAGAAATAGAAGAACTCGTTCGACGAGCACTCCACCTGTTCAAGAAAGAAGTCCTGCGGGTGGTATTCCTTCAAAGCCTGCTAGTCCCAATCTACGAGCTTTGATCCTTGCTGGTGTTAAAGTTCCTCTCCAAGCCGTTTTTCCAAGAATGGCGGCACCATTACCATGGGGTCATCGTGTCGGGCCCCTGGCCCTTACTCAGCCTTTACATGAGTTACCCAGAGGTAACCGGAAGAACTTCCCAAGTTCAAAGATGACGGCAAAGTGCATCCTGATGAACACATCGCAGCTTTCATTGTTGCCTGTGGAGTTCTGGGAGTCGAACATGAAGACGTCTCCGTGAGGCTGTTCATTGAGACGTTACAAGACAATGCTGCTGATTGGTTCTACCACCTTCCGGCTAACGCTATCACCGACTGGAACATGATGAGAACTCAGTTCGAAAACCGTTTCAAGCCGGCAGAAGATGTGCATGCTTTGCTTGCCCAAATTTCTCAGATAAAGAAAGATTCACAAGAACCCATGAGAGAGTTTGTGGCCCGATTCAACAGACTGATCAACAAGATTCCTGTAAATACTCACCCTGTTGATCAAATTCAAAAGTGTTTCTTCCTAAATGCTCAAATGCCCAAGGTTAGTTATGCACTAAGAAGGGCTAATCTCGCAACATTGGTCGAGGATCAAACTCTTGCTGTTAGTATCGAGGATGACTTGATCATGTCAGGGAAGTTGAGAAGAGACCCTCCCAAATCTAAGTCTGCTGCCTCTTCCTCTTCCACCCCTGGACTTAATACTGATCCATTAGTTCAGAAACTTGCAAATGATCTTATTGCTATAAAGAAACAATTGGCTCAGCATGCCCCTTATGCAGATGTTCCAAGAAGGAATTTTCAGCCCAGAAATCATTTACCTCCTTCTCAAACAAGACTAGCACTTGAAGGACCTCCCGTTAAAGTTCCTGTGAATGCAACTTGTGAGGTTGAAGAACTAGATGATGATGAAGAAAATGAAGCTTGCGAGGAGTATGTGGAAGAATTTGATGATGAGGTAGAAGAACTTGAGGGATCTCGGGTTAATTTCTTTACCACTGAGGGCATCGATGATGGAGATGATTATGATGAAGTGGTAGCAGACATGAATAGTGAATCATTTGCTGTCATGACTCGAGAACAGAAGAAGTAGAGGGAGAAGGTGACACTGCCCATACAAAAATCTAAGGAGCAATCGGCAACTATCCCTGTTATTGCAAAAAGGGATTTCCTATCCCTACTTCATCTGCACCAAAGGTGAGTCCTATCAATCCTGCTACCAAAGTTGCTTCTTCTTTTTCTCCTAAAGTTGATAAGCCTAGAATTTCAAATGATGATGGCCCGTCCACTTCTGGGTCTTTTGATATTGTTGATCACCTGAAAAAGACCAAGGTCCAAATCTCAGAAGCTGAGTACTATCAGACCCATCCCAAAGCTTTTGCCAAGATGATTCAATTTGTTAATTCCCATTCCAAGACCACCTCTAAAGGCCTTTTACCTACTCCTCCTTCTGCACCACAGCCTAGTAGCTGCTGTCACCTCGCCTGGTGACAAAATTAAACCATTTTATGTAACACTTCTCATAGCTGGCCATAGACTCAGTAATTGTGTCATAGATTCAGGAGCCTCGGACAATGTCATGCCAGCTAAAGTAGCTCATGCTTTAGGCTTAACCCTCACTCGTACTTATGGATCTTGCTACTCTATGGAGAGTAAGGAAGTGCCTCTGGTTGGAAGGATTAAAGATGCACAAGTGGCTTTTGCTGCCTTGCCTGAAAAGAAAGTGTTGGCTACCATCCTAGTAGCAGACATCCCTCCTTCATATGGAATGTTGCTAAGTAGGAACTTTTGTAAAGATGTGGGTGGGGAAATTCAAATGGATTGGTCACATGCCCTTGTACCGGTTAATGGACAAATGAAGAAGCTGCTGCCTGAGAAACAATCTGAGTATATTGTGCAGAAGACGGATGATCCTAAAGCACAAATACTCTATGAGGATATGGGTCATGGTAATTACATGATTATGTCCCCTGATGAAATCCCACCCCCCAAAGTGTCTCCTAGAGATCCTAACGGGGTTTGGATTTTAGAATTTGATGGAAGTTGTTCCTCAGCTGGTTCTGGAGCTGGTGTCCTGCTAGTGTCACCTGAAGGAAGCCTACACCCCTTTTCATTCAAGTTACAGTTCGAGAATACTAATAACACAGCAGAATATGAGGCTCTCATTCTCGGATTGCAGGTGGCCAAAGAACAAGGTATAAAGAATCTTCTGGCTCGTGGTGACGCAGAGTTGATTGTAAAGCAGGTCAGAAACCTTTTTCAAGTAAAAAATGGAAGGTTAAGGCATTACCGGAATCAGGTTTGGGATTCTATTGAGTTCCTTGATGCTTTCTCTATTGAAGCAGTACCTAGGGAAAAGAACAGCAGGGCTGATTCGTTGGCAGTCTCAGGATCACTACTGATTCCTCATCCTGACTTTTCTCAGGATAAGTTCACCATTGAGATGGTCCATCGGCCTAGTGTACCTGATAATGCCAATAACTGGCAAGTTTTCAATAATGATCAACATTTTCTTTCCTTCCTGGAACTCAAGGGTAATTTCGAACAGCTGTATTTTGAGGGAAGTGACAACCTACCTCGTGAGAGTGTGCCCTTTGACAAAGCTGTCACCCAAGGAGAAGAAACAGATCAAGATGGATGCATCAATCTCAAAGGAAACAAGATTCCTAAAGGGCTGGTGAGTTTGGAGGAACTATTTGATAAGCATGACAGGTATGTGAAATCTAGAGCTTCTTCTAGGCCTCAGCAATCAGCTGAGTATGATAAGATTGATATTGGGAGTTCTACTGACCCCAAGCTCATGAACATTGGAAAATGTTGCTGCATACAGATGAGAGGAGAAAAGCAATTGATCTTCTAAAAAGGTATAAAGATGTTCTCGCTTACTCTTATGAAGATTTGAAAGCTTTCAAACCAAAAGATATGCAGCACTCTATTCCCCTCAAGCCTGGAATTAAGCCTTTCAAGTAGAAACAGAGACAATACAACCCCAAAGTAGCTGACACCATCTTTCAGGAGATACAGAAGTTGTTGAAGGCTAAAATTATTTTTCCCATTCACCATTCAACATGGATTGCAAATATTGTGCCTGTCAGGAAGAAAAATGGTGAGATCCGCATTCGTGTTGATTTGGGAACTGAATCAAAGCTTCTCGAAAGATAATTATCCTTTGCCCATGATGGATCAAGTATTGCAAGCGGTAATAGGCTCTGAAATGTTATCTATGCTTGACGGATTTTCTGGATACAATCAGGTAGAGGTTGATACTGTAGATCAACATAAAACAGCTTTCACTACTCCTTGGGGCACCTTTGCTTACAAGAGAATGCCTTTTGGGCTTATTAATGCTGGTGCCACTTTCCAGAGAGCTATGGATCTGGATTTTGGAAGCTTGAAAGGGAAGTGTATTGTCATCTATCTTGATGACCTGACAGTGTTTTCCAAGACAAGAGCGGATCATTTTGATCACCTAGAGACAGTTCTGCTGAGATGCAGAGAGCATGGGATCTCTCTGAACCCTAAAAAATCTGTCTTTTGTGTCACTGAGGGAAAGTTATTAGGGCACATCGTTTCCAAGGATGGTATTAAGATTGATCCTGAACGAGTTCAAGCCATCCAGCAAATTCCTCTCCCAACCAGTAAAAAGGGCGTGCACTCCTTCTTCGGTAAGATCAATTTTTTAAGAAGGTTCATCCCTGATTTTGCAGAGTTAACTTTGAATATTTCTCAAATGATGAAAGGGAAGCAAACATTTGGTTGGTCTTCTGGAGGAAAGGAATCCTTTGAGGGTATCAAGAGAGCTATCGCTAAAACTCCAGTTTTGGCCTGTCCCGATTTCAGCAAAGATTTCATCATCTATTGCTATGCTACAGATAATACCCTGGCTGCTGTCTTAACTCAAGAAGACTCTAATGAGCATGAACTCCCAATTGCGTTCATGAGCTATATTCTAAAGGATCACGAGTTGAAATACACCATGATGGAGAAGCATGCTTTTGTAGTGGTCAAAGCTGTGAAGCAGTTTCGTTTTTATATCCTCAACTCTCACTCCATGGTGCTGGTTCTAGATACAACTGTTAAGTCGATTCTCACACAACAAGAATTTGGATCCAAGAGAGGCGGGTTGCTAAGGTCCAAGAGTACGACATTGATATCAAACCGACCAAGCTGGTTCGTGGAAAAGGTCTTTGTGAGCTCATTGCTGAAGGAGCTAAACATGAGTTGCTGGAGGAGAAAGCTGACATTCCTACTGTTCTGTTCCTTAGCTCAGTCGATGAATGGTATGCTGACATCGCCCATTTTCTCACCTATGGGGAATGCCCCTCTCATTTAACTACCAAGGAAAAGAGGATTTATTAAATTGAGGTTAAGCAATATGTATTATGGGAAAATGCTTTGTTCAAGCGTGGCTTAGATGGGAGATTTTTAAAGTGTGTGGACAAGGAACAACAGAGAATTGCTCTCAGCTTTTCATGATCAGGCGTGTGGAGGGCACTATTCATCAATGGTCATTGCTCACAACATACTTCATGGGGGATACTCTTGGCCTTCCTCGTTCAGAGATGCATCCAAGTGGGTGGATAAATGTGAGGCTTGTCGGACTTTTGTGGGAAGACCTAAACTGGCGTCATTACCTCTCAAGCCAGTTGTGATTGAGGAACCATTTCAACGGTGGGGTCTGGACTTCATTGGTGCACTTAACCCTACTTCTAGTGCTGGTCACACTCATGTGCTAACTGCCACCGACTACTTTACCAAATGGGTGGAAGCTATTCGATCAAGAGCACCACTTCTGAAGTGGTATGCGGCTTCATCAAAGAGAACATCTTGGTAAGGTATGGTGTACCTAACAAGATTGTATGAGATAATGCTTCAAAATTCTCCTCAACCGAGATAATGGATTTCGATACGGGTATGGCATCTCACTGGCTCATTCTTGATTATTACCCTCGGGAAATGGGCAAGCGAGAATCCACCAACAAAAATCTGGTGACAATTATAAGGAAGTTGGTCAATGAGTCTCAACGAAACTGGCACAAGAAGCTATATGATGCTCTTTGGGCAGATAGGATCACACCTAAAAGAGCCATTGGAATGTCCCCTTTTCAAGTGGTATATGGAGTAGAGGCCCAACTGCCAGTAACGGTGGAACTGCCGGCCTTGCACCTAATGAAGGCCATTGAGGATACTAGCTTCAGTGATGCTCTGGACAAGAGAATTATGTACCTGCACAAACTGAATGAGGACAGATTGATGGTTGCTAATAGGATATCTGTTCACCAGCAGAAGGTAAAGGTCCTGTTTGACAAGAAAGCTAGGTTCAGAGATTTCCAAGTTGGAGACACCGTGCTGTTATGGGACAAAAGACATGAACCTCGTGGCAGCCATGGAAAGTTTGATTCCCTGTGGCTCGGACCTTTCAAGATCAGACACTTTGCTGGTGAGAATTCCTTTTATCTTGATTACATGGATGGTTCTCCCCTCCCACTCCCTTATAGTGGGCAGTATCTCAAGTTGTTCAAGTCCTAGGTGATTAGGGAGTCCTTTGTATATTTTGTACAGTGTTTTGCTTCTCTGCTTTTGGTGTGTTTTCCTTTTGTTGTTTTGGTGTGTTGCCCTCTGTATTGGTCTGTTTTTGACTCCGTTGCCCAATGGATAAGGCACTGGTCTACTTTCCCGAGTTTGTCTAAGTTCTTGCCTTGCCTCATTCCTTGAATTTATGCCAAGTCATCCCCAGAAGGAGCCAGCTGTTGTCCACTCAAAATTCCCTGCTCTGATAAAAGTAAAATTTCAAAATTTTGAGTTATGAGTGTTTTTCTCTAAAGTGCCTAAGTCGTGAAAATTGAGAAAATCTGTGTTTTGGGTCATTTTGTATGTATTTCGGGCCTGTCGGACATTTTTGTCCCGCCTATCCCAAGTACGAAAGTGCATTCTGTTCCCCGATCGGCCGAAATCCCCGAAGTTGTTCCATTTTCAGCCCGTCGGAACTTTTTGTCCCAAGTGTCCCAAAACTTATTGTGCGAGATGTTCCAATTTCAGCCGAAACACCCGAGCCGCGTACTCCGGAACTTTTTGTTCCAAATGTCCCAAGTTCAAATGGGCCTTTTGTTCCAATTTCGGCCGAAACACCCGAACCGCGTCCTTCGCGCGTTTTCGTCCCAAGTGTCCCAAAATGCATTTGTGCGTCTTCTCCCCGTTTCGCCCGAACCGGCCGAGCCGCGTGTTTCGCGCATTCGCGTCTCACATGTCCCAAGCGTACCAAGTGTCATTCGTGCTTATTTTTCCCGCTCTACCCGAATATCATGCCTATTCAAATTGGTGGTTATCTATTAAATGTGCATTCATGGCTTTTCTCTCTCCTAAACGGTTATATAACGAGCATTTCCCCCTTGCATTTTTCGCACTACTTCCATGCTATCTTTCGCTCAAACCCTTGCAATTTGCAAACCTGCGCGTATTCCCCTCCTTCTGTAATTCCTTTCCGAGTCTGGTTTGCGGCTCTGTCCTCCTAGCTACTATCAATATGAAGATCAAGTTTCAGGGACAGGAACAAATTTCACCACTTGAGTCTGCCGTTCGTAATATTGGCGACAGCGAAGCTCGTCATCTTGATTTCAGTGATTTTTGGGCAAGAATGGTGGACGCAAACCCTACACCGATGGCGCAGATGATTCATGACAGTGGTTTGGCTTTTACCGGAGGTTTCCCAATCTCAGTACAGTGTGCTGATACCGTGCTTTCATGCGGAGCTCACTTCGACCCCGTTTCGAGTGAATTGACTAATATACATGGGGAACTCATCGCCAAATTGGATGCTACCGCCATTAGCACTGCTCTGAGAATTCCAGAGATGGATAATGCCATAGTCGTTTCCCGAGATCAAGCACAAGACCTGTTCGACCAAGACAGTGACAAATATAAGGCACGAGTGGCGAAGTCCTGGCTGAAGAACCCTAAGAAAGGAGCTTCTCGTCTGACCAAAACCCTCTTCCGAGTAGATTTCAATGAAGAGTTGTCAGACTTCATAATCTTGCTGGCTCGGGTTATGGGTTTGCCCTCTACCAACGAATTTCACTTCTGGATGTGCCCGCTCATCAGCATGGTGTGCGAAGGAACGCAAAACATAAATTGGGCGGAAATCATAAGCATGAATTTGGCGGAGCAGCTGTCCAATGTGCAGCAAATGAAGAAGTTCTACATGACTTCGTATCTGATGTATACTCTGGCAGCATCAAGGCAGTGGTTCGGTTTTTCTTATATAGATGCACACAAAGATGATCCAGTATATGCTTACTGCCCGCAGTTCACCCTGGAGACCAGCAACCGTAATTTCAGAAGGGTCAATGATGCTTTCACCATGTACGTGGTTAGACTGCTCGAAGGTGATACTGCTAGAAGGTTTTCAGATGAAGCCATGAACCTGATATCGCAATATGGTGCTTATTTCATCCAATTCAGGAAATTTTCTTATATCAGGCTTGCTGGCTATGAGAGCACTCCTCTGCGGCTTCCCATGTTCTGCAATGATAAAATGGCCTTGATAGAAATATGCAGGCAACTAGACAAGTTGCACAGAACTTGCAGAGATAAGAAGATTTCTGGCTTGCACTTTCCCATCTCTCTGGGAAACTACACTTGCAAAACAGCCCTGGACGCACAGAATATAGAGAGAGCCCTTGTTCCTATCACTGTTCATTTCTTCAAGCCAAGAACCTGCTTTGACTTGAAGAAGTTCATTGAACAGAACATCAAGATAATCTACCATCACAGGGCTAATACAGAAGACTATTGGGCTGACTGTGCAGATGATTTTGAAGCCAGGAGAAGGCATTGTGGCAGGTTCTCCCTGCAATTGATCCAAGAACTCGGTCTATACCAAGTTCCTGAAGGTCTCCAGGATGACAATTCTGATCTATACTCGTATGAGTATGAAAATGTGATTAAGCACACCCCTGGAGGACCTGGATTGGAACAGGAAAGAGAGGGATGATCTGGCTGAGATCCTTGCTCCAGTCTTAGTCAGG
This sequence comes from Taxus wallichiana var. yunnanensis, assembly GCA_018340775.1. Taxonomy (NCBI): domain Eukaryota; kingdom Viridiplantae; phylum Streptophyta; class Pinopsida; order Cupressales; family Taxaceae; genus Taxus; species Taxus wallichiana. The sequence goes on from CM031239.1 coordinate 687,638,278, forward strand.
ACTAAGGTCTGGTTTGACAGGATGGTTCGAGAATTCAGGAGGCATTCAGGGGAATCCTCTTCTAAGGATGCTTCAACACCAAGAAGAGAAGCATCTATTCCAAGGTCAGAAACACCAGTGAAGACCCCTCCTGCCTCATCAATACAAGGACCTGCAGCTTCTACTCCTTCTTCATCCACTCAAGTGTACCAGAAGAAGCTCAAGGAGGTTAAGAAGGAGCCTATGGAAAGTGATCCTCAAAGAAAGCAGGCAGAGTTGCCTATGGGACCTGAGAACATCATTATTCTCAGTGAAAGTGAAGAAAGCGAAGTACCAACTCTTGCAAGTGCTCCTGAAGATCCAGCTGATAAAGATAAAGAAATCCAGAGCACTGAGCTTTCAGGTGATGTTGACTCTTCTGTCGCAATTGCCCCAATTGCCCCACTCACTTCTCAACTCGAATCAACAGCTGCACAGACCTTGAGCATCATGAGCTCTCTGTCTCTTGGTCCCCTTGCCCCTCCTACTGATTCCTCTTCCTCTTTTGCGTGGGTGCAACCTTTGGTTGACAAAAGGAAGAGGAGATTTTCCTCCCAAAGCTCAGGACCAAATTTTGATGCCGTTGCAGCCTTGTTGGGCACCACTCCTTCTCGTGCCAAGAGAGCCAAGGTTACCTCTAGAATAGTATCTGATGCTCAAGGTCAGCAATTCTTAGAGATTGCTAAGCCTACAGTGGACAAATCAGAATCAGACTTGCTGGCATCTGACTTGGAGCTTTCGAGAATCCCAATGGGAGAGTCTACTCCTGAAGGTGAAATTCACAACCTCCAGGAAACAGTCACAAGAGTCATTGGAAGGGTAGAGAAAGGGCAGCAAACTATTGAACAGTTGGAAGAACAAGCCCAAATTCTCACAGGTTTCATCAAGTCTCTTTTGTCTAAGGATAAAGTCTTGGACCCTACCCCATTGACTACTCTTCCACCTCCTGTAATTCTAAGCCAAGATGAAGTGCAAAGTATCAAAGATATGCACAAGTATTCTGTCTATGGCAGAGCTATTGAAGCCATGGTGGATGACATGCTTGTTGCTGGATTAAACTTCATCGATGAAGCTTTCAAACTCCACGAAAAGGTGGGCAATGTACAACTGAAGCTCTCCTCCACTATCAATATCATGGATAAAGAGCTCAAACTCTGGAGCAGTTGCATTGTAGACCTCCGACTCATGGGACAAGCAGATGAGAACGTTCTGTTGGCGAGTAAAGTCTTTGATGATGCAAAGGATAATCTGTCGAAGTCCTGGGTCTACAGTGTGGAGTGGAAGATCAGAGTCCTGGAGGAGGCTTTGGGAGAACGAAGAACAGTTGGCAGAAGGGTGAAGCTTTCAAGACACTGGTGGTCTCTGCTTTCAAAGATATACACTGTCATCTTCAGGATGAGACTTCTGGTACTTCCCTTTCCTTGCAAGAAATCAAAGCTCAATTCAGAGCTTTTGTCAAAGATAACCTATTCAAGGAAAGTTCCATCTCCAAGGAGAAAATGAAGGAGATTTGCTCTCTTCAATCTGCCATTGAAGAAGCAAACAAAGATTATCATACTCATGTCGAGTTTGATAATGAGATGGAGAAGTGTCTTGGATTTTGGACTCAGTCTACGACCAACACGTCAGTCCCTCGTGGCAGAGACATAGGCTGAGGTGTTAAAGAAGTTCGGGAAGTGGATTTTGAGGTCGGTGGATCCCTCTCGGTGGTATTTTTGTCTTCTTCTCCTTGTTCTTTTCTCTTCTTCCCTTTCTTTTTCCGTTTTCTTTGTAAGAAGTTAAGGCGTTACGATTGGCGGTCCTTAACTATTCTCGGTTAAAGAATCGATTACTGAAAAGAATAACTGATTTGTAAGCTATATAATGGCCTTTCCACACCATTCCAAAAGGAGGAAGAACTTGGCATATTTTTACGGAAGTGTAAATTGATCAGAAAGAAATCAATACAAAAGGGCTTTCCATTCATTGTCTATCTAATCTTTGTTATCTCGGTGTTTTCATTTAATTTCGTGAAGATCGTTTGTTTCTAGTTCGTTAGTCTCACTAATTGCATATTTTCAAATATTGCGAGTATAGTGATCTTGTACAACCAAGAAGGAACTTTGTGTCCTTGATTAATGAATCTGAAGAAGGTTATTTACAGAACTTTGTGTCTGGTAATCTCATCTTGTTCATCCAATGCAAACGATCTTGTTTTAAATTCACTGCAACTTCGCATACATAAAGGATTATTCTGCTATCTATAATTCTGCATGTTGCTCTTCTGCTCACCCTCGTATTCCCTTTCCTCAGTCCTTTTGTAACTGATGATCCTTGTGGAAAACACTTTCGTAATATCCAAGTTCAACCATAAAATCATGTTTTGTATATTTGTAAATAAGTTCGTTTCTGAATAAGGGAACCTCTCCCATTAAAGAGGAGGGACTTCTTATCCTCGATTTGTTGCTCTTCTTAAAAGTCCTATTTGACGACCAACAATGACAAGTCATGGGAGTTGGGGGCTATTTTAATTAATCAAAGGTGATTAACTAATAGGTAGATGTAAGCTTATAGAAGATAATTAGAGGAATATTAGTATGATTTAGGCTATTATAAGGGGATTAAATCAATTAAATATTGATTTATTGGTTAATGGAAGGAAAGCTAATTAATTAATAATAATTAATTAGTCTAGGTAGAAGGGTGATTTATTAATGGAGAATGTCATTAACTAGGGTATTTTTCGGATAGGTAACTTAATTAATTAGCTTAGTGTAATTAATTAATGATGATATGAGGGAAAATGACCGCTTTTGATGATATATCATTGATTTGTGAGAAAGGGGATAATTAGCGCAATTTAAGTATTTAAATTGCTTGGACGTGATTATAGGTGTCTATATTTGCCCCTCTTTGGGGTGGCGTAAGTGATGTCACTTCAAAGATAATAGACATAAGAGATTTTGAAGGGATAGAAGAAAACTTAGTAGGAGGTAGAGATGGCCCCTCGAGTGTCGATGGGGTGATGGAAGAAGCCGATCGACGATCGAAAAAGGTGAGATATAGGTAGAAGAAGGGGGACGAGGCAGGATGCCTCAATGAGAGGGAGAATTAGGGGTGAAAGGGAAGTGGTGTAGAAGAAATATGGACAAGGGGGGAGAAGAGCTTAGCCTCTAGCTACGTATTTGTTTGAAATAATTTGGATGTCATCATATTGCCATAGGAACTACGTCATCGGTCCTTATGAAAAATATAAGCATACGACAAAGGTAGAATGACATGAAAAGCCATAATACGAACAATTTTCCATTGCTGAAAATACCAACTCCACGTAACATACAAAAATGTAATGCAATATGAGAAGGAAACAAGCTCATTTAATGGGAAAACAAGTATGAATGCACATATCCAACCCAATAACGGTCAAGATAGTTGTACAAATGTTTTGTTATCAGTGCTGGAGAGATCCACAAGTTCATGATTGACAACAAGGGTTAAAAAATGATGCCCCAAGAAATGATACATGCAAGGGGAAATGAAAATGGACATGAGGTCCATGAAAAGTGTTTGTGCGCAATGAAACAACACCAGGCAACCAAAAGTGCCCCAGAGTACAGATGAAGCAAGCAACTAGCTTTTGTGAATGGTTGTGAATCCGGTGATCCACGAGTCATATTAATCGGGGAAGATGTGAGACAAACCAACAGGATATGGAGAAAATACCATGCGCAAGACACAAGTTTCAGCCGTAAGAAGCAAGTTACCATTTTGTAGGGTGTTTTACTTTTAGGAATTTTTGAAAATTTTTGCCTTGTTTTTGGATTTTTTTGATATAGTAAATGTTGGTATTGTGTTGGCTTTGTAAATGTGATAAATAATAAAAGAAAGGAGGAGAAGTAAAGAAGGGCCTAGGGCAACAAAAATTTCCCTAGGTGGAAGAAAAGAGAAACAAACGACAAATAATGTCCTTGTTTAGTGGAAAAATTAAGAAAAAATAATTATTTGAAAAATAATTATTTATGAAAGTGTGAAGAAGAATAAAAATTGCAGCGAGCAATAAAATTTTATGGGGAGAAGAAAGGGGTATTGGACAAAAATGCCCCAATATGGTGAAAAATAAGAGAAAAATAATTATTTAATTAAAAATAATTATTCCACAGCAAATAGAGGAGAAAATGGTGAGCTAAATGGGTGTCCGGCCATTTGATCGATGAAAAACAGGTTAATATACCCCCTAGGGGGTAAAAACATTGCAATCAATTCATTTTAACCGCTCAGTTTAGAAAACTTACCATGAGGCTCTGACACTCAAGAGAGATGGTGATCACACGTGATCGTTTGAGGCGTGTTGTAGATTGTAGATGATAGATCTGTAGACAATATCAAATGTTGTTTTCAAGTGTTATTTTGATGTATATGGACGGGATGATATGATGATATTGGTGCGGGGGGATAGATTTTTGATTATGCACAACCCCTCTTGCCCCCATTGATGATATGATATGTGATGATTAGCTTAGCATACATGCATGATGTAAAACTTAGCATTTTTGTTTATATATGATGTATAGATGATGCTAGATGTGATGATAGTGATGGTAATGTGATGTGAATGATAACAAAATAGAGCACATGCAAGAAATACAGCCAAATTCTACAAAGAACACTAGGAATCAATATAATACACCATGAATCACCATGCCCCATTAACAAGTAACAAAACACAACCAAATGCATTAAAAAAGAAATAAAGAATTAACACACTAGCATGTCAAAACACACTACAATATGCACAAGCAAGAATGAATCTATTCCAAGAAAGAAAAGATAAACTATGACAAAGTACACCCAAGAAACAAACAACTCAAAAGTAAGCCTGTAAAACACTATACAAGCAACAAGCAAAGCAAGGAAACAAGGCAATGGAAGTAAATGTTTTTGTAAGATATGTTTTCATGCACCTATTTTCTATTGTTTAGGTTTTTGTGAAACAATTGTCTATTGTTTTTGTGTTTTATCGAAACAATTTTCTATTTGTTGATGCAAAATCACAGCACCCCTGGATGTTGATTAGATTTCTAGGTTGATCACTCTAGCATCCAGTGTGATTGCACAACATGGAATCCTTTCCCCAAGTGTGGGACTTGTAAAGATGAGAAAGGATTCTCCAGAGAAGGCTGGTTCTTATTCCTCTGTTCAGATGCACACGAAAAATGCAGAGGGTTTACTCAAAACCTAATCTAACTTGCCAAGGAGACAGGGTAAGAAGATGTGGAAAAATAAAACTAAGATAACAGAGGTGATGAATCGAGGAATGAAGAACACCTGTCTTGCCAATAAACACAGACCATTCAAATGTGATGCAAGATCATGCACAGATAACAAAATTCGCAGTGAAAGACTAGGAGGATGCAAATGAACACAGAAAGGGTTGAAAATCATCCACAGACATGCATTACTTACTCCAAAGATTGATACAATACACTACAAAATGCCAAGAGATAGAGTCGCATTACAGTTTCAAATGGGAGGTTTGAACTCCACAAATTCACCTATCGAAGAGAAGAAGGGAGGGGCAAAATAGAAAAATTTCGACCTTTAGAAAGAAGCCCCTCCTTACAATATATAGGAAGAATGAGAGAGGGAAGAGAGAAGAAATCTAGATCTACCCCAACCACTTCTAGGTTGCATTTAACTCATCTCATTATGGCGAAGTGGTGAATCTGGAAAACGGTGGACTTTTCTAGCAAAAACGGCGAACCTGTCTGTTGTATTAAAGATGGTTATTGAAATGCCGATTTCATCCATTATCATGCATCGAGCCATTTCTTAAATTTCTCTCTCCAAATGAATCAAAATGCAAGCTTGACCCCAAAATCATGTAGAGGATTTCACCAGATTTCCATTGATATAAAGAACGTGCAAATCTGAGCTCTGGATCGAAAGTTATGACGATCTGAAGATTTAGGGCAAAAACAAGCCAAAACGGATATTTGAAATTTTTCCCACGCTCTACCACTAGGATGACACGTGTCAAGCTCTAATTGGTGAGCAATTCTCTCTTCCTCCACCTTTCTGTGGTTTTCCTTTGAAATTTTGATGTTTTATAACTTTTGGGAAATTTTCCATTTTTTCCGCGCCCCGCGCCACTGGGACACGTGGCGTGATCCGGTTGGAGGACAGGGGTGCGGGGTCATCTATGTCTTTTAATTTTTGGCCCAAGAATTTTGCAAATCTTCCTAAGTCTTTCCCTAGCTTCGAACTCCCCCACCTTAGGACACGTGTCCTGTTCTGATTCGTTCGCGGGTCTCCCGGCTTTTCGCATCCTCCGCGTACATTTGGCCCAAATGTCCCGGACTGCCTGGGACAAAAATCTCCGATCCACCTGAAATGGGATTCCTTGTTCCTATTTGTGGCGAAGACACGTGGCAAGATTCCATTCGCTCTCGGCTCCTTCAGCTTTCCGCATCCCACGCGTCCCTTTGTCCCAACTGTCCCGGACTAAAGTTCCCTATTTCGCCAATCCGGCGGTTCGCGTCCTCCGCGTACATTTGTTCCAACTGTCCCGGACTGTCTGGGACAAATTCTTCCGAACCGCCCAAAATGGGTTGCCTTTTTCTCAGCCACTTCACCTTTTCACGTCCTTCGCATCCTTCACGTCCTCATGGCCCAGATGTCCCAGCCTTATCTGCACAACAGTTAGTCAATTTTTTCACCTTCGGCCGGTTCGCCCTTTCGCGTCCGCGCGTCCCCACGGCCCGGATGTCCCTTTGCTGCATGGACCGCCTGGCGGCCTTTCGGCTGATTCATGCTTTTACGTCCCAACTATCCCAAGGACCACCTGGACCAGGACTTAGCCGATTTTCTTCATTTTTTCGGCCCCAAGCCTGCAAACCCGAAATGCCTTAGAACAATCCTGCAACCATATTTTTTGCATCTCTTCCATTTTATCAACCTGTTGGGATTCCTTCTTGGATAGGAGAGTTAGAAGGAAACCGAGGGGACCCCAGAAAACATGATTTTGGGCTTTGAATCATATACTTGCTCGGGACTGACAATCTGATGCATGTTATCAAAATTACCCTTGGGGGAATTTTGGATAACAATTTTGGCAACTCAGTGGGGTCATCTACCTACTAGATGAAGAACGGCCAGCTACGTGAAGCATCCATTGGGCATGGAGTAATAACCTGAAACCAACTTGATCTCTGATCCCGATCCTGATACCGCAACTCATTCTTCGAGAGCACTCTGAACTATAGAAATCTAACCTGAGAGTGACAAAACACTGTGCCAAAGCACTTAGGGAAAAGAAACCTAACTACAACAAGACAATGTGCATACGCACTTAGAGGAATTGAAATCTAGGCTAATATTTACAAGGGTAAACCTTTTCCTTTTTAGTAGCAATGTTTAAGATAGATTCCATTAACTGGAATCGGGAGTTCTTCTCCATCCAATGCAGACAATTGGAAGGCATTACCACTTTTACATCTCGTGACCATGTAGGGGCCGCTCCAAATGGCATCAAACTTGGAATGCCTTCCAGGTTTCACCCGATCTGCATCCCATTTCAGAACTAGGTCCCCCTCCTGGAAGGTCCTTGCTCTTGCCTTCTTGTCAAACCATCTTTTTACTAAGGTCTGATCCTTTTCAATCATCAGAACTGCATGTTCTCTTATTTCTTCCAATTCCATCAACTCTACGTACCTAGCCTCCATTGGTTTGAACTCAGACAATTCCAACTGCTTCATGAGCTCCAATGCTGGAAATTCTAATGATATAGGAAATACTGCCTCTTTCCCATAGACCAATTTGTAGGGAGAACTACCTGTAGACCTCTTTGGTGTTATCCTGTTAGCCCATAATGCTGATTTTAGCTTGGTATGCCATGTCCTTTGGTTTTCATCCAGAGTTCTTCTAATGATCCTTAGCAACTTTTTGTTTGTGGACTCGCTCGCCCATTACCCTGTGAGTAATACTTTGGCGAGGTGCTCAAATAGATTCCATTCTTGATAGCCCATTCTGTAATCTTGGAACCTATGAATGCTAATGCATTATCTGATATGATAGTGGCCGGCACACCGAACCTGGTCACTATTTCTTCATAAAAGTCTAGTATGTTAGACTCACTTGCCTCTTTGAGTGCCACTGCTTCGGTCCACTTGGTGAAATAGTCCGTTGCTGTGAGTATCCACTTGTGACCTTGACTCGAATTGGGATTGATGACTCCAATGAAGTCCAGTCCCCATTGCATGAATGGCTGATCTACTGAAATTGGATGAAGGGGCAGCACTGCTAACCTTCCTTTTCCTGTGAAGAATGCACATTTCTTGCACTTTCTTATCCATGTATAACAGTCACTGAACACTGTGGGCCAATAATACCCTGCCTTCATTATCTTGAGAGCTGTTACTCGTGGGGCGAAATGTCCTCCGGAATCTCCATCGTGAAAATCTCGTAACACCCTCTCAATTTGACCTGTCCCAATGCACCTCAGTAGAACTCCATTGATGTCTTTCTTAAACAAAACACCATCAACAAACACATATGGAATGGCTTGTAATCTAAAGTATCTCCTCTTTTCTTTGCTCATTTCTAGAGGGCATAGGCCTATCTGTAGGAAGTGTATCATATTCTGAGTCCAACAGGGAGTGGGCACATCATCATTTTCCTATTCTTGACCATCTTGTAGTACCAAGATAGCCTCTTTTCCATTACCTACTTCAACTTGCTGACTCAAGGCTAGTTGTTTGCATAGTCCCTTCCCACATACTAGTTTGGTGACCTTAATCTCAATGTCATATTCCATGACACAGGTTATCCATCCTGCACGTTTCTCATTCAGATCCTTGTTTAGAAGGAAGTCCTTGACTCCGCATGAGAGACCAATAATTGGATCTTGTTGTTTGAGACTAGGTGCTTGAATTTCTTTAAACTCCTGATCACTGCAAGTACATGCTTTTCAATGAAAGAGTACCTAGTTTCGTATTCCTCCAAGCCTTGACTGAAGAAAGCAACTGGTTGTTCTAATCCTTCTTTGTTTTGTTGTGCCAAGATTGCAGAAATTGTGTCTCCACCACCAAAGGCATATAGCATGAAACCCTTGGAGAAGTTTGGATTGACGAGAGTGGGAGCTTGAGATATAGCCTCTTTTATTGCCTCAAAACTTGCCTTGCCTTCAGATGTCCACTTAAATGCCATGCTCTTTTTTAACATCAGCGTTATTGGCTTTACGAGAGCTGCAAAGTTTGGAACAAACCTGCGGACAAAATTGATCCTTCCCAAGAAGCTTTGAAGAGCCTTCTTGTGACTTGGCAATGGTAATGCTCGAATTGCTTCAACTCTTTCTGGGTCAATCGTCAATCCCTCTTTTGAAACAATATGGCCTAGAAGTTTTCCCTCATGAGCCAGGAATATGCATTTTTTGGGATTCAATGATACCCCAAATCTTCTACACGCCTCGAAATACCCGCCTGGATGAAAGAGGTGATCCACTGCATTTTTGGAGAATACAGTGATGTCATCAAGATATATCAGAACTATTTTATTGATCAACCCCTTGAATGCCATATCCATTGCCCTTTGGAAAGTGGCTCCAGCATTTGATAGGCCAAATGGCATCTTCTTGTAGGCAAATGTGCCCCATTTGGTTGTGAAGGATGTCTTGAACTGGTCTTCCTCCTTCACCATAATCTGATTGTAGCCTGAGTAGCCATCAAGTAGTGAAAACCTTTCTGAACCAGCTACAACCTGCAATATTTGCTCCATGGAAGGGAGTGGGTAATGGTCCTTGAGAGAGGCTCTATTCAAGTCTCTGAAGTCAACACACAATCTGATCTCTCCACTCTTCTTTCTGACTGGAACTAAGTTGGCAACCCAACTAGAATGCTTGATTGGGAATATGATTCTTGACTCAATCAGCTTGTCCAATTCTTTTCTCATGAGAGGCTCCATGTGTGGGTTGACTGGTCTTTGTTTCTACCTGACAGGCTTAGTATTTAGATCCAATTCAATGGTATGCTGAGCTAAGTTGGGATTGAAACCTTTCAAGTCTTCATAGCTCCAAGCAAACACGTCAGGGAACTCTTGACATAGCTGTATGAACTCATACCTTTCTTGTTCAGTTGTCATCCTTCCAATTTGTAATGGTTTGTTCTCTTCTACCAAGATGGATACTGAATCCTCTCTTGACCTGAATGTTTGCTTTCTCCTTTCTAAACTAATCATTAGGATTAAAAATGGACTCCAAAGTGATAAGTCCCTTGGGCAGCTTGTTAGTTCTCAGCTGTACCACTTGATCACCATACTATTGTTCCAATTTTTCTTGATTCTTGGCTGAGAACTCAGCTTCTTCGCAAGAAATGGATGATTTTCTGATCATTTTCAAACACTTGCCAACCGATATTGTTATCCAAAGCATCGAAGGCCTCACAATCACATGGATGTTCGTATGTACCTTGTCTTGTTGAATACTTTCCACAATGTCAAAGGCTGCCCCATCGCCGCAAGCCTCGACAAAGACTTGATTCTCTTCCTAGGAATAGATTTGATGCCAAAACCCTCAAAATCTTCCATGAGGTCCCACACCCTGTTCTTGTAGCACTTGAGTAGATCATTCTTGGCAGCATGTTGTCCCCTAACCTGATTTACAATCAATTCACTGTCCCCAAAGACTTGCAAGTTCTTTATTTTCTTCTTGATTTCCCAATGCATCCCTTGCACCAAGGCTTCATATTCAGCAGTGTTATTGGAGCATGTAAACTGAAATCTAAAAGCTGAATAGTACTTTACTCCTTGAGGTGAAACAAGCACGGCTCCACCTCCTGCACCTTGCCTACTCCTTGATCCATCAAAAAACAGCTGCCATACCTCATTGTCATCCTTGTGGTTTGGCTTGGTGATGCTAGGAATAGGCTGATTTTCTTCGTGTATGCAATAGACCCCTAGCTCAGATTCTTCCACTTCTTGATAAGGATCAAATGCATGTATCTTGTTTGCCCATTCATCAAGAGTTAGATCCGGGATGCTTCCAACCTTGGTGTCAGCCTCATCAGTGCTTGGGTGGTCTTCTTGATCAAATGCTGAACAATTGGCGTTGATCTGACTTGGAGTGTAAGGCTCAATGTGGAAGTTTGCAATAGGTTCAGACCTGATTGTAGCCTTAGTTCCATACCTCGTTCTGAACAAAGCATGTGTGACCAATCAGCAGACAAATATCCCCCAATCTTGGCTGTGAAGTCCCTTGACAAGCATAGGGCAAAGAGTGGTGGAAGGTCTATGACTGATACATCTTGTAAAACAACAACATTTGGACATGCATGCAAGGTAAGACTCAAATTTCTAATCACCCCAACTGTTGTTACTACTATCCCATCAAAGCTACACTACCCCTTTGGATATAGTTTCATATTGGAACCCTAGCTTATCAGCCTATTTGTTTAGGCATTACCGAGCTACTTGCCCCGAGTCTATCATGCAATTATGCACTAGCTGATTTCCAATTATTAATGAAACATATAAACGAGGGGGATTCAACATTTTACCTTGTTGTCCTCCATGATTTCCCTCAGGCTGGGCAGCATTTGTAAGCACTTTGTTTTGCATCCGAACTTTCGATTGAAGTTGGCTGGATCCTTCATGGCAGCTTGCAGCAGATCTCTTTGGCCTGGGATAGATAGGGATTCCCACATTGATATATTGACATTTGTCTTCTTCATCTGATCAATGATACTGAATGGTGATGAAGGATCTCTTTGTTGTCCCTTGGTTTGCACATTCACTCCTTGCATGTGGGCAGCAACAACTGGTATTTGAGTTGGCCTAGGGGCTGTTCTTGGCTGCCCTTGTGCATTTACAACCGGATTTTGCTTGCCAACCATTTGTGGAGCCATAGAAGGTCGTGGATTGGTTGGGGCTAATGGCTGTTCTTCACCCAAATTCCTCCTTTTTGACCTTGTGTTGGCTGCAACACCTTGAGAAACTACCTGGTTCATGCCACAAAAATCCTCTGCTTGCCAATTTACCAATGTGGTGTCATTTGGGGCTGATTGCTGTTGGAATGCTTCTTGTTGTTGGTTGTTTCCTCGATCGCCCTCACCCTCCACACCAAAGAGTTGTCACCATTAATGCTTGATTCAAAGCACCATGAAGCACATGGATTGGTTATGAGGCTCATTGCATGGAAAACACCAATCATACTCCTGGGCAATGTTGTTTTGTGTTGGCACCAATGCCTTAGAGGTAGATATGGCATTTGGGTTATAAGGCTGAAATGGTCTATTGGCAGGAGGCCTTGTTTGATTCATATTTGCAGCTGGATTAGGTGGCCTTTGTGGTTGGTATGGCTGCTGTTAGGCTGAGCTTGGGGTTGATAAGAAGGTCTAAAACCTTGGGCTTGTTGCCTCTTGAGAGTAACCAGCTCATTGCCTAGGTTTTACAATTGCTTCATGACTTCTTGAAGCTCATTTGGGGCACTTGGAGATGAAGTGGAAGCTTCATTTGAACTCTAATTTCTAGGAGTGGGAGGAGGAGCCAAATTAGGTGCTTGATTGGTGTTTGGACTCTCTAAACTTGGAAACAGTGGCATGGGAGGTCTAGGGGCAAGTTTTCCAGCTTGGATCAAACAATTTTCATCCCTAATGGCAATACTATAAGCCATAGGGATAGTTATGCCTCCCATGGACTGAATCAACATAGAAATATCAGAATTTAGAGCTTTGAGATAGTAGAGAAAAGCACCTTTTGCTATTGGCCTGACTGCCACTGGAATCCTCTCCCAAGTCTTTTGAAATCTGAAGTTGAAATCGGTCAGTTGCTCATTGGGAGCTCTCTTGATGGTTGTCAGCTGCTCCAAAAGAGACAAGTTGTCTCCCTTTTCTCCAAATTGCTCATGAAGTGCTATACACAGCTGATTCCAATTTGTGATAGAACCAGCTCCAAGGCTCCTAAACCATTGCAACGCTTTCCCCTTGAATGAAGATGCCAACAACTTGACAACCACTTGCATCTCATTGATTTCATGGATTGCACAAAGGTTAGCAATATCTTTAACATGATCACCTGGAGTAGTCTGATTTTCTCTAGTGAAGTATGGAATGTTCTTCAAGGCTGCAATAGGAATTGGATGTTGTGCATTGAGGGCAAGTGGGCTGCTTCCTGTGAAGTTGACGTAGGGGTTGTTTTGTGCCATTCTAATTGGTCTTAAAACCCTTGTTGACTGAATGAAAGGCCTACTAGGTGGAGGAGTTGAGAGAGTTTTGTTTGGTGGAGATGGAGACCTTTGAATCCTTCTTCCTCTTTGCCTTCTTCTTGGAGATAATTACAGGTATTCAAATAGCACTTCTTCTTCTCCAACTCTTGACCTTGTGGTGACTCTTCTCATGAGTTTTCAGGCCTGCACTGCTGAAACCAGTTGATTCTTCCCCTTGGAGTCACCAGATATGCAAATAATAGCTCTTTTTAAGCAAGAAAATTGTAGCAGATGCACATCAACTTTGCTGCAATAAAAATGAGACCTCTAGTGTCCCACCGGGTGTGCCAAAACTATTGATGCAAAATCACAGCACCCCTGGATGTTGATCAGATTTCTAGGTTGATCACTCTAGCATCCAGTGTGATTGCACAACATGGAATCCTTTCTCCAAGTGTGGGACTTGTAAAGATGAGAAAGGATTCTCCAGAGAAGGCTGGTTCCTATTCCTCTATTTAGATGCACACAAAAATGCAGAGGGTTTACTCAAAACCTAATCTAACTTGCCAAGGAGATAGGGTAAGAAGATGTGTAAAAATAAACCTAAGCTAACAGAGGTGATGCATTGAGGAATGAAGAACACCTATCTTGCCAATAAACACAGACCATTCAAATGTGATGCAAGATCATGCACAGATAACAAAATTCGCAGTGAAAGACCAAGAGGATGCAAATGAACACAGAAAGGGTTGAAAATCATCCACAGACATGCATTACTCACTCCAAAGATTGATACAATACAATACAAAATTCCAAGAGGTAGATTCGCATTACAGTTTCAAATGGGAGGTTCGAACTCCACAAATTCACCTACCAAAGAGAAGAATGGGGGTAAAATAGAAAAAGTTTGACCTTTAGAAAGAAGCCCCTCCTTACAATATATAGGAAGAATGAGAGAGGGAAGAGAGAGAGGAAATCTAGATCTACCCCAACCACTTCTAGGTTCCATTTAACTCATCTCATTATGGCAGACGTGGTGAATCTGGCAAAATGGTAGATCTCAAGCAGAAACGGCGAACCGCATCTGTTGTATTAAAGCTGGTTGTTGAAACACCGATTCGTCCATTATCACGCGTCAGAATCATTTCTTAAATTTCTCTCTCCAGACTGAACCAAAATGTAAGCTTGACCCCAAAATTGTGTAGAGGATTTCACCAGCTTTCCATTGATATAAAGAATGTGCAAATCTGAGCTCTGGATCCAAAGTTATGGCGATCTAAAGATTTAGGGCAAAAAACAAGCCAAAACGGTGGGTTTCCCTTTGAAATTTTGACATTTTATAACTTTTGGAAATTTTCCATTTTTTCCCGCGCCCCCGCCACTTGGGACACGTGGCATGATCTGGTTGGAGGATAGGGCGTGGGGTCATCTGTCTTTTAATTTTTGGCCCAAGACATTTGCAAATCTTTCTAATTCTTTCCCTAGTTCCAAAATCCCCTTGCCTTAGGACACATTTCCTATTTCCGATTCATCTGCGGGTCTCCGGCTTCTCGCGTCCTCCGCGTATATTTGGCCTAAATGTCCCAACCGCCTAGGACAAAAATCTCTCGAACCGCCCGAAATGGGCTTCCTTGTTCTGTTTGTGGTGAAGACACATGGCAAGATTCCATTAGATCAGCTCCTTCGGCTTTCCGCGTCCCACGCATCCCTTTGTCCCAATTGTCCCGGACTAAAGTTCCCTGTTTCGGTCGATCCGGGCGGTTCACGTCCTCCGCGTACATTTGTTCCAACTGTCCGGATTGTCTGGGACAAATTATTCTAAACCACCCAAAATGTGTTGCCTTTTCTCTCGGCCACTTCACCTTTTCATGTCCTTCGTGTCCTTCACATCCTCATGACCCAGATGTCCCAACCTTATCTGCACAATAGTTAGTCAATTTTTTTGCCTTCGGCCGGTTCACCCTTTCGTGTCCCGCGTGTCCCCACGGCCCGGATGTCCCTTTGCTGCACGGACCGCTGGCGGCCTTTCGGCCGATTCATGCTTTTACGTCCCAACTGTCCCAAGGACCGCCTGGACCAAGACTTAGCCGATTTTCTTCATTTTTTCAGCCCCAAGCCTGCAAACCCGAAATGCCTTAGAACAATCCTGCAACCATATTTTTTGCATCTCTTCCATTTTATCAACCTGTTGGGATTCCTTCTTGGATAGGAGAGTTAGAAGGAAACCGAGGGGACCCCAGAAAACATGATTTTGGGCTTTGAATCATATACTTTCTCGGGACTGACAATCCGATGCATGTTATCGAGAATTACACCGGGGGAATTTTGGATAACACTATTATTGTTGTGTTTTCTTGAAACAATTTTCTATTGTTTTTATGTTTTGTCGAAACAATTTTCTATTGTTTTGGTGGTTTTATGATTTTCCAAAGCTATGTGTAGGTAACCAAGAAAGCATAGATGCCTCGAGCATTAGGTGGGGAATATACAAGGGTAGAAGCTATGCGCTTATGGACAAGAAGGTAAAGTTGTTGAGTTGCCCCCAGCATAAGATGGGAAATAACGAAAGACCACCTCCCTTACAGATGAATAGAAGAAGGCAAAGCCGGATCAAGGCTAGACAAGATGGTGTACACAAGGAAACTTGAAGGCAGAACCAGGTCCAAGCTAAAGATAACTACCCTTCTAATATAGAATTCTTGTGAACAACGAATCCTTCCAAGGCACGAAACCGGTTTTCACCGAAGGACTTGTCAAAGTGCCACAATTGCAATGGTTTACATTAGTGGACGACATGTTTTCTCTTTTTCTTTTTTTGAATTTTTTTCGATGTTTTTGTATTTTTTTATTTTTGTGCCATGTTCAAGCATAGAACTTCTTAAGATGCATGGCATTCATTGGCTCTCGGTGTCATACTTGGAAACTATGACATAGGGTCCTAACCAAAGTGTGGTTTGAACTTCCCTTTCTTTTCTTGCTCTGCTCCGGTGTTGAAGCTGGTTCTCCTTCACAACTAAATCACCCACCTCAAGCGGCGAGGGATGATTCTCTTGTTGTAGTTGCGAGAGATTCTATCTTGATATACCTTCAAGTGATTAAGAGTGTGAATGCGCTTCTCATCCAGGAGCTTTAACTCAACAAATCTTGTCACTTGATAATCTTCATCATTATCCAAATAGTCCTAAAGAGAAATTAATAGGGATGGGAGTTTGATCTCTAAAGGGATGATAGATTCTATCTCGAACACTAGGGAATATGGCGTCATACCCGTAGGAGTGGGAATTGATGTTTGGTAGGCCCAAAGGGCTGGTTGGATTTGTAGGTGCTAGTTTATTTGGTTTTGCTAAGCATCTTCTCCATTATCCTTACCAAAGTCTTGTTTGTTGCCTCAGCTTGTCCATTACCCTGAGGGTAATATGGCATGGACCATTTCAATCTGATTTGGAACCATTGGCAAAGACCTTTCATAGTTTTGTTCTTAAATGACTTCCCATTATCTGTGACAATGGCTGCAGGTATACCATATCAGCAAATAATGTGATTCATGATGAATTTAGAAATTTTTGCTCCTGTGACATAGGTTAAAGGGACAACCTCCACCCATTTTGTAAAGTATTATGTAGCTGTGATGATATGTGTATGACCATCAGATGAGGTAGGAGTAAGCTTCCCTATTAGATCAAGTCCCCACTTGGAGAATGGCCACGGGGTAGTGATTAGTTGCAATGGTTGCGATGGAGCATGGATGAATTCCATACTTTTGACAAAGCACACATTTTCTAAAATAATTACAACAATTTATTTCCATGGTGGACCAATAGTAACCTACTCTTAATAGTTTCTTAGTCAAGACCATTCCGTTTGTATGTGCTCCACATACTCCTTCGTGTACTTCTTTAATTACGGATTGACTCCATCACATGCGAGAAAATGTAACAAATTCTGTCGTAGCCACAATGATAAAGTGTACCTCCTAAAAGGGTGTAATGGGCTATCTGGTGAACTAGGCTTTGCTTTTCAGAATGGGAGATATTGGGAGGGAAAGTATTTTCCTTAAGATAGGTGAAAATGGGTTCATACCACGGGGAATAGGGACCAACAACCTCACAAGCAAGGCAAGATACATGCATGTCATACGCAGGATGGTGTAGATTTTCTACAAAAATGGCATATCATTGTTCCCTGGCAGAATACGAAGCATATATCCCACCGTTGCCATGGCATCTTCCAATTTTTTCTATGCTCTTGGGATCTGCTCAAAGGTAATGCACACAAAATACTCCTTCAAAGTTTCCACCAACTTCTTGTAAGGTATGAGCTTATCATCCTTAACTTTATACTCATCATTAACTTGTTTGATGATTAGCTGCGAATCACCTACAACCTTAACATGTTGAATATTCCACTTGATTGCTAGCTTCATCCCTACAATGAGTGCTTCATATTCTGCAATGTTGTTCATGCAAGGGAAGGCCAGGCAGAAAGCTTATGGTATAGGATCACCCGAAGAAGTAATAAGGAGCACTCCTGCACTTGAACCATGAAACATAAAAGATCCATCAAAATGTATTTTCCATACGACATGATTCTTCAATGTAGAGAAAAGATGCATCTGGTAGATCCAAACTCAAAGGTTCTGTGCTTTGCAAAGGTGCATCCACTAGATGGTTGGCAAGTACTTGTCCTTTAACTAATTTTTGATGGGCAAATTCTATATCAAAATCACTGAGTAGAATGATCCAGTTAGCCATTCTACCTCTGAGGGCAGGTTTGGACAACAAATACTTGAGTGGGTTGACCTTGGATATGAGCTTGGTCTTAGTATTTAGCAGGTAATGGTGAAGTTTCTGAAAGGTAAAAACAACGGCCAAGTAAGCCTTTTTAATCTGAGGATAATTAAGTTCATAGGTGATGAGGGTGCGAATCAGATAGTACACTACTTTCTCTTTATGGCTAAGGTTGTATTGGGTGAGTAGTGCACCAATAGCATATGCGCGTAGCAGAAATATAGGGCAAAAGTGGTTCTCCCAGAGTGGGAGGCATGAAGACAGTGGATTGGCAGTCTTTGTTTAAACAAAGCAAAGGCTTGTTGTTTCTCGAGTCCCTAGATGAAAGCGACATCCTTCTTAAGAAAAATAGTGAATGAGTGACATTTATCTACAAGTTGGGAGATAAAGCGGTGAATGGCTTGAATTTTCCCAAGCAAGCAATGCGGTCGCTTGATATTCTAGGCGGAGGCATTTACGTGATGGAAGACACTTTAGCGAGGGTCTACCTTAATACCTCATCTTAACACGATGAAGCATAATAGTTTCCCAGATAGCACACCAAAGACAAACTTATTTGGATTCAGCCTAACTTTGTATTCATGCAGGCATTCAAAGATACACCACAAAATGATAGGATGATCCTCTCTTGTTTTGGACTTTCCCAGGATGTCATCTATGTAGTCTTCTATGATGTCATGAATCATATCATGAAATATTACTATCATGGCCCACTAGATAGTTGCTCCCGCATTCTTAAGGCCAAATGGCATCACCTGATAGCAGAAGGTGCCCCAAGGAGTTGTGAAATTTGTTTTGTGTTGGTCCTCCTCAGCGATTTTAATCTGATTATAACCCAAAAATCCATCCATGAGTGATAGCATTTCATATCCTGTTGTTGAGTCAACAATCATATCAATGTTGGGTAATGGAAAGTCATCTTTAGGGAAAGCCTTATTGATTTCTCTAAAATCCGTCTGATTCATTCATATCGACAAGTTTCTTCTAGATAGGAACAATGTTCAATATCCATTCGAATAGTCAATTAGTCGATGAATCCTCTGCAAGAAACCTTTCCAACTCTTCCTTAAACAACAAGGCCACTCTTGGATGCATCTTTTAGAGTTTCTATTTGATAGGCTTTGCGTCTATGTGCACGACCGGGTTGCGCATGACCAAAGTTGGATCTAGGCCGGGCATGTCTTAGTAAGACCATGCAAACACATTAATGAACTCTCACTACAACATAGTGAACGCATTTTTCTCTAGGCGTAGAGTGATGCCCCCAATTTTACTATCTTGGGATCTTCTTTAGTACCAATGTTGACATCAATGGTTTCTTTGACTAACAATTTTGATAAATACTCGATATGCTTAGGATCGGGAGGTAGGTTGAGATCTTCATCCAAGGATGTCTCTATGAGATTTTCATCCTTGGCGTGGTCACTTTGTTTGTCCTTTAATTTTATTATTATTTTTTTATCGGCTAGTGCCTCAAAGAGGTTTTCACCGTGTGACTTGGACTTCTATTTTTGTTGAGGATTTTCTTTAGAACTCTTGCCCTAGCTTTTCTTTAAATTTTGTTGACCATGAAGTTTAGCCTCCTCGTTGAAGTAGGCACAGTGTCTAAGTCGATAAAGAAACCCTTCTTGTGATCTCTAATGGGAATTGTATCCCTTATTCCCATGAACTCTTGCAATAGCCTTATCTTTCTCGAATAAATTTAGTGGCACGTGACATTGTTGGTCCCATTCAACAAGGGAAGAGTACACAAGGTCAAGGGTCAATTCGATGAGGGTTATGGTTATGACAACATTGTTCATGAAAAGGTTTGTGGAGGCGGATCCTCATATAGGCTACAATGGGAATCTGTATCATTGTCTAGGTACTCGAGCTATCCTCGTGCTCGAGAATAATTCACATCTTGATCATCGGGGTGTGCTCCATAAGGGTGAATCCCAATGCCATATCTTTCTATTTTGAAATGTGGAAGAGCAAGCTGGTTCTCTTTGTCCTTGTTCATTCCACCCACATCCTAGGCCTTTGTAGCCCATGGAGTACATCATTCTGCTAGATTTTTCATATTCCAAGGTTTGATAACAAGATGGATGAGTGTCCTCAGGGGCCCAAGTAGTAGGTGGATCAAGTAATTTTTCCTCAACTAACAAGCCTCTAGGTAGGAACGACCTAATAGTGTGTTCCTCTCTAGGTCTCCTGAAGCGGTAGTTGGGTCGACCTCTAGTCTTGGGTGACAAAGAGAGGTCAGAAACCAAGAGTGTTTGTCGTACATTATACTCCCCATAGCCATATTCAAGAATTTTCATCTCCCATGAATCAAATGGAGATGTGGAAGTGGATGCCCCATGAGCGTAAAAACTAAGAGAATCTGAATCCAGCCAGGATTCCTTAGCCTTAGACTGAAAAAATGGCCATATCTACGGAGGGACATGTGTATGTACCATTTCATGAAAAGCTATTGAGAACTCTCTGATGAGCAAAGGGATCTAAGTCTCCTGGTATTGTTACCAGTATGTCCCTCATGCTTGACTTGATGCATTGATAAAATGTTGATAGCACGGCTGCATGGCATGGATCCATGGTTAGCCTAGAAGCATACTATATGGAGGCTCCAAGTATAGGATGTGAAACTTCATCTGATGGCAAGTGGGGCCCACCTACATGGGTAGCATAATGGTGCCTATTGACTCTCTTTCCACGTTGTCGTATGCGGTGATAGTGATGATATGGGACTCAAGATCTACCTCTGTATGTCCCAATTGTTTGACTAATTTAAGCATGCATGCAGATGTTTAATCCAGATCCGTTATCCACAAGCACTGTTTGATTTTCCCTGTGGTGACAACTACCTCAATGTATAAGGGAAGATTATGTTTAGGATTCTCGGTAGGGACCTCCTTATGGTTAAAAGTGAGATGCTCACTTGGTGTAATATTTTCCATCGTGTCTTGAAGGTATGTAGGATCGACTTCTAAAGGCACCCCCCGACCCTGAAGAGTTTGATACAAAATGTTCGTATGCACATTGGATATCTTGAGAAGATCTAAGATCAAGATCTTAGCAAGTGTCCTCTCAAGTTGTTCTAAAGGTTATATTTACCGGTTTGCGGGGTCAACATAGAGGGTTCCGAGAATCATGAGGTAGGCATGCGTTGTTACCATAGTGTAGTCCTTTCCCTTCATTCGGATGGTATTGACACGGTCGGTAGGGGAGTGAATACATCGATAAGTGAATCATAATGATTGTTATCTCTTTTGGTATACAAGTAATTCATGGCTTTATAGGTTTGGGAAGAGTCTCCCGATCCAACTTTGTATTTTCCAACTTATCATGCTTAGGGAATGGTTCCTTACAAATCCCCATTTTCTTGTTAGGTGTTTACATTTTTCGGGGTTATCCACCTCTATCTCCCCATTATCAATGAGGTCCTGAATATAGTGGTGAAGCTACGAGAAATTTGTCTATCTTATGACCTTTAACGTGATTCATTTCGCAGTATTCATGCTCCTTATACCATGAAGGTTTAGGAGCGTTGTCATCAAATGGTTACATTGTAGGATAGGTCATCATGTGGGCCACATCTAACTATTTTAGTATTACGGACAACAACTCGTTGAGGGAGGTGAATGTTCGTCACTTTGGTGGTGGTTGAATTGGGTCCTTAGTTTAAAAGGTTGATTGGTTTAGACCATTTGAACACGTTTGGAATCGAGTGATTTTGTCTCCCACCACATTTTTGTTTTTGTAAAATATCTTTGGCTTTTCAAAGCAGAGTTTGACACTTTGGTTGTCTTTAGATTGGGTTTTAAGGGTGCCTTTGGCAATGAGAGCCTTTTCTATTTGAATCCATTTCTCGATAACCTCCTCAAAGATGCAGACACAATGCATTTGGAGGTGGAAAGCTATATATGGGTTGAGATTAGGGACAAAAATCTTGACTAGCTACTTCTCAGGGAAAGCGCAAGGGAAGCAACTAGCTATCCCTCTCCATTGTTAGAGGAAGCTGGCGAAGGTCTCATTTGGTTGTTGTTTTGTGCCACACAAGTTCGCCATGGTGACATCACTCTCTATGTTATACGAGAAATGATGCACGAATCTTTCCACCAATCTGCAGTTAGGTGAAAATTGATCCTCATGGTAAGCACATAAACCATTCCAATGCTTGACATTCGAGACTCTTAGGAAAATTTTTGATGAGGTAATTATCACTATAAGACACCTCTTGACATGCCATGTAGAAATCTTTGACATGATCCCTTGGTTCTCCCTTTCCTTTGTATTTTTTCAAACTTTGGCATATCAAATTTCTTTGGAAAGGGTTGAAGGGTCATTGTTTTGTCAAAAGGATAGGGGCATAGTTCTTTGTATTGGTAGTTCCTAATACTCTATATATTTCTTTCTTGTATGCTCACAAGCATTGCTTTCATAGATTGCACTTCTTGTGTGAGCAATTTTTCTCTAGTGGGAGAAGTGGGGATGTGTACACGATGATACCCCATGTCTTCTTCTCCTTGGTTTTCTCGATGGAGTTCATGGATCCTAAACTTAGGCCTTGACTTTTGAACATTCTTGTTTGTGTCTTTCTGTACCTGGAAAGTAAGCAAAGCTAGTTGTTGGCTTAGGTTACTGAGTTGTTATTGGATTGTGACTTGGTTTGTGTCTTCTTCTTCTAAAGGTTCTTCCTCTTCGTATTGTGGAGGTTCTTCCCCTATCTCATGTTCTATCTTGTTTCTTTGTGGCACTTTGATGAGGGGTATTCTATGCCCTACCACTTTATCATTTTCTGCGTAAGAAGTGGAAGCATGCCCACCTGTTAAAATATCTTCCATATTGATAAGGGGCATTCTTCCTTAGTAGTGTCATTTGTAGGTAATATTGGTTCATTCTCGGTGGGAAATTTGGCCCCTAATTCCACGACCCATGCCAAAACTCTATCTTTGTTTCTAAGGAGAAACTCATCTAGTAGAGTGGGGTCAAAATCAAAGTCTGTGTGTGGTGATTCTAATTCATTTCCACTATGATCAACCATCTCTTTAGTTTCCTTTTCTCTGAACAGTGGCCCTAAGTCATGTCCAATGAAGGGGTTTGACCCTTGTCTGTTAGAGGTCTCCCAAGCATGTACTTGTTGTTCCTCATATGTTTGTTTCTTCAACCCTAGACATGTTTTGGGAGCCATGTTTTTGTGATAGTTTCACTAGGGTGAGTTGTAGATATGTGCAAAGCTTAGTGACTACCCCTAAGTGAAATGCAAAATGAAATTGCTAAGAGTATGAATATGTCAACAATGTGAGAATACCAATATGATAGAGTGATAAATCACCCGTGATACAAGCATTTGGTATTAAAACTTGATCAAAGGAAGTACTTCCTAGACTACGTTTCAAAAAGTAGTTTGCATCGTAAGATGATCAACAAGATGTTTTCACTTATGCCAAGTTCAAGGAAATGAACAAAACGTAAGTAAATACAAGAAGTCAATGTGATCTCCCAATCAAGATATATGATGAGTGAGCTCAAACTCGATTAAGACCTATATCTCAAAAAGTGCCACTTATAATTCATGAATGACACAACAATATCACCAAGATATGTTAACCCACTTTGCTATAAAGTGAAGTATTGATATCGAGGTGTTATTGATATAACACGCACAAATGGTAACACCTATCACTCTTTGAAATCAAGTTAATAATAGAACTGAACTAAAAATCTCAAAGTATAGCTAGGAATAGTTAAAAATGTGTGCGGTGTAACCGCACAATATAGGTATTTATGTCGAGTTTACAAGAAACAAAGACTAACACCTAAATAGTCTTAATTAGCAAGAATTAAACAAAATTATAAACACCATCATGATAAGAATTAATTATGGATTAGATGCTAACATTTATCAATACAAAACTATGAAATTATCTATGTTAAGCACATAAATATCCTCTATTCTCTAACAACATATAAATGAAGGAACCTAGGTAGGTTCCATGGCTATCAAAAATAGTTGTCCTTAATGTTCCAAGAACCTAGGAATGGGGGCTAATCAAATTTGGGCTACAAGACCCTTTTGACACCTCCCATATGACCCAAGCACTTTAAGAAAGAGGCTTAACTCTTCAAGATGATGAACTCTCAAGAAAACAAGGTGTAAGCTCTTAGTCTCTTTGCTATATGCTTTACATTTGCTCTCTAAGGAGTTTAGGTGTAAGTAAAAAGGTAGGTGGAGGGCTCTTTATATAGCCTAAAGGATAAAGGATTCAACACATTCTCATGAATGTGGGATAAAGGTAAAACATGATTAGGAATGGATAAGGTTGCTTTATTAAAGGTAACCTTACTTTAGAAGGGTTTAATACATGTTTAGCAAGTCATGGGAGTTGGGGGTGTTTTAATTAATCAAAGGTGATTAACTAATAGGTAGATGTAAGCTTATAAAAGATAACTAGAGGAATATTAGTACGATTTAGGCTATTATAAGGGGATTAAATCAATTAAATATTGATTTATTGGTTAAATGGAAGGGAAAGCTAATTAATTAATAATAATTAATTAGTCTAGGTAGAAGGGGTGATTTAATAACGGAAGGTCGTTAATTAAGGTATTTGTTGGATAGGAAACTTAATTAATTATCTTAGTGTAATTAATTACTGATGATATGAAGGAAAATGAGTGCTTTTGACGATATGTCATTGATTTACGAGAAAGGAAATAATTGGCGCAATTTAAGTATTTAAATTGCTTGGGCAATAATTATAGGTGTCTCTGACCCGGTTGCTTTAGTAGCAGGGACAATGTTAGAAATCAATGAGGATAATCAATGGGTAAGATGAAGGAAATGGAAAGAAGGCACTAAAGTTATTCTTTGATGAGAAGAGCAATGCGAGGTTACATTTTCCTCAGCTTTTTTAATGGGTTTGGCATAAAGAATGATTATGATATTATGGACCGCTATGGTGGAGTCAATACCTAGGACAAGTTTGCGTAAGACCAAGTGAAAGTGTGGTTATGATCTCTAAGAAAAGAAGTGATGGCTTCCTATTTAGTAGTATCTAAAGATTGTCTGATATTTAGGATGTGTGGGTCATCCTGAGTATGAATGTTGATCTCGATAGGTGATTTATTCAACATGGTTTGTGTCTCAGATGGTGATGACCAATGAATATATGAGTCTTCTGTAGCAAGGTAGGTGAGTATGGATTCATCATCATGACATTGAATGACGTTAATTGTAGGTGTGTCATCATTGATCATCTTAGGATATAGGAATGGGAGAGTGGAAGGGGCCTCACCTTCATGTTGATAAGTCAAAGGCCCCAAGGAAATGGTGTTTATGAAAAAAAAAAAAAATGTTAGGGGGATAGATTCAGGATCCATCGACTTTGTCGGTGAGGGTGGTGATGAAGGTGGAGTGGGTGAAGGTAGTGATGAAGATGAAGGTGGAGGAGGGCTAAGGTCTTCAATGAGTTCAATGCGGGCCTATTTGGTAGGAGGTTTAGGGAAGCTGATACCACTATGTTCATTATGTTTACGGGTGGTACATGGAATAATGGTATGGCGGCCTTGCTCATAAAATTCAAAACCAAAACCCTTCCATGCATAGTGGTGTAGGAAGGTGTGGGAAAAATGGAGATTGGTAAGTGATTGGAAGTCACCGAAAAATGGGTGGGGTCGTGATGGTGGTTCAAGTGTGTAAGTGGTAGTATCAAGTCCCTCCTCATAGGTGAGACTAGTACGAAGACGAGGAGGACCATAAAGGAGGAATTATCCTATAAAATGATCATAGTAGGGGTGTTGGTGAAGACTTCCATACTTGTGTGGTGTAAGGAATGTGTTGACACTATATAGGAAATACTCCCCCAGAGTGAGGCATTGAGAAACACCTTCTAATTGATTAGTGGTTAGTATGTACGTAGCTGGTATGGATAATGTGTCGAGGTCGATGCAGAGGTGGAGTTAATGGATTGGGAACCTAATAGGTCACCCAAGGAGGTTATAGCATCGGTAGGAATGGAGGGGGTATGTGTGGTGAAAGCAGTGGCTGTATTGGTAGGTGGAGGTGTAGGTGAAGCGGTATTGATCGTGGAGGTAGATGGCTTGATAGGTATGAGCACATCATTATCAGTAAAGCATGTTGCATGTTTTAAAAGGTGATGGGTTAGATGGAATGGTATAAGTGTGTCCTTCATGTTCAAACTTCACATAACAATGCAAAGTGGAAGGAACGTAATCCATGACATGGATCTAAGGTCTACCAAGTAACAAGTTATATTGGAATTCTCCCTCCAAAACGTAAAACAATTCTTGAATAGTGCGGGGCCCACGTGAACATGAAGGATGACAAAGTGCCTAGAGTGGAGGTGATAGAATCATTAAATGAATGCAACATGACCTGGATGTTTATACATTCAATTATTAGGTATGTGCATTTGAGAAAATGCATGGGATGAAATGATGTTAATGCTAGCACCTCCATCAATCATCACATGGTGGACCCATATGTCATCAATGTGGATAGAGATGAAAAGGGCTGGGTCCAGTCATCATTTTGGAGTGGCATGATCTCCTCCTCCGAGAAGCTAACGGAGGCCACTTGGTGAACAAGGTGAGGTGAGGATGAGGGTGGTAATTTGGTGAGAGAGGCAACATGATAGGGTGTGGTAATGGAGGCTACGGGTGTAGGGTCATTTTGTAAAACCTCAATAGATTGAAGAACCTCCATGAGGGCCGACAATGGGATTCCGAGGTTTGGACGAGGTCATATAAGCATATTTTGAGGGGAGATTAGTGTAATTGTTTGAGCATGGTGTGATGTGTGATGTCATTAGAAATGGGGTACGTGGGGCCACAGATAGTTATTTTAGGTATGGGTGCAGATGGTATGTTGGGTATAGGATTGGTTGGTGGGTCAGTTGCCTTTTCTTTTCCCTTATGCACATGTGTAGTGACGTGTATCATGTTGATTTGAGGGAAGTTGGAAAATGGAGAAGGTGTAGGGTGAGTGGTATAACGACACGACGGGTAAAAACCTACCAAAGGAGAAAACCCTATGAGGTTAGCTGGGTGCAACGACATTTGGGTGGTGGCGTGGAAAGTTCTTTGATGCGAACCATGTTAATTTCAAATATTGGGTGTGGCTCTAGGAGCTATGAGGGTGGAGGTTGTGGTTGTTGAGTGGGTAGTGTAAGAATGGGTGTTAGTGTGCAAAGCGGGATCCTCGTCAAGAAGGTCATCCTTGTCAAAGTTTGTTTCGGTGGATTCAATTGGATAAGGACAGTTTTCAAGGGATTATAGTTCTCCACATAATGCCCTGGAAGGCTGGATGGTATGCGTAAAATTTAGTATCATCAAACCCTTTTGGATTGGGTTTGAGGGGGTCGTAAGGTTGGAGTGGTGGTAATGTGATAACAGAAGTCTCGAGAAGATTAGTTAAAATTTTGGCATAGGACCCTACTAGTGAATCACAATGGGAAGTGAACATGGGTTTGGGTGTAGGTGTGGTTGATTGTCAGTGACTATTTTTGGAAGAGTAGGAATGGGTTGAGCTATGGGTTCGGTGCAATGTGGTTTGAGGTATCGGTCGGGTTCTTTTCGGTAGGGGTACAGTAGATGAATGGTTAGGAGGGTGTGGGGTTGTTTTGACTACCTTGTTGTGGGGTAGTGGGATTTTGTTTATGGGTTGCACCTTCTTGGGTAAGGTGGTGTGGGTGTATAAGGTCTAGAAGGAAAAGTAGATGGAGGAAGAGGCGAGTTACCCATGGGGATAACAACGGTGCTATGAAGGTAGATGACCCGGTCGTACTTGGGGTGTGAGGGATAATGACTGAAGTGTAGTGGGTAGTGAAGCAATAGCTAAAGGTATTGGAGGTATTAGTGGTAAAGAGACTGTAGGTGTGGGTATAAGTCATGTTGTGTGCCTAGGTAGGTTAGAGGTTTGTGAGGAAGGAATGGGTTGTTGTGTTATTGGTTTATGGATGGGTGAAGGGTGCTTGACCATGTTGGGAAGCTAAGGTCTTAAGGTAGATGGGACAAGTGCGGGTGTGATTGGTGTGGTTAGGGTATGAGGTTGATGAGTTTGTTTCTTTGGTTTGGGTGTCAGAGTAGGTGTGGTATTGACATTGGAGGATGTAGCTAAATCTAGTTTAATAGGTGGATGAGTAAGGTTGGTGGTTGGGGTGACCCCTAAAGTGGTAATAGGTTTAGTGGAGGTAAATGTTGTGGGTATGGGTTTGGGTTTAGATGTAGGTCAGGTTATGGGTAAGGGTGTGGTGTGAGTGCTAACGGGTATCATGGAAGGGGTTGTGACAATAGTGGTTATATTTGGTTTGATGGGTCAAAATGTGTTTGGGTAGATAGTGGAGGTATCAGCAAGGATCTCTACATCTGTGTTGAGACAGGGAGTAAGAGGCACCCCTATAGTAAATCCCTATCCACATAATCTAAGTGATTGGCCAAACATGGGAACAACATGTCGTAGGTGAAGCTGGTGAGGACCTAATGGGAATTCCCATAAAATATGTCTTAGAGATGGGGAATTGGTGGCTCAACACGTGGGCAAGAGAGCCAAAAGTAGGTCATTCGATTTCGGGTAGCTAATGGAGAATGCTCACCAAAAGGCAAAGGTATCTCGAACTGGTCTACGATGGGTGGAGGAGATGATGGGAGATCCTCTATAAGTGGAGGAATGGATAGGTGCTCCTCTGTGGGTGGAGGAGGTAATGGGTGCTCCTCTGTGGGTGGAAGAGGTAATGGGTTCTCCTCGTCGGTGGAGGAGGTACTGTGAGGTAAAGGTTCTCTTGGTGGAGAAGCTCGGGGTGAAATGGTCTCGATGTTAGCAGAAGACCCTCCGTAGGTGATGAAGGAGATGAAAGGTGATTCTATGTTGGTGAAGGAACAGGGGAGGTTGGTTCTAATGTGGAAGGAGGATTTGAGTTGGGATCTCCTTTATGGAAGGGATGTGAGGTAATTGAGAGGCAACAAGTACCTTGTTAAAGATAGCATGAACCTCATGGGTATGGGTATCATGAGTTGATGTCTCACTGTTTGATTGGATGAAGGGGCATGGTTAGGAAATGGTTTTTGAAGATTTGTAGATTTTGGTTGGGGGTGACGTTGGGATTATCCATATTTAACTCACCTTTATCGAGCATATCTTGGACAATATTCTTTAAAGTGATGTAGTTACCATCACTATGACCCTTTTTTGATGACGCTATGTAAATCATGCTCTTTATACCATGCGAGCATGGGGTGAGTAGTGTGTGCATGTATACTTTGCTTAATGCTAAATCAAATGAAGCAAGAACTACCACCTAAAATAGTTCTACAATTTAGCTAAAACAAAGCATAAAAACCATCATGATAAGAATTAAACAAGGGTTAGATGCTAGCATTCATCAATACAAACTTTGAAACTAACAATGCTAAATATCTAAACTCCTCTATTCTCTAACAACAAATAAATGAATGGACCTAAGTAAGCTCCATGGTTATCAAAATAGTTGTCCTTAATGTTCCAAGAACCTAGGAATGGGGGCTAATCAAAGTTGGGCTACAAGACCCTTTTGACACCTCCCATATGACCCAAGCACTTTAAGAAAGAGGCTTAACTCTTCAAGATGATGAACTCCCAAAAGGGCAAGGTGCAAGATCTTAGTCTCTTTGCTATATGCTTTGCATTTGCTCTCTAAGGAGTTTAGGTGTAAGTAAAAAGGTAGGTGGAGGGCTCTTTATATAGCCCAAAGGATAAAGGATTCAACACATTCTCATGAATGTGGGATAAAGGTAAAACATGATTAGGAATGGATAAGGTCACTTTATTAAAGGTAACCTTACTTTAGAAGGGTTTAATACATGTTTAGCAAGTCATGGGAGTTGGGGGTATTTTAATTAATCAAAGGTGATTAATTAATAGGTAGGTGTAAGCTTATAGAATCCAATTAGAGGAATACTAGTGTGATTTAGGCTATTATAAGGAGATTAAATCAATTAAATATTGATTTATTGGTTAAATGGAAGGAAAGCTAATTAATTAATAATAATTAATTAGTCTAGGTAGAAGGAGTGATTTATTAATAGAAGGTCGTTAATTAGGGTATTTGTTGGATAGGAAACTTAATTAATTAGCTTAGTGTAATTAATTAATGATGATATGAGGGAAAATGAGCACTTTTGACAATACATCGTTGATTTGTGAGAAAGGGGATAATTAGCGCAATTTAAGTATTTAAATTGCTTGGGCGTAATTATAGGTGTCTACATTTGCCCCTCTTTGGGGTGGCATAAGTGATGCCATTTCAAAGATAGTAGACAGAAGATATTTTGAAGAGATAGAAGAAAAATTAGGAGGGAGAGATGCCCCCCTGAGTGTCGATGGGGTGATGAAGGAAGTCGATCGACGATCGAAAAAGATGAGAAGTAGGCAGAAGAATGGGGACGAGGCAGGATGCCCAGAGAGAGGGAGAATTAGGGGTGAAAGGGAAGTGGTGTACAAGAAATATGGATGAGGGGAGAGAAGAGCTTAACCTCTAGCTGCTTATTTGTTTGGAACAAATTTGATGTCATCATATTGCCATAGGAACTACATCATCAGTCCTTATGAAAAATATAAGCATACGATAAAGGTAGAATGACATGAAAAGCCATACTATGAACAATTGTCCATTGCTGAAAGTACCAACTCCATGCAACATACAATAATGCAATGCAATACAAGAAGGAAACAAGCTCATATAACAGGGAAAACAAGTACGAACGCACATATCCAACCCAACAACAATCAAGACAATTGTACAAATGTTTTGTTATCAGTGCTGAAGAGATCCACAAGTTCATGATTGATGACAAGGGTTAAAAATGATGCCCCAAGCAAGGATACATGGAAGGGGAAATGAAAATGGACACGAGGGTCCATGAAAAGCATTTGTGCGCAAAAAACAAACATCGAGGCAACCAAAAGTGCCCCAGTACAGTACGAAGCAAGCAACTAACTTTTGTGAATTGTTGTGAATCCGGTGATCTGCGAGTCGTATTAATCGGGGAAGATGTGAGACAAACCAACAGGATATGGAGAAAATACCATATGCGCAAGACACAAGTTTCAGCCGTAAGAAGCAAGTTACCATTTTGTAGGGTGTTTTAATTTTTAGGAATTTTTGAAAAATTTTGCCTTGTTTTTAGATTTTTTTATATATATATATATATATATTGCTTTTCGTTGTTTCCTCGAAACAATGTTCTATTGTTTTTGTGTTTTTCTCAAACAATGTTCTATTGTTTTTGTGTTATGCGAAACAATTTTCTATTGTTTTTGTGTTTTCTCAAAACCATTTTCTATTGTTTTTGTGTTCTGAATTTTTTTTTTTTTTTTGTTTTCTCAAACAATGTTCTATTGTTTTTGTGTTTTCTCGAAACAATTTTCTATTGTTTTTGTGTTTTGTGAAACAATTTTCTATTGTTTTTGTGTTTTGTCAAAACAATTTTTCTATTGTTTTTGTGTTTTTGAAACAATTTTCTATTGTTTTTTTGTTTTCTCAAAACAATGTTCTATTGTTTTTGTGTTTTCTCAAAAAAAAATTCTATTGTTTTTGTGTTTTGTGAAACAATTTTCTATTGTTTTTGTGTTTTTAACAGTTTTCCAAAGCTATGTATACAGTAACCAAGAAAGCATGAATGCCCCAAGCGTTAGGTGAGGAATATACAAGGGCGAAGCCACATGCTTATGAACAAGAAGGTGAAGTCGTTGAGTGGACCCCCGGCGTAAGATGGGAAATAACGAAAGACCACATACCTTCTGATGAATAGAAGAAGGCAAATCCGGATCAAGGTTGGACTAGATGGTGTGCACAAGGAAACTCGAAGGTATAACCGAGTCCAGGAAAAATAAAACTACCCTTCTAATACAGAATGCTTGTGAACAACAAATCCTCCCGAGGCGCCGGAAACTGGTTTTCACCCAAGGACTTGTCCAAAGTACCACAATTGCGTGGTTTTCACTAGTGGATGACCTATTTTCTCTTTTTCTTTTTCTGATTTGTTTTTTTTTTTTTGATGTTTTTATATTTTTTTGTGATTTTTATGACTTTCTTGTGCCATGTTTAGGCATAAAACCTCTTAAGATGCATGGAATTCATGGGCTCTCGGAGCTCATCACCATTGGGGTGAGCCAACTTGTATGCCCCTGTGCCATACTTGGCAACTATGACATAGGGTCCTAACCAGTGTGGTTCGAACTTCCCTTTCTTTTCTCGCTCTGCTCTGGTGTTGAACTGGTTCTCCTTCATAACTAAATCACCCACCTCAAACTGGTGAGGGATAATTCTCTTGTTGTAGTTGTGACAAATTCTCGTGTTGATATACCTTCAAGTGATTAAGAGCGCAAATGCACCTCTCATCCGGGAGCTCTAACTCAGCCAATCTTGCCACTCGGTAATCTTCATCCTTATCCAAATAGTCCGAAGAGAAATTCACAGGATGGGAGTTCAATCTCTAAAGGGATGATATATTCTTTCTCAAACACTAGGGAATATGGTGTCGCACCCGTAGGAGTGCGAATTGATGTTCGGTGGGCCAGAGGGCTGGGTGGATTTGTAGGTGCTAGTTTCGACCGGTTTTGCTAACCATCTTCTCCATTATCCTTACCAAAGTCTTGTTTGTTGCCTCAGCTTGTCCATTACCCTGAGGGTAATATGGCATGGACCATTTCAATCTAATTTGGAACCGTTGGCAAAGACCTTTCATAGTTTTGTTCTTAAATGACTTCCCATTATCTGTGACAATGGCTGCAGGGATACCATATCGGCAAATAATGTGATTCATGATGAATTTAGAAATTTGTGCTCCTGTGACATAGGTTAAAGGGACAACCTCCACCCATTTTGTAAAGTATTATGTAGCTGTGATGATATGTGTATGACCATCAGATGAGGTAGGAGTAAGCTTCCCTATTAGATCAAGTCCCCACTTGGAGAATGGCCATGGGGTAGTGATTGGTTGTAATGGTTGCAATGGAGCATGGATGAAATTTCCATACTTTTGACAAAGCACACATTTTCTAACATAATTACAACAATCAGTTTCCATGGTGGGCCAATAGTAACCTACTCTTAATAGTTTCTTAGCCAAGACCATTCCATTTGTATGTGCACCGCATACTTCTTCGTGTACTTCTTTAATTTCCTAGATTGACTCCGTCACATCAGACAACGTAACAGATTCCCATCGTAGCCATGACAATAAAGTGTACCTCCTAAAAGGGTGTAACGGGCTATTTGGTGAATCAGGCTTTGCTTTTCAGAATGGGAGATATTGGGAGGGAAAGTACTGTCCTTAAGATAGGTGAAGATGGGTTCATACCATGAGGAATGGGGACCAACAACCTCACAAGGCAGGAAATATTCTGGCATGTCATACATAGGATGCAATAGATTTTCTATGAAGAATGGCATATCATTGTTCCTTGGTGGAATACGAAGCATAGATCCCACCATTTCCATGGCATCTGCCGATCTGTTATGTGCTCTTGGGATTTTCTCAAAGGTGATGTGCACAAAATACTCCTTTAGAGTTTCCACTATGTTTTTGTAAGGTATGAGCTTGTCATCCTTAACTTTATACTCATAATTAACCTATTTGATGATTAGATGTGAATCACCTACAACCTTAACATGTTGAATATTCCACTTGATGGTTAGCTTCATCCCTGCAATGAGTGCTTCATATTCCGTAATGTTGTTCGTGTAAGGGAAGGCCAGGCGGAAAGCCTGTGGTATAGGATCACCCGAAGGATTAATAAGGACCACTCTTGCACCTGAACCATGAAACATAAAAGATCCATCAAAATGTATCTGCCATACGACAAATTATTCAATGTAGAGCAAATATGCATCTGGCAGATCCGGACTCAAAGGTTACGTGCTTTGCGAAAGGTGCTTCGCTAGCTAGTCGGCAAGTACTTGTCCTTTAATTGATTTTTGATGGACAAATTCTATATCAAACTCACTAAGTAGAATGATCCAATTAGCCATTCTACCTATGAGGGTGGGTTTGGACAACAAATACTTGAGTGGGTCGACCTTGGATATGAGCTTGGTCTTAGTATTTAGCAGGTAATGGCGAAGTTTCTGAAAGGTAAAAACAACGGCCAAGTAAGCCTTTTCAATCTGAGGATAATTACGTTCATAGGTGATGAGGGTGTGACTCAGATAGTACACTACTTTCTCTTTATGGCTAAGGTCATATTGGGTGAGCAGTGCACCAATAGCGTATTGCGTAGTGGAAATATAGAGCAAAAGTGGTTCTCCTGGAGTGGGAGGCATGAGGATAGGTGGATTAGCCAGGTATTGTTTAAGCAAAGAAAAGGCTTGTTGTTGCTCAGGTCCCCAGATGAAAGTGATGTCCTTCTTAAGCAAATGAGTGAATGAGTGACATTTATCTACAAGTTGGGAGATAAAGTGGTGAATGGCTTGAATTTTCCCTTGCAAGCTACGCAGTTGCTTGATATTCTCAGGTGGAGGCATTTCTGTGATGGCAGACACTTTAGTAGGGTCTACCTCAATACCTCATCTTGACACAATGAAGCCTAATAGTTTCCCAAATAGCACACCAAAGACACACTTCTTTGGATTTATCTTGACTTTGTATTCACGCAGGCATTCAAAGATATGCCGCAAAATGATAGGATGATCCTATCTTGTTTTGGACTTTCCCAGGATGTCATCTATGTAGTCTTCCATGATGTCATGAATCATATCACGAAATATTACTTGTCATGGCCCGGCCGATAAGTTGCTCCTACATTCTTAAGGCCAAATGGCATCACCTGATAACAAAAGGTGCCCCAAGGAGTTGTGAAAGCTATTTTGTGTTGGTCTTCCTCAGTGATCTTAATTTGATTATAACCCAAAAATCCATCCATAAGTGATAGCATTTCGTACCCTGCGGTTGAGTCAACAATCATGTCAATTTTGGGCAATGGAAATTCATCTTTAGGGCAAGCTTTATTGATGTCCCTAAAATCTGTGCAAATTCGGATACCAATAGGTTTCTTCTGGACAGGAACAATGTTTGATATCCATTCAGAATAATCAATTGGCCTGATGAATCCTGCTGCAAGTAACCTTTCCAACTCTTCTTTAACTAACAAGGCCACTCTTGGGTGCATCTTTCGAAGCTTCTATTTGATAGGCTTAGCATCTGCGTGCACAACTAGGTTATGCATGACCAAAGTTGGATCTAAGCCGGGCATGTCTTTGTAAGACCATGCGAACACATCAATAAACTCTCGCAGTAGCATAGTGAATGTCTTTTGTTCTCTGGCCGAGAGTGATGCTCCCAATTTTACTATCTTGGGATCTTCTTCGGTACCAATATTGACATCAATGGTTTCTTCAACTAACAATTTTGATAAATCCTCCATACGCGTAAGATCGGGAGGTAGGTTGAGATCTTCATCCAAGGATGCCTCTACGAGATTTTCATCCTTGGCGTGGTCACTTTGTTTGTCCTTTGATTTTATTATTTGTTTGTCAGCCAATGCCTCAAAGAGGTTTTCACTGTGTGACTTGGACTTCGATTTTTTCTGAGGCTTTTCTTTAGAACTCTTGCCCTCGCTTTTCTTTAAATTTTGTTGACCACGAAGTTCAGCCTCCTCGCCAAAGTAGGCGCAGGTGTCTAAGTTGATAAAGAAACCCTTCTTGTGATCTCCAATGGGAATTGTATCCCTTATGCCCATGAACTCTGCAATAGCCTCGTCATTCTCGAATAAATCTAGTGGCATGTGACATTGTTGGTCCCATTCAACAAGGGAGGGGTATACAAGGTCAAGGGTTGGTTCAGTGGGGGTGATGGTTAGGACAACGTTATTCATGAAAAGGTTTGTGGAGGCCAGATCCTCATATTGGCTACAACAGGAATCTATATCACTATCTAGATAATTGGAGCTATCCTCATGCTCAGAACAAGTCACATCTCGATCACTGGGGTGTGCTCCATAAGGGTGAATCCCAATGCCATATCTTTGTTTTGAAATGTGGAAGGGGACTGGTTCTCTTTGTCCTTGTTCATTCCTCCCACATCCTAGGCCTTTGTAGCCCATGGAGTACATCATTCTACTAGATTTTTCATATTCTGGGGTTTGATAACAAGATGGCTGAGTGTCCTTAGGGACCCAAGTAGTAGGTGGATCAAGTAATTTTTCCTCAGCTAACAAGCCTCCAGGTAGGAATGACCCAATAGTGTGTTCCTCTCTAGGTCTCCTGAAGCGGTAGTTGGGTCGACCTCTAGTCTTGGGCGACAAGGAGAGGTCAGAAACCAAGAGCGCTTGTTGTATATTATACTCCCCACAACCATATTCCATAATTTTCATCTCCCATGAATCAAATGGAGATGTGGAAGTGGATGCCCCATGAGTGCAAGACCTAAGAGAATCTGAATCCAGTCGGGATTCCATAGCCTCAGACTGAAAAGGAATGGCCATATCCGCGGAGGGACATGTGTATGTACCATTTCGTGTAAAGCTATTAAGAGCTCTACAATGAGCAAAGGGCTCTGAGTCTCCTGGTATTGTTACCGTATGTCCCTCATGCTTCAGCTTGATGCATTGATGAAATGTTGATGGCACGGCTTGCATGGCATGGATCCATGGTCGGCCTAGAAGCATATTATATGGAAGTTCCAAGTCTAAGACATGAAACTTTGTCTGATGGCAAGTAGGGCCCACCTCCATGGGCAGCATAATGGTGTCTGCTGACTCTCTTTCCATGTTGTTGTATGCGGTGATAGTGATGATATGGGACTCAAGATCTACCTCTGTTTGTCCCAATTGTTTGACCAACTTAAGCGTGCAGATATTCAATCCTGATCCATTGTCCACAAGCACCCGTTTGATTTTCCTGCGGGTAACAACTACCTCAATGTATAAGGGAAGATTATGTGTAGGATTCTCGGTAGGGACCTCCCTATGGTTGAAAGTGAGATGCTCACTTGGTGTAATATTTTCCACCATGGTTTGAAGGTACACATGATCGACTTCTAAAGGAACTCCCACCCCTGAAGAGTTTGATATAGGATGTCCTTATGTACATTGGAAATCTTGAGAAGGTCTAAGATTGAAATCTTATCAGATGTCTTCTCAAGTTGTTCTAAAAGGTTATACTTACCAGTATTCGGGGTTGATGGAGAGGGATCGGAATTACAAGGTGGGCGTGCCTTGTTACCGCAAGACAATCCTTTCCCTTTATCCGAGATGGTGTTTGACGCGGTCGGTAGGGGAGCAAATACATCCGATAAGTGAATCATAATGATTGTTATCTCTCTTGGTATACAAGTAATTCGTGGCTTTATAGGTTTGGGATGACTCTCCCGATCCGGTTTTTCCTTTTCCGACTTATCATGCTTGGGAATGTTTCCTTATAAATCCCCATCTTCTCATTAGGTGTTTACATGTGGCTAGGGTTATCCACCTCTATCTCCCCGTTGTCAGCGAGGTCTTGAATATAGTGGTGAAGTCGCAAAAATTTATCTGTTTTATGACCTTTAACGCGATGCATTTCGTAGTATTCATGCTCCTTATACCATGAAGGTTTAGGAGCGTTGTCATCAAACGGCTTCGTTGTATGATAGGTCATCATGTGGGCTGCATCCAACTATTTTAGTATGACGGATAATGGCTCATTGAGGGAGGTGAATGTTCGTCGCTTTGGTGGTGGTTGAATTGGGCCCTTGGTCAGTTTAAAAGGTTGACTGGTTTGGACTGTTTGAACATGTTTGGAATCAGTGATTCCGTCTCCCACCATGTTTTTGTTTTTGTTAAAGATCTTCGGCTTGTCAGTGGGTTTGACACTTTGGTTGTCTTTAGATTGGGTTTTGAGGGTGCCTTTGGCAATGAGAGCCTTTTCTATTTAAATCCCTTTCTCGATAACCTCCTCAAAGGTTTGGACACAATGCATTTGGAGGTGGAAAGCTATATTTGGGTTGAGATTAGGGACGAAAATACTGACCAGCTGCTTCTCAGGGAAAGCACAAGGGAAGCGACTAGCTATCCCTCTCCATCGTTGGAGGAAGCTAGCGAAGGTCTCATTTGGGCATTGTTTTGTGCCACACAAGTCTACCATGGTGATGTCACTCTCTATGTTATACGAGAAATGATGCACAAATCTTTCCGCCAATTCTAGCCAGGTGAAAATTGATCCTCGTGGTAAGCGCATAAACCATTCCAATGCTTGACCTCCGAGACTCTTAGGAAAAAGTCTGATGAGGTAATTATCACTATAAGACACCTCTTGACATGCCATGTAGAAATATTTAACATGATCCCTTGGGTCTCCCTTTCCTTTGTATTTGTCAAACTTTGGCATATCAAATTTCTTTGGAAAGGGTTGACGGGTCATTTTCTTGTCAAAAGGATAGGGGCATAGTTCTTCGTATTGGTATTTCCTAATACTCCTTATATTGCTTTCTTGTATGCTCGCAAGTGTTGCTTTCAAAGATTGCACTTCTTGTGCGAGCAATTGTTCTTTAGTGGGAGAAGCGGGGATGTGTACATGATGATACCCTGTGTCTTCTTCTCCTTGGTTTTCTCAATGGAGTTCGTGGATCCTAAACTTAGGCTTTGACTTTTGAATGTTATTGTTTGTGTCTTTCTATACCTGGAAAGTAAGCAAAACTAGTTGTTGGCTTAGGTTACTGAGTTGTTTTTGGATTGTGACTTGGTTTGTGTCTTCTTCTTCTAAAGGTTCTTCCTCTTTGTATTGTGGAGGTTCTTCCCTGTCTCATGTTCTATGTTGTTTCTTCGTGGCACTTTGATGAGGGGTATTCTATGCCCTACCACTTTATCATTTTCTGCGTAAGAAGTGGAAGCATGCCCACCTATTAAAATATCTTCCATATTGATAAGGGGGTGTTCTTCCTTAGTAGTGTCATTTGTATGTAATATTGGTTCATTCTCGATGGGCAATTTGGCCCCTAATTCCATGACCCGTGCCAAAACTCTATCTTTATTTCTAAGGAGAAACTCATCTAGTAGAGTGGGGTCAAAATCAAAGTCTGCGTGTGGTGATTCTAATTTGTTTCCACTATGGTCAACCATTTCTTCTATTTCCTTTTCTGCAGAAAATAGTGGTCCTAGATCATGTCCAATAAATGGGTTTGACCCTTGTTTGTTAGAGGTTTCCCAAGCTTGCACCTGTTGTTCCTCATATGTTTGTTTCTTTAAACCTAGACGCATCTTGGGAGCCATGTTTTCATGATAAGTTTCACTAAGGTAAGTTGTATATTTGTTCAAAATTCAATGACTACCCCTAAGTGAAACACAAGATGTATGTGTTAAGAGTAAATTAATAGTGAGAATATCAATGTGATAGAAAGATAAAGTCACCAATGAAACAATCGTTTGGTACCAAAACTTAATCAAATGAAGTACCTCATAGACTACGTTTCAAAGTAATTTACGATGCCAGATGATTAACAAGGTGTCTCCACTTATGCCAAGTTCAAAGGAATGAACAAGATGTAAGTAAATACATGAAGTTAAATGTGATCTCCCAATCAAGATATATGATGAGAAGGCTCAAGTCTGATTAAGACCTATATCTCAAAAAGTGTCAATTACGATTTGTAAATGACACAACAATATCACCAAGATATGTTAACCCACTTTGCAAGAAAGTGAAGTATTGATATCGAGGTGTTATTGATATAACATGTAAAAATGGTAGTGCCTAGCACCTTTTGAAATCGAGGTAATAATAAAACTGAACAAAAAAATGCTCAAAATATAGCTAGGAATAGTTAAGAATGTGTGTATGCAGAATCTGACAATATAGGTATTTATGTCGAGTTTACAAGAAACAAGACGTAAATATTGAAATTGTAATGATACGAGACAAACAAGCTAACACCTCTATGGAAGTCCACAGAGATGAACCACGCCTAACTATAATGACGATATTGATGTGGGTATCAAGATCACAATGGCTACCAAATGATGTGAAAATGCCTCCACTCACTTTAGACATTTAACTAACCCAGCCGCAAACATGGATGGGCGTAAACGGACATAAAAGTGATAGAAACATTCGAATGGAAACACAAAGGTAATCACACCTCTTTTGATCAACAAAGTGTCAAAAGAATATGAAGGAAATAAATCAAGAAAAAATGACAAAAAATGCTAGCCTCACTTCGGCAGAGTTTTACCTCACCCTAAGGCAAGTAAAAACTAGGTGAAAGTAATACGTCACACGTTTCTCAAAAAGAAAGGTCACAACTCAACACTATTTTAAAATGGTCAAAGTGGGCTCCTGGCCAAATTATATTCTCCTAGGTGGTTCTCTTCCCTAGGTGTTACAAAGTTTCCACGAGCAAGCGCGATTTACCCAAAAAGTCACACTAACTAGTTTGGGAGTATCTTGGCTTTACTTTACCCCCTTCAAGAACAGAGGCAACTAGTGCATCTACATGTACTATCACTGGGGTCACCTCAACGGACAACCTATAATGCTATCTCACAAAGGAATCACTAGTCAAGTAGGTAGTGCGGAGCACTTCCCGTTTCATCCACAAGGTTCCCTCTTGCGTGGACTACTTTGGGGTTCCTGGAACCACCCCCATTGTTGTAGCTTAAGGTGTTATGCCAAAGGGGTTATGTTCCAGTTGAGTGGAGAGGGACGTACCCTTTTCGAAACCTGCAATATAGTGTTTTGAATATGTTGTTCTTTTTATCTTGTTTAATTAGGTGTGGTTTGCTTGAACACCTTTTGACAACCTGTATAACAACTATATTAGTAGTTTTTGATTTTGTTTTGGTTCCTCCTTTCTTTGACAAGCGTTTTAGGTCCTGCACTCAAGCATTAGTAGTTCTCCAAGAAAATCACATTATTTAAAAGAGGATTAAGAGTTGCTTTTGATTCTCAAGATCATCCAAGGATGCAAGAGAAGAGCATACATAATAAATAATCCAACTAAAAAGTAAAGAAAAATCTTTTCAATCAATGAACCATACAAAAATCTTGATAAATGTTCATTCCCTTAAACCAAAAGTGAAAGATGAAGTTTCTAATTCACCAAATGTTATAAAATGAAGAGTAAAGTTGCTTTTGATTCTCAAGATCACCCTAAGGTGCAAGAGAAGATCATACAAAAACTTTATCCCAACTATATAGAAATGGAAAACTTCAAATCAAAGGACCATTGAAAAATGCTTTGTAAAAGGTTCATTCCCTTAAGCAAAATGAATAATCAAGTTTCCAAGTTTAATCCCAATGTTAACAAGATAGAGATCAAAGTTGTTTTTGATTCTCAATATCACCAAAAGGTGCAAGAGAAGAGCATACACATGCTTTGGTCTAAATCGAGTAAGCATGGAAATACAACATTCATCAAAACATTAGACATGTTAGAAAATGACCAGTTTTAAAATAACAGAAAAACCTACAATTTTTGTAAGTATAAATCCCAAATTTATGTTTTCATTGCATATTTAACTTCAATACCTTTCCAACGCAAAAAAATGGATTCATTTTGAGTTCGGGAGCAAAAGTTATGGCCTTCGGAAGATGGGTTACGCATATGCTCTTATGCTCATGGGTGTGCACTTGACATGCACTCAAAAAATGTCAAAAAAACGTCCCTTAATTTATAAAATGGGAAAAATTTTCTAACCAAGATTCAATTTTGACAACAACCCATCACATTAATATATTAATATAAGACTCAACGCTATCAAACATTAACATACATGCTCAAGAATTTAAGATTTTCAAGAAATTGACAAAACTAGCATGTAGAATGATGAAAAAGTAAGCTCTAAAAATGAAAACATGATGAAATCTTGAAATTTTCTCACCAAGATTTAAATTTTGATAGCAACCCACCACATTAATATGTAAATAGAAGACTCAGCACTATCAAACACTAACCTACATGCTCAAGAATTGAAAATTTTCAAGAAATTGACAAAACTAGCATGTAAAATGATGAAAAAGTAAGCTCTAAAA
Source organism: Taxus wallichiana var. yunnanensis (assembly GCA_018340775.1). Taxonomy (NCBI): domain Eukaryota; kingdom Viridiplantae; phylum Streptophyta; class Pinopsida; order Cupressales; family Taxaceae; genus Taxus; species Taxus wallichiana. The sequence continues at coordinate 687,680,235 of CM031239.1, forward strand.
ATGAAAACATGATGAAATCTTGAAATTTTCTCACCAAGATTAAATTTTGACAGTAACCCACCACATTTATATGTAAATAGAAGACTCAGCACTATCAAACACTAACCTACATGCTCAAGAATTGAAAATTTTCAAGAAATTGACAAAACTAGCATGTAAAATGTTGAAAAAGTAAGCTCTAAAAATGAAAACATGGAGAAATCTTGAAATTTCCCCCTCAATTCCAATTTTAATAGCACTTCACCTCCTTTATACCTACAAGGAAGACCCAACACATGCAAACTCAACAAAACATGTTAAGAAAAACAAGCTAGATCAACATGTGTAAAAGAGGGTTAGTAACCAAAAATAAAACTTAACTACAAAAACTTGAAATTAAGTGCAAAGGACAATGGAGTATGTCCCACCGGGCGTGCCAAATGTGTGCATGTATACTTTGCTTAATGCTAAATCAAATGAAGCAAGAACTACCACCTAAAATAGTTCTACAATTTAGCTAAAACAAAGCATAAACACCATCATGATAAGAATTAAACAAGGGTTAGATGCTAGCATTCATCAATACAAACTTTGAAACTAACAATGCTAAATATCTAAACTCTATTCTCTAACAACAAATAAATGAATGGACCTAAGTAAGCTCCATGGTTATCAAAATAGTTGTCCTTAATGTTCCAAGAACCTAGGAATGGGGGCTAATCAAAGTTGGGCTACAAGACCCTTTTGACACCTCCCATATGACCCAAACACTTTAAGAAAGAGGCTTAACTCTTCAAGATGATGAACTCCCAAAAGGGCAAGGTGCAAGATCTTAGTCTCTTTGCTATATGCTTTGCATTTGCTCTCTAAGGAGTTTAGGTGTAAGTAAAAAGGTAGGTGGAGGGCTCTTTATATAGCCCAAAGGATAAAGGATTCAACACATTCTCATGAATGTGGGATAAAGGTAAAACATGATTAAAAATGGATAAGGTTGCTTTATTAAAGGTAACCTTATTTTAGAAGGGTTTAATACATGTTTAACAAGTCATGGGAGTTGGGGGTATTTTAATTAATCAAAGGTGATTAATTAATAGGTAGGTGTTAGCTTATAGAAGCCAATTAGAGGAATATTAGTGTGATTTAGGCTATTATAAGGGATTAAATCAATTAAATTTGATTTATTGGTTGAATGGAAGGGAAAGCTAATTAATTAATAATAATTAATTAGTCTAGGTAGAAGGGTGATTTATTAATGAAGGTCGTTAATTAGGTATTTGTTGGATAGGAAACTTAATTAATTAGCTTAGTGTAATTAATTAATGATGATATGAGGAAAATGAGCACTTTTGACGATACGTCGTTGATTTGAGAAAGGGGATAATTAGCACAATTTAAGTATTTAAATTGCTTGGGCGTAATTATAGGTGTCTACAAGTAGGGTCAAAACTAGTGTGTGGTTTTATGGGTGGAAGGGTGATGGCTCCAGATTTGATAAGCTTTTCTAAGATAGAAGAGTAAGGTTCCCCAATTGGAGTATATTTTCATTGCTCTTATCTAAATCAAAAAGTCTAGACAGTAATAGATTAGATGAGGGTGTAGCTTCGATTCAATGAATGAGTGGGCCGGCCTTGAGTACCACCTTTGTGTTAGTGGTGACCTTAGCCTTTGAATAATTGGTTTATGGTTTGGAAGAGGAAGAGGTATCATTCGACTTGAATGTCGAATTCTTATTGCGTAATTGGATTTTCTTCTCTTCGATGGTCCAAATCTCTAACTTGCGTGCCATAGTGAATGCCTCAATGAATGTTCGGAAGGTTTAGACCTACAAGATTGGGGAGATATGTCAAAGCGCAAGCTCGTGTGAAGATCTTGATGAGTTCGGTTTGTGGTAGTTGGAAGGTAAGTTGATTGATTAAGTTGTGTCAGCGAGTGATAAAATCTATGATAGATTTGTCCTCATATTGACGTGTGGAATATAGATTGGTCATGGTAACCTTCTTGATGATATTGATAGAGAAATGATCCATGAAGGCTTGGGATTCCTAATTCAATGAGAATATAGACAATTTAGGAAACCCACTATACCAATCTAATGCAGGTCGAGTGAGGGACATGGGGAAAGTTATCAAAAGCAAGGCATCATCATGAGCGATTAGATAACACACGTGTTTGAAAGACTATAAATGTTGCTATGGGTCTTCTTTGCTATTGAAATGATTGAATTTAGGCATTTCCCAATACACAGGTATGAACGGATAGGAATGAATGGGTGAATAGGCTCGTTACAAATCTCATCATAGGTGAGAGTGTTGTGGGATCTAGAAGCGATGCCTCTAATGGATGCATCTTGTCCAACATCAATTTACTTAGGTCATTGGTGGGTTGTGATGATTGGATGCCTCTGCGGTGTGAGGAGGTTGGTTTTGGGCATATATTGGGGTTGGCACTCCAAGTATATGGGGCTGCCATGTAAGGTGGTGGAGAAGAAGGTAGTGAAATAGGGGGTACATACTCAGAATGAATAATGGATGAAATAGGAGGTTGTTGTTAGTATGTATATGGGGGTGGAATGGTCATGGTAACCCTAGTGGTAATAGGGGCTAATGATTGTGGAATGGAAAGAACTACATTCTAAATGGGGTAGGGGTCACCAACACTAGAGGTGGGAATGTAGTTACAGGTGTATGTATGGGACATTAGGGGTGGATGAGGTTGTGTTTGGGGTAGTCGTTGAGGGTATGGTGGATGTAATGGGTGCCACGGACATAATAGATGTGGCACTCATAGTGGGTATAGAACATAATTACAAAATGACCTGGAGGTAAGGTGGATGTGGGCAACACGGAGCCGGATGGGGCTAATGCAAAAGTGGGTATGAGAGTCAGGGGAATAGATACGGGCATGTCGTATATCAACTGACCTGAGGCATCTCAAGTGGACGAGTGGGAAAGGTAAAACTATAAGGCAAAGCGGGGTTTTGGTCAAGGAGTCATGTGAGCTTCTCATCTTCGGTAGCGATAGTAGTAGGTGGATGGGATCCATGGCTGGGGTTAAAATAGAAGGTGGTGAAGGACTAGGTGGGAGTGGTTAGAACCTGGTGTGGAATATGAGGTCGTTTGCTTGTCTTCGGGTCAGCACCATGTGAACCAGTATTGATCAGGTAGGGTTGCTTCTCTATAAATGATACAGAGAACAACAGAAACAGGTGAATCTAGTGATAAAAAGTGGATGAAGTAGAAAATGGTATCCTGTAATGTGAAATAGGCTAACTGATGTTGGTTAGGAAAACCAATGTCGATCGGGGTAATCGTTGTCGGTCACTGTAGAAAATGGACAGTAAGTAAACAGTGAGGTAGAAGGTAAAATATGATAGGTATGCCAAATCTGAAGATGTTTAAAATGTCAATGGGAAAAATGATAGTGACAGAGACTGTGAAAAGTGGAAGAAAGTGAAGTAAAATGTCCTTTTATGTACATTAGAAAAAGGACGGAACCAATGTCATTGGGTATATAGTTGATGGCGATCAGAGGTAACCGATGACGGTTACTATGAAATTGAAATAGTGATGAAAGAAAGTGGTTGTGAATTAAAATATGATGTAGAATCAGACCCAGAATTTTGGAAATGATGATGATATGGCCCAGGCACACTCAAGTGAAGCCGGAATACACTAGCTATGATGAGGAGTGTGTAAGGATGAACAAGAAAGTGACGAACATGATCTCTCACCTCAAAATGAAAGCCAAGCAAAAACACTAAGAAAATACGATCCTACGAGTTCCTTTTCTATTATGTTTGTGTAGCTTGTGCTATTTAAGGACTGACACATGAATTATGAAACAAATTTTTTGGTGATGATGGCTTCCTATAAAGAAGGAGATCTAAAGGGTGAGGTTTTCGGTATGTTATGGTGGGGGTGGGCTTCACTCACGAAGTATGACTCGATAGAGCAAAGTGAGTTGGGTACCCACCGTGTCGTGATCATGTGATCACCGACATCTTCTTCTAGGTAGCATGTTGTTTAAGAATGTATGTATTTTGAATTTTTTGTGGTTTGGTAAGACTCAGAGAAAGAGAAAAGGATAGAAGTGCTTTTCTATGATTCATTTGTCAACCATCAGCTAGTCATGACTTCTAGCCTATAGGTTGCCCTCAATTAATGTGAGCTAATGCAATAAATCAAAATGGAATGCACTTGTTTTTAAACCTAAATTGAACATGTGAAATTGGATGACACAAGAAGATGAAGAGGAAGAGGGATGCTCTTTCACTACAATGCAGAAAACATGAAGAAATGATTTCTTTTAATTACACCAAAAGAAAAGTTTCCTTTAGAGCAAATAGAAAGGAGAGTTAGATTACCAGGAAGAAAATTAGTGTGTATGGTTTTAGAAGGGAAAAACACACAATTTTTTCCTAGGAATGAATGAAATGCAAGGAACACCGGATGGGTCCCTTTGGACATGTTAAAATGTTTCCCCTTTTTCTTAGATTTGTTTCTTTGAAGTGTTGTGAAACATATAAGGTAACAAGCATAAGAGGAATATCATTCAAAAGTCGGTTGATGGGTTGTTGCATGTGTATGACTTCGAATCCACAACTGATTATGAGAGCTTCCCTTTGGTAAGGAGGAACTACCTGTAATGAAAACAAGACCACTAGAAGGAATTAAACAATATGGGCAGTGAACTACCTAGTGTAAGCTAGATCCGAGAAGTATGATACTTCCTAGATGGTTGTCAGTCCATTATTTTAAACAATTCAATGCTATAAACAAAGTAAATCCTATTGTTATTTTAAAATGATTTAGGTATCTCACTTAAAACATAATAAGAAATAGATCTAATCTAACAAGCTAAGCTAGAATAGAATCCAAAGGTCAAATGATTGGTTTTGGGTCTCTGCAGGTCTGATAAAGGTCTCGGGTAGGTCACAGGTGAATGAGGGTGAGGTGAAATTAGGTGGGTAGGTCTCTATTCAGGGATGTGTGGGAAAACATAGAGATTGGTGTCGGTCGGGGTGGACCAAGACGGTAGTTAGGTATAACAGTCTTGGTAACTATGAGATCTGGAAATGTCACAGAACAAGTTGGGGTCTCCTTTGTGATTGCACAAAGGACTTTGGTTGGTCAAGATGAGGTATTGGGTGACTGGAGTAGGATTTTGCAAGGTTTTAATGGGTATATAGAGGTGAAAATGTGGAGAAGGTCAATAGGGAGCAAGATAAACAATGGATGATAAAATGAAATAACTAGGAAAGTATGATGTTGTACTTACTTGGATTTCATTCCTGAAGGCCTGTGTGTGAGGTATGGAGGTGTTGATGATGGGTTTGAAGGTTGGAAGTGGTCACCAATTGATGAAAAGCTTCTACATGGGCTGCATGTATGCTCCTCTTTGCTTGGATAGATCAGATCATGGTGGGATGATTTGTACAAGAGAAGATGCTCAATCTCCTTCCTTGGATGTGCATTTTTGCTAGAATTGGCTCTCTAAAGATGCGTTATCTCTCTGAGATGTGTTCTTTGTCGTCAAATTTCTCCCAATGTTTGCTAACTTCCAACCTCCAACCTTGAGAATAAGGTTGTTTTAGGGTTAAAATGGTAACCGATGGCGGTTCTGGCTTAACCGGCGATGGTTAGGGGTAAATGATGTCGGTTAAGGTGGGATTTCCTAGGTTTACTAAACTAGGGAGATCCTCCTAAATTCCTTGGATCTCATGTCGTTATCCTATGGATTAGACTAAGAGCTTCTTGTGAACATGTGGGAATGTGGTTAGAAGCAATGTAGGTATTGATTTGTAGGGTTTGGGTAAGTCTTAGTTAGTTGAAGGTTTAAAGGTCATCTTGGGAGCTAAATTTAAGTGATGTATGAGGGTTTAATGTGTTTGAGGAATGTATAAAATCTGTCTCATCATGAGGACATCTTAAGTATGTCAAAAATCTTAAAAGATTATAAAGTATCTTGAATAAAGATGTATTAAAGAAAATTACAAGTGTGTATGGTTCATGAATTCATGAAAGAAAGATGCATGCATCAAGAGGTTAAGTATGAACAATTGAATTGAGAAAATGAATAAGTAAATCTAGACCTCAAGGTCTAATTCATCCATGTTGTGCATTATAACAAGTGGATGGTGGTAAACCTTGTCAATTTCAAGTGCAATATGCTACAAAAGGTAATCATGGATTCTTGATGCCAAGAAGAGAAGTGTTTCTAGGAAACAATTTGAAGATGAATTTATTTAAGGATTCAATGTTGAATGATGATATTTCTATAGGTACTAAGAGAATGTGCAAAGTATATTTTTGTCTTCAAGATGGTCTTGGTCTTCTTAAGTTTTAAATCTTTGTATCGGTACTTTGTATAAATGTGGAGAAGAAAGATTTAAGCTAGAAGTATGAGGGTGCGAGAATAGTGACTTTAAAGGAGGTTTAAAGATTCAATGGTTCATAAATAAGCATCTATAGGTGACTTATATGAAAAATGGTTGAGATAGGTCTACTTATTGATACTCTTGTGATAGGGTTGTAATTCATTTTCCCAAAGGTCAAGAGCATGTCCGAGTCAGTATGAATCCAAATTTTAGGGTGAAGATATTCTTAGTTAGTTGGAATGCTAATGTACTTAAAGACATGAAGTGCTAATAAAAATTACATGAAGTCATGAAGTTACTCTCTCATGTTTGAATCCCCAAGCTAGTGTAAGACAAGGAAGAAGTATTTGTGCTATGAAACACAAATGATTAAGTTTTATGGCCTAAGAATATTATTGAAAACCTCTATGTCAAGCTTAAAATTTTGAAAAGCTCTTGAAAATTTTATGAATACAAATTCAGAAATATGTGGACTATGAGTATGATGCTATAGGTTTCTCTAATGAAAAATTCGATGTAAGGTACTATCTTGTTGTGTTCGGTGTGCTTCTCGCAATGGAAAGATGGATATATAAGAAGTAACATTATACATTTTGAGAGGTCAAAGGAGTTCTTAAAAGTTAAATTTATTGTTGAGGATGATTAATGGAATGAATCTTGAAGACAAATCAACATACTAAATAATAATTAAAGCTATAAGTACATTACCGAGGTCAAGGGGCTATATAATTACAAGAAGAATCTATGAAGACTATGAAAAGAGATAAAGTGTAACATCCACTTTTAATGACTTAGAAACAAGATAATTTTTTAAAAATAATTCTCTCTCTTCTAAATTCATATATTGTAGAACACGCATTCCATTTTCAATCCATCTCATAATAGAAAACCTTATGCAACTTTAATGAATCGGTGAAACATCAATCTCTCATTCCATGAATTGATATTAAAAAAATCTCTCATATTAATTTGTTCAAGTGTATACTATGTATACTTTATTATTTTACCCATTAAGGGTCACTCAATTTTTCTATCTAAGAAGCCTATCTAAATATATGTTACTGATATTCATTTGAAATCTTGCAACTTAGACTATGTGACATAAGACAACGCAACCAATAGCTTGCGATACTTTGGCAAAAAAATTTAAACATGTTTACCATGTTTACATTCCAAGACGACATACTTGTTGAAAGGAATATGTATTTCACCACACTCATCTTTGTTATCTAGATTGGTCTTCCTTGACTATGTGAACCAAACTCGAGTCAAAGTTTCACACTAAATAGGGGCATCTCACATACACTAGTGTGGAAGACTACTCATGGTGACTAAGGATAAATAAACATACTCAATTGAATTTTGTCAATTGGGTGTGTTTAGTTACCCTAAGTCAACATGATTTGACCACTACACTAGTCCATGTGTCTATCTCTATTTAGAGTAGAACCATGAACTAAATTTCCACTTATGTCAATTGAGTTAATTGAACTAAGTGGGGTGTTGAAGCATAGTTGGTTGCATCAAAATATCCTCATAATGAATCCCATCATTATGAGGATACTCTTATACAACCCCTATACTATAAAAAACTAATAAGTTCCTTCAAATAAATTAATGTAATTAAGAAAATCTCCACTTCAAACATAGTTAGTTGCCAATCAATAAAAAAATGAATTGATCTAAGAACACAATGATTTGATAAGAGCATAATTTTGTTCCTGTAAAAATCACTTTCATATAAAAAACTAAAAGGTTTGATATAAACATGAATGATCCAACATGGATGACAACTGTCCTAACAACCCTACTATCAAAATTCCTACCTCTATCCAAGAGGATACCTTAGCAAAGAAAAAACTTGACAATATAGAATATAAACATTGTATATTCTACAAGATAATTGCTCAAGCCTTCACAAGTCAAAACAAACACATGATAAAAAGTTCCTATTGGATGTGTCATTTACATAAGATGAGTTTTAAAGCCTATTTGATCTAACACATACAATTCAACCTATACAAAAAAAAAGGTCATTACACAATTATGCATCACATAAACATTCAATACCTAAATGCTCAATATCTCCCACATACAAGCTAAAGGAGAATGAAATTTGAACCAATCAAGAAAAATAAACCACATACTACAACCTTCATTTACACATGAAATGAATTCACTAAAAGAGATATAGTATTTATTCAAAGGTTCAAGAATAACTCAAATATTCGAGTACATTCTATAAGAGACATCTTGAAAGAACATGCACATTCAACCTAATTTGAAACAATTCAAAGAATGCATCGTTTGAGAAAATCAATGGTCCTAACCACCAAAACTTCATTAAGGTAGGTTAGATCCATAGGATCTAAGCGACTACGCTCGACTCACGAGCTAAAAGGTAAAAGAATCCTTGAACAATAATAGAAGGCCTATGACGAACAACATCCCAAAGATATCATAAAACAAACCACTTGAATGGGTGCAAAGTTATACAAAACACAACAAACAAGAAGAGATAGAACTTACCTAGTTTATCCTCTCCTTTCCATACAAGCCAACCCAAGATGGGTACATATAATCAAAAACATTATCCACCCATGAAAGATAGAGACAAGAGATTAACAATCCCTATTTTTTTCAAACACATCTACCTAAGAGGGTATTTAAACAATGAGCCAAAACTTAAGAAGAAAAAATAGAAAGCTCCATTATTTACCTAACAACATGCACTTACAGTGTTGAAAACAACCTTCGAGAATACCCAATCAAGGTTGAAAAGATCTTTTAAAACAACAAAAAGATCAAAATTTCTATATCAATATTAAGACAAAATGAAGATCAATAAACAGAAAAAAAATCCCAAAACAGGCCTACAAGAAAAATTCAACCCACATTGTTATTAATACAACCAAACGTATAACCATCAAATGAAACAAAATTTCCATTATATGCATCATTTTATTATGTGAAAAAATTGACCCAAAGGAAACATTAATCAAAAACCAATTTCCCAACAAGACGGGAGTTCCAAATTTCAATAACATCAAAACAAATCCCTACAAAAATATTTAAATGCTACAAGGATACAAAACAAGGAGACATATGTATATCAAAACAAAGAATCTTCATGAAATTTCATACCTAGTTTTCTAATAAAGCAACACATCTATTTTTAACTTTATTTGAAAGCCATATTCAAGATAAAACACCAAGCATTCTAATAAAATATTCATATCTAAAGATACCATGTCTAAAGAAACTCACAGAAGAAAAAGAAGCAAACAATCATACCAGAAAACATTCTCAGAGAGGTTTTCATAAAGAGTAGCATTATTTTAATGAAAACATTTAAATAAAGTAAGATAATTTAAAGAGATAGGGTCTATCATGCCTGGTAGTGCTCCAGCCTTCTCTTTCTTTCTTCAATCCTTCAAACAAAGCTTCCAAATAAATATTTCCAACAAAAATTCCAAAACAATCCACTAAAACATTTCCCATTTTCTTCTAATGGTCTTGACGACCAAATTTTTCCATTATTTTTTCCATGCAAAGGTGAACTCAAACATGTAATAGAATGGAACTAAGAGCTCAAAAATGGAAGTACCATATGTAGAGCCAAGAAGCTCAAAATTACAAATCCACTATGAAACCAAACGGTTTATTTTTATCCAACCCATTCTATTATTCCATGGGCGGTTTTCACTCTGTGTCGAGGTTCATTAATGAAAATAGGATTGACAATGTCCCTTTAAAACTCCCTTCATGCCTTATCCTCAAGTAGTTATATATAATAGTTTAAAAACTTCCCCAAATCTAATTTAGCATTTGACAACTCAGCACTTTCCACCTCCCTTATACGTTTGCCAAATTTTGTGGTATCAGTGTATTAAATGAAACATTTAAACTTGGCGATGCATTTGGAATGGTCCCGCTGCCATCCAAATCCATTTTATAACAAATCCAATCCCATTTCCTTAGGTTAGGTCGATTTCCATTAGGTTAGGTTCGCATAACATTAGTTTAAGATCATATTTTTGGATTAATTAGTGTCCAAATTCAAGATAGTTCCCCATTATCCTACTTAGAAATTAATCAACATAATGAATAAATCACCTTACCATAGTTTAGGATAAGATCAATAATCAAACACTTAGATTATTGAGGTTCCAATAAATTAATCAAAGAATGTTACCTTCTGTAGTTCATCAAAACAATGAACATATCATCATAGAATGGTGAAATCAAAAGATGCTAGAAGATCCACCTATGACCTTAGTGCAAGCTTGGGTTCAGAAATTAGATATTTTGAATGACTCGATCAAGGTGATCAAAACATCAAAAATTCCTAAATATGCCTAGGATCATTGCAATTGGTCCATGGTGTGAATAATCCTAAACTTTGCAATCATCAGACTGAAAAACAAGTTCAGTATTGCAACTAGGAAAAGAACGATATTAGATCAAATTTATTTCCTTCATCCACATGCAAAATACATTAAAAAGTTTAGCATAAAAATATAAGAAAATTTTCATTATAAATTCAAAATTTTCATGGCATGACGTTATCTAATTTTAGAAGATAAAACATATCATCTACATTAACATGATCAATCAATTTTAAAGTGCACTATCTTCAAAATGAGAATCACCTATCAACATTGCTACTTCATTACATAAGTGATCAAGGATAACAACCATGGCAAAGGCATTACATACCTCCCCTCTAAAAATCATCATCGTCCTCGATGATTTACTTAATCCAAAATCATAAACAAAAAAAATAATCATAATTATAATTCTTCTTTCCACAAAATTTTCAAACAGAAACAAATTTGCAAAAATTAAGTTTTTCATAACTTATTACAACATCATAATTACTATCCCAGTACTAAAAATTATAGTACCTACCCAAAACTAGCAGAAATTAAAGATAGTTTTCAAAAAAATTCTTTAATTATCTAAAAAATTAGAATTAATTCTGTTCAAATAAATGAGGAAAAGTAGTTTTCATATCCTCAAGGTTTTCCCATGTTACACTTTCTTCATTAAACTGGTCCCACTGGACCTTACATTGACTAATTTCATGATTTCGTAAGTGCAACCAACAAGTTTCCAACACTCTTATGGGTTCAACCATGATTATTCTTGGGTCTTGGACCTATAAGGAATCCCAATTTAATACATGTGATAAATATGAAATGTATTTCTTAAGCAAAGAAATATGGAAAACATCATGCATTTGTGAAAAGTGGGAGGTAATGCTAAGTGATGAGCTATAGGGATGATCACTTCAACAATCTCAAAAGGTTCCAAAAATGAGGTGATAATTTGGCTACCTTTCCAAAGGTAATACATCTCTTTCTAGGCTTAACATGTAAAAAGTATTTTTCACCAAGTTCTTATTTCTTATCGATCCTTTTCAGATCTGCATAACTTTTCATCGTATCAGCAGCTTCTTTTAATCATTCACAAATTATTTTCACTTGTTCCATTTTAGTAACCATTTCAAATCCAATTACCTCTCTATCTACAATACTATCCTAACTAACTAGATTTATACATTTTCTTCTATACAATGTGTCGAAGGGTGCCATTTTTAAAGAGGAATGATAAGTATTATTGTAAGAAAATTCAACTAAAGGAAGTTATTCTTCCCATTTATACTACTGATCCATACAGTACATTCTTAACATATCCTCCAAAACCTGATTTACTCTCTCAGTTTGACCATTTGTTTCTAGATGGTATGTAGAACTAAAATTTAGTTTTGTTCCTAAGGCTACATTTAGTGTTTTCTAGAAATGAGATGTCATTATAGGGTCTCTATTAGATATAATCAATTTAGGTACTCCATGTAATCTGAAAATTTCATGCAAAAACCATTTTGCTAAAACAGGTGAAACATCTTTAAGATTTCCAACAATAAAATGTGCTACTTTTGTTAATTTTTCAACCACAATTGGAATAACATCATGCTTATTTTTAGACATGGTTAGCCCCTAAAAAAATCATACTTATTACTTGCCACTTGTATTGCGGTATGTTATAGGGATATAGTAAAATAGCTATGTGCATATGCTCAAAGCCTTAACACACTAACATTCCAGAAATGTGAAACAAAAACGAGTTATGTCTCTCTTCATCCCTTTCCAAAAAAAAGTTGTTTTACATCAGCAAGTATATTTGTAACACCAGGATGTCTGAGTAAAGTGAATTATGAAATTCCGTCATTAAATTTTCCTTAACTCATTTCCAAAAGGTACACACACTCACTTTTCATATCTTAAAATTCCTTCATTATCAAATTTAAAAGCTTTTTTATTTTACATCATTAGGATTTGCAGCAAGTGTTGCTTTTACCTACATAAATTACAAATCAGAATCCATGATACTCTTTACCTCATCCTTAAACTGGGTTCTCAAATTTACAAGCATAGAAATATGTTTCCTATGGCTAGTGAATCTACAACTTTATTTTCTGTACCCTTAATGTAACTTATGTCAAAATCATATTGTGATAAAAATTCTAACCATCTTTATTGTCTTGCATTCAGATTTGGCTAAGTGAAAATATACTTCAGCCCAAGGTGGTCAATTTTTAACTCAAAAGGTCTTCCTAAGAGATAATGTCTCCATACTTGAAGTGCATGAACTATGGCAGCAATCTCTAGGTCATGGGGAGCATAATTCACCTTATGTAAGATTAGTTTCATGGTCTCATAAGCTATAATATGTTCATCTTGCAATAATATACCTCCTAATCCTTCACTAGAAGCATCTATAACTACCATAAAGCTTCCATTTGGATCTGGTACAGCCAAAATAGGTGTAGAAGTTAGTTTTTCCTTTAGAGTTTTAAATGTTGATTCACATTTATCACTCCACACAAAAATTTTGTCTTTCTTTTGTAATGAAGTAATCAGGGCAGTGACTTTTGAAAAGTCCTTAACAAATTTTCTGTAATAACCGACAAGCCCCATGAAGCTTTTGACTTCATGTACATTTTTAGGTGTAGGCCATTCAATTATGGCAAAAATCTTTGATGGATCAACTGTTATTCCATCTTTTCTTATGACATGTCCTAAATAGTGCACTTTTGTTTCATAAAAAGAACATTTGGACAACTTACCAAATAATTTTCTCTTTCTCAATATTTCAAGTACAATTTTCAAATGCTCTTGGTGCTCATCAATGCTTTTAGAATAGATAAGAATATCATCCAAGAATACAAGTAAAAAATTGTCCAAGTATTCTTGAAAGATATTATTCATTAAATTCATAAAAGTTGTAGGTGCATTTGTCAAACCAAAAGGTAAAACCATGAATTCATAATGTCCATACCTTGTTCTAAAAGTTTTTTTATGAATATATTCATCCTTAATTCTCAATTGATGATCATTATCCACTTTTTCTCCCTACAAAATGGACAACTTAGCAGGTCAGAACATTGAAAGTTGATGGAAAAAGGGAAATGATTTTGCAGCATGTGGGGTATCTCGTGTTTTGGCTTGATCGAGTTAGTCATAACTCATGGTGAGATGGCAACACATAATGAATATTTAAGTTAGCAATCGAGATTATTGAAGAGTGAGAACAGTTTTTGGGTGATAGGTTGGTTGCCATGGTTAGTCAAAGGATAGGTTGGTTAGCTTGTTGGTTGGTCAGCATAGTTGGTCGGGTGATAGGTTGATTGGCACGCTTAGTCGGGTGACACGTTGGTTGACATGGTTCATTGGGTGATAGGTTAGTTGGCACGGTTAATCGGTTACAAGTTGGTTGGGTCGGTTTGCGGGTGAAAAGTTGGTTGGCATGGTTGGTTAGGTGACATGTTGGTCAACATGGTTGATTAGGTAAACATGGTTGGTCAACATGGTTGGTTGAGTGATAGGTTGGTCGACACGATTGGTCAAGTAATAAGTTGGTTGACACGGTTGGTCGGGTAACGAGTTGGTCAACACGATTGGTAAGGTGATAGGTTGGTTGGGTTGTTGGTTGGTCGACATGTTTGGATGGGTGATGGGTTGGTTGACGTCTAACCTGGTATGGAATATTGGTTAGATGGCCCATGGGTTGGTTAGCTCGATGGACAAGTGATGAGTTATTCGGATGGGTGTGTTGGTTAAATATTGTGGTAGCTCAAATTAGAGAGGTTACGATTGGTTGAGTGGATGGCATATGGAGAGGTTGATCAAAAACATAGACATCATCAAACCCCTCAAGGTTTGACAACCAACGTAGATAGACAACTTACAATTATATGACTTGTTTGGTAGACTCATTGGTTTGTTGGCTTCCAGAATGGATACGTAGTGTGTCATATGGGCAGAGATAGATTCTATCCAACCTCATGGGTTAGACGACCCATGATGTGAAGATGGGAAATCCTAGGTTGGTTAGATACTAGAAGTATGTATGGTCATCAATATAAAAATTTTCCAACCCAGTGTAATTGGATGACCTAGAGGATGGACAAGTTATAACCCAAATGAGGGTAGGTGAATGAATGACATCCTAACAACCAAGATTAATGAGATATGGCACCAATGAGTTCATGTGCAACAAAAGTACAAAAATGAATGGTTTCCCATAACTCTTTAATGTATCCTACCTGTAGGTGACCCAAATTTCCTATATATTATAAAATTTACCTCATTTTGAGGGTGATTTTTGGAAAAGCACAGGAAATCTATCAAAATTGTTCTGGAGCTATTGTGAGCTAAAGGCCTCAAATTTGGGCTTATTGTAAAGGATTTTCTCTTGTTCTTATGATATGATGGATTGTGCATTCTAGGAAATAAATTTCATGTTTTGTGGCCATTTTCACCCTAATTTGTATGAATTGTAAATTTTTCCTTCCATTATATTTATAAATATATTGTGCATGTATCTCTCTCTTTACAAGGTCTACAAATTATTTTTCTTTATGAATATATGAAATTTAATATTGTTTTGGACTGTGGTGTTTCCACTAGCGCTCTCCTTCCTGGTTTTATCCCTATATTTTTCTCACTTAGACTGTCTCATCCTTTCATGGTGCACCACCTTCACTTAGATTAGTTTTATTTCATGCATCTTTCTATCCCCTGTCTCCTTAGAAAGCATTACAATATGATTGGTTTAGCTTTCCATTCCCTACACTTTAGAGAAGTTGGCACTAGGTTAGTTGAAGAAGTCATCTTTCTCTAGAGGATTATCCTACTTGCAAGGTCCCACATTGTAGGATAATCCCATGTTATGCAGGTTCCATGGATTGCCTAGTACATAAAATCACAAGGAATGAGGGATGTTGTAATTTTGCATTAACAATTTTTGCAGCCCATTAGGACAGAGTCAATTTTTCTATTTTGTTAGGATTGGGTGTGTGTCTTAGTGAATTTATAGCCTTTAGAGGATTTGTAGTAACACATCTAGCGACTCCAAATATAAAATCAATTGGTTTTAGTAGTATTGGTGGTTTAAGCTCATGAGAAGGATTCAAACTCGGTCTAAAGAAAGAGAAGAAGGTGTCTTTGAATACTTGCAATTATCACCAAGAAGAGGAAGGAGAGGAAGAAGAGTACAAAGGTATCCATCTCCACCAAACAGAACCTTATCAACACCTCCACCTAGTAGACCCTTCCTTCAATCGACCAGGGTTCTCAAGCCAATCATAATGGCACATCTACAACAACCACCACCACTAGCAAACCCATTTATCAATTTCATAGGTGGCAATCCACTCACCCTCAATGCACATAATCCTATTTTAGTGGAAGCATTGAAGAGCATTCCTTACTTCACTGGGGAGAATCATACAACCCCCATTGATCATATTCAAGACATTGTGAATACATGCCATTCACGAGATCAACGAGATGGATGTTGCAATTAGGCTCCTTACTTATCTCAAAGGTATGGAACTGAAATGGTTTAGGATCCTAACAGTAGGGTCAATTACAAATTGGGATGCATTGTGTTCAGCCCTGTGTAACCAGTTTAGAGAGAAGGTAAATAATCTATCTTTGTTGGAACAATTAACCACAATCAAGAGGGCCCCGAATGAGTAGATGGCTGACTTCAAATTTAGGTTCTAGCAGATGCTAGACCAGATTCTGATTTTCATGATGCAGCAGTGGAAGGTGCATTCCTTTACTTTTTGAGGGCTCTAAATTCCAACATAGCTATGATGATACAATTGATCAAGGAACAACACTTCCAGGGAATATGATATAGCTATTAGAGTAAAGAACTATTTAATCAAGTAGACAAGATAGCACCTAGACCACCTGTGCCTCTATATCTAGAATTAGGAAACCCCTCTACTAGTCAAGAACCTAAAATATCCCTCATTGCAGCTCCAAGAAATTAGATTAGTAGTGATGCCTCAATTTCTTCTAATACTTCTAAGGAATTCTAGGAAGTCATGAAGCAACTGCAAAATTTAGGGAATGAGTTGATGACAATCAAAAGGTAGCAAGCTTAGAGCTCTAGACCTTACCAACCTCAAGCTCAAATAAATATGCCTCTATATGTGCCTAACAGTCCTTCCTCTCATGAAACAAAGAAATATAAAAACCAAGCGTAGTCTCAAACTACCAGGCCATTTTAACCATATAACCCAAATGCAGTTTCAACATCAATGGATTTGGTTCTTAATAAGAACAACATTGCTCAAGAGTATGAATGGTGTTACTCTTGTAATCTACCTCATAACCAATCAACATGCTTTAATAGCACTTTGAATCAAGCCTTGATAGTGCAAACCGTTGGGGTGACCTAAGATCCAAATATGGAAGAGAATCAACAAACAACTCAGAAAGAGACTCTGCCAAATGAAACCATGTTGGTCAATTGGAAAATAGAGGACTTTTGCGGGGTTAATCAATCTCTTTCCTAGGGTGTGGCTGATAATACACAGTCAAATAAAGGGGACATAAAGGAGGGAAAATCATCTAGTCTAGTTATTTCTCAGCTCACTCTCACTCAACAAGGAGTTGGTAGGCCAAATCCATATCCTAATGCACAAATCCAACCTAAGGAAACTATTGTAGTAGCCCCCAATGTGTAGAATCAACCCAAGATACCAGTTGTAAGAGCTCATTGACTAATCCATGTACCGAAAAGGAAATACCCATCAAGGGATAACAAAGAGAAAACCCACCCCCTTTCAATATCATTGATCAAATGAAGAAGACCAATGTCAACATTTCCATGTGGGAATCATTGGTAATTCTAGGTAATGATATTTGTTGCAAGAAGCTATGGAAAATTGGTCCCCTTCTAATGAGCCATCCAAAAATCAAGAGAGGGTTCTTACTAACACTACACAATAAGGAGAATGTCATTTAGGTAAGAATGTGAAGCCCCCACCATTCTATGTCTCATTGATCATTGGAGATAAATTAGTACACAATTGCATGATCGAATCAGGGGCAAGTAACTCAGTAATGGTAAAGAAAATCACTGATAAATTGGGCTTAAAATATGAGCCAATATTAAAGGGAGTGTTGTATTTGGACGGGATAGTGGTAAGCACAGTTGGAGTGATCAAAGAACTAAGCCTTACGCCCCATGATTTCCCAAATTTCATAGTTCTAAAGTATGTATCAGTGATTGATTTTCCATTGCTCTTTTCCTTTTGTCTTTCAAGGGATTTTAGAGCTAGGATTGGGGGGTAGCTATCAGCCTGATTTATCCCATATATTATTTGAGAAAATTTATGGAGATAAGGATATGATCAAGTCAGATCCAATTACAAAAATTCACATTGAGCCTCATATTCTCAGCCCAATCAATGGAAATTGTACCATATTCGATCAAGAGGAATGCTTGGAGGCTCAAGATGTAAACAAAAAGGTTGGGAGCATTACAAACTTAATGCTTTATGATTTGGCCCATAGGGTACATGCTTACAATCCATACAAGGAAATGGAAGAAGTTGATTTATGATTTTATTGTCTGGATGAGGAGAACCTTCATACCCCTAGCCTTACCAAGCCATGGAAAAAGGATGAGAATGAAGTGTGGTAGCTATTTTTGATGGTTTAAGGAGTAGGAAAGGTGTTAGAGGAGGTGTAATTATTTTTCACTACAAGGTATGAAGTACTACTTAGATTTTTGTTTTTTAGGTTTCTTTCTTAAAAAATACAACTAAGTATGAGGATTTAATCGATGGGTTGCATTGGGCAAGAAAGAGGGGTATTAAAAACTTGCAAGTTCTTGGGGATAGTGAGTTAATTGTCAAACAAGTTAGAGGACAACATGTTGCTTAAGAATTATCTACTCAAGGGCTATAAGCATTGAGTATGGGATCTTAAGCATTCAATATTTAGGACATATTGTAGAATAAGAATGACGCTTGAGATAGGCTCGCAACAATTTGAGCAACATTTGATGTGGTGGATAATATCAAGAGAGATAAAGCATAACCACATGTTCATGTCATTGTAAGGCTAGTAGTATTGGATAATAACACAAGATGGTATGTTTTCAAGAATTATCAACAGATCATTAGTTTTTTACAAGAAGAGGTTGAGTTCTCGGCTAAAAATTAGGAGAAATTAGAGTAGTAGTATGGGGTTCAAATAGTGTAGTTGCAGAAAAAATAAATTCTAAATGGTTTAGTGACTTTAGAGTCAATATTCAACCCAAATGATCAATTCCAGAAAGAGAATGCCAAGCTTCAAGTAAACAAGGAGGATTTTGAACCCATTTTTGTTGGAGAAGGTAAGATGCTAGAAATAGGAAAGATGTGCAATGAACAAGAAAAGTATGACCTTGTGTAACTTTTCTAAGAATTCCCGAGATGTTATCACATGGAGCTATGAGGATTTTAAGGGTTTAAACCTGAAATTGGCACAACACACGATTGAGTTGCATCCAAAGGCTAAGCCTATCAAGTAAAAATAGATGTCGATCAACCCTTGTATAAATCCTCTCATGAAGAAAGAGTTGAATAATCTCATTGAGGTGAGTATCAATTTCCCAATCACACACTCAAGTTGGGTGCAAAATATGGTGTCTGTTAGGAAAAGGAATGGGGAAATTAGGTTGTCCGTGGACTTTTAGGATTTAAATAATGCCTTCCTTGATGATCACTATTTGCTACCCTCCATAGAGCATATTCTATAGGTATTGGCCAGTTCAGAAAGATTCTCCCTCTTAGACAGATATTCAAGCTATAATTAGATTATGGTGAAAGAGGAGGATCAATTTAAAACAACCTTCACTAAAAAATGGGGCACCTATGCATACAAGAAAATGTCATTTGGGATATCAAATGATATAGAAACATTTCAACAAGCAAAGGATATATAATTTAAGGGGATGTTAAATAAAATAGTGCTTGTATATCTTGATGACATCACTATATTTTCTAAAAATGTAGAAAGTCACCTCTTTCATCTCATACAAGTCTTATAAAGGTGCAAGAGGTTTGGAGTGTCCTTAAACCTGAAAAAGTGCATATTCATGGCACATGAGGGTAAACTTCTAGGCCATATTTTTTCAAAGGAAGGACTCATAATTGATTTAGGGAGGGTAAAATCCATCTGTTCTCTACCATTAAAAAGTCATAAGAATTCTCTCCAAAGTTTCTTGGGGATGATAAAATTTATTTAGATTTTTATAATGGATTTTTCTACTCTTGTGAAGCCATTAATGATGATGGTGAAAAATAATTTGGCTTTCAAATGGAAAGTGGACAGAAAAGTGAGTTTTGAAGCTATCAAGAAGGCCATATCTTAATCTCAAAATCTCATTAATATGGACTTATCCAAACACTTATTTATATACACCTTCGATGGTTGAGACACCATCTTCGCAATCATATTGCAACAAAGTAAGGAAGTACTAGAACAATCTATTGCATTGTTCAACCAATGCCTTATGGACTATAAGGTAAGATATTCATTTATTTAGAAACAAGTTCTTATTGTGATTATAATTTTGAATAATTTTAGACATTTAGTGTCAAATAATAAGATTTATCTACTAGTCACACATGCTAGTATAAAATATAATTTTTTAAACAAGGACCTCAATGAAAAAGGGTTGACTGGGTAACCAAGGTTATGGAATATTACATTGATATTAAGGTGACCAATCTGGTCAAGGGGAAGGGATTATGTGAACATCTAGCTTTTGGGACATCATACCGAGTCAAATGGTAAAGGAGAGGTTGTTTTGGTGCTATGCGGTTGATCAAGAGAAAGAAGCGATGCCTCACCCGATCCTTGTTGAACTCAAGATATAGTCCATTTCCTTCAAACAACTCAAAGTCCTAAAGGGATAAGTAAGGCCAAAAGAAGATATTTCAAGCTCCATTGTATCCCCTTTGTATTGGTTGATGGTATCTTGTTCAATAAAGATGTAAATGGTGTCCTCTAAGGTGCCTCAAGGTAGATCAGATAGATAAGGTTCTACATGAATTTGATGATGGAGAAATAGGTTGCCATTTTTCTACTGAGGGTTGAAGCTATTAGAATTATGAAGGCATGTTATTATTGGCTTAACCTTTTTCATGATTTTTATACATGGATTAGGAAGTGTAAAAGTGTGATTTCTTCATAGGAAAAGAGAGGCTAGCATCCTTTCCGGTCCACCCTATTTCGTAAATGAACCATTCATGTAATGGGAAGCGCATTTCATCGGGGTGATTAATCCAAGTTCTAGATTGGGCCAAAATTGGATCCTCACGGTGACAAATTATTTCACCCAATGGAAAAAGAAAGTTGCACTCAAAGAAGTAATTGAGGCTAGCATACTAGATTTTAAATGAAGGGATAGTGAAGACGTTTGAATTCTGACCGCTATTATATTAGATAATACTTTGGCATTCCTAGGTGATAAGATCAAAGAGTGGGTAGTCAAAAATGGGATATACTTGAGAACCTCATAAAATTACTACCCACAGGGTAATGGGCAAAGCTGAGTCCACAAACAAAAATATTTTAAAGATTATAAGGAGAAATCTAGACAAGAACAAGATAACTTGGCACGCCAAGTTGAAATCAGCCTTGTGGGATGATAGCATAAATCCCAAGAAGTTGATAGGGAACTGTCCTTATAGGTTAGTATATGGAAGGGAGGCAAGATGGCCTATATCCCTCAAATTTCCCACATTGGAACTCATGAAGTAGCTAGAGCTACCCAATTTTAGAACCATGGAAGTTAGATATAAAGAGCTCATGGAGTTTGAGGAGATGAGGAAACAAGCCATGCACATGATGGAGAAGGATCAAGTGTTGATAGAGAGGTGCTTTGACAAGAAGGAAAAGGCTATAAAATTCTAAGAGGGAGACTTGATCCTCAAATGGGATGCAGAGAGGGGAAAATTAGGAAGGAACTCTAAGTTTGATGTAATATGGAGTGGCCCTTATATGGTTTTATGTTGCAAAGAAAACAATGCTTTCTGGCTATCAAGGTTGGATGGAAAAGGAATACAGATTTTAGTCAATGGAATCTATCTCAAGTATTGTTATTGAGTGAAATATCCTTCTTGTACATATTAGTTTAAGAGTTGTAATTCCTCCAAGTGCTTGTAGCACATTGCATTGTTTTAGTTTAGGTTGCTTTTGTAATAAGTGCTTATGCACTCTCTACATATTATATTTGGAATGTGTATGACCTTTTCTATTTGTACATAGTTGTGCCCTTGTTGCTCTTGCACTTTCCAGTTTCAGGAAAAGTTTGGTGAAGAAATAACCATTCCTCAACTAGGGTTTTCTCTTGAAATGAAAATCCCTAATAGTGCTCTAGAGGTTGGAAGATAGATTTTCAAGTGACGGGATAGTTCCAGCAATCAATATGACTCCATGCCCAATGGATCCCCTAAGGTCACTAGTCTTCAAGATAGAGCGGGAAAATCATTGCATGAGTGACCAATTATTATCCACTTTATCCAACCCTACGAAATGAAAAATTAGCAAATTGGGACATCAACATTTGATGGAAAAAGGGAAATGATTTTATAGTATGTGGGGTGGCTCGTGTTTTCTTGGTTGAGTTTGTCATAAAACTTGGTGAGGTGGTGAGCCACAATGAATCTTGGAGTTGGTGACTGATATTTTGAAGAGCCGACATGGTTGGTTGGGTGACAGGTTGGTCGGACACGGTTGGTCGGTGATAGGTTGGTCAACATAGTTGGTCGGGTGACAGGTTGGTCGACACGGTTGGTCGGGTGATACATTGGTTGGCATGGTTTGTCAAGTGATAGGTTAGTCGAACAATTGGTTGGGTGATAGGTTGGTTGACACAATTGGTTAGGTGACGGGTTAGCTAAATACGATTGGCGGTGATAGGATGGTGGACATGGTTGGTCGGGTGACATGTTGGTTGGCACGATTGGTCATCTTGCTAGTTGGTCGAGTATAGTTGGTCACAAGATAGGTTTGTCGGGACGAGTTAGTCGGGTGGTAGGTTTGTCAATAAAGTTTGTCGGGTAATAGGTTAGTCGACATAGTTGGTTAAGTGATAGGTTGGTCAGTGTGGTTGGTCAAGTGATAGGTTGCTCAACACGGTTTGTTGGGTGACACATTGGTTGGCATGGTTGGTAAGGTGATAGGTTGGTCGGCATAGTTGGTGAGCATTGTTAGTCGGGTGACAGGTTGGTCAGCTGGTTGGTTGGTCGGTGGCCAACCCTGGTATGGAAGATCATTTGGATGGCTGCTAGTTCATCCGATCTATTAAACGAGTGATGGGTTAGTTGGATGGGTTTGTCGGAGGAGGTTTTATGGATCAGATTGGTGAGGTTATGATTGGTTGGATGGATGGCATACAAGAGGTTGGTTGACAAACATAGACTTCATCCGAATCCTCATGGTTTGAAGATGAACAAAAATGGATGACTTACGGTTTTAGGACTCGGTTGGTCAACTCATCATTTCATCAGCTATGAGAATGGATAGGTAGTGTGTCATATAGGTAGAGATAGATGACCATCCAACCTCCTGGGTTAGATGGCCCACAATGTGAAGATGGAAACTCTTGGGTTGGTTAGCGACTAGAAGCATGTATTGTCATGAAACCCAATGTAGTTGGATGACAAAGAGGATGGACGAGTTACAAGACAAATGAGGGTAGGTGAATGAATGACATCCCAACAACTAAAATTAATGAGGCATGGTACCCATGACTACTTGTGCAAGAAAAGTACCAAAATGAATGGTTTCCCATACCTCTTTAATGCATCCTACCGGTTGGTGACCCAAATTTCCTATATATTGTAAAATTCACCTCATTTTGAGGGAGATTTTTTCGAAAAACAAAGGAACTCTGTCAAAATTGTTCCAGAGCTATTGTGAGCTAAAGGCCTTGAATTTGGGATTATTGTAAAGTATTTTTTTCTTGTGCTTATGATATGATGGATTGTGCATGTTTAGAAATTAAATTCATGTTTTGTGGCCTTTTCTTCCCTAATTTGTATGAATTGCATATTTTTCCTTCTATTATATTTATAAATATCATGTGCATGTATCTATCTCTTTGTCGAGTCATAGTTTTTGTGCTTTATGAATATAGGGAATTGAATATTGTCTTGGACTATGGCATTCCTGCCAACACTATCCTTCCTAGTTTTCTCCTTATCTTTTTCTCACTTGGATTTTATCACCCTTTCTTGGTACATCAGCTTCACTTTGAGTAGTTTTATTTCATGCATTGTTTTATCCTTGTATGCTTAGAAAACATTAGAATAGAATTGATTTAGCTTGCTATTCGTGCACTTTGGAGAAGTTGGCACTAGGTTAGAGGAAGAAGTTGACTTTCTATGGAGGATTATCTTACATGCAAGGTCCCATATTACAGGATAATCCCATGTTATACGGAGTTGCCGCTTTGATTTCCTCGTACAGTAAATCACAAGCAATCGGGGGTGATGTAATTTTTATTAACAATGATATCTTGAACAAATATTGATCTTTAAATAAAATGATGCTCCACGCATCTAATCAAATAGATCATCAATTCTAGGAAGTGGATATCTATTTTTATTGTTTCTTTATTTAATATTTTGTAATTATACAAATTCTAAGTGTTCCATCCTTATTTTTCACAAAAATTACCGGTGCTCCCAAGGTGAGACACTCAATCTTATCAAACCTTTAGACAATAATTCTTGTAACTATGCCTTAAGTTCTACCAATTCAATTGTAGTCATTCAATAAGGTGCCTTGGAAATAGGTTCAATTCCAAGTTTGATTTCTATTAAAAAGTCAAATTCTTGTTTAGGTGGAAGACCAGGTAGTTCTTCCGGAAACACATCACTAAAATCATAAGAGTTGACACTTTTCCAAAATATAACTATCCTTTTCAATTGTTTCAAAAAAATTACTGCATATAACATGTAGCCTTTGTTTTTTCCTTCTTAAGCTACATAGATGACAATTTTCTAACTGAAATTTCTCATTTTACCCATTAAATGTTTGTTGTTTTCTGTAAATCATCAAGGCATCTAATGTGTTTTTCAAAATAATCAACTTTTGCTTTATGTTCAGCAAGCTAGTTAACACCAATTATGACATCATATGACCCCAAAGGAGCAACATAAAGATCTACTTTAGTGGAAAAACTTGGTAATTCTAAGACTGCTCCAAAAAGACATTTACTAACAATATGGACAACATTATTACCATAATGTACAATCCAATATTTTTCCATTATTCCTGATTTTTTTTTTATTTTTAGCTAATTTACTAGAAATAAAACATTTTGTAGCTCCAGTATAAAAAATTATAGTAACAAGTGTACCAAATAATTTACTTGGCACTTCTATGGGTGTAACTTGATTTTCAACTTACTTATTAGCTACTGCAACATGTATCTTATGTTGCTAGATGTTGTCATCTTTCTTTAGAGGGAACTCGTTTACATACTTGTTCTTACCATAGTTGAAATAGCCCCGTGCATGCAGTTCCTCTTTTTAGTTCAAACTTATTTTCCATATTGAAATTATTGTTTTGACCTCAAAAAGGTTTCTGCCCTTTATTTTTATTCTTCACAAAATTATTTCTAATGTTTGTAGCAATTTTATTTTTTGTTGTTTACATATTGCTACCAGCCACAAACTTGTTTTTTACTCCAAAATTTTTCCATGTTGCCTTCTTAGGTGTAAGTGACGAAGAAGAGTTGGTAATTTTCTTTTGATTTTCTTCTTTATGAGCAGAAATTGCCTTCAATTTTTGTTCTTTCCTTATGGCTTTTTCTATAACCCCTTCCATAGTGGTTGGATATGTGCACATCTACTTCTCCTCCTATGACAAGATTCAATCCCATAATAAACTTGTGTATCCGAACTTTTTGTCAATTTTTATCTTTTGTGTAACATACTTAAGAAGTTTGGTAAACCTCTCCTAGTACTTAGTTACAATTAACTTTCCTTGGACTAAATTTTGAAATTCTATCATTTTCTTATCATAATAGAGATATGGCATCCAATGTTACCTAAAGTAGCCCTTAAATTGATCCCATGTAATGTTTGATTCATCAATGTTCAATTCAACCTTATGGCTATCCCACCAGGAGGATGCCTCATGGGAAAGTTGGTAAGCTCCCATACTACTTTTGTTTCTTCCGAGAAGTTCCTTATTGCAAATTACTTCTCCATTTTGTTGAGCCAATTCTCAACCCCATCCCCTAGTGTAGTGCCATCAAAATTTGGTGGACTTATCCTCTTTATGTCATTAGTAAGTTAAAATGTTAATCTTGTCACTTTATTATCAAGCGGATTACATGAATTTTCAGCATTATTATTATCATTTGCAACATTGTTATTTTCTGCATTCTCGTTACCAACATCTACATTTCTAGCATCTTTGTTGTTTCCTCGGAGGTGGTCGATTGTTATTATTAGAATTATCTTCCTCCTCATTTCCCATTACTTGTTGTTCAAGTAAAACAAGATGATCTATTATGTCAAATAGGGCATCAAGAATCTCATCAATTTTTGCATGATAGCTACCTCTCCACTTGGAGGTGGATTAATTTTAGCACCTCTCCTTGTTCTAAGCATTTTTTGTTAACAAGAACCTAATATTTAATCATATATGGACTCATTTTGTCCAAGAGCCAAAACCTTCAGCTCGATACCAAAATGTAACATCCACTTTTAATGAATTAGAAAAAGTGATTTTTTTACATATCTGTATATCTATTCTAAATACATATAATTCAAAACACACATTCCATTTCCAATCTATCTCATAATAGAAAACCATATGTAGTTGTAATGACTCGGTGAAACACCGATCTCTTATTCCATGACTCAGTACTAAACCGATCTCTCATGTTAAATTTTTCAAGCCTATATTAAGTATTCTTGTTTCTTTTACCCATTAAGGGTCACTCAAGTTTTATATCTAAGAAGCCTATCTGAATATTTGTTACTAATATTCATTTGAAATCCCGCAACTTAGACTAGGTGACATAAGACAATGTAACCAACAACTTGCGATACTTTGGCCAAATTTTTAAACATGTTTACCATGTTTACATTCCAAGATGACATACTCGTTGAAAGGATATATATTTCACCACACTCATACTATTATCTAGATTGGTCTTCCTTGACTACTATCAACCAAACCTGAGTCAAATTTTCACACTAAATAGGGGCAGCTCACATACACTAGTGTGGAAGACTACTCATGGTGACTAAGGATAAATAGACATACTTAATTGAATTTCATTGATTAGGTGTGTTTAGTTACCCTAAGTCAACATGAGTTGACCACTACACTAGTCCATGTGTCTATCTCTATTTATAGTAGAACCATGAACCAAATTTCTACTTATGTCAATTGAGTTAATTGAACTATGTGGGGTGTGGAAGCATTGTTGGTTACATCACAATATCCTCGTAATGACTCCCATCATTATGCGGGCACTCTGTTATAGACCCTATACTATAACAACCTACTAATTTCCTTCAACTAAACTAACATACTTAAGATCATTAGATTATTAACCCATGAAGTTATTATCTTGTTTAATTTACTATTAAAAATGCACCTAAGGGTTTACTAAGCATGATTGATCCAAAGAGGATTTGAAATGTGCTTTTACACTAATAGAAGGTATCTTTGGTAAAATTTACATTCAATCAAATAAACACTTTAATTTTAACCCTAATTATATTATTTTATTATGACTCTTTTGTTAAGTATTTTGTCCCCAGACTCTAGATTTCCCCAGGTTGCTCAAAGCTAGTAACAACTAAGTATGAAATGCTTGCAATGGTCTCCACATGTCTCATAGGTACATCCCCAAGTTTGAGCATTCAATCAAGTTCTCAAACTCATGTAGACACTCCACGTGTCTATCTGACACATGTTTGATATAGCCCAAAAGGAAGGAGGACCCTAAGTGAGCACGAGCCCTCCACGTGGCCCAAATGAGGAGTCTAATCAGACAGGACTCAATGGAAATACCAAGAAGGGAGTAGATGTGTGGATTTCTATAAAGGGATGAAATATTTATTCCAAAACCATGAAGGTCAAATATCCAAATTAATAGGGAAGACAGTGGTGGCATTGCATTTAAAATACTAGGGGCAGGAGCCAGAAGGATAAGTGCAAGGCCTTATCAGAATTGAAAGCAAAGGGTGGTAGCTGAAAGTGACAGAGGAAAAAATGTTTCCTATAAAAGGAGGTAAGATACAAGAAGATAAAAGGAGAGAGATCGGGAGAGAGAGAAAAGCGAGAAGAAAAGGGTTTTGCAAATTCTATAAGAGTCTATCCTTAGTAGCTCTCTATCATAAAAAAGAAGTGTAATTTGTGCTTTTTGAAAGCCTTATGTACCCATTCTCTATATGAAGAAAGAGTTCTTATTACAGTGCAATCAGAATTTTACGTATGTTTTTGTTGTCACCATAAAATTATCCTCTTGTGAAAGAAAAATTTGTAGGTCCCAAGTGTTGGTACTCAGTTTTTAATCCCGCTAGTTCCATTTAAAATTCCTTAGTCTGTGTGTTTTGGAATATTTTTCTATCTCCTTTCATGGATGCATCAAATTTATCAATATTTTTCTATGGTTATAGACCATGTTAAGCCTTGTATTCCTTACATTAATCTTTCTGCAGGAAAAATATTTGATTTAGGCATGAATGGTGGCATTTTTCCCCTTCTTTACATTTTTCTACGGTCATCTTCCTGTCAAATTATTTTCCAACGTCCATGGATACGTGGTCACCTCTAATTGGACATGGTGTGGTAGATATTTTTATGAACTTATGACTTTTGTTACATTTGCAAAAATATTGAATTACCCCATGTCTCCACTAATCCTAATTGGATTTTCAAAATTATGAAGTGGCGGAGAAAAAAATATTACTTTGGCCCCACAAAGGGACACATGGTTGTTTTCAAAAGTCAAAGTGGGGAGGTGGGTCATCAGAGCACTTTTGGAAATTTGGTTTTATTTCCAAAAGGAATTAAAGTTGTAAAATGAGTCGTGACTCTGTTGGGATGGGAAAAGTCAAATATTGAGCCTACATCAAAAGTCAAAGTCGGGAGGCAGATCATCGGGTCACTTTTGGAATTTTGGTTTTGTTGCGGAAAGGCATAAAAGTTATAAAGTGACCTACAACCATGCGACACCCAAGAGAATCCACGTGGAGATCCCTATCACAATCGGATGGGTGGGGAAATTTTTTTCGAAGTTCCATTTCTCTAAATCGCAAAAAATATAAAAGTTTTCCCTAGACCCACTTCAACTAAATCTCTCCCATGTGGATGGTTAAAATTCAAATTTTGTAAAAGTAGGATGAAAGCGGTTGTGATATGATGCATCTAATTATGTGTCGGTATGGAAACGGATGAGGTTTTAGAGAAGTGTTATCCCAACTTTCCCCTTGGGGAAAAATTTGTTAAACGTGATCTTCCACATGAAAGTTGGAAGGGTCGGCCCAATTGTGTGGACTCATAATCGAACCCAAATTTGAGTCCGGGAAATGACTAGAGCTCGGCAGAGAAAAATGGAGAAAGGTGATGTTCAATCGAGGCCTGAATTGGCTAAGTATAAAATAACCATGAAAGATTCCATGTGTCTCTTCAACACACTTTTGGTATGGTACACAAAAATAGAGACCTAAAACGTGTGTAGGCCCTCCACATTGTCAAATTCTAAAAATACAAAGCCAACCATTAAATCAACTAAGTATAAAGAGTTGGTAGAAGCTTCCACGTGTCCCAACAGAACACCTCCAAATCCCAAGTTTAAAGAAGGATCCTAAGTGATGACATACTCTCCACGTGCCTCATTGGTACAACTTCAAAGGAATAGCCCAAAGAGAGACTCTGAACTAGTACTAGCCCTCCAAGTGTCCTAATTCCAGAGAAAGGGGACACCGGCTATTTAAAATTCTAAGCTCAAGACAAGCCGAAGGAAGCTTCCACGTGTAAGCTTAGCACATCTTCAAGGTTAAAATCCAGAGGTAGTCCCTAAAAAACCACGAGCTCGACGCATGGTCGAGTCAAGAGGGGACGCTTGACCTGACCATTGAAAATTCCAAAGTCTATGAAAACCTCCACACATCTAATCAACGCTCTTTCAAAAGAAAATTTCAGGGGGTAGTTCCAAACATGCACTAACCCTCCACATTTCTCAAGTTAGGTAGAACGTCTCTACCAACGGGAGGGACTTAGGTAGGATACAAAGGTAATAGAGCAGGCCTGTAGATGATGCCATTTGTCATTTTGGCACAACTTCAAGAGTAAAATGACGGGGTGAAATATTAAGACATGCAAAGTTGCCACGTGGCCCTTGTATGGATAGACCCTTTCACATATTGCGATCCCATGTTAAACATCCAACCCCACACCTTCAAACAGCCATGTATTTTAACCAAGAGCTCAGAATTGAGTGGAAAAAGACTTTTCAGAGAGCTCGTAGCTTTGATACTCACTGCCACCATTAATGATCTGCTCCACCATTTTCAAGGCTATCAAGTCTCTCACCTATCGCCATGATGAAGAATGGGCTTCCTTTCTTTCCCAACAAGGAATAGTACATGGAGGCATGGGTTTTGTCATGGAACCCATCATTTTTTGTAGGCAAATTCAATGCATTTCTTGGGTGGTTGGAGCAAGAATTCAGATTTCTTCTATCTCCTTCTCTAATTCTTCCTATATATTGTAAGGAGGGGAATTTTTTTAGGGGTTGGACTCGATACATTTGAAGTTTAAATAGAATCTAAAGCAATCAATATAGAATACTATCCCCTTTCTCTCTATCTTCATCTATTGTCTCTTCTTGCTTTCCGAAATCCGTGGATCATTTATCTTCGTAATAAGAAACTTTGTGTTCTTATTTATATGATTTCTATAACTTTGCATCTATGGAATGATATCTTACACTTGTGAATGAGAATGATTCTATTTTGTATCACCTTTTGTCAATACGTATAATGTTATATAATGCTATCTATATTACCTAAAAGTACTATTATATTTCGCTCTCTCCTTTCTTCAGCTCTTCCATTCATTTGTATTGATAAGTTATTTTGGTAAAAGAATTTCAAGTCACAAGTACAAAATTAAGATGAAAGTTGTACATTTGTATATAATTTTTGTTTCTTGCTTTCAATAAGGGAAAATCTCCCATAAATAAGAGGGACTTGTTGTCCCGATTTGTGATTTTGTTAAATTACCATTTTAAAACCCAATAGTTTTTAGTGACTCTACTGGGGATTTCATTTCAAATGTATCCCTTTCTAAAAGAACAACTTCAAGATTATTTTTATTGGAAGAATCCATGATATACAAGTGGGAAAAAGACCACTAGGAAAAAATCCTTGTCATGTTTGTTCTATTGATCTAGGAACCTTCCAGGAATGAAGGAAAATGAAAAACAAAATTTGGCCCACATCACCAACGAGTGATAGTGACAGTGATGAGGATGATGATGGAGATCTCCCTATTAAAATTTTTCAAGCTCCAATCAGTCTAGAATAGGCTCAGTTTCTGTAAAAATTCTATGGGGTATATGTCCAAGATTGTTTTCACCAACATTGCTACAACCTATAGATTCCATACAGTTCATGAGAGAAGTACAAAGACAATGCAGCAGCTCCAGGCATGTGAGAAGGTAAAACAAGCTGAAGAACACTCGGTCAATGAATTTGAGACACCTTGTAACAAAGAGGAGAACATTCAAGTTCTAGAAACTACTCATGATGATTCTCCACATCATCAGGTATTCATTCCTTAGCATTATCTCAATTCCACCAATGAATGTCTTCTTGTTGCTCCACCTGATGCATGTCAATTTAATATTCCTTCAAATAATGAAGAAGAAAAAAATCTTGAGGCTTTCTTTCAACTTGAAATAGAGTTTGTAGAAGATATGTCATGTACCAAGGTTGAATGTTCTTGTCTTAAAAGAAGTGGCCCTATGCTGGTGGAAGTGGATGTTCATCATAGCAAAATGGACAAGATCCCTCTGTCTCCTATGATTGAAGAATTTCAATGCACTGAGATGAAGATCACTATGGACCATTCTCTTGTTTTTTTAAGTTCTCTCAAAGATAAGAAAGTTCCTATTCCTAAAGAAAAATAAATTAATGAGATCACTAGTTCCCTTGTTATATCTATGGATGAGATGAGCACACATGAGCCTTTTTGCAGTCCTTCAAAACAAATAGAAAATGGAGAGCCATGGAGAGCAATGCAACTTATACCTAAGAGTCATGATCTTCTAGAATTAGGTGCTGATTTTGCAAAAATAGCAAGTATGTTTTTCAGAAACATGGTCAAGATTACACCTAATGGTAAACCATCTAGTACCTTTTTCCAAATTCCTCTTGAATATGGTTACAAGGAAAATTCAATGGAAGTTTATGTTTCTCATGAGATGTGCCATGGTGATAATTGTAATCTTCATTCATATGCTAGCATCATTCCAAAAAAACAAGGAGTTGACACTATTGGGATTTAATTTTCTCATGGATCTAGTTTTCAAAGTGTGGTGATGTGTAAAAATCAGTATGAAGGCAATCGAGGGTCGTATAAGTCTTTATATGGCACTATTAATCCACAGAAGAGGATCCTTAGGAAGATATTCAGTTCTTCACAAGGACTGAATGTTTTTAGTATGGAGTATCACTATCTAGATGGTCTTCTTTCCTCAATTTTTATTTTCAAGCCACATAGTGTTCCCATGATATTTTGGTAAGCTCAACTACTCATCCTCAATTCATAGGTGCCTCATACTTTCACCATGTTTATCCATAAAGGAACTTATTTTTCTTATCATATCTCTAGAGTTGTGTAAGTTTCATATAGTATTTCTTCTTTCCCCTATAAATATCCTCTTCTTTCTTTGTATATGCTTTCCCAGTTTTGTCTTGTTTCCTTTCATGTTCCTTGTTGTGTGTTTCCTTCTGTATTGCTTTGCATTTGAATCCTTTTCCTAATGGATAAGGCATTGGTTTACATTTGCAAAGTTTTTATTGGATTCTTGTCTTACTTTGTTACTTTTTCTAAGTCAAGTCATCCCTAGAAAGAGCCACTATTATCACCCAAAAATTCTCCTCTTGTGAAAGATGAATTTACAGGTCCCAAGTGTTGGTACTTGGTTTTTAATCCTACTAATTCCATTTAAAATTCCTTAGTCTGTATGTTTTGGAACATTTTTCTATCTCCTTTCATGGATGTGTGGAATTTATCAATCTTTTCTATGGCTGTGGACCGCGTCGAGCCTTGTATTCCTTGCATTTATCTTTTTGTAGGAAAAATATTTGATTCAAGTGCGAATGGTGGCATTTTTCCCCTTCTCTACATTTTTCTATGATCGTCTTTGAATCAAATTCTTTTCCAACATCTATAGATACATGGTCACATCTAATTGGATGTGGTGTGGTGGGTATTTTTGTGAACTTGTTACTTTTGTTACATTTGCAAAAAGGTTGAATTACCCCTGTATTTCTGCTAGATCCTAATTGGATTTTTGAAATTATGAAGTGGCGGAGAAAAAAATCTTACTTTGGCCCCGCAAAGGGACACATGGCAATTTTAAATAGTCAAAGAGGAGAGGAGGGTCATCAAAGAACTTTTGGACATTTGGTTTTATTTTTGAAAGGGATTAAAGTTTCAAAATGATCCATGACTCCACCAAGATGGGAAAAATTCAAATATCGAGCTTGCATCAAAAGTCAGAGTAGGGAGGTAGATCATCGGGTCACTTTTGGAATTTTTGTTTTGTTGTAGGAAGGCATAAAAGTTATAAAGTTACCCACAGCCACGCCTTTGCCAAAGAGAAGCCACGTGGAGAACCCGTATCAAAAGTGGATGGGTGGGCTGAAATGTTTCAAAGTGCATTTCTCTAAAAGGCACAAAATATAAAAAATTTCCACATACCGCTTCAGCTAAATCTCTCCCATGTGGATGACTCAAATTCAAATTTTGCAAAAGTAGGATGAATGACTGTGATATGATGCATCTAGTTTTTCCACCAGGCATGGAAATGGCTGAGGCGTTAGAGAAGTGTTATCCTAATTTTCCCCAGGGAAAAATTGGTCGAATGTGATCTTGCATAGGAAGAACGAAAGGGTCGGCCCAGTTGCATGGACTCACAGTTGACCCCAAAAACTGAGTCCGAAAGCGAGTAGAGCTCAGCAAGAGAAAAATGGAGAAAGGAATTGTTTAATCAAGGATCGAATCAACTAATTATAGAAGGATTGTGGAAGGTTCCACGTGTCTCTTTGGCTCACTTTTCTTATGGTGCACAAAAGTGAAGACCCAAAACATGTGCAGGCCCTCCACATGGTCAGAGTATGAAAATACAAAGCCAACCATTGAATCAACTAAGTATAAAGAGCCAGTGGAAGCATCCATGAATCCCAATGGCACATCTTCAAAGGCCAAGTTCAAATCAGGATCCTAAGTGAGTGCAGACTTTGCATGTGTCTCATAAGAGCAACTTCAAAAGCACAACCGAAAGAGAGAACCTAAACTAGCACCAACCCTCCACGTGTTCTAGGTCTAAAAGGGAACACTTTGGTTATTGAAAATTCCAAGCTTGGGACAGGATGAAGAAAGCTTCCACGTGTCAACTCGGTGCATCTTCAAGGTTAAAATCTGTCAGGCGGTCCCCAAACAAGAATGGGCTCACTACATGGTTAGAGTCAAAAGGGGACAGAGTTGGCCATTGAACATTCTAGAGTCTGCGAAATTCTCCATGCATCCAATCAGATCTCTTTCAAAATAAAAGTTTAGGGGGAAGTTCCAAACGTCTGCCAGCCCTCCATGTGTCTCAAGTCAGGAAGAACGTCTCTCCGCCAATGGGAGGGACTTAGGTAGAATATAAAGGAAATGGAGCAGGCTGTAGATAATGCCATGTGTCGTTTGGCACAACTTCGGGAGAGTAAAAAAGGGTACAAAATCCTAAGATGTATGAGTTCACCACATGGCCTCTGTATGTACAGACCCTTTCACATATTGTGAGCCCGCATTAAATGCCCGAACTGTACCTTCAGACAACCATGTCTTTCAACTAGGAGCTCAGAATTGAGTGGGAAAGGACTTTTCAGAGAGCTCCCAATGCCTGCTACTCACCCACCACCATTAATGATCTAGTCCACCATTTTTGAGGCTATCAAGTCTCTCACCTATCACCATGATGAAGAATGGGCTTCCTTTCTTGCCTAACAAGGAACAATACATGGAGGCATGGGTTTTTCATAGAACCCATCATTTTTTACAGGTAAATTCAATGCATTTCTTGGGTGGTTGGAGCAAGAATTCAGATCTCTTCTATCTCCTTCTCTAATTCTTCCCATATATTATAAGCGGGGAATTTTTTCTAGGGGGTTGGACTATGTTACTTTTGAAGTGTAAATAGAATCGAAAGCAATAAATACGAAAAAATTCTCCTTTCTCTCTATCTTCATCTATTGTCTCTTCTTGCTTTCCTAAAATCTGTGGATCATTTATCTTTTGTAATAAGAAACTTTGTGTTCTTATTGATATGATTTCTAGAACTTTTGTATATGGAATGATATCTTATGCCGTTGTGAATGAGAATGATTTTGTTATGTATCACCTTTTCTCAGTATGTATAAGGTTATACTCTACTATCTATATTTCCTGAAAGTGTTGTTATATTCTGCTCTTTCCTTTCTTCAGTTCTTCCATTCGTTTGTATTGATAAGCTATTTTGGTAAAAATCATTTCAAGATGTCAGAAGTCCAGCCTTAAGATGAAAGTTGTACATTTTTTATAAGCTTTGCTACTTGCTTTCAATAAGGGAACCTATCCCATAAAGAGGAGGGGCTTGATGTCCCCTGACTATGGTTTTGTTAAAGTACCATTTTAAAACCCAACAATGTTAAAGATTTATTCTTTTATAAGTAGTTCTAAATGAATCAAAGAATTTGATCGTACATATAGTGCCCTTGGATTTTTTTGCTTCATTTACTATCTAAAGCTCAATCATTGATCTGTTTGCTATTTGTATTATTGAAATAGTGGATCATGTTGTGTAGCCCTTCAACTCTTTTGATATGGGTTCCAAGTATTCTATAGTTTTCCTCTCTTTTAAATTTGGCACATCACCTATTTATTTCAGTCATTTACATGCTTTCTCTAAACCTACTCCTAAAAACTAGAGAAGAGCTAGCTTCTTTAAAACCTAGAGGTCACCTTAGGGTGCACGTCTCACCAACCTAAGGTTTCCTACAATTCTAACAGTTCATCTATAAGGATCATCGTCAATAGTTTTCCTGGCATGCCCAATGGGACATTAATATTTTCTATAGGTTAAAGCAACACCCAAGATTTATCAAACAAACGTGAATAAGATCAATAGCTAGAGAAGAATGTCTCATTGACTATTTACAACTATCCCCTCTATGACACAAAAGTGGAAGATAGGTTTAGAGGTCACCGTCCCCCCCAGATTGGACTCTCTCAATCCCTCCACTAGGTAGGCCCTTGAATCAGTCAACAAGGACCCTTAGACCTATCACTATGGTGCACCTTAAGCCTCTATTGCTGAGACCATTTGTTTCTTAGGATCAGGCAAGCCCACTCATTTTTCCTATGCCCCTAATGGTATGGAATCCTATTCCATCCAATGTGTTAAAAGTGTTTCCCAAGTTCAGCGGTGAAGAATTCAAAACCCCAGGAACATCTCTAAGATGTAGTAGAGATATGTGTGGTACATTATATAAGGGAGCAGGATGTTTCCTTATGATTACTGGCCACCTCTTTCAAGGTGAGATCCTTGGAATGGTACCTATCCTTGACCCCTAACACTATCAATACTTGGGACCAGTTGGGAACACCATTTGTAGTAAGGTTCAGCAAGAAAGGAGAATGATCACCACTCCTGCAACAAATAATATGTATCAAAAAGAGTCTGTAAGAGTTGATGAGAGATTTCAACACCTGGTTCCACAAAACTTGGCAAAGGATTCTAGTCTTGGCTAGACCACCTATAGGTATGGCTATTATTTTCTACTTAAAATCCTTAAATTCAAATATTTCGGTAATGATTCAGTCATTAGGAGGGGATTATTTTCCACAATCCTATAGCCTTGTGGTCCAAGATGAGAACAATCTAATAGACATAAGTAAGCTTCCTCTAGGAACAATTTTGTCGATAAATCCTAAGATAGCCCCCTTTCCACAAGTACAAGCCCAGAGTTCAACCTCAAGCCCTACTTCTCTATATAATTACCCCAGTAGTTGTGGCTCCCACTCCTACCACTATGGCCTCATCTTCATCCCCTGAGATGGACAAGATGAGAAACATCTTGAGAAGTTTCTCAAATGAGATAGTAAACCTTAAGAGAAATCAGGCCACTTATCCAAAGTAAAATTATCAGAATGTCCAAAGTAGCTGACCTGCTTACCTGTCTACATACCAGAATGCTCGGAGAGGTGTTAACCACTCAACCATTGAATCAAATATTCCCTATACCCACGCTGCTTTGAAATTATCCCTAAATAGTAGTAGAGAGCTCATCCCCAGACAAAATCATCTGGCCAAGGAACCCAACACCTGGTGCTTCCCTTACAATAATCCTCACATGCCGAGAGACTATCCCCAAGGGAACTTATAGCTAAGGATATTCGATTAACGAGTAAGAGAGGGTTATGAAACATGCAATTGGACCTAATCAATCTAAGGGATCCCAAAGTGTTTCTTTCACTACCCAAATGTAAGGAATGTCTTTAGAACAAGAGGTCGAGATTACACCAGAGCATGCCCTTTTCTCCTGGGTAGAGGGGGAGGAGTTCATTTTTATAAATGAGGTATCTATTCCAAAACCTATGTAGTTCAACTACAATACTCACTTCAAGAAAAGGATCATTGAAGTAGACACACCAGCTTCTAGTTCGGTCGACAAGGTGTATAAAGAGCCTCTAATTATTATAAGCGTGTCATTTCCAAAGACAAAAGAAGTTCCTCAACCAAATATATTGGTGAAAGAGGTCCATTGCCTTGAGAAGGAGAGGACGAAGCATCAACCACCTCTTAAACCATCACTTGGATGGACCCAACAACATTGTTCAATGGCTGAAAATTGCACCAATAAGCACATCCTTGTGGCATCTCTTAAGCATTCCCGAACAAAAGGATTTTCTCCAAGGGTCATTGAGATTGGAGGAGGATAGGACCATGGCGGGTCCCATGAAAGGACAAGTAAAAGATTCACGGGTACCTTTGAAGCCATATTGCTAAATTAAAAGGAAGAAGTGAGTAAACCAAGGCCCAACCCATTCTTTTTTACTCTTATTATAGGAAAGAAGTTACTACATAATTCCATGATAGATTCTAGTGCAAGTACTACTGTCATGCCTCAAGAAATAGAAGATGCTTTAGGATTTTATTATGAACCCTTGAAGAAGGGGGTTATACAACTAGATAGGAAGTCTGTGCCAACCATAGGAATTATCAAGGGACTCCCATTGTAACTCTATTCTTGTCCAAATATAACTATTCACCAAGATATCATGATGTTTAATTTCCCACTAATCTTCAAGATCTTCCTCTCCTGAGATTTCAAAACTAAAATCATCGCATACATGTCTTTGGATTGGTCCCACTTAATCCTACACACCAAGTATGGATCTAAGATGAAGGTCTTGTCTAAACCACTCTCCAAAGAACATATAACAGACCAAGTACCTTCTGGTTTTGAGGCCTCCCATGCTATGATCACAAGAGAAGAGCTATATATAGAGGATAGAGAACCCTAGGAGGGTGACCATCTATCTAATCTTCCCCTAGAGATCCATTTGGAAACTTTGATTCAACCGGCCTAGGAACTTATGTCATTTCTGATGAAAACCCCACAATCCCAAAGGTAAAAAGTGAGGGTGCACTAGGGACAAGATCTCCTAGTGACCCTCCAATATGGAGCTTATATTTTGATGGGGCTAGAAGTAAGAACATCTCAGGAGCTAAAGTTTTCCTCACCTCTCCAACCAGTAGGAATATTCTCTAGTTGGTACATTTCTAGTTCTCTTGTACTAGTAACAAAGTGGAATATGAGGCCTTGGTGCATGGTTTATGCACCACCTAAAAGGAAGGTATCAGGAAGCTAAGGGTATTTGGTGATTCAAAATTAGTGGTCATGCAAGTAAGGAATACCACTGCCACCAAGAACCCAAGGATGAGATCCTACTAGCATTGGGTCTAGGATCTAATAGATGATTTTGAAGCTTTCAACATTAAGGTAGTTCCCTGTGAGTAGAATGCAGAGGCAGATAGAATGGATACCATTGGGTCTCAGTTTGACCCATCCTAGGACCTTCTATAAAATAAAGATGTCATAAAGGTAATCATTCACCCCTTGATCCCTAACAACCTCCATCATTGGCAGGTGTTTGATAATGATCAATAGGTCATACATTTCCTCCAGCAGTCTGATCAGTTTTCAAATCAACTCCAGTCCAAGGTTGAAGAAGCATATGGAGACCAGGTAATATAGTTAAAGAAAAAAAAGCTCCCAAGAGGACTAATTACACTTGAAAAAAATTTCGACTAAGATGATGCTAGCTCAGATCGAAGGAGATTTGAAGTAGTAAAATATGATTATGTTGAGTGAAATAGCCTGGGGAAAAATGATCTGATATTCGTAAAGTCAAGTAAACAAAAAGGATAGAGACTGACTCATAGATTTGTGTCACAAGTATGACAAGGTGATTTCTGGACATATGACAATCTTCATGGCTATGATAAGGATATCTTCTAGCACACCATTGATCTGGAGGAAGAGGTTAATCTGTGTGATAGAAATAGAGACATGTGAATCCTAAAGTGGAGGCCCTCATGGCCGAGGAGTTGAGAAAATTTTGGAAACTCGCGTCATTTTTCCAATCAAGCGCATGACATGGGTCTCCAAATTAGTTCCAATAAGAAATAAAAGTGGTGAAATCTGACTTTAAATACATTTTAGGGATATCAATAGAGCCTCCTTAAAATGCCATTATCCCATGCCATCATGGAATAGATTATACATACGGCTACAAGATCGAGATGTTTTCCTATTAGACGGCTTCTCAAGTTATAAAAATATGGCTCACATAAGGTGTAACATTCCCATTTTAAGACATTAGAACAAGGGAATTTTTTTCTTTAGCATAGCGTTCTCTACTCTAAATTATTTAATTTAGAACACACGTTTCAAGTTTTTAATAATTAATCCTTATTTTAAATGACCCTAATTTAGAACACACAATACTTTTAGATTAATGCTCTCTATTCTCCTATTCATAATATGGAACACACATTCCATGCCATTCAATCACATAACAGATAACCATATGTTGTTGTAATGACTCGATGAACTATCGATCTCCCATTTCATGGCTTGGAGATTCATTGATCTCTCATTTCATGACTCATTTTCTTACCATTCACGATAATCCAATATAATGTATACTAAGTATACCTGGTTTTCTGTACCCTTTCAGATATTAAAGTGTTCCATTTAAGAGGCCTATCTGAATATCTCATTACCTATAATCATCTAAAATCCTACTTCTTAAACTAGTTTATTTAGAAAAACACAAACATCATCGTGTGATACTTTGGCCAAAGATCCTCACATGCTTAGCATGATCATATTTCTAGATGGCATACTTGTCAATGGAATACATCCTTTACCCCACTTTATCTGTTATTTAGAATGGTATTTTTAGACTCGTACACCAAGGTTGAACCTTAACCCAAGTTAGCAATATGAAAGGGTATAGAGAAGCACTCATGATGACTAAAGGTACACAGACATACATTATTGACCCTAGTTGATTGCATGTGTCTAGTTACCTTTAGTCTTCACGAGTCACTCCATATACAAGGACATATTCCTAACTTGGTCCAAAGT
Source organism: Taxus wallichiana var. yunnanensis (assembly GCA_018340775.1). Taxonomy (NCBI): domain Eukaryota; kingdom Viridiplantae; phylum Streptophyta; class Pinopsida; order Cupressales; family Taxaceae; genus Taxus; species Taxus wallichiana. The sequence continues at coordinate 687,720,902 of CM031239.1, forward strand.
AAAATTGAGGCCAAGTCCAAGCTTATGTAAACCTAGATGATCCGATTCGGAAGGGTGTTGCAACATGTTAGCTGCAACATTGTGTCATCATGAAGGCCCGACCTTCATGATGACACCTTATTGCAGATAGCATGTACCAACATCCTGTGGAATCCTCCCATCTAGGGTTATATATCCAGCTAAGATTTTGATTAGATTCTTATCTTTATTATTTTAAGAATAAGTTTCAGCAACCTTGTTGATCCTCTAACCTCTTTGTTCATTACAGTTGCATAGTTAGGAATGACTTGAATTTTCTTGAAGCTTAATATACAATCACTCCTCCTTACCGAAGGATTGCATATTCCTTTCTTGGTTAATTTATTAAAGCTTCAGACTTATAGTCCAATTCAGCTTAACAAAGTAAGATTAACTTACTAAGCTTAATCAAGTTCATTCGCAACTGATTCTAAATTCAGGTTTCCTTTACATTAGACCTCATTTGAATGAGGTCTATTTCCTATATAAATGTATTCATTTATTTACAATTACCTTACTTTAGTTTAAGGTTTGTTAAGAGGAGATATGATTTCCTCCTTCCGAATATCCTTTGGGCATGACACCCCAAAGAGTATTAATGAAATCTTATTCTTGAAACTAATTGTCCTTTCCTTAATATTCATTAGTTAGAGTCCAATTCCAATTATTATTTATACAAGAGTTCATATGTATTTTACTCTTTTACTAATGTCAATTAATAGTCCATATTGACCTAAGTATTAACCATTTGTACATCCCAACTTAAAAGTTGTGTTTAAGAGAAGAGTAGAGTGTCAATTCCCTTCTTCTCGTTATATCCTTTTAAATCTAACAACCATCATTTGTATAAGTACAAATTCAATGAATAGGAATAAGTTCATAATTTTATTTCAAAAATTCAATAATGGTACAACAATTAAAATAACACACCATTCCCTTCTCTCATTCCTCAAAATTTACACATTTTACAAGTCCAAACAGTCGGACCGTACTCATGCCAAACGGCATTGATAACTAAAAAAAAGGAATACAACTTTTCCTTTTTCCATTTCATTCATGAAGAATAATAAAATCTCATAAAATATCCAACCTTTAGTTAATCAGAAGAAGCATCATAAAACAACATGTCTTCCTTAATACTCATGGAATCCATCTACAAAATTTACTAGCACGGGTCAGTTTGTCGAACTGAGCATGTTAAGCACTTACCATTAAAATGAAGTGCTCTTGACTAATTGTCTTAATAAAGGTAATTTTATTTTATGAAACGTCGTAATTGAGATGGACATCACATAAGAGTTAAGTACCGGTAAGGATGAACAATTTAAACAACCATGTCACAATAAGTAGCATCAAAATCAGATAGTACTATTAACTAACAAACTCCTCAAAATAATTACAGCAAACAAGCAATGATATATCCCCATTTACTTAACCATTTCTTTCCAATAATGAATATAGTTCATTTCAAATTTAGACAAATAATTCAAAGAACATTAGCTCTAACTATTCTCTGAATAGAAGCATTTGAAAGAAGTAATAAATTATTGTTCAAACACATTCAAGATCAATCTTGTTCCAACTTTATAAATGGGATTCCTATAGTGAAATGACTACAATTTTAAACAAAACTTTTTCCTTTTTACTACTCACTTGACTTCAATCAAGTTCAAATGCAGAAGGGGAAAGTAATTAGACACCATGAAGGCAACCCATATCACTTTTTAGAATTCAACAAACAACATGGTATTCATCCAATTCAGAGAAAGAAAACAAAATGTAAAACACATTTACATACTCCTGAAGGCAGTCACACATTGCTTCAATATCTCCTTAACAAAAATTTAGATAGGATAAGAAAATAAAAGAAGTATTACTTCCAGTTACCTATTCTATAATCTCTTTCATTTCACATAACCGAACTGGTCAATCTTATGCAAGAAGAGATAACAACTAGAGATAACAGTCAAGGAGAGAGAAATTTAGAAGTCAATAATCAAATGAAAAGGAAGGAGATTCACATTACTTCTTTCCAATACATAGCTGAATATCAAACTATGACGTGCAGACTAGTTATCAATAGTGTAATTCTTTCCATGCTAGACTGGGATAGTCTTAATAGCTTACTAGCTACCATTAAAGAAAGTATTCAAAGAATTCATTTTACAACTAAACCAAAAGTATCAAACAACAACTAAACTTCCAATTATAACCAACATTAATAGTTGTATACACTAATAGCAAGCATATTCAATCTAAATATAAAATGATTAAGAGTTTACAACCAAGCAAACATGGTCCCAATTCCACCGGGATGAGAAATCATTTTTCAATCACAAGGGTAAGGAATCTACCCTGGTTCAATTACAATGAAAACAACGAAGAAGTTTAAATCCACAAAATATATATTCATCATTGAGTTCAAAGGAGAAGTAAAAACTGTATGCTCTACACCAATCCATCAGATAAACAAATTACTCTATTCCAGGTTTGACAAGAAGTTATTTCCAAACAATCATTCATGGGTACCGAGAACAAAATAGGAGAAACATCATATCATTTCAGAACAAGCAAATGTGAAGATGATACAATGAACCTATTGTCCCTAAGAGAACCCACATCACAATTAAACTATATTACAGCAAGGAAGAACAATTCACAAAAAGTCCTGTCCTAGCATTCCCATGAAATCCATAACTTTTGAGCATATAAAACTTAGAAAATAGTATACACATCACTGTCACCTTCAACAAGTTCAAACCCACAAGAGACAACAAAAACAAACAGTCATTGCATTTGAAATCTTAAAGAGATGAAATCCATCTACACTTATGGATTCAACAAAGAACACCTATTTTCTCATGCATGCATCCAGAAGATACCCAAACCGCATCTTTTCCAAACAACAACTCAAGCAAAAGATCACATCCAAAGCACACCAACATATTTTCACAAAACCATGCATTTCTAAGAGTAGAGTTCTTTTAATGAAGATGTTTAATAAAGAGCATAATTATTTAACAAAAAGAGCCTAACATGCCTGTATAATTTCTTGTTAGCTTGTAGAAGGTCACAACCGAGCTTCTCAAGAATTTCTCCTCTGCAACAACTTCAACATCCAGATCTCCAAATTGTCTCCTCATTTCCACTCACTCAGAAATAACCCGAAGGTGATCAAGATCACAATGGGTCGAAGACATAGATTTGCAGGCTCAAAAGAGCAACCAAACATAGAGCAAAAACTAGAAAAACCAAATGAGCAACAATAACCTCATCAAAATCCACTTCTCCTTTTTCCTAGGTGGCCTCTACATCAAAACCAATGCCATTAAATGCATTGAATGCATTTTCCCCCTCTTTTCTCATGCCACCACCAATTCAAACTTGGTGAATTTCCCTTTTAAGTTATTTGCATGTATTTTTTTAATTTAGCCACCATGCTAGTTGGGCATACCACTTACCTTTCTAGCCTCCGCCAAACTTGGTGATTTAAAATGCAAGGACTATTATTTACTCCCCATTAATAGTCTAGAAACCATCATCATCATCTTACCACTTGCCACATAATCCCATAGGTCCCCCTTTAGGATTAGTAATAGTTTAGGTCACCATATTCATAGTTAGGTTTCCAACTTAGCTCTAGATCTTTAAAGTTCATGTTAGGTTAAATTACAACCTTATAGATTAAAACCCAAGTAGGATAGGACATTACGATATAGGTTAAAGCACAAACCTAAGTAATTCAGTAATTGGTCTTGAGTAAGTCTCGCCCCCTCAAGTTAAAGCCATCATAGTACGGGGCATTCTGTCCAAGGCTAAAATATTTGCCTTAATATCCTCATAACCATCCTTCTACCGTCTTACGCTTTCTAGCATTATAAGTTATATATATCCTAGGGATCCAATCTTACCATTGGTAGTATGATGCCTAGTAAGTATACTTGAAACTAGGTTCTTTAAAATTTACAACAAAACCCAGCTCAGTTCCACAATACATTTCTTTTGGAAAGTCAATTAACAAGATGGCAATAAAGAAGGCTGAAGCATACCTTAGATCAATGGAATTGATCCAAGGTGTGTTATCAACATATATATGTATATAATTTCATCAAGTACAAAAGCAATTTTACAGGTTCACAACTTTGTGAATCACAAGACATAATGACATTAGTCCCAAGTAAACAGAGTTATAGTATGCAAGAATTCAGAACAGTAATACTTACTCATTGCAAACATGATTTTCAAGGTCAAGGAATACACCTTCACATGACAATTCTCATTCCCACATTTGCAGCATCACAAATAGAAGTTATCATAGTAACCGCCATGATCAAGACGTTACATACCTCCCTTCTTAAAAGAATCATCATCTCGATGATCAAATTAGTCAAATCATTGTGTTTTAGGACAAAATTCAGTTATCGTCCTTCCATTCATATGTTCATATCAGAACTAAAATTCAAGTTTTCAAAATAGTATTTAAAATAACCATCAAATAGTTCAGTAACTGCCCAAGTTTGGCAGATTTATCAGATTTTTAAAATTTTAGTTTAGATCAAACAAGTATGGAAAAGTAGATCTCATTTCTTCAAGATTTTCCCAAGTTGCACTTACTTTGCTAAATTGGTCCCCTTTGGACCTTACATTGTTTAACTTCATGATTTCTTAAGTGCAACCGATTGGTTCAAAGACTCAAATGGGCTTAACCATAATTATTCCGGGTTTTGGACCGCAAGGAATTCTAATTCAGCACATGTGATAAATCGATAAGTATTTCTTAAGTAAGGAAATATGGAAAACATCACGCATTCGTGATAAAGTAGGAGGTAAAGCTAAATGATAAGCTACAGGGTTGATTACTTCAACAATTTCAAAAGGTCCCACATAACGAGGTGATAACTTGGTAGCCTTGCCAAAAGTTATAAAGCTCTTTTGAGTTTAACCCAAGAAAGACTTTCTCACCAATTTCAAATTTCCTATCAACATGTTTAAAATCTATATAACTCTTTGTCCTATCGGTAGCCTCCTTCAACCGTTCATGAATCACTTTAATTTATTGTTCCATTTCCATAAGGATTTCTGGCCCAATTATCTCTCTATCCTCTATGTTGTCCCAACTAACAGGAGTTCTACATTTCCTTCCATACAATGCTTGAAAAGGTGCCATCTTTAAAGAGGTGTGATATGTGTTATTATAAGAAAATTCAACTAATGGGAGGTACTCCTCCCATTTATACTACTAATCCATGTAATACATTCTTAACATATACTCTAAAACTTGATTGACTCTTTCAGTCTGTCCATCTATTTCTGGATGATATGCAGAACTAAAATTTAGTTTAGTCCCTAAGGCCGCATTAAGCATTTGCTAAAATCTTGATGTCATTCTTAGATCTCTATTTGATATGATTAATTCAGGTACCCCATGTACCCTTAAAATATCATGTACAAATCTTCTTGCTAACATCAGTGAATCATATTTTAGATTACAAGCAATAAAGTGTGCCACTTTTGTTAGTTTATCAACAACAACCAGGATAACATCATGTTTATTCCTTGACATAGGCAATCCTTGAACAAAATCCATAGTTATTACTTTCCATTTGTACTATGGAATGTTGTGAGGGTACAGTAACCTGGTGGGATGCATATGTTCTGCCTTAACACGCTGACATTCCAAGTAGTGTGTCACAAATTCCATCACATCCTTTTTCATTCCCTTCCAAAATATTGTTGTTTTATATCAGCAAGCATTTTTGTAATGCTAGGGTGTCCAGAAAAAGGTGAATTATGAAATTCACCTAACAATTTCTTTCTTAAATCATTTGCTAAGGGTATATATACCCTATTTTCAAACCACAAAATTCCTTCATTGTCAAAATGAAAACCCTTATACCTTACATCTTTTGGATTTGCAGCAAGTGATGTATTAACTTGCTAAAAATAAGAGTCAGGTTCCATGACACTTTTTAGCTCATCTTTAAACTGAGTTATTAATGTTATAAGAGCATAAATTTGCTTCCTATGACTTATAGCATCTGTTACTCTATTTTCCTTGCCTCTAATATATCTTATATCAAAATAATACTGAGATAGAAATTCTAACCATCTTCACTATCTTGCATTCAAGTTTGGCTGAGTAAAAATATACTTTAACCCAAGATGGTCAGTTTTTAGCTCAAAGGGCTTACTAAGAAGGTAATGCCTCCATATTTGAAGTGCATGAACGATGACAGTGAGCTCTAGGTCATGTGGAGCATAATTTTGTTCATGTAACTTGATTTTTCTACTTTTGTAAGCTATGACGTGATCATTTTGTAATAGAATACCTCTGAGACCCTCCCCGGATGCATATGTTACAAACCGTAAAGTGTCCATTCGTGAGTCAAGTATAGTCAAAATAGGTGATGTAGTTAACTGATCCTTTAGAATCTTAAAAGTAGATTCACATTTGTTATTCCAAACAAATTTCTTATCTTTCTTCTATAATGAAGTTATTGGTGCAACAATCTTGGAAAAGTCCTTAATGAACGTTCTATAGTAATAAGCAAGGCCCGAAGCTTCTAACTTCATGCACGTTCTTGGGCATAGGCCCTCAACTATATCTACATCTATTCCATTCTTGCTTATAACATGTCCCAAATAGTGTAATTCTGTGTCATAAAAGGAATATTTAGACAAATTACCATACAACTTTCTCTTTCTCAAGATTCATAGTATTGTCTTTAAATGTCCCTAATGTTCTTCAACGATTTTAGAGTATATGAGAATATCGTCCAAGAATACAAGCAAAAATTTGTACAAGTATTCTTGAAAAATATTATTCATCAAATTCATGAAGGCGGAAGGTGTATTCGTCAACCCAAAAGGTAATACTGTGAATTCATAATGCCCATACCTTGTTCTAAAATCTATTTTATGAATGTCTTCCTCTTTTATTCTCAACTGATGATATCCAGATCAAAGATCTATTTTTGAATAAACTGATGCTCCACACATCTGATCGAATAGATCATCAATCCTAGGAAGTGGATATCAGTTCTTAATAGTTTCCTTATTCAACATTCTATAATCAATGCACAATCTAAGTGTGTCATCCTTCTTCTTTACAAAAATTACCGGTGCTCCCCAAGGTGAGACACTCGGTCTTATCAACCCTTTGGTCAAAAGTTCCTGCAACTGAGCCTTAAGTTCTACCAATTCAATGGTGGTCATTCTATAAGGTGCCTTGGATATAGGCTCGGTTCCTGGTTTGATCTCAATTGCAAATTCAAACTCTCATTTGGGCGAAAGAACCGGTAACTCTTCCAGAAACACATCACTGAAATTTCTCAACAACGGATATTTTTCCATAAAATCATTACCTTCTTCAGTAGTTTCTGACATTTTTACGGCATACAAAGTGCAGCCTTTGTTTTTAGCCCTTTTAAGTTGCATAGCTGTTAGTTTCCTAACAACAATCTCATGTTTTACACCCTAGATGACTGCTATTTTCTGTAGGTCATCAAAATAGCTAATCTATTTTTCATAGAAGTCAACCTTTGCCTTATGATCTTCTAGCCAATTAACACCTATGATTACATCACATGAGCCCAAAGGGGTAACGTAAAGGTCAACTCTCGTGGAGAAACTAGGAAAGTTAAGGAATGCCCAAAAAGACACATATTAACTGTATGGAAAGTGTTATTTCCATAATGTACCGTCCATGTCTTATCCATTCTTTCAGCCTTTCTTTTTAATTTCAATGCTAACTTAGTGGTATAAAACATTCAATAGCTCCAGTATCAAAAATTATAACCACAGGTATACCGAATAACTTACCCAAAATTTCTATGGGTATGACTTACTTTTCACCCTATTTGTTAGCCACTACAACATGTATCCTATGTTGTTGATCACGATCGTCCTTCTTTAGAGGATAGTGACTCGCATAATGGTCCTTTCCATAGTTAAAACAGCCTCCAATGGGCCCTTTCCTAGGCTCAAATTTATTTCCAACCTTAAAGTTATCATTTTATGTTCCATAGGACTTTTGTCCATTACCACTATTTTTGGTAAAGTTGTTCTGCATACTAGCAACAGGTTTTCTCATCCCTGTTTTCTTATTGTTATCCATGACAGCTTTACTTTTCATGTTGAACCTCTTCCAGGGTCCCTTTTTAGGTGCAAGAGATGAAGAAGAGTTGGGAATCTTCTTCCTAATATCCTCCCTATGAGCAGAGATCACTCTCAATTTTTGTTCTTGCCTTATGGCCTTTTCGACAACTCCTTCCATAGTAGTCAGACCGTGAACATCCACCTCACCACCTATGATGGGATTCAGTCCCATTATAAACTTTTGTATCCTGAACTTTTCGTTAGTTTGATACTATGGCACATACTTAAGGAGTTTAGTAAACCCTTCCCAGTATTCTATCACAGTCGACTTTCCTTGAGACAAGTTCTAAAATTCAGTCATTTTCTGATCATAAAATGTTGAGGCAACCATCGTTGCATAAAGTAAATTTTGAATTGATCCTAAGTTAAGTCTATTTGACAATGTTCAACTCAACCTTACGGTTGTCCCACCATAACGATGCCTCATGGGAAAGCTGATATGCTCCCCATATTGGTTTTTTTCCTTAGAGAAGTTTCTTATCGTAAAGTACATCTCCATTTCACTGAGCCAATTCTCAGCCCCATCTCCAAGTGTAGTTCCATCAAACTTAGGAGGACTTATTATTTTTATATCATTTGTGAGTTTAGCTACTAATCTCACCTTTTTATTTTCAGGCTGATTAGGAATGTTCACGTTACTATTATCAACACCTGATTTCCTCCATTGGTGTTATCCACATGAAGTGGCTGATCATTATTATCAACATCTTCTTCCTCCTCATTTCCCATTGCTTGTTGTTCCAATATAGTTAGATGATCTCTTGTATCTAACATAGTAGTAAGGATCTCATCTAGTTTTTGGGTAGTAGCCACTTCTCCACCCGGTAGTGGGTTGTTTGCAACATTTCTTCTTGTTCTAACCATTTTCTGTTCAACAAGAAAATGTAAATCTTATTAGATTGTGGACTCAATAGGTCTAAGAGATACAACCTTCAGCTCTGATACCAAGATGTAACATTCCCATTTTAAGACATTAGAACAAGGGAATTTTTTTCTTTTGCATAACATTCTCTGCTCTAAATTATGTAATTTAGAACACACATTTCAAGTTTTTAATAATTGTTCCTATTCTAAATGACCCTGATTTAGAACACACAATACTTTTAGATTAATGTTCTTTGTTCTCATATTCATAATATGGAACACACATTCCATGCCATTCAATCACATAACAAATAACCATATGCTGCTGTAATGACTCGATGAACTACCAATCTCCCATTTCATGGCTCGGAGATTCATCGATCTCTCATTTCATGACTCGGCTTCTTACCGATCCTTCATGATAATTCAATATAATGTATACTAAGTATACCTGGTTTTCTTTACCCTTTCAGATATTGAAGTGTTCCATTTAAGAGGCCTATTTGAATATCTGTTACCAATATTCATCTGAAATCCTACTTCTTAAACTAGGTGATTTAGGACAACGCAAACAACAGCTTGCGATACTTTGGCCAAAGATTCTCACATGCTTAGCATGATCGTATTCCTAGATGGCATACTCGTTAATGGAATACGTCCTTCACCCCACTTCATCTTTTATCTAGAATGGTTTATCTGACTTATGTCAGTCCTCTTGTCCAAGGTTGAACCTTAACCCAAGTTAGTAATATGATAGGGTATAGAGAAGCACTCGTGATGACTAAAGGTACGCACATATACCTCATTGACCCTATTCGATTACATGTGTTTAGTTACCTTTAGTCTTTGTGAGTCACTCCATATACAAGAACATATTCCTAACTTGGTCAAAAGTAAAATTGATGCCAAGTACAATCTTATGTAAACCTAGATGATTCAATTCAGAAGGGTGTTGCAACATGTCAGCTGCAACATTGTGTCATCATGAAGGCCCGACCTTCATGATGACACCTTATTATAGTTGGCATGTACCAACATCCTGTGGAATCCTCCCATCTAGGGTTACATATCTAGCTAAGAGTTTGATTAGATTCTTATCTTTATTATTTTAAGAATAAGTTTCAGCAACCTTGTTGATCCTCTAACCTCTTTGTTCATTATAGTTGCATAGTTAGGAATGACTTGAATTATCTTGAAGCTTAATATACAATCACTCCTCCTTACCAAAGGATTGCATATTCCTTTCTTGTTTCATTTATTAAAGCTTCAGACTTACAATCCAATTTATCTTAATGAAGTAAGATTAACTTACTAAGCTTAATCAAGTTCATTCGCAACTGATTCTAAATTTAGGTTTCCTTTACATTAGACCTCATTTGAATGAAGTCTATTTCCTATATAAATGTATTCATTTATTTAGAATTACCTTACTTCAATTGAAGGTTTGTTAAGAGGAGATATGATTTCCTCCTCCCGAATATCTTTGGGCATGAAACCCCAAAGGGTATTTACGAAATCTTATTCTTAAAACTAATTGTCCTTTCCTTAATATTCATTAGTTATAGTCCAATTCCAATTATTATTTGTACAAGAGTTTATATGTATTTTAATCTTTTACTAATGTCAATTAATAGTCCATATTGACCTAAGTATTAACCATTTGTACATCCTAGCCTATAAGTTGTGTTTAAGAGAAGAGCGAAGTTTCAATTCCCTTCTTCTCGTTATATCCTTTTAAATCTAACAACCATCATTTGTATAAGTACAAATTCAACGAATAGGAATAAGTTCACAATTTTATTTCAACAATTCAATAATGGTACAACAATTAAAATAACACACCATTCCCTTCTCTCATTCCTCAAGGTAAAATTTACACATTTTACAAGTCCAAACAGTCGGACCGTACTCATGCCAAATAACATTGATAACTCAAAAAAAGGAATACAACTTTTCCTTTTTCCATTTCATTTGAGAAGAATAATAAAATATCATAAAAGATCCAGCCTTTAGTTAATCAGAAGAAGCATCATAAAACAACATGTCTTCTTTAATACTCATGGAATCCATCTACAAAATTTACTAGCATGGGGTCAGTTCGTCGAACTGAGCATGTTAAGCACTTACCATTAAAATGAAGTGCTCTTGACTAACTGTCTCAATAAAAGAACTCTACTTTTATGAAACATCCCATAATTGAGATGGACATCACATAAGAGTTAAGTACCAGTAAGGATGAACAATTTAAACAACCATGTCACAATAAGTAGCATCAAAATTAGACAGTACTATTAACTAACAAACTCCTCAAAATAAATACAACAAAAAGCAATGATAGATCCCCATTTACTTAACTGTTTCTTTCCAATAATGAATATAGTTCATTTCAAATTTAGACAAATAATTCAAAGAACATTAGCTCTAACTATTCTCTGAATAGAAGCATTTGAAAGAAGTAATAAATTACTGTTTGAACACATTCAAGATCAATCTTGTTCCAACTTTATAAATGGGATTCCTATAGTGAAATGACTACAATTTTAAACAAAACTTTTTTCCTTTTTACTACTCACTTGACTTCAATCAAGTTCAAATGCAGAAGGGGAAAGTAATCAGACACCATGAAAGCAACCCATATCACTTTTCAGAATTCAACAAATAACATGGTATTCATCCAATTCAGAGAAAGAAAATAGAACATAAAACACATTTACATACTCCCGAAGGTAGTCACACATTGCTTCAATATCTCCTTAACAGAAATTTAGATAGGATAAGAAAAGAAAAGAAGTATTACTTCCAATTACCTATTCTATAATCTCTTTCATTTAACACAACCAAACTGGTCGATCTTATGCAAGAAGAGATAACAACTAGAGATAACAGTCAAGGAGAGAGCAATTTAGAAGTCAATAATCAAATGAAAAGGAAGGAGATTTGCATTACTTCTTTCCAATACATAGCTGAATATCAAACTATGACATGCAGACTAGTTATCAATAGTGTAATTCTTTCCATGCTAGACTGGGACAGTCTTAATAGCTTACTAGCTACCGTTAAAGAAAGTATTCAAAGAATTCATTTTACAACTAAACCAAAAGTATCAAACAACAACTGAACTTCTAATTACAACCAATGTTAATAGTTATATACATGAATAGCAAGCATATTCAATCTAAATATAAAATGATTAAGAGTTTACAACCAAGCAAACATGGTCCCAATTCCACAGGGATGAGAAATCATTTTTCAATCACAAGGGTAAGGAATCTACCCTGGTTTAGTTACAATGAAAACAACAAAGAAGTTTACATCCACAGAATACATATTCATCATTGATTTCAAAGGATAAGTAAAAACTGTACGCTCTACACCAATCCATCAGATAAACAAATTACTCTTTTCTAGGTTTGACAAGAAGTTATTTCCAAACAATCATTCATGGGTACCAAGAACAAAATAGGAGAAACATCATATCATTTCTGAACAAGAAAATTTGAAGATGATATGATGAAACTATTGTCCCTAAGAGAATCCACATCATAATTAAATTGTAATACGGGCAAGGAAGAACAATTCACAAAAAGTCTTGTTGTAGCATCTCCAAGAAATCCATAACTTTTGAGCATATAAAACATAGAAAACAATATACACATCACTATCACCTTCAGCAAGTTCAAACCCACAAGAGACAACAAAACCGAACACCCATTACATTCGAAATCTTAACAACAGAGATGAAATCCATCTACACTTACGGATTCAACAAAGAACACCTATTTTCTCATGCATGCATCTTTGATACCTAAACAAAGCATCTTTTAGAAGAACAACTCAAGCAAAAGATCACATCCAAAGCACAAAAACATATTTTCACAAAACCATGCATTTCTAAGAGCAAAGTTCTTTTAACAAAGACGTTTAATAAAGAGTAGAATTGTTTAACAGAAAGAGCCTAACATGCCTATATAATTTATTGTTAGCTTGTAGAAGGTCACAACCAAGCTTCTCAAGAATTTCTCCTATACAATAGCTTCAACATCTAGATCTCCAAACAATCTCCTAATTTCCACTCGCTCAGAAACAACTGAAGGTGATCAAGATCACAATGGGTCGAAGATAGATTTGTAGGCCAAAACCGAGAAAAACCAAATGAGCAACAATAACCTCATCAAAATCCACTTCTCCTTTTTCCTAGGTGGCCTCTACATTGAAACCAATGCCATTGAATGCATTTTCCCCCTCTTTTCTCATGCCACCACCAATTCAAACTTGGTGAATTTCCCTTTTAAGTTATTTGCATGTATTTTTAATTTAGCCACCATGCTAGTTGGGCATACCACTTACCTTTCCATCCTCTGCCAAACTTGGTGATTTAAAATGCAAGGAATATTATTTACTCCCCATTAATAGTCTAGAAACCATCGTCATCATCTTACCACTTGCCACATAATCCCATAGGTCCCCCTTTAGTATTACTACAGTTTAGGTCACCATATTCATAGTTACATTTCAAACTTAGCTCTAGATATTTATAGTTCATGTTAGGTTAAATTACAACCTTATAGATTAAAACCCAAGTAGGATAGGACATTACGATATAGGTTAAATCAAAAACCTAAGTAATTCAGTAATTGGTCTTGAGTAAGTCTCGCCCCCTCAAGTTAAAGCCATCATAGTACGAGGGATTCTATCCAAGGCTAAAATATTTGCCTTAATATCCTCATAACCATCCTTCTACCCTCTTACGATTTATAGTGTTATAAGTTATATATATCCTGGGATCCAATCTTACCATTGGTAGTATGATGCCTAGTAAATATTTAAAACCAGTTCTTTAAAATTTACAACAAAACCTAGCTCGGTTCCACAATACATTTCTTTTGGAAAGTCGATTAACAAGATGACAATAAAGAAGGGTGAAGCATTCCATTGTGTTGTCAACATGTATACGTATATAATTGCATCAAGTACAAAATCAATTCTATAGGTTCACAACTTTGTGAATCACAAGACATAATGACATCAGTCCCAAGTAAATAGAGTTACAATATGCAAGAATTCAGAATAGTAATGCTTACTCATTGCAAACATGATTTTCAAGGTCAAGGAATACACCTTCACATGACAATTCTCATTCCCACATTTGCAGCATCACAAATAGAAGTTATCATAGTAACCACCATGATCAAGACATTACTGAGAAGGGTTCAACATAAAACTACTTTCACAACTAAATGGTGAACTTTTGCCTACGCAAAGATTCCTTTTAGATCACAAATGTAGGGGCTAATTTTCAAAGAGCCACTGAGACACCGAATTTGGGTTGTTGATAAAGAAGGTAATCCTCATATACCTTGATGATCTTACTATGTTTACCTAAATGAAGAAGGATAATTTTGATGCTTTAGAAGTGTTTTTTAAAAATTTCAGGAATTTCAGATCTCTCGAATCCCGAAATGTATTTTCAAAATTCCCTAAGGAAAACTCCAGGGGCCTATGGTGTCAAAGGAAGGAGTTTCCATTGATCCCGAGAGAGTCAAGGACATCTTAGAGTTGCCCCTTCCTATCAAAAATAAGGATATTTAATCCTTCTTAGGATATATCAACTTTGTCGGTAGGTTTATATCAGATTTTACAAGTACCTTATGCCCAGATTACTCTCATGCTAAAGAAATATCTAGTTTTCAAATGGGTGAGGAAGGTCTAAAATATTTTGAACCAATAGAAGAGGCTATTACATTTCCTCCCATACTCCACAACCCTGAATTTTCAAAATATTTCATCATGTATGTATACGAGAGGGAAAAATAACATAGCATTTATGCTAACTCAAAAGGAAGAGTGACAGGGGGAGGAACACCCCATTGCTTTCTTTTCAAAAATGCTTCACGAATGTGAAACAAGGTACAATTTTTTGGAAATGTAGGCATATGCCATAGTCAAAGTTTTGAAGAAATTCAGACACTTGGTCACACACAACAAAATTTTGGTCATGGTAGCTTACCCCAACGTCAAAGAGTATATAATGGAGGGTGAGATAATTGAAAAAAAGGAAAATTGGATAACCAAAATCCTAGAATACAACATAGGGATGAATACCACAAATCTCGCAAGAGAGAAAGGGACCGTGTCAATATTTGATGCAAGAACAAGTCCTCAAAACAATTGACAAGTCTGGAAAGATAATGTACCTATAGGAGGATAGGCCTGAGGGGTGGGTCTCTGATAGAATTCATTTTATTAAAATTGGAGAGTACCCTAGCCATATCCCCTTGAAAAGAGGAGGTATTACAGGAACAAGGGAATCATTTCGCTATAATTAATGGCTTCCTTTTTAAGAGTAATTTTGATGGGTTTATATTTAGATTCCTTTAAGAAGAAGAGGCCAAAAGAGTCTTAAGAGAATTGCATCAAAGAGACTTGGGAAGTCAATTCCAGCCCAAACCATCGATATAAAGATCTTGCAGCAAGATACTTGTCGCCTAGCTTGTTCATCAATAGTCGTGTAAACAAACAAATTTAAGGTTTGTCAAGTTTATGTAGGCTTCAGAAGAAATGCAGTGTTGCCCCTCAACCCCATTTTAATTGAGGAACCTTTCACACAATGGGGTATTGATTTCATCGAAGTGTTTAATCTGACTTCAAGTGTCAAACACTGGTGGATTCTCATGGAAACTAATTATTTTACCCAGTGGATGAAAGTAGTCCCACTTAAGGAGTCTACTAAAGATGTGATCCTAGAACTCTTGCAGGATATCACTACTCCTTTTGGTCCCCACCACACCATTATATCTGACAATGTTAAAGATTTCTTGGGAGCTAAGGTGTCTGATTTTTTGGTCAAACATGGGATATATTTAAAGACATCCTCTAACTATTACCCATAAGGGAATGACCTGACAGAGTCTACAAATAAGAATCTGATAAGACTCATTAAAAGGATGGGACATGAGCATAAAAGGTTGTGGCATGAGCATGTTAAAACAACCTTATGGGCCGATCGAGATCACTCCAAAGTAGATCCTAAAAGATTCGCCATATGAAATGGTCTATGGGAAAAGTGTTGTGATGCCAATTTCTTTGGAGATTCCCGCATTACAACTACTGAAAGGATTTGAGATAGAGGAGAACAGAGAAATTTTAGTAAGACTTGTAGAGTTGGTAGAACTCCAGGAAAAGTGCAAACACGCCCATGAGGCCATGATTAATCGAGAACAAATAGTTAATACATGGTTCGATCAAAAGACATCGGAGTCAAACTTCCAAATCAGAACCATCATTTTAAAGTGGGATGCTAGAGCAGATAAACCCGGGAACCATGGAAAGTTTGACCCCTTATGGACTGGACCATTCATAATTAGTGCATACAAGTAGCATAACTCATTTGAGCTCAAAACCATGGCAGGAGATCCTTTGGTGATTCCAGTAAATGGGATTCATCTAAAGCCCTACGTTTAGGTATCTTCTGAAATTGTATCATATATATATATATATATATATTATTGCATGTTTTTTAGTTTTAGTTTTGTTTTGAGCCTCCGCTTTTGTTGGATGTTTTTCCACATGCTCCACCACCCCTATCCATGTCACTTTTGATATATCAAAGAAAGTGGTCATGCTGTCTTCTCACATTAAAGTCATCATCAAAGGTAGGGTCTCTTTTCTCAATAAAAGATCCACAATCAATGCAAGATATACCAAAGGCACCAAGTTCGTTGCCTTGGGTCTCTTAATTAAAGGAAGAATTATAGGAAGTGACTCTGGGCACGTATGAATTTTTACTCCGGGGCAGCATCGGCTATGAAATGCCCCTTTGAACTCTATTTAGCAGGATCATTCTGAAGCAATAATATTTTTATCAAAAATAATCAAAGTTTCCAAAAGATCTGGAGTCATTTGAAGAAATTCAGGCCACCATGGCTGGCATCACCTCTAACTCTACTCAGGTAACGAAGTCCTACCCAGGACAACCCATTCCTCCCCAACAACACCATCCAAAGTTAAAATACCCAAACCCATTATCTTGGTACAGTGACCCTTAATTGGTCATCAACCCCACTAATGATATATTTGAGCCCAGTCTCAACAAAAGGCCTAAAGCTTTGAGAGAAGCAACATGCACTAGGTTCAACCTTCAGGGAGACTTAGAGTCATTCGGTGCTAGGACCTAGAGCACTACTCTTTCCCAATACATGGTTCCTCTCACACACCCATGCCTAGATCTCATACAAATGTGCGTGGCAAGTTTCAACTCAGGAAACCATACCATCAAGGGCCATAATTTAGCTATTGTAATCACATTGTAGGCCATCAGGGACATGTTAGCCTTAAATTATGATTAGTTATCTAGTTTCTATGATATAGCCAAGCTTTAGAACAGATGCGTATAGTGTCAAACAAAGGCCGCGAGCCTTATCAAGGAACTAATACTGTCGGACTCCCACGCATCGGGGGTTCACAATTTCCCCATTCCCTTAAAGTCCCTCATGCCTGATGCTCAGGATGTCTACTCTATGTGTGCTTTCTTTTTGGGTAGGAATTTGACAAAGACGTTGAGGGTTGGTAGATGGTGGTTATATTTTGAATGAGGACCATCAGCACAAAGAAAAGATATAAATTTGACTTCACGGAAGTCATAGCAGGGTCAATTTGTGAACAACTCAAGAATTTCTCAATGATGTCCACCTTTAGGTATTCATCTTTCCTTTTTCACCTCACTCTATACAAAAACCTCATGACCTTGACCCTATGGGATATAAATGTGAATTCCCTAAATGTTATCCTTGCATCTACATGGACCCATATATTGTCTTGTTCTTCAGACGTCTACAAGTTTTTCAATGCTTTTGTGGAGCCTCTTTTGCTAGAGCTTGATCCTGAAGGGATCGATAACAGAATGAATGACTCTGCATGGTCTATCTTCTCAGACCCATTGCACCCCATTGACTACTTATTTTCCAGAGGTCATTCTATGATTCGATTCCATGGATTCAGAGGTGAATCCTTCATGCTCTCGAGGATCCTCACCTCGGATAATAGGTCTCAAAGTCACCTAAAGTTTGTTGTACTAGACCTAGAGGTCAGTTCAACTAGAAAGAAGAAAGAAATCTATGACCTCCTTTTTAGTAGGGGAAGGATTACTATAATCAAGAGGTATGCGAACCATTGTCTATTTCAAAAGTTGGCCTCTTATGAATTTTCCTTAATTTAGGACTCATGAAGGTATGATCCAGATGGGAAAATAGCTAAAACCCTATCTACAAATAAAATCAAAGTCCCCTACAAACATGAATCGAGAAATTTTTTTGATTCACGACAAAGCCCCAAGGCTAAAGCACCTAAGATCTTCATCAAACTCTAGAATATCCCCACTTGGACTATGATTCATTTCGTATACACTAAAATTTGGTCACACTCTCCTTTGGTCCCTCAACAAATAAAAACCCTTCATCACATTAACCTAGCCATGTCCCCCTTCACTCCACTAATATTAATTTAAATAATTTAATTAAAATTGTAATGCCTTCTTCAAATTACCACTTGAGACCAAGAAACAAACTAGGTTTAGCTAGGAAAATTATGGAATATTTTTTTTTGGTTAAGGGTGTTTGTAAAGAAGGTTACAAGATCATAGTTATCACAAGCTAGGATTAGGCTAATAGTCATGATTGAATTGTAGAAATTATTCTACAACATTTCGCAACAAGCACAAGGTCAAAACAAGGGATTAAATTCATCACTTAGGTGAGGGGAGTAAATTCTCACTCCTCCTTGCTCTAACAGCTTACAAGATTCAACTTGATTTTCCCACCCATATAATCATCAAAACTTTCCTAAATTATTCCCATTAGAAAGAAAAGTTTCTCACCTTTCCAATCATATAAAAATTTCCTTCTAACTCCTTATAAAACTCAAGTTATGTGCTTTGGCAAAATTTTAGGGAGAAATATTCCCTTGGGGAGTCCGCGGATTTAGGGAAAATTTTTTTCCCTTGAGCGGGTTAGGGGAGGAAGGACATGTGTCACTTCCCAATTAGTACAGGGAGAAGTGGACCGGTGAAACAAAAGGGAAAAATGAGATTTTATGAGTTAAAATCTCAAAGGAAAGAAAATCTTTGCTCTACCACCAATGTCCAATTTGCCATGTGTCAACACGTGATTGGATGGGGTCGGCGGGCTGTGGGGAAAATTTTGAATTTTTTCCTGTTGTTGCAAAATCACAGCACCCCTGGATGCAAATCAGTTTTCTAAGTTGATCTTCAGGCATCCAGTGTGATTGCACAACATTGAAACCATTCTCCAAGTGTGGGACTTGCAGAAATGAGAAAGGAATCTCCAGAGAAGGCTGGTTCCTGCTCCTAAACTACCTGCCACAAGCTATTCCAGTGCAGGCAAGCTAATCTAAACCTAATCTAACCAGGCCAAGGAGACAGAGAGAGATAGAAAAGGGAAAAATAGTAAAACCCTACAATAAAACGACGATACACGAGAGAAGGAGAATGTTGAACATCTATCAAAATTGCCATGGAACAAGGAGAGGTGAGCAAGTTCCGAGGAAAGGTGAAAAGTTACGAGAAAACAAGCTTGGGCAGGAAAAATCGTGAAAAATGGCTAAGTCCTAGTCTTCGCAGCAAATCGGGATAGTTGGGACATTCAGGCGCAAATCGGCCGAAAGGCAGCTAGCGTCTGCGGAGAGCAAAGGAACATCAGGGCCATCGGGACGCGAAGGACGCGGAAAGCTTGATTCGGCCAAAGGAGAAGAAAATCAACTAAATGTTGAGCAGCACAGTTGGTACATTTGGGCCGAGAGGACGCAAAGGACGTGAACCGCCTAGATCGGGCTGATGCAGAGAACTTCGGTTTGGGACATCTCGGGACAAAGGGACATGGAAGATGCAGATAGCCGAGAAAGCTGAGAGCCAATCAGATCACGCCACATGTCATCAGTAGAAAAGGGACAAGGAAGCCCATTTCGGGCGGATCGGAGGAATTCATCCCAAGTAGTTCGGGACAGCCGGGTCATGAGGACGTGAAAGCGCCGGTAGACCCGGAGACCAATCAAATCACGACACGTGTCATAAGGGGGAAACGTCCAAAAGTTCAAAGGGCGAGGTTTCAAGCATTGGCCCGAGCCAATAGGAATTGGACATGTGTCCAATGGGGTAGGGAGGCACAGAGCTCGGCGAGGATTTGGAAAATTTGGCCAAGTTTCATCCAAAAGCTAAAAGCAAAGGTCTGCCCCGCTCCCCTGTCGACCAATCAATGCATGCCACGTGTCCCAAGTGGCGGGGGCGCGGAGGAAAAGTGGAAAATGTTCCAAAATCACAAAAAGTCAAAATTTTCAAGGAAAACCTGCGGGTGAGTAGAGGAGAGAGAATTACGCATCCAATCAGTGCTTGACACGTGTCATCCAAGTGGCAGAGCACGGGAAAAATTTCAAAATCTGTTTTGGCCTGTTTTGTGCCCTAAATCTTCAGACCGCCATAACTTTCGATCCAGAGCTCGGATTTGCACGTTCTTTATATCATTAGAAAGCTTATGAAATTCTCTACATGATTTTGAGGTCAATCATGCATTTTTGTTTATTATGGAGAGATAAAATCAAGAAACGTCTCTGGCACGTGGTAATGGCTAGAAGCAACGTTTCAACAACCAAATTTAATGCACATGTGTCGCATTCTTCAAAGATGGCGAAGTGATGTTCCAACCACCGATTTTAATGAAGAATGCGTTTTGGTCAATGGTTGTACTGCTTGCATGTTTTCCCACGTTTCTCTCTCTTGGGCTCGACCCATGCATTGTAAAAAGCTAGATTTGGCTCATATTATTAAAAGAAGTTCATCTTTTCGGCTCTGCCCTCCCTTCTTTTCTTCTCCAGGGTTGAAAATGGAGTTCGAACCTCCTCCCTTGCTCTGTAATGGTATTTTTGCCTTTTACTATTGAAATGATGTTCTGTGCAAACTTCTGAAGCAACAAAACGTGTTTTGTGATGCATCTGTCCATCCTTGCTTGTTTTTGCTTGTTTTCTTCTTGCCTCTCTTCATTGCAGGTATTTTTGCAAGTTTGAATGTTCATTACAGTCCGGAGATTGTGTTCATAGAGTTTTGGGACATTTTCTATGTGAAATCTATCCTTGGGCCTGTGATGCATCTGTCCATCCTTCCCATTGCTCACCTCTCCTTGTTCCATGGCAGTTTTGATAGATGTTCAACATTCTCCTTCTCTAGTGTATCACCATTTTAGTGTAGGCTTTTTCTGTTTTTCCCTTTTTCTCTCTCTCTCTCTGTCTCCTTGGCATGGTTAGATTAGGTTTAGATTAGCTTGCTTGTACTGGAATAGCTTGTGGTAGGTAGTTTAGGAGCAGGAACCAGCCTTCTCTGGAGATTCCTTTCTCATTTCTTGCAAGTCCCACACTTGGAGAAAGGTTTCAATGTTGTGCAATCACACTGGATGCCTGAACATCAACTTAGAAACCTGATTTGCATCCAGGGGTGCTGTGATTTTGCAACAACAGTTAAGCACGCCGGGTGGGACCTAGAGGTCTTCCAGTTCATCTTTTGCGAGGTTGGTGTGTTCTGTGAAGATTTTAGCCTTTGGAGGCACTTGCAAACACATCGGAAACTCCATCGATCAGCAACCCAATTCTTAAGTTGCAAACCTGTTTTTCATCCATTTCCATCCATATTTCTTTCCATCCCTTTCATTCTTTTCCATTCCATGAAGTTGTGCAATCATGACTTCATTTCCATCATGGAACTCACATTTACAACAGCAGCGATAATGTTTCCCACCTCCAACATGTTTTTAAATCCTCCAAATCAGCATTTTGAACCAATTCAAAATCAGCATGCATACCCATACGAGCAGTAATGCCAAAATCAGTTTGGCTATGGAGCTTTCAGAGCAAGAGTATGTATACAATGAAGACAATCGAGATGCAAGATGTTGGTCTGTTGTAGAAAATCCAAAAGATGGAGGTAAAGATGGTGCGGTCCAGAGCAAGCAGCTCAAATGAGAGCTTTTAGAATTGGTTGCAGGACTCCTTGTCCATGGGGAGGCCCTTTTCCAAGACACTTTAGCCCTCAGGAGAAGCTGGACTTCATGATGAAAACGCTGCCATTGCTTGCATAGTGGATTGAAGAAATAGAGGTGTATGAGAGGAGTATTGAGCAACCTTGTCAACGGGTAAGCACGCCATCTCATGCTTTTCTTTTCCCTCTTTCCCAATCTGTTTTATCTCAAGAGTGTCAAGTTTTAAACTCTCCATCTGCTGTCCCAAGTGTTGAATCCATTTCTCCACCCCCTAGTCTTCCACCTCATCTCAATTCTTCTTTCCTTTTTCCTTCCAAACAGTCATCCCCTCCACAAGAACTAATAGAAATACCCCCTCCTCCAAAGAAACAAGAGTTTCTACCTCCACCACCACAAAAAATTGCCAAATCAATCAAGTTACAACCCATCCCTCCTCTTGCATTCCCAAATCCATGTTGGGAGGATGAAAATCAGAATGTCGATCAAGGAAAACAACAAGAAGAGGAGCCCAACAGAAAAGAAATGAAAGACAAGTTAAGGGTTTGGGCTGCCAAATTTGGGATGACAAAGATCCCCTTGATGGTTAAGCCTTTAGAAGAGATGGGAGTTGGAGAAAAATGGTGGTCAGGACTGATTTTTTGTTGCGAGTAGAAGAAGAAGATCTTGCAGTTCCAACTTGTCCCCTAGAGCAACAGATTGAAAAGTTTGACTTGACAAACTTCATGCTGGAGGAAGAGTTCTATCAAAAGCAAGATTGTCTTCAAGTAGTAGAGGGGGGAGAAGCTGCTCCAAATCCAAAAGAAGAGGAGAACATCCCAGCTGTGGAGGAGGAAATTGCAGATCCAAGGGCTTTGAGCACAAAGCAGGCTACAGGAGAACCTTCAGTTCTTCTTTCTACTTCACCTCTCTCAAGTTCTAGTACTGAAGAGGAGTTTGATCTCTCAAACTCAATGTTGGAGGGTGAAGGAAACCATGGTGATCAAGAAGACACCATGGAAGAAGTGGAGCATTTGCAGCAGGACAACCATGAGGTAGTTTATCTGTCAGATTTGGAGGATTGTTTTGATGGAGAAGAGCCGGTTGAGTTTCCACCATTCTCTCTTTCATCATCCACATTCCAAACACTTGAGTCTGCTGTCATGAAGGAGAACATTCATTTGCAATAGCCTGCATCTTATAGCAGCTCTTTGGAACCAAGATTGGAAGATTTTAATCTTTCATGTCCTTCATTGGAGGAAGAGAAAGGACAGAGGAATTTCACCATTTCTTCCACACCATCCATTCAAGGTCTACAAGAAGACTCCATTTTTGGAGTTGAAAATTAGAGCTATGGGCATATCAAATGGATCAGACCTTGCCCAATCAGGTATTTGGCTTCATTGGAGCCAAAGGAGAAGTCACAACCAGTCATGCTTGCTTCTGAGCATGAGGGTGAGCTACAAAGTACCAAGGATCAGTTGTCATACCTCTTCAATCCAAATACAGAGCAACTAAAAGAGGTATTGAATTTTCCTTCAGCTGATACCTTGATGATTTGGGTGGAAGACCAGCTTCTTGTTGATTTTCCACTCATCCTAACAGCCATGATCAGCTCCAAATCAATTGCATGGCTACCAATTTTGAAGAAAGGAAGCTATTTCTCACAACCAATTGCAGGGTTTGTTTAGCTTGCCTTTGCTTCCAGTTAAAGTAGAGTAGGTAGGTTTGCTTTCAGCAGAAGAAGTGCTTGTTCACACTCTACATGTTTCATTTGGAGCATGCATGATTTTCAGTTTTGTACATAGTTTTTTTGGTGTTGGTTTTGCTCTTGCACAGTCCATTTCAGTGGCATTTTGGTGGGAACAACTCCATGTCCGGTGGGTTTCAAGTGGCTCAAAGAGGAGGTTTTCAAAGTTCAGATCAGTTTATAGGCTACAACTCATGACTCCATGCCCAATGGATGCTTCAGCAATCGATCATTCATCTAGCAGTGATGACCTTACTGTTGAGTCACCAAATTGTTATCCATCCTTCACCCCCAGGGGTAAATTTTGATAACATGCATTAACTTCTCAAGTCCCAGTGAAAATAGATTGATTCAGGGCAAAAATCATGTTTCTAGGGTCCCCTCGATTTTTTCTAACTCTCTCCAAGAAGAAAAGAGCAAGTTCGAGGAAAGGTGAAAAGTTGTAGAAAACAAGCTTGGGCCAGGAAAAAATCATGAAAATGGCTAAGTCCTAGTCTTCATAGTAGTTTGGGACACGGTTGGGACATCTCGAGTGCGAATCAGCCGAAAGGCCGCCAGCATCTACTGAGAGAAAAGGAACATCCAAGTGTCGGGACGCGAAGGACGTGAAAAGATGGTTGCCAAGGAGAAGAAAATCGACTAACTGCTGAGTGGCACAGTTGGGACATTTGGGCCGTGAGGACGTGAAGGACGCGAACCACCGGATCGGGGCACAGAGAACTTCAGTTCGGGACATCTGGGATAGAGGGACGCGGAAGACGCGGATAGCCGAGAAAGCCGAGAGCCAATCAGATCACGCCACGTGTCATCGGCAGAAAAGGGACAAGGAAGCCCATTTTGGGTGGATCGGAGGAATTTGTCCCAAGCAGTTTGGGACAGCCGGGCCATGAGGATGTGAGGGACGTGAAAAGCTAGCAGACCCGGAGACCAATCAAATCACGACACGTGTCACAAGGGGGAAACGTCCAAAAGTTCAAAGGGCGAGGTTTCAAGTGTTGGCCTAAGCCAATAGGAATTGGACACGTGTCCAATGGAGTAGGGAGGCATGGAGCTCGGGGAGGATTTGGAAAATTTGGCCAAGTTTCATCCAAAAACTAAAAGTAAAGGTCTGCCCCGCGCCCTGTCGTCCAATCAATGCATGCCACGTGTCCCAAGTGGCGGGAGCGCGGAGGAAAAGTGGAAAATGTTCCAAAATCACAAAAAAGTCAAAATTTTCAAGGAAAACCTGTGGGTGAGCAGGGGAGAGAGAATTACACATCCAATTAGTGCTTGACACGTGTCATCCAAGTGGCAGAGCATGGGAAAAATTTCAAAATCTGTTTTGGCCTGTTTTGTGCCCTAAATCTTCAGACCGCCATAACTTTCGATCCAGAGCTCATATTTGCACATTCTTTATATCATTGCAAAGCTTATGAAATTATCTGCATGATTCTAGGGTCAATCTTGCATTTTGGTTCAGTTTGGAGAGAGAAAATCAACAAACATCTCTGGCGTGTGGTAATGTCCAGAAGCGACATTTCAACAACTAGTTTAATGCACATGGGTCGCATTCTTCTTCAGCATGGCCAGAAGTGATGTTCCAACCACCGATTTTAATGAAGAATGTGTTTTAGTCAATGGTTGTATCGCTTACACATTTTCCCATGTTTCTCTCTCTTTGGCTCGACCCATGCATTGTAAAAAGCCAGATTTGGCTCATATTATTAAAAGAAGTTCATCTTTTCAGCTCTACCCTCCCTTCTTTTCTTCTCCAGGGTTGAAAATGGAGTTCGAACCTCCTCCCTTTCTCTCGTAATGGTGTTTTTTCCTTTTACTATTGAAATGGTGTTCTCATGCAAACTTCAAGCAACAAAAACATGTTTTATGATGCATTTGTCCATCCTTGCTTGTTTTTCACTTGTTTTCTTCTTGCCTCTCTTCATTGCGGTATTTGTGCAAGTTTGAATGTTCATTGCAGTGTCCGGAGAGCTGTGTTCATGGAGTTTTGGGACATTTTTGTGTGAAATCTATCCTTAGGCCTATGATGTATCTATCCATCCTTCCCATTACTCACCTCTCCTTGTTCCATGGCAGTTTTGATAGATGTTCACCATTCTCCTTCTCTCGGTGTATCACCGTTTTAGTGTAGGATTTTGCTTTTTTCCCTTTCCTCTCTCTCTATGTCTCCTTGGCATGGTTAGATTAGGTTTAGATTAGCTTGCCTACACCTGGAATAGCTTGTGGTAGCTAGTTTAGGAGCAGGAACAAGCCTTCTCTGGAGATTCCTTTCTCATTTCTCGCAAGTCCCACACTTGGAGAAAGGTTTCAATGTTGTGCAATCACACTGGATTCCTGAAGATCAACTTAGAAAACTGATTTACATCCAGGGTGTGGGATTTTGCAACAACATTTCCCAAGGTTCAAATAAACCCAAATTTTCCAAGGGAATATTTTCTTGACTTTTCCAAAAGGCCATGTGGCATCTTCTAATATGATGTAGGCCTACGAGTTGTGGAGTGATTTAGAGTTTTATGCTAAAGGCATTTAAAGTTCAAAAAGGCTTGCACGGACCCACACATCTATTAGGACACATGTTAGCATGTGATTGGCTACAAGGGTTTGGGACCATGGAGGAAAAAGTAAAATTTTTCAAAAAGATGCAAAGAGTTAAAGCTTTAAAATTTCTTTCATGCACCTACCAAGCCATATGTCAAAGCACGTGATTGGCTACAGGGCCGCGGAGTTGCGGAGAAAATTTTTCCATGGAAAATTTTTCAAAGGTTTTTTAAAAATAATATGCACCCCTCCCAAGTTCCATGTGGCAACACATGATTGGTTGAGAGTGTTGTGGGGCCACGGATTTTTCGGGGAAATTTTCCCAAAGTTCAAATTTTGATTTTAGTATAGTTAGATTTATTTTTGGATGACCATTTTGAAGAAAAACGTCAAATGGCCATAAATTTTGACAGAAAGGTCAGTTTTGGACAAACAAGGAATTTATAGAAATCTCTCAGAGCCCTCTTTGCATAGAAATAATAAATTTTGGATTTTGATGAAGATTTAATGGTCAATTTTAAGAAATTGATCTGTAGGGTTTCACATTTAAAACTGGCAATTTTTCCAACTTGTAAGATTTGTTCAATTTTGATTTTTCTTCTTCTCAACATGTAAAATGAACATGGAGGAATGATCTTGGGTAATTTTAAGAGTGTTATCAAGGTTAAATTTATGGATTGAGTTGCATTTGATATGTTTTACATCTTTTGACAGAAAACGGTCCAGCAAATTCTAAAATTGATTTTTGTGAAGTTCTAAAATGTCTTTCTTTGATGTTGAAGTCAAATTGAATTCATTAGAGCTTATTACATCCGAATTGCATTATTTCATTTCTTAATTTAAGTTTCCAATCTAAACTATACATTTATTAGATTATTTTCAAATGCGATTTATAAAAAGAATAGAGTTCTTTCATTAACAATTATAATAATCCATTGCCACTTCCAAACATGGAAAGCTTATCAAATCTTGTCTAAACAATTAATTTGTCTATCTTCTCATTCAAAAACAATAAGGGAACATTTAATAGTTCAGATTTTAATAATTACCAGAACAAAATGTTGTCTCTTTCTCCCACACGTATTTTCCTTTTTCAACAGAGATTTTAAAACACAACAACAATTAAATTGCAATGCAATAGTACAATTTGAGAAAGAGATGTTTTTCTTTCATTGATTTCAAACAACACATTACAACTTATTTCTTTCCATAAATTTCAATTTACAAAATACAAGCAGATCTCATTATGTCACGTTATTTTCAAAACAAGAGAATGAAATAATATACCTTTATATTTTTATGAATCCCAATCTTTCCTTTACAATACAAGGTTCCTTCTTGTTCAATTTAATGATACAATTCATCCACTTCAAGTGGGAAAATAACAATGAAATTTCTCAAAGGATGGGACTGGCAAACTATATTTTCTCCAAGCTCCAAAATAGTAGCATGTTGATTTCTTCATCTTTTCAATTGATCATAATAATGAAGGTGGAAAGACAACACTCTCCACCCAACCAAGACATCCAATGGAAAAGGAGAATTCATCTTTCCCCATTGGCCCCCGAGCCCCAACCATATTGAAATGGAGAATGAACATCAACACATGGAAACAAGGCTTCTTTCACAACAAACAACATTCTTTTCTCATGCATAGAACAACAAAATGCACAGTCCAAACAAAGACATCAGTTCACAACTGCAATAAGCATCGTTCACACAATACATAGGCTTGATCAAATAAGCCATCAAGAGCAAGAACTATGGGGAATCTCCTTATGCCTCCCAATTTGGAATTGGGCATCCACAAGTTTACATACCACAAATAAACACATCAAACCCATAAAATTTATATCTCCCAACCCCTCCTTATGCCCCCCCATAGTAAGAAATGCAAGCAATTTATTTTCCAAGGTGGATCCCAAAACCAAAACTCCCTCCATAATAGAATAAGTGCCATTGGCAGATCCCTTATGCCCCCCATATAAGACCCCATAGTCTTCTCCTACACCTTTCCCTAAGAAATCTACCCAACCTGACATGAATACACAACACAATCACCATTTCATTCATGCAAGAAAAGGAAAAATAGCATATAAAAAGGATAGAATCCTACCTCTCCATAGTGGAGATTGTTTTCCCAAATAGCAGTTCCTTCAGTGCTCAAAATGCAGTCCAAAACAACAAGGTATAAGCATGTAAAAGAATTTCCAACTCCTTCCTCAAAGCAAGCTCCAACAACAAATAAAATTCAACCCAAGGAGGAAAAACAAAGTTTCAACAACCCAAACAAGAGGAGAAATTCAAATTTTAAAGGAGAGGGAGGGAGAGGATGATGTGGATTCCAAGTGGGATGCCACATCATTCTTACTCAACCCCAAAAGGAGAAAGTCAACCTCACAATTAATCACAATAAATGGAGATGACAAGCAACTTACACACTCAAAATTAACCCATACTTTAACAAGGACTGAATTA
Source organism: Taxus wallichiana var. yunnanensis (assembly GCA_018340775.1). Classification (NCBI taxonomy): domain Eukaryota; kingdom Viridiplantae; phylum Streptophyta; class Pinopsida; order Cupressales; family Taxaceae; genus Taxus; species Taxus wallichiana. The sequence continues at coordinate 687,749,714 of CM031239.1, forward strand.
AAAATTTGTAAGTAAAGTGCAATAAAAACTTACACATAGTCATTTCAAATTTTAATTAAAAAGGCTAAAATTTACTCCCAAACCATAGGCATGGTTGGTGGATGATTTTAAGAGGTGTGGGACAAGTCTAACTTGTCCCACAAGCCTCAAAATGCAGCCCTCAAGGACAAATTCGAGTTCCATTGAGGATGGAGTGTTCTACACTCCAAAATCTGACTTACACAAACTTTCACATCACATCGCTTACACAATCTTACAACATGCATTAATATCTATGACTTCATTTATTACATTATTTTGTAATAATGATTTATTTATTTAACCTATGGTTATACATAACATAATTCCAATTTAATTAATAACTAATAGAACAACTTTATTACTTACATTCCACATCCCAATTAAATTAAATTAAATTTAACTATATGACTTTCACATTAGGATTATCTTTTTTTAAATTAAATTACAAGAAGGAACAATTTACTAAATAAAATACATACAAAATAATTAAAGGGAACACATACATAAAACACATATTCCATGGTCACATATAATGGAAATATCCCCCATGGGAAATCCTAAGACCATACAACACATAAACAACTACAGTTTCCATGTTGACCCCATTGAGTTCATCCAAAATTTCAATATGGTTAGTCTCCAATCCCCCAAAATTGTTGTGATATTTTAACCTATAAAGTAACAATGCCTCATTCGGCCTTGTGGCCATATCGAACATCCAAAAATATATAAGAATTTATAAATATCAAATCCAAATCACAACAATATCAAGAATTCAACATTATCATTTTAAATTCAATTTTTCCACTATATCATCATCCAATGAATCTCTATACTAGAGCTACTCATAATATCAAATGTCACATGTCTAAAATCAACATCAATAACCTATCCATATCAAGCAGTATATCATCATCCATATATAATAATGTCTCCAATAATCATCATGCATGCTAACTGAATCAAGGTCCATAATAATCCATGATCTAACATATACACATCATACTAAATCAAAACATAATAATGTCTAAAATGAGATCAACAGTAGCAAGATCAATATCTAAACAAGTGTCAAAGGGAAGTGGGCACTACATCCCCTCCCCTTAGACTCAAATTCCTCCTAGAAGTCACTGGAACAAATGTGGAAATTACACTCGTAACATAATAGCATCCTTCCAAGTGGCTGTAGTCTCATCATATCTATCCCACTATACCCATACCTGATCAATCTCTCTACCTCGAAGGCCTAGGGTCCTATGATCTATGATATAGATGGGCTCCACCATCACCTGCCCCTGATCCTGCACCTGTAATGATGTCCAATCCAACACATGAGAAGGATCTGCAATGTACCTCCTAAGGACAGAAACATGAAACACATCATGTATGCAAGACAAGCTGGGTGGCAATGCTAGATGGTAGGCCAAAGGGCCGATACACTCCAAGATCTCAAAAGTACTAATGAATCAAGGAGCTAACTTAGAACCTTTTCCATAGTGGATAGGGCTCTTATGTGGTCTAACATGAAGGAACACCTTCATGCCCACATCAAAGCTATGATCAATCCTATGTTGATCTGCATACTTCTTTTACCTATCATGTGTCTCCTGTAATCTCTACCTAATCAACACTGCCTACTACTCCATATCTTGTAAAAGAGCTGGTCCAAGAGATACTCTATCCTCTAACCGGTCCCAAACTAAGGGGTGTCTGTAATCTCTACCATATAATGCCCGAAAAGGAGCCATGCCTATAGAAGTCTAGAAACTATTATTGTAGGAAAAATCCACTAAGTATAGGTACTCTCCCACTTAGACTGCTGATCCATCACGTACATCTGGAGAATATCCTCTAAAATTTGATTCACTCACTCAGTCTTTCCATCTATCTTAGGATGATATGCTGTGTTGAAATTAATCCTCATCCCGAGGACATACTGCATAGTAGTCTAGAAATGTGAAGTGAACAAGGGATCGCGATCACAAATAATCTTCTATAGAATCCCATGTAACCTGACGATCTCATCCAAATATACTCATGCCATTACTCTATATTTATAAGTGGTCTTCACCAGAGAAAAGTGAGCTAATTTTATCAATTTATCAACCATGACCATAATGGCATCGTGGTGATATCTCAACATAGGTAATCCAACAATGAAATCCATGAAAATGGTGTCCCACTTCCATTTCGGTAGGGCATGAGGATAAAGAAGACATGTTGGATGTTGATGCTCAACCTTAACCCTTAGGTACTCTAAACACCGTAACACAACCGAGCCACATCTTGATGGAGTTCTCTCTAGGGATGCAATCTGTCTCAAATTGGTGTGCATCTTCTTCACCCTAGATGGGCTGAATAGGGTGCACAATGTGCCTCTACCAAGATGTCCTGCCTCAATCCTCCATCTCTAGGAACATATATCCTACCTCTATGTCTGAGAAGACCATCAATCTCCAAGGTGAAACCATCAAAATTCCCCTCAAGGGGTCTTTGGGACTCTATCTCTGCTCGTACTATCATATAGAAATTTGTCGCCAAGAGGAAGCATTGAAGAATCCTACTCCACAAATCTATACTCACTATAGTGGCCATAGTCACATTTCTTCATCTACTAAGAGCATCTACTACCACATTCTCCTTCATTTTTACATGCTTTATCTCCATGTCATACTCACAAAGAAACTTCATCCAATGCCACTGACGAGCATTTAGATTGGGCTACGTGAAGAGGTGGTGAAGACTCAAATGATCTGTTCTAAGTGTGAATGTCTGTCCAAGAAGAAAATGTCTCCATCTACCCAAAGCATGCACTACTACCGTAAGCTCAAGATCATGGGTAGATTAATTAATCTCATGATCCTTGAGTTTGTGAGACTCAAAAGCTACAACCCTATCATTGTGCATCAATACACCTCTAAGCCCTACTAAAGAAGTGTCTATGCAAACAAAGAACTCTCCAGTGGATCTCGGCACTACAAGAATGGGTGTTGTAGTGAGGCACTCATTCAGTGTCCTGAAGGCCTACTCATATATGTCTCGTTGAAACAAACTTCTTCCCTTTCTCTCGAAGGGAAGTGATAGGGTGCAATCTCGAGAGAAGTTCTCGAACAAATCTCTGGTAGTATCCTGCTAACCCCATGAAGCTACACACCTCGGTCACTTTAGTGGGTGTTGGCCAATCCATAATGGCTCTAATCTTGGAAGAATTGACTGTGATACCTTCCCCATAAATAATGTGTCCCAAATACTACACCCGTGTATGGAAGAAAGCCCACTTTTCCAAGTTCCCATAAAGCTACTACTCATGAAGACACTGGAAAACCTGTCAAAGGTGCCCCTCATGTTCCTCACGTGTACGTGAGTATATCAAAATTTCATCTAGAAAGATGAGCACGAAGTGATCTAAAAAGGTTCTAAATACCCCATTCATCAAACTCATGAACACTGTAGGGGCATTCATCAAACCAAAAGCCACCACTATGAACTCATAGTGCCTATATCATCATGGAAGGCGGTCTTATGAATGTCCACCTCTGATATCCTTAATTGATGGTAGCCTAGCTTGAGATCAATCATAGAGAACACCATGGATCCCTTCATATGATCAAACAAGTCATCAATACGAGGAAGAGGGTAACAATTCTTGATTGTTACTTTGTTCAACTAGTAGTAATCAATACACAACCGCAATGATCCATCCTTCTTCAAAAAAAAATCACCGGTGTACCCCAAGGGGATACACTAGGATGGATAAGGATTTTCTCTAAAAGGCCCTCTGCCAGAACTTGAGCTCACAGAGCTCGGGGTGGTCATTCAATAAGGTGCCCATGAGATAGGCTTTTCTCGGGAGCTAGGTCTATACGGAAATCAATCTCACGTGGAGGTGGCATCCCCGTAGCTCCCTTCCAAAAACATCGAAAATTCTCTCAAGATGCGATGAACATCTAGCGATGGTCCACTAGACCCATCCTCTAACCTATCATTGATGCAATAGCGTATATTTGATAACCCCATTGTAAACACCACTTGAGCTGAATAGCGGAGATGGTGCAAATAACAATAGGTCTTCTGACCCCTAAGATCACTGAATGTACTCCCAAATCATCTCGTATAAGCTATAATCTTATGATAACAATCCATCCTAGCACTATGTGCAGATAGCATATCCATACCTAAAATGACTCCATACTAAGCCAAAGGAAGAATACAGAGATCTGAGGTGGTGGTGAAAGGTCCTAAATCCACAACACACTACTTAACTAAGAAGTCCATAAAGATCTTTACTTCATAATCCATCTCGACATCCCAACTAAGACCCTACCTAACTGCCACCAGCCTACATCACTCTACTAAAGATGGTGCAATGAAAGAATCAGAAGAACCAGAATCAAACAATACAGAGGTAGGAATACCACCAATACTACCTGTGGTCTCAATGACTGTGCTCTGGTGCTCTACCTAGCGGTTCTCAACACTACATAAATCCTATGGCTGCGCCCCATGTCATGAACTATTAACTCAAACTGGGGCCTTACACTTGTTAGGGTTCTAAGGGAAATCTTTCCAGAAATTTCCAGCTACTCCACATCCAAAGCAACCACCTAATCCTCTCCAAGGAGTAGCACATCCAGTAGGTGCCTAGAAGCTTGCAGTGTAAATCTTGATGATCCAGGAGTAGTTTGTTATGGCCTTTGCTAGCGAGCTATAATTTACTAAGCTCTAGGTCCACCTTGTGTCCTGATGGGACCCCTAGGGGGAGGCCCCATACTCCGAGCTCTCTATGCATAAGCTCTCTGAGGAAGTTTATATATGGTGGGTTAGACTCCCGCCGCTACCGCCTCGTGGCCTAAAGGATGAATTTGTTGAATGTTGACCACCATGAGGAGAGGTGTTGAACCTCTAGATCTACCATCCTACATATGCTAAATGTGGCTCTTGACTTGATCTCTATCCTGCTGGGTTTTACGCCGAGTCTCCTCTATAATATAGGCCTTCTCGATGGCCTCTACTAATGTCTGTGGATAGTGAATTTGTACTACCCTCCAATGTCCAAATTTAGGCCCCGGATGAACTTGTGAATCCATACCTGCTCATCCTGCATATACTCTACATACCGAATTAGAACAAGAAACCTACTCTCATACTCTGCTACAGAAAGGGTAGCCTATTGAAGGTCATGGAACTCGTCAATCCTCTACTAGATGAACCTCCGTGATAGGTACCTACTCCTAAATCTCTCCTCAAATAGCTCCCAAGTCACTATCTCTAAATCTACATGGAGCTTCTACTCTTCTCGTCCTCCACCATACACTCCTTATCCATCCATCGGTAGATGGATTACAACATGAGTTTTCATGTTGTTAGAACAAGGACGAAGCTTGAAGCAACCACTCAAGCTCACTAGCCAGGTCTCTACCTGAAATCCACATGTATCACCTAAGTATTGTGAGGGCCTAAGCTTCAAGATCTCCCTGATGTGATTCATGCTGTATGGTCTATCAACCTATAGGCCTCTCTCGCAAGCTCATCCCTAAGCCTAGGGCTACGAGTCCTCTCTCTATGCTCAGGAACTATGTCACAATGTCCCCTAGTTGGTGAATTTGCTCTAATCGAATCCACATGGGAGTTCTCTCCTCTATTCTCCTCATTGATTAGAGGAGGTGCATTTTCCTCAATAGAATAAACTCTATCATGTCTACCTAAGTTCCCTCCTATTAATCCCCCACGTAGAGTGACATTAACATCCTGAAGGGTCTGTAGGATCTGTGGCAGGATATCTGCTACACCCGATCCGGTGGTTTGGTGGTGATGGTGGGGCGGTGGTGGTGGTGACTCTGAGTCTCTATGAATGTTCCTCTTGCTCCATCTGAGCCTCCTACATAGACCAAAGTGAGAGTTAGTTCATTACTTCAAGCTCTCTTCTTCAATTTCTAAGTTTACTATCATGTTCACTTTTCAACTAGTTATGTTTTCTAGACTAATAGGTTTACTAGTTTTAAATTTTCAAGTCTCAATTTTCTATTGTGCCCAATTTTCCAAGCCTTTGAACCACTACTCTAATACCAAGTGTAATGCCCTTCTTCAAATTACCACTTAAGACCAAGAAACAAACTAGGTTTAGCTAGGAAAATTATGGAATAATTTTTTTTTAAGGGTGTTTGCAAAGAAGGTTACAAGATCATAGTTATCACAAACTAGGATTAGGTTAACAATCAAGATTGACTTACAAAAATGATTCTACAACATCTCGCAACAAGCATAAGTTCAAAACAAGGGATTAAATTCATCACTTAGGTGAGGGGAGTAAATTATCACTCCTCCTTGCTCTAACAAGCTTATAAGATTCAACTTTATTTTTCACACTCTTAGTATCATCAAAAATTTTCTAAATCATGCCCATTGGTTAGGAAATTTTCTCACCTTTCCAACCATATACTTAAGTCCTTCTAACTCCTTGTAAAACTCAAGTTATGTGCCGGTAGAGTTTTAGGGAGAAATTTTTTCCCTTGAGCGGGTTATGGGGAGGAAGGACACGTGTCGCTTCCCGATTGGTGTGGGGAGAAGTGGATACGTGAAACAAAAGGGAAAATTGAGATTTTATGAGTTAAAATCTCAAAGGAGAGAAAATATCCTCTCTCCTGCCAATGTCCAATTTGCCATGTGTCAACACGTGATTAGATGGGGGTCGGCGGGCCACGGGAAAAATTTGAAATTTTTCCCAAGGTTCAAAAAACCCAAATTTTCCAGAGAGAAAATTTGCCTCTAACTTACGTAAAAGTCCATGTGGCATCTTCTCGATATGATGCGGAGCCTACTGAGAGAGGGAGTGATTTAGAGTTTTATAACAAAGGCATTTAAAGTTAAAAAAGGCTTGTTAGACGGACCCGCATGTCAATCGGACGAGTGGTCGCACTACCGATTGGCTGCGGGGATTCGGGGCCATGAAGTAAAAAGTAAAATTTTTCCAAAAGAGGTAAAGAGTTGAAGTTTCAAAATTTCTTTCACACACCCACCAAGCCACGTGTCAACACTTGATTAGTTGTGGGGCCACGGGGTTGCGGAGAAAATTGGGAAAATTTTCCTAAGGAATTTTTTTCAAAGGTTAAGTTTTTCAATAAGAATCACCCCTCCCAAGTGCCACGTGGTGACACATGATTAGCTGAGAGTGTTGCAAGGCCGCGGAATTTTTGGGGAAATTTTTCCAAAGTTCAAATTTAGATTTTAGTATAGTTAGATTTATTTTTGGATGGCCATTTTGAAGTAAAACTTCAAATGGCCATAAATTTTGACAAAGGTTAGTTTTTGACAAAAAGGACTTTCTAGAAAGCTCTCAGAGTCCTCTTTTCATAGAAATCATAAATTTTTATTTCAACAAAGTTATAAGGGTCAATTTTAAGAAATATATCTGTACGGTTTCACATTTAAAACTAGCAATTTTTCTAACTTGTTAGATTTGTTCAATTTTGATTTTTCTTCTTCTCAACATGTAAAATGAACATGGAGGAATGATCTTGGGTAAGTTTAAGAGTGTTATCAAGGTTTAATTTATGGATTGAGTTTCATTTGATATATTTTACATCTTTTGATCAGAAAACGGTCCAAAGCAAATTCTAAAATTGATTTTTGTGAAGTTCTAAAATGTCTTTCTTTGATGTTGAAGTCAAATTGAATTCATTAGAGCTTATTACATCTGAATTGCATTATTTCATTTCTTAATTTAAGTTGCCAATCTGAACTGTACATTTATTAGATTATTTTTAATTGTCAGACTTATAAAAGGAACAGATTTCTTTCATTAACAATTATAATAATTCATTGCCACTTCCAAACATGGAAAGCTTATCAAATCTTGTCTAAACAATTAATTTGTCTATCTTCTCATTCAAAAACAATAAGGGAATATTTAATAGTTCAGATTTTAAAAATTACCAGGAACAAAATGTTGTCTCTTTCTCCCACACGTGTTTTCCTTTTTCAAGAGAGATTTAAAACACAACAACAATTAAATTACAATGCAATATATAACAGTTTGAGAAAGAGATGTTTTTCTTTCATTGATTTCAAACAACACATTACAACTTATTTCTTTCCATAAATTTCAATTTAAAAATACAAGCAGATCTCATTCTGTCATTTTATTTTCAAAATAGAGAATGGAATAATAACCCTTTACATTTTCTAATGAATCCCAATCTTTCCTTTACAATACAAGGTGCCTTCTTATTACAATTAATGATACAATTCATCCACTTCAAGTGGGAAAAATAAAAATGAAATTTCATAAAGGATGGGACTGAAAACTATATTCTCTCTAAGCTCCAAAATAGTAGCATGCTGATTTCTTCATCTTTTCAATTGATCACAAAAAGGAAGGGGGAAAGGCAACACTCTCCACCCAACCAAGACATCCAATGGAAAAAGAGAAACCATCTTTCCCAATTGGCCCTCGAGCCCCAACCATATTGAAATGGAGAATGAACATCAACACATGGAAATAAGGCTTCTTTCACAACAAACAACATTCTCTTCTCATGTATAGAACAAAAAAATACATAGTCCAAACAAAGACATCAGTTCACAACTATAATAAGCATCATTCACACAATACATAGGCTTGATCAAACAAGCCATCAAGAGCAAGAACTATGGGGAATCTCCTTATGCCTCCCAATTTGGAATTAGGCATCCACCAGAATGCATACCACCAATAAATACATCAAACCCATTAACCTTACATCTCCCAACCCCTCCTTATGCCCCCACAATGAGAAATGTAAGAAATTTCTTTTCTATGGTGGATCCTAAAACCAAAACTCCCTCCACAATAGAATAAGTGCCATTGGCAGATCCCTTATGCCCCCCTCCCCCATATAAGACCCCATAGTCTTCTCCTACACCTTGCCTTAAGCAATCTACCCAACCAGCCATGAATACACAACACAATCACCATTTCATTCATGTAAGAAAAGGGAAAAACAACACATTCTCCATAGTGGATATTGTTTCCCAAACAATAGTTCCTTCAAAGTGCTCAAAATTTAGTCCCAAAACAGCAAGGTATAAGCATGCAAAAGAATTTCCAACTCCTTCCTCAAAGCAAGCTCCAAATAAAAATAAAAATCAACCCAAGGAGGAAAAAAAAATGTTTCAACAACCCAAAAAAGACAAGAAATTCAAATTTTAAAGGAGAGGGAGGGAGAGGATGATGTGGATTCCAAGTGGGATCCCACATCATTCTTACTCAACCCCAAAAGGATAAAATCAACCTCACAATTAAACACAATAAATGGAGATGACAAGCAACTTACACACTCAAAATTAACCCATACTATAACAAGGACTGAATTAAAAATTTGTAAGTAAAGTGTAATAAAGACTTACACATAGCCATTTCAAATTTTAATTGGAAAGGCTAAAATTTACTCCCAAACCATAGGCATGGTTGGTGGATGATTTTAAGAGGTGTGGGGCAAGTCTAACTTGTCCCACAAGCCTCAAAATGCATCCCTTAAGGAAAATTTCGAGTTCCATTGAGGATGTAGTGTTCTACACTCCAAAATTTGACTTACACAAACTTTCACATTACTTACATAATCTTACAATATGCATTAATATCTATGACTTCATCTATTACATTCTTTTGTCATAACGATTGATTTATTTAACCTATGGTTATACATAACATAATTCCAATTTAATTAATAACTAAGACAAAAATATATTACTTACATTCCACATCTCAATTAAATAAAATAAAATTTAACTATATGACTTTCACAATAGGATTATCATTTTTTGAATTAAATTACAAGAAGGAACACTTTACTAAATAGAATACATACAAAAATAATTAAATGGAACACATACATAAAACACACATCCCATGGTCACATATAATGGATATCCACCCCATGGGAAATTCTAACACCATACAACACAAAAAAAAATTATAGTTGCCATGGGGACCCCAGTGAGTTCATCCAGAATTTCAATATGGTTAGTCTCAAATCCCCCGACATTGTTGTGATATTTTAACCTGTAAAATAACAACACCTCCTTCAACCTCATGGCCATATCAGACATCTAAAATTATATAAGCAATATATAAATATCAAATCCAAATCACAACAATATCAAGAATTCAACATTACCATTTTAAATTCAATTTTGCCATTATATCATCATCAAATGAATCTCTATACTAGAGCTACTCATAATATAAAATGTCACATGTATAAAATCAACATCAATAACCTATCCACATCAAGAAGTATATCATCATCCATATATAATAATGTCTCCTATAATCATCATGCATGCTAAGGTAATCAAGGTCCATAATAATCCATGATCTAACATATACACATCATACTATATTAAAACATAATAATGTCTAAAATGAGATCAACAAGAGCAAGATCATATCTAAATAGTGTCAAAGGGATTTGGGCACTACATCCCCCTCCCCTTAGACTCAACTCCCTCTGGAAGTCACTTTGGAACAAAAGTGGAAACTACACTCATAACATAGTAGCATCCTCTCAAGTGGTTGCAGTCTCATCACATCTGTCCCATTATACCCCATGCACGATCGGTCTCTCTCCCTCAAATGCCTAGTATCCTATGATCTATGATATAGATGGGCTCTCTGTCACCTACTCCTGATCCTACACATGTAATGATGTCCAGTCCAACACATGAGAAGGATCTGCAATGTACCTCCTAAGGATAGAAACATGAAACACATAATGTACGGGGAGACAAGCTAGGTAGCAATGCTAGATGATAGGCCAAAGGGATGATACGCTCCAAGATCTTAAAAGGACCAACAAATCAAGGAACTAACTTAGAACCTTTTCCATAGTGGTTAGGGATATTGTGTGGCCTTACACAAAGGAAACTCTTCATGCCCACATCAAAGCTATGATCAATCCTATGCTGATCTACATACTTCTTCTCCGTCCTATGCCTCCTCCAATATCTACCCGATTAACACTACCCGCTACTCCATGTCCCTGCAAAAGAGATAGTTCAAGAGATAATCTATCCTCCAACCTATCCTAGCTAAGGGGTGTCCTACACTCTCTACCATATAATGCCTAAAAAGGAGACATGCCTATAGAACTTTGGAAACTATTATTGTAGGCAAACTCCACTAAGTATAGGTACTCCTCCCACTTAGATCATTGTTGATCCATCATATACATCCCTGAGCATATCCTCCAACATTTGATTCACTTTCTCCATCTGTCCATCTGTATTAGGATGATATGTTGTGCTAGAATTAATCGTCATCCCGAGGACATACTTGCATGGTAGTCCTAAAATGTGAAGTGTATAAGGGATGGCAATCACAAATGATCTTCTGCAGAATCCTATGCAACCTGATGACCTCATCCAAATATACTTGTGCCACTAATTTAGCTGTATAAGTGGTCTTCATTGGAGAAAAGTGAGATACTTTTGTCAATTTATCAATCGTGACCATAATGGCATTGTGGTGATATCTCAACATAGGTAGTCCAACAATGAAATGTATGGAAATGGTGTCCACTTCCATTCAAAGTATGGCATGAGGATAAAGAAGACATGTTAGATATTGATGCTCAACCTTAACCCTATGGAACTCTAAACACCATGATAGAAACTGAACCATGTCTCGATGAAGTCCTTTCCAGTGATACAACTATCACAAAGTGGTGTGCATCTTCTTCACCCTCGGGATGGGCTTAATAGGGTGCACAATGTGCCTCTACCAAGATGTCCCGCCTCAAGCCTCTATCTCTAGGAACATATATCCTACCTCTCGTGTCCGAGAAGACCATGCCTCTAAGGTGAAACCATCAAACTTAGCCTCAAGGGGTCTACGTGACTCTATCTCTATTCGTATTGTCATGTAGAAGCTATTAAGAGGAAGTCTCTTTGAAGAATCCTACTCCATAAATTTGTACTCACTTTGTAGTGGCCATAGTCACATGTCTCCATCTACCGAGAGCATCTACTACAAAATTTTCCTTCCCTTTTACATTCTCTATCTCCATGTCATACTCATAAAGTAACTTCATCCAACGAAGGTTTGACGAACCTTTAGATTGGGCTATGTCAAGAGGTGGCGAAGACTCAAATGATCGGTCCTCAGTGTGAACCTCCGTAGAAGAAGAAAATGTCTCCATCTAACCAAAGCATGCACCATTGTTGTAAGCTCAAGATCATGAGTAGGATAATTAAACTTGTGATCCTTGAGTTTGTGAGACTCAAAATCTACAAACCCTGCCATCCCGCATCAATACACCTCTATGCCCGCTAAAGAAGCATCTGTGCAAACAGGAGAAATATCCCCGTGGATCTCGGCACTACAAGAATGGGTGTTATAATGAGGCACTCCTTAAGTGTCTTGAAGGCCTACTTTCATCTATCCATCTAAATAAACTTCTTCCCTTTCCTCTAAAGGGAACTGATAGAGTGTGCAATCCGAGAGAAGTCTTGAAAAAGTCTCCCAGTAGTATCCTGCTAACCCCATGAAGCCGTGCACCTCGGTCACTATAGTGGGTGCTACAAAATCCATAATGGCTCTAATCTTGGAAGGATTGATCGTGATACCTTCCTCGAAATAATGTGTCCTAAATACTACACCTCTGTCTGGATGAAATCACACTTCTCCAAGTTCCCGTAGCTACCGCTCATGAAGACACCGGAGAACCTATTGAATGTGCCCTCATTCTCGTCACGTGTACGTGTGTATATCAAAATGTCATCTAGGAAGATGAGAATGAAGCATGTTAGGAATTAATTATATCTAATTCAGAATAATTCCTAAAAATCGTAATAATAAGAAGTATGAATAGAATTACGAAATGAAATATGCACAACACAAAGACAATATTTAACATGGTTGACCCAATGTGGGCTACACCCACCAAGAACACTTGCTCAGATTTTATTACAAGCCATCATTCTTCACAATTACAATAATTAGATCTTGTTTGGAGCTGCACTCAACAAACCCTCCCAAATTTGCACTTGAATTCACACATACTATTCACCTTCACAAAACACACTCATGTAAATCCTATCGTATGTCCATCTATTTATAAGTACATCAATAAGTATCTAAAGATGTAGATTTACAAAAAAATGGGTACTAAAAAAAACCATGGGCCCAAAAAAAAAACATAAGGGTTACCCATTACACAAGGGTTAATAAACCACCCATTACAATTTGTCATAAAAATATCTGAGTGTAACACATGGAAGGTGTACCAAACTCTAACATGAAAAGAGGCTCCACAAACATAACAATCTCCCACTTGGAGACTAATTTCCACTGAGCAAGATTTTCAACCCTTCACTGTCATCCGCAAAGGCCAACCAAAGCTAAATATAGCTTTAGTTTATCCCTTGTGACCACCTTGGTCATCATGTCAGGATTCTTCTTTGGTATGAATTTTCTCCCACTTCAACTTATCTTCCTCCAAAGCTGTCATGATGAAGTGATATCTCAACTGTATATGCTTCGTCCTAGAGTGGAAAGTAGAGTTCTTATCTAGGTGTATAACACTCTGACTATCAGTATGCAACTTACATTCCTCCTTCTTATGCCCCAACTCCTCAAGAAATTATTATAACAAAATCATCTCTTTGCTTGCCTCTGTGGCAGTAACATACTTAGCCTCCGTGGTTGACAAAGCCACCAACTTCTGTAGTCATGAAATCCAGCTCACTGTTGTCCCACCTATAGTGTAAATATAACCTGTCGTGCTCCTCCTGCTGTCAACATCTCCAACCATGTCTGAATCTACATAACCACATAAAGTGGTGTCTGATCCACTATAGCACAAAATTGTCCCCATGGTCCCTCTCAAATACCGAAGGATCCACTTTACTACTTGCCAATGCTCTTTACCTAGATCACTCATAAATCTACTCACAACTCCCACTGCATGGGCAATATCAGGCCTAGTGCACACCATAGCATACATCAAACTGCCAACTATTGATGAGTAAGGTACCTTGGACATCTGGTTTCTTTCCTGCTCTGTCTTGGGACACTGCTCCTTTGATAACTTAAAATGGCTTGCCAAAGGAGTCCCAACTAGTTTAGCATCCTGCATGTTAAACCTATCCAATACCTTCTTAATGTACTCTTCCTGAGATAAATTCAGCTTCCATTTCTTCCTATCCCGAGTTATCCTCATACCAAGGATTTTTCTAGCTACCCCCAAATCCTTCGTATCAAAGGATTCACTTAGCTATTTCTTGAGTACTTTTATTTCTTGCATGTTTTTACCTATAACCAACATGTCATCAACATATAAACACAGGATAATATAACTTCCATCCTCAAATTTCTTTGTATACATGCAATGGTCAGAATGACATCTAATATAACCTTACTACTTCATGAAGCTATCAAACTTCTTATACCATTGACGTGGAGCTTGTTTCAAACCATACAAGCTCTTCTTCAGTTTGCACACCATCTCCTCTTTACCTTTGACTTCATATTCTTCCTCTCTTTGCATATATAGTTCCTCCTCTAAATCATCATGGAGAAATGTAGTCTTTACATCTAAGCTGTTCTAAGTGCAAGTCTTCTACTACTACTATTCCAAGAATAGTTCGATAGAAGTCTTTTTACTACAGGAGAAAAAATCTCATCAAAATCTATACCTTGTTTCTGTGTAAACCCCTTGACCACCAACCGGGTCTTATATCTTTTCTTTCCTCCTTCTTCATCTTTAACTTTGTACACCCACTTTTCTACAATGATCTTTTTCCTTCCGGTAGCTTCACCAAATCCCAAGTCTCCGGTTCTCCATGAGAGACTTATGCTCCTCATTCATGGCTTGCTCCCACTTCTTACCGGCATCTACCTACATTTCTTCATTAAATCTCTTTGCCTCTCCATTATCGGTGAGTAATAAACAATAAAGAGAATGAGAAAAATATTTTCAGTGTTCTTTTCTTACCCTAGAATACCTCCTCACTTTGTAGGAGTTTGGGGTTCGTATTGAGTAGGTTCCTGAACTGATTCATGGGTCACTGTCCCATCTAGAAGATCCTTTACCACTACATATTATTTCTTAGATTCTTCTCTGTTTTCCTGCAACTATTTCTTATACAAGACTTTCTCATTAAAGACCACATCCCTAGACCGAATGATTTTCTTTTCCTTAATACTCCAACATTTAAATCCAAAGTCATCACCACCATAACCAATAAAATTGCATTTTTCTAATTTAGCCTCTAGATTGGTCCTATCATCCTTGTCAATATGAACAAACACCTCACATCTAAAGACTCTAAGAAATGAGTAATCAAATTTCTTATCGTACCAAGCCTCCTTAGGTATTCCTCCTTTTAAGGCACTTGATGGTCCTTTGTTTATCAAGTACACACTGTGTTCACTGCTTCTAGCCAAAAATAAAGAGGCAGTCCTACATGTATCCTCATACTCCTAGCACATTCCATTATTGTTCTATTCATCCTTTTTGACACCCCATTCTTGTGGGGTTCCCTGGAAGCAAATCTTTTACCTACGGATTCCATTATTAGAACAATAATAATCAAATTCATTTCTACAATACTCCCTCCATTATCCGACTGAGACATTTTAACTTAAGACCTATTTCATTCTCTTCCAAGGCTTTCCATTTAACAAAAGTATCAAATACATCAGATTTGTTTCTAATATAATAAACCCAAACTTTCCTTGTTACATAATCAATAAAAGTAACATAATAACTTAAGCCCCAAGAGATGATACCCGAGCCGGTACCCACAAATCGAATGTACCAACTCTAACTTACTCTATTTCTTTGTAGGTCCAACCTTGAGAAACCTTACTCACTTCTATTTCCCATATATGCAGTTGTCACATAAATCCAAACATGTTTTTGTATATCCAGGAAAATTCTTCTTTTTGATGTTCATGCCCTTATGGCTCATATGACCGAGCCTATAGTGCCATAATGTTGTATTTACATCTGAAGCCACAATATTACAATCATTAGTACTATCAGTGGTTAAATACAAGGTTCCAACCTTCTTACCTCTTGCCACCACAAGAGCACCCTTGGTAACCTTCCAAGAGTCAGCTATAAATATCACAGTATAACCATCACTTCCCAATTGCCCCGCCGATATCAAATTTCTCCTTAATGTAGGCACATGTCTGACATCCTTCAATAGCCATGTATTCTCATTCTGCATCTTAACCTGAATAGAACCTTTTCCAACTATACTGCAAGGCTCATCATCACCAAGAAAAACATGCCCAAAATCCCCTTGAACATAATCAACAAAATAATGCCTATGTGGAGTAGCATGAAAAGAAGCCCCTGAATCTAAAACCCAAGATTCAGTAATATTATGCAAAGAAAGAATCAAAGCATCCTGGCATACATTACCCGATGCCACATTTTCCTCCTTGTTTTCTTCTGTTGTTTCTTCTTGTCCTAAAGCTCCCAACAGTCCTTCTTTGCATGCCCAAAATTTCCACAGTGCTAGCATACTATGTTGCTTTTGGATTTTGAACTTTCCCAATCATTTGATTTTCCATAGTTTCCTCTATTCTTTTATCTCCCTCTAGTTTCCACTATCAAAGCATTCCCTAAAGTAGAAGATTCACTAGATATTTTTCTTCACATTTCCTTGCTTAGAATCACCCCTACAACATCCTCAAACTTCAACTTTGAGTTAGCAAGAACCAAGTTGCTTACCGCCATTACCAGGCTATTCCAACTCTCAGGTAAAGAGCACAGAACTAATAAAGCCTTAACTTCTTCATCAAATTCTATTATAACCAAAGCCAGCATATTTATAACCGTATTAAAATCATTTAGATAATCTGCTACTAAACCATTCTTAGACATCTTCATATTATAAAACTTTTTCATTAAAAATATCTTATTAGAGGAAAGAGGGATTTTCATATAACTTCCCTAATGCATCCATCATTTATTTTGTAGTCCTTTCCTTTGAAACATGAAATAATACCTAAGATGCAAGACACAACAAGATCATTCCAAGTGCCTTCTAATCCAACAAATCCCATTCTCGCATCTATAATACTCAAGGGTTTGTTCACCTTCTCAGACAATGGAGTATAAAGATCCTTCTGATAAAGGTAATCTTCCATCTGCATCTTCCAAAGATTGAAATTCTACCCATTGAATTTATCAACCCTAGATCTTCCATCATCTGTCATAGCTCCCACTTAAGCTAAAAATTTCCATGCGATTCAACACTTTATAAAACCAAACAAGGCTCTGATACCAATTATTAGGAATTAATTATATCTAATGTGGAATAATTCCTCAGAATTGCAATAATAAGAAGTATGAATAGAATTACAGAAATGAAATATACACAACACGAAGAAAATATTTAATGTGGTTCATCCAATGTGGGCTACATCCACAAGAACAATTTCTCATATTTTATTGCAAGCCAACAGTCTTCAAAGTTACAATAATCAGATCTTGTTTAGAGTTGCACTCAACAAACCCTCCCAAATTCGCACACACTATTCACCTTCACAAAACACACTCATGTAAATCCTATTGTATGTCCATCTATTTATAAGTACATCAATAGGTAGCCAAAGAGGTGGTCTTATAAAACAATGGGTGCAGAAAAAAAAACCATGGGCCCAAAAACAACCCATAACGGTTACCCATTACCCATGGGTTAATAAACCACCCATGAAAATTTGCTATAAAAATATTTGAGTGTAACACATGGAAGGTGTACTAAACTCTAACATGAAAAAGGCTCCACAAAGATAACAAAGGGATATAAAAAGGTTCTGAATACCCCATTCATCAAACTCATGAACACTTTGTAGGGGCATTTGTCAAACCAAAAGGCACCACTGTGAACTCATAGTGCCCATATCTCATGCGGAAGGTAGTCTTATGAATGTCCGCCTATGAAATCCTTAAGCGATGGTATCCGACTTGAGATCAATCTTAGAGAACAACATGGTTCCCTTCATCTAATCAAACAAGTCATCAATACAAGTAAGAGGGTAACGATTCTTGATCATGACTTTGTTCAACTGGTAGTAATAAATACACAACCGCAATGATCCATCCTTCTTCTTCACAAAAATCACCAGTGTACCCTAAGGGGATACACTAGGATGGATAAGGCCTTTCTCCGAGAAGGCCTTTGTTATAACTTGAGCTCACGAGCTCTGGGGTGGTCATTCGATAAGGTACGTGAGATAGGCTCTACTCCGTGAACTAGGTCTATATGGAAATAAATATCATGTGGAGGTGGCATCCTAGTAGCTCCCTAGGAAAACATCAGAAAACTCTCTCAAGATAGGATGATCATCTAACGATGGTCCACTAGACCCATCCTCGACCTATTCTTGATCAGTAACAATGTACATCTAACAAATCTATCACACACATCACTTGAGCTGCATAGCGGATATGGTGTGAATAGAAATGAGTCTTTTGACCCCATAGATCATCAAATCTACTCCCAAATCATCTACAAAAGCTATAGTCTTATGATAACAATCCATCCTAGTCCTATGGGTAGATAGCCAATCCATACCTAAAATGACCCCATATGATCCCAAAGGAAGAATACAGAGATCTGAGGTGGTGGTGAAAGTCCCAAATCCACAACACACTCCTTAACTAAGGAGTCCATAGAGATCTTGGCTCAGAAGCCATCTCGACATCCCAACTAAGACCCTACCTAATTTCCACCAGCATGCATCACTCTACTAAAGATGGTGTAATAAAAGAATTAGAAGAACCAGAATCAAACAATACAAAGGTAGGAATACCACCAATGCTACCTGTGGTCTCAATGACTATGCTCTGGTGCTCTTCCTAGCAATTCTCAACCACTACATAAATCCTATGATTGTGCCCCATGTCACCAATTATCAGCTCAGAAACCAGTGCCTTACACTTGTTAGGGTTCTAAGGGAAATCTCTCTAGAAATGTCTAGCTACTCCACATCCAAAGCAACCACCTGATCCTCTCCAAGGAGAAACACTTCTATTAGGTGCCCTAGAATCCTCTGGTGTGGATCTTGATGATCTAGCTATAGTCTATTATCACCTCTACTAGTGAGCTCTAGCTGACTAAGCTCTAGGTCCACCCTATGTCCTTGAGGGACCCCAGGAGGAGGCCCCATAATCTGACCTCTCTCGTGCATCATCTCTCTAAGGAGATCTATATGGTTGGTGAGCTATTATGCTGCTGTTGCTATGTATGGCCTAAAGGATGACTATGCTGAATGTTGACCACCATGAGGGAGAGGTGATGAACCTCTCAATCTACCATCCTACATATGCTTGAATGCAGCTCCTGACTTGGTCTCTAGCCTACTGGGTTTTACCTTGAGTCTCCTCTACAATATAGGCCTTCTCAATGGCCTCTGCTAATGTCTGTGATCAATGAATCTGTACTACCTCTCCAATCTCCAAATTTAGGCCTCGGATGAACCTGTGAACCCACACCTGCTCATCCTGCATATACTCTACATACTAAAGTAGATCTAGAAACCTACTCTCATACTCTACTACTGAAAGGGTAGCCTATCGGAGGTCATGGAACTCGTCAATCCTCTACTAGATGAACCTCCGTGATAGGTACCTACTCCTAAATCTCTCCTCAAATAGCTCCCAAGTCACTATATTTGAATCTACATAGAGCTTCTACTCCTCTATCCTCCACCATACTCATGCTCCATTCCTCAGTAGATGAATTGCAACATGAGCTTTCGTGTTTCTAGAACAAGGACAAAGCTTGAAGCAACCACTCAAGCTCACTAGCTAGGCCTCTTCGTGAAATCCACCTGTATCACCTAAGTATTGTGAGGGCCTAAGCTTTAGGATCTCCCTAATGTGATCTGTTGCTATGGTCTATCGGCCTCTAGGCCTCTCTGCAAGCTCATCCCTAAACCTACAGCTCTGAGACCTCTCTCTATGCTTCAGCACTATGTCACCCTATCCCCTAGGTGGTGAATCCACTCTAACTGACTCTTCATGGGAGTTCTCTCCTCTATGCTCCTTGCTTTGAGAGGAGGAGGTGCATGTCCTCGATAGAAGTAACTCTGTCATGTCTTCTTGAGTGCCTTCCTACCGATCCCCACGTAGAGTGGCATTAACATCATAAAGGGTCTATAGGATCTCGTGACATGATATCTACTACACCTTAATCTAGTGGTGCTGGTGGTGACTCCAAGTATCTCGTGAATGTTCCTCTCACTCCATATAATCCTTCCGCATAGACCAAAGCAAGAGTTAGTTCATTACTTCAAGCTCTCTTCTTTAGTTTCTAAGTTTACTATCATGTTCAATTTTCAACTAGTTCTATTTTCTAGATTAACAGGTTTACTAGTTTTAAAGTTTCAAGTCTCAATTTTCTAGTGTGCCCAATGGTCCAAGCCTTTGAACCACTACTCTGATACCAAGTGTAATTCCCACTTCAAACTACCACTTGAGACCAAGAAACAAACTAGGTTTAGCTAGGAAAATTATGGAATAATTTTTTTTTGTTAAGGGTGTTTGCAAAGAAGGTTACAAGATCATAGTTATCACAAACCAGGTTTAGGTTAACAATCAAGATTGACTTACGAAATGATTCTACAACATCTCACAACAAGCACAAGGTCAAAACAAGGGATTAAATTCATCACTTAGGTTAGGGAGTAAATTCTCACTCCTCCCTACCCTAACAGGCTTACAAGATTCAACTTGATTTTTCACACACTTAGATTCATCAAAACTTTCTTAAATCATACCCATTGGATAGGAAATTTTCTCACCTTTCCAACCATATAAATAAGTCCTTCTAACACATTGTAAAACTCAAGTTATGTACTGGCAGAGTTTTAGGGAGAAATTTTCCCTTGGGGAGTCCGTGGACTTAGGGAGAAATTTTTTCCCTTGAGCGAGTTAGGGGAGGAAAGACACGTGTCACTTCGCGATTGGTGCGGGGAGAAGCAGACAAGTGGAACAAAATGGAAAATTGAGATTTTATGAGTTAAAATCTCAAAGGAGAGAAAATATCCGCTCTCCCGCCAATGTCCAATTTCCACGTGTCAGCACGTGATTGGACGGGGGTCGGTAGGCCACGGGAAAAATTTGAAATTTTTCCCAAGGTTCAAACAAACCCAAATTTTTTGAAGGAAAATTTTCCTCCGACTTGCAAAAAGGCCAAGCGGCATCTTTTGATATGACATGGGCCTACAGAGTAGCGAAGTGATTTAGAGTTTTATGCCAAAGGCATTTAAAGTTCAAAAAGATTGCGTAGACCCGCGCGTCCATTAGGACATGTGTTAGTGCATGATTAGCTATGGGGGTTTGGGGAAATTTTGTGGAGGAAAAAATAAAAAATTTCAAAAATAGAAAAAGAGTTAAAGTTTCAAAATTTATTTTGCGCACTCACCTAGCCACCTTTCAAACACGTGATTGACTACGGGGCCACGAGGTCAGAGAGAAAATTGGTAAAATTTTCCCAAGGCAATTTTTCAAAGGTTAAGTTTTTCAATAAGATTCACCCCTCCCAAGTGCCATGTGGTGACACATGATTGGCTAAGAGTGTTGCGGGGCCGCAGACTTTTTGGGGAAATTTTTCCAAAGTTCAAATTTTGATTTTAGTATAGTTAGATTTATTTTTGGATGGCCATTTTGAAGTAAAACTTCAAATGGCCATAACTTTTGACAAAAAACGGTAAGGTTTTGACAAACAAGGAATTTGTGGAAATCTCTTGGAGTCCTCTTTGCACAAAAATCATAAAGTTTTGATTTTGATGAAGTTTTGAGATTCAATTTTAAGAAATCAACCTACACGGTTTCACATTTAAAACTGACAAATTTTCCAACTTGTAAGATTTGTTTAATTTTGATTTTTCTTCTTCTCAACATGACAAATGAACATGGAGGAATGATCTTGGGTAAGTTTAAGAGTGTTATCAAGGTTCAATTTATGGATTGAGTTGTATTTGATATATTTTACATCTTTTGACGGAAAACAATCCAACAAATTCTAAAATTTATTTTTGTGAAGTTCTAAAATATCTTTATTTGATGTTGAAGTCAAATTGAATTCATTAGAGCTGATTACATCTGAATTGCATTATTTCATTTCTTAATTTAAGTTGCCAATCTAAACTGTACATTTATTAGATTATTTTTAATTGCTAGACTTACAAAAGGAACAGGGTTCTTTCATTAACAATTATAATAATCCATTGCCAATTCCAAACATGGAAATCTTATCAAATCTTATCTAAACAATTAATTTGTCTCTCATTCATAAACAATAAGGAAACATTTAATAATTCAGATTTTAATAAGTACCGGGAATAGAATGCTATCTCTTTCTCTCACACGTATTTTCCTTTTTCAACCAAGAGATTTTAAAACACAACAATAATTAAATTGCAATGAACAACAGTATATTTTGAGAAAGAGATGTTTTTTTTTCTTTCATTGAATTCAAACAACACATTATGACCTATTTCTTTCCATAAATTTAAATTTACAAAATACAAGCAGATCTCATTCTATCACATTATTTTCAAAGCAGAGAATGGAATATTAACCCTTTACTTTTTCTAATGAATCCAAATATTTCCTTTACAATACAAGGTTCCTTCTTATTACAATTAATGATATAATTCATCCACTTCAAGTGGGAAAAATAATTATGAAATTTCTTAAAGGATGGGACTGGCAAACTGTATTCTCTCCAAGCTCTAAAACAGCAGCATGTTGATTTCTTCATCTTTTCAATTGATCACAACAAGGAAGGGGGAAAGGAAATGCTCTCCACCCAACCAAGACATCTAATGGAAAACGAGAATTCATCCTTCCCCATTGGCCCCGAGCCCTAACCATATTGAAATGGAGAATGAACATCAACACATGACAACAAGGCTTCTTTCACAACAAACAACATTCTCTTCTCATGCATAGAACAACAAAATCCACAGTCCAAACAAAGACATCAATTCACAACTGCAATAAGCATCATTCACACAATACATAGGCTTGATCAAACAAGCCATCAAGAGTAAGAAGTATGGGGAATCTCCTTAGTCCTCCCAATGTGGAATTGGGCATCCACCGGATTACATACCGAAAACAAACACATCAAACCCATTAACCTTATATCTCCCAACCCCTCCTTATGCCCCCCCAAGCTTTTCCCTTATGTCCCCACCATAGTAAGAAATGCAAGTAGTTTCTTTTCCAAGGTGGATCCCAAAACCAAAACTCCCTCCACAATAGAATAAGTGCCATTGGTAAATCCCTTATGCCCCCCCATACAAGACCCCATAGTCTTCTCCTACACCTTTCCCTAAGCAATCTACCCAACCAGCCATGAATACACAACACAATCACCATTTCATTCATGCAAGAAAAGGGAAAAACAACATATAAAAAGGACAAAATCCTACCTCTCCATAGTGGAGATTGTTTTCCCAAACAACAGTTCCTTTAGTGCTCAAAATGCAGTCCCAAAACAGCAAGGTATAAGCATGCAAAAGAATTTCCAACTCCTTCTTCAAAGCAAGCTCCAACGGAAAATAAAATTTGACCCAAGGAGGAAAAAGAAAAGTTTTAACAACCCAAACAAGAGAACAAATTTGAATTTTAAAGGAGAGGGAGGGAGAGGATGATGTGGATTCCAAGTGGGATGCCACATCATTCTTACTCAATCCCAAAAGGAGAAAATCAACCTCAAAAATAAACACAATAAATGGAGATGATAAGAAACTTACTCACTCAAAATTAACCCATACTTTAACAAGGACTGAATTAAAAATTTGTAAGTAAAGTGCAATAAAGACTTACATATAGTCATTTCAAATTTTAATTAAAAAGACTAACATTTACTCCCAAACCATAGGCATGGTTGATGGATGATTTTAAGAGGTGTGGGACAAGTCTAACTTGTCCCACAAGCCTCAAAATGCAGCCCGAAGGACAATTTCGAGTTTCATTGATGATGGAGTGTTCTACACTCCAAAAATCTGACTTACACAAACTTTCAAATCAGTTACACAATATTACAATATGCATTAATATCTATGACTTTATTTATTACATTCTTTTGTCATAATGATTTATTTATTTAACCTATGGTTATACATAACATAATTCCAATTTAATTAATAACTAAGACAACAACTTTATTACTTACATTCCACATCCCAATTAAATTAAATAAAATTTAACTATATGACTTTCACATTAGGATTATCATTTTTTTAAATTAAATTACAAGAAGGAACACTTTACTAAATAAAATACATACAACAATAATTAAAAGGAACACATACATAAAACACACATCCCATGGTCACATATAATGGAAATCCCCCCCATGGGAAATCCTAACACCACACAACACACAAACAATTACAGTTTCCATGGTGACCCCATTGAGTTCATCCAAAATTTCAATATGATTAGTCTCTAATCCCCCGACATTATTGTGATATTTTAACCTACAAAATATCAACACCTCCTTTCGCCTTGTGGCCATATCAGAACATCTAAAATAATTAAGAAATATATAAATATCAAATCGAAATCACAACAATATCAAGAATTCAACATTATCATTTTAAATTTAATTTTTCCACTATATCATCATCCAATGAATCGGTATGCTAGAGCTACTCATAATGTCAAATATCACATGTCTAAAATCAACATCAATAACCTATCCACATCAAGTAGTATATCATCATCCATATATAATAATGTCTCCAATAATCATCATGCATGCTAACTAAATCAAGGTCTATAATAATCCATGATCTAACATATACACATCATACTAAATCAAAACATAATAATGTCCAAAAAGAGATCAACAGTAGAAAGATCAGTATCTAAACAGTGTCAAAGGGAAGTGGGCACTACACAATTAATTCATTATCCTCACCATATTTATTATTTAAATATCTTAATTAGGGATAATGTCCACATACATGTCACCTAGACACCTCATCAAGCCAATTCACCCTAAGACCTATTCTTAGTAAGTTACCGTAACTAACTAAGACTTACCCACACCCTAAAAATCAATGCCTACATTCCCTCTAGCCACATTCCTGCATGCTTACAAGAAGCTTCTAGTATAATCCGTGGGTAAATGACATGAGATCCCAAAAAATCAAGGGGATCTGCCTAGTTTAGTAAACCTAGAAAATCCTGCCTTGACCGACACTTTGGTTACCCCTAACCATCGCCGGTTACTTCCGAACCACTATTGGTCACCTTTTTATCCCCAAAAAACCTTATTTTGGACGTTGGAAAACATTGGGAACATTCTGAGAGATATTAGATCATCGAGATTGAATTTAAGTGAGAACATGCATGCAAGGAAGGAGATCAAGCATTTTCTCTTGCACAACCATCTAGCATTCACCCCAACATAGATTTGATCCAACCAAGCAAAAGAGAATGCACATACAGCCCATATAGGAGCTTTCTAATGTTTGGTGATCCTTAGCAGCATTCAACCCCTTTCTACTACCTTTATTCATCTATCACGAGACACCGAGGACCAGATTTCAAGTAAGTGGAATAGTTTACTTCTTTGGTTCATTTATTTCATCATTATATTATCATCCTTTATTTCCCTAGCCACCTATTGACCTCCATTCATACTCACCCCTCCACATACCCATTAAAACCTTGTTAAACCCCACCTAAATAGCCTAATTCCTTGTGTAATCATAAGGGAGATCGAGCCCATCTCGTGGCATTCGTATTTTCCACGATGGCGGCACCGGTTTTCCCCAACCGGTGTCAATACCCTTAACCGGCATCATTCTCTATTTTTACCCATACAACCGAGAATAGTGACCTATCCACCTATTCCCGCATCACCCTTAATCATCTATGACCTACCCGAGACCTCTGTCGGACACAGTAGAGACCCAAAACTAGTTACTTGACCTTGAGATCTTATTTTAACTTAGCTTGTTAGATAAGATATTTCTTATTGTATTATGGATGAGATACCCAAATCATTTCAATTATGATAGGATTTACTTCATCACCCACATTAAATTGTTTTGAACAAAGGTAATCGACAACCATCTAGGAAGTATCACACTTCCCAGATCTAGCACACGCTAGGTAGTTCATTACACATATTGTTTAACTCTTTCCGTTGGTCTTTATTTTCATTACAGGTAGTTCCTTCTAGCCAAAATGAAGTTCTCACAATCAGATGTGGATCAAGGAGTCAACACGCACACAATAACTCATCTACCAACATTTCAACAGGTATTCCTCCTACACCCGTTACCCTATTTTTGTTAATATTTCAAAGAAACATCTAAGAATTAGGTGAAATAATTTCATCGATAAAATATGCATTTGACCCTACTCTAACGATTGGGAAAGGGCGGAAAGTAGCCTTAAGAAGAAAGGACTGGAATTCTAGGAAGATCAAGGGATTTTGGAAATACAATCAGGAAATTGGCCAAACCACATAGAACTTCAAGGAAGTCCTCACTACCAAGACTTGGGAGGATAAGTGGGATGCAGAGCATGACTCCAATGTAGACAATGAGGATATACTTAACCCCACTTCTCAAAGAACCTCTTAGGTAATGTTGATGCAAAATCACAGCACCCCTGGATGTTGATCAGATTTCTAGGTTGATTGTATAGGCATCTAGTGTGATTGCACAACATGGAATCCTTTCTCCAAGTGTGGGACTTGTAAAGATGAGAAAGGATTCTCCGAGAAAGGTTGGTTCCTATTCCTCTGTTCGAGATGGACACGAAAATGCAGAGGGTTTACTCAAAACCTAATCTAACTTGTCAAGGAGACAGGGGTAAGAAGATGCATAAAAATAAACCTACACTAATAGAGGTGATGCACCGAGGAATGAAGAACATCTATCTTGCCAATAAACACAGACCATTCAAATGTGATGCAAGATCATGCACAGATAACAAAATTTGTAGTGAAAGACCAGGAGGATGCAAATGAACACAGAGAGGGTTGAGAATCATCCACAGACATGCATTACTTGCTCCAAGGATTGATACAATACACTAAAAAATGCCAAGAGGCAGAGTCACATTACAGTTTCAAATGGGAGGTTTGAACTCCACAAATTCACCTGATAAAGAGAAGAAGGGAGGAGCAAAACAGAAAATGTTTGACCTTTTAAAGAAGCCCCTCTTTACAATATATAAGAAGAATGAGAGAGGGAAGAGAGAGGAAAGTCGAATCTACCACAACCACTTCTGGATTGCATTTAACTCATCTCATTATGGCAGAAGTGGTGAATCCTAGCAAAATGGTGGACTGTCTAGCAGAAACGGTGAACTGTCTGTTGTATTAAAGCTGGTTGTTGAAATGTCGCTTCTGTCTATTATTACGTGCCAGAGGTGTTTCTCAATTTTCTCTCTCCAAACTGAACCAAAATTCAAGATTGACCCCGAGAATCATGTAGAGAATTTTTCCAGCTTTCCATTGATATAAAGAACGTGAAAATCCGAGCTCTGGATCGAAAGTTATGGCGATCTGAAGATTTAGGGCACAAAACAGGCCGAAACGGATATTTGAATTTTTCCCATGCTCTGCCACTTGGATGACACGTGTCGGGCACTGATTGGATGAGAAATTCTCTCTCCTCCACCTTTCCATAGGTTTCCCTTTGAAATTTTGACATTTTATAACTTTTGGGAAATTTTCCATTTTTTTTCTTCATGCCCCGCCACTTGGGACACGTGGCATGATCTGGTTGGAGGACGGGGTTCGGGGTCATCCTTGTCTTTTAATCTTTTGGCCCAAGACTTTGTCAAATTTTTCTAAGTATTGACACATGTCCTGTGTCTATTGGCTCGGGCCAATCCTCCAAACTTCACCTTTGGAAACTTGGCAAAACATCAAGTAAAAATCTCACCCTCTCCTCCGCCGCTCTGATCCACGAAGACACTTGTCACATTCTGATTTGTTGTCAGATTTTCTAGGTCTTTGTATCCCTCATGTATTTTTAGCCAGATGTCCCAAACCGTCCTGGGACAAATTTCTCCGATCCGCCCGATTCGGGCTTCCCTGTCCCTCTTTGCAGCAAAGACACGTGGCACATTTCCATTGGCTCTCGGCTCCTTTAGCTTTCGCGTCCCTTGTCCCAACCGTCCTGCATCAGTCAGGACAAATTCTTCTAAACCACCTGAAATGGGCTGCCTTTGCTCTCAGCCACTTCACCTTTCTACATCCTTCGCGTCCTTCACATCCTCACATCCCGGATGTCTCTCGGCCTTATCTCGCACAACAGCTTAGTCAAATTTTTCACCTTCGACCTGGTTCGCCCTTTCGCGTCCTGCGCGTCCCCATGGCCCGAGATGTCCCATTGCTCGTGGACCACTCGGAAGGCTTTTCGACCGGTTCGCGCCCGACGTCCCAAGCTGTCCCAAGGGCTGCCTGGACCAGACTTAGCCAATTTTCATGATTTTTTCTACCCTAAGCTTGTTTTTCTACATTTCTTCCATTTTTTAGAACTTTCTCTTTTCTTCTTGGACAGGAGGGTTAGAAAGAAGTTGAGGGGACCCTGAAACATGATTTTGGGCCTTGAATCAATTTGTTATCAAAATTACCTTGGGGGGGAATTTTTGACAACGGAGTAAACCACAAGGTCCTTTGAGATACGAAATGGATACCCGAGGTACCTTCATCATCTGCTCCTCTTTAGACTCAAATTTTTCCATCCCCGAGCTTTCAAAAAGCTACAATAGAGGTAGAATGTCTCTCTAGGTTGGTCCACAAGAAGCTAAAATCAGTCATGATTCCTATAAACCCACCACGTAAGGCTCCACTCTATGTAATCCTTCAACCTCCACCTTCCCATTCAGAAGGAATCCTTTAGTCTTTCACTACATCCCAACCTCTTCCTCCACCTGGCACTCCTTTACTTCCATGGTACCCTACTACCATTCCGAGATTCTTGCCCCGCATTATCATGCCCCCTTCTTCACCCTGGTATCTATAGTATCTCAATCACCAATGACTATTCCATACAGCCTGCCACCTGGTTTCCCATTTGTGGGAGGGATGGTCTCTTCTCCTTCTGAGTTTTGGAGCCAAGTAGAGGCCGCCAAGGCAGCCTGAGATAAAAAGGATATCAAAGAAAATAAAGTTGGAGATGGCAGCTCTATAAAATAAGTAGGTTCAATCCTGTATGATCATCAACAGGGCTCCTTAACCATTGCTCACCTTGTCCCTTAGGTATCCAAGCCTGTAGAACAAATGTGCCATGATGACTATTCCATTAGCATTATTACAGAGTAGACCTCACTTTGAATTCCGGCCTCAGGACAAAGTTGATTTGTTGAATGAAATGGCGGTAGTAGTCACTACAAACTATCAAGCTCACTAATCGGCTGAAAAGGTAGAAGCTACAACAGGGGGGGCCACATGGTTGAGCTTAAGGCCAAGGACAAAGAGGTAGACCAGCTCAAGAGGGAGTTAAGGGACACATCGACCAAGAAAGCCCTTACGGCTTCTCAAGTAGAAGAAAAATCTTTGGAATCTAAGATCACCACCACCGAGGCCACTGGTTAATTTGATGTCATAAAAAAGGATGGTTTTTAAGACAAGTTAAAATATTCTAATAAAATAGTCAAGGATTTGGATGAAGCAATTGGGTAAAAATTTGAAAGCTTGAAGTGTATCATTAGTACAAGGTTTATATGCCTCCTATTGTGATAGGATCACCACCACTGCCGAAAATCTAGCCCCGATACTTGGATTTATATCTAATGCATAGGAATTGTGCTCTAGGGTAGAAAGTGTAGTCTCTACCATCAACAATTCCTTATCCGTAAAGGTCTAGGAGTTAAATCTCCTAATTTAGAAACTCTACAATGCCTTAGATCTCACTCTTCAGAATGTAAGAATCACTGACAGGAAGTTGATAGTGGCAAAGATCAATGAGATTCTGAGTTGTGACAAAGCTTCTGTCAAATGTTAGAATCTCTTGGCACAACTTCACCAAGGTATGAGGGAAAGAAAATAGAATATCAATGAATTAGTATAACTTGGTTTCCCCTCTCCCTTATCAAAAAATTCTATGGTCTTATCCAAATATCAAATTCAATATCTTCTAATCACTAAGTGTTAAGACAAGATGATTTTTCGGTCTTTAAACTATAGTGTCGCCGAGGTTGAGGCCATTATTAATCCTATCATATAGCTAGAGTTCCACTTGCATGTGGTCATGCAGAGCCTTCAAGGTTTCTCCCATAGGGAGATAATTGAGTTGGACTAAGCTTTTCAAGCCTTGTCAGCGAAGAACCTACCCGATAGAAGAAGAATGGCTTGAGTATCAGGATTCTTTATGAATGCTCTAAATGACTTGTGGATAGCCATAATTTTTTTAATTTTAGGAAGGCATGAGATATCGGATTCTTCCATGGTAGGCACAAAATCCTGGTGAGTCACCAAACTGATTATATTATTTTATTATGACTCTTTTGTTAAGTATTTTGTCCCCAGACTCTAGATGCCCTTGGTTTCTCAAAGCTAGTAATGACTAAGTATGAAATTCTTGTGGCGGTCTCCACATGTCTCATAGGTGCATCCCCAAGTTCAAGCATTCAAGAGGGTTCTCAAACTCACGCAGACACTCCACGTGTCTATCCAACGCATGTTTAATATAGCCCAAAATAAATGAGGACCCTACAAGTGTGTGAGCCCTCCACGTGGCCCGAATGAGGAGTCTAATCAGATAGGGACTCAGTGGCAATACCAAGAAGGGAGTAGATGCGTGGATTTATATAAAGGGATGAAATATTTATTCCAAAACCATGAAGGTCAAATATCTAAATTAATAGGGAAGACAAGTGGTGGTGTTGCATTTAAAATACTAGGGGCATGAGCAGAAGGATAAGTGCAAGGCCTTATCAGAATTGAAAGAAAAGGGTGGTAGCTGAAAGTGACAGAGGAAAAAAATCCTATAAAAGGAGGTGAGATACAAGAAGATAAAAGGAGAGATATTTGGGAGAAGAAAAAAAGGAGAAGAAAGGGGTTCTGCGTACTGTAAGATTCTAGCCTTAGTAAGTCTCTGTCGTAAAAGATAAGTGTAATATGTGCTTTTCAAAAGCCTTACATACCCATTCTCTATATGAAGAAATAGTTTTTATTCTATGCATACGATAATATTTTTATGTATGTGTTAAAGCTTTATTATTTTATAAGTAGTTCTAAATGAATCAAAGAAATTGATCGTGCGTAGTGCCCTTAGAATTTATTTTCTTCATTTATTATCTAAAGCTCAATCTTTCAACTACTTGCTATTTACGTTATTGAAATAGTGGATCATATTGTATAGCCCTTCAAATATTTTGATATGGGTTCCAGTATTATGTATTTTTCTTTCTTTTAAATTTGGCGCATCGCCTATTTATTTCAATCATTTACAGGATTTCTCTAAACCTACTCCTAAAAACTAGAGAAGAGCTAGTGTTATCTTTGAATCACAAAGCACACCTTTGCATATACCTGAACTCACGGTGTGATTGGATAACATGGGTACTATCTCCAAGTTGTGGGACTTGCTACTTGAGATAGACCTCCAGAGAAAAGTGGTTCTTGCTCCTAAACTACGCCTTACAATCTACTCTAATACAGGATAAGCTAAGCTGTTTCTAATCTAAATTTCCAAGGGACCAGGGAAAGAGAATACATAAAATGAAAGCCTACACTAAAGCGGTGATACACCAGAAAAGGAGGATGTGAGAGTAGTCTCCAAATGTGTGAAATACAAAGGCAAAGTGCACACTAGAAGAGGTGATGACAGAGTTCTCCATGATTTAGCAAAATGCATTCACAAAGTGAGTATTCCAAGCACACACAATGATAATGAATTCCTGCAAGAACATAATAATAGACACAATATTCTTGTGGAAAGAGAAAAGGGCAAGAAGAATGCAAGAAAACACAGCAGGGGAAGATACATCCACAAACTTGTATTTTATTGCTTCTGGTATGCATGATTCGAGTCTATTACAAGATAAGGGCACTGGATCACCATGCAAGGAGTCCACTACAAGGGCTCTGCAAACACACAGCTTCACAAAGCAATTTTGGCAGAGCTTTGCTACCAAAAACTCTCTTTTTTAATGAGCCCAACACTCCAATTTATAGAAAAATGAGAAGGAAAAGAGAAGGGAAAATGGAAAATCCCGAAATCTGTCCTTCAACCACCTGTAAGAGGCATTAAATTGAGTGAAATGGTTATACATTACTTGTAAAAGGATCCCCATACTGTCCCATGTGCTGCAGCAGAGAAAGAATGATGACCATGCCTCTTAATTGCACTCCCAGCTACCAAATAAAACACTGTTCTGAACCCGGCCACGTTTTCTTAAAAATATCAATCAATTTCTAATCAAATCCCAAATTTCTTGATTGCTGTGCGTCGGGCTCAGAGCCACGATTCCAACGGTACCAATTTTGTGTGATTTCGTTGAGAAATGCAAAAGTTATGGCCTATACGAGTGCGGGCAGCTATTTTGGAGTCTGCAAAGGCGTTTTCTGTCATTTGGGAATGAGCATTGGTATTTGGAGCCGAATATGTTTCTTTTATTTAAATATATCTATCCTCATTAAAAATAAGAAATCCAGTTTTTGTGGCGTAGAGGACGTCGTGCTCGTTCCAGAAAGTCCAATTTTGTGAAAATCGGAGCTCGGAGTCAAAAGTTATGGCCGTTTGAAGTTTCCGGACCGAATGTTGACTTTTCTGCTTCTCCTTCGGCCGCTTCGGCTTTTCGCGTCCCACGCGTCCCTTTGTCCCATTTGTCCCAAATGCTGCGCGGGACAAATCCTTCCGAACCGCCCGAAATGGGCTTCCATGTCCCCTTTTTACCGGTGACACGTGGCGTGATCTGATTGGCTTTCGGCTCCTTCGGCTATCCGCGTCCCGCGCGTCCCTTTGTCCCATTTGGCCCAGTGCTGAAGTTCCCTGTTTCAGGCCGAACCGGCCGGTTCGCGTACTCGCGGCCCAGATGTCCCATTTGCTTTCGGACCGTCTGGGACAAATTTTCCCGATTCGCCCGGTTCGGCCGGTTCCACGTCACACCAGCGTACCTTGGCCCAAGCTGTTTGAGTGCCTTGACTCATTTTCGATCCCGATCCGGCCGATTCGCGTACTTATTTCCCGAGATGTCCCATCGCTGTTTCAACAGTTAGTCAATTTTTCAACTTTTCGGCCAATTCGGATTTGCGTCCGCAGCGTCCCTTTAGCCCACGATGTCCCAAATCTTTGCGCAGATCGCTTTGGTGGCCTTTCGGTAGGTTCACGCCCTTTTGTCCCAACTGTCCCAAGGACCGCCTGGACTAGGACTTAGCCATTTTTCGTGATTTTTTCTGGCCCGAGCTTATTTTTTGCAATTTTTTTCACATTTCCTCAGAACTTGCTCTCTTCTTCTTGGACAGGGGAGTTAGAAAAAATATGAGGGGACCCTAGAAACATGACTTTTGTCCGGACTCAATATAATTGCTTGGGACTAAAGAATTTGATGCATGTTATCAAAATTACCTTGAGGGGTGAATTTTGGATAACATGCTAGCTTATTTAAAACACGGAGGTCACCTTAGGGTGCACATATCACCAACCTAAGGTTTCCTACAACTCGACTATTCATCCGTAAGGATCATCATCAACAAACCCCTTATTCCATTAATCGATAAATCTGAATTCGATATTTAACATGTAAGATCATTAAGTTTTCTTACTACAGTTTATCATTGTAAAAATGTTGATTGAAAGCTTATACATTAGACTTAGTGATATCCTATTAATTATTTTAAGCTTTCCCTTTACTATTTATTGTTTACATAAATGAGAATGCACCCAATCATCCTTTATGATTTAAACTTATCACATAACAAGATAACATACATAGTTTATTTTAATAAAAAAGGAAATATCTTTTTATTCATAATTAAGGACTATTGTCCTATTTAAGAAATTAGAAAACATACGGATTGGTTTTGTAAAAGAATACCACATTCATCTATATAAAAATTTCCTTATTCCCTTTTTCAAGTATGGATCGTCAATCATAAACATCATAGTTATACCATTTCCCAAATGAAATGAATCAAAAGTGTATAGATACATATATAATTCCTTATAGAAGAATTATTCTATACCTTAGAATCCATTAAGTCATGCATGTCAATTTTTAAGTATATCAATAAAATCCCATCATGTATATTAATATTTAGGATTATTAATCAAATATAAGTCATATAAGACCTTAGAATAAATTAGAAATCAACAACCCTTCACAACAATTCATTAATCAAAGAGAGAGATCACTTTACTCCCAACTTAATTAATATTCCATAAGTTTATAAGAAACATCTTTCATCATTACAAAATAAATTTTAATACATCTTCAAGTTTTTCCAACAAGTTCATTTTGAGAGAATTTCAATATAGAAAGCATCTGAATGAAGGAAATGATTTCATTAATAAAACAAATGCAACTTTTTATAAGTCTTTCACCTTTCACTTTTCACAAAGTCCATCTATAAAATTCGAGAATCGGGTCATTTCACAAGGCGAGTATGATAAGTGCTATAACATTAAAAATTTATTTTCTATAACTATTTAAGTAAAAAGAACCCAATTATTTATGAAAAGGTTCTAAGTACATAAAGAAGATCAATAAAATAAACTACCCAATCAGCCACAATGTCATAATAGACAAGAAGTCAATAAATCAATTTTAAGTATCAATTGTATAAGAAGTTAAATAATTCATCATAATTTAATTCTATCTAAGTCATAGTAATGATAATCATTTCAACATGATAACATTCCAAACTACAACCACTTTTTAAGAAGAGAATTAATTAAGGTCATGATCTATCCACATTGGGTTCAATTTAATTCATCAAGAAAAGCTCCACTTAAAACACGGTTTGTTCCCAATCAATAAAATAAATGAATTGATCTAAAAACACAATGATTTGATAAGAGTAGAATTTTATTCCTATAAAAATCACTTTCATATCAAAAACTAAAAGGTATTATATAAAAATGAATGATCCAGCATGGATGACAACTTTCCTAACAACCCTTCTATCAAAATTCCTACCTCTATCCAAGAGGATACTATATAGAGTTATTTTGTGTTAGACGCTTTAATCTTGGCCACCATATTTTGCCACTCTGGCCTTTTTTTTTTTTGTTCAATTAGGTCAAAAATTTGCTAAGTATGATGTTAAATGCAGAAGGTGTCCACGTGTCTCATTGGCATAGTCAAGCATGGAGAAAAGAGGAAAGGTTCTCAAACTTGCATCACACTATCCATGTGTCCCGTGCTCAATAAAGGTTTCCCTAGTGGATTGAAAAGTCAAAATCATAGAAAAGATGCAACAGTGTCGTCAACATGTCACCCGAGTGCACTTTCAAGTAAAGAAAAAGAGGAAGGGCCCCCAAACTAGCGCACTCCAACAATGTGTCCTTTCAAGTGTAATTTAGAGGATCAAGTTCTAGAAAAGGCTCCCAAAAAGAGTCCACTCTCCATGTGGTAGAAAATGATCATCATCGACTCAAGGAGTAAAAATTGGGTGAATTAAAGGTGAATCACAAATATCTTGACAAGTAGTTGAGATATTGACCCGATTAAAAGGAATATCATGTAAGAAAATCTAATGCTGTTAGGAGAAGTTGTAATTCAAGATGTTGAAGTAGGAACCACGAACATCTATAAAAGGATGTCTCGATTCGGGAAGAACAAAGGAGAGTAGTTTAAATAAAAAAGGAAAAAGTTGTAAAAGAGATACAAGATTCAATTTTTGTAATAGCTAGCCTCAACAAGACTCTATTATAGAAGGAAGTTGTAATTTATGCCATTTCGGCCTTATGTATCATTTTCTCCATAAATAGAGTTCTTGTTTTGTGCACTTTAGCTTTCAAAATTCTGAGTCTTTCTTTTATGCTAAGTAGTTCTAGATGAATTAAGAAGTCTATCGTGTTATACGCCCTTGGGTTTTCACTTATCTATTATCTACACATTGTTATGTGTTTCATCTCCTTAGACTCTGATAAATATAAGGTACTTATAAAATAGGTGGATCATGCTATAACGCTCTTCAAACTATTCTAGATAGTCTCCCTGGGTATCTCTTTGTCTCTTTAGGATCTATTCGACACATCACCTTAGTTATTTTTACATTTCTTTCAAGATTTTTTCCTAACCCTATCTCACACCACAGAGAAGAGCCAACTTCTTTAAAACATGGAGGTTACCTTAGGGCACACATCCCACTAACCTAAGGTATCTAATGACTTTTGTCAGTTCATCACGCAAGTATAATTGTCAACATTTTTCCTAGCACGCCTGGTGGGACAACATCTACACATCTGGATATTCCATCATCAAAGATCTATTGATTCTAGTAGTATTTAGTTGGTCTACTCTAATTTGCAAAATGAATGCAAAGAAGGGAGAGAACAAGGGAGGAAGGTGTCTTTGACTACTTGAGTTATCTCCACCACACAAAACAATAGGTAGACATATACGAGATATCTCCGTCTCCTCTAAATCAGACTCTCTCAACACCTCTGCTAGGTAGGCCCTTCATGCAGTCAACTAGAACCCTCAGGCCTATTTTTATGGCTCACCTTCAAGCTCAGCCTCTAAGGTAGTTTATTTCATGGAACCAAGGAGTTCACTCATTCTACCCACACCCCTAGTGGTGTGGAATCCTAGTCCGGCTAATATGCTAAAGGTGCTGCCCAAATTTAATGGAGAAGACTTTAAAACTCCTCAAGAACACCTCCAAGATGTAGCAGAAATATGTGGTACATTACATCTAGAGAATAAGACGTTGCCTTACGATTGTTAGCCACTTCCTTCAAAGGAAAGGCCCTGGATTGGTACTAATCCTTAACTCCTAACACTATCAGCACTTGGGACCAGTTAGGATATGTGTTGGTAACAAGATTCAGCAAAAATGGGATAGATCATTGCTCCTACAACAACTTATCAACATCAAGAAGGGCCCACAAGAGTGATGACAGATTTCAATACCAGGTTTCATAAAACTTGGCAAAGGATTCATGTCCTAGCAAGACCACCCATAGGTATGGCTATTGTATTTTATTTAAAATCTCTAAATTCAGATATTTTTGTAATGATTTAATCATTGGGAGGGATTCATTACCTCAATCCTATAATATTATTCATGCTAAGCTTAGAACAATTTAATAGATCTAGGAAAACTTCCCTTCAGGACCCTTTTCCAATGTACCTTGAGATAGCCCCCTTCCACAAACATAGGCACCAAGCCCTGCTCAAGCCCCTATGTCCTTGTATAACTACCCATCTTCTCATTCGGCTCCAACTCCCACTACCACATCATCATCTTCTTCTCCTGAAATGGAGGAAATGAAAAATATTCTGAGAAAATTTTCTAATGAGATAGTAAATCTTAAAAGGAATTAGGCCACTTATCTAAGATAAAATTATCAAAATTATCAAGGTAACGGGCCCGCCTATTCCTCCCAATACCGAGAATGCCGAGAGACTACCACACCGCATAACCATCTAACCATCTAGTTCATATACGAATTCCACTCTAAAGCTGTTCCACCTAATAATGGAAGAGAGATAGTACCTAATCAAAACCTTATGGTTGAAGACCCCAACAAGTGGTGCCTCCCTATAATAATTCCCACATGCCAAGAGACT
The DNA here is from genome assembly GCA_018340775.1 of Taxus wallichiana var. yunnanensis. Classification (NCBI taxonomy): domain Eukaryota; kingdom Viridiplantae; phylum Streptophyta; class Pinopsida; order Cupressales; family Taxaceae; genus Taxus; species Taxus wallichiana. The sequence goes on from CM031239.1 coordinate 687,787,468, forward strand.
TCCCCCAAGGGAAATTACAACAAAAGGTGGCCAAACAACGATCAAGAGAAGGCTATGATATGGATACATCTAGACCTTATCAATGCAAGAGTCCAAAATGCTGCTTTCATCACACATATTCAAGGGATGTCCCTAGAACAAGAAGTGAAGATCACACTAGAGCATGCTCTTTTCTCTTGGATAGAAGGAGAATAATTTGTATTTACAAATGAAGCATCTATTTCAAAACTTGTTTAGTTTAATTATAACACTCGCTTTAAGAAAAGGATCATAGAAGTTGACACTCTAATCCCAAGTATGAATGAGAAGATGTAACAAGAAACTTCAACCATTATAACCTTGACATCACCTATAGCCGTATAAGAAGCTCCAAGAGGAACTGTTTAGAATCAAGATGTCTCCCACCCCATCAGTGAAGGAACAAAACACCAGTTATCATCTAAATTATTGCCACTGGACCAATTAACATGGTCCAACAACTCAAGAAAGTGTCAGCTAACACATCTTTGTGGGATATTCTCGAGCATTCCAAAGTAGGAGTTTTTGTAAGAAGTACTCAAACCAAATGAAGATCTAACCACCTCCAGCAAGGATAAGGAATGGGTAAAAGCCACCCGAGTCTCAATGGAGGTAATACTATTGAATCAAAAAGGGGAGGTTAGTAAACCAAGGCCAAATCCTTTTTTCATGACTCTTATCATAGGCAGGAAATTATTGCATAATTATATGATAGACTCGATGCTAGCATTATGGTCATGCCTAAAGCGATTGCAGACACCTTGGGCATTAAATATGAACCCTTAAAGAGAGGATTCATGCAATTATATGGGAGGTCTATTCAAAACATTGGAGCTATCAAGGGAATCCCTTTACAACTCTATACCTACCCAAACATAAACATCCCATAGGATATCGTGGTAATTGACGTCCCACCCGTATTTGGAATTTTCCTCTCTTGTGATTTCACAACTAAGATTGGATGATATATGTCTCTATATAAGTCTCATCTGATTTTGCGAACCAAATACGAGTCTAAAATGAAGGTCTTGTTAGAACCCCTCACCAAGGAACATATAACAGACCAAGTGGCTTTAGGCTTCAAAGCTTCCCATGTTATGATCACAAGAGAAGAGGAATCATACATGGAGGGAGATACTATCAAAGTGACGGTCATCTATCCAACCTTTATCCAGGTGATCCTTTTAGGAACTTTGATTCCACTTTGGTTTGGGCACTTATGTCATTTTCAACGAGGACTCCATGATCCCTAACATGGAAAAAGGATATGATAAAAAGAAAGGGAATCCCCAAAGATTCCCAGATATGGACCCTACATTTTGATGGGGCCAAAAGTAAGAATGGCTCGGGAGCCAGAGTGTGCTTGTTATCCCCTAGTGGAAGAAAGATACTTTAGTCATTTTGTTTCCAGTTCTCTTATACCAAGAATAAAGAAGATACCGGGTGTTAGTGCGTGGCTTGACTACAACCCAAAAAAAAAGGCATGAAATATTTGAGAGTCTTTCACAACTCATAATTGGTAGTGACACAAGTAAGAAACACTTTTTCAAAAATAATTCTAGGATGAGATCCTATCGGCATCGGGTGTGGGATCTCATAGATGATTTTGAAGCCTTCAATATCAAGGTGATTCCTGAAATCAAAATATGGAGGCTGATAGGATGGCCTTGATTGGGTCATAGTTTGACCCAATTTAGGATTTGATAGCAAATGAGAACACCATAAAATTGATCATCCATCCTTCTATCCTTGACAACTTCGATCATTGACAAGTCTTCAATAGTGACCAATAGATTATACACTTCCTTCAGTAGTTTGATCAATTTGCAAACCAACTCTAGCCCAAGATCAAGGAAGCATATGGAGATCAGATTATCCAGCTGAAGATGAATAAACTTCTAAAAGGGTTAATAACCCTAGAGAGTCTTTTTATTCAAACGATGCTAGTTTTGACTGAAGGAAGTTTGCAGCAATAAAGGAGGACTATGTCAAACTGGAAGTAACTAAGGAGAGAAGACTAAAAGTTGGGAGATTGGTGACTCAAAAGGAAAGAGAGAGACTTGTGGCTATTAAGAAGACAAAATATGACAAGAAGGAGATGGCACATAGAATATTTGTGCGTGGGAGAAAGGTATATTTGTAGGCATGAAAGGATAGGGAAGGAAACGTGTGAGAAAGATAGATTGATTCGGGAGTTAGCCATTTTCATGGTTACGAGATATTTTTGGAGGTAGAGTCTGAGCACACAATGGGATGGAGACTTGCATGACATGAAAATGATATTTTGGGAAGAGCATCTACTAAGCACCATGCATGATTTTGAGTTAATAATAGGATTACTATTACCAGTTAACTATAAGAGATCTATTATTAGCACACTTGTATGTGTGCATGTTATTGTAAAGGAACATGACTATTTTCAAAATGTGACCTATTTTGGGAAGTGCGTAAGTGGTGAAGGGAAATCCCACCCTTATAAATATGTATTAATCTATGTAGTTAGACAGACACTCTGTATGAGCTATTGTGGAGTTATGCTACTAGATCTGATGCACGCATAAACTTACGATACTACTTATTGTAAGAAGCTTATGTATTTACTATGTTTTAATATATTGGAGTGTATTGGGTGAATAATGGTGTTAAATATGACTGTAATTGGTTCTTACATGGTTGAATTCATTATGTTTATCACTTAATTCATGATTCTTTAAATATAGATCTAGAATATGCTTTGTGGAATGTCTATACTATTTATGGAACTGAATGTATTATATCTTCATCATGTTCACATCCTACACAAGTGACTCTAAGGAGGCGTCCGGTACCTTTTCACACTTTAGGTGAGTCTTGAGCTCGAGCGGGGTGATCTTCCGGTGTGCCTAGGTTATTCATGGTAAATTCTAAGTGCATCATTGGTTCTATTTCTAAGACCTCTTTTTAGTTGTTTTCACGATGGTTCATGATGAAAACGTGCAGTTGAACCTAGAAAGTGTTGAGTAGTGGATGAAAGATCTAGAAGAATACTATACATGGAGGTTTAATACTAGATATGAGTTTGTGAGTGCACATGGGTGGAAAAAATTTGTATGATTGTTTGTATAAGAGATTGTTTACTATTTTCCTAGTAGAACTATACAAGTGGCTTTTTGCTTATGTGTCTAAATGAAATCGAGGTATTGCACACTTTTTGGACACAAGAATAATTTTAGGCCCTTTATGATGTTGATCTGATTTTGAAATGTGCTATGGATACTTAATTCCATGGTGTTTTGAACAACTATACTCTGGAGTATTCAATTTCCACTTATTCTTTCCTAAAGGTAGTTGAGTTCCAATTTTTATAGTATACTAGGGAACTTACAAGGCATTCCACTTTGGTGATCAAGATCTTGATGGTTACCTTGAACTTAGAGGAAAAGTAAATGGATAGCTAAATCCCACCACACATGGGGGTAGGACCAAGTTTGGTAAAAGATGGCGGACCTAGAGGTAGAAATGCGAGAGAGAATAAAGGCAACTTGAATACAATGAGGTGTGCAAGAGGGAGATAGAGAAGTAGTGTGACATTGTAGAGTGGATATAATTGAGGAGAGAGATGGATCATGAAGAATTTGGAGCTCACATAGAAGGCATGGAGCAGAGAATCAAGAACTCCCCCATTTGGGAAATCATTTCAAGGAACCTTCCTTGGACACACATAGGAGCACACCAATAGAGAGAGGCAGGTGGGTCATAGCCATGCATCTCAATCTACCTAACAAACTAACCCTTGTTCTTGGTTTTCCAAAGTATCTAGTACATCTAGTAGTCGAAAGCTAATTTTGTGCAGTGAGAAGAATGAATAGGTCACATAACAAGTACATATATGGCGGGGAAAATGTCTTTGTTGTTGTTTTGAGGTACCTTCTCAGGTGCATCATCATCTTGAATTCAAGTATGTAAAATTTGGGGCTCAATTCGGGAGTAGTACCACCATGTAGATGGTATGAGTTTAGTACAGTACTATTTTTAGGAAACTAGAGAGTAAATATTCTAGTACACTTCCAACTATAGGTGGAGGATCGGGTGGTATAGGTGGCTCTAGTTCTAGTGGATCGGTAGTTACGGAGGTAGAGGTAACACGAAGGTTTTAGATCGGTGGGCGGGGTCCACACAAACCCCATAATATTTACATGGAGATGTTTTCATCTTCCATATTATATGGGCATAGAAGATGCTTTTGAACGTGTACATGTGTGAGATACTATGGCGCACAAAAGGGATCATAGCTTCTGAGTGCAAGGAAAGTCAATTTACAACTACATTACAGGGACACACACACAATTGGTACAAGAAGTTTGACCTTGATCAAACTTGTGTAGATTATGTAACATTCAAAGATGCATTCCTTAAAGAGTTCTATATCCCTAAATTTGAGTAGAAGAGTATAAGCACGCTTAAGGATATTAGGCAAGGAACTACTAAGAGTGTCGGAGAGTATGATGCCGATTTTAAAACATTAATATATAAGCTTTCTTATGATATTCACGTAATCCAACATGCACAATGGTTTTTTTTGTTGTCCCGATCACACCTTTTAGAAGGGTGTTGTCAAATAAGAAATATAATGATCTCGCGAAGCACTTGAAGAAGCTTTACGACCGAGGTAGTCGAGAGTATAGAAGTTGGAGTAAACCCATTCTTGGAAGCACAAATTGTAGCTATGGAAAAACAATTAAAGAAACTATCGAGAAAATTTGTCATATGAGATGTGTAGTAGGATTTGGTGTATAGATTGTGAACTAGAAGGGCACACAAAAGATAGTTTTCCCTACAGAACAATATGTTCATTATTACTAGACTGTGAGATATGTCATCTGAACCATGATGCCAACCACTTCCCATTATTACAACATGTGATAAGGAAGAATGTATCCTGCTATTAGAAAAATTTTGGGTCCATGACTCATGATACAAAAGACTGCAGGTTGATTAGTCAGATCCATGATGCTATAGATATTAGTGTGAGATAGACATAAGTATCGAGATAACTCTAAGGGTAAATATGGGAACCAAGATCAAAATCACAATCAAACGTACTATGATTGGAATGATGGATGCTAAGAAGGAGGCTGTGGTAGAGGTCAAGGGCTTGTGGTGGATTCGGAGGTCGAGGTCGTGGTGGTGGATGAAGAGAATTCCTTCATGGAACATTATTTACATGTGGATCAATTGAGCACTATAGGCATGAATTTCCTCGAATATTACATGTTCTTTCTATGGGAAGAATCATAGCTATGAGGAATTACTAGATCTATATGAGAATCTTAGCAAGTGGTATAAATAGGAGAAAAAGGTGCGAGGATGGTTAGGATATAACATGATTTGGAAAATCGTTGGATGTCAAAGTTGGCACTAGAACCTAAGGTATTACTTGTGAAGATCATGACATGCGCCAAGCTACATGCCCTAGAGAAGAATTATAGTAGAAGCCTATTGTTGTAGGATCACAGCACCCCTGGACGCACATCAGGCTTCTAGGTTGACTTTTCAGGCATCCAGTGTGATTGCACAACATGGAAGCCTCTCTCCAAGTGTGGGACTTGTGAAACTGAGAGAGGAATCTCCAGATTAGAGGCTGGTTCCTCAAACTCCTCTGATTTAGATCGATATTTACACAACTACGAGAGGTTCAGATCCTAATCCTACTCTAAATTGCAAGGAGACAAGGGTAGAAATGCAAAAATTGAAACTAACTAAAGGTGGTGATGCACCAAAAGGGAGTGGTGAATATTCTTGTCATGAAAATAGACACAAACCAAAGATTGCAGCATAAAACCATACACACACAGTGATAAGATATAATGTAGGATCTGAAATGAAGCAAATAACACAAACAAAGGATGAAACTCATTCACAAAGCTTGCATTATCATTTCCAATGTCAAAACCACGCATTACAACCCGAGAGAGGTAAAAAGCTGCTACAACCTTTGAAGAGGTCGATTCTTCAAACAATCACTTCTTTGGAGGTGAAAGAAGAAGTCTGCTATGCCCAAAAAAATGTTCCACCTTTAAAAAATGAGCCAAATCGGCTTTTACATTCCATGGGTCGAGCCTGGAGAGAGAGAAAACATACAAAAACATGGGAACCCATTCCTCCTTAACTACAAATGCATTAAATCAGCATGGAGGACCTTACAAACCCATACCCTACCATTTTTGACCGAATTGGAGGAGAATGCGACCCATTCTGCATTAAATCTGGTCGCTGAAATGTCACTTCTAGTCATGAACACGCGTCAGAGCCGTTTCTTAACTTTCTCTCTCTAGACTAAACCAAAATTCAAGATTAGCCCTAGAATCATGTAGAGAATTTTATAAGCTTTCCAATGATATAAAGAACGTGCAAATCTGAGCTCTGGATCGAAAGATATGGCGATCTGAAGATTTAGGGCACAAAACAGGCAAAAACGGATTTTGAAATCTTTTCCCGTGCTCTGCCACCTGGATGACACGTGTCAAGCACTGATTGGATGCGTAATTCTCTCTCCTTCCCTTACCCATGGGTTTTCCTTGAAAATTTTGACTTTTTGATGATTTTGGAACATTTTTCATTTTTTCCCCACGCCCCCACCACTTGGGACACGTGGCATGATCTGATTGGAGGACGGGGCGCGGGGTCATCCTTTACTTTTTAGTTTTTGGCCAAGACTTTCACCAAATTCTCTAACCCCTCCCCAAGCTCCGCACTTCCCTGCTCCATCGGACACGTGTCCTCTTTTTATTGGCTCGGGCCAGCGCTTCAAACCTTGCCCTTTGAAATTTTGGATTTTTTCCCTTGTGACACGTGGCATCTCCTGATTCATCCTCGGGCCTGCCAAATTTTCACATCCACCGTGTCCTTGTCTCGGATGTCCCAAATGCAGGACAAAAACTTGATCCACCCGATTCGGGCTTCTCTGTTCCTCTTTCGGCCGATGACACGTGGTGTGATTTGGTTGGCTCTCAGCTCCTTCGGCTCTCCACATCTACCGCGTACCTTTGTTCCAACTATCCCAAAGGTCTTGTTTGGGATAGATTCTTCCGAACCGCCGAGAAATGGGTTTCCTTGTCCCTCTTGCGGCCACTTCGCCTTTCGCGTCCTTCGCATCTTTTCGGCTCGAGATGTCCCAACCTTATCATGCAGCATGATTAGTCGATTTTTCTTTCTCCTTGGCCGAACCAGCTTTCCGCCCGCACGTCCCAAGCTGCCCCGGTGTTCTGCGGCCGCTGGCGTCCTTTCAGCCAATTAACGCCCGATGTCCCAAATGTCTCATTATTGCGAGGACTAGGACTTAGCCAATTTTCATGATTTTTCTGGCCCAAGCTTGTTTTTTTGCAACTTTTTACCTTTTTCTAAAACTTGCTCTTTTCTCCTTGGACGGGGAGTTAGAAAAAATCCGAGGGGACCCTCGAAACATGATTTTTTTCCTTGAATCAATCTATTTTCCTAGGACTTGAAGAATTAATGCATGTTATCAAAATTTACCACAGGGGTGAATTTTGGATAACAATTTGGCGACATTCGGTGGGGTCATCTACATGCTAGATGAAGTTACCGATTCTTGAAGCGAGTCCATTGGGCATGGAGTCATCAAATATTCTGTTTAGAACCCCTAAGCCGACTCGAGAATGCACAAGGAGGAAGATGGAATATCACCTGATGGAAGCAAGGATTACAAAACATCTCCATGGATAGCAAGCTATGCCAAAGCACTTAGGGAAAAAAAAACTAACCTACAACAAAACAATGTGCACAAGCACTTGGAGGAATGAAAATCTAATCTAATATTTACAAAGTAGTGAACTTCCCTCTAGAAGCAACGCTTGAGATAGATTCCATTCACTGGAATCTGTAGTTCTTCACCATCCAATGGGGCCAATTGGAAAGCATTGCTATTCTTGCACTTCGTGACCATGTATGGACCACTCCAAATGGCATCAAATTTTGAATGCCTTCCCAGTTTTGCTCTATCCCCATCCCATTTCAACACTAGATCTCCAACTTGAAAAGATCTATCCTTGGCCTTCTTATCAAAGGTCTTCTTGATCAAAGCTTGATCCTTCTTGATATAGGTCACTTAGGCATGGCGAGTCAGGTTGGTTTAGGCATGGTGGATTTAGGTCTCTTAGGCATGGTATATTTAGGTAAATTTGGTCTAGGAATGGGGAGTCTGGTCATAGGCATGGTTGAGTCATGGTTTATGGTTTTATTGAAGTTCCAAGTTTTTGGTACCATGAGAGACAAATGGTGATGTTTATGCATGTTATGGTTTAAATTTCCAAATATTTGCTATGGTGGAAATATAAAAATGAGAAATGAATGATTTGATGAAGTGGTAAAATGTTTGTTAATTAGTGCTTGTTTTTTTAATTGCCAATTGTCGATATAAAATGGAAACTAACTAATGTATAAGGTGAATAAGAAAGTGAAGGGAAAATTGGTTAGGGTAAAGGGTGGCAAAGCTAACCTCCAAGGGCCCCATGCCCTCGGAGTGCCGCCTACATATCCCTAGAGAAAATGAGCCTCAAGCTGATGTAGTTCTCCCATAAGCTAGGGAATAATGTGATCAAGTAGAGGAATGGGTTGGTAGGTTTTAAGTATGATTGAGTGTAGGTAATAGGCATGGATGAGTCTTAGCTAATAGGTATGGTTCATTCTTAGGTGATAGGCATGGTGGATTCTTTGGTGATAGGCATAGTTGAGTTGTTTAAATGTAGGTGTCAATGGTCCGGTCCTATATAGGAGAATCAATAAGTAATGAGGAAGGTGAATGGTAAGAGGTGGTAAAAGAGACATGTAATTGACAAACACAATAATTAGTATACCATACCCAAGATGGGCTTATGAACATAAAACCCTAAAGGTGTTGCATAATGGACTATTCTAAGGGTGAAGAAATTCACATGATCATGAAATTTTGTAGTTGTGGAAATTCCCTTAAGCATAAAGAAAATTTAGGGTAAAAAGGAAATGAGGTGAAAGTGGGTGGTTTAACATAACTTAGTGTAGGATGGCATGTTTACATTGTAAGAAACCCATGATAAAAAATAGGAAAGTCCACGATGAAAAATTTATCATTTTCTTCATTTGTTTTTGATAGAATGATCAATGTGGGAAGTCTATATGGGATGATTATATTATCTCCTTGAGGTCTTCATGAAGTTGATCAATGCGGGAAGCTTCTGAATAATTTATTACATTTTTGTAATGACCTTAAATAGTTGTTCTTGAGGATTAATCTATTGATAGTGGTGAGAAAAGAGATGTTTTTTTAGGGAGTCATATTTTTACGGAAGTTTGACTCAAGGATTTGAATCTCATTTTGATTTTGGACGTTTAAGTCATAGAAAAGACTATAGAGTAAGATTAAGTTCTTGTTTAGAAGACACAACCATAGTACAAAGAGATTAACTATGAAAGATATGGTTTCAAGAAACGAACGAACATGGGATTCCATCTTTGAAAAAATATGAAAAATATCCATGAGTACCATGCTATGAGTAGAGCCACAATACTCATATTAAAGATAAGGTTGAAAGGTGATGGGTAATCACATGATTCTTGTTTAGTCATTGATTCTCAAAATTGGTAACATAGAAGGTGAACAATGCTCAAGGGATGAGTGGTTAATAGATAGAAGGTTATATAGGACTTGATTTCAAAAAGAAAATGGTAAAAATGTAAGGCATTGAGGGGCTCAAGTTTGGGTTCTCCTTCAAGTGAAGACAAACAATAAACACCTGATCCATAGGAATGAGTAATGATATAGGGTCCAAGATAATTAGGAGAAATTTTTTCCCATTTACCTTTCTCTTCTTTGATTATATGTTGCTTTTCCTTCGGATGAGGTCGTTAACCTGGAAGGTCCATTCGTGAGACACGTTTTCATAGGCACACTTGATACTTTTTGGTATATTTGGAGATGATCAAGATCATTGAGATGATTTTCATATAACAACTCAAGTTGTGCCAAAGCTTGATCTGGTGAAAGTCATCATTGTTGAGCGTGTCTTGTAGTGAGATGAGGAGAGATGAAATCTAGACATCGAGAGGCAAGACAACCTCATTACCGTAGACCAAAGAGAAAGTTTTGGTAGTAGTCAAAGTGCAAATACTAGTGTGATAAGCCAAAAATGTTAAAGGAATGCGTGTATGCCAATCCTTCCCAGTATCATCAACTACTTTCGTAATAATTTTTTTCAAGGTTTTATTGGTTGATTTTGTTTGGCCATTTGTTTATGGGTAATAAGGTGATGAAAAAATTACTTGAATGCCAAAAGTGTCGACAACTTTTCTATGGTTTTTTTTTGAATTGTTTTCCATTATCGGTGATGAGACGGTGAGGGAAACCAAAGAAAACAATTATGTGATGGTTAGAGAATTCACATATCTTCTCGGCTTTTATAGAAATGAGGGAATGGCTTCTACCCATTTAGTGTAATATTAAGTAGTAGTTACAATCCATTGATGGTGTTGTGAAGAATGAGGATTTATCTCTACGATAAGATCCAAACCCCATTGAGAGAAAGGCCAAAGTTCTCATGCGCACTGTAAAGCATGAGTAGGTGTGTGATGAAGATTAACATGTTGCTAGAATTTCACACAACATTTGACATAGTCACAACAGTCATAGTTTAGGGTTGGCCAATAATAGCCAAGGTGAAGAATGCATTTAGCGACAACTAAACCATTAAAGTGGCCTCCACAAATTCCATCGTGAACTTCCTTGATAGTGTAAGTAATTTCAGATCTTATAAGGCATCCTAAGAGAATATCATCAAAGCCACACTTATAAAGGTCACCACCCATGATGACATAGTGAAATAAACTTTTAAGAAAGGAACTATTTCCATTACGAGTGAGATCAGGAAGTAGAATGGAAAGGGAAAGATAGTTTTCAAACTGCTTATACCAAAGGACATGTGGGTCAGCTGTAATAGTTCTGACAAAGTTAACCTCTCGAGATAGATAAGAGGGTGATTACAACCTTTTTATTGTGACAAATATTTTTCAAGTTAGTAGGAAAAGTGGGTATCCGAGAAGGTAGACAAGCCATGGTATCTACAAATTTATTTGTAGAACAGGGGGTGGTTTGAATGTTGTAACGATCAAAGGTAGTTAAAAGTGTGTTGACATGAAATTTGTACTTTTGCAATATTTCATTATGACACTGGTATATATCCTTGACTTGATTTATAACTAGTTGGTAATAACCAAAGATATTAATTAATTTAACATCTAGGGAAATTTTGGTTTGAAGGCCCAATACGAGTGATTCGTATTCGTTGATATTGTTTGTGTAATCAAAATCCAATTTGAAAGATAAAGGCATGGGTTCACCGCCAAGAGGAATGAGGATAAAACCTGCACCACCCCCACACTGACATTTGTAACCATCAAAGAAGAGGGTCATTTGGTAAGTGGTATCATCTACGAGAGGGTAACAATGGATTCATTGGGAAAATCAAAGCTAGAGGGTTGATTTACGGAAAGAGGTGCATCTCCCGTTGTTTAGCGATAACTTGGCCTTTGACAAAATTTTTATGGATGAATTCAAGGTCAAGGTCAACAATAATAATGATCTAGCATGCAACACATTGATGTTGGTAGGGTTTGGCGTACACATAATTTATAGGGTTAGTGTTAGTGACAACAAAGGTTTTGTGGTTGAGTAGGTATTGATGTAGTTTAGTGGTGACAAAAACTAAGGATAAGTAAAGTTTTTAGTGTGGGTTTACCTAGTTTCATACTCCAAAAGGGATGACTCATGTAATAAACCACTTGTTCTCTCGTGTTGTTCATCACGATGAGTGAGCATGGCACCTAAGGAATGATTGGTAGCATAATTTATAGGTAAAATAGTTTGTCATCCTTAGGAGGAATGAGCACCGGTGGTTGAAGAAGGTATTGTTTTAATGTGTCAAATTCTTTATGGAATTCATCATCCCATTTGAATGATATGTCTTTCTTAAGGAGATAATGAAATGGTTGAAAGCGATCGAGAAAGATTTGAGATAAAATGATGAATAGATTACAACTTACCTTACAAGCTTCAAAGTTGACATAGATTATTAGGTGGAGGAATTTTGAGAATAGCCTTCACTTTAGTAGGATCAACTTCTATGCCACACAAAGAAACAATGAAACCAAGGAGTTTTCTGAAAGTACCATAAAGACACACTTCTTAGGTTGAAGGTGAATGTAATACTTGATGAGGTAGTCAAAGATGACCTTAAGGAGTGTCGGTGTTTGACGCAATGTTTTTATTTGGCAAGAAGGTCATCTATGTAATCTTCCAATGTGCAATACATGATGTCATGGAATATATAATTCATGGCTTACTAATATGTAGCATAAGTTTTTTTAAGGAAAAAAATCATGAATCGATAGTAGAAGGTCCCCAAAGAGTGATGAAGGTAGTTTTGTGTTGATCTTATCAAGAAAGTAGTATTTTATTATAACACGATAAACCATCCATGAGTGATAACATCTCATGGCCAGCGGTGAGACCAACTAGTTTGTCAATAATAGGTAGAGGAAATTAATTTTTAGGGAAAGCGAGGTTGAGGTCATGAAACCCACAAAAATGTGGAGTCCCCTATCTCTTTCATAACGGGGACAATGTTAGAAATCCATTAGGGATAGCCATTGGTTAGGATAAAGGAAACCAAGAGAAGGCTTTGAAGTTCTTCTTTGACAAGAAGATCAATACAAGGATTCATTTTCCACATCTTTTGTTTTATGGGTTTGACATCATGAATGGTTATGATATTGTGGACCATGTTTTTGGTTCAATATGGGGCATATTGGTGTTGGAATAAGAAAAAAAACATTGCTATGGTCCTAGAGGAAAGAGGTAAAACCTTCTTGTTTAGAAGCATCTAAAGACTAACCTATCTTAAAAATGTGTGGGTCGTCCTGAGTGTTAATGTTGATTTTGATAGTTGATTCATTTAACATGGTTTGCATCTCAAAAGGTAACGACTAGTGTTTATAACAATCTTCCACACTAAGGTAGTTGTGAATAGACTCATCATCCCGGCATTGAATGATGTTAATACAAGGTGTATCATCATCGGTCATGTTAGGATCTAGGAAGGGAAGAGAAGAGGAAACCTTGCCATCGTGTTGATAAATCGAGGTCCCTGGGAAATCATGTTTACAAAAACAAAATTTAGGAGGAATAGATTCCAGATCTATGGACTCCGTAGGTGAAGGTGGTGATGTTGGTGAATGGGATAGAGAAGGTTTGTATTCCTCAATGAGGTCGACGAAGGCCTTCTTAGAAGGTGGTATGGAAAATATAATACCACCTTGTAATCATTATGTTTACGGGTGGTACATGAAATGACAATATGACGGCCTTGTTCATAAAAATGAAGCTAAATCCTTTCTAGGCACAATGGTGAAGGAAAGTGTGGTGAAGTGGTAGTTAGTAAGGGATTAGAGGTCAGATGAAAATGGTCATGTTTGGGATGGAGGTTCAGGTGAATAAGTGGAAATATCAAGTCCCCCATACATTAGATTAGTGTGAAGGTAGGGAGGACCATAAGGAAATACCTCACCTATGTGGTAGTCATAACTAGGGTGTTGGTTGTGGAGTGAGAAATGTGTTGATATTGTATAGTCGGTACTCCCCAGTGAGGAGTTGAAAAACACCTTCTAAGGGATAAGTAGTCTATATATGGGTGGCGGGGATAGATGAATTTCTATATGATTGGGTAGGAAGGGTAGCAGTTGTTTGGGAATTAGAGGGTACAACCATAGAGGTTGAGACAGAGTAGTAGGAATAGAAGAGTTATATGTGGGAGAGGTGGTGGCAGCATTTGAGGAAGGGCTCATGGGTGAAGGTTAAGTGGTGATAGTGGTAGATTCATTGACCAGTACAAGTACATTTTGGGTTGGTACAATATGTTACAATTTTTGAATGGTGACAAGTTAGTGGGGATGGTATAGTTATGTCCTTCATGTTGGAATTTTACAGTGGTGTAGATTTGAAGGAAACAACCCATGATGCGAATCCAAGGTCCGTGGAGTAATAGGTTGTATTGGAACTCTCCGTCTAAGATGTAGAATAGTTCCGGTATAGTACGAGGGCCTACGCTAACTTGAAGGATAATGGTGCCAAGGGTGGAGCTAATGGCATCATTGAAGGAGCACAACATAATGAGGTTATTATTCATATAATTAGAAGGAATACAAATTTGATTATATGTGTGGGAAGAGATAATATTAATCCCAAGACCACTATCGATCATGATGTGTCATATGTGTATGTTATCGATATAGATGAAACTTAAAAGGGTTTGATTAAGGTCATCTACCTAGAGAGGTACATTCTCCTCATAAGATAAGTTGGGTTGATGACTTGAGGAATGGGCATGGGCATAAACAAAGGAGATGATTTAGTAAGTGAGGCTACATTTTGAGGGGTGATAATGGAGGCCGAGTGGTGTGGGGTCATTGGGTAAAACTTCAATGGATTATATAACCTCGATAAGGTCTTTTCTATGAGATTTAGAAGTTTGGATGAGATTGTACAAAGACATCTTTAGAGGAGACTGATGTAATTGTTTTATTATTGTGTGATGGGTGACCTCGGAGATAGGGTATGTACATTCGTGGATGGTGATTATGGGTGTGGGTATAGATGGTATATTGGGAACAAGGTTTGTTGATGGGCTAGTTGTTTTTCTTTACCTTTATCTTTCTAAGCGTGTGTGATAACTTGAAGCATGTTAATTTGAGGGGGTGGAAAATGGAGTTTTAGGATGAGTGGTGTAATGACATGATGGGAAAAAACCTAACGGTGGGGAAACTCCTTGTGAAGTGAGATGGGCACACCAAGTATTTGGATGGTGATTTTGCCAACTCTCTAATATGTACCATGTTGATCTAAATTTTTGGAGGTGGATAAAATGGTTGCGGGGGTGGAGATATTGGTCATTTAATGGGTAAAGGATGATGATGTGTGGTGATAGGTGAAGGTGGACCATGGTCCTCATAAAAAGGTCATCATCATCGAAATTTTGTTCAGAGGACAAAGTTGGAGAAGAATGGTATTTAGAGCCTTAAAAATTTCTACATCATGTCCGACACATGATGATAGGCACAAATATTGGTTTCGTCAAACCCTTTTGATTTGAGTTTAAGATGATCATAAGGTCAAAATAACATTAATGTGATGATGGAAGTCTCTAAGAGATTATTTAAAATTTTGGCATAGGATCCCACTAACGGATCATAATGGGAAGTGAGTGTGGGTTTGGGTAAATGTGTCGATGATCGTGAGGGTAGGGGCTTTACAGGTGAGGGAATGGGTTGGTCCACTTTGGTTTGGTAAGTGGTATGTTCTTATGTTTTTTTGGCATCTACTTGGGTAAATGTGGGGTAGAAGAGTTAACAATGGATGGTTTGGTTTTATAACATTATTGGAAGGTCTTTGGATTCTTATCTTTGGGTTGCACATTCTTGGGTAAATGTGACATGGGAGTACGGGATGTAGAAGGGAAAAAATATGGTGGAAGAGGATGGGTTACCCAAGGGGACAACCGAGTTGTAGTTAAGGTGGTTGATATAGGTTAGGTAGACGACATGGGTTGAAGTCTTATAGAAAAGGTTACACTTATAGTAACTAGTGGAGGTATAGGTGGTAAGAAATGCATGTGTGAGGGTGATGGTGTTTGTTTTTGGCTGAATGAGGTGTAACAAATGCTCGTGATGTAGTACTAGGTTGTTTATCTTTTTCTAGCCTTGGGTAGGAGATTGTTGGATCAAGGTTAATGGATGGGGCCCTAAGATGGACGGAAAAGGGGGAAGGTGACAAAGGTGTGGTAGGTGAGACCAGAGTGTATTTGGCCTAGGAGGTTGGATTTTATTTTTAGCAGAAGGGATAATGTTGGTGCAGGTTTGAGATGATGTTGCTAAGTCTAATTTGATAGGTCGGTGAGTAAGGTTTGATGTTAGCATGACACCAATGGTAGTGATGGGCCTTGCTATGGGTGAGGAGAGAGGGTGTGGGTATGATTATAGGTTTGGGAATGACTTTAGTTGTGGGCGAGAGGTTTAGATGTAGGTAGTAAGATGATGAGGAAGAAGTCATTTCAATAGGCATGGTCAATGTAAATTTGGTTGCCAAAAATATCCTTGGGTAGATTGTGGAAGTATGTTTAGGAAAAATTTGCATTTGGGTCGAGAAGGGGAGTCGAAGACGTCCCCAAAGCATGGAGTTATCAATATAATCCAAGTGATCAGCTAGCCATGAAAATAGGACTACTTAAGAAGAGGATGGAGTTGGTTTCATGGTAATCCTCAGTAAAATATGTCATCAGACAGAGGAACCGCTAGCCTTAGAATCTATGGGTAAAAGAGTGAGATCATATCAATGGGGTCCTAGGATGCCGAGGGAGAAATTTCCCCAATAGGTAGTGGCATGTCTGACGAGTCTCCCATGGGTAGGAGAGATAATAGGTGTGGTGAGGTAGACTTCTCCCTTGGTGGAGGAGAAGGTGATGATGATTCTCCTGTGGATGGGAGAATTAACAATGTTGATCTGTTCGGTAGTTTGTAAAGTAGATGGTGAAATGGCATCTGTGGAAAGCATGGGTTCCTCTATGAGAACGGGGGGAGCTGAGGGATACTCCTCTATGGGTGAAGGAGTAGAAGAGGTATGATACTTTGTAGGTAGGAGATCTTGTTCTAGAATTTCCTCAATAGACAAAATATGTGGGATTTGAGGAATGGTTTGTACGATATCAAAACCCATGTGGACTTCAAAGACATTTTTGTCATTAGATGAAGTTTCACTATTTTGATTAGATGAGGTTTATTATTAGGGAATGAATTTTTAAAGATGTGTAAATTTTGATTCTTTGGCACATTCGAGTTGTCCATGACAAGGTGTCCATTATCTAATATCTCTTGGACAATGTTATTGAAAGTTATATAGTTACCCTCACTATGGCCTTTGACATGATCATAATTACAATAGTCATGTTGTTTATACAATGTAGGTATAGGATGGGTAGGATTGAAACCTCTATGATGTTTTATGGGAGGAATTTTAATGGCTCTAGCTTTAAGAAATTTTTCCAACACTTAAGAATAGGGCTCTCTAATTGAAGTGTGTGCTCACATTACTCCCAAAAGTGGTCGGGAAGGCCTAGAAAGGGGAAGATTGGAAGAAGGTTGGGCTTAATTAGAAGGATGAGATGGTCCTACCTTGAGGACTACTTTGTGTTGGCAAATCATTTGGGATTTGAATAGTTATTTATAGGTTTTGAAGATGAAGAAGATTCATTTGATTTAAATAGGGAATTCTTGTTTCCTAATTATATTTTATTTTCTTCAATGGAAAAAATTTCTAGCTTTTGTGTCATGGTGAACGCCCTATCGAAATTTCAGAAGGGTTTTACCTGTAGATTTGGTGAACCAATCAATAAGTTTAGTCTAAGGTAGCTGGAATGTTAATTAGTTGATAAGACTTTACCATCGGGACATGAAATATGCGATATATTCATCTACATACTATCGGGTTGAATAAATATCGGTCATGGTGAATTTCTTGATAACATTGATTGAAAAATTATCTAAGAAAGCTTGGGCTACTTTATTAAAGAAATAAATGGAATGTCTAGGTAGTCCACTATACAAATCCAATGTTGGTCCTATCAAGGACATTGGGTAGGTTCATAGGAGCAAAGCATCATCATGGGTGATTAGGTAGCACCCATGTTTGAATGAATGCAAGTGTTATTGTGGGTCTTGTTATCCAAAATTCACCCCAGGGTAATTTTGATAACATGCATCGAATATTCAAGTCCCGTGCAAATAGATTGATTCAAGGCAAAAAATCATGTTTCAGGGTCCCCCGGCTTCTTTCTAACTCTCCTGTCTAAGAAGAAAATCCCAACAGGTTAGAAAAAATGGAAAAAATTGCAAAAAACCAAGCTTGGGGCCAAAAATGAAGAAAATCAGCTAAGTCCTAGTCCGATGCAGGACCGGTTGGGACGTCGGGCGCGAATCAGCCGAAAAGCCTCTAGGCGGTGCTGCAGCCCGATCGGGACCGGTTGGGACATCGAGACACGTGGAGCGAAAAGCCGATTCGGCTAAAGGAGGAAAAAATTGACTAAGCTGTTGTGTAGGCGATGGGACATCTAGGCCATGAGTACGTAAGGGCGTGAAGGATGCGAAAAGGTGAAGTGGCCGAGAGCAAGCAGTTAGCCCATTTCAAGGCGTTCGGAGGTATTTGTCCCAGGCCTGCAGGACAGTTGGGACAAAAGTATACGGAGGGGATAAAGCTGGCCGATTCGGCCGAAACAAAGGACTTTCATTTGGGACATTTGGGCCAAAAGTACGCACGGGATGCGAAAAGCTGAAAGATCCGAGAGCAAATGAAATCTTGCCACATGTCTTCGCCGCAAAGAGGGACAAGGAAGCCCGAATCGGGTGGTTCAGAGAAATTTGTCCCAGACGGTTTGGGACATCGAGTGCCAAAGGTACGTGAAGTACACAAAGGACACGAAAAGGTGAAGTGGCCTAACAGAGACAAGGATTCCGCGGACGAATCGTGGCGTGACACGTGTCACAAGGGGAAGCGCAATGGAAATTGGCTAAGTGTTGGCCAAAAATTTCAAAGGGCAAGGTTTGAAGGGTCGGCCCGAGCCAATAGACACAGGACACGTGTCCTAAGGCGGGGAGTTTGGAGCCAGGGAAAGACTTAGGAAAATTTGACAAAAGTCTTGGGCCAAAAAACTAAAAGACAAGGATGACCCCGCGCCCGTCCCTCCAACCAGATCATGCCACGTGTCCCAAGTGGTGGGGCGTGGGAAAAATGGAAAATTTTCCAAAATTATAAAAACGTCAAAATTTTAAAGGGAAACCTACGGGAGGTGGAGGAGAGAGAATTTCTCATCCAATCAGTGCTTGACATGTGTCATCCAAGTGGCGAGTGCGGGAAAAATACAAATTTTTCCCCGCCGATCCGTTTTGGGCAATTTTTGCCCTAAATCTTCGAATCGCCATAACTTTCGATCCAGAGCTCGATTTTCACGTTCTTTATATAAATGGAAAGCTGGAAAAATTATCTACATGATTCTAGGGTAAATCTTGCATTTTGGTTCAGTTTGTAGAGAGAAAATCAAGGAAACATCTCAGATGTGTGGTAATGGGCGAAGTGACGTTTCAACAACCAGTTTAATGCGAGAATGGGTCGCATTCTTCTTGATATGGTCGAAACGGCAAGGCATGGGTCTGTCAAGATGCCCATGCTATTTTAATGCATCTACATTCAATGAGGAATGGATCCCACGTTTTTACATGTTTTCTCTCTCCGGCTCGACCCATGCGATGTAAAAGCGATTTGGCTCATTTCAAAAGAAGAGGTTGTTCATCTTTTCTACGTGGCCTTTCCTTCTTTTTCTTCTCCATGGTTGAAAATGGAGTTCGAACCTCCTCCCCTTCTTTGTAATGGCATTTTTTCCTTTTACCATTAAAATGATGTTCTCAGGCAAACTTACGGAAGCAACAAAACGTGTTTCGTGATGCATATGTCCATCCTTGCTCGTTTTTGCTTGTTTTCTTCTTGCCTCTCTTCATTGCGGGTATTTGTGCACGTTTGAATGTTCATTGCAGGTCTGGAGCTGTGTTTATGGAGTTTTGGGACATTTTCGTGTGAAATATATCCTTGGGTTTGTGATGCATCTGTCCATCCTTCCAATCACTCACCTCTCCTTGTCCCATGGTAGTTTTGATAGATGTTCAACATTCTCGTTCTCCGGTGTATCTTTGTTTTAGTGTAGGCTCTATTTTTCCCTTTTCTCTCTCTCTCTCTCTGTCTCCTTAGCATGGTTAGATTAGGATAAGATTAGCTTTCTGCACCGGGAATAGCTTGTGGCGGAGTAGTTTAGGAGCAGGAACCAACATTCTCTCGGAGATTCCTTTCTCATTTGATCGCAGTCCCACACTCAAAGAAAGGATTAAATGTTGTGTAATCACACTTGATGCTTGAATGATCAAACTAGAAATCTAATCAATGTCCAAGGGTGCTGTGATTTTCCTCAACAGTTTTGGCATGCCGGTGGGACCTTAGAGGTCTTCCACTTCATCTTTGCAAGTTGGTGTGTTCTGTGAAGATTTCAGCTTTTGGAGGCACTTGCAAACACATCCGGAGACTCCATCGATCATAAACCCATTTCCGAAGTTGCAGATCTATTTTTCATCCATTTCCATCCATATTTTCTTCCATCCCTTTCATTCTTTTCCATTCCATGAAGTTGTGTAATCATGACTTCATTTGCATCATGGAACTCACATTTACAACAAGAGCAAGTATATTCCACCTCCAACATGTTTTACAACTCTTTCAAATCAGCATTTTGAAAAAATTCAAGATCAGTATGCATACCCATATGAGCAAATAAGTGCCAAAGTTAGTTTGGATATGAAGCATGTCAAGCACAAGGGTATTTGGTTATGGGTGCAATAAGAAGAAAATGCAGATCTGCTGGAACAAATCCAAAAGATGGAGGTAAAGATGGTGCGAGTCAGAGCAACAAGACAAATGAGAGCTTTGAGAATTGGTTGCGAGGACTCCTTGTCCATGGGGAGGCCCTTTTCCAAGACACTTCAGCCCTCGGGAGAAGCTGGACTTCATGATGAAGATGCTGCCCAACT
Organism: Taxus wallichiana var. yunnanensis; assembly: GCA_018340775.1. NCBI lineage: Eukaryota > Viridiplantae > Streptophyta > Pinopsida > Cupressales > Taxaceae > Taxus > Taxus wallichiana. Next base: position 687,808,186 of record CM031239.1, read on the forward strand.
TGCACAATGGACAAAGCAGAAATAGAGGCCTATACACTTGTTGTCAAACAACCTTGTCAATGGATAAGTTCTACACCATCATCTGGTTTTTCTCTTCCCATTACTCAAGCAGCACCATCTCGTTTGGAATTGAAAATTCTAAACTCCCCATCTGCTGTCCCAAATGTTAATCCCATGTCTCCACCTCTCGGTCTTCCACCACACCTCAATTCTTCTTTCCTTTCTCCTTCCAAACAGTCATCCCCTCCACAAGAGCTAAGAAATACCCCTCCTCCAAAGAAACAAGAGGTTTCACGTCCCCTACCACCACAAAAAATTTCCAAATCAATCGAGTTACAACCCATCCCTCCTCTTGCATTCCCAATTCCATGTGGCGAAGAAGAAATTGCAAAAATCGGCCATGAAGGGAGGCAAGAAGAGAAGCCCAACAGAAAAGAAATGACAGATATCTTGATGATTTGGGCTGCCAAATTTGGGATGACAAAGATCCCCTTGATGGTTAAACCTACAGAAGAGGCTAAATTTAAACAAATGGTGGCTAAGACTGATTTTGTGGCGGTGGAAGAAGAGCAAAAAGAAGAAGCAAATCAGCAAATCGGTTTGCTCAAAAAATAGTGTCCATGTTGGCACTCTATTTGAAGGGAATGCTGATTCAATTCAAGTTGCACAATCAGCCATAAAGGAAGAAAGCTCAAAAGAAGATCTTGCAGTCCCAACTTGTCCTCTAGAGCAACAGATCGAAGTGTTTGACTTGACAAACTTCATGCTTTGGAGGAAGATTTCAATCAAGAGCAAGATTGTCTTCAAACATTAGAGGAAGGAGAAGCTGCTCCAAATCCAAAAGAAGAGGAGCACATTCTAGTTGTGAAGGAGAAAACTGCAGATCCAAGGGCTTTGAGCAGAAAGCGGGCTACAGGAGAGAACCTTCAGATTCTTCTTTTTGTTTCACCTCTCTTAAGTTCTAGTGCTTGAAGAGGAGTTTGATCTCTCAAACTCAATGTTGGAGGGGTGAAAGAAACCATGGTGATCAAGTTGCGAGACCAAGAGAACACCATGGGAGATGTTGAACATTTGTAGCAGACGGGACAACCATGAGGTAGTTTATCCTGGCATCGAGATTTGGAGGACTGTTTTGATGGAGAGGAGCCAGTTGAGTTTCCACCATTCTCTCTTTCATCATCCACATTCTAAACACTTGAGTCTCTGTCATGAAGGAGAACATTCATTTACGGCAACACCGCATCTTATAGTAGCTCTTTGGAACCAAGATTGGAAGATTTTAATCTTTCATGTTCTTCATTGGAGGAAGAGAAAGGACAAAGGAATTTCACCATTTCTTCCACACCATCCATTCAAGAAGGTCTACAAGAAGACTCCATTTTGGAGTTGAAAATCGAGCTATGGGCATATCAAACGGATCAGACCTTGCCCAATCAGGTATTTGGCTTCATTAGAGCCAAAGGAGAAGTCACAACCAGTCATGCTTGCTTCTGAGCATGAGGGTGAGCTACAAAGTACCAAGGATCAGCTGTCATACCTCTTCAATCCAAATGCAGAGCAACTAAAAGAGGTATTGAATTTGCCTTCAGCTGATACCTTGATGATTTGGGTGGAAGACCAGCTTCTTGTTGATTTTCCATCCATCCAATCAGCCATGTTCAATGCCAAATCAATTGCATGGCTGCCACTTTTGAGAAAAGGAAGCTATTTTGCACAACCAGTTGTAGGGTTTTTTTAGCTTGCCTTTGCTTCAAGTTAGATTAGAGTTGGTAGGTTTTCTTTCAGAAAAGAAGTGCTTGTGAACACTCTGCATGTTCCATTTGGAGCATGTATGATTTTCAGTTCTGTACATAGTTTTGTGGTGCTATTTTTACTTTTACACAGTCCATTTCAGTGGCATTTTGGTGAGAATGACTCATATCAATGGGTTTTCAAGTGGCTCGAGAGAGGAGGTTTTCAAAGTTGATTAATTTGCAGGTTACAACTCATGACTCCATGCCCAATGGATGCTTTAGAAACCAGTAACTTCATCTAACAGGCGAGATGGCCCCGCATAGTCACCAAAAGCTGTTATCAAAGTTCACCCCCGGGGTAATTTTGATAACATGCATCAGAATATTCAAGTCCTGGAAAATAGATTGATTCAAGGCAAAAATCATGTTTAAGGGTCCCCGGCTTCTTTCTAACTCTCTGTCTAAGAAGAAATCCCAATGAGTTAGAAAAAATGGAAAAAAATTCAAAAAACCAAGCTTGGGGCCAAAAATGAAGAAAATCAGCTAAGCCCTAGTCCAGAGCAAAGTCAGGGACAGTTGGGACGTCGGAGTGCGAATTGGACCAAAAGCTCTCGGGCGGTCACGTAACACTCGGGGACGGTTGGGACATCGAGATGCGCGGGGTGTGAAAAGATGATTGGTGAAGGAGGAAAAAATTGACTAAGCTGTTGTGTAGGCGATGCAGGACATCTGGGCTATGAGTACACGAAGGACGTGAAGCACATGAAAAGGTGAACCGCCGAGAGCAAACAGTCGGCCCATTTCGAGCGGTTCGGAGGTATTTGTCCCAGACGACTCGGGACAATTGGGACAAAAGTACACAGAGGACATGAACCAGCCGGTTTGGCGAAATAGAGGACTTTCATTTGGGACATCTGGGCCAAAAGTACATGCGAACGTGAAAATCCGAAAGAGCCAAGAGCGAATGAAATCTTGCCACGTGTCTTCGCCGTAAAGAGGGACAAGGAAGCCCGAATCGGGCGGTTGGGAGAAATTTGTCCTGGATGGTTTGGGACATCCGGGCCAAAGGTACATGAAGTACGTGGAGGATGTGAAAAGGCAAAGTGGTGACAGAGACAAGGAGTCCCGGAGCGAATCGCAACGTGACACGTGTCACAAGGGGAAGCACAATGGAAATTGGCTAAGTGTTTCCAAACCAAAAATTTCAAAGGGCAAGGTTTGAAGGGTCGGCCCAAGCCAATGGACACAAGACATGTGTCCTAAGGTGGGGGGAGTTCAGAGCCAGGGAAAGAATTAGGAAAATTTGCAAAATTCTTGGGCCAAAAAACTAAAAGACAAGGATGACCCCGCGCCCCATCCTCCAACCAGATCACACCACGTGTCCCAAGTGGCAGGGGCGCAGGGAAAAAATGGAAAATTTTCCAAAATTATAAAAACGTCAAAATTTCAAAGGGAAACCCACGGGAGGTGGAGGAGAGAGAATTTCTCATCCAATCAGTGCCCGACACGTGTCATCCAAGTGACAGAGTGCGGGAAAAATTCAAATTTTTCCCGCCGATCCGTTTTGGGTCTGTTTTTCCCTAAATCTTGAGATCGCCATAACTTTCGATCCGAGCTTGGATTTTCACGTTCTTTATATCAATGGAAAGCTGGAAAAATTCTCTACATGATTTAGGGTCAATCTTGCATTCTAGTTCATTTTGGAGAGAGAAAATTAAGGAAACATCTCGACACATGGTAATGGCCAAAAGTGACGTTTCAACAACCGCTTTTAATGCGAGAATGGGTCGCATTCTTCTTGATATGGTCGAAATGTCGGTGCATGGGTCATCGAGATGCCCATGCTATTTTAATGCATCTACATTCAATGAGGAATGGCTCCCATGTTTTTACACATTTTCTCTCTCCAGGCTCGACCCATGTGATGTAAAAGCCGATTTGGCTCATTTCAAAAGAAGAGGTTGTTCATCTTTTCTATGCCACCTTTCCTTCTTTTTCTTCTCCGGGGTTGAAAATGGAGTTCGAACCTCCTCCCCTTCTCTATAATGGCATTTTCCTTTTACCATTAAAATGATGTTCGTGTAAACTTCCTCAAGCAACAAAAATGTGTTTCGTGATGCATCTGTCCATCCTTGCTCATTTTTGCTTGTTTTCTTCTTGCCTCTCTTCATTATAGGTATTTGTGCACGTTTGAATGTTCATTGCAGGTGCGGAGCTATGTTCATGGAGTTTTGGGACATTTTACGTGTGAAATCTATCCTTCGGTTTGTGATGCATCTGTCCATCCTTCCCATCGCTCACCTCTCCTTGTCCCATGGCGTTTTGATAGATGTTCAACATTCTCCTTCTCGGTGTATCACCGTTTTAGTGTAGGCTCTATTTTTCCCTTTTCTCTCTCTCTGTCTCCTTGGCATGGTTAGATTAGGATTAGATTAGCTTTCTGCCTTTGGAATAACTTGTGGCGAGTAGTTTAGGAGCAGAACCACCTTCTCTGGAGATTCCTTTCTCATTTGTATGAGTCCCACACTCAAAGAAAGGATTCAATGTTGTGCAATCACACTAGATGCTTGAATGATCAAACTAGAAATCTGATCAACGTCCGGGGTGCTTTGTGATTACGCATCAACAGTCTTCTTTACTATTGAAGATATTGAATTTAGGAATTTCCCAATGCATAGGGTAGGGGAAAATGGGAATAGATGGATGGATATTTTTGTTACATATTTCATCATAAGTTAAAGAATTATGGAAGCGAAAAAGATGCTTCCAAGTTCTACATTTTTCCATCATCATCTTAATGAGGTCATTGGTAGAAGGTGTGATGAATTGGTGCCCCCTATAGAAAAAGGGGGTTAATACCGAATGTATGAGGTGGGTACTATGTTAGTGTATCATGGTGGTGAGTATCAAAACTACATAGAAGGAATAGATGTAGGTGGAACATCGAAAAAATAAGATATAGACAAGGTAGGGGTTGTTGGTATATGTGTAAGTAGGTGGGGTAGTTGTAACAACTCTAGTGGTGATTGTGGGTAAGGACCTGCAGGATAGAAAGGATGAGATTTTTGGAAGGGGTGTAGGTTTCTAACACTAGAGGTGGTTGCGATGTAATAGGTATATGTGAGGTAGTGGGTACATACGGGTATATACTTAAGGTGGATGTTGGAGGAACCGTTGATGTCATAGTGTGTGACAGATAATGTATATGTTGTACTTATAGCGGGCTGTGGAACCTTTTCGAGACACCACATGTGGTAAAGTGGATGGTAGTAGCCTCTCAATGGTGCTAGTTGATGTAGAGGTAGGAATGAGAGCATGAGGGATAGATACGGGCATGTCATATATTAGTTATCCTGAGGAGTCCTGGGTGGATGAGTGGGTGAGATGGTATTATAGGGTGCAGGGGATCGATCAAGGATTTGGTGAAATCCTTGTCACGGTAGTAATGGGGATAAGTTGAGTCATATCCATAGGTGACAGGATGGACAATGGTGATGGAATAGGTGGGAGTGGTTGATGGCTAGCATGAAATATTAGGGCATTAATTTGGTTACGAGTCAACACCATGTGAATAAGTGTTGACTAGGTAAGACTATATTATGTAAATGATACAGAAAATAACAGAGATGGAAAATAATTAATTATGAGAGGTAAATTTATATGCGCTTTGATTAACAATCAAAAGATATGGACCGACGCTTGATTAGCCAACTCATGATGGTCATAGTAACTAATTTTGGTTATTGTGGGAAAGTAAAAGTTTGAGCAAGTGAGACAGAAACTAGGAAAAGTCAACTTTGGAAGCTATATTTAGTCAATAATATCATAATGCAAAGGATATGGTGACATCTAGAGATTTTAAATAGAGAAGAAGATGAGATGAGTGATTTTTGGGTAGTGACCAAATGGACGGGGGGACCAACACCGGTCAAATAAACCAATGACGGTTAGATGTAAACCGATGTTGGTTACTATGAAATCTATATAATGAAGAAAATTTTCTTTTTGTGAATTAAGGTTGAATGAGACACCAACCTAGAAGTCTACATATGAAAAAATGAGTCCTAACACACTCAAAAATATTTGGAATACACCAACTATGATTATGGAGTGTGAAAGGAAAGAAAATGGAGAATATGACCTCACACCTCAAAACACAAGTCAAGAAAAAAGCTAAGAAAAACACGTAATCCTACAAGTGAATTTAGTGTGTTTAGATTATACTATTTAGGGACTAACTCATGGATTTAGAACATAGTTTCTAGTTGGGAATGTTTCCTACAAAGAAGGGAATTCTAAAGGTGAGGTTTCGGAGTTATTTTTTTGGCGGGGCTTTCCTTTCTTTGATGGGTGACCGGAAAATGATAACTAGTTGGGTGCCCACCGTCAATCCTCCGATTGCATGATCATTGACAACTTCTTCTTGGTGGGATTTTGTTTAAGAAAATGTGTAAATTTAAATTGTTGTAGTTTGGAAAAGAGAGAGAAGAAACAAATGTTCCTTATATGATTTAGTTGTGTTAACCATTAGCTGGTCATGAATTCCAGCATATAGGCTACCCTCAATTTTAATGTGAGATATAATACAATAAATAAGAATGCCATGTAAGTTCTTTAAACCTAAATCGAAATGTAATATTCGATGTAGCAAGTGATGAACATGAAGAGGATTCGATTTCACTAATGCAATGCAAATGAAAGAAATATGTATTCTTTTGATAACACCAAAACACGATTGCTTTTAGAAAATAGAAAGAGAGGGAATATTCTAGAGAATAAAATTAGTGTGGAAGATTTTCAAAAGGGAAACGAATGTAGACACAAAAATTGGGTCACACTCCCCTTGGTCCCTCATCAAACAAACACCTTGAACACATTCACCTAACCATGGCCCCTTTCATCCCACTCTAATATTAATTTAATTAAATTAATTCATTATCTCACAATATTTATTATTTTAATATCCTAATTGAGATAATGCCCACATATCCACCTCACCTAGACACCTCATCTAGCCACCTCACCCTAAGACCTATTCTTAGTATGTTGCCATAACTAACTAAGACCTACCTAAACCCTAAAAATAAAATCCTATATTCCCTCTAACCACATTCCCACACATTAGAAAGGAAGCTTCTATTCTAATCGTGGACCAAACAAACGAGATCCCAGAAAATCAAGGGGATCTACCTAGTTTAGTAAACCTAGGAAATCCTGCCCTAACCGATGTTGGTCACCCTAAACCACCACCGGTCAACCCAGAACCACCGTCGGTTACCATTTAACCCCCAAAACAACCTTATTTCAAGGTTGGCACATTTCTAAGAGATTGACACATCTTTTGAGAACAAGAGACGAAACTAGAGCTACATGCAAACAAAACGAGCATTCGTACATGCATCGAGCACCCATAGCCAACATCGAAGCACTAACAAAGCCATCTAACTTCATGAGAGCATCCAGGAAGCGTCAAGCACCACATCAAGTTCCTTCCATTTGATCACCCACCATTTCCAACCAGACATCAAGCTCGTACAAACAGTAAGTGCTTTGTTAACCAACACTTACCCATTTATCATTTAGTAGATTCTTTTACTTTTGTTATTAGTTTCTACTCCCATTTCCATTCCACCACCATTTACCTCCATGTAAACTTGACCATCCCTTCACCCATACCCTTGAACTTCCCATACCTATATTTTAATCATTCTTGTGCATACCTGAGACCCACACAAACCTTGCCATTTCCCTTCTATTTTCATCTAGCCTCAGATATGTCACCCCACCAAGTTTTTATTGAGTTTCTTGTACCATGACCATATCGATGCCAGTTACCTACAACCGTCACTAGTTAACCTAAACTGACATCGGTCATACTAGATCTGACATTGGTCTTTGTGTTTTTGACCAAAACCAAGAACAAAGCTTCCACTCTCTACCCAATACCCAAAATGGCCTAGAACCTAACCCTAACCAATACCTGTATTCTAACAAAGACCTTGACCTTCAGATTCAGTCATAGCTTAGCCTATTGTGAATGAATTTGCTTATTGTAGATGAATGAGATACCTAAATCATTTTAACTATAGTAGGATTTCCTTTATTATTAGCATTAAGGTTTTTAAACGGTGGATTGACATCCGTTTAGGAAGTATCACACTTCCCAGGATCAAACATACACTATGCGGTCCCTTGCATATACTATTTAACTTTTATTTGGTGGTCTTGTTTCCATTTTAGGTAGTTACTCCAAGTAAAAATGAAGCTCTCGGGATCAGCTCTAGATCAAGAAGTCATACGTGTACAACAACCTACAACCACAATTTTGATAGGTATTCCTCCTATCCCTTTACCTTATATCTGCTTTCGTCAAAATTCAAAGAAATAATCTAGAATCGGGTGAAACATTTTGGCATGCCTAGTCGAGATCCATTTGGGGTTCTTTGCATTTTTTCATTTCTAGGTGAAAATTTGCATGTTTTTTCTTTCTAATAGGTTCTTACATTAAAATTTCTCCCTGGAACCTTCTCTTCTTCTATTGTCTAAAAGAAATTGTATTTTGGTGCTTTAAAAAGAATATTTCTTCCCTTTCATTAGTATTGCATTAATAAAAGTGCATCCCTTCTACTATTCATATTTTTGTGTCATCAAATTCAACATTTTGATTTGGGATTAAAATTAACTGCATTTCATTATGCTTTACTGCATTAGCTCACATTAAATGAGGGAAACCTATACGCTATAAGTCATGTGCGGTGATGGTTGACAAACAAATCATAGAAAATAACTTTCTTTCTCTTTCTCTACGAGTCTTACCAAACATCACAAAATTAAAAATATACACATTCTTAAACAACATCTCACTTGGAAGAAGTTGTAGGTGATCACACGATCATGGTATAGTGAGCACCCCTCTAATTATCTATGTCGAGTACCCCATCGAGGATGGCCTCGCCCCACCATAACATAACCTCAGAAACCTCTCCTTGTAGATCTCCTTCTCCATAGGAAGCCATCCTCACCAAAAAATTCTATTCTAAATTTCATGAGTCAGTCCTTAAATAGCATAAGCTAAACAAACATAATAGAAAAAGCACTCTTAGGATCGTATTTTTCTTAGTGTTTCTACTTGGCTTGTGTTTTGAGGTGAGAGGATTCATTCTTCATTTTCTTATTTCCCCTTGCACACTCCTCATCACTTGGTGTATTCCAGCTTCATCTGAGTGTTCTGGGCCATATTCTCATCATTCTTAGAATTTTGGGTTTGATTCCACATCTAATTTTAACTCACAACCACATTTTCTTCATTGTTGTTTCAATTTCACAAGTAACAGTGTCGGTCTAGTGACCATCATCGGTTATCCTCTGACCATCATCAGTTTCACCCAACCGGCGTCGGTTTACTATTCTTTTGGTTAACCTACTCAAAAGGACACCCACTTCACCTTCTTTTCTATTCAGAGCCTCTATCACTCTCAGCATATTCACTTTCTAGGTAAATTCCATCAGCATCTTGCATACTTGGAAAATTATTGGCCTTTTACCTTGTTTTGACAAACTAACCATTTTCCATAGTGACTGACCATGGTTAACTATGACTGACATTGGTTTACCCTAACCAACATCGGTTAGCCTATGTAATTCTCTAGCTAACATTTTAACCCCAATCCACCTACCACCACCTATTTCTCCTATCTCTACTATATTTCTAGGGCATTTACAGAGAGTAGTCCTACCACATCAGTACTTGTCCACATGGTGTTGACACGTAGCCAAGAAAATGCCCTCATATTCCATGCCAGCTGTCAACCACTCCCACCTAGCCCTTCACCACCTTCTATTTTATCACCCATGGATCCTACCCAACTTACCACTATCACCACAGGGGACGAGGAGTTCACACGACTCCTCAACCAGAACCCTGTCACCTTGTAGTTTTATCTTTCCCACTCATCCACTCGAGATGCCTCGGGTCAGTTGATATACAACATGCCTATATCTATCCCCCGACACTCGCTCCTACTTCTACTCTAGCCTTTGCTAGCACCACACTGCCCGCATCTACCTTTCCCCCTATATTTTCGTAGCTAGCACCTATACCTGCTATGACCACCACATCTGCCACATCTATTACACCCACCACATCTAATATACCTTCACCAACCACCCAAAATATAACCTCATCCATGCCTATTGTCTCACATATACCGTAGCTACACTGACCACCCTTGGTGTCGGTGACCCCTACCCCTTTTCAAAACATTGTTCTTTCTATTCCACAATCCTTAGCCCCCATTGCTACTAGGGTCACCATGACCCTTCCACCTCCATATACATACTATCATCAGCCTCCCATTTCATCTATCATTCATTCTAGGTACATACCCCCTATTTCACTTCCTCCTTCTCAATCTACCTATATGACATCACCATATATAGGAATGCCACCTCCATCATATTTCCAACACCAACCTCCTTATGCTATAGGAGGCACCCAACCATCACAACCTACCAATGACCTAATCACCTTAATGATGGACAAGATGCAGATGTTATAGGAATTGGTTTCTAGTTCCCGCAACACTCTCACCTACGATGATATTTGTAATGATCCTTTACACCCATCCATTCATATCCATCCATATCCGAGGCATTGGGAAATGCCTAAATTTAACCATTTCAATATCAAAGAAGACCCACAAATAACATTTGTGGTCTTTCAAAAATGAGTGTTATCGATTGCCGTGATGATACTTTAGTCCTGAGGACCTTTCCCATGTCTCTCGACTTGACCCGTGTTAGATTGGTATAATGGGTTAGCTAGACACTTTATATTATCATTTAATCAGTAGCCCAAGACTTTTTGGATCACTTCTCCATTAATGTTGTTAAGAAGGTTACCATGATTGACCTCTACTCTCTATACATTAGTATGATGACGAATCTATCATGATTTTGTTTCTCATTGGCATATCCTGATAAATCAAATCACATTCCAACTACCACAAACCGAACTCATCGATATTTTCACGTGGGCTTGTGCTAGGTATATCTCACCAATCTCGTAGGTCGCAGGACCTTGAACCTTCGATGAAGAATTCACCATGGTACAAAAGCTACATTCGGGCCATCGAAGAAAAAAATCCAACTATGTAATAAAAACTCAACATTTAAGCCAAACGATACCTCTTCTTCTTCAAAACCACAAAATAATTATTGAAAAGCTAAGGGAAGCGCTAACATAGTGGTACTCAAAAGCTTGCCTAGCTCATCCATCAAATCAAGCTAACCCCTCATCTAATCTCTCACCCATCTGCCTAGACCTTTCAATTTAGGCAGGAACAATGGAACTACACCCCGATTGGGGAACCTTATTCTTATGTCTTAGAAAAGCTCATTAATGCTAGAGCCATCACCCTTCCTCCCATAAACCACACACTATTTTTTATCCTGCTCACCCCACACTGCATGGTACAAAGAGCATGACTTTTGCAACTATCATCGAGTAAAGGGTCATAGCAACATAAATTACATCACTTTCAAAAACATTGTCCAATAAATGCTTGAGAAAGGCAAGTTAACCTTGGATAATCCTAATGCACCTTTCAATAAAAAACTAAACATCTTTAAGAAACTATTTTCTAATCATTCCTCTTCTTCGATCAAATCGGAGAGACTTCAACACATGATAGCCATACCCGTGAGGTCCATGCTATTTTCATTGATGCACCTGTTGCTTCCCAATTACCCCATATTCCTTCCATAGAGGAAGTCCTATCCCAAAGTCCTCTACCTGCACTTGAATCCACCTCACCTATAGAGGAACACCCTTCATCCCCTCCCTCACCTATGAAGGAGCCTCCTGTTAACATTGAGATCATTTCACCTTTGGCTTCTCCACCTAGAGATCCATCACCCATAGTACATCTCCGACCCATGGAAGAGGCTTGTCTATCTCCTCCACCCACAAAGGAGCACCCATCATCTCCTCCACCTATCAAAAATCCAGTAAAAATTCCTTTACCTTTAGGTGACCACTCTCCATTAGTTACCCGAGATCCTATGGAATTAATTTTGGCTCTCTTACCCATAGAAGCTGAAGCAAGAAAATTCCCCATTTCTAAGACACATTTTACAGAATTGCCCTTGGATCCTCATCAACCTCACCTACAAAAGTGCATTTTTCATGCCTAGCTGATCACCTAGATTATGTGGATAGAGCCTTACTTTGACGCATCTTCTAATTCTTACCTCAACACAAATGTAGATTTCACTTGCTTTGACACTTCCACTATCTACCCAAAATTATTTCACCAATCAAACTAAACACAACCACAACTATCACAAATTCCACCATGATACCACTCATAGCTTAACTCACACCCCTACCCATAACCCACAATTCATCTACATCCAAACCTATACCTACATCATCTTCCTCACCTAAACCTATTACTACCTTAGGGGTCATCCCAATTTGCTAGCCTTACTCATCCACCCATCAAATTAGGTTTAGCTACATCCTCAAAAATAACACCAAGCTTAATCTAGCACCCAAATAGAAGATCCAATCCAATAGAACTCATACTCCAACCTCACCGATCACACCTTCATCACCTTCACTCTTTCGTGTATCTTAGGACCTAAAACTTCTAACACAATTAAGAAACCTCCACCCATCAATAAACTAAAAACACAATAGACCATTTCTAAACCGACCTTCTAGCCACTTGACCAAGCCCGCAACTGATCTCTCGGGAGAAAAGCAGGAAGGTGGGCTATTTTACTAAAAATAGCCTACTTTTTCCTTACCGATGCCGGTTCCTACTCGACCGCCATCGGTTACGTAACCGCCATCGGTTCCCTGTAAATGGCCTCCCCAAACCAAAAACAAAGGATCGGAATTTCATTTTTGGGATCAGGTCGAATGATTTTTGAATCAACAGAGATCATTGGGAGCGAAAAAGAGAGTCCAGATCTTCACTTGACCGAGCAGAGACGAGTGGAAATACCAGAAGTGTTTACAGCAAAGGAGATCAGCTTGCATCTTCGTCAAAACCAGTAAGTCACATCTTGCATGTCCTCTGTTATAACATTTCTTATGCCTTTTGAATTACAAATCCTCATAAATCCATCCTCGAATCCACTACCCAAGATGCATATTACCTCTAACTATCATTCATCTACCTCTCATCACCTTATTTCCTAATACCACCTATATACAGCCTTACAAACAACACAACTACCCCACAAAGCAACTAACCTACAGATCCTAGAACCCACCGGTATCGGTTATCAAGAATCGCATCGGCTATTATCAAGAATCGCATCGGTTCCTCTCGATCAAAACCAAAACCAGCCTTTCCCCTACCCAGCTTCAACGAAGCAACTTAATTGATATTTTGCGCTTTTTGTGTTAATTCATATTAGCAGGAAACCACCACCTTCAAAGGAAGTTTTATATTTCCTGGGCCCAAGGCGCTTCTCATTTATTGTCTAATCAAAATCTTGTGGTCTTGTGTTCTTATTGCAGTAGTCCTTCCAAGACAAAAAGGAGTTCTTCGCAATCAGCCTGATCTTTCTCTACGGTACGCGCACACCATCTCGACATTCTACAGGTATTCCTCCTAGCCCCTAACCTTATCTGTTTCTAAAAGGAACGAATCATTCCGAGTGAAACATTTTGGCACGCCCGGTGGGACCCATCTTGGGTTTCTGTTTCTCTTGCTTATTTTCATTTTAGGAAGCATACTTGCTGTTGCTGCTTTTGTTATATATTTCGTAAAGAATTTGTCTTGCTTTCCTAGTTTCGCATTAGTGAAAGTCATCTCTCTTGCTTCATCGAACATAATTTTCGATTTGGGTTTAAAACACGTGCATTGCATTCCTGCTTGTTGTTTTTCAATTCTAGTGAACGTAGATTAAGTAATGTGTCGTACACGTGGGGGTGATATCCACGGTATTGACAGAAATTAATCTTACATTCACCGCACAACACATACCGAATCACTTCACAATTAACACAACAGCTCAAACATCCCTTTTTTTTCCGCGGTATTCTCCGCCCGATTGAGGTAACCTTATAAGCCAAAACAACTTGACATTTCCCTAAGTCTCTTGTTTAGGATTCTCACATCATTCTACGTCTAAAGGCATAAGCCCACGATAATTAAAATTAACCCTAGGGTTAATCTCTCTGGATTTGTGTGTGCATCTTGCTTGTTTTTAGTTCTCGCTTTTCTTTCTCATACTGCCTTCTCGTGATCAATAATTGGACACGTATACTAAACGTTGTTAAAAATCAAATTAGCAGCCTTTTTATATCTTGTTAGCCCAGACTTCTTACACCGACATCGGTTACCTGACCGACGTCGGCTATAGTATAACCGACATCGGATACTAGACCGATATCGGTTACTGTCTTCTACAACCCCTGACAAACCAGCAACCTGCCAATTTCACCATTCTAAGGTTGTTTCTGTTCCGGATAGATTGAAACCCTACTGTGAACACCTGTCCATGGTTGTTATCACTCGAAAGCAAGCCGCCGCCATGGTTTCACATGCTTGCTCTGTTTCTTTACCTGAATCACCCCCTTCACATTCTGTGGGGAATCCTACAGACACCAGTGAGATCCCCCAAATTCCTGTAGGAGACAAGGACTTTGCCAAGTTTCTGGATGCTAATTCTAGCGCTGTACAATACTATTTGTCCCATACCCCTGACCGTACGCCTGATGGTCAGCTCCTTGTTGGTATGCCTATTAGTATAGCTGCTCATTTAGCTCCCACTCCGCCTGATAATACCGCCTTGCTTCCTGCATCTCTAGCCCCGTCTCCCAATCCGACAGCTTCAGAGGTTCATACGACTCAGATTGGCTTTTCTTTGGCTAATCTTGGACCCCACATATCATTACCACCGACTGCCCCTACCTCATCTCTCTTGCAGACTACTCCATTCATGACTTGCTCTCTCGCCACCTATCCACACGAGCTTTCCTTCTCAAGCTCCGCCTACCTTCTCATTCCCATACACGTATCCAAAGAACCTCAACACCTTATATGGGACATCCCTATTCGTCCGGCCTCAACATATTCATCCTCCATACCTTATCAACACTTAACTCCACCATTGTCCAAAGGAGGCCCTTGGCCCAATTTGCCTCCGTTTGCCACAACCGCATCATCATCTCATCCAACCACGATTTCATCAAACAAATGATGGACAAAATGCAAAACTGAGGCTTCGTGTCGGGAAGTCAGAAGCGCTCGACATACGAGCAAGTTTGTCGGGAGCCCATTCACCCTTCTCGTCCCCCTTCATTCATATCCTCCTCAATGGGAGTTGCCAAATTTACTCGTTTTAATAAGTAAAGAGGATCCTCAACAACACTTGCGATCATTTAGACATGCTTGTTATTTGATCGCCCATGATGATGCCTCGCTACTCCGCACATTTCCCATGTCCTTATCAGACCCGCCTTGAGTGGTACAAAGTGCTTTAACCCAAGACTCAATCTTCTCTTTAACCAACTAGCCCAATCTTTCTTGGATCACTTCTCCATTAACATTGCTAAGAAAGTATCCATCACCGACCTTTATGCCATCCGACAACCAAGACGAATCTATCGCAGATTTCGCTGACGATGGCGTGGCCTTATCAACCAACTTACATATGCCTTGCCTCAGTCGAACTTATCGAACTTTTCACACGGGCATGTGCTAAGCACATTTCTCCTACTCTTCAAATTCAAACTTTCCGCACATTTGATGAGGTTTTACCATGGCTCAAAACTAGAAATTCGAGCCTTAAGAAGAGAAATTCATGGTGCAGCAACAAAACCCCATTTCCGAACTCCCGATTCTACCAATAAACCAAATACCACCACTCCTCACGCGTCCACTTCTTCTAAATCAAAAGGAGCTGTCCACGCGGTGATGGTTAAATCTCAAACACCGTCTAATGCCCCACCAAAACCACCTATAAGTACAAAGCCGAGCCCATCAACTACACTCCTCGGGAGAAACATATGGTGTGATATTGGAAAATTGCTCAAAGCAGAGCCATTACATTACCTCCCGTTAAACCTCATTCCGGTTTGATTCCACTCGCGCCATACCTTCCCGGTACAAAGAAAATGACTTCAGAATTTCCACCGCGTGAAGGGACACAGCCATGAGAACTGCAAGATGTTGAAAAACATAGTGCAGAAATGGTTGACGCAGGGATATAACCTCGATAATCCTAATGCCCCCGCCAACCGAAATTTGAAAATCTTCAACAAACCATTCCCGAATCACTCTTCCAACAAGAACACAAACCAGATATCTTAGCCGAAGAGAGTGTTCATGAGATCCATGCAGCTTTGATACCCACCCAAAGCCTCTATCGAGAAAATTTTGAATCAAGCCTCTTCACTAACACAGAGCCCGAACCTCCTTTACCACCATCGAACCAAAGCGAAATCATTCCTTTACCCATAAGGAGTTAATCGCCTGCACTCTCTCTTCCCATCGATGAGTCTCGCTTATACCACATCCCTACAAGATCGCGAACGGATGTTATCTAATCTATCTATTTCCCTGATTTCCTTCTACCACTCTCTTTGCTGCACAAGAGGAAGGTACGCCACTCCTTTTGACATCCTTAGACGAGAAATCTCGCACCGACATCACCAAATTCTTTAACCATGACGGATCCTCTCGAACACGCCCTCTTACCTATTAGTTCTTCATCGCCTAAATCTTTTCAACGACCGGTTGACTCTCTTAACATCTATTGATACAAGACCTCATCTACTCATCGTATCACACCCACAAAGTGGACCGGAATCACAACCCACCTTTCTTCCGTACTCAAATTTACAATTCAAGCCTCAAGACTGTCATTCTCCGTGAGGATAGACAAATCCTATGGGAACGCTTGAGTACGCCATATTCTACTCAAATGCAAATGACCGATCCCGAGAACTCCACCATATACCCGAAGTGTTTACGTGCTTAAAATGCCCATGTTCTCACCTTCACCCCCTCACCTCTACCAAATGCCTCGTCCACTTCTATTAACTTAGCCAAATCTTCCCCTACGCTTGGGACCTTACCCATACCTGGGCCTAACACACCCGCCTAAGCGACTAGATTTGTCCAAGAATAAAGCCGCCCGCCACCTAGAGACACACTCAACCCGTGCCTCTATCACAATCAAAACCATCATCGTCATACCTACCTTCCATATTGGGACCTCATCCTTCCACCTTGCACCAATATATCATACCTCCTGCGTTTTCTTCAAAACGATCTACGCCTTCTGCACCCATACAGGGATCAAAGGGTATATCAACATTATCACCCCACGTATCCTGTCCACCCATCAACCCTAAACAAACTCCATCATCAAAGGATTTATTTTCTGTCACTCCCCTTTCTCCGTGGTTGTTTCCCGCTACCATGTCATCTGTAGCCTCATCATCTAACCAGCCGAACGTAGCTCCTGCGCCAAAGAAACCACGTTTAGTGAAAAACACATATCAACACCCCTCGGTTAAACCACCACCCATACGAACTAACCACGCCCAAACATTACCAAAACCCACGCAATCAATACCCTCATCCTCTTCTCGATTTTGACCCACTCAAAGGATCTTACGCCAAAATCCTGCTATGTTAGTAGAGAATGCGACCATTTCCTACCCCCACTTAGACCTTATGACCCGTCTAAACCTCGACCTATAGGTTATGATGAGTCTAAGATCTGCGCTTATCACCGCACACCAGACATGATGTGGAGGGATGCAAAGCTTTAAAACCATCCTTCGTCACCACCTCTCCCAGATAGAAAGGTTAAGAAAGACAACTTACGAAGGGAGAGACCTTTAGCTTCAATTCCCTCTCCTATACCATCTATCCCCGCCTCACCACGATCTATCATTATTACAACCCCACCCTCAAGACCATAATTTATCCCAACCATCTTCCTCATCTCAAAGTTTATAGATTAATATGATTAGTGTTGCTACTCGAGCGTAAAAACAACGAGAAAGCGAAAGAAAGCACACCAAGCGCCTCTCTTTCTCCGTCTAGCATCCCGATTGCACCACCACCCAAAGTGGTTATTCGTGGACCCGCTTACCCCGCCTCTAATGGAGTTGCCCATCGAGCCATGATCAAACAGCCTTCACCAATCACCCGTCAAAATGACACTATATGATCTCATTCGACTTTCAATCTCATCGACAAGCTCTCGTTGAAATTCTTCAGGGATCGAGGTCTTACCTAATGAAAGCCCCCGCCCGTTGCCTCCATTCTAACACCCAATCACGTTGCCTCTCTCACCAAACAACCCACCGCCCCAACCACTTCGCCTCTCGTACCACAAGCTGCCGCAGCTGGGCTCAAGATGAAATTGTCGATTTTGGCATGTAAGATCCCGACCTCGCCTGCTCATCTCGCCTACGTCCGGGACATTCGTACGCCGTGTTATGATTGACGGGGTGCTAGCCTAAACATCATCTCTTCAAAAGCTTTTCAACAAATGAATATCCCTTCTAGCTACATGTGTGCCAACCCCATCATGTCATGGGTCATTCAATGACGCTATTACCTCTACCTTAGGCACCGTGATCCTCAACATTCGGGTAGACCACGTACTTTACCCGAACTCTTCTATGTCCTCGAGGGAGAGTTCCAATATAATATATTGCTGGGTCGCCCTCGATCCGGCCATGGGATGCGTTCCCTCAACCTTACATAGATGCATAAAATTTGAGTACGAGGGGAAGTCCTACACCGTAAAAGCTGATCCTCCCCCCTTTAAAACCTGCAATATGTTATACCGCCCTAATGATGTGCTGGTACCAATCAAGACACCCATTCATTCAACCCAACCATCTTCTTCAACTATGCCTCAACCATGTACCTCAATCACGCCTATGCCTTCAACTGATGAAACCACTGTCGCAAAAACCACTTCCCTTCCCGCAGCTAACATCCCAACCTCAGACACCCTTAGTAGATGTTTTTCAGCGCCTTACGCTGGGGGAGTATCGCCTATATAACGTTAGTTCTTTCCATACCCCACAGGAGTATGGACAGGTACATGCCCATCCTAACTATGACCGTCGTGGGGGAAGTAATCTCTACGACCACCCCACCGCCGCACTAACCTAACGTATGGGGGTGTTGACGCATCCTCCATTACCCCTGAACCTCCTCTTGGTGTGGTTCCCTTCCAATCCGATTTTCAATACCTGACAAATCGTCGCTTCGCCCTCACCTTCTTGACTCGCTGTGCTTGGAAAGGCTTTGGTTTTGGTCTTTATGAACAAGGCCGACATACGCTCATCCCCATCACCACACGCAAACATAATGATCGCAGTGGTCTCGGTTTTCCTGAAACACCTACACAGGAGACACCTCGTGTCAGCTGTATTCTGGAAGAAGACGACGTCACCCCTACCAAACCATCATCACCCACTTTGCCATCATCACCCACAGAATCTATAGACCCTGAATCTATCCCTCCTAACTTTTTTTTTTCATAAATGCTATCTTCATAGGTCCTCTCACTTATCAACGCGATAATGAGGACCCATCTTCTCTTCCCCTTCTATATCCAGACATGATCGAAGAGGATTCGCCTTTGATTAATGTTGTTGAGTGTCAGGATGACGACTCCATCCTCACTTACCTTGGCGCGGATGATTCTTATATTCAACGAGCCTTACCATCTGAAACCCAAACCATGCTGAACGAATCTACTATAGAAATCAACATCCACACGGAGGAGGATCCTCACATTGTGAAGATCGGACAATCCCTTAACGCATCAGAACAAGTCGCCTTTACTACTTTCCTCCGTGCTCGCAACCAAGCTTTCGCTGTCCTACGCCGACATGCCAGAATCGATCCGACATTGCTGTCCATAACATTCACTCTAAACCCGATTCCAAGCCAATTAAACAAAATTGAGAAAATGCATCCACGCATTGCCCTCTTGGTCAAAGAAGGAGCTCCAACGACTTCTTTCTCGTTTCCTTCATCTTGCCTATTGACTATCCTCAATGGATTTCTAACATCGCACTGCTCACTAAAGCGACGGGGACTTTGATATGCACGGATTTCTGGATCTTAACCTCGCTTGCCCTAAGGATGACTTCCCCTACCTAGTATTGATCAACTTGTTGATCTCACCACGGGTCATGAAATGCTTTCTCTCATGGATGGCTTTTCAGATACAACCAAATTTTGGTCGCTCGCCGATCAACACAAAACTACCTTCATAACTCCTCGGGAACCTTTTATGTAATGCCATTTGGCCTTAAGAATGGTGCGACCTATCAACGGGCTATGACCTACATTTTTCATGACATTATGCACACTATCCTCAAGATTACGCGACGATCTTCTTGGCAAGTCTAAACATCGCAGTGAACATCTCGATGTTTTAACCATTATTTTTGATCGCCTGTTACAATATTCTGTCCGTCTTCAACCAAAGAAATGTGTCTTTGGTGTCCTTTCGGGAAAGCTTCTTGGTTTTATCATCTCTTTGCGTGGCATCGAGGTCGATCCATCTAAAGTCAAAGCTATCATAGAAATGCCCCCACCTACTAATCTCAAACAATTGCGTAGTTTACAAGGTAAGCTCCAATCTATCCGACGTTTCATCTCCCAACTCTCGGATCGATGTCAACCTTTCCATCACCTCCTTAAGAAGGACATTGATTTTCAATGGAGTGAAGAGTGCCACCAAGCCTTTGAAGCTCTCAAAACTTATCTCTTGCAGCCACCCGTGCTTATCCCACCTCAAGACGACCGCCCTTTCTACCTTTACCTTTCCGCCACTGACCACGCTGTAGGGGCCATGCTTGCACATCGTGACTCTGAAAATCGAGAACAAGCCGTTTATTATATAAGTCATACTTTGGTGGATTATGAGACTAGGTATACACATGTAGAAAAGTTGTGCCTAGCCCTATCATTCGTGGCTACCAAGCTCCGACACTACCTTCGAATCACAAAACTTTCGTCATCACCAACACAGACCCCATCCATTACATGTATGCCAAACCTCATCTAAACCAACGCATCGCCCGATGGCTCATGCTCCTCGCCGACCTCGACCTTGAGTTCGTCCACCGTAAATCAATCAAAGGACAAACCATCGCACCAACTTCATGGAAGCCCCTTTACCTGGGGAACAATTTACCAATTTTATATTCCCCGACGAACTCATCGCCACTCTTTCACTCGGGGAAGAGTCGTATCAAATGACCCTCTTCTTCGATGGATCTAAATGCCAACGCGGTGGAGGAGCGGCGTTGTTCTTATTCCTCTCGACGCCGAGCCTATGCCTCTTTCATTCCGACTGATTTCCCTTGCACTAATAATACAAATGGAATACGAGGCCCTTTGCTCGGGTCTCCGTGTCGCGCCGCACTTAGGTATCAAATCTATCAATATTTTTGGCGACTCTCAATGGTAGTCAATCAAGTTATGGGCATCTACCAATGCAAAAATGAGGAACTTCAAAATACAAACACTACGTGGATTCGCTTCTAGCCTTATTTACTCACTATTCTATCCAAACCATTCCACGCTCTACTAACAAATTTGCATGGATACTATGGCTTGCTTAGCCTCGCAAATTCCAGCCTCATCAATCGACTCGACATTTTTGTCTTGGTCCAACAACTCTTTGCCCCATCTTATTCAGCCCCGGTTGTTTGTACGATAAATACCGTGTCTCGCTAACTCAGCAGATACCGGTATCACCAATTCCATGACTACCTTACAACCTCTCTTCTCCCTTCCGACCTTACTAGTAATCGTAAACGTGCTTTTCTTAAACGCGTTTCTCGTTATGTAGTTATGGGGGACTCCTTTATAAACGTGGCTTTGATGGCATCCTCCTTCGATGTCTCACCGGTGCGGAGATCACCCATACCATCCAACAAGTCCATGACGGTATTTGTGGTGGACATTTTAGTGGCTCTCGCTGTGGCCAAACGAATCCTTCGCCTGGTTATTATTGGCCTACTCTCAATAACGATCGCTATGAATATGTTAAGCGTTGTGTTATGTGTCAACAACATGCCAACCTTCAACATACTCCTAGCCACCCGCCTCCGTGTCGCCGAGATCTTTGGCCCTTCTCACAATGGGGTTTAGACCTTATTGGTGAGATTCACCCGCCCTCTTCACAACGTCACCGATGGATTATCACAAAGAACCGAATATTACACAAAATGGGTGGAGGCTATTCCACTCATTTCAACTAAAAAGGAAAAATTGTCAATTCATTAACCATCACATTATCTCGTCGCTTTGGTATTCCTCATCGCCTAATAATAATGTATAATGGTAAATTTTAAAAACAAGTTGTTACAAGACCTTTGTGACAACTTTGGTATCAAACTTAGTTTCTCATCGCCTTACTATCCGCAGGCCAATGGTCAGGCTGAATCTTCTAATAAAACCCTAACCAAAATCCTCATGAAAGTTGTCAATGAATCCGGAAGAAATTGGCACGATCACATTCCCTTTGCCCTTTGGGCTTATCGTACTAGCATTCGTACCTCTACTAATGCCACACCTTTTTCTTTGGTATATGGTACCGAGGCTGTTTTGCCTCTCGAAATACAAATACCCTCCCTTAGAATATCTCTTCAGGATATTCTCACCAACGATGATTTCCGCCAAGAGCGGTTAGCCCAATTGGAGCTTCTTGACGAACGCCGTCTTACAGCTCTTGATCACCTTCAAATCTATCAAAAACGCATCAAACGTGCTTATGATAAGCGACTTCATGAGCGTATTTTAAGGTTGGTGATCTTGTCCTCAAAGAGAATCAACATGTCACCAAACTAGAAAAGAGCAAACGTGGAAAATTTGCTCCCAATCGATTGGGCCTTACATAATCACTCACACCTATGGATCAGCGCTTATCGCTTAGCTTCGCTTAATGGTAAGCCCGAGCTCGAACCCTTAATGCCTTGCATCTTCGACCATTCTACCGTTGAATTTAGTGTTATATCACTTATCTATCGCCGCTCGTCCCCGAGCTCACATACCACCACATGCACTTCTGCTTCCTACACCTCATAATAAAATCAAGCTCACATAGTTTGATTCTCACCTCACCTAAACGATGCCTTCCCCTTTTTAGTCTAGTCCATGACTTCAAAGTTTTAAAATAAGCCGTATTCTTATGGGATTTTCTTGAGTCAAACTTCCTACCAAACTAGATGCTTCACGCCAAAAGAACATCTAGCTATCTAAATTATATATAGACTGTTCCCTCGAAGGACAGCTATATGCCAAATTATTGCTGCTATTATATATAGACTGCTCCCCCGAAGGACAGCTATGCACTAAAATCATATCTGCTACTATAAATAGACTGCTCCCTCGAAGGACAGCTATACACAAAGCCAGCCTTTATCGTCAAGCTTCTCGCATTGATCAGCCTTCGTGAAGACCTCAAGAATAGCACAATCAATATCCTTGTAGACTTCCCGCATCGATCGATCGCCTATATTCAAAAAATAAAAGCCTCATTCAAAAGAACTTTTGGGTCATGGACTTGTCTATTTAGGGTAGGTTCTCTTTCGTCGTAACACTCACTTTGTAATAAATTCTCTCGTACTCAGCCTATATCATCCACCTCACCTCACCATTTGTTTCAACTCAAGGGACGTAACGCACACCCGATATATTGTGATCATACAACTCTTTTCACCTATGGACTTCTCGCCTATGCACTGCACCTAGGGCTTCAAGCTCATTCTACGTTTGTGGTTTGTTTAGCTCTTTTCACCTACGGAGCACTCTTTCCGCTTTGCCTCGCATCTAGGATTGTGTGTTGATCTTAATCAGGACATGGTTCCCTACCACTTGGGTAGGCTAACTTTCGCTTCCCTTATACCTTTTACAACATCACCAATTCATTTCCGACACCAACAACCTTACCTTACCAATATTAATATCAATATTCTTACCAACCAACCAATTGCCTAAACCGTACCAAATTGCCTGAATTCACCTCTCCCTGATCCTAAGGGAGAACTACATCGGTCTGAGGCCCCTCCTTGCTTTGTGCAATGGGCTATGTAGGCAGCACTTCGGAGACATGGGGTCTCCCAAGGTTAGCTCGACCATCCCCTACCATAACCTATCATGTGTGGTAAATATAAATATTTTTGTGTATTTCTATTTAATCACATTCCTCTTTATCCTTTTTCAAAACACAAAAAGTCAAAACGAAAACATTCTTATTATTATAACTCAAATCAACATACATATCTCGTTTTATTTAGATGTTAAACAAATACATCTTCTCTATCATCGACACGCAGGTCGGTACTCTTATTTATTCTTATACCTTGCTAACATTTATTTAGACCCTCACGCCTCATCCCGAACTAGGTGATGATCGTGATCGCCGACCCTCTCGCCAGCCTCTCGTCCTCAATGGTACCACGGCTATTGGTACCGCCCACCGATCCGCCAATCTCTCCTCGTAACATATGAATACGCCTCTCGCATGGAGGACTCCAGCCTCTAGCCTCTCCGCCCGTGACTCCGCAACCACTAACAATCTCTCTTGTCTCATTCACTCGCTTTGAGCTGCCGAACCAAACGCCGCAGACGATATCTCTCTCGCGTAATCACCGCTATGTCGACGATCACGTACACCTCGCAGCTCTGCTACCCACCATAATCTATAGGCCTCTTTCGCTCTCGCATCCATTACCTCGCGATCGGCCGCTACCTCTTCAGCCCTTCGGAGGTGTTGGCCGGGAGGTGAGAATACTACCTCTCGCATCGATCCTCATATATGGTCTATAAGCCGGGGTATATCCCGCACAAATCCAAATTGTCGCGCACGTGATCTAGAGGAATCCTCTCATACTCACTCGGCCTCGTGCCCCGCGATCCACCTCAATCGCTTCTACACCCTCAACTCCTCGCCTATATTTCTCTGTTACCATATAGTTCCCGTAAGGCCGCCAAAGATATCCGCAATCGTCACTCTCTCCCATACCTACCTACCTATAGTACTCAAAGTCATCCGTCACGCCTGGGATCTTGCCTCTCATTTGCCCGGACCTCAAGGCCTCAATCCCAACCTCGTACTCCGGTTTCCCATTTGGATGGATCGCCTAATCGTCACAAACAAACAATGTGCTTTAGGCCCTGTAATAAGTATGAACAACCCAAGGCCTCAACCTATTCCCACCCAAGGCCCATAAACCCCTTTATAGCCACCTATTCCAAGGCCCAAACCCCACGTTCCTTTCTAACCTACCTATTCGGCCCGACCCAAGGCCTCAACCTACCTATTTGGTCCGACCCAAGGCCTCAACTCAACCTACCTATTTGGCCCGACCCAAGGCTCAACGCCTACCTATTTGGCCCGACCCAAGGCCTCAACCTACCTATTTGGCCCGACCCAAGGCCTCAACCTACCTATTCGGCCCGACCCAAGGCCTCAAACCTACCTATTCGCCCGACCCAAGGCCCCCGACCCAAGGCCTACCCATTGGCCCGACCCAAGGCCTCAACCTACCTATTTGGCCCGACCCAAGGCCTCAACCTGTTGGCCCGACCCAAGGCCTCACCCTACCCCATTTGGCCCGACCCAAGGCCTCAACTACCTATTCGGCCCGACCCAAGGCCTCAACCTACCTATTCGGCCCGACCCAAGGCCTCAACCTACCCATTTGGCCCGACCCAAGGCCTCAACCTACCCATTTGGCCCGACCCAAGGCCTCACCCTAACCATCCGGCCCGACCCAAGGCTGTAACCCAACAACTTGGCCCGACCCACGGCCGTATCACTTCAATACCATACCCACAATCAACATTTTATTTTATCCATCCATCATGTACCTTTTGTTCAATCGAGCTCACCTGTTCGTGTTTTAGCATGATTAGGGTCCTTGACTTGATCTGTCGACCAACTTTGCCTAGACCTAGACCGTGACGTTTATCTCAACCAAACCAACCATTTGGTACTGCCGAACATGCCTAAACGCCTCGTACCTTACCGTTATATACCCCGGAGCTACTTCCTATGCCTTGATACCAGGATTATATCACCCTTGTTTGGATAAACTATCGACCTTTGCCTATGCCACCTTGGTTTGCTCGCACAAATCATGTACCCTAGTCGTACTATTGCATTTTACCATGCGTCTCGCTTCCTCGACCTACCCCACCATCTTACCATCCCCTCTACCCCATTTACCCTTTATCAACCCTATCCCCGATTTCCCGCTCACTCAATCTGTGATAGATTTGAGGGGATTACCTATACCCTTAACAGGGAAACCACTTCATATTATTGTCCATGCAGCCTTTACAAAACAAGCTACACGACAATAAGGGGCTAATGTAGACACCAAATTTGTGTCTTACGACCCTCGTGACCCGCATCTCATCTCGCAACCTAACCTCATCACCTAAACCTTACACAATTATTTATTAATTACCTCAGAATTGATAAATCCACATCACCTACCCGCCACCTCATTTTGCCACCTCATCATGACCTAGCCCTAACCCTAAACTAACCTAATTAAGACCTATGACTTGGTCTAGACTCACATCCATAACTAATGCCTCCTTACTCGCACCCAAACCGACCTTCTAGCCACTTGACCAAGCCCGCAACTTGATCTCTCGGGAGAAAAGCAGGGAAGGTGGGCTATTTTACTAAAAATAGCCTACTTTTTCCTTACCGATGCCGGTTCCTACTCGACCGCCGTCGGTTACGTAACCGCCATCGGCTCCCTGTAAATGGCCTCCCCAAACCAAAAACAAAGGATCGGAATTTCATTTTTGGGATCAGGTCGAATGATTTTTGAATCAACAGAGATCATTGGGAGCGAAAAAGAGAGTCCAGATCTTCACTTGACCGAGCAGAGACGAGTGGAAATACCAGAAGTGTTTACAGCAAAGGAGATCAGCTTGCATCTTCATCAAAACCAAGAAGTCACATCTGCATGTCCTCTCGTTATAACATTTCTTATGCCTTTTGAATTACAAATCCTCATAAATCCATCCCTCGAATCCACTACCCAAAGATGCATATTACCTCTAACTATCATTCATCTACCTCTCATCACCTTATTTCCTAATACCACCTATATACAGCCTTACAAACAACACAACTACCCCACAAAGCAACTAACCTACAGATCCTAGAACCCACCCAGTATCGGTTATCAAGAATCGCATCGGTTATCAAGAACGCAGCATCGGTTCCTCCGATCAAAACCAGAAAACCAGCCTTCCCTACCTACTTCAACGAAGCAACTTAATTGATATTCTCTATAGTACGCGCACACCATCTAGATATTCTACGGGTATTCCTCCTAGCCCCCTAACCTTATCTCTTTCTAAAAAGAACGAATCATTCGAGTGAAACACTACCCACTATAATTCGGTCTCTTTCCCTTAAACCCCTGCATGACTTGCACCATCTACCTTCACAAAGACACCTCGATTATCCCTGTGGGTAACTCACCCTCTTCTCCCATTCACTTTCCCCTCTATATCTCATGTTCCCATATCACCTTTACCCAAGAAGGTACAACCTAAAGAAAAAAATACACTACCCTTCGATAAGGTAGTCAAAACAACCACACTCTCCTAACAGTTCATCTATCATACTGCTACCCAAGCAAACATGACCATCACCCAAGACCACACCAACACCTAAAACCATAGCTTGACCCACTCCCCCTCATGCAAAGACCCTTCCTCGATAGTCAGCCACACCTACACCCAAACCCACTTTCACTTCCCATTGTGATCCACTAGCAGGATCCTATGCCAAAATATTAACCAACCTCCTTGAGACTTTTTCATCACATTACCACTGTTCAGACCTTATGAACCTCTCAAACCCAAACCAAAATTTGTGCCTACCATCATGTGCCAGGCACGATGTAGAGAAACTGAAAGGATTTGAAAACTATTCTTATCCGGTTGTGTCCTTTTGAAAGGATTTGAAAATTTGTGAAGATGACCTTCTCGATGAGGACCCCATTTCACCAACACCCATTCCCATAGTTCTCCCCTCACTACCTACTCAATGACCCAGACCTTCACCCCCACAACTCCTAGAGCCACTCCCAAGATTCAAAATTAACATGGTTCACATCAGAGAACTCACCAAATCTCCACCCAAATGCCGGTGTGCTCAACTCATCTCACAAGGTTCCTTCCCGCCACTTGGCTTTTTCCCCTCTTGTCACTATAATTTTCATGGCTCACCCACTCCACCTACCTCTCCACCTCAAATCAACATGATCCATGTTGCTACCCATGCTCAGAAGGACAAAGGAGGAAAAGGCAACTGACCCACCAACCCATCCTATACACAACACATGTTGTTGCAGAATCATGACACCCACCGGATGTTGATCGATTTCTAGCTTGATCTTTTGGACATCCAAAGTGTGATTACACAACATTGAATCCTCTCCCCAAGTGTGGGACTTGAAAAATGGAAAAGGAATCTCTAGATTAGAGGCTGGTTCCTCAACTCCCCTGATTAGATATATCACTTACAAGTTGCAGAGGTTTTGAATTCAAGATCCTACTCTAAATTCCAAAGAGGGCAGAGATAGAAGATGCAAAATTGAAACTAATGCTAATAAGGTGATGCACCAAAGGAGTGGTGAGAATTTTTTTCTTTTATAGATTGACACAGATCATGGAAATGTAACAAAACTTCATGCACAAATTGATGACATGTAATGAAAGATCAGAAAGAAAGCAAACAACATAAGCAGAGGATTGAAACTCATTCACAGAGCTTGCATTGTCATTTTTCAATATCAAAATACATACATTACAACATCTAGGAGATAGAAAAAACATGTTGCAGTCCTGGAAGAGGCCTGATTTTTCCACAAAAATCACTTTCAAGGTGAAAGAGGGAGCCTCTGCAATCTAAAAAAATGTTCCACCTCTAAAAAATGAGCCAAATCGGCTTTTACAAGATTACTAAACGACCCTAGAGAGAGAAACATGAGAAAATGTGGGAGAGCTTCAACCACCCACCAAAAATGAAATAAAATAGCATGGGCATCCTTACAGGTCTATCCTCTGACATTTTCCACCATGCTGGGAAAGAATGCGAGCCATTCTTCATTAAAAATGGTGGTTGAAACGTCATTTCTGTCCATGACCACATACTAGAGGTGTTTTTACATTTTCTCTCTCCAAACTCCAATAAAATACAAAAATGACCCTAGAATATTGTAGTAAATTTCACCGAGTTTTCCATTGATATAAAGAACATGAAAAATTGAGCTTTGGATCGAAAGATATGGCCGTTTGAAATTTTAGGGCAAAACAGGGCCAAAACGGATTGGCGGGTGAAAAATTTAAAATTTTCCAATATTTTGCATTTGGGAAAATTTCTCAAAAATTCCTATGCTCCTCCATTCCAAGTGCCATGTGGAATGTTTTGATTGGCGTGGGCCTTTAAGGCTTCATTTACCATCGTTTTGGCATTTGGAAACAATTTCAAAATTCTCTTGGCCGATGAGTTGAAGACACGTGGCGAAGAGGTGATTTGCCGCAGCATTTCCTCTGGATTTTTTTGTCACTTTTCAAATTTTTTCCCATTGGATATGTGGCAAAACCCCATTGGATGTGGGCTTGTCTTGAGTTTTTTTCCACCACCGGACACGTGGCACAATTCCATTGGCTCGCGTTTTGGGGGACATTTTTCCCTTGAAATTTCCTTCCTTTTTCCTTTGGGAAAATTTCCTAAATTTTCCCCACCTTCCACTAGTCTAGGACACGTGGCATCATTTCATTGCCATTGGAATTTTGGGGAAAACATTTTTCTTTCGTTTTAGCTTTTGGGAAAAACTCCCATTCTCCCCGTGCTCCGTCATTCCGAGCCCCAGGGGACACGTAGTCGATATGATTGCTGGGGCCGCGGGCCAAAAACTTCTCCATTGCTTTTTACCAAAACACTTTACCAAAATTCCAATCTTTCCTCCACCCTCTGAAGGTCCGATGCCATATGACATGTGTCATAACATGATTGGGCATGGGCCTTCCTTTTGAAATTTTCCATGGCGTTAACACTTAGTCGATTTTTCCAATTTTTTTCCCTTAGACACGTGGCATAATTTGATTATTTGGTGGGCCTACGGGGTGAAATATCCCTTTTGAAATTTTTATAAAAACTTGGTAAAAATCCAAGTTTCCCTCGACCCCCCACCGAGTTCTTGGCCACGTGGCACCATCTTATTCACTACGGGCCTTTCAGGGAAAATTTCACACAAAAACTCCACCGAGCCATAACTTCAAAAATACATGGAGTTAGGATGAAAACTTTACCTTCTCGGAAAGATGAGAAAATATCTATCTAATGGTGCCATTTCTAGAAAGTTTTGAGTGCCTAAAAAGCAAAAATTATGACTAAGGCACAAGATAGGGAATAATGAAAGGAGTTAGCCACAAAATGAGCAAGTGACACATTTTGGATAACATATTTGGTGACTCGGAGGGGTCATCTACCCGCTTGATGAAGTTACTAGTTGCTCGAAGCAATCTATTGGGCACGAGTCATCAAATTCTCTCGCTTGGTACTCTAACTAACTAGAACACTGCAAGGAGGAAGATGGAGGGTGGAATATCATCTGATTGGAGCAAGGCCTGCAAGACACATTTCCAGGAACCACAAGTTGGTGCCAAAGCACTTAGGGAAAGCAAAACTAATCTACAGTAAAACAATGTGCACAAGCAATTAGGGAATGAAAACCTAAGCTAATATGTACAAGGTGGATAATTCCCTTCAGTAGTAATGCTTTAGCTAGATTCCATTGACTGGAATCTATAGTTCCTCGCCATCTAATGAAGACAATTGGAAAGTATTACTGTCCTTACACTTTGTGACCATGTATGGGCCACTCCAAATGGCATCAAATTTTTAATGCCTTCCTAGTTTTTCTCTGTCTGCATCCCA
The DNA here is from genome assembly GCA_018340775.1 of Taxus wallichiana var. yunnanensis. Taxonomy (NCBI): domain Eukaryota; kingdom Viridiplantae; phylum Streptophyta; class Pinopsida; order Cupressales; family Taxaceae; genus Taxus; species Taxus wallichiana. The sequence continues at coordinate 687,838,917 of CM031239.1, forward strand.
TTTTAACACTAGATCTCCAACTTGGAAAGATCTATCCTTGGCCTTCTAATCAAAGGTCTTTTTGATCAAAGCTTGATCCTTCCCATTGCTTGGGATGCCTGATTTCTGATTTCTTGGAGCTCCATCAATTCTACATATCTAACCTCCATGGGCTCAAAATCTAACAACTCCAACTATTTCATGAGTTCTAATGTTGGCAACTCAAGTGACATGGGAAAAATTGCCTCTCTCCCATAAACAAGTTTGAATGGGGAGTTACCTGTAGATCTCTTGGGAGTTATCTTATCAGCCCATAAGGCTGATTTCAATTTGGTATGCCAAGACCTATGATTTTCATCAAGAGTCCTACTAATGATCCTCAACAAGTTCTTGTTTGTGGATTCAGCCTAGCCATTACCCCCGAGGGTAATAATTTGATGAAGTGCTTAGGTAGATCCCATTTTGACAGCCCATGCATTCACCTTGGACCCAATGAATGGCAATGCATTATACGATATTATTGTAGTAGGTATGCCAAATCTGGTTGCTATTCCCTCATAGAAGTCTAGGATGCTAGATTCATTTGCTTCTTTGAGTGCTCTTGCTTCGATTCATTTGGTGAAGTAATCTGTTGCTCTTAGGATCCATTTGTGCCCTTGGATTGAATTGGGATTAATGAATCCAACGAAGTCCAAAGCCCATTGCATGAATGGCTGGTCAACTAAAATTGGATGCAATGGAAGGGCAGCTAGCCTCGATTTACCTGTGAAGAAGGAACAATTCTTGCACCTCTTGATCCATGCATAGTACTCACTTTGAAAATCTTGGGCCAATAATAGCCACCCTCATGATCTTTAGAAGCTGTCACTCTTGGTGCAAAATGACCACTAGCTGATCTTCCATGGAACTCTTCCAACACTTTGTAAATCTGATTTGTACCAATGCATCTCAGAAGCACTCCATTCACATCTTTCTTGAACAAAACACCATCAACAAGAGCATATGGGACAACCTGCAATGAAGTGTCTTCTTTTGGTCTTGTTCATCTCTGGATGGTATAGACTTGTCCTTAGGAAGTGCATTATGTCTTGGGTCCAGCAAGGAGTGAGGACATCATTAATTTCCTTTTGAGTGCATCCTTTCTCATGGCTGTCTTGCAATGCCAAAACAACCTCCTCCTCATTGCATGCTTCTTTTTGTTTGCTCAAAATCGGATGCTCACACAACCCTTTTCCTCCGACAAACTTGGTGACTTTGATCTCAATGTCATACTCCATGACACGAGTGATCCACCCTGCCCTCTTTTCATTTAGGTCTTTGTTGAGGAGGAAGTCCTTAACTCCTGCATGAGAAACTAATGTTGTTGCAAATCAGCAAAGCACCCCGGATGCAAATCAGGTTTCTAAGTTGATGTTTGGTATCTGTGTGATTGCACAACATTGAAACCTCTCTCCAAGTGTGGGACTTGTAAAATGAGAGAGGAATCTCTAGATTAGAGGTTGGTTCCTCAAACTCCTCCGATCGAGATCCATTATTTGTATAAGCTCGTAGAGGTTTGAATGCTAAACTACTCTAAATTTCAAAGGGACAAAGGTAGAAGAGTGTAAAAATTGAAACTAAACTAATGTTAATGATGGTGATGCACCAAAGGAATTGTAGACACTGATGCTTTGCATAAAAATACACAATCCACAAGAAAACACAAGACAAAACATGCACAAATTGCTCAAAATGTAATGAAAGATCGGGAAAACAATGATAGATATATGAAATGATTGAGGGATGTTAATCACAGAACATATATTAACATTCCATGTCCAATACAATGCATTACGGTGATCTCGGAGGCAAAAAGAGGTTGTATTACATGGAAAGGTAAAAATCTTCACAAATTCTACCAAGGAGGAAGAAAAAGGAAGTTGCAGAGCTGAAAAGGTGTCTCTCTTTGCAAAATGAACTCATTTTGGCTTTTACAATGCATGGGTCGAGCAAGGAGAAGAAAAAATGAAAAAATATGGGAGCCATTACCCATTGAATGAAGATGCATTAAAACAGCATGGAGGTCCTTACAAACCCATGCCCTGACATTTTTGACCATACTGAAGAAGAATGCGACCCATTTTGCATTAAAACTGGTTGTTGAAACGTCATTTCTTGCCATGACCACGTGCCAAAGGCATTTCTCAAATTTCTCTCTCCAAGCTGAACCAAAATGAAAAAATGACCCCAGAATCTTGTAGAGAATTTCACCATCTTTCCATTGATATAAAGAATGCGAAAAACCAAGCTCTAGATCGAAAGATATGGCGATTTGAAGTTTTAGGTCAAAACAGGACCAAATCGGGTCGGTGGGAAAATTCAAATTTTTGCACCTTTTTGGTCATTTGGAAAATTTTCCAAAATTTCCCGTTACTCTGCCACTCTAGGTGCCACATGGCGGCATCTCATTGGCTGCGGGCCTTTCAGGGAAAATTTTTCCAAAAACTCCGCCGAGCCATAACTTCAAAAATACATGGAGTTAGGAGGAAAACTTTACCTTTCTGGAAAGCTGAGAAAGAGCTCTATCCAATGGTGCCACTTCCAGAAGGTTTTGAGTGCCTGAAAGAAAAATTTTGTGACTGAGGAACAAGAGAGGGAAGAATGGGAGGAGTTAGCTAAAAAATGAGTAGGGGGTACATTTTGGATAACAATTTTGGTGACTCAGAGGGGTCATCTGCCTGCTGGATGAAGTTACCGATTGCTGAAGCATCCATTGGGCATGAAGTCATGAGTTGTAACCTACAAACTGATTTGAACTTTGAAAACCTCCTGTCTCGAGCCACTTGCAAACCCACCGAAATGGAGTTGTTCTCAACAAAATGCCCCTTTGAAATGGGCATGCAAGAGCAAAACCAGCACCACAAAAACTATGTGCAGAACTAAAATCATACATGCTCCAAATGGAACATGCAGAGTGTGCACAAGCACTTCTTCTGCTAAAAGAAAACCTACATACTCTACTCTAATCTGGAAGCAAAGGAAAGCTAAACAAACCTGCGTGCATTTGGTTGTGGAAATAGCTTCCCTTTCTCAAAAGTGGCAGCCATGCAATTGATTTGGAGCTGATCATGGCTGTTAAGATGAGTGCAAAATCAACAAGAAGCTAGTCTCCCACCCAAATCATCAAGGTATCAGGTGAAGGTGAATCCAATACATCTTTTAGTTGCTCTGCATTTGGATTGAAGAGGTATGACAGCTGATCCTTGGTACTTTATAGCTCATCCTCATGCTTAGAAGCAAGCATGGTGGTTGTGACTTCTCCTTTGACTCCAATGAAGTCAAATACCTTATTGGGTAAGGTATGATCCATTTTATATGCCCATAGCTCGATTTTCAACTCCAAAATGGAGTCTTCTTGTAGACCCTCCTGAATGGATGGTGTGGAAGAAATGGTGAAATTCCTCTGTCCTTTCTCTTCCTCTAATGAAGAACATGAAAGATTAAAATCTTCCAATCTTGGTTCCAAAGAGCTACTATAAGATGCAGGTTGCTGCAAATGAATGTTCTCCTTCATGATAGCAGACTCAAGTGTTTGGAATGTGGATGATGAAAGAGAGAATGGTGGAAACTCAACCGGCTCTTCTCCATCAAAACAGTCCTCCAAATCTGACAGATAAACTGCCTCATGGCTATCCTGCTGCAAATGCTCCACTTCCTCCATGGTGTCTTCTTGATCTGTAACTTGACCACCATGGTTTCTTTCACCCTCCAACATTGAGTTTGAGAGATCAAACTCCTCTTCAGCACTAGAACTTGGGAGAGATGAAGTAGAAAAAAGAACTGAAGGTTCTCCCATAGCTTGCTTTGTGCTTAAAGCCCTTGGATTTGTAATTTTCTCCTCCACAACTAGAATGTGCTCCTCTTCTTTTGGATCTGGAGCAGCTTCTCCTTTCTCTACTACTTGAAGACAATCCTGCTCTTGATAGAACTCTTCCTCTAGCACGAAGTTCGTCAAGTCAAACTCTTCAATCTGTTGCTCTAGAGGACAAGTTGGGACTGCAAGATCTTCTTCTGAGCTTTCTTCCTCTATCGATGATTGTGTAACTTGAATTGAATCAGCATTCCCTTCAAATAGAGTGCCAACATGGACACTACTTTCTGAGCAAACTGACTGCTAATCTACTTCTTCTTTTTACTCTTCTTTGCTACCACAAAATAAGTCTTAACCACCACCTGTTCTCCAACTCCAACCTCTTCTGAAGGCTTAACCATCAAGGGTATATTTTTTATCCCAAATTTGGCAGCCCAACTCCTCAAGTTGTTTGTCATTTCTTTTCTGTTGGGCTCCTCTTCTTGCTATCCTTCATGGCTGATTTTTGCAATTTCTTCTTCCCCACATGGAATTTGGAATGCAAGAGGAGGGATGGGTCATAACTCAATTGATTTGGCAATTTTTGTTGTGGTAGAGGAGGTGAAACCTCTTTTTTCTTTGGAGGAGAGTGTATTTATTTTAGCTCTTGTGGAGGGGATGACTGTTTGGAAGGAAAAAGGAAAGAAGAATTGAGGTGTGGTAGAAGGCGAGAGGTGGAGACATGGGATCAACATTTGGGATAGCGAGATGGAGAGTTTAGAATTTGCAATTCCAAATGAGATGATCTTTGCTTGAGTAATGGGAAGAGAAAAACTAGATGATGGTGTAGAACTTACCCATTGACAAGGTTGTTCAACAACAAGTGTATAGGCCTCTATTTCTGATGTCCATTGTACAAGTTGGGGCAGCATCTTCATCATGAAGTTCAGATTCTCCTAAGGGCTGAAGTGTCTTCGAGAAGGGCCTCCCCATGGACAAGGAGTCCTTCAACCAATTCTGAAAGATTTCATTTGAGCTATTACTCTTGATTGCACCATCTTTGCCTCCATCTTTTGGATTTGTTCCAACAGATCTACATTTTCTTCTTGATTGCCCTCACAACTAACATACCCTTATGCTTGACATGCTTCATATCCAAACTAACTTTTGGCACTCACTGCTGCTCATATGGGTATGCATATTGATCTTGAATCTACTAAAAATGTTGATTTGAAAGAGTTGTAATGCATGTTGGAGGTCACATATCTTGCTTTGTTGTTGATGTGAATTCCATGATGGAAATGAAGTCATGATTGCACAACTTCATGGAATGGAAAAGAATGGAAATGATGAAAAGAAGAATGGAAAACATGTGCAGTAACTTAGAGAATGAGTTGTTTACAGATGGAGTCACCAGATGTGCTTTTGAAAGTGCCTCCAAAAGGCTGAATCCTTGATAGGAACACACCAACTGTCAACGATAAAGTGGAAGACCTCTAAGGTCCCACCGGTGTTCCAAAACTATTGTTGCAAATCAGCAAGCACCACACATGCAAATCAGGTTTCTAAGTTGATGTTTCAGGCATCTAATGTGATTGCACAACATTGAAACCTTTCTCCAAGTGTGGGACTTGTAAAATGAGAGAGGAATCTCCAGATTAGAGGCTAGTTCCTCAAACTCCTCTGATCAGATCCATTATTTATACAACTGCAGAGGTTTGAATCCTAATCTACTCTAAATTTCAAAGGGACAAAGGTAGAAGAGTGCAAAAATTGAAACTAAACTAATGCTAATGATGGTGATGCACCAAAGGAGTTGTAGACACTGCTTCTTGCATAAAAAATACACAATCCATAAGAAAACACAACACAAAACATGCACAAATTGCTCAAAATGTAATGAAAGATCAGGAAAACAATGATAGATATATGAAAGGATTGAGGGATTTTAATCAAAGAACATATATTAACATTCCATGTCCAATACAATGCATTACAGTGATCTAGAGGCAAAAAGAGGTGTTGTATTACATGGAAAGGTAAAAATCTTCACAAATTCTGCCAAGGAGGAAGAAAAAGGAAGTTGCAGAGCTGAAAAGGTGTCTCTCTTTGCAAAATGAACTCATTTAAGGATTTTACAATGCATGGGTCGAGCCCAGGAGAGAGAAAATGTGAAAAAACGTGGGAGCCATTACCCATTGAATGAAGATGCATTAAAATAGCATGGAGGTCCTTACAAACCCATGCCCTGACATTTTTGACCATACTGAAGAAGAATGCGACCCATTTTGCATTAAAACTGGTTGTTGAAATGTCATTTCTGGCCATGACCACATGTCAGAGGCGTTTCTCAATTTTATCTCTCCAAACTAAACCAAAATGTAAAAATGACCCTGGAATCTTGTAGAGAATTTCACCAGCTTTCCATTGATATAAAGAACGTGAAAAACCGAGCTCTGGATCGAAAGATATGGTGATTTGAAGTTTTAGGTCAAAACAGGACCAAATCGGGTCGGTGGGAAAATTTGAATTTTTGCACCTTTTTGGTCATTTGGAAAATTTTCCAAAATTTCCCCGCACTCCACCACTCTAGGTGCCATGTGGTGGCATCTCATTGGTTGCGGGCCTTTCAGGGAAAAATTTTTCCAAAAACTCCGCCTTGAGCCATAACTTCAAAAATACATGGAGTTAGGAGGAAAACTTTACCTTCTGGAAAGGTGAGAAAGAGCTCTATCCAATGGTACCACTTCTAGAAGGTTTTGAGTGCCAGAAAGAAAAAATTTGTGACTGAGGAACAAGAGAGGGAAGAATGGGAGGAGTTAGCCACAAAATGAGTAGGGGGCACATTTTGGATAACAATTTTGGCGACTCGAGAGGGGTCATCACACTTTGGATGAAGTTACCAGGTTACTGAAGCATCCATTGGGCATGGAGTCATGAGTTGTAACCTACAAACTGATCTGAAATTTGAAAACCTCCCTCTGAGCCACTTGGAAACCCACTGAAATGGAGTTGTTCTCACCAAAATGCCACTGAAATGGACTGTGCAAGAGCAAAACCAGCACCACAAAAACTATGTACAAGAACTAAAAATCATACATGCTCTAAATGGAACATGCAGAGTGTGCACAAGCACTTATTTTGCTAAAAGAAAACCTACCTACTCTACTCTAACTGGAAGCAAAGGAAAGCTAAACAAACCCTGCAATTGGTTGTGAGAAATAGCTTCCCTTTCTCAAAAGTGGCAGCCATGCAATTGATTTGGAGCTGATCATGGCTGTTAGGATGAGTGGAAAATCAACAAGAAGCTGGTCTCCCACCCAAATCATCAAGGTATCAGCTGAAGGTGAATCCAATACCTCTTTTAGTTGCTCTGCATTTGGATTGAAGAGGTATGACAGCTGATCCTTGGTACTTTGTAGCTCATCCTCATGCTTAGAAGCAAGCATGATTGGTTGTGACTTCTCCTTTGACTCCAATGAAGTCAAATACCTTATTGGGTAAGGTATGATCCATTTGATATGCCCATAGCTCTGATTTTCAACTCCAAAAATGGAGTCTTCTTGTAGACCCTCTGAATGGATGGTGTGGAAGAAATGGTGAAATTCCTCTGTCCTTTCTCTTCCTCTAATGAAGAACATGAAAGATTAAAATCTTCCAATCTTGGTTCCAAAGAGCTCTTTATAAGATGTAGGTTGCTGCAAATGAATGTTCTCCTTCATGATAGCAGACTCAAGTGTTTGGAATGTGGATGATGAAAGAGAGAATGGTGGAAACTCAACCGGCTCTTCTCCATCAAAACAGTCCTCCAAATCTGACAGATAAACTTCCTCATGGGTATCCTGCTGCAAATGCTCCACTTCCTCCATGGTTTCTTCTTGATCAGTAACTTGACCACCATGGTTTCTTTCACCCTCCAACATTGAGTTTGAGAGATCAAACTCCTCTTCAGCACTAGAACTCGGGAGAGATGAAGTAGAAAAAAGAACTGAAGGTTCTCCCATAGCTTACTTTGTGCTCAAAGCCCTTGGATCTGTAATTTTCTCCTCCACAACTAGAATGTGCTCCTCTTCTTTTGGATCTGGAGCAGCTTCTCCTTTCTCTACTACTTGAAGACAATCCTGCTCTTGATAGAACTCTTCCTCTAGCACGAAGTTCGTCAAGTCAAACTCTTCAATCTGCTGCTCTAGAGGACAAGTTGGGACTGCAAGATCTTCTTCTGAGCTTTCTTCCTCTATGGCTGATTGTGCAACTTGAATTGAATCAGCATTCCCTTCAAATAGAGTGCCAACATGGACACTACTTTCTGAGAAAACTGACTGCTGATCTGCTTCTTCTTTTTGCTCTTCTTCTGCTGCCACAAAATCAGTCTTAACCACCACCTGTTCTCCAACTCCAACCTCTTCTGAAGGCTTAACCATCAAGGGGATATTTTTCATCCCAAATTTGGTAGCCCAACTCCTCAAGTTGTTTGTCATTTCTTTTCTGTTGGGCTCCTCTTCTTGCTATCCTTCATGGCTGATTTTTGCAATTTCTTCTTCCCCACATGGAATTGGGAATGCAAGAGGAGGGATGGGTCATAACTCAATTGATTTGGAAATTTTTTGTGGTGGTAGAGGAGGTGAAACCTCTTGTTTCTTTGGAGGAGAGCGTATTTCTTTTAGCTCTTGTGGAGGGGATGACTGTTTGGAAGGAAAAAGGAAAGAAGAATTGAGGTGTGGTGGAAGACTGAGAGGTGGAGACATGGGATCAACATTTGGGACAGCAGATGGAGAGTTTAGAATTTGTAATTCCAAATGAGATGATGTTGCTTGAGTAATGGGAAGAGAAAAACCAGATGATGGTGTAGAATTTACCCATTGACAAGGTTGTTCAACAACAAGTGTATAGGCCTCTATTTCTGCTGTCTATTGTGCAAGTTGGGGCAGCATCTTCATCATGAAGTTCAGCTTCTCTAAGGGCTGAAGTGTCTTCGAAAAGGGCCTCCCATGGACAAGGAGTCCTTCAACCAATTTTGAAAGCTTTCATTTGAGCTATTGCTCTTGATTGCACCATATTTGCCTCCATCTTTTGGATTTGTTCTAGCAGATCTACATTTTCTTCTTGTTGCCCTCACAACCAACATACCCTTGTGCTTGACATGCTTCATATCCAAACCGACTTTGCTTGCTGCTCATATGGGTATGCATACTGATCTTGAATCTACTCAAAATGTTGATTTGAAAGAGTTGTAATGCATATTGGAGGTGGAATATACTGCTGTTGTTGATGTGAATTCCATGATGGAAATGAAGTCATGATTGCACAACTTCATGGAATGGAAAAGAATGGAAATGATGGAAAGAAGAATGGATGGAAATGAATGGAAAATAGGTCTGCAACTTAGAGAATGAGTTGTTTACCAGATGGAGTCGCTAGATGTGCTTTTGAAAGTGCCTCCAAAAGGCTGAATCTTTAATAGGAACACACCAACCTATCAAAGATAAAGTGGAAGACCTCTAAGGTCCCACCGGGTGTGCCAAAACTATTGTTGCAAATCAGCAGCACCCCTAGATGCAAATCAGGTTTCTAAGTTGATGTTTCAGGCATCCAGTGTGATTGCACAACATTGAAACCTCTCTCCAAGTGTGGGACTTGTAAAATGAGAGAGGAATCTCAGATTAGAGGCTAGTTCCTCAAAATCCTCTAATCAGATCCATTATTTGCACAACTGCAGAGGTTTGAATCCTAATCTACTCTAAATTTCAAAGGGACAAAGGTAGAAGAGTGCAAAAATTGAAACTAAACAAATGCTAATGATGGTGATGCACCAAAGGAGTTGTAGACACCTGCTGCTGCATAAAAAATACACAATCCACAAGAAAACACAGCACAAAACATGCACAAATTGCTCAAAATGTAATGAAATATCAGGAAAACAATGATAGATATATGAAAGGATTGAGGGATTTTAATCACATAACATATATTAACATTCCATTTCAATACAATGCATTACAGGTGATCTAGAGGCAAAAAGAGGTGCTGTATTACATGGAAAGGTAAAAATCTTCACAAATTCTACCAAGGAGGAAGAAAAAGGAAGTTGCAGAGCTGAAAAGGTGTCTCTCTTTGCAAAATGAACTCATTCGGATTTTTTAATGCATGGGTCAAGCCCGGAGAAGAAAATGTGAAAAAATGTGGGAGCCATTACCCATTGAATGAAGATGCATTAAAATAGCATGGAGGTCCTTACAAACCCATGCCACGACATTTTGACCATGCGAAGAAGAATGTGACCCATTTTGCATTAAAGCTGGTTGTTGAAATGTCATTTCGGCCATGACCCCGTGCAGAGGTTTTTCTTGATTTTATCTCTCCAAACTAAACCAAAATACAAAAATGACCCTGGAATATTGTATAGAATTTCACCAGCTTTCCATTGATATAAAGAACGTGAAAATCGAGCTCTGGATCGAAAGATATGGCAATTTGAAGTTTTAGGTCAAAACAGGACCAAATCAAGTCGTGGGAAAATTCAAATTTTGCACTTGTTTGGTCATTTGGAAAATTTTAAAAAATTTCCTCCGCACTCCACCACTCTAGGTGCCACGTGGTGGAATCTCATTAGCTGCGGGCCTTTAGGGAAAATTTTTCCAAAAACTTCATTGAGCCATAACTTCAAAAATACATGGAGTTAGGAGGAAAACTTTACCTTTCTGGAAAGCTAAGAAAAAGATCTATCCAATGGTGCCACTTCCAAAAGGTTTTGAGTGCCTGAAAGCAAAATTTTGTGACTGAGGCAAAAGAGAGGGAAGAATGGGAGGAGTTAGCCACAAAATGAGCAGGGGGCACATTTTGGATAACAACTAACAATTGAACCTTGTTGTTGGAGACTAGATGCTTGAATTTCTTCAAGCTTCGATTCTTGCAAGAACATGCTTCTCAATGAAGGAATACCTCACCTCATAGTCTTCCAAGCTTTGGCTAAAGAAAGCAATTGGCTGCTCCTCATTGTCTTTGTTCTGCTTATACAAAAATTGCATAAATAATATCATCACCCCCAAATGCATAGAGGATGAAATCCTTGGAAAAATCAGGTTAATGAAAGTTGGGGCTTGAGAGATGGCTTCTTTGATTGCTTCAAAACATTCCTTGCCTTTTGCTGTCCATTTTAAAGCCATGATTTTCTTTAACATCTTGGTGATAGGTTTGACTAGGGCTGCAAAATTTAGGACAAACCTCCGAACAAAATTTATTCTCCCTAAAAAAACTTTGAAGGGCCTTATTAAGGCTTGGAAATGACAGTGCTTTTATGGCTTCAACTCTTTCTGGATCAATTGCCAATCCTTATTTAGAGACAATGTGGCCAAGGAGCTTTCCTTCATGGGCTATAAAAATACACTTTTTAGGATTCAAGGATACTCCAAATCTTCTGCACCTTTGGAACACTTGTCTCAAATGAAAGAGGTGGTGCTGCATTTTTGAAAAACAGTGATATCATTTTCGCATAGAATGTTTCCATTCGAATAGAGTTTCTTCTATCCTTTCATTCTCTTGAAAAATAGATAAGGGTTTAGGGCTAGGAGGAATACTGTTGAATGTTGGGAAGGTGTGCGCGTACCGTAGAGAGATCAGATCGATTGTGAAGAACTCCTTTTTGTCTGGGAAGGACTACCTGTAAGTAAGAATACAAGACCACTAGATCTTAGTTAGAAAATAGGTGAGGGAACTACCTTGGGCCCAGGAAATATCAGACTTCCTTTCGAAGGTGGTCAGTTCCCTTTTAATACAAATTGATGCAAATGATAATAAAGAAGCTATTGCGAACTCACGATTTAGGTATCTCGTCACAAAGCAATAGAGACTAAACTACCAATAATAAAACGTCATGTTGTTTGTTTGGTCACTGGTTATTGACATGTTCAGATCAAGTTACAGGGATAGACCAGACTGAATCTGAGGTTGTTTTGAGGTGAATAGGTAAAAGGCTGGTTTTGGTATGAGTCACAGTGACCGATGGCGGTCACAGGATAACCGATCGCGGTTAGCAGAACTCCGCATCTTGGTAGAGAATAACCGAGATCGGTAGGGGCAGCGATTTAGGGGTTTTTAATGCAGGTCGGTTTAAGGTGGTTATGAGGTTTGGAAGGTTGGTAGATGCTTGAGGGGAGTTTATAATTATTAGGAATTAAAAGTTCAAGAAATGGTGTTTAGAAACATAAAGATACTACTTAATGGTTCCTGATGAAGATACGAGTCCAAGGAATGTGGTGGTGATAGTAAGGCTTGGTTGGGATGATCTCGGTATTGGAAAGTGAGCTTATGAAGCTATCCTCGGTCTTTTCTAATGCTTGAATGAGGTGTGCAGTGATCCGATTGCTTAGTTGCAGTCTTGACTCGATGCTCTTCTCTCTGCAGCCTCTCGCTTTTGTTTCACTTCTCTTTCTTACCCAAAATGAATTCTGGATCTTTGTTTTTGGTTGGGGGAGGTCATTTACAGGGAACTGATGGTGGTTGCCTAACCGACAGCGGCCGCGTAGGGACCGACGTCGGTTAGGTCAAAGTTGGCTATTTTTAGTAAAATAGCCAACCTTCCCTCCTTTTCTCCCGAGGAGTTAGTTGTGGGCTTGGTCAAGTCATTATTAGGTTCATTTTGATGCGGGTGAGGGGTGATGAGTCATGGGTGTGGGTTTGGACCAAGTTATAGGTCTTAATTAGGTTAGTTTAGGGTTAGGATTAGGTCATGGTGAGGTGGCGAGATGAGGTGGCGGGGTTGGAGATGTGGATTTATTAATTATAAGGTAATTAATAAATCATTAGGTGTGTAAGGTTCAGGTGGTGAGGTAGGGTTAGGTTGCGGGATGAGATACGGGGTACAGGGGGTTGTAAGACCCAAATTTGGTGTCTACATTTGCCCCTTGTTGTCATGTAGCTTGTCGTGTAAAGCTGCATTGACAATAATAAGAAGTGGTTGCCCCAGTTAAGGGTATAGGTAATCCCCCTCAAATCTATCATAGATTGAGGCGACGTGAAATTAGGGATAGGGTTGATAAAGGGTGAATTATGATGAGATGATGGTAAGATGGTGGGGTAAGTTCAAGGAGGCAGACGCACGTTAAAATGTAGTAGTGCGACCAGGGTACATGGTTTGAAGAGCAAACAAGAAATTCATAGGCAAAGGTTGATATAATCACGGTATCCAAGGCATAGGAAGTAGCTCTGGGGATATAATGGATAAGGTACCCGAGAATGTTTAGGCATGTTCGGCAGTACCAAATGGTTGGTTTGGTTGAGATAAACGTCACGGTCTTGGTCTAAGCAAAGCTGGTTGGCTGATCAATTCAAGTATCCTAGTCATGCTAAAACATGAATAGGTGAGCTCGATTGAACAAACAACTACGTTATGGGTGGATAGAATCATAATTTGTGGGCTTCGGTCGAGGTACTTAATTGGTGCGGCTGTGGGTCGGGCCAATTGGTTGGTTGCGGCCTTGGGTTGGGCCAATTGGTTTGTTGCGGCCTTGGGTCGGGCCGAGTGGTTGGTTGCGGCCTTGGGTCGGGCCGATTGGTGAGGTACGACCTTGGGTTGGGCCGATTGGGTTGTTGCGGCCTTGGGTCGAGCCGATTGGTTGGTTGCGGCCTTGGGTCGGGCTAATTGATTGGTTGCGGCCTTGGGTGGCTGATTGGTTGGTTGCGGCCTTGGGTCGGGCCGATTGATTGGTTGCGGCCTTGGGTCGGGCCGATTGATTGGTTGCGGCCTTGGGTCGGGCCGATTGATTGGTTACAAAGGTGAGTGTTATCAATATAAATATGTGAAAATATTTATATTTTTAAGGAAAACACAACACATGATAGGTTATGGTAGGGGATGGTCGAGCTAACCTTGGGAGACCCCATGTCTCCTAAGTGCTGCCTACATAGCCCATTGCACAAAGCAAGAGGAGGGCCTCAAGGCGATGTAGTTCTCCCTTATGACTAGGGAGAGGTGAATTCAAGCAATTTGGTTGTGGTTAGGCAATTTGTTGGTTGGTAAAAGTTTGATGTTGGTAGGGTAATGTTGTTGGTGTTGGTAAGGTATTGGCGGTGTTGGTGTGGGTATAGGTGAAGCGAGGTTGAGCTTACCCAAGCATAGGGAATCGTGTCCTGATTAAGGTCAACACATAATCCTAGATTCGGGTAAAAGAGGAAAAAGTGTCCCGTAGTTGAAAAGAGCAAAACAAACCACGTATTATCATAGGATGAGCTTGAATCCCTAGGTACCTTGCATAGGCGAGAAGTCGATAGGTGAAAAGAGTTGTATAATCACAATATATCGGATATACATCACGTCCCTTGAGTTTTGTTGTTTTGAAGAATGGTGAGGTGAGGTGGATGGTATAGCTGGGGCGTAGAGAACTTGTTATAAGGTGATTATTCTGACGAAAGATAACCAAACCTAAATAGACAAGTCCATGACTCAAAAGTACTTTTGAATATTGCTTTTTTTTTCTAGATATAGGTGATCGATGCGGGAAGTCTAGATGGGATATGCATTTTGTTGTTCTTGAGGTATTCATGAAGGCTGATCAATGCGAGAAGCTTCGATAGAGGTTGACTTTGTATAGATGTTCTTCAAGGAGCACTCTATTTATAGTAGCAAATGTGGCTTTGCACATAGTTGTCCTTCGAGGAGCGATCTATTTATAACTTAGAGTCTAGATGTCCATTTGGCATGAAGCATCTAGTTTTGCAGAAGTTTGACTCAAGAATATCCCATAATTGTATAATTGAGAACATGTTATTTTGATACTTTTAAGTCATGGACCAGACTAAAGGGGGAAGGCATCTTTAAGAGGAGGTGATGATCAAACCATGTGAGGTTGATTCACTTTGAGATGCATGAAACAAAGCTGTATGAGGTGGTAAATGAGCTCAAGGGATGAGCGCAAGGTAGATAAGAAGTGAGGTAACACTAAATTCAACGGTAATAGAATGGTCGAGAGATGAAAGGCATTAAGGGGTTTAGGCTCGGGTTTACCATTAAGTGAAGATAAATGGTAAGTGCACGATCCGTAAGTGTGAGTGATAATGTAAGGCCCAATCCGATTAGATGAAAATTTTCCATGTTTTCTCTTTTCTAGTTTGGTCACATGTTGATTCTCTTTGAGGACAAGATTACCAATCTAAAAGGTACACTCATGAATTCACTTATCATAAGCATGCTTGATGTGCTTTTGATAGATTTGAAGGTGGTCAAGAGCTGTAAGATGACGCTCATCAAGAAACTCTAATTGGGCTAACCGCTCTTGGCGGAAATCATCATTGGTGAGAATATCCTGGAGAGATATTCTTAGGGAGGGGATTTGTATTTCGAGAGGCAAGACAGCCTTAGTACCATATACCAAAGAGAATGGTGTGGCATTAGTGGAGGTACGAATGCTTGGTATGATAAGCCCAAAGGGCAAAGGGGATGTGATGAGGCCAATTGTTTCCCGGAATCATTAACGAATTTCATGAGAATCTTTATTAAGGTTTTGTTATAAGATTCGGCTTGTCCATTTTCTTATGGATAGTAGGGTGATGAGAAGCTAAGTTTGATACCAAAGTTGTCACAAAGGTCTTGTAATAACTTATTTTTGAAAGATTTTCCATTATTTGTTATCGGCGAGGAGGAACACCAAAGCGACATATAATGTGATGATTGATGAACTCAATGATTTTTTCTTTTTGGTTGAAATGAGTGGAGCGACATCCACCCATTTAGTGTAATATTCAGTTTCCATGATGATCCAATGGTGATGCTGTGAAGAAGGTGGGTAAATCTCGCCAATAAGGTCTAAACCCCATTATGAGAAAGGCCAAAGATCTCGTGTGACACATAACGGGTGGCTAGGAGTATGTTGAAGGTTGGCATGTTGTTGACACATAACACAATGCTTAACATATTCGCAGTAGTATTTATTAAGATTAGGCCAATAATATCCTAGGCGAAGGATCCACTTGGCCATGGCGAGGCCACTAAAGTGCTCGCCACAAAGTCCGTCGTGGATTTGTTGGGTGGTATGAGTGACTTCAATAACTTTGGTTAGGCAATGAAAGGAGAATACCATCAAAGCCACATTTATAGAGGAGTCCCCCATGATGACATAACGAGAAACACTTTTAAGAAAATCACGTTTACCATTGCTACTAAGGTTAGGTGGTAGAACAGAGGTTGTAAGGTAGTCGTGAAATTGGTGATACCAAGTATCTTGCGAATCAGCGAGATACATTATTTACCATACGAGACATCTGAACTAAGTAAGATGGGGCGAAAGAGTTGTTAGACCAAGACAAATATGTCCGAGTCGAGTTGGTGAGGCCGAATTTGTGAGGCAAAGCAAGCCATAGTATCCTGCAAATTTATTAGTTGAGCGGGGAATGGTTTGGAAAGAATAATGAGTAAATAAGGTCAAAAGTGAATCCACGTAATGTTTGTACTTTTGAAGTTCCTCATTTTTACATTGGTAGATGCCCATAACTTGATTGACTACCAATTGAGAGTCACCGAAAATTTTAATAGACTTTACACCTAAGTGTAACGCATAACCTAGAGACCCAAAACAAGGGCCTCGTATTTTGTTGTCTTATTAGTGCAGGGGAAATCAAGCCGGAATGAAAGAGGAATAGGTTCAGCATCAAGAGGAATGAGAACAATTCCTGCCCCTCTGCCGCGCGGCATTTGGATCCATTGAAGAAGAGGGTCATTGGATACGACACCTCATTGATTGAAAGAGTTGCGATGAGTTCGTCAGGGAAAGTAAAATTGGTAAATTGTTCCCCAGGTAAAGGGGCTTCCGCGAGTTTTGTCTGTGATAGTTTGTCCCTTGGCTGATTTACGGTGTACAAACTCAAGGTTGAGGTCAGCAAGGAGCATAAGCCATAGGGCGATGCATTAGTTTAGATGAGGTTTGGCATACATATAATGGATGGGGTCAGCGTTGGTGATGACAAAAGTTTTGTGATTCAAGAGGTAATGTCAGAGTTTGGTGGCCACGAATGATAGGGCTAGGCACAACTTTTCTACATGTGTATACCTAGTCTCGTAATCCACAAAAGTCGACTTATGTAATAAATTACTTGTTCTCAATGCTCGAGTCACGATGTGCGAGCATGGCTCCTACAGCATGGTCAGTGGCAGAAAGGTAAAGGTAGAAAGGGTGATCATCCTGAGGTGGGACAAGCACGGGTGGCTGCAAGAGATAGGCTTTAAGAGCCTCAAAGGCTTAGTGGCATTCCTCGCTCCATTGAAAGACAATGTATTTTTAAGGAGATGATGGAAAGGTTGACATCGGTCTGAGAGTTGTGAAATGAAACGCCGGATAGATTGGAGTTTTCCCTACAAACTACGTAATTGTTTGAGGTTAGTGGGTGGGGGCATTTCTAGGATTGCTTGGACTTTAGCTGGGTCGACCTCAATGCCACGCAAAGAGATGATAAAACCAAGGAGTTTTCCCGAAAGGACACCAAAGACACATTTCTTTGGTTGAAGATGAACACAATATTGTAACAGGTGATCAAAAATAATGGTTAAAACATCAAGATGTTCATTACGATGTTTAGATTTACCAAGAAGATCATCGACATAATCCTTAAGGATAGTGTGCATAATGTCATGAAAAATATAAGTCATAGCCTTTCTTTGATAGGTCTCACCAGCATTCTTAAGGCCAAATGGCATGACACAATAGTAGAAGTTTCCTCAAGGAGTAATGAAGGTGGTTTTATGTTGATCGGTAGGCTACCAAAATTTGATTGAAGCCGAGAAGCCATCCATGAGAGAAAGCATCTCATGGGTGCAATGAGATCAACAAGTTGATCAATACTAGGTAGGGAAGTCATCCTTTGGGCAAGTGAGGTTAAGGTCCCGGAAATCCATACATATCCGAAGTCCCCCCATCGCTTTAGTGATAGGTACGATGTTAGAAACCCATCAAGGATAGTCAATAGGTAAGATGAAGGAAACGAGAAAAGAGTCGTTGAAGCTCTTCTTTGACCAAGAGGGAAATGCGTGGATGCATTTTCTCGTTTTGTTTAATTGGTTTGGAGTCGAGGTTTTAGAAGTAATGTTATGGATAGAAATGTCGAGGATCGATTCTGGCATGTCGGCATAGGACAAGCGAAAGCTTGGTTACTGAGCACGGAGGAAGGTAGTGAAGGCGGTTTGTTCTGATGCGTTAAGAGATTGTCCGATCTTCACAATGTGAGGATCGTCCTCTATGTGGATGTTGATTTCTATAGTCGATTCATTCAACATGGTTTGAGTTTTAGATGGTAAGGCACGTTGAATATAAGAGTCGTCTGCACTTGAGGTAAGTGAGGATGGAGTCGTCATCCTAGCACTTAACAACATTAATTGAAGGCGAGTCTTCTTTGATCATGTCACGGATATAGAAGGAAGAGAAGGTGGGTCCTCATTATCGGGTTGATTAGTGAGAGGACCCGGGGAGGATAGCATTTACAAAAAAAAAAAAAGTTAGGAGGGATAAATTCTAGGTCTATCGACTCTTGTGGGTGAAGATGGCAAAATAAGTGATGATGGTTGGGAAGAGGTAATGTCGTTGTCTTCTGGATAAAAGCTTTTGCACGAGGTTTCTTTAGTGTAAGTGTTTCGTAAAATCCAAGACCACTATGATCTTTGTGTTTGCGTGTAGTCACGGGAATGATTATATGTCGTCCTTGTTCATAAAAGACCGAAACCAAAACCTTTGCAAGCACTGGCAATGAGTCAAGAAGGTGAGGCGAAACGACGATTTGTTAGATATTGAAAATCGGATTGGAAGGAACCATACCAGGGGAGGTTCAAGGGTAATGGAGGGTGCATTGACACCCCATACGTTAGGTTGGTGAGGCAATTAGGTGGTCCGTAGGAGATCACCTCCCCCACACGACGGTCATAGGTAGGATGTGCATGTAACTGTCCGTACTCCTGTGGGGTATGGAAATTGCTAACGTTATATAGGTGATAATCCCCTAGCGTAAGGCATTGAAAAACATCTACCAAGGATCTGAAGTTGGGATGTTGTCCACGAGGGGAAAGAAGTGGTATTCACGGTAGTGGATTCATTGGTCAAAAGGTGTAGGTGCGGCTAAGGTGGATGGTTGAGGTGTGGGTGAAGTAGATGGTTGGGTTGGATGAATGGGTGCCTTGATTGGTACAAGCACATCATTAGGGCGATATAACATATTGCAGGTTTTGAAGGGGGAAGCATCAGCTTTGACGGTGTATGACCTCCCCTCATACTTGAATTTGATGCATCTATGTAAGGTAGAGGAACGCATCCCATAGCACGGATCCAAGGGCAGCCTAACAATATGTTGTATTGGAATTCTCCCTCAAGGACAAAAGAGTTCGGGTAAGGTACGTGGCCCTACACGAATGTTAAGGATCACGGTGCCTAAGGTAGAAGTAATAGCATTGTTGAATGAATGCAACATGGTGGGGTTGGCACACATGCGCTAGGAGGGATATTCATCTGCATTGAAGGCTTTGGAAGAGACGATGTTTAGGCTAGTGCCCCCATCGATCATAACACGATGTATCCAGATGTCACGGACGTAAGCCGAGATGAAAAAAGCAGGATCAGGATCTTCTACACTAAAGATGACAATTTCTTCTTGAGAAAAATTGACAACATGACTTACTATACGGGATAGAAGTGGTTGTGGAGGTAGATTGTTTGGTGAGAGAAGCGACGGGCAAGGTTTCATTAGGTAGGACCCCTATCCTTGAAGGGTCTCAATTAAACCTTGTCGATGTGATTCAGATGTTTGAATGAGATCATACGGTGTCATTTTGAAAGGAGATTGGTGAAGTTGTTTGATCATGGTGTGGTGGGAAACTCCATCGAGAGACGGGATAAGCGAGGTCCACGAGTGACTTTTTTTGGTGGTGGTGCGCGATCGGATGGTAGAAGGAGAAAGAGAGGCCGCAGTATGCTTTCTTTAGCTTTTCCATTGTTTTTTCGACCTCGAGTAATGTTAATTATGTTGCTCTCATGGATATGAGAGGAGGAAGATAAGCGAGGGATAAGTCATTATTTTCGAGAGCCGGGTTACAATGATGATATATTTTGGTGAGGCGGGGGACAGGTGGTATAGGAGAATGAATCGAAGCCGGGGCTTCTCTCTTCGTAAATTGTCTTTCTTAGGTCATCTATCCAAGATAGGTGAGTGGTGAAGGATGGCTTTCAAAGCTTTGCATTCTTCTACATCGTGTCTTGGTGTGCGATGGTAAGCCTGATTTTAGATTCATCATAACCTATAGGTCAAGGTTTAGATGGATCATAGAGTGCGAGCAAGGGTAGGGAAATGGTCGCATCCCTACCCACATATCAAGGATCTTGGAGTAAGATCCCTTGAGCGGGTAAAATTGAGATGAAGATGAGGTTGTTGATTGAGTGGGTAAGATTTTTGATTGTTTTGGTAATGGTTGGGTATGAGTGGTTCGTACGGTGGTAATTTAGGCAAGGGATTTTGATAAGTGGTTTTAACTAGGCATGGTTTCTTCTGCATAGAAGTTATGTTTAGCTTATTAGATGATGAGGCCCTAGCTTACGTGGTGGCGAGGGAACAACCACGGGAAAAGAGGAGCGGTAACAAACAAGTCCTTTAATGATCGAGTTTGTTTAGGGCTGGTAGGTAGGTAAGATACTTGGGGTGACGGTGTTGAGATGCTGCGGATTTCTTTATAGGTGCAAAGGTATAGGTCGTGTTAAAGAAGATGTGGGATGTAACACCCTAGACCTGTTGTTACTTCCTCTGAGCATACAAGTGTTGATATGTGATTTCTTTTGTAAAAGGATGTGTTCCTTTGATAGAGAAGTCATGCTTGATATGGCGATATCTTCTTTGAAATTGCAGATCTTTGACCGAGTCGGAACATAATTGGATTCTTTTAATTCTTTCATTTTAAACACGAGTTTAATCGATCTCGGAATGAATATGGAGTTATCCATCTATAAGACCCACCTTGGATTAGTGGCATTGATCCAAGTAATGCTTTAAGTTTATTTGGGATGAACTAAAATTATAGACCTTTCACGGGTTGCGAGTGCGAATGCATCGAATAAACTATTCCAAAGTCTAAATCGGTGATCGTGTTAAATGAATTGGTTCCCAATATCATTATATCGGAAGGTCTTGATCGTGGACCGGGTAATAAATTCGAGATACATTTATTTCCACTAGCCTATGGCGGTGATCTGGGAGTGAACCCTGTTTGTAAATGTATGTTGTAGGTCCTTTTTCCGAGCATTTGAAATGTTAGACCTAAGCTGGATTTATTAAGGTTAGTAACCTAAAACCAAACTATAACCTAGGGGTTAGATTAGTGTTAATCTAACCTAGGCCTAGGCTATAAGCTAATGTTCTAAGTTAGTAACTATGTGCTATGAGGTTAGACTAAGTGTTATCTTAAATCCTAACCTAAGTTACTAACCTAACTAATGAACAAGGAAGAAAGGGGACCTATGGAAGGGTGCGAACCATGGGCGGTAGTTTCTATGGCATTAAATGGAGGGATAAGTATGAAGGATAGGTAATTTGGTAGAAGTTTTTAAACGGCTAGCTAGAGCCGACGTGGCAGGTCGCCAAAGTTGGAAATGGTCTTCGAACTGGTTTTATCCATTGCCAACTATGGCGGTCGGTGGCAATGGAAATTGAGTGGGAAATTAGGAGTAAATGCCATTTATGAACTCGGTCTTCGAGCTCGGGTTTCACGGGAAGGCATGCAAAATGGAAAATTAGTAGTTTGTTTGGTTTTTCATGCGCTCCGGTTTTCCCTCTGCCTGATCACTGGTTCTTCGCACCAGTCTTCTTGGTGTTATATGGAAAGTATGAGCGTAACTAGCTCTTTTCTCGGAGGAATATTTATAAGTCATGGAAATAACAAATTTTGTTGGTGAATCTAACTTGGAAAAGAGAAGAAGGCTCGAGCTCTTTCAGTGGTCTTCTTTGGATTTTTAAGCAAATAACCAGGCATGTTAGGCCCTAACCTTTAAAAATCTTGCTTTCTTTCAAATGATTTCATTAGAACAACTCTGTTCAGATGATTTTTGGGTTCAGATGGTTTTTATGGTAGCTTTGTGTGATTTTTGTTACTGTATCTTCTTGCTGGTTCGATTTTTCAATTTAACCCTTAATGGGTGTGTATTGTGTTTCGAACTGTTGCACTATTTCATTGTGTTTTGCATTCCGGCTTAAGTTTGTGAAATGCATGCAAGAAAGTATACTAGACCTACTCTGTGAGAGCCCATGAATTGTTCCCTTGTTGGGTTCAGGCTACAGTTGATACTTGTTGTTGATGCTTGTTGTTGATACTTGTCGAGAAAGGATACTGATGGACTTTTGTTTGAATGTTCAGTTTAATTGGATTTCTTTGTAAGTTACTGCCGTGGTTATTATAGGTGGTGGTTCTTTGAATCTTGTTGGGTTTTGCTATGATACTTAGGTTATGTTGAACGGATAACCTGGGCCGTGTTACGAAAGATTTAACGCGACCACTAGTAGAAGTTGTTTTTCCCTCCCTTGTGTTGCAATTACGGGATTTAACCCGTTGATGGTTTGCATTATATTTATTTATTTGCAAGATGACTCTGTGGAGTCCTTGGATTGGTTCGTATATTATGGACTACTGTATAAGTCATGTATGTGAATACTGGTAGCATGATTCTGTC
The DNA here is from genome assembly GCA_018340775.1 of Taxus wallichiana var. yunnanensis. Lineage (NCBI taxonomy): Eukaryota > Viridiplantae > Streptophyta > Pinopsida > Cupressales > Taxaceae > Taxus > Taxus wallichiana. Next base: position 687,861,402 of record CM031239.1, read on the forward strand.
GGAGTCCTGGAGGGGTAACTAGTAATACGACTTCTGTTATCTTGTAATGAATACCTTCGTTTATGTAATGAATTTTTGGTACAGACTCAGTTGGTGTACTTTTTATGTTTCCTATCTATGTAAGCTTGAGCGAATAATGTTGTAGAGGCTCAGTTGGATTCCTTGTTATGAAATCAGTATTTAGCTTTTGTATAAGCCTGATTTTGAATATTTACCATTGTTGGCACGGTTGGAATCATTAACTAATATTTATCTTGTATATAAATCGCTTCGTAGAAGCTTTATCGAATATCTTTGTTGTTCGGATTCGATTGAAATCCTTGACAGTAACCAAGTGTATCTAATCCCGATTTTGTACACTTGTTGTCTTTAGGCTCTGGGTTCCTTAAGTATAGATAGATATCATGTATCTTGGCTTACGTAAAAGGGGTTGTGAATACCATACTTTTCAAACTCGAATGAGTTTAGATCGAATACAGTATGTTATGTTTCCTTCTCGAATAATTCCGATTAATGACGCTATGTATGTTACGTGGATTTTGTATGAATATCTCTACATAGTCTTAGGGAAACATCATTGCTTTAATGTCAAGGAGTCTCTTGTTGACTGCGATAAAAGAGAAGTTCTTTGATTTCAACCTTGGATCTAAAGCCTTACAGTGTTTAGTAGGGATTAGAATGAGCTGTAGGTTGCTGAGAGGGATTGTTGTCGTGTTTGAGCATGATTACGTCTTCTGTTGCATGGACATCTAGTCTTGAGCTTGATTGAACTAAGGAGCTGTCGACTGCACCTCAACAGGTGATGGCAGTGAATATCTTCTTGTTTGTCGCTTCGTGTGGAAGGTCATGTGGAGTCTGTTTGGTAGATAGTCATCACTGTTTGGCGTGAGATCTACTGTACTGCTAGTAAACTACAGTAGTTTGTTATATTTTAAACTTTAACAAAACTGTGGTGCTTCTGGTGGCCTCATCTGATTTATTCGCATGTGTTTAAGGTGAATGCTTTGCTCTTGGAAAGATGGTACAGTCATGAGCTAGTTCTGAGGGAAATATGTATGATTCGTTTATTTCTCTTCTGTTGTAAAGTATAGGTTGATATAATTGTTTATCTAACTTTTGGAATTGTTCTAACATGCTGATGGAATCATGAAAGGTTATGATATTCATTTATTATGTTGAATATATTAGTCCGTCTGATGTTGTTGTCCTTGGGATTCAGATGGATAGTTGTTTAGATGCATTTCTCTTCTTGGTCACTAACGTTTTGTTGAAATATGTTTACTTGTTTGGTGAAATGATCTCATTTAAATAGGTTGTTTAATGAAAATAGTTGGTGGATTGCAATTGTTTTAAGAGTTAGTGCTTATCATGCTCGGTTCGAACTGACCCATGTTGACAATTTTTGCAGATGGTTGCCGTAAGTGGTAAAAGCACGCAGATCTGATAGGATGTTCAGATTGTTTAATTTGGTTTTATGATGAATTTCAGATTGATTCTCTAAATGTACTATATGAAGAAAGATGTTATTTTTCCGTTTAGTATTGTATCAAGTAAGCTGAAAGCATAAAATGTATTTGATTAGCCTGAAGGGAATAAAGTGAGATATTTGTTACTTATGTGTTTTTATTCTTATCTAGATAGTTTGACCTTCTTTGGATCAAATGATCTTGAGAGCTTGTTATTATTGTTTAAATTGGAGACTTTTGTGATTATCAATGTAAGCTTGCAAGAATATGTGAATGAATACTTATGATTGTTTAGTAGTTCTAGTATGTTCTATCTAAAGCTAAATTAAAATTTAGATCACTGTCTTTCTGGAGGCTAGGGTAAAAATAAACCTAAGCAAGACGCTAAACAAGCTGGATTAAATTATTAATTCCTAGTTTTGATTAAGCCAGACAGCATTTAGCTTTGGATTCTTAATCATTATATCTTGATACTAATAAGTAAGATATAAATTCAGTTATGAGAACCGATATAAACCAAAAAAAAGGGGGCTTGGTTGGCAATCTCATGTGAAGGATGGGAGTAATTGTCCAATTTCGTTGATTTAGAATTATGTATATTCTATGAACTCCTTGATGGAACCTTAGTCTTAATAATTTCATTGAGTAATGGGTTTTTATGAAGGGTCATTCTAAGGTGAGAAACCCAGGGGTTTGGGAAAGACTACTCTTAAGGGAGCGTCTTATGGTATAATTTAACTCAACGTATGTAACACTTTTTAATAAGTAGATCTTTTCGAGGTGGATTTAAAGGTTGACGGCACAAGTCAACTACAGAGTTGTACCTTCGAGAAGATTAGGATCTTCTCGAAGATACAATAATGCAGGTGACTTATGACGACACCCTTTGCATTGATCGTTAAGATTTACACCTTAAACTCGAACAAGTTACTCTGGGACCGATTAGGAATGTGGTTACGTTATAAGGCTGCCTAGGAGACTTGGGGTATCTTGACACACTGGTTTAACTAGGGTTGACCCAGTATGTCATCATATCCCTAGTCCTCGGGAGCATCCATATAACGTTGTCACCTTACTAATCCATTTCTGAGTGAATAACTTGGGATAGGAGGGACTGACAGAAGTCAGTATAAGACATTCTACATAACATAGAATGGGGTGAAGGACGTATTCTAGATTGACGAGTATGCCATTAAGGAATACGAGACATAAGCAGTATGTTTCAAATCTTTGGCCAAAGTATCGCAAGCTGCTGATTGCGTTGTCCTAAGTCACCTGGTCTAAGGGATGAGATGCCGATGAATAATGGTAACAATTATTCGATAGGTTCCTTAGGCAGAGCATTCGAATCTGGAATAGGGAAGAGAACCGCAAGAGTGGTGTGTTAAATAAAAATTCCAACTCTTATTACTCATGAATAGATCGGTAGATTACCGAGTCATGGAATGAATAGATCGGAGGTACTCGAGTCATTTACAAATGCATATGGTTATCTGTTATAAGAATGGTTATTTGATTTGTGAGTTCTAAATTACGTATTTAGAACAGGATGCATTTATAAAAAAATTAAAAAAATTGACTTGCTCTAATGTATAATACGAGGATGTTACATCTTGGTATCGAGCTGAAGGTTGCAGCTCTTAGGCCTATTGTGTCCATAATCTGATGAGAACCTGAATTTTCTTGTAACAGAAAATGGTTAGAACAAGGGGGAACATTGCGAATAATGCTCCACCTGATGGAGGGGCGGCAACAACCCAGAAACTTGATGAGATCCTTGCTGCCCTGTTGGACACAAGAGATCGTTTAGCTATACTTGAACAACAGGTGATGGGAAATGAGGAGGATGAAGAAGCTGGTAATGACAATCAACCACCTCCTAAGGACAACCCCGATATGGGTGTTGATGTTAATGCTGGGAATGCACCGGTCCAACCAGAAAATAAAAAGGCCAGGTTGGTAGCAGAACTCACTAATGATATAAAAAGGATAAGTCCACCTAAGTATGATGGCACCACATTAGGAGATGGAGCTGAGAACTGGCTCAGTGAAATGGAGAAGTACTTTGCAATAAGAAACTTCTCAGAGGAAACCAAAGCTATTTGGGGAGCCTATCAGCTTTCCCACGAAGCATCTTCATGGTGGGATAGCCGTAAAGAAGAGCTAAATATTGATGAGACCAACGTTACTTGGGATCAATTTAAAGGCTATTTTAGGCAATGTTAGCTGCCACAACTTTTCTATGATCAGAAAATGATAGAATTCCGAACTTAGATCAAGGGAAGCTAACAGTGAATCAAATCTGGGAGCGGTTTACAAAACTCCTCAAGTATGTACCTTAGTATCAAACTTACAAGAAGTTGAGAATATGGAAATTCATCATAGGATTGAATCTGTGATAGGGGAGAGGTCGATGTTCACAATCCAACCACTATGGAAGGAGTTGTTGAAAAGGCCATAAGGCAAGAACAGAAATTAAAGGCTCTTTCTGCTCATAAAGAGGAAGTGCGGAAGAAGACTGCAAACCCTTCTTCAACCTCTCTTGCACCCAAAAAGGGACCATGGAAAAAGTTTGGAAACAAAAATAAGTTTCCAGGGGATAACAGTAAGAAAGCAGTAGTAAATAAGCCTACTGGAAATGTAAGGGATAATTTTGCCAAAAATTATAACAATGGGCAGAAGCCCTATGGAGGACAACATGACAATTACAAGGCTGGAGGCAATTTTGAGCCTAAAAAGGGACCTGTAGGAGGCTGCTACAATTGTGGCAAAGACCACTACGTAAATCAGTGCCCTTTGAAGAAGGATGATCGTAAGCAAAGAAAGATAAGATACATGCCGATGCAAAGAGCGCAAAGCAAGCTGAAAAGCAAGTGACACCTATAGAAGTTCCGGGTAAGTTATTTGGCATACTTGTCACTATTCTTTTTGATACAGGAGCTACTGAATGTTTCATTTCTAATAAACTTGCCTCTAAACTTAAGAGAAAAGCTGGAAAAATGGATAAATCTTGGACTGTATAAGTATGGTAATAACTCTGTTCATACAGTGAGTATGTGTCTTTTTGGGGCAGTCCTTGACTTACCTAATTTCTCCACGGAAGTTGACCTCTATGTTACACCTTTGGGATCGTATGACATTGTTATCGGTGTCAATTGGTTAGCTGACCATAAAGCAAAGGTAGATTGCTATGAAAAGAACATAAAATGTTTAGATGATCAGCTGGAAACAGCAGAGATTCAAGGTGTGAAACGGGAAATTTCAGTTAGAAAACTGTCAGCTATGCAGCTTAAAAAGGCTAAAAATAAAGGATGTACCCTTTATGCAGTAAAGATATCTAAATTTTCAGAAGAAGATGGTGATTACATGAAGTGATTTCCTCTGTTACAAAGTTTCAGGGATGTTTTTCCTGAGGAATTACCAGGGTTACCACCTAAGAGGGAATTTGACTTCACCATCGAAATCAAACCAGGAACAGAACCTATTTCCAAAGCACCTTATCGGATGACTACTACAGAGTTAGTAGAGCTTAAGGCACAATTGCAAGAACTTCTGTCTAAAGGTTTGATTAGACCAAGTGTTTCACCTTGGGGAGCACCCGTAATATTTGTGAAAAAGAAGGATGGAACACTTAGGCTGTGTATTGATTATCGGATGTTGAACAAAGCAACAATCAAGAACAGATATCCACTTCCAAGGATCAACGATCTATTTGATCAGATGCGTGGGGCAGCGGTTTATTCTAAGATAGATCTTCGATCTGGTTATCATCAGTTAAGGATTAGAGAAGAAGATATTCATAAAACAGCTTTCCAAACAAGGTACGGACATTATGAATTCACGGTTCTACCCTTTGGATTAACTAATGCACCACAACCTTTATGAACTTAATGAACAATATTTTTCAAGAATATCTGGACAAGTTTGTACTTGTATTCTTGGATGATATTCTCATTTATTCTAAAAGCGTTGAGGAGCACAATGAGCATTTGAAGATAGTTTTGGGAATTTTGAGAAAAATAAAGTTGTATGGTAAGTTATCCAAATGTTCTTTCTTTGATTCAGAAGTTCACTATTTGGGTCATGTCATTAGCAAAGAAGGAATTGCTGTAGATCCTTCAAAAATAGTGGCAATAACTGAGTGGCCTGCACCAAAGAATGTGCACGAAGTAAGAAGCTTCATGGGTTTTGTTGGTTACTATAGAAAATTTGTAAAGGATTTTTCTAAAGTAGTTGCACCAATAACTTCATTGCAGAAGAAGGATAAGAAATTCATATGGAATGATAAGTGCGAAGTGGCTTTCAAAAGTTTGAAAATCCAGTTGACTTCCGCACCTATATTAGCTGTACCAGACCCTAATGGGAGCTTTACTGTTGTAACGGATGCTTCTGGGGAAGGCCTTGGAGGTGTTTTGCTACAAAATGATCAAGTCATAGCATATGAAAGTAGAAAACTTAAATTACATGAGCTGAATTATGCTCCTCATGATTTGGAGCTTGCTACCATTGTTCATGCACTTCAAGTCTGGAGACACTATTTACTTGGGAAACCTTTTGAGTTGAAAACTGATCACTTAGGACTGAAATATATTTTCACTCAGCCTAATCTTAATGCTAGACAGAGAAGGTGGTTAGAATTTTTATCACAATATGATTTTGATATTAGCTATATCAAAGGGAAGGAGAATAGAGTAGCTGATGCTCTAAGTCGTAGGAGGCACATTTCTGCTCTTATAACATTAAGAACTCAGTTTAAGGACGAGGTAAAAAGTGCCTCAGAATCTGATATTTACTTTTAGCAAGTAAAAGCAGCACTTGCTGCAGAACCTAAGGATATAAGGTATAAAGGTTTTCATTTTGATAATGAAGGAATCTTGCGTTATGAAAACAGGGTATATGTACCTATGCATAATGATTTGAGAAAGAAATTGTTAGTTGAATTTCATAATTCACCTTTCTCTGGACACCCGGGTATCACAAAAATGCTTGCTGATCTGAAACAACAATACTTTTGGAAAGGTATGAAAAAGGATGTCATTAATTTTGTGACTCATTGTTTGGAGTGTCAGCGGGTTAAGGCAGAACATATGCACCCTGCTGGACTGTTATATCCTCATAGCATACCACAGTACAAATGGCAAGTAATAACCATGGATTTTGTACAAGGATTACCCATGTCCAGGAATAAACATGATGTTATCCTGGTAGTTGTAGATAAACTGATGAAGGTAGCTCATTTCATCACTAGAAATCTAAAGGATGATTCACCAAAGTGCTGGCCAAAATATTCATACATAAAATTTTCAGATTACATGGTGTACTAGAATTGATTATATCCGGACAGGATCCAAGAATGATGTCAAGGTTTTGGCAAATGCTTAATACTGCTCTTGGGAACAAAACTAAACTTCGATTCGCATATCATCCGAAACGGATGGACAAACCGAGAGGGTAAACCAAGTGTTGGAGGACATGTTGCGAATGTATTGCATGGATCAACAAACATAAATGGGAAGAGTATCTTCCATTAGTTGAGTTCACATACAACAACACTTATCACTCATCTCTTAAAATGGCACCATTTGAAGCACTTTATGGAAGAAAGTGCAAAACTCTGTTAATGGGATAGTGTTGAGGATAGAGTGGTAATTGGACCAAAGATTCTCACGAGAAATGGAACAACAAGTTAAGGTGATTCGTGAACGATTAAAGGAAGCAGTGGATAGCGTAAGAGCTATGCCGACCTTAAGCGGGTTGATCGAAGGTTTGAGTGGGTGAGAAGGTTTTTCTTCGTGTTAAACCCGAGAAAGAGTTCTATAACTTTTGGCAAGGCTGCCAAGTTGTCACCTTGATTTGTGGGACCTTTCGAAATTGTCATTTTAAATAATCAATCCCGTAGCTTATCGTTTAGCATTACCACCTTCTTTATCTCGCATGCATGATGTTTTCCATATTTCTTTGCTTAAGAAATACGTTTCAAATCATCACATGTTTTAAATTAGAATTCCTTGCAAGTCCAAGACCCGGGAATAATCATGGTTAAACCCACACGAGTGCTGGAAACTCACCAATCGTGCATTTGAGAAATCATGAAATACAAGCAATGTAAGGTCCAAAGGGGACCAGATTTAACGAAGAAAGTGCAACTTGGGAAAATCTGGAAGAGATGAAAATTGCTTTTCCTTCTCTTTTTCAATAGAATGAAATCTGTTGACAAAACATTTCTTTTATGAACTTATTTTTTTAGTTTATATGAAAGCCAGATGGAGGCAAACATTATTCAGGCTGAATAAAATGTGTTGTGACATTGATTTCTGGAACTATTAAGTTGGAAAATAGTCGCATTGTTTTGTGAACTAATAAATTGGTTGACCTGAAGGTTAATCGAATATGTAATCATCGGGACGATGAATCTTTTAGGAGGGAAGCATGTAACACCCTGAACTGTTGTTACTTCCTCCTGAGCATACAAGTGTTGATATGTGATTTCTTTTGTAAAAAGGATGTGTTCCTTTGATAGAGAAGTCATGCTTGATATGGACTGTATCTTCTTTGAAATTGTAGATCTTTGACTGAGTCGGAACATAATTGGACTCTTTTAATTCTTTCATTTTAAACCTGAGTTTAATCTGATCTCGGAATGAATATGGAGTTATCCATCTATAAGACCCAGCCTTGGATCAGTGGCATTGATCCAAGTAATGCTTTAAGTTTATTTGGGATGAACTAAAATTATAGACCTTTCGCAGGTTGCAAGGTCTGAATGCATCGAATAAACTATTCTAGAGTCTAAATCAGGCTGATCATGTTAAATGAATTGGTTCCCGATATCGTAATATCAGGAAGGTCTTGATCGTGGACCAGGTAATAAATTCAGATACATTTATTTCCACTAGCCTATTGGCAGTGCAGGAGTGAACCCTGTTCGTAAATGTATGTTGTAGGTCCTTTTTCTGAGCATTTGAAATGTTAGACCTAAACTGGATTTATTAAGGTTAGTAACCTAAAACTAAACTATAACCTAGGGGTTAGATTAGTGTTAATCTAACCTAGGCCTAGGCTATAAGCTAATGTTCTAAGTTAGTAACTATGTGCTATGAGGTTAGACTAAGTGTTATCTTAAATCCTAACCTAAGTTACTAACCTAACTAATGAACAAGGAAGAAAGGGGACCTATGGAAGGGTGCAAACCATGGGCGGCAGTTTCTATGGCATTAAATGGAGGGATAAGTATGAAGGACAGGTAATTTGGTAGAAGTTTTTAAATGGCTAGCTAGAGCCGACGTGGCAGGTCGCCAAAGTTGGAAATGGTCTTCGAACTGGTTTTATCCATCGCCAACTATGGCGGTCAGTGGCAATGGAAATTAAGCGGGAAATTAGGAGTAAATGCCATTTATGAACTCGGTCTTCGAGCTCAGGTTTCACGGGAAGGCATGCAAAATGGAAAATTAGTAGTTTGTTTGGTTTTTCATGCACTCCGGTTTTCCCTCTGCCTGATCACTGGTTCTTCGCACCAGTCTTCTTGGTGTTGCATGGCAAGTATGAGCGTAACTAGGTCTTTTCTTTGGCAAGGAAAATTTATAATTCATGGAAATAACAAATTTTTGTTGGTGAATCTAACTTGGAAAAAGAGGAGAAGGCTCAAGCTCTTTCAGTGGTCTTCTTTGGATTTTTAAGAAAATAACCAGGCATGTTAGGCCCTAACCTTTAAAAATCTTGCTTTCTTTCAAATGATTTCATTAGAACAACTCTGTTCAGATGATTTTGGGTTCAGATGGTTTTATGGTAGCTTTGTGTGATTTTTGTTACTGTATCTTCTTGCTGGTTCGATTTTTCAATTTAACCCTTGATGGGTGTGTATTGTGTTTCGAACTGTTGCACTATTTCGTTGTGTTTTGCATTCCAGCTTAAGTTTGTGAAATGCATGCAAGAAAGTATACTAGACCTTCTCTTTGAGAGCCCATGAATTGTTCCTTCTTAGGTTCAAAGCTACTGATTGATACTTGTTGTTGATACTTGTTGTTGATGCTTGTTGTTGATACTTGTCGGAAAGGATACTGATGGAATTTTGTTTGAATGTTCAGTTTAATTGGATTTCTTTGTAAGTTCCTGACGTGGTTATTATAGGTGGTGGTTACTGAATCTTGTTGGGTTTCGCTATGATACTTAGGTTATGTTGAACGGATAACTGGTTGTGTTACAGGATTTAACGCAACCCTGTAGAAGTTGTTTTTCCCTCCTTGTGTTGCAATTACGGGATTTAACCCATTGATGGTTTGCATTATATTTATTTATTTGCAAGATGAATCATGGAGTCCTTGGATTGGTTTGTATATTATGGACTACTTTGTATAAGTCATGTATGTGAATACTAGTAGTATGATTCTCGTCTTGAGTCCTGAGGGGTAACTAGTAATACGACTTCTGCTATCTTGTAATGAATACCTTCGTTTATGTAATGAATTTTTGGCATGCACTCGGTTGGTGTACTTTTTACATTTCCTATCTGTGTAAGCTTGAACGAATAATGTTGTAGAGGCTCAGTTGGATTCCTTGTTACGAAATCGAGTATTTAGCTTTTGATAAGCTTCGATTTTGAATATTTACCATCATTGGCATGGTTGGAATCATTAACTAATATTTATCTTGTATATCGGCTTCTATAGAAGCTTTATCGAGTATACTGTTGTTCGGATTCAGTTGAAATCCTTGACAGGTAACCAATGTATCTAAGCCTGATTTTGTACACTTGTTGTCTTTAGCTCTGTTGGGTTCCTTAAGTATAGATAGATATCATGTATCTTGGCTTCGTAAAAGGGGGTTGTGAATACCATGCTTTTCAAACTCGAATGAGTTCAGATGTGAATACAGTATGTTATGTTTCCTTTCGAATAATTTCAGATTAATTAGGTTGTGTATGTTGCGTGGATTTTGTATGAATATCTCTACATAGTCTTAGGGAAACATCATTGCTTTAATGTCAAGGAGTCTCTTGTTGATCTGCGATAAAAGAGAAGTTCTTTGATTTCAACCTTGGATATAAAGCCTTATAGTGTTTTGTAGGGATTAGAATGAGCCGTAGGTTGTTGAGAGGGATTGTTGTTTTGTTTGAGCATGATTACGTCTTCTTCATTGCATGGACATCTAGTCTTGAGCTTGATTGAACTAAGGAGTCAGCCGCGCACCTCAACAAAGGGATGGCGGTGAATATCTTCTTGTTTGTCGCGCCGTGTGGAAGGTCATGTGGAGTCTGTTTGGTAGATAGTCATCACTGTTTGGCGTGAGATCTACTGTATTGCTAGTAAACTACAGTAGTTTGTTATATTTTAAACTTTCACAAAACTATGGTGCTTCTGGTGGCCTCGTCTAATTTATTCACATGTGTTTAAGGTGAATGCTTTACTCTTGGAAAGACGGTACAGTCATGAGCTAGTTCTGAGGGAAATATGTATGATTTGTTTATTTCTCTTATGTTGTAAAGTATAGGTTGATATAATTGTTTATCTAACTTTTGGAATTATTCTAACATGCTGATGGAATCATGAAAGGTTATGATATTCATTTATTATGTTGAATATATTAGTCCATCTGATGTTGCTGTCCTTGGGATTCAGATGGATAGTTGTTTAGATGCATTTGTCTTCTTGGTCACTAACATTTTGTTGAAATATGTTTACTTGTTTGGTGAAATGATCTCATTTAAATAGGTTGTTTAATGAAAATAGTTGGTGGATTGCAATTGTTTTAAGAGTTAGTGCTTATCATGCTCAGTTCATCAAACTGACCCATGTTGACAATTTTTGCAGATGGTTTCCGTAAGTGGTAAAAGCATGCAGATCTGATAGGATGTTCAGATTGTTTAATTTGGTTTTATGATGAATTTCAGCTTGATTCTCTAAATGTACTATATGAAGAAAGATGTTCTTTTTCCGTTGAGTATTGTATCAAGTAAGCTGAAAGCATAAAATGTATTTGATTAGCCTGAAGGGAATAAAGTGAGATATTTGTTACTTATGTGTTTGTATTCTTATCTGGATAGTTTGACCTTCTTTGGATCAAATGATCTTGAGAGCTTGTTATTATTGTTTAAATTGGAGACTTTTGTGATTATCAATGTAATCTTGCAAGAATATGTGAATGAATACTTATGATTGTTTAGCGATTCTAGTATGTTCTATCTAAAGCTAAATTAAAATTTAGATCACCGCCTTTTCCGGAGGCTAGGGTAAAAATAAACCTAAGCAAGACGCTAAACAAGAATTTGGATTAAATTATTAATTCCTAGTCTTAATTAAGCCAGACACCGTTTAATTGGATTCTTAATCATTATATCTTGATACTAATAAGTAAGATATAAATTCAGTTATGAGAACTAATATAAACCAAAAAAAAAAAGGGGTTTGGTTAGCAATCTCATGTGAAGGATGGGAGTAATTGTCCAATTTCATTGATTTAGAATTATGTATATTCTATGAACTCCTTGATGGGACCTCTAGTCTTAATAACTTCTCTTGTGTATTGGGTTTCATTAAGAAGGGTCATTCTAAGGTGAGGAACCCAGGGTTTGGGAAAGACTACTCTTAAAGGGAGCGTCTTATGGTATAATTTAACTCAACGTATGTAACACTTTTTAATAAGTAGATCTTTTCGAGGCGGATTTAAAGGTTGACGGCACAAGTCAACTGCAGGGTTGTACCTCCGAGAAGATTAGGATCTTCTCGAAGATACAACAATGCAGGTGACTTATGACGACACCCTTTGCATTGATCGTTAAGATTTACACCTTAAACTCGAACAAGTTACTCTGGGACCGATTAGGAATGTGGTCACGTTATAAGGCTGCCTAGGAGACTCGGGGTATCTTGACACACTAGTTTAACTAGGGTTGACCCAGTATGTCATCATATCCCTAGTCCTCGGGAGCATCCATATAACATTGTCACCTTACTAATCCATTTCTGAGTGAATAACTTGGGATAGGAGGGACTGACAGAAGTCAGTATAAGACATTCTACATAACATAGAATGGGGTGAAGGACGTATTCCAGATTGACGAGTATGCCGTTAAGGAATACGTGACATAAGCAAGATGTTTCAAATCTTTGGCCAAAGTATCGCAAGCTATTGATTACATTGTCCGAGTCACCGGTCTAAGGGATGAGATGGCGATGAATAATGGTAACAATTATTCAGATAGGTTCCTTAGACAGAGCATTCGAATCCCTAATAGGGAAGAGAACCACAAGAGTGGTGTGTTAAATAAAAACGCCAACTCTTATTACTCATGAATAGATCAGTGAGATTACGAGTCATGGAATGAATAGATCGGAGGTACTCCGAGTCATTACACTACATATGGTTATCTCTGTTATAAGAATGGTTATTTGATTTGTGAGTTCTAAATTACGTATTTAGAACCAGGATGCATTTATCAAAAAAATAAAAAAATTGACTTGTTCTAATGTATAATATGAGGATGTTACGTGGGAGGCAAGGTGTATTGAGGCAAGGTGGAGGGGTGAGGCCCTAATATAGAATATAAGTGTGATGGTGAAGGCTGAAGCCAAGCCTGCTTTGTATCGGTGTGATCGGGGTGAGGTTTTTAGTTATGGAAGAGGCATAGATTGGACTCGAGGAGATTGGGTCTGTCTCCTAGGTGGATTGATGGCAGTATTTTTAGATAAATCTAAACGTTTAGGTGGGTGTGTCAGGCTGGGAATTGGTGAAGTTCCAAGTGTAAGGGAAGATTTCGTTAGGTTGATAGAGGTGGTTGATAGTGGTTGAGGGGGTGAAGGTGAGGACACAGGCATTTTGAGCTTTTGTAAACACCTCGGGTATATGGTAGAGGTGTCTAGATTAGTCATCTACATTTGAGTAGAGCAGGGTGTACTCAAGTGCTCCCATAAGACTCATCTATCTTCTGAGGGATAATAGTCTTCACGTGTGAACATGAACTTTGGTATGGAAGAGAGGTGGGTTGTGATTCCGGTCCTTTGTGGTGTGATGATCTTGGGGGTAAATGAGGCCTTCGTATCAATGGGTGCTAAGAGGTCAACCAGTCGTTGGAAAGATTTAGGTGATGAAGAACTAATAGGTAGGAGGGCATGTTCAAGGGGATCTGTCATGATTGAGGAGTTTGGTGATGTAGGCTCAAGGGGTTTCTCCTCTAAAGGTGACAGAAAAAGTGGCAAGATTTTTCTTCATTACAAGAGCGGTGGAAGGAGATGTTTGGGAAATAGATAAGTTAGATAACATCCGCCACAATCTTCGCAGGATGTGGCGTAAGAAGGTTCATTTGTGAGAAGAGAACGGGCGAGTTAATTCCTTTATGGGTAAAGGAATAACAGGACTGTCCTCTTATCCTGATGAAGGAGAAGGGGGTGAAAATTCATGCGTTAGTGAAGAAGCTTGATTCAGAATTTCCTCAATGGAAGCCCTAGGTTGGGAGTTGAAAATCCCATGGATCTCATGCACACTCTTCTCCTCATTGAGGTGTTTTGATTTGTGTTACTGTTAGATGCATGGTTTGGAAATGGTTTGTTGAAGATTTTTAAATTTTGATTAACGGGGGAATTAGGATTATCGAGAGTTATATCCCCTGCATCAACCATTTCTTGCACTATGTTTTTCAACATCTTGTAGTTTTTATGACTGTGTCCCTTCACACAATGGAAGTTACATAAGTCATTTTATTTATACCAAGAAGGTATGGCATGGGTGGAATCAAACCTAGAGTGAGGTTTAATAGGAGGCAAGGTGATAACTCCTACCTTAAGAAATTTGTCTAAGATCACACCATAAGTTTCTCCCAAGGGAGTGTAGTTGATGGGCTCGGCTTTATACTTATAGGTGGCTTTCGGCTGGGTATTAGACAGTGTTTGAGATTTGACCATCACTGCGTGTACTACATCCTTTGATTTCGAAGCAGCCGATGTGTGAGAGTTGGTGGTGTTGGGTTTGGTGGTAGAGTCTTGGGTCCAGAAATTTGAGCTTTTGTTGTGTAACCTCAATTTCTCCTCCTCTAAGGCTCGAATCTCTAGTTTCTGAGCCATAGTAAAGGCCTCATCAAAGGTGCGGAAAGTTTGAATTTAGAGGGTGGGGAAATGTGTTTAGTGTAGGCCCGCGTAAAGAGTTTGATGAGCTCGACCTGAGGTAAGGCATAAGTAAGTTGGTTGATGAGGCCCCGCCATCATCTAATGAAATATGTGATAGACTCGTCTTCAAATTGTCGGATGGCATAGAGGTCGGTAATGGATACTTTCTTGGCAATATTGATGGAGAAGTGATCCAAGAAATATTGGGCTAATCAAGTTAAAGGAGAAGATTGAATCTTTGGGTTAAAGCACTATACCACCCAAGGCAGGTCTTGATAAGGACATGGGAAATGTACGGAGTAGTAAGGCATCGTCATGTGCAATCGGATAGCAGGCATGTCTGAACAATCACAAGTGTTGTTGAGGGTCATCCTTACTATTAAAGCGAGTAAATTTTTGTAATTCCCATTAAGGAGGATATGTATGAAGGGGGACAGAAGGATGAATAGGCTCCCAACAAACTTTCTCGTATGTCGGTGCTACGACTTCACAAACAAAAGCCTCAAGATTTTGCATCTTGTCCATCATCATTTGATTAATTCATTGGTGGGGTTAGATGATGATGTTGTGCCAGTAAACAGAGGAGGATTGGTCTAAGAAACTAGACAAAGTGGTGGGATTGAATGTTGATAAGATAATGGTGATGAATGTGTTGGGGTAGCTGAATAAGGGTGTCCTATATAAGAAGTTGAGGCCACCGAATGAATTTGTGGAAATGAAAAGGTGGGTGGAACTTGTGAGGGAAAGCTCGTGTGTATAGGTGGCAGAGAGCAAGTTATGAAAGAGGCAACCTGTGAGAGAGATGAGGTAGGGCAAAGTGGACGGTAGTGATATGTGGGGTCCCAGATCAACCAGAGGAAAACCAAGTGGTGTAGTATGAACCACCGAAGCTACTAAGCTGGGAGACGGGGCTAAGGATGAAGATGGTGAGGTGGAGTTATTAGGTGGGGAAGGGGCTAAGTGCACGGCGATATTAATAGGCATACCAATGAGGAGCTGACCGTCGAGTGTACAAGTTAGGGGTATGAGACAAATAATATTGTACAGTGCTAAGATTAGCATCCAAAAATTTGGTAAATTCCTTATCTCCTACGAGGATCTTGGTAAAATTACTCGATATCTCTGTAGGATCCCCATAAGATGGGAAGGGGGTGACCCAGGCAAAGGCACGGAACATGCATGGGAAACCATGGCTGCAGCTTGTTTCGGGTAATAGCAACCATGGACAAGAGGACACAACAAGGATTTAATCAATCAGGAACAGAAACAACAACAAAATGTTGGAATTGATAGGTTGTTGGTTTGTCAAGAACTATTAAACATAGTAACCGATATCGGTCAGATAACCGATGTCGGTCATAATGTAGCCGGCGTCGGCCGGTTAATCGATGTCGGTGGAATGTAATGTAGTGTAGGTCACTATGAAAGCAAAGAGAGGATGTAAGAAGTCGTTGGTTTGGGGATAACAATGCTTAATATACCTACCAAATCTGTCTTGAAGTGATTACGTAAATAGTGTATGACATAAAAATAGAACTAAAAACAAGCAAGATGCACAAGAAAATCAAGAGATTAACCCTAGGCTTAGTTTTAATCACTTTGGGCTTATGCCTTAGATGTCAAATGATGTCAATCCTAAACAAGAGACCTAAGGGAGATGTCAAGTTTGTTTTGGCTCATAAGGCTACCTCAATCAGCAGAGAGGAATACCATGGAAAGGGGGGATGTTTGAGCTGTTGTGTTGATTATGATGTGATTTGGTATGTGTTGTGCAGTGAGAGTAAGATTAATTTCTCATCAATACCATGGATATCACCCCCACATGTACGACCTATTACTTAATCTACGTTCACTAGAATTAAAAACAGCTAGCAAGAATGTGATGCACGTGTTTTAAAACCAAATCGAAAATGATATTCGATGAAGCAAAGAAGATGAATTTCACTAGTTCAAAGATTCCAAAGAAAGACAAATTCTTTTACCAAAATGACAAAATATTTTGTGAATATTTAGAAGAAAGAAACAGCAGGTATGCTCCCTATATGAAAGCAAGCAAGAAAGAAAGAAACCTGAAATGGGTCCCACCGGGCATGCCAAAATGTTTCGCATAGAATGTTTTCATTCTAGAATAGAGTTGCTTCTATCCTTTCATTCTCTTGAGAAACAGATAAGGGTTAGGGCTAGGAGGAATACCTATTGAATGTTGGGAAGGTGTGCGCGTACCCTAGAGAGATCAGATTGATTGTGAAGAACTCCTTTTTGTCTAGGAAGGACTACCTGTAAGTAAGAATACAAGACCACCAGATCCTAGTTAGAAAATAGGTGAGGGAATCGCCTTGGGCCTGTGAAATATCACACTTCCTTTCGAAGGTGGTGGTTCCCTTTTAATATGAATTGATGCAAATGATAATAAAGAAGCTATTATCGAAATCACGATTTAGGTATCTTGTCACAAAGTAATAGAGACTAAACTACCAATAATAAAACATCATGTTGTTTGTTTGGTCACCGGTTATTGACATGTTCGAGATCAAGTTGAGGATAGACCAAACTAAATTTGAGGCTGTTTTGAGGTGAATAGGTAAAAGGATGGTTTTGGTATGAGTCACGGATGGTGATGGCGGTCACGGGATAACCGATCGCGGTTAGCGAGCCAGAACCTGTGAGAGAATAACCGAGATAGGTAGGGGCAGAAATTTAGGGGTTTTTAATGCAAGTTAGTTTAAGGTGGTTATGAGGTTTGGAAGGTTGGTAGATGGTTGGGGGAGTTTATAATTATTAGGAATTAAAATTTCAAGAAATGGTGTTTAGAAACATACAAGATACTACTTACTGGTTCTTGATGAAGATACAAGTCCAAGGAATGTGGTGGCAACAGTAAGGCTTGGTTGGGATGATCTGGTATTGGAAAGTGAGCTGATGAAGCTATCCTTAGTCTTTTCCAATGCTTGAATGAGGGTAATAGTGATACTGGCTTGCTTAGTTGCTTAGGTCTTCGGCTTGATGCTTCTCTCTGCAACCTCTTCTGCTTTTGTTTCACTTCTCTTTCTTCTACCAAAATGAATTTCGGATCTTTGTTTTTGGTTGGGGGATGTCATTTACAGGGAACCGGTGGTGGTTGTCTAATCAACGCCACTGTGTAGGGACCGACGTCGGTTAGGTCAAAGTTGGCTATTTTTAGTAAAATAGCCAACCTTCCCTCCTTTTCTCCCAAGGAGTCAGTTGTGGGCTTGGTCAAGTCATTATTAGGTTCATTTTGATGTGGGTGAGGGGTGATGAGTCATGGCTGTGGGTCTGGACCAAGTTATAGGTCTTAATTAGGTTATTTTAGGGTTAGGATTAGGTCACGGTGACGTGGCGAGATGAGGTGGTGGGGTTGGAGATGTGGATTTATTGATTATAAGGTAATTAATAAATCATTAGGTGTGTAAGGTTCAGGTGGTGAGGTAGGGTTAGGTTGCGGGACGAGATACGGGTACATGGGGGTCATAATCCCAAATTTGGTGTCTACAATATCATCAAGATATCTCAAAGCACCATGTTGTTAATCAAATCCTTGAGCGCCATGTCCATTGCCCTTTAGAAAGTAGCTCCGGTGTTGGACAGCCCAAATTGCATTTTCTGTATGCATAAGTTCCCCATTTGGTTGTGAAGGTTGTCTTGAACTGATCCTCTTCTTTCACCATAACCTGATTGTACCCCGAACAACCATCAAGTAATGAAAACCTCTCGAGCTAAAGCAACAACTTACAAAATCTGCTCCATGGAAGGAAGTGGATAATGATCCTTGAGAGATGCTCTATTCAAATCTGTGAAGTCAACACACAATCTAATTTCCGCACTCTTCTTTCTAACTGGAACTGAAATGGCTACCCAACTAGAATGCTTGATAGGGAATATGATTCTTGATTCTATCAACTTATTCAATTCCTTTCTCATGAGAGGCTCCATGTGTGGATTGACTGGCCTTTATTTTTGCCTGATGGGTTTAGTACTTGGGTCCAATTCAATGGTATGTTGAGCTAACTTGGGATTGAAACCTTTCAAATCTTCATAGCTCCAAGAAAACACATTAGGGAACTCCGACAAAGCTATATGAACTCATACCTTTCTTTCCCGGCTTGTCACTTTACCAACTCGGAGTGATTTACCTTCTTCCACCAAGATGGACACCGAATCTTCTCCTTGACTTGAATGTTTGCCTTCTCCTTCCTAAACTGATCATTACGATTGAAAATGGACTCTAAAGTAGTAAGTCCCTTTGGTAGTTTGTTGGTTCTCAGCTGTACCACTTGGTCACCATACTACTGCTCCAACTTTTCCTGATTTTTAGCTAAGAACTTAGCTTCTTCTTGTAAGAAATGGATGATTTGTTGATCATTTTCAAACACTTTCCAACTTACATTGTTGTCTAGCACTGAAGGCCTTACAATCACATGGATGTTTGGATGTACCTTGTCTTTTTGAATGCTTTCAACAACGTCAAAGGCTGCCCCAACTACTACAAGCCTGTCAGCAGCTTGGTTCTCCCTTCTAGGAATGGATTTTATGCTAAAGCCCTCAAAATCTTCAATGAGGTCCCACACCCTATTTTTTTAGCACTTGAGTAGATCATTCTTGATAACATGTTGCCCCTTAACTTGGTTGACAATCAACTCACTATCACCAAAGACTTGTAAGTTCTTTATTCCTCTCTTGATTGACCAATGCAATCCTTGTATCAAAGCTTCATACTCAGCAGTGTTATTAGAGCATGCAAACTGGAATCTAAAAGCTGAATAATACTTAACTCCTTGAGGTGAAACAAGCATAGCTCCACCTCTTACACCTTGTCTACTCCTTGATCCATCAAAAAACAACTGCCATACCTCATTGTCATCCTTGTGGTTTGGCTTGGTGATGCTAGGAATAGGCTGATTTTCTTCATGCATGTAATAGACTCCTAGCTCAGATTATTCTATTTCTTGATAAGGATCAAAAGCATGCACCTTATTTGCCCATTCATCAAGAGTTAGATCTGGGATGCTTCCTACCTTGGTGTCAGTTTCATCAGTGCTTGGATAATCCTCTTGATCAAATGCTGAACAATTGGTATTGATCTGACTTGGAGTGTAAGGCTCAATGTGAAAGTTAGCAATAGGTTCAGATCTGATTGTGGCTTTAGTTCCATATCTCATTCTGAACAACATGTGTGACCAATCAGCAGATAAGTAACCTCCAATCTTGGCTGTGAAATCCCTTGACAGACATAGGGAAAAGAGTGGAGGAAGGTCTGTTACCAAGACATCTTACAAAACAACAACATTGGGGCATGCATGCAAAGTAAGACTCAAGTTTTTTATCACTCCAACTGTTGTTATTGCTTTCCCATCCAATTGCACTACCCCTTTGGATATGAATTCATACTGAATTCCCAACTAATCAGCTATTTGCTTGGGCATTACTAAACTACTTGCTCTAGAATCAATCATGCAATTGTGTACTAGTTGGTTTCCAATGATCAATGAAACATAGAATGGAGGGGGCTTCAACATTTTACCTTACTATCCTCCATGATTCCCCTCAGGCTAGGCAGCATTTTTGAGCACCTTCTCTTGAATTTGGACCTACTGATTTGATGTTGACTAGACATTCATGGCAGCTTGTAGCAAATCTCTTTGGCCTGGGATAGATAGTGATTCCCACATCGATATGTTTACATTTTTCTTCTTCATCTGATCAATGATTTTGAATGGAGATGAAGCATCTCTTTGTTTTCCCTTGGCCTCGCACATTCATCTCTTACACATGGGTAGTAATAACCGGCATTTGAGTCGCCTAGGAGCTGTTTTAGGCAGCCCTTATGTGTTTGGAACTGAATTTTGTTTGCCAATAATTTGTGGAAGGATAGAAGATTTTGGATTACTTGGAGCCAATGGTTGTTCTTCACCCAAATTTCTCCTTTTTGACCTTGTGTTGGCTACAACACTTTGGGGAATTGTTTGATTCATGCCACAAAAATATTCTACCTGCCAGTTTACAAGTGTAGTATCATTTGGAGCTGATTGTTGCTAGAATGTTTCTTGTTGTTGGTTATTTCCTTGACTTTCTTCACCCTCCACACCATTTTTAGTCACCATTAATGCTTGATTTAAGGCACTGTTGAAACACATAGACTAGTTGTGAAGTTCATTGCATGGGAAACACCAATCATACTCTTGAGCTATGTTGTTTTACACTGGCACTAATGCCTTAGAGGCAGATGTAACATTGGGATTATAGGGCTGAAATGGTCTGTTGGCAGGAGGTCTTGCTTGATTTAAATTTGCAGCTGGATTGGGTGGTCTTTGAGGTTGGTATGGCTGCTTGTTAGGCTGAGCTTGAGGCTGGAAAGGAAGTCTAAAACCTTGGGCTTGCTACCTCTTGAGTGTAACCAGCTCATTACCTAAATTTTGCAATTGCTTCATGACTTCTTAAAGTTGATTTGAGGCACTAGAAGATGAAGTAGAAGCTTCACTTGAATTGTCATTTCTAGGAGTGGGAATAGGGGCTAAAATAGGCACTTGACTAGTACTTGGGCTCTCTAAACTTGGAAACAATGGCATTGGAGGCTCAGGAGCTAGCTTGCCACTTGAATCAAACAGTTTTCAGCTCTAATGGCAATGTTATAAGCAACAGGATAGTTGTGCCTCCCATGGATTGAATCAACATAGAAATATCAGAATTTAAAGCTTTAAGGTAATATAGAAAAGCACCTTTCATCGCTAGCCTTACTTCCACCTGGAATTCTCTCCCAAGTCATCGAAATCTGAAGTTGAAGTCGTTAGCTACTCATTGGGAGCTCTCTTGATGGTTGTCACTATTCCAAAAGGGACAAGTTGTCTCCTTTTCTCCAAACTCGCTCATGGAGGGCTATACATAGCTGGTTTCAATTTTGGATAGAACCCGAGGCAAGACTCGAACCATTATAAAGCTTTCCTTTGAATGAAGATGCCAACAGTTTTGACAAAGAACTTACATTTCATTAATCTCATGCATTGCACAAATATTGGCAATATCCTTGACATGATCACCAGGAGTGGTCTAATTCTCTCCAGTAAAGTATGGAATGTTCTTCAATGCTACAACTAGGATTGGATTTTGTGCATTGAGAGCAAGTGGGCTGCTACCAATGAAGTTGACATAGGGGTTGTGTTGTGCCATTCTGATTGGCCTTAGAACCCTTGTTGATTGAATGAAAGGCCTACCAAGTGGAGGAGTTGATAGAGTTTTGTTTGGTGGAGATGGAGACCTTTGAATTCTCCTCCCTCTTTGCCTTCTTCTTGTAGATAATTGTAGATACTCAAACAACACCTCTTATTCTCCAACTCTTGACCTTGTGTTGATTCTTCTCATGAGTTTTTCAGGTTTGCACTACTAAAACCAGCTGATTCTTCTTCCTTGGAGTCACTAGATGTGCAATTTAGGGCTCTTTTAAGTAAGAAACTTGCAACAAATGCACATCAATTTTGTTGTAATGAAGATGAAGACCTCTAAGGTCCCACCAAGCATGCCAAAACTGTTGTTGCAAATTAGCAGCACCCATGGATGTTGATCAGATTTCTAGCTTGATCTTTTGGACATCCAGTGTGATTACACAACATTGAATCCTCTCCCCAAGTGTGTGACTTGAAAAATGGAAAAGGAATCTCCAGATTAGAGACTCGGTTCCTCAAATCCCCGATCGAGATATATCACTTACAAGTTGCAGAGGTTTTGAATTCAAGATCCTACTCTAAATTGCAAAGAGGGCAGAGATAGAAGATGTAAAATTGAAACTATTGTTAATAAGGTGATGCACCAAAGGAGTGGTGAGCATTTATTTCTTCTATAGATTGACATAGATCATGGAAATGCAACAAAACTTCATACACAAACTGATGACATGTAATGGAAGATCGAAATAAAGCAAACAACATAAGCGAGATGATTGAAACTCATTCACAGAGCTTGCACTGTCATTTTTCAATATTAAAATACATACATTACAGCATCTAGGAGACAGAAAAAACATGTTGTAGTCTTAGAAGAGGCCTGAGTTTTCCACAAAAATCACTTCAAGGTGAAAGAGGGAGCTCGCAATCTGAAAAAATGTTCCACCTCTAAAAAATGAGCCAAATCTGGCTTTTACAGTACCAGAAACGACCCCAGGAGAGAGAAACATGGGAAAACATGGGAGAGCTTCAACCACTAACCAAAAATGCAATAAAATAGCATGGGCTTCCTTACAGGTCCATCCTATGACATTTTCCACCATGCTGGGAAAGAATGCAAGCCATTCTTCATTAAAAATGGTGGTTGAAACGTCATTTTGTCCATGACCACGTGCGAGGTTTTTTTACATTTTATCTCTCCAAACTACAATAAAATACAATAATTACCCTAGAATATTGTAGTTAATTTCACCAGCTTTCCAAAGTGATATAAAGAACATGAAAATCGAGCTGCTGGATCGAAAGATATGGCCATTTGAAATTTTAGGGCAAAACAGGGCCAAAACGGATTGGCGGGCGAAAAATTTAAAATTTTCCAATTTTTGCATTTGGGAAAGTTTCCCAAAAAATCCCTATGCTCCGCCATTCCAAGTGCCACGTGGCATGTTTTTATTGGGCATGGGCCTTTAAGGCTTCATTTACCATCGTTTTGGCCTTTGGAAAAAATTTCAAAAATTCTCCGTCGGGCCGATGAGTTGAAGACACGTGGCAGCAGGTGATTCACCGTGGGCATTTCCTCCTGGATTTTTTTCCGTCACTTTTTGACTATTTTTCCCATTAGACAAGTGGAAAACTCCATTGGATGTGGGCTTGTCTCTTTGAATTTTCCATGCGGGCTTGTCTTGAGTTTTTTGCCACCACCGGACACGTAGCACAATTCCATTGGCTCGCGTTTTGGGGGACGTTTTTCCCTTCAAATTTCCTTCCTATTTTCCTTTGGGAAAATTTCCTAAATTTTCCCCACCTTCCGCTGGTCTAGGACACATGGCATCATCTCATTCACCGTGGGCATTTTGGGGCAAACATTTTCTTTCCTTTTTAGCTTTTGGGAAAAAATCCCAATCTCCCCCCGTGCTCCGCCGCCCGAGCCCCGTGGACACGTGGCTTGATATGATAGCTCAAGGGCCACGAGCCAAAATCTTCTCCATTGCTTTAAACCAAAACACTTCGCCAAAATTCCAATCTTTCCTCCACCCTCTGAAGGTCCGATGCCATAGGACACGTGTCATAACATGATTGGGCACGGGCCTCCCTTTTGAAATTTTCCATGGCGCTAACACTTAGTCGATTTTTCCAATTTTTTCCCCTTGGACACGTGGCATAATCTGATTTTCCAGAGTTCGTGGGGTGAAATATCCCTTCGAAATTTTTCCAAACACTTGGTAAAAAATCGAAGTTTCCATCCAACCCCCACCACTTCTTGGCCACGTGGCACCATCTTATTGGGTGCGGGCCTTTCAGGGAAAATTTCCCATAAAAACTCGCCAAGCCATAACTTCAAAAATACATGGAGTTAGGAGGAAAATCTACCTTTTCGGAAAGATGACAAAAATCTCTATCCATTGGTGCCATTTCCAAGAAATTTTTGAGTGCCTAAAATGTAAACAATTATGACTGAGGCACAAGAGAGGGAAGAATGCAAGGAGTTAGCCACAAAATGAGCAAGGGGCACATTATGGATAATAATACCATCTGCACCTACACATAAAATCACTATCCATGGCCCCACATATCCTATTTCTAATGGGGTTACACACCGCATGATTCTCAAACAACTACACCAATCCCCCCTCAAAATGTCCCTATACGACCTCATCCAAACCTTAGAATCCTATCGTCAAGCTCTCATTGAGGTCCTTCAATCTGTTGAGGTTTTACCTAATGACCCTACACTCGTAGCCTCCATTTTAACACCCCATCATGTAGCCTCTCTCACCAAATTACCACCTTTATCTACACCTCCACCTACTCACTAGGTATCCTCCCTTAGCTTCTTGGATGAAGAGATCACACCGCACCAAACCGATGACCCAAATCCATCTCTCTTCATCTCTATCCACATCAATGATATATGTGTATGATGTGTTATGATCGATGGGGGCACTAGCATTAATATCATTTCCTCCCATGCATTCACTCAAATGCACATACCTGATAATTACATGCATAAACATCCCATCATGTTGTGTTCATTTAATGATGCTATCACCTCTACACTTAACATGGTCATCCTCCATGTTTACGTGGGCCCTTGTACTATTCCGTGAGTTATTTTACATCTTGGAGGGGAGTTTCAATATAACTTGTTGCTTGGGAGACCATGGATTTATGTCATGGGTTGTGTTCCTTCAACTTTGTATCATTGTGTAATGTTTGAGCATGAAGGACACACCTATACTATTCCAATTGACCCATCACCTTTTAAACTTGCAACATGCTTTATCGACCTAATGACATGCTTATACCCATTAAAGCATCTACCTCCATGACTACTACCTCTTCACCTAAACCTCCACCCACCAGTGTAGCTACTACTTCAATCACACCTACATCCTCCATTCCAACCATTGCCAAAACCTCCATGGCCGAGCTATCAGCCTCCCACTCTGTTAGCTCCACCTCCAAGCTGACCTTCGACACATTGTCTATTCTAGCTACCCACATACCAACCACCGATCCCTTGGAAGTAATTTTTCAATGCCTCACTTTCGGGGAATATCACCTATATAGTGTTAACACATTCCTTACTCCACAAGAGTACATAAGTCTTCACCAACACCCTTGTTATGATCACCGCATAGGAGAGTTCCTCCTTTATGGTCCTCCTCACCTTCGTACTAGTCTCACCTATGGGGACTTGATACTATGACTTACACACCCGAACCATCGTCACAAACCCACCCATTTTCTGCTTGACCTCCAATCACTCACCAATCACCATTTTTTCCCACACCTTCCTACACCAATGTGCATGGAAGGGTTTTGGTTTTGGATTTTACGAGAAAGAGCGCCATACCATTGTTCCATGTACTAATCAGTAAACATAATGACCATTGTGGTATCGGATTTGTTAAACCACATACTAAGAAGGCTGCATTGGACTCGTTGAGGACATCAAACCTTCTCCACCTTCTTCATCCACTCCACCTTCTTCACCACCTTCGCCGATAGAGTCAATGGATATAGAAACCATTCCTCCGACTTTTTTCATAAACACCATCTCCTTGGGGCCTCTGACTTATCAATGCCGGGGTGAGGCTCCTTCCTCTATTCCCTTCTTATATCCTAAAATGATCAATGATGATACACCTTTGATTAATGTCATTCAATGTTAGGATGATGAATCTATACTCACTTACCTTGGTGCAGAAGACTCATATATTCATTGGTCATTACCATCTAAGATGCAAACCATGTTGAATGAATCAACTATTGAGATCAACATTCATACTCAAGATGACCTACACATTCTAAAGATCAGATAATCTTTAGATGCTACTGAATAGGAAACCATCACTTCTTTTCTCAAAAACCATCACCACGTTTTTGCTTGGTCTTATGTAGATATGCCCGGTATTGACCCCACTATAGTGGTCCATAATATCGTAACCATTCATGATGCCAAACCTATCAAACAAAAGCTAGGTAAATGTACCCTCGCATTTCTCTTCTTGTTAAAGAAGAACTTCAGCACCTCCTTTTGGTTTCCTTCATCTTACCCATTGATTATCCTCATTGTATTTCTAATATTGTCCCTGCACAAGAAGGTGACAGGGGGACTCCACATTTGCACGGATTTTTATGACCTCAATCTATCTTGTCCAAATGATGACTTTCCCCACCTAGTATTGACCAGCTTGGTTGACCTTAATGCTGGTCATGAGAAGCTATCACTCATGGATGGTTTCTCTGGTTATAACCAAATCTTTCTTGCCCAGAGGATCAACACAAAACCACATTCATTACCCCTTGGGGTACCTTCTACTATTGATTCATGCCTTTTGGCCTTAAAAATGCTGGTGCTACATATCAGCAGGCTATGACTTATATCTTCCATGACATCATGCATTGTATATTGGAAGATTACGTGGATGACCTCCTTGAAAAATCCAAACACTGCTTTGAGCACCTCGTCATTCTAGAAACCATCTTTGACCACCTCTTTAAATATTTTGTTCACCTTCAGCCCAAGAAGTGTGTCTTTCACGGTTCTCTCAAGAAAACTCCTGGGTTTATCATTTCCTTACGTGGTATAGAGGTTGACCCTACTAAAGTCAAGGATATTCTTAAAATGCCTCTCGCCCACTAATATTAGGCAACTCGTAACATGCAAGGCAAGTTACAATCTAGTCAATGCTTGATTTCACAATTGTCGATTGATGTCACCATTTCATCATCTTTTCAAGAAGGGTGTCTCCTTTAAATGGGATGATGACTACCACAAAGCTTTCGAGGCCTTAAAACAATACCTTCTCCAACCTCCCGTACTCATTCCACCTAAAGGTGATCAACCCTTCTACCTATACATCTCAGCCTACCAATCACTCCTTGGGGCCATGCTTTCCCACCACAATAAAAAACATAGGGAATAGGTGGTTTACTACATAATCCATACTCTTTTGGAATACGAAACCTAATACACTCATGCTAAAACACTTTTCTTAGCCTTAGTTTTCATTGCCACCAAACTCTACCATTACCTACTCAACCACAAAACCTATGTTGTGACCAACACCGACCCCTTACACTTCATGTATGCCAAACCATACCAAAATCAACGCGCCACATGTTGGCTTATTATTTTAGCCGACCTTGACTTCTAATTTATCCACCAAAATTCCATCAAGGGCCTAGCTATTGCTGACCAATTAGCTGACCCACCTATTTTTGTGGATCAACTCTCTAACTTTGACTTTCCATATGATTCAATTGCTACCCTTTCCCTAAATTAACCCACTTACCAAATGACACTCTTCTTTAATGGTTCCAAGTGTCGCATGGGGTGGGACTGGTGTTATCCTCACTGGCTTGATGGTGAACCCACACCTTTTTATTTTAAACTCGAATTTGATTGTATAAACAATATTCTTGAATACGAAGCACTTGTATTGGGTCTCCAAGCTGCATATGCCTTAGATGTTAAATCACTCAACATCTTTGGTGATTCTGAATTGGTCATAAACTAGGTCAATATTATATACCATTGTTGTAATGAGATACTTCAAAAGTATAAACATCATGTAGACATAATTTTGACCACCTTAGACTGTTATGCTCTTCAAATCGTCCCACATTTAACCAACAAATTTGCAGATACCATGACCTACTTGGCTTCTCAAATACCCATTTCACCCACCGCTTCTAAAATCTTTGTCACCGTACAAAGACTCCAATCACCCTCTTATTTACCTCATGAAATTTACTCTATCATAATGACTACCCCCGACCCGAGTGACCTCTGGTATAAACAATACTTAGACTACCTTTCCCTCCCCATCTTGCCTCCTGACCTCACTTGTAATGGACAATGTGCCTTTGTTAAAAAGGTCTCTCATTATATCATTATGGGTGGCCTCCTTTATAAGCATGGCTTTGATGATATTCTCTTATGGTGCCTTACGAGTTCAGAAATTCCTTATACCATTAAGGAAGTTCACAATGGCATATGTGGAGGCCAATTTAGTGGCCTTGCTACCGATAATCATATTCTTCACCTAGGCTATTACTGGCTGACCCTCAACCATGATTGTTGTTACTACATTAAGCCTTGTGTAAAATGCCAACAACATTCCAACCTTCATCATATACCCAAGTCATGCCTTATAGGTCACCCATGACCTTTGGCCCTTCTCTCAAGGGGGTTTGGATATTTTTGGAGAAATCAATCCTCATTCTTCCTAATGACATCAATGGATCATCACCGCTACCGAATACTACACAAAATAGGTTGAAGCCATACCTCTCATCTCCATGAAAGCTAAGAAAATATGTGAGTTTATCAATCATCACATCATCTATCTCTTTGGTGTACCACATCACCTCATCACTGATAATGAAAAAAATTCAAAAATAAAACCTTGCAAAAACTTTACGATGCCTTCGGCATTCAGCTAAGTTTATCATCACCTTATTACCCACAGACCAATGGCTAAGCCGAATCCACCAATAAAACCTTGAATAAAATTCTCATGAAAGTGTTTAACGATACTGGGAAGGAATGGCATACGCACCTTCCTTTTGCCTTGTGGGCATACCACACTAGTATTCACACTTCCACCGTAGCCACACATTTTTCTTTGGTTTATTGTATAAAGGCTATTCTACCTCTCGAAGTCTAGATCCCATCACTACACATTTCTCTCCATGACAGGCTTAATGATGATAAATTTCATCAAGACGGTTTAGCACAACTTGAGTTATTAGGTGAACACTGCCTTAATGCTCTTGACCATCTCCAAGTTTACCAAAAATGTATCAAATGTGCCTATGAAAAACATGTCCATAAACAAACCTTCAAAGTTGGTGACCTTGTCTCCAAAGAATATCAACATGTAACTAAAGTAAAAAAAAAAAGTAAATGGGGTAAATTTTCTCCTAATTGGCTTAGACCATACATCATGACTCATACATATGGATCATGTGCTTATCATTTATCTTCACTCGATGGTAAACCCAAACCTGAGCCCCTTAATGCCTTATATCTTTGACCATTCTATTGTTTACTTTTAATCCTACCTCACCTTCTACCTCTTTCCATGCTCATCCCTTGAGCGCTATCCACTTCCTATGCCATCACCAATGATTAAACAAGAATCATGTGCATACCTATCACTCTTTTATCCTCTCTTAAATATGTGTACCATGACACTACACATAGCATGATTCTCATGGATAATTTTTTTCTACTTTTAGATGAGATCCCATGGTCGTTTCACCTTGCTTTCTAAACAAGAATACAATTCTTCACCTTAGTCTTGTCCATGAATTAAAATCCCTCACATGGGATCCAAATCCTTGAGTCAAACTTCCAATAAAAAGATGAATCCCTCAAAAAGGACATCTTTCTCTCTAAATATCTATTATAAATAGATTGCTCCCTCGAAGGACAGCTATATAAAAATCCTATTTAAAAAAAAAAAAAAGAAGAAGAAGAAAGAGAGAGAGAGAATCTAAAGCTTCCCACATCGATCAGCTTCATGAAGACCTCAAGGATTTAATTTCCTCATCCCATATAGACTTCCCACATTGATCAGTCTATCTCAAATATTAGTCAAAACAAAAAGCCTTTTAGTCATGGACTTGCCCATTGTGACCTTGGATCTCTTGCCAAAAAGGCATGCTACCTAGTACCATATAAAAACTAACCACTTTTCACCCTCTCACCATTCACACTTTCATTTCCTACCACCTCAAGGGACCTATTGGACCATGACATTTGGTGATCATGTGACTAATTTTTCACCTTTAGAATAATCAATCATGCAATGCTTTTAGGGTCTTACGTTCATCATCCCATCTAAGGTATGATCCACCCGTTATGATCCTTACCAATCAAGTTGCTTTCTTACCTCTTATATTTTAAACCTTCTTCATTATGTATTGATTACCTTATACAAGACTTGATCCTCGATGCTTATTTTTGGGTATTTTTCTCCTCCTTCACCATAATCAACTCAAAATCACCTATACCAATGTGCCCACAATTCACCCATACCTAACAGACCTAGACTCAATCATGCCTATAACATACCCACCCATACTCATACCTCCTCGCATTCTTCCCTAGCTTATGGGAGAACTACATCAGCCTGAGGTCCCTTTTCACTGGGACTATGTAGGCAACACTCTAAGGGCATGGGGCCCTTGGAGGTTAGCTCGGCCACTCTCTACCCTAACCTATTCATCTTTCATTTTCCTAAATCACATTCTCCCCTATTTAGTTTCTTTTCATATCAATAATTGGAAATTAAACCCATCAAACAACAAATTGCTTTCCACCTTTATCATCATCAAACATACATTTATTATGTCTACCATTTCTTTACCGTTATCATGCATGTTACTATAAAACATCTTAACCATGACCCATGTCATCATTCATTGCACAAATTAATGAATTACAACCTCAACCACTTTAGACTCCACCATGCCTAAAACCTAACTCAACCATGCCTATGACCTGACTCAATCCATGCCTAGACCACAACATGACTCAACCATGCCTATAACCTGACTCAACCATGCCTATGACCTGACTCAATCCATGCCTAGACCACAACCTAACTCAATTCACCCATACCTAAAGGACCTAGTCTCAATCATGCCTACACTACTTGATTTCCATCATAGATACACATCAAAATAACAAGATAACCACAACCATGTATACACATAATGACCATAATAATCATCATCTCTATAAATAAAAATATCCAAACATGTGTCTCCATATACATAACTCTCAAATATCTTCAGCACACAGGCCGATATATATAATCAAATCTCTCAAAACTCTCATATACAGCCTCACCATCTTCGGCACGTAGGCCGGTATATGATCAAAAATATAAAAACTCTCATACATCCTCACTCTCTTTGGCACATAGGCCAATATATATTAAAAATGACTAAAATACATCAAAATAAAGAGATGTGCATTAGGCATCATCCTTCCGGACATCCTCCATATAACTCTCTCCTATCTCCTCCATGGCTCCTATCCAGTGGCCTGATAACATCTCACCACCTGCCATGGGTCATGGTCAGGTCTCTGCTAGTACATTACCTAGCACTGGCCTCTATGAACTAGTGGCATCACCCTAATCCTATCTCGGAGCTTGATGGTCCCCTCTGCTCTCCACGCTGTGAGTCTAGGATTTAGTCCTCTCACTCGAGGCCTACTGTGCCTTGTACTCTCCATAGGATAGAAAATATATCGTGGCCACCATCAACTAATCCTGATAATATCTATCCTCCCCTAAGGTGTCTCATAACCTAGATATGGGTACCATATGTGGTGGCCCCATCGGCCTCGGCCTCGTACCTATCTCGTGGGACCTTGTCCCACCTCTTCTTGTGAACTAGGACCCCTGTCCTAGTGCCTCGCTGAGGTGTCATCGCCTTCACACCCCGTGCCTGTACCTACACATGTAATGCCTAAATCGTGCCTCTCGCAAAGTGGCTAACTAGCCTTACAAACCTAAAACCTATTCCTGTAGGGAGGATAACTTCTCCTAATCTCCATCTTCATCTACACCCTAGGCCATTAGGGTCAGTAGATCGCCATCTATGCATGTAATGCGGCCAACTCTACCCTCGAAGCTACTAACATCCCCTATACCATCCCTAATTGGGTAATCGGGTCTTCACCTACCCCTATAGGGCATCTATCTCGCATAGTGATAGTGGCTAAATCTTGCTACCCGGCCTCTGGGAGGTACTACTCGTAGCTAGGCTACGCATAATTGTCTATACCTATCTGTCACTCTGGCATCATCAATTCTTCGGGCCTACAACTAGCTCCTCCTACTGATAGTACTCATGCATTGTGGAAGTGGCACTGGTCTCTCCACATCATCTCTTTGGTACTATGGGAAGGGTGGTGGTTTATCCTATAGTAATCCAAACTGCCGTCAGACCCTGTCTAGTGGGATCATCTCGTGCTCCCTTATACTACGCCCCTCAATCCATCGAACTATCTACAAACCATCTAACTCATCAGCCATTTGTCTATATGAGGGATAGCCCACATACGGTCTCCAAATAATGTCCACGCTAGACAATCCCTCTAGTAACCACTTGTAATAGGCTACATCATGTGTAACCCTACCCACTCAATGCTCTCCAATAATTGGCACCCATTGCCTATAGCCCACTCTAACAAACCCAAGATCAAATGTGTCAGCCCAGGGCATCCCAACTAGGTGCACACACATAATGTGCTCATAAGCCCAACAATGTAATAGGAAAGTGTAGCACAAACTGAACCTCCAAAGCCACCCATACACCCATAGCTCCCTGTATAACTACACTAGGAATGTTGGTGCCCATGCGAAGTAGGTCCTATCCATAATCATGTCATGTAGTACCCCATCAGTGATCATGGGAATCTACCACC
The DNA here is from genome assembly GCA_018340775.1 of Taxus wallichiana var. yunnanensis. NCBI lineage: Eukaryota > Viridiplantae > Streptophyta > Pinopsida > Cupressales > Taxaceae > Taxus > Taxus wallichiana. Next base: position 687,894,091 of record CM031239.1, read on the forward strand.
CTCTGCATCCGGTAGTGTAAAATAGTAGACTACCTCCATCAGTAATACTACTAGCCTTGTCTCCTCTAGATGGGCTAGGTACATCTCTCCATAGCTCAGGCTAGTGTTATGGAATGTCAGCTCCACCATCCCCTCACCAAATACCATCAGCATCAACTCCTTTAATGCCTCTAAGGAGATCAAATATACCTACGTACCTAATATAGGTAACCATAGGATCCTGTACACGTCCTCCAGGGTGACTGTCATCTCCCCGTTAGTAGGTGAAACGTGTTGGTCACTAAATCCCATCTATCGATGAGAGAGACCATCAAAATTAGTTGTTAGACTACATGTCAATAGTGTCAGACCCCAATAAGGCCCACATCTATGACATGTCTCCACTCCTCAACTGTCACCACCCCATGAACTGTCATGAGTAGGGGTGGCACCTTGTCTCGTATCCGTAATTGATCTCTCACCTGCATCCAACAAAATAATCACATTATTAAAACAAGACCATATCTACATTCACCCATACCCATTACCCTACCTCTTTTACTTCATTACTTACCTATTTATCCCATGGCTTCCCCTCCACCCCAACCCAACCCTCACCTACCTACTTACCCAGTCCACCCCTAACCCACCGACCTACCCACCCTAAACCTACCCAACCCAATATCACCTTACCTATTTGCACCACCCCGACCCCTCCCCTACTTCCATTTTGACCCACTCCCGACCTTACCTATTTTCCCACACATCTATACATTTTTCTCTAATAACTCCACCCTTACCTATTTTTACCCCTTACCTATGTTATGATTTTCACCAAACCCACTTCTCTTACCCCTACCTACCTCACCCACCCAACCTTAGACACCTTTTTGGCCCCTTTTTCCTCCAATTATGACCGGTACCAGTTACCCCTAATCGACCTCGGTCCCCCTTCAACCAGCATCGGTCACCTGCTTTGTGACCAATACCAGCGCACTAACACCAATGTTGGCTAACCTTCAACCGACACCGATCACTATTGCGTCAAAAAACCGTGATGCACAAACCCTCGTTTTTGCTTCAAATCCCCTTTTCAATCCATTATACCCACCCAATCCTACCCAAATTCCCCTACACCCTTACGCACCCCTTGTTAACCCAATCCTCTCCCTCTCCATTCCTATTTTAATTGATTTCCATGCCATCACTTAAAATTCATTTCCCCAAAACTGTTTTCTCTCATCCAACCTCTAATTCATTCTAATAAACAAAACGAAGCATATGATTGAATCTTACCTCATCGTACATCGTTTACATGGTGGTACCTCCGATCGCCTTGCACTCATGGTCCCCCGATCCTTGTCCTTCCTCTCGCCATCACCAAATGACCTCTCACTATCCAACCAATCAATCTAATCAAATCGATCCCACCCAGCTCGTGGAACCACCTATCGACCAACTATCACACCGTCATGTGGCTTGTCAACTTTATCCTTAGTCTCAATTTGTCACTTTCCAGCTTTTCCACTCTCTCTTGTCATTTTTCCCAATTCGATAAAAGACAAATGATTTGAAACATATGGTAATTTTTTCTTTTTATAACCTACCTGACTTGGCCGGCGATGGTTTTACCTAAACCAACATCATTCATGTGCCCTATATTATCATGGTCAGTCAAGATTGACTAGCATTGGTTCCCTTCAACTATCATTAGTTTACTTGCTTAGTCTTTTTTCTACCCCCCGCCCCCAATTTTCAACTTGAATCCTTTTTTATCTTACCCACATCTCAATTGGTCACTTTGTTTGACCCTCTTGTCCTTATCATTTACCCCCTCACCTCGTCCTCCTTTCGGGACTCGTTATTTTACCCATATATCGGTCCTACCCGTGCCGTGACCTAGATACTTGGACCTCAAACGCGTTGCGGTGACCTTTGACCTCATGTGTTCGCTATACCTTATGGAACTATTACCTGTGTTGATGGACATACCGACCTTACCTTGCCTCTTGCCATGATCATTTATCCCGACTCACCTTTGGGTGTACAGGAACATACCTACACATTCCTACACTTGACCTATGTCATGTTTCCTGACCATATCCTATACCTTGGATACCGAAATAACTTCAACCTTGTTTGGATAAACCTATCAACGTTAGACGATGTAGAGTTTTCCTACTCTTAAACCTCGGCACTGTGCTACGGTTTATACATGTGCATGTGTTTGGTTTTTACTACCTTTGACCCTTACTCATTACCTAGATTACTTAAGTAGACCTTTTTCCTTTTTTTCCCCTATTATCCACCTTCCTCTTCATCACATTCATATTTTATCAAACCACTCACCGATTGAACCTTCTACCTCTCAATTCCTGGTTTGAAGGGGATCACCTTCACCCACACATGGGGCAACCACATCTTATTTTTGTCAACATCACTTACCAATACAAGCTACGCAACAAAAAGGGGTAAAATGTAGACACCAAAATTGGGTCACACTCCCCTTGGTCCCTTGTCAAACAAACACCTTGAACACATTCACCTAACCATGGCCCCTTTCATCCCACTCTAATATTAATTAAATTAAATTAATTCATTATCTCATAATATTTATTATTTTAATATCCTAATTGAGATAATGCCCACATATCCACCTCACCTAGACACCTCATCTAGCCACCTCACCCTAAGACATATTCTTAGTATGTTGCCATAACTAACTAATACCTACCTAAACCCTAAAAATCAAAGCCTATATTCCCTCTAACCACATTCCCACATGTTAGAAAGGAAGATTCTATTCTAATCCATGGAGAAAATGAATGAGATCCTAGAAAATCAAGGGGATCTGCCCAGTTTAGTAAACCTAGGAAATCCCACCCTAACCGATGCCGGTCACCCTAAATCTGCTACCCATCAACCCATAACCACCATTGATTACCATTTATTCCCAAAACAACCTTATTTCGAGGTTGGTACATTTATGAGAGATTGACACATCTTTTGAGAACAAGAGATGAAACCAAAGTTACATGCAAGCAGAATGAGCATTCGTACACACATTAGAGCACCCATAGCCAAGCATCAGAAGCACCCATAGAGCCATCTACCTTCACGAGAGCATCTAGGAAGTTTCAGCACCACATCAAGTTCCTTCCATTTGATCACCCACCATTTCTAACTAGACATCAAGCTCATACAAACAAGTAAGTGCTTTGTTAACCAACACTTACCCATTTATCATTTGGTAGATTATTTTACTTCTGTTATTAGTTTCTGCTCCCATTTCCATTCCACCACCATTTACCTCCATGAAAACTTGACCATCCCTTCACCCATACCCTTGAACTATCCATACCAGATTTTAATCATTCCCTGTGCATACCGAGTCCCACACAAACCTTGCCAATTTCCTTCCATTTTAATCTAGTCTAATATTTTTCACCCAATCGAGTTTTTACTGCGTTTCTATACCATGACCATACGATCTTTGGTTACCTACAACCATCACTGATTAACCTAAACCGAGATCGATTATACAAGACCGATGTCGATCTCTATGTTTTTGACTAGAAACCAAGAACAAAGCTTCCACTCTCTACCCAATACCCAAAATGGCCGAGAACCTAACCCTAACTAATACATGTATTCTAAGAGACCATGACCTTGATTCGGATCATAGCTTAGCTTGTTGTGAACAAATTTGATTATTATGGACGAATGAGATACCTAAATCATTTTGACTACGAGTAGGATTTCCTTTATTATTGGCATTAAGTTGTTTTAATTAGTGGATTGACAAATTTGTTTAGGAAGTATCACACTTCCCGGATCTAGCATACACTAGGTAGTCCACTACATATACTGTTTAACTTTTATTTGGTGGTCTTGTTTCCATTTTAGGTAGTTCCTCCAAGAAAAAGGAAGCTCTCATGATCATCTGTGGATCAAAAAGTCATACGCATACAACAACCTACAACCAACATTTTGACAGGTATTCCTCCTAGCCCTTTACCCTTATCTATTTCGTCAACATTTGAAGAAATGATCTAGAATCAGGTGAAACAACAAACACATAACTTTAACCTAGGAATAAATAAAATGGAAAATAACCCCTTGACAGTCCCATTGAGCATGCAAAAATAATACATGTGCCTCTCATATACAGTCTCAACATCTTCAACATGCAAGTCGTTATAATAATAAAAATATGAAAACTCTCATGTACATCCTCGTATATTTGGTACATAGGCTGGTATAAATTAAAAATATAAAAAAATCTATATCATGAATATATAGGGTGAGTAATTATCACCCCACCGATGTCAATGCCAATCTAAACTATCTCCTCCTCCACCCCAAAGTGTGGTGCCCTCGCTACCATCTCGTCACTTCGTATGGATCTCGGTGCATCCTCTTCCCGACCTATGGTCGGGCCTCACCTCCATGAGCTCATCACCTTACCCTAACCTTATATCTAGGATTGCCAGCCCCTTGTACTCTCAAAGACTATGTATGTAATATCTAGTCCTCCTAATCGAAGCCTACTGGAATTTGTACTCTACATACGAGGGGTCATGTATCCCCATGGTAGTTAAATGGTCCTAATAATACCACACCTAATTCAAAGAATCTCGAAACCTAGCCATCAATACTATCTACGGTGGTGTCATCGATCTCTAACCCTATACCATTACCATGGCACCTGTCCCGCTAGTGCTTATGCTTTGTGACTGGGCCTCTAAGGTGACAATCTATTCTGTGTAGTGGCAAACCGTCCCTACAACCCTACTACACATTCTTTGCGCAAGGTTGTAACTTGTCCCCATCTCCATATCCACCTTGTGCGGGTTCTGTCTTGGGAAATCTAGGTCCTGTAAAGCCACCATCTATTCCTATAATGACGCCACTGTGCCTTAGACCCTATAGACTACCCCTATAAACATGTAATCTACACCTATAAGGTAGAACCTACCCTGCAAAGTATCCCTTTGAACTATAAGGATCATCAAGTTTGGCTCCCCTAGCCTTGATAGTGCAACTCATAGCTATATTTACCACCATTACATGTATCTATCTATAACCACGACATCATCAATTTTCTATTCTACTTACTACTCCTCCTACCCTATCGGCACTATTGTCTTTGATAGAGGTATAGGCCTCTCCACGTCATCTTTCCCTGTATTGAGGAAATGGTGGAGGCACATCATGGGGCAGCCTAAACGTAGTAAGACCTATCTATCTATGGGTATCATCTTGTGCTTTCTCGGCACAATGCCCTCTATCCATTTGAGTAACTACATGTTGTCCAAATCTGCCACCATCTTCTTGTATGATGGGAAGCTAACATACAGCCTCCAAATAATGTCCACTCTAGATAACCCCTATAATATATGCCAGTAGTATGCTATATCATGTGTAGCTTGGGCAACCCTACACTCTCCAACAATAGGCACCCAACACCTATAGCCAACTTGAAAAAATCCCTCCTTGAATTCATTTGGTCGGGGCTTACAAACTAGACACACACATACAATGTACTCATATGCCCAATAGTGGAGAAGAAAGGTGCTGCACAAACTAAACCTTTCAAGCCTCCCATAGGCCATAACTCCTGTATAACTACACCAAGTAAATTTGGTGCCCAAGAAAAATGGGTCTTATCCTCCATCTTGTCATGGATAACCCCCATTAGTGTTCATGGGAATCTCCCACCCTCTACATCCAGTAGGACAAAATAACACACTTCCTCCATGATCAATACCACTAATCGCATCTCCTCTAGATGGGCCACGTACACATCGCCATAGCTTAGTCTTGTGCTATGGAACCTCATCTCTGTCATCCCCTCCCCAAAAGCTGTCAAAATCAGCTCCTCTGATGCCTTTGAAGAAATATAATACACATGCATCCCCACTATCAGTAACCGTAAGATCCTATACACATCCTCTAGGGTGATTGTGATCTCACCCATCGGTAGATGAAATGTGTTGGTCACTAAATCCCATCTGTCAATGAGTGTGACCATCAAGCTTGGCTCCCAAACTATGTGCATGTATCATCTAACCCCAATAAGAATGACATTTTTAATGTGACACCACTCTTTTTCCATCATGCTCCCTTATACCACTAGTAATAGAGGCGGTACTCTATCTCTCATATGCAATTGGTCCCTAGCCTACACCCAACAAATCATACCATTGTTAAACCTTCACCATACCCAACACATCTCTTACCTAACAAACCTATTCCCAAACCCTTATTACTTATTGTACCCCAACCCTACAGATTACCCCTTTTTACACCCATCCACTCATACCATTTATACCTATTACCCTACTCATTCTCAATAAACTTTCCTTTCCACCTAATTACCTATCTTTTTTTCTCCTGGCTTACCTTGTATATTGATATATTTTTCCTAAAACTCGACCGGCATTGGTCACTCTCGACCGCATTAGTCCATCATGACCAATATTGGTCACCTACTACTTGACCAATTTCTACCAATGATAACCAATGTCATCCAAATCTTGACTAGCGCAATTCATCACGGTGACCGAATCCAAAATAATCCCCTATTTCTCCCAAAATTCTCAAATCTAACCTAGAACCCTATCCTACCTTACCCAAACCTAACCTAAAACCCTCCCCACCCCTATTTACCCTACCTAGGACTTCTCCCTCCCTCATTGCAACACTTTAACCAAAAATTCAAAATTATACCCCCACCTGACACGGTTTTACCCAACACCAATTTTACCAACCTATTTTAACAAAAATAAAAATTGGGATCAAATCCTACCTCATGCATGTGCATTCGTGTCGTGGTACATATAGCCATTGTACCAGTGGCCTACCCAAACTCTCTCCGCTCTTCCATGCCTAAATCACCAAATCCACTACTCTACTACAACCAATTAAATCAACCCCCTTGAGCTCATGGACTCATTTCCTTGGCTCCTCTCACTAACTCATACTCTCCACCTCGCCTAGGTACAATACCCTATCCTTCTATCTTGGAAAAAGAAAAAAGTTCAAATGGATATTTTGTTTTCTCCAAAGTCACAACACAACAATGATTCCATAAAATATAGAATTTTTATTCTATAAACCCAACCCGAGTTGATCGACACTAGTCATGTTTGTGCCCTATACAACCTACACATCACCCTATAACCAACATCGGTTAACCCTTATAACTATTGGCCTTACTAAGCTTCCTTTTTCCTACAAACATTAAGGCCTACACACCTTTTATCATATAAGACACCCATCAACCCTACCTACAAGCTTAACCTACCCCTACATTTCCTTTGTTGCATCTTGGGATTTTTAGTCTACCTATACATTAGCCTTACTCGTGCCATGACCTATTTTTCTACACTTGGCTTACTTGGTGTGGCCATAAACCTTATGTACTTGGTATACCTTGTGATCTTGTTACCTAAGTTTTTTATCATAACAACCATAAATTACTTATTGTCATACTATTTATTTGACCAAACCTTTGTGTAAAGGAACATACCTAAACATTCTTGTACTCGACCTACATTATATTCCAAACCATATCCTATACCTTGGGCACTGAATACTTCACCCTTGTTTGAATAAACCTATTGACCTTGGATGATGTAGAGTTTTCAATCTCTTCAACCTGTACCGTATTATAATTTATACGTGTGCATGTGTTTGATTTCCATTACCCATGACCTAAACTCCTGGTTTGAGGGGGATCATCTTCACCCACACATGGGGAAATCACCTCTTATTTTTGTTAGCATCGCTTACTAATATAAAATATGCAACAAAAAGGGGAAAAATGTAGACACCAAAATTGGGTCACACTCCCCTTGGTCCCTTTTCAAATAGCCAACTTAAACATATTCACCTAACCATGACCTTTTTCCCCACATTAATATTAGTTTAATTATTTATAATTAAAGTAATACTCATCCTCACTTCATTCATTATTTAATTACCTTTATTCAAACTAATTTCCACCTCACCTAGACACCTCAGCCCACCACCTCACCTAGACACCTCATCATGGACCTATTCTTAGCATGTTTCCTAACTAACTAGGACTCAACCTTTTCTTACTTTAATTAACCAAGACTTAGTCTAACCCTAAAATCACATGCCTATTCTTCCTCTAATAGCATGCTCACTTATCTACTTGTCAACCACCATTTTAGACATGGCACCAATGCATAGAGATGGAAAACGATAGTCAAGATTTGATACTTTGGGCAATGTTCTACATGAAAGTAAGAACCAGGTCCCTTTCACACATCCAGACAGCCATAACCAACACCAAGATGGATCTAAAGTTAATTTACATCCACGGTAGCATTCTCGGGAAGAACTATTGTGACACTAAGCACCACTCCACGGCATCAACGATCATCATCATCATCCATCCATCAATTTCCGCAAGCACCAGTAAGTGTATCTCTAACCTTATTCAGATTACAAAGTTTCTTCATATCTCTTTATTACATCCCACTTTTGTTACCTTCCTATGAATCCAGCCATTCCATTACCCAAAATCATTTAATCACCTACACTTGATTCATGAATATCTCTCGAGTACCCCCATCACCATTGCAAACCTAGCCATTTCCCTCAAAATCACTGTCATACCTCAAAAATTCCTAAAACCTAGTTTATTGAATTTCTACCATCCTAATTTAACCATCATCGATTCCTCTTAACCATCATCGGTCATACCTCACTAACATTGGTCTCTATATTGGCAATCCTACTAATAAAAAAATATTAAAAACCTACATACAAGAAACCCAAGCTACCTAGAATCGACCCTACCCTATTTCAGCACCTTGACTACATACCCTACTTCCAAATCTGATCCTAACCTAGCCTGTTATATTAGATATGGTTATTGTATTTGGATGAGATACCTAATTGATATCAACTACAAAGACAACACTATTTAGTTATGACATTTCTTACATTAAGTTTTATTAAACAGTGGCTTGACTATCACCAAGGAAGTACTACACTTCCTTGATCTTGCACACGCTAGGCAGCCCACTGACATATATTATTTAACTCTATTTTTTGGTCTTGTTGTGTATTTCAAGTAGTTCCTCCTAGTCAAAAGGAAGATCTTGCAATCAACATTTGATCAAGAAGTCGAATGCTCACGTGACCCTTAAACTCGAACATCACAATAGGTATTCCTAATTGGTCCATTACCTTATCTATTTCACAAATCCATAAAGAAAGTGGTGAAATAAAAAGTGAAAAAGAAAGTAAGAATAACTCTTTCTAAAACCAAATCATGAATTTACTTTAAATAAGTAGAAGAAGAGAACATTTACCATAGAGAAACTTAATGTGAACTTTTTAGAAAAGAAAGAAATACACAATTCTCTATATGAAGAAAATGTAAATAACCCTCAAGAATGGTTCCCATTGGGCATGCGAAAATGTTTCACCTCAAAGTAATGCGATAAAATAGATAAGGGTGATATGCATAGGAGGAATACCTATGAATAGTCACAAGAAGGTTGTGTATGTTATAGATGTTGATAAGACTAAATGTGAGAGCTTCTTGTTGGCTAGGAGGAACTACCTAAAAATCATAACAAGACCACAAGAGAGAGTTAAACAATATATGGTAGTGGACTAGTTAGCAAATGATAGTTCCGGGAAGTGTGATACTTCCTAAATGGCTATCAATCCATTGTTTTATCAAATTAATGAAAATAAATGTATGAAGTAAAGGTCCTATTCTTAACACTATGATTTAGGTGTCTCAAAATGTTGTCAATACACTAGTTTAATAAAATTACTTAAATACAAACTAATCTAGTACCGGGAAAGGTGTGGTTCAGGTTGGGGAAGGTCACTAATGTGTTAGGAAAGGTCTAGGCAAGGTTTTGGGTGACTCTGGGTTGTTTCATGAAAGTTATGAGCTTGATGTTATAGGAATAGTTACCATTCATAGAGACTAGTATCAGTTAGGTGACTAATTTCAGTATAGGGAAATGACAAATGTCACTTGGGTATCCGATGATGGTAGGGAAAATATGGTGGAAATATCAAAAATGTGTGTTTTGGGTCTCTCTGTGATTGTGAAGAGAGTTAAAGGGGTTCAAAAAGGATGATGTGATTTTTGTTAGGGATTAAAAATGGTGGTAAAGGTGCTAATATGGGTGAAATGGTTCAAGCTGATGGAATAGGTGGTAAACAGGTGAAAGACAGTATTTAGAACAGAGAGGGATTGGATGAAAGAAGCAAATGAAAGATTTAATCTTAAAACAAAATCTTAACAAATAATAATGAATTACTTATCTTGTAATATGTAGATCTGAAGGTGGTTGTTGGTTGATGAGCATTCATGAGAGATATGAGAAAGTGTCCATTCCATAGAAATGAAGCATGTTTGTTGTTGTGATGATCTAAAATTGTTGATGAGATGATTGGATGTTGGTAAGGACTGATGGGATCTAGTTCATCATCCGGTAGCTTGATTGCTCGAGAGTTAGAATTACAAAGCTTGAGTGAATGAATCAATTAGAAAACCCATGCAAAGAGTTAGAAACTCTTATTTTAAGGGTAATCTGATGGCGAGTTAGGGAACCGGTGTTGGTGAGAGATAACTAGATTCTATTAAGGAAAATAGGTCTAGTTGGCTAAAAATGGCTTGATTACTCCTAGATTTGGTGTAAGTCAAGTTTCGATCTGAGTAAGAAGTGGGAGATAACATTAAATATAGTGGGATAGAGGTTGGAGAGATAATATGTCATAATGGTTAAGGTTAGAATAATTCCTAGTTGGTTAGGGAGAGTGGGGACTTGGTCTTATCCATTTAATGAGGCTGTAATATTTCTAGGGTGAGGTAGCTAGGTGAGGTGGATATTAATATAATTAAAGTAATTAAATTAATAATAGTATGAGGATTAATTTAATTATGGGTGATTAAATTGATACCAATGTCGGGAAGGGGATCATTTCTTAGTCTCTATATCGAATTGATGAATCAAAATAAGTAAAAGGGATGTGACCCAAATTTTGTCTCTACAAGTGTAAAAGGGTGTCCAGGACTAGGGATTATAGGGTTAGATGTCTACATAGCAGCATATCCTAGTTCATTAGGTTCTCGTACATATACCCTTATATAGGGTTGGCCCACATGGCCTAAGTATAACCACATATTCATATTTAGATAACATAGGTGCATACGCACCACCTATTCCACACATAGTCCACCCAGGATGGGTGGGATGGAGTAGGTGGACTTTGATGGCGATATGGAGATGGAGATTTCGATGGAGGTGGAGATGGATGGGGAACTCCACCATAGAGTTTCATAGGGGGCATGGTTGGGATAGGCCATTCATATGGAAAATGAGAATGCTTCCTTATAGTAGTAGCTACAATAGGTTACAACACAACAAATTTAGGTCACTACTTGAGAGAGATAAGATTATTATAGAGAGAGACAAATTGGCTGCGAAGAGATTATAGTGGGCCATTGAGAGGACTTAGTTAGAGGTTGAGTTAACTAGTGTCAAAGAGGAGCATGATACACTCAATAGGTAATGGGAGCAGGTGGAGTCCTACAGATGGTTTTAGAGTGTGCTACAACCACTACGGAGGCCACCTACTATAGGATATTATACCATTCATTGTGTCCAAAGATCGAGTGCCCCAGATTATAGTTAGTTAGCTAGCATTTGGTCACGATCTAGGTCATATATACCATCTCTATCTATGATATCCATATAGGGTCCTTCATCTGACAATAGGTAATTTTTTCCCATCGATTCCACCTCTATAGGGTTGACAACAAATTCCACCAACCGGTGATATACCCGATAGTCTACATATAGGAGAGAGTCATAGCTAGTTCCTTTTATTGATGTCTATGTATGAATGTATCTTTTTGATGTATGCCTCGATATAAAGGTAATTTTTTGATGTTATGTATATGTGTTATTTTTGGTTACGCTCGATATGATAGATATTTTTATTAATTCCCATGATGACATACATTGTATTTGATGATTATGTCTTTGAGACACATTGTATATGGACATTGCCATTTTAACATTTTTACATGTATACGATGATGGAATTTATAATGATGGATGATTATATCACATGTGTTTGATTTATGAGATAATATTAGATGATATCACATTATTTTTATGACATACTTATGATTTCCTATGTTTTTAATTTTTGAAATTGGTTTGGGGAACAAGAGGCGGTCCCTATTGCCCCATTAGTGATATGGTAGGATGATAGTAACTTAACATACATGTTAGATGTTTATTTTCATGATGATTTAGCTTAGGTTTTATTGATGTTATATATATGATGTATGTGATGATATTGGTGATGATGTGATAACAAACAATGTACATGTAAGAAGAAAGCACAACAAAAGTTAACAAATCTACCAAATTTACACACTAAACAATTTAACAACACCACTTTGTACAATTATATACAAGCATGCAACAAAAATGATTATAAACAAGAATAAATCTAATAAAAAAGAATAGATCAACAATAATAATTATGTGAAGCAACACACTATACAAAATGTATAACAAAACAAGTAAAGCTATACGAAAAGATGGACAAACAAACAAGTAAGAAAAGTACTACTATGTTTCGTGAAATAGTTTTAGATGCATTTTATGTTTTTTTGTAGTTTTTGGAAACAATTTTATATTTTTTTGTATTTTCTATGCAATGGTTTTAAAATTTTTTTGGGTTATCAATCATATTTTAATATTTTTGTGATTTTATAAAAAAAAATCAAAAATTATATATAGAAAAACGTGGATTGCCCCAGTATTAGATGGGGATATATAAGGGTAGATGACATGTGTTATATATAGGAAAGTGAAGATGTGAAGATTCCCTTGGCATTAGATGGGAATGTAAAAATAAATCTCTTCAAATATTTACAAGAGAAGGATTAGCTAGATCAAGGCTTCGAAAGGACAATCTCCTAAGGAATCTCAACCGTAGGTAAAAACTAGCTCTAGATAAATAAAATGCACCCCTAAATGTGTGATGCTTGTGAAAAACGAATCCTCCCAAGGCATATAACACTTTCTTTCACCAAGGGACCTATCCAAAGTTCTATAATTGTGTGGTTTTAACATTAGGATGACCTAATTTTTCTTTACTTTTTATTGATTTTTTATTTTTATATTTTTATACTTTTTTGGTTGGTTTTTAATTTTGTGCCATGTTTAAGTGTTAAACCGCTTGAGGTGTATGGAATTCATAGGATCACGTAGCTCATCTTCATCGGGATGGGAAATTTTGTATGCTCCTAACCCATATGTTTCCACTATCACATAATGTCCTAACCAATTAGGTTTGAACTTACCCTTCTTTCTCGTTCTTTCACAGTGTTGAACTAATTTTCCTTCAACACCAAATCTCCTACCTCAAATTGATGAGGTATAATCCAATTGTTTTAGCTCCAAGAAATTTATTTTGATACACTTTTAAGTGATTAAATACACTGAGGTGTATTTCATCTAAGCAAGTCAAGATCTACCAATCTAGCTACAAAGTAGTCTTCATCTTTCTCTAAATAATCTCTGAGAGATATCCTCAAGGAGGGAATCTCAATTTCTAGGGGGATGATGGAATCATTTCAAAATAATAATGAGTATGGTGTCACACCAGTAGGAGTGTGGATGGAAGTCCTATAAGTGCAAAGGGTGGGATGTATTTGCAATTGCCAATTGTGACCACTCTTACTTACCATATTTTCCGTAATTCAAACAAGGGTTTTGTTAGAGGCGTCTTCTTTTCCATTACCTTTAGAGTAATAGGGAGTATACCACTTTAGGTTTATTTAAAATCATTGGCATAGATATTTTACAATACTTTTCTTGAAGTACTAACCTTTTTCATCTACAATGGTGGAAGGGACGCCATAGTAGCAAATGAGTTGATTCATGATAAATTTTGATATTTTTGCCCAGGTGACATACATGAGAGGAACAACTTCCACCCATTTGGTGAAGTATTATGTGGAGGTTATGATATGGGTAGAGCCATATAAGTAGGTAGGTGAGACTCCTATGATATCTAGTCTCTACTTAGAGAACGGTTATGGTGTTGTGATCGGTTGGAAAGGTTGTGCTCGCACATAAATGAGGTTCTCGTACTTCTAGGACAATGCAAACTTCCTAATATACTAGTAGAAATTAGTTTCTATGGTAGGCCAATTATAGCCTAATCTCAATAAGTTATTCTCCAATACCATTCCATTGGTGTGGGCTCCAACAAATCCTTTGTGTACTTCTTTGATCGCTCTAACTAACTCCGCTATATCTAAAAATGTAACTCGATTACTATTACCCAAAATTCACCCCTCAAGGTAATTTTGATAACATGCATCAAATTCTTTAGTCCCTGTGCAAATAGATTGATTTAAGGCCCAAAATCATGTTTTGGGGTCCCTCGACTTCTTTCTAACTCTCCCATCCAAGAAGGAAACCCAATGAGTTAAAAAAAAGAAGAGTGAAAAAAATTGCAAAAAACCAAGCTTAAGGCCAAAATACGAGAAAATCGGCTAAGTCGGACATTTTGTCCCAGCGGTCCGCGGGGACGATTGGGACGTCGGGCGCGAATCGGCCGTAAAAGCCGCGCTGTGGTTCGCGTGAAAGATTGGGACGATTGGGACGCGTCGGGACGTGAAAATCGAACCGAACGAAAGTGGAAAAAATCATTACGTGTTGTTTTTGCACTGTTTGGGACATCTCGTGCCGTAGGTACGCGTGGGGATGCGAGCCGGCCGAAAAGCCGAAAGGCGGCCCATTTCGTGGTAGTTCGGAGATATGTGGCCGGGATAGCTGGGACAAGGGTACACGAGGGACGTGCGGGATGAAAAAATGTGAAAAGGCTGCAAAAGAGACGTAAGGAAGCCTGAATCGGTCGAGGCAGAAGAATTTGTCCGGACACTGGGACAAAGGTATGCACGGGATGCGAAGGACGCGAAAAGGTGAAAAGGCCGCAAAAAGGACAAGGAAGCCCGAATCGGCCGACGCGGGAGAATGCAACGGGACAGCTGGGACAAAGGTACACGTGGGATGTGAGGGATGTGAAAAGCCGAAACGGCCGACAACAAGGAAGAAAAGTCAACGTTTGACCCGTGAACTTCAAACGGCCATAACTTTTGACTCCGAGCTCCGATTTTCATAAAATTGGACTTTCTGGAATGAGCATGACATCCTCTATGCCATAAAATTTCTTATTTTTAATGAGGGTAGATATATTTAATTAAGAGAAACATATTCGGCTCCAGTTAGTTAATGCTCATTCCCGTCAAATGACAGAAAACGTTTGCTAGACCCAAAACAGCTGCCCGCACTCAGAAGGCAATAACTTTTGCATTTCTCAATGAAATCACACAAAATTGATACCATTAGAATTGTGGCTTTGAGCCCAATCCATAGAAATCAAGAAATTCTAGATTTGATGAGAAATTGATCGATTTTTTAGAAAACGTGGCTAGGTTCATAATAGTGTTTTATTTGGTGGTTGGGAGTGCAATTAAGAGGCATAGTCATCATTATTTCTCTATTGCAGCACCTGGGACAATATGGGGAGCCTTTTGAAAGTAATATATAATCATTTCACTCCATTTAATGCCTCTTACAAGTGGTGGAAGGAAAGATTTCGGGATTTTCATTTTCCCTCTCTCTCTCTTTCTTTTTCTATAAATTGGAGTGATGGGATCATTGTAAAGGAGGGAGTTTTCAGATAGCAAAGCTCTGACAAAATTGCTTTGTGAAGCCAATGTGTTGTAGGCCCTTGTAGTGGACTCCTTGCATGGTGATCCAGGCCCTTATCTTGTAATAGATTGAACTGTGTGTATCAGAAGCAATAAGATATAAGTTTGTGGATGCATCTTCCCTACTATGTTTTCGTGCATTCTTCTTGCCCCTTCAACCTTGATTACAAGAATATTTTGTCTACTATTATGTTCTTGCAGGATCCATCATCATTGTGTATGTTCGAAATATTGTTGTAAATGCATTTTGCTAGATTATGGAGAAGCTGTCATCACCTCTTCTAGTGTGCACTTTGCTTCGTATTTCATGCATTTGAAGACTACTCTCACACCCCTCCTTTTCTCGGTGTATCACCGCTTTAGTGTAGGCTTTCATTTCATGCATTCTCTCTCCTAGTCCCTTGGAAATTTAGATTAGAATAGTTATCTTTACCCGCATTAGAGTAGATTGTGGTGTACTTTAGGAGAGCAAGAACCAGCGTTCTCTGGAGGTCTATCTCAAGTACCAAGTCCCACAACTTAGAGATAGTACCCATGTTATCCAATCACACCATGAGTTCAAGTATATGCACTCTTATCAACATGGGGGTGCTGTGATTCGTGATAAGAATTACCTTCATAGCCATAATGATAGAGGGTTATTCTAAAGAGGGTGTAATGGGATATATTTTTGATAAGGTTCCTTTTTAGAGTGTCTTATATTTAAGGGAAACAAATTTTTTTAGGTAATTAAATATAAGATCATACAAAGGGGAAAAGGACCAACAACTTCATAGGTTAGACATGATTCCAACATGTCATATGTAGGCTATCGTAAGTTTCCTACAAAGAATGGCATGTCATTATTTTCTTGTGGAATCTATAACATGGAAACCACTATCACCATAACATCTACAGACCAATTTTGTGCTCTTGGGATTTGTTCAAAAGTGATATACACAAAATACTCTTTGAGAGTATCCACTAATTTCTTATATGGGCTGAACTTCTCATATTTGAACTTCTATTAATCGTTGACCTTTTTGATGATCAACTTGAGTCTCCAATGAATTTAATTTTATGGATGTTCCATTTAATAGCTAGCTTCATCCCTGTGATGATCACTTCATATTCTTCTATGTGTTTTGTATATGGAAATCGAGGCAGAAATCCCGAGGTATTAATTCCCGAAAGGAGTGATTACCACTACTCCCGCTCCTAAACCATGGAAAGTGAATGATCTATCAAATTGTACTTGCCACATGATAGATTCTTCTATATACATTAGTGATGCATATGGAAGGTCTAGATGCACCAAAGTGGTGTTCCAAGTAAAGGTGCCTCAACTAATTGGTCTATAAGTACCTGTCCCTTAACTGACTTCTAATGCACATATTCAATATCAAACTCACTAAGTAGGATGATCCAATTAGCCATCCTACCAGTAAGTTTTGGATTTGACAATAGGTATTTAAGAGGGTCAAATTTAGATATAAGATTGGTTTTATTGTTCAATTGATAATGAATTTTTTTTTGAAAGGAAAAAATGAAAGCTAAGAAAACTTTTTCAATTTAAGGATAATTGATTTCATAAGTGATCGAGTATGGATGAGATAATATATTTCTTTCTCCTTCGACTAAGATCATATTGAGCAAAGAGGGAACCAATAATAAATAGGGTTATGGATATGTATAGAAATAGTGGTTATCCTAGGGTTGGTGGCATGAGGACTAGAGGATTGGAAAAATATTGCTTGAATAAGGAAAATCCTTGTTGTTTTTCAAGTCTCTAAAAGAATTCAACATCTTTTTCAGCAGATGAGTGAAAGGATGGAATTTGTCTGTAAGCTATGATATGAGGCGAGAAGATGGCTTTTATTTCTCCGTAAAAGGTACACAGATGCTTGAGGATTTTAGGAGGCAATTCAATAATTATAGTTACCTTAGCAGGATCAACCTCAATCCCTCTTCTGGATATAATGAAACCCAATAGTTTACATCATTTTAACCCAAAGACACATTTCTTTGGATTCAACTCCGACTTGGTACTCTATGAGACATTCAAATATGTGTCTCAAGACATTAGGGTGATCTTATCTCATATTTTATTTACCCAAAATATTATCCACATAATCTTCCATGATGTCACCGAGAATGTTATGGAATATCACTATCATTTCCCATTGATATGTTGCACCATCATTCTTAAGGCCAAATGTCATCACTTGATAGTAGAAGGTCCCCAAGGGTTATGAAGGCACTATTATGTTCATCCTCCTCCATGATATTAATATTAATATATCCATAAAATCCATCCATAAGAGATATCGTTTTATAGCTAGAATTTGAATTGATAATCATTTCAATGTTGGGGAGAGGGAAGTCATCCTTTGGACATGCCTTTTGATGTCTTTAAAGTTGGTGCATGATTCTAATTCCTATGGGATTTTTTTATAGGGACTATATCGGATATATATTTTGAATAGTCAGTTGGTTTGATGAATCTAAATACTAAGATTTTTTCAATATCTTATTTGACGAGAAGGGTCACCCATAGATGCAATTTTCTTATTTGTTTTATGGGCTTTACGTCTACGTGCACAAGAAATTTATTCACCACTAAATATGGAACTAGGCCTGAATATCCACATAAGACGAAGAAAATATGTCTCGAGAATTTGATGATAAGAAATAAAAATTATTTTGCTCTTACACTAAAAGCGAAGCTCCCCGCTTAACTATTTTAGGTTACTCTTCCGTGCCAATGTTGACATCAATGGTTTTTGCTATTAAGATCTTGGATATATCCTCCATATGCATAGGATCGGGATGGAAGTTAATATCCTCTTCCAAGGGTGTATCAACTAATTTTTCACCCTTGGTGTGGCCACTTTCTATATCTATAGATTATTCAATTTGTTTTTCATCTAACGCCTCAAAGAGGTTTTCACATGCGACTTGGACTTTTTTTTTTGCCTAAGATTTTTAGAGGAACTTTTTCCCTCTTTTTTTCTTAATTGTTTTTACTTTGTGTAACTCATCCTCCTCCCTGAAGTATGCACTATTAGAGTGTGGGATTCTATGTTTCCTCCACTCATATATGAAGGGTCATCTCACATGGGTTAGGTTTAGGGTTTTCTTGTGTGTCATTAACTAGGGTTACTCAACACCCTATATGTAGCCTTTCATTTCTGATTTATGAGTATACAAAGACACTCCATTGTCTTTCCTCTATGTCCAAGCTCTATTTTTGTTAATAAAGTTAATCCATTGTTGATTGATCCTTGTGATTACGCTGGAGCTATCACGATTCCATTTGAGAGCAACTACTTCGTGGTTCATCGTTTCGTGATGCCCAGTTAAAACAAACCACTTGAGACCCATGAACAACCTAGGTTTAGCTATAAAATTATGGAATAAATTATTTTTTTATTAGGAGTTAATGACCAAAGTCTCGAAGATGATTAAATTAAACTGATAATTTTTCCTATTATAATAATTACTAATTTTTCATTATAGAGCAACAAGTGCAATAGGTCCACCCTAGCTCAAATCTCTAGGATTAATTTAATTACTGATTTCATTGACATTTTAGCTAAATATTCCCTAATTAAATTTAAGGGTTAAGGGACCCAAAAAATTAAATACCCAAGGTAATTAATTTCCACTAGATCAAGATAAGAGTAGGATTAAAATTATAGTGAGGGAAAGAACACATAAATAAAGTCAACAGAGCAAGGTCTCACTTACCCCCTCCCATCACTTGATTGAGAGTGTCTACCCCCAGGTTGCTAGGTAGAAGATACCACTAACATATTCCAAAACAAATCAAATCCACAAGAACAAACTTCTCTTTTATTAACAATTTTCACAAGGTCTAAAAATTAGGGCTAGAAGTTTCAGTTAGGTTCAGGGAGTAATTTACCCCCATACCCAACTCTCTAATAGGCTCAAATTTTCAACTAGATTTTTCTCCTTTTTAAAACTTCCAAAATTTACCTAAACCATTCCCAATGGATAGGAAATTTTCTCACCTTTCCAATGATATAAATAAGTCCTCCTAACTCCTTACAGAACTCAAGATATGAGTGGGCAGAGTTCTTAGGTCAAATTTTTCCCAAGGGGATATGTGTCAAGAGGAGGGGAAAGCACCTCCAATGGGTTGGAAGGTCGTGGGATGGCTTGGGAAAATTTCCCCATCACACAGCACAAATGCAAAGTTTCTTCGCACCTCTATGGGTCCTGGTTAACACATGTCGAGTCCTGGCACAAAGTGAGAGAGGGGAAGGGAATTGGTGGAGCGACGGGATGATTTAGTGGATTGCACCCAATGGAGGACACAAGGGAGAAAGGGATGCATGGGTCCGTGCACCCGCAGAAGAAGAAAATCCTGAGGTGGGGGAAGTGATGTGGGGCCACAGGGAATCTTGTTGAAATTTTCCCAAGGCCTAAAAATAAAGAAATTAAAGTGGTCCTCCCTCCCCACTTGCACCTTCTCATTGGCTACAGCCGATGGTGCTAAGATGGAAATTTTTCAATTTTTTTAAAAAAATCAAGGGTTGAAAAGAAACCGTGCCTTTGCTATAGCTCCAAGAGGACATGTGGTGTCCTCTAATTGGCTACGGGCTGGTGGAGGAAAATGGAAAAAATTTCCTAAACCAAAATTTTTCTAAAAACTTTTCTAAGGCCAAAATGATAGGAAAGTTTTGGGTTTGTGGGTTCTGGGGAAAATTTTCCCAAATTTTCCCGCCAAGGCACAAAAACGTCAAAGTGCCATAACTTGAGATAGAAAGCCTAGTTTTGGGAAAACAAGGAATTTTCCTAAGCTCTCGATGCCCTCTTTCCATAGGAAACATAAATTTTACTTTTAGATAAGTTTTAAAGGGTCAATTTTACGGAAAAAAATCTGTAAGATTATAATTAGTGAACTAGTTGTTATTACACAAATTTTCTCTCCTTTCAATCTAAGCAAGCATCGAGAGATATGGCATGAATCTTGAATTCAGATAGATCTTGATGTGTGTCATTTTGTAGCTAGGGATGTGATCTAACTAACACTCAGATTTGTGGAGAGATGGATAGCACCTTGAAAGGATCTGATCTGACCCTCACTATTCTAGGTTGTGCCTTTCAACCAAGGTAAGAGAACCTATATTGTAACCCCCAAATGGTGAAGGAGATGAATATATCCCTCAATTTATGTAAATAGTGTGAAAATACATTGGGACAATATGATCAACTCCCCAAATCTGACTTTCAAAAGTTGTCACTCCTAGATTATGGAGATATTTTCAATGCAAGGCAAGGGTTCCTAAAGACATTGTATGATCCTGATTTTCTTTGTGCATTTTTATAAATGGGTTAGATCCTTTTGTTGAAACAAAATGTAATGCAGGGGTAGTATGGGGTAGGATTATTTATTCTAAATGAAATTTTTATAGGGTATTGATAAGACAAAATGGGATATATCAGATCTTTGATAACCTATACAATACTTGAAACAACTATCAGATGAAATGATTCAAATAATCAAGACATTATTTCAACCAGAAGAGGCATAAATGGAAGCCTAGGCAGCACTCTTCACACAATATTTGAAAACTCACCACAAAATCTTGAAGTAAAGAAATCAATTAAACACAAAAATCCTTGATCAAACCAAGCCTAAGGTGCCCCCAAAGGCTTGCAAGCAATCTCTCTATGATCAAGGAAGGTAAATTGATTTTAAATTTGTTTATCTCTTTATCGGATGAAGGCTCTTCGAACATGAGATTGCAAATGCCACTAAACTATCAACACGAAATGGATATTCGTGTGATTTTTAAATACTTTCAATACAAGATTGCAACAAGAACAATGAAAACTATTTGCAAGCATTTAAAAATGATAATAGACACCATATTGCCTGGAAAAACATAGATTAACTCAAAAGATTGTTAGATTCATCAGTAGGGGAGATTTTCATGAACAATCTCGGAGCCGTGTGATGGCTATACACTTACAACCAACTCACATACATGAAGATCCAACATAGAAGAAATTATAATGGTTCTTTGGTGGATTTTTCAGAAGATGAGATTTCTCTCAGAATTTGCTCGTGATTCTCAAAATTTTCCCACCCTTTTAAAAATTCTCCAAAATTCATTATATACCTCATGCCACATTGGAGCCTTCTTTCCCAAGAAAATAATATTCGATGGGATCAAGTTTGTTACAACAATCCTCATAATTAGATGAAAATTACATCAAAAAAAAACATTTCCGTGTTTCAAGGTTTGCCAAAAAGATTAAATCATTACAAATATCTAGATCATTATCCATCTTGGAGGCATGTTTTTCATAATTGAGGCATGAAAACACCTTAAACTCATCATTTTCACCTTTTCAAATTTCTCTGCAACTTTTGATTTTGTCATTCCACATGTTTTCTTGGGCAGGGGTAAAAATTTATTACAAAAACACCTCAAATCAAAATATTGAGTCATGAAAGTGATGCCAATGATCCTGGAAGGCCAAGATGACACAAAATCACTATAAATTTGATGAATTTTGGTGCAAAAATCATGATTCCAAGCTTCCTAGAGCTCCCATGGCAATCAAAACAAATGGATGCATAACAACCATCAATTTTATCCATCTTTTAATCCTATCCCTCCATGTGGAAAATGTAGAATTAGAAATAAGCTTGAGTTACCTTTTAACCTTGGGATAAGGTGGACGTGTGGCAAAAAATGATTGGGAATCAATTTGGGCTCATTTTGACTTTTTGACATTTTTTAAAAAATGGAAAAATTTGACTTTTTCTTCCACCCCTCCGCCTTTGAATTTTGGAGCTGACACATGGCATATGATGGGTCTCATTGAAATCAAACTTCAATTCTACATATTTTGACCTTTTTTGGAAATTGGGAAAATTTTCACTTTTTGCCTCGCAGGCCCGTACCTCCAATTTTTCCCTCGCCATGTGTCTCCTTGTGATTCGCTAGTAGGCTAGTGCTTCAAATTTAAATTTTGAGTCTTTTTGGCAAAAGGGAAAAATTTCCATCTTACCTCCACTGGCCTACCGACCCTCCTTGTCCTCTACCAAGCATCCATCTTTGATTTGCCAAGGACCCACGGGCCTAATCTTCATTTTACTCCCTTTAAGCCAAGGGAAAATTCTCAATTTTGTCTCCGCAGGCCTATGCCTCCAACTTCTCCCCGCCATGTGTCCATTTCCTATTCACTTTGTGAGGTTTCGAGGCCAAAACTTGACTTTAAACCATTCAAAGTTTAAAAACTTCAAAATCACCAAAACCTCTGTCGGCCCGCCGACCCACTTGCAAATTGTGGACATGTGTCCTCTTCTGATTCATCATCAGGAACCTCGGCCCAAAATTTTCCTTTTATCCATTTTTCCAAAAAGGGGAAAAATTCCCCATTTCACTCTGTGGCCCGCACTTCCCCGACCCTTCATGGACACATGTCCACCTACGATTGGCCAAGGGCTTTTGGGCCAAAAATTTACTTTAACACCTTGAGCCAAAAAACCACAAAATCTTCCACCACCCACATCCCCTCGGCCAATGAAAACCCGCCATGTTGCCAATACCTTTATGAGGATAAATTTGATGGGTAAATGATGCCCGTCCGATCTGTAAAAATGTAAAAAATTCTAGGGATGCCCTAGAATTCAATTTTTTCACCAAGGATGGCAGATTTTTTGATTCTAAATCAACTGAAGCATGATTTTACAACATTTTTGACCTTGGGATTGGATTTTCAAATACAAACAAGTATGAATTGATCAAATTTGATTTTTTCATGATTTGGCAAAGGGAAAAATGACATAGCCCATGAAATTGGAAAAACTAGGGCACAGAAAAGGGAAAACTTGGATTATTCTCTCAAATTATGGAAAATCAACAAGTTTGTGAGAATTTTAAAGCATTTAAACCTGGAGGGGATGAAAATCAGACCATCAATTCAAACGGTAAAACATTTTTGAGTAGATACAAATTTGAAAATTTTTCGACAATATGGTGTAAGCTTAAAAATGGCACCAACATCAACTCTTACTTATGGATGGGAACTCCCAATGAGTGTGACAAGGAAAAAATGTAGACCAAGTGCCAAAATATCCATTGGGCAAAGGAGTCACGAGCCAAAATCACTAAAAACTAGTTGAGAACCTGACAAAAATGGTTGCCACATAGCAAGGCAAACCACAAACCGACAAAACACTAAAAATAGACCAAAAACCAAACACTATACACTGTACAAGCTAGTGCATACCTCAAATTTGGGGTTTAATCCAAGAAATGCTTCAGATGCCTGCCATTAATAGGTAATTCTAACAATTCCCCATCTAAATCTTTGAGAAAAAAGGTATGTTCACCAATTCTGATATCAATGGCATAAGGGCCCATCCATAATGCATCAAACTTGCCATGCTTGCCCTTGTCTTCATGCCTACTATCCCATAACAAAACTAGATCTCCAACATTGAAGGCTCTAGGAGTGACCTTCTTGTCAAACAATCTCTTCAATTTTTCCCTAAATATGACATGCCTTTGATGGGATGCTCTTCTCTCCTCATTAAGCTCAATAATCTGATTGATCCTTGATTCATATGGGCTAAGCTCTTGATCTTCCAAATGTTGGGAAAATTGAAATGAAGATAATTTCAGGTGTAAGGGCAGCAAAGCTTGAGTTCCATACACCAATTCAAATGGACTTTTAGTAGTAGCTCTTTTAGGAGTTATCATATCAACCCAAATTGCAAATTTCAAATTTTCACCCCATTTCTTCTTGTTTTACTCCAAGGTTCTTCTAATGATCTTTAACAAATTATTATTGTTGGACTTATCTTTTCCATTCCCTTGGGGGTTATAGTTTGAAGAATAAGTCATATTGATTCCATATTCATTACACATTGTCATTAGAGGTTTGGGTCTAAAGCACATGGCATTATCAGCTACAATCTTGACTGGGACTCCAAATTTGCATATGATTTGATTCAACAAGAAGTCCATAACTATTTGGTGTGTTACTTTCTTGGTGGGGATTACCTCTACCCACTTTGTAAAATAATCGGTAGCTACAAGGATCCACTTATGGCCAGCACCAGAAGGATATGAAATATCACCAATGAAGTCCATCCCCATTGCTTGAAAGGAACTACAATTGATACAGGTTGCAAAGGAAGGGAGCCTAAAGCTTTCAGTCTTCTAGAGAAACATTGGAAACTATCACATCTTCTAACTAGCCGGGTTGCATCTTTGAAGAGAGTAGGCCACCAATAACCAACTCTCAAAATCTTATGTGTTGTTACTCTACTAGCAAAGTGTCCTCCAAAAATTCCCCCATGGAAATTAGTAACTATCTTGGAAGCTTCATCCTCAGTTATGCATTTCAAGAGGACACCTTGTGGTTCTTCCAAGCCAGCCCAAGGTCTAGGATGATATATTTTTGAGAAGCCAGCTTGAGGGCTCTATTTTGATTTTTAGTTAAATAATCAGGACAACAAAGGTGTCTGAGGTAAAATATTATATCCTTGTACCACTCAGAACTTACCAATTTCCCAAGAACATCTACCCTTTCTTCTTCTACTTCATTCACTTCCACAATGCAAGAGGTTGCTCGGTCATGAGCTTAGCAAGACCCAATCCTCTTACTAGCTTTGTAGTTTAGATGTCCATATCATACTCCTGCAGTTTGTTCACCCATCTACATATTTTACTTGAGATCTCCATCTCTGATAAGATGTCTTTCACCATGGTGTGGGGAACATAAGCAACAAATTTTGAACTCAATATATAAGGCCTGAAAACTTTTGTTGCTTTCACCAAGGCAAATGCTTATTTCTCCATGATTGTATACTTCAGCTCAGCTGCTTGTAAAGCCTTACTAAATAAGGAAATAGGAATTTCAGCCCCATTCTCATCCTTTTTCAGCAAAACAGAAGCAATGGTATACTCAGAAGCAAAGGAAAATATTTGGAAAGGCCTCTTATAGTTTGGGGCTGCTAAAATAGGTGCATGTTTAAGTGCATCCTTAATTCCTTCAAAAGCTTGAATGGCAGCCTCCTCCCACCTAATAACTTGGTCCTTCTTTAGCATGCTTGTGATTGGAAGAGTCAACTCAGAAAAGTTGGAAACAAACCTTCTAATAAAATTAATTTTACCAAAGAAAGATTGGATGCCTTTCTTGGTTCTTAGGATAGGTACTTTGCTGATTGCTTCCACCCTCTCACGGTCTACCATAACACCATATTTTAACACAATGTGACCAAGTAGCTTGGCATTTTTCACACAAAAATAACACTTCTTTGGATTAAGAGAAATTCCACACTCCCTACATCTGATCATCATCTTCTCTCGAGTGCTATAAATGATCACCTCTCGCCTTGAAAACATAGTCACATCATCTTGGTAAGCTGCAATGAACTCTTTGAAGTAACTAGCAAAAGCAACATCCATTGCTCTTTGAAAAGTGGCACAATCATTCATCTAACCAAAGGGCATCCTAACAAAAACATATGTTCCCCAAGGAGTAGTGAATGTTGTCTTAAGTCTTTCCGATTCTTTGACAACCACTTGATTATATCAGGAGAAACCATCCAATGCAAAAACAACTCGAGACCACTGTCACAAGCTGCAACATATTTTCCATATTTGGCAAGGGATAGTTTTCCTTCATGGATGCTTTGTTTAGATTTCTAAAATCCACACAAAGTCTGATGTCTCCATTCTTCTTTCTGACTGGCATAAGGTTTGTAACCCAAGATGAATATCTAGTGGGCTGAATAATACCTCCATCTCTCAACTTCTTTAACTCCTCTTGCATTTTCATGGAGAGAAGTGGATTAATTGGCCTTTTCCTCTATCTAAATGGTTTGGCATTTGTTTCAAGAGGGATCTCATGCTGAAATAAATCTTCTCTATATGCTTTCAGCTTTGAATATGACCATGCAAGACAGTCCTGATATTTCTTTAACAGCTAAACATAAGACTATTTCTCCTCTTTGTTTAGACTACTACCCAACCAAACTTTTCTTGGTTTATCCTTTGTTCCCAAGTCATGCTCTTCCACATCCTTTGAGGTAGACATGTTTCTATTGATGATGTAATCAACATTGTTAAAATTAGACTCAAGAGCAATAAGGCCTCTAGGAATGGTGTTAGTTTTTAATTGAATAATATCTTTTCCAAACAAAGTTTCGCTTCCTTCAATCATACATACCATTAGCTCCCAATCAATATTCTGATTTGTAAACTCACCTTGGATTTGAAAGATCCTTAGCACTTGAGAATCATCATCAAACACTTGCCAACGTTTCACATTATCGGGACGGTGGCCTAGTCAACACTTCAACATTGTACTCACAATAAGGTGAAATGGTGAAAAATCCAAATCTTGACCCCAACGCTGCCAATTTTTAGTAGAAACATTCATGCTTCGTCATGGTGCATAATATTGAAGGAATCAAACATCTCAACTAAACCCCAAATTGCGTGCTTATCTTTGCTTCATCCAATAATTTTTATAGCATATAGTTTTCTTATTTGTTTGACAAATAGCTCGAATCTCCTTTACAATGATGTCCTGACACCATACTTTCATGCAATTCTCGGACCCAAAAACAAGGCTTCTTACTCATCAATGTTGTTAGTACATTCAAAATTAAGCTTGAAGGATAAAACAAATTCTTCCAAGCTAGGAGAAATCAGAATTACACCAACACCATTTCCAAATTTGGAGCAAGCTCCATCAAATAGCAAGGTCCAAGGAGAACATACTTATTCAAGGAACTTTGACTAATCCATTTTTGTTCTTTTCCATCAACAAAACCAATGAAATTATCAACATCAACATCAGCAAACAACACCTCATAGGAAGCATTATTTGGATCCTCAATTAGATGTAACATTTTCTTTTCTCCATAGAGCTTGACAAGGCTTCCCTCAATGGGAATAGTAGAAAAAGACATGTCCATTTGGACACTCCCTCCAAAACTTGTAGCCCACTTTCTTGAAAAAAGCATACCCCATCGGCGGGGCAATCAACAATCATAACATCCAATTTTAAATTCATCTTGGGATAAGATGCAAGTTACACAACCAAACCTTTTACACAACCAACTATCAACACTTCTCTTGAATCCATGGCAAGTACACTTCCCATAGGCAGCTATCACTTTGATATATAACTCATTTATGACTTCTAGAGGCATGAAATTACATGATGCACCAGAATCAAACATACAATTGTGAAGTATCACATCCTTTATAATCAAATTTGTGAAAAATGGATCAACATTCAATTGGGAATCAACCAAATATGTCCGTAAATATACCTCATGTGTATCTCCAAGATCATCTACTACTGGTGGTGTTTCAAGGTCAGCAATGATTTTAGGAGGAGTCTCAACAACATTTACATTTATTCCTAGAGTGATCTTCTCTTCCTTCAACCCCAAGTAATCAAATTCTCTCTTCTTATGCTCGGGAATTCTAAGCAACTCAATGATTGGAACACTCACTTTAATTTGGTTCAATACTTGGGCTGTCATAGGGACACTCTTTTGGCAAATAGAATTGGAAGGAAGACAAGAAGATTCATTAGATGGCAAGGGATTCTTGGTAGCTTGGGCATGAGGAGGGCTGTAATTTTTTCTTGGGACAAAAAAATTTTGACAGTGCTTGTTTCTAGGAGCTTCTTTTGGAATTCTTGTGAGCAATTGTGTTTTAGGTTTGGCTTGAGGCCCACTTCCTTTAACAACTTTTCTTCTTGTGTTATAATCTTTCTCTTGAGATATAACAACATTCATTAACAATTGTCTATCTTCCTCCGAAGGGATACCTCCATCATACTTCTTAATCATCAAAGTTCTTAAGTATTTAAATTCATTGTTAGGAATTTCAAAATCTTACAAATACATTAACTTCAAGAGCATGAGGGGGAAGAAAGACTTGTACCGTTTAATGCAATCCCAAAAAGTTATAGCTGTCCTAGCACTTATAAATTCAGTAGATTTTTCTCCTTCTTGTGAGCTTGAAGAATAACCCATCGTGTAAATATCATCATCAGTACCATCATCATTATTAACTTCACCTCTTGCTGGTCTACTTTGTGTGCAAGTGTTGTTTTTAAACTAATGCTAATGTAAACAAAGACTAACACCTAAATAGTCTTAATTAGCAAGAATTAAACAACATTATAAACACCATCATGATAAGAATTAATCAAGGATTAGATGCTAACATTTATCAATACAAAACTATGAAATTAACTATGTTAAGCACCTAAATATCCTCTATTCTCTAACAACATATAAATGAAGGAACCTAGGTAGGTTCCATGGCTATCAAAAATAGTTGTCCTTAATGTTCCAAGAACTTAGGAATGGGGGCTAATCAAAGTTGGGCTACAAGACCCTTTTGACACCTCCCATATGACCCAAACACTTTAAGAAAGAGGCTTAACTCTTCAAGATGATGAACTCTCAAGAAAACAAGGTGCAAGCTCTTAGTCTCTTTGCTATATGCTTTGCATTTCCTCTCTAAGGAGTTTAGGTGTAAGTAAAAAGGTAGGTGGAGGGATCTTTATATAGCCCAAAGGATAAAGGATTCAACACATTCTCATGAATGTGGGATAAAGGTAAAACATGATTAGGAATGGATAAGGTTGCTTTATTAAAGGTAACCTCACTTTAGAAGGGTTTAATTTATGCTTAGAAAGTCATGGGAGTTGGGGGGTGTTTTAATTAATCAAAGGTGATTAACTAATAGGTAGATGTAAGCTTATAGAAGATAATTAGAGGAATATTAGTACGATTTAGGCTATTATAAGGGGATTAAATCAATTAAATATTGATTTATTGGTTAAATGGAAGGGAAAGCTAATTAATTAATAATAATTAATTAGTCTAGGTAGAAGGGTGATTTATTAACGAAAGGTCATTAATTAGGGTATTTGTTGGATAGGCAACTTAATTAATTAGCTTAGTGTAATTAATTAATGATGATATGAGGGAAAATGAGTGCTTTTGACGATATGTCATTGATTTGCGAGAAAGGGGATAATTAGCATAATTTAAGTATTTAAATTGCTTGGGTGTAATTATAGGTGTCTATATTTTCCCCTCTTTGGGGTGGCGTAAGTGATGCCACTTCAAAGATAGTAGACAAAAGATATTTTGAAGGGATAGAAGAAAAATTAGTAGGAGGGAGAGATGCCCCGAGTGTTGATGGGGTTATGGAAGAAGTCGATCGACGATCGAAAAAGGTGAGATATAGGCATAAGAAGGGAGACGAGGTAGGATGCCTCAATGAGAGGGAGAATTAGGGGTGAAAGGGAAGTGGTGTAGAAGAAATATGGATGAGGGGGGAGAAGAGATTAGCCTCTAGCCACGTATTTGTTTGAAACAATTTGGATGTCATCATATTGCCATAGGAACTACGTCATCGGTCCTTATGAAAAATATAAGCATACAACAAAGGTAGAATGACATGAAAAGCCATAATACAAACAATTTTCCATTGCTGAAAATACCAACTCCATGCAACATACAAAAATGCAATGCAATATGAGAAGGAAACAAGCTCATCTAACAGGGAAAACAAGTATGAACGCACATATCCAACCCAACAATGGTCAAGATAGTTGTACAAATGTTTTGTTATCAGTGCTGGAGAGATCCACAAGTTCATGATTGATGAAAAGGGTTAAAAAATGATGCCCCAAGCAAGGATACATGTAAGGGGAAATGAAAATGGACACAAGGTCCATGAAAAGTGTTTGCGCAAAGACAAAATAGCACCGACTGCAGCAACCAAAAGTGCCCCAGTACGAGACAAAGCAAGCAGCTAGCTTTTGTGAATGGTTGTGAATCGGTGATCCATGAGTCATATTAATCGGGAGATGTGAGACAAACCAACAGAATATGGAGAAGATACCATGCACAAGACACAAGTTTCAATTGTAAGAAAAGCAGCGACTAACTTTTGTGAATGGTTGTGAATACAGTGATCCACGAGTCATATTAATCGGGGAAGATGTGAGACAAACCAACATAATATGGAGAAGATACCATGCACAAGACACAAGTTTTAGCTTTAAGAAGCAAGTTACCATTTTGTAGGGTGTTTTACTTTTTAGGAATTGTTTGAAAAAATTTTCCTTATTTTTGGATTTTTTTGATATAGTAAATGTTTGTATTGTTTTGGCTTTCTAAACCATGATAAACAATAGAAGAAATGAGAAGAATAAAAATAAGGGACTAGGGGAAACAGAAAGTGCCCTAGCTGGAAGAAAAGAGAAACAAACGACAAATAATGTCCTTGTTTAGTGGAAAAATTAAGAAAAAATAATTATTTGAAAAATAATTATTTACGAGGGTGTGAAGAAGAATAAAAATTGCCAGGGAGCAATAAAATTGTTCGGGGGAGAAGAAAGGGGTATTGGACAAAAAATGACCCAATACGGTGAAAAGTAAGAGAAAAATAATTATTTAATTAAAAATAATTATTCCACAATGTAACAGAGGAGAAAAGCGATCGGCTAAGCGGGTGTCCGACCATCCGATCAGTGAAAAATAGGTTAATATACCCCGGGGGGGTAAAAACATCGCAATCAGTTCATTTTAACCACTCAATTTAGAAAAATTACCATGAGGCTCTGACACTCAGGAGAGATGGTGATCACACGTGATCATTTGAGGCGTGTTGTAGCTTGTAGAGGATATATCGTAGACAATATCAAATGTTGTTTTTGAGTGTTATTTTGATGTATATGGACGAGATGATATGATGATTTTGGTGTGAGGGGGATAGATTTTTTATTATACACAACCCCTCTTGCCCCCATTGATGATATGATATGTGATGATTAGCTTAGCATATATGCATGATGTAAAACTTAGCATTTTTATCTCGTATATGAAGTATAGATGATGCTAGATGTGATGAGAGTGATGGTAATGTGATGTGAATGATAAAAAAATAGAGCACATGCAAGAAACACAACCAAATGCTACAAAGAACACTATGAATTAATGCAATACACCATGAATCACCATGCCTTATTAACAAGTAACAAAACACAACCAAATGCATTAAGAAATAAATAAAGAATTAACACACTAGCATGTCAAAACCCACTACAATATGCACAAGAAAGAATGAATCTATTCTAAGCAAGAAAAGATAAACTATGAATAAGTACGCCCAAGAAACAAACAACTCAAAAGTAATCCCAAAGCACTATACAAGCAACAAGCAAAGCAAGGAAACAAGGCAATGAAAATAATTTTTTTGTAAGATATGTTTTCATGCACCGATTTTCTATTGTTTACGTTTTTGTGAAACAATTGTCTATTGTTTTTGTGTTTTATCGAAACAATTTTCTATTATTTTTGTGTTTTCTTGAAACAATTTTCTATTGTTTTTGTGTTTTCTCAAAACAATGTTCTATTGTTTTTGTGGTTTTAATAGTTTTTGAAAGCTATGTGAAGGTAACCAAGAAAGCATGGATGCCCCCAGCATTAGGTGAGGAATATACAAGGGTAGAAACCATGCACTTATGGACAAGAAGGTGAAGTTGTTGAGTTGCTCCCAGCGTAACATGGGAAATAACAAAAGACCATGTCCTTTACAGATGAATAGAAGAAGGAAAAGCTTGATCAAGGCTGGATAAGATGGTGTGCACAAGGAAACTTGAAGGCAGAACTAGGTCTAGGCCAAAGACAACTACCCTTCTAATACATAATGCTTGTGAACAACAAATCCTCCAAGGTGCTAGAAACCAGTTTTCACCAAAGGACTTGTCCAAAGTGCCACAATTGCATGGTTTTCACTCTTTGGATGACTGTTTTCTCTTTCTCTTTTTCTTTTCTTTTTTGATGTTTTTGTATTTTTTTAATTTTTGTGTCATGTTCAAGCATAGAAATTCTTAAGATGCATGGTGTTCATTGACTCTCGAGCTCATCACCATTGGGGTGAGCTAGTTTGTATGCCCTGTGTGTCATACTTGCAACTATGACATAGGGTCCTAACCAAAGCAGTGTAGTTTGAACTTCCCTTTATTTTCTCACTCTGCTCTGGTGTTGAACTGGTTCTCCTTCATAACTAAATCACCCACCTCAAACTAGTGAGGGATTATTATCTTTTTGTAGTTGTGGGAGATTTTGTGTTGATATACCTTCAGGTGATTAAGAGCGCGAATATATCTCTCATCCAGAGGTCTAACTCAGCCAATCTTGCCACTCGATAATATTTATCCTTATCCAAATAGTCCCGAAGAGAAATTCATAGGGATGGGAGTTTGATCTCTAAAGGGATGATAGATTCTTTCCTAGACACTAAGGAATATGGTGTTGCACCCGTAGGAGTGCAAATTGATGTTCGGTAGGCCCGGAGGGTCTGGGTGGATGTGTAGGTGCCGGTTTCGACTAGTTTTTCTAACCATCTTCTCCATTATCCTTACCAAAGTCTTGTTTGTTACCTCAGCTTGTCCATTACCCTGAGGGTAATATGGCATGGACCATTTCAATCTAATTTGAAATTGCGGGCAAAGACCTTTCACAATTTTGTTCTTAAACGACTTCGATTATCTGTGACAATGGCTACAGGGATACCATATCGGAAAATAATGTGATTCATGATGAATTTAGAAATCTATGCTCCTATGACATAGGTTAAAGGGACAACCTCCACCCATTTTGTAAAGTATTCTATAGTTGTGATGATATGTGTATGACCATTAGATGAGGTAGGAGTAAGCTTCCCTATTAGATCAAGTCCCCCCTTGGAGAATGACCACGGGGTAGCGATTGGTTGCAATGGTTGCGATCGAGCATGGATGAAATTTCCATACTTTTGGCAAAGCACACATTTTCTAACATAATTACAACAAATCGGTTTCCATGGTGGGCCAATAGTAACCTACTCTTAATAAATTCTTAACCAAGACCATTCCATTTGTATGTTCTTCGCATACTCCTTCGTGTACTTCTTTAATTACGGATTGACTCTGTCACATCCAGAATGACAATGTAACAAATTCCTCTCATAGCCACGATGATAAAGTGTACCTCCCAAAAGGGTGACAGGCTATACGGAAAATCAGCTTTGATTTTTAGAATGGGAGATATTGGGATGGAAAGTACTATCCTTAAGATAGGTGAAAATGGATTCATACCACGGGGTATAGGGACTAACAACCTCACGCCGTGTAAGATTCCACCACGTCATACATGGGCTTGTGTAGATTTTATATGAAAAATGGCATAACATTGTTCCCTAGTGGAATACGAAGCATAGATCCCACCGTTGCCATGGCATCTACCGATCTGTTTTTCGCTCTTGGGATCTACTCAAAGGTAATGCACACAAAATACTCCTTCAAAGTTTCCACCAACTTCTTGTAAGGAATGAGCTTGTCATCCTTAACTTTATACTCATCATTGACTTTGTTTGATGATTAGTCTGTGAATCACCTACAACCTTAACATGTTGAATATTCCACTTGATGGCTAGCTTCATCCCTACAATGAGTGCTTCATATTCCACAATGTTGTTCATGCGGAGTAATAAGGACCACTCCGCACCTAAACCATGAAACATAAAAGATCCATCAAAATGTATACGCTTTATGATAGATTCTTCAATGTAGAGAAAATATACATCCGGCAGATCCAGGACTCAAAGGTTATGTGCTTTGCAAAGGTGTTTTCGTTTAGCTGGTTGCCAAGTACTTGTCCTTCAACTGATTTTTGATGGAAAAATTCTATATCAAACTCACTTTGAGTAGAATGATCCAATTAGCCATTCTACCGTGAGGGAAGGTTTGGAAAACAAATTTTTGAGTGGTCAACCTTGGATATGAGCTTGGTCTTAGTATTTAGCAGGTAATGGCAAAGTTTCTAAAAGGTAAAAATAACAACCAAGCAAGCCTTTTCAATATGAGGATAATTAAGTTCATAGGAGATGAGGGTGTGACTCGAGATAGTGCTGTTGATGCAAAATCACAGCACCCCTGGATATTGATCAGTTTTCTAGGTTGATCATATTAATATCCAGTGTGATTGCATAACATTGAATCCTTTCTCCAAGTGTGGGACTTGAAGAGTGAGAAAGGAATCTCCAGAGAAAGGCTGGTTCCTATTCCTCTGTTCAGGTGCACACAAAATATGCAGAGGGTTTTCTCAAAATCTAATCTAATCTGCCAAGGAGACAAGGTAAGAAAATGCATAAAATAAATCTAAGCTAATAGAGGTGATGCACCGAGGAATGAAGGACATATGCTTTGCCACATTAAACACAGACCATGTAGATATAACACAACACCATGCACAGATAGCAAAAAATGCAATGAAAGATCAAGAATGACAGTAATAAATATGTAAGAGGGTTTAGAAACAACCACGAGCACACATATATATTGCTCAAGGATCGATTCAATACATTGCACAGCGAGAAGGCAAAAACGGTGTTACAGTCTATATGGGAGGTTTGAAAACTCCACAAATCTTCTTATGAATAGGAGAGAAGGGAGGATGCAAAGCAGAAAAATGTCCAACACCAGAAAGAAACCCCTCCTTACAATATATAGGAAGAATGGGAGAGAAAAGAGAGAGGAATTCAAACTGCCCCAACCACCTCTAGGTTGCATTTAATTCGTCCATCATGGCAGAAGCGGCGGGTTCTGGCAAAGCGGCGGTTTGCCTAACAGAAGCGGCGGGTTGTCTGCTGCATTAAAGTTGTTAGTTGAGCATCACTTCTGCTTATTATTTCGTGCCAGAGGCGTCTTCTGATTTTATTTCTTCAAACTGAACCAAAATGCAAGATTGACCCTGGAAACGTGTAGAGAATCTCACAAGCTTTCCGTTGATATCAAGAACGTGTAAATCCGAGCTCTGGATCGAAAGATATGTCAATCTGAAGATTTAGGACACGGAACAGGTGAAAACGGATTTTTGAATTTCTTCCCGCGCTCTGCCACTTGGATGACACGTGGCGCGCTCTGATTCGCTGAATAATTCTCTCTCCTCTACTTTTCGGCGGGCTTTCCTTTGAATTTTCCTCGTGGGTTCTTAAATGGGACACGTGGCACGATCCTATTTGTTCGGCTCGGTGCTCGAAAATTCGCCCTTTGACTTTTCTGACCTTTACTCCTATGAGGACACGTGGCAATTTCTCAATGGTTCTCGGGCCTGCCGGTCTTCCGCGTACTGCCAGCGTCCATCCGTCCCAGACGTCCCTTTTGATTTTGAACCTCTTGGGACAATTTGGCCGATTCGGGTATTTCTGCCCGCTTGTTCCACTTTTTTGGATGACTTGACTCCTTTCGGCCGGTTCACCGGTTCGGGTCCTTTTGTCCCGCGTCCCAATTGCTTTTGGGCTCCTTGTGCTGATTTCGGCCGGTTCAAACATTTCACGCATTTTTGTCCGCTTGTCCCGAGCAACACTTAGGACTAGGACTTAGCCGATTTTCGCAATTTTTTTTTGGATTGACCTATTTGCCTTTCTGCAACCTTTGATGCATGTTATCGAAATTTTACCCTGGGGGGTGAAATTTTGACAACAATTTTGACGACTCAGCGGGGTTACCTGCCTGCTAGGTAGAAGATCAGTGGCCTTTTAGCGGTCCATTGGGCATGGAGTTAAGCATTATCCTGAAACAAGCCTGATACTGCAACTTCCCCTCCAGCAACACTCTGAACTGTAGAAAACAACCTGAGAGCAGCAAAACCTATGCCAAAGCACTTAGGGAAATAGAAACCTAACTATAACAGGACAATGTGCATACGCACTTAGAGGAATTAAGAAAAATCTAAATTAATATTTACAACGGC
Source organism: Taxus wallichiana var. yunnanensis (assembly GCA_018340775.1). Lineage (NCBI taxonomy): Eukaryota > Viridiplantae > Streptophyta > Pinopsida > Cupressales > Taxaceae > Taxus > Taxus wallichiana. Next base: position 687,930,696 of record CM031239.1, read on the forward strand.
AAAATGTTTCTCTTAGTAGCAATGTTTAAGATGGATTCCGTTAACCGGAATCAGAAGTTCCTCTCCATCCAATGCAGACAATTGGAAGGCATTACTACTTTTGCACCCCGTGACCATGTAGGGACCACTCCAGATGGCATCAAACTTGGAATGCCTTCCTGGTTTTGCCCGATCTGCATCCCATTTCAGAACTAGGTCCCCTTCCTGGAAGGTCTTTGCCCTAGCTCTCTTATCAAACCATCTTTTTACTACGGCCTGATCCTTTTCAATCGTCTGAACCGCATGTTCTCTGATTTCTTCTAATTCCATCAATTCTGCATACCTGGCCTCCATTGGTTCGAATTCAGATAACTCAAGCTGCTTCATGAGCTCCAAGGCTGGCAATTCTAATGATATAGGCAATACTGCCTCCTTCCCATAGACCAACTTGTAGGGAGAATTACCTGTAGACCTCTTTGGTGTTATTCTGTCAGCCCATAACGCTGATTTTAGCCTTGTATGCCATGTTCTTTGATTTTCATCCAGAGTCCTTCTGATGATTTTTAGCAAATTCTTGTTTGTGGACTCTGCCTGTCCATTACCTGCGGGTAATAATTTGAAGAGGTGCTCAAATAGATTCCATTCTTGACATGCCCATTCGTAATTTTGAACCTATGAATGCTAATGCATTATCGATATGATGGTGGCCGGCACACCGAATTGGGTTATTATCCCTTCAAAAGTCTAGTATGCTAGACTCACTTGCCTCTTTGAGCGCTACTGCCTTGGTCCACTTGGTGAAATAGTCTGTTGCTGTAAGAATCCACTTGTGGCCTTGACTCGGTGGGATTGATGACTCAGTGAAGTCCAATCCCCATTGCATGAATGGATGATCTACAGGAAATTGGACGAAGGGGAAGTGCTTTGCTAACCTTCCTTTCCCCTGTGAAGAATGCACATTTCTTGCATTTTTAACCCATGAGTAGCAATCATTGAATACAGTAGGCCAATAGTAACCAGCTTTCATGATTTTGAGAGTTATTACTCATGGGGAGAAATGGCCTCCTACCTCCCGTCATGGAACTCTTGTAAGATCCTCTCGATCTGACCTGTCCCGATGCATCTCAATAGAACACCGTTGATGTCCCTTTTAAACAAAACATTATCAACAAGCACATAAGGAATTGCTTGTAATCTGAAGTACCTTCTTTTCGCTTTGCTCATTTCTGGAGGGCACATGCCTGTTTGTAGGAAATGTATCATATTCTGAGTCCAACAGGGGGTGAACACATCATCATTTTCCTGTTTTTGATCTTCTTGTAATAGCAGGACAGCGTCTTCTTCATCTTTTGGGCTGTCTGGTTGTTTGGAAGCGAGCTGCTCACACAAACCTTTGCCTCTTACCAGCTTGGTGATCCTTATCTCAATGTCATACTCCATGACACGGGTGATCCATCCTGCCCTTTTCTCATTCAAATCTTTGTTGAGGAGGAAGTCCTTAACCCCAGCATGTGAGACTAATAACTGGACCTTGTTATTTGAGACCAAATGCTTGAATTTCTTCAAGCTTCTGATTACTGCAAGCACATGCTTTTCAATAAAAGAGTACCTTAATTCGCAGTCATTTAGGCTCGGATGAAGAACACAATGCTGCTCCTCATTATATTTGTTCTGTTGTACCAGAATAGCAGAAATAGTGTCATCACCTCCAAATGCATAGAGGATGAAATCCTTAGAAAAGTCAGGGTTGATGAGAGTAGGTGCCTGGGAGATGGCTTCTTTGATTGCTTCAAAACTCTCCTTGCCTTCTGCCGTCCATTTGAAAACCATGCTTTTCCTTAACATTTTGGTGATGGGCTTGACAAGGGCTGCAAAGTTTGGGACAAACCTTCGAACAAAGTTTATCCTTCCCAGGAAACTCTGAAGGGCTTTCTTGTGACTTGGCAATGGTAGAGCTCTTATGGCTTCAACCCTCTCTGGATCAATTGCTAATCCTTCCTTGGAGACAATGTGGCCAAGGAGTTTCCCTTCATGTGCAAGAAAGATGCATTTCTTAGGATTCAAAGACACTCCAAACTTTCTACACCTCTGAAAAACTTGCCTGAGGTGAAAGAGATGGTCTGCAGCATTTTTTGAGAAGACAGTAATGTCATCTAAGTATATCAGTACTGCCTTGTTGATCAAGCCTTTGAATGCCATATCCATAGCTCGCTGGAATGTTGCTCCGGCGTTCGACAGTCCAAATGGCATCTTCTTGTAAGCATACGTGCCCCATTTGGTTGTGAAGGCTGTCTTGAATTGGTCTTCCTCCTTCACCATAATTTGATTGAAGCCTGAGTAACCATCAAGTAGCGAAAACCTTTCTGATCCAGCTACGACCTGCAATATTTGCTCCATGGAAGGGAGTGGATAATGGTCCTTGAGAGATGCCCTATTGAGGTCTCGGAAGTCAACACATAGCCTGATCTCTCCACTTTTCTTTCTGACCGGAACCAAGTTCGCAACCCAGCTTGAGTGCTTGATAGGGAATATAATTGCTGACTCAATCAGCTTGTCCAGCTCCTTCCTCATGAGAGGCTCCATGTGTGGATTGACTGGTCTCTGTTTCTACCTGACAGGCTTAGTATTTGGATCCAACTCGATGGTATGCTGAGCTAAGTTAGGATTGAAGCCCTTCAAGTCTTCATAGCTCCAAGCAAACACGTCAGGGAATTCTTGACAAAGCTGTATGAACTCATATCTCTCTTGCTCAGTTGTCATTTTTCCAATTTGCAATGGCTTGTTCTCTTTTACCAAGATGGATACCGAATCTTCCCTCTTGACCTGAATATTTGCTTTCTCCTTTCTAAACTGATCATTGGGGTTAAAAATGGACTCCAAGGTGACAAGTCCCTTGGGCAGCTTGTCAGTTCTCAGCTGTATCACCTGGTCACCATATTGCTGTTCCAACTTCTCTTGATTCTTAGCTGAGAACTCAGCTTCTTCCTGCAAGAAGCGGATGATTTGTTGATCATTCTCAAATACCTGCCAACTGACATCGTTATCCGGCACTGAAGGCCTCACAATCACGTGGATGTTTGGCTGTACCTTGTCTTGTTGAATGTTTTCTACGATGTCAAAGGCTGCCCCTACTGTTGCAAGCCTGTCAGCAGCTTGATTCTCTTTTCTGGGAATGGCCTTGATGCCGAAACCTTCAAAATCCTCCATGAGGTCCCACACCCTGTTCTTGTAGCATCTGAGTAGATCATTTTTGGCAGCATGTTGTCCCTTGACCTGATTTACAATCAGCTCACTGTCCCCAAAAACTTGCAAGTTATTTATTTTTCTTTTTATTTCCCAATGCATCCCCTGCACCAAGGCTTCATATTCAGCAGTGTTATTGGAGCATGCAAATTGAAATCTAAAAGCTGAATAATACTTTACTCCTTGCGGTGAAATAAGCATGGCTCCTCCTCCTGCGCCTTGTCTACTCCTTGATCCATCAAAAAACAGTTGCCATACCTCGTTCTCATCCTTGTGGTTTGGCTTGGTGATGCTAGGAATAGGTTGACTTTCTTCGTGTATACAATAGACCCCCAGCTCAGATTCTTCTACTTCTTGATAAGGATCAAAAGCATGCACCTTGCTTGCCCATTCATCAAGAGTCAAATCCGGGATACTTCCAACCTTAGTGTCGGCTTCATCAGTGCCAAGGTGATCTTCTTGATCAAATGTTGAGCAATTGGTATTAATATGACTTGGAGTATAGGGTTCAATGTGGAAGTCTGCAATAGGTTCTGACCTAATTGTAGCTTTAGTTCCATACCTCGTTCTGAACAGCATGTGTGACCAATCAGCGGACAAATATCCCCCAATCCTGGCAGTAAAGTCCCTTGACAAGCATAGGGCAAAGAGTGGTGGAAGGTCTATGACTGAGACGTCTTGTAAGACAACAACATTTGGACATGCATGCAAGGTAAGACTTAAATTTCTAATCACTCCAACCGTTGCTATTGCTGTCCCATCTAATTGCACTACTCCCTTAGTTGTTATTTCATACTGGAGCTCTAGCTGATCAGCTATCTGTTTAGGCATTACTGAACTACTTGCCCCAGAGTCAATCATGCAATTATGTACCAACTTGTCTCCTATGATCAATGAAACATAAAATGGAGGGGGCTTCAGCATTTTACCTTGTTGTGCTCCATGATTTCCTTCAGGCTGGGCAGCATTTGTAAGCACTTTGTCTTGCCTCTGAACCTGCTGATTCGAAATTGGCCAGTCCTTCATAGCAGCTTGCAGCAGATCTCTTTGGCCTGGGATGGATAGGGATTCCCACATAGATATATTGACATTTGTTTTCTTCATCTGATCAATGATACTGAATGGTGATGAAGGATCTCTCTGCTGTCCCTTGATTTGCACATTTGCTCCTTGAATATGGGCAGCAACAGCTGGCATTTGATTTGGCCAAGGGGTTGTTCTTGGCTGCCCTCGTGCATTTGAAACTGGGTTTTACTTGCCAATCGTTTGTGGAGCTGTGGAAGGTTGTGGATTGGCTGGGGCTAACGGCTGTTCTTCACCCAAATTTCTCCTTTTTGACCTTGTGTTGGCTGCAACACCTTGAGAGACTGCCTGATTCATACCACAGAAATCCTCTGCCTGCCAATTTACCAATGTGGTGTCATTTGGGGCAGGTTGCTGTTGGAATGTTTCTTGTTGTTGGCTGTTTTCTTGACTACTTTCACCCTCCACACCAGCACTTGTTACCATTAAAGCTTGGGTTAAAGCACCATTATAGCACATGGATTGATTATGGGGTTCATTACATGGAAAACACCATTCATACTCCTGGGCAATATTGTTTTGTGCTGGTACTAATGCCTTAGAGGCAGATATGGCATTTGGATTATAGGGCTGGAATGGTCTATTGACAGGAGGCCTTGTTTGATTCATATTTGCAGCTGGATTAGGTGGCCTTTGAGGCTGATATGGCTGCCTATTAGGTTGAGCTTGAGGCTGATACGAAGGTCTAAAACCTTGAGTTTGTTGTCTCTTGAGTGTGACCAGCTCATTACCTAAATTTTGCAGCTGCTTCATGACTTCTTGAAGCTCATTTGGGGCACTTGGAGATGAAGTGGAAGCTTCATTTGAACTCTGATTCCTAGGAGTGGGAATAGGAGCTAAGACAGGTGCTTGACTAGTACTTGGGCTCTCTAAACTTGGATATAATGGCATTGGAGGCCTAGGAGCTAGCTTGCCAGCTTGAATCAGACAATTTTCGGCTCTAATGGCAATACTATAAGCAGCAGGGATAGTTGTGCCTCCCATGGATTGAATCAACATAGAAATATCAGAATTTAAAGCTTTAAGGTAGTATAGAAAAGCACCTTCTGCTGTTGGTCTGACTGCTACTGGAATTCTATCCCAAGATCTTTGAAATCTGAAGTTGAAGTCAGTTAGCTGCTCATTGGAAGCTCTCTTGATGGTTGTCAGCTGCTCCAAAAGAGACAAGTTGTCTCCCTTCTCTCCAAATTGATTATGAAGTGCAATACACAAGCTGATTCCAATTCGTGATAGAAGCAGCTTCAAGGCTCCTAAACCATTGCAATGCTTTTCCCTTGAATGAAGACGCCAGCAATTTGACAGCTACTTGCATCTCATTAATCTCATGGATTACACAAATGTTAGCAATGTCCTTGACATGATCACCAGGAGTGGTCTGGTTTTCTCCAGTAAAATATGGAATGTTCTTCAATGCTGCAACTGGGATTGGATTTTGTGCATTGAGAGCAAGTGGGTCATTGCTGTGAAATGGACATAGGGGTTTCCTGGTTGCGCCATTCTGAGTGGTCTTAAAACCCTTGTATATTGAAAGAAAGGCCTATCGGTGGAGGAGTTGAGAGAGTTCTGTTTGGTGGAGATGGAGACCTTTGAATCCTTCTTCCTCTTTGCCTTCTTCCTGGAGATAGTTGCAGGTATTCAAATGGCACTTCCTCTTCTTCAGCTCTTGACCTTGTGATTCTTCTCATAAGCTTTTAGGCCTGACTGCTGAAACTTAGTTGATTCTCCCTTTGGAGTCGCCAGATATGCAAATAATAGCTTTTTTTAAACAAGAAAATTACAGCAGATGCATATCAATCTTGCTGCAATAAAAATGAGACCTCTAGTCCCACCGGCGTGCCAAAACTGTTGATGCAAAATCACAGCACCCCTGGATATTGATCAGTTTTCTAGGTTGATCATATTAATATCCAGTGTGATTGCATAACATTGAATCCTTTCTCCAAGTGTGGGACTTGAAGAGTGAGAAAGGAATCTCCAGAGAAAGGCTGGTTCCTATTCCTCTGTTCAGGTGCACACGAAATATGCAGAGGGTTTTCTCAAAATCTAATCTAATCTGCCAAGGAGACAAGGTAAGAAAATGCATAAAATAAATCTAAGCTAATAGAGGTGATGCACCGAGGAATGAAGGACATATGCTTTGCCACATTAAACACAGACCATGTAGATATAACACAACACCATGCACAGATAGCAAAAATGCAATGAAAGATCAAGAATGACAGTAATAAATATGTAAGAGGGTTTAGAAACAACCACAGACACATATATATTGCTCAAGGATTGATTCAATACATTGCAATAGCCAGAAGGCAAAAAACGGTGTTACAGTCTATATGGGAGGTTTGAAAACTCCACAAATCTTCTTATGAACAGGAGAGAAGGGAGGATGCAAAGCAAAAAATGTCCAACACCAGAAAGAAACCCCTCCTTACAATATATAGGAAGAATGGGAGAGAAAAGAGAGAGGAATTCGAACTGCCCCAACCACCTCTAGGTTGCATTTAATTCGTCCATCATGGCAGAAGCGGCGGGTTCTGGCAAAGCGGCGGTTTGCCTAACAGAAGCGGCGGGTTGTCTGCTGCATTAAAGTTGTTAGTTGAGCATCACTTCTGCTTATTATTTCATGCCAGAGGCGTCTTCTGATTTTCTTTCTTCAAACTGAACCAAAATGCAAGATTGACCCTGGAAACGTGTAGAGAATCTCACAAGCTTTCCGTTGATATCAAGAACGTGTAAATCCGAGCTCTGGATCGAAAGATATGTCAATCTGAAGATTTAGGACACGGAACAGGCGAAAACAGATTTTTGAATTTCTTCCCGTGCTCTACCACTTGGATGACACGTGGTGTGCTCTGATTCAGCTGAATAATTCTCTCTCCTCTGCTTTTCAGCGGGCTTTCCTTTGAATTTTCCTCGTGGGTTCTTAAATGGGACACGTGGCACGATCCTATTTGTTCGGCTCGGTGCTCGAAAATTCACCCTTTGACTTTTCTGACCTTTACTCCTATGAGGACATGTGGCAATTTCTCAATGGTTCTCGGGCCTACCGGGTCTTCCGCGTGCCAGCGTCCATCCGTCCCGGACGTCCCTTTTGATTTTGAACCTCTTGGGACAATTTCGGCCGATTCGGGTATTTCTGGCCCGCTTGTTCCACTTTTTTCGGACTGACTTGACTCCTTTCGGCCGGTTCGGCCGGTTCGGGTCCTTTTGTCCCGCGCGTCCCAATTGCTTTTGGGCTCCTTGTGCTGATTTCGGCCGGTTCGAACATTTCGCGCATTTTTGTCCCGCTTGTCCCGAGTAACACTTAGGACTAGGACTTAGCCGATTTTCGCGATTTTTTTGGATTGACCTATTTGCCTTTCTTCCACTTTTTGATGCATGTTATCGAAATTTTACCCTGGGGGTGAAATTTTGACAACAAGTACACTACTTTCTTTTTATGGATAAGGTCATATTGGGCGAGCGGCATTGCACCAACAGCGTATTGTGTAGTTGAAATATAGAGTAAAATTGGTTCTCCCCAGTGGGTGGCATGAGGACAGTGGATTAGCCAGTGCTTGTTTAAGCAAAGTAAAGGCTGCTATTGCTTGGGTCCACAGATGAAAGTGATGTCCTTCTTAAGAAAATGAGTGAATGAGTGATATTTATCTACAAGTGGGAGATAATGTGGTGAATGGCTTGAATTTTCCTGCAAGCTACGCAATTGCTTGATATTCTCGGGTGGAGGCATTTACGTGATGGCGAGACACTTTAAGCATGGTCTACCTCAATACCTCATCTTGACACGATGAAGCCTAATAGTTTCTTAGATAGCATACCGAAAATACACTTCTTTGGATTCACCTAACTTTGTATTTACGTAGGTGTTCAAAAATACTGCAAAATGATAGGATGATCCTCTCTTGTTTTGGACTTTCCTAAAATGTCGTCTACGTAGTCTTCCATGATGTCATGAATCATATCGTGAAATATTACTTTCATGGCCCATTGATAAGTTTCTCTTGCATTCTTAAGGCCAAATGGCATCACCGATAGTAGAAGGTGCCCCAAGGAGTTGTGAAAGCTATTTTTATTGGTCCTCAAAGCAATTTTAATCGATTATAACCCGAAAAGCCATCCATGAGCAATAGAATTTCATATCCTATTGTTGAGTCAACAATCATATCAATGTTGGGTAACGGAAAGTCATCTTTAGGGCAAGCCTTATTAATGTCTCTAAAATCTGTATAGATTCGAGATCGTGAGTTTCTTCTAGACAGGAACAATGTTCGATATCCATTCAGAATAGTCAATTGGTCGGATGAATCTGGTGCAAACAACCTTTCCAACTCTTCCAACCAACAAGGCCACTCTTGGATGCATCTTTCAAAGTTTTTGTTTGATAGGCTTGGCATCTACATGCACGACCAGGTTGTGCATGACCAAAGTCAGATCTAGGTCGGGCATGTCTTGGTAAGACCATGCAAACACATCAATGAACTCTCACAACAACATAGTGAACATATTTTGTTCTCTAACTGAGAGTGATGCCCCCAATTTTACTATATTGAGATCTTCTTGAGCACTCAATGTTGACATCAATGGTTTCTTTGACTAAATTTTTGATAAATCCTCTATACACGTAGGATCGGGAGGTAGGTTGAGATCTTCATCCAACGATGCCTCTATGAGATTTTCATCCTTGGCATGGTCACTTTGTTTGTCCTTTGATTTTATTATTTGTTTGTCAGCCAATGCCTCAAAGAGGTTTTCACTGTGTGACTTGGACTTTGATTTTTACCGAGGATTTTCTTTAGAACTCTTGCCCTCGCTTTTCTTTAAATTTTGTTGACCATGAAGTTTAGCCTCCTTGCCGAAGTAGGCGTAGGTTTCTAAGTCGATAAAGAAACCCTTCTTGTGATATCCAATGGGAATTGTATCCCTTATGCCCATGAACTCTGCAAGAGCTTCTTTTTCTCGAATAAATCTAGTGTCACATGACATTGTTGGTCCCATTCAACAAGGGAAGGGTACACAAGGTCAAGGGTCGGTTCGGTGAGGGTTATGGTCAGGACAACATTGTTCATGAAAAGGTTCATGGAGGCCAGATCCTCATATCAGCTACAATGGGAATCCGTATTTTTGTCTAGGTACTCAAAGATATCCTCATGCTTAGAACAAGTCGCATCTTGATCATTTGGGTGTGCTCCATAAGGGCGAATCCCAATGCCATATCTTTCTATTTTGAAATTTGGAAGAGGGACTGGTTCTCTTTGTTCTTGTTCATTCCTCCCACATCCTAGGCCTTTGTAGCCCATGGAGTACATCATTCTCGCTAGATTTTTCATCTTCTAAGGTTCGATAACAAGATGGGTGAGTGTCTTTAGGGACCTAAGTAGTAGGTGGATCAAGTAATTTTTCCTCGGCTAACAAGCCTCCGGTAGGAATGACCCAATAGTGTGTTCCTCTCTAGGTCTCCGAAGTGGTAGTAGGGTCAACCTCTAATCTTGGGCTGTTGGTCCGAAAATATGTAAGGTAGGTAGATCTATGGATAGACGAGCCAACGGTGTGCAAGGCATAGCCCCTCTTTGAGACTACAAAGTGAAATTGGTTTATTGTTATTCTAAGTCTCACAATATTCTCGCCTTCGGGGGTTTGGGATATCATCCTAGTAGAGGTGCTTCCAATTTGTGAAAAGAAGGGAATGGAAGGAAAGATGAAGAAAGCATAGGTCCGAAGGAAGAAAATAAATGAATTCCAAAGTAGAAAGGATAGGGGGTTTATGTTTTGGGATTAGTAATAAATGGAGCCAACCTTACTTACATAAATGAACAGATCAATACTGATGAAAAAATTACAAGAAAGTAGAGATAGATCCAACAGAATAAATGCACAGATATGACATAAGAAAGATCAGATGCCCATAACACACATATTCAGCACAAATTCTTAATATTTGTATTAATGTTTCTTTTGTTACAAAAAGTACAAATCCTTTTCTTCTCACTTCTATTTTTTTAATCTAAAAAGTGTCCACCACTTGAATACAACAAGTATTCAAGTATTTATAGGAGGAGAAGAGAGAAGGCAAAAAGAAACCAACTAATTACAAAATATCTACAAAATATCTAAAATTCAAATGTTGACTTTGGGAAACTTGGTGGATAACAACATCCCATGATGCAACATGGATGATGTCATCATTGGTGCCAACATACTTTTAAATATTACAAAAAGAAAGCCAAGGAAAGGAAGGCTATTTGTCATCATCTCGTGGCTAGAAAGGAGTACCTGCTTCTACTCAGGAGAGGCAATATGGAATTGGGCCCTGTAATCCATGAATTTTCTCGATCATCGACTAGATTTGATCTTGGGAAAGACCCTTGGTGTGATCGCCGATGACTTCACAAGTCTCCTATTCATCTCTGAGTTTTTCAGGGAGCTTGAAGTACTCATTACCTGCCTCCATTAAGTACCCTACAAAATCACGGCAGGCTAGAAGGTTATTGATGGATTCAGTGTCAAAAGTAGCTTCTAGCCCTAACCCTTGCGAGATGATCTCTTTGAAGATCCAGATAGTTTCATCTACCTTCCTCAAGGTGAATGACGGAGTGAGCAAGCCCGGAGACATCCTTAGGACAATTTGCTCCATTTGATGCATTGCATCTAGGGCTTCCTCCTTGACCTTATCTATCTTCTCTAGGACAAATTCCATCTGATCGACCCGGTAGTCCAAAGCAGCAAGGATTTTGTTGGGTGCTCTAGGGTGATCAAAGATACCAAATTTAACTAAATCATCGACTAAACAGTCGAGAATCTTTTGGAATGTCTCATGTTGTAACCTAGCATGGTCCAACTCTTCGGAGATAGGTCCTGCAATTGCTTGGAGTTCCTTGTTTGCCCGACCAATGTTCTGATATAACTCGGTGAACTTGACAATTAATTCCTCGTTGTCTTTAAGGATCTAGTCTCTCCAAGTGGATACTTCCATGCCTTGCTCACCAATCTTGGCATATTCATTTATCTTATCCTAACTAAGGGCCTCAGGATTTTCATCGGTAGTTGTAGGAGGTGCACTTCCCATTTTCCGTAGGGCGTGGAGAAGATGTTTGTTCTTCGTTAGTAGCCTCTTCTCTTCCTTTACTTCTTGAAGCTTCTTGCAAATGACATCCACCACGAGATAGGGATTCTCCTTGAAGGATCTTAGATGACGTTCCCATTATGACCTATGTCACTGTATAATCTGTAGGGGACAAATATTTTTTTATCTTTTGTGGGATCGAGATATGCGATCTTCATTACTCTTTCACCTGAGGTGCTCTGAGAGAAGCGGGTTATTGGCTTCTACTTCTTATCCCCTTTTTGTGATGACGGATAAGTCCATAGGTGCTATGGGGACTTTCCTCTTATGTTGACTCAGGTGTTGGAATATCCATGCTGGACTTAAGGGAGATGAAGGAATGGCAGAAGAAGAAGGAACAACTACAGTGTACTCGAGGAAATGGGTTGAGATGCTTGGCAATGACATTGATAAAGAAGCCGAACCTCCAATGCTCACAGGGGTAGGAGCTACTATAGGAGAGGAAACTATGGGGGTGGAAGGGAGCTGAGAGATGAGGGAAGAAATATTGGGGGATAGCTCCACGAGGGAAGAGAAGATAGAAGAAGAGGAAAGGGGAACAATAGAAGATGGGGGAGAAGACACAACCAAAGGAATGGTTGCTTGGGCGATGGGAGGAGGGGAAGGAGGAGTGGGAGAAGGGACGGTGGGAACCTCCATGGTTGTAGTAGTGGCAACATCCTGAGTGGATGCACCTGTTGGAACACTCTCTACCACTTCTTTCTCTGGAGATACCAGGGTTACAACATGTTCTTGTGCGGTGGAGGGAGGGCTCTCAGGAGCTTCTTCTTGAGTGGCACTTGATTCTCCCTCCTTATCTTTACCTTTGCCCTTTGGAAAATGCTTTGGTCTGGCGGGTGCATTACCCAAAGGGGACGTGGTGAAATCTACCCTAAGGTAGATGAGCCCATTATATCTGCACCAATGCTCTATGTGTTGTAATGTGCCCTTAACCCTCTCCTTAATGGTCTGAGGTGCCTTTGTCCTGTCAATCTCGGTGTATGGCCAGTTGTCCCCATTCGTGTCTACATATACCTGATCAACTTCTTGATCGGTTGTTTGAAGCCTTTTGGAGTGATGGCCATGCCATATTGAATGATTTCCGCTAGGGCAGGCGGGATTGATTCTTTCTCCGAGTTCGACCTCATGATATAGGTCGATATAGATGTCCTCGATCTGTGGAATGTGGATCGGATCGAGTTTTGCCTTTGGGAGGCAATTTCTTGGATCAAAGGTGGGCCTTGCTAGGAAATTGTGCTTTACGTTAAGCGAGTTTCAGCTCTACGAACATTTCCCAAGATTTGGTGTGTGACATACGAGATGTACCTACCCCTTGTGAGGGGGAAAGGAGTTCCACCCTTCTTCCTTTTTAGGCACTTCTCATGATATGTTATGAGTTTCTGGACAGCTCCAACAGGATCAACTTAGGGCATGCATACCTTGGTAACTTGGTGGGCTCCCAAAGAAGTGTGCCACTCTGAGATAGGTGAAAGTGGGGAATTGCATAAATAATGCCCCCCACTTCTCCAATGAAGTGACTATGCTCTTGGTCGTCCGAATAGTGAGTCATATTGGGCCTTAATAAGCGAGATGATGCTATAGAAGAAGGCATCATTAATCTTGGTGAAGCTGTGGGATGTTGTTCTCCGGCTTCATTTCTAGGTAGTATTTGTATTTTTCACACTGGGGCAACAGCCCACATCAGCTCGATCTTTGGATAGTCTCTCTCTGAGGCTGCAACATAGACTATGTAGAAGTTCATGTAGAACCTCCCCATTATGGTGAGTTGTTGGAGTTGCTCAGATATGGTGCTGCTGATGATATCTTCCCACTCAAAACATTGATCAGACACATTCTTATTCATTTTTTCTAGATACCTGAGCATCCATTTGTGGAAGTAATGGGCATCAGAAAGCCCAAACACCCTACTTAGGAAGGTGATGGTATCGCTCAGTTCCTCAAAGAAGTCACTGCGGTGAATAACCTGTGGCCACCTAGTTATTACCTTTTTATTTTTCAGGTACACCTCATTCATTAACTACATGCATTTGTCTTCATTTTCTTCCCATGCCTTGATGCAGTCTTCCTGGATTATAGCCACAAAATGCCGGTGGTGGGGAATACCTAGCATGATCTTGAAGTGTTGGGCAGTGAGGTTGATTATGACCTCACCCTTTTCGTTCTCGACACACCTTGTGTCTTTGTTATAACAGCGGGCCACCACCATCATAAATTAATTATTCACTACACTAAAAGGGATTCCCCAATGAAATGTAGACCACTTTGCCCACCGGTTTTCCATCCAAGGACTACCAGTGACACTCCTGGTTCTAGTCCAAAAATCCTCCATGTCGATGTGGCCAAGTTCGGAATCTCTAATGTCTAGGTCACATTCTGCCTGGGACTCGGGCATTCTGACCCTTTGATATTTGTATTTCATCTCTTCCTCTATGATTTTGGCCTTGCCCTTTGACTTGGTTGGCCTTTTTCTTGATGTAGACATATGTAAATATGAGTTCAGTTGTTGATCTGCAAGAAGAAGGAGCGAAGTCCAATGTAGAAGATCGATGTTAGCTGTCAAATCTTCCATCAAAGCTTTATAGAATGAGGAGTTAGTAATTTAAAATCCTTTGGGCATAAGGCGGGGAAAATTGTAGGCTGCGAGGTCAAAAGTATGGTACACCTTTGAAGCGAGTGTTGCGTAAGGAAGAAATCGGTGCAAAGGTGCGGGGTGTAGGAAAATTGCAAATAACATCAATGTTGTTGCAGACAAATTTGTGCCTGCGCCATTATATAAGATTTTTAAACTGGCGTAAATAAGTTTGGTGTTGCATGGGGGAAGGATGCGCCAATGGCGCAGATATGGGACATGTTATAGGGAATTTTGGTGTGCCAAGGGGCACAACATTAAAGGGTGTATCACTGACTTTATATGCACCAAGGGGCCTTTGGCACAGCGAGAATCAGATTGCATAACAAAATTTTCTGGTGTAAGCGAGTTGCGCTGTGTCGGTTAAGGATTTTCTTAGTTTTGGATGGCACAGGAAGGATGCATGCTATAATTAGGGACAGATGACGCCCTCTTAGTGCAAAGTGTGTGCTTTATGTAACAGGAATGGCGATTGTGCAAGAGAAAAATGTGCCCAGAGCTGATAGCTATTAGGTTTTCTTTCCTCTGTGAGTTTGTGATTTTTCAGGTTTTATCGACATGATTCGATAATGAGGGGAACATAGAAAAGATGTTTGGGTTCATTTTTGAGACAAAGCCCTCCGAGGCCGTAGATCGGAAGGAGGGAAGACTAGTTTGGGGAAGCCTCTTAGGTTTATTTATTTATTCAATAACAAGCAAAACCATAGCAAAGCAAAAACAAAACTCACAAGAAAAGCAAGAGCCACTTATTGGAGATATAGGTGATAGAAGCGAAGTGGGGTCCACGAACATGACACAAGGATGACGGGAGCGCGTAGGTGCGAGAGGAATAAATTTTCACGTGTTTTTTCAATCATGAAAATGACAGGGCGGATGCGCCTATATATAGCAAAAGGTGTAATAAATGTACCACCAACCTTTTTAAAGGGTGCACTAAAAAGTATGTCGACATGAAAATATTTGCGCCCTTTGGCATGGGTATGTTTCTATCAGCAAGCAATTATCTGCGCCTTTAGCATAATTTCAGGACTGTCAACATGGTATTTAGAGCACTTTGTCATAGCGCTTGAGGGCACAACATTTTTTTTGTTGACATGTCAGCGCATGCGCCTTGGCGCAAGCACAGAAAGGCGCTTCACGGGGAGGCGCAACAATTGTTGTGTTAACACTCCAAAGGGTGCACCAAAGGAATAGAAGGGGGCACAAAAACTTCTTTGTTACATGAACAAAATGTGCACCCAGACCAAAAAGGACCAAAATGACTAAGTTTGAAAAACCAGATTTTCTGGAAAGGGATTTTACACCATTTCAAACACTGAGGGACCTTGATGAGGACACAAATTTTTTTTTTTGTATGGTTACCTACAAAATTGCCCTTGTCAATTTTACAGGATAACAGCTGGCTCTTTCTGGGGACTATCTTTGAGCAAAGCTTAAGGGTAGAGAAACCCCAGATCAACACGTGCCTATCCATTGGGTTACAGAGTCAAAAACAAAGGCAATGACAAAAGAAAATACACGATGAAAGCAAACACACGACATAAAGTAAACTATACAAAGAAAAGAGGAAGCTCTACTTCCTAAATATTTTGAGATGCTGCCCGCTATAGGGAAGTGGGAGATCAGTTCCATCTAGATACGAGAGATAGAAGCTATTCTCTCCATTGACTGTTTGATCTTTAAACATCCTCTCCATAGAGAATAAAATTTTCCATGCATGCCTTTCGACTCTCTTCACTTGTCCCATAGAAGGACGAGATCTCCCATCTGGAAATCTCTTTGCTTAGCCTTTTTATCAAACAGTCTCTTGACTTGATCACGATGTTTGGTGATCCTGTCGACCACTCTTAATCTTTTTTCTTCAAGCTCTGCTAGATACATGATTCTCTTTTCAAGAGAAGTTTGGAAAGTTTCGTTTTCAATTGCTTGTGCAAGCATAGAGCGGGAAGTTCCATAGAAATAGGGAGCTCAGCATTGATTCCATATAATACTTGAAAAGGTGACATCTTGAGAAACCTGTTGGGAGTAATACTGATCCGCCCACAATGCGTCATACAAAGACTTGTGCCACGTCCACTGACTCTTATCAACTAGCTTCCATATGATGGTCACTAAGTTTTTATTCTTGGATTGACTGACCATTTCACCGGGGGTAATAGTTCGAGTCATGGGCCAAGGTTATTTTGTATCCATAGTAAAAACCAATAACTTTCCATGAGGAGAAGTTGGAAGCATTATCAACAACGATTTTGTGTGGAATGCCAAATCTCATGATGATATTTTCCTTGATGAAGTTACAAACAACTTCAGAAGTGGCATTTTTGATAGGTATGGCCTCCACCCATTTAGTGAAGTAATCTATTGTTGTCAGGACATAACTATGCCCAACACTCGATTGGGGATGGAGTGCTCAATAAATTCAATTCCCCCCTTTGCTGAATGGTTCATCAATAACGATCGGCCTGAGGGGAAAAGTAGCCAATTTTGGTTTGCCAACAAACTGTTGGCAAAGCTCACATTTTGCTACCCAGGTGGCTGTATCCCAAAATAGCATTGGCCAATAGTACCTAGCCGGATGATCTTGTGTGCTATCACGAGAAGAGGAGAAATGACCACCATAGGCTGAATCATGAAAACTCTCAAGTAACTTTATCTGTTGTGGCTTGTCAACACATCGCAAGAAGATGCCATCAATTCCATGTTTGTATAAACTGTCATCCCAGATGACATATTTGGCTGCTCTGAGCTTTATAGTACACTTCTCCTTTGAAGTTAGATGAGCTGGGAACTCACCGTAAGTGAGAAAGAAAGTGATATTAGAATACCACTCATCGCTAGTTGTAACAAATAGAACCATGGGTAGAGAATCAGCTTTCTCCAGCTGGCCTTGCATCACATTAATGCAATCATCCTTTTTTCGGGGTCTTACGAATCTTTGTTTTCAGACATAAGCTAACATAGGCCCTTGCCTCTTACCAACTTGGTTGGTTTTATATCTAGATCATACTCTTGGAATTTTGTGATCCAATTCCCTCGTAAGCTCCCTAACTCCTATTGAGTTAAGATTGATTCGACTACCAGTGTCGGGGATCAAAGCACTCTTGTATGAGAGTTTAGAATATAATACCGAAGTTCTTAACTGCTTTGACAATGGTGAAGGCATGTTTTCCAAGCGATACATCTTCAATTCGTGAGGCTTGAGGGGAGAGCTCATGAACGCGATCGGGGATTCAACATCCTCAGAATTCTTTTGCATTAAGATGGCCGATACAGTATGCTCAGATTCGTAGCTATACATGAAAAAATCCTTGGAGAAATTGGGACATACCAGGACTGGTGCGTGAGCAACAGAGGCTTTTATATCCTCAAACAATGTTTTCCCTTCTTCATTCCACCAAAAAGTTTGCAACCCTTTCATCATGTTTGATATGTGGTGAGTATTTTTAGCAAAGTCAAGAACAAAGCACCTAAGAAAATACACTTTCCCAAAGAAAGAGTGAACGTTGGTCTTGCTTATGGGTAAAGTAAGGCTCTGAATAGCCCTAACCCTTTCGGCATCTATCTTTGTCCCTTCCTTGCTAACAATGTGTCCAGAACTTTCCTTTAGTGACCCCAGAAAAAGACTTTTTTGGATTTAGGGAGATCCGTGTTCTCGGCATCTATTCAATACTTGCTCCAAATGATTACAATGATCACTTCACTATTTAGAGAACACAATTAAGTCATCTAAATAAACTACAATAACCTTTCCCATCATACCTTTGAATGCAAAGTCCATCTCCTGCTGAAAAGTGGCACCGGTGTTAGTCGTGGGGCCAAAAGGCATCCTACTATAGGTGAATGTGCCCCAGGGGGTAGTGAATGCTGTTTTGAATTGGTCTTCAGGTGAGACTTCAATCTGATTATAGCCTGAAAAACCATCAAGCATGGACAACATTTCTGAACCCGATTCTACTGTAGAACCTAATCCATTATAGGAAGTGGGTAGTTGTCTTTCAGGGACGCCTAATTCAGGTTTTGAAAATCTACGCATATGCGTATCTCACCATTTTCTTGTGTAATGGCATGATATTTGCAACCTAGGTACTGTGATGGATAGGAAAAATGATCCTTGCATCCAACATCTTCTGTATTTCATCTGGATGGTACCTGAGATCTTGGGATTATAGTGCCTTTGTTTCTGGCGAAAGGGTTTGACATCTTCCTTCAACGAGGATGTTATGTTGGACGTCCTTTAGCTTGAAATACTTTAGATCGACATAAGACCATGCCAATACATCCATATATTTCTTCAGCAATTTGACAAACTTCACTTTTCTTGGTGTGCAACATTTTCCGATGTTCACAAATTGCGGACACTACGCAGAACCTAGATTGACCGGCTCGATCTCTAGAGAGGAGTTAGGATTATCTTGCCTTTTCTTCCTGACAAAATGATCATGTATGTCAAACAAATGTTCTAGAGAGACCAAACCTTTTGGAATTTTATTTCCTTTGAGATGACATATGCCATCACTTCCTTTTGATTCATCATCTTGATCTGCAATGATTCACGGCATGCAGAAGTAGATCCTTCAAAATGAAGCTCACTAAAATTTTCTGCCTTTTCTAGGAAGGAAATAAGTTGATTGTTGTCATTGAATACCTACCAGTGTTGAGAGTTGTCTGGCATGCTTGGGAGGAAAACTACCTCAATGGTATATGCATCTATTTTCAACCCTGGGTGAGGGAGCATGAGGATGCCTAGATGGCCAACGAATCGGCCATGTCATTACGAGCTCTTGGAACAAATTTTGTTGAGAAGGCATAAAATTCCTCAATGCTGTCCCATACTGCGTTGCGGTAATGCCTGAGTCTTTCATTTTTTACTTGGTATATCCTTTTCACTTGATTTACGACCAGCTCTGCATCACCTTGTACTTTTAGGTTCTTGATTCCCCTTTCTTTTGCGGCTTGCATGCCAAGTAGCAAAGATTCATACTCAGCAGTATTATTTGTGTTGAAAAAATGCAACTTGAAAGAGAGAGGAAAAATCTCCTCTTCAGGGGATATTAACACAGCTCCAGCACCACATCCGCTAGTTGCACAACTACCATCAAACTGCAGTGTCCAAACCTTGTTAAGGTCCTCTTCCTAGACGAGAACGTCCATTTTGTCAGACTCAGTAGATAAGAAATAATTCCCCATCCCTGATGATTCGAAGAGAATTTGGGCTTTGGGGTCATCAGAATTGGTGACCAAGTACTTCTTTTGTGATTCAGGCTCCAATGTCTGCATTACACCCTTACGAGGGATTCTGGCCTTAGACCAGTCCATATGAATCTCTCCACCAACTTCGCTACAAAAGCTCCTTCCTAGTAGAATTTCGTATGCTTGTTGGAATATCGGCAATGAGGATGGTCATCTTTACTCTTTTCTCTGGGAATGCCGCAAACACGAACTACGTGTCTTTGATTTGACCAATCAATGGAACCTGTTTGGTTTCTAAGGAGTAACATCTGCCAAAAGGCTTGGTAAGGGTGAGAATCATAGCATGAGCGACTTTTACGGCATGACATTATCGAAAGCCCCATAATCAATTATGCGATGCTTAGCTTGTGACCATTGATTAGGAGGAGAGATAGAAAGGTTCTATTTTGCCTAACACAGAAGTTGAGGCAACATTTATATGAGATGCGAAGGAGTAGAAATAATTACTTTCGAGGAGGTTTGAGAAATTATGACAAACTTGGCTTTGGATATATTCGGTCAATCTTACAAGTGCTCGTGGTTAGGCGAAGATATTGACTTGAGACATTTGAATCTTGGTCTTTATAGTATGATCAATTATGTCGAATGCAGCTAAGGGTTGCATTGATGAAGGAATGAGTCCCTCATTTCATGATGGTAGGGTAGGATTACCGGTCTTTGTGGGAATAAGAGGGGGCTGATTTGGAGGAGAGATGGGAGGAAAATATTTCTTCGTAAAAGGCTTAATAGGAGGTTGAGCAGGAAGAGGATTACCTCTTTTAGCGATGGTTGGAGGCGTGTTTGACACAACCTTCTCTTTTTGTATCTTGGCAGCAACTTCTGCTTCTTTTCCTTGCGAGCGGGTGAAAACAACATATGACTGCCTGCTTGCATATCCTTGGGTACCCTCTTCTTCATTAGATTCCTCCTCATCAAATTCCATATACCCGATAGTAGAGTCATCAGTCGTTTCACCAACATCTTGGTCATCTTCACCTTGAGATGAAGGTTACATTGGTTGGATATTTTGTCAAACCAAAATATGAGGTTCAACCACAATACATGGGATTAAATCCCTCCTCAAAGATAGGTGAGGCTACTGTTTATTGCTAATCTAAAACACGGTAAACAATATATACAGTATTCACACTAATCTAACCATTGGGGGTTGGAATGAAATCCCGAAATCCACATTCACAGATTCAAGGGTATTTCTTTCTTAAATGAACTGGATTAGAAACTGTCACAATGAAAGAAGCACAATAGAAAAGAAATGGGAGAAACGTATTTTCTTTTGAGTAAGCATGAGCACGAAATAATCATACGAGTTTTAGATCACAAATATAATGTCTGAAATAATCAGAAACACTAAGATGCTATGCAAAGAATAGCTTAAGATCATGAACATAAGAACACTGTCTTAAGTAAGATATATTCCACAACACAAAGTCTGTAAAACGATATCAATTCCTATTCTTCAAAATGATTGAATGAAAACACAAAGTTTTTCTTCTTTCCAATAGCCCCTAAATATTCCAAAAAATCTCGACCCTTTTGAATGCACAGGCATCCCTTATTTATAACAAAAGGAACTAGAGATAAAATAGGCAGATCTAAAAAGTAGCATGTTAACTAGAGTTCAGTTTTGCATGATTCTCACGCAGGAGATCAAGTCAAAGTATGAATCAAAAATATGACAAAACGGAAATAAAAAAGACATGTCAATCTAAAAATAGAAATGACATGGGACGTTGGGACTTAATCCAAATCATCATCTTTTGCTCCTTCCTCTTTTTCTTCTTCCTCGCTGAGATTGTTTGCTTTGTGAAATTCTGGAACTTTTGAATTATGCCTTGCATTTCATTCTCATCAAAAAGTGGAATGATCATTCCAAATTTTGCAAGTTTCATGAACATCATTGGCAGTGTCTTGGGAAGCTTTTTCAATCCTTTGCTGAGTTTTCTTAAGGCCTCCAAAGAATGCTCAATCTTTACCAACCGGTCCATCTTTTCAAGATCAAATCCGAGCATTGATTCATTTGAGCAGGACTCTTGGAATTATTTGAAGAGATCATCCGATGATAGTACACCTGAATTTCCTACTGACACCTTTGAACAAATCTTCAGCAACTCTTCTTCTAAATCACTTTTCCCATCAATCAGTTTATCCCTTGATTCTCTCAACTTAGCGCAGGCTTCGTTGAGAATCTTCACCCTAAATCTGATGGCCTTGGTCAGGCATTTGGAAATGCTTATCTCGTATGAGGAGAATACCTTCTTCGACCAAGAGATGTGTTGGTATTTGCTTTAACACTTGGAGAGCTTCATAAGTCAAATCAAGCTGTCCAATTTCTTGAGAAATCTCCTCATCCATCTTTTCTCCATCTTTCTGAATGTCTCCCATAGATTGATGAACTTTCACAACGCTTTGTATTACTTCCTTCCCCTGTTGGAGCAACCTTTGGACCCATTCATCAACCACCCTTCCTTGTTTAGCAATCTTCTCAATTGCAGGCACTGATGAGAAATAGAATCCGACAGGAACAAAAGAAGGTGGTATGGATTCAAGGGGTTTTGAGAATTTAACCAAAACCTCTATCAACTTCTCCACTTTTCTCTTAAGTTCATCTCTGCTGTCCTTTGTTTCTTTCAACTTTTGCACAGGACATCTATGGAATCCTTTGCATCTTGTTGCGCCCCTTAACATTACTTTCCTAGAGCCACCACAGTTACTGATAATCAGTAGGTGTTATATCCTCTCTAGTTTTGTCGGTGAGGAGTGGCAATCTCTGCGAACTTATCTCTGAAGCATCTACCAAAACCCTTGAAAGCTGTTTTGGGTTTCTTGGCTGATTGTGATAGAAGCCTTGAGTGAGCTGAAATCAAAGGTGGTAGGGTACAATCACTTTCCTCTTCCTCGGAGTTTGCTCGAGTAGCCATTGTGGCGTATCAGAGGAAATTGCCAATGTTGTAGTAACTGGTATTCTACTCTCAAGGGGAGAAGATTCTACTATTGGAGGAGGAACAGTAGCCAACGTGGTAGTAGATGCAACAAAGAGAGGTACAGGTTGGGGCGTGCTGGTGATCACTTGGGTTCCAGCAGAGAGGGGTGAGAGTCCAGAGAAAATACCGGCCATACCTGAAGAAGTGGATGGGGAATGAGGAGGTTGGAGTGGTTGTTGAGGGGGAGGCACAGATTCAGTTTCCAAAGCCTGGGATGCAAGAGACAAAGTTTCTTCAGTTTGATAATCAACAAATGATGAAGTCAAGAGCTAGCTTCCTCCTTCTTCCAAATTAATTTCTCCTATTTCTGGTGGTGTTGGTGATTCTGGCACATTCACCGTTTCTACAGGAGAGACAATTGAAGAGATTTCTCTTTCTTTCCTCTTTTTGACAATCTTGACCTTTATAGGTGCCTTAGAAGACTTTCTGTCCTTTTCCTTTTTGGAGGGCCCCGCCTCCGAAGCAGCCAACTTTGGAAACTTGTCATCTTTAAAATTCATTCCCCAAGAGGAGAGCCATTTTTTGGTGCGAGCAAGAATGAGAGCCGACCTATCCGTAATAGAGGCTTTCTCGCTGGATGACCAATCAATAGGTGGGAAAACATATTGATCCTCATTAAGCCCATCATAGGACATATCCAACACACTTTCATTATCAGTCGTGCCATCTGGCAAATTAGAAAGCTCCAACGTCTGAATCTCATCAATAGTCAACCTACTATTATCTTTTCTGCGAACCGCAACTTCGTTACGCAGATCAACCCATATATCCTCAATATCGGGCTGTGCGGAGATGTTGGGCTCCATAGGCTCTAAGCACTCCTCGGATGTCAAAACCATCCCGAGACTTCATATGCTTTTTCAATTTTTCCTGAAGTTCGCATTCAACATTTTTGGCCTTTGCTACTGTCGAGCAAGTATATCTTCCGATAGAAATTGGGAAGGATACTGACTGCCTTATGCTTGCTTTGTTGGAATTTGTGAAAATCCAGCATTTATCTGACCAATTCTATCAATATCAATCTATCCCCTGGATAGCGAGGCAGATGGAAAGGCTCTCCCGAGTACATGACTATTCGAAGATATGTAAACTTCTTGAATTGCAAGAAGATACACCCCCATTTGGATACTTCGGTCAAGCCTAAATCGAGACTCTTGTCTTTCTTAACCACAGGTTCGGCGGCGAGATATTCTCGTAGAAGAAGGCATCATTTACCCTTCTAAAATGTTCTTTGGACCCCTTCTTTGTTATTTGAGGGAAATATTTATAAACTGGGTTTGTCGTTCTGCTTCCCTTAGTATCCAGCCCGGGATAGTTCCTCATCCCGGCCGCTGCATAAGCCACATATGAAAACATATAAAACTTTCCGGTCGATAAGACCGTCGTCATCTGAGAATCAATTTCATTGCTGATAAGGGTCCCCCAGTCAATCCCTTGCTGATTCTTCTTGATGGTGACCATAAACTGATACATCCATCCATGAAATACATTTGATTCAGGCAAGCCAAAAACCCGGCTCAGCAGGGTGATAATATCATTGATTTCTTGTATGAAATCACATCTGGGGATAGTCCTTGGAAATCTAGATACTGCTGGTTTAGCCTTGACCAGGAACTTCTTGTTGACATCCTTAATGCAGTCTTCCTGATTACTATCCCAGGCCTTCTGAGCCGACTTGATGTTCAAGTCCCCATACTCTTCGAAATTAGGTAGTTTTAGAAGATCATCAAAATATGCTCCATCTAGCTTGATCACTACCTCACCAGCCTGGCTCTTCACGGAATGAGAAGCCGAGTCATAACTAGATGCACAAGCCAAAACAAATTCTGGACATTGGGCGGACACGGGAAAGCCTGCTGCAAGGGGCAAGCCACTGTTAGCTAAAGCTGTCATCCATGGGGTTTGAGAGGAACTCTTCACCCTATTCCAGAAGTCATCCATATCTATATTGCCAAGTTCAGTGTCCCTGATATCATAATTGCAATCAATATATGATGGAGATTCTGGCTTCTTGAATTTGTACTTCATCCTGCTAGATTTCTCGGCCTTCTCCTGAGATGGACCAGGGTCCGACATGAAGAATGTTGGAGGGAGAAAGGCTTGAAACTCAGGAGATGTTATCCACACTGAAAATCCCGATCGACTGAATATGCCGGAAGAATAGAAGAGTCCGACACGCTGAGGAGGATGTCGGAAAACCCTGAGAACCCGACAAGTTTGATATGTCGGAACTTTGGCAAAGCCCGACACTTGCGTTGATGACGGGAACTCGGAGATACCCGGCACTTGCTTTTGATGTCGGAACTTTGAGAAACCCCGACACTTCAAACTTCCAATATACTTCGGAACTTTGAGAAAGCCCGGCGTGCCAATCCGTCAATACACTTCGGGTCTCCGGCTCTGCAAAACAATCTTCAAAACCCAAGAAGAAAAACAGGGTTTTTCGTTGAATTCCAAAACATGTAATCTCCTTCTTTTTTATTATTCATGTTCCATGCATATAATAGAACTTGGAAGAAACAAAGCACCAAGGGATAGTCTCAAAAGAGATAAACCCTAGAACCTAAAACCCTTCCCAAAACAACGCAGAAAGACGAAGAATAAAAATCATTCGCAACCCAGCAAGAAATTAGGAAGACACCACGCGCAATCGATCCATAAAAACCAAGAACAAAGAAGGAAAAGAGAAATACCTTCAATTGGAGAAATGTAAGATCAAAAACAGACGATCCAATCGAGCGAGGTGAGTTTTCAGGTTTTGAAAATGATAGAGCATGCACAAAAATTCCACGAATTAAAAATACGAATGGTAAGAATGACGTGGAAATCCACGTATTTATAAGAAAATTGGTAATTAATACACTTCAGCTCGGCACGTGCCAACTCACCGACCACTCGGCATGAATGCCATGTCAGCATGTTTGGGAGGTCCGAAAACCCGACACGAGGGGACTTAGTGCAATTCGGGTTTCGGGTTTCGGAAAACATGATGCATAAAGCATGAGGTGCTTAGATGCTACATAGCCCCGAAAACCCGATACAAAGGATTAAGCGGACTTCGGGAATCGGAAAACATGGGGCATAAAACATGTTTTGGATTATGGATGTTCCGATGCGCCGGGGGTCCGAAAACCCGATTTTCTCAATACAAGGCGGGTTTCGGGTTTCGGAAGACAGTCGACATAAAGCATGTTAAAACTCATGTCGAGCTGTTGGTAAAACCCGAAAACCCGATTTTCTTAAAAAGAGGCCATAATGCAAAATCAACTTCGAAAATTTCGTAGGGGTTATCCGATCGTTTTGTCGTGAACTCAAAACGGGGATAACGAGTTCTTCATAATTTTGCTCCTCTTCTTCAATTTTAGCTAGAGCATTGACTAGAGGGGCTTCAAGTGCCAACCGTGGAGTAGTTATAGGTAAACGTGGCATCGTGTGGACGTTATTGGAAGTGAAATTTCTTCATGGGATATCCTGGTACGAAGAGTGGGGAAGCTTGAGCTAGCTGCTTCTTTAACATGAGCAAGTCATTCACCATCTTTTGGAATGCCGGATCAGATGAAGTGGTGGGAGAAGGAGTTGAAGCTTTAGGCTTGGATGGTTCTCATTTTAATTCGCTAGATATTAGCAAGTTATCTTCAATCTGAATGGCAGCAACTTGGGTGAGAACCAGAGTAGTGACTTGTTCTTGCAAGAGTAAGAAACTTACTTTTGAGCTCATGGCATTCACAAAGAAACACTTCTAATTTTCTAGCATTGGCAGCATGGTGTTTCACTCGGAAATGCTTCGTTCCTTATAGAAAGCAGATAAGGTTAGGGTTAGGAGGAATACCTATAGAATGTCGAGATGATGTGCGCGTACCGTAGAGAAAGATCGGTGCTGCTGAAGAACTCCTTTTGTCTTGGAAGGACTACTCGCAAATAAGAACACAAGACCACAAGATTTTGATTAGATAATAAATGAGGGAAGCTGCCTTGGGCCTGGGAAGTATGAAACTTCCTTTCGAAGGTGGTCGAGTTCCCTGCTAATATGAATTAACACAAAAATCTTTGTAGAGTACTAATTAAATTGTTTCGTGGAACTAGGTAGGGAAAAGGTGTTTTTCTTGGTTTTGATCAAAGGAACCGATGTCGGTTATCTATAACCGATGGCGGTCACCGATAACCGATACCGGTTGGTTCTAGGATCTTCGGGCTGGTTGTGGTGTTTGTAATGGCTGGTTTTGGATAGTATTGAGAAATGGGATGGTTAGAAGCTAAGGAATGATGGTTAGAGGCAATGATAGTACGTTAGATAATGGGTTCGAGGAACGGATTTGGGAAGATTACAATTCCAAAAGCACAAGAAATGTTATAATGGAGGACATGCAAGATATAACTTACTTGGTTTTTTTGATGAAGGTGCAAGTTGATCTCCTTTCTTTTGCCAACTCTTGGTTTCTTTCTCGTCTCGCTTGGTCGAGTGAAGTTACGGACTCTGTGATCGCTTTGGACTCTCCTTTGGTTAAAAATCCTTGACTGATCTCCAAAATGAAATTCCGATCCATTGTTTTGATTTGGGAAGCCCATTTACAGGGAACCGATGGCGGTTACGTAACCGACGGCGGTCGAGTAGGAACCGGCATCGGTAAGGAAAAAGTAGGCTATTTTTACTAAAATAGCCCACCTTCCCTGCTTTTCTCCCGAGAGATCAGTTGCGGGCTTGGTCAAGTGGCTAGAAGGTCGGCTTTTGGTGTGAGTAAGGAGGCATTAGTTATGGATGTGAGTCTAGACCAAGTCATGGGTCTTAATTAGCTTAGTTTAGGGTTAGGGCTAGGTCATGATGAGGTGGCAAAGTGAGGTGGCGGGTAAGGTGAGTGGATTTATCAATTACAAGGTAGTTAATAAATAATTGTGTAAAGTTTAGGTAATGAGGTTAGGTTGCGAAATGGGATGCGGGTCACAAGGGGTCGTGAGACACAAATTTGGTGTCTACATTAGCCCCTTATTGTCGTGTAGCTTGTTCTGTAAAGCTGCGCGGACAATAATATGAAGTGGTTTCTCATGTTAAGGATATAGGTAATCCCCCTCAAATCTATCACCGATTGAGTGAACGGGAAATCAGGGATAGGGTTGATAAAGGGTACATGTTGTAGAGAGGATGGTAAGGTGGTGGGGTAGGTCGAGGAAGCGGACGCATGTTGAAATGCAATAAATACGACTAGGGTACATGATTTGACTAGCAAACCAGCAATGTATAGGCAAAGGTCGATAGTTTATCCAAACAAGGGTGATATAATCCTGGTATCCAAGGCATAGGAAGTAGCTCCAGGGTATATAACAGGTAAGGTACCGGAACGTTTAGGCATGTTCGGCAGTACCAAAAGGTTGGTTTGGTTGAGATAAACGTCACGGTCAGGTCAGGCAAAGTTGGTCGACAGATCAAGTCAAGGACCCTAATCATGCTAAAACATGAACAGGTGAGCTCAAGTGAACAAAAGGCTACATGATGGGTGGATAAAATGTATGATGTTGATTGTGGGTAAGGTATGGAAGTGATACGGCCGTGGGTCGAGGCCAAGTGGTTGGGTTGCGGCCTTGAGGTGTGCCGGATAGGTAGGTTGAGGCCTTGGGTCGGGCCGAATAGGTAGGTTGAGGCCTTGGGTCGGGCCAAATAGGTAGGTTGAGGCCTTGGGTCGGGCCGGATAGTTAGGCGAGGCCTTGGGTCGGGCCGGATGGTTAGGCGAGGCCTTTGGTCGGAGCCGGGTGGTAGGGCGAGGCCTTGGGTCGGGCCGGATGGGTAGGTTGAGGCCTTGGGTCGGGCCAAATAGGTAGGTTGAGGCCTTGGGTCGGGCCGAATGGTTAGGGCGAGGCCTTGGGTCGGGCCGGATGGGTAGGTTGAGGCCTTGGGTTGGGCCAATTGGTAGGTGGAGGCCTTAGGTCGGGCCAAATAGGTAGGTTGAGGCCTTAGAGTCGGGCCAAATAGGTAGGTTGAGGCCTTAGGTCGGGCCAATTGGTAGGTGGAGGCCTTGGGTCGGGCCAAATGGTTGGGGTGAGGCCTTGGGTCGGGCCAAATAGGTTGGTTGCGGCCTCGGGTCGGGCCAAATGGTTGGGTGCGGCCTTGGGTCGGGCCAAATAGGTTGGTTGCGGCCTTGGGTCGGGCCAAATAGGTTGGTTGCGGCCTTGGGTCGGGCCAAGTGGTTGGGTGCGGCCTTGGGTCGGGCCAAATGGTTAACAAGGGGTTTGCAGCAAAGGTAGATATTTGCGATGTTTGTGAGTCACGAGCGGAGGGACTAGAGGCTAGATACCTCCATGCGAGAGAGCGTATTCACATGTTACAGGAGAGATTGGCAGATCAGTGGGTGGTACCAATAGCCGTGGTACCTTTGAGGAGAGGCTGGCGAGAGGGTCGACGATCACGATCATCACCTAGTTTGGGATGAGGCGTGAGGGTCTAAATAAATGTTAGCAAGGTATAAGAATAAATAAGAGTGCCGACCTGCGCGTCGATGATATAGAAGATGTATTTGTTGAACATCTAACTAAAACGAGATATGTATGTTGATTTACGTTATAATAATAAGAATGTTGTCGTTTTGACTTTCGGTGTTTTGAAAAAGGATCAAAGAGAAATGTAATTAAATAGAAATACACAAAAATATTTATATTTACCACACATGATAGGTTATGGTAGGGGATGGTCGAGCTAACCTTGGGAGACCCCATGTCTCCGAAGTGCTGCCTACATAGCCCATTGCACAAAGCAAGGAAGGGCCTCAGACCGATGTAGTTCTCCCTTAGGATCAGGGAGGGGTGAATTTAGGAAATTTGGTATGGTTTAGTTCCTTATAGAAGCAGAGATAAGGTTAGGGTTAGGAGGAATACACCGTAGAATGTCGAGATGATGTGCGCATACCGTAGAGAAAGATCAGTGACTGCGAAGAACTCCTTTTGTCTTGGAAGGACTACACCGCAAATAAGAACACAAGACCACAAGATTTTGATTAGATAATAAATGAGGAAGCGCCTTGGGCTAGGAAATATGAAACTTCCTTTCGAAGGTGGTCAGTTCCCCTGCCGATATGAGTTAACACAAAATACTGTAAAATATCAATTAAATCACTTCGTTGAAACAGGTAGGGGAAAGGCTGGTTTCTGGTTGTGAATCACAGTAACCGACACCGATTGCGATAACCGATACTGGTGGGGGTTTAGAGTCGAGTTAGCGACACGATTCTTATCGATAACCGATACCGGTTACTGATAACCGATACCGGTTATGGTTTAGGATCTGTAGGTTGGTTGTTTTGTAGGGTGTTTGTGTTGTTTGGTAACTGTATTATTTGTAAGGCTGTATATGGGTGATATTAAGAAATAAGGTGATGAGAGGTAGATGGATGGCGATTAGATGTAATATACCATGTTTTGGGTAGTGGATTCAGGGATGGATTTATGAGGACTGTGGTTCCAAAGGCAAGAGAAATGTTATAACAGAGGACATGCAAGATGTGACTTACTGGTTTTTGATGAAGATGCAAATTGATCTCCTTGGCTGCCAACTCTTCTGGTTTCTTCACTCGTCCTCTGCTCTGTCAGTGAAGATCCGGACTCGCTAATCGCTTTGGACTCTCCTTTGATTCAAAAATCCTTCGACCGATCTCCAAAATGAAATTCCGATCCGTTGTTTTGGTTTGGGAAGCCCATTTATAGGGAACCGATGGCGGTTGCGTAACCGGACGGCGGTCGAGTAGAACCGGCATCGGTTAGGAAAAAGTAGGCTATTTTTAGTAAAATAGCCCACCTTTCCCGCTTTTCTCCCGAGAGATCAGTTGTGGGCTTGGTCAAGTGGCTAGAAGGTCCGCTTTGGGTGCGAGTAAGGAGGCATTAGTTATGGATGTGAGTCTAGACCAAGTCATGGGTCCTAATTAGGTTAGTTTTAGGGTTAGGGCTAGGTCATGATGAAGTGGCAAAGTGAGGTGGTAGGTAAGGTGGTGTAGATTTATCAATTACAAGGCAATTAATAAATACTTGTGTAAGGTTTAGGTAATGAGGTTAGGTTGCGAAATGAGATGCGGGTCACAAGGGGTCGTGAGACACGAATTTGGTGTCTACATTAGCCCCTTATTGTCGTGTAGCTTGTTTTGTAAAGCTGCGCGGACAATAATATGAAGTGGTTTCTCATGTTAAAGATATAGGTAATCCCCCTCAAATCTATCACAGATTGAGTGAACGGGAAATCAGGGATAGGGTTGATAAAGGGTATATGTGGTAGAGAGGATGGTAAGGTGATGGTGTAGGTCCAAGGAAGCAGACGCATGTTGAAATGCAATAGTACGACTAGGGTACATGATTTGACGAGCAAACCAGCAATGTATAGGCAAAGGTCGATAGTTTATCCAAACAAGGGTGATATAATCCTGGTATCCAAGGCATAGGAAGTAGCTCCAGGGTATATAACAGGTAAGGTACAGGAACGTTTAGGCATGTTCGGCAGTACCAAATGGTTGGTTTGGTTGAGATAAACGTCACGGTCTAGGTCTAGGCAAAGTTGGTCGACAGATCAAGTCAAGGACCCTAATCATGCTAAAACACGAACAAGTGAGCTCGATTGAACACAAGGTACAGGATGGATGGATAAAATAAAACGTTGGTCGGGCCAAATAGGTAGGGCGAGGCCTTGGGTCGGGCCAAATAGGTAGGGCGAGGCCTTAGGTCGGGCCAAGTGGGTAGGGCGAGGCCTTGGGTCGGGCCAAATAGGTAGGGCGAGGCCTTGGGTCGGGCCAAATAAGTGGGGCGAGGCCTTGGGTCGGGCCAAATAAGTGGGGCGAGGCCTTGGGTCGGGCCAAATAGGTAGGTTGAGGCCTTGGGTCGGGCCAAATAGGTAGGGCGAGGCCTTGGGTTGGGCCAAGTGGGTAGGGCGAGGCCTTGGGTCGGGCCAAATAAGTGGGGCGAGGCCTTGGGTCGGGCCAAATAGGTAGGTTGAGGCCTTGGGTCGGGCCAATTGGTAGGTTGAGGCCTTGGGTCGGGCCAATTGGTAGGGCGAGGCCTTGGGTCGGGCCAAATAGGTAGGTTGAGGCCTTGGGTCGGGCCAATTGGTAGGGCGAGGCCTTGGGTCGGGCCAATTAGGTAGGTTGAGGCCTTGGGTCGGGCCAATTGGTAGGGCGAGGCCTTGGGTTGGGCCGGACCAGGGAACAAATGTTGTGCAACAAAGGTGGACAGAGGCGATATTGGTGAAAAAGAGGCAAGGAGTAAGGAACGGCAAAGAATGGGGTAAAAGGGGTATCAAACCGACGTCGATTAGAGATGACCGGCATCAGTGAGGTGACCGATGCCGGTTTCTTAGGGCAGAATAAAACATTTATATTTACCACACATGATAGGTTATGGTAGGGGATGGTCGAGCTAACCTTGGGAGACCCCATGTCTCCGAAGTGCTGCCTACATAGCCCATTGCACAAAGCAAGGAAGGGCCTCAGACCGATGTAGTTCTCCCTTAGGATCAGGGAGGGGTGATTTTAGGCAATTTGGTGTGGTTTAGGCAATTTGTCGTTTGGTAAAAAAATTTGATGTTGGTAGGGTAATGTTGTTGGTGTAGGTAGGATAATATTGTTGGTGTAGGTATAGGTAAAGCAAAAGGTTAGCATACCCAAGTAGTAGGGAATAGTGTCCTGATTAAGATCAACACACAATTCTAGATGCGAGGCAAAGCAGAAAGAGTGCTCCGTAGGTGAAAAGAGCTAAACAAACCACACAACGTAGAACGAGCCTGAAGCCCTAAGTGCCGTGTATAGACGAGAAGTCCATAGTTGAAAAGAGTTGTATGATCACAATATATCAGGTGTACGTTACGTCCCTTGAGTGGAAACAAATGGTGAGGTGATGTGGATGATATAGCTGAGGTATAAAGAACTTGTTATAACGAAAGAGAACCTACCCTAAATAGACAAGTCCATGACCCAAAAATTTCTTTTGTATGAGGCTTTTATTTTATTGAATGTAGACTGATCGATGCGGGAAGTCTGCAAGGGATATTGATTGTTTTATTCTTGAGGTCTTCACGAAGCTGATCAATGCGAAGCTTGGATAAAAGGCGACCGTGTATAGCTAATTTGTCCTTCGGGGAGCGATCTATTTATAGTAGCAGAGATGATTTTAGTGCATAGCTGTCCTTCAGGGGAGCAGTCTATTTATAGTAGCAGCAATAGTTTGGCATATAGCTGTCCTTCGAGGGAGCAGTCTATATTTAATTTTAGATAACTAGATGTTCTTTTGGCGTGAAGCATCTAGTTTAGTAGGAATTTTGACTCAAGAAAATCCCATAAGAATACGGCTTATTTTAATACTTTGAAGTCATGGACTAGACTAAGAAGGGGAAGGCATCGTAAGGGGAGGTGAGGGTGAGCTTGATTTTATTCGGAGATATAGAAAACAAAGTGTATGTAGCGGTAAATGAGCTCAAGGGACGAGCAAAGTAGGTAGATAAGGAGTGATATAACACTAGATTCAACAAGTAGAATGGTTGAAGATGCAAGGCATTAAGGGTTGAGCTCGGGTTTACCATTAAGCGAAGCTAAGCGATAAGTGCACGATCCATAGGTGTGAGTGATTATATAAGGCCCAATCCAATTGGGAGCAAATTTTCCACGTTTGCTCTTTTCTAGTTTGGTTACATGTTGATTCTCTTTGAGGACAAGATCACCAACCTTAAAGGTACGCTCATGAAGTCGCTTATCATAAGCACGTTTAATGCGTTTTTGATAGATTTGGAGGTGATCGAGAGCTGTAAGACGTCGTTCGTCAAGAAGCTCTAATTGGGCTAACCGCTCTTGGCGGAAATCATCGTTGGTGAGAATATCTTGAAGAGATATTCTAAGGGAGGGTATTTGTATTTCGAGAGGCAAAACAGCCTCGGTACCATATACCAATGAAAAAGGTGTGGCATTAGTGGAGGTACGAATGCTAGTACGATAAGCCCAAAGGGCAAAGGGAATGTGATCGTGCCAATTTCTTCCAGATTCATTGACGACTTTCATGAGGATTTTGGTTAGAGTTTTATTAGAAGATTCAGCCTGACCATTGGCCTGCGGATAGTAAGGCGATGAGAAGCTAAGTTTGATACCAAAGTTGTCACAAAGGTCTTGTAACAACTTATTTTTGAAAGATTTACCATTATCTGTTATTAGGCGATGAGGAATACCAAAACGACAGATAATGTGATGGTTAATGAATTCGACAATTTTTTTTCTTTTTTGATTGAAATGAGTGGAGCGGCCTCCACCCATTTTGTGTAATATTCGGTCGCTGTGATTATCCAACGGTGACGTTGTGAAGAGGTCGGGTGAATCTCACCAATAAGGTCTAAACCCCATTGTGAGAAAGGCCAAAGATCTCGTGCGACCTGTAGCGGGTGGCTAGGAGTATGTTGAAGATTGGCATGTTGTTGACACATGACACAGCGCTTAACATATTCGTAGCAGTCGTTATTGAGAGTAGGCCAATAATAACCTAGGCGAAGGATTCGTTTAGCCACGGCAAGGCCACTAAAATGTCCACCACAAATCCCATCGTGTACTTGTTGGATGGTATAGGTGACTTCTGCGCCGGTTAGACAGCGAAGGAGGATGCCATCAAAGCCACGTTTATAGAGGAGTCCTCCCATGACAACATAACGCGAAACACTTTTAAGAAAAGCACGTTTGCCGTTACTAGTAAGATCAGGTGGGAGGACAGAGATTGTAAGGTAGTCATGAAATTGGTGGTACCAGGTATCCTGTGAATTAGTAGACACAGTATTTATCATACAAACTACCGGGGTTGAATAGGATGGGGCAAAAAGTTGTTGGACCATGACGAATAATTCAGAGTCAGTTGGCGCGGCGGGAATTTGCGAGGCTAAGCAAGCCATAGTATCCGCAAATTTGTTAGTGGAGCGGGGAATGGTTTGTATAGCATAGTGAGTAAATAAGGCTAGAAGTGACTCCACGTGGTGTTTGTACTTCTGAAGTTCCTCGTTTTTGCATTGGTAGACGCCCATAACTTGATTGACTACCAATTGAGAGTCGCCGAAAATGTTGATAGATTTGATACCTAAGTGTAACGCAACTTGGAGACCTAGAACAAGGGCCTCGTATTCCGCTGTATTATTAGTGCAAGGGAAATCAAGTCGGAATGAAAGAGGCATAGGTTCAGCGTTGAGAGGAATGAGAACAATGCCGGCTCCTCCGCCGCGCTGGCACTTAGATCCATCGAAGAAGAGGGTCATTTGATACGACACTTCTCCGAGCGAAAGAGTGGCGATGAGTTCGTCGGGGAAGGTAAAATTGGTAAATTGTTCCCCAGGTAGAGGGGCCTCCGCAAGTTGATCTGCAAGAGTTTGTCCTTTGATTGATTTCTGTTGTATAAACTCAAGGTCGAGGTCGGCGAGGAGCATGAGCCATCGAGCGATGCGTTGGTTTAGGTGTGGTTTGGCGTACATATAATGAATGGGGTCTGTGTTGGTGATGACGAAAGTTTTGTGATTCAGGAGGTAATGTCGGAGTTTGGTGGCGACGAATGATAGGGCCAGGCACAATTTTTCTACATGTGTATACCTAGTCTCGTAATCCACGAGGGTACGACTTATATAGTAAACGGCCTGCTCTCGGCGTGCCGGGTCTCGATGGGCGAGCATAGCTCCTATAGCATGGTCAGTGGCGGAAAGATAAAGGTAGAAAGGACGGTCGTCCTGGGGTGGGATAAGCACAGGTGGCTGCAAGAGATATGTTTTGAGAGCTTCGAAGGCTTGGTGACACTCCTCACTCCATTGAAAGGCAACGTCCTTTTTTAGAAGGTGATGAAAAGGGTGACATCGATCCGAGAGTTGGGAAATGAAACGCCGGATGGATTGAAGTTTACCCTGCAAACTACGCAATTGTTTAAGGTTTTTGGGTGGGGGCATTTCTAGGATAGCTTTTACTTTAGATGGATCGACCTCAATGCCACGTAAAGAGACGATAAAGCCCAGAAGTTTCCCCGAAAGGACACCAAAGACACATTTCTTTGGTTGAAGACGGACAGAATATTGTAACAGGCGATCAAAAATAATGGTTAAAACATCGAGATGTTCACTGCGATGTTTAGACTTGCCCAGAAGATCATCAACGTAATCTTCGAGGATAGTGTGCATAATGTCATGGAAAATGTAGGTCATAGCCCGCTGATAGGTCGCACCAGCATTCTTAAGGCCAAACGGCATTACACGGTAACAGAAAGTTCCCCAAGGAGTTATGAAGGCAGTTTTGTGTTGATCGGCAGGGGCAACCAAAATTTGGTTGTAACCTGAAAAGCCATCCATGAGAGAAAGCATTTCATGACCCGCAGTGAGATCAACAAGTTGATCAATACTTGGGAGGGGGAAGTCATCCTTAGGGCAAGCGAGGTTAAGATCCCGGAAATCCGTGCATATCCGAAGTCCCCCCGTCGCTTTCGTGACAGGTACGATGTTAGAAATCCATTGAGGATAGTCAATAGGCAGAATGAAGGAAACAGAAAGGAGTCGTTGGAGCTCCTCTTTGACCAAGAGAGCAATGCGTGGATGCATTTTTCTCAATTTCTGCTTGACTGGTTTGGAATCGGGGTTTAGAGTGATGTTATGGACGGCAATGGTAGGATCAATTCCTGGCATGTCAGCGTAAGACCATGCGAAAGCTTGGTTGCGAGCACGGAGAAAGGTGGTAAAGGCGGCTCGTTCTGATGTGTCAAGTGATTGTCCGATCTTCACTATGTGAGGATCTTCCTCCGTGTGGATGTTGATTTCTATAGTAGATTCGTTCAGCATGGTTTGAGTTTCAGATGGTAAGGCACGTTGAATATAAGAATCATCCGCGCCTAGGTAAGTGAGGATGGAGTCGTCATCCTGACATTCAACAACATTAATCAAAGGTGAATCCTCTTCGATCATGTCTAGATACAGAAGGGGAAGAGAAGATGGGTCCTCATTATCGCGTTGATAAGTGAGAGGACCTATGAAGATAGCATTTATGAAAAAAAAAAGTTAGGAGGGATAGATTCAGGGTCCATCGATTCTGTGGGAGATGATGGCAAAGTGGGTGATGATGGTTTGGTAGGGGCGACGTCCTCTTCTTCCAGGATACAGCTGACAGGAGGTGTCTCTTGCGTAGGTGTTTCGGAAAAACCAAGACCACTGCGATCATTATGTTTGCGTGTGGTGATGGGGATGAGAGTATGTCGGCCTTGTTCGTAAAGGCCAAAACCAAAGCCTTTCCACGCAATGGAGTCAAGAAGGTGAGGGTAAGCGACGATTTGTCAAGTATTGAAAATCGGTTGGAAGGAACCACACCAAGAGGAGGTTCAGGGGTAATGGAGGATGCGTCAACACCCCCGTATGTTAGGTTAGTGCGACAATGGGGTGGTCCGTAAGAGATTATCTCCCCCACGCGACGGTCGTAGGTGGGGTGTGCATGTAATTGTCCGTACTCCTGCGGGGTAGGGAAAGAACTAACGTTATATAGGCGATACTCCCCCAGCGTAAGGCGATGAAAAACGTCTACTAAGGGGTCGGAGGTTGGGATGTTAGCTGCGGGAAGAGAAGTGGTTTGTGCGACGGTGGTTTCGTCAGTTGTAGGTGCAGTTGAGGTGGACGGTTGAGGTATATTGGAAGAGGATGGTTGGGTTGAATGTATGGGTGTCTTAATTGGTATAAGCACATCGTTTGGGCGGTATAACATATTGCAAGTTTTGAAGGGGGGAGGATCAGCTTTTACAGTGTAGGACTTCCCCTCGTACTCAAATTTTATACATCGATGTAATGTTGAGGGACGCATCCCATGGCCCGGATCCAAGGACGACCTAGCAATATATTATATTGGAACTCTCCTTCAAGGACATAGAAGAGTTCGGGCAAAGTACGTGGGCCTACGCGAATGTTGAGGATCACGGTGCCTAAGGTAGAAGTAATAGCATCATTGAATGACCGCAACATGATGGGGTTGGCACACATGCAACTAGAAGGGATGTTCATTTGTTGGAAGGCTTTTGAAGAGATGATGTTTAGGCTAGCGCCCCCGTCAATCATAACCCGACGTACTCGAATGTCTCGGACGTAAGCGGAAATGAAAAGGGCAGGGTCAGGGTCTTCTGTACCAAAGTCGATAATTTCATCTTCCGAGAAACTAACCGCAGCGGCTTGTTGTTTTGAGACAGAAGTGGTGGGGGAGATGGATTGTTTGGTGAGAGAGGCAACGTGATTGGGTGTTAGAATGGAGGCCACGGGCAGGGTTTCATTGGGAAAAACCTCTATCCCTTGAAGGATCTCAACGAGAGCTTGTCGATGAGATTCAGAAGTCTGAATGAGATCATATAGTGTCATTTTTACGGGCGATTGATGAAGCTGTTTGATCATGGTTCGGTGGGCAACTCCATTAGAGACGGGATAGGCGGGTCCGCGAATAACCACTTTAGGTGGTGGTGTAATCGGGATGGTTGAAGGAGAAAGAGATGCCGCAGGTGTGTTTTCTTTCGCCTTCCCATTGTTTTTCTGTCCTCGAGTAGCGACACTAATCATATTAATCTCGTAGACCTGAGATGAAGAAGATGGTTGGGATAATTCATGGTCTTCAAGAGGTGGGGTTGTAATAATGATCGATCTTGGTGAGGCGGGGACAGATGGTATAGTAGAGGGAATTGACGCTAGAGGTCTCTCCCTGCGTAAGTTGTTTTTCTTAATCTTTCGATCCGGAAGAGGTGACTGGCGAAGGATGGTTTTTAGAGCTTTGCATCCTTCTACATCATGTCCAGGTGTGCGGTGATAGGCGCAGATTTTAGACTCATCATAATCCACAGGTCGGGGCTTAGACGGGTCATAAGGTCGAAGTGGGGGTAGAGAGATGGTCGCATTCTCCACCAACATAGCAAGGATTTTGGCGTAGGATCCTTTGAGTGGGTCAAAATCAGAAGAAGATGAGGGTATTGATTGTGTGGGTTGTGGTAATGTTTGGGCGTGTTTAGTTCGTATGGGTGGTGGTTTAGTCGAGGGGTGCTGACACATGTTTTTCACTAAACGTGGTTTCTTGGTTACAGAAGTTACGTTCAGCTGGTTAGATGATGAGGCTACAGATGGCATGGTAGCGGGAAACAACCACGGAGAAAGGGGAGTGACAGAAAATAAATCCTTTGATGATGGGATGGGTTTAGGGTTGATAGGTGGACCGGATACACGGGGTAACGATGTTGTGATACCCTTTGATCTCTGTATAGGTGTAAAAGGCGTAGGTTGTTTTGCAGAAAACAAAGGAGGTATGATATATTGATGTAAGGTGGAGGGATGAGGTCCCAATATGGAAGGTGGGTGTGAAGATGAGGGTTTTGATAGAGGCCCGGATTGCGTTTGTCTCCTAGGTGGCGGGGCGGGTTTATTTTTGGATAGATCGAGTCGCTTAGGCGGGTGTGTTAGACTAGGCATTGGTGAGGTCCCAAGCGTAGGGGAAGATCTGGTTAAGTTGATAGAAGTGGACGGGGCATTTGGTAGAGGTGAGGGGGGTGAAGGTGAGAACAGGGGCATTTTAAGCTTCTGTAAGCACTTCGGGTAGATGGTGGAGACATCAGGATCAGTCATTTGCATTTGAGTAGAAAAAGGGGTACTCAAACGTTCCCATAGGGCCTGTCTATCTTCTGTGGAATGACAGTCTCCAGGTGTGATTTGTAATTTTGGTACGGAAGAAAGGTGGGTTGTAATTCCAGTCCATTGCGGGTGTGACACAGGAGGTAGATGAGGCACTGTATCAATAGATGTTAGGAGGTCAACCGGTCGTTGAAAAGATTTAGGCGATGAGGGACTAATAGGCAGAAGGGCATGTTGGAGAGGGTCTGTCACGGCTAAAGAATTTAGTGATGTCGGTGCAAGAGATTTCTCGTCTAAGGATGTCAAAGGGAGTGGCGTACCTTCCTCTTGTGCGGCAAGAGTGGTAGAAGGAGACGTCTGGGGAAATGGATAGATTAGCAACATCCGCTCGCAATCTTGTAGGGATGTGGTGTAAGAAGACTCATTGATGGGAAGGAAGCCTGGGCGTTAACTCTTCTATGGGTAAAGGAACGATTTCACTTTGGCTTGATGGTGGTAAAGGAGGTTCGGGCTCCTGTGTTAGTGAAGAGGCTTGATTCAAAATTTTCTCGATAGAGGCTTTTGGCTGGGTATCGAATACTGCATGGATCTCATGAACACTCTCCCGCCTAAGATATCTTGGTTTACGTTGCTGCTGGACGAGTGATTCGGGAATGGCTTGTTGAAAATTTTCAGATTTCGGTTAGCAGGGGCGTTAGGATTATCGAGTGTTATATCCCCTGCATCAACCATTTCCTGCACTATGTTTTTCAACATCTTGCAGTTTTCATGACTATGTCCTTTTACGCGGTGAAAGTTACAAAAGTCATTTTCTTTGTACCAGGAAGGTATTGCGCGGGTGGAGTCAAACCCAGAGTGAGGTTTTACAGGGGGCAAGGTGAT
Organism: Taxus wallichiana var. yunnanensis; assembly: GCA_018340775.1. Taxonomy (NCBI): domain Eukaryota; kingdom Viridiplantae; phylum Streptophyta; class Pinopsida; order Cupressales; family Taxaceae; genus Taxus; species Taxus wallichiana. The sequence continues at coordinate 687,970,457 of CM031239.1, forward strand.
AGCCCCAGCTTTGAGCAATTTCTCTAGGATGATGCCATAAGTTTCTCCCAAGGGAGTGTAATTGGTGGGCTCAGCTTTGTATTTATAGGTGGTTTTTGGTGGAGTATTGGACGGTGGTTGGGATTTGACCATCACCGCGTGGACAGCTCCTTTTGATTTAGAAGAGGTTGACGCGTGAGGAGTGGTGGTATTTGGTTTATTGGTAGAATCAGGAGTTCGGAAAGTGGAGTTCTTGTTGCGCAACCGCAATTTCTCTTCCTCTAAGGCCCGAATTTCTAATTTTCGAGCCATAGTAAAGGCCTCGTCGAATGTACGGAAAGTTTGAATTTGGAGGGTAGGGGAGATGTGCTTAGCGCAGGCCCGCGTAAAGAGTTCGATAAGTTCGGTTTGAGGCAAGGCATACGTAAGTTGGTTGATAAGGCCCCGCCATCGTCCAACGAAATCTGCGATAGATTCGTCTTCGAATTGTCGGATGGCATAGAGGTCAGTGATAGATACTTTCTTGGCAATGTTAATGGAGAAATGATCCAAGAAAGATTGGGCTAGTTGGTTAAAAGAGAAGATTGAGTGCTGGGTTAAAGCACTGTACCACTCCAAGGCAGGCCCTGATAAGGACATGGGAAAGGTGCGGAGTAACAAGGCATCATCATGGGCAATCAAATAACAAGCATGTCTAAATGATCGCAAGTGTTGTTGAGGATCCTCTTTACTGTTAAAACGAGTAAACTTTGGCAACTCCCATTGAGGAGGATATGAATGAAGGGGGACAGAAGGGTGAATGGGCTCCCGACAAACTTGCTCGTATGTCAAGGCGCTACGACTTCCTGAAACGGAAGCCTCCAGGTTTTGCATTTTGTCCATCATTTGCTTGATGAAATCTGTGGTTGGATGAGGTGATGGTGCCACAGAATAGGGATGTCCCATATAAGGTGTTGAGGTTACTGGATACGTGTATGGGAATGAAAAGGTAGGCGGAGCTTGAGAAGGAAAGCTCGTTTGAATAGGTGGCAGAGAGTAAGTCATGAATGGAGTGGTCTGAAAGAGAGACGAGATAGGGGCAGTTGGTGGTGGCGATACGTGGGGTCCAAGATTAACAAAAGGAAAGCTAATCGGGGTCGTATGAACCTCTGCCGCTGTCGGATTGGGAGACGGGGCTAGTGATGCGGGAAGTAAGGTATTGTTATCAGGAGGAGTAGGAGCTAAATGAGCAGCTATACTAATAGGCATGCCCATAAGGAGCTGACCATCAGGCGCACGGTCAGGGGTATGAGACAAATAGTATTGTACAGCGCTGGGATTAGCATCTAGAAATTTGGCAAAGTCCTTGTCTCCTACAGGAATTTGGGGGATCTCACTGGTGTCCGTAGGGTTTCCTATAGAATGTGAAGGGGGTGATTCAGGCAAAGAAACAGAGCAAGCGTGTGAAACCATGGCGGCGGCTTGCTTCCGAGTGATGACAACCATAGACCAGAACACACAGGAAAGTTTCAATCTATCAAGGACAAAAACAACCTCAGAATGGTGAATTTAGCAAGTTGCTGGTTTGTCAGGGGCTGAGAGAGACAGTAACCGATATCGGTTTGGTAACCGGTGTCGGTCACAGGGAAAACGACGTCGGTCCCTTAACCGATGCCGGTGTCAAAAATCTAGAATAAGAAAATACAAAGGGGTTGCTAATTTGATTTTTAGCAACGTTGAGTAGTTTAGCAACTTATTGATCACAGAAGACAAAGTATGACAGAGAAAACAGGATTTGAAAACAAGCAAGAGGCACACGCAAATGCAGAGATTAACCTTAGGGTTAATTTTAATTATTGTGGGCTTATGCCTTTAGACGTAGAATGATGTCAGAATCCTAAACAACAAGACTTAGGGGAAATATCAAGTTTGTTTTGGCTTATAAGGTTACCTCAATCGGGCGGAGGAATACCGCGGAAAAGGGGGGATGTTTGAGATGTTGTGTTAATTGTGAAGTGATTCAGTATGTGTTGTGCAGTGAAACTAAGGTTAATTTCCTGTCAATACCGTGGATATCACCCCCACGTGTACGACCTGTTACTTAATCTATGTTCACTAGAATTGAAAAACAACAGGCAGGAATGTAATGCATGTGTTTTAAAACCCAAATCGAAAGTGATATTCGATGAAGCAAAAGAGATGACTTTTACTAATGCAAGATGCAAAAACAAAGCAAGTTCTTTTACCAGAATAATAAAATACCCTGTGAATATCTCTAGAAGAAGAAAACAGCAAGTATGCTCCCTATAATAAAAGCAAGTATGAAATAAAGAAAAACCCAAAATGGGTCCCACCGGGCGTGCCAAAATGTTTCACTCGGAAATGCTTCGTTCCTTATAGAAACAGATAAGGTTAGGGTTAGGAGGAATACCTGTAGAATGTCGAGATGATGTGCGCGTACCGTAGAGAAAGATCAGGCTGACTGCGAAGAACTCCTTTTTGTCTTGGAAGGACTACCTGCAAATAAGAACACAAGACCACAAGATTTTGATTAGATAATAAATGAGGGAACTGCCTTGGGCCCAGGAAGTATGAAACTTCCTTTCGAAGGTGGTCAGTTCCCCTGCTAATATGAATTAACACAAAATACTGTAGAGTACTAATTAAATTGTTTCGTGGAACTAGGTAGGGAAAAGGCTGTTTTTCTTGGTTTTGATCAAAGGAACCGATGCCGGTTATCTATAACCGATGGCGGTCACTGATAACCGATACCGGTTGGTTCTAGGATCTTCTGGGCTGGTTGTGGTGTTTGTAATGGCTGGTTTTTGGATAGTATTGAGAAATGGGATGGTTAGAAGCTAAGGAATGATGGTTAGAGGCAATGGTACGTTAGATAATGGGTTCAGGAACGGATTTGGGAAGATTACAATTCCAAAAGCACAAGAAATGTTATAATGGAGGACATGCAAGATATAACTTACTGGTTTTTTTGATGAAGGTGCAAGTTGATCTCCTTTGCTGCCAACTCTTCTGGTTTCTTTACTCGTCTCTGCTTGGTCGAGTGAAGTTCTGGACTCTGCTGATCGCTTTGGACTCTCCTTTGGTTAAAAATCCTTGATCGATCTCTAAAATGAAATTCCGATCCATTGTTTTGATTTGGGAAGCCCATTTATAGGGAACCGATGGCGGTTACGTAACCGACGGCGGTCGAGTAGGAACCGGCATCGGTAAGGAAAAAGTAGGCTATTTTTACTAAAATAGCCCACCTTCCCTGCTTTTCTCCCGAGAGATCAGTTGCGGGCTTGGTCAAGTGGCTAGAAGGTCGGCTTTTGGTGCGAGTAAGGAGGCATTAGTTATGGATGTGAGTCTAGACCAAGTCATGGGTCTTAGTTAGCTTAGTTTAGGGTTAGGACTAGGTCATGATGAGGTGGCAAAGTGAGGTGGCGGGTAAGGTGAGTGGATTTATCAATTACAAGGTAGTTAATAAATAATTGTGTAAAGTTTAGGTAATGAGGTTAGGTTGCGAAATGGGATGCGGGTCACAAGGGGTCGTGAGACACAAATTTGGTGTCTACACATGGCGGGCGGCACATGGTTAATGAGTGAGTTGAAACGAGTGATGAAATCATGCATGGTTTCATTGACTTCCTTCTTCAGGTGAGTGATCTTTGATAGCAACGTGAACATGTCCTTTGAAGGCTTATACCTTTATTCAAATGCAGTTTGTAATGTGGCCCAACTAGTGATAAATCCAGTTGTCAAATGTTGAAATCATTCCGCCATAGGTCCTTGCAAGGTCTCCAGAAAGAGGTGAACTAACACGTCTTCATGAGTCACGTCCAGGATGCTACATGACATGATGAAAGTGGATATATGTGAATCCATACTTTGGTTTCTGCTTCCATCAAATTTGGGGAAATTCTTTTGATTCCCATGAGGGAGCGCATGAACACGATGTGGCAAAGCAAAAGGGTCCATAGCATTTCCCCATGGTACTGCCATTTGAAAGGATGGAAAAAGGACACGAGCTGAGAGGACTGTTCCACTGAGCAATAAACCACAACAAAGGGATGTGGATGCTCCTTGTGAAGAATGATTCCTTCGTGGAGGTGAGACACTTATGGCTAATTGGTCAGCTGAACTTAACAATGAGAAGTGTGTTGGTGTAACACTGAAGTTGTGCCTTTGAAGTAGATCGAAAGTAGGATCAACTTCTCCACGAGCTCTCCTACTACGAGTAAATGGTTCACCCGCCAGTGTATCTCTCAGATTTGTAATATTTTAGAGCATATTTAAAAACTATTTTTGGTTGTACTTGCTGATTTTCTGATTTTTCTGACAAAAATCAGCAGCATGTACTTTTCTGAATATTTAATTTTATCCCTTTTTGAAAACTGATTGTGGTTTAATGACAAAGATTAGCAAGGATAAAATGATGGTCAACTTAGTAAGCTAATTTTTAGACCTTAGATTTGACTTTCTATAAGGGTTTTGAAATTCTTATAAAGTGTCAGAATCTCAGATCTATGGAAAAATGTGGGTTTTTGTAAAAATTCAGTAAACTAAAGATCTCTAACTAGCTTGAGATCTATGGATCCTGAAGAAAATTTTCAGTTTGGATTACTTTTGTAAAAAAAATTGATTTTGAACAAAAGTTAAAATTTGCAAATAGATAGTGATTTATCACAGTTTTATCAATCTTCTTAGTTACTTTAGCAACTTTACAAGCCGTTAGTGTCCTTTAACCAACACAACGTTCACATAGATCTATTTGATCCCGGTGGAGTCACAAAAATTATTGGTCTAAAAATCATTGGGTAGGCAGATCTATGGATAGATGAGCTAACAGTGTGTAGGGCATAGCCCTTCTTTGAGACAACAAAGCGAAACTAGTTTATTACTATTCTACCAACAGGAATCTATGCAAGTCTCACAATATTCTACCTTTGGGGTTTGGGATCTCATCCTAGTAGAGGTGCTTCCAACTATGAAAAGAAAGGAATGGAAGGAAAGACGAAGAAAGAATGGGTCCGAAGGGAGAAAAGAAATGAATTCCAAAGTAAAAGGTCAGGGGGTTTATGTTTTGGGATTAGTAATAAATGGAGCCAAACCTACTTGCATAAATGAACAAAGCAATACTGATGAACAAATGACAAGAAAGTAGAGATAGATCCAACAGAATAAATGCACAGATCTGACATAAGAAATATCAGATGCCCATAACACACATATTCAACACAAAGTCTTAATATTTGTATTAATGTTTCTTCTGTTACAAAAAGTACAAATCCTTTTCTTCTCACTTCTATTTTTTATCTAAAAAGTGTCTACCACTCTGAATACAACAAGTATTCAAGTATTTATATAAGGAAGAGAAGAGAGAAGGCAAAAAGAAACCAACTAATTAAAAATATTTACAAAATATCTAAAAGTCAAGCTGTTGACTTTGGGAAACTTGGTGGATAACAACATCCCATGATGCAACATGGATGATGTCATCATTGGTGCCAACATACTTTTAAATATTACAAAAATAAAGCCAAGAAGAGGAAGGCTATTTGTCATCGTCTCACAGCTGGAAAGGAGTACCCTGCTTCTGCTCAGGAGAGGCAATATGGAATTGGGCCCGGTACTCCATGAATTTGTTGATCATCGGCTGGAGTTGATCCTGGGTAGGACCCTTGGTGTGATCGCCGATGACTTCACAAGTCTCCCATTCATCTCTGAGTTTTGGGGAGCTTGAAGTACTCATTACCTACCTCCATCAGGTACCCTACAAAATCGCAAGGCTAGAAGGTTATTGATGGATTCAGCGTCAAAAGTAGCTTCCAGCCTTAACCCTTACGAGATGATCTCTTTGAAGATCTAGATAGTTTCATCTCGCCTTCCTCAAGGTGAATGACGGAATGTCTCATGTTACAACCTAGCATAGTCCAACTCTTCGAAGATAGGTCCTACAATCTCTTGGAGTTCCTTGTTCACCCGACCAATGTTCTGATATAACTCAGTGAACTTGATGATTACTTCCTCACTATCTTTGAGGATCTGGTCTCTCCAAGCAGATACTGCCATGCCTTGTTCACCAATATTGGTGTATTTGTTTATCTTATCCTGACTAAGGGCCTCAGGAGTTTCATTGGCAGTTGTAGGAGGTGTACTTCCCATTTTCCGCAGGGCATGGAGAAGATGTTTATTCTGCTCTTTTAGTAGCCTCTTCTCTTCCTTTGCTTCTTGAAGCTTCTTGCAAAGGGCATCCACCACAAATAGGGATTCTCCTTGAAGGCTCTCAAATGATGTTCCCATTGTGACTGCGTCCACTGTATAACTGTAGGGGACAGATCTTTTTATCTTTCGTGGGATCTGGATATGCGATCTCTATTACTCTTTCACCGGAGGTGCTCTAAGAGAAGCGGGTTATTGGCTTCTACTTCTTAGCCCCTTTTGTTGGGATGACAGAGAAGTCCATAGGTGCTATGGGGACTTTCCTCTTATCTTTGACTCAGTCTCGGGAGATTCATGTTGGACTTAAGGGAGAAGAAGGAATGATGGAAGAAGGAGCAACTATAGTGTACTCAGGGAAATGGGTTGAGATGCTTGGCAGCAGCATTGATAAAGAAGCCGAACCTTAAATGCTCACAGGGGTAGGAGCTACTGTAGGAGAGGAAACTGTGGGGGTGGAAGGGAGCTGAGAGATGAGGGAAGAAATACTAGGGGACAACTCCACGAGGGAAGAGAAGATAGAAGAAGAGGAAAGGGGAATAGTAGAAGATGGGGGAGAAGACACAACCAAAGGAATGGTTGCTTGGGTGATGGGAGGAGGGGAAGGAGGAGCGGGAGAAGGGATGGTGGGAACCTCCATGGTTGTAGTAGTGGCAACATCTTGAGTGGATGTGCCCGTTGGAACACTCTCTGCCACTTCTTTCTCTGGAGATACCAGGGTTACAACCTATTCTTGTGTGGTGGAGGGAGGGCTCTCAGGAGCTTCTTCTTGAGTGGTTCTTGATTCTCCCTCCTTATCTTTACCTTTTCCCTTCGGTAAATGCTTCGGTCTGGTAGGTGCATTACCCAAAGGGGATGTGGTGAAATCTACCCCAAGGTAGATGAGCCGTTATATCTGCACCAATGCTCGTGCACTGTAATGTGCCCTTAACCCTCTCCTTAATGGTCTGAGGTGCCTTTATCCTATCAATCTCAACAAATGGCCAGTTGTCCCCATTCGTGTCTAGATATACCTGATCAACTTCTTGATTAATTGTTTAGAAGCCTTTTGGAATGATGGCCATGCCATATTGAATGATTTTTGCCAGGCAGTGGGAGTGATCCTTTCTTCCGAGTTTGACCTCATGATACATGTCGATATAGATGTCCTCGATCCGTGGAACGTGGATCAGATCGAGTTTTGCCTCTAGGAAGTAATTTCTTATATCAAAGGTTGCCTTACCGGGAAATTGTGCTTTAGGTTAAGTAGTTCCAGCTCTGTGAACATTTTCCGGGCTTTGGTGTGTGACGTGCAAGTGTACACCGCCACTATGAGTGGGAAAGGAGTTCCGCCCTTCTTCCTTTTCAGGCACTTCTCATGATACGTTATGAGCTGCCTAGATAGCTCCAACAGGATCAACTTAGGGCCTATATACCTTGGTAAATTGGTGGGCTCCCCAAGAATTTGGCTACTCTGAGATAGGTGAAAGTGGGGAATTGCATAAATAACACCCCCACTTCTCGGTTGTAGTGACTATGCTCTTGGTCATCTGACCATGAGTCATATTGGGCCTCAATAGGCAGATGATGTCGTAGAAGAAGGCATCATTGATCTTGGTGAACTATGGGATGTTGTTCTCCAGCTTCAATTCTGGGTAGTATTTGTATATTTTTACCTGGGGCCACACCCCACATCGGCTCAGCACTGGATAGTCTCTCTCTGAGGCTGCAGTGTAGACTACGTAGGAGTTCATGTAGAACCTCCCCATTGTGGTGAGTTGTTGGAGCTGCTCAGAGATGGTGCTACTGATGATCTCTGCCCACTCAAAATGCTGATCAGGCACGTTCTTATTCATTGTTTCCAGATACCTAAGCATCCATTTGTGGAAGTAATGGGCATCAGAAAGCCCAAACACCCTACTTAGGAAGGTGATGGTATCACTTAGTTCCTCAGAGAAGTTATGCGGTGAATAACCTGTGGCCACCTGGTTATTACCTTTTTATTTTTAGGTACACCTCGTTCATCAACTGCATGCATTTGTCTTCATTTTCTTCCCATGCCTTGATGCAGTCTTCCTAGCTTATAGCCACAAAATTCCAGTGGTGGGGAATACCTAGCATGATCTCGAAGTGCCAGGCAGTGAGGTTGATTATGACCTCACCTTTTCATTCTCGACACACCTTGTGTCTTTGTTATAACAGCGGGCCACCACCATCATAAATTCATTATTCACTGCACTAACGGGGATTCCCCCAGTGAAATGTAGACCACTGCCCACCAGTTTGTCCATCCAAGGACTACCTGTGACCCTCCTAGTTCTAGCCCAAAAATCCTCCATGTCGATATGGCCAAGTTTGGAATCTCTGATGTCTAGGTCACATTCTACCTAGGACTCGGGCATTCTGACCCTTTGATATTTGTATTTCATCTCTTCCTCTATGAGTTTGGCCTTGCCCTTTGACTTGGTTGGCCTTTTTCTTGATGTAGACATATGTGAATCTAAGTTCAGTTGCTGATCTGTAAGAATAAGGAGAGAATTCCAACGCTTGAGAGAAGAGCCATTTTAGCTCCAAATATTCCATTAAAGCTTTACAAAATGAGGAGTTAGCAATTTAAAAGCCCTCTGGGCACAGGCGCAAGAAATTTTTAGGCTACAGGGTCAAAAGTATGGTGCACTGAAGCAGAGTGTTGTAAGGAAGAAATTAGCACCAAAGGGCACAAGGCATAGGAAAATTACACATAACATCAGTGTTGTTGTAGAAAAATTTGTGCCTGTGCCATTATATAAGGTTTTTTAACTAGGTGCAAATAAGTTTGGTGTTGCATGGGGCAGGATGTGCCAATGGCATAGATATGGGACATGTTGTAGGGAATTTTATAGTGCCAGGGGTGCAACATAAAAGGGTGTATCACTGACTTTATATGTGCCACGGGGCATTTGGCACGATGCAGAAAGGGATTGCATAACAAAATTTGTTGGTGTAAGCAAGGTTGCACCTGCTACTGGTTAAGGATTTTCTTAGTTTTGGATGGTGGAGGAAGGACGCATGTTGTCGCTGGGATAATGCACCCTCTTATTATGACTGTGCTTTATGTAACAGAATGGTGATTACACCAAGACAAAACTATGCCCAGAGCTGATAGCTATTAGGTTTTCTTTCCTCTATGAGTTTGTGATTTTTAGGTTTTATCGACATGATTCGACAGTGAGGGGAACATAGCAAAGAGATCTGGGTTCATTTTTTGAGACAAAGCCCTCCAAGCCAACAGATCTGGAAGGAGGGGAAGACTGGTTTTGGGGGAAGCCACTTAGGTTTATCTATTTATTCAATAGCAAGCAAAACCACAGCAAAGCAACAAGCAAAACTCACAAGAAAAGAAAGAGCCACTTACCGGAGATATATAGACTGAGAGAAATGAAGTGGGGTCCATGAACATGACATGAGGATGACAGGAGCACTGATAGGTGCAGAGGAATAAATTTTCACATGTTTTTCAATCATGAAAATGACAAGGCGGATGTGCCTATATATAGCAAAAGGCATAATAAATGTGCCACTAACCTTTTTAAAGGGTGCAACTGAAAAGTATGTCGACATGAAAATATTTGTGCCCTTTGGCGCGGGTATGTTTCTCTCAGCAAGAAATTATCTGTTCCTTTAGCATAATTTCAGGACTGTCAACATGGTATTAAGAGCGCTTTGGTGCAGCGCTTGAGGGTGCAACATTTTTTTGTTGACATGTCGGTGCATGCGCCTTGGCGCAAGAAAGAAAGGCACATCATGGGGAGGCGCAACAATTGTTGTGTTAACACTCCAAAGGGTGCGCCAAAGGAATAGAAGGGGGCACAAATAACTTCTATGTTGCATGAACAAAATGTGCACCCAGCCAAAAAGGACCAAAATGACTAAGTTCGAAAAACTAGATTTTCTCGAAAGGGATTTTACGCCATTCCGAATGCTGAGGGACCTTGACGAGGACCCAGAACAAAATTTTGGTATGGTTACCTACAAAATTTCCCTTGTCAATTTTACAAGATAACAAGGTGACAAGGAGAGGTCAAAACCAAGAGTGCTTGTTGTATATTATACTCCCCACATCCATATTCTAGAATTTTCATCTCCCATGAATCAAATGGAGATGTGGAAGTGGACGCCCCATGAGCGCAAGACCTAAGAGAATCTGAATCTAGTCAGGATTCCATAGCCTCAGACTGAAAAGGAATGGCCATATCCACAGAGGGACATGCGTATGTACCATTTTGGAAAAGCTATTAAGATCTCTAAAATGAGCAAAGGGCTCGAGTCTCCCGGTATTGTTATCATATGTCCCTCATGCTTCACTTGATGCATTAATGAAATGTTGATGGCATAGCCTGCATGGCATGGATCCATGGTTGGCCTAGAAGCATATTATATGGAAGTTCCAAGTCTAGAACGTGAAACTTTGTCTGATGGAAAGTGGGGCCCACCTCCATGGGCAGCATAATGGTGCCTCGCCTTGACTCTCTTTTTGCATTGTCATATGTGGTGATAGTGATGATATGGGACTCAAGATCTTCCTTTGTATGTCCCAATTGTTTGACTAATTTAAGCATGCAGATGTTCAATCCAGATCCATTATCCACAAACACCCATTTGATTTTCCTGCAGGGTGACAACTACCTCAATGTATAAGGGAAGATTATGTTTAGGATTCTCGATAGGGACCTCCCTATGGTTAAAAGTGAGATGCTCACTTGGTGCAATATTTTCCACCACGGCTTGAAGGTACGTAGGATCGACTTCTAAAGCCACTCCCAACCCCTAAAGAGTTTGATACAAAATTTCCTTATGCACATTGGATATTTTGAGAAGATATAAGATCGAGATCTTAATAGGTGTCCTCTCAAGTTGTTCTAAAAGGTTATATTTACTAGTTTGTGGGGTCAACAGAGAGGGTTCTGGAATCACGAGGTGGGCATGCCTTGTTACCATAGTGCAGTCCTTTCCCTTGATCTGGATGGTATTCACATGGTCAGTAGGAGAGTGAATACATCCGATAAGTGAATCATAATGATTGTTATCTCTTTTGGTATACAAGTAATTCACGGCTTTATAGGTTTGGGATGATTCTTCCCGATTTTGCTTTGTCGTTTTTGAATTATCATGCTTAGGGAATGGTTCCTTATAAATCCCCATTTTCTCATTAGGTGTTTGCATTTTTTCAGTGGTTATCCACCTCTATCTCCCCATTATCAATGAGGTCCCGAATATAGTGGTGAAGCCACAAAAATTTGTATGTCTTATGACCTTTAATGTGATACATTTTGTAGTATTCATGCTCCTTATACCATGAAGGTTTAGGAGTCTTGTCATCAAACAGTTGTGTTGTAGGATAGGTCATCATGTGGGCCACATCTAATTGTTTTAGTATGATGGACAATGGTTCATTGAGGGAGGTGAATGTTCGTCGCTTTGGTGGTGGTTGAATTGGGCCCTTGGTCAATTTAAAAGGTTGACTAGTTTAGACCATTTAAACACGTTTGGAATCAGTGATTCTGTCTCCCACCACGTTTTTGTTTTTGTTAAAAATCTTCAGCTTTTCAGTGGGTTTGACACTTTGGTTGTCTTTATATTGGGTTTTGAGGGTGCCTTTAGCAATGAGAGCCTTTTCTATTTGAATTCCTTTCTTGATAACCTCATCAAAGTTGTGGACAAAATGCATTTGGAGGTGGAAAGCTATATCTGGGTTGAGATTAGGGATGAAAATATTAACCACCGCTTCTTAGGGAAAGCGCAAGGAAGCGACTAGATATCCCTCTCCATCATGGAGGAAGTGGTGAAGGTCTCATTTAGGAATTTTTTTGCACCGTACAAGTCTACCATGGTGATGTCACTCTCTACGTTATACGAGAAATGACACACGAATCTTTTGCCAATTCTAGCCAGTGAAAATTGATCCTCGTGGTAAGCACGTAAATCATTGCTTGACTTCCGAGACTCTTAGAAAAAGTCGATGAGGTAATTATCACTATAAGACAACTCTTGACATGCCATGTAGAAATATTTAACATGATTCCTTGGATCTCCCTTTCCTTTGTATTTTTCAAACTTTGGCATATCAAATTTCTTTGAAAAGGGTTGAAGGGTCATTGTCTTTTCAAAAGGATAGGGGCATATTTCTTCATATTGGTATTTCCTAATACTCCCTATATTGCTTTCTTGTATGCTCGCAAGTGTTGCTTTGATAGATTACACTTTTGTGCGAGTAATTGTTCTCTAGTGGGAGAAGTGGGGACCGTACACAATGATACCCCATGTCTTCTTCTCCTTTTTTTTCTCGATGGAGTTTGTGGATCCTAAACTTAGGCCTTGACTTTTAAATGTTCTTATTTGTGTCTTTTTCGCACTGGAAAGTAAGCAAAGCTAGTTTTCAGCTAATGTTACTTGAGTTATTGTTGGATTGTGACTTGGTTTGTGTATTCTTCTTCTAAAGGTTCTTCCTCTTCGTATTATGGAGGTTCTTCCCGTCTATCTTGTTTCTTTGTGGCACTTTGATGAGGGGTATTCTATGCCCTACCACTTTATCATTTTCTTCATAAGAAGTGGAAGCATGCCCACCTATTAAAATATCTTCCATATTGATAAGGGGGCATTCTTCCTTAGTAATGTCATTTGTAGGTAATATTGGTTCATTCTCGTGGGAAATTTGGCCCTAATTCTACAACCCGTGCCAAAACTCTATCTTTGTTTCTAAGGAGAAACTCATCTATTAGAGTGGGGTCAAAATCAAAGTCTCGTGTGTGGTGATTCTAATTCATTTCCACTATGATTGACCATCTCTCGGTTTCCTTTTCTATAGAAAATAGTGGCCATAATTCATGTCCAATGAAGGGGTTTGACCCTTGACTGTTAGAGGTATCCCAAACATGCACTTTTGTTCCTCATATGTCTTTCTTTAACCCTAGACGTGTTTTGGGAGCCATGTTTTCATGATAGTTTCACTACAGTGAGTTGTAGATATGTCCAAAGCTTAGTGACTACCCCTAAGTGAAATGCAAAATGAAATTGCTAAGAGTATGAATATGTCAACAATGTGAGAATACCAATATGATAGAGTGATAAATCACCCATGATACAAGTGTTTAGTATTAAAACTTGATCAAAGGAAGTACTTCCTAGTCTACATTTTAAATAGTAGTTTGCATCACAAGATGATCAACAAGATGTTTTCACTTATGCCAAGTTCAAGGAAATGAACAAACCGTAAGTAAATACAAGAAGTCAATGTAATCTCCCAATCAAGATATACGATGAGTGAGCTCAAACTTGATTAAGACCTATATCTCAAAAAGTGCTAATTACAATTCGTGAATGACACAACAATATCACCAAGATATGTTAACCCACTTTGCTAGAAAGTGAAGTATTGATATTGAGGTGTTATTGATATAACACGCATAACTGGTAACACCTAGCACTCTTTGAAATCGAGGTAATAATAGAACCGAACTAAAAAATTTCAAAGTATGGCTAGGAATAGTTAAAAATGTGTGCAGTGTAGCCGTACAATATAGGCATTTATGTCGAGTTTACAAGAAACAAGACGTAAATATCGAAATTGTAATGATACGAGACAAACAAGCTAACTCCTCTATGGAAGTCCACAGTGATGAACCATGCCTAACTATAATGACAATCTTAACATGGGTATCAAGATCACAATGGCTACCAAATGACGTGAAAATACCTCCGCTCACTTTAGAAATTTAACTAACCCAGCCGCAAACATGGATGGGCGTAAATGGACATAAAAGTGAGAGAAACAGTTGAATGGAAACACAAAGGTAATCACACCTCTTTTGATCAACAAAGTGTCAAAAGAATATGAAGGAAATAAATCAAGAAAAATGACAAAAAATGCTAGCCTCACTTCAACAAAGTTTCACCTTGCCCTAAGGCAAGTAAAAACTAGGTGAAAGTAATACGTCACATGTTTATCAAAAAGAAGGTTCACAACTCAACACTATTTTAAAATGGTCAAAGTGGGATCCGAGCCAAAGTATAATCTCCCAGGTGGTTCTCTCACCCTAGGTGTTACAAAGTTGCCACAAGCGAGCGTAATTTACCCAAAAAGTCACACTTACTAGTTTGGGAGTATCTCAGCTTTACTTTACCCCCTTTAGGAACAATAGGCAACTAGTGCGTCTACATGTACTATCACTAGGGTCGCCACAATAGACAACCTGTAATGCTATCTCACAAAGGAATCACTAGTCAAGTAGGTAGTGCGGAGCACTTCCTCGTTTCATCCATAAGGTTCACTCTTGTGTGGACTACTTTGGGGTTCCTGGAACCACCCCCATTGTTGTAGCTTAAGGCATTATGCCAAAGGGGTTATGTTCTAGTTGAGCAGAGAGGGACGTACCCTTTTCAAAACTTGCAATATACTGTTTTGAAGATGTTGTTCTTTTTATCTTGTTTAATTAGGTGTGGTTTGCTTGAACACCTTTGGCAACCTGTATAACCATTTTATTAGTAGTTTTTGATTTCATTTTGATTCCTCCTTTCTTTAATAAGCATTTTTAGGTCCTTGCACTCAAACATTAGTAGTTCTCCAGAAAATCATATTATTTAAAAGAGGATTAAGATTTGCTTTTGATTCTCAATATCATCAAAGGATGTAAGAGAAGAGCATACACAACAAAAAATCTAACTAAAAAGTAAATAAAATCTTTTCAATCAATGAACCATACAAAATTCTTGATAAATGTTTATTTGCCTAAACCAAAAGTGAAAGATGAAGTTTCTAATTTACCAAATGTTATAAAATTAAGAATAAAGTTGTTTTTGATTCTCAAGAGCACCCTAAGGTGCAAGAGAAGAGCATACACAAAATTTATCCCAACTATATAGAAATGGAAAACTTCAAATCAAAGGACTATTGAAAAATGCTTTGTAAAAGGTTCATTCCCTTAAACCAAAAGTTAAAGATGAAGTTTCTAATTTACCAAATGTTATAAAATGAAGAATAAAGTTACTTTTTATTCTCAAGTTCACCCTAAGGTGCAAGAGAAGAGCATACACAAAATTTATCCCAACTATATAGAAATGGAAAACTTCAAATCAAAGGACCATTGAAAAATGCTTTGTAAAAGGTTCATTCCCTTAAGTAAAATGAATAATCAAATTTCCAAGTTTAATCCCAATGTTAAAAAGATATAGATCAAATTTGTTTTTGATTCTCAAGATCACCAAAAGGTTCAAGAGAAGAGCATACACACGCTTTGGTCTAAATCGAGGAAGCATGGAAATACAACATTCATCAAAACATTAGACATGTTAGAAAATGACCAGTTTTAAACTAACAGAAAAACCTATAATTTCTGTAAGTATAAATCCCGAATTTATGTTTTCATTACATAGTTAACTTCAATACCTTTCCAATGCAAAAAAATGGAGTCATTTCAAGTTTGGGAGCAAAATTTATGGCCTTCGGAAGATGGGTTACGCATATGCTCTTATGCTCACGGGTATGCACTTGACATGCACTCAAAAATGTAAAAAAACGTCTCTTAATCTACAAAATGGGCAAATTTTTCCAACCAAGATTTAATTTTGACAACAACCCATCACATTAATATATGAATAGAAGACTCAATGCTATCAAACATTAACATACATGCTCAAGAATTTAAAATTTTCAAGAAATTGACAAAACTAGCATGTAGAATGATGAAAAAGTAAGCTCTAAAAATGAAAACATGATGAAATCTTGAAATTTTCTCACCAAGATTAAATTTTGACAGAAACCCACCACATTAATATGTAAATATAAGACTCATCACTATTAAACACTAACCTACATGCTCAAGAATTTAAAATTTTCAAGAAATTGATGAAACTAGCATGTAGAATGTTGAAAAAGTAAGCTCTAAAAATGAAACATGGAGAAATCTTGAAATTTTCCAATCAATTCCAATTTTGATAGCACTTCACCTCATTTATACCTACAAGGAAGACTCAACACATACAAACTCAACAAAACAAGTTAAGAAAAACAAGTTAGATCAACATGTGTAAAAGAGGGTTAGTAACCAAAAATGAAACTTAACTACAAAAACTTGAAATTAAGTGCAAAGGACAATGGAGTAAGTCCCATCAGGCATGCCAAATGTGTGCTGTATACTTTTCTTAATGCTAATTCAAATGAAGCAATAAATACCACTGAAAATAGTTCTACAATTTAGCTAAAACAAAGCATAAACATCATCAAGATAGAGAACTAAGAAAGATCTAAACTAACATTATAACTTTGAAAACATGAGATCAAAACTATGCATGCTATTTTAACATCTCTACTCTCCTAGATTACTAACAAGAATGAATGGACCTATTTAGCTTCAATGGTAATCAAAAATTGCTTTGTTTGATCATTAAAGAATTCAAGAATAAGAAGCTTTAGCTCTTAACAATGGTGACCTCTCAAGAAAACAAAAGGCAAGCTCTTAGTCTCTTTGATATAAGCTTTGCATTTGCTCTCTTAGGAGTTTAGGTGTAAGTAAAAAGGTAGGTGAAGGGCTCTTTATATAGCCCAAAGGATAAAGGAGTCAACACATTCTCCTGAATGTGGGATAAAGGTAAAACATGATTAAGAATGGATAAGGTTGCTTTATTGAAGGTAACCTTACTTTAGAAGGGTTTAATTTATGCTTAGCAAGTCTTGGCGAGTTGGGGGTGTTTTAATTAATCAAAGGTGATTAACTAATAGGTAGATGCAAGATTATAGAAGATAATTAGAGGAATATTAGTACGATTTAGGCTATTATAAGGGGATTAAATCAATTAAATATTGATTTATTGGTTAAATGGAAGGAAAACTAATTAATTAATAATAATTAATTAGTCTAGGTAAAAGGGGTGATTTATTAATAGAAAGTCGTTAATTAGGTATTTGATGGATAGGAAACTTAATTAATTATCTTAGTGTAATTAATTAATGATGATATGAGGGAAAATCAGTGCTTTTGACGATATGTCGTTGATTTGCAAGGAAAGGGGATAATTAGCACAATTTAAGTATTTAAATTGCTTGGGCGTAATTATAGGTGTGTACATGCTTCACATGGAGGATGAGAAAGAAAACATCTATCACAACAATCTATATCAGTAAATTCATCAATAGTAGAAAATCTAGCGCTTAAAGGGTCAGAACCAATCTACTTTTATGTGCTTGGGGTTGTCTATTCCCCCTCCCATAGGTCCTTTTCCTCTATCATCTTGTCTTTAATCACCCCTAGGATGATTGCCAAATCTATCTTGTGCTTGCTACCTAGGTTGATCTTGTGAAGTCTTCCCAATTCCCTTCTCAGATATTGCCAACTTGTATGAGATTTTTTGACAGCCCCTACCAAAGTTTTCACAACCTCTTCTAAATCAACACATTTTCTAGCTTGAGGTTTTTCAGGGTTTATCAATTTTACACCATCTCTCGTAAGAGGTTTCCCAACAGCCTTGATATTGTTTTCAATTTGAAGTGCCATGGTGAAAGCTTGTCTTAGATTGGTAGGGTTCTTGTCTCTTATGTAATAGGCTACCTTTTTGTCAAATGCATCTGCATATTTGATTAAACAAGATTCATCACAAGGCCTCAAACCAACAAGCAACCTTCTCAAAGTTTTATTAAACCTTGTGTTGAAGTCATGGACTAATTCATCAGGGTTCTTCTTGATATTCTCAAACTCATACAAAAGAAATCTAGGATCAGTCTTGTCACCATATTGCAACCTAAATGCATTTTTCATTTTAGTCCAAGAGTCAATAGATCTATCAGGCAGAGCCTTGTACCAATCCCTAGCATCCTCTTCTAGTGTATGAATAAACAATTTGACATACACATCCTCAAACTCAATCTCAAAATATTCCATCATATTATCAAAAAGTTTGAGATGCTGATCTCCAGTGATAACATTGTTACCTTGAAACTTTGGTAACCTATTTCTCACATCTTGTGGGACAACATTTGGATACCCAACCATTCCTCTGAAATTGATGGGACCAAAGGTGTTAACAACAAATGGGGGTCTAGGTGGAGGATGAGCCATGTTATTTTGTGGTGGTGATCTTGGAGGAGAAACAATGATGAGGAGTGAGAGGTCTTTGGGGAATGGGAATGAAATCTTCAAAATAGATCTCTCTTAAGGGCTCTCCTTCTTGATGATCTCTAGCAAATTTAGAAAATATAGGAGTAGATTTAGGAGCAAGCCTTTCAAATGCACAAGAAGGTCCCTCACCTGATGGGGAATTCCAATCAAGCATAGGATTGTCTCGAATCGATCCACTTGAAAAAGAATTGCATTCCTCAATAATCGGTCATTTGCTCACCTTCAAACTCAACAATATGGATCTCCTTTCTTGTAATAAAGTCTCAAAAAACCTTCCGCACCTTTCTCCCCTCTAGCTCTAAGTTTCTTGAATCTGTAAATGGCTTCTTAATGAGTCCTTGATGAAGAGATATCTTCTTCCTTCCATTTTTATAGATTTGAGGAACAAATTATAAATGATGAGAAAGGTAAGACAACCGGTATTTTCAAGATCAAATCAACATGGAGTCACCACTAAGTAATTTCACCTTAGTTGTGTAAGAATACACTAAAATAATCTGTCAAATGTTTTCTAGTAATGAAACCTTTACATGACTTTATAAATCGACCTTCTTCTTCTTAAATCAATCAATCACAATGCACCTCAAGTGTATGCACTACTAGGAAATTGAAAAAGGGCAGACAAACTTGAAACCCTTGTTTAAAACTTGCAGATCTAAAACATAGAATGATATTTTAATAATGTAATAGCTCAAAAAATTGAATACACAAATGCTCAAACTCTTTAAAAACTTCAAAAAACACCAACAAATTCCAAGAAGTTACTCGAAAATGGCACCAAAAAGGTGTTGGTACCCAAATTTCTCTCCTTTTTAGTTTGAGCAGCATCGAGATATGGCATGAAGCTTGAAGTCGATCGATCTGATGATGTGTGTCATTTTATAGCTAGTGATGTGATCTAATTCAAACTCGATTTGTGGAGAGATGGATAACACCTTGAAAGGATATGATCGACCCTCACTATTCTAGGTTGTGCCTTTCAACCAAGGTAAGAGAACCTATCATTGTAACCCCCAAATGGTGAAGGAGATGAAGATATCCCTCAATTTATGCAAATAGTGTGAAAAGACCTTGGGAAAATATGATCAACACTCTAAATTTGACTTTCACAAGTTGTCACTCCCAGATTATGGAGATATTTTCAATGCAAGGCAAGTGTTATCGAAGACATTGATGATCATAATTTTCTTTGTGCATTTTTGTAAATGGGTTAGATCTGTTTGTTGACACACAATGCAATGTAGGGGTACTATGGTGTAGGATTAGTTATTCGAATGAAATTTGGGTGGGGTATTGATAAGACAAACTGGGATATATCAGATCTTTGACAACCTCTACAATACTTGAAACAACTATCAGATGAAATGCTTCAAATAATCAAGACATTATTTCACCCAAAAGAGGTGTAAATGGAAGCCCACGAAGCACTCTTCACACAATCTTTGAGAACTCACCATAAAAGCTTGAAGTAAAGAACTCAATTAAACACAAAAATCCTTAATCAAAACATGCCTAAGGTGCCCTCAAAGGCTTAAAAGCAATCTCTATAGTCAAGGAAGGTAAAGTGATTTTAAATTTGTTTATCTCTTTATCGATGAAGGGTCTTGAACATGAGATTGCAAATGCAACTAAACTATCAACAAGAAACAAAGATTTTGTGTGATTTCTAAAGAATTTCAATGCAAGATTGCAATAAGAACAATGAAAACTATTTACAGGCATTTAAAAATGATAACAAACACCATATTACCGAGAAAAACAAAGATTAACTCAAAATCTTGTGAGATTCATTAGCAGGGAGAGTTTCATGAACAATCTCGGAGCTGTGTGATGGTTATACACTTGTAACTAACTCACATACATGAAGATCCAACATAGAAGAAATTATCCTAGTTGTTTGGTGGGTTTTTTAGAAGATGAGCTCTCTAATTTACTCATGATTCTAAATTTTTCCCAAACTTTTACAAATTCTCCAAAATGCATTATATACTTCATGCCACATTAGAGCATTCTTTCCCAAGAAAATAATATGCCATGCAATCAAGTTTGTTACAACAATCGTCATGATTCAATGAAAATGACATCAAATAGAAAAACACTCATAGGTTTCTAGGTGTACCAAAAAGATTAAATCATTACAAATATCTAGATCATTATCCATCTTGGAGGCATGTTTTTCATAATTGAGGCATGCAAACACCTTATACTCATCATTTTCACCTTTTTACCTTTTCAAATTACCTCTGTAACTTTTGATTTTGTCATTTCATGTGTTTGTTTGGGCAGGGGAAAAAATTTATTACAAAAACACCTCAAATCAAAATATTGGGTCATGAAAGAGATGCCAATGATCTGGAAGCCAAGATGACATGAAATCACTACAAATTTGATGAATTTTGATGCAAAAATCATGATTCCAAGCTTCTTGGAGATCCCATGGTGGTCAAAACAAATGGATGCACAACAACCATCGATTTTATCCATATTTTAATGCTAGTCATCCACCTTAAAAATGCAGACTTAGAAATAAGCTTGAGTTACCTTTTAACCTTTGGATAAGGCTAGACACATGGCAAAAAATGATTGGAAATCAATTCGGGCTCATTTTTGACTTTTTGACATTTTTGAAAAAATGGAAAATTTTGACTTTTTCCTCCACCCCTCCGCCTTTGAATTTTGGAGCTGACACATGGCATATGGTGGGTCCCATTGAAATCATGCTTCAATTATGTGCATTTTGAATTTTTTAAAAAATTGGGAAAATTTTCACTTTTTGCCCTTGCAGCCCTCACCTCAATTTTTCCTCGCCACATGTCTCCTTGTGTTTCGCTAGTGGGCCAATGCTTCAAATTTAAATTTTGAGTCTTTTTTGGTAAAAGGGAAAATTTCGCTCCCGCCGCTGCCCGCCTGACCCACCTTGTCCTCTACCATGCATCCATCTCTAATTTGCTAAGGACCCACGGGCCTAATATTCATTTTACTCCCTTTAAGCCAAGGGAAAATTCTCAACTTTGTCTCCACGGGCCCATACCTCTGAATCCTCCCCTACCACATGTCTATTTCCTATTCATTGTGGGGTTTGGGCCGAAACTTGACTTTAAACCATTCAAAGTTTAAAAACTTCAAAATCACCAAAACCTTCGCCAGCTCGCCAACCCACTCACAAAGTGTGTACATGTGTCCTCTTCTGATTCATCATGGAACCTCGGCCCAAAATTTTCCTTTTATCCATTTTGCCAAAAAGGGGGAAAATCCCCATTTCACTCTGTCACCCACACTTGCCTCCGACCCTTCATGGACACATGTCCAACTATGATTGGCCGAGGGCTTTCAGGCCAAAAATTTACTTTAACACCTTAAGCCAAAAACCACAATATCTTCCACCACTCACATCCCCTCATCCAATGAAAACCTACCACATTTCCAATACCTTTCGAGCATAAATTTGACACAAAAATGACGCCTATCTAAGCTCACAAAACGTAAAAATTCCAGGAGGCCTTAGAATTCAATTTTTACACCAAGGATGGCATATTTTTCAATTCTAAATCAACTGAAGCATGATTTTACAACATTTTCAACCTTGTTATAGGATTTTCAATTACAAAAAGGGAAACTTGGATTATTCTCTCAAATTAGGGAAAAACAACAAGTTTGTGAGCATTTTAAAGCATTTAAACCTGGAGGGGAAGAAAATTAGACCAGCACTTCAAAGGGTAAAATGTTTTTGAGAAAATATAGATTTGAAAATTTTAGGGCAACATGGTGCAAGCTTAAAAATGGCACCAACACCGGTAATTTATAACTTCTAAATTTGGTTAAATTAGATCTCCTTCACTCAACATGTCTAATGGACATGTAGGACTAGTCTAGGGGAATTTAGAGTGTTTTTGGAAAGTTAATTTGTTCAATTGATTCAAAATTGTATTTTTCCAACAAGTGACAGAAACGACTGTTGGAGGGATCATTTTCAAATTAGCAATGGTTAAGTTGTTTTCTTGAGATTTATTTGTCAATTTGAATTCCTAAATGTCTTAGCATACTAATCTATAACATTTTTAAGTTGATTGTTAAGTGTAGGTCTGAACTGTATAATTTGATTGCATTCCTTTTTGCCGGTTTAAAATTATACACAATGCCAGTGATCAGTTTCTTTGAAGGAGTTATTTATCAGTTTTTTCCTATAGGTATGGTATTTAATACCTAAACTAATCCATTACCTTCAGATTGATTCTAACAATTCATTTCCAAGTTAAATTACAAGTTCTGATTTCAATTTTAATATAATTCCAAGGATGCAGAAACAACATACTTCCTTCCTACGCATTCTTATTTCCAACAGAGATTTTAATTCACAATAGCAATTTAATTTCAATATTTTCATGCAAGTTTGATAATTTAGGGCATTCCTTTATTGACCTCCAATAACAACTTTACAACTTATCTCTTTCTTTTAGCTTCAAAATATAATATACAATACATATAACCATTTTTCACATTCCTTTTCAAAATAGAGAATGGAATATAAATCTTTACATTTCACATTTCAATTTCAATCTTTCCTAATAAATACAAGAAAATTATCATTTACAATAATTATACAAATCATCCACTTCAAAGTGGGAAAGGATTACAATTAAAAGGGTATTCACAAGGGACCTGTCAAACTATATTTTTCCATTGCTCCGAATAACAAAGCATGCTCATTTTCTTTTTCTCCAAGTTGATCACAACAAAGAGGGGGAAAGGCAATGCTCTCCACCTAACCAAGACATCCAAAGAAAGGAGAATCCTTCCTTCATCATTTTCCCCTGAGCCCCAACTAAAGTACAATACTAGATGTAATTCAACGCATGGCAATAACCGGCTTCCACAACACAACATTATTTCACACATGCATATGTCAATATAAAACATAACTCAATACCAAACAGTAGTTTACAACTATAATAACAAACATTCAAATCACAACTCAGGCTTTATCATGTAAGCCAAAGGAGAAAGGACTATGGGGGAAGCTACTTATGCCTCCCAATTGGGAATTTAGGCATCCACCTATAATCATTCCACCAATTTAACATATCATATCCCATAAAGCTTATGCCTCTCAACCCTCCTTATGCCCCCGCACAAATTTTCCCTTATGCCCCCCACAAGTAATAAATGCAAGCTATTTCTTTTGCATGGTGGATCCCAAACCCAAAACTCCCTCCATAAAACTATGATGCCCATGGCATTCCCTTATCCCCCAACATGGATTCCCCATAGCCTTCTCCTACACCTTCCCTAAGGTAGTCGACCCAACCAGCCAAAAAAACAATAAAACATTCTCCATATACACAACCCAACAAAAAATAACAACAATGAAATAAGGAATAAACTCCTACATCTCCATGGAAGGATATACTCCACACAACAAGCTTTGAATGTCAAAAATACAGTCCCAAAACAACAGTGCCAAAGTATCAAATGCTCTCCAATCTCCTCCAAATCAACAAGATCTCTAATCACAGAAAAAATGCACCCCTAAGGATGAATGCAAAGAGGTTCAACAACCAAGAAACAATCTTCACCAAATCTTCTCCAAAGTAAGAGTTCCAATCACAAGAAAAATGCACCCAAGGAAGCATGCAAAATGTTTCAACAACCCCCAAAACAAGAAGAGAGTTTGAATTAAATAGAAGAGGGAGAGAAGAGGATGATGTGGATCCATGTAGGATGCCACACCAAACATCCACCAATTCAAACACAAAAGACAAAAATCCATTCTCCCAAGCACAATAAAGAGGTGCGTGAAAATTGACAAGTTACTTACACACTCAAAAGAGCCCACACCTCAAGGGACAACAATTTAAATGAAATGTAAGAGAGTGAATCAACAACAAGAAACATGATGAATAAAATGCATTTTAAATGTCACAAATCATATCTCCATCCATAAGTATGGTTGGTATATTAAATTTAGAGGTATGAGATAAGTTTTTCTTGTCCCACAAGCCTCCAAAAACAGCTCCAAAGGACAATTTTGAATTTTTCATGGAGGTGGAGTGTTTCATACTCCAAAATAGACTTAAACATACTCTTACACAAACCAACAACTTCCATTATTATTTTCCCATATCCCCATTTGATTTATTTAATTTTAAATCATAAGATTTCCACATTAATCTACCACAACTTTTATAAATTAAAGAAAGGAATACATTACCTGATAAAATACATACAACAATAACATTTTACCACATTAATAAATACACAAACCCATGGTCACATGTAAAGATGATCCCCCACATGGGAATCTCTAGCAAAATACAATACACACACACAAAACAAGTTGCCATGGTGACCTTATCGAATTCACCTAGAATTCCAATGTGGTTAGTCTCTAATCTCCTGATGTCTGTTGTGATATTTTAAACCTCAGAAACACAAATACCTCCTTCGGCCTCATGGCCATATCAGAACATCCAAAATAAATATATAATAAAATCAAAAATCATCTATGCATATGAATCACAACAATCACCAAGGTAATCAGCGAAATCATTTACAATTTATATCGACAATTATATCATCATCTAATAATTTTTCCTTTTCTATCTTTACTCATAATCTCCAAAATCACATGTTTGAATAACTTCAATTAAACATCCATGTCAATAGTATATCATCATTCACATGTGAGTGTCTTTAATAATCACTATGCATTATATATAATCAGATTTGACAATAATCTAGGATCGACATCCGACACCATACTAAATCAAAACTATTAAAATGTTTTTCATATTGATCAAGTAATAAAAGGTGCCAAAGGGAACTATGAACTATAGTTTGCAATTTGATTCTCACAAAATATTCCATGGTATCAAAGCTACATGACTTGCCATCACTCCAAGAGATTGAACTAATTATGGAGAGGTATCTCATCATGTTAATCAACTGCTATGCCAACACCCTCCCGCATGATGGAGCCGGGTATACACCCAATCAAGCCCAACAACATTAGGAGGCAGTGACACTGGGAATTTCTCGGAGGTCACCCATCCCAACACTATGCAGGGTTGGTGTGCTTAACTACGTAGTATCAAATATGAGATCGGGTAAATGTGCATTCGTCATTTGAGTTGTGATTACTCTTGGTTTCATTTTTTTACTCCTCGTGCAAGTTTTTTTATCGTTATATTATAGAAATTTATTGCTAACATATTTAACAAGTTGTTCTTGGAAATTTGTTTCAGTTTTCCTGTGTTCTTTGTGCATGTGTAAGTATCTCCTTGAGTTTTCAGGGGTTTTACAGCTACATTTAGCTAACTATAGCTAAATTGGTAGATCAGTTAAAATAGAGGTTATTTTTTAGTTTTTAATTTTTTATTAAACTAAAAAAATTTAGATCTCTATTTTCTTTTCTCTCTGTGTTTTTTGCATGGTGGTTTTGTAGAATACAGGTTCAAATCTTAGGTTGAAGGTTTTGTGGTGTTCTTCTCCACTAAGCTCATTCATTCAGCTCACCATGAGCTCTCTCCAAACCGAGCTCCTACCATTCCTTCGTCGACCTCTTTCAAACCATGGGCGAGTTCATGTTGGTGTATTTTTGCATTGTGACTTAGCTTTTCCAAACCCTCAACTCATGCTCAAACAACGGGTTTTCTCTATATATTGATTTGTGCTTTGTTCAAATCACCATATTTTTCCCTAAGCTAAGCCATTCCTTCTTCCCCTAATGTGTTTTAGCTCATGCATGTTTTACCTAGTTCGTGTGTTTGTTTTTATTTGAGGCCAAGTCATTTTTTTCATCCTCTACATGGTGTTCTTCCCTCAACCCTGGTTCACGCTCCCAATCCTTTAGTAACCTATGCTTGAATTTCTCATGCCTATGCTCACTTGGATAACACTTGCCTATGGCTTCCTTGCCTCACTTTCCCCCATGAGCTTGCACTCCCACCTCGGGCTTCATCCCCAACCATGTTCTTGGTCACCTGTCCCTACACCTGCTCCCAAGCTCATCCTCGTGTGCCTAGCCTATGTCCAACAACCTTCACTCAACTCGAGATCCTCCCATGCCCAAATGGCCCTTTAACCCCAATGCGAGAATCCTCCTCTCAACTCGGGATCCACCCGATCGATCTACACCTCCAATAGCTTCCACCAAGCCACATTTCTTGGTAACTTGGTAAGTTGGTAAGTTTAGTAAGTTTTTTTAAATTTCATTTTTAGTGGGAGATTTTTTTCGAGGTGTTTTTTTAGGTGGGATTTTTTTCAAAAGGAAATATATTTAAATAGTTAATTAGGATTTAATTTTAATTAGATCTTAATTAGTATTTCTTTATTAATCGTAATTAATTAGATTTAATTATATTAAATCTAGTTTTATTAATTACGAATCTAATTTATTTATCTTTTACGATTAGTAATAATTTAAATCATCTTTTAAATTAACATTAATTATCATTTTTTTACTCCCATAGCTTTAAAATTAGCTATATTGGACATTTCAAAATGGTAATTTTTAGGTGTTATTATTGATTTTTTTACTCATTGTGCACTCAAGTGTGCAGTGACACTCTGAGAACCTATTTGCCTTCCAAGTTCTTTTCCAACGTTCAAGATCATCGAGACTCATCTTGAGTTCATCTAAAACTTGTATTTACCCTTATTATTTCTTGCGACTAGTGAGCACATCCACCATAGTTTGCAGCAAGGGGGTATCCTTTGCGATGTGAGATGCTCTTTCTCACAACCAGGATTTGATTTCACCTCCTTCCTAGTTTTTTGCAAGTTGTGCTTGTATACAGTGTCACTTTGCTATGCTCCACGAAACATGATTTTGGTCTCCTCTCTTGCACATTATTACACTGATTACAAGGTGAGTTACAACTTATTTTAGGATGCGCCTCAAACCCAATTGTATTCAATGTACTAAAACTATAAAATGCCAAAATCGGGGTTATTATATTGTCCTTGGTGGTTATGATTCTTGAATTTCTTTTCGCATTCCTTTTCTCTCTCTTAACTGTGGATGCACTTTTAATTACTTTTCTTATGTCATTCAAATTCTTCAAATGGAGATAGAAAATGATTATGAAACTAAGGGGTAAAGGGTTATTCCGCATCACCTTAGGAACTGAGATTGAACTAGATGATGACCCTAAAAAATCTAAGTGTTAAACCATAGTGATGAAGCTTTAGGTCTTCTTTACATCTCTGTTTCTCCTAAATTTCTCTTCTATATTGAGTCATCCGTAACACCTAATTCTTCATGGACAACATTGGATAAAATTTTTGGACAAAAAGATGACCTGAGAGTGCATTAGTAGGAAAATGAACTACTAGGGTTAAATCCTATTGATTTTGAAAACCTACAAGAATTCTTCTCTAATTTTTTCCACAGTAGATTGTTGTTAAAGGAATGTCAAGTAGAGAAGAAAGATTCTCAATTGATCTTGTCGATTCTCTCTTTGTGTCAACTTTTACGCTAAAAAATTTGCCTTGGGAAAGGATTGGAATATGCCCTCCTTTGAATTTTTTTCATCCAAACTCATTCAAGAATAGGAAAACTCATTTAAATGAGGTTTTTCAAGTCCAAGTCTCATGCGCTTGTAGCAAGTACTAGTAAAGAAAAGAATACTTTGAAAAGAAGAAAGAAAGAAAGGGTCAACCTAAGAAGGAAACCAAGACCAAAACTAAATTTAACATGAATGCTTTGACTTCGAGCCTAGAGTATAGAAAGAATAGTTTTTGTTCCCATCGTAAGAAGATCTGGTCATAAATAAGCATATGTGTATGAGAAAAACTTGATCACCTTACTCATCTACTTGAGAAAAATCAAATAGGTGTTCTCGAGTCTATCAAACAAAATGCCCTAAAGGCCAAGTCTTCTACTACAAAATGGTATAAATTTAATAAGAAGAAAGGAAACACCCTTGTAGCCAAAGTTTCTCCTTCATCAACATGGATTATAGATTCTCGGTGCCTCACACCATATGGCTTCTTTGCATGTTGATTTCTCCAACATCGAGCCTTGTGGTATGTCCCAAATCATGATGGGTAATGACACAACAATGTCGGTTTCCGGTAGTGGATTGGTAGAGATGGATGGGGGAACATTAAACCAAGTGTTGAGTGTTCCTGATATCTCTACTAATATCCTATCGGTTTACCAAATTACTCACCTTGGTCAAGGAATGTGAGTGGAATTTGGTCCTAACTTAGTGATTATTCATGAGTTTAATGATGACACTATAGTGGTTGAGGGAAATGCAGATCACCATTCATGGTTGTATACCTTTTCCTACTTTAATTTTGATTCTACACCCACTTCCCTACTCACTCATGTAAATGAGGTTAGTAAGCTATAACATGAGCATTTCAGACATCTAAATTATAGCTACCTTGAACAATTGAGCCAAAATGAAATGGTCAACACGTTACCCCATGCTAATATTTCTAAGGGTATTTGTGAGGGTTTTACCCTTGGAAAGCATCCTAAAAAGAACTTTGACAAAGGAAAATCCTGGAGAGCTACTTGTCCCTTAGATCTTGTTCACAGTGATATTTCTGGTCCATTTTTATCTCCTTCATTTACTAGATCTCTATATTTTCTCACCTTCATTGATGACTATTCACAATATACTTGGGTATATTTTCTTAAGCTTAAGTTTGAAGTATTTGACCATTTTCAGGACTTTAAGGCTCTTACTGAGAAATAGGTGGAATGGTCTATCAAGGTACTTCAAGCCAACAATGGAGGTGAATATCTAAACAATAGGTTCATAGATTTCTGTACTTTTGAAGGGATATCCTTGTAGCATAGAGTTGCTTATAGCCCTTCAAAAAATGGAGTAATAGAAAGAAAGAACTGTACTCTTAAGGAGATGGCCACTTGGATGATTCACTCAAATTATCTTCCTTCATAGTATTGGGTTGAAGCGAGTAAATTATGCTAATTACATTCAGATCCGTGTTTCACACAAGGTAGTAAGAGGGATGACAACCTTTGAATCCTAGTTTGGATGTAAGCCTAATGTTGAGCACTTTCAAGTCTTCGGATCTAAGGCTATGACTTAGATTCACAAGAAGAAATGTAAGGCATTAGAACCACAATCCAGAACTTTTATCTTTGTAGGGTATCTTGATGGTGTGAAGGGATATCAATTGTTGAATCCTACTTTTCATGAGATTTATATTGAGATAAATTTAAAGTTTGATGAGTCTTTTTTTATTTCTATTTCTCTACCTATTGAGTTTCTTCACTTACTAATTCAGATTTTGACTCATCAGATGATAATGTTGTTGAGTGTGATCCTCTTCCTAATCCTCCTGAAGTAGTAATGACAAGGAATATGTCCCTTCTCACTCGAGTGATGAATCTTGTGACTCAGAGCCTGATCCTCCTATTCCTCATTGGGCTAGGAAAACTTTGCAAAGTGCTAGAGATTTAGTTGGAGATACTTCGGATATGAGATGTACTCACTCAGATTTCATTAGACCCCACTCTTTCTTTGCCTCTACTTCTGATCCATAGTATTTTTGGGAGGCTTCTATTATTCTTGAGTGGGATTCTTTCATGGACAAGGATTATTCCTCTCTCATGAAGAATGATACTTGGGATCTCACCCCTCTTCCAAAAGGAAGAAAAATTGTTCGGTGTAAGTGGGTGTTCCGAACAAAGTATGGAGTAGATGGAGACGTCAAAAATTTTAAAGTGTGATTAGTAGCTAAGGGTTTCTCCTAGATAGCTAGGGTTGATTATACTGAAACCTTTTCTCTGGTTATGAAGATGACTTCTATTTGACTGACCCTTGCCATTACCGTAGCAAAAATATGGAAAGTCCATCAAATGGATGTTAAGAGTGCCTTCCTTCATGGTGACCTAGAGGAATATATCTACATGGAACAACCTCTAGGTTATGTCCATGATCCCTCCCTCATTTGTAAGTTAAAGAAGTCTCTTTATGGCCTTAAACAAGCCCCTCGGGCTTGGTATGCCAAGATGGACTCCTTTTTACTTACATTAGGGTTTACTAGGTGTCACTCTAATCCAAATGTTTATATTCTATGGAAAGATGACTCCATACTCATCCTTATTCTATATGTTGATGACTTGTTAATCACATGCATCTCTTCCTCTATTATTGATTCTTTGAAGATCACCTTGGCAAACAAGTTTTCCATGATTGACTTAGGTTTGCATCATTACTTTCTTGGGATCCAAATTTCACAATTTGACTCAGAATTTTGATTTCAAAACCTAAGTATGCTCTTGAATTGCTTTCTCATTTTCAGATGTCTGATTTCAATTCTTCTCCTACTCCTTTTCTTTCCAAGGTTAAGTTGGTTTCTAATTTCTCTACTCCCTTGGTTAATGGTACCCTTTATCAATAGTTGGTGGGGAGCTTGATTTACTTGACTCAAAATTGACCGATTTATCTTATGTTGTTGGGATCATGTCCAGATTCATGTAGGAGCCACATGAGCTGTATTGGAAAGTAGCTAAGTGGATCCTTCATTATGTTCATGGCACCTATACTGATGGCATTCACTATTATGGAGGGGTGGATATTGACTTGTTTGGGTTCTGATTCGATTGAGCCGGTGAGTTAGATCATTGGAAATATAACTCGCTACAGTTTCTCTCATGGTTTAGGTCCTTCTATTTTTTCTAGCAAGAAGAAAAATGTAATTATGATATCATCTATAGAGGTAGAATACAAAGGAGAAGTTAACACTGCCATAGAGGCTATTTGGCTACAGGGTATACTGACACAGTTTGGCATCCACTTTTGGTGGCCTACCATTATCTATTGTGATAACATGAGCACTATTTCAATTTGTATAAATCTAGTTCAGCATCAGTGGATGAAGCACATTGAGATCCATATGCACTTCATACAAGAGATTATTCATGATGGTATCATCGACATTCAATACATTCAAATAGCTGGTCAGATTGCAGATATATTCACCAAGCCCTTAACTGAAGTGAAGTTTCTTCACTTTCTATCTCTTCTTGGGGTGATGTCTTATGTAGCTACTCATCTTCTTTTGGCCATATAGTCCTTCTCTTCTTCTTCTTCTTCTAGGAAGATGTTATTTGTATATGGGCACCTTATCAAGCCTTTAGTTCCCAAGCCACATTGACATATCTTTCTTAGTTGTTTAGGAGTGTCTTCTTGTTTATTCTCGACTCATCATAGCTACTAACCTAGCTTATATGAAGGGGTGTGTTGGTTTGTAGGATCCTATGTGTCATCCACTCACATATGGAGGGTCATCTCACATGGGTTAGGTTCGGGGGTTAGGTTTAGGGTTTGCTTGTGTTTCATGTACTAGGTTACTCAACACCCTATATGTACCCTTTCATTTTTGATTTATGAGTATGCCAAGACACTCCACTATCTTCTTTTATGTGTAAGATTTATTTCTATTGAGAAATTTCTTCCATTGTTGATCGATCTTTGTGATTATGTTAGAGCTATCACGATTCCATTTGAGTGTAACTACTTCATGGTGCATCATTTCCAATTCAATTCTCACAAAATATTTCATACATAGGTATCAAATTCAATGTAGAATCCTTTTTATGGTCCCCGATAAGAATATCATCATGAATACCCATGAATTCTAAAATTTCCACTTCATTCTTATAGAGGTCAAGAGGCGTGTGAAGTTGTTGATCCTAATAAACAAGAGTAGGATAAAAAGGTCGACTTAGAGTTTAGCGGGGTTATGGTAAAGATAATGGTGTCCATGAATAATTTAATAGAGGTAATATCCTTGTATTGGCTATTACAAGAATCTATTTTTCTATCTGAATAAGAAAATTTATCCTCACTTTCAAAAGAGATAACATCTCTCTCCAAGGGTGAGATCCATAAGGTCTAATTCCGACACTATATCTTTCAGTTTTAAAGTGTGGGTTTAGGACAAACACCTTTATACCTTGTTCATTTTTACCACACATGTGTCCTTTATATCCCATAGAGTACATCATTCCTTTGGATTTAGTATAATTTGTGGTTTGTTAGCAAGAAGGCATAGTTTCTTTAGGGACCCAAATTGTGGAAGGGTCCAACAATTTTTCTTCTACTAATAAGCCACTTGTAAAAAAATTCCCTATAGTTTGATTGTCTCTTGGTCATTTGTATTAGTAATTGGGATTCCATCTTGTCTTGGTTGAAAAATATAAATCTGAAACTAAGAGGGCCTATTGAATATTGTACTCTCCGCAACCATATTCAAAACCTTAATCTCCCATGAATCAAATGGAGAAATAGATGTAGAAGCACCAAAGTCACAAGAAATTAGTGTGTCAAAATTCACATGTGAGGTGAGAGATTTAAAGTGAAGAGGTATAACAATTTCAGCAAATGGAAATTCATACATGAAAAACTATTCAAAGCTCTATAGTCAGAAAAAGGTTCTAAATCTCCTTTAATGGTGATGGTGTGTCCCTCACGATTCTGGGATTTAATGCACTAATGGAAGGTTGACAAGATGTCCCTGCATGGCATGAATCCATGGGTGGTTGATAAGAATGTTATATTGAAGTTGCAAGTCTAGGACATGGAACTTGGTGTTATGGTAGGAAAGTCCTTCTATCGGAAATGTTATGCTACCACTGCCCAATTCACGCTTCACATTGTCGTATCTCGAAATTTTGATGATATAGGATTTTATATCTGCTTTTGTTTATCCCAACTATTTGATTAGCTTCAATGTATATATGTTCAACCCAAACCCATTTTCCACAAGCAGTCTCTTAATATTTCTTCGAGTGATAAATACTTTGATGTAAAGAGGTAAGTTATGGGTGTGATCTTTGTTTGGTATCTCATTATGAATAAAGGTGATGTGTTCACTTGGTGTGATATTTTCCACCACAGTTTGAAGGTGGGAATGATCTATATCCATTAACACTCCTAAACCTTCAAGTGTTTTTAAAAGTATGTCTTTGTGCAAATTTTATATCTTGAGAAGATCAAAGATTGAAATATTATAAGAGGTCTTCTCAAGTTGTTCTAAGAGGTTATACTGACTATCTTGAGGGGGTAGACAAAGGAGGTTCTAGAATCATGATATAAGCACATTGTGTTACCAAAAAACAATCTTTTCTCTTGATTTTAATATTATTTGCATGCTCATTATAAGAATGAGCAGAGCTAATAAGTGAGTTAAATGAATTGTCGGCTTGGGTGTAAACATAATTAGTAGTTTTATATCTTTTGGAAGACTTGGCCTGATCTGGATTCTTCTCCTCCTTTTTATCATGTTTAGGGAAAGGTTCCTTGAATATTCCAATTTTTGATTAGGTGATTAATGGGGCCTAGGTGAATCAACCTCGATTTCTCCACTATCAATGAGGTCTTGGAAAAAGTGTCTTAATTTTAGGCACTTGTCTATTTTGTGGCCTTTGACATGATGATACTAACAATATTCATGTTCTTTATACCATAATGGTTTTAGTGTGTTTTCAAAATGGTACCATAGTGGGGTACTAGACCATGTTTATTGCATCTAACTTTTTAGAATCATGGATAAGAAGTTTGTGAGAGGAGTGAACACTCAATGTTTGATTGGGGGTTGAATATTCCCTTTAGTAAGTTTGAAAGGAAAACCTATTTGAACTGATTGTATATTCTTAGAGTCTATGATACTATCTCCTATGACATTTTGGTTTTTTAAAGAACTTTGGTTTGTCCATAGGTTTAATTGTTTGATTTTCCTTTGAAAATGTTTCAATGTCCCTTTATCTATGAAATCCTTTTTGATCTAGCTTCCTATTTCTATGTCTTCTTTGAAGTTATTGACACAATGCATCTGTATATGGAAAGCAATGTCTATATTTAGATTAGGGATGAAAAATTCTAACCAATTACATTTTTGGGATTGAATAAGGGAAGTGCCAAGCTAACCCCCACCATATTTGTAAAAAAGTAGCAAAGGTCTCATTAGGTATTTTTTATGCTACATAACTATACCATGGTAACATCACTCTCTACGTTGAATGAGAAATGGCATACAAATCTCTCTACTAACTTATGTCATGTGAAGATAGATCCCCTCTGTATATGAAGAAACCACTCCAAATATTGACCCCTTAGACTATGTGGGAATAAGCATATAAGGTAATTGTCACTATAAGCCACTTCTGGAATGCCATGTAAAAGTCCTTAACGTGATCTTTTGGGTCACCTTTCCATTTATAATTTTCAAATTTTGGGAATAAAAAGTCTTAGGGAAGGGTGTGCATAGCATATCCCTATCAAAGGGGTAAGGACATATTTCTTCGTATTTGTACTTTTAACTATGTCTAACATTATCTTCTTGAAGAGTCCTGAGTATACTTTTCATAAATTGTAACTCTTGTGTGAGGCGTTGATCTTTGGTAAGAGAAGATGACATGCATACCTGACTATGTTTTGGTGTTTCATCCCCTTGATTTTTAGTGTGAATTTCACTATTATTGGCCTTAGGTTTCTCTTGATATGCATTTTTTCACTTACTTTTACACATGGGAAGACAAAAGAGCTAATTGTCTACTAAGTATTTTTATTTTTTGTTGCATACTAACTTCATCACTTTGAGGCCCCTCTTAGTTCTTATGTGGTAGAGGTTGCTCCATATGTTCATGTTCCACTCTAACCTTGTGGGTGATTTTGATAAGTGATAATTTATAACTCCTCATGTTGTCATTTTGTGGGTTTAAAGTAGAATCTTGTCCATACCCTAAAATGTCATCCATGTTAATAAGGGGAAATTTTGCCTATTCTTCCTCATGGGAATTGTTGGTAGGTGGAACAAATTCATATTCATTTGGAATTTTGGCACCTAATTCTATAAATCGTATAAGTAATCTATCTTTGTTGAAAAAGGAATTCGTCCACTTGAGCGGTGTCAAACTCAAACTCCTCCCATGGTGATCCTGATTCATCACCACTAGGATCAATCATGTCCTCTATTTCCTTTTTCATGGAGAAGAGGGTTCCTAAATTGTGACCAATGAAAGTATTTTATCCTTTCTTTTTAGATGTTTCGCATACTAGTTTTTTATATGTCATCCTTGTTAAAGGGGAATAACAAGGTATGTTTTACAAAGGTTATTGTTAAATGTGATTAAGGGTATAAAAACCTAGAATGCAATGATCAGGAAGGTCAAAAAGAGTATCAACAATGGATAAAGAATAATTAATGATAAATAATCAAGGAATCAAATATGATTTTCATAAAAATATAATTCAATACGATGAACAATCATAAGAAATAACTATGCAAGTTTGGTAAACCAATCCAATCAATAAGGAAATACTCCCTATGTAAATGTTTTTCAATGGTAGCTCAACATAAGATGATCAACACAATGTCAACACTTAAGTCAAGTTTAAGATTAAAAAAGGCATAAATATTAACAAGGTAATGATGTGAATTCAAATTAAATTATACTATAGCTTGTTTAGTCATGAACAAGGATTGGATACCAAAAAGTGGAAGTTACAAGTGCGATAAATGCAACAATACCACTTAGATATGTGAACCTAGATTTTGGAAAAGCAAGATATTAGTATCAAAATAGTATTGATACGATGCTAACAAAATAACAACAACACCTCCTCAAAGGATAGGAAATATTCAATTCATACTTCTTGAGAAGATGAAAAATGTGAAACAAAAGGTTAGAACCTGGAATAAAGAGGTGTTTGGCAATATATTTGAGAAAAAGAAAGAGATTAAGTGGTAAATGGAAGAGGTTGAGCTTAAATTCTCAATGAAAGGTATGACCTTTGAGGATCACCAAAGAGAAAAAAGCTTCTTTCTAACCTACATAATATCAATAACTATGAGGAAACCTTTTGGAGAATAAAATCTAGAGGTCTTTGGTTAAAGGATGGTGACACAAACACAAAATATTTTCATATGACCACCCTCAAGCATAGGGCTTGCAACAAAATTACTGAAGTCTCCAAGGGAAATGGTACCATTACTAAGGATGCTAAGGATATTAAAGCTAAATCCCTAAAATTTTATGAGAATCTTCTTACTCTGAAAATAATTCTTATAATGACTAAGCAGCCTCCTTTCTTTTAGATTCCATTCCTAACAATTTGCTCCTTGAAGAGAGATTTAAGAGCCTTTCCAAAGCTGTCACTATTGAGGAGTTGAAAAAAGTTGTCTTCTCTCTTGAAGGTGACAAGGCTTTGGGCCCTTATGGATTCTCTACTAATTTCTTACAAAAATGTTGGGATATATGCTCGAATATTTTTGAAAGTTGTAAATGAGTTTTACAAAACTGGAAATATTATAAAGGAGCTAAATAACATGCATATTGTGCTTGCACCTAAGAAGTTGGATGTAAAATATTTCAAGGATTTTAGACCAATCAGCCTGGTTAATGTGGTTTACAATTTTTACTAAGATTTTAACCACTAGATTGTAGCCTCTTCTCATGGAAATTATCTCCCAACAACAGAGTGGATTTATAAAAGGTAGAATTATCCAGGATGGGGTAATTATGGTCCATAAAACAATTCATTCAATGGATAAAAGTAGAAAAGATGGGATGGCAATCAAGTTAGACATGCATAAGGCATTTGATAGAGTCTCTTGGAAATTCATTGATGAGGTTCTGACCAAGTTTGGGTTTCAAAATAAATTCAAAAAAATTGTCCAAGCTTGCATTTCCTCTCCTAGATTTTGTAGTTGTCAATGGAGAACCTGTTGGTTTTTTTGCTAGCAATGGAGGCATACGTAAATGGAGAACTTGTTGGTTTTTTTGCTAGCAATGGATAACCCGTTGGTTTTTTTAATTGTTCATCATAATGGCTAACAACCTAAGCCATTCTATTACAAAATCTATTCACAATGGTATGATATAAGGATTTCAACCTACTTATGGCAATCATATTTCTTCCCATTAGCAGTTTGCTGATGAAACTATTATTCTTCTTATGGCCTCCATCATTGAAGCTAAGGATATCAAAACCATTTTTAGATTCTATGAGGAAGCCTCAGGTCAGAAAGTAAACTTTGATAAAAGCTCGGTTTACTTCTTCAATACTCCTATTGAAAGACAAAAAAATATTTCTCTTATTCTTGGTTGTAAAATCAAGTCCCTCCTAGCTACATATCTAGGGCTCCCTCTGAGTACTAGTAAGGTTTCTAATGAGGTTTGGAATGATTAATATATTTCATAAAAAACTAGCTAGTTGGAAAGGTGCTATCCTCTCAAGTGCTCGTAAATTTTTATTGATTAAAAGAACTCTTTAGAATCTTCCCATCTATATCATGTCAATGTTCAGCATTCTAGTAGCAGTGGTGAATAGTATTGAAAAAATTCAAAAACACTTCTTATGGCATGGGATAGAAGACAGGTTTAGATATCATTTAGTAGAGGGAACAGTGCAGTAAGCCAAAGAGGATTAGGGGTTTAGGTATTAAAGATATCATAAATATGAATGCTACTCTAATTGCAAAGCTAGGTTGGAGGCTCATCAAAGAGCATAAACCATGGACTGAGTTGATCAAAGTAAAATACCTTTCCAATCAAAAATTATATTCCTTTCTCTTTGACCGATTGCTTCCAAATGGATAATTTTTGGAATAATCTGCTCCACATCGTGCACATCCTCTCCTAGGGCTATAGATGGAAACTTAGAAATGTGCATGATATTGATTTCTAGGATGACATCTCGTCTAACACAAGTTTGGATACCACTTTTAGCTACATCAAAGACAACCTAATTAAAAACTATGGAAAGAAATTTAAAGACTATATTGAGGTGTCTGCTAGCAACCGAAGGAAATGGAAGCAACTTAAAGTTGATGAGGAAAATATGCAGCCTATTGTTTCCTACATGTAAACTCAGCTCTCCCTAATTCATATCAACCAACATGATAATAAGGATGAGATTATTTGGAAAGATTCCTTTGATGGAGAATATTATGTAAAATCTAGTTACAACTCTTTTTTGCTTCTATTGATAATGAAATTGAATGGCACAAGTTTTGGTTTCCCAAGCTAACCCCTAAAGTGAATTTCTTATAGTGGCTTATCATCAATGGTAAGATTCTCACTAATAAAAATCTCATCGGAAAGGTTTCATCATGCCTAATAGATGTTGCATGTGCAAGGAAGAAGTGAAGACATTAAACACCTTTTTCTCGGATTATAAGTATACTTAAAAATATGGCATCTTATTCTTGAAAATTTCAATCGAATTGGGTTTTCCCCGTACTTGTCTCTACTGGCATAGAAAAAATGGAACTCCCTTATAAACACTATATTGTTAGGAGGATTTGGAAAATTGTTCTCCCTCACACCATGTGGAGAGTCTGGAAAGCTAAAAATGATGTTATTTTCAAAAATACTAGAAAGATATGTACAAAAGTCTTTAATTAAATTATCATTACAGTGAAAGAAAACATTGAAATATTTAAGCCTCCCAAAAATAAAATTTATCCTGAGGAAGAGGAGCACATTCTTGCTGCTTGGAACATTGGCACTGGTAGCAGTAAATGTAAGGACAACAATAGCATTGATAGATCTACTGTATGATGGATCTAGCCTCCCACTGCATGGCACAAACTGAACTTTGATGGAGCTTCAAAAGGTAATCCTAGGGATTTGGGAGGTGGTGGGATGATTAGAGATCACAAAGGCTACTTTGTTGCCACTTTTTCTTGCAAGATGGGTAAGCAAAAAAATCACTACTCAGAAGCTTTAGCAGCACTATGGGGAATAAGGTTGGCTAGAGATTGTAATATTTACAATATTATAATTGATGGGGATTCGTTGAACATTATTAATTTGTTAAATCAATAGAAACCTCCAAGCTGGTCCATCGAGGACTTCATTAATGAAACTATTTAAATATGCAATGTTTTTTGATAATTATAAGATTATCCACACCTACCATGAAGGTAATAGAGTGTCCGATAGTTTAGAAAATATTGGGGTTAACAATATAATGCAAACTTGGCTAAGTGGTAACCCCCTTCTTCCCAAAGTACTTGATGACATCACTAAAGATATACATGATTTTAAACACAATCATTAATAGATATAGAACAGATGCTAAGGAGGTGCTTATTAATTACAAATTTAAGTTTAATGACGATCTTAAATTTTTTTCATGCTTCGAGAGGTCTCCAAAAGTAGAGGCGATGTTGAGTCATATGGGATTCAAAAAAATTATCGTTGTGTAGAGAAGAAACAATATAGGAAAAATGGGGGGACCTTCATGCAAAACCAAACCCATTCATGATCCATCCTGGAAAAATGACACAATCCTTTGGAATTAATTACAAATGCAGGTATTTCAAATTTCATTGAAAAGATGAAGGGATTCGACCAAGACATTTCAAAGTGAAATTTACTAATGGATGGAGAAATCATGTGGTTGAGTATGGGGATGCCAAGGTCGAGATCTCTAGAGGAACTCATTGCCCAGGTCATAGGGTTGAACCTGGAAGGAGCCAAGTTCTTCAACAAACGAGTCGATAGAGAGGTGGACGTAAAAAAATCTCGACAAAGGGGAGAACCTTGAGTTTTTTGTGGCTGGCATAAAGGTGACCTCTATCCCTGAGCCCTTTCTGAGATTACACATATGATGGTTAGGTACGTCTCTTTGGAGGGAAGATATGTCACCATTCCCTTGAAACATTTAATTTTCCTCAATCACTTTTGTAGGAATCTTACCATCAATTTCCCACATTATTTACTAAACTCCTTGGAGAAGTCTATCCTTGAAGTTCAAAAACATACCAGGGTTGTTCCCCTTCACCAAGGCCTGATCCTGCTCATCCACCACCATTACTTCTCCAGCTTTCACCCTTAGCCTACTCCCCTATTATTATCCCTCTTCTATTTGACAAATATTTGGACACTGCTACCTCGGATAGGAAGAGGAAAGATAAGAAGGCTAAGGTTGCTCTACCTTCTTCGCAAAGAATTTTGCGTAGTCATAGGGATTTGGAACTTACAAAGAACTTATTACACATAAGTAAACATGTTGATAATTCCAGAGAAGTGGACCTTTTTACCAGGGTTAGTAAGCTTGAAGAGGAGATTAAAAACCTCAAAATGTTATGAGGAATATGGAAAAAAAAAAGGTAAGAGGAAGCTACAAAATTCTGAGGACATGGATACTATTGCTGAGATTTTCAAGAAGCTACTTTCACTTGTTACTAGGTTGGGAAATACCAAGGGGCATCAGGATTACATCCTATCTGCTTTGAAAGGTGTCTATAACTTTATGGAACAACACATGAGAAGTGTGTGCAGCCTTAGCAGCATTCCTGAAAACATCTGGGAATCCAATGAGACCCGTGACCTTGCACTTGCTCAGGTGGACATGAATGATCCTTCTCATGCCATGGCCATTATGCTCTTCACCTCTCTCCAAAAAATTAAGGTCAAGATTGACAAGGTAGTCAAGTTATGTGGTGCCCAGATGCTACTTTGTTGCTGTGAAAGTGCTAATTTTCGGTGGTTTTGATGTTATTTTCTTTTTGGGATGCCCTGTTTTGGATCCCTCTTTGATTTTTTTGGCCCTTTTGTTCTTCTTTGGATCATTGTCTGGATTGATCATTTTGTTCTCTATCTACTGATTTATCTGGCTTTTGAGCATCCATGTTTAAGGCATTTAGCCTTTCTTGGATGGGTTTTCTCCTTCTGATATCTAGCTTTTTGAGCCTTTTTGTAAAAAGGGTATAGTCCCTTCAAAACTATTCATCCATAGTAAAAAAGAAACAACACCTTTCAAGATTTGAGGTAATGTTTGAAAGGAAACAAGGCCAAAGTATACCAAGGAATTGTTAAGATGCGAGCAGCGTAATGGTACAATCTAGACACTTAGATCAAGTTTATGAGAAACAAGACCTAAATATTGAAATTGTACCTAGGCAATGCAAGTAACATAACACTTAAAAGGAAATTAAATGATGGATCAATCCTTGCAAAGATGAAGATCTTTACATGGGTATCAAGATCAAATGGCTATCAAGATAAGAAGATGTACCAACACACTTTCAATGTTTACCATCCATTCTCAAGCAAGGACGAATGTAAATGGGTGCAAAATTGGTGGACACAATCAATCAATAGCACATGTATGATGCTCCTCTTTTGATCAAAAATATCAACAAGAGAGAAAATGAGTAGACCAAGTGGTGATGAAACAAACTAGTCAGTAACTTCAAAGAGAGTTTCATCTTGCCTTAGGTAAAGTGTAAAACTAAGACAAAGTAATGCCTCATAAGCTTCATGATGAATGAAGATTGGATTAAAATTTTATGGACTCTCCCCTTGTTTGTATAACAAGGTTTTGACTCTGAAAAGGTTCTCTCTTTCTTTAATATCTTTGAAACATGATTGGCTTTGAGTTCGTTGAGTTGGCTCTAAGACAAAATGGCTTCCTAATTGGTTCTCTCAACTAGGTGTCAAAAATTACCTCTGTGAGCACATTTTACCAAGGAATTCACACAGACTAAACCAAGGATTATTCCAAATTTACTTTACCCCCTTCGATACAATGAGCCCTAAATTCATTCAGTTGTATTTTCAATGGGGTCACATGAATATAATTTTGACTCTAAATCTCAAAAGTGTATACTAGACAAGTAGGTAAGTGGAGCACTTCCCATTTTGTCCACAAGGTTCCCTCTTGTGTGGACTACTTTGGGGTTCCTGGGAGCATCCATTTTGTTATTTTAAGGCTTATGCCAAGGGCACTTCTCCCAATTCAAAGTGGAAGATTCGTAGCTCTTAACTAAAACATACATATAAAGTGTTTTGAATGTGGTATTTTTATCTTTGAACTTAACGTGGTTTTTTTGTACACCGTTTGGTAACCTATAAGAAATTGTATTAGTATTGTGTTTAGATCATGATTCTTTGACAAGTGTATTTTGGCCCCGCATGTGAAATATTTTTATTTCTCTAAAAATATGAAAACATCATGAAAAGAGGATTCAAGTGTTGTTTTTGATTCCCAATATCACCTAAAAGGTATGAGTGAAGAGAATATGCAAACCAAAACCCAAATACAATGAAAAATCAAGAATACTTGTGAAATCAAAGTGCAAGGCAATTCATTTCAACCCAAATGATGTTCATTCCCTTAACCATGATTTAATGAAATGTTTTGAAAGCATGAAAAAGTCTTAGAGTTGTATTTGATTCCCAAGATCACTTAGAAGGTGCAAAGGAAGAACATACGCAACTCTATCCTAATGAGTAAACAT
The DNA here is from genome assembly GCA_018340775.1 of Taxus wallichiana var. yunnanensis. Taxonomy (NCBI): domain Eukaryota; kingdom Viridiplantae; phylum Streptophyta; class Pinopsida; order Cupressales; family Taxaceae; genus Taxus; species Taxus wallichiana. Next base: position 688,012,999 of record CM031239.1, read on the forward strand.
AAAACATTCATTAAATTCAATCAAACAAGTTAGCACAAAACATGATCCAATATATATCCTACAATTAATTATTAGATTTAAGAAACTTGTAATATATTAGCCAAAAATGAAATCAAACTCATGCAAACTTTGAAGAAGGTGCCCAAACCCCAATATATCATGCCTACGTGGACCTTACTACACTGTGTAGACTTTAGAACACATGCACGCTCTTAATGATTGTAGCGTAAATTAGAAAGCGTATGTGCGACTATGAGAAAATACATAGAAATAAGCACACATGCATGACTAGAGAGGTAGATACGTTGCCCTAATAACATGCACATGGGTCTAATACGAAATACATTGTAAAGAATTAGTATGATGCATGCACGAGATAGACAAATACATGTATGGACTTACAAGCATATGTGTGGGTTTGAGAGTGTGTTGGTGCCATTTTTGAGCTTGCATAGTGTGCCCTAATTTTTCATGTCCATTTTTTCTCAAAAACATTTTACTTCTCAAATTGGTGACCTGTAATTTCTCCCCCCCTCGTTGAAATGCTTCAAAAATGCTCATAAACTTGTATTTTTTCCTAGGTTTAAAAGAGAAATCCATGTGTGCTCTTATTTGTGCCCTAGGTTTTTCCAATTTGTGGGATTTATCATTTTCCCTTTACCAGATTGTTCAAAAAATCAAAATTGATCAAATCTAAATTGTATGGGTTAATTTCCCAATCCCAAAGTCGAAAATATTGTCAAAACATGATTCAGCTTGATTTAAAATAGAAAATTTGCAATCCTTGTTGAAAAAATTTATTTCTAGGGAATCCTTTAATTTTTCACATTTTGACATCATACGAGTGTCATTTTCACGTAAAATTCATCATCACAAGGTAACGACAATGTGGAGGGTTCCTATTGGCTAGGGATGTCGGGAAATATTTTTATCTTATCATTTTTGAAATTTTGGCAAAAAGGAAAATTTTGATCCGTGGCTCCACCTTCTACAAGAGGTGCCTACATGGCATGTTTTGATTGGCTAAGGGATTGGTAGGTGGTGGGATTTCCTTAGGAAATTTTGATTTCATTTTGCAAAATTTTCAAAGACAAATTTTGGCCCGAAGGCCCGTAGTGAATAGGGAGAGGACATGTGGCACATACTTTGGTTTGAGGGCATGTGGGTGGCGGAGGGACTTGGAGAATTTTGATGTTTTATGGCTCAATGTGATAAAATGAAATTTTGGCCCGAAACCCCGTAGCCAATCGCAAGAGGACACGTGTCCTAGAAGTTTCAAAATGGAGGTGTGGGCCACAGGGGACTTAGAGTTTTTGGCTCTAAATTTATAAAGTTTCAAAATCAGTTTTCTCCCACTCCAATCAAAGGAGGACACGTGGCATCAGTTTTAGGTGGGTCGGCGGCCTAGCGGATGAAAAATTGAAATTTTTCCTCAGAGAAAAATGGGGACTAAATTGAAATTTTGGGCCGAATCTGCATTAATTGAATTAGGAAAGGATGTGTGTCCAAAAGGGCAAAAGGCGGAGGAAGGGGTCGAAGGAAATTTTTATAACTTTTGGCCTTTGTTGTCTAAAAGGTAAAAATGAAGAATGGCTCTGCACCAATCACAGGTGGACACGTGTCCAACAAAGCAAGGTGGTTCGGTGGGCCGACGGAGGTAGAAGAATTTTCCCTTTTTTACAAAGGAGTTCAAAATAAAAATTTGAAGCACTGGCCCACTAGCGAATCACAAGGAGACATATGGCAAGGGAACAAATCATAGGTACAGGACTGCTAGGAAAAAATTGAACATTTTCCCAATTTCCAAACAAGTCAAAATGCATAGAATTGAAGCACAATTTCAAAGGGACCCACCATATGCCACGTGTCAGCTCAAAAATTCAACAATGGAGGGGCAAAGGAAAAGTCAAATTTTTCCTTTTTTTCAAAATGTCAAAAGGTCAATAGTGTGTTTGAATTGGTTTCCAATTAATTTTGGCCACGTGTCCTACCTTATCCAAAGTTTAAAAAGGTAATAATAAGCCTACTTTTGGATTGCATCTTCCATGTGGAGGGCTGATATTAAAAGGTGGATGAGATCGGTATATTCTTGTGCATCCATTTTTTTGGTCACCATGGGAGCTCTAAGAAGCTTGGAAATCATGATTTTGCATCAAATTTCATCAATCTTATATGATTTTGTATCGTCTTGGCCTCTTGGGAGTATTGGCATCATTTTCATGGCTCAATTCTTCGATTGATTGTGTTTTTGATGTATTTTTTCTCATGCCCATGAAAAAAACATGAAATGGCAAAATTATAAGTTTCAAAGGTAATTTGAAAAGGTAAAAGGTGAAAATGATGATTCAAAGGTGTTTTCATGCCTCAATGATAAAAACATGCCTACAAGATGGATAATGATCTAGATATTAGTAATGATTTAATCCTTTTTGACATACCTCACAACATATGAGTGTTTTTTCTTTGAAGTCATTTTCATTAAATCATGAAGATTTGTTGTAAAAATTGATCCCTGTGGCATAATATTTTCTTAGGAAAGAAGGATCCAATGTGGAATAGGGTATATAGTGAATTTTGGAGAAATTGTAAAAGGAGGAAGTTGAAAATCACAAGTGAATTTCGAGAAAAGCTCATTTTTGAGAAAATCCACCAAAAACCAGTTAATGTCTCATGTGTTGGAAAATTCATGTATGTGGGTTGGTTACAAGTGTATAGCCACCACACAGCTTTGAGATTATTAATATAACTCTCCTCTTTTGTTGAATCTAACAAGTTCTAAATTAAATCTATGTTTTCTTTGGGCAATATGATGTATGTTATCAATTTTAAATGCTCGTAAATAAATTTTATTGTTCTTGTTACAATCTTGCATTAAAAGTCATTAGAAGTCACATAGGATCTCCATTCCTATTTGATAGTTTAGTGGCATTTGTAATCTCATATTCAGAAGAGCCTTCATCTGATAAGGAGATAAACAAATTTAAAATCACTTTACCTTCCTTGACTACAAATATTTCTTGTAAGCCTTTGGGGGTACCTTAGGTGTGGTTTGATCAAGGATTTTTGTGTTTAATTGAGTTCTTTACTTCAAGATTTTGTGGTGAGTTCTCAAATATTGTGTGAAGAGTGCAACTTGGGCTTCCATTTATGCCTCTTCTAGTTGAAAGAACATCCTAATTATTTTAGGCATTTCATCTGATAATTGTTCAAGTATTGTAGAGATTGTCAAAGATCTGATCTATCCTAGTTTGTCTTGTCAATCCCCACCAAAAATCATTTAACAACAAAGATCCTATCATATAGTATCCCTGATTTGCATGTGTATACCCACAGAAGATCAAAATCTATTTGTAAAAGTATGCATAACAGATCAGGATTTCCAATGTCTCTAATAACCTTTGCCTTGTTTTTGTTTTGAGAAGTAACAAATTGTGAGAGTTTAGATCTGGGATGTTGATCATGTTTTCATCAAGGTCTCCATCACAAAATTTCAAGCAAAGAGAAGTACATCTTCATCTCCTTCACCATTACAAGGTTACAAAATAGGTCCTCTTACCTTGGTTGCAAGGCACAACCTAAAACATCTAGGACAAGATCAAGTCCTATTGGAGTGCTATCCATTTCTCCATAAACTTGACTACCAGCTAGACCACATCCCCAACTACCAATGACATACAATATGGTCTAATCTTTCTTTAAGCTCCATGACATACCTATGGTGATGCTTAGACTAAAAAGGAGAACAAATTTGGATACCAACACAAGTGGTACCATTGCCAGGGACTTCTTAGATTTTCTTGGTTTTTTGAAGTGTTTGAAGAGTTTGAGCATTTATGTATTCAATTATTTGAGATGCTACATGGTTAAAATATCATTCTATGCTTTAGATCTATAAGTTTTAAGAAAAATTTAGCTGTCTACCCTTTTTCATTTCCCAGTAGTTTATACACTTTGGTTACATTGTGATTGATTGATCTAAGAAGAAGAAGGTCTGATTTATAAGGATTTGTAAAGTTTTTCAGTGCTAGAAAACATTTGAAAAATTATTTTAGTGCATTCTTGCACAACTAAGGTGAAATTCCTTAGTGGCGACTCCATGCTGATTTGATCTTGAAAATACCAGTTGTCTTACCTTTCTATCATTTATAATTTGTTACTCAACTCTACAAAACTAGAAGGAAGAAGATCTCTCTTCATCAAGGACTCTTCCAAGAAGTTGTTTATAGATTCAAAAAACTCATAGCTAGAGTGAAGAATGGTTTGGAAGGTTGTTAGAGACTTGATTGTAAGAAAGGAGATCCCTATTGTTGAGTTTCAAGGTGAGTAACCTATTATTGAGGACTATAATTCTTATTTAAGTGGATCTCGATTCGAGACAATCCTATTGCTCATTTGAATTCCCCATCAGGTGAGGGACCTTCTTGTGCATTTGAAAGGCTTGCTACTAAATCTGCTCTCCGTATTTTCTAAATTTGCTAGAGATCATAAAAAATGAGTACCCTTAGAGAGATCTATTTTAAATATTTCTTTCCCATTCCCAAAGACCTTGCACTCCTCATCAACTTGTTTCACCTCTAAGATCACCTCCACCAAACAATATGGATCATCCTAGACCTCCATTTGTTGTTAACACCTTTGGTCCTATAAATTTTAGAGGAATGGATGGTTACCCAAATGCTATCCCACAAGATGTCATAAATAGGTTGCCAAAATTCCAGGGTAACAATGCTATTACTGGTGATCAACATCTCAAACTTTTTGATAATATGATGGAAGATTTTGAGATAGAGTTTGAATATGTGTATATTAAGTTGTTTATTCATACACTAGAAGAAGATGCTAGGGATTGGTACAAGGCTCTACTTGATGATTATATTGATTCATGGACTGAAATGAAAAATGCATTTAGGTTGCAATATGGTGATAAGACTAATCCTAGATTTCTTTTATCTAATTTTGAGAATATCAAGAAGAACCCTAATGAATCAGTCCATGACTTCAACACAAGGTTTAACAAAACTTTGAGAAGGTTTCTAGTTAATCTGAGGCCTTGTGATGAATCTTGTTTAATCAAATATGTAGATGCATTTGATAAGAAGGTAGCCTATTACCTAAGAGACAAGAACCCAACCAATCTAAGACAAGATTTCTCCATGGCACTTCAAATTGAGAACAATATCAAAGTAATTGGGAAACCTCTCAAGAGAGATGGTGTAAAATTGATAAACCCTGAAAAACCTCAAGCTAGCAAAGGTGTTGATTTAGAAGAGGTTGTGAAAACTTTGGCAAGGGCTGTCAAAGAAATATCATACAAATTAGCCTGGTGAGAAGGAATTGGGAAGACTTCACAAGGTCAGCCTAGGCAGCAAGCACAAGATAGATTTGGCAATCATCCTAGGGGTGATCAAAGGGTAGATGACAAAGGTAAAGGGCCTGTTGGATCTACAAATAGACATCCTCAAGCATGTGAAGGAAGAGTGTTGTCTGATCCCTTAACTACTAGGGTTGCTACTGTTGAAGAGGTTGCTGATATGGATTGGTGTGATAGATGTTTTCTTCCTCATCCACCATGTTAAGTGGACCAAAAATTTGATGAAGTTGATAATGAGGATGGAACTAAAGATGATATTTGCATGGTGGGCTGTTCTTCAAGCTCACAAGGAGGAGCAACATCTACTTAAGTAATAAGTGTTAGGACAGCTGCAACTTTTTGGGATTGCATCAAATGGGTACAAATATTTCTTCCCCCTCATGCTCTTGAAGTAGATGTAGTGCAAGCTTTTGAAATTCCTCACAATGACTTTGAATACTTGAGAGCTTTGATGATTAAGAAGTATGATGGTGGTATCCCTTTGGAGGAAGATAGACAATTGTTGATGAATGTTGTTGTAGCTCAAGAGAAGGGCTATAACACTAGAAGCAAAGTTGTTAAGGGAGTGGGCCTCAAGCCAAACCTAAAACACCCTTTCTCATAAGCATTCCAAAAGAAGCTCCTAGGAAAGAAACACTTGCTAAAATCTCTATTGTCCCAAGCAAAAATTACAGTCCTCATCATGCCCAAGCTGCCAAGAATCCTTCACCATCTGATGAATCTTCTTGTCTCCCTTCTGATGTTGTTTTGCCAAAGAGTGTTCCCTATGACATAGCCCATGTATTGATCCAAATTAAAGTGAGTGTTCCAATCATTGAGTTGCTTAGAATTCCTGAGCATAAGAAGAGAGCATTTGAGTACTTGGGGTTAAAGGAAGAGAAGATCACCCCAAGCAAAAATGTAAATGTTGTTGAGACTCCTCTTCAAATCATTGCTGACCTTGAAACACCACCAGCAGTTGAAGTTCTTAGAGAGACACCTGAGGTATATTTGGGGACATCTTTGGTTGATTCCCAGTTGAATGTTGATCCATTCTTCACAACTTTTCTCATAAAAGATAGGCTACTTCACAATTGTATGTTTGATTCTGGTGCATCATGTAATGTCATGCCTCTAGAAGTCATGAATGAGTTGGATATCAAAGTGATAGCTACCTATGGGAAGTGTACTACCATGGATTCGGTGGTTAGTTGTGTGAAGGGTTTGGTAGTGTAACTTGTAGCCTATTTGGGTAAGAATTTGAAACTGGATGTTGTAATTGTTGACTACCCTGCCAAATGGGGTATGATTTTGTCAAGAAAATGGGCTGCAAGTGTTGGTGGCAGCGTTCAGATGGATATGTCTTTTTCCACCATTCCCATTGAGGGAAGCCTTGTCAAACTTTATGGTGAAAAGAAGATGTTGCACCTAATTGAAGATCCCAACAATGCTTCCTATGAAGTGTTGTTTGCTGATGTAGATGCTGAGAATTTCATTGGTTTTGCTGATGGAAAAGAAAAAAAGATGGATAGATCAAAGTTCCTTGATATGGTAGGTTCTCCTTGGACCTTGCTATTTGATGGAGCTTGCTCCAAATTTAAAAATGGTGCTAGTATAGTTCTGCTTTCTCCTAGTTTAGAAGAGTTTGTTTTTTCCTTCAAACTTAATTTTGAATGCACTAACAACATTGCTGAGTATGAGGCATTGTTTTTGGGGTTAAGAATTACATGGAAGTATGGAGTGAAAGATATTGTTGCAAAAGGAGACTTAGAGCTGGTTGTCAAACAAATAAGAAAACTATATGCTACAAAAAAATCATCATATGAAACAGTATAAGCATGCAATTTGGGATCTAATTGAAATTTTTTATTTCTTTAACATTGTGTATCATGACAGAGGTCTCAATGTTTCCACTGACAAGTTGGTAGTGCTAGGTTCTAGATTTGGAAATTACACCATTTCACCTTATTGTGAATACAACATTGAAGTGCTGACTAGGCCAATTGTCCCTGATAATGTGAAACATTGGAAAGTTTTTAACAATGATGCTCAAGTGCTAAGGTTCTTACAAAACCAAGGTGAGTTTTTAAATCAAAATATTGATTGGGAGCCAATGGTATGCATGACTGAAGGAAGAGAAACTTTGTTTGGAAAAGATATCATCCAATTGAAAACAAACACCATTCCTAGAGGTCTTGTTACACTTGAGTCAAATTTTAACAATGTTGATTGCATCATAAATAGAAACATGTTTCAAGGGATGTGGAAGAGCATGACTTGGGAACAAAGGAAAACCAAGGAAGGTTTGGTTGGGCAGTAATTTAAGTAAAGAAGAAAAATAGTCCTATGCCCAACTCTTGAAAAAATATCAAGACTGCCTTGCTTGGTCCTATTCAGAGCTGAAAGCATATAGAGAAGATTTATTTCAGCATGAGATCCCTCTTGAAACAAATTCCAAACCATTTAGATAGAGGCAAAGGCCAATTAATCCACTTCTCTCCATGAAAATGCAAGAGGAGTTAAGGAATTTGAGAGATGGAGGTATTATTCAGCCCACTAGATATTCATCTTGGGTTGCAAACCTTGTGCCAGTCAAAAAGAAGAACAGAGACATTAGACTTTGTGTGGATTTTAGAAATCTAAATAAAGCATCCATGAAGGAAAACTATCCCTTGCAAAATATGGAAAATATGTTGCAGCTTGTGAAAGGTTTGAATTACTTTCTACATTGGATGGTTTCTCCGGATATAATGAAGTGGTTGTCAAAGAATCATAAAGACTTAAGACAACATTCACTACTCCTTGGGGGACATATGTTTTTGTTAGGATGCCCTTTGGTTTGATGAATGTTGGTGCCACTTTTCAAAGAGCAATGGATGTTGCTTTTGCTGGTTACATCAATGAGTTCATTGCAGTTTACCAAGATGATGTGACTATATTTTCAAGGTAGAGAGGTGATCATTTGCAGCACTTAGAGAAGATGTTGATCAGATGTAGGGAGTATGGCATTTCTCTTAATCTGAAGAAGTGTCATTTTGGTGTGTAAAAGGAAAAGCTGCTTAGTCACATTATGTCAAAAGATGGTGTTATGATAGACCCTGAGAGAGTGGAAGCAATCAGCAAGGTACCTATCCTAAGAACCAAGAAAGGCATCCAATCTTTCTTTGGTCAGATTAATTTTATTAGAAGGTTTGTTTCCAACTTTGCTGAGTTGACTCTTCCAATCACAAGCATGCTAAAGAAGGACCAAGTTATCAAGTGGGAGGAGGTTGTCATTCAAGCTTTTGAAGGAATTAAGGATGCTTAAACATGCACATGTTTTAGCAGCCCCAAACTATAAGAGACCTTTCAAAATATTTTCCTTTGCCTCTGAGTATACCATTGCTTCTATTTTTACTACAAAAGGATGAGAATGGGGCTGAGAGGCCTATTGCCTTCTTTAGCAAGGCTTTACAAGCTACTAAGTTAAATTATACAATCATGGAAAACAAGCATTTGCCTTGGTGAAAGCAACAAAATTTTTCAGGCCTTATATATTGAGTTCAAAATTTTTTGCTTATGTTCCCCACACCATGGTGAAACACATCTTATCAAAGATGGAGATCTCAAGTAAAATATGTAGATGGGTGAACAAACTATAGGAGTATGATATGGATATCCAAACCATAAAGTTGGTAAGAGGTTTGGGACTTGCTAAGGTCATGAATGAGAGCAACTTGTAGAATGTGGAAGTGAATCAACTAGAGGAAGAAAGGGTAGATGTGCTTGCAAAGTTGGTAAATTCTGAGTGGTACAAGGATGTAATCTTTTACCTTAGACACCTTTGTTGTCTTGATCATTTAAATAAAAATCAGAAAAGAGCCCTCAAGCTGGCTTCTCAAAAATATATCATCACAGACCTTGGGCTGATTTGGAAGAACCCTGAAGGTGTCCTCTTGAAATGCATAACTGAAGATGAAGCTCCCAAGATAGTTGTTGATTTCCATGGGGGATTTTTTGGAGGACACTTTGCTGGAAGAGTAACAACACATAAGATTTTGAGAGCTAGTTATTGGTGGCCTTCTCTCTTCAAAGATGCAACCTAGCTAGTTAGAAAATGTGATAGTTTCCAACATTTCTCTAGAAGGATGAAAGCTTCAAGCTCCCTTCCTTTGTAGCCTGTATCAATTGAGGCTCCTTTCAAGCAATGGGGGATGGACTTCATTGGTGAGATTTCAGATCCTTCTAGTGCTGGCCATAAGTGGATTCTTGAAGCCACTGATTATTTTACAAAGTCGGTTAAAGTAATCCCATCTAAAAGGGCAACACACCAAGTGGTAATGGACTTCTTGTTAAATCAAATCATATGTAGATTTGGAGTCCCAGTCAAGATTGTAGTTGATAATGCCTTATGTTTTAAAGCCAAAACTTTAATGGAAATGTGTAATGAATATGGAATCAATCTAAACTTATTCTTCAAACTATAACCCCTAAGGGAATGGACAAGCTGAGTCCAACAATAATAATTTGTTGAAGATCATTAGAAGAACATTGGAACAAAACAAGAAGAAATGGGGTGAACAATTGAAATTTACAGTTTGGGCTGATAGGATAACTCCAAAAGAGCTACTAGTAAAAGCCCATTTGAATTGGTGTATGGAACTTAGGCTTTGCTACCCTTACACCTGCAATTATCTTCATTTCAGTTTTCCCAACAGTTGGAAGATCAAGATCTTGGCTCATATGAATCAAGGATCAATCAGATTATTGAGCTTGATGAGGAGAGAAGAGCATCCCATCAAAGGCATATTAGATTTAGAGAGAAATTGAAGAAGTTGTTTGACTAGAAGGTTACTCCTAGAGCATTTAGTGTTGGAGATCTATTTTTTTGTGGGATAGTGGGCATGAAGACAAGGGAAAGCATGGAAAATTTTATGCATTATGGATGGGCCCTTATGCCATTGATATTAGAATTGGTGAACATACCTTTTTTCTCAAAGATCTAGATGGGGAATTGCTGGAGCTGCCTGTTAATGGTAGACATTTAAAACATTTCTTGGATTAATCCCCAAATTGAGGTATGCACAAATTGTATAGTTGTATAGTCTTTGTTTTTGCTTTTTTTTTTTTGTTTTTGGTTGTTTGTGGTGTGTGGTTTGCCCTTTGTTCTTAGCAACCATTCTGGTTGTTTTCTTGATTCATTTTTTGTGGTGGTTCTGGTTTTTTTTGCCTCTTTGTATGTTGACTCCTTTTCCCAATGGTATTTTGGCACTTGGTCTACATTTTGTCCTTGTGGCACTCACTAGGAGTGCCCATCCCCAAGCAAGAGCCAATGTTGGTGCCATTTATGAGCTTACATAGTGTGCCCTAATTTTTCATGTCCATTTTTTCTCGAAATGTTTTACTTCTCAAATTAGTGACTCGCAATTTCTCCCCTAGTTGAAATGATTCAAAAATGCCCATAACTTGTTGTTTTGCCATGGTTTAAAAGAGAAATCCATGTGTGCTCTTATTTTTGCCCTAGGTTTTTCTAATTTATAGGATGTGCCATTTTCCCTTTACAGATCATGTAAAAAATCTAAATTGATCAAATATAAATTGTATGGGTTAATTTCCCGATCCCAAGGTCAAAAATAATGTCAAAACATGATTTAGTTGATTTAAAATAGAAAAAAATTGTAATCCTTGTTGAAAATTTTTATTTATAGGGAATCCTTTAAATTTTCACATTTTGATGGTCATACGGGTGTCATTTTCCCATCAAATTCATCATCGCAAGGTAATGGCAACATGTGGGTTCCTATTGGCCAGGGGGTGTCAAGAAATATTTCTAACTTATCATTTTTTGAAATTTTGGCAAAAAGGAAAATTTTGATCCGTGGCTCCGCCTTCTGCAAGAGGTGCCTACGTGGCATGTTTTGATTGGCTAAGGAATTGGTGGGTGGTGGACTTTCCTTAGGAAATTTTGATTTCATTTTACAAAATTTTCAAAGACAAATTTTGGCCTGAAGGCCCGCAGTGAATAGGGAGAGGACACGTGGCACATACTTTGGTCTGAGGGCATGCGGGTGGTAGAGGGACTTGGAGAATTTTGATGTTTTATGGCTCAAAGTGATAAAGTAAATTTTTTTCTCAAAACCCCCACCCAATCACAAAATGACACGTGTCGTAGAAGTTTCAAAATGGAGGTGCGGGCCGCAGGGGCACTTAGAGTTTTTTGGCTCTAAATTTATAAAGTTTCAAAATCAGTTTCTCTCCGCTCTAATTAGAGGAGGACATGTGGCATTAGTTTTAGGTGGGTCGGCGGCCTGGCGGATGAAAAATTGAAATTTTTCCTTAGCAAAAAAGGGGGGCTAAATTGAAATTTTGGGCCGAATCTCCACAATGAATTAGGAAAGGACACGTGTCCAAAAGGGAAAAGGTTGAGAGGAAGGGGCCAAAGGAAATTTTATAACTTTTGGCCTTTGTTGTCTAAAAGGTAAAAAATGAAGAATGGCTCTACGCCAATCATAGGTGGACACGTGTCCAACAGAGCAAGGCAGGTTAGTGGGCCAACGGAGGTAGAAGGGGATTTTTTCCCTTTTTCACAAAGGAGTTCAAAATCAAAATTTGAAGCACTGGCCCACTAGCGAATCATAAGGAGACACGTGGCAAGGGAAAAATCGGAGGTGCAGGCCCAAGGGAAAAAAACTGAAATTTTTCCTAGTTTCCAAAAAAGTCAAAATGTGCAGAATTGAAGCACAATTTCAAAGGGACCCACCATATGCCATGTGTCAGCTCCAAAATTCAACGGTGGAGGGGCGGAGGAAAAAGTCAAATTTTTCCATTTTTTCAAAATTTCAAAAGGTCAAAAATGAGTCCGAATTGGTTTCCAATCAATTTTGGCCACATGTCCCACCTTATCCAAAGTTTAAAAAGGTAATATTAAGCTTATTTTTGGATTACATCTTCCACATGGAGGGCTGATATTAAAAGGTGGATGAGATCGATGGTTATTGTGCATCCATTTGTTTTGGCCGCCATGGGAGCTCCAAGAAGCTTTGAAATCATGATTTTTGCATCAAATTTCATCAAATCTTATATGATTTTGTGTTGTCTTGGCCTCTGGGAGCATTGGAATCATTTTCATGACTCAATTCTTTGATCTATGGTGTTTTTGATGTATTTTTGCTCGGCCGTGAAAAAATGTGAAATGACAAAATTAAAAGTTACAGAGGTAATTTGAAAAGGTAAAAAGGTGAAAATGATGAGTCAAAGGTGTTTACATGCCTCAATGATAAAAAATGTGCCTACAAGATGGATAATGATTCAAATATTTGTAATGATTTAATTCTTTTGACACACCTGGCAACATGCGAGTGTTTTTGTTTGATGTCATTTTCATTAAATCATGAAGAGTTGTTGTAACAGACTTGATCCCATGGCATATTCTTTTCTTGGGAAAGAAGGCTCTAATGTGGCATAGGGTATATAGTGCATTTTGGAGAAATTGTAAAGGAGGGAGTTGAAAATCATGAGTGAATTTTGAGAAAAAGCTCATTTTCTGAGAAATCCTACCAAAGAACTAGGTTAATGTGTCATGTGTTGGAAAATTCATGTATGTGGGTTGGTTACAAGTGTATAACCACCACAAAGCTCTGAGATTGTTCATGTAACTCTCCCCTGTTGTTGAATCTAACAAGTTACGAATTAAATTTGTGTTTTTCTTTGGGCAATATGATGTCTCATTATCAATTTTAAATGCCTGCAAATAAATTATATTGTTCTTTCTTACAATCTTGCATTGAAAATATTTATAAGTCACAAAGGATCTCCATTTTTGAATGATAGTTTATTGGAATTTGCAATCTCATATTCATAAGAGCCTTCATCGATAAGGAGATAAACAAATTTAAAATCACTTTACCTTCCTTGACTGCATAGATTTCTTGTAAGCCTTTGGGGGTACATTAGGCATGGTTTGATCAAGGATTTTTGTGTTTAATTAAGTTCTTTACTTCAATCTTTTGTGGTGAGTTCTCAAATATTGTGTGAAGAGTGCAACCTAGGATTCCATTTGTGCCTTATCCAGTTGAAAGAACATCCTGATTATTTTAGGCATTTCATCTGATAGTTGTTCAAGTATTGTATCGATTGTTAAAGATCTGATCTATCCTAGTTTATCTTGTCAACCCCCCACAAAAAATCATCTAACAACAAAGATACTATCATATAATATACCTAATTTGCATGTGTATACCCACAAAAGATCAAAATCTATTTGCAAAAGTATGCAAAATAGATCAGGATTTCCAATGTCTCTAGTAACCTTTGTCTTTTTTGAGAACATACTCATGTTTTGAGAATTGAAAAATTGTGAGAGTTTAGATTTGGGGTGTTGATCATGTTTTCATCAAGGTCTCCATCACATTATTTCAAGAAAAGATAAGGACATCTTCATCTCCTTCACCATTACAATGTTACAAAATAGGTCCTCTTACCTTGGTTAGAAGACACAACCTAAAACAACTAGGACAAGATCAAGTCCTATTGGAGTGCTATCCATTTCTCCACAAACCTGAGTTCTAGCTCGACCACATCCCCAGCTACCAATGACATACAACATGGTATAATCTATCTTTAAGCTCCATGACATATCTATGGTGCTACTCAGACTGAAAAGGAGAACAAATTTGGATACCAACATAGAGAACCACAAAGGGAAAATAACAATATAATGCATGTGTTTATTGCGGGACTGCATGAACCTTACAGAGTATCGTGCCCCTAAATAAGTATGTGTAGCCCATCCTAACACCTACGTGTCTACTGGAATGACATCAAAAATACATAATTATGACACAAGAAACTTTAAAAAGATCAAATTTTCACTATCCTATCTCAAAATTAAGAACAACCCGTTATAATTAAACTTGTAAAAGAGACTCAACACATGTAAAGTTAGTGAAATACATCAAATAATTTGATTTATTTAACATTTTCATGATTAGGTATTGACCAAATTGAAATAAAACTAGTAAAAATTAACATAACATGCTAAGGTACTAAGGATCCATTCCACGGCCGGCCAAATGTGAACATATATAAATTTTCAATGCTAAAACAAAGATAACACCTAGTAGCTTCGATAAATCAATCAAATCTACTATAGAACCATCAAGATAAGATCTCATGAGAAACAACTTCTTAAATGCATGAATAATCTCAAATCAAAATTCTATGATATTTCTTACTATCTATATTTCTAATCTAACAAATGAATAAAAAGGAAGTGATTTCCTCAAGGTTTGAAGATGGAATCTCACCAAAACATGGCTACAAGGCCATTTTTAGATCTTGCTATGCTCTTCAATTTGAGAAAATGGATGTAAGATGGAGAAGCTATTTCCGTCAATAGAGAATGCCTCAAGATCAAAATTCCTACATTTTATCCTAGGGAAAATAAGGTGTAAGAATAAAGGCAAGGGGAGGGTTTATTATATATCTTGCTAATTCAAGCAAGGCTAGAAAATTGATGAATGTGCGATAAAACCCCAAAGAGGAAATATAAAGGCCATGTATGTTTAATAAATTATGGGCACTTTTTCAAAGTTGAAAGGGAGTTTAATTAATCAAAGGTGATTAATTAATTGAAAGTGGTATGCCTATAGAGGAATTAGAAGAAATTTAGTATGATTTGGGTATCAAAGAGAGGAATTTAGTCCAATAAATGGTGATTTATTGAATTAGATTAGTGGGCATAGTTAATTAATAATAATTAATTAACCGGTGTAGAAGAATTCATTAAACAACCTCCGATTAATATGAGGGTTAATTAATTAGCAAAATGTAATTAATTATCGATGGTTATTTATTGATGAAGTGTCATCAATTTACGGGAAAGAGGATAGTTAGTGCAGTTTAGTTATTAAAATTACTTGACCGAATTGTAAGTTTCTACTAGTGAAAGATAAGTAATGAGCATATATGATGTTGGTATGTCGTATTTTACATGTGTGATGAATTTGGGAGACCGAATAATCATGGTTATGGTGTTTCAGGTTTTAGCCATCAAGGTGATGGGTTTTTGAGCTTGTTCGAGCTTGTCTAGTGAATTTGAACATGGCCAACATACGAGAGGTCCATTATGAATGTTTTAGTATGTTTTTAGTTGTAATGGTTGAGATAATTTGTATAAGACCAAAATCCCTTATGTTTTTGAGTTTTTTTTTTATTATTGGTAATTAGTTTTTTGAAAGGGACTATACCCTTGTAAACAAAAGAGGGCCTAGAAGCTAGAATAGGAATGAGAACCATTACAAAAAGGATCAAGATCCAAATGAGACATAGAAACCCAAAGTATCCCAAGAGTAGTTACCCCAACACAACAAACTAGTTCGAACACTGCAGAAGAGCAGCCAAAAATAGCAAAAAAAAATAGCAATAATTACAGAGGAGTATAGCAAGAGTATCCACAATTACTTCTTGGCGGCTTTGTCGATTCTAGATTTGATATTCTGCCAAGAGGTGAACATAGCCAATGTTGTCATGTGGGTAGAGTCAGTAACATCCAGCTGTTCAATGGTCTTTTTCTTTCCTTTTCCATGCCCCAAAGAGTTGTTGGTATTCCACTAAGATTAGAGATGTTGCGGACATGCTACTCAATAAATTCTTCAATTGCACTAAAAATAGCCATATTATGGTCATGGTGAGTCTTGGCTTTCCCTAAACGGTTGTCTAAGGAGTTCAGATTTTTGTAGATGTCTTCAACCTGTTTATTATCAATATCAACCTCCTCCTCCTTCTTCCTCTTACCTTTTTGCTTTGCCAAGTTTTTAACCTCTTCTTTCAACAGAACATGTCAGCCTTCTATGGCTTCTAGCCCTTTTTATGGAGCTCTTAATATGTGCCTCATGTGAACCAGTACTACTAATATGCAGGAGGTTATGGGAAATTTCCATGTCTGAGGAACATTCCTCGAAACAGGGGTATCAAGGTTCAGTCTTCTAGAAGACCTAGAATGTGTCAGTGCAGTCGAAGTGGAAGCGAAGGGGGTGGGAGCAGAGGTGGGGGGATGATAGAGGGAGCTGAGAAGGAAGGCAGAGGGGTAACAACAATGGTGATGGGGGAAGAAGGTGAAGAGATGGGGCTAGCGGTAGCGGTCCTGGGAAAAGGAGGAATAGATACGAGGGAGGCTGGGATGCTGGGAGACCTAAGAAGACAAAGCTTATGCAACAAGAAGATGAGACCCTGATGCAGCGGGACCGCACGTGCATGCTTTTGAAACTCCAAAATGGAGTGCTCAAGAGAGTTAAGTAGATAGTGAGGGAAGCATACCGTGAAACTCCTGTGGAAGTGATTGAGGAACACAAGATGCTTAGAGGGCACAGTGACGAATCTCCCCTCCAAAGAGATGTAATGCACCATCATATAGGTGACCTTGTCAAAAGGTAGAGGGATAGAGCTGACCTGTAGACCCACCCTGACAAAACCTAGCTTCTCATTACCCTTAACAAATTTCCTCTCCTTAGCACCTCTATCAATCCTTTTATTAAAAAAGTAGTACCCATCCATGCCAAGGCCAGTAGCTTCAGCTATTAACTCCTCATTGATCGAAATCTTCTGCCCACCATAATCCACAATATGATCCTTCCAATCTTTCACAAAATGAACTGAAATACTTTGGTCGTGACCCTAAATCTTCTCAATAAAATTTGTGATGCCTCCTTGGTGAGAATATTCCAAATATCTTCATTATTTTTCCTTTCTCGGGTCTCTGGCTGGGCTCTATCTGACAAGGGGCACCTCCCATTATCACCGTGCTTAAGTTCTTGCAAATAAAATTTTCAAAATCCTTATGAGGATTTCTATAGCAGCCATAGTTACCAGTCCGCCTTTCTCTATTATTTTTCACGTGATGAGAATGATGACTAGGGTAGCCATTTTTGTTCCCACGAATACCTGAGTGACTGCTGCTATGTACCTGGGAAAATCTACTTGTGTGAACTTCAGTCCCTTTAGGAACCCACTCTAGATCATCATCATCCTTATTACTGACTTGGGAATCTGTAAAGCCCTGTTTAAAAGTTGTTGAAAGCACAATATTTCCCGCATGTGCGGCTTTAATCTTCATATATATCCACTTTACGTTCTCATTATATTTCCTATAACCTTGATTGCGGTCAAGATTTGCTTGAGTGTTGTTTTAATATCGGCACATGTGGGAGTCTTATTTTTCCACTCCCAATTCTCATATCTCATACCCCAATTTACATGCTCATAAGTATCTTCTTGTATGCTACTTTGAAGCTGTTTCAGAATGTTATCTTTATTATCCCAAATAATGTGATTAAACTTTATGCCATAATTAGCCAATGCATCTCGCCACCTTGTTACCCTCCCGATGCACGTATGCTTGATCCGAATGTTATTGAAGGTTTGGTAAATACTTATGGATTCCAATATGAATTCCTTGATGTTCAAACTTGGAGGTGAACACTCGATTAAGATGATTAATGATATTAAGTGAGTCCCCTTCAAGAATGAGGTTTTGGATATTATGAGTCTGAGCAATTCTAAGGCCCCATAAAGCAAATAATGCTTCAGAAAAATGATTAGTTTGAATTCCCATTTTTCTAGCATACGCCATAATCAAACTACCTTTATGATCTGGATCACTCCTCCCCGCTGCAATTCCGTGGTTACCCTTAGAGGCCCCATCAAAATTCAACTTATATCATTTAAGATTAGGAGGATGCCAATGAACCAAAGATCTATCAATACTATTACCTGAATTATTTTGGATATTTTTAGATTCAATCTACTAATGGGACAAGATATGTTCTTCATTTTCTAGATAACTCTTGTTCTTGGGGGTTTAAATTAGCAATATTTTCTTTAATATCATTAGAAATTTTCCCAATACTGAGCTTAAAATTATATTTTTTATTTCTAAAGATAATATCATTTCTATCTTTCCATATCCTCCAAATAATATGAGGAATAACCAAATTCCAGAGCCTTCTAACAACACAATGTTTATAGGGTGGGCTCCATTGGGTCCAGAGCTGACTGAAATCCTTCAGAACCACCCAGAAAGCTTTAAAATTAGAGAGGGAAAAACTCCATATTCTGGTAGCATAATCACAATGGATAAACAAATGACTGATATCCTCAGTCTTTTTTACATAGATGACATCTATTAGGCATTATGAAACCTTTTCTTATTAGGTTGTCAGTGGTAAGAATTCTACCTCTGAGAGCCAGCCAAAAGAAAAAGTTAATTTTAGGTGTTAACTCAGTCATCCAAATTCTACTCCATTTAAACTCAGTTTGACTTTTTTTTGAAGAAAGTATTATACCCATTTTTGTGAGTAGTCCCCATCAATAGAATTACTCCAGACCAATTCATCCTTAACATCCAAGCTGACTTAAGGGGATAAGGTCTAACTGATCTTGCAGGGAGGAAATATTTTGGATCAGATCATCTCTATCCACAGAAAGTTTTTTCCATTTCTTTTTGTTGCCATTTCTTTCAATATAATCCTTGATTCTAGTGCCATACTTGTTTTCAAGACTGTCTTTGACCACACCAAATCTGTCCATAAGGCTGCCATTAAACCAGTTATCATCCTGAATTTTATATCACAGCCATCTCCCACTTTTCATTTACTACCTTGTTTAATGAAATTTCTGCTCTTCACTAAATTATTCCAAAAAATGGAACCATAGGGAAGGTGCTCATCTTGAAGAAAAGAAAATACAACTTGTTGATTAAGGTATTTAGCCTTAATTAAATCTATCCATGGTTGCTTCTTAGAAAGCATTCTCCAGCCCATTTTTGTAATGAGAGCTTCATTCATTTTCTTGATGTCTTTTATGCCCAGTCCTCCTATAGATTTTGGAGTACAAACCTTATCCCAAGCAACTAAGTGAAATTTAAACTTCTCCTCCATGCCCTGCCATAAGAAGTTTTTCTGAATCCTCTCAATTCTTTCTCTGAAGGTAGAAGGGATCTTATAAAGAGACATGATATAGATAGGCAGATTTTGAAGAGTGCTTTTTATGAGCAGGCACTTACCAGCACTAGATAAAATGGCTCCTTTCCATCCAGCCATTTTTTTTTGAAATCTCACCAATAGATCATCCCACACCTTGTTTGAGACTTTTTTAGTGCCGAGAGGAATTCCTAAGTAAGTGGTTGGAAGCGTACTTATTTTACAGCCCAGAATTTTAGCAATTTTAAGTTGTCTTTCCTCAGGAGTGTTGAAGAAGAAAATGGAGCTTTTATCATAATTGATCTCTTGCCCAGAAGAAGATTCATAAAGTTGCAGAATAGCCTTGGTAGCCTTAGCTTCAATGATGGAAGCCAATAAAAGGAGGATTGTATCATCCGTAAATTACTAATGAGAAGTAGCTTGGCTGATGGAAGTGGGCTTTGAGCCTTTCAAAAGACCATCAACGACTGCTTTACTAATTGTTCTACTAAGACTATCTACCATAAGAATGAAGAGTAGGGGGGAGATGGGGTCCCCTTGCCTTAGTCCTCTACTACTTGTGAAAAATCCCATTGGCTCGCCATTAACCACCACTGAGAATTTGACCGTAGAGATGCAAGCCTTAATAATTTTTCTGAATTTGGCCGGAAAACCAAATTTAATTAAGGCTTTGTCTAGAAAAACCCAAGATACCTTGTCAAAGGTTTTATTCATATCAAGCTTAAGGACCATATTCAATTTTTTATTATTCTCCATAGAGTGTATGGTCTCATAAACCATAATCACTCCATCTTGGATAATCCTTCCTTTAATGAATCCACTCTACTGCCTTGAGATTAAATCATTCATAATGAATTGAAGCCTGGTAGCAATGATTTTGGTAAAAATTCTATAGATAGAATTCACAAGGCTGATGGGTCTGAAGTCTTTGAAGTCTTTAGCATCCATTTTTTTTGGAGCAAGCATAATGTGGGTGTTATTTAGCTCTTTCAAAAGATCCCCAGTTCTATAGAATTCATTCACCACTCTGAGAAGATCATTCGAACATATTTCCCTAAAATTTTGGAAAAAATTAATGGAGAAACCATCCGGGCTTGGAGCCTTGTCGCTTCTCAGAGTAAACATAGCCTTTTGCAGCTCTTCAAATGTGACAACTTTAGTGATATCTTTATATCTCTTCTCCTTAATTTTGTCTTGGGGAATAGCCTCCAACATGAAATAATTTGCCTCAACATTAATGATATTCCTCTCATTAAGAAGTTTTTTATAGAAATTTAGAGCTTATTCTTTGATGCTATTGGGATCTTTTATAATATTTCCGTTACTTTTAGCCACTTCTATGATCCTATTACAAGCTTTGTGCTTCAAAGTGGTCATATGAAAAAATCTTGTATTCCTATCTCCTTCTTTTAGCCAGATAGCCCTAGATTTTAGTCTCCATAAGGATTCTTCTCTATGCAAATCATATGCAGCTCTGAGATAATATTCTTTTCATCAGTTTGGTCTTTAATAGATCTCCCCATTGTATTCATTTTGATTTCTAGATCTTGGAGCTTTTGTTTTAACTTCTTTTTTATCAAACACATTGCCAAAAACTCTTTTATTCTAGATTTTAACTTGTTTTTTAACATTTTTGAGATTTTGAATCAATCTAAATTGAGTAATGCCTTCACCATTCCAAACCCACCACTCTTTAATTTTTTCATAGATGTTGTCATGCTCCATCCAAATCTTTTCAAATTTGAATGAGCTTATGATGGGCTTAGTCCAATTGAGAAGATTTAAAGCAATCGGATTATGGTCCGATCCAATTCTGGGCAGGGAAGAGAGGTGGAAGTCTTGACTAAGAATCCAACTAGCAGAAATCAAGGCTCTATCAGTCTAACCTGGATAAGATCTTTTCCCAACCTTCTGTTATTCAAAGTGTATTTATTCCCATGGAGATCCACATCCAAGAGATTAAGCTGAGCAATAAAATCAATAAAATCCTCCATACCTGTGGAAAAGCTAGAGATTCCTCCATATTTTTCACCTGGGTTTAGAGGAGAGTTAAAGTCACCCATGATAAGCCAGTTAGTTATACTATGTTGGTTTTTAAAGATCTTAAGATCATTCCATAGTTTATGTCTCCCACTAACCGTATTAGGGGCATAGATATTAGAAAGGATCCATTCACCATTGTTCTCAATAGCATGAAACTTAATAGCAAGATGATTAGTTCTAGCATTAAGAACCATACCAGTATAGTGTCTTTTGTCCCAAAGAGTAGCCAGACCTCTAGAGGCTCCCTGAGAGTCCACTGCGGCTATTTTGAGTTTTCCCCAAAACTCTTTTTATTAATTTCAAGAATATTATCTTTCATCTTAGTTTCATGCAAAATCAAAATACTAGGACTACTAGAATCACATAACTCCTTAATGATTCTCTATTTGGATTTTCCATTTAGACCTCCGATGTTCCAAGAGATAATCTTAAGAGTGGGAGTTGGGATTTCTCGATGGCTCAATTGACATTGAATGCCATCTGCAATGTCTCTCTCTGTTCTCTTGGATCTAACAAACTTTTTTGAGGGCCTTCCTCTTTAGAACTACTTCAAAATCTAGTCTTCTAGCAAAGATCTAGTAGTTTTGGATGTTGAAGTTTCCTAGTTGTCCATTTTATTTTTCTTTTCACCGTAGAGCGATTTGGGATCATTTCAAATCCTTTTTCTCTTTTTTTTAGATGACCTCTATGAATCCGAGTTAGCTCCTCATCTTCCTTGAATGGCGTTACTTCTCCCTCTTTGCTTTTCGATTCTCACAATAGATTGTGGATTAAGGATCTATTTCAAGGAGGTAAAATCGCTGATCTATCGTTGAAGTAAGGAGGTATATCTTGATATTTTAGATTGTTTATCTATAATGTTTCTTTAGAACCCATGTAATCCTTGTCCAATATTTCCTTGATGCATGAGAGTTATCTATCTCAGCTTCCTTATTATCATCAAAGTCCGATCGATCATTAGGGATGATATTTATTTTTACAGATCCTTCTTGTTCGATCCACCTCCATAGTCACCTTTACAAAATTTTATAATTCTTTGATAGGTGCTGCATGCAAAGTGCGCCATCGAGGTTTTTGGACGCTTGACTAGGTGTTTCCTTATTGGAGTTCTAAACCCCCTTTTTTTTCCTTTTTTTTTCCTTTTAGTTAGTAGTTCTAATCTATTGCTGACCCGCATCTCATTTCGCAACCTAACCTCATTACCTAAACCTTACACAAGTATTTATTAATTGCCTTGTAATTGATAAATCTACACCACCTTACCTACCACCTCACTTTGCCACTTCATCATGACTCCAGCCCTAACCCTAAAACTAACCTAATTAGGACCCATGACTTGGTCTAGACTCACATCCATAACTAATGCCTCCTTACTCGCACTCCAAAGCCGACCTTCTAGCCACTTGACCAAGCCCGCAATCGATCTCTCGGGAGAAAAGTAGGAAGGTGGGCTATTTTACTAAAAATAGCCTACTTTTTCCTAACCGATGCCGGTTCCTACTCGACCGCTTGTTACGCAACCGCCATCTGCCTCGTAAATGGGCTTCCCAAACCAAAACAACGGATCGGAATTTCATTTTGAGAGATCGATCAAGGATTTTTAACCAAAGGAGAGTCCAAAGCGATCACAGAGTCCGTAACTTCACTGACCAAGCAGAGACGAGTAAAGAAACCAAGAGTTGGCAAAGCAAAGGAGATCAACTTGCACCTTCATCAAAAAAACCAAGAAGTTATATCTCGCATGTCCTCCATTATAACATTTCTTGTGCTTTTGGAATTGTAATCTTCCCAAATCCGCTCTCGAACCCATTATCTAACGTACCATTGCCTCTAACCATCATTCCTTAGCTTCTAACCATCCCATTTCTCAATACTATCCAAAACCAGCCATTACAAACACCACAACCAGCCGTAAGATCCTAGAACCAACCAGATTTCCAAGTTATCTGACCGCCATCGGTTATAGATAACCGGCATCGGTTCCTTTGATCAAAACCAAGAAAAACAGCCTTTTCCCTACCCAGTTCCACGAAACAATTTAATTAGTACTCTACAGTATTTTGTGTTAATTCATATTAGCAGGGGAACTGACCACCTTCGAAAGGAAGTTTCATACTTCCTGGGCCCAAGGCAGTTCCCTCATTTATTATCTAATCAAAATCTTGTGGTCTTGTGTTCTTATTTGCAGGTAGTCCTTCCAAGACAAAAAGGAGTTCTTCGCAGTCAGCCTGATCTTTCTCTACGGTACGCGCACATCATCTCGACATTCTGTGTATTCCTCCTAACCCTAACCTTATCTGTTTCTATAAGGAACGAAGCATTTCCGAGTGAAACATTTTTGGCACGACGGTGGGACCCATTTTGGGTTTTTCTTTATTTCTTGCTTGCTTTTATTATAGGGAGCATACTTGCTGTTTTCTTCTTCTAGAGATATTCACAGGGTATTTTATTATTCTGGTAAAAGAACTTGCTTTGTTTTTGCATCTTGCATTAGTAAAAGTCATCTCTTTTGCTTCATCGAATATCACTTTCGATTTGGGTTTTAAAACACATGCATTACATTCCTGCCTGTTGTTTTTCAATTCTAGTGAACATAGATTAAGTAATGTGTCATACACGTGGGGTGATATCCACGGTATTGACAGAAATTAACCTTAGTTTCACTGCACAACACATACTGAATCACTTCACAATTAACACAACATCTCAAACATCCCCCCTTTTCCGCGGTATTCCTCCGCCCGATTGAGGTAACCTTATAAGCCAAAACAAACTTGACATTTCCCCTAAGTCTTGTTGTTTAGGATTCTCGACATCATTCTACGCCTAAAGGCATAAGCCCACAATAATTAAAATTAACCCTAAGGTTAATCTCTCGCATTTGCGTGTGCTCTCGCTTGTTTTCAAATCTCGCTTTCTCCGTCATACTTTGTCTTCTCGTGATCAATAAGTTGCTAAACTACTCAACGTTGCTAAAAATCAAATTAAGCAACCCTTTGTATTTTCTTATTCTAGATTTTTGACACCGCATCGGTTAAGGGACCGACGCCGTTTTCCTCGTGACCGACACCGTTACTAAACCGATATCGCCATCGCTCTCTCTCACTCGACAAACCAAAGAACTTGCTAAATTCACCATTCTCGAGGTTGTTTTTGTCCTCGATAGATTGAAACTTTCCCGTGTGTTCGGGTCTATGGTTGTCATCACACTGGAAGCAAGCCGCCGCCATGGTTTCACACGCTTGCTCGTTTTTCGCTCGAATCACCCCTTCACATTCTATAGAAACCCTACTGACACCTGAGATCCCCAAATTCTCGTGGGAGACAAGGACTTTGCCAAATTTCTAGATGCTAATCCCACACTGCATAATACTATTTGTCTCATACCCCGACCGTGCGCCCGATGGTCAGCCTCCTTATGGGCATGCCTATTAGTATAGCTGCTCATTTAGCTCCTACTCCTCCCGATAACAATACCTTACTTCCCGCATCACTAGCCCCGTCTCCCAATCCGACAAATGCGCAGAGGTTCATACGACCCCGATTAGCTTTCCTTTTGTTAATCTTGACCCCACGTATCGCCACCACCAATCGCCCTATCTCGCTCTCTCTTCGCACCACTCCATTCATGACTTACTCCGCCACCTATTCAAACGAGCTTTCCTTCTCAAGCTCCGCCTACCTTTTCATTCCCATACACGTATCCAAAGAACCTCAACACCTTATATGGGACATCCCTATTCTCGTGGCACCATCACCTCATCCAACCACGATTTCATCAAGCAAATGATGGACAAAATGCAAAACCCGGAGGCTTCCGCTTTCAGAAGTCGTAGCGCCTGACATACGAGCAAGTTTGTCGGGAGCCCATTCACCCTTCTCGTCCCCCTTCATTCATATCCTCCTCAATGGGAGTTGCCAAAGTTTACTCGCTTTTAACAAGAAAGAGGATCCTCAACAACACTTGCGATCATTTAGACATGCTTGTTATTTGATCGCCCATGATGATGCCTCTCTACTCCGCACCTTTCCCATGTCCTTATGTGGCCTCGCTTGAGTGGTACAAAGTTGCTTTAACCCAAAGACTCAATCTTCTCTTTTAACCAACTAGCCCAATCTTTCTTGGATCATTTCTCCATTAACATTGCCAAGAAAGTATCTATCATCGACTCTATGCCATCCGACACCAAGACGAATCTATCGCAGATTTCGCTGACGATGGCGGGCCTTATCAACCAACTTACGTATGCCTTCGCCTCAAACCGAACTTATCGAACTCTTTACGCGGGCTGCGCTAAGCACATCTCCCTACCCTCCAAATTCAAACTTTCCGTACATTCGACGAGGCCTTTACTATGGCTCAAAATTAGAAATTCGGCCTTAGAGGAAGAGAAATTGCATGGGTCACAAGCAACAAGAACTCCACTTTCCGAACTCCCGATTCTACCAATAAACCAAATACCACCACTCCTCACGCGCACAACCTCTTCTAAATCAAAAGGAGCTGTCCACGCGGTGATGGTCAAATCCCAACCACCGTCCAATACTCCACCAAAACCACCTATAAATACAAAGCCGAGCCCACCAATTACACTCCTTGGGAGAAACTTATGGCATCATCCCTAGAGAAATTGCTCAAAGCCGGGCTATCACCTTGCCCCCTGTAAAACCTCACTCTGGGTTTGACTCCACCCGCGCAATACCTTCCTGGTACAAAGAAAATGACTTTTGTAACTTTCACCGCGTAAAAGGACATAGTCATGAAAACTGCAAGATGTTGAAAAACATAGTGCAGGAAATGGTTGATGCAGGGGATATAACACTCGATAATCCTAACGCCCGCTAACCGAAATCTGAAAATTTTCAACAAGCCATTCCCGAATCACTCGCCCAAAGAAAGCAACGTAAACCAAGATATCTTAGCTGAGGAGAGTGTTCATGAGATCCATGCAGTATTCGATACCCAGCCAAAAGCCTCTATCGAGAAAATTTTGAATCAAGCCTCTTCACTAACACAGGAGCCCGAACCTCCTTTACCACCATCAAGCCAAAGCGAAATCATTCCTTTACCCATAAGAGTTAGCTGCCTGTGCTTCCTTCCCATTAATGAGTCTTCTTACACCACATCCCTACAAATCATGAGCGGATGTTGTCTAATCTATCCATTTCCCGACGACGTCTCCTTCTACCACTTCGCGCACAAGAGGAAGGTACACCACTCCTTTGACATCCTTAGATGAGAAATCTCTCGCACCGACATCGTTAAATTCTTTAGCCATGATGCACTTCTCCAAACCGCCCCTTCGCCTATTAGTCCTCATCACCTAAATCTTTTCAACAACCCGTCGACCTCTTAGCATCTACCGATACAAAGGCCTCATCCGCCTCCCGTGTCACACCCGCAATGGATTGGAATTACAACTCACTTTTCCTCTCGTACCAAAATTACAAATTACACTGAGACTCCATTCCACGTAAGATAGACAGCCCTATGGGAACGCTTGAGTACTCCCTGCTTCTACTCAAATGCAAATGACTCGATCCCGATGTCTCCACCATCTACCCGAAGTGCTTGCGTGCTTAAAATGCCCCCTGTTCTCGCCTTCACCCCCTCACCTCTACCAAATTCCCGTCCACTTCTATCAACTTAACCAGATCTTCCCCTACGCTGGGACCTCACCAATGCCTGGGCCTAACACACCCGCCTAAGCGACTCGATTTATCCCAAAATAAACCCGCCCCGCCACCTAGGAGACAAACGCAATCCGGGCCTCTATCAAAACCCTCATCTTCACACCCACCTTCCATATTGGGACCTCATCCCTCCACCTTACATCAATATATCATACCTCCTTTGTTTTCTGCAAAACAACCTACGCCTTTTACACCTATACAGAGATCAAAGGGTATCACAACATCGTTACCCCGTGTATCCGGTCCACCTATCAACCCTAAACCCATCCCATCATCAAAGGATTTATTTTCTGTCACTCCCCTTTCTCCGTGGTTGTTTCCCGCTACCATGCCATCTGTAGCCTCATCATCTAACCAATTAACGTAACTTCGTGGTCCAAGAAACCACGTTTAGTGAAAAACATGTGTCAACACCCCTCGACTAAACCACCACCCATACGAACTAAACACGCCCAAACATTACCACAACCCACACAATCAATACCCTCATCTTCTTCTGATTTTGACCCACTCAAAGGATCCTACGCCAAAATCCTTGCTATGTTGGTGGAGAATGCGACCATCTCTACCCCCACTTCGACCTTATGACCCGCCTAAGCCCCGACTGTGGATTATGATGAGTCTAAAATCTGCGCCTATCACCGCACACCTGACATGATGTAGAAGGATGCAAAGCTCTAAAACCATCCTTCGCCGCCACCTCTTCCGGATCGAAAGATTAAGAAAACAACTTACGCAGGAGAGACCTCTAGCGCCAATTCCCTCTACTATACCATCCGTCCCCGCCTCACCAAGATCGATCATTATTACAACCCCACCTCTCAAGACCATGAATTATCCCAACCATCTTCTTCATCTCAGGTCTACGAGATTAATATGATTAGTGTCGCTACTCGAGGACAGAAAAACAATGGGAAGGCGAAAGAAAACACACCTGCGGCATCTCTTTCTCCTTCAACCATCCCGATTACACCACCACCTAAAGTGGTTATTCGTGGACCCGCCTATCCCGCCTCTAATGGAGTTGCCCACCGAACCATGATCAAACAGCCTTCATCAATCGCCCGTAAAATGACACTATATGATCTCATTCGCACTCTCAATCTCATCGACAAGCTCTCGTTGAGATCCTTCAAGGGATAGAGGTTTTTCCCAATGAAACCCCGCCCGTGGCCTCCATTCTAACACCCAATCACGTTGCTCTCTCACCAAACAATCCATCTCCCCACCACTTCGCCTCAAAACAACAAGCCGCGCGGTTAGTTTCTAAGATGAAATTATCGACTTTGGTGCATGTAAGACCCCGACCTCGCCTCTTTTCATTTCCGCTACGTCCGAGACATTCGAGTACGCCGGGTTATGATTGACGGGGCGCTAGCCTAAACATCATCTCTTCAAAAGCCTTCCAACAAATGAACATCCCTTCTAGTTGCATGTGTGCCAACCCCATCATGTCGGTCATTCAATGATGCTATTACTTCTACCTTAGGCACCGTGATCCTCAACATTCGCGTAGGCCCACGATTTTTGCCCGAACTCTTCTATGTCCTCAAGGAGAGTTCCAATATAATATATGCTAGGTCGCCCTCGATCCGGCCATGGGATGCGTCCCCTCAACATTACATCGATGTATAAAATTTGAGTACGAGGGGAAGTCCTACACTGTAAAAGCTGATCCTCCCCCCTTCAAAACTTGCAATATGTTATACCGCCCAAACGATGTGCTTATACCAATTAAGACACCCATACATTCAACCCAACCATCCTCTTCCAATATACCTCAACCGTCCACCTCAACTGCACCTACAACTGATGAAACCACCGTCGCACAAACCACTTCTCTTCCCGCAGCTAACATCCCAACCTCCGACCCCTTAGTAGACGTTTTTCATCGCCTTACGCTGGGGGAGTATCGCCTATATAACGTTAGTTCTTTCCCTACCCCGCAGGAGTACGGACAATTACATGCACACCCCACCTACGACCGTCGCGTGGGGGAGATAATCTCTTACGGACCACCCCATTGTCGCACTAACCTAACATATGGGGGTGTTGACGCATCCTCCATTACCCCTGAACCTCCTCTTGGTGTGGTTCCCTTCCAATCCGATTTTCAATACTTGACAAATCGGCGTTTTGCCCTCACCTTCTTTGACTCGCTGTGCGTGGAAAGGCTTTGGTTTTGGCCTTTACGAACAAGGCCGACATACTCTCATCCCCATCACCACACGCAAACA
This sequence comes from Taxus wallichiana var. yunnanensis, assembly GCA_018340775.1. Classification (NCBI taxonomy): domain Eukaryota; kingdom Viridiplantae; phylum Streptophyta; class Pinopsida; order Cupressales; family Taxaceae; genus Taxus; species Taxus wallichiana. The sequence goes on from CM031239.1 coordinate 688,042,278, forward strand.
TAATGATCGCAGTGGTCTTGGTTTTTCCGAAACACCTACGCAAGAGACACCTCCTGTCAGCTGTATCCTCGAAGAAGAGGACGTCGCCCCTACCAAACCATCATCACCCACTTTGCCATCATCTCCCACAGAATCGATGGACCCTGAATCTATCCCTCCTAACTTTTTTTTTTTTTTTTCATAAATGCTATCTTCATAGGTCCTCTCACTTATCAACGCGATAATGAGGACCCATCTTCTTTCCCCTTCGTATCCAGACATGATCAAGAGGATTCACCTTTGATTAATGTTGTTGAATGCCGGATGACGACTCCATCCTCACTTACCTAGCGCGATGATTCTTATATTCAACGTGCCTTACCATCTCAAACTCAAACCATGCCGAACGAATCTACTATAGAAATCAACATCCACACGGAGGAAGATCCTCACATAGTGAAGATCGGACAATCACTTAACACATCGTAACAAGCCGCTTTACTACCTTTCTCCGTGTTTCGCAACCAAGCTTTCGCATGGTCTTACGCCGACATGCCAGAATTGATCCTACCATCGCTGGCCCATAACATCACTCTAAACCCCGATTCCAAACCAGCCAAGGTAAATTGAGAAAATGCATCCACGCATTGCTCTCTTGGTCAAAGAGGAGCTCCAACGACTCCTTTCTCGCTTCCTTCATTCTCGCCTATGACTATCCTCAATGGATTTCTAACATCGCACTGTCACTTAAAGCGACGGGGACTTTGATATGCACGGATTTCCGGATCTTAACCTCGCTTGCCCTAAGGATGACTTCCTCCCAAGTATTGATCAACTTGTTGATCTCATCAAGGGTCATGAAATGCTTTCTCATGGATGGCTTTTCGTGTTACAACCAAATTTTGGTCGCTTCGCCGATCAACACAAAATCGCCTTCATAACTCCTCGGGAACTTTCTACCGTAATGCCGCTTTGGCCTTAAGAATGCTGGTGCGACCTATCGGCCGGCTATGACCTACATTTTCCATGACATTATGCACACTATCCTCGAAGATTACGTTGATGATCTTCTGGGCAAGTCTAAACATCGCAGTGAACATCTCGATGTTTTAACCATTATTTTTGATCGCCTGTTACAATATTCTGTCCGTCTTCAACCAAAGAAATGTGTCTTTGGTGTCCTTTCGGGGAAACTTCTGGGCTTTATCGTCTCTTTACGTGGCATTGAGGTCGATCCATCTAAAGTAAAAGCTATCCTAGAAATGCCCCCACCCAAAAACCTTAAACAATTGCGTAGTTTGCAGGGTAAACTTCAATCCATCCGGCGTTTCATTTCCCAACTCTCGGATCGATGTCACCCTTTTCATCACCTTCTAAAAAAGGACGTTGCCTTTCAATGGAGTGAGGAGTGTCACCAAGCCTTCGAAGCTCTCAAAACATATCTTGCAGCCACCGTGCTTATCCCACCCCAGACGACCGTCCTTTCTACCTTTATCTTTCCGCCACCGACCATGCTATAGAGCTATGCTCGCCATCGAGACTAAGCACGCCGAGAGCAAAGCCGCTTACTATATAAGTCGACTCGTGGATTACGAGACTAGGTATACACATGTAGAAAAATTGTGCCTCGGCCCTATCATTCGCCGCCACCAAACTCCGACATTACCTCCCGAATCACAAAACTTTTCGTCATCACCAACATGCACTCCCATTCATTATATGTACGCCAAACCACACCTAAACCAACGCACGCTCGATGGCTCATGCTCCTCGCCGACCTCGACCTTGAGTTTATACAATGTAAATCAATCAAAGGACAAACTCTTGCAGATCAACTCATGGAGGCCCTCTACCCGGGAACAATTTACCAATTTTACCTTCCCGACGAACTCATCGCCACTCTTTTCGCCTGAGAAGTGTCGATCAAATGACCTCTTCTTCGATGGATCTAATGCGCGCGGCGGAGGAGCCGCATTGTTCTCATCCTCTGACGCTGAACCTATGCCTCTTTCATTCCGACTTGATTTCCTCGCACTAATAATACAAATGGAATACGAGGCCCTTGTTCTAGGTCTCCAAGTCGTTACACTTAGGTATCAAATCTATCAACATTTTTGGCGACTCTCAATGGTAGTCAATCAAGTTACGGGCATCTACCAATGTAAAACGAGGAACTTCGTAATACAAACACCACGTGGAGTCACTTCTAGCCTTATTTACTCACTATGCTATACAAACCATTCCCCGCTCCACTAACAAATTTGGATACTATGGCTTGCTTAGCCTCGCAAATTCCCGCCGCGCCAACTGACTCTGAATTATTCGTCGTGGTCCAACAACTTTTTGCCCCATCCTATTCAACCCCGGTAGTTTGTATGATAAATACTGTATCTACTAATTCACAGGATACCTGGTACCACCAATTTCATGACTACCTTACAATCTCTGTCCTCCCACCTGATCTTACTAGTAACGGCAAACGTGCTTTTCTTAAAAGTGTTTCGCGTTATGTTGTCATGGGGGGACTCCTCTATAAACGTGGCTTTGATGGCATCCTCCTTCGCTGTCTAACCGGCGCAGAAATCACTCATACCATCCAACAGGTCCATGACGGTATTTGTGGTGGACATTTTAGCTGCTCGCTCGCGTGGCTAAACGAATCCTTCGCCTAGGTTATTATTGGCCTACTCAATAACGATCGCTACGTAATAGTTAAGCCGTGTCATGTGTCAACAACATGCCAATCTTCAACATACTCCTAGCCACCCGCTACAGTCGCACGAGATCTTTGGCCTTTCTCACAATGGGGTTTAGACCTTATTGGTGAGATTCACCCGACCTCTTCACAACGCCACCGTTGGATAATCACAATGACCGAATATTACACAAAATGGGTGGAGGCCGCTCCACTCATTTCAATCAAAAAGAAAAATTGTCGAATTATTAACCATCACATTATCTGTCGTTTTGGTATTCCTCATCGCCTAATAACAGATAATGGTAAATCTTTTCAAAAATAAGTTGTTACAAGACCTTTGTGACAACTTTGGTATCAAACTTAGCTTTCATCGCCTTACTATCCGCAGCCAATGGTCAGCCGAATCTTCTAATAAAACTCTAACCAAAATCCTCATGAAAGTCGTCAATGAATCTGGAAGAAATTGGCACGATCACATTCCCTTTGCCCTTTGGGCTTATCGTACTAGCATTCGTACTTCCACTAATGCCACACCTTTTTCATTGGTATATGGTACCGAGGCTGTTTTGCCTCTCGAAATACAAATACCCTCCCTTAGAATATCTCTTCAAGATATTCTCACCAACGATGATTTCCGCCAAGAGCGGTTAGCCCAATTAGAGCTTCTTGACGAACGACGTCTTACAGCTCTCGATCACCTCCAAATCTATCAACAACGCATCAAGCGTGCTTATGATAAGCGACTTCATGAGCGTACCTTTAAGGTTGGTGATCTTGTCCTCAAAGAGAATCAACATGTAACCAAACTAGAAAAGAGCAAACGTGGAAAATTTGCTCCCAATTGGATTGGGCCTTATATAATCACTCACACCTATGGATCAGGCACTTATCGTTTAGCTTCGCTTAATGGTAAACCTGAGCCTGAACCCCTTAATGCCTTGCATCTTCGACCATTCTACTGTTGAATCTAGTGTTATATCACTTCTTATCCGCCTACTGCTCGTCCCTTGAGCTCACATACCACCACATACACTTGTCTCTTACATCTCGAAATAAAATCAAGCTCACCCCTCACCTCCCCTTACGATGCCTTCCCCTTCTTAGTCTAGTCCATGACTTCAAAGTATTAAAATAAGCCGTATTCTTATGGGATTTTCTTGAGTCAAACTTCCTACTAAACTAGATGCTTCACGCCAAAAGAACATCTAGTTATCTAAAATTAAATATAGACTGCTCCCTCGAAGGACAGCTATATGCCAAACTATTGCTGCTACTATAAATAGACTGCTCCCCTGAAGGACAGCTATGCACTAAAATCATCTCTCGCTATTATAAATAGATCGCTCTCGAAGGACAGCTTATACATGGGCCAGTTTTTATCCAAGCTTTCGCATTGATCAGCTTCGTGAAGACCTCAAGAATAAAACAATCAATATCCTCGCAGACTTCCCGCATCGATCGCCTACATTCAATAAAATAAAAGCCTCATACAAAAGAAATTTTTGGGTCATGGACTTGTCTATTTAGGGTAGGTTCTCTCTTCGTTATAACAAGTTCTTTATACCTCAGCTATATCATCCACATCACCTCACCATTTGTTTCCACTCAAGGGACGTAACGCACACCCGATATATGTGATCATACAACTCTTTTCAACTATGGACTTCTCGCCTATACACGGCACTTAGGCTTCGTGCTCGCTCTACGTTGTGTGGTTTGTTTAGCTCTTTTCACCTATGGAGCACTCTTTCCGCTTTGCTCTCGCATCTAGAATTGTGTGTTGATCTTAATCAGACACTATTCCCTACTACTTGGGTATGCTAACCTTTGCTTTACCTATACCTACACCAACAATATTATCCTACCTACACCAACAACATTACCCTACCAACATCAAATTTTTTTTTTTTTTACCAACATTTTTTTTTACCAAACGACAAATTGCCTAAACCATACCAAATTGCCTAAATTCACCCCTCCCCGATCCTAAGGGAGAACTACATCGGCCCGAGGCCCTTCCTTGCTTTGTGCAATGGGCTATGTAGGCAAAGACTGAGACATGGGGTCTCCCAAGGTTAGCTCGACCATCCCCTACCATAACATATATTGTGTGGTGAATATAAATATTTTTGTGTATTTTTATTTTAATCACATTTCTCTTTATCCTTTTTCAAACACCGAAAATCAAAACACCGACAATCTTATTATTATCATAACTCAAATCAACATACATATTCATTTTTATTTAGATGTTAAACAAATACATCTTTCTATCATCGACACGCAGTGTCGGCATCCTTATTCTTATACTCGCTAACATATACTGCACTCATCACAACTCATCCCGAACTAGGTGATGATCGTGATCGCCGACCCTCTCGCCGGCCTCTCTGTCCTCAAAGGTACCGCGCGCTATTGGTACCGCCCACCGATCCGCCAATCTCTCTCGTAACATATGAATACGCCTCTCGCATGGAGAACTCCAGCCTCTAGTCTCGCCGCCCGTGACTCGCAACCACTAACAATCCTCTTGTCTCATTCACTCGCGTTTGAGCTGCTGAACCAAACGCCGCAGACGATCTCTCTCGCTGTAATCACCATCGTGTGTCGTGGCGCGCGCACACCTCGCAGCTTCGCTACCCACCATAATCTATAGGCCTCTCGCATTCCTACATCCATTACCTCGCGATCGGGCCGCTATCTCCTCGTGCCCTTCTCGAGGTGTTGGCCGGGGTGGTGAGAATGCCGCCGCATCGATCCTCATATATGGTCTATAAGCTCGTGGTATGTCCCGCACATATCCAAATTTGTCGCGCACGCGATCTATAGGAATCCTCTCATATTCACGGCCTCGTGCCCCGCGATCCACCTCAATCGCTCTACACCTCTCAACTCCTCGCCTATGTTCTCTGCTACTATATAGTTCCCGTAGGGCCTCCAAATGATATCCGCAATCGTCACTCTCTCCCATACCGCCTATAATACTCAATGTCACCCGGCACGGCTCGAGATCTTGCTCTTGTTCTGCTCTCGACCCATCGCTCAATCCCAACCTCTCGCTCGCCTCTCTCTCGCCAGATAGATCGGGTTTATTGGTCGCACACAAACAATGTGCTCATAGGCCCAACAAAGGTAATAAGTATGAGCAATCCAACGTTGTCCCGTGATTTCGCCTACAAGCCCATAAACCCTCGTATAGCTCCGCCAAATATGCAGTGCCCATGCAAACGTAATGTTCCTTTCTATCATCTCCCGTATAACACACATCAATGCCTTTGGAAATTTTCCCCTTCCGCCTAGTAATGCATAATACCCTACCGCTATCATTATATCACCGCTAACCTTGTCTCCTCGTGGTGTGTGCGTATACATTACCCCATATGTAAACGATAAACTCGCTGTGTCAAATCTCGTGCGATGGACAAATATCGCAAGTTATCGCTCCCCGTGCGCGCTAGGTAGTGCTCGATATATCGCTCTCCCGTAATAGGAGTCTCAAAATCCAAACACATCTTCCAATGTTACCGCTATCTCACACGCTGGCAGATAAGGTATTTGTCTCAGATTCCATCTCTCAATCGCCGCCGTAACATACCATGGTTACGTGCGATTCGTGAATAATAACGGATTCCACTTAACCCCAAACGATTTATCAATGTCCATTCCGCTGGTGTTACATCCGCTCGGATTCGCGACAACAGCGCTGGCACACTATCATTCATCCTCAACTCTGTCTCTGCCTGCATACACCAAAACAACAAACAACCATTCAACCCGTTAGGGTCTTTTTCAAACATTCTGGAAATTTCTCCAGTAACCGGTACCGGTTATACATAACCGATATCGGTTGCATAACCGATACCGGTTATCCCTAACCGCCACCGGTCACTGTCAATTTTATACACCTTCCTTAAAAACAACCACCTACGACAATAATTTGCTCGTTTCTTCGTTTTTATACATATAAACATACCTGAAACCCCTGATTGCCTACCCGGTAACACTTACCTCACCTGCAACCCTTGTTATCATGTTTTCTTTCTCATATTTACCCACCTATTCTACCCCATCTTCTTCACAAAACCATGCAGAAATCAAATCACAACCAAAACGTTTACCTCTTGGGTTGCAGTAGCTTGCGATGACCCTTGTCTTCTCTCTTGTCCCTGCCTGCTGGATGTTTCTCCTCGTCCTGCCATTATCACCACCTTTTTTTCAAACCTGCCTTGCTATCTTCTGAATCTCAGATCACAATTCCCTTTTCTTGTCTCTTCTCTCCTTATCACTCAGATTTCTCATGCAAAACCTCGCCGCAGCTGCCAAAACGCGCACGCGCTCGCGCTTTTAACCTCTTGCATGGCTCTAAAATTAAAACTTCAGCTGCCACCCTAGCTTTTTTATTTTTAGAAAAGCCCATACCTAAATAACCGGTATCGGTTACTTAACCGATATCGGTCTGTTAGCTACCGACATCGGTTACCTAACCGATACCGGTTACACACCCTCCTTTTTGAAACAGGGTTCTTTTCTTCATTTCTCATCTAAATTTTTGTCGCGCCCGCTCTTTGGCTGCATAAACAACACAATTTACCACATTTTGTTCATCCACCACATATAACATTACATTTTCATTACACATCATTTATACCAACACACAACCCTCAACTACAAATATCAAAAAACTATCAATCTATACATCATTCGGATCCATCTCATCAGTTACATATATCACACTGTCACAAAACCACCAATTTATCACATAACCTGTCATTCATATATACGCACAAAAACATCAGCATCATCTATCTATCAACATGTCAATTAAACTCATCACACATTCTATATATTACCAAACCATTAACAAACTATTTCAACACATTAAAAAAAAAAAAAAAAAAAAAGATGTGGATCAAAACATCATCTATATATATATATATACAAATTTTCAACAATACAATGTGCCCTACATCGGGCCTCGTGATCACATAATATACCAAAGCCGCACGCAGCCGCAATACCTACCACAAATCTCGACTCGGCTCGCAGCCGGTCTCTCATATCAAAATATACTGCTCGCAGCCAGATCAAATGTACAACCTGCACTGGCTCGCAGCCAGTATATAATAAATAAATAAATCAAAACAATAAATAAATGTAGGCACGCAGCCTCTATCAATACAACTGCTCGCAGACGGTGCCCGTGTCCCTATACAAAACCACGTCTGGGATCTCGCCTTTCCCCACCGCCCGCACCTCTCCCCGCTGGTCCCTCGTGGCGCTTCGCCTCCTCGCTCGCCTGCATGTACACGCCACCGTGGCTGCCCTCCCCGAGATCTCTGGCCGCGCGAGGTCTCGCTCTATGAGCCGCATATGCTCGATAATCGACTCCCAGATTATCAAGAATATCTCGATAATAACGGCCTCTCGCTCTAACCTCCATATAGCGATCTCGCGCCATCAAGGAATCGGGCTGGTCTCTCGGCACCCAACACCACTATCCCTCGAGCTCGTACTCGCACTCGTGGCCGTGGCGCTGTGGAGGTGCCGCCGTGCTCGTACTCGCACTCTGCGTGGCCGTGGTGGTATTCGGGGCTCGTGGTCGTGCACGTGGCACGCTGTACGGCCGCTCGTACTGCACTCGCACTGTGGCGTGGCTGGCCGTGGTGGTGCCGCTCGTACTGCACTCGAGCTCAAGCTAGCCGCCTCAGAAACCCCTATTCGTGCTCTCGCAGCAGCCCAATCGTCCCTCGTAATAGCACTGCACTCGCCCGAGCTGATCTTCTTCGCAGCCACGCCGCTAAGTCTGGCCGCAGCAAAGTGTACTATCTCGCGCTGCTCTCTCTCGCCACTACTATACTCGTATGCCGCTGCACCCGTGCATCATCCACACCCCCACCTGCTGGTCTCTCCGCTACCCAGTCTGGATCCCAAGGCTGTGGTGCTGGTAGTGGGGCCTCTACATCATCCCTCCTGTACTGAGGGAAGGGAGGTGGCTCATCCTGTGGCAGCCCCATCTCGCCGCTGCACTCTCTAAGGGTATCCGCCAGACTCTCCTGGCCTCCGTCCCGCTATCCGTAATGTATACTGGATCAGCGCACTGTATGCGGGCTCTCTCGCCAGCCGATGACCTCTCGTAGGGTCTCCATATAATGTCTATGCGGTAAGGCCCTCTAGCATATGTCTATAAGAGGCCACATCCCGACTCGCAACAATCGCCGTGGTGGCCCACAACCCCAACCACCTCTCAAAGCCATATCGGTATACGATCTCGTGGTCTCGCCGGCCGGGTAGCCCTATCGCCTCGATGCATACGATGTGCTCGTATGCCCAACAAAGGCAACAAAAAGGTCGAACAAATACCAAATCGCCTCCTCCGCGATAACCCCATAACTCCTCAGATAATCGCACTGTATATACCGGTGCCCATGCAAAACATGTGTGCTCCTCCACCATCTCCAGAAGCACCCCATCAATGCCCGTGGGAAGCGGCCTCCTCTCAATCCGGGAGGGCGGGTGTGACCTATCATCATCAACACGGCAAGCCGTGTCTCATGTCTCTGTGTCGCTGTACATGTCCCCATATCCAATGCTCGCGCTTATGATATGTAAGAAGCGCGGCCGCATCCCCAAAACTCGCAGATGCTATCCATGGCAGCCTTCAATCCACTCGAAAACGGCCTCTCCTCGATCGCAGAGCCGCAGGATGCGATACACATCCTCTAATGTGACGGTCATCTCCCCGGTCGGCAGATGGAACACATTGGCCGCCGGATCCCATCTCTCGATGAGGGCGACCATCAGGCTGTGATCTCTGTCGATCGCTCTGTATCTCTGGACCCCGCCAAGCCCCACCTCGCGCATGATGGCCCAATGCGCCGCAGATATGTGTGGCCTCATCCGACTCAATAGTGGAGGCATCCTATCACGCATCGTCAACTGCTGACGTGCCTGCAAAATCAGCCCACATCCTTAGACCCACTCGTTATAATAACATCTACTTTACCATCTACCCCCCTTTTTTTGTAACACCCAAAATCTAACCCCACCCCAACACGCTACCTTACCCACCCGAAACCCAACCTAAAAACCCTAAACCCCATCCTAAATCCAACCCATACCCCGGGTCTCTACCTACCCAGCCCAACTCAACCCAACCCAACACAACCCACCCCACCAAGCCACCCTATCCACCTTCAAACCCTATCAACCCAAAACCCTAAACCCCACCCATACCCACCTTCTCACCTACCCAACCCAACTCAAACCCAAACCCAACCAACCCAACCCAACACAACCCAAAACCCAACCCACCCTACCCACCTTCAAACCCTATCAACCCAAAACCCTAAAAACCCCACCATATCCCCTTCCCCCCACAACCCAACAAACCCAACCCAACCAACCCAACCCAACCCAACCCACCCACCCAACCCACCCTATCCACCCCAACCCAATCAACCCAAACCCTAAAACCCAACCCAAACCCACCCACCAACCCAAAACACAACCCAAACCAAACCTCAACCCCAACCTTCAAACCAACACCATACACCCAAAAAACCCAACCCAAAACCCAACCCAACACCAACACCAACCCAACCTAAAACACCCCCCCAACCCAACCCAACACCCTACACCATACACCACAACCGCGCGGCTCGATACATCACCGACGCCGGTCACAAACAATTGTCACCCCATTAAACCTCAACTTTAGCGACCGATGCCGGTCGCTTAGTGACCGACATCGGTCACTGTTCTATCCCGGAGCCGAACCCCCGCGCGGCCCCCAAACTCATTTTTTTACCTATTTCTACCCATCTACCCACCCAAAACCCTAAAACTTACCCACCTACCCACCTTAGCCTATCTAACCTATCTACCTCTCCCTTTCTCAAATTACCCTATTTACTCATTCTTTCCTACAAAATACAAATTCCTACCCAAATCTCAAAAACACCATAAATCAACCAAATCAACAAATTAAAGAGTTTAACCACGGCATTGACGACGACACGCCGCCGTGGGGATGGGTGGTGGCGGTCCACCTGGTCCAGCCCTCCAGCCTCCTCCTCGCTCGTGCATGGCTCCAATCCCGATCCGCTGGGTCCCCTGGCCAATCACTCGCCGCCTCCTCAACTATTCGGGCCCACTATCAACTCTCTCCGCCAATCAAATAGCTCCACCTCACTCAATATCCCTCCAAATCAACTCTCCACGCCGATAAGTCAAAATTTGGATTACAAAAACAAAAGTGACAATGACAGCCGTATATTTCTTTTTATAGGTTTTTCGCCTTAAACCGATGTCGGTTTCTTTTGCCCTAGAAACCGGTATCGGCCCCTTAACCGATATCGGTCATCATGAATCGACGCTTCGGTTTGATACCTCTTTACCCCATTCTTTGCCGCTTCCTTACTCCTTGCCTCTTTTTCACCAATATCGCCTCGCTCCACCTTTGCTGCAGACAACATTTGCCCCCGGTCCGGCCCAACCCAAGGCCTCGCCTACCAATCGCCCGACCCAAGGCCTCAACCTACCTATTGGCCCGACCAAGGCCCAAGGACCCTCACCTACCACTTACCCAAGGCCTCGCCCGACCAAGGCCCCTCAAGGCCTCACCTATTTGGCCCGACCCAAGGCCTCAACCTACCTATTGGCCCGACCCAAGGCCTCAACCTACCTATTGGCCCGACCCAAGGCCTCAACCTACCAATTGGCCCGACCCAAGGCCTCAACCTACCTATTTGGCCCGACCTAAGGCCCAACCTCACCAAGGCCCACCCAAGGCCTCACCTACCATTTGGCCCGACCCAAGGCCTCAACCTACCTATTTGGCCCGACCCAAGGCCTCAACCTACCTATTTGGCCCGACCAAGGCCTCAACCTACCATTTGGCCCGACCCAAGGCCTCAACCTACCTATTTGGCCCGACCCAAGGCCTCAACCTACCATTTGGCCCGACCCAAGGCCTCAACCTACCATTTGGCCCGACCCAAGGCCGCAACCAACCTATTATTGGCCCGATTTCGCCCGACCCAAGGCCGCAACCTAACCATTTGGCCCGACCCCCAAGGCCGCACCAATTAACCATACCATACCCACAATCAACGTTTTATTTTATCCATCCATCATGTAGCTTTTGTGTTCAATCGAGCTCACTTGTTCGTGTTTTAGCATGATTAGGGTCCTCGACTTGATCTCGTCGACCAACTTTGCCTAGACCTAGACCGTGACGCGTTTATCTCAACCAAACCAACCTTTTCGCACCGCCGAACATGCCTAAACGCTCTCGCACTTTACCCGTTATATACCCCGAGCTACTTCCTATGCCTCGATACCTGTGATTATATCACCCTTGTTTGGATAAACTATCGACCTTTGCCTATACATTGCTGGTTTGCTAGTCAAATCATGTACCCTAGTCGTATTTATTGCATTTCAACATGCGTCTCGCTTCCTCGACCTACACCATCACCTTACCATCCTCTCTACAACATTTACCTTTATCAACCCTATCCCCGATTTCCCGCTCACTCAATCTCGTGATAGATTTGAGGGGGATTACCTATATCCTTAACATGAGAAACCACTTCATATTATTGTCCGCGCAGCTTTACAGTAACAAGCTACACGACAATAAGGGGCTAATGTAGACACAAAATTGTGTCTCACGACCCTCGTGACCCGCATCTCATTTCGCAACCTAACCTCATTACCTAAACCTTACACAAGTATTTATTAATTGCCTTGTAATTGATAAATCTACACCACCTTACCTACCACCTCACTTTGCCACTTCATCATGACTCCAGCCCTAACCCTAAAACTAACCTAATTAGGACCCATGACTTGGTCTAGACTCACATCCATAACTAATGCCTCCTTACTCGCACCCAAAGCCGACCTTCTAGCCACTTGACCAAGCCCGCAACTGATCTCTCGGGAGAAAAGCGGGGAAGGTGGGCTATTTTACTAAAAATAGCCTACTTTTTCCTAACCGATGCCGGTTCTACTCGACCGCCTGCCGGTTACGCAACCGCCATCTGCCTCGTAAATGGGCTTCCCAAACCAAAACAACGGATCGGAATTTCATTTTAGAGATCACGGTCAAGGATTTTTAAGCCAAAGGAGAGTCCAAAGCGATCAGCAGAGTCCGTAACTTCACTCGACCAAGCAGAGACGAGTAAAGAAACGTAAGAGTTGGCAAAGAAAGGAGATCAACTTGCACCTTCATCAAAAACCAAGAAGTTATATCTTCGCATGTCCTCCATTATAACATTTCTTGTGCTTTTGGAATTGTAATCTTCCCAAATCCGCTCTCGAACCCATTATCTAACGAACCATTGCCTCTAACCATCATTCCTTAGCTTCTAACCATCCCATTTCTCAATACTATCCAAAACCAGCCATTACAAACACCACAACCAGCCGTAAGATCCTAGAACAACCGGTATCGGTTATCGTGACCGCCATCGGTTATAGATAACCGCATCGGTTCCTTTGATCAAAACCAAGAAAAAAAGCCTTTTCCCTACCTAGTTCCACGAAACAATTTAATTAGTACTCTACAAGATTTTGTGTTAATTCATATTAGCAGGGAACTCGACCACCTTCAAAGGAAGTTTCATACTTCCTGGCCCAAGGCGCTTCCTCATTTATTATCTAATCAAAATCTTGTGGTCTTGTGTTCTTATTTCGCAGTAGTCCTTCCAAGACAAAAAGGAGTTCTTCAAATCACCGATCTTTCTCTACGGCACGCGCACATCATCTCGACATTTTCTCAGAGCCCATTTTCTAATAAAATCAATATTAGGTCTAGAGCCTAGAAACTTACCAACAAGGGAAAGATTCACTTTGCTCAAATCCCTATTAAAGCATCCATCTGGGACCATTAGGTAGGTAGCACCTTTTTTTTCCTTTTCCCACATGAAATATCCTCTTTCGGGAGACTACGGACCCACTTTTTTGCTAGGGTTTTGAAGAATCTTATTTCGAGTGCCAAAGGTGTGGATCCCAACATGTCCGCTTTTACACTTTGCAGCCTTTTCATCCTTCGATTCTAGTCGAAAGTAGCCTCTCCTTAGCTATTCTTGGCCTAGAACACAGACATTCTATAGCCAAAACTACAGAAACCACGCTGACTGTACCTTCGTCACTTTCTCCATCACTCTCTTTCTCCATCTTTATGTTTTTGAGTTAGAATGCATATAAAGGTAAAATTTGAGTTCATTTTTTTACTAGTTGTGCATGGAGGTAAAAATACAACTAGTGTAGGAGTGGGAAACTAGTTTAAGGGCATCAAGAGGGACCTAAAAGGTATGCAAAAATAAGAATAAGGATAGATATCATGTGTACAATATTTTAAGCCAAATCAGGTCATGAATATCCAAGATTGAGCGAGTTTGAAGAATAAGGGTTTGAAGGAATTTGGAGCTGAATTTTGGGATCACAATCAGTTGTGGCATTAATATAATTTTATTGATCATAATTCTTCAAAAATATTTTATGATAAATCATATTCAAAGGAATCTCTTGTTGCGAGTAATATCAACAATGGTTTAGGGGTTGGTGCTCCTTGTGGATTTGGTGCCTCAAAAAATAAATCTGTTCTAATGTATAATATTCAATTGAGACTTTTTGTATGTAATATCAACAAATGGTAAATTGATAGAGTGAATAAATCCCTAAATAAAAAAGAAGAAATTTGATTAAGGTATGTAGAGTAGGTGAAAGACCTAAAATCTGATTTAGAAGGTGCATCTAATAGGTTTAAGATGTATAAGAGGTTAGAAAAGTGTAGACACTAAATCATGCACTTTTGGTATGGTTGGTTTTTCAAATGTACACCCATGTCTCGATCTAGATGACCTCACTCATTTTAGTCAACAATGGGACTCTCTCCAAGTGTGGGAAATTGCGTGCTCAAGACAAACCTTTTGAAAGGTTGGTTCCTCTACCAATTATACTTTTACTACTACTCCTAATGCTGAAACAAAAATTAAGCTAATGATGCCCAGGACCAAGCATATAAGGATAATAGAAATGAAAACTAAACTAGGGAAGGCAGAGAAAAAGAAACAATTGGATGATCACTATTTGTTCTCGGTGAAAATGAAGGATAAATCATGAAGGGAAGATAGGAACATATAGAAAAAACAAAGACACAATCACACAATCAATTTCATGAAACAAAATAAGAAAATAGAGCTACAAGAGATTTGAAATGACATAGAAAGCACATAATGCAAAAGGAAGTCAAGAAAAATAATATAGAAACATTAAGGAAGAGAATAGACACAAAATGATGCTTCTATTACTTCTAGGGATGCAGTCCATTATAATAACATCGAAGGCTGATATCTACATGCACGAACCAAATCTAGAGGTCTATGACTCAAAATACAAAGATATGGAGTCCTTAAAAATACTAAAGGATCTAAAATTTCTAACCCTTTACAATGAGCAATGCTCTTACATTTATAGATCAAGGAAGAAGAGGATGGGGGAAATTCAAATTTGAAACATAACCACCGACAACAAGCATGCAATTCCTAAAAATCTATTTAATGGGATTCCCCATGTTTTTTTGGCATGTAAGAGAAGGAAGGAGGAAAGATCCATTAAAAATCATGTGGTTGGAGAGATCATATTTTCTCATTAATAAAGTGATAGACATTTTCTATCTTCTCACCTACCAAATCACACTAAAATTTGAATTTGAA
This sequence comes from Taxus wallichiana var. yunnanensis, assembly GCA_018340775.1. Classification (NCBI taxonomy): domain Eukaryota; kingdom Viridiplantae; phylum Streptophyta; class Pinopsida; order Cupressales; family Taxaceae; genus Taxus; species Taxus wallichiana. The sequence goes on from CM031239.1 coordinate 688,057,680, forward strand.
TTTTCTACACAATGTATGACATTGACAACTTTCCAAAAAGTTTAGCCACATAAGGATCTAATAACTAGAGTAGAAGTTATGATTTGTTAAAAGATCCGCATGCTAATCGGGCACGTAAGACATGCGGTGTGCCCCAATTGGCTGAAAATTTGACCAACTGTACAAATGCTTTATCATTTCGCCACATGTCACTCACCGCTTTTTTACAAGGTTTTAGCACCTTATTGACATTATTTAATTGGTTGTGTGTAGAAAAATCAAGATTGTGAGATGATGACATGGAACATGATGGCACTGAGAGGAAGGCATGAAGGAATGCATGTAGGAGATTTAAGCATGGGAGGAAAACAAAGGAAACATGCAAGAAAAAGGACATGTGTACGAAGAATGGTAGAAATAATTGAGGAAGAGACACATGGTCAAGGTGTAACTATTACAAAGTAATGTGTAGTGGGAAAGAATAAAAGTGCATGAGGAAGCCAAGGACTTAGCTTAGTTTGGAAAGAAGGACCAAGGCACATGCAAGATGTATTAACTACTAGGAAGAAGGTGGATGTGCAGAGAGTGCACACGAGGGAAAATATAAAAAAGAGGAAAAGGAAAAGTAGAGGTGAAAGAAATGAGGAGTACACAAGGGCACGTGAGGAATCTTCAACCAAGGGAATGTGCCAAAGGAGAAAATGAAGTGTGCGTAGGCTACAATGTAGATCCTTAGAGCTAGAATGGAATGTAAGTTGTCCAAATAACTAGGGAAGTTATTTGGATAAAATATTTGGTGACTTTTGGGGCCATCTTCGTAGCTCGGAGAATCCATTGGGCATGGAGTCAGTATTACCATGAAATTCTAATCAGTAACCTTGAGAAATTTCCCTAAATTCACTTTGAAAAATTTCTAAACTCTATTTTGAACCCTATAAAACCGCTAACAATGATGTAAAATGACGAGTGATATCCTAGAAGAAAGAAAAGATCATGTACAGAAAGCACGTGAGAGGAAAAACTATATACAAATAAAACAATGTGCATGCAATGCACTTAGATGAATGAAACTATTCTAATATATACAAAATGATGCAACAAGCTTAATGGAAGGGTTTGAGATAGATCCCATTTCTTGGTATTAAAAGTGCACCTCCATCAAGATGAATTAACTCAAAAGAGTTAGCCACCTTGCATGTATTGATGATGTATGGGACATTGCTAAGTACATCAAAATTTGAATGATGCCCTGGTTTAACTCTCACAAGATACCATTTTAAGAGCAAGTCTATAGCTTTGAAAGCATGATGCCTAGCCATTCTATTAAAACACTTTTTTGTTGCTTTTTGATGTTTTTCTAGCTTGATCATGGCATATTTTCTTAATTCTCCAAGTTTAAGTAGCTCTTCTATTCTAATCTCTCTTTGGTCTACACCTTTGAACTCCAGCTCCTAGAAAGCTTTAATGAAGGCATATCAAGAGATAAAGGAGCATAACTTCCTTGCCATAGATAAGCTTGTAAGGTAAAATACCTATTTTGTTCTTCACCATAATTATATCTATCCAGAGTGCACACGAGACCATTGTATGTCACTTCTTGTGGTTGATATTCATTGTCTTCTTCATGATTCGATTAGGTTCTTATTTGTTGATTCTACCAAACCAATGCCCGAGGATAATAGTTGGAAGAATTCTTCAAGTATAGGCCTAGATTAAGTGTCCAACTAGAAATAGTGGTACCAATTAGAGATACCAGTTTGAGGAATATCGAACCTTGTAACAATTCCTTCAAGAAATTCTAAAATGACTAACTTGGTTGATTCCTTGAGTGCAAAAGCCTCTTTCCATATGGTAAAGTATTATGTAGTCATCAAGTACCCACTTATGTCCAACACTTGAATGAAATTTGATCATGCCTATGAATTCAAGACCCCATTGTACAAAAGGTTGATCGACTTGGTTTGGTCGGAGGGGAAGCACTAACAATTTCCTCTTTCCTACAATAAAAATACAATCTCTACATTTTGTGACCCACTTGTGGGCATCATGCAAAAAGGGTAGGCCAAATCATTCTTTCCATTATGATCTTCCTTACTATAATCTTGGCAAAGAAGTGTCCACTACAGAATCCATCATGAAATTTCATTAACACCTTTTTTAGTTTGTGCACCATCAATACATATCAATAGCATGTTATTAAGATTCTTCTTGAAAAGAAGACCATAAATCGAGAACATAAGGAATAGATTGTAGTTGTAGATACCTTATTTTTTCTGTTTTAAACCGGGAGGGTAAATTCCCTAGGAAAGGAATGTGATCATGTCCTTCATCTAGTTGTGTGTGCTAGGATCTCGCATTATTTTAAATTTCTATGTGAGGGAGATCTTCATCCAGAAATAATGAAGCATTAGGTTCATTTTTTTCGTGTCCTCAACAAGATGCTTGTAGAGCATGTTACCTCTTACCAAATTTGTATCTTTGATAGTTAGATCATACTCCATATTCTTGGTCACACAACTTTATCTCTTCACATTGATTGTTTTTCCCATGATGAAGCATATAACACTGGAGTGAGAAACTAACACCTTGATATGATTTTTGGTGATCATAATTTTTAGCTTCTTAAGTGTGTACATGATGGTGTAGATCGATTCTCCATGTGATCTGTATTTCAACTCATAATCCTTTAGAGTCTAATCTGAAGAAAGACACTAGTTGATATAGTCATTGTTCCTTTTCTTATGTCATGACAACAACAACACTCATATCGGTGCAATAAGCATAAAGGATGAAATCCTTTAAATAATCTAGGTTGATGAGTGTTGTCATACAAGAAGTTTCTTTCTTGATCTTTTTGAAACTATCTCTTCCTTATACTATCCATTTGAATGTTATGTCCTTCTTGAGCATTAGGGTGATGTGCCTTACCTATCTTGTAAATTTAGGGATAAAGCACCTAAAAAAATTATTTTAATGAGGAAGGAATACAAATTTTTCTTTCGCACTTTGGCAGAGAAAGAGCCCGGATGGCTGAAACATGCTCAGGATCAATAGGATGCCATCCTATGAAACCACATGGCTTAGTAACTTGCCATGTGCCATAACAAAAATGCACTTCTTAGGTTGAAGAGACACCCCATATTTTGTGCACCTCTCAAATACTTTCTCTATATGTGACATATGATATATGCGTTGCTTTAAGAAGGTTGTGATGTCATCTAGGTAAAATAAGATGAAATCATTGATGTAACCTTTGAAGGAAATATCCATGGTGCAATGGAAAATTACACGTGTTTGACATACCAAAGGGTATTTTATAGTATGCATTGTATTGAATTGATCCTCTTTTTTACCAAGATTTGATTGAAGCTAGAATGTCCATCCAACATTGAGAACCTTTGTGTGTCACCACAGTTTCAGAATCTACTCCATAGAAGGAAAAGGATAATGATCCTTTAGTCACACCTTATTTTGATCTCTAAAATCAACACAGAGTCTAATTTCACCATTCTTTTTGTGCAATGGAACTAGATTCCCAACCCATGTAGAGTATTTTATCATAAATATTATCCTTTCCTTAATGATTTTTGACAACTATTTCCTCATGAGGGCTCTATCTTTAGATTGACTAGTCTCTAGTTTTGTATGATGGGTTTGATACTAGGATCAAGGTCAATGGAGTGTTGAGAAACACTTGGATCAAAACCATTGAGGTATTCATATGCCCATGAAAATATATCACTATATTTATGGAAGAGAGAGATAACGGCCTTCTTTTCATTATGCATGCAAGTTTTTGATCGATCAAGAACTCTTTTTCGTGTACAATAGTAACTAGGTTATAGTCTTCTTGCACCATGCACATATACTTTTCTTCACCCTTAAACTCATCATCAAGGATAAATATTTTATCTAGGGTGACCATCCCTTTAGGAATTTTTTTTTCTTGAGTTGTATCACTTGGTCACCATAGCTATCATGCAAGTCAGCTTGTATGTGTGATGAGAACTCAACTTCATTATGTATGAATTGGATGATCTATGCATCACTGTCAATCAATTCCCACTGGTGTTGTTTTCTAGGATGGATGGTCTGATTATAATCTTGACATGATGCACATATCCTTTGAAAAATTCCTCAGTAGGAGAGAAATGTGAACCAATCTTGTCCGTTCGATCATCTTCCTTGTTCATCTTGCATGGAACCACCTACAAATTTAGAGTGTTAAAGCTCTCAAGGAGGTCCCAAAATCTATGTTTATCATTTTGAGAATCTTATTCTTTATTGTGAACTTGTTGATGGCATAGTGGATAACTAATTCTATGTCCCCAAAGATATGTAGTACCTTGATCTTTTTATTTTCAGAAATAATTAGACCATGTACTAACATCTCATATTCTCTTACATTATTGGAGCATGTAAAATGTAACATGTACATGAAGAATAATTTCGCATCCTTATGGGAAATGAGAACAACACCTATGCTTGTGCCATTTCTTCTTCGGATCCATCAAAATAAAGCTTCAAGAACCAAATTTTTTTATCTTTTTCTTGAGCACGTGCGGTAGCCGTAAAACTTCTTCTTCAATGTTGTAATAAGTGCCAAGTCCAATTTCTAAATATTTTAGCTCCTCAGCATATGGATCAAATTTTTAATGTCTTTCTACCTACTCATCCAACACTAAGTCAAGTAGAGGAGGAGGGAGAGGGTACTCTTCATAAACTTGTTTTTGGCTTTCTTGGATTAGGAAGTTAGCTTGGAGAGGGGATGGGTCATACAACTTGACATGATAGGAAAAAATTGGCTCAGATTGTATCGTAAAATGGGTACCATACCTTGTCTTGAGTAGCATATGGGACCAATTAGAAGACAAAAAACCACCCAATTTTGCGGTAAAATATCCCGACATACACGGGGTAAACAAAGGAGGCACATCAATGATTGACACATCTTGATTTATTGTGAGACTTTGACACACATGGAGGGTCAAATAAAAATCCTTGATGACTCCTAGAGTGGCAAAAATTGAGCCATCAAGTTGCAAGACTTTCTTTAGATAGAGGGTTTTACTTCACACCTAGGACATCAAATTTTTTTTTGGCATGAAAAAGTACTTGTGTGTCCGAGTCAATCATGTAGTTATGCACAAGGTGTTTTCCTATAATCAAGGACATATAGAAGGATGGGGTTTTGACAACCTTAATTTTTTCTCCTCTTCTTGAAAACTTTTAACAACAGCATTTGGCTTTTGAATAGCTAGATCGAGTGTATGGAAGTTGGTCCAGTGCTTTATGCAACAAGTGACATTGAGATTGAATGACTAGGGTGTCCCACATTATGACGTTTACATTAGTCTTCTTCATTTGGTCCACAATGTTAAATGGGAGGATGATTGATTTGTGCATTTGAGGTACAATAGAGTCTTTATTTTATTGTTCAAGTACAAAGATAGAAGCCCTAGCTCGAGTATAGGCTTAACCTACAACATGAGGGATGTGTTAGGTTTTGGAGTTTGTTTTCATGTATGGAAGTGTTGAATACTATAATCTAAAAGTACTTCACAAATTCCACAAGACATGCTCTTCTCATATGGGCATGATTTTTCACCCATAGGTTTATGGGTCAGTTTTGGCCCATGGATTTAGTACCCATGGTATTGTAAAATTACTTAAGTAGTTGTCTATTTATGTGTTTTTATGCATATGGTAGGGTTGATGTAACATTATAGATCTGTGTAAATTTGGGTGTGAATTTTGTAGATTTTGTTGAGAATAGCTCCAAACATATCTGGGTATTGTATTGAGAGAAGAGGTGTCTTGTAATAAATTCTAAGCAAGTGATTCTTTGTGGATGTAGCCTAAATTGGGTGAACCACGTTAAATACGGTTTCGTTGTGTTGTGTTATTTATATTCTACACTTTTATTTCAGATCCGTAATAATTTATGCATATGAGTTTCCTCTTTGTTGTGATTTTGTAAGAGATTGTTCCTCATATTTTATTTATTATTTCCTAACAAGGTACATGTTACTTCAAGAGGAGAATTGCATGGACCCTCATGCATAGGAATTTATGCACCTTTACTACTAGATGACTTAGCTACATTCTTCTACTTTTGATGTTCAACTAGTGTTTTGACTTAGCTATATGACTTATCTCGTAACCTAGGCACATGGCTTGTTTGTGTCATCTACATCTTGATTTATTATATAGAAGTCGTTACCACCAAATAATATCAAATTGAATTCATGAGGAACTTCGGCTTCTCTTGATTTTTGGGGTCACTTGCACTTATGGAAGGTTCAAAGTTAGAAGCATTATAGATCATATAGATCTACAGATGTGCAACATTGATGTAATGATATTGATTATGAGGCATGTTGCAAGGGAAGCACCATTCAGACTCTTGCACCATATTGTTCGAATAGGGAAAAATTCTTGACTTGTGTTGGGAGATGGAAGAGGTTGCGCTAGAGGAATAACTTGCAAGGTAAGATGTGTGTTAGCATGAAATATATCATTTTGTTGGTTTTACCCAATTCTCTAGTTCCCATATTGATTCTACGCAAGGATGATTATTCGATTATGTGCTGATTAGAACTTTTTCTTAAGGATTATTTGTATTACTTCTCCAAGGATATGAATTTATTAGACAAGTTCCTAATCGGGACTTCATTCGCATTCATATTTTTTTACTACATGAGATATTAGGATGTAGATGTAACCATTTTTTCACTCTATACCTGAAATGGGAGCAAAAATAGGTTAGGGAACTAAAGACATTTATGGGAATAAGGGTGCGGGTGGTCTAGAAGCCAACTTTCCCACTTGGATGAGATTGTTATCTACCTTTATGGAAATGTTGTATATAGTAGGCAAGGTTCTACCTCCCATGGATTGAATCATGCCTAATATTTAACTATTAAAATGCATTAGATAATACAAGAAATCATGTTGGGATATAGGTCTTACCACTTGTGGAATTCTATCCCAAGTCTTCTAAAATTTGATTTTGAAATTAGTCATCTACTCATTAGGTTCCCTCTTTATTGTAGTTTTCTTCTCTACTAAGGACAGATGATCTGATTTGTATTAAAAATAGTTGGATAGAGTTTTTATAAGCTCATCGAAGGTTGCAATAGATCTAGGTCTCGAGCCATAATAACATTGGAGCACTTTTCCTTTGAATGAATTTGTAAGGCAGTCTTACTACTACATCATCATGCATGATCGATATACAAAGCATACATTTTCTACATCCTAAATATGCTTGATAAGGGTAAATTGATTTTCTCCCAAGAAATATGGAATTATTTTGAGTATGGCTACTTTGGCATATCATGTTGTGCATTGAGATTGAGTAGGCTTCCAACAATGAATCGACAAAGTTCCTCGAGAGGATGATCTGGGTGTAATGCCATAAAAAGTAACATAGGTTTTTTCTAAGGAGGAGGGGAATTCACACGACCCATTAGAGATGGGGATGCTCACGTGGGAGCTCTACTACATGTAATTCTTGGAAAACTTTGGAGGTACTCGAAGGTTCCTTTAACTACAACACTCTATCTAGTGTGCACTCTTCTCATAAAAGATGTTCTAGCTGCTAAAACAATATATTTGAGTCTTGGGAGTCACCGGATGTGTTGAAATGAGACTCCAAAAGCTTGAAATCACTAAGTCGCACACCAAACTTAGTGATGTTTAAATTTAAACTTTCAATGCTTGTCCCACTGGCCATGCCAAAAACTTTTGGTTCATTAAATATGCACCCATGTCTCAGATCTAGATGAACTAAGTCATTCAAGTCAACAATGGGATTGTCTCCAAGTATGGGACCTTACATGTTTAAGACAAACCTCTGCAAAGGCCATTTCCTTTAGCTATTTCTAGTACTACTACTTATCCTAATGCTAAAAAGGAAATTTAAGCTAATGATGTCAAGGGACCAAGGACAAAAGGATAACAAAAATGAGAATTATACTAGGGAAGGTGATAGCACTAGAAAAATTGGGATGAACACTATATGTTCTCAATGAAAATAAAGTAGAAAGTATGAAGGAAGGCTAGGAACATGAAGCACAAACTAGTATGTACTCCCATGATCACTTTCATTAAATGTAATAATAAAATGGAGCTTCAAGAGATTTAAAATGACATAAAAAGAACACAATGAAAATGGAAGGAAAGAAAGAAGAGTATAGACACATTAAGGTAGATAATCACCAAAAATGATGCTTCTCTTACTTCCATGGATGCATCCATTACAATGGCTTTTGAAGATTGTTATCTATATGGACAAACCATATCTAGAGGTTTGCGGCTCAAAATGAAAAGATATTGAGTCCTTAACAAATATTAAAGGATCCAAAATGTCCAACCCTTTACAATGAGAAATGCTCTTACATTTATAAATCAAGTAAGAAAAGGATAGGGAGAAAATTGAATTTAAAACATAACCACTAACAACAATCATTGAATTCCTATAAATGTGTCTAATATGCTTCCCCATGTCTGTTTGGCATATAGGAGAAGGAAGGAGGTAAGATCCATACCGAATTGGCTGGTTGGAGCAATGAGATTTGCTCATTAGTGGCATGATAGATGTTTTCTAGATTCTCACCTACCAAATCCTGCTAAAACTTGAATTTGAATTATCTCGTACTATAGATGACATTAGCATCTTTATGAAAATGTCAAGCACGTAAGGATATGAGAAATAGAGTAGAAGTTATTAATTTTAAATTATCCATAGTGCTAACCAGGCACATAAGCCATGTGGCGGGCATTGATTGATGAAAAATCATGCCAACTATGCAAATGCTTTATCATTTCTGCCATGTGTCACTCTTGGTTTGTTTCAAAGATTCGGTGCCCTGTTGACATGCCTTAATTGGTTGCGTGTAGCACACTCAAACTTGTCGAGATGTTGACATGACACATGATGGCACAAAATAAGTTGCAAAGGCATGTGCACGAGGATATTGAAGTGTGGGAGGAAAATAAAGGAAACATGTGTACAAAAATGGCACACATGGGAAAAAGGGAGATAAACCTAAGGAAGAAATTCATGGTGAAGGCACAACTATTACAAAGTAATGTGTAATGGAAAATAAACAAGGCACATGTGGAAGATGAGGACTTGGCTGATTTTTGAAAGTAGGACCAAGGTGTGTACATGATACATTAACTATTCGGAAGAAGGTGGATTTATAGAGAGTGCATGCAAGGGAAAATAGAACAAATAGGAAAAGGAAAGGAGGTGTGCACTAGGGCACACATGGAATCTTCAACTAAGGGAATGTGTAAAAGGAGAAAAGGAGGTGTGCATATGCTATAATGTAGATCCTTAGAGCTGAAGTGGAATGTATGTTGTCCAATTAACTAGGGGTGTTATTTGGATAATAGGTACATTTCTATGTCTTGATCACATACCACTATTCATATGATTAATAAGAGAGAAAATTTCTAATTTCTAATTATTTTTGCCTCTTTGTTTTCTTTCTAGTTTCCTTCATGGCCTTACACACCCTACTACCAAGTCCAACTTTCGATACTTAAATTTTTCTAAGTCTGGACACTAACACCCACCTAAGATGGTAGCACCCATACTCTCACATGCCCTCAAGGCACCCCCTGACCTCTTTATATCTTGCTCACATATTTTGGGTCCTTTCTAGTTGTTTGGCATCATTTTTCTGCTACGCCCTTAATCATATATCTTATATTGGATGTATATAGCCGACTTGTGGCTATCATAACTTCTTATCATTATGTATTTCTTTCATATATGTTATATTTTCATTAGTGGGTCGGCCTTGGTGTTGGCCATAACATAGGAATAGTATATATAGAGGTTAGTAGGTAGTATTTGAGCATCATTGGAGCATTTGAGTATTATTGTATGGTTTGGAGGTTGCCCCCTCGAAGTGGCGTAGCTATTCTTATTGCATATTGAGATCATTATTATAGAATATGGTGTTATTGGATGTTATATTTCTACTCATGATCTGAATTATACAAGTAATTTCATTACAAGTGGTATCAGAGCTTGAACTCGGCCAACACTGCGTCAAACCCTAATTTTGAAGGTTTGTCCATATCTCAACATCAGTATCGAATTTTTCTGTAAAAGTTTTTTTGGTGTGGTGAAATCAGTCAAGTAAGCTTCCCTCAAAATTTTAATACTTTTTGACTTGTTTTGCAAAAGTTATAGCGGTTTTATGTTTTTTCATAATTCGGCTACATAGGGTGCAATTTGTGGAATTTTTCAAAGTTATTTACATTTCCAGAAAGAAGATTAAAAATCAGTTTGAGTTCGTTCTTTGAGTTTTATAAAATTTGGCCGAATTCCTATTGAAATTTGAAACCCTAAATTTCGACCTTGATCCTTAAATCTTACTATTTTGGGGCATCATGGCTGGGCCTTCGACAAGAGGAAAAAAGAATTCCATCACTCCGGGTAAAACCCCTGATAAGGATGAGATAATAGTTGAGGAGTTAGAGTCAGAAGGGGTAGCTACAGAGTCCTCAGGGTTAGGGTTTACTTCAACTGACCATAAGGTCAGCTATCTTGAGTTAGAGTTGCGAAACCTTGAAAGTAGAGTGGCCAGCAAAAAAGATGTAGAAAAGATTGGACAACGATTGGAGGATTTCATTCAACAATTTAGCTACAATATCATGGGTCATCATAGCATTCCTAATGAGCCACAACTCAATCATACTCACACTAACCATGGTGGATCTGCAAACATGACCAATCCAAATACAAACACTCTACAAGCCCGTCACATGCTTCCAAAAGTGGAAATGCATAAGTTTGATGGAAAGGATCCACTCAATTGGATTAACCAGATGGAGAATTTCTTTGATCTTCATCAGATTCCATTGGGACAAAAGGTTACCATGGCATCATTGTATCTTGAACCTGACCAATTCATTTGGTATCGATGGTTATGTGCTCAAAGGAAAAAGAGTGGCCTCAATGTTACATGGACAAGTATTCACCGAAGAGTTGCAATTGCACTATAGTTCTAGTGTGTCAGAGAATTATTTCAGCCAATTAGCAAAGCTCAGACAAATAGGAATAGTCAAAGATTACATCCATCAATTCCAAAACCTTTCCTTACGGGTGGAAAATATTCCTGAAGATAATTTGAATGACTTATTTCTTGGGGGTCTTAAAGAACAAATTGAGACTGAGGTGCGTATGTTTAATCCTCATAAGGTTTTAGACTCTATGATCATGGCACATAGGGCAGAGGAAAAATTTCTTTCAAGTCGGAAACAAACTGTCAGTACTATCAGAGATCGTAGCACCCTTCCACCATCATTCCCTCGGCAGTGAGATTGACACCTCAACAAATTGAAGAAAAGAGAGCCAAAGGGTTATGTTTTAATTGTGACAACAAATTTGGACCAGGACATAAGTGTGCTGAAAAGAAGTTGTTCTACATTGAGGGACCTACTGAAGAAGAAGAAAATGAAGAAGATGAAGAGGTAGAGCCAGAGGAGGAATTAGGAGATTCCCAACCAACAATATCATGCCATGCAATTTCAGTATTAGCACTCCCCAAACTCTCAAAGTAGTTGGATTCTTAAAAAAACAGAGGGTAACAATATTGATTGATTCGGGAAGTACTCATAATTTCATCAATCATAAGTTAGCGGTACGCTTGAACTGCTTTGTTTATCCAGCTCCAGAATGTCAAGTCATGATTGCTGATGGGAAAATTATTAGTTGTTCAGAAAATGCCATAACATTAATCTCACCATGGGAGATTACTTGCTAACTAGCAATATGTATGCCATTGCCATGGGAGGAGTAGACATTGTGTTAGGAGTTCAATGGCTTACCACCTTGGGAACCATTGAAATGAATTTCCAAGAGTTGTTCATGCAATTTCATTCAGAAGGGAGGAATTTTAAACTAAAAGGACTAAGAGCAAAGTCCCCACAGATGGTAAGTTCTCATCAGATGCAAAAATTTCTTAGAAAGGGTGCATAAGGGTTTGTGGCACAACTATTTTCATTGGAAGCACATCATTCCAATACATTTATACCCGCAGATATGCAAGCAATTATAGATGAGCACTCAGGGGTTTTTAGAGAAATGCCCAAGGGTTTACCTCCGAAAAGAGACCATGACCATGCCATCCAACTAGTACTAGGGAGTCAACCACCCAACATCAGACCTTATAGGTACCCCTATATGCAAAAGAGTGAGATTGAGAAGATAGTTCAAGAGATGTTAGAAGCAGGACTTATTCGTCATAGTCAAAGTGCTTACTCTTCTCCTGTAGTGATGGTACGGAAAAAAGATGACAATTGGTGCATGTGTCCAGATTACAGGAACTCAATAAGTACACAATTAAAGATAAGTTTCCTATTCCTGTAATTGATGATTTGCTAGATGAGTTACATGGTGTTGTTTACTTTACAAAACTTGATCTTCATTCTGGATATCATCAGATTAGAATCAAGGATGAAGATATTCATAAAACAGCCTTTAGGACACATGAAGGACACTATGAGTTCTTGGTAATGCCTTTTGGACTAACAAATGCACCCTCTACATTTCAAAGCTTGATGAATTCAATATTTAAGCCATTTCTTCAAAAGTTTGTTTTAGTGTTCTTTGATGATATATTAATCTATAGTAAAACATGGGAAGAACACCTGCATCATGTAAATAAAGTGTTGGAAACTCTTGAACAACATCAACTTTATGCAAATCCTTCTAAGTGTTCTTTTGGTGTCAAGGAGGTTGAATATTTGGGTCATATTGTCTCTTATGAAGGTGTTAAAGTGGATCCTAACAAGATAAAAGCCATGCTTGAATGGAAGGTTCCCAAAACCCTAAAAAATCTCTCGAGGATTTTTGGGGCTTACAGGTTATTATCGTAGATTTGTAAGGAATTATGGCAGCATCGCAGCACCACTCACACTTTATTGAAGAAGGACTCTTTCCATTGGAATGAGCAAGCTACTATGGCCTTTGAGAAGTCAAGGAGGCCATGTGCACCACTCCGATTCTAGCCACCCCGTATTTTTCAAAAACATTCATTGTTGAATGTGATGCTTCAGGGTATGGGATGGGGGCAGTACTCATGCAAGAAGGGCGACCCATTGCTTTCGAGAGCCATCAATTCAAAGGTAAGAATATCTCTAAACCAATTTATGAGAAAGAAATGTTAGCAATACTTCATGCAGTGAAACAATGGAGACCATATCTAATGGGACGACATTTCAAAGTAAAGACAGATCATGATAGTTTGAAATACTTCTTAGAGCAACGCTTATCATCGAAGAACAACGAAATGGGTCTCAAAAATTTTGGGGTATGATTTTGAGATAATATACAAGAAAGGGAAAGAGAATGTAGTTCTTTGATGCTTTATCTCGGAAGGATGAATCGCCGCCTGCATTGTTGTATGCCATATCTATATTACAGAGGATTGGATAGAGGATGCAAGGTCCGAATGGAAAATGACCTGTGTACACCTCATTCAAAATCTCCAACAAGATCCAAACATGTCGAAAAATTTTTATGGAAAGGAGATGTTTTATGGTATAAAGATAGATTATATCTATGTAAGAATTCAATCCTTAAAAATAGGGTTCTATCTCGAGCTCCATGCTTCTCAAAGTAGGGGGTCATTCTCGGCTTCTTAAAGACTTATCATCGTATCAAGCATGATTTTTTCTAGGAAGGGTTAAAAGGAGATGTACAAAATTTTGTGGCAGTAATGCATGGTTTGTCAAAGCAAAATAAGGGTGAAACAATTAAGTCCCCTGTGTCTTTTACAACCTCTATCTATTCCTAGCTAGAGGTGGGAAGAGGTGTCTATGGACTTCATCACAGGATTGCCTAAATCAGAAGGTAAAAATGTAATCATGGTGGTGGTGGATAGACTCACCAAATATGCCCATTTTTTGCTTTATCACATCCATTTGTTGTGAGTACAATAACAACGGCCTTCAAGGATACAATTCAGAAGCTACATGGGACACCAAAGATTATAGTAAGTGATCGAGACCCTATCTTTACTAGTAATTTTTGGACTGACTTGTTCTCATGCTTGGGCACACAACTAGCTCATAGTTCCTCTTATCATCCCCAGTCTGATGGGCAAACAGAGGTGGTAAACAAGTGCTTGGAGGGATATCTTCGTTGTTTTACATCAGATAAGCAAGCGAGATGGGTCCAATGGTTACCGTTGGCAGAATGGTGGTATAACACCTCCTTTCATACTTCATCTAAAATGTCTCCTTTCTTGGCATTATATGGGTACCATCCACCATCTATCACTTCATCTTTGAGAGTCTAGCCAAAGGTTCGAGAAGTTGAAGAACATATTCAACACCAACAAGAGGTGCTTTGTAGTCTCAGGGAGAATTTGTCCATGTCACAAAACCGCATGAAGCAACAGGCAGACCAACATCGCAGTGAAAGACATTTTGAAGTCGGTGATTGGGTTTTGTGTGTTTACAACCATATAAGCAAATGTCCTTAAAACAACACAAAAAGGATAACAAGATTTCACCTAAATATTATGGTCCTTATCAAGTGTTACAGAAGATTGGCAATGTAGCATACAAACTGGAACTTCCTCCAACTACTCGAATTCATCCAGTATTCCATGTATCTTGCCTAAAGAAGGTAATTGGACAGACAATATCAACCCAAAAAGGTTACCAGAGCTTGATGAAGAGGGCAGAATCATCTTGGAACCAGAATGCATCCTTCAAACACGCACTAAGAGGTTGAGGACAAGGGTCATCACTGAGTATTTGATCAAGTGGAAAAATCTAGACAATGAAGACGTAACTTGGGAGGATGCAAATTTCCTGCAGTAGCATCCAGATCTTCTCAACATTGGGGACAATGTTGCTTTGAAGGGGAGGGGCATGCTATGCCCTTAATCATATATCTTATATTGGATGTATATAGCCAACTTGTGGCTATCATAACTTCTTATCATTATGTATTTCTTTCATATATGTTATATTTTCATTAGTGGGTCGGCCTTGGTGTTGGCCATAACATAGGAATAGTATATATAGAGGTTAGTAGGTAGTATTTGAGCATCATTGGAGAATTTGAGTATTATTGTATGGTTTGGAGGTTGCCCCTCGAAGTGGCGTAGCTATTCTTATTGCATATTGAGATCATTATTCTAGAATATGGTGTTATTGGATGTTATATTTCTACTCATGATCTGAATTATACAAGTAATTTCATTACATTTTCTTATGGGTTTTCCTTTTAGTGGTTAATTACAAAATTCAAACAAGGGAATCATATAAATACAAAGCTATGTAACCATAATAAATGACCCAAGCACTAAGAATTTACTAACACAACCTAAGATTGCATCCAAGAGCATTCTAAGATAATTCAAGTATCTATCTAACTTCACACAAGGGACAAGGGGCTATTAATTTTGCATACACTTCTAGTGGCGAGAAAATTTGTGAGGTAGAAAAATTGGTGGTTATCTCATATACACTATGTCAATCTAGGTCCCTCTACTTGTGTGGTGCAGCTCCACTTTATTTTGAATGAGCTAAAAGTTAAATCTATTATTTTCCAAGATGTCGGGGATCCAACATGTACACTCCATTGTACCCATGACAAATGTTTGCAATGAATTACAATGGAGAAATGCTCTAGAAGATGATGGAAAGGGAGTGAGACATTAGGTAGGGGGAATTAAGTCTATAATTAGAAAAGAATATTCTTGCCAAAGTTAATTAGAAGTTTCAAATTCAAAAATTATAGGAAGGAAACAACCAAGTTCAGAATATCAACGATGAGAGGAAACCATGCACACAAATTTGCACACATTCATGCATCATGAAAATAAGAAACCCTTTTTTATTGACATCTTCAAAATATGTACAATACTAGAAGATGGAGGAAAG
The DNA here is from genome assembly GCA_018340775.1 of Taxus wallichiana var. yunnanensis. NCBI lineage: Eukaryota > Viridiplantae > Streptophyta > Pinopsida > Cupressales > Taxaceae > Taxus > Taxus wallichiana. The sequence continues at coordinate 688,073,583 of CM031239.1, forward strand.
TTAGATAAGGGAAGTTGAAGAATGCTCTCTCTTTTCCTTACTCAAAAATCTCTCTTTAATGTAGAAAATTGATAACCCTTAAGAAAGAGGGTTTCATTACATTATATAGAATTTTAGAAGACTCCTCATCTACCCCCCATGTGAATTTTCATATGTCCTACACAACATATGACCTTTCAAGTTCCTAGGAAAGAACATTAAGTTCCCTTTTATCAATTAAGGGAAACTTATTACATTTTAGACTATAGTCACATTAATGAATAGGATGAATGTCATGATTTCTCACAATGATGAATTAGAAAGGGGGTAGAGAAGAGGAGAAAGAATGAAGGAGGGGAAAGAATAGATGATCCCAAGAATGAAGATATCTCTGTTGTTGATTAAGACCTTGTTGGAGAAGTTAAAGATGACAACATTGGCTTTTTATGACCAGTACCACCCTTCTACACTGATGTGAAGCTCCAATGAGTTTCACCTTGAAAAATTTTCCCTTGCTGGTGATGATCACAAGCTAACTCCTTTTACCTGATGCACAAACACCATGGACCATGAAAAGAGTGTTGAGAAACATTGTTTCAAGACTTCCAAACGTGAGGTTGAGATAGACACGAGAAGCTGTTGATGATGATCCCTCTTGTCGGTTGATTTAAAAACCTATTTATTTCATTTATCTCACCTTGATGGACTCACTTTGACTTGACCAACTTCAAATTGATGAAGATAACTTCATCTCCTACGTCTTGCGATGCACTAATTTTATTTTATACATAATTGAGCTTAAGATGATGCTACTAGGACCCTAGTGAAGTTCCCCCTCCTTTGTTTGAGAAATGAAATCATCTTACCATCCTACGGAGAGTCCAAAAATTGGAAATATGAGTGAAAATAGATCCATCTGCAACTTTCTGCACTCAAAAATGAAACTTTTTATTTTTAGATTGTAGGTTCCAGGAGTTGCTATTTTGGGACATATCACTTATTTCTTAAATTTTACCTTTTGAGCCTCTTGAAAAATTCCATCTTCTTCTATTCTTTGAGGAATTGCTATTTTTAGCACATTTCTATTTTTAGCATGTTACTTTTTGGGGACTTTCTATTTTGGGAAAGTTTTCATTTCTTGCCTTACTGTCCATTTTGTATCTTCCCTGATTGTCTTAAGTGATCAAACTTGCAATTGGGGGGAATAACTATTTGTAGCATGTAGAAGAGCATCCAAGTTTCATTGTGATTTGCTCATCGGAAAGTTTAGTAATTAAAAATGACATTTTCACTGGTGAGAGCTTTGGGCATGAATTTGACATTTAAGTCATTAATGAAGTCACAAAGCTTTTTGATGGGTTATTTTCACCTCCAATTGTAATGAAATCAACTCCATTTGGATAGGGTTTTCATTTGTATTTTTGTTCATTATTTTTATTTATGCCTACTCTCAAGATTGATGGGAAATCTAAGGAATTAGAGCTAGGGAACATAATAGAGTTTTTGTTGTATTAAATTTATTGGGGGCATTTGAATCTATCATTTGTTACAAATATAATGTGTTTGGGAGAGGATAATATGCTCCAAGTTTCGTCATATTTAGTTCACCGGTTCGCAAGTTATGAGCAATTATTCATTTTTGCATATGAGGGTTTACGATAGTAGATAGCAATGGTTTTGGCTAAAAATATTTCATTTATATGTTGCAAAAATGAGGGATGATGGAAAGTGAATGAGATATGTGATGGAAAAGGAGCAGAAGTGGTAAGAATAAAGTAAAGGAAGAGCATCGACAACAATGATTTTCCTATGCATGCGTGCATGTGGAAAGAAGCAAAAACACCGAGAACCAGTACTCAATATTAAAATTTTACAATTTTTCATAACTTGGGAAGGAGAAATTTTTCATATCCCAACCATCCCAAACATTTTGGATGGTTGGTGAAAAATTACCCCTATCCCATTGGTCCATGTGGTGAAACATGATTGGATGAAGGTGAGGGCTGGAAATGAGAGCATGGGGGATAAAATGGCTTAGTTGGGATAAATGGAGGTCATATGAGGGTCCATGGCCATAAAATGAGGTTTTTCAAACTTTTTTGTCCCAACCATCCCAAGATTTTGGAACATTTTATACACAAAAGTGCGCCACCTTCTGATTGGTCCATTTTTCCACCAAAAAAATGACTAACTCCTTTACCTTGTGGAGTAACTTGTCGAAAGAATAAATTCATCTCATGGATGTCTTTGCACATATTTATTTATATGAAATTGAATGAAAATTTCATTTTTAACATAATGGTGATGGTGTGATACCTTGATTTGGCCTTAAGCCCTCTAAAAATAGGCATTTTCTTTGGGCTCGAAGGTTGTGCATGTTGAAAACAAGTTGTGGATAGAACCTCTTGATTAATTTTAGAAGAGTGAGACTAGCATCCTATAGATATCTTAATTATATTTTCATTTGGATTATAACTCCTTATATATCTCTCAAAATCACTTCGAACCTCGAGAGCTATTTTTACACTATGCACTACTTTACCCTCCAGGACCCACTTTTGCTGAAATTATTCCAAAACCTCTAAAACTTCCCAAATTATTCTAAAAAAATTAAAAAACATTATTATCTCTTTGCTAAACCTCCATGATTATTTTCAATCCTTTTTTCTACTCTGGGGTGTGCACACCAACCTTAGGAAGGCTAGTAAACAACCATTCCTAGGCTTCTCAAAAACCCTATCTTGGAAGTGCTTGAATGTATTGGATATCCCTAAATCACATAAAAATTGATGACACAATACATTAAACCACTCAAAAGGAAGGAATAGGTCTGACATGGGGATTATGGTTATCTCGGCGGAGGGATCAAGATGACGTTTAAGAAAAAAATTCACTATAGGGTATGGTTGTCATGCTTTCAGGTGTGAATTTTTCCCATGCAAAAATCATGATAACAGTTGGCTCTGACTTGAGGACATGTTTTTAATCAAGCACAGTGAGGAAATGACATGATAACTCTAGAATATCAATACATAACATTGACCAGTGCCTTATCCATTGGGCCATAGAGTCACACAACTTGCAAGAGATAGACATAAAGGAGGAACACACACACAAACACAAATAATCGAAGGGAAAACACCACACCAAAAAGGGAAAAATGCTCACAAAAGGGAAAGGAAAATAAAACTAAATCACTTATAGTATAATGTGGGTGATAACCCAATTTCATTGAAGTGTTCTTCTCTTCTCAGAGATTACCCTTGAGTGGGTAAAATTTAGTGATGATGTTCTACGAAGCTATTAATTGGTTCAAGGAAGTAGCCTCATCTCCTCAAATTCTTGTTAAATCCATGTGATTTGTTGATGCGTGTATACTTTGTAGGTACATGATCTTCTTAAAGCTCAAGCCTTCACTTATAAATTTCATTACCTTCATTAATTTTGTAATTAGTTTCATAGTTCTAGTTACCTTATGTGATTTCCCACATTATTTATCTCTCATTGAGAATCTCGTCACTTCCTCGAGGCATGTTTTTGTTTGAATTTCTTGAACATCCTGATTTCTCTTCTTTTCCATAGTCATATTTACAAAAACCCCTTTCATATGAGGCCTTGAATTTAACCTCTAGTTCTAATCCATCATGATGTATTTGGAAATAGAGAGAGGGATTAGGAGAACCTCATACTTGTATTAGATTACCATGACATGAGTCAAGAGGAAAAAACTCATCTAGGGATATTCCATACCTTTTGTGACTTATTAAATTTCTATTAGGGACCCCTTCTTTAAAATTTCCAAAAGCTCACTTTTATCCTCATTCAAAGAATCTTCATTTTAAATTTCAAGGGAGCTACTTAGAGGAATTACTACATCATCTTAAATCTCATTACAATCTACCAATTCATTATTGTGGGGAGTATCATCTCTAGACTACCAATTTTTTTATAATATCTCCACAGAGAAATACTCCTTTTCTTTGATTGGTAAAAAGAAAACGTCAATCTTTCCATTATACCCATCAATCATTATTGCAATATGTTCATAAGATTTTTCACCTAGTCTTATTTCACCATGACCAAAATTCAAGTTATTTGAAGATGTGGAATTGACCTTTTAGCCATCTTGAAAATCCATGGCTTGCATCAAAAGTTCAAGACTGAGTTAAGGATCTTTTGTTTCTTCCACAACTCTTAGGAGTTCTTGCATAAAATCTTCCTTTAGCACTACAAAAAGATAACTCTTACATTCATTCAAAGAATCCTCTTTTTCAAATTCAAGGAAACCTTTTGGAGGATTTTCTCCATCATCTCAAAACTCAATGTCTTCCCCTACTCCCTTGTCTAGAGGAACTTCATCCTTGGAAACCTCAAAATATTTGTTTCAAACTTTTCATCATATAAAAATCTTCTTATTCAAATAGAAAGGAGAAAAATTCAATTCCTTCATTACATCTAGCACCCATTGTCTTAAGAGGAACATCACATTATTTGATTTTATTTTCTTCATCATGAAGAATTTTGAATTAGTTGAGAAACAAAAAATAGATTCAAAGTTTTCCTTAGGTCCATATCTTGCATCAGGAGTTCAATACTTAGCTCAGTGGTCTTCAACTTTTTCTATAAATCTTAGCATTTCTTTCACTGAGACCATTATTTAAAACCTTTTGAGAGCTCATTAAAAGATGGATTTGTATCTTCTTCATGAATGACATGATCAAGAGAAAATTCATCTTGAAAATTGACTGATAATGTCTCCTCATCATGGGTAAGCACATAGGTTGGTTGCTCTAGTTGAAAATCATCAAGAACCAATTTATCTTCTTCGTGGCTCACATAATTCAGAAAATTAGGACCATCATCTTACAACTCAAAGTTTCTTAACACCTCCTAAGTATCCATACCCCTCAAGAAGAGATACTTCATCTTATCAAAATGGGAATCTCATCTTCCTCCTTAGTTGTAAAAAAATTAATCATTCTCTTGTTTTCTTGATATAAGATTTTGGATCTAGGGCTTCCTGAATTTTTGACTATATATCTCATCTTTTTCACATGGAGAAATTTATCCATATCTCCTTTAAATTATATGGTTGGAGAATAAAAATTCATCTAGATTTTCCTCTTAAATCTTGATAGAATATTCTACCTAACAACATTCCAAATGTAGTCGGGATGTCTACTACCAAGATAGTCATTGACACCTTCTTATCTAGAAATTCGGCAAGAGCCACTTGTGCATATTTGAATCTCCCTCCTAGTGGTACTTCCTTTAACTCCATGGAGTAACAAAATCCACCATCTAGAGTTACGGTGAGTTTGAGGGACTTGGTGACCTTCACATGACCATTACATTTTTAGTCTCTCTTGAATCTATTATGTAATTATTCAATTTGTATTATCCGATGAGAAGGGATACATATAAGATCAATCTTATTGGTCTTTGATTCAGTCAAGGAAAACATGTTTTGTGATGAAGGTGTAGGTGGGTTTGTAAATAGGAATTTAGATTTAGGGGATACAAGATTGGGCTTTGAACTATTACCCCCGATATGTCAAATAAACCTCTCAAATTGTTTCAAATGAGTCTACAAATATTAGCTTGTAAATATGCACTTTGGTATTATTCTTATGTTCTATAATGTTAAATGGAGAAGATGCATACAGGAGAGGTGGAGACACTATTTTTTAATTCAAGGAATGTTTGGAAATAGGAGTGGATACTTGAGGAATGGAGTTTTTTAAAACATTAAAGTAGAGGATTTTGAAGGAAAAGATTTTGTAGAAGCAGATTTTGATTTAGAAGAAGCATTAGGATACTTACTTGGGATGGTGGGTGATCTCTTTCTCATCACAAGATCTAGTTTCTATAATTCAAACTCCATATAAGGTGGGAGTTGAGACCCTCAACTAATTTTTTTGTTAAAGTCTCCATAAGAGGAACTTCATTCTTCTTATTCATAGCATTAGAGGAACATGTTCCTTTCGAGACTAAGAATGAGTGAATACCACACATGAGAAACTAGGTGCATCTTCATCTTAATATTCATCTTAATCACCTCTAAAATAATGACATAATCTTATTTTTGCATTATTCTCTACTTCTTCAACTTCTAGAGAATCACCTTCTTCATATTCTAGTTCAAGTTCTTCATCTTCTTGAGTCCTACAACTAACATTGATAGGCGAGGCCTCAAAATTAAGATTTCAAGGTTCTTATGAAATCTGAATTTTGTTAATGCTTTAAGGAGATAGTCATTCAAAAAATTCCCTCTTCAATGATGTCATTTCATTTTCTAAATTTTCTAGTAATGGATCTTTTCTTTTATCTTTTGGATGTTGAGATCTACCCTTTGAAGGGTTCTTGTGTTGGCATGGTGTCCTAATGGGTGTTGTCATTCATGAAAACCCACATTAGTTAAATATTGAATGTTTTATGATTATTTCATAATGATGTATATGATTTTAACACATCTGTTTCAGATGCACATCAACCGCTGAGTGGAATTCAAAGTGAGGTGTCCTTCCTCTTGCAAGACCATATAGGTGCATAGGAGGTGTAGCTTGGTAGTGTGAGCTTCTTGGTTTCTTGGAAAGTATGTTGACATGTTGGATAGAACATTTTTAATGTTCTTGATCACTCACAATATTTTCATAGTGTAGGAACATGTGTATTACATTGTTATAGGTGCTCATTAGGAGAAGGTATAGAAGCGCGGAGGTGTGACAGAGTGGTTTAGAGCCATATGAGCTCATGGAAACATCAATTCAAGTGTATAATTACATATGAAGTATGTTTAATTCATTCACAAATTTTTCTTTTTAGTTATTACATTATTTCAGTTGACCCTAGCTTCTATAGTGAGAGTCTCTAAGGTGAAGCTATTTAAATGAGATAGGCTCGAGAGATTTATTTATGTAATTGATATTATAATTATTGGAGATGTTATAGGGATGTGTCATGATGATATTAGAAAACTAAAAGGTTCCTATGATGTGTATTTTTCTAGATATAACTGATTTTGTGAAACAAGGTGAAAACCAAGTGTATTTACAACTCAAAGTTCAAATTCTAATGCTCATTTTGAATAGTGCAATTTGTGTGGGACATTTTTACTTTAAAATCAGCTTCTATGGTTAGTATATAAGTTTTCCCAAAAAATAAAAAAGGTCATTTTATCGTCAAGTTTTTATGAACAAATGTTAATAAGGTAAAGAGGTCTAAAACCGTAGTTAAACCCTAGCTAAGAGCAAGTTGGAAGAAATTGAAGTATAGTGACCAGTTTTGAATGATTAATCAAGAGTGATGATTGGATGTTTTATAGGATTATTTTAAATTTCTAGAAATGTATGGTTGAGGTCATGGTGATGAGGGGACCCCACTTATAAATATTATTTTTTGAAGAAGAAGGTGTTAGGACAAGGTTGTCCAAATGAGTACCATAGAATTTTTTTGCATGATGTATGGAAGATTTTTTTATGTACATGGAATTTTTAGGACAAGGTTGTCCAAACGAGTACCATAAAATATTTTTTTGCATGATGTATGGAAGATTTTTTTATGTAAATGGACTTTTTAGGACAAGTTCATGTAGGTACATGGTGTTTTGAGGTCCAAATAGGTTGATTGGTCAAAGGGTAGTTTTGGGGTCTCAAATAGCATAGTCTAGTAAAATGAGCATAACTTGAGCTACAGGTGGAGTTTGAAGGTGATTAAAGTTTTGTTAAAAATATGATTAATAGATATATTCAGTGACATAAGGTTTTTATCATGATTAGTTCATTTGACATGGTTTCAATAGCATTATTTGGATAGGAATATTTTTGACAGTTCAAGACATCATGTGTTCTAGTGCAAGTTTTAGGTTTTCTAAAGCCCGAGATGGATTGGGTGATGCTTTATATCACATAGAAAATGAATATGAATGAATTTTGCATATAATGAATTCATTTTGAGGTCTTGAATGTATATAGAAATGTTTTTTATGAGCTAAACTTTATAAATAACATTTTTGGCAAAAGTTGTTTTGGTGAAGGCAAAAGTAGCTATGATTTGACAAGATGGATGTTTCATGAATTATAGCTTTCTGATAAGTGTTATAAAGGTTCTTAAATTTTCCTCAAGTGGTCACATGGAATGGTTTTCCTTTATGATTTTATTATGTAGCCTTATGAAGTTTTCAGGGTGATGAAGGGTGTAGGAAACAACTATTTTGAGAATTATAAAGGGAATTGGGCCCAATAAATTAAATAATTTTTTTGGTTGATATTAATTGGGAATATTATGAAATTTTAATGATATTTTATCCATATGTAATGGGGTTTTGGTTATGAAAAATTATGGTACTAATGTTAGGGAAATTTTAATCTTGTGCCCATGGGGTTTTAAGCCATTTTTTTACACTTGTAATGGGGGTTTTAGTTAGGCCAACCTGATTGGGTCTCTTGTGAATATTATATTTAATATTTTAATTTTTTTCCTTAATGTATGGGTCAAACCAAAATGATGTAAAAGTTTTTTCCTAAGTTTGAAATGTGGAGAAGCATCATAAAACATGTTTTTGGGTGCTTTTGGGACTAATTGTGTGTGTGCCAGTGGAGCGACCTAGGTATGGTTTTATTTCAGGTGTTTGAGAATTATTTGGAGCTTATTCAAGGGTGTTACAAGTTGATAAAATTAAAAGGACATGAGATAAAGTGTTTGATGAATTTTAGAGTGATTGATGAGCATGTTTTGTGAAGTGTGATCACCTAGGGTTTGGTTGAACACATGTGAGATGGACAAGAAGTATCCATCAGTTGTGGAAAAAAATTAGAGATATGAACATAATAAGGTGGTTGAGTGGGTGATTTATCATCTTTGGGGGTTGTAGCCTCCTTTTGGAGTTGGTGCTCCTTGTAGGGTTGGTGCTCTATTAAACTAGGGGTTAGTGCTCCTTGTGGGGTTGGTGCCTCACTAAATTCAGAAACATATCAATATAAGATTGTGTTTCAGTGGGTTTTATTCCCCTTGATGGTTTCCCACTTATATCTTGTGTTCTTTTGTTACTTCTTTGCTCTCATGGTTACATGCTTTATTGATGGTTATGGTGTGCACACATTAAGTATTGAATAAGTGGATATTGTGATTGAATGCTTATGGTATTTTGAGTTTCAGATCTGAAATATAATTTGAATTTTTTATAAGGACTGATTCACCACCTCCCTCTCAGTCCATTGTGCTTCTAACAATTTGTATCAGAGCTGGTCCTTTTTGTAGAAGTTTGACAACTTGAAAGGAGATCCTTGAAGCACAATATGGTGAGCAATACTGTGATTGGAAAGGCACCAATGTTTGATGGTGTGAACTATAGTTTCTAGAGAATGAGAATGAAGTCCTATATCATGGCTCAAGGGTTTGATGTTTGGAATACTATTGAGAGTGGTTATACTCATCTTACCACTTCCTCACTCACTGATGAAGAAAAGAAGGAATATACAAATAACTCAAAGGCCTTCAATGCAATCATAAGTGGTCTTGGAGAATCTGAAATGGGAAAAGTGATGCATTGCAAGTCTGTCAAAGGAAGCATGGGAAAAACTTCAAGTACTTTATGAAGGAGACTCAAAGGTAAGGATTTCTAAGCTTCAAACTTTTAGAAATCAATTTGAATATCTTAATATGAATGATGATGAGTGTATTGCAGCCTATCTTCTTAGAGTTGATAAGATTGTTAACAGTATGAAAGGGATATGAAAAAATCTAAAAGATGAAGTGGTTGTTCACAAAGTATTAAGGTCCTTGACTCTAAATTTTGATTCAAAATTATCATCTACAGAGGAAGTAAAGGATATTACTAAGCTAAATATGGATTACTTACATGGCACCCTAACAACCTATGAAATGAGGGTAATGGATTCCAAGCCTACTAAGAAGGATATATAGCCCTGAAGATGGCTAAGGTGGAAAACAAAAGAAGGGAAAATATGAAGATACTACTTTAGAGATTGATGAAGAGGATATATTTTCCAGGGTTGTTAGGAGAATGATGCCTGAGAGTAGAAAGTAAAAAGGTAATTCTACTTTCAAATGTTTTTCATGTGTTAAAGTTGGTTGTTATTTTGCCAAGTGTCCTTGTAGCATGATAAGAAAAGGAATGATGATCATGATAGTGATAACAAGAACAGAAATCTGAAATTTTATAAGAAAACTAAAGGGTTCAAAAATAATGAATCTATGAACAACAACAAGAAAAGTCTCTACACTAAGAAGGAGGAATCTGAAAGTGAAGAAGAAAGATCTGAATTAGAAGTAGAATATGATCACAATGATGTTGGTGATGAAGTTCTTTTCATGAAAAAAGTGTTAGAGTAGGTATTTACCTTAGCTCCTAATCACCTAGGTACTTTATTTATGTTTATTGTATCTATCCTTACCCACTTATGTGTTGGGATATTTCTTTTATCTAATTTAGATATTAGGAGATATTATCCAGTTATTAGGTATAGTTCTTTCCTTGATCTATAGTATTGACTAGATCCTTGATGTCTAGTTCTCTCCTAAATCTATGGTCTTGACTAGTTCTTTGATGACTAGTTATTTCCTTGATTTATGACTTGATCTATGACCTTGACTAGTTCTTAGATCGTTATTCCTTGCCTATTTAAGCAAGGCCCATTCTCAATGTATTGCATTGAGTTCCATAATAATATATGAAATTGCTGCTCATTTGTTTGCAAAGGTTTTATGTAAAACTATTTTGGTGAATTTATTTCATATTATAGATCATGGTGTTTTATTAACATCTCGTGTTCTTGGCTTCGCACGATCCGGTTATCATTCCTTTTATGGTATCGGAGCGGGGAGATTGTTGTTGGCATCCATCTATAAGTTTTATTTTACAAATAAATTATTTGTGTATTCATATATTTGGGATTTCGTTGTATTTTTTTGCTACGTGCATTTTTATGCAAAGCGAAGAGGCTTCGTTGGATTAGGAAGGCATGAAAACGCAAAGATCGAATGTAAACTCAGCCAATTCTGGAGGCAATCATTTTTTGTGGTTTTTTAATTTTTGCAGAGAAGCACACAGGTGCACCTTGGGATTTGAGCCAAGGGAAAAAAGCATGATTTTAGTTATTTGAGTTTATTGGATATCTCGAGATCTCAGTTGGGTTTATTTCACTGTTGTAGCATATATGTCTCGGTTACGCGTAGGAAGACTTTTGGATCTTTCCTTTTCGGCGGGGTCTATGGATGTTGTGCACAGTTGTACTATTTCGGGAAAATCTGCAAGTTGTTATTTTCGCCATAGGTCATATGGTATGGTCATATGAGGGCTTAAAGCTTGTGATTCCTACTAGTAGGTGCTTAACTTCAGCCCCCTTTAATTTTATTTGTGTGGTGAAGGTAACAACAATTTATTTTGTTTTAGTGGCAACTAAAATAAATAACAGAGAAAAATATTAAAAAGCTTGTATCTTTTGATCGGTAACTCAGTTTTGAGTGCCGTTTTTACAAAAGTGCTTGTTTTTTCATGATCTTTCCATTGGAGTTATTTATTTTGAGACTTGCACTATAATTATAAAGTGCCAAATATGGAGGAGTGTTGCAATCAATTATGGATGCAATTTTAGAATTTGAGCCTCGATGTCCTAATTTTTTTGGGAGTTGTAGTTTGTACCTATCATGGATTATGAGAATGATATGCTTTTCTCTGAAGTATGTGGACTTCAAGAGGATATTGTAAAATTTGTGGAAGAAAATAGATCACTCAAGAAGTGAAATTCTCTTCTACAATCACTCATTCACGATAAGGATATAATAATACACTCCCTGCAAAACAAACTTACTAGCCTACAACATCACCATCATATTGTGGACAACCACAACCATGCTCCTAGTCCACTTGCAGCTATTGCTCCTGAACCCACTGACATTGATATGTCAGTCTTTGAGTTTGTTCCTGCTCTTGATGCTCATACACCTATGAAGCTTGTTACTGCATGCTCTTCCACATCTATGCCTATTACAATACCACATGTTGTGTATCCTATTTTTTCTCAGCTGCATGGATTTTTTGAGAAGCATACTACTGCATTCAGTTCTTGCATGCTCCGTTCTATGGGTCTCACTAGCGGAGTCATTGGCAGACATTCACAGGGTATTTTTTCCTCTATTCCACATGTTAAGTGGAATTCTCGTCATGACATTAGTTTTTAGCTAGATAGTTCATTGGGATCACACATTGACAGAGCTCCTTTTTTGTTCGCTCGACTCTTTCTGAGGATCTTGAGCAACACATGAGTTCTACATCTTCACTCAGGCTTGAGAAACCTGAGATTTCAATTTTAGACATGATCAACCTGACACATTCTGATGTTCTTTTGCATGCACCCATTGTGCATTTTGCACCAAGTCATATGCAGGCATCTTCTTCATCCATCCATGTTGATTTGGGGTGGATATCTAATCACTCATGGAGGTGACATAGACATTCGTTGAGAGGACTCTACAAGCATGACTCCTCCACCATTTGGCCTCTTGCTCCACTTTCTATACCTTCTGCATTGTGATGCTTCTTGTTTTGAGAATTTTTCTTTAGCAGGTGTAGTGTATCTCTCTTGTTTATTGAGAGATTTTGTATCTATATTTTTGACACTTTTGGCATGTTGACAGTCCCTCTTGTGGAGGAGCTATTCTGATGGATCCCAGTGTTAGTTTGTCAATGTTTGAGTAGTTTTTTTGACAACTCATACAAATTTTTAGTGCCACTCCACCCATTCAACAGTATGGGAGGGTGTGGTGTTGATCCTATTTCTTTGGGTTTTGTGTCCTTACCTTGTTACCTTAACTTTTCTTTGATCATGACACTCGAATTTTGTGTCCTTACCTTTTTGCTTTGGTTATTGTTCTTGGATCATGGCACACCTATTTGCAGCACTTGATTGAATTATGTTTGGTGTTTTTTTGCACTTTTGACATCACTCTATTGACAGTCTCCTTATATGGAGAGCTATTTTGGTAGAGCCCAAAGTGTTAGTTATTTTTGAGTTTTTGATCGAGTAGTGGATTGAGACAACAGTGCACACCAAAATTCTTCTACATTGTATGAGTTTTTTTGAGTGAGCTTCTTGGGATGCCTTGGAGCAGGTCTTTACTTTCTTTACTTTGTTGTTACTGGTTTTGGGTACCTTGCGGTGTTCCTTTTTTCCCGCTTATTGTAAATGAGTACCTCATCGTGCCTAATTCTTGGGACTCATATTGTGGACATGGCACATCTATTTTGGCCCCGGCTTCACTTGAGGGGGTGTTAGAGTAGTATTTACCTTAGCTCCTGTTCACCTAGGTACTTTTACCTTTATTGTATTTATCCTCACCCACTTATGTGTGTGGATATTTCTTTTATCTTATTTAGATATTAGGAGATATTATCTAGTTGTTAGGTATAGTTCTTTCCTTGATCTATGGTATTGACTAGATCCTTGATGTCTAGTTCTATCCTAAATCTATGGTCTTGACTAGTTCTTTGATGACTAGTTATTTCCTTGATTTATGGCTTGATCTATGACTTTGATTGGTTCTTAGATTGTTATTCCTTGCCTATTTAAGCAAGGCCCATTCTCAATGTATTACATTGATTTTCATAATAATATATGAAATTACTACTCATTTATTTGTAAAGGTTTTATGTAAAACTATTCGGTGAATTTCTTTCATCTTATAGATCGTGGTGTTTGATTAGCATTTGTGTTCTTGGCTTGGTACGATCTGGTTATCATTCCTTTCAAAAAGAGGCCATGAGGTCCTCTAGTGGTGGATCTATTCCTTGGGGTGATATTTCACCCGATTATCAGCTAGGTAGAAGAAGGAGAAGATGATGTTTTAAGGATTGAATTGACATGTGTGCAATATGAACTTGAACATGATGAGAAGAAAAATAAATTTGAAACTAATGTCAAAGAATATGAGATGAAAATATAATAATTTGAGAGAAAACATTGGTAAATATTTGAAAAACTAGAAGAATTATTAATAAGGCTATAAATGTAGATGAGCAACATGATCCTAAGTCTTCAATCTAAAGAAGAGGAAGTGAAGGTTCTTAAGAAGGAACTTATAGATGCTACAAGCAAGGCTAAGAATTATGAAAAGTATTGGCATGGTGTCCTAGTAGATGTTGTCATTAACGAAAAACCATGTTAATGATAAAGTGAATGTTGTAGGATGATGTTATGATGTTTCTTTATGTGTTAACATATTGGTTCATAGGTTTATCGGTTGTTACATTGGGATTCATTAATGCATGCTTTCTCTAAAAAGCCCATACAGGTGCCTAAGAGGCGTTTCTTAGAAGTGTGAGATTTTTGTTTCTTGGGAAGCATGTTGACATGGTGTATAAAAGGTTTTGAGGGTGATTGATCTCTCATAGCAAAGTGGCATAGTGCAGTACAAGTGGTTCACCATGTTACAGGTGCTCATTGGGAGAACATATGATAACTTGAAGGTGTTGCAAAGTGTATTGGAGCCATTTAAGTTCCCTGGATTCATTCTATCAAGTGTATCATGACATATGATGTATGTTTGGGTCATTTTTAGAGGTTATGTGTTTAGTTATTACATTATTTCAATTGACCCTAGTTGTTACTATGAAGATCTAACATGCAAGCATATGTAAGTCTTAGTAAATGGAGAAATTGGTTATGGTGTTATCATTTTGATGATTGCAGATGTTAGAGGGATGATTTATGGTGCTCTCAAAAACATTTCAGAATCCCATGATGTGTATTTTCGGATATGAATGATTTTTTGAGAAAGGTTCAATAATAGGTGAAAATCAAGGTTAAATTTGAACTTTAGATGCTCGTTGTGAAAAATGTACTTTATATGGGCCCTTTTGGATTTTAGGGATTATTATAATGTGAGTTTATAATGTTTCACAAAAATAATCAGGTCGGCTTAATCGTCATGTTTTTAAGAACAAATGTTGAAAAGGTAAAGAGGTCTAAAACCCTAATTAAACCCTAGCTAGGAGCAATTTTCCAAAGATCGAGTATACTAACCGAGTTTTTATTGATTAATTAAAAGGTATGATTGGATGTTGTAGAGGAATCCTCAAGGTTTCTAAAATTTTATGGTTTAGGTCATGTTGATACGTGGGCCCTACCTAAAAATAGTAGTATCTAGAGGAAAAGGTTTTAGGAAAATATGGTCCAAAGGAGTAAAGCATGCAAAATTGATGGTGCTGATGATTTTGAGTGATGGTAATGGAAATTTTAGGACATGTTCATGTAGTTTCATGATGTTTTTAGGTCTAAACAAGTTGACTAGTTAAAGGGTAGTTTTGGGGTCTCAAATAGTAGGGTCTAGTAAAATGGTCATAACTTGAGCTACAGGTGGAGTTTTGAGATGATTAAAGTTGTGTTGGAAATTAGATTTAGATATATTTCTAGTGATATATGGATTTCCTCATGATGAGGTCATTTGATATAGTTTCCAAGTATTTATTTGAGAAAGTGTTATCCCGTTTTGAGTTCACGACAAAACGATCGGATAACCCCTACAAAATTTTCGAAGTGATTTTGCATTTTGGCCTCTTTTAGAGAAAAATCAGGTTTTCGGGTGTTACTAACAGCTTGACATAAGTTTTAACATGCTTTATGTCTTATGTCCTCCGAAACCCGAAACCCGCCTTGTATTAAGAAAATCCTTTGTAATCGGGTTTTCGGAAATTCAACGCATCGGAACATACTTGAGTTAAAACATGTTTTATGCGCCATGTTCTCCGATTCCCGAAGTCCACTAAATCCTTTGTTTTCAGGTTTTCGGGGCTATGTAGCACCTAAGAACTTCATGTTTTGTGCTCTATGTTTTCCGAAACCCGAAACCCGGAATGCACTAAATCTCTTCGTGTCGGGTTTTCGGACCCCTCCAACATGCTGACATGGCATTCATGCCGAATGGTTGGTGAGTTGGCACGTGCCGAGCTGAAGTGTATTTATTACTAATTTTCTTATAAATACGCGGATTTCCACGTCATTCTTACCATTCATATTTTTAATTCACGGATTTTTCACATGCTCTTCCGCTTTCAAAACCCGCAAACTCGCATTGCCCGATTGGATCATTTGTTTTTGATCTTACCTGTCTCGAATCGAAGGTATTCTTCTTTCCTTCTTTATTCTTGATTTTTATGGATCGATTGCGTGCATTTTCTTCGCAATTTCTTGCCAGTTGTTGAAGGTTTTCTTCCCTTCTTCTTTCTGTGTTATTTTAGAAAGGGTTTTGGGTTTTTAGGGTTTATTCTCTTTTTGGGATTATTAATTGGTGTTGTTCCTCCCAAATCTTAATTATATGCATGATGTATGGAATATGAATAACAAAAAGAAAGGAATTTGTATATGTGAAAATTCGAGAAAGACTCTGTTTTTGTTTCCCGGATTTTGAAGACTGTTTTGCAGATTCAAAGGCCCACAGTATAAAGGAAGCTTGAAGTATCGAGGTTTCACAACATTACGACCTCAACAGTAAATGTCGGGAATCTCCGAAGTTCCGTCATCAAAAGTGGGCGCCGGATTTCCTCCCATTTCCGCCATTGACAGTGAGTGCTGGGTTTCCGCCAGTTTCCGTCATTGAAAAGCAAGTGTTGGGCTTTGCCAAAGTTCCGACAGATCAAACTTTGGCGGGTTCTCGGGGTTTTCCGACATCCTCTTGGCGTGTCGGGTTCTTCTCTTCTTCCAGCGCATTCATCAATCAGATTTCAAGTTCAACATCACCCGAGTTTCGAGTCTTTCTCCCTCCACATTCTTCATGTCGGACCTGGTCCATCTCGGAGAAGGCCGAGAAGTCTAGCGGGATGAAGTACAAATTTAAGAAACCAGAATCCCCATCATATATTGATTGTAATTATGATATCGGGATACTTGAACTTGGTAACATAGATATGGACGACTTTTGGAATAGGGTGAAGAGTTCTTCTCAAACCCCATGGATGATGGCTTTGGCTAAATGTGATGGCTTGCCCCGCAAAGTGAGCTTTCCCATGCGCCCAATGTCCAGAGTTTGTTTTGGCTTGTGCATCCGATTTGACGACTCGGCTTCTCGTTCAGTAAGGAATCAGGCTGGTGAGGTAGTTATCAAACTAGATGGAGCTTATTTTGATGATCTCCTAAAACTACCTAATTTCGAGGAGTATGGGGACCTAGACATCAAGTCGGCTCGAAGGCCCGGGGACAAGAACTGGAGAAAATTACATTAAGGATGTCAATAAGAAGTTCTTGGTCAAGGCAAAACCAAGTAATATCTAGATTTCCAAGAACTATTCCTAGATGTGATTTCATACAAGAAATCAATGACATTATCACCCTGTTGAGCCGGGTTTTTGGCTTGCCTCAGGAATCAAATTTATTTCATGGATGGATGTATCAGTTTATGGTCACCATCAAGAAGAACCAGCAAGGGATTGACTGGGGAACCCTTATCAGTAATGAGATTGACTCTCAGGTGACGACGGTCTTATCGACTTAAAGTTTTATATGTTGTCATATGTGGCCTATATGCGCAATTTGGAATGAGGAGCTATCCCGGACTGGATACTAAAGGAAGCAGAACGACAAACCCAGTCTATAAGTATTATCCTCAAATAACAAAGAAGGGGTCCAAGGATCATTTTAGGAGGGTAAATGACGCCTTTTTCTACGAGAACATCTGCCAGGTGAACCCAGGGCTAAGAAAGACAAGGGTATCAGACGAAGCTTGGACTGAGGTATCTAAATGGGGATGTAT
This sequence comes from Taxus wallichiana var. yunnanensis, assembly GCA_018340775.1. NCBI lineage: Eukaryota > Viridiplantae > Streptophyta > Pinopsida > Cupressales > Taxaceae > Taxus > Taxus wallichiana. Next base: position 688,091,325 of record CM031239.1, read on the forward strand.
CTTCTTACAGTTCAAGAAGTTTACCTACCTTCGAACGGTCATGTACTCGGGAGAGCCTTTCCGTCTGCCTCGCTATCCAGGGGATAGATTGATACTAATAGAATTGGTCAGACAGCTATTGGATTTTCACAAATTCCAACAGAGCAAGCATAAGGCAGCAGTATCCTTCCCAATTTCTATTGGGAGATATACTTGCTCAACAGTGGCAAAGGCCAAAAATGTTGAATGTGAACTCCAGGAGAAATTAAAGAAGCATATGAAGTCTCGGGATGGTTTTGACATCCGAGGAGTACTTAGAACCTATGGAGCCCTACATCTGCACAGGCCCGACATTGAGGATATCGGGTGGATCTCTACGTAAGTTGAAGTTCGCAGAAAAGATAATAGTAGGTTAACTATTAATGAGATTCAGACGCTAGAGCTTTCTGATTTTCCAGATGGCACAACTGACAATGAAAGTGTGTTGGATATGTCCTATGATGGGCTTAATGAAGATCGATACATTTTCCCGCCTATTGATTGGTGGGTGAAGAAAAAGCCTCTATCACGAGATAGGTCGGCTCTCATTCTTACTAGCACCAAAAATGGCTCTCTTCTTGGGGCATGAATTTTAAAGATGACAAGTTTCCAAAGTTGGCTGAAATGGAGGTGGGGCCCTCCCAAAAGAAAAAGGACAAAGAATCTTCTGGGGGGTCTATAAAAATCGGGATTCCCAAGAAGAAGAAATAAAGAAAAATCTCTTCAATTGTCTCTCCAGCTCAAACGGTGGTTGTGCCAGAATCACCAACACCACCAGAAATAGGGGAGATTAATTTAGAAGAAGGAGGAAGCCAGCTCTTGACTTCACCATTTGCTGATTGCTCAACTGGAGAGACCTTATCTCTTGCATTCAAGGCTTTGGGCCCGAATCATGCCTCCCCCTCAACAACCACTTCAGCCTCCACATTCCCCATCCACTTCTTCAAACATGGCCAATATTTTCTCCGAGCTCTCACCCCTCTCTGCTGGAACCCAAGTGATCACCAACACTCCCCCACAACCTGTTCCTCTATTCATTGCACCTACTACCACGTTGGCTGCTGTTCCCCCTCCAATAGTAGAATCTTCTCCCCTTGAGAGTAGAATACCAGTTACTACAACATTGGCAGTTTCCTCTGATACACCACAATGGCTACTCGAGCAAACTCCGAGGAAGAGGAAAGTGATTGTACCCCTACCAGCCTTTGATTTCAGCTCACTCAAGGCTTCTACTGCGAGATCAGCCAAGAAACCCAAAACAGTTTCAAGGGTTTTGGTGGATGCTTCAGGAGATAAGTTCGCAGAGATTGCCACTCCCTCAGCTGACAAAACTAGAGATGATGTAACAACTGCTGATTACCAGGTAACCAGGGTGTCTCTAGGGAAAGTAACAGCAAAAGGGGCGCAACAAGATGCAAAGGATTCCATAGACGTGCTGTGCCAAAAGTTGAAAGAAACAAAGGACAGCAGAAATGAGCTTAAGGAAAAAGTGGAGCAGTTGACAGAGGTTTTGATTAAACTCTCAACACCCCTGGAATCCATACCATCTTCTTCTGTATCTGCCGGATTCGATTTCTCATCGGTGCCTACGATTGAGAAGATTACTAAAAAAGGAAGGGTGGTTGATGAATGGATCCAAAAGTTGCTCCAACAAGGGAAGGAAGTAATTCAAGACGTGGTGAAAGTTCATCAGTCTTTGGGGGAGATTCAGAAGGAAGGAGAGAAGATGGATGAGGAATTCACTGAAGAAATTAGACAGCTTGATTTGACTTGTGAAGCTCTCCAAGTGCTAAAGCAAATCCCAGCACATCTCTTGGTAGAAGAAGGCGTTCTTCCACATACAGATAAACACTTTCAGCTGATCAAGGCCATCAAGTTCAGAGTAAAGATTCTCAACGAAGCCTGCAGCAAGTTGAGAGAATCAAGGGATAAATTGATCGATGGGAAAAGTGATCTGGAAGAAGAATTGCTAAAGATTTGTCCAAAGGTGTCAGTTGGGAACGCAGGTATCCTATTAGTAGATGATCTCTTCAAACAAGTTCAGGAATCTATTCAGCATGAACCTGTACATGGATTTGACCTTGAAGTCATTGGTCAGTTTGTAAGGATTGAGCACACTTTAGGGGCCTTAAGAAAGCTCAGCAAAGGATTGAAGAAACTTCCCGGCACTGCCAGTGATGTTCATGAAACCTGCGAAATGTGGAATGATCATTCCACTGCGCCTGATGAGAATGAAATGCAAGGCATTATTCGGAAGTTCCAGGAGTTTCGTAACAAACAGTCTCAGCTGGAGGAGGAGAAAGAAGAAGAAGCAAAAGATGATGATTCGGATTAAGTCCCAACGTCCCATGTCATTTCTATTTTTAGATTGACATGTCTTTTCTTATTTCCGTTTTGTCATATTTTTAATTCATACTTTGACTTGATCTCCTGCGTGAGAGTCATGCAAAACTGAAACTCCAGTTAACATGCTACTCTTTAGGATCTGTCCTATTTTATCTCTAGTTCCTTTTGTTATAAATAAGGGATGCCTGTGCATTCAAAAGGGTCGAGAATTTTTGAAGCATTAAGAGGCTATTGGAAAGGAGAAAAACTTTGTGTTTTCTTTCAATCATTTTGAAGAATAGAAGTTGATATTGTTTTGCAGACTTTGTGTTGTGAAATATATCTTATTTAAGACAGTGTTCTTATGTTCATGATCTTAAAGCTATTCTTTGCATAGAATCTCAGTGTTTCTAATTATCTCGGACACTATATCTGTGATCTAAAACTCGTATGATTATTTCGTGCTCTGTGTTTACTCGAAAGAAAATACGTTTCTCCCATTTCTTTTCTACCGTGCTTCTTCCTTCATAATGAGTTTCTAACCTATTTCACTTACGAAAGCAATATCCTTGAATCGTGTGAATGTGGATTTCAGGATTTCATCCCAACCCCCAATGGTTAGATTAGTGTGAATATTGTATATATTATTTACTGTGTTTTAGATTAGCAATAAACAGGCAGCCTCACCTGTCTTTGAGGAGGGATTTAATCCCATGTGCTGTGGTTGAACCTCATATTTTGGTTTGACAAAATATCCAACCAATGATTTTGGCGACTCATTTGGGAAATACGGATCAATAGTATAAAGCTTATCCTCTCGGTGTCTGGCGACTCCATATTTGCCTTATTTTTAATAAGATCTCCTTTCAGTTCAAGCTGGCCAGGAGGATCTTCACTCGGTCCCGCCGAGCTCAAGGTGAAATTGATCCACTCTTCGAGTTACTGCAACAGCATAATTTCAGCCTTTCTCCCAACAGCGTTGTCTCTAACCGAGCCAGAAGTTCTTCACCTGTTCGGAGAAACCGGATCCCTGAAGAACGGGAAGCATCTGCAACTTGTCGTGCACTACTCTTGTCTGATACTCGGATCCCTGTACGCACTCTTTTCAGAAGGATGGCGGTTCAACCTGTGCCTTGGGGTGTAGTTATTGGTCCTCTTTCCTTGACTCCTCCATTGAATGAGTTACCACGTGGATCTCGTAAAAACATTCCCAAGTTCAATGGGGATGGGAAGCAGCATCCTGATGAGCATATTGCATCTTTCTTTGTTGCATGCGGTGTCCTCGGAGTAGCCCATGAAGATGTCTCCATTCGGCTCTTCGTTGAAACATTGCAGGGAGTAGCAGCTGAATGGTTTTACCACCTCCCGAATGCATGCATTCCAGATTGGGCTACCATGCGGACCAAGTTTGAGGCACGTTTCAAACCAGCCGAAGATTCTCATGCTTTGTTAGCTCAGCTCACGCATATGAAGAAGGAATCGCATGAACCTATGCGGGAATTCGTGGCTAAGTTCAATAAGCTGATCCGGAAAATTCCAGTAATAGCTGTACCAACTCTGGAAAACCAAAAATGCTTTTTCATCAATGCTCAACCCCCTGATATAAGCTTTTTATTACGAAGGTCGGTTATCCCAGATTTGGCTACTGCTCAGTCAACGGCTACTGAAATAGAGGATGATCTCATCTTAGCCGGAAGGATCAAGAAAGACATACCCAAACTCAAAAATCAAGGTTCTTCTCAAGGTAACACAGATCCTATGTTTCAAAAAATGGCTAATGATTTGATTGCTTTAAAGAAGCAAATGTCTCAGCAGGTGAACAATGTTCCATATCGGGATATGCCTAGGCGGAATTTCAATAATAACAATGGTGCACCTGTCAGAGATAGGCCACGGTTAACTCCTGCTCAGCCGAGACTAGCAATTGAAGCTCCGCCTGTTAATGCAGCAGTGGAAATAATTGAAGAAGATGATGAACCAGAAGAACAAGATTCCCGTGAGGATTTCGAAGCTTCAGGATATGCTGATGAGTCTTATGATGAGTCAGCTGGTGACTCCAGCATTGGTTATTTGGAATATGATGAAGATGAATGTGAGCCAGATGGTCAATCATTTGCGTTGTGTTCACTCGGTCCCAATCTCAGGTTCCCAGAAAGCCTGGAAAATACTAAGGAGAAGAATAAGGAACCTCCTGTATCCATAGTCAAAAAGGGTACCCCTATTTTGGTATAAACCGAAAGAGAGGTTACTAAAAAAGGCACTGCTCCTTATTCTCCTTCTCCTAAGGTCGGTGCCCAAAGACAAGCTCATATAATTAGAAGCCGAGCCTACTATCATTCCTTCTTACACTGCTTTTGATATTATTGATCATGCAAAGAGAACCAAAATTCAAATGTCAGAAGCAGAATACCTTCAGTCGAATCCCGAACAATTTGAAAAGCTGGCCAAGTTCATCAGAAGTAAAGCGGCCGTTCCATCACACTTAAAGGTCTCCTTTCAAATCCTACTCAACCCACACCTCAGAATAATCTGACCTCTGCTTCTTCCTCAGGAAAGATTGAACCATTTTATTTGTCTCTACTTATAAATGGGTTTAAACTCAGCAATTGCATCATTGATTCAGGGGCCTCTGATAATGTTATGCCCGCAAAAGTGGCCCAAGCCCTCGGGCTTACTTTGACTAAGTCGTATGGACGGTGCTATTCCATGGAAACTAAACAAGTCCCTCTGATTGGTCAAATTAAGGACGCACAGTTTGCATTTGTTGCCTTCCCTGAGAAGAGAGTAAAAATGACTATTCTGGTTGCTGATATCCCTGCGGCTTATGGTATTCTCTTGGGTAGAGGATTTTGTAAAGATGTCGGAGGAGAGATTAGTATGGATTGGACCAAAGCCAAGATCCCAGTCAAAGGGGTTCAACAGGTTCTTCATCCTGAACCGCAGGCAAAGTATTTGGTGACTAAATCAGATGATCCTAAGGCTCAGATTCTTTTCGAAGATGCTAGCTTTGGGAATTATTTCATGGCATCAGAGATACCCATTGTAGATGTGGAAGAGGAAGATCCCAATGCAATTTGGATGCTTGAATTTGATGGTAGCTGCTCACCTCTGGATCAGGCGCTGGTGTTGTTCTCATATCTCCTAGCTCCGAGTTTTTCCCATCAGCTTATAAGTTGCAATTTGATAATACTAATAACACGGCCGAATATGAAGCCTTGTTATTAGGATTAGAATTGGCCAGACAGAAGGGAATCAGGAATCTCAAGGTTCAGGGGGATGCGGAGCTGATTGTTAATCAGGTCAGGGGTATATATCAGGTGAAAAATGATCGGTTGAGGCATTACAGGAACAAAGTTTGGGATAGTATAGAATGCTTTGATGCATTTTCTATTAAGGCAGTTTTAAGAGATTATAATGACAAGGCTGATTCTTTGGCCGTATCTGCATCTCTTCTTCTTCCTCATCCTCAGTTCAAGCAAGACACATACTCTATCGAGATTGTGTATCGCCCTAGCGTCCCAGATAATGCAACTCACTGGCAGGTATTCAATGATGATCAACAGGTGTTGGCTTTTCTAGAAAAGGCTGACAATTTCAGTGAGCTATATTTTGAAGGTTCGGAATCAGCCTTTCGTGAAACTATTTCAGAGCCATATCAAGAGGTTGATGGTGAATTTATCCAGCTGAAAGGCAACAAGATACCAAAAGGTCTGGTTTCCCTGGAGGGTCTGTTTGACAAACATGATCGCTTTATCCAAAACAAAAGGCAAGTTGAAGGAGCTTCTTCCTCTGAAGTAGATCAAATCAATTTAGGTTCATCTGATCAACCTCGGATGGTGAATATCGGTAAATGTTGTTCTCCTGAAGAGAAGGTAAGATTCATTTCACTTTTGAAGAAATACATCGATGTGTTGGCTGGTCTTATGCAGATTTGAAATCCTTCAAGCCTAAAGATGTACAAAGACAAGTATCCCTTTGAAGCGATGTCAAGCCGTATAGACGAAGCAAAGACATTATAATCCGAAGATTTCGGGGACAATCTGGCAGAAATTCGAGAAGATGTTAGATGCTTTAGAATTATTTTCCCAATCCATCACTCCACTTGGATTGCAAACATTGTCCCTGTCAGGAAGAAGAATGGTGAGATCCGGATTTGTGTTGACTTCCGTAACTTAAATCAGTCCTCACTGAAGGATAACTATCCCTTGCCTATCATGGATCAGGTATTACAAACTGTAACTGGATCGGAAATGTTATCCATGCTCGACGGGTTTTCAGGATATAATCAAGTCGAAGTAACCACAGAGGATCAACACAAGACAGCTTTCACGACCCCATGGGGTACCTTTGCTTACAGGAGGATGCCATTCGGCCTGATCAACGCCGGAGCTACTTTTCAGAGGGCTATGGATCTAGCATTCAGAGATCTGATGGGCAAGGTCATAGTCGTGTATTTGGATGACTTGACCGTTTTTTCTAAAAAGCGGAGTGATCATTATGGTCATTTAGAACAGGTACTTTTAAGATGTAGACGTCATGGGATTTCATTGAATCCCAAGAAGTCCATGTTCGGGGTTCTGAGAAGGAAAGCTCTTTGGGTCATATTGTGACTAGAGAAGGAACTAAAATTGACCCAGAAAGGGTAAAGGCTATTCAGAGCCTTACCTTGCCCACAAGTAAAACAGGAGTTCATTCTTTCTTCGGAAAGGTTAATTTCTTGAGAAGATTTGTACCCGATTTTGCTGACAAAACCAAGGATATCCTTGGAATGATGAAAGGTAAAATTCCATTTCGATGGAGTACAGAAGGGAAGCTGGCATTTGAAGAAATCAAAAAGGCAGTTGCTTGTGCTCCTGTCTTAGTATGTCCAGACTTCAAGAAAGATTTCATCATGTATAGCTATGCTTCTGCCCACACAGTGTCAGCGATCCTGATGCAGGAAAATGGAGAAGGCATTGAAGCTCCTATCGCATTCATGAGCTGTCCGTTGAAAGAGCATGAATTGAAGATGTCGCAGATTGAAAAACATGCTTATGCGGTGGTGCGAGCGGTGAAGCATTTCAGGTACTATGTGCTGAATTCTCATACTCGTGTTCTCGTTCCTGATACTGCTGTTAAATCCATTCTAACTCAACAAGAGCTGGGAAGCCAACGAGGTACTTGGATTGCTAAGGTTCAGGAGTATGACTTGGACATCAAACCTACCAAGTTGGTACGAGGAAGAGGCTGTGTCGATTGATTGCGAGAGAATCATCTTTGACGAGTGTGATAAGAATCAAGATACTTCTTCCGAGCTGCCTATGGTGCTTTTTGTGAGTATGACCGATGAATGGTACACGGACATTGCTTTCTTCTTAACTTATGGTGAATGCCCTCCACATTTAAATCAAAAAGAGAAGAGGACCGTCAAGTTAAGATCTGCAAAATACCTTTTGTGGAATAATGCAATATACAAGAAAGGTATTGATGGTGTCTTCTTGCGTTGTGTCGATAAATCACAACAGGAAAAGTTATTAGAATCCTTTCATAGCCTAGCATTCGGAGGACATTTTTGTCCTTTGTAACAGCATATAAGATCTTACGGGCTAGGTATTATTGGCCTACTCTTTTAGGGATTCAAAGCGAGAATGGGTGTCTAAATGTGAAGCTTGTCAACATTTCGTTGGTCGTCCCAAGCTAGCAGCTCTTCCTTTGAAGCCTGTGGTGATTGAAGAACCTTTTCACCAATGGGGGATTGATTTTATCGGAACATTGAATCCTGCTTCCAGTGCTGGACACAACTATGTGCTGACTGCTACAGATTATTTTACCAAGTGGGTAGAGGCTGTACCAATCAAGCAAGCGACTGAAGAATTTGTTTGCAGCAAGTTCTGAAAGAAAACATAATCATCGATTTGGTGTGCCTCATAAGATCGTAGTGGATAATTCCTCTAACTTCTCATCACATGAATTAACAGAATTCTGCTATGGATTCGGCATTACTCTGGCTCATTCATCTGACTATTATCCCCAGGGCAATGGGCAAGCTGAGTCCAGCAATAAGAATCTGGTTACTATAATCAGGAAACTAGTAGATGAAAATCAGAGGACATGGCACAAAGCATTGTATGATGCGTTGTGGGCTGATCGGATCACTCCAAAGTGAGCCATAGGGATGTCCCCTTTTCAGTTGCTATACGGGATTGATGCTGAAATTCCTATCTCAGTAGAATTGTCGGCCTTGCAGTTGGCGAAAGCGGTTGAAGATGTAGCTTTTCAGAATTCTATCGAAAAGAGGGTTATGTACCTAACCAGGCTAGAAGAAGAGTGAATTAAGGTGGTTGATCGTATAGCAGATCATCAGAGCAGGGTGAAGAAGATTTTCGATAAAAAGTCAAAGCAGCGCAACTTCCAGATTGGAGACCTGGTGTTGCTTTGGGATAAAAGGAGAGAACAGAAAGGAATGCATGGAAAATTTGATTCTTTATGGAAAGGACCTTTCAAGATCCACGAGTTGAATGGTGAAAATAGTTTCCTTCTATCATATCTGGATGGAGGGTTACTCCCTTTGCCTTTCAGTGGACAACATCTAAAGCTGTTCTACCATTAATGCAAGATGCTCTCTTGCATTGTACATATTTTGCTTTTTGTTGTGTGTTTGCTTTTGGTTTTCTTTCTTTCTTTCTTCGTTTTGTTTTGTTTTGGTTTTCTCCTTGACCCCGTAGCCTAATGAATAAGACCAGAGATTCTGAGTTCTCTTCCTTTGGTATTACAAAGAAAGTCCCCAACTGGAGCCAGCTGTTATCCCCGTTTTGAGTTCACGACAAAACGATCGGATAACCCCTACAAAATTTTCGAAGTGATTTTGCATTTTGGCCTCTTTTAGAGAAAAATCAGGTTTTCGGGTGTTACTAACAGCTTGACATAAGTTTTAACATGCTTTATGTCTTATGTCCTCCGAAACCCGAAACCCGCCTTGTATTAAGAAAATCCTTTGTAATCGGGTTTTCGGAAATTCAACGCATCGGAACATACTTGAGTTAAAACATGCTTTGTGTCGCGTGACTTCCGAAACCCGAGACCCGCCTTGTATTAAGAAAATCCTTTGTATTCGGGTTTTGAAAATTCAACGATCGGAACATACTTGAGTTAAAACATGTTTTATGCGCCATGTTCTCCGATTCCCGAAGTCCGCTAAATCCTTTGTTTTCGGGTTTTCGGGGCTATGTAGCACCTAAGCACTTCATGTTTTGTGCTCTATGTTTTCCGAAACCCGAAACCCGGAATGCACTAAATCTCTTCGTGTCGGGTTTTCGGACCCTCCAACATCTTTGACACATGGCATTCATGCCGAATGGTTGGTGAGTTGGCACGTGCCGAGCTGAAGTGTATTTATTACTAATTTTCTTATAAATACGCGGATTTCCACGTCATTCTTACCATTCATATTTTTAATTCGTGGATTTTTCGCATGCTCTTCCGCTTTCAAAACCCGCAAACTCGCATTGCCCGATTGGATCGTTTGTTTTTGATCTTACCTGTCTCGAATCGAAGGTATTCTTCTTTCCTTCTTTATTCTTGATTTTTATGGATCGATTGCGCGCATTTTCTTCCCAATTTCTTGCCAGTTGTTGAAGGTTTTCTTCCCTTCTTCTTTCTGTGTTATTTTGGAAAGGGTTTTGGGTTTTTAGGGTTTATTCTCTTTTTGGGATTATTAATTGGTGTTGTTCCTCCCAAATCTTAATTATATGCATGATGTATGGAATATGAATAACAAAAAAGAAAGGAAGTTGTATATGTGAAAATTCGAGAAAGACTCTGTTTTTGTTTCCCGGATTTTGAAGACTGTTTTGCAGATTCAAAGGCCCAGAGTATAAAGGAAGCTTGAAGTATCGGGGTTTCACAACATTACGACCTCAACAGTAAATGTCGGGAATCTCCGAAGTTCCGTCATCAAAAGTGGGCGCCGGATTTCCTCCCATTTCCGCCATTGACAGTGAGTGCTGGGTTTCCGCCAGTTTCCGTCATTGAAAAGCAAGTGTCGGGCTTTGCCAAAGTTCCGACAGATCAAACTTGTCGGGTTCTCAGGGTTTTCCGACATCCTCTTCAGCGTGTCGGGTTCTTCTCTTCTTCCAGCGCATTCAGTCAATCGGGATTTCCAGTTTGAACAGCATCACCTGAGTTCCGAGTCTTTCTCCCTCCACATTCTTCATGTTGGACCCTGGTCCATCTCAGGAGAAGGCCGAGATGTCTAGCAGGATGAAGTACAAATTTAAGAAACCAGAATCCCCATCATATATTGATTGTAATTATGATATCAGGGATACTGAACTTGGTAACATAGATATGGACGACTTTTGGAATACGGTGAAGAGTTCTTCTCAAACCCCATGGATGATGGCTTTGGCTAACAGTGGCTTGCCCCTTACAGCAGGCTTTCCCATGTCTGCCCAATGTCCAGAGTTTGTTTTGGCTTGTGCGTCTAGTTACGACTCGGCTTCTCGTTCAGTAAGGAATCAGGCTGGTGAGGTAGTTATCAAACTAGATGGAGCTTATTTTGATGATCTCCTAAAACTACCTAATTTTGAGGAGTATGGGGACCTAGACATCAAGTCGGCTCAGAAGGCCTGGGACAGTAACCAGGAAAATTGCATTAAGGATGTCAATAAGAAGTTCTTGGTCAAGGCAAAACCAGTAATATCTAGATTTCCAAGAACTATTCCTAGATGTGATTTCATACAAGAAATCAATGACATTATCACCCTGCTGAGCCGGGTTTTTGGCTTGCCGGAATCAAATTTATTTCATGGATGGATGTATCAGTTTATGGTCACCATCAAGAAGAACCAGCAAGGGATTGGTGGGAACCCTTATCGTAATGAGATTGACTCTCGAGTGGACAGCGGTCTTATCGGCCAGGAAAGTTTTATATGTTCTCATATGTGGCCTATGCGGCATTTGGAATGAGGAGCTATCCGGATTTGGATACTAAAGGGAGCGAACGACAAACCCAGTCTATAAGTATTATCTTCAAATAACAAAGAAGGGGTCCAATGATCATTTTAGGAGGGTAAATGATGCCTTTTTCTACGAGAACATCTGCCAGCTGAACCCAGGGCTAAGAAAGACAAGGGTATCAGACGAAGCTTGGACTGAGGTATCTAAATGGGGATGTATCTTCTTACAGTTCAAGAAGTTTACCTACCTTCGAACAGTCATGTACTCAGGAGAGCCTTTCCATCTACCTCGCTATCCAGGGGATAGATTGATACTAATAGAATTGGTCGAGGCATGTACTATTGGATTTTCACAAATTCCAATAGAGCAAGCATAAGGCAGCAGTATCCTTCCCAATTTCTATTGGGAGATATACTTGCTCAACAGTGGCAAAGGCCAAAAATGTTGAATGTGAACTCCAGGAGAAATTAAAGAAGCATATGAAGTCTCGGGATGGTTTTGACATCCGAGGAGTACTTAGAACCTATGGAGCCCTACATCTGCACAGGCCCGACATTGAGGATATCTGGGTGGATCTGCGTAACGAAGTTGCAGTTCACAGAAAAGATAATAGTAGGTTAACTATTAATGAGATTCAGACGCTAGAGCTTTCTGATTTGCCAGATGGCACAACTGACAATGAAAGTGTGTTGGATATGTCCTATGATGGGCTTAATGAAGATCGATACATTTTCCCGCCTATTGATTGGTCGGCCAGCGAAAAAGCCTCTATCACAGATAGGTCGGCTCTCATTCTTGCTCGCACCAAAAAATGGCTCTCTTCTTGGGGCATGAATTTTAAAGATGACAAGTTTCCAAAGTTGGCTGAAACGGAGGTGGGGCCCTCCCAAAAGAAAAAGGACAAAGAATCTTCTGGGGGGTCTATAAAAATCAGGATTCCCAAGAAGAAGAAAGAAAGAAAAATCTCTTCAATTGTCTCTCCAGCTCAAACGGTGGTTGTGCGAGAATCACCAACACCACAAAAATAGGGAGATTAATTTAGAAGAAGGAGGAAGCCGAGCTCTTGACTTCACCATTTGCTGATTTCTCAACCTGGAGAGACCTTATCTCTTGCATTCAAGGCTTTGGAAACCGAATCTGTGCCTCCCCTCAACAACCACTTCAGCCTCCTCATTCCCCATCCACTTCTTCAAACATGGCCAATATTTTCTCGGGCTCTCACCCCTCTCTGCTGGAACCCAAGTGATCACCAACACTCCCCCACAACCTGTTCCTCTATTCATTGCACCTACTACCACGTTGGGCTCATTGTTCCCCCTCAATAGTAGAATCTTCTCCCCTTGAGAGTAGAATACCGATTCTACAACATTGGCAGTTTCCTCGATACACCACAATGGCTACTCGAGCAAACTCGAGGAAGAGGAAAGTGATTGTACCCCTACTACCACCTTTGATTTTAGCTCACTCAAGGCTTCTCTGCGAGATCAGCCAAGAAACCCAAAGCAGTTTCAAGGGTTTTGGTGGATGCTTCAGGAGATAAGTTCGCAGAGATTGCCACTCCCTCAGCTGACAAAACTAGAGATGATGTAACAGCTGCTGATTACCAGGTAACCAGGGTGGCTCTAGGGAAAGTGACAGCAAAAGGGGCGCAGCAAGATGCAAAGGATTCCATAGGCGTCTTGTGCCAAAAGTTGAAAGAAACAAAGGACAAGCGAGAAATGAGCTTAAGGAAAAAGTGGAGCAGTTGACAGAGGTTTTGATTAAACTCTCAACACCCCTGGAATCCATACCATCTTCTTCTGTATCTGCCGGATTCGATTTCTCATCGGTGCCTACGATTGAGAAGATTACTAAAAAAGGAAGGGTGGTTGATGAATGGATCCAAAAGTTGCTCCAACAAGGGAAGGAAGTAATTCAAGACGTGGTGAAAGTTCATCGAGTCTTTGGGGAGATTCGAAGGAAGGGAGAAGATGGATGAGGAATTCACTGAAGAAATTAGACAACTTGATTTGACTTGTGAAGCTCTCCAAGTGCTAAAGCAAATACCAGCACATCTCTTGGTAGAAGAAGGCGTTCTTCCACATACAGATAAACACTTTCAGCTGACCAAGGCCATCAAGTTCAGAGTAAAGATCCTCAACGAAGCCTGCAGCAAGTTGAGAGAATCAAGGGATAAATTGATCGATGGGAAAAGTGATCTGGAAGAAGAATTGCTAAAGATTTGTCCAAAGGTGTCAGTTGGGAATGCAGGTATCCTATCACCAGATGATCTCTTCAAACAAGTTCAGGAATCTATTCAGCATGAACCTGTACACGGATTTGACCTTGAAGTCATTGGTCAGTTTGTAAGGATTGAGCACACTTTAGAGGCCTTAAGAAAGCTCAGCAAAGGATTGAAGAAACTTCCCGGCACTGCCAGTGATGTTCATGAAACCTGCGAAATGTGGAATGATCACTCCACTTTGCGCTCTGATGAGAATGAAATGCAAGGCATTATTCGGAAGTTCGGGGAGTTTCGTAACAAGCGGTCTCGGTGGAGGAGGAGAAAGAAGAAGAAGCAAAAGATGATGATTCGGATTAATTCCCAACGTCCCATGTCATTTCTATTTTTAGATTGACATGTCTTTTATTTCCGTTTTATCATTATTTTTAATTCATACTTTGACTTGATCTCCTGCGTGAGAGTCATGCAAAGTTGAAGCTCCAGTTAACAGGCTACTCTTTAGGATCTGTCCTGTTTGATCTCTAGCTTCTTTTGTTATAAATAAGGGATGCTTGTGCATTCAAAAGGGTCGAGAATTTTGAAGCATTAAGAGGATATTGGAAAGGAGAAAAACTTTGTGTTTTCTTTCAATCATTTTGAAGAATAGAAGTTGATATTGTTTTACAGACTTTGTGTTGTGAAATATATCTTATTTAAGACAGTGTTCTTATGTTCATGATCTTAAAGCTATTCTTTGCATAGAATCTCAGTGTTTCTAATTATCTCGGACACTATATCTGTGATCTAAAACTCATATGATTATTTCGTGCTCTGTGTTTACTCGGAAGAAAATACGTTTCTCCCATTTCTTTTCTACCGTGCTTCTTTCACTGTAACAGTTTCTAACCTATTTCACTTATGAAAGCAATATCCTTGAATCGTGTGAATGTGGATTTCGGGATTTCATCCCAACCCCCAATGGTTAGATTAGTGTGAATATTGTATATATTATTTACTGTGTTTTAGATTAGCAATAAACAGGTAGCCTCACCTGTCTTTGAGGAGGGATTTAATCCCATGTACTGTGGTTGAACCTCATATTTTGGTTTGACAAAATATCCAACCAACATGAAAGAATATATTTGCTAGTTCGTAACAACATCTGTTTTGGTACATGTTTGAAATGAATCCATTCGAGAGGTCTTGTATGTTTTTAGAATTGATATTATGAGATATCCTTTGGAAACAATTTTGTTAGTAGGTTGATATGGTGAAGGAAAAAATAGATATGGTTTGAAGTGAAGGATGTTTCATGAATTCTAACTTTCTTAGACGTATTATATAGGTTTTGAAAAACAAATTTAAGGGTAATATGACATGTTTTGGTTGTTGTTAGTACCCAAATATGCACCACCTTGAGAGCCAAGTAACATTTGTAATTGAAATTGGATTCTTAAAGTTAATCAGATCAAAGATATGATCTTTTTTTAGCTAGGGACATGTCTCGATTTACTCTTTTGAACTATAATTTCAGAAATATTAGATTGCACTCACAAAAGGGGATGATGTTCCCTACTACTTTAGGTTCTACCTTTAACTAGATGAGAGGACCTACTTTGTGACCTGTAATTATGAGAATAATGGATGAAATTTTAGTTTCTAAACGTTCTCTTTGAGATATGAAAGGTAATCCTAGAAATACATAGTCAATACAAGCATTATTTTACTCTCACAAGTTGTCACCCTAAATAATGTATATATCTTTTAAAATAGGACATCGATCACTTTAGAAAGTTTGGATCCTAGATTGCTTCTACTTATTTATGAAAGGGGCAGCAGAAATGGTAAAATCCCTTGGAAAATGGTTATAAGAAGAGAAAATATGGATAATTCGGAAGGATTTGACAATTGTAGGTTGTAATTTATGTGTATTTTAATGTGATATTAAAGCACGATAAAGTTTATTATAAATATTTCACGAGAAAACTTTACAAATTCTTGCAAATTGCCTCAATGTAAGAAAAACAAATGACACAACGATTATCAACCTTTTACCAAAAGGTATGCACTAATGGATGCCTAGGAGTATAAGATTTTGCACAATTTTTAAGAATTTAAACATAAAATTTCATTCTAAATCCTCAAAAATAATTTAGAGATCGATCAAATATGATCAAGATACACTCAAAATATTAAAAAAATATTCTCCAATGAACAAGAGCAACATGGATTAAAAATATTTATCACATTACATAAATAAAGCTCCATTGTAGACACCAAAATTAGGTAACACTCCCTTTGGTCCTTGACAAATAAACACCTTAAACACATCCACCTAGCCATGGCCCCTTCACCTCACTATAATATTAATTTAATTATGACAATTAAATTAATTCATTATCCTCACTATATTTATTATTTAAATAGTATAATTTAGATAATGCCCACATATCCCCTCACCTTGACACCTCATCAAGCCACTTCACCTAAGACCTATTCTTAGTAAGTTGAGAACTAACTAAGACTTACCCAAACCCTAAAAATCAATGTCTACATTCCCTCTAACCACATTCGTGCATGCTTAAAGGAAACTTTCACTTTGATCTGTAGATTAATGACATAATATCCCAAAAAATCAAGGGGATCTTCCTAGTTTAGTAAACCTAGGAAATCCCACCCTAACCGATGTCGGTTACCCTTAACCACCACCGGTTAATCCAAAACCACTATCAGTCACCTTTTAATCCCTAAAACAACCTTATTTTTGAGGTTGGGAAAATTTGGTAGATTCCTGAGAGATAACACATCTTTTGAGAACAAGCTTCAGCAAAAACACACATACAAGGAAGGAGATCAAGAATTTTCTCTTGCACTGAGACATCCAACATTCATCTAAAGAACCACCAAAGGCATAGATTTGATCTAATCAGCTAGGAAGGATATCACATGCATCCCATGTAAGGGATCCCCAATGTTGGGTGATCCTCTGAGAATTCAACCTCTTATCAACACCTTCATTCCTCACTCACAGACATCTAAAACCAGATTCCAAGTAAGTAGAACATTTTACTCCTCTGGTTCATTCATTTAATCATTGTATCTTCATCCTTTGTTCTCCTAGCCACCCATTGACCTCCTTTAATACTCACCCCTCCATATCCCCATTAAAACCTCACCAAATCCCATCCAAATAACTTAATACCTCATTTCAACTAGCCTAGTCCTTTGTGCAATCATAAGGGAGATCTAAATCTCATTATGTGACATTTCGGTATTCCACGATGGCGGCACTTTGGTTCTCCCCAACCGGCATCGGTCACCCTTAACTAGCATTGATATCTATATTTACCAATATAGCCCATAATAGTGACCTACCCACATATTCCCACATCACCCTCAATCACCGGTGACCTACCTAAGACCTCTATCAAACTTGCAGAGATCCAAAACTAGTTACTTGACCTTTGGATCTTATTTTAACCTAGCATGTTAGATTAGATCTTTCTTATTGTGTTTTAAATGAGATACCTAAATAAGTTTAACTACAATAGGATTTACTTCATTACCAACATTAAATTGTTTTAAACAGTTGTAGACACCTAAAATTGGTTACCCAATTTAGTGTCCCCAGGTTCGTTTATCCTCTCGGGTAACCGGGGCACCTTTATGTCACCACTTCTCCCTTAGGGTATTGTGTTCTCTCCTCGAAGCCCGTCACGCTTTACGGATGTAACCTCCGGTGGTTGACCCCATCCGAGTGGGCGCCGACGAGTGAGTCTTTAGGCCTCGGAGTGGAACGTTTCAGATTCTGATCGTATCCACTTGGCCTAGGGTCCTCCATCGGGGTTATGGAAGTGATTTGCAAGACATTGCTAGAGGGGAGGCGCCGCGGAAGCCCCTTGTATATAGCTCCCGGTTTGTTGTTACTTAAATATTTAATTTGGAGGCCTATCCTAAGTTTTCTCCACACTGATTATATTTCATTTATGGTTAGTGTTGATGGCGAATCACAGCCCCTTCGAATATCTGCAACTCAATGGGTTGAGACTTTCGGTGCGATTGCATAACATGGAGTTTTTCCCAAGTGTGGGACCTTGAGAAATCGAAAAATCTCTCCAGATGAAGGTCGGTTCCTATTCCTCTGTTCAGATGCACACATAAAAAATGTAGAGGGTTTACTCAAAACCTAAACTAACTTTCCGAGGAGACGGGGTAAGAAGATGCATGAAATAAAATCTAAACTACAAAGGTGATGCATCGAGGAATGAAGAACATCTGTCTTGCTAATAAACACAAACCATTAAAATGTAATGTAAGATCATGCACGAGATAACTTGATTTATAGTGAAAGATCAAGAGGATGCAAATGAACACGAGAGAGGGTTGAGAATCATCCACAAACATGCATTATTTTCTCCAAAGATAGATACCATACACTATAAAATGCCAAGAGGCAAAGTTGCATTACGATTTTAGATGGGACGTTTGAACTCCACAAATTCACCTGCCAAAGAGAAGAAGGGAGGGGAAAAACAAGAATTTCCAACCTTTGGAAAGAATCCCTTCCTTACAATTTATAGGAAGAATGAGAGAGGGAAGAGAGAGGAAATCCAAATCTACCCCAAGCACCTCCGGTCAGTTGCATTTAATTCATCTCATTATGGTGGTAGGTGAGAACCCTAGCGAACCTAAAAAGTGGTGAACTATATTTTGTATTTTTAAGAACTTTTTCCCACCCAATTAAAGATATCCAGTTGTAGTTGGACAGAGGACCTCGTAAGCTTTTCGAAAAGTCCAACCTTGCATGAATCTGAGCTCCTTGTGAAAAGTTATGGCCGCCTGAATATCTAGGTTAGGGTCTACTTCTTGTCAATGCTCAAAATGTTACGCCTCCTGAAGGTGCGCCATAGGTGCTGAAAATTACATGTCGACACTCTTTTGCCTATGCCTTAGTTCATCCTTTTTCATGTCGACATCCTTTACTATGCACCCTTAACTGCGCCTTGGCGCATCCATTTACGTGTCGACACTCTTTGTTGTGCGCCCTTAACCTACGCCTTGGCGCATCCATTTACGTGTCGACACTCCTTTGTTGTGTGCCCTTAACCTGCACCTTGGTGCATCCATTTACATGTCGACACTCTTTGTTGTGCGCCCTTAACTTGTGCCTTGGTGCATCCATTTACGTGTCGACACTCTTTGTTGTGTGCCCTTAACCTGCGCCTTGGCGCATCCATTTACATGTCGACACTCTTTTGCCTGCGCCTTGGTGCATCCTTTTTCGTGTCGACATCCTTTGCTGTGCACCCTTAACCTGCACCTTGGCGCATCCATTTACGTGTCGACACTCTTTTTCTGCACCTTGGTGCATCCTTTTTCGTGTCGACATCCTTTGTTGTGTGCCCTTAACCTGTGCCTTGGTGCATCCATTTACGTGTCGACACTCTTTGTTGTGCGCCCTTAACCTGCACCTTGGCACAATAAACATCGGGCTTTGAATTTATTTGATTTCCATATTCTTCTACTTGTCTATATCTACCCGGGGGGGAAGATATATACAACAGATTAGTCAAACATTAACCATGTAATTCTATCTTTTATATTTATTTCAACTACTTATCTACCCCATATCAATTTCCAACCTCCCATATCATTTTTATCCATCCATCCCACCTATTTCTCCTCCCCTAAAACCGTGCAGCAGGATTTTCCATATTTGAGTTAGAGGGATAATATTCTTATCCTTCCAATTCATTTCCTTTTCGCAACTTTGGAAGTCTTCCCGATCGACGCCTTTTTTTTTTAGCGGCGCCAATTCTTTTTTTTTGAATAGCACCGATTATAAATTTATGACCTAAGATCCTCTTTGGTTAGATTCAGAGCTGGTTTCCTAGAGATTGTTTTTCGTCTAAGCGATTAAAGAGATTATCAGAGGAAGAGAGTGAGTTTTGTGTAGTTTAATCCCTGAGAGGTGCATTGTTACTATGTCTGCATATCTAGAGCTCTTTCGGGTCTCCACAGCTACCTTGGTCATCATTAATCATCAATCAAGTGTTTTCAAGTATTCTTATTTGTTAGCTTCTATAATCTCCTTTCAATCAACACCGATCCAATCGGTTGAATCGATTAGTCTTTAATCTCTACCACCCATACCTCTAATAGCCTAAGTAACTTCTTCACTACTGCTATAAATTAGTCTTTGTCCCTCACACCCCCTGCACGACCCACATCATCTACCTTCACAACACCTCGATATCTCCATGGGTAACTCACCTCCTTCACCCATCCGCTTTTCCTTCTAGATCTTAAACACCTATATCACCTTTACCCAAGAAGGTACAACCCAAAGACAAAAATACACTACCCTCCATTAAGGTAGTCAAAACAACCATACTTCCTCCTGCCCATTCATCTACCATACCCCTACCCAAAATAACATGACCAACACTCAAGACCACTCCAACACCCAAAACTATGGCTCGACCCACTTCCCCTCCTATAAAAACCGTTCCTCAACAATCAGCCACACCTACACCAAACCCACTTTCACTTCCCATTGCAATCCACTAGCAAGGTCATATGCCAAAATCTTAACCAACCTCCTTGAAAATTTTGTCATCACATTACCGCCACTCGGACCTTATGATCCCCTCAAACACAAGCCAAAAGGGTTTAATGACGGTAAATTTTTTTCCTACCATCATGTGCCGAGGAACGATGTGGAGAACTATAAGGCTTTGAAAACATTCCTTATCAGGTTGTGTCCTCCTAAAGCCAACTTTGATGATGATGACCTTCTTGATGAGAACCTTGCTTTGTCTAGAGGATCCTTATTGAGAAACACCAATCTAAGATCTTCTTAGAATCAGTTGCATTCAGTTCCATGGCATGGAGAAAAATTAGATGATTCTGTCGATATCTCGTTTGCAGGAAACAGAGCTCGTATGCAAAAGTTATGGCTCGCTGAAATTTTTAGGTAACTGGCAAATTTTGGGGATTGTGCATAGGTTGAACACATGCACACTCATCAAGTGGACCAATGAAAATATTACACGTGGAAATATGGAAAATAAATAAATAATAATATTAAAAATTTAGCCACACCCATTTATTACTCCACATTGGCCACATTATTTAATTTCCGATAAAATTTGCCAACTATTATCCTTATATTTCAATGGGAATTTTCCAAAAACCATTTATTAAAATATCCATGCACAAATACCTTCCATGTCATACCCCTTATCTCTCCAATCACCCACATTGAGCACCCCATCCTTGGGGATAAGATAACTCTTAAGATATTAAAAACATCTGATAACCACCTATATAAATGCCTTCCTATTTTCATGCCCGACAATTTGTGGGATCTTATCCCTATGGAAAATGCACCCCATATGGAGTGGGATTTGAACCTGGACCACTTGGGTAAAAGGTTAAGCACCTAAAAAAATTGTACCCGAGTTGTGAAGTGTTATAAAAGGAGTTATGTTTTATTAGTATAGACACGGGAAAGTGACTTTGTTATTGTTTTGCTCATAACTTGAGCTAGGGATGGAATTTTGAGATGAAGTAAAAAGTGACTCATATTATTTTTGGTAGAGGAATGTAATGAAAAAATAATATTCTTGAATAAATATTTGTAAATATTTATTTTCAAGATTTTAATAGATCGGTCTCATTCAACCAGACCTAAAGACGTAGGCCACAAGTGTCGAACTCCATTATCAATTCTTGTGTCAAATTGTTAGTGATTCATCTCTTTATTTTATATTTTTAAATAGTAATTTCAGTTTTAATTATTTTATTAAAAATACCAAAGGATATAATAGTCAATTTTTATATCAAAAATCAATACAAAGGAAAGTTAAGTGTGTGCACAATTGCTAGTTAAAATTGATTTTTAGATCACTAGTATCAGAGCTAGTTTTGACTTTTTTTTTGTTCAGATTAACTATTTTTGGATTTCAAGTTGTGTGATTAGATGTTAAAAAGGTCTCAATCTAAGAAGGTTGAAGGATATTTAGTTGAAGGAGATCCCAAAATTGGTACTAGATGATCTTGAAGTCCTATAATGGAGAATCGAGAGGAAGAAAACTTTCGTCAATCATTCCTATAGATGAAGGAAATGGTGGAAGAAATGTACCTAGATAGACAAAGAGAAAAGGGAACTAGAGAAGGTAAGAAAGAAGAAAGCTTTAGTTCGATAATCCTAAAAGATACCCTTTGAAATCTGATTTTACTTCATTAAAGTTAGATATCAAGTTTGAATTGCCTATGTATCTTTGGAGAGCTAAATGCGGGAGAAGTTGGATAACTGGGTCAAGCATATAGAAGTATATTATAGGGTTCAGATAATTGTTGATGATGAAGAAAATATTCATCTAGCAACTCTTTGGATGGGTGGCACAACACTCATTTGGTGGGAGAGTAAGCTTCGGGAAGTGGAAGAAACCAAAGGTATAGAAATCACTTCTTGGTCTGAATTTGTTTCAAATCTTAGGCAACAATTTTATCCTCTTGGTTATAAGCAACAAGCTATGATGGATTGGCAAGCACTAAGAGAAATTAAGGGATAAAGTGTTGAAGAATACACACAGGAATTTAGGAAAAGGTAACTAATTTGGGAATTTTCCTAGACACGGAAGAAACACTTTTTAAATATATTGGTGGATTGCATAGTTATCTAAGGCATATGATACTTTTTTAGGTCCTACTAATCTTGATGTAGTATGTGTTCAAGTAACCCATTTGGAAGAAAGAATGATGAAAAAGGAGTCCTCTTTCTCTTCTTTGAAACAAAAGAACCGAGAAATCTAAAGGAAAAGGTTCGAAAGAACAAGGAAAAGGAAAGGGTAAGCATAAGACAAACTCTACTATCAAGAAGGAAGATGAAAAATCATTTTGTAATCATTGTAAAAAGACCCATGATGAGTCTAAATGTTGGAAATTACATCCTGAATTGAAACCTAAATGGATGGTTAAGAGAGGAAAGGACAAGAACACAAACACTGTAGTTCATGATCTTGGGTTAGATTCAGGTGATGAAACCAAGATCACAGCTATGAGTTTTCAAGGTAAATCAAAACTTTCAATTTCCAACAATAGTACTACAAATGTTGCATCTTCTTCTAGTAAACAAACTATACATGATGATAAGAAAAGGAATGAGATTTTCCACATTAGAGTGATTTCAAAACATATGAAAATTGATACTCTTTTTGATAGTGGATCTCAAGCTAATATGATTTCTAAGGAGGTTGTAAAGAAATTAGGACTCAAAACTAATCCACATCCTAAGCCTTATCCTTTGGGCTGGGTTTGTGATGATGCAAAACTGTAGGTAACTAAAACTTGTACTTTCAGATTTTCCATTACAGACAATTTTATAGATGAGGTTGAATTGGATGTAGTTCCTTTAGATATTTGTGGGGTGGTTTTGGGAAGTCCTTATTTGTATGATCATAAAGAAATATTCTATAGGGAAGAAAATAAATATTTTCTTGTAAATGATGGAATTGAGTTTATTGTTAGAGCTCACCATGAAAAGAATAATCTATCCTTGGTAACTACAGGTCAAATGAAAATGTTGGTAAATTCAAGCAAAATTTTTGTGCTCATGGTGGTCAAAGCCAAAGAGAAAGAACATGAGATGGGTTTTGAGACTTGTGATCTGAAACATAAGGATGAATTGGGTATTTTTTTTTAAAATTTTGATGATGTTTTTAGAATCCACAAGGTCTACCTCCCAAAAGAGGGGTTCAATATGAGATATAGTTGCTTTAGGATGCACCTCTTCCCAATATCAAAATGTACGAGGTTGTCATTAGTAAAAATGAGGAAATCAAGAGACAAGTAATGGAAATTTTGGCTCAAGGTATAATTCATCCAACTACATCCTCATGTGGTTCACCAATTATTTTGGTTCCTAAAAAGGATGGCACTTGAAGAATGTGTTTTGATTTTTGTACTTTAAATAAGATTACTATAAAGAATCGTTACCCTCTTCTTAGAATAGATGATTTCTTGGATGAATTAAAGAGTGCAATTTATTTCACTAAGTTAGACTTAAGAAGTGGTTATCACCAAGTAAGAATTGCGAGAAGGTGATGTTTGAAAAACTACTTTTAAAATGAAATAGGGATTGTTTGAATGGTTAGTGATGCCTTTTGGTTTGTACAATGCACCAGAAACATTCATGAGAGTTATGAATGATATCTTTAGACCATTCATTGATAATTTCGTTATTTTCTACTTAGATGATATTCTTGTTTTCAGTAAGTCATGGGATGAACATGTTAAACACATCCAGAAAGTCTTAGATGCACTAAGGAGAGAGAAATTGTATTTGAAGATGTAAAAATGTGAATTTGGAAAAACATCTTTAATTTACTTGGGTTATATTGTAGGAAATGGTGAAATGAGAATCGATCCTGCAAAAATAGAGGTTATTGTGAAATGGACTAGACCCACTAATGTGACAGAAGTTAGGAGTTTTCTAGGTGCAGTTCAGTACTGGAGAAAATTTATTGCTAACTTCTCATATATTGCATCTCCTTTGCATGCTTTGACAAGTATTAAATAGGTCTTTCAGTGGGGAGGAAAGCAACAAAAAGCCTTTGATACACTAAAAGAGAAGATAAGTACTACTCCAATATTGGCACTTCTAGATTTGTAACATTCATTTGAGATTGAGACAGATGCTAGTGACTACGCAATGGGGGCAATTTTGATGTAGAACAAATGGCCAGTGTGTTACCATTCAGAAACCTTTACAAGTGTAGTAATAAACTATCCAACTTATGATAAAGAGTTTTATGCTTTGGTTTAAAGTGTTAAAAAGTGGAAGAATTATTTAATGGGAAAATAAATAGTTATACATCGACCATCAACTGCTTCAGTACTTACAAACACAAACCAAATTGCAGTAGTCTAGACATTTTAGGTGGATGGGATTTTTGCAACAATTTCATCTTGTAATAAGGTATAAAAAAGGTATTCAATACAAGGTTGTCGATATGTTATCTAGACCAGCAATGGTAGTAGCATCTATCCTTTTACAGCATAGTTCTTTGGCTCATGTTAGTTACAAGGAACAATATGTTAATGATGTTGATTTTAGAGAAGTGTATGAGGATCTAGTAATTGGGAAACAAGTAGGAGAAAAAGATTATCATTTGTATGAGGGATTGTTATATCATTTTGGTAAACTTTGTATTCCAGAAAATGAACATGTGCATATGATTAGGGAAGCACATACTTCTCTTATTTTAGGGAATTTTGGTGTTAGTAAGACAATTGCACATTTACAGAAATATTGTTATTTGCCTAGAATGCATGAACATGTAAATAGGTATATTAAGGTATGTGTTCTTTGTGCCATAAGCAAGCCAAGTAATAAGAAATTAGGACTTTACAATCCTCTTCATGTTCCGACAAGGCCTTGGGAAAGTATTTCCATGGAATTTGTAGGAGGCTTGCCCATGACATAAAGAAACATGATTACTTATATGTAGTAGTGGACAAATTTAGCAAAATGTGTGTGTTGGTTCCATGTACTAAAAAAAAAGCGGTGAAGGAACCACACATTTATTTTTTCAGGTTTGTTTCGGTTCATTTTGGTTTACCTACTTCAATTATATCGATCGGGATTCTAGATTTCTTGGGAATTTTGGTCAACATTGTGGGGCTTAATGGACACAAAACTGAAAAAGAGAACTATTTTTCATCCACAGACTGATGGTCAAATAGAGATTGTAATCCGCCATGAGTGAAAGTACGCTTTCTTAGGGGATATTATGGAAAACATCTTAAATTATGGGATGAACATCTATATTATGTGCAACATGCTTATAATCATGCCTTACATTCTTCTACTTTGAAGTCTCCATTTGAGACTTGTTATGGATATCTACCTAATTCTCCTTTAGATGTATATTACGAACATGAAAGCTGTTGTTAATGGTTCAAGTGATTACGGCGGGGCTAAAAGGTTTTTCGAGAGAATTCAATAGGTTCATCGGTATGTCCGTGGACAATTGGAAAAAATTTAGGCTAAGTAAAAAGCCAGGAACGATAAACATAGGCGATCACAAGTTCAAAGTTGGTGATTCATTTTGGCTTCACATCAGCAGGAAATCTTGTGGTGAAGGTAAAAATTGAAACTTATACGGTATGGTCCATTCCATATATTGGAAAAAATTGGTAACAACACTTTCTAGTTAGATTTACCTCCATATATGCTAATCTACTTAGTTGTAAATGTTGAGAATTTTAGATTGTATGAACCACCTATGATTGTGTTGATCATGATGATGCTAGCATAATTCCTTCCATTGATGATTTTGCTCTTGAGTATCTTGATGAGTTGCAGGAAGACATCATTTTGGACAAGAAGGTTAGAACTTCACAAAGGGGTGATATTGAGTATCTTCATGTTGGGTTTAAAGGAATTTATAAGAACAAGGCTAAATGGATGGAAATCGGAAAGGTGAGAGAGAAATACCCTCACCTATTCACCAATTAAGTTGACTTTTGGGGTCCAAAAGCTTCTCAGTGGGGAGGAATGATCCAGATGATCCTCAGGGAGAAATACCAATCTAATATATTCTCATAATCAGTTGCGAGTTAGTTCCATGGCATGGAGAAAAATTAGATAATTCTGTTGATATCTCGTTTGTAGGAAATGAAGCTCTCGTATGCAAAAGTTATGGCTCGCTGAAATTTTTTGGGGAACTGACAAATTTTGGGGATTGTGCACAAGTTGAAAATGTGCACGCTCATCAAGTGGAAAAATGAAAATATGACACGTGGTAATATGGAAAATAAATAAATAATAATATTAAAAATTTAGCCACACCCATTTATTACTCCACATTGGCCACATTATTTAATTTCCAATTAAATTTGCCAACTATTATCCTTATATTTCAACGAAAATTTTCCAAACAGCCATTTATTAAAATATCCATGCACAAATACCTTCCATGTCACACCCCTTATCTCTCCAATCACCCACATTAAGCTATTAACAACATACAACAACCACCTATATAAATGCCTTCCTATTTTCACGCCCAACAAATGTGGGATCTTATCCCTATGGAAAATGCACCCCACATGGAGTGGGATTTGAACCTAGACCACTTGGGTAAAAGGATAAGTACCCAACCATTGTACCTAGAGCTGTGAAGTGTTATAAAAGGAGCTATGTTTTATTAGTATAGACATGGGAAAGTGACTGTGTTATTGTTTTTCTCATAACTTGAGCTAGGGATGGAATTTTGAGATGAAGTAAAAAGTGACTCCTATTATTTTTGGTAGAGGAACATGATGAGAAAATAAAATTATTATATAAATATTTTTAAAGGTTTATTTTCAATATTTTAATAGATTGGTCTCATTATTTGGACTTAGAGACGTAGGCCACAAGTGCCGAACTCCGTTATCAATTCTTATGTCAAATTGCTGGTGATTCATCTCCTTATTTTCTATTTTTACACAATACTTTCAGTTTTTATGTGTTATTAAAAATACAAAAGGATATAATAGTGAATTTTTATATCAAAAATCAATACAAAGTAAAGTTAAGTGTGTGCACAATTGTTAGTTAAAATTGATTTTTAGATCATTGCTTCACCAACACCCATTCCCACAATCTTTCCCTCACTACCTACTAAACAACCATGACCTACACCCCTAAAGCTCTTATAGCTACCCCCAAGATTTGAAATTAACATGGTTCACATCGGAGAACTTACCACACCATTACCTAAATGTCATTATGCCCTTGACTCACTTCACAAGGCTTCTCTCCTTTGGTAGGTCGGAGAACTTACCACACCATTACCTAAATGTCATGTCATTATACCACTCACCCTACACCTTCTCCATTTGCCAACTCCTTCGATCAACATGATCCACATCACTACCAAAGTGCTCGGATGGAAAAAGGTAAGGAAAAGGTAACCCGACCCACCAACCAATCCTATACCCTACATACCATTTTGTACCCACACCTAAAATCACTATCCATAGCCTCACATACCCTATTTCTAATGGGGTCACACATTGCACCATGCTCAAACAATTACACCAATATTCCCTCAAAATGTCCCTATATGACCTCATCCAAACCTCGAGAATCCAATTTTCAAGCTCTCATGGAGGTTCTTTAATCTACTAAGGTTTTACCAAATGACCCTACACCCGTAGCCTCTCTCACCAAATTGCCACCTTTATTCACACCGCACCCTACTCACCAAGTAGAATCCCTTCGCTTCTCATAGGAAGAGATTGCACCACTCCAAATAGATGACCCTGCAGACCTAGCCCTCTTCATCTCTATCCACATCAATGACATACATGTATGACGTGTAATGATTGATGGGGTCTCTAACATTAATATCATTTCATCCCATGCATTCACTCAAATTTGCATACATGAAAATTACATGCATAAACATCCCTGTCATGTTACGTTCATTCAATGATGTTATCACCTCTACACTAGGCACAGTCATCCTCCACATTTGCGTGGGAACCTACACTATTCGAGCTATTTTACATCTTGGAGGTGGAATTTCAATATAATCTGTTGCTTGGCGGACCTTGGATTCTAGTCATGGGTTGTGTTCCTTCCACTTTACATTCTTTGTGTAAAGTTTGAACATGAAGGACACACCTATATTATTCCAAGCTAACACATCACCTTTTAAAACATACAACATGCTTTACCGACCCAATGACATGCTCATACCCATTAAGGTGTCTCTACCTCCACATCCATTACCACTTCACCTACACCTCCTCTTACTAGTAAAGTTGTTACCTCAAGCGCACATGCCTCCTCCATTCCTATCACTACCACAACCTCCATGGCTGACCCACCAACCTCCCAATCTATTACCTATACCTCCGTGTCAACCACCGACCCATCATCTATTCCAGCTATCCATATACCAGCCACCGATCCCTAGGAAGGAATTTTCAATACCTCACTTTGGGAGAATATCACTTATATAGTATCAACACATTCCTTACTACACAAGAGTATGGAAGTCTTCACCAGCACCCTCACTATGATCACCACATAGGATAACCCCTCCTTTATGGTCCTCCTCATCTCTATACTAGTCTCACCTATGCGGTACTTGATACTACCACCTACACACCCAAACCACCACCACAAACTTGCCCATTTTCCGCTGACTTCCGGTCACTCAGCAATCAACCTTTTTCCCACACCTTCTTGCCGATGTGCATGGAAGGGTTTTGGTTTTGGATTTTACAATCAAGGATACCATATTATCATTCCATGTACCACCCACAAACATAATGACCATAGTGGTATCACTTTCCTGAACCACCTACCAAATAGGCCTACATTGAACTCATCAAGGATATCAGCCCTTCTCCACCCTCTTCACCTGCTCTACCTTCATCACCACCTTTGACGACGGAGTCGATGGATCCTCAATCTATCCCTCATAACTTTTTTTTCTAAAACACCATTTCCTTGGGTCCTTTGACTTATCAATGTGAGTGCGAGGCCCCTTCCTCTCTTCCCTTCTTGTATCCTAAAATTATTGATGATGATACACCTTCAATTAACACCATTTAATGTCAGGATGATGAATCTATACTCACCTAACTTGGTGTAGAAGACTCATGTATTCATCGATCGTTACCCTCTAAGACACAAACCATGTTGAATGAATCAACTATCGAGATAAACATTCATACTTAGGACAACCCGCACATTCTAAAGATCGGTCAAATTCATCTTTAGATTTGCTAAACAAGAAGCCATTGCTTCTTTTCTCAAAAATCATAACCATGCTTTCACTTGGTCTTATGTAGACATTCTGGTATTGACCCCACCGAGTGTTCCACAATATTGTCATTGTTCCCGATGCCAAACCCATCAAACAAAAGCTTAGGAAAACTCTCCCTCGTATTGCCCTTCTTGTCAAAGAATAACTTGATGCCTTCTTTTCTTGTTTCCTTCATATTACCCATTGATTATCCTCATTGGATTTCTAACATTGTGTCTATCACTAAGGTGATAGGGGCAATCTACCTTTGCATGGACTTCGTGACCTCGACCTCACCTACCCAAAAGATGACTTCCCTCAACCCAACATTGACCAACTAGTTGACCTTACCGTTGGTCATGAGATGTTATCACTCATTGATGGTTTCTCGGGTTATAACCAAATCCTGCTTGCACGGAGGAGCAACAAAAAAACCTCGTTCATCACCCCTTGGGGGACCTTATGCTACCAATTCATGCCTTTTGGCCTTAAAAACAATGGTGCTACATATCAATGGGCTATGACCTATATCTTCCATGATATCATGCATCGTATATTAGAAGATTACGTGGATGACCTCCTCTCCAAATCTAAATGCTGCTCTGAGCACCTTGCCATCCATAAAACCATTTTTACCACCTCATTAAATATTTCATTTTCCTTCAGCCCAATAAGTGTGCCTTTGCGGTTCTCTCGGGGAAGCTCTTGGGATTTATCATTTCCTTACGTGGTATAGAAGTTGACCTGCTAAATTCAAGGCCATTACTGGAAATGCCTCTAACCACTAACCTTAGACAACTCTGTATTCTACAAGGTAAGTTGCAGTCTATTCGCCATTTCATTTCACAATTATCTGATTGGCGTCAACCATTTCTTCATCTGCTCAAGAAGGATGTCTCCTTTAAATGGGATGATGATTGCCACAAAGATTTTGAAGCCTTAAAAAAATACCTTCTCCAACCACTTGTACTTATTCCACTAAAGAAAATCAACCTTTCTACCTATATATCTTAGCTACCAATCACTCCTTGGGAGCCATGCTCGCTCATCGTGATGAAAAACACAAGGAGTAGGTGGTTTATTACATAAGGCGTACTATGAAACTCGATACACCCATCACGAAAAACTTTACTTAGCCTTAGTTTTCATTGCCCACAATACTCTGCCATTACCTACTCAACCATAAAACCTATTTTGTAACCAACAATGACCCCCTACACTTCATGTATGCCAAACCTTATCAAAATCAACGTGCCACATGATGGATTATGCTTTTAGCCCACCTCGACCTTGAATCCATCCATCAAAAGTCAACTAAGGGCCAAGCTATCACGACCATTTGGTTGATGCACCTATTTTGGGGATCAACCCTCTAATTTTGACTTTCTAGATGAGTCCATTACTACCCTCTCCCTAGACGAACTCGCTTACCAAATGACACTATTCTTGATGGTTCTAAGTTTTAGTGTAGGGGTGGGGCTGGCATCATCCTCATTCCTCTTGATGGTGAACCTAGACCTTTGTCTTTCAAACTCAATTTTGATTGTACAAACAATATTGCTGAATACTGAAGCACTCGTACTAGGTCTCTAAGCCACCTACGCCTGGATGTCAAATTAATCAACATATTTGGTGATTCTCAATTAGTTATAAACCAAGTCAATGGTATATACCAATGTTGTAATGAGATACTTAAAAGTATAAACATCATTTCAACATACTTTTGACCACCTTTGACCATTATGACCTTCAAACCATCCCCCCGTTCAACTAATAAATTTGTAGATACCATGGCACGCTTGGTTTCTCAAAACCCACTTCGCCCATCGATTCTAAAACCTTTTTCACCATATAATGACTCCAATGACCCTCTTATTTACCTCATGACATTTACTCCATTGGAACCATTTCCCTAACTCGAGTGACCTTTGGTATACACAATACTCGACTATTTTTCTCTTTCCATCTTACCTTGATCTCACCCATAATGGACAATGTGCCTTCTGAAAAAGGTCTCTCGTTACGTCATCATGGGGGCCTCCTCTATAAGCACAACTTTGATGGTATTCTCTTACGATGCCTCATGAGTTCTGAAATTCCTTATACAATTAAGGAAGTTCATGATGGCATATGTGGAGGTCACTTCAGTGGCCTTACTATTACTAAGCATATTCTTCACCTAGGCTATTACTGGCCAACCCTTAACCATGATTGTTGCGACTACGTCAAACATTGTTTAAAATGCCAACAACATGCAAACCTTCGTCATAGACCCAGTCATACCTTATAGGTCACCCGTGACCTTTGGCCCTTTCTCAATGGGGTTTGGATCTTGTCGGAGAGATCAATCCCCATTCTTCCCAACAACATCAATGGATTATCACCGCTACTGAATACTACACAAAATGGGTTGAGGCCATACCACTCATCTCCATAAATGTTGATAAAATATTTGAGTTCATCAATCACCACATTATTTTTCAATTTGGTGTTCCTCATTACCTCATCAGCGATAATGGAAAACAATTCAAAAATAAAACATTACAAAAAATTTGCAACACCTTCGACATTTAGTTAAGTTTCTACTCACCTTATTACCCATAAACCAATGGCCAAGCCGAATCCACTAACAAAACCTTAAAAAAATTCTCATGAAAGTGGTTAACAATACTAGGAAGGACTGGCATACACACATTCCTTTTGCCCTGTGGGCATACCACACTAGTATCTATACTTCCACTGCTGCCACACCATTTTCTTTGGTCTATGGTACAGAGGTTGTTCTACCTCTCAAAGTCCAGATCCCCTCACTCCACATTTCTCTCCATGACATGCTCAATGATGATGACTTTCATCAAGACCATTTAGCACAACTTGAGTTATTAGATGAACATCATCTTAACACTCTTGATCACCTTCAAGTTTACCAAAAATGTATCAAACATGCCTATGATAAACATGTCCATGAATGAACCTTCCAAGTCAGTGACCTTGTCTTGAAATAAAATCAACATGTAACCAAAGAAGAAAAAAATAAACGCGAAATTTTTTCTCCTAATTGGCTTAGACCATACATCATGAATCATACCTATGGATTAAGTGCTTATCGTTTATCTTCACTCGATGGTAAACCCGATCCTGAGCCCCTTAATGCCTTACATCTTCAACCATTCTATTATTGACTTTTAGTCCTACATCACTTTTTGCCTCTTTCCATTCTTGTCCCTTGAGTGCTCTCCACTTCTTGCACCTCACCAATGATTAAACAAGAATCATGTGAGTACCCATAACTTGTTATCTTGTCTTGAATATGTGTACCATGACACTACACATAACATGATTCACATGGATACTTTTCATCTACCTTTAGATGAGATCCCATGGTCATTTCACCCTGCTTTCTAAACAAGAATCCTATTATTCACATTGTTCTTGTCCATGACTTCAAAGCCCTCACATGCGATCCAACTCCTTGCGTCAAACTTCTAATAAAAATATGACTCCCTCAAAAGGACATCTTTCTCTCTGCAGTAGCTACTATAAATATACTTCTCCCTCAAAGGACAACTATGTAAATCTCTTTCAAAAAAATTGAGAGAAAGCTGAAGCTTCCCACATCAATCGGCTTCATAAAGACCTCAAGGAGTTAATTTCCTCATACCATATAGACTTCTGCATCAATTAGTATATCTCAAATACATGTCAAAAAACAATACTTTTAGTCATGGACTTGCCTATTGTAACCTCAGATCTCTTACCCACAAAGCATGCTACCACGTATCATATAAAACTTACCCACATTTCACCCCTCTCTCCATTTGCACCCCCATTTTCCTACTGCCTCAAGGGACCTCTTAGAACCAATAAATTTGGTGATCATGTGACTACTCTTTATCCTTAGAACACTCAATCATGCAATGTCTTTAGGGTCTTATGTTCATCACCTTCTCCAAGGTATGACCTACTCAATCTGATCCTAACCAATCAAGTGGCTTTATTGCCCCCTCTTATCTTTTAAACCATCATTATTTATGTTTTGATTACCTTATACAAGACTCGGTCCTTGACACATACCTTTGGGGTATTTTCTTCTTTTTCACAATTGACATCACCTACACTAATTTGCCTATAACCCACCACACCTAACAGGACCTAAAACTAAATCATGCCTAAACCAACTTGACTTAACCATGCCTATGACCTAACTCGATCCATGCCTATGATCTAACTCGATCCATACCTAAACTAACCTAACTCAACCATGCCAATAACCTAACTTGATCCATGCCTAAGACCTAACTCCATCATGCCTAACTCACCTAGTTTCCATCCATATGACAACAAAAAATTAAAAGTCTCATCAAAACACCAAAAAATCAAGTATCTCATGTATCTCATCATATAAATAGATATGTGTGTCTCAAGAAAAAATATCCTTAGCATGTAGGCCAGTCTCATATATAATAAAATAATGAAACAATACAAAATATCTTTCACACAGGCCGGTATATGCTCAAAATATACAAAAACTCTCGTACATCCTCACTCTCCTTAGCACGTAGGCCGGTATGTGATCAAAAATATCATAATATCTTGGCATACATGTTGGTATATATCTAAAATCAGAAAACTATGTCAAAAATTAGGAGCCATATATCAAGAACCCTCTCGGTGGACATCCTCCATATTGGTATCACTTGTCCCCTCTGCCTCCTCGGCTCTGTCTACAGAACTGCTAACATCTCTCCACCCATTATAGATGGTGTTTGGATCCCTACTAGTGCATCACAGAAGTTTGGTCTCCATGAGCTGGTGGCCTCTCCCTGATCCTATCTAGGAGCTCGATGGCCCCATGTGCTCTCTACACTATGAGTGCAGGATCTTGTCCTCTCACTTAAGGCCTAATGTCCCCTATACTCTCCATAAGATAGAAAATCTATGTCAGCCGCCATTAACTAGTTCTAGTAGTATCTGTCCTCACCTAGGGAATCCTATAACCTAGATATGGGCATATTCTGTGGTGGACCCATAGGCCGCGGCCCTTGTACCTATCCTATGGGACCTGTATTGCCCCTACCATGAACTAGGACCTGTCTTGGTGCATGTGGTGGTGTCATCATTTTGCCCTATGTATGTATCACGGGCCTATAAGGCCCCAATCGTGCCTATGATATGGCTAACTAAACACTACAACCCTATCACCTGTGCCTATAGGATAGCCACCTAACCATCATCCCCATCTCCATCTCCATCCCCACCCAGACCATCTAAGCTGAAGGCGGCCAAATGTACATGTAACTCCGCTACCTCCACCTCTAAGTGTGGAGTTGTGTATACACCATACCAAACTAGGTAATCGGGCGTCACCACCTACCCCTGTCAGATGTCCCTCTACACCGTGATGGTGGCTAGATCTGGATACCTGGCCCTGGGTGGTACTACTTATAAATGAGTCATCCACCACTTTCTATATATGTTTGTGACCTTGACATCATCAATTTTACGGTCTACTACTTGTTCCTCCTACCTGTAAGTGCAATGTGGGCTATGCTAGAGGTAAGGTCCTCTCCATGTCGTCTCTCATGTACTATAGGAAGGGTGGAGGTATGTCTTGTAGTATCCCAAATTACCACCTCACTCTGTCGTGGGACCATCTCATGCTCCCTAGCACGGTGACCTTATATCCATCTCGGTAGCTACTGACTTGGCTAGCTTGTCACACATATTCCTATATGATGGGAAGCCCACATAGGGCCTCTAAATGATGTCCACCCTAGACAACCCATCCAATAGTTGCTATAAATAGGCCACATTAGTATTGTCTAATCTCTGCTCTCTAGTAATAGACACCCATCACCTATACCCCACTCATACATAGCCTGGCAGAAATGCATCGCGTAAGGCATGCCCACTAGACCCACACATACAATGTGCTCATATGCCCAAGCAATGAAGTAAAAAGGTACAACACGGGATAAACTTGCACAACAACCCATATGCCCAGAGCTCTCTCTCTGTATAGCTACACCGGGAATCTTTGGCACCCGGGGAAAAGGTCTTATCTATAATCATGTCATGTAATACCCCCATCAATGATCGGGGAAACTACCCACCCTCTGCATCTGGTAGTGCAAAGTAGCACACTACCTCCATCAATAGAACTACTAGCCTTGTCTCCTCTAGACGGGCTAGGTACATCTCTCTATAGCACACTTTGGCACTATGGAATGTCAGCTCAGCCATCCCCTCAGCATCAGCTCCTCTGAGGCCTCGGAGGAGATCGAATAGACCTATGTACCTAATATGGCTAGCCGCAGAATCTTGAACACATCCTCTAGGGTGATTGTCATCTCACTTGTTGGTAGGTGGAACATGTAGGTCAAGGAATCCCATCTATCGATGAGAGTGATCATCAGACTCAGCTGCCAGACTACATGTTTGTAGCATCAAACCCCACTCAGGCCCACCGCCTCCACATGCATGACTCCTCGGGAGTCTACACTGTAAATTATCATGAGCTAGGTTGGAACCTGTCCCACATGTGTAGCTAATCTCTCCCATGCATCCAATACAAACAAACACATTAATCTACATTTATCACACCCATACTCACCCACTATCATTTTCCCGCACCCTATTTTACCCTTACCCATCTCACTCACCTAACTTTGTGGTACTTTTGGTGCCTTGCTCTCCAAATTCAAACTGATTCTAGTTACCTCTAATTGACCCCAATCACCCTTAGGCGGCATTGGTTACCTATTTCGTGACCGATACCGGTTTAACCCTACCGATGTCGGCTAAACCCAGCGACACCTATCACTATCGTGGTGAAAACCCACGACCCCCAAACCCTCCCTTCTCAAAAATTTACTACCCTGACACTTCTACCCACCTAAAATCACCTACACCTCCCCCTCCACCTCATCCCTTCCCCTCTTCTCCAACTTATCTCTCTCCCCACTCCTATTTTACCCAATTTACCCTCCCATTTTACAAATTTTATTTTCCCCCACCCAAAACAAAAACAAAAACCCAATTGGCCAAATCACCTAATCTACCTAACAAAACACTACAAGAGTTGGATGCTTACCTCATCATGTTGCCGTCATTGTGGTGGCAAATCATCTTGATACACCGGTGGCCCACCCGATCCCTCTCGACCTCTGCCATCACCAAATTGTTACCCACAACTCCAACCAATCAAATCACACACACCGATCCTGTGGACCCACCTCTCACCAACTACCCAACCACCATTTAACTCTTGACTCAACTCTCTATTCTCATCTACGGACACTTTTCCCTTTTTCTCTCTGTTGTGTCATTTTCTCAATTTGCTAAATGACAAATGTATAAAAAAAAACATGGATTTTTGTTTTTAGAACAAACTCCTCCTAACCAATGTCAGTTTTACCTTCACCGGCATCGGTCACGTGCCCTACCTTGATGCGGTTACACTCTACCGAGTGTTGGTTACCCTTGACTAGCATTGGTGACCCTCTCTTACACATTGCCCTAAATTTTACCCTATTACCCTGCCCATCACTCCTTTTTCCACACCTACCCTTTACCCCGATCATTTATCCCACTCCACCTTTACCCAAAACCATTTACCACACACTCCATCCCTCATCATTCACTAACCTATCTGCATCCTCCTTTAAGGACTCATTATTTTAACCATACCTCAGCCCTACTCATGTCGTGACCTATATTCTTAGCCCTAGAACATCACTAGTGATCTTTGACCTCATGTGTTCGTTATACCTTGTGGCACTATTAGCTGTGTTGATTGACCTAATGACCTTACCTTGCCTCTTTCCATGACCATTTATCTTGACCCTACCTTTGGTGTACTATAACACACCTAAACATTCCTGCACCTAA
The DNA here is from genome assembly GCA_018340775.1 of Taxus wallichiana var. yunnanensis. NCBI lineage: Eukaryota > Viridiplantae > Streptophyta > Pinopsida > Cupressales > Taxaceae > Taxus > Taxus wallichiana. The sequence continues at coordinate 688,128,513 of CM031239.1, forward strand.
CTTGTGTTGTGTTTCCTGACCATATCCTATACCTTGGATACTAGAATGACTTTAACCTTGTTTGGATAAACCTATCAACCTTAGACAATGTAGAGTTTTCCTACTCTTCAACCTAGTAGCGTGTTGCATTTTATAGGTGTGGATGTGTTCAACTGTTACTACCTTTGACCCTAACCCATTACCTAGATTACCCAAGTAGATCTCACTCCTTTTTCCCCTATTACCAACCTTCCTTTTCATCACATTTACCTTTATCAAACCACTCTTTGATTCTTCCTTCTACCTCATTAGTTCTCGGTTTAAGGGGGATCACCTCCATCCACACATGGGGCAACCACATCTCATTTTTTTCAACGTTGCTTACCAATACAAGCTACACAACAAAAAGGGGAAAAATGTAGACACCAAAATTAGGTAACACTCCCCTTTGGTCCCTCAACAAATAAACACCTTAAACACATCCACCTAGCCATGGCCCCCTTCACCTCACTATAATATTAATTTAATTATTACAATTAAATTAATTCATTATCCTCAATACATTTATTATTTAAATAGCCTAATTTAGATAATACCCATATATCCCCCTCACCTGGACACCTCATCAAGCCACTTCACCCTAAGACCTATTCTTAGTAAGTTTCCATAACTAACTAAGACTTACCCAAACCCTAAAAATCAATGCTTATATTCCCACTAACTACATTTCCACATGCTTAAAGGAAGCTTCTAGTCTGATCTATAGATTAATAACACGAGATCCTAGAAAATCAAGGGGATCTACCTAGTTTAGTAAACCTAGGAAATCCCACCCTAACCGATGTCGGTTACCCTTAACCACCACTGGTTAAGTTGGAATCACCATCGGTCACCTCTTAATCCTCAAAACAACCTTATTTTTGAGGTTGGAAAAAGTTGGTAGATTCCTGAGAGATAACACATCTTTTGAGAAAAAGCTTCAGCAAGAACACACATGCAAGGAAGGAGATCAAGCATTTTCTCTTGCACAGACATCCAACATTCATTCAGCAACCACCTAGTATAGATTTGATCCAATCAAGCAAGAAGGAGAGTACATGCAGCCCATGCAAGAGCTCCCCAATGTTTGGTGATCCTCTGCAACATTCAACCTCTTATCAACTCCTTCATTCCTCACTCACAGACATCTATAAACCAGATTCCAAGTAAGTAGAACATTTTACTCCTATGGTTCATTCATTTAATAATTGTATCTTCATTCTTTGTTCTCCGACCACCCATTGACCTCCTCCAATACTCACCCCTCCATATCCCCATCAAACCCTTGCCAAATCCCATCCAAATAGCTTAATACCTCATTTCAACTAGCCTAGTCCTTTATGTAATCATAAGGGAGATCCAAAGCTCATTCTGTGACATTCCCAAGTATTCCATAGTAATCGGAAGCGGTTCTACCCAACCAAAGTGTCGATCCCCCTTAATCGGCATTAGTCTCGTATTTACTAATATAGCCCAGAATAGTGACCTACCCACCTATTCCCGCATCACCCTTAATCACCTGTGACCTGCCTAAGACCTCTGTCAGACCTACAGAGACCTAGAACTAGTTACTTGACCTTCGGATCTTATTTTAACCTAGCATGTTAGATTAGATATTTCTTATTGTGTTTTAAATGAGATACCTAAATCATTTTAACTACAATAGGATTTACTTCATTACCAACATTAAATTATTTTAAATAGTAGACTAACAACTGATCAGGAAGTATCACACTTCTTGGATCTAGCACAAGCTTGCTAGTTCCCTGCACATATGGTTTAACTTTTTATTTTGTGGTCTTATGTTCCATTTTAGGTAGTTCCTCCCAGCCAAAAGGAAGCTCTCATGATCAGTTGTGGATTTATAAGTCATACACGTGCAACAACCTATCAACCATCATTTCAACAAGTATTCCTCATACACCGTTACCCTATCTATTTTTTCACTTTCAAAGAAATGTCTTAGAATCGGGTGAAACATCCATCGTAATGCAATTGAAGTTGCCAAAATGCTTAAAATCCAGACAAGATCTAGTGTAATTAAAAGGAACTATTGATCTACATGATTGTAATAGGGAAGACAAATAAATATTTCGAGTATTCTATCTTAAGAAAACATACAACATTTCTCAAGAGACAATACACATTTGATTTTAAGAAATGCAAATTTCTCAAAGAAGGACCATAAATTTTATGGCCTCAATGTGATTTAATGACTATACACTCACAATCATCTTGGCATGAGAAGATTTAGACAAATTAAAACTACATGGTTTCTCATTTTGATTTAGGTTTTCTAGGAAAAGTACATTTAATTTTTTTATCTTTTCTCTATAAGCTTAGAAAAATTTAACGCCCCGATATGAGAATACTCCTCTCATATGCATACAATTTATTTCATTTCATATTTATTTTTTTCCCAAAAACGTGTGAATCTTCAAAATAATATTCCCCTTTATAGCACACAATCTCATACATTATTATTCTCTTGCAAATATTATATTTTCATGTTTCCAAGTGGAAGAATTATTAGTGATTCATGTTATTTCATTCTCTTAGAATGACTAGGATGCCACGTCAGATTTCTAATATTACTTGTTTAATCATTTCCTTATCAAGCGAGTAAAGATAATTTCTAATGATTTTCTAGCACCTGCAGATGGTTTGATTTGATGTATAATCCCTTTCACCTTTTGAGAATCCATATAAAGTAACATACACTCATTTTCTTGTCTTTCTTGGATGAGTGTTCTCCCATGGATTAGTTCATATCAATCCAACCAATCTCTTTTGCATAATATCAATTTCCTACAAACTTATTTCCTTCGTGCGAGCTAAGCAGGAGATATTTATTCATTTAATAGTAGTGATTCTATCCAATTCAGCTCACTTGCACCATTTTTACTATAAATTCAGCTCTATTTCTTCATTAGTATGCATCCTCTTTCCATTCTTAAATGTGAAAATCTATTGTGAAGTTCTTTGTTGCTCTTGATGACAAAGGTAGCTATAATAACTAGTCTCGAAAGAGATATCACCTAAATATTTGAATCAAATCTTTTATTTAATGGGCCTTAATGATGCATTTTTCAGGGTTTTATTTGAGATTTTAGATCCATGGGACAACAAAGCACCCTTGACATACCAAAATTTTTGGCTTTTCCTCCTTTTAAGATTGATCAAAATCAATCATGTTTTTTGGCCTTTCAAACAATATATTATCATCTCTTATGGTGGGAACATCGGAAAAATATGAAGGAACTAGAGAAATTATGGATTGAAAGGAGGCCTAATGTGATGGGGAAGACTGAATACATGTGTTATTTTTACGTGTAATGAATTATTTTTTCTAAAAGAGATAAAAAAGGAGTCCTATGCACTTTATGGCAAGACTTCAATTGATATTGTTCCTGTAATTACTCACAAAGTAGATGAATTGGAGCAACAAATATTCTCTATGGAAAAAGGTCCAACATGACCTATGTTACCTCAACAAACTATAGTACCAACATCATCAACAAGAAGGAAGAAGGGGGAATGAAACTCTCAACCTCAAATTATCATTTTGGATAAGGAAAAAGCAAGGCCTTCATCTATTCAACATCCTAAGACATAATCCTCTAGCATCAAGGAAAGTGTTGACAAGTCTACTTTTTAACCTTCCATTCATTCAGAGCAGCATATTCCTTTGATGGAGAAAAAATTATCAAGACCCTTGTGTGTTCCCCTTCTAATAAAATAGCCATCTTTCATAAGGAAATATAAGGGTGAGTCCTATTCCAAATCTCTTGTTCTATTATGTTTTAGGACCACAATACATGCTCTTCTAGATTCTTCAAATGCTCATGTTTAACCTACTCCTTACAAAGAAAATGTGAGGAAGGCATTTCCTATAGGTTGTTTAGAATTTTTGGACTAGGTATCTTCTTATTATAAGAAGATATAGTTAAAGAAGATCAAAGATGGTTCTAGAATGACCGCTGACACATTTATGGATATGGGGATGTCTCTTACTTTGGTTGGGGTAGTGTTTTTTTCTTAAAAGCTTAGGGCTCAGAAAGAATTTGTACCAAGAAAAAGAGGTTTCTAAAAGAAGTTCCCCCATTTAGAGAGGATCTCAAAGTAGTAATAGAATATGACTAATTGTCCCACTTCTCAAAATTTCACCTTTTTTTATGTAATGTTTGAAAATGTACGTATCTTTTCATGGGAAAAGGACCCTATAGATCCCCATTTTGATTTTCAAAAAGTAAAGTAAACTTCAAATTATTATAACAAAAAAACATGCTTCATAGTTAGTTTAAAATTTAATCAAAATGTAATGGAAATTTATTTATTTTCAATACATCGTATTCAAAATTAACTACTTCAACGTATCCTAAAAAAATTTCAAAACTAGGAGTATGATATGAAAAGAAATACCATATTAAGAAGAACTAGCCTTACCATCCTCAATAGCCTTGGATTCCATAACAACCTTAGCTTCCTCAATAGTGAGCAAGGTGAGATCATCATTTTCATTGCCTTCCACCTCTTTTGGAATTCTTTCTATGTATGCATTGTACCTTTGAAATAATTTCATTATCTCATCTTCATCGTGTCCCTAGTGATACTTGTTTGTCAAGTGATGATTATTTAATATATCACTACATTTGGAAATTCTTGGCCTATATTCCCTCAACCTCTTGTTTAGCTCAAAAATATTACTCCCCACTAAGATGATTCTTTTGATAACATCATGAGAACATGTTTCCTCCTTGATGTTCTTGTAGACACCAAAATTGGGTCATACTTACCTTGGTCCTTTGTCAAATAACCAACTCAATCATACTCATCTAACCATGGCCCCTCCCACCCCACATCATCATTAATTTAATTTAATTAATATATATCCTCATAATATTTAATATCTAATTACCCTACATTCTTCCCAAAGACCTCACCTAGCCACCTCACCTAGACACCTCATCCAGTCACCTCATGCTAGACCTATTCTCAACATGTTTCCATAACTAACTAAGACCTAATCTTACTTTCCTTAATGAGGTAAGATTTGGTCCACACACTAAAGTCAATGCCTAAAATGTCCTTAACACCTTCCCGTTGATAAAAATGTAATTTCCATTCCAAATCCACGGATCAAGGAATGTACTTAAGCTAAAAGAGGCAAGGTGTCAATTGTAGTAAACCTAGGGAATCTTTCCTTAAGCGCGTCGGTCACCCTAAATCGATGCTAGTCAACCCGGAACCACCGTCGGTTACCATTTATTCACCTAAATAACCTTGTTTTTGGGTTGGCACATTCTGAGAGCAAGAAAGGATATCAGAGTTGCATGTAAGTGAAACAAGCATCCTTTTACGCATCCAAACATCTAGAACCATTACCAGGATCAATCATAGAGCCATTACATTCACGGGAGCTCTCAGAAATCACCGCTATAGTACCATACATGTATTCTCCGATCAACCACCTCCACCACTCAGCCATCATATCCTTAACATAGTAAGTATGGCCCTAACCAGTAGGGTTTATTTCAGTTAGTAATCTTTATTACTCATGTTATTAATCTATTCTTTGCCAACTTATTGCTTCATCACCCACTTTCGATGAACTCAAGTATCCCTTCACCCATACCACCAAATTACCTATCCTCACCTGATGTATACTTTTGAGCATACCTTAGACCTTCTACAGACATTCTCATTCACTCTCCCAAACTTTATTTGACCTCAAATCACCCTACCATTTAATCTATTTGAGTTTCTTTTATCTCAACCATATCGACTTCGATTATCCACCACTTGTCATCGGTTCTACCTAAACTGACATCGGTCACACTCAGTCGATGTTGGTCTCTATGTTTTACACCTTGACTAAGAAAAACCCAATAATAACCTTACCAGTTGACCTAAATAACCTAGAATCAGACTCGATCAATCCTAGTACCTTGATAGACACCTCACCTCTCAGATCTAACTATAGCCTAGCCTATTATGATTATATTTTCTTATTGTACTTGAATGAGATACCTAAATCATATCAACTACAGTAGGAATTTGTTTATTTCTCACATTAACTTGTTTTAAACAAAGTGGATTGAAAACCATCTAGGAAGTATCACACTTCTCGGAACTAGCAAATGCTAGGTAGTCCACTATCATATATCATTTAACTATCATTTTGTGGTCTTGTTTTCCATTACAGGTAGTTCCTCCTAGCCAAAAGGAATCTCTCACATTTATCTATGGATTAAGAAGTCAGAACACATGCAAAAACCATCAATCGACCAACATTTAATAGGTATTCCTCCTTGGCCTTTACCCTTATCTATTTTGTCACTTCAAAAATGCAAAGAAAATGCTGAAACATTTTGGCACACCTGGTGGGACCCATTAGGAGTTCTTTTGCATTTATTCATTCCTAGGTGAAAGTTGTGTGTTTGTTTCCCTTCTAAAAGCTTCCAAATTAATTTTCTCTTTTGGAAATCATTCTCCTTCCTTCTATTATCTAGAAGCAATCATATTTTTGGTGCCTTAAAAATAACACATCTTCCTTTCTTTAGCATTGCATTAATGAAAGAGCATCCCTCTTCTTGTTAATCTCTTGCTACATCGAATATTACATTTCGATTTGGGTTTAAAACACTTGCATTGCATTTTGATTTGTTGCATTATTATCTCACACTAAAAATGAGGGCAACCTATATGTTGGAAGTCATGCCCGGTGATGTTTGATATAAAGAATCGTAGAAATAACATCTTTTTCTCTCTCGTGTCTTACCAAACTTGCAAAAATCAATATACACATCTTTCTTAAACAACATCTTACCCAAAAATATCTTTCGGTGATCACATGATCCGGTTGGTAGGCATTCCTAGCTCATTGCCTCTATTGAGTCATCATCTTAGAGGATGTCCCGCCCCGCTATAACATAGCCTGAAACCTCTCCTTTTAGATATCCTTCTTTTTAGGATGCCTTCCTAACCAAAAATTCTCTTCTAAATACACACGATCAGTCCTAAATAGCATAAGCTAAATAGACATAAGAAAATCACTATTAGGATCATGATTTTTCTTAGTGTTCTTCTTGGCTTGTATTTTGAGGTGTGAGACTAGGAATCTCCATTTTTCTTCTTTCTTACACACTCCACCATCGTAGTTAAGAGTATTCTAACCTTTTCTAAGTGTGTCAGGCCCCCATCTCTTTGTTCTTAGGTTTTTGAGTTTGATTTTTCACTTAATTTAATTCAGAAAACCAATTTTCTTCATTCCTTTCTAATTTCATAGTCACGATGTCGGTCTAGTGATATTGCCGGTTCACATCTTCTCGTCATTGGTTAAAAAATAACCGGTTTCATCTTCTGGATTTCTAGTTACTTTACCTAGAATAGCTTTCATCACTAATTTTTTTGTTTTTAGCCCTCAGAGCATCATCATATTTCTCCCTTGTCGATACTTACTGTCATACACAGTTTTCATAGGTACACATCCAACATTCCTATTTCATTCTTTGAGACTAGTTTCTTCCACAAGTGATTGGTATCGGTTTTAGAAACCATCATCGGTGTTCCCCCAACCATCACCGATCAACCTAACCATCATCATTTTTCCCTCACCCATCACCAAACCAACTTCGACGACCGTCATCGGTTACATGTGTTCATTTTCAAAATCTAGACATTGACCAGATTCACTTCTTGGACCCCATTATTCTTTGTTTCTACTATTTTCTATGTCATGTCATCTGAGAATACGGTCTTACTGTGTTAGCACTTGTTCACATGGTGCTGACTCATAGCCAAACTAATGCCCTCATATTCCATGCTAGTCGTTAACCACTCACACCTAGTCCCTCACCACCTTCTGTTCTTTCACCCATGGATCCAACCTTACCTACCACCATTGTTGTAGGTGACAAAGAGTTTGCATGACTCCTTGATTAGAATCCCATGGCCTTACAAGTTATACCTTTCCCATTCTTCCACCCAAGATTCCTTAGGTTAGTTGATATATGACATGCTTGTGTCCATCTCTCTGCTCTTATTCTTGCTGCTGCATCAACCCCTAATAATGCGGTGTTACCCTCACTTGCTTCACCCTTGGTAGTTTCGCAGCTAGGCCCCATACCCACCATGACCACTTTGCATCGTATTTTCACTCACACCTATCATATCTATTGTACCCTCATTGACCACCTGGACTATAGCACTGGTCCACACCCATTGTCTCATAAATACCCATTACAACACAACCGTATGTGGTGTCGGCGACCCGTACTCCATTCTATATTCTCATCTGCTCCATCCAACATACACTGCTCCTAATCACTACCAAAGTCACGATGACCATCCCACCTACATACACCTACCATCAACAACCCCTATCTCATCTATCACCCATTCTGGATATGTGCCACTTATGTCAGTTCCCTATTCTCAACCTCCCTATCAGGTTCAATATCCACCCCCTTATGCCACAGGAGGTGTCTCCCCATCACAACCTACCACTGACCTCATCAAGTTGATGATGGAAAATATGCAGACACTAGAAGCATCGGTTTCTAGCTCACGTAATTCCCTCACCTATGATGAAATTTATAATGAGCCTATTCACCCATCCATTCCTATTCAACCATACCCCGTACATTGGGAAATGCCAAAGTTCAACCACTTCAATAGAAAAGAGGATCCACAAAAACATTTTTGGTCCTTTAAACATGGGTGTTACCTGATTGCCCATGATGATGCTTTACTTTTGAGGACTTTCCCAATGTCCCTGATTGGACCTACATTAGACTGGTATAGTGGGCTACCAAGACATTCCATCTACTCATTCAATCAAGTAGCCCAGGCCTTCTTAGACCACTTCTTGATTAATATTGTCAAGAAGGTTACCATGACTGATATTTATTCCACTTGTTTCGTAAAAAATGAGTCTATCATTAACTTTCATCACTCGTTGGCATAACCTAATCAATCAAATCACATTTCAACTGCCTCAAACTAAACTCATAGATTTTTTTACTCAGGCTTGCACTAGACACATCTCACCAACCCTACAGGTGCATACCTTCCATACTTTTGATGAGGCATTCACTATGGCACAGAAATTAGAAATTCATGTTATTAAAGAAAAGAAGATTCAACTTTGTAACAAGAACATCGTGTTCAAATCAAACGATGCTTCTTCATCTGCGAAACCCCAAAACAACTATTCAAAACCCAAAGGGTCTACCAATGTCATAGTTCTCAAAGACAGTCCCCTCATCAATCAAACCCAACCAAACCCCCTTCTAATCTCTCTCCTTTCCAAGCTTTCCAGTTCAAACGGGAACAATGAAAATACACTTGCATAGGAGAATCCTATTCTTCTATTTTGGAAAAGCTTCTGTAGGCTAGTGCCATTACCCTCCCACCTATAAAACCACATATTGGTTTTGACCCTGAGTGACCCATGCCCTCATGGTATAAGGAACATGAATTTTGCAACTATCATCGTGTCAAAGGTCATAACGACAATAATTGCATCACCTTCAAGAATATTGTCCAAGAAATGTTGGACAACAGAGATCTAGTCTTGGACAACCCAAATTCACTTGCTAACCAAAACCTACATATATTCAAGAAACCATTCCCTAATCATGCCCCATCTTCCAACCAAGCTGGTGATACCTCAAATAATGATGGCAATGTCTACGAGTTCTATAGTATTTTAAATGACACACACGATTGCTTCCCGGTTTCCTCATGTTCCTTCCATAGATGAAATCTCAGCCTGCGCTCCCCTACCTACACCAGAATCTATTTCATCTACTCCTCTACCCATAGAGGAACCCCCTTTCTATTCCCCTTCACCTATGTAAGAGCCTATAATTAGCACGCTGGCTTTGACCCCTCAAAATTTAGAGCACTTGGTAGTGGTACCTCTCCTGCTCATAGAAGATGCGAGATCCACCACCTACACCAACACAAGGAGAGTCCACTTTGGATGACTTGTCATATCCTTTACCCATGGAGGATACTATAGAAGTACCACTACATGTAGATGACCATTCACCATAAGACCTTCAGGATCCACTGACCTTCAAGATGCTATTGATCTACTTTCAGCTCTCTTACCCACAGCAGTCAAAGCTAACCATTTCCGTATCTCAAACACATTTTACAAGGATTTCCACTTGATCCATGTTAACCCCACATATGTTAGTACCATTCTCACACTTTCTGATTGTGCCTGACTATGTCGATAGATCCTTACTTTGGGGACGCCTTCTACTTTATGTTTCAACACAAATGCAATTGTCCCTTATTGCAAAAGTGTTTCAGAAACCAAACCAAACACAATCATGACTATTGCAATGCCTTCCATGACACCACCCCTGGCCCAACTCACACCTCTTCCCATAGCCCAATATACACCTACACCCAAACACCTACCCTCGCCTATATCGTCACCCTCACCTAAACCTACACCTACCTTAGGGATCATACCAACAGCTAGCCTTACTCACCCACCCATCAAATTAGATTTAGCTACATCTTCCAAAACTAATACCAAACTTAAACTAGCCCCTAAAATGAGGATCCAATCTCCTAAATCTCATACCCTAACCTCACCTACCACTCCCTTATCATCTTCACCCCTTCCGTCCATCCTCGTACCTCAGCCCTCAACCCTAGCAAAGAAACCCCTATCCACCGATAAACCAATAATGCAACAGCCCATTTCTCCATTATAGACCTATAATATATCCAAGTGACTCACACAACCTCCTGCCCTCACCTGTAACCTTCTTACCACCCATACCTCTAATACCGTTAATAACTTCTTCATTACCCATGGCAATTGCTTCTCTTTCACTCATGCCTCCTTCCCAACCTGCACCACCTACCTCCATAGCACCTTTATTACCCCCATGGGTAACCCACTATCTTCCACCATCTTCTCTTCCTCAACATCTGGTATGACCATATCTCCTTTTCTACAAAAGACACAACCTAAAGCTAAAAATACGCTACCCTCTAATAAGGTAGTTAAACCAACCATAGCTTTGATTTCCGGTTTATCTACCATGCCCATACCCAATTAGATACGACCAACACCTAAGACCACACCACACACCAAACTAGTAGCCCAACCTACTCCCCCTATTGTAAAACCTCTTCCTCCACAATCAGCCATACTTACACCCAAACCCACATTCACCTCCCATTGTGATCCACTAGCGGGATCCTATGCCAAAATCTTAACCAATCTCCTCAAAACTTCTATCATCACATTACCATCCATTAGACCTTATGACTCACTCAAACCAAAACCAAAAGGGTTTGATGAAACCAAAATTTACGCCTACCATCGTGTGCCAGGACATGATGTAGAGAACTATAAGGATCTAAAAACTACTCTTGTCCAATTGTTTCCTCCTGAAGAAAACTTTGACGATGATGATCTTCTTGATGAGGACCCCATTTCACCTTCACCAATTTGCATAGATCCTCTCCCATCACCTACTTAGCCACCAATATCTCCACCCCCACAACTCTTGAATCCATCCCGAAGTTTGAAATCAACATGGTTTGCATAAGATAATTGGCCAAAACACCACAAAAATCTGTTGTGCCGACTCACTTCACAAGGATTTTCTCCCCCGGTAGGTTTCTTCCCATCATGCCATTATACCACTCATCCTACACCTTCTCCATTTACCCCCTCCCCTTAGATTAACATGATCAACATTATCTCCCATGCTTAGAGAGACAAAGGTAAAGAGGAAGAAAGTTTCCCATCAACCAACCCGTACTCCAATATACCATTTGTACCAACACCCAAAGTCATCATTCAAGGTCATGAATATCCCATTTCCGATAAGGTCACACATCGTACAATGTTAAAATGACTACACCAATCCCCCTCAAAATGTCTTTATATGACCTCGCCCAAACCTCGAGTCACATTGTCAAGCCCTCATCAAGGTCCTTTAATCTATCAATGTCTCACCAAATGACCCCACACTTGTGGCCTCCATCATTACCCCTCACCACATAGCATCTCTCACGAGGTCTTCTCCTTCCTCTACACCTCCACCCACTCACCACGTGGCCACCCTTAGATTTTTTTGATGAAGATATTACTCCCTTCAATTCGATGACCCCGAACCTACTCTTTTCATCTCCTTCTTCATCGATAATATACGCATACAATGCATTATGATCGATGGTTGTGATAACATTAATATAATCTCCTCCCATACGTATGACCAAATGCAAATCAATGCCAATTACATACATGGTAACCCCTGTTATGTTACATTCCTTCAATGACACCATGACCTATACTATAGGTACTATTGTTCTCCATGTCCATGTAGGTCTCGTACCATCTTGAAAATTTTCTATGTCCTAAAAGGGGAGTTCTAGTATAACTTGTTGCTTGGCTGACCTTGGATTTGTGTTATGGGTTGTGTTCCTTCGATGTTACATCGATGCCTCAAGCTTGAACATGAGGGACATAATTACACCATCCCTACTAACCCCTCACCTTTCAAGACCAATAACATGCTATAGTGACCCAATGATGTGCTTATACTGGTCAAGACATCCACCACCACAACTACTTCACCTTCACCCATGAGACCATCCACTAAAATTGCCACTACTTCTGCTGCATCTAACCTTGTTATCCCCACTACAAGCTTGTAGCTTCTACCACCGATGATCCTTCATCTAACGAACCATCCATACCCGCTACCCACATACCAACTACTGATCCCTTAGAAGGTGTTTTTCAATGCCTCACTCTAGGGGAATACCGCCTATACAATATCGATACCTTCCTCACCCCACAAGATTACAAGAATCGCATTAACACCCCAGCTTATGACATTTGTATTAGTGACATTTTCCCTTATGACCCTCCCCACCTTCACACCAGCCTAACGTATGGGGGACTTGATATGGCCACCTATAAACCCAAACCTCCATTCCAAACCTAGACATTTTCATCGACCTACATTCTATCACTAACCGCCATTTCACTCACACTTTCCTCCATTGGTGTGTGTGGAAAGAATTTGGCTTCATTTTTTATGAACAAGGTCACCACACTTGTCATCTCTGTACTCTATCATAAACACAATGACTATAGTGGCATTAGTTTTGACGCTCTATAACGTCTTGGTCATGACTGTTACTATGATGACTTCCACTTTTGACATTACAAATGTTGACATGTGATTTTTCGTAGGAAGGTGTATTCTTTTGAAGTTGAAAATCACATTTGCAATGGATAAGTTATTATTGTTCAAAATTCATGCTAGTTGTAATTTTGTTTACTTGGAAGTGAAACCATTATGCTATGTGAAATATAGGTTGTAAATCTATATTGTTGTTTCACATTTTCCATATGCTAACATCACACCTTGAATCAATTTCATTGATCCAAGGTATGCTTGATTCTTCTTTATTTTCATCTTATTAATTGACATGCTGAATGAAACATATTATGGAATCAAGTAATATTTTATTATAAATTGTGAAGGACGTAGCTTCAGGTGCCTTTACTCGGCATCATGTTGTAAACTATAAATTTTGACCTCCTCTAGTAATGTTTTGTAATGTTGATTAGTGTGAGGAGATTCAGGATCTTTTGTGGACTAATAAGGGAAATGCCTTAACCTTGGTCAAAATGCATGTTATTATTTGGATCTGACCCAAACTATAATGTTGCCCTATTGGATTTGTTACCTAAGGTAATAATACTTACCTAGGACCTATTACTAAACTATTTTGGTTGATGCCAGAAACTAGGTTGTGGTTCCTACCTTATATAAATTCTAATCTAAGAGGTGATGACCTAACCTAAGGAGGTATGTTATAAGGCTAGGAGTCTTGAACTAACCTAAGAACTAAGGTGGAAAAACCTAACCAATGCTAAGGTGACCTAAACTATTACTAAGCCTAAAGGGGGCCTATGCATTATGTGGAAAATGGAAGGTTGGTGGTGGCGTTTCTAAGGTATTAATGAGAATTAAATCTCAGTCCTTGCATATTAATTTACCAAGTTTGGTAGAGGCAAGGAAGGTAGGTAGGATGCCCAATTGACATCAATGCTAAATTTAAATTGCATGTTAAATTTTGAAATCAACTTTTCTAAATTTGAAGTGGCGTGGCGTAAGAAAAGAGAGGGAATTTTCATTTAATGTATTCAATGACATTGATTTCGGTGAATAAACTACCTAGGAAAGAGGAGAAGGGGTTTTGTGGAAGTTGTTGGTCATTCTGGTCTTTCTAGTTTTTTTGCTCTACATGTGGTTTTGGTTCTTCGAACCAGCAAGTCTATTTTTTTGATCCATAGTGATCTTGAGCATCCTCGAACTATTTCTGAACCTATGGAAACATGGAGGTAGTTGGGAGAGTTGGTTGTTGACATTATTTTGGAAAGAAGAGATTTTTGGGAGGCTCGATGAAGATCTTCTACAAATCAAAAGAGAACACTATCAGGCATGATAGGCTCTTCTTATTAAATAGTTCTACTTTTTATTAAACGTCTTCATTAAAAGAACTTTGCTCTTTGAAATGAATGATTTTGTGGAAATGCCTTGGTGTATTTTTGGTTGTGATCTTCTGCTTGAGTTTGTTGTTTGGAAAAGATGCAAAATGGGCATTTTCTTGATGCATATTTGAGTAAATCATGTTTATCTTATTGAAACTGGAATGTTTCTTAAGTCATCTGGACTTCTGATTTTCTGTGCAAAATGGATTAGGGAAAAATCATTTGATAAAGAATTGAAATGGGTTTGTTTTCTTCTGAAAAGGAAAGTATAAAATGTTTTTTCCTTTGCTGAAACTTGTTATTTATGTTAAGCTAAGCTAGAATTACTGTTTAGATTCGTGTTTTGCGGATTTACATTTTTTGAATGTAATAGAAATGATTTTATTACTTCTAAGCCTTGCTCATTTGCATGGTGAATCTCTATTAGACTGCCTTGAAAGAAGATAACCTTTACATTCTTGAAGTTGCTTTGGGTTATGTCACTTTAGTTTGATCCTTCACAGTCATGGTATTTGGGAGTTTTTTTATGGAATTTAACTTGTTGAAAATAACAGAAAAGGATTCTTACCTTGAGTTGTGCTTGGTATGGATAACGTCTATGAATTATTGTGTACATGTTGAAACATTTGGTAGAAGTTCCTATTGTGGAAGAATTTTGTTACAAAATTGTTCTCCCTTGCTTGAATTAGATAAATTTTAATTTAAGTTTCTTCTGGAACTATTTGAAGGCATTTTGGGGTTTACTCACTTGTGCATTATAATACAGTTGGTTACTAAAGGAATAACTTACCTTAAACAAACTAGATAAAAGTTCAGTTTTGATTATTTAAGGAAATGAGTTGATGTTGTTTTTGGTTTGCTCCTTTTCATTGAGTTGATTTCAAGTGTCTAAATTTAGAGGTTAAACCTCCTTGTTGTCCTTCATTATGTTTGAAATGGGTTAGGTTCTATCCCTTCTTACCAAACGGTTCTTTTCATCAGTTGGGGATCCATGTTGACTTGATGGTAATCTTGTTTTTGTATCATGCATAGGAAGACTAAGCTTTACTTATAGTGTGGAAGCTATCAACGTGAGAGGAATTTTATTGTTCATTGTTGTTGTTGTTGGGCCATTAAAATATTGACTAAGTACAAAAGGTGCATAGGCACACAAGGTCCCAGTTAAGGAAAGGAACATAAGGACAAAGTGTGCAAAGAAGGGTTTAAATAAGCCCGTGGTGCATGCAATGCGCACAAATAGAAACAAGGTTTCGGGACTTAGTCAAATTGGGCATTCGGGATAGAACACATGAAAAGCATGACTTGACTACACGTGGATAAGGTGCTAGCCTGGTGTCAGGTTGGCCTAGGAAGGAACATGCCTATGGTAGAAGATTCTAGAAGCACATCATGGTATAAAGTGGAAATCTTAGGCCATGACGAGCATGCTCGCATGGAGGACAACATTCAGAAACTTGGAATCAGATTTGAGGGCTCACGGAGGATGAATTGGTAGCCCAGAAAGGATATAAATACTAGCACCTATAGAGTAAACAAAAGAGAACTAGAGAATGGGTAGAGCTCTATAGAAATACTGCAAGAACTCTGTTAGTGGGTAATTACACTTGGGAAAGGATGTATTCGGTATGGGGATTGTAATTTTTATTTTTTTATCCTAGCTACATTAGTCCAGTTATAATGCATGACTGCGGTCTGCTTCTCTGTGACATTTTGTAATGGCTCCATGGATGTAATGAGGTTACCAGTTTATATATATGAATATCAATGGTTCGATATATACATCTTTTTCATAGGTTATCTTTCATTTATGTTTATAATAGGTATGGATGTATGTATACTTCTTTTCGTTATGATACAAGTCATATAGTTTGTTAAGTACTATCTGTCATGAATGGCTGTAAGGATCTAGAGGCCGTTTTGAGCTCTATGGTTCTTGTATGTCTTAAATCCTCTTTAAATCTCTTAAAAACAAATCATAGATGATGTTTCCCACTTAAATCTCATAAAGAGAGACTCGGCACCCGCACGTGCCTCGGGTGAGTGCCTAACATCGACCAGGTGATAGTTTAGCGTGCATGGGGTTCGTATATTTTGTGATAGGGGTAAAAATGACTACATCGTGGTTCTATTGACAAGACTATTTTCAAATTTTTAGTGGGAAATATCATACATCATGATCTATGTAGTGAGTAATGACAGAGTGGTTAATGTTGGAAATTTTTGAATCATGGTTCAAAGAGCACGGACGATGAATTTTTTTAGAGATTTAGCACTAGACCTAAGTTTGATGCACGTAGATGGGTAGAAGAAAACTTCTACCATGATCTATATGAAACTTTTTTCTGCTACTTCCCAGTGGAACTTTATGAATGGCTCTCAACCTATACATCTAGATCAAGTTAGAATTATGGATCACGTGTGTGGACCCAAGAAGAATAGTAGAGGCTACAGGATACAGATCTAATGTGGACCTATGTTGTGGATTATTGGTGGAAAGGAGTACTAGCTAGCTACACTCTAGAGTATGCCATTTCCACATATTCTTGTTCGGAGGTTGCTGAGTTTGAGTTTTTGAGGGAGCCCAGAGGATCATTTCTATGTGTTGTCCCTCTGGATATGAAAATCTTGATGGTTACCATGAATTTAGAGTCATTCCCAATGGCCATATAAACCATTCTAAGCACTGGGTGAGGAAGCTATAGTAGAGGAAGATTACAGATGTTGCGATAGAGAAAGAGAGGGAGGAGAGATGACTCAAGTATGGTGAAGTGCGTGAAAGGGAGATTGCTAGACAAAACAAGGTTGTAGGTGTGATGGATGTATTGTGGCAGATGTTTTGGGAGGGATTTGAGGTTCACATAGAGGATGTGGAACTCCGAGAGCAGTTTGTACGACCCCATATTGGGAACCACATAAGAGAGACCCCTTTAGCTTCTGATGAGAGTTCGTTATGCGGAGAAAGAAGAACCGTTGGTGCACATATGATCCCACCTAGTGACTAAACCCTGGAACTTGGTTTTCTAGATAAGGGGGAAAACATTGCTAGTCCTGGTTGGTTACATTGGAGGTGATTGGTCTACACCCAAGAGGTATAATTTCTCATTCGGGCCTTCTATGGCTGCAAAAACCAACCCAGTGTTAGGACTTTTTGGGAAAGGTATAGACACACAATCTTTTGGTCTCATATCTGGGAGTGGCATGGGGTATACTATTGGTAGTGGGGCATTTTCGTAGACCATAGGCATGTAACTTAGTGGAACTATGGGGACCCTTGGCATGACCACTATAGGACCTAGTGGTTTACGGTGGATCTGGTGGTTTAGGAGGAATAGGAGCTGGTGGCTCACGATGGTTCAGTGGCCTGGTGAACCTAGTGGATGAGGTGGTGGAGGAAACACAAGTGGAAACCAGGGTTATGGCTCAGGAGGATTCAAACCCTAACCACCCCCACAAGTTTTCTTTGAAATGTCTCTACATTTGCCTAATTATATAAGTATTGAGGATGTTGTGGAACATGTTCACAAGTGTGAAATGCTTTGTCACACAAAGGTATCACAACCCTAGAATGGAAGGCTAGTAAGTTTGTAACCATGTTATAAGGAACGTGTATAATCGATACAAGAAATATGACCCTCATCAAATAGTGGTGGACTATAATGTTTTAAAGAATGCATTCTTGGAAGAATTCCACATCCCTAAGTTTGAATAGAAGAGCATAAGTTATTTGAAGGAGATTCAACAAGGAATGATAGAGAGTGTGCGGGAGTATGGTGCATGCTTTAAAACTCTCTTGTCTAAATTATCATATGATATTCACCCTTCACAACATGCTCGGTGGTTTGTTGGAGGATTGATCTGTAACATTCCCATTTTAAGACTTTAGAATCAAGAGATTTTTTAAATAATGTTCACTATTCTAAATAAAGCAATATTTAGAACAAACATTCCATGCCAATCAAATTCAATGGATAAACATATGTAGTTGTAATGACTCGGTGATTCACCGATCTATTCATTCCATAACTCGGTAAGCTACCGATATATTTATGTTATCTTATGTATTGAATACATATTTTATACTTTGTCATCCTACCCTACACCAGGTACTGAGTGATCTATTTAAAGAACATATATGAATATTTATTACCAATATTCATATGATATCACGTTGTTTTAAACTTGGTGACATAGGACAATGCAACCAAAAGTTTACGATACTTTGGCCAAATATTTGTAACACACTATGTATGTCACTATTCTTAGATGACATAGTCATCATATTGGAATACATCCTTCACCTCACTCCTCAATTATCATGATTCATATTTTCTGACTATCGTCAGTCCACTTGTTCTAGATTTAACCCTAGCCCTAGATAGGAACATAACCTATTATAGGAAGACACTCACAATGGCTTAGATTAAATAGGCATACTCAGTTGACCTAAGTCATTTGGATGTGTGAACGCACCCTGAGCCATCGAGATCTAATTCATATCCTAAATATGCTCCTATTCGGACCTACGAAGAAACTAGGTTCTAAGTCTGAGTTCCTATTAGGTGTAGATCTAGATGATCAATGTGTAAGGGTGATGCCACATGTCAACTAAAATGTTGTATTCTCGAGAAGACCCAAGCCTTCTCAAAAGTACAGCCCTATAGTTGGCGTGTGCCAACATCCTACAGAAACTACCTCATCGAGATGTACATAACCCGAGGGGATTGTTAATACATTATTAGATCTGAATTAATTTTTGATTACAGTAACACTGTCAATCCCTAATCCAAAGCTCAATAAGTTCTTTCCTAAATTTTCTTCATTTAGTCCATTAAGAACTTTGTTATATTCATGGTTGCTTTTAATGTTTGATCACATAGTTAAACTGCCAATTAACCATAACTATACAATGTTATAATATGTCTTATTTAAAAGTACAATAACTTTTTAGAAAAGTTCAACGCCAAAATATATCCAATATAAAGTAGACTTCATACAAAATGAAGTCTAATAAGTTGTAGTCATACTTACAAATTTTTTGGTTTATATTCCATTAAGAAAGAGAAATATTTTTTCTCTACAAGTTAAGTGTTAGGGTGTATCCTACCCAATATCCACATTTCTTAATGTATGTTCATCACACGTTACATTACTATGTTATATAGTTTAGATATCGAATATCATATTTTGTAACTTAACAAGCTGCATAACAAGTAGGGAAATTGAACTAAATCCATTTATCCAACTTATTAAAGGATAACCAATTAAGGATATGAATAATATGAAGAATATCAACAAGATAGAAATCTAACTTTTCCATTCAAGCACAAGATAATTTACACAACCAATACAAGTAAATTCTCATCTTTCAATTAATCTTTATAACTTATACATTTACAAACCTTATGCATTTTTGGCATATTGCATAACAACCACCTTCATTAAAAAGAATACTACCTTTGTAACATTCCTATTTTAAGACTTTAGAAACAAGGAAAAAAATATAAATTTTGAGTAGTGTTCTCTATTCTAAATACATAATTTAGAACACACATTCTTATAACAGATAACCATATGTAATCGTGATGACTCGGTAAGCTACCGATCTATTCATTTCATGACTCAGTGAACTACCGATCTATTCATGTTTAACGCTAAGTATTGAGTACTTTTCTGTATACCACGTATACATGGTTCTCTTACCCTATTCTGGGTATTGAGTGATCTGTCTAAGGAACCTAACTGAATAGTTGTTACCAATATTCATCTACATCATGATCCTTAGACTAGGCGACATAGGACAACACAATTAGTAGCTTGTGATACTTTGGCCAAAGATTTCTAACATACTATTCATATTACTTATTCCTTGACAACATACTCATCAATCTAGAATATGTCCTTCACCCCCACTCTATTGTTATCTAGAATGTCCTTTACTGACTTCCATCAGTCCTCTTGCCCAAGGTTTAACCCTAGTTCTGGTTAACAACGTAGGTTATGATAGGAAGGGGCTCACAAAGACTTAGGATATATTGGCATATTGGGTCAACCTAGGTCAACCCATGTGCCAAGGTACCTTGAGTCCTAGAGGGCTACTTCATATCGTAACTATGCTACTACCCATTCCTAGAGAAAACTAATTTCAAGTCCATAAGTGTGTAGATCTAGATGATCGATGCAGAAGGGTGTTGCCACATATTGACTGCAATGATGTATCCTCAAGAAGATCCCAATTTTCTCAAAGGTACAACCCTATAGTTGGCATGTTTCAACATCCTACAGAACAACCTCGTCGAGATGTACATACCCTTAGGAGATTATTAATATTTAATTAATTTGGATACTTAAAAGTATATTTTAGCAACCCTACCCAAACCCTAATCCAACTCTCCCTAAGTTCTTTTCCAAATCAAGTTCCATTAATCCTTGAAGAACTTTCTTAACTTAAGATTGCTTTTGATGTTCATTAATTTTGGCTTAACAAGTAGCTACCAAAAAGAAAGGACAACAACCTCATAAGTTTGATTTAATGTGACTTAACCATTCAAGGAAGTGTAACAACCACCTAGGTTGTAACTTAATAGAATTTATTAAATGAAGTCTAATGATTTTAAACCATATCTTCCTTTTTGTTTAATTTTTCATAAGAGAGGAAAAGTGTTCCTCTTCATGGTTAATTTCTAGGGTTTAACACACCCTTTATGTCCTTTACAAATTCTATAGTTTTCATTGTAAGTTCATTACACGTTACCTTAATAATATGAATTGTTTAGATAAGAACATTAAATTCTGTAACTTATCTAGCTACATCACATTTAGGGAAATTACTCTAATTCCCTTTTTCCTACTTATCCAAGAATACTCATTTAAACATATAAATAACATGAAGAATATCAATAGGATAGGATTCCATTTCTTTTACAAAGGTACAAGATAATTTACACAACCCATGCAAGTAAATTCTCATCCTTCAATTCATTTTCAAAACTTATACATTTACAAACTTATGCATTTTAGGCATACTGCATGATAGCAGCCTTCATTCAAAAGAATATAACTTTTATTTTTCAATACAACTTAAGAACGAATTATAATTCTTCACAAGAATCAAACTTAGATCAGCCAATGCATCATATAAGTTTTTTCCTTCTTTTATCACTTACGAAGTCCATCTGCAAAAAATGCTAGCATGGGTCAGTTCAATGAATTGAGCATGATAAGCACTAAGCCTTAAAATGAAGTGCATTCCACTAATTGTTCCAATAAAAACAACCCTTCTTTAATGAACAATTAGTATTTCATACTCTAAGCATAAGTAATAACAATAAAAAGAAGAGCATTAATGAACCATAATTCACAAAAAGAAGAACAAAATATAATCAATAATATTTGTCTTACAAATTAAAGTATAATTGATCCCATCAATTATCTTTACCAAACAACAGATCATAACATCTCATTGTTTCCAATTCTACCAAAATATAAAACAACACTTATCTTTGCTATAAAATACAAAAAGTGTTTACTGACATATTCTCGCTAGGATGTTTCATCTAACTTTCAAGTAAGGAAGAAGACAACCCATTTCCATTATGCCAAAGTACATAATATCGAAAAGCAAAAATAGGTGCATATCATGACATAGACTATTTTCTTTAAAGGACATATACTTTTAAAATTCAACATCTTACGGTATTCATCGTAATGATTCACATAAAAGAAATCCAAAAAGGAATGATTGATTAACAGTCAAACAACAAGTTTGCATTTCCTTTTACCAACCAATCATCAATCTCTTTCTACTTCATTCCAGTCAAATGACAAGTATAAGAATACTAATTAAGTAATGATTATCTTTTTCCCATAAGAATAACTAATGTGAAGGTTCCGAACCAATGAACTTAACCCAAATGCATTAGAAAAGGAGTCCTAATAGAATATGATCCCAATCCGTAATCTTTTCTTTCAACTTAATTAATAGTTTTACCTTCTTTTATACATACAATTTAAGTTCATGCAAGAGTTCCCAAAGAAGAGAACAAGAAAAACTTCAAGGAATGAGAAAACTTAATGCCACCCTTTCTTTCAAAATATTCCCATTATAATGCATGAATTCCACTTTCAATTTGGAACATTATAACAATGAAGTTCATACACAACCCATAGACAGTAAAGAATCACAATTTATCTTTCAAAGACTTAACATTCTTTCATTGGACCCAACAAGAAGTATGAAATCTGAGTAGATGCTAACACTCAAAATTTCCCAATAGTTTAGTCAAGACAGAACTATCTTGATAGTATTTCAACACATCACTATAAGAACTACAAATTATGATTCCAATTAAATGACAAACAATAAGCTAATTCCAATCAAGATCTCAAAGAGTTTACCAAACAACCTACTAAACCATGCTTCTAGTTTTCTCCTTATGCATGTGGTTTATTTCAAAAGAATTATGAATTTAGAACCATTCAATCTAGTAATAAACTCAATTTAAATGACAAGATCAAAACAACATATTAAAAATACGTTCTGTCCAAGACTCAAATTACAAATCCGAGCACAATGTAAAGCATAAGCTCCCTCAAAGGATCAAGATCATTCAAGTGATTATAAACAAGTTCGGGCAACAACATGCTCCCTTTTTAGTTTATAAAAATAGTCAAAGAAACCAAAATACTATAAGATCTGAACCAATACATTGTTCAAGTTACAATTTTTTAAAAACACCAAGTAACAAATTGATTGTATAGTGTTGTATCACAATATCTCAATCACGAGTTCATTTATACACCAGCATCATAATGCTAGACTGAATATAATGAAATTACTTTAAAAAATAGTTCAAAATAAGAAAAGTGCTTCCATTTCCAGTTAACATCCTATCAAACCCTATTTCCCAACTCAAATGGAATGTAAGATATTTATCGAGCTTAGACAAGACGACAACAAAACATGAAAGCCGTGTTCATAAAGAACCTTCAATAACAAGCAGTATATGGTCATAAGGACAATAAATCACAAGCACCATGCCATATGCGGGCTTCAATCAATAGTCCAATTTATCCAAGATAATAAAACACAGTTCCAAGTTAGATGTGGGTTTCAACAATAGTCAAAGTTTTCGTAAGATAAAATACAAGAACTAAGCCATATATAGTTTTATCCACAGTGCCACTCATCCATGAAATAAAACGCAAGCACTTTGGATACAACCTGAGAATCTCCAAAAATAGTTCTCTCCTACAAAACAAGTTTCCAATGAAACCTTAAACTTGCATACCAATTTTCATAAGAACACGAGTTCTTTACCAGCTCGAGATCACAAAACACATCGAGTTCACAAAACACTAATCTCAACAGACACAGGTGGAACTCAGAGTTTCCATAAAAACTCAACTAGTAATTTATTGGCAACAAAAGTAGTCAAAACCAAAAAAAACAATTTCCAACAACCGAAAATGCCAAACAGAGTTACCAACTTTGTTCTTGCATGCATAATTATTTGTGCTAAAACAATACAACATAAGTTTCCAACAGAATCACATATACCATGGATTGAAACCCAAAATGCAAGATTTACTAAACCCATCAACCAATTAACTAGATAGAGCATGCAATGCACAAAACTCAACAGAGTAGAGTTGCTTTAATGAAAACACTTAGAGGAAAGCAAGAGATTTTAATAGTTAGAGCCTATCATGCTTGATAGTGTCTCTATCAAATCAAAGAAGACCTCCAACCGAGCTCACTTCTTCTCCTCTTCTCCACGAAAGATCAAACAACCAAATACCTCTTCCACGATGCCTGTTATAAATTCCATGAAATGAAAATAGATTCAAAACCTCAAAAATAGCCATGAAGTGTAGTTCAACTAGCTGGTTCGAAAAACTAGAGCGCATGTAAAATGAAAATCAAAGAACATGGAAAGTGAAAAAACCAAAGAAAAACCCACTGGCATGCCTACCAAGATGGCTTGGGCTCATAAACAAAAGTAATTAATTCCATTAATTTCAAATCTCCCACTTAATATTTCTTTTCACTGCCTACCAAGTCTGGTGAATGCCAAGTCTAGGTTAACATGTATTTTCATTTTAGTGATACTGCCAACTAAGCCTCCATCAATTCATCTAGCCCCTACCAAAACTGGTAGTCCATATGCATTTACCAACCTTATCAATAACATAAATTCCTTAGGAACCATCGCCCAAGTGCATGTGACCACTTAAGTCCCCATTCATATCCATTAGTTTAGGATAGATTAGATTTCTTAGGTTAAATCTTAGGTAGAATTAAAATTTATACCATAGGATATAACACTAGCAACTAACCCCCACCATAGGCCTTAGTAAATAGGTTTAGATAATTTCCACATAGGAAAATTAATTCAAAACATAATAGTTTTAGGCATTAGGTTAGATTACAATAATACCTTGTAGTATTAGGATCTAGGTTAATTTTAATACCTAGTAACCTTTCCAATTCCATTAGCACCAAGCTTAGGTTAGGTTGTAAATCAACCAATCATAGCAGAATAAGGAGCTTTAGGTTAGAATCAGAATTCTATCAAGTGACATAGCTTAGGTAGAAATATATTATTTTTTACCTAGCTTAGGATCCCGTAGGTTAGTCCTATATAGGATCCTAGATCTCTCTTATGCCATGAACAAGCCGCATCCCAATTTTCATCAATAATGACTGTCATGGTGGATCTCCAAAACCCAAGCAAAATAACCCATTGAATGGAAGATGTTCACACAGAAATCAAAGAACTTATAACAACAAAGTTCAATCCAATGTGTATCTTAACTCATGGAATGTCAATTTTACCATTCATTCAACAGACTAGATTTAAAACATTCCTTAGATCCAAGGATGAGTCAAATAAATAGATAAGTTTACAACTCTTAAAC
The DNA here is from genome assembly GCA_018340775.1 of Taxus wallichiana var. yunnanensis. Classification (NCBI taxonomy): domain Eukaryota; kingdom Viridiplantae; phylum Streptophyta; class Pinopsida; order Cupressales; family Taxaceae; genus Taxus; species Taxus wallichiana. The sequence goes on from CM031239.1 coordinate 688,153,999, forward strand.
CAGATTGAAAATCTCCTACTAGAAGTGAAAAATGGGTTCAAGGAAGCCATTCCACTTCAGTCAAAGGATCTTAAGAGAAGAAAATACTTATCCATATCAAGCATGATTTCTAATTATCAGAAGAACATATCATTATAAGGAAAATCACATGCCAACACTTGAATGCAAATGCGGAAAATAACAATCTGTCAGTGGTGTTACAACTTTTCTTTTTCAATACAATCTCAAGAACGAATCAGAATTCTTCACAAGGAATCAGAATTAAATCAGCCAATGCATCTCATAAGTTTTGCCTTCTTTTTATCACTTACGAAGTCCATCTGCAAAAATTGCTAGCATGGGTCAGTTCAATGAACTGAGCATGATAAGCACTAAGCCTTAAAACAAAGTGCATTCCAATAATTGTTCCATTAAAACAACTCTGCTTTAATGAGACAATTATTACATCATAAATATCAATATAAGCAATAGCAAATGGAAAAGAAGTACATTTAACCAATTGAATTCACTTCCAAGAGAAGAACAAAATATAATCCACTATATTTTCCTTACAAAATTAAATTTTAATTGATCCTATCAATTATCCTTAAGCAAACAATAGATCATAACATCTCATTGTTCCCAATTCTATCATAATAGAATACAACATTTATCTTTTCTTTAAGCCAAAATAAGGGTTTACAACATGGTTCTCATTAGGATGATTCATCTAACTCTTAAGAAAAAGAACCATTACAACTATGCCTAAATACAAGACATCCGAAAAACTGAAACAAATTCATAACATGAATTAACAGTTTCATTTAAAGGAAAACTACCTTAAAATTCAACATTTAAGATATTCATCAGAACAGAATCCCATTTCAATCTAAGAAGGAATAGAGAATCAAACAATCTACCTGTAAGTCTAAATCTACTTCCACATGTTAGAAGTTAACATTTAAAGATCTAAAACCAATGTTCACAAATCAAAGTAGACTCATACAGGAGTTAATCTCTACTCGAGTCCATCCAAGGAGGATCCATAAAAAGATAGAGTGCAAGAGACAAAACTTACTCATCTCAAACCAAACAAAGCAAAGCCTTGTCAAACAAATAGTCTACCAAACAAGCTTACATTTTCTGTTCAACAAAACCGAATCATCTAATCTCTTCCTACATCATTTCAACAAATGATTTGAACAAGGAAGACCAAACAACTCATAAAGAAATCTCCATTTCATAAGAGAATCAAAATAGAAAAGTTCAACCAATGAACTTATCCAAGAATTGAAGGAAAGGAGTCTTAATTAGAAAATGATTCAATCAATAAATCATTTTATTATACTAACAAATGAATTCTGTTTTTTTTTTTTTTTTTAATTCATAATCATAAATTCATAAGCTAGTTCCCGAAAAGAGAACAAAATCAACTCATAGTAAGAAGAAAGCACACTGCCATTTTCCTTACAATTCTTTACCTTCAATAAACATGAGTTTCAATTCCAATCTCATAATGAAATATGCATAACAGTCCTAAAAACAACATTCGTTCTAAAGGAATCACTTTCCTTTCTTTTACAAAGACACATGGTTTATTTACTATATCCAACAAGAGATAGAAAAAATGATCAGTAAGCTAAACATGTTCAGAGTATCAATGAACTCAAAGACTGAAATCCCATTGTCAGGTTTCAATATTACATTACAAAAGAGTAATTAGTTCTTGATTCAATAAGTACTATAATACAAAAACAATCTGAACAGAGAAAAGTAATCCCTCCATAACAATTCAGAGCACTAAAGTAATAAACTCTTCTTTTAAATGAAACCCAGAGCTTATTTTAAAAGATCTAAAGACGTGGGTTTCCACAAAATAGAGGGGAAAAGAATACCCCCAATAAAATGCCATTGCCATCTCAGAAAAGATGAAACAGTTCTTAGAAAATAATTACCAAATCCATCCATCAAACAAAGACATTTTTAGTTAATATCTCAAAGAGTCTACCCAACAACTCAGCCAACTATTCTCCCAGTTTTCTTTGAGCAATAGTTCAACAAAAGAGTTATAATTTTTAAACTTTTAATACAAGTAAAACCCAACTCAAAATACCATAATAGAGTCGAACATGAAGTCTCAACAAAATTTCAGAACTACACAAGTATTTAAATACGAGGGAAGTATAAAATATGAACTTCCAATAACAATTTAGAGCTACACAAGTCTCTAATCATAGGTTCAGGGAAACATGAAATTCCCATTCCAGTTTATATTTTAAAATGCCATTACCATCTCAGAAAATATGAAACAGTTCTCAGAAAATAATTACCAAATCCATTCATCAAACAAAGACATTTTTAGTTAAGATCTCAAAGAGTTTACCCAACAACTCAACCAACTATTCTCCTAGTTTTCTTTGAGCAATAGTTCAACAAAAGAGTTATAAGTTTTAAACTTTTAATACAAGTAAAACCCAACTCAAAATACTAGAATAGAGTTGAACAAAAAGTCTCAACAAAAGTTTAGAACTACACAAGTATTTAAATATGAGGGAAGTATAAAATACAAACTTCCAATAATAGTTTAGAGCTACACAAGTCTCTAATCACAGGTTCAGGGAAACACGAAGTTCCCATTCCAGTTTATATTTTAACAAGAAGCCCTAATACTAGCTCAAAACAAAACATGAGCTTTAAACAAGAGTTCGAACAGTAAAACACAAACCTCCATTGAGTCCAGAATTTAACAAGAATAAAACATGGGTACAGAGCCACATACGGGCTTCAACAATAGTCCCGAGTTACCCAAGATTCCAAACATAGGTTAGAGCATCAAGAACCTCCATCACCATCTTTCATCAAACATGAAACCAAAAACAAGTTCCAAACCAAATACAAGCTCGATTACAAGCTCAAGAAAAACACAAAATCCAACAAGATCAGATAGAACTCAAGGTTCCCACAACTCAAAACCATATTTAAATAGCAATGAAGGTCATTTAAAATAGAAAACTTCAATTACTAGTTCTAGAATGACAAGCAGAGTTACAAAAATACATTTTTCATGGATTTAAAAAAAAAAACTAACACAAGGAAAGTTTCCAATTAGAACATCATTTACCATGGATTCATAACCAAGATCACAAGATTTATTAAACACAGCAAGCAAATAACCAGAAAAAACATGCAAGCTAAGAATCTCAAAAGAGTAGACTTTTTTAATGAAACATTTAGAAGAAAGTAAGAGATCTTAAAGATTAGAGCCTATCATGCCTAATAGTGCTTCTACCAAATTGAAGGAGACCTCCAACTGAGCTCACAACTTCTCCTCTTCTCCACGAAAGATCAAACAACCATATTATTTTTCCATGATGCCTCTTATACATCCCACAAACCAAAAATAGGTCTATGACTTCAAAAATAGCCATTAAGTGCAGTTTAATTTGTTGGTTTGAAAAACCAGAGAGCATGCAAAGCAAAAATTGTGAAACATGCAAAGTGAAACAACCCAGACAAACCCGCTTGCATGCCTTCCAAGACGGTTTGTGCATGAAAACTGAAAACAATAAGTTTCATTAATTCCAATTTTCCCACCTATCCTTCCTTGCCACTGCCTTCCAAGTCTAGCGAATGCCAAATCAAAATTAACATGAAATTCCATTTTAGTGACACTTCCACATAAGCCTCTACCAAGTCAACTAGCCCCTGCCAAAACTAGTAGTACCCTATGCATTCAAAACCTTATCAATAACATAAATGCCATAGGAATCGTCACCCTTAATGCATGTGACCACCTAATTCCCCTTTCATACCCATTAGTTTAGGATAGATCAAATTTCTTAGGTTAGACCTTAGGTAGTTTATAATATATACCTTAGGATATAACCATAACAAAAAAATTCCACCATAGGTCTTAACACATAGCCTTAGGTAGTTTCCACATAGGTTAGATTAATTCACAACATAATAGTTTTAGGCATTAGGTTAGATCATCATAAAACCTTATGGTATTAGGTTTTAGGTTAATTTTAATAGTAACCTTTCCATATCCTTTAGCATAGAGCTTAGGTTAGGATGCCAATCAACCAACAAAGTAGGATAGGAAGCTTTAGGTTAGAATAAGAATTCTATTAAGTGACATAGCTTAGGTAGAAAATATTCTTACCTAGCTTAGGATTCCATAGGATAGTCCTTTTTAGGATCCTAAATCCTTCCTATGCCATGAACAGGCTATATTTTCATGTTCGTCAGCAATGTCCTACCATGATCAATCTCCAAGGACCCAAGTACAACATACAACTGAATGGAAATACGTTCACACAAAAATAAAATAACTTGTAACAACAAAGTTTAGTCAATATGTCTCTTAATTCATGGAATGTCAATTTACCATTCATTCAACAGAGTAGATTTAAAACATTCCTTAGATCACTGAAATTGATCCAAGGATGAGTTAGATTAATGGATAAGTTTACAACTCTTAAACCAGATTGCAACTCACCTACAAGAAGTGAAAAATGGATTCAAGGAATCCATTCCAATTCAGTCAAAGGATCTTAAGAACATAAATGATTTTTCCATATCAAGCATGATCTCCAACAATCAAAAGAACATATCTTTATAAGGAGAATAACATGTCAACACTTGAAATGTAAAGGAGGAAAATAACAACTGTTAAAGGTGTTACATGATCACACCCTTTACAAGGGCCTTATCTCATAAAACTCTTACAAACCTACGCGAGGCATTGGAAGCTGCTCCGCACATAGAGGCTTTTGATAATGTTGATACTAGCATTAGCCCATTCACGGAGGCTCAAGTTCTTGCTATGGCCAAGCAGCTAGAAAATTTGTCTACGAACTCGGTCCATGAGACTCACTTGTGGTTTATGGTGAACATATTGTGAAGTAGAGGGGAATGTTAAGGATAATTTCCCCAAAGGATAGTTCACGCCATGGTAGTAGATCAGTAAAATTTGTCATGGGGACCATGACGCAAGTAGGTGCCCCTTGATACAAAGTGTGCAATCCGAGGAAGAATGTGTTTCATTATTACAAGATCTACGCCTATACAACCCATGATACTAAGGACTATAGGCTCATTAATTAGATCCATGAGGACATTTATCATGCGGTGCGCCAGACTAGTATTGCTAGTAGTTTTGAGGGTGATGATCACCATTATGAGGAATGCGTAGATGGAGGCGCATGTGAAAGGGATTTTGTGGAGGATTCCATGGTCATGGTAGCCACAAAGGAGGATGGACTGAGTTCCCATGTAGAACCTGTTTCAATTGTGGGTCTACAAAGCATTACAAATGAGAATGCCCATACCTGTTGTAGTGCTCATGGTGTGGAAAGAAGCATAAGTATGAGGAGTGCTCGAAGTTGTTTGAGCACATGAATCAACATCACTTTGGAAAGACAAGGGTGCTACAATGGTCGAGTAAGACACACAGTGGATGCCTTGGGTAACATGGGATGTAGGTTTAGAGTCTATCTTGGTAACAACAAGGGAAGAAGCCACGCGCGTAAGAGAGATACCAAGGTAGAAGAACCTAGTTTCAAGGGAGGAAGTAGTTCATCAAAAGAACCTAGACCCCATACTTCAAAAGGAGGTATATAAAGACACCATGAATGTCATTCGAGTTTACAAGGGAAATCCATTGTCTAAAGGAGCGATCAGGAGGGAGGAATAAGAAAGGAGAGTAGAGGCGCAAAGGATGACCTGAATGAGGTCAAGGATGTGTCTAAAATGCTAAGGAAAGAAAATATCATTCCCTTGCTAGGATCATGGTTGAGAGAAAAGGTACCATGCACCAGAGGAGAGTGTGAGAGGTAGGTATTGCATGTAAACCTTTCCCCTCACAACATTGACTATGACAAGGAGATCACATTGAATGTAGTTGTAGATGGATGACTCCTTAGTAATATCCTCATTGACATAGGCATGGAGGTTAATGTTCTAACTCTAGATGCATGGCATCAGATTGGAATACATGTATTACAACCATCTTTAAATGTGTTGTATATGACAAACAAGACTAAGGAAATGCCCATCAGTGTCCTAAAGGATGTAGCTATCTTGTTTCGCATGAATGTTTCAGCTTTTTGGGGATAGAGTTGCTTCTATCCTTTCATTCCTTTTAGAAACAGATAAGGGTTAGGGCTAGGAGGAATACCTGTTGAATGTCGAGATGGTGTGCGCGTACCGTAGAGAGAGATCAGGTTGATTGCGAAGAACTCCTTTTGTCTTGGAAGGACTACCCGCAAATAAGAACACAAGACCACAAGATTTTGATTAGACAATAAATGAGGGAACTACCTTGGGCCGGGAAATATAAAACTTCCTTTCGAAGGTGGTGGTTCCTCTACTAATATAAATTAACACAAAATATTGTAAAATAACAATTTAATTGCCTCGTTGAAACAAGTAGGGGGAAAGGCTGGTTTTTTGTTTTGAGTCAAGGTAACCGATACCGGTTGCTGCTAACCGATATTGGTAGGTTCTATGTTTTAGGGGCTTTTGGTGAGGGTCAGTTGTAGAGTGGTTGTGTTGTTTTTAAGGCTAATAAATGAGTGGGATTAGGTAACGGGGTGATGAGAAGGTAAAATAATGATAGTTAGATGTAATGTGTTGCTGGGTAGTAGATATGGGAATAGATTTATGACGGCTGTGATTCAAAAGTCTAAGAAATGTTATCAAAGAGAACATACAAGATTCTACTTACCGTTTATTAACGAGGATGCAGGTCCAAGAAGTGTAATGACAAAGGTAGAATTCAGGTAGGATGGCCTGGCACTCAGGAGATGAGATACCTCCCTCCCGATGATCAGCTGAGTATCACAGGGCTCTGATTATTCAGTTGCAGTCTTGGGCTTGGTCTCCTTCGCTGCAAACTCTTCTTGTCTCTTCACTTGTCTCTTGCTTGGCTCAAGCAAATCTGGATGCTTTTTCTCGCTTCCGATGATCCCGATTGATCCAAAATCCTTCGACCTTTGTTTTCGGTTAGGGAGCCCATTTACGAGGAACCGATGGCGGTTACGTAACCGGACGGCGGTCGAGTAGGCCGGTATCGGTCAGTCAAAGTGGGCTATTTTTAGTAAAATAGCCAACTTTCCCTCCTTTTCTCCCGAGGGATTAGTTGCGGGCTTGGTCAAGTGACTAGAAGGTCGGTTTTGGGTGCGAGAAAGGGGTCATTAGTCATGGGTGTGGATGTAGACCAAGTTATAGGTCTTAATTAGATTAGTTTAGGGTTAGGCCTAGGTCATGATGAGGTGGTAAAATGAGGTGGCAGGTAAGGCGATGTGGATTTATTAATTATAAGATAATTAATAAATAATTGTGTAAGGTTTAGGTGGTGAGGTTAGGTTGCAAAATGAGATGCGGGTCACAAGGGGTTATAAGACACAAATTTGGTGTCTACATTAGCCCCTTATTGTCATGTAGTTTGTTTTGTAAAGCTGCACGGACAATAATATGAAGTGGTTTCCCCTGTTAAGGGTATAGGTAATCCCCCTCAAATCTATCACAGATTGAGATAGCGTGAAATCAGGGATAGGGTTGATAAAGGGTAAATGGTGTGGAGATGATGGTGAGGTGGTGAGGTAGGTCCAAAGAAGCAGACGCACGTGGAAATGCATTAGTGCGACTAGGGTACATGATTTGACGAGCAAACTAGCAATGCATAGGCAAAGGTCGATAGTTTATCCAAACAAGGGTGATATAATCCTGGTATCCAAGGCATAGGAAGTAGCTCCAGGGTATATAATGGGTAAGGTACAGGAACGTTTGGGCATGTTCGGCAGTACCAAATGGTTGGTTTGGTTGAGATAAACGTCACGGTCTAAGTCTAAGAAAAGTTGGTCGACAGATCAAGTTAAGGACCCTAATCATGCTAAAACATGAACAGTGAGCTCGAGTGAAAAAAGTTACATGATAGGTGGATAAAGTGTATGTTGTTGATGTTGGGTGAGGTATTTAAGTGGTACGGCCTTGGGTCGGGCTGATTGATGAGTGAGGGCCGTGGGTCGGGCCAAGTTGTTGGGTTGTGGCCTTGGGTCGGGCCAAATGGTTGGGGTGAGGCCTTGGGTCGGGCCAAATGGTTGGGTTGCGGCCTTGGGTCGGGCCAAAATGGTGGGGTGAGGCCTTGGGTCGGGCCAAATTGTTGGGTTGCGGCCTTGGGTCGGGCCAAAATGGTTGGGGTGAGGCCTTGGGTCGGGCCAAATTGGTTGGTTACGGCCTTGGGTCAGGCCAAATGGGTTAACAAAGGGGTTGCAGCAAAGGTTGATATAGGCGATGTTTGTGAGAAAGGGCGATTAATAAATAGGGGCAGAAATTGGGGGAAAAGTTGGAATAAAACCGATGTCGATTATCTATGACCGATATCGGTTAGGGGACCGATACCGGTTCCTTAGGGCATAATAAAACCGATATCGGTTATAGGTCAAAAACCTATAAAAAGAAAAATATGGCCTGTCATTGTCACATTTGTAATTTGAAAACCGATGTGAGTTGTCTGAGGTGGATTATTGAGATTGGAGCATTTGTTGGTTGAGGTGGCGCTATTTGAGTGGAGGAGTGAGTGAGTAGTGGGCCCGAGTGAGTAGGAGGCAGCAGTTGATTGGTGGAGGACCCAGCAGAGGGGAGTTAGAGCCATGGCATAGCCAGGAGGAGTAGGAGGTGCTGGACCAGCTGGACCACCACCACCCATCCCACCACGACGACGTGTCGTCGTACCGGTAGGTTCGAAACCCCTCATTGTGTGGATTTGAGTATATTATGTTGTATTTGGGTTTTGGGTAGGAATGTTAGATTTTGATAAAATAATTAATAAATGGAAATGATTTGAAAAAAGGAGAGGGTAGATAGGTTAAATAGGCAAGGCGGTGGGTGGGTAGGTTTTTAGGGTGTTTGGGCGGGTATAGAGGGAGAAATAGGAAAAAATGGAAAAATGGGGGCGCGGGTTCGGCTCGAACTAATGCGGCATCTAAAGGCGATCGGCATCGGTCATGAATTTTTGGTGGACGGAGTTTTGTGAGTGACCGTGTCGGTCTTATAGTGACCTGGCGTTTGTGAAGAGGACCGGTGTCGGTCATAAGTGACGGTACCGGTCCTTAGTTATTTTTGTTGGTTTGGGTTTTGTTGTTGGTTTGAATTTTTGGTTGTTGTTTGGGTGTTTTGGTATTATTTGGGTTGTTCGTTTGGGTGTTGTGGTATTGTTTGGGTGTTTTGGTATTGTTTAGGTGTTTTGGTATGGTTTGGGTGTTGTGGTGGGGGTGTTGTGGTATTGTTTGGGTTGTTTGTTTGGGTGTTGTGGTATTGTTTGGGTGTTGTGGTATTGTTGAGTGTTTTGGTATTGTTTAGGTGTTTTGGTATTATTTGGGTGTGTTAATATGGTTTGGGGTTGTGGTGGGGGTGTTTTGGTATTGTTTGGGTTTTGTTTGTTTGGGTGTTTTGGTATTGTTTGGGTGTTGTGGTATGATTTGGGTTGTGGTGGGGGTGTTTTGGTATTGTTTAGGTGTTTTGGTATTGTTTGGGTGTGTTGATATGGTTTAGGTTGTTGTTTGGGTGTGAAGAGGGAGGGGGATATCGTAGAGGTTTTTAGGGTAAGATAGGTGGGTGTAGAGGGTATAAGTAGATGTTGTGATAAAGAGTAGGGCTAATGTAGTGAGTTGGTTTTGCAGGCACGTCAGCAGCTGACGATGCGGGACAGGATGCCCCCGCTGTTGAGACGGATGCGGCCACACGTGTCCGCAGCGCAGTGGGGTATCATGCACGAGGTGGGACTCGGCGGAGTCCAGTGATACAGAGCGATTGATAGGGATCACAGTTTGATGGTCACCCTCATCGAGAGATGGGATCCGGCGACCAATGTGTTCCATCTCCCGACTGGAGAGATGACCATCACATTGGAGGATGTGTATCGCATCCTTCGATTACCGATTGATGGAGAGGCAGTCTTTCAAGTTGATGCTGAGACAGCCATGGACAGCATCCTACATGTATTCGGGGATGCAGCTGCGCTACTGACATATCACAGCGCGAGTATCACGTATGGGGATATGTACCGAGCCCACCGCCATGAGACACGGCTTGCCGTGCTGATGATGATCGGGATCACCTGCTTCACCCTCCCAGACTCAGAGGGAGGCCGCTTTCCACGGGTGCTTATGGGGGTGCTACATGAGATGGTGGAGGAGCACACATGTTATGCTTGGGCACCAGTATACCTGGTGCAGTTATACCGAGAGCTGTGGGGCTATCGCCGGATGAGGCGATTCGGGATTTGCTCGACGTTTTTACTACACTGTTGGGCATATGAGCATATCATATGCATTAGACCAGTAGGGCTGCCCCAGCAGCCAGGGCCACAGGTCATCTATAGATACGGCTTTCAGAGGTGGTTGGGGGTCGTGGGCCAGCCACGAGCAGTGCTTGCAGGGTGGGACGTCACTTATTACAGACATATGTTAGAGGGCCTGACAGCGGTAGATATTGTATGGAGACCGTATAGAGGTCATCACCCCCGTGGAGGAGCCCGATCACAGCTGAGATGGATCCAGTATACATTCTGGATTGCAGGACGGAGGCCCGGGGAGTATGAGAGGATACCCCTGGAGAGGGTACGCAGGCAGATGGGGCTACGACAGGATGAGCCACCTCGCTTCCCTCAGTACCGGAGGGATGATGTAGAGGCTCCACTGCCTGCACCACATCCTATGGACCCAGATTGGGCAGCAGAGAGGCAGGCAGACGATACGATGGGACGCCGCCGGTATGACGGGATCATTTTTAGTATGGTGGGCAGGAGAGAGAGCTGCGAGGATAGCACAGCCCGCACAGCCAGACTTGGCGGCTGTTAGAGCAGAGAGGGACCAGCTCAGGGGCCAGGTACAGTTATTACAGGGGTAGCTTGCTGCCGCACAGGCACAAATAGGTGTCTTACAGGAAGTAGATTAGCTAGTGCACAGTACAGTAGTAAGTAGCACAGTACCACCAAAGGGTATAGTACCAAAGACAGCACCACCAGCAGCACCACCATGCACCAGCAGTACGAACCAGGTACCGCCCCAGCCACAGGCACCACCAGCGGCACCAGCACAGGCACAGGGGGCACTGGTATTAGGTGTCAGGGGACCAGCCCCAGCACCTACGGTGGCTCGAGATCGTTATATGGAGGCTAGAGCGGAGGCCCGGTACTATCAGGATATTCTTGATGGTACCGGGGCTGATTATCAGCCATATGCGGCACATAGAGCAGAGACCTCTCGGAGCCAGAGATCTCAGGGAGGTGCAGCCACAGCCGGTGGGTGGTACATGGTGCAGGTAGGAGGTGAGAGGCAAAGACGAGGACCAGCAGCAGAGAGACAGGCGAGAGGGCGGTGGAGAGGCGACGAGGGTCCCCCGCATATTTTTGTATTGGTTCATTAGATATGGGCACCGGTCTGTGAACCAGCTATGTTTATAGAGGCCTGCGTGCCTAGATATTATGTATTCATTTATTCATTCATTCATTTATTGTATATACCGGCCTGCGAGCCGAGTACGGGTTGTACAGTTGATACCGGCCTGCGAGCCGAGTATGTTTTTGATATGAGAGACCGGCCTGCGAGCCGAGTCGAGATTATTGACAGTTATTGCGGCCTGCGTGCCGGCTTTGTTGTATTATGAGATCACAGAGGCCCCGATGCAGGGCACATTGTATATTTGAAACTTTGTATATATATAGATATGATGATTTGACCCACATGTTGTGCGTAAAAATGTGTTAAGTGTTTTGAAAATGGTTTGTGATATTTAATGTATGATGAGTTTGATTTACATGGTGTTATATATTAATGATGTTGATGTCTTTTGTTGATGGGATGTATGTATGTATATATAAATGATGAGTTTAATTGACATGTTGTATTATGAAATGTTGTATGTTTTGTCGCTGGTTTTGTGAAATTGAATGTATGTAGCTATTAAGTTGGATCCAAATGGTGTATAGATTGATAGCTTTTGATATCGTTAGTTGATGGCTTGTGTGTTTTTGTAATGTAGATAGATGATGTTGATGAAATTGTAATGAGATGTGGATTTAATGTATGATTATAGATAACGGTGTTGTTATGCAGGAAAAAGGGACGGGCGCCACAAAAATTTGCAAACATGAAGAGTATATGACCGACATCGATTGTGTAACCGATGTCGGTATCTATATGACCGATATCGGTTACATAACCGATATCGGTTATGGAAGAATTATTTCCCTAAAAATAGAACTGCTGGGTTGGCAACTTAAGTTCTTATTTTAAGCATTCTTATTTTTAGAGTCATGCAACAAGTTAAATACGTGATTGCGACGCTTTTTGACTACTGAGATAGGTAATTGCATGAGAGAATTGAGTGATAAGGAGAAAAGAGACAGGGAAAATCAATGTGAGCTGAGATTCAGAAGGCAAAACGGTAAGTTAGATTTGAAGAGGGTGGTGAACATGGCAGAATGAGGAGAAGCATCCAGCAGGCAGGGACGAGAAGGAAGACAAGTGCCATCTCAAGCTGCTGCAGCCCAAGAGGTAAACGTCGTGGTTGTAATTTGATTCTTGCATGTTGTGTGAATAGTATGATGGAGATTAAGTAGATAGAGATGAGAAAGAAAAGGTGATAGGCAATGATTCGGGATAGGGTGAATGTGATGGGGAAGGTAGTCAGGAGTGTCGGGTATGTTTGTATGTACAGAGAGGGATAAACGATCAAATTATTGTCATAGGTGGTGTTTTTAGGCAGGGTGTGTAAAGTTGATATTGACCGATATCGGCTTAAGATAATCGGTATCGGTGTTGGAACCGATACCGGTTATCTAAAACCGATGCCGGTTACTGCAGGAATTTCTAGAATGTGAGAAAGAACCCTTGGGAATTTGAGTTATTGATTGGCTGTGTGTCATTTTGATGTGTGCAGGTGGAGGCAGGGTTCAGGATGAACGATACTGTGCCAGCGCTGTTGTCATGAATCCGAGCGGATGTAACACCAGCTGAATGGACATTGATAAATCATTTGGGGTTAAGTGGAATCCACTATTATTCACGAATCGCACGTAACCATGCTATGTTACAGGCGTTGATTGAGAGATGGAATCCAGACAGGAATACCTTCTATCTGCCAATAGGGGAGATGACAGTGACATTGGAAGATGTGTTCCGTATTTTGAGACTCCCAATTACAGGAAGACCAGTATATCAGGCATTACCTAGCGTAGCATGGGGAGCGATAACAGCAGTATTTGGTCCATACGCACGAGATTTGACACAGCGAGGTTTGACATTCACGTATGGTATAATGTATGCAGCGCACCCTGAGGAAACAAGGTTAGCAGTGATATTAATGATAGCGGTTGGATATTATGCATTACCGAGGGCGGATGGGGGAAGATTTCCAAAAGCATTGATGTGTGTTATTTGGGAAATGATAGAAAGGAACGTGACTTTTGCATGGGCACCTGCATATTTGGCGGAGCTATACAGGGGTTTATGGGCGTGTAGATGAAATCACAGGACGACACTGGATTGTTCATTTTTATTACATTGTTGGGCCTATGAGCACATTGTTTGTGTGTGACCAATAGGCCGACCCATCCAGTCAGGAGAGACCGGAGTGCAGAGGTTGGGATTCAGACGATGGGTCCAGACAGAACAAGAGGCAAGATCCCAGGCCGTGATGGGTGACATCGAGTATTATAGGTAGGTATGGGAGATGGTGATGATGGCGGATATCTGTTGGAGGCCTTATGGGAACTATATGGTAACAGAGAATATAGCTGAGGAGTTGAGGGGTGTAGAGTGATTGAGGTGGATTGCAGGGCACAGGCCAGGGGAGTATGAGAGGATTCCTCTAGATCGTGTGCGGCGACAATTTGGATTTGTGTAGGATATACCCCTGGCTTATAGACCATATATGAGGATCGACGCCGAGGTAGCATTCTCACCTCCCTGGCCAACACCTCCAGAAGGACCAGAGGAGATAGCAGCCGATCGCAGGGTAATGGATGCAGGAACGACAGAGGCCTATAGATTATGGTGGGTAACAGAGCTACAAGGGGTACGTGATCGTCCTGACATAGCTGTGATTACAGCAGAGAGAGATCGTCTGCAGAGTTTAGTTCATCAGCTCCAAACGCAGGTGAATGAGGCAAGAGGATTGTTAGCGGTTGCGGAGTCACGGGCAGAGGGACTAGAGGTGAGGTACCTCCATGCGAGGGAGTGTATTCATATGTTATAGGAGAGATGGCATGATCAAAGTGGGCGGTACTAATAGCCTTGTGGTACCTTTGAGGAAGAGAGGCCGGATGAGAGGCATCGATGATCATGATCATCATGTGGTTCGGGATGAGGCTTGAGGGTCTAAGTAAATTGTATCGAGGTATAAGAATAAATAAAGATGCCGACTGCTGCGTGTCGATGATATAGAAGATGTATTTGTTTAACATCTAAATAAAACCGAATATGTATGTTGATTTGAGTTATGATAATAATAAGAATGCTTGTGTTTGAACCTTTTTGTGTTTTGAAAAAGGATAAAGAGGAATGTGATTAAATAGAAATACACAAAAATATTTATATTTACCACACATGATAGGTTATGGTAGGGGATGGTCGAGCTAACCTTGGGAGACCCCATGTCTCCAAAGTGCTGCCTACATAGCCCATTTCACAAAGCAAGGAGGGGCCTCAGACCGATGTAGTTCTCCCTTAAGACCAGGGAGAGGTGAATTCAGGCAATTTAGGTATGGTTAGGCAATTTGTTGGTTGGTAAAAATATTGATATTGATATTGGTAGGGTAATGTTGTTGGTGTTGGTAATGAATTGGTGATTTTGGAATAGGTAGAAGGGAAGTGAAAGTTAGCCTACCCAAGTGGTAGGGAACCATGTCCTGATTAAGATCAACACATAATCCTAGATTCGAGTCAAAGAGGAAAAAGTTACTCCGTAGTTGAAAAGAGCTAAACAAACCACATATTAATGCAGGATGAGCTTGAACCCCTAGGTACCGTGCATAGACGAGAAGTCAATAGGTGAAAAGAGTTGTATGATCACAATATATCGGGTGTACATTACGTCCCTTGAGTTTAAACAAATGGTGAGGTGAGGTGGATGGTATAGCTGAGGTATAGAGAACTTGTTACAAAGTGAGTGTTCTGACGAAAGAGAACCTACCCTAAATAGACAAGTCCATGACTCAAAAGTTCTTTTGAAGGTGGCTTTATTTTACTGAATATAGACTGATCGATGCGGGAAGTCTACAAGGGATATTGATTGTATTATTCTTGAGGTCTTCACGAAGCTGATCAATGCGAGAAGCTTCTGATAAAGGCTGACTGTGTATAGCTGTCCTTTAAAGGAGCAGTCTATTTATAGTAGCAGATGTGATTTTAGTGCATAGTTGTCCTTCGGGGGAGCAGTCTATATATAATAGCAGCAATAGTTTGGCATATAGCTGTCCTTCGAGGGAGCAGTCTATATATAATTTAGAGAGCCAGATGTCCTTTTGGCGTAAAGCATCTAGTTTGGTAGAAAGTTTGACTCAAGAAAATCCCATAAGCATATAATTAAGAATGTGTCATTTTAATACTTTGAAGTCATGGACTAGACTAAAAAGGGAAGGCATTGTTAAGGGGAGGTGGGAATCAAACTATGTGAGCTTGATTTGATTGTAAGATGTAGGAAACAAAGTGTATGTAACGGTAAATAAGCTCAAGGGACAAGCGGTAGGTAGATAAGAAGTGATATAACACTAAATTCAATAGTAGAAAGGTCGAAGATGCAAGGCATTAAGGGGTTCAGGCTCAGGTTTACCATTAAGCGAAGCTAAACAATAAGTTCCTGATCCATAAGTGTGAGTGATTATGTAAGGCCCAATCCAATTGGGAGCAAATTTTCCACGTTTGCTCTTTTCTAGTTTGGTTACATGTTGATTCTCTTTGAGGACAAGATCACCAACCTTAAAGGTACGCTCATGAAGTCACTTATCATAAGCATGCTTGATGCGTTTTTGATAGATTTGAAGGTGATCAAGAGCTGTAAGACGACGCTCATCAAGAAGCTCTAATTGGGCTAACCGCTCTTGGCGGAAATCATCGTTGGTGAGAATATCCTGAAGAGATATTCTGAGGGAGGGTATTTGTATTTCGAGAGGCAAGACAGCCTCGGTACCATATACCAAAGAAAAAGGTGTGGCATTAGTGGAGGTACGAATGCTAGTACGATAAGCCCAGAGGGCAAAGGGGATGTGATCGTGCCAATTTCTTCCGGACTCATTGACAACTTTCATAAGGATTTTGGTTAGTGTTTTATTAGAAGATTCGGCTTGTCCATTCGCTTGTGGATAGTAGGGTGATGAGAAGCTAAGTTTGATACCAAAGTTGTCACAAAGGTCTTGCAACAACTTATTTTTGAAAGATTTTCCATTATCTGTTATCAGGCGATGAGGAACACCAAAACGACAGATAATGTGGTGGTTAATGAACTCTACAATTTTTTCTTTTTTAGTTGAAATAAGTGGAATAGCCTCCACCCATTTTGTGTAATATTTGGTTGCTGTGATTATCCATCGGTGACGTTGCGAAGAGGACGGATGAATCTCACCAATAAGGTCTAAACCCCATTGTGAGAAGGGCCAAAGATCTCGTGCGACCTGTAGCGGATGGCTAGGAGTATGTTGAAGGTTGGCATGTTGTTGACACATAACACAACGCTTAACATATTCATAGCAATCGTTATTGAGAGTAGGCCAATAATAACCTAGGCGAAGGATTCGTTTGGCCACAAAGCGGCAAGGCTCGCTAAAATGTCCACCACAAATACCGTCATGGACTCGTTGGATGGTATAGGTGACCTCCGCGCCGGTGAGACATTGAAGGAGGATGCCATCAAAGCCACGTTTATAAAGTAGTCCCCCCATAATGACATAATGAGAAACGCGTTTAAGAAAAGCGCGTTTGCGGTACTAGTAAGTTCAGATGGGAGAACAGAGGTTGTAAGGTAGTCGTGAAATTGGTGACACCAAGTATCTTGCGAATTAGCAGACACATTATTTATCATACAAACAACCGGGGCTGAGTAAGATGGGGCAAAGATTGGAGCTTACCTTGTAAACTACACAATTGTTTGAGGTTAGTAGGTGGGGGCATTTCTAGGATAGCTTTGACTTTAGATGGATCGACCTCCATGCCACACAAAGAGACGATAAAGCCAAGAAGCTTTCCCGAAATAACACCAAAGACACATTTCTTTGGTTGAAGACGGACAGAATATTGTAACAGGTGATCAAAAATAATGGTTAAAACATCGAGATGTTCACTACGATGTTTAGATTTGCCAAGAAGATCATCGACGTAATCTTCAAGGATAGTGTGCATAATGTCATGAAAAATGTAGGTCATAGCCCACTGATAGGTTGCACCAGCATTCTTAAGGCCAAATGGCATTACACGATAACAGAAGGTTCCCCAAGGAGTTATGAAGGCAGTTTTATGTTGATCGGCAGGGGCAACCAAAATTTGGTTGTATCCTGAAAAGCCATCCATGAGAGAGAGCATCTCATGGCCCACAGTGAGATCAACAAGTTGGTCAATACTAGGTAGGGGGAAGTCATCCTTAGGGCAAGCGAGGTCAAGAGGGAAATCCGTGCATATCCGAAGTCCCCGTCGCTTTAGTGACAGGTACGATGTTAGAAATCCATTGAGGATAGTCAATAGGCAGGATGAAGGAAACAGAAAGGAGTCGTTGAAGCTCCTCTTTGACCAAGAGGGCAATGCGTGGATGCATTTTTCTCAATTTCTGTTTAATTGGTTTGGAATCGGGTTTCAGGGTAATGTTATGGACAGCAATGTCAGGATCAATTCCTGGCATGTCAGCGTAGGACCAAGCGAAAGCTTGGTTGCGAGTATGGAGAAAGGTAGTAAAGGTGACCTGTTCTGATGCGCTAAGGGATTGTCCGATCTTCACAATGTGAGGATCCTCCTCCGTGTGGATGTTGATTTCTATAGTAGACTCGTTCAACATGGTTTGAGTTTCAGATGGTAAGGCGCGTTGAATATAAGAGTCATCCGCACCAAGGTAAGTGAGGATGGAGTCATCATCCTGGCACTCAACAACGTTAATTGAAGGTGAGTCCTCTTCAATCATGTCTGGATACAGAAGGGGGATAGAAGAGGGGTCCTCATTATCGCGTTGATAAGTGAGAGGACCTAGGAAGATAGCATTTATGAAAAAAAAAAGTTAGGAGGGATAGATTCGGGATCTATCGACTCTGTGGGTGACGAAGGAAAAATGGGTGATGATGGTTCGGTAGGGGTGACATCGTCATCTTCCAGAAGACAACTGACACGAGGTTCCTTCGGTGTAAGTGTTCCCGGAAATCCGAGACCACTACGATCATTGTGCTTGCGAGTAGTGATGGGGATGATCGTATGTCGGCCTTATTCATAAAGACAAAAACCAAAGCCTTTCCAAGCATAGCGAGTCAAGAAGGTAAGGGTGAAATGACGATTTTTCAGGTATTGGAAATTGGATTGGAAGGGAACCACACCAAGAGGAGGCTCAGGGGCAACGGAAGATGCGTCGACACCCCCATATGTTAGGTTAGTGCGGTAGTGAGGTGGTCCGTAGGGGATTACTTCCCCCACACAATGGTCATAGGTAGGATGTGCATGTACTGTCCGTACTCTTGTGGGGTATGGAAAGAACTAACGTTATATAGGCGATACTCCCCCAGCGTAAGGTGTTGAAAAACATCTACTAAGGGGTGTGGTTGGGATGTTAGTTGTGGGAAGGGAAGTGGTTTTTGCGACGGTGATTTCTTGGGTTGAAGGTGTAGGTGCTGTTGAAGTGAATGGTAGAGGTGTGGTTGAAGTGGATGGTTGGGTTGGATGAATGGGTGTCTTGATTGGTACAAGCACATCATTAGGGCGATATAACATATTGCAGGTTTTGAAGGGGGGAGGATCAGCTTTTACGGTGTAAGACTTCCCCTCGTACTCAAATTTTATGCATCTATGTAAGGTTGAGGGAACGCATCCCATAGCCCGGATCCAAGGGCGACCTAGCAATATATTGTATTGGAACTCTCCCTCAAGGACATAGAAGAGTTCGGGTAAAGTACGTGGTCCTACACGAATGTTAAGGATCACGGTGCCTAAGGTAGAGGTAATAGCATCATTGAATGACCGCAACATGATGGGGTTGGCACACATGTAGCTAGAAGGGATATTCATTTGTTGGAAGGCTTTTGAAGAGATGATGTTTAGGATAGCACCCCGTCGATCATAACACGACGTACCGAATGTCCCGGACGTAAGCTGAGATGAAAAGAGCAGGGTCAGGATCTTCTGTACCAAAGTCAACAATTTCGTCTTCGGAGAAACTGACTGCAGCAGCTTGTTGTACAGAGACAGAAGTGGTTGGGGCGGTAGGTTGTTTGGTGAGGGAAGCAACATGATTGGGTGTTAGAATGGAGGTAACAGGAAGGGTTTCATTAGGTAAGACCTCGATCCCTTGGAGGATTTCAACGAGAGCTTGTCGATGAGATTCAGAAGTCTGAATGAGATCATACAGTGTCATTTTTACAGGTGATTGGTGAAGCTGTTTGATCATGGCTCGGTGGGCAACTCCATTAGAGATGGGGTAAGCGGGTCCACGAATAACCACTTTAGGTGGTGGTGCGATCGGGATGGTGGACGGAGAAAGAGAGGATGCAGGTGTGCTTTCTTTCACTTTCTCGTTGTTTTTCTACGCTCGAGTAGCAACACTAATCATATTAATCTCGTGGACCTGAGATGAAGATGGTCGGGATAAATCATGGTCTTTGAGAGGTGGGGTTGTAATAATGATAGATATTGGTGAGGCGGGGATAGGTGGTATAGGAGAGGGAATGGAAGCCAAAGGTCTCTCCCTCGTAAGTTGTCTTTCTTAACCTTTCTATCTGAGAGAGGTGATTGACAAAGGATGGCTTTTAAAGCTTTGCATCCCTCCACATCATGTCCTGGTGTGCGGTGATAAGTGCAGATTTTAGACTCATCATAACCTATAGGTCGAGGTTTAGATGGGTCATAAGGTCTAAGTGGGGGTAGAGAAATGGTCGCATTCTCCACCAACATAGCAAGGATTTTGGCGTAAGATCCTTTGAGTGGGTCAAAATCGGAGGAGGATGAGGGTATTGATTGAGCAGGTTTCGGTAATGTTTGGGCATGGTTGGTTCGTACGGGTGGTGGTTTAGCCAAGGGGTTTTGACACGTGGTTTTAACTAAACGTGGTTTCTTTGGCGCAGGAGCTACGTTTAGCTGGTTAGATGATGAGGCTCCAGATAACGTGGTATCCAGAGACAATGGCGACAAAAGAGGAGTGATGGAAAATAAGTCCTTTGATGATGAAATTTGTTTAGGGTTGATGGGTGGACAGGATATGTGAGGTGACAATGTTGATATACCCTTAGATCTCTGTATGGGTGCAGAAGGCGTAGGTCATTTTAAAGAAAACGCAGGAGGTATGATATATTGATGCAAGGTGGAGGGATGAGGTCCCAATATGGAAGGTAGGTGTGATGATGATGGTTTTAATTGTGATAGAGGCACGGATTGAGGTTGTCTCCTAAGTGGAGGGGCGGCTTTATTTTTGGATAAATCTAGTCGCTTAGGCGGGTGTGTTAGACTGGGTATTGGTGAGGTCCCAAGTGTAGGGGAAGATTTGGTTAGGCTGACAGAGGTGGATGAGATACTTGGTAGAGATGCGGGGGATGGAGATGAGGACATAAGCATTTTGAGTTTCTGTAAACACTTCGGGTATATGGTAGAGGTGTCTGGATCGGTCATTTGCATTTGAGTAGAATAGGGGGTACTCAA
This sequence comes from Taxus wallichiana var. yunnanensis, assembly GCA_018340775.1. Lineage (NCBI taxonomy): Eukaryota > Viridiplantae > Streptophyta > Pinopsida > Cupressales > Taxaceae > Taxus > Taxus wallichiana. The sequence continues at coordinate 688,174,860 of CM031239.1, forward strand.
ATGTTCCCATAGGACTCGTCTATCTTCTGGAGAATGATAGTCTTCAGGTGTGAATTGGAATTTTTGTATGGAAGAAAGGTGGGTTGTGATTCCGGTCCACTGTGGGTGTGATGCAGGGGGTAGACGAGGCATTGTATCAATAGGTGTTAAGAGGTCAACCGGTCGCTGAAAAGATTTAGGCGATGAAGAACTAATAGGTAGGAGGGCATGTTTGAGAGGATCCGTCATGGTTAAAGAATTTGGTGATGTCGGTGCAAGAGGTTTCTCATCTAAGGATGACAAAAGGAGTAGCGAGCCTTCCTCTTGTGCAGCAAGAGTGGTAGAAGGAGACGTTTGGGAAATAGATAGGTTAGATAACATCCGCTCGCAATCTTGTAGGGATGTGGTGTAAGAAGACTCATCTATGAGAAGAGAACTCTAGGTGCTTAACTCCTTTATGGGTAAAGGAATGATTTCACCTTGGCTTGATGATGGTGAAGGAGGTTTGGGCCCCTATGTCAGTGAAGAGGCTTGATTCAAAATTTTCTCGATAGAGGCTTTTGGCTGGGAATCGAAGACTGCATGGATCTCATGAACACTCTCCTCGGCTAAAATATCTTGGTTTAGATTACTGTTAGAAGAATGATTCGGGAATGGTTTGTTGAATATTTTCAAATTTCGGTTGGCAGGGGCATTAGGATTATCGAGGGTTATATCCCCCGCATCAACCATTTCCTGCACTATGTTTTTCAACATCTTGCAGTTCTCATGACTGTGTCCCTTTACGTGGTGGAAGTTACAGAAGTCATTTTCTTTGTACCAAGAAGGTATGGTGCGAGTGGAATCAAACCCGGAGTGAGGTTTAACAGGAGGCAAGGTGATAGCTCCGGCTTTGAGCAATTTTTCCAAGATGACGCCATAAGTTACTCCCAAGGGAGTGTAATTGATGGGCTCTTGCTTTTTATTTATAGGTGGTTTTTGAGGGGTATTAGACGGTGGTTGGGATTTGACCATCACCGCGTGCACGGCTCCTTTTGATTTCGAAGCAGTCGATGGGTGAGGATTGGTGGTGTTAGGTTTGTTGGTGGAATCTTGGGTTCAAAAAGTGGGGTTTTTGTTGCGCAACCACAATTTCTCTTCCTCTAAGGCTGAATCTCTAGTTTTCGAGCCATAGTAAAGGCCTCGTCAAATGTGCGGAAAGTTTGAATTTGGAGGGTAGAGAGAAATGTTTAGCGCAGCCCGCGTAAAAAGTTCGATAAGTTTGGTCTGAGGCAAGGCATATGTAAGTTGGTTGATAAGGCCTCGCCATCGTCCAACGAAATCTGCGATAGATTCGTCTTCAAATTGTCGGATGGCATAGAGGTCGGTGATAGATACTTTCTTGGCAATGTTAATGGAGAAATGATCCAAGAAAGATTGGGCTAGTTGGTTAAAAGAGAAGATTGAGTCTTTGGGTTAAAGCAACCGTACCACTCAAGGCGGGTCCCGATATGGACATGGGAAAGGTGTGGAAGTAAGTAAAGCATCATCATGAGCAATCAAATAACAAGCATGTCTAAATGATCGTAAGTGTTGTTGAGGGTCCTCCTTACTATTAAAACGGGTAAATTTTGGTAATTCCCATTGAGGAGGATATGAATGAAGGGGGACAGAAGGGTGAATAGGCTCCCGACAAACTTGCTCGTATGTCAAGGCGCTACGACTTCCCGAAACAGAAGCCTCCAGATTTTGCATTTTGTCCATCATTTGTTTGATGAAATCCGTGGTTGGATGAGATGATGGTGTGGTTGTGGTAAACGGAGGCAAATTGGGCCAAGGGCCTCCACTAGACAAGTGGTGGGTTAAGTGTTGATAAGGTATGGAGGATGAATATGTTGAGGCGACCGAATAGGGATGTCCCATATAAGATGTTGAGGTCACTGGATACGTGTATGGGAATGAAAAGGTAGGCGGAGCTTGAGAAGGAAAGCTCGTGTGGATAGGTGGCAGAGAGCAAGTCATGAACGGAGCAGTCTGCAAGAGAGATGAGGTAGGGGCAGTCGGCGGTAATGATATGTGGGGTCCAAGATTAACCAACGGAAAGCCAATCTGTGTCGTATGAACCTCTGAAGCCGTCGGATTGGGAGACGGGGCTAAAGATGCAGGAAGCAAGGCGGTGTTATCAGGCGGAGTGGGAGCTAAATGAGCAGCTATACTAATAGGCATGCCAACAAGGAGTTGACCATCGGGCGTATGGTCAGGGGCATGAGACAAATAGTATTGTACGGCACTAGGATTAGCATCCAGAAATTTGGCAAATTCCTTATCTCCTACAGGAATTTTGGGGATATCACTGGTGTCTGTAGGGTTCCCTATAGAATGTGAAGGGGTGATTGAGCAAAGGCACGAGAAGAGCATGTGAAACCATGGTGGCGGCTTGCTTCCGAGTGATAACAACCATGGACAGGAGTACCCAGTAGGGTTTCAATCTATCAGGAACAGAAACAGCCTCAGAATGGTGAAATTGGTAGGTTGCTGGTTTGTCGAAGCGTAAAGACAAGAATCGATATCGGTCGATAACCGATGTCGGTTAGACTATAGCCGACGTCGGTCAGCTAACCGATGTCGGTGTAATAAGACTGGTATAAGAAAAATATAAGAAGCTGCTGATTTGATTTTTAACAATGTTTAGTACACTTATCAAATTGTTTCGAGGTGATGACGATGAAGGCAGTATGACAGAGAAAACAGAACTGAAAACAAGCAAGATGCACACGCAAATCCAGAGACTAACCCTAGGGTTAATTTTAATTTGTGGGCTTATGCCTTTAGACGTAGAATGATGTCAGAATCCTAAAAGAAGACTTAGAGGAAATGTCAAGTTTGTTTTGGCTTATAAGGTTACCTCAATCGGGCGGAGGAATACCACGGAAAAGGGGGGATGTTTTGAGCTGTTGTGTTAATTATGAAGTGATTCGGTATGTGTTGTGCAGTGAAAGTAAGATTAATTTCCTGTCAATACTATGGAAATCACCCCACGTGTACGACCTGTTACTTAGTCTATGTTCACTAGAATTGAAAACAACAAGCAAGAATGTAATGCACGTGTTTTAAACCCAAATCGAAAATGATATTCGATGAAGCAAATAAGATGACTTTCACTAATGCAAAACTAGGAAAGCAAGACAAATTCCTTTACTAAATATAACAAAAACAAGCAACAACAAGTATGCTCCCTAAATGAAAGCAAACAAGAGAAACAGAAACCCGAAATGGGTCCCACCGGGCGTGCCAAAATGTTTCGCTCGGAATGTTTCAGCTTTTTGGGAATAGAGTTGCTTCTATCCTTTCATTCCTTTTAGAAACAGATAAGGGTTAGGGCTAGGAGGAATACCTGTTGAATGTCGAGATGGTGTGCGCGTACCGTAGAGAGAGATCAGGTTGATTGCGAAGAACTCCCTTTTGTCTTGGAAGGACTACCTGCAAATAAGAACACAAGACCACAAGATTTTGATTAGACAATAAATGAGGGAACTACCTTGGGCCCAGGAAATATAAAACTTCCTTTCGAAGGTGGTTAGTTCCCCTGCTAATATAAATTAACATGAAAGATTGTAAAATAACAATTTAATTGCCTTGTTGAAACAAGTAGGGGGAAAGGCTGGTTTTTGGTTTTGAGTCAAGGTAACCGATACCGGTTGCTGCTAACCGATATTGGTAGGTTCTATGTTTTAGGGGCTTTTGGTGAGGGTCAGTTGTAGAGTGGTTGTGTTGTTTTTAAGGCTAATAAATGAGTGGGATTAGGTAACGGGGTGATGAGAAGGTAAAAGAATGATAGTTAGATGTAATGTGTTGCTGGGTAGTAGATCTGGGAATAGATTTATGACGGCTGTGATTCAAAAGTCTAAGAAATGTTATCAAAGAGAACATACAAGATTCTACTTACCGTTTATTGACGAGGATGCAGGTCCGAGAAGTGTAATGACAAAGGTAGAACTCAGGTAGGATGGCCTGGCACTCAGGAGATGAGATACCTCCCTCCCGATGATCAGCTGAGTATCACAGGGCTCTGATTATTCAGTTGCAGTCTTGGGCTTGGTCTCCTTCGCTGCAAACTCTTCTTGTCTCTTCACTTGTCTCTTGCTTGGCTCAGCAAATCCGGATTCTTTTTATCACTTCTGATGATCCTGATTGATCCAAAAATCCTTCGACCTTTGTTTCTGGTTAGGGGAGCCCATTTACAGGGAACCGATGGCGGTTACGTAACCGACGGCGGTCGAGTAGGAACCGGTATCGGTCAGGTCAAAGTGGGCTATTTTTAGTAAAATAGCCAACTTTCCCTCCTTTTCTCCCGAGGGATTAGTTGCGGGCTTGGTCAAGTGACTAGAAGGTCGGTTTTGGGTGCGAGAAAGGGGTCATTAGTCATGGGTGTGGATGTAGACCAAGTTATAGGTCTTAATTAGATTAGTTTAGGGTTAGGCCTAGGTCATGATGAGGTGGCAAAATGAGGTGGCAGGTAAGGCGATGTGGATTTATTAATTATAAGATAATTAATAAATAATTGTGTAAGGTTTAGGTGGTGAGGTTAGGTTGCGAAATGAGATGCGGGTCACAAGGGGTCGTAAGACACAAATTTGGTGTCTACAATCACTATCCAGGGAGCTAAGTTTCTTTGGGGACATCAAAGTCTTGGTGCTCGCCGAGGAAGACAATTTCTAGCACTCATTAGGTGCCCATGGTGTTACAAGAACAATGCGAGACCTTGATTCAACAAAGAGTACATCAGATTTTAAAATGAGGAGGAGCGGGTCATTATACCACGGCTGATGGGAATTCAATGCCCTATATTGAACCCTTAGGAGAAGAAGTTTTGGATAGGATATATGTGCATTCAATCGGGAACAGAGATAATACATCCTACCAACAACGTTATCCGGTTTGAAGATGATCAGTTAGAAAGTGATACCACTAGTCTAGCACGTGACATTTGGGCACATGAAAATTATGAATTGATGGGATGTCAGTTGAAAGGTTCAGTGACCAAGGTGAAAAAGGTGTGCATAGTTTGGCACCTAGGAGGAAAGGAGTTGCCTAAGTATTCGGATGACACTTCCCTGAGATCTTTGTACGGGAGATGGAAGCTCAATGAAATAATGAGAAGGAATAGAGAGGGATGTTAAGTTATGTCCTACTCAACATAGTGGCATGGTGGTGGGCTACCCATTAGGAGAGCATTTTAGAATGGCCCGAGGTAAGAATTGCTCTCTCTGTTAGATTTTCTAGGAGCAATGTGCCCACCACCATCAAGGAATACCATGGGAAGGATCCCACCTCTTTGTATATCCAAGAGTGTGAAAGGATCTAGAGAGAATGTGTGAAGGCTTTTCCACCATCCCTCTGGTTGCACAATTTATATTCTACTCTAGAGGGTTGCACACACACATGGTACATTCATTCAGAGACACGCCACTAGAAAGGGAATTAGCAAGAGCTTGTGGCTAACCTCATTCAAACCTTTGAGTATCAGAGTACCAAGCCATCAGTTGATAAGGCCTTATAGGGTATCAAGCTCCTTACCATGGGGGATAGTGCCTTGGTGGAGGATAAAGGTACATTGGAGTTACTAGGTGGACCAATTTTGGAGGTGTGCTTTGAAGAAGTAGAGGAAATAGAAGAGTTATAGCTTGAGCATGCATGTTTGGAAAAGGAGAAAGGGAAGTTGGTGTATGTGATTGATGGAGAGGAAGCATAAAGCTTGGATGTTATCCATTCTATAGGGACACGAGGTGGTGGACAGTGTTGATACTTGTGCATATACCTACCATGAGCCCTTAAAGACAAAGAAGGTTAACATCAGTTCAGGAGAAGAACCTAAGGAAGCTATTATTGGAGATTATTGGTTGGAGAAGGAAGTCTCTAAGATCATTGATCTGTTGTGTGAATTTTAGGATTTATTCCCACGCTGGGTACCATGATCTCAAAGGTGTTCACCATTCCTTAGCGGAGATGAAGATAAATTTGAAGGATGGTGCACCCCTGGTTAGGAAGATACCCTACCAGATGAATCCTAATTTAAGCATAAAGGTTAAGGAGGAGATAGAAAAAATGATAGCTTCTTGGATCATTGAAGAAGTAGAGGAATTAGAATGGATAAGTCTAATGGTAATCAACATCAAGAAGGATGGGTGGATTAGGATTTGTGTGGATTATAGGGAGCTAAATGTAGTTTATGTCATTGATATTTTCCAACCCCTTCACTAAAGAAATATTGGAAGGATTCAATGCATGTGAAATCTATTCCTTTACGGATGGATTTTTGGGGTACCACTAAGTCTGGATTGCAAAGGAAGACCAAGAAAAGACAACTTTCACCATTGAGTGGGGAAGTTTTGCATACATAGTCATTCCCTTTGGGTTGAAGAATGTGCCTATTGTTTCTTTGCACATAGTGGTGAAAGCATTCCAGGACTTCATCCATAAGTTTATTTAGGTCTATTTGGATGATTGAACAATTATATGGTCTAGTCAAAGACCATTGTAATTGTTTGAGGTTAATGTTTGAGAGGTGTAGCAGTTGAGGATATCCCTCAATATTAAGAAATGCATATTTTCTACACCATTTGGCATGTTATTGGGGCATATCATATGTAAGGAGGGCTTGTTGGTAGATCTCGCTAAAGTTGTAGTTATTGTGAGGTTAGGGGAGCCTACTAGCCAGAGCACAGTTTGCGGATTCCTTAGGCATACAGGTTATTACAGGAAATTCATCAAGGGGTATGCCAAGATCATTGCACCTTTAGAGGAGTTGCTCGAGACATATAAGTGCCTTCCATTGGGTAGCGGCGCGAAGTAGAGGGCATTTGATACATTAAAGGATAGGCTTGTCACCACACCTATATTATGTTTTCCCTCTTGAGACAAGCCCTTCCATGTCTCTTTAGATGCCTCAGGAACTGTTATTGGAGTAGTGCTTGCATAACCAAGTTAAGGTATTGTTGATCACCCTTTATGTTTTGCAAGCAGGAAGTTAACACCAGCAGAGTAGAATTACACCACCCTGTGTGCGAAGCATTGTCAATGATCTACGTACTTTTCAAATTCAAGAAGTATCTGTTGGCAACACCCTTTGTATTTTACACCGACCACATGGCATTAAAGTATTTGGTGAACAAGCCCATTCTACAAGGGCGCATATGTCGATGGGTATTGTTATTTCAAGAGTTTGAGTTCACTATAGTAGTGAATCCTGGGAAGAGCAATTGTGGACCTGATCATCTGTCAAGAATTGATTCAGGGGAGGACACGTAGAGTATTAAGAATATAATACCGAGATGCGTAACTATTTAGGTTATGGCACACTTCCTCAGATTTGGAGAAAATTATAGTATTTTTAAAGGAAGGTGTGGCACTGGAAGGAATGAAGGCATTAGAGAAGAAGCAACTAGCCATACGCACCGTGACCTACATGTTGATTAATGGAGACTTGTATAATTTGGGATATGATGAGGTGTTACATAGGTGTGTATTAGAGCATGAGTGCCTCACCATCATGGATGAAGCACATGGAGGAAGTGCGAGTGGACATTATACAGTGATTTCACCATGCATAAGATATTTATGAAAGGTTTTGGTGGGAAACCTTGTACAAGGATTGTAAAGACTATTGTAAAGTGTGTGACCATTGTCGAGTGCATTAAAAAGCTAGGAAGGATAGATGAAATGACTTTGTGCCGTATCCCGGTGTGGAACCTTATGAGAAGTGGGTGATAGACTTTGTAGGCCCTATTGCACAAGTGGCGCATAGGACTAGGTCACACTATGTCATCACTTGTATGGATTATTTGACAAGGTGGGTAGAGGAAGCCCTAACTAAAGACTGCACAGTAGCCACAATGGCAAGATCCTTATAGGAGAACATTATCATGAGGTATGGATGTCCATTGAGTTTAACTAGTGATAGGGGTACGCATTTCTTGAATAAGACCATGAGGATCCTATTAGCAGAATTCATGGTGGCTCATCACAAGACTACACCCTATCACCCATAGGAAAATGGAACTGTGGAAGCATTCAACAAAATCTCGAGTCATACCCGACCAAAATATGTGATGTTGGTAGACAAGATTGGGATGACAAGGTATCAGTAGTGTTATGGGCTTATAAGACAACTTATAAATGGTTAAACAAAGCCACACCATTTTAGTTGGTGTTTGGCATGGAAGTTGTTCTTCCGGTTGAATTCATGTTACCTTCTCTATAAATAGTGCACATAGGAGGGTTGGCTGATGAGCAAGCTGCTGGAAGAGAGAATTGATGAGTTAATGAAGCTAGATGAGAGATGATCACTCACGGGTGGAGCCAAACAACATAGAAAAAAGTAGAAGGCTTGGCATGATCACCACATAAGAAACAAGAAGTTTGAGGTTGGGTAGATGGTCTTATTTTATGATTCTAAATTTTTGCGCCATCCTGGGAGGTTAAAATTCCATTGGTTAGGTCCTTACACAATCTCGTACATCCTTGATTTAGGTGCATGCTAGTTACTAGTCGCTGGATGGGATGAAGTTGCCTAGACACTTTAATGGGAGTAGGATGAAGCCCTACTATAAATAAGTTTTCTTGGTGTTTGTAAATAAGGTAGTTTTGCTAGTTAGTTTAGAATCTTCCTTTATGCATTTCTTTTCTTGTGTTTCCCTCTCGCGTTGTTGTTTTGTTTTGTGCCTTGGGCATCGGTAACCTTATTGCTACTTTTTGAGAATCTGTGAGTGCGTAGAGGACCACACATCATTTTAGTGTGGGGTGGAGTAATGTGAAGGAGCGCATGGTTAAGTATCAAGGTGGTTTTTGTTAAAAAGACCATTTGAATGGCCCCGTTAAAAGAGTTCTATGGAAAGAAAATATGGAAAAAGGATTGTTGGTGTCAAGATAAAGATACTTTTAGATCCCTTGTACAAAGGAGGAGAAATTGCATTAAACAAGACAAGGTAGGAAAGAGAAAAGATTAGGATAGAAGAAGTGCCTTCGGTGCTAGGCACACGTGTGTAAGAGTCTCCTGTCAGGTTGGGTGGTTGTGCACCGGAAGGTTGGAGGTTTGTCTGTATAGGTTGGGGCATGTTAGTGAATGCATTGAAGATGAGACTTATTTGAAAAATCCCCATTAAATGTAAAAAGTATGGTAGTAGTTGAAGTAGAACTTAACACTTAAAAAGGGGAAATACTATAAATAAAGGAGTTAAGGAACTTCATTTTTCACTTTGTGTATAAGAAGAACAAAACACTTTTTACACCTTTGCAAACTAGGGCTTCAAAAAAACTGATCGTGTGAAGAAAAAAATTTGAGAGATTGAAGCGTGGGTAACCAGTTCGGGTTTACGAACCGGGAGGAAGGGATTTCATGGGTGTAGGAGAGATTGTGTGAAGGTGTCGTCTTGTGAAGGGAGTATCCCAATTAGGGTTTGCAGAAATAGGGCATGCGTTTAAGTAATTTTTGCACAAGTTCAAGATCTAAGGATGGAGAGACCATAAGAACAAAGTGACATAGAGTGATTGAAGTGGGAAGAAGACCTAGAGAATGGAACCCAAGAAACCAGCTAGTACACCCAAGAAGGGTAAGGGAAAGGGAAAGGGTAAGCAATAAGAAATTGAAGCACATGTAAATGAGGAGTGGTATACAGAAATGTAGTACCTAGATGGAGTGTTGTTGGGGAAGGAGTGGGAGTCCCATCTTAGGAACATGTCTATAAATGATTATAATCATCATATAAACATAATTGAGAAGGAAATGGTACTGAAGTTATTGCGCCCAATGAAAAAAGGACACTATAGGGATTGCCCATATATAATGATGACGTGAAGGTCAAATTGGAGAAGGCAAGATTATTACAACTCTTTGAGTTTCCCTACTTTGGGAAACCGAGAGCTATATATCATTGGCTAATGTCGTATGCGTACATGAGGACTATTTCCACCTCACGAGGAACAAGATGTGCACAAGTCCTTAGCTCATTTCACATTTCACAGGCCTCATCTATGAAGGAGATAGGTTAGAGGATGACTTGAGTGATAAATAAGTGATTAAGGAAACTATCGTCACTTTTGCATGCAAGAAGGGGTCAAGGTATTATGATGTCGCAGACATTAAGGATTTATTAATGAAGATGGCCACGCACACTGGTATCAAAGTTAAATGGCAGGAGAGATGGACCCAATTCAATAGCCATGGTTGAAAGTGTGTAGGAAGATTTCAAAGGGCACCATCTATAACTTATTTGCATTCATCACGGATGAAATTATTAACTGCACGAAGGAAGGTGATAGGATCCTCTTTGCAAATGTGCTACTAACCATCATGGTCTTGAAGATCAGTGGTACCGGATGCATAAGATAAGTTTGTATGGGATTATCATAATGAAAACCCGTCACCCACCAAAAGGTTTGAGAAATACGTTTGTGACACTATGACAATAGTGCACAAGGCGTGCTTGGAAAATTTGTATATGTGCCTAAGGAATGCATTTGGGGCATAATGGAGAATTCTCGAATAACTTCCAACAGCCACCATGGGAGAAGTAGAATTTGTTTCGTACTAGAATTTCTATTTGGGTAGATTCAAACTGTCGAATGGGACATAGAGCCCATGGTGTAAGCTCCCCTTTTCCTTCACAGCTCAATACTTCCAAGTGGGAGTAAATAGGTTTAGGGAGTCCAAAATTTTAAGTTGGACCTTGGTAATCTGGACCAGGACCATAGGGAAATGCATAAAGGGTTGGTGTACCTTAACAAGCGTGTGTATTTGGAGCGGTACATATTACATTAAGTATAAATGAGAAGGCCCATGAATCTACCCATCGAAGAAGGATCCGTGGTGCACATGTACATTCGCATAAGACCCAAGTCTGAGAAGGGAACATATCTATAGAATGAGGTATCTATACCTCAAGATCTAACTAGTAGGAAGAGACCTATGCCCAAATGGGAGGATAAAGAGCCAAAGAAGAAAATACCAAGTGTGGTGGAGACACAGGCAATAGGTTCCTCTGGGACAAGAACCAGAACCATTATGTACACGTGCAAGAAAAATCCCATAGTAAAAGAGAAGACTCTAGAGCCATAAAATCCATTAGATAAAGAGTCATCAAAAGAAGAAGAAACATAGTTACCTACATCGGAATCTCTGGTTAGGAAGAAGTAGAGGGTATAAGAGGATACCATCTCTCCTGGAAGAAGTTGGAAGTTTAGACAAGTGCATAGGAGAAAAGGATGATAGTGAAGAAGAAGTAAGTGGGGAAGAGGACCTCAAGAAAGATCAAGGGCCACCTATTTTCAATGTACATGATTCAGAGGAGGAAGGCGGAGAAGAATAACAAGGGTTCCTTTTTATGCGGCATAAGGATAGCCAGGTAGGAGGAAGTGCCCAGGACATGGGAAAAGATGAGGAGGCTAGTGCATGAAGTAAGAGGATCTAATCTCTATGCAAGAGAAGACAACCAAGGTGGTAGAAGAAGAAAAGAACAAGAACATTGAGACCCTAGTGAAGGACAAAGTGGAACACAAAGTGTTGAGCCATTTTTGAATAAAGAGAAGAAAGAGAGCATAGAAGAGGAATGTGATAGCACTATAGCCCCAATTTTAAGCGTAAGTATACCCAAGGGTACGCAAAAAGGAGGAAGGTACAAAGAGGGGGAAAGGCTAGAGATGGGTTATATTGATGACCCCAAGAAAGTGTTCCACATGTGGTTCCAAAGTACCATTTCGGTAGAGGAGCTTGTAGTAATGTCATATTTTGACAAGAAGGCTACATGTCCATAGACAAGGAAGATGCTCTCATGGGATATAGAGTTCCCCCTTGATGAGCTAGAGTTTTAGGTAAGCCACCGGGAAATAATAACATTGTCAGGACCAAGAGAAGACAAACCAATGGTGGATACCCAATAGCTCTCGATGAGCAACTATACAATGTGCTCAAAAAAGTCTCTATTGAGATCGAGGATACGATCCTCTGGCAGAATGATAGGGTTAGAGACTTGGAAGGGGAGATAAAGAAGAAAGAGGAAGAGCTCACCGATTTCGCAAAGGAGCTAAGCTAGGAGAGGTTGATCAATGCCTAGTGGCAGTGTGAATTTAAGGATGAAAAGGCTAAGGTGAGCGCTATGTACAATAAAGTAGAATCCATCAATAAGGCTATACTATTAAAGCATCCGGACCTAGTATCGCCTGCACAGAAGTATGGATCAGCTTTGGGATACCTGGAGGATTTAACAAGGGTGCTCACCATGGAGAGATAGCCACTAGCCTTGGATTCTACAGAGGAAGTGGCCATGAGCTTGGAGAAGGAATATAAGTTGAAGATCATAGCACTCATTGCACAATACAAAAAAGTGCTTATTGATGTAAGGGCTGCTTCTCAAACCACTGAGGCCATGTATGATAATTGCATGGATAGAGACAAAGTGGCAAGTGCCTTGGTCACCACTCATGAAGTAGATCTCAAGGAGTTCCAAGAGAAGAATAAGGGAAATAGAGGCGAAAGGGATAAAATCCTTGTTGAGGTTGAGAAAAAGTATGAATCCATTGAAACCTTAAGGGGTTCGAGTCAAAAACCGGTTGAAGGAACTATATAAGCAAGGAGTTGGAGAAAATCACTGATACCATGAGTGTGCAAGGAGATGGACTAAATTTTGAGGAGGTGAGTGCCCTGGTCGGTGACCTCTGTCAGAGAGCACAGGATGAAGTTGATGCCTGGAACAAGTTGGAGGCTGACTTGCAAAAGGATTTTCCTAGTTTTTGCAGTGATTCCTTCACTCTCCCATTCTTTCTTCTTTCCCCATTCTTTCATCCCCTTATTCTTGTTCCAAGGTGTAAGCCTATTATATTCTTTCTTTCACTAAGGGAAGTGTTCCCATGGATAGAGAACAAGAATAGTGTGGGGTGATGTTGGGCCCCTAAAATATTGACTAAGTACAAAAGGCATGTAGGTGCACAAGGTCTCGATTAAGGAAAAGTGCGTAAGGACAAAGCACAAAAAGAAGGGTTTAAATAATCTGTGGCATGCATGATGTGTGCGAGACAGAACCAATGGTTTGGGACTTAGTCAAATTGGGCGTTTGGGACATAACATGTGAAAAGCATGACTGTTTGCACGTGGATAAGGTGTCACTGGTGACAGTTTTCCCAGGAAGAAGAATGCCTATGGTAGAAGCTTCTAGAAGCACATCATGGTATAAAGTGGAAAGCTCAGTCCTGGAGGAGCATACTCACATGGAGGACCACATTTAGACACTTGGCATCAGATCTGAGGGCACTAGAGGATGAGTTGGCAGCCCAGAAAGGCTATAAATACTAGCACCTATAGAGTAAACAAAAGAGAACTAGAGAATGGGCGGAGCTCTACATAAATACTACAAGAACTTTGTTAGTGGGTAATTACACTTGGGAAAGGATGTATTGGGTATGGGGATTGTAATTTTTCTTTTTGTTAGCCTAGCTACATTAGTCCAGTTGTAATGCATGACTATGGTCTGCTTCTCTATGACATTCTGTAATGGCTCCATGGATGTAATGAGGTTACCAGTTTATATATATGAATATCAATGGTTCTGATATATACATATTTTTCATAAGTTCTCTTTCATTTATGTGTATAATAGGTATGGATGTTTGTATACTTCTTTTTGTTATGATACAATTCATATAGTCTGTTAAGTACCATCATGTCGGAATGGATGCAAGGATCTAGAGTCCGTTATGAGCTCTATGGTTCTTATATGTCTTAAATCCTCTTTAAATCTCTTAAACACAAATCATAGATGATGTTTCTGACTTAACTCACATAAAATAGAGGCTCAAGTACCCACGTGTCCCTTGGGTGAGTTTCCAGCATCCATTTGGTGATAAACTGATGCACATGGGGTTCCTTTCTTTTGTGATAGGGGTAAAAATGACTACAGTTGTGCCTTTTGGTAATAATGTTAAATCTATTTACCTGAAATTCCTCCCTCTCTTAGCATAGCTAATACATAGTTATATTTGTTCCTTCATATGTTGAATAGACCTTATTCTTCTTGGCTATTCAACTTACATGTTGTTTATTCTATGTCAATCTAAATAGTTCACTGACTTCGGTGTTTGGTTAGAAGTTAAAGGATTGTTTGGTGAAGTCTATATTGGTTCTTATATACTGATATGCACTTTTATTCTCAGGAAGGAATATTTAAATCCCCTCTATTTTTGAGTAGGGTATTCATTGTTTTTCTTTCTTCAAAATCTGAAGAAATTTTACATTATGTTTTTTTCTCTGAGTTGTTGAATACAATGTTGTTTTTGTTGAATTCGAAGGATGACAAAGGTTGTTTCAATTGCATATGTTCACTTTCCCTCTTCTACATTAAACCTGGTTGAAGCTGAGTGAGTAATAGAAGGAAATGAATTCTTGTTTAGGAATGTAGTTGATCCATCATAAATCCCTTTCTTAAAGATGGAATGAAATTGGTTTTTGGTATGGTATGAAGAGTATGTTTGTGTTGTGAATTGTAATTCATTACTTCTTTAGATAATTCTATTTTAAGAATTGTTTGAGTTAATAATCTTCTTGAACATTTGTTAAATCAAGAATGAACTATAGGTATCTATAGTATGAAGTAGATAAGTAATTGAAATGGACTATTACTTATTTGTTGTAATTTTTCTTATGAAGTTACTAATTTAAGAGTGTTGATTTGATCTTGAGTTTTATTTGATGTAATGTTGATACCCCTTTAGTTCTTCCCTTTATGATTCTTATTCCTCTATGAGATATCTATCTGAAGTTCTTAAATGTTTCATAAAATTAGAGTTCCTTTTATGAGACAGTTAGTCAAAAGCACATTGTTTTAATGTTTAGTGCTTATCATGCTTAGTTCGATGAACTGACCCATGCTAGCAATTTTTGTAGATTGATTCGTAAGTGACAAAAGAAGACAAGTTATTTTATGATGCTTCCTGTGTTTACTTAAAGGCTGAATTTTTAATGAGGAATTATTATTCTTTTGAGATGTACTTGAAAAAGGGAAAAGTTGTAAATTATACTTGAATTTATCAATGTAGAATGACATGAAAGATGTCTGAAATGTTTAGACCTATAAAATATGTATTTTGTTTGATCAATGAAAAAGGATTGAGTGTTATTGATATTTGATGTGTCATTATCTTTTGGGCATACTATAAAGGGGATCGTAAAATTATTCTTATTCTCTCATAAACCTATCTGTTTTGAATCATTTCAGTTGTACTCAAATGAAATAGAGAGAGAGGGAGTTGATACTCTATTCTTCTCTTAAATGCAACTTCTAAGTTGGCATGTATAGATGAATATTCAACTAGGTCAATATGGATTAATAATTGACACTAATAGAAGATTAAAGTTACATGTGGTTTATGTATAATTGAATTTTGCAATGGACCCTAACTAACATATGCTAAAAAAAAAAGACAATTAGTCTTGAGAATAATATTTCATTATGATTTTTTTGGGTATCATACTCAAGGGATATTCGGAAAGAGGGAATCTATACCTCTTCTTAGTAAACCTTAATCCTAAAATAAGGTAATTGAAAATGAAAATATATATACATGAAATAGACTTCATCTTAATGAAGTCTATTATAAAGAAATCAGAATCTAAATTCAGCCATGGATAAATTTGGTCAAGTTAAGTAAGTTAGTCTTACTCTTTGTTAAGCTGGTTTGGAATGTTAGTTTGAAACTTAAAGTTAAGAAACTAAAGAATAACATACAAACCTTCAAGAAGAAGGATTGGTTGCAGATTAATCTACATGAAAACCATAAGTCATTTATGACTAGCAACCATAATGATCAAAGAGATTAGAAAATCAACAAGGTTGTTGAAACTGAATCTTAAATTAAGAAGATAAGAAAGTATTTAACTTATTAACTAGATATGTACTTCTAGATGACCTGAGAGGAGTCGGTGAAGACCATTCTAGATAAAAAATGAAGTGGGGGTGAAGGATGTATTTTGTCGATGATTATGCAGTCTAGGAATATGATCATGCAAAGCATGTGAAAATCTTTGGCCAAAGTATCGCAAGATGCTAGTTGTGTTGTCCTACATCACCTAGTTTAAGAAGCAAGATTTTAGATGAATATTGGTAACAAATATTCAGATAGGTCTCTTAAACTGAACACTTCAATACCACAAAAATGGTAAGAGAACCAAACATACTTAGTATACAATACATTGAGTCAACATGAAGGATCAATAAGAAACTCGAGTCATGAAATGAGAGATCGATGAAACTCGAGTCATGAAATGAGAGATCAACAGTTCATTGAGTCATTACAACTGCATATGGTTATCTGTTATGAGATTTATTAGCATGGAATGTGTGTTCTAAATCATGATCATTTAGAATAGAGAACATTATGTAAAACTTGATACATGTGTTCTAAATTATGATAATTTAAAATAGAGAATGCTATTAAGAAAAAGAAAACTCCTTGTTTCTAAAGCTTTAAAACGGGAATGCTACATGCTCCACCCGCCAAGAAGGTTCACATTGACCTTATACGGGATGAGAAATCTTCCCCCTCTCATTCATCCACATTACCATCTTCACCCATGGAGTCCATAGATCTTGAATCTATACCTCCTAACTTTTTTGTTCGTAAACACCATTTCCCTGGGACCTCTTACCTATTAACGCGATGGCGAGGCTCTCTTTTCTCTCCCATTCCTATATCCCGACATGATTGATGACATTGGAAATTTAATTAACATCATTCAATGTTAGGATGATGAGTCCATCCTCACTTACCTTGGTGCGAAGACTCTTATATTCATCAGTCGTTACCTTTTGAGATGCGAGACCATGTCAAATGAATCGACCATTGAAATCGACATTCATACTCAAGATGACCGGGCATTCTAAATATCAACCAATATTTAGATGCTACTAAACAAGAATCCTTCACCTCTTTCCTCTGGGACCATAACAACACATTTTCCTGGTCCTATGGCCATATGCCCAATATTGACCCAAAATTGTGGTTCACAATATAGTAACCATTCCTAATTCCAAACCCATTAAACAAAAGTTGCATAAAATGTATCCTTGCATTGCTCTTCTAGTCAAAGAAGTGCTTTAGAGATTTCTCTCGTTTCCTTCATTCTACCCATTGATTATCCCCAATGGATTTCTAAAATTGTTCCTATCACTAAAGTGACACGGGGACTCCACATTTGCATTGATTTCTTTGACCTCAACCTCACCTATCCAAGAGACAATTTCCCCATACTAGGTATTAACCAACTAGTTGATCTCACCACCGCCATGACATATTATCACTCATGGACGGTTTCTCGTGCTATTATAAAATATTACTAGCCCAAGAGGATCAACACAAGACTAGCTTTATCACCCCTTGGGGGAATTTCTACTATCGATTCATGCCTTTTGGCCTCAAAATGCTAGTGCTACATAACAATGAGCCATGAATTACATATTCCATAACATCATGCATCGTATATTTGAGGATTACATAGATTATATGCTTGCAAAATCCAAGCATAAAAATGAACACCTACCCATTCTTAAAGTCATTTTTGTTTTCCTCATCAAATATTGTGTTCATCTTCAACTAAAAAGTGTATCTTTGTGGTACTTTCAAAAAAATCCTAGGTTTCATCATTTCTTTGCATGGCATAGAATTCGATCCTACTAAAGTTGAGGCTAATCTTGAAATTCGATCACCCACTAATCTCCATCAACTTCACAAACTACAAGTACAGTTATAATCAATTTGTCATTTTATCTTAAAGCTTTCCAACCTCTATCAACTATTCCATCATCTTCTCAAGAAAGTCATTTCATTCAAATGGGATGATGAATGCCATAAAGCCTTCGAAGCCTTAAAAAATACATACTTCAACAACTAGTGCTCATTCCTTCTAAGGATGACCAGCCCTTCTACGTATATATTTCTACCATTGACCATTCTCTAGGTGTCATGCTTGCTCATCGTGACGACCAACACCGAGAGCAAGAAGTTTATTACATAAGACATACCGTTATTGACTATGAAACTAGATATACCCATGTCGAAAAACTTTGCCTAGCCTTTGTTTTTGTTGACACCAAACTCCACCATTACGTACTCAACAAAAGAACCTTCGTCATTACTAATATTGACCCATTACACTATATGTATGTCAAACCTTATCCAAATCAATGTGTTGTACATTCACGTATGCTTACGGCCAACCTTGACTTCAAATTTATCCATAAAAAGTCTATCAAGGGCCAGGTTATTATCGACCAATTGGTGATGCACCTATTTCCAAGAATTAACACTATAACTTCAACTTTCTAGATGAGTCTATTGCTGCCCTTTCCTAGATGAACCAACTTATCGAATGAAACTCTTCTTCGATGGCTTAAAGTGTCGGTGTGGGGGTGAGGCTAGTGTTATCCTCATTCCACTTGATGATGAACCTATGCCTTTACATTTCAAACTCTATTTTGATTATATAAACAATATTTATGAATACGAAGCACTTGTATTTGGTCTCTAGGATGCTTATTCCTTAGATGTTAAATCAATCAACATCTTCGAGTGATTCTCATTTGGTCATAAAGAAATTTAATGGTATATACCATTTCCGTAATGAGATACTTCAAAAGTATAAGCATTACATGGACATACTTTTGACCACCTTCAATCTGTTAAACACTTCAAACCACCCCACGTTCTACCAATAAATTTACAGATACCATGGCTTGCTTGGCTTCTCATATACTTGCTTCACCCGCTGAATCTAAAATCTTTGTCACCATACAAAGATTAGAAGTCTACTCTATCGAAACTGCTGCTATTGACCCAAGTGACCTTTGGTATAAGTAATATACAAACTATCTTTCCCTTTCCATTTTACCCACCAATCTCACTCGTAATGGACAATGTGCCTTTCTTAAAAGTGTCTCCCGTTATGTCATCATGGGTGGTCTTCTTTACAAACGTGGTTTTGACAACATTCTCTTGCGATTCCTTACAAGTTTAGAAATTCCTTACACCATTAAGGAAGTCCACGATGGAATTTGTGGAGGTGAATTTTGTGGTCTTATTATTGTAAAAACACATTCTTTGCCTAGGCAACTACTAGCCAACCCTAAACTATGATTGTTGTGATTATGTCAAACACTGCATAAAATTCTAGCAAGATGCTACTCTCTATCACACCACTAATCATGCCTTACAGGTCATGTAAGACCTTCGGCATTTTTCTCAATGGGGTTAGGATCTTGTCGGTGAGATCAACCCCCATTTTTCATAATTCCACCAATGGATCATAAGCCGCTTTATTGAATATTAACCTAAATGGGTCAAAGCCATTCCCCTAATTTCCACCAAAATCAAGAAAATATGTGAATTATCAACCATCACATCATCTATCGCTTTGGTGTCCTGTGCACCGCATTATCACCGATAATGGAAAACAATTCAAAAACAAAACTCTATGCAAACTATGTGATGCTTTTGGCATCCAAATTAGTTTCTCATCACCTTATCACTCATAAACCAATGTTCAAGCCGAATCAACCAATAAAACCTTGAATAAAATTATTATGAAGGTAGTCAACGATACTGGGAAGGATTAGCATACACACATTCCTTTCACCTTATGGGATTATCACACTAATATGCACACTTCAACTTCTACCACACCCTTTTCTATGATCTATTGTACCGAGGTGTATTACCTCTTGAAGTCTAGATTCCATCTCTCCACATCTCACTACAAGACATGCTCAATGACGATGAATTTCACCAGGATCATTTGGCACAACTTTAATTATTAGATGAACGTCGTCTCAACACTCTTGACCATCTCCAAATATAACAAAAATGTATCAAACGTGCCTATGAAAAATGTGTTCACGAATGAACCTTTTAAGTCGGTGACCTCGTCCTAAAGGAAAATAAACATGTAACCAAAGAGGAGAAAAGTAAACGGGAAAATTTTCTCCTAATTGGCTTGGACCCTATATCGTCACCCATGCCTATGGATCAGTTGCTTATCATTTGTCTTCACTCGAAGGTAAACTTGAACCTAAGCCCCTTAATTCCTTACATCTTTGACCATTTTATTGTTGATATCAAGTCCTATATCACTTTCTGTCAATTGATCACTCATCCCTTGAGTGTTGTTCACCTTCCATAATTACCCATTTTGAGGATCCATGAATAAACAAGAACCATGTGATTACCCATCCTTGTCTTCAATATGAGTACCACGGCTCTGTTCATAGCATGATTCTCATGGATACTTTTCATCTTCTTTAAGATGGAATCCCATGGTCGTTCATCACTCAAAACCACCTCTTTCATAGTTAATCTTTGTGCACTATAATATTTTCTTCTAAAACAAGAACCTAATCATCCTCTATAGTCTTTTCCATGACTTAAACATCTAAAAAAAAAAGGGATACAACTCCTTGAGTCAAAATTCAAGAAAAGATGACTCCCTCAAAAGGGACATCTCTTCTTTATATTCTACAACTATTAATAGACTGCTCCCTTAAAGGACAACTATATACAGTCATTACAAAAATATAATAACTATTCAGAAGCTTCCCGCATCGATCAACTTCACAAAGACCTCAAGGAGATAATATACCCATCCCATATAGACTTCCCGCATTGATCAGTCTATTATCACAAACAAAACAAAAAAAAATAAGATGAAATTTTTGTCATGGACTTGCCTATTTTGGGATTCTAGGTTTCTTGTCCCGAAATACATGTATTCATACACTAAGTTACACTATACCTCTCATTCTCACCTCCTCACCTCTTTTACCTAAATTCCTCATTACTCAAGGGACTTGCTACAAATGGGAAATTTCATGATTGTGTGACTTTTCTTTGCCCTTAGGATATTCCATTATGTGAGGCCTGTAAGGTCTTACATTCATAAGCCCACCTAGGGTATGGTAGACTCATTAGGGTTCTTATCAATTAAGAAGCTCTTTTACCACCTCTTACCATTCGCCTTCCTCATTACTTATTGATTATCCTATATAAGACCTATGTTTAAAAATCACTTAACCATGCCTACAAGCTAAACTTAATTATGCCTATGACCTACATCACCCATGCCTCACACCTATCAGCCCATTCCTCTATTTCATCATAATCTTCCCTAGCTTATGGGAGAACTACATCGGCCGAGGTCCCTTTTCACCGGGACTATGTAGGTAGCACTTTGAGAACATGGGACCCTTGGAGGTTAGCTCGGCCACTCTCTACCCTAACCAATTCCCTCTGCCCCTTTCCTATTCACATTCTACTCTAGTTAGTTTCCTTTTATATCAATAATTAGATATTAAACCACACAAAAAATAATTGCTTAACATGTTTGGTATCATCACTCATACATTAATTTCATCTTGTCTACCATTTCTTTACCATTATCATACATTTTCCTACAAAACATCTTAACATGATCCACATCATCATTAATTACACAAATTAATGAATTGGAAACTCAACCATCCCTAAACCAATATAACTCAACAATACCTAACACCTAACTCAACAATACCTATAACCTAAACTCAATGATGCCTAAGTCAACCTGACTCCATCCATGCCTAAGACAACCTGACTCCATCCATGCCTATGACTGACTCAATCCATGCCTACACAACCTTGACTCTAGCATGCATAATCCACCGATTTCCACCTATATATATAACAATGGAAGTTAAAACATGTACACCATTCATACTATAAACACCATCATCTATAAATCAGAATGTCTGTATAAAAATACATATGAACATATATCCCCATAATAATCACAATCATCTCAAATCACTCAGATACAGCCTCACCATCTTCGGCATGCAGGCCAGTATATCATCAAAAATCTCAAAAAATCTCATGTACATCCTCACTCTCTTCGGTGCATAGGCCGGTATATATAAAAAATACACAACTATACAAAACAAGAGGTATATATGGCTATCAGACATCACCCTGCTAGATATCCTCCATATCTGTCTCACCTATCTCCTCCTCCTCCACTACCCCTATACGACATCTAACTAGCATCTCACCACCCATCATCATCCCTAGCTAGAGATCTTCTAATATCTCACTTGGGCTGTCCTCTGTACACTTGTAACCTTTCCCCGACCTGTATCGGGGCTCAAAGACCACCTATACTCTCTACACTGTGTGTATAAGACCTGGTCCTCTCACTCAAAGCTTGCTTATTCTCTGTACTCTACGTAGGATGGGATGTCTATCCCTGAGGCCATAAAATGATCCTAATAATATTATGACTCTCTAAGGCATATCTAAACTGGTCCATAGGTGTCGTTTGTGGTGGAGCCATCAGTCTTGCCCCTTGTACCTACCTCTTGGGACCTTATCCCATTACTACCTGTAATGAGTGACCATATCCCTATCCTTGTTCCTATGCTATCTTGAGGGACCCTGTCCCACCCCTACCTATATTTGGGCCTGAAGGGCCACAACTTGTGCCTTTGTAGTGGCCAATTGGCCTTGTAAACTTGCTATCTCATGCACCTGTAAAGTAGCTACATATTCCTGTAAAGTGGCCACCTGTGCCTCAGACCCTGTCAACTGTCCCTGCACTACCCCCAACTGTGAAACTAGGGTCACCACCTACCCCCTAGAGGGCATCTCTCTACACTGTAATGGTGGCCAAGTGTGGTTTCCCGGCCTCGGTGGTATTGATTATAACTCGTGCTACCCACCAGTGTCTATACCCATTTTTAACTCTTACATCATCAATCTGCATCGATCGACCACTACTCGCTCCTCCTTCCCTATAGGCACATACTGGGTAGTTGTGGTAGATGCATAGGCCTCTCCACATCATCTCTCTTGTATAGTGGGAATGGTTGAGGTACATCCTACAATAACCCCAACTACCATCTAACCTTGTCTATGAGTATCATCTCTTTCTCTCTTGCATGATGTCTCTCTATCCATTAGAGCAACTCTACCTTGCCTAACTTTGTGACCATTTTGCTTGTATGATGGGAAGTCCACATATGGCCTCCAAATGATGTCTACCCTAGACAACCCCTCTAGTATCTACCTGTAGTGAGCTATATCATGTGTAGCCCTAGTCCCCCACCATACCCCACCAACTAGAACCCATTTCCGTACTCCAACCCGAACATATACGACTTAAAGGCATCTATTTGAGGGTAACCCGATTAGATGAACACACATAATGTGCTCATATGCCCAACAATGAAGTAGAAACATACAACATAAGTTGAACCTCTGTAATCTCCCGTAGGCCCATAGCTCCCGGTATAGCTGTACCAAATATGTAGGTGCCTAGGAAAAGAAAGTCCTCTCCTCCATCATATCATGTAGGAATCCCATCAGTGCTCATGGGAATCTCCCACCCTTTGCATCTAGCAGTGCAAAACAACACACTACCTCCATAATCAAAACTACTAGCCTCATCTCCTCAAGATGGGCCACGTACATCTCTCCATAGCTCAAGCTGACGCTATGAAACCTCATCTCTACCATCCCCTCCCTAAATATTGTCAGCATCAACTCCTCTCGATGACTCTCGAAGAAATTAAATACACCTACGCCCCTACTATGGGAAGCTACAGAATCCTGTAAACTTCCTCTAAGGTGACGGTCATCTCGCTTATAAGAAAATGGAACATTTTGGTCACAGAATCCCATCTATCAATTAGAGAAACCTTCAGACTTGGATCATGAACTATGCACCTATAATGTCGAATCCTAATTAGAACCACCTTAGTCACATGCCTCCACTCCTCATCAATCACATCTCCTTGAATATCTAACAATA
The DNA here is from genome assembly GCA_018340775.1 of Taxus wallichiana var. yunnanensis. NCBI lineage: Eukaryota > Viridiplantae > Streptophyta > Pinopsida > Cupressales > Taxaceae > Taxus > Taxus wallichiana. Next base: position 688,198,690 of record CM031239.1, read on the forward strand.
AAGGCGGTACCCTATCCCACATCCGTAGTTGATCCCTCACCTGCATCCAATAAAAAATACTATTGTTATAACCCCAAAATATCAAACACACTTCATACCTAATAAATCTCATTTCCAACCCTCATTATTTATTCTACCCATCCTACAGATTACCCATTGCTAAACCAATCTATTCATGTCATTTATACTTATTACCATAGTTTCCTCTCATGAAACCTATCTTTACATCACCCGACATATCCTCACTTCTTACCTTTTCTCTCTATTGCTCTATGTTCCCAAAATCTAACCACCACTAGTCAGCCTTCATAGTCATTGGTCACATGTAATCGGCATCAGTCACCTATTCTTAGACCAATGCCGGCCAACATACCACCGATGTCAACCAACCCTTGACCGACTTCGGTCACTATTGCAAAGCCGAACATGCAAAACCCCTCCCCTCTTTTCCAAAATTCTTCAAATCTAACCTATACACCTACTCTACCCTACCCAAAGCTAACCTAACCCCTGCCCATCCCTATCTACCCTACCTAGAACCTCCCCCCTCCCTCATTGCATCAATTTTCACCACCAACTTCATTATCTTTTCCTACCCGTGAAACCCATACCCACATCACATTTTTCTACTTTAAAAAGGAAGGATCGGGATAGAATCCTACCTCATCTCGGTGTCATTGGCATGGTGGTATGGTGGCTGCTAAACCGGTGGCCCACCCGAACCTTCTCCTACCTTGGCCATGTCCAAATCACCAACACAAATATTCCTAACCTCTAATCAAATCCTCCACACCAATCTCATGGACCCGACTACCTGGCCCATCTAACCAACTTGATCTCTCCACCTCAGCTGGGTATTATACCTCATACTTTTCTCTCAAAGGAATGAAAGGTTTTGTGCTCTGTCATTTTCCCAAAATTCAAAACACACAAATGAATCCCCTTTTTGTGGATTTCTCTTTTTAAATACCCAACCTAACTTGACTGACGTCATTCGGTGCATGCCCTAGTAAACCGATGATGGTTAAACCTAAACCGATGTCGGTTACATGTCATTTCACTTATAACTTTTTTACCTATTTTTGCCCATAAATTACCCAACCCCTCCACCATTTGACCTTAACCATTTTTATCACAACCTACCTCTAAGCCTACATTACCTATACCTATCCTTCATTACATTTAGAGACTTTTTCTTTTACCCGTACCTTGGCCTTACCCATGCCGTGACCTTACTACCTGGACCCGAAACATTATTAATAACCTATGACCTCATGTGCTCGCATTATACCTTGTAACACTATTACCTGTATTGTTTGACCTAATGACCTTACCTTGCCTATTTTCGTGACCTAGCTACCTAGTTCCAAAACATTGTTAGTGACCTATGAACTCATGTGCTTGCTATACCTTATGATCTTTGTTACCCTTGGTGTTTGACCTAATGACCTTATTTTTCCTATTGATGTGTCATTTATCCTGACCTTACCTTTGGTGTATGGGAACATACCTAAATGTTCCTACACCTAACCTGTAAAGTGCTTCCGCACCATATCCAATACATTAGATACCAAAATCACCTCAACCTTGTTTGGATAAACCTATTGACCTTAGACGATTTAGAGTTTTCATGCTCTTCAACCTAGTACTGTGCCATAGTTTATACATGTGCATACATTTGACTATTGCTACCTTTGACCCTGGCCCATTATCTGGATTACCCGATTGCATCTTTACCCAATTACCTCCAGTGTCCACCTTCCTCTTCCTCACATCCACCTTTTATCAAACCACTCACCGATTTTGTCTTCTACCACATTAGTTCATAGTTTGAGGTGGATCACCCTCACCCACACATGGGGCAACCACATCTTATTTTTGTTAGTTTTACTTACCAATACAAGCTACACAACAAAAATGGGCAAAGTGTAGACACAAAAATTTGGTCACACTCCCCTTGGTCCTTCATCGAATAACCAGCTCATCAAGTCATACTCATCTAACCATAGCCCCTTCCACCCCACATCACCATTAATTTAATTAAATTAATATATATCCTCACAATATTTAATATCTAATTACCCTAATTTCTACCCCACCACCTCACCTAGCCACCTCACCTAGACACCTCATCCAGCCACCTCACCCTAGACCTATTCTTGGCATGTTTCCATAACTAACTAAGACCTAATCTTACTTTCCTTAATGAGCTAAGATTTGGTCCAACCCTAAAATCAATGCCTAAAATCTCCCTAACCACCTTCCCGCTCATAAAAATGTAACGTCCATTCCAAATCCATGGATCAAGGAATGAACTTGAGCTAAAAGAGGTGAGATCTACCAATTTTAGTAAACCTAGGGAATCCCACCTTAACCAGACGTTGGTCACCCTAAACAACGCGTCGGTCAACCTGCAACTGCCGTTGGTTACCATTTATTCACCTAAACAACCTTGTTTTTGGGTTGACACATTCGAGAAAAGAAAGGAGATCAAAGCTATATACAAGTGAAACAAGCATCGTTTTACACATTGAGACATCTAGAACCATTACTAGGATCAATCATAGAGCCATTGCATTCATGCAAGCACTCCAGGAAATCACTGCTACATTACCATACACATATTCTCCTATCAAACACCTCCACCACTCGGTCATCAGATCCTTAACATAAGTAAGTATGGCCTTAACAAGTATGGTTTATTTTAGTTAGTAATATTTATTACTTATATTATTAATCTATTTTTTGGATGATTATTGATTCATCACCCACTTTCCTGTGAAATCAAATATCCCTTCACCCATATCACCAAATCACTTATCATCACCTGTTGTATACTTCTGAGCATACCTAAGACCTCTACAGACCTTCCCATTCACTCTCCCAAACTTTATTTAACCTCAGATCACCCTTGCCATTTAATTTATTTGAGTTTCTTTTATCTCGACCATACCGACACCGGTTATCCACAACCGTCGTCAGTTCTACCTAAACCGGCATCGGTCACACTCAACCGACATCAATCTATATGTTTAACACCTTGAGCAAGCAACAAAGCCGCAATGATCACCCCTGCCATTTGACCTAAATAACCAAGAATCGAGCTAGCTCAGTCCCAATAACTTGACAAGACACCTCACATTTTAGATCCAACTATAGCCTAGCCTGTTGTGATTGGATTTGCTTATTATACTTGAATGAGATACCTATATCATATCAAATACGGTAGGACTTTATTTATTTCTTGCATTAACTTGTTTTAAATAGTGGATTGAAAGCCATCTGGGAAGTATCACACTTCCCAGAACTAGCATATGCTAGGCAGTCCACTATCATATATCATTTAACTATCTTTTTATCGTATTGTTTTCCATTACAAGTAGTTCCTCCTAGCCAAAAGTAAGCTCTCATATTCAGCTATGGATCAAGAAGTCGAAATGCATGCAACAACCATCAACCGACCAACATTTAATAGGTATTCCTCCTTTTCCTTTACCCTTATCGATTTCGTCACTTTGAAAATGGTGAAATAGTTCTTGTCAAATGATTGAGTCAAGGCATCAACTTCCCACTTCCCATAAACTATTCTATGCTTATAAAATACAATCTACTCTTATATGTTGTCTATATTATCAATGGTATTTTTACCTAATCCTTCTCAATTTCCAAATGATCCTTAACTTGATTTATTGTTTCCACCTTAATTCGGCCAAATATTCAATCACATACTAAGTTCCCTTTTCTACAAGTGGCACTATTCCCTCTTTTTCTAGCAAATCCTCATCAAGATGGGTTATTATTTCATGTTTAGGAAATGTCCCTTCCCAAGAAAACAATTCTTTTTCACACTACTCAATAATATCATTAATTTCATTGAGGATTTTAGTAAATTTTGTATACTTATCTATTGCTTTTTCAATGACCTACCTTCCCTTTTGTGACAATTCCTTTACCCAAATTGTCTATTGCTTCAACTTTCTTACTGGCCTTTTCTATTTTATCTAGTAATTCAGGGGTGATAATAGTAGTAACTTCTTTATCCCCTTCTATAGGCTCTATCAATTTTTTCAAGCATGAAGTCAGTGCTCCTATTTGCTTGTTCAACTACTTCTTTGATATTTTACCCTTATCTACCTTTTGTAGCAAACCTACAATTACATCTCGTAGCACCTTGCTTTAATTAATACTCCCCAATTGGATGTGTTGGACATCATAGTCACTTTCTGTAATATCATACTTTGTCTTTCCCTGGTGAGGAGTTGCCACTTCTAAAGTCCTAAACCCATGCTGGTCTACTCATGTCCTAGTAAGGATCTTTGATTTCTTCAAATATTGTTGGGGCTTTGGAATTGAAATGTTGGTGATACTTAAATCCTCCTTCTGAGTGATATCCTTCCCTCATTTTTGACAAAGTTATCCTAACCATTTAACCATGGGGGTATTATCCTTCTTCTCTTTTAGTGGGGTCTCAGAATATAATACCAATTCTTTTGATGTTTCTCCAACTTTTACCATTTGTTTCTCACTTCCCATTATTACAGTTCCTAATTTACCTTTACCCTATCACTTAATCTATGGTTGAGTGATACTTTAGGATTTCTTTTCACCCGCTACCTTTTCATTTTGAATTTTATTTTTTGTAGATATTACAAGTTCATTCAGTGTTTCCTTTGGATATTTGGTAGGAGGAGACATTGTACTATATTTACATTCTTTGTTAAAGTGAATGTCACATTTGTAATTTATTTTGGAGCATCTTTATCCAAGCATGGGGTTTTAACTGGTTCCTTATCTTTTGCAATGTCCTCACCCCTTACTAGTGGTTTTTTAGTGGATAAATCCTCTTGGTTCTGCTCTTCATTTACTTCATGTTTTGTTGGCTAGGATTCTAGATGTTATTTCTAATTCTTTCTTGTTATTTTTTCAAGAGTAATCTCAAATAAGTTTACTTATTTCTTTTAACACTTCAGCGATGCCTTATTTCATGGTATTTGTTTCTTGAGAAACCCCACCTTCTTTAACTATCTTTTAATCCTTTAATGGTTGAATTTTAGAATGAACGACATCTATTACAGGTCTTTCACTCAAACATGTTTTAACTATCTTTTCAACATTCATGATAGAGGTTACACCTTCAATTTGAATATTTTGGGGTTATTCCCCCACACATTAACTTGATGCCTGATGGAGATATTTAACATTCACTTCTTGTTCAAGGAAATTTACATTCTCAATTTTATGAGTCTCAATGTTTACATCCTCCATTTCCAATTCAAGAATTTCTTGACGCAATTCAACTATCTCGAAGCTATTTTGACTACTTTTCAAGCTATTCAATCACTAGTTTGTTTTGCACTTGTTCTTCTTTAACTCCAACTGATTGACTAGACATATGAGCACGACAATTTTTCTTGTAATAGTTTCAGTAGGGATTAAAAATGTAACTACACTAGGAAATATCACACTTGGAGTAGAATGCACACTCTCATGAGTCTAGGATGGCAACACTTGATGGGATAATGAAGCAACAACCTTCTGTTGGTCTTCAGTCAAAGTAGGAGGATTAATTACCTCAGGCTCTCTATGTTTGTGATTTTTTTATGCATGACCACTTTCTTTCATTGAAATACCAACATCTCTTTCCAAAGGTTGTTCAAATACCAATTTAACTTTCTTCTTAGTTCTTTCAAAATTCCTGACATCTAGTGCCTCTCTTTCTTTGGTACTATGTGATTTGGATTGGATATCAACACCTGATAGGGTTCCCCTCATCATCTTTCTAGTTACAGATAATCCTAGTAACATCTCTGAGGGAGTTTTTATGTAATCAATTCTTTCCATTTTTCTTGGATTGGTACTGCTTTAGTGATGGGGACATCTTGCATGGCCTTCAAAATTATTCCCTCATCTTTTTGAATCAAAATAGTTCTTGAAGTCCTATTCTTGTTGGTTGTTGATGTCCATTCATCTATAGTCTCTGTGGTAGGCTTGTTACTAGGTAATTGAGGAGATTTTCCATTTAAGGGATCCATTTTATCTACTCCCTCCTTCAATGGGGGGAGATCTCCTTCCAACACTTTCAAATCCGGAACTCCTTCAATACCTTTTTATTTTGCAAGGATAAATCCAAGCCCTTTCTAGTAAACCAAGTTAATGTTCTTCTTAATACATTGGAAATCCTCATATGAGGGCTATCTGATTCCTTCTCCTTCCAATCAATAGAGTTGATTGTTTTTTATTCAATATTCTGGTCATGGTAATATTTTCCCACCACATCCTTGTCATCTACAATTCCCTGTGGGACTACAACAATCTTGAAATCAATAATCGACTCAAGGTCATCTGAAAAATCTCTTAACCTGATTTCTTCTTCATCTATACAATTCATCCAGTAATCCTCAAAGTGAGGCTCATGTTCTTTTGTGCTGAAAACCCAAAGAATGTCATAGTTAGGTCTTGATGTGAATTTTTCCATTTGGAATCTCTCCATTTCTTCCTCCATCAATCTGGCCTTTATTATACTTTGGCATGAATATTTGCCAATTTGGATGGGGAACTTGATATTTGTTTTGTGCTTTTTGCAATCTTCTTATGCACAAAAGTCAATTATCTTGACAATTCCATTAAGGCCCACTTTTCATTCACATATCTGGGTAGTTTACAAGTTTTCCCTCAAATCCACTTACCCTAAAGTATGTAAAGAACCTGTATTGTATAAAGATGTAACCATATTCCAGAATTGTAGTCCTAGCAGTGGTAGATAGTCTAAATTGTTCCCACTCTGGTTTGAAAAGACAAGTCACAGGGGCAATGAAGGCATCATTTATCAACCTGAAATTCCCTTTCTAATTATCCAACCTCAATTATGGGTACACATCATACACTCTATGATCTTTAAAACTTGCTTGTAATGGGAGACCAAGAAATGACTTGAAACTATTAGGAAAATATTGTTTTAGTTCTCCATTATTATTTGGATATTTACTACAAGGTAAATATTATTCACTATTTTTTGTTACCATATGGTTGATATGTTAGTTTAGGTTGTTAAGTTGTCACATTATTATTTTATAACAATAATGTTTATTATTATTTGTTATACCTGTAACATTTAGTTACAGGTGAATTTTTGTTAGTACTTCCTATTAATTAGGAAGTTAGTTTGTTATATCTATGGATTTATAATATCCATCCACATACTATAAAATTATAGCAATAGTTGATTAATAGAAGATAATCTTTGTGTTGTGCTAATTCACCTCGACCAAATTTTAAATTCTATATCGAGCAAGTATCATAATGGCATTTTAGTAGTATTAATTATATCTTGGGATAGTTAGATATAGTAAATATTCTATGAATGAGAGTCATTTGTATAAGGTTTAAACCTACATCATAATGTTTTCTCTTCTTTGATTTTGCCAAGATCATATCTCTTCCCGGTGCTCCTCATATCTATCTCATGTATTGTTTTCATGACCATACGTGCAAGAGGCAGAGTCATAGTTCATTTATATATGATGTCTTCTCAATTTTTCATGGTAGTCATGTATTATTGAGTATGGAATGATTGGATTTAAGAATATAATGCTTGCACTCATTTGATATGTTCCTACTTAGTAGAGAAATATCTTTTAGTGTTATTCATTCTTAACAAGTTACAAATAAGCCTCAACATATATAGTCATTTAGATGAGTTATATGAAGACCCTATAATAGTGCATGTGAGTGTTGATTACCTTTCCAAGTAGCATAGATGAAGAGCCTTTACCGAACAAGATCGGTGCATACCTTAGAAAAGATAATAATAAGATTTATGCTTAACACGCGTCCACATCTTCTCGACGTGTTCTCGAGAGCAAGTTCCCATCCACTTAGTGTACATGAGAACATTTTTTCATTCACTTTGTCTAAGGGATAATTCAAATTACATACCCAGTCTTCTTAAAGTCTTCACACCAATATAAATGTTGGATGATTTGATTTGATCCTCCAGTGCATAATGCCCGTCCTTATACAACCAATTCTCACGTAAAATCTTGCAGATTTCACCAGTGGAGTTTGTCATCGTATTATCGATGGGTTAGGGATTTTGTTTGTTTTGGAGATAAATACAATCCAACTATGTGCATCAAGCAAAATTTATGGTCACTTGAAAAGTAAGTTTTTTCAAATGTTTAAGTCTTGGTTTGGTTTTTGTGTTTTGATCAATATATTTGTTGATCAATACGTGTATTTTCATTACCTTTATATATTCTAAGAAGTAATGAAATATTAATTTTTATGAGATAGTTTATTTAGAGGTCAAATGGTCTTATAAGTCTTTTGAGTGTTTGGTTTTATAATTCTAGAATCACAAGTATTTATTTCTTTTTAGAAAACTCAAGTCCTCGTCGATAGTCAACGTTTGGATTCAAAAAAAAGTTTGGTACATTAGTCAAAGTAATAAAATCCCTTAATGGTTATTATTTGTCATTTGTAGATTTAATGACAATTAATTAAGTCATATTTTAGTAGGTGATCTTAGGATTTCTATTGTTGTTGTGTCTAGTTGTAAATGTGTCAAAAAGTGTTATATTGCATCATTGTATTGTCAAGTGTCGAATTTTATTTATTCATCAAAATTTCATTGTGAGTAAGTTTCAAAAGTTTGAAAAGTAAAAACATTTTGCCTCATGAACACATTTTTCGATGTTACCCAACATCCAAAAAATAAAGTGTTTCAGATTGTGGGGGATAGAAAAGAATAAACTCAATGTGGAAAAAAATGTGCTTCATGTTCACATTTTTCAGAACTAGTAAAATGACATCGAAGGATAGAGGAAATGAAGGAAGGAGGTCAAATAGTGACCTATCTTCAGTCACCAACAACAGGGCTGCACGAAACTATGGTGGCATTTTGTGGTGTGATTTTTATTTTTGTATGTGATTTCAAATGTGATTCTTTTTCAAAGTTCTAGTTTTAGTTGTGTACATTACATTTTTAGTGTTCCTATTTTATGTTAAATAAGTGGAATGTTCACATTGAGGGGGAAACATGGTCTTAATGTTCCATTTCCTTTTCTTCATTTTTTAGATTTGTATTATGTGAGTAGTTTTTCCTATGTTTATTCCCTGATGTGAAGATATTGTGGAAAGATGAAAGCACAGAGAAAAATCAACACCATGATAATTCAAGAGGATAAATAGGGGTTCATAGCTAGAACAGGGTTCTTTTTTTGGTGGATAGGAGTCAATTTTTTTCAAACAAGGGTTTGTATAATGAATAGGGGTTCATTTTTGATGAATAGGGTTTCATAGATGATATTGTTTGTTAGTATTTTCAAAACTATAAATAAGCCAAGATCATGAGCATGCCTAGGTGGCAAGCTACAAAAAAATGTGATTATTTTTCTCCCATGTTCGCATTAAGGGGGATTTTATGATTTTTTTAGTGATCCATTATTGTTTGAATATTTTCCATAGGGTAAATATTATTCACTATTTGTTGTTACCATATGGATGATACGATAGGTCAGGTTCTTTAAGTTGTTACATTATTGTTTTATAACAATAATGTTCATTATTATTTTGTATACCCGTAACATTTATTTAAGGGTATTTTTTGTTAGTACTTCATATAAATTAGGAAGTTATTATTTTATATCTATGGCTATATAAAATCCATACACAAAATGTAAGATTGTAGCAACATTTGACTAATAGGAGACACTATTTGTGTTGTGTTAATTCATCTCTAACCAAATTTTAGAGAAACAAGAAATGTTATAGATGAAATAAGATCAGATATTAGAACCTAATATCAACACCTAATAGGGTAACTCATATCATCACTTGTAGGTTTCCCCATAACAACACTTGATAGGGTTTCCCATAACATCTTTCCAGTGCGGATAATCCTAGTAACACCTCCTGGGGGAATTTTTATGTAATCAAGCCTTTTCGCTTTTCTTGGATTGGTATTTCTTTAGTGATGGGAGAATCTTGTATGTCTTTAAAAAGTATTCCCTCAACTTTTTGAATAAAAATAGTTCTTGCAGTATCATTCTTACTGGTTGTCGATGTCCATTCATCTATAATCTATATGGTAGGCTTGTTATGTTGCACCCTGTTAATTTGCTAGTTATTTTCGTTGATGTAAAAGGTATTTATGGAAAAGGGAGAGTACAAGATCATGATTCTCAGGTTTTTTTAGAAGTTCAAGATGACTTCATGTTGTTTGAAATAGATATGGTCTTGAAAGTTGAGTGGTAGTGTCATTTCAAGGTGGTTTCAGTGCTTAATGAAGAGAAACAAAATGGTACAAGTCCTAAAAATTATGGGAGATTCTTTGAGAGAGTATCCACAACATGTGTGAGAAAATTTTAGGCTCAGCTCAGCCCCAAGAGTCAGTTTTGTATGTTGGTCAGAAATGGTGTTGAGAACAAGTAGTGTTCTTGCATGCAAATGAGATGGGATAGAAAATTTTAGAATGATAATTTAAAAAAAAACATGGTATATGATGGAGGAATATGTCTCAATTCTTCATGCAAAATTTCAGGTCAATATTAGGACATTTGAGCAAGTTATGTGTTTTTTTATAAAAAAAGCTTATTGAAAAGCTCATTTTGAGTTATCTGGCTTCTTAACCTTCAAATTTTTTTATAAAATATCATTAAAATAAATCATATAAGTAATTTTTGGATTAAATTTGCATAAAAATCATGTGCAAAAATAATTTTCTCAAAAGGAGGTGTGGTTGAAAAGTTATGAGCATTTTGGTGGAGCAGTTTGTCTCTCTCTTGGGTTGTACACCAAATTGATAGGAGAAAAAATATGTAGTTGGAATTCAAGTATTTTTAAATCACTTTCATTTTATCTCCATAGTCCATTCATGGCGTTTATCATACTTAGAATTTATTTGAAGGATTTTCTTCTTGAAGATGTATGGTTAAGGTTTTCATTGTTCTTATTATGAATGCTCTTGGAAAGTAAAGGATCTAACTATTTTTAATGGAGATGTATCTCAATAAGAGCTAAAAAATTCAACCAAAAGTTATATACATGGTGTTTGAACATCTACAAGTATTCTTGGTGTAGTAAATGATATGGTCTTTGTTGAAGTATATTGTCTTGGAGAACATCTGACATAATGTAATTTTAAAGAACTCTCCCAAGAGACCTTCCTCTCATTTTAAAGATTTGATTAGGTTGGAATCAAGTTCATAGGGTCAATAAGGAGGTAAAGGATATGTCTTGAGAATGAAATCACTCATTTGAGATGATATACTTGAAAATATTGGTTGAGTACTTTTAAGACTATAAGTTAGTGCTCTCTTTGTCACATTTGAAGAGCACTCCAAGTCAAGCCCATAGCCAAATGATGTGTGAAAAATTCCACTCTAGAATGAATATTTTTGAGGTCTATATCATCTATTAAGAGTTTCTCTCAGTTATATAAATGATTAAGGTTTTATTCAAGCTTTGTAGACTTGTATAGTCATCTCCTTTACATTTACTAGTAATAGAGTTCTAGTGCATGCATTATTCATCAAGTCATTGACTCTATTTTCCTTAAAATGATGGGAACATGTTTCAAGAACTATCATAGGCTCTAATATTTTAAATCCATGCAAATATTTTGAATAAATTATATTTTACAGTCTCTTGGGTCTTCTCTGTTAGTATATACTCTGAATTAGGGTTTGTGAGAAATTTTTGGTCATTTCTCAACGTGTATCCAACCAAACTTGCCAAATATTTGAGGAAATTTCTCTATGGAGGTTACATTCACGTTTCAAAAGGAATTTTTCAATTTAATCAAGAATTGATAAAGTTTTTTTTGACATTTTCCTTAAAGCTCATTCCTCGACCATACATAGAACCAAAAAAACTATTAGGACTCTAATTCTTATCTTAGAGAATGAAAAACTTCAAACTAATAATCTAAGAAATAGTAAATTATTTTGTTAAAGCTAATATAAATCTAAGTGACTATGAAATCATGTAGCATTCATGATAGTGGTGTGAATACAAGGAAATATTCCTTTCGGCGGTTAGAGTATTTAGATAGTGCAAAAATCCTTAGAAAAGTGAAATGAAATCATTTCTATCATCAAGATAAAGTTGAAAAGATGCCTAAAAGTGTATCAATGACTAATGACATTTAGGTTATAGCACAAAGTCTCAAAACCATGTTGTTTTTCTAAATAACTGGTCTTGAAATGAAAATAAAAGATTATAAGGAAGTCTCACTCAAAGTGAATGAGGTCTTACAAAAGTCAACGAGGATTTAGGTGGTTACAAATTCATGTTTTACTCCATCTAAGGTTGAATAGGAAGTTAAAGAGATAGAAAATAAATCCAAGATAATGGGGAATGTGAAGTGACAAATTCTTAAATGTAGGAATTTTCAAGTAATACATATTGAAGATAGTTAAGATAGTTTGGTGAGTGGGGTTTTAGGTTTGATACAATTGTGAATCGATTGAAAATTGTCATCAAATTACAATATCAAAAGAAAAGGAAATGTGAACTTAAAATATTGTGAACCTAGGGATAGAACATGAAAACTCAGATTAGATGAATTCAAAATAGTGAGAGAGCTTAAAAAAGTGCATAAAACATTGAAGTTGAAGTAAAGAACAAGCTGAAAATAATATGATTCTTGATTGATTAAAGTGTGTAGTGTGGAACTAAGATGTGAAGATATAAATATTAGGAGATGAAATAAGAAAATCAAACTAGTAACATTTATGTGAGAAGGAGACAGATGCAATACGTTTCAAGCTATGTTAAGGATGTTAATATGAGCATAGTAAGGAAAATTGAAAGAGAGAGCTATAGATGTATGATGAAAACAAGTAATGACTTGGATGCATGAAAGAAAAGATGTATTGAATTGATGAACATGACATAGAATGATCAAAGGATAGCTAAGAAGTAGAGTTGAGTTGAAAATTGAGCCTAGTATAACAAAGACATGATATTGGATTGTTGATCACACAAGGCGAAGATAAATCAAGAGTAGAATTAATTAATGATTTTTTTGCAAATTTACGGTCATCATCAGTTGTTGAAGATAGTAACTCAAGTGTGACCTGATTGGTAGAACAAGTCTAGGTGGCAGCCTAGTAGTTGGGGAGTTGAAGCTTCCTATGAGTTGAAGCTCACTAAAGATTAGTAGAAGTTGATTGAATTGTAGGGGGTTGAAGCCTCCAGAAATAGTAGTAGAATTTCCAAATTGGGAGTAACAACTCTAGGTTGAGTTGAAGCTCAACCTTGAAACTAATGTAACATAAGTAGGACAAATTGGTCCAAAGCATAGTTCATAGTTTCAGTGGGTTTTCTTCCCATTTTGGGTTTCCCACATTAAACTTTGTGTCATTGTGTACTCTCTTGCAATTTTCTTGTGTGTTTTTATGGTTTTATCATATCATATTTAAGAAGGTAAATTTATGAAGACATTGATTCACCCCCCTCTCAGTGTCATAGTTTCTAACAATTGGTATCAGATCCAAGTTCTCCTGAGTTAATCCTAACAACTTGGAGGTGATCCTAAAGACACAAGCATGGGTACATCAATAGAATCAATATTGAAGAAGAAGTATGAAATTTCTCAAGCTCTTATAAATGAGTTAAAGGAAGAAATCAATCTTAAGGAAGTTAGTCATGGCCAAGAACTAAATGAGATGGCTTCATTTGTTGAAAAAGTGTCAAAGGCCTTAAAAGATAAAGAAAATATTTTCCTTAAATTTGAAGAGGATCTAAAGACCTTGAATATTGAGTTGGTACATGTTACTAATCAACTTTAAAACTTGCAAAGAAAACAAGGACTTTCTAGTAGAGTAGAACATGCAATATGTTATGTAGTTATTCAAGCCAAGAGTGGAGAATGTGAAAAGTTAAATGCAGAAGTAAAGACCCAGAGAGAGGAGATAAAACAAAAAAATAAAAAAATATTGAGAGATGAATCAAGTAATAATATTTATCGAGGATTTTTTCATCCTAAGAAGGAAAACAAGCATCACAATAATTCATTTAGGTAGCCATCTGTAATGGTATTATTAGGTATATTTCATGGAGTTTTTTTTTCATGCAATATCTTTGGACATAGAGAAAGAGACTGTAGAAGAAAGGTAGAGGAATACCATCCATGGAGATATTGCAGGTCTGAATATGAGAATAACATAGTGTGTTTTAATTGCAAATAAAAAGGCCATATAGCCAAGTATTGTCTAGAAGATCTAGTAAATCAGTTTTGGGACAAGAATCAGGTTGTGTGCTTTAACTTCCATGAGCTAGGACATTTTTCAAGACATTGTCATGAATCACCTAGATTCAACTATAAGATGAATGCTGTAAGAGACAAGACAAAAGGAAACACAGAGAAAATGCAAATACAAAGAGTAAGACCAAGTCAGCTATGGTTAAGAAAGATGTTGGTAAGAAGAAGGAAAGATGGGTACGCAAGGTCAAGGAAGAAAAATAAGAAGTTAAACATCAAAGGATGAAAAGAACAAAGAAAGGGAAAATGTTGAGGAAGTATGAAAATCTAAAATTTTCATAAAGGAAGCAAGCACAAACAAGATAGTAGAAAATGAAGACAAAGGCAAGAAGAAAGAAAAAAACTCAAGTAAAAATCATGAATAATTTTTTCCCCAAGAATTATTAGACCAAGTTTATGAATTATGCCTATCTTACATCCAAGAGGAAGATGAGAGCTTAGGTGATCTGGTGGTCACAACAAGAATTGTACCATAGAATATTAAGAAGGTCTCAAGGATAAGAAAAGTAAAGGATCGAGTCATAAAGATATTTTTAATGACTTCTTACTCTTCTGAGGTGGTCTATCAAACATATATTGACTTCTCTAGTCTTCTAAAAGGTACTTTCTACTCCAAATAATCTCTATGGGCTCTTGAGGAGAAGTCATCTGAAATAGGTGCTGATAAAAGAGACTTCTGCTACAAAGTGAGTAAAACGTGAAGGTGGTTTTGGTGTTCTGATTCTATGATGTTAAATTAGGTTTTACTTGAAAAATTAATATCATAATTGCATAAAGAAAATTTGAAATCTTACTCTTTATTCTTGCTACATTCATAGGAAGTATTACATCCATTTAAATAGAAGATGTTGTTCCTATATTTAAGGAGATATAATCTCCATAAATATCTCCACACATAACTCCTAAAACAACTCCATGATATTTTACGTGAGATTTTGTTTTCTCACAAAACTAATATTGTTAATGATTTATTTACTCAACAACTCATAATAATATTTACTCACCCACTCATAATTACATTTACAATAATGTAATTAATTATTACAACACATATTATATTATCCTAGATAATATAATCACTTACATAATATTCTATGTTCACACTATAACATAGATATTCCTAACATTCACCCCCTTAGTGTGAACATGGGGTAAGAGCTCCTGGAAACATCAAACTTGTCGGAGTATCCATTACTACTGGATCTTGCTATCTGGATATTGCTGCTAATGATCATCCTTGTCGTATGAACATCTTCATCGACTGATCACCTTCCAACGAAGTACCTTCCACTGAAGTATGGCAGTCAGAGGACCGTACGATAGTCAGAGGACCGTATGTAGATGATTTTCCCCTGTAAGCTGAGTCAATAAGTTTGCTTCTTCCACACCAAATAGACACTCAGGAACTGTTGTTAGTCTATGTGAACACATTAAAATCAAAACATGAAACTAGTTTCACCCCCTTGTGTATAAACACACCACATAACTAAAATAAAATATCACCACATCTGTCATGACCCCATCGTTGGTGAATGATGAGAGGACAATGATTTTCCTCCTTCCTCCATTGCCTCTTTCCTCCAACAAGAAAAGAGTCTACCATAGGAAATCCTCATCACTAGGACATGAAAGTTCTTCATCAGTTGAGTAGACTTCCCAATCAGTTTCTACTTCAGCTAGAAGGGCTTTCTGATCTATCTTGTCATCAAGAAGATCCTGAGCTCTCTTTTTACAGTTCAGTATTACATGCCCAATCTCATTACAATAAAAGCATTTTATTTTTCCATGTGAAGGAACCTTCTTTGGTTTATGTTTTCCTTCTTAGATGAGGAGCTAGGTTTGTTTCCTACATATAGTACTTCTTCATGTTCTTCATGACTGCTTTGTTCTAACAATGTAGAAATCACTCCTTCTAGACTAATAGTAATTTTACTCAAAGTAAATACAATATTTGAGTAACTCTTAGGCATGCTATTAAGAAGAATAGCTTTAGCATCATCATATTTTACATGTTCTTTAATTCTAGCTAGTTGATTTAGCAAAGAACGAAACTTACTTATATGATCTACCATTTTTGAGTTCTCTTCCATTTTCAACCCGTATAAGCATTGCTTTAGTGTAGTCTTTGATATTTCAGCTTCAGAACCAAACAATTTGTTAAGAGACTCCCAAATTTCTTTTGCAGATTTTGTGAAATCCACATGATGTAGATAGGCTTTTGATAAGCCCAGACCAATGGTACCTAAAGTGCTCTCTGATCTTTTGCATTCCACTTTTCCAATTCATTTCCTCTAGTGGGGTGGAGTTGAATTAGACTTCACGACAACCCATAGATCCTTTTCTATTAAATGTAATTGCATCTGTAGTTGCCATGTATGGAAATCTTGTCCTTCAAACTTTTCAATCAGATTTAGTTTCTCCATTATTTTGTACAATACTAATAAAAAATACAAAATTGAATCAAGTATTTTAAAATTTTATATTGAATACCTTTTAACCTCCAAGCAAGTCAAGAACTTGTATTAACAATTCAACATTATTGAAAATTGGAGAAAACTTTCAGTAGAAGAATTGATGTGCTTAATTTGATAGCTGCATAGTAAAATATATATTTCTTCCAAACTACGTTCTGGGTTCTGCTGAAATTTCTTTTGTAGTTTCTTTACCAGCACATAATTTTTCACGCAAAATTATAGAAAAACCCACATCCAGAAACGAAAACTATGATATATTATTTGAGACAGATTTGATCATGAAAGCACTGAAATTTCTTGCATCAAACCTGCTCTGTTACCAAATGAAAAATTAATATCATAATTGCATAAAGAAAATTCAAAATCTTACTCTTTATTCTTGCTACATTCATAGGAAGTATTACATCCATTTAAATAGGAGATGTTGTTCCTATATTTAAGGAGATATAATCTCCATAAATATCTCCACACATAACTCCTAAAACAACTCCATGCTATTTTACATGAGATTTTGTTTTCTCACAAAACTAATATTGTTAATGATTTGTTTACTCAACAACTCATAACAATATTTACTCACCCACTCATAATTACATTTACAATAATGTAATTAATTATTACAACACATATTATATTATCCTAGATAATATAATCACTTACATAATATTCTATGTTCACACTACAACATAGATATTCCTAACATTACTAAATTCAAATTCATTGTTTCACCATATTCTTATAAAATGAATGAAACAAAGAAGGGTAGTAGGCCAAGGTGGAATACTTGTTTGTAATGTTGGTTAAAGGTCGTGCACACGTTCGATTTTCTTAATCCAAGTTGACTGTGAGAGCTCCCTTTTGGCTATGAGGAACTACCTATAAATGTAAAACAATACCCTTTGGATAGAGTTAAACAAAACAATGAGTGGACTACCTAGTGGGAGCGATATTTAGGATACGTGATACTTCTTAAATAGGTTGTCAATCCACTTTTCTTATAAGAATATTAATTCTAGTTAAATCATACATGAAATAAAGATCTAATTGAAATTTAAATGATTTAGGTATCTCATACAAAACAATAAGAAAGGTCAAGTAAAAGGTGATTTAGGTCAAAATGGGTCGGGGATTGGCTGGTGTTGTGTTCGCAGTGCAGTATAGGCTGCGGGTGAGGTTGGTAAAGATTATAAATGATTTTGGGCTATTGGGAAATGGGTATTAGTTTGCTGGTCTGAGGTATATTTCCAAACACAGTAAATAATGCCAATTTGGGTGACCGATCTTTGGTTAGGAAAAATGTCGACATCGGTTGGTTAGTGGTGTCGGTGCACGAGCAATTAGCGAAAGTTCTTAAAATTGGTTTTCACAATCCCTGTGATTGCATAGAGGTTGGAAATGGTGAGGGTAAGATTATAAAATGGTCTTAAAGACTTAAAGAGCATTAGAAGAGGGTCAAGATAGATGAAAGGTCCAAGTATGGTAGAGTCATAGGTTGGTGGGAGGAAAGAAGTATATGGGTGTGGAGAAAGATAAACTAATGAGATGAATAATAAATATCATTGAAAGAAAACAAAGGTAAATGAAGAGGTGTTAGGTACTTACTAAGCAATATATTTAGAGGGCATAGGTGGTGAAGATGGTGAGGGAAGAGATTGAGAGAGAAGAATCATTGTATTCATGTCATGGTAGTTCAAACCTTTTTACTTATCGGTGTGAATCATTATCATGGAGAAGATGGTGAATGCCAAAAATGGTAGTTGGTAGTGCTTTCATGTGTGTTTTATTTATCTTAATTATTTAGAAATTCGAGTGCTCTAATTATCTATTCATATGATATCCTAAATCAAATGAACAACCTAGGAAAAGGATTTTATAAATCTATTTAAACTAACCAACAATGGTTAGGAAGCTGACGCGTTGGTTGAGATATAACCGACATCGGTCAAGGTGGGAATATCTAGGTTTGCCAAGAATATCTAGATTGTTGTTATTTTTGGTGTTATTTCTAACCTTCTTGCAAGTCTTGAGTGATGGATCTCAAAAAGATAAGTAGGATTATTTTTAGTTTTGTTAATATGAGTTAAGTCTAGGTTTAGACTAATTCCTAGTTGTTTAGGATAAACTTAGACTTGGTATTAGGTCATTAATGAGGTTTGAGTGGGTTATTTCGGTGAGGTGGATAGGTGAGTTGATTGGGGTGAGGTGGTTAAGTGAGGATATTAGTTAATTTAACTAAGATAATTAATTTAATTAACACATGCGCTATGGGATATGAATAGGTAGGATATGATTAATTTAATTAACAAAGTTTTAATGGATGTATGAAACAATTTTGGTGCCTACATTTAGCCCTTTTCATTGCATAGCTTGTATTGGTAAGAGATCTTTGACTAAAATAGGAAGTGGTTGTCCCAAATATAAGTGAGAGTAGGGTTTCCCAAGTAGTGCTAAAGTTGATCTAGGAGCGATGAGGTGTGAGACGAAATCGGAGAGTGGTTTGATAAATGGGGTTCTTGATGAAAGTGAAGCTAGGTGAGTTGTAGGTAAGGTTATGGGCACTTTGGTTAATGGGTAAGGGTCAAATTTGGTAATAGGTAATAGGAAAGGGTCACATCGGGTAAATGGAAAGTACAATCGAATGCACCCACATGTATAGATTGTGACATGGTACCAGGTTGAAGAGCTTTAAAAATCTATATTGTCCAAGTTTGATAGGCTTATCCAAACAAGCTTGAATTGATTCAGGTATCTAGGATACATGATATGCCCGTAAACACAACTTAGGTCGGGTGCAATAATGTTTAGGTATGATGCAATACACCAAAGGTTTGGTCGGGATAAACAACATAGAAATATGCAAGATAAGGTCATTAGGATAAACAACACGAGTAATGACATCACAAGCTTTAGTGAGTACACAAGTTCAAAGGTCTAAAAAATTGGATCAGTCAAGGTATATAGGTCCTAGCATGGGTAGGGCTAAGGTATAGGTAAAATAACAAGTCCTTAAATGTAATTATGGAAATTTATGGGTAATTTAGGTGATGGGTAGGGTGTAATGGGTTTTGCTAATGTAAAAGGTATTCAACAATAATGAATTATGTTTAAAATGGGGAAAAGGTAGTGAAATAATCTTGGTAGGTGACCAATGCCGGTTATAAGGTTACCAACATCGGTTTGGTTTGAACAACTTTGGTCATGTCAAATAATCTTGGTAGGTGAGCAATGCCGAGTTATAAGGTTACCAACATCAGTTTGGTTTGAACAACTTTGGTCATGTCAAGTTAAGGTTATAAGGAATTCCATACTTGACAAAATAATTGTTGTCTTTTGACTTTGATAAAATGACATAGTTGATTAACTTGTAAATTTTTCTTTGAGAAAAGACAAGGCATTGTACTGGATGAGGTGGAGGTTACTAAGTGGTGAGAGGAGCTAGGTAGACGGGTCCACGAGAGCGATTAGAGACGTGTAATTGGTGGAGAGATTTGAGATAGATTTTGGAATGACAAAGGTATGAGAGGGTTCGGGTCAACCACCGAAGCAAGCAGCAAGACATGCCATGCTGCATAGGAAATAACATTATGAGGTAGGGGACATTCTCTAACTTGTTATTTGTGAAACATTTTGTTAAAAAAATAATAAATTGGGGTGGGGGTTTTCATTGTGAAATGTGGGTGAAAAATGGGTAAAATCAATATAGGGGAGGGAAAATGTAGGGTAAGTAAGATGATAAATGAATATAAGATAAATTGGGGTGGATTGAAGTAGGTGTTAGGTTAGATTTTAGTGAATTTTAGGTGAAATGGGTTATGGGGGTAGGTTTCATTTTTTGGGGGTTGTCGCAATATAGACAGGACATCTATTAAGGATTGGATGATGTCGGTCGGTGTTTACCATCATCAGTTTGGCCTTAGGTGGTGATATCGGTTTAAGAGAAGTGATGATGGTCATGGGGAACCGGTGATAGTCAAGGTAGTGGTGCAGTTAGGGTTAAAGAACAATAGGGGTAAGAAGGGCTAGTTTGGAAAGAAAAATAGGTGGGAAGGGGTAAATGAAGAGTGTTTTTAGGGGGATGAGGGTAAAATGTGAGTTTGATGGGATAAGATAGGTAAGTAGGTTCAATAATGTTAAGATGATAGGTCATGATTGTAAAGGGTAGTAGGCTTGTAGGTGAATTAGGTAAATGGGGTAGGAATGATTGATGTGGTTGGGTATGGTGTAGTGGGTAAGAGGTAATTTTTGGGTAGGCAAGTCTTGACAATGTTGTGTTTGATGTTGCAGGCTAGGGACTAGCTTAGGATGTGGGACAAAGTACCACCGTTGTTGGTGTAGATGTAGTCCAGCGTGACTGCAGAGGAGTGGGAGCATATGAATGATGTTATATTGATTAGGATTCGGTGTTATACACATATAGGTTGAGATCATAGCTTGATGGTCACACTCATTGATAGATGGGATTCAATAAAAACACATTTCATTAAGCGATGGGTGATATGATTACCACCCTAGAGGACATGTACAAGATCTGACTACACCGATTGTTAGTGAGCCAGTGTATTCTATTTCATCGAGGCGTTAGTGGAATCGATAGTGGCAATTTTGGGAGGAAATGGGCAATCGAGGTACCATAGTGTGAGTCTCTTTGCTATGAAGACATGTATGCAACCCATCCTTAGGATATGAGGCTGGTTGTATTGATGATGGAGGTGATATGTTGTTTTGTCTTACCATATGTTGAGGGTGGGAGATTCCCATGAACACTGATGGGAATGCTCTAAGATATGATGGAGGAGAGGATATGTTTTTCCTAGGCACCGACATTCCTAGTGTAGCTATACAGGGAGCTGTGGGCCTATGGGAGATTGTGGTAGTTTAGTTTTTGTTGTACCTTTCTACTACATTGTTGGGCATGCAAGCATATCATTTTGTGTAGCCAATTTGTTTCCCTAAAAAATATTGGTTCGGGGGTGGCCGGGTTAGAGTTGGATATAGACGGTGGGTACCAGTTGGTGGGAAACATAGAGTTGCTAGGGTCACACATGATGTTTTATATTATAGATAGTTACTAGAGGGGATTTCAAGGGTCGATATTATGTGGAGAACCTACATTGGCTATCCCTTGTACATGGGTATGATAGAGTAGTTAGATGTGCTTCACTAGTGAGGTCAACATAGGTGCGGCTTTCCAACAAGAATAATCTAATACCTATAGATAGGGTGAGATAGTAGTTTAGGTTGCCACGGGATGTGCCTTTAACTTTTCCAAAGTACAGGAGAGATGACATGGAGAGACCTATGTCTCCACCACATCTAAGTGTGCTGATAGGGAAGGAGGAGCAGCCAATAGATAGTTAGATTGATGATGTTAGGGTCATTGATGAATATAGTGGTGGTGGGTAACACATCTAGGAGCAGCACCACTGAGGCCAAGGAATCCAAACTTAGCCACCATCACAGTATAGAGAGATGCCTTATAGGTTCGGTGGCTTCCTTCAGTCATAAGTTATTATTTTATAGGGATAGCTTACTCGGTCAGGTACAGATTACCCTTTTACAGATCAAGTGGTGGCCCTACAGGCCCAAATAATAAAGCGGCGAGTGCTCACATAGGATGGAGATAGAGATGGAAGACATATGGCCACCTTACAAGAATATGTAGTAGGGTTACATGGCCATTTGGATAATACACAAGCTTAGGTTGTTTCCTTATAAGCTGAGGTCACATCACAAGGACCTCCATAGGCTCGGGACGATTGGGTTCCATAGTATAGGCTATAATGGTAGGACATGGTCCCATGGTATAGGGAGGAGGACAAGGGTCACGGGGATAGGGGTATAGGTCGGGATTAGTAGTTAAGATCTTACAGGTTGTTGTAAAACCTATGGCACCACCATAGATAGTTCTATGGTGATATTTAAGGATGCCTTAATTGAGGCCCGATACTTTCGGGATCACCGATGACTATCGGGATAGATCTCGATCCTATGCGGCGTATAAGGCACAACAAGTAGCGAGTGAGAGGAATATATCTATCACTTATAGTTACGAGAGAATAGGGGCTGGTAAGCCCAAAGATAGGGTTAGGGTGAGGCTATGATTTCACGGAGGCCAGTCCTAGGTGAGGGTTAGCCGAGAGATTAGACCAATTCCCATAGAGGGTGGAGAGATGTTGGTAGGGCATCAGGCTAAAAGAGAAGAGGAGATAGATGAAACATGCATGGATATCATGTGAGGTGATAATTAGTCTTTGGGTATGATCAGATTATTGATTATTGATATATATTATTCTATGTGCCAATATTAGTAGGTTCTACAACTTTTAGTACTCAAAACTAAAACTTATAATTTTTAGATTATAGGTTCTAGGATCTACTATTTTGGGATGTATCACATATTTTTCTCCAATTTACCTTTTGAACCTCCTAACACATTTCATCTTCTTCTATTTCTAAGTCATTTCTATTTTTAGCACATTTCTATTTTTAACATGTTACTTTTTAGGGACTTGCTATTTTGGGAAAGTTATCATTTTTTACTTACTCTCCGGTTTGTATCTTTCATGATTTTCATGAGGGATCAGACTTGCAATTTGGGGGAATTACTATTTATAGCATGTATAAGAGCATGGGATATTTTATTGAGTGTCCGAAATGGCCTCAGTTTGTGATGGGGGTGACAATTTTGATTCATCTCATCATCGGAATCTTTGCTCCAATTTTTGATGTGGTACTCTCACCGAAAGCTCAAAAATAAAAATGAAATTTTCACCTAGTTTGAGCTTTGGGCACAATGCTACCATGACAACCATCAATTGATTCATGGATTTTTTGATGAGCTCTTTTTCACCTCCGATTGTATTGAAATCAAATCCATCGGGATAGGTTTTTCATTTGGATTTTGTTTACATAATTTTTAGCTTTGCCTACTCTCAGATTGATGGGAAATATGAGGAATGAGAGCTAGGGAAAAATATATATTTTATTTTGTTTAAATTAATGGGGTAAACTTTTAGTCTCTTTTTTATTACAACTTGAATGCATTTGGGAGAGGATAAGATGCTTCAAGTTTCGTTGTAGTTCACTCACTTCTTTGTAAGTTATGACCGATTCTATATTTGTGTCCTATGAGGGTTTCTTGCAGCAAAAAGACATGTTTTTATCAAAAATATTCAATTTCACATTGCAACAGTGAGGGAGGATGGCAAGTGGATGAGATATGTGATGGCTAAGGAGTGAAAGTGGTAGTAAAGAAGTGGAAGAAAGGAAGAAAATATGGAAACAATGGTTTTCCTATGCGTACGAGAAGAAGCGAAGCAATCGAGAAGCAACACTCAATATAAAAATTTTAAAATTTTTCATAACTTAGGAAGGAGCACAATTTCTTTTCCCAATTGCCCCAAAATTTTGGGATGGTTGGTGTAAAAATTACACCCCCGCCCCCATTGGTCAATGTGGCAAAGCATGATTTGATGGAGGTGAAGGCTAGAAATGAGAGTATGGGGGCTAAACTAGATTAGTTGGGCTCAATGGAGGTCATATGAGGGTATAGAGGCTTAAAATGAGGTTAGGTAAACCTTTTGTCCTAACCATCCAAAAAAATTGGACATTTGGTGCACCAAGTGTGTCACCTTCCGATTATTCCATTTTTCCACCCAAAAAATGACTAACTCGCTTTACCTTAAGGAACAACTTACCGGATGCATAAATTGATCTCTCGGATGTTTTTTCACACATTTACTTATATGAAAATTTGTGAAAATTCATTTTTAACACAATGGTCATAGTTTAATACATTGATTATACCTAAAACACCTAAAAAGAGGATTTTACTTGTAGGCTCAAAGGTTATGCATGCTTAAAATAGGTTGTGGATAGAAAATCTTGAGTCTTGTGGAAAAAGAGAGACCACCAACTAATAGATCTCTAAATTATCTTTCCTACAAATTTTTTTACTTATAACTCCTTACAGAGATCTCAAAATCACCTCTTGAAGCTTAGGAGCTATTTTTCCATTGTGTAATGCTTTACCCACCAAAACCCAATTTTTTTGAAATTGCTCCAAAACCTATTTCACAACATTATTTACTCTCGATACACCTCCATGATGATTTTTATTCCTTTTTTTTACTTTGAGAGGTGTGCACCATCCTTAGGAAGGCAAAGAAACAACCATTCCTAAGCTTCTCAAAAACCCTGGCTTGGAGAAAAATGTCTTGGAAGTGCTTGAATGTATTTTATATCCATAAATAACCTATGGAAATAATGACACAACACATTAGACAACTTAGAAGGAGGGTATAGGACTGATGCATGGGTTAGGGTGATCTAGAGGAGGTCTTAAGATTATCTTTAAGTGAAAAATTTGAGTATAGGGTATGGTTGTCATGCTTTCAAATGTGAATTTTTCCCTTGTAAAAATTCATAGGAGGGGAAGTTCATTTTACATGAAGAAATATATTTATATCTTCTACATCTAGCTTGTTGGGTTAGTAAAATTGACTAAGTGTCAGAAGAGCATGTAGAATAGTGAAGCACGGAAGTGGAGCGCATGAATGGGCACAAGGACCCAAAAAGTGCCACGTTGAATGCTTATGCATAAGCGAGATAATATTCATAACTTGGCTTATTTTAGAACCACATTCTAAAAATAGATGTTGTTGAGTTTGCGTGTCGATCAAGCAACGTTCCAGATTTAGAGAAAAGCAAGGAGACTTGACAATTAAGCAAGAGATATTTATGGATAAAGCACATATGAGATGAAGATCAAAGGTAATGCATATTTTGAGATAATAATAAGATTAAAACAGATTTGATTTATATATTTAATCCATTATTAGGCTTATAGGAAGGCATGCATGCATTCTAGTTTATTTTTTATGTATGCGTGGTTGTTTTTAGCATGCAACGTATTTTGAGATCCATGGATGGTGAAGGGAAAGTCCCCACCCATATATATATATATATATATATATATATATATATATATTCATAGTTTTGACACCATGTATTAGAGACCATATATATTGTCCTATTATGTTGGTTTGATGTTCTTACGCACATAACTCTATTGAGACTGGTTTGATATATTGTGTATTCAACTACTGCGATGTAATATTTATGTTATGAATGGATAATTATGGATCGATTCTACGGTAAGTGATGTATCTGAGTATTGTGATCACATAGTGCACTTGATATTAGTAATGGTTTGATTGACTATGTTTACTTATTATGATTGTAATGATCTACATTTGAATGCATGATTTGATAATGGTATTCATGAACATACATGCTAATGTCTTGAAAATCCTATACAATAAAGGGACCTGGTAGCTTCATGCACTTTGGGTGAGTGTTCACTTCTAACTAGATGAAGTGTCAACACACCTAGGTAGTTAGGGTAGTGGAAATAAGTGACTATATTTTTGTTTCATTTTCATAACTCATTTCAAACTATTTTCCTCGATGTTGCATGAAAATGGCATATTGATTGAATCTTGAGAGCATTGACGGTTTGGATAAAGAAAGAAAATATGAGTTTACATGGAAATATGGTTCTAGACATGATTTCAATGCACATAAGTGGGTGGAAGATCATCTATATCATGAGCTCTATGAGACCATTTTCATCCTTTTTCCAATAGAATTGTATGAGTGGTTGTCAAGCATACGCATCAAAGAAAAGTTGGGGATATAGGTCAAGCTTTTAGACACATGAAGATTACTAGATTTTATTTGATGTAGTTGAAGCTTGGACTAGTGCTTTAGATTATTGGTGGGCTAGTGTATTGCATCGTTACATTATGGAGTATACTATCTCTATGTATTCATGTCTATAATTTGTTGGGTTTGATTTCTTGAGTGAGATGAGAGGGTATTATTTACAAACTATTTTTTGGAGATTAAGATCTTTATGATGATATTGAGTTTATAGAAACTACCTATGGCTAGCTAAACCCTCCATGGTATACGGGGGCAAGAGCAAGTGTGTTGAAATATGACAGACCCGGTGGAATAAAGGTAGAGATAGGAAAGGAGGCTCAAGTATAATGAAGTGTGGGAGAGGTAATTGGTGAAGAAGTGCGATGTTCAGGAGTCTATGGAGTTGTGGAGGATGATGGCTCATGAAGGATTTGAAGATCTCATGGAAAACAAAGATCCATGGAATCGGGAATACCCTCACTTAGGCAAGAACAATAGAGAATCCCCTTCATCTTCAGATGAGAGTGCGTTAGAGGAGTAAATATTGAGAACCGTAGGCATGCATCGACCCCCACCTAGAAAGCTATCCCTTACACATGGTGTTCTAGTTGTAGAAGTAATCATTGAGAAGTAGGATATTATAGGTAATCCAGTGAGTTACGTGTAGATATCATTTTCCTTTATATATAGAAGTCCATTAGACAACACATACACCTATGAAAACATATAAAACATCATTGTTTGGAGGTCCTATTAGAAGAATATTTTCACACACGTCATTAAGACAGAGTGTGGGTGCACAAAATGTTGGGAATACATTTGGAACTGCAAAATCTTCAAAAACCATGGGAGTTCGATTCAAGATTACTACGGTTGGGACACAAGGAATTGCATCCAATGGTCCAATTCATACTATAGGAGGGTTAAGATGATAAAGAGGATCAGGTGAGGCAGATTAGGTGGTTCTAGAGGTGGAGGAAATAGTGGTGGGGGTTCGGTTCTTGATCTAGTGTGTAGGGTGTACACCCTCATTAGCCACATTAATTTTACTACAAGATGTTTCTTCACCTTCAAGAATATAGGGTCATTAAAGATGCGATAAATCATGTGCACAATTTTAAGCTACTATAGCATGCTAAAGGAATCATTTTCTTAGATAGAAAAGTAAGTCAGTTTACTACTACTATTTAATTTAGCATGCATAACCGGTATAAAAAGTATGACCCACATCGATTGTCATGGATTATGATGCTTTGCACTCTATTTTTCTAGTCAAGTTCCATATTCTAGAGTTTGAGAAGAAGAATATGAGCACACCGAAGGACATCAAGAATGGCTTATCTCGAGAGTGTAAGGAAACATGACACATGTTTTAAAATTTATTATCCAAGTTTTCATATGACATTCATCCCAACCAGCATTAAAGTGGTTTATTTGTGGATTATTGACTCCTTTCAAATTATCACTATCTCATAATACTTTTTAGACCCGCGTGAGGCCTTTGAAGTAGCTTTGCATGATGAGGAAGTTTGAAGTGTGGAAACTAGAGTAATTCTATTTCTAGAATCCTAGATCACAGCCAATGCAAATCAGTGGAAAATATCTCTACTAATTAAGCTCAAGAGATGTGCGGTGGCATATAGTGAATAGATTACAAGGTTGAAGGACATACTAAGGATAGCTTTCCTCGTAAGTTAGTGTGCACCTTGTTTCTAGATTTTGATATCTATCATTTGGACCATGATGTGATTCAATGCCCTCTTTTTGTAGTGTGTGATCTAGAATAATGTGTCTATGTATTGTAAGATTTGCAAGACCCATACTCATGACACCATTGAATGTAGATTAATTGATCATATTCATGAATCCATTGAGACTGGTGTGTTCCAAACTAGTGTGGCAAGTGGATCTAAGGAATATGGAGAACAACATAATGAAGGGCACACTAATGGGGATAACAAGAATAGATGATTGCCTGGGATATAGAGGATGAGGTCATGGAGGTTGCAAAGGATGATTTACTCGAGGAACTCATTCTACTTTTGTATCTCTTGATGATTATCAATGTGAGTGCCCTCAGAATTTCCTTTGCTCATGGTGTGGGAAAAACATAAGTTAAAAGAATTTACTAACTTATATGAGAACATGAGCAAGGATCATAAGCAAGACAAGGGTATGGGAATGATTAAAGTATAAAACATAGTTGAAGATCAATGGTGACTAAGATATCACCTAATCCTAACTTATAACCTGTTTTAGTTACTTCATACGCTGAGGTTGCATGGGCACGTGAACCTCTTAAGTATAAGCTAGCTATAATGAAGAAGGAAGTGATAAATTCTAATTATCCAAATGTAGCACATCATAAATAGGTTTACTAAGATACTCTGGATGTCATCAAGGATCTAAAATGAGTGATTTAGTGCTTAAAGGAGTAGGCACATGTTATGGATTAAGAAAAGAAGGTTTAAATCCCACAAAAGGATGTAGATGACCTAAAGGAGGTATTTCAAATGTTGCACTAGGAGAACATCATCCCTTTGTTAGGATAATGGTTATGAGAAAATGTCTTGTGCACTTGTTATAAGCATGATAGACAAATACTTCATGTAAATCTACCCCACATAACTATGAATTTGACAAGGAGATTATACTTAATGCAGTTATAGATGGATGGTTTATGAGAAACATTATCATAGATAAATGTGCATAGGATAATGTTCTCGTATTGGATACATGGAATCAGATGGGGATACCACCATTGCATCCTTTATAAAATGTGCTATATATGGAAATAGAACTAGGTCTATGCCTATTGGAGTACAAAAGGATGCAAAGATTACTATTAAAGGAGCCAAGTTTAATGGGTACTTTGAGGTATTAGTGTTTTTTGAAGTGGATAACTTCCCAGCAGTACTTGGGTGACCCTTGTGTTATGCCAATAATGCATATCTATGCTTTAAAAAGGGGACGTTAGATTTGAGAACAAAGATGACCATGTCATTATATCTTTAAGCGATGCAAAGGTTTATATGTATGTTGAGCCTTAAGTGAAGATGATTTGAACAAGATATATGTGTCCACAATCAAAGACCTTGAGGTAGCTGAGCCATCTAAGGAGTGATATAATGGGATGATGTTCAGTCAATTAATGACACCACAAGTATTACTTGTGATAATTGGGTGCATGACACATATGAATTGGTTAGGCATGAAATAAAGAACATAGTTACTCACATGTTCATGTCGCACATGGTTAGGTGTTTAGGAAGCAACAAGGTACAAAAGTACATTGGTAAATGGAATATTGACACATTTTTTTGCTCCATGGAGACACATTAGTAGAATGAAGGGGATAGAAGAAACATGCTAGTTTATACTCTGTGTGATATAAAAACTCGTTGGTGGAAAATACATAGATATGGCCTTTTGGAATAATGAGAAGTGAGAATTTCCTTTTCTACAAGGTTCAATCAGAATAATGTACCTATAAAAACTTCTGAATGTCATGGGAAGTCTCCTTCCTCTCACCACATCCATGATTGTGAGAGAATATGGGTGTAAGTGTTTCACCTCAAAAGTAATGCAATAAAATAGAGAAGTGGGTAACAGGCATATGAAGTGTTGGTACCCAAATTTGTTCTCCCTTTCAGTTTGAGTAGCATCAAAGATATTGCATGAAGCTTGAACATAGATGGATCATGGTGTGTAGCATTTTGTAGCTGGGGATATAATCTAACTGGCATTCAAATTTGTGGAGAGATGGATAGCACTCAAATAGGACTTGATCTTGTCCTAACTATTTTAGGTTTTGCCTTTCAACCAAGGTAAGAGAACCTATTTTGTAACCCTCAAATGGTGAAGGAGATGAATATATCCATCAATTATTGCAAATAGTATGAAAAGGGCCTTGGGAAAATATGATCAACACTCCAAATCTGATTTTCACAAGTTGTCACTTCAGAATTATGGAGATACTTTCAATGCAAGACAAGGGTTGCTGAAGAAATTTTTAAATATTGATATGTTATAAATACTTTAGCAAATGGATTTTGATCTTCTATGAGTATACAAGTAAAAATAGGGGTAAAATAGGGTAGGATTAGTTGTTTTGAATGATTTTTGGGTGGGAGTTTAGATAAGACAAACCAAGGTCCAGATTCTTTTAGGATTTCAGAAAAATATGGAGAAATTTAAAAATAGAAAGTATCAAAATGGTTAATCATCCCTTCAACCAGGATATGTGCATCAAATGACGGCCCAGATCTACACTTTTCCACACAATATTTAATCATCTATCACAAAATTTTGAGTTAGAATGAACCAATGAAGCATTTAGCAATCACTATTTAATCATGACCTAAGGTGCATCCAAAGGTTTACAAACAATATCTGAAATCAAGGAAGGTAAAGTGATTTTAAATTTGTTTATCTCTTTATCAGATGAAAGCTCTTCTAAATGTTATATTTCAAATTCCACTCAACTATCACAAGAAAAGAGAATATAAATGATCAAGAGAGATTTTAAACACAATACTACAATAGGAAATAAGAAACACAAATTTGAAATGCATTCTGAAATGTAAGCATTCACATATTTTTTCCATAAGACAACAAAATAACTCAAAATTGATTAGATTTATCAATAGGGGAATGTTTTGAAAATAATATCAAAGCTTGTTAATGGCTATACATGTGTAACTAACTTAACATGATTTTAAATATGATATAGAGAGAGTTACATGAGTTTCTCAAGTGGTCACTCAGAGAATGGGCTTCTTCCCATATTTTCCTGTGAAATTTTTAGTTTTCCAAGATTTTTTAAACTCTTCCAACCCTTTGCATGAAAAATTCATGCAATATATAGCATTCAATCTCCTTTGAGCCTTCTTTCCCAAGAAAAGAATATGCCAAAGGATCAAATTTGTTACAAAAATTTCTCATGATTTGTAGATAGGGATGTTTAACAGAACACATCCAAAAAGTTGCCAATTGTCTCAAAAAGAGATGAATCATTACAAAATTTGCATCATTATCCATTATGGAGGCACATTTTTCATCTTCAAAGCATGCAGACCCCCTTCCTTTCATTATTTCATCCTTACACTTTCCAAATTTGCCTCTGTAACTTTTGGATCTAGTATTTCATGTTTCTGCTCAAGCCCGAACAAAATTTCATTGCAAAAGTACCTCAGATCTGCAAATTGAATTTTCAAATTGATTCCATTGATCCTTGAAGGAAAAAACAACATGAATTCACCAAAAAATTGGTGAAAATTGATGCAAAAATCACATCTCCGAGATTCCTGGAGATCAAATGACGGCCAAACTGAAAAATACACAGTTATCGTTGATCTTCCTTTATCCTTTAATATGAGCCCTCCATGTGTCACAATGTGATTGGAAATGGGCTTGGGATCACTTTTTGATATTTTAACACTTTTGGAAAAATGTAAAAATTTGACATTTTTCTCCGCCCCTCCACCCTTTGAAAATGAGCTTGACACGTGTCCCAATGTGGGTCCCAGTGGAATCACGGCTCGATTCTACACATTTCCACCTTTTTTGGAAAAAGGAAAATTTTCCAAATTATCTCCGTGGGCCCGCATCTCCGATTATGTCCCTAACACGTGGTGAAATATGACTAGATATGGAGTCACGGCTCAATTTTAAACATTTTGCCTCTTTTTGGAAAAAGGAAAATTTTCCATTTTTCCTCCATGGCTCTGCCCTCCTGCAGAACACATGTCCTCACCTGATTGGCTATGGAGCAAAGTGCTCTTATTTATATTTTAACAACATTTTCCACTAAGGAAATTGTTTACCATTTCCTCTGCACTCCTGCACCTCCACCTTTCCCTACCACGTCGCGACATCGATTCACTACAAGCTTGTCCTCATTTTATTTTTATGCCTTTATGCCAAAAAGTGGGAAAAAATATTAATTTTTCCCCAAGGCCTGAAGTCCCACCTTTGCCACATGTCCCTCTATGATTTGTTGTGGGGTTTCGGCTCATTCCTTCATTTTCATATCTTTTTCCAAAAAGACAAAAAAATCTCCAATTCTTCCACCAATCCACATCCCCCTTCGCCCCAGATCTTGCCACGTGTCCTCTCTTGATTTGTTGTGGGCCCTAGGAATTTTCTTTAATTTTTATCTCTTTTTCCAAAATTTCTCAAGGCATAAAAAGACCTATCTCTCCTCCAATCAAAACATGCCATGTAAGCAACATTAGAACCAATCAGAGTAAAGCGGAGCCATGGGACCAAATTCACCCTTTTGCCAAAAAAGCAAAAAAGTGATAAGTTAAAACAATTTTCCACCATCCCTCAGCCAATTAGAACAAGCCACGTTGCCAATGAATGTTGAAGAAGAAATTGATGGGCAAATGATGCCCGTTTGACTGTCAAAACACAGAAAATGCCAAGGATGCCCTAAAATTTGATTTTTTCACTAAGGACGACTAATTTCTTGAAATTGAACCAACTGAAACATGTTTTCAAAGCATTTTTATCATGGAATTGGATTTTCAATGGCATATAAGTGCAAATCCATAAATTTTAAACTTCCATGATCGAAAAAAGGAAAATGGTAGATCCCACATATTTTAGAGAAATTAGGGCACAAAACAGGGCACACATGTAGATTTCTTTCAAATTGGGGAAAAACAACAAATTTGTGAGCATTTCAAGGCATTCAACTAGAGGGAAAATTTTTAGACCACCAATTTAAGAGAAAAATGTTTCAGAGCATGTAGAATGAAGGAAAAATTTAGGGCAAAATGGTGCAAGCTCAAAAATGGCACCAACATCGTCTCCTACTTAGGGATGGCCACTCCCAGTGAGTGCCACAAGAACAAAATAAGTAGACCAAGTGCCAAAATAACCATTGGGCAATTAATTCATAATTACATAGCTAAAAACCAGACCTAATCGATAAAAATGGTGCCAAGAACAGGGCAAACCACAAACCGCCAAAAAAGCAAAAACAGAGCTAAAAAAAATAAAGACTATACACTATACAAGTGGTGCATACCTCAAATTTAGGGATTAATTCAAGAAATGCTTCAGATTCTACCATTAAGAGGTAGTTCTAGTAATTCCACATCTAAGTCCTTGAGAAAAAGGTATTTTCACCAATTCGATAATAATGGATTAAGGGCCCATCCACAATGCATCAAATTTAACATGTTTACCCTTATCTTCATGCCTATTATCCCAAAAAAACCAAATCTCCAACATTAAAATCCTAGGAGTGACCTTCTTATCAAATAACCTCTTCAAATTCTCTCTAAATCGACATTCATTTGGTGGGATGCTCTTCTTTCTTTATCTAGCTCAACAATCTGATTAATCCTTGCTTCATATGGAATGACCTCTTGATCTACAAGTTGTTGAACAAACTAAAATGAAGATAACCGCCGATGAAGGGGCAGCAGAGATTTAGTTCCACACACCAACTCAAATGGCCTCTTACCAAAAGTAGCTCTTTTGGTAGTGATTCTATCACCAAAGCTGTAAATTTCAGTTGTTCACCCCATTTTCTCTTGTTCTACTCCAAGGTTTTCCTAATGATCTTCAACAAGTTCTTATTGCTGGAATAAACTTGTCCATTCCTTTGAGGGTTATAGTTTGAAGAATAAGTCAAATTGGTTCCATACCCTTGCACATTTCCATCAATGGCTTAGCTCGAAACACATGGCATTATCAGCAACACTCTTTACTAGCACACCAAATCTGCATATGATGTGATTCAACAAGAAGTTGATAACAACTTGGTGTGTTATTTCATTGGTGGGGATTGCTTCTACCCACTTGGTGAAGTAATCTATGGCTAGAAGGATCCAATTATGTCTAGCACTTGAAGGGTTTAAAATCTCACCATTGAAGTCTATTCCCCATTGTTTGAAAGGAGCTTCAATTGATACAGGTTGCAATGGAAGGGAGCCTAAAGCTTTCATTCTTTCAGAGAAATGTTGGCAAATTTCACATTTTTAACTAGCAGGGTTACATCTTTGAAGAGAGTAGGCCACCAATAACCAACTCTCAAAATTTTGTGTGTTATAACCCTTCTAACAAAGTGTCCTCCACAAACTCCCCCATGGAAATCAGAAACTATTTTGGGATCTTCATCTTCAGTTACACATTTAAAGAGGACACCTTCAGGGTTCTTCCAAGCCAACCCAAAGTCAGTGATGATGTATTTTTGAGGAGCAATCTTTAGGGCTCTTTTTTTAATTTTATTCAAATGATCAGGGAAGCATAGGTGTATGAGGTAAAAGATTACATCCTTTTACCACTCAGAACTTACCAACTTCTCAAGAACATCTGCCCTTTCTTCCTCTACTTCATTCACTTCCATAGTCTACAAGTTGCTCTTAGCCATAAGCTTAGCAAGACCTAAACCTCTTACCAACTTTGTGGTTTGGATATTAGTGTCATATTCCTGTAGTTTGTTCACCCATCTACATCTTTTGCTTTAGATCTCCATCTCTAATAAGATGTCTTTTACCATGGTGTGGGGAACATAAGAAATAACTTTTGAACTTACAAAATAAGGCCTAAAAACCTTTGTTGTTGCTTTAACCAAGGAAAATAATTTTTTTTCCATGATCGTGTATTTTAACTCAAGAACTTGTAAAGCCTTAATAAAGAAGGCGATATGCCTCTCAGCCCCATCTTCACTTTTCTATAGTAAAATAGATGTAATGGTATTTTCATAAGAAAATGAGAAGATTTGGAAAGGATTCTTGTAATTTAGAGCTACTAAGATAGGTGCATGTTTCAATGCTTCTTTGATTCCTTCAAAATCTTGAACAAATGACCTCCTCACATTTGATAACTTGGTATTTCTTTAACATGCATGTAATAGGAATAGTCAATTCAGAAATATTAGACACAAAACTTCTAATGAAATTTATCTTCCCAAATAAGGATTGTATGCCCTTCTTTGTTCATGGAATTGGAACCTTACCGATTGCTTTTACCCTCTCGTGGTCAATCATAACACCAGACCTTTGAAACAATATGACCAACCAACTTGGTTTTTTCACCCCAAAATGACACTTCTTTGGATTAAGAGAAATGCCATATTCTCTACATCTGATCAACATTCTTTCCAAGTGCTACAAGTGATCTTTTCTGCTCCTTGAAAACATAGTCACATCATCCTAATAAACTGCAATGAAGTCATTTATGTAACTAGAAAAAGCAACATCCATTGCTCTTTGAAAGGTAGCTCCAACATTCATGAGACCAAAAGGAATTCTTACATAGACATATGTTCCCCAAGGAGTGGTAAAGGAAGTTTTAAATCTTTATGACTCCTTGACAAAAACTTGATTGTAGCTAGAGAAACCATCTAAGGTGGACAAAAATTCAGATCCAGTCACTAACTGCAGCATGTTTTCCATGTTTGGAAAAGGATAATTGTCTTTCAATGAATCTCTATTCATATTTTTGAAGTCTACACAAAGTCTAATATCTCCATTTTTCTTTCTAACTGGCACAAGGTTTGCAACCCAAGATGAATACCTTATGGGCTGAATGATCCCTCCCTCCTTTAGTTTCTTCAATTCATCTTGCATCTTCATTGAGAGGAGTGGATTAATTGGCCTCTAATTTTTTCTGAAGGGCTTGGCATTTGTTTCAAGAGGAATTTCATGCTGAAACAAGTCCTCTTTGTATGTTGTCAACTCTGAATAAGACAAATCCAGAGGCAGTGCTAATATTTCTTCAATATTTGAACATAGGATTGCTTTTTTCTTCTTTGTTTAGATTACTACCCAGTAAAAATTTTCTTGGTTTATCATTAGTGCCCAAGTTATTCCCTTTCACATCCCTTGAGGAAAACTTGTTTCTATTGATGATGTAATCAACATTGTCAAAATTTGACTCAAGTTCAACAAGACTTCTAGGAATGGTGTTAGTTTTCAATTAGATGATATCCTTTCCAAACAAAGTCTCTCTTCCTTAAATCACACATACCATTGGTTCCCAATCAATACTCTAATCTACAAAATCACCTTGATTTTGTAAGAACATTTTCACTTGAGCATCATCATTAAACACTTTCCAATGCTTGATGTTGTCAGGGATAGCTGGCCTAGTTAACACTTCAATATTGTACTCACAATAAGGTGAAATGGTGAAATTTCCAAATCTTGACCCTAACACTACCAACTTTTTAGTAGAAACATTGAAACTCCTATCATGATGCACAATTTTGAAGGAATCAAACATCTCAATTAGATCCCAAACTACATGTTTATATTGTTTCATCTGTTGATTTTTTATAGCATACAGTTTTCTTATTTGTTTGACAACTAGCTCTGAATCTCCTTTTGCAATGATGTCCCTGACACCATACTTCCATGCAATTCTCAGACCTAACAACAAGGCTTCATACTCAGCAATTTTGTTAGTACATTAAAAATTAAGCTTGAAGGAAAAAACAAACTCTTCCAAGCTAGGAGAAATTAGAATTATACCAGCACCATTTCCAAATTTGGAGCAAGCTCCATCAAAAGCAAGGTCTAATGGGAACGTACATATTCAAGGCACTTTGACTAATCCATCTTGTGTTCTTTTC
Organism: Taxus wallichiana var. yunnanensis; assembly: GCA_018340775.1. NCBI lineage: Eukaryota > Viridiplantae > Streptophyta > Pinopsida > Cupressales > Taxaceae > Taxus > Taxus wallichiana. The sequence goes on from CM031239.1 coordinate 688,235,726, forward strand.
CATCAGTAAACCCAAAAAAATTATCAACATCTACATCAACAAACAACACCTCATAGGAAGCATTGTTGGGATCTTCAATAAGGTGTAACATCTTATTTTCTCCATAGAGCTTGACAAGGCTGCCTTCAATGGGAATAGTGGAAAAATACATGTCCATTTGAATAGTCCCACCAACACTTGTAGCCCAATTTCTTGACAAAAGCATACCCCATTTGGTAGGGCAATCAACAATCACAACATCAAGTTTTAAATTCTTACCCGGATAGGCTACAAGTTATACCACCAAACCCTTCACACAACTAACTACCAAAACTTCTATTGAGTCCATGGTATTACAATTTCCATAGGTTTCTGTCACTTTGATATCCAACTCATTCATGACTTCTAGAGGCATGACATTGCATGATGCACTAGAATCAAACATACAATTGTGAAGTAGTCTATCCTTTATGATCAAAGTTGTAAATAATGGATCAAAATTCAATTGGGAATCAACCAAGGATGTCCCCAAGTATACCTCATGTGTTTCTCTAAGATCCTCTAATGTTGGTGGTGTTTCAAGGTCTACAATGATTTGAGGAGGAGTTTCAACAATGTTTACATTTCTGCATGGGGTACTCTTCTCTTTCAATCCCAAGTACTCAAATGCTCTCTTCTTTGTGATCAAGAATCCTAAGCAACTCAATGATTGGAACACTCACTTTTTTTTTTGGCTTAATACCTACGCTACATCATAGGCAACATTCTTTACTAAGGCAACATTGGAAGGAAACAAGCAGATTCATTAGATGGCATGGGATTCTTGGCAGCTTGGGCATGAGGAGGACTGAAATTTTTTCTTGGGACAAAATTTTTTTGGCAAGTGTTTTCCTTATAGGAGTTTCTTTGGGGATACTTGTAAGAAAGGGTGTTTTGCATTTGTCTTAAGGCCCAACTCTATTTACAACCTTTCTCCTAGTGTTATACTCTCTCTCTTGAGCCACAACAACATTCATTAACAATTGTCTATCTTCCTCGAAGGGATACTAACATCATACTTTTTAATAATAAAAATCTTAAGTATTCAAAGTCATTGTTAGGAATCTCAAAATCTTGTTTTACATATACCTGAAGATTATGAGAGGGAATAAGGACTTGTACCCATTTGATGCAATCCCAAAAGGTTACAGCTGTCCTTGCACTTATTACCTTAGTTGATGTTGCTCCTTCTTGTGAGCTTGAAGAACAACCCACCATGTAGATATCATCATCATCATTATTAGCTTCACCATCTTGCTGGTCCATTTCACATGGAGGGTGGGGTAGAAAACACCTATCACACCAATCAATATCAACAAATTCCTCAACAACATCAACCCTAGCAATTAGGGGATCAGGTAACACTCTTCCTTCACGTGCTTGAGGATGTCTATTTGTAGACCCCATGGGTTCTTTCCCTCTATCATTAGATCTCTAATCATCTCTAGGATGATTGGAAAATATGTCATGGTTTTGTGCTTTTTTCTGACCTTGTGAAGTCTACCCAATTCCCTTCTCTCACCGGTCTAACCTATATGAGATTTCTTTGAGCCCACGGCAAAGTTTTCACAACCTCCTCCAAATCAGAACCCTTGCTAGCTTGAGGTTTTTAGGGTTTATAAAATTTACACCATCCCTTTTGAGAGGTTTCATAATGGCCTTAATGTTATTTTCAATATGCAGTGCCATGGTAAAGGCCTACCTTAAATTGGTAGGGTTTTTGTCTCTTGAGTAGTATGTTGCTTTCTTATCAAATGCATATGTATATTTGATTAAACAAGATTTATCATAAGGCCTCATATTAATAGGAAATATTCTCAATGTCTTGTTAAATCTTGTATTAAATTCATGCACTCATTCTTTGGGTTTCTTCTTGATATTCTCAAATTCAAACAAGAGAAATCAAGGATCAGTCTTCTCACCATATTGTAATCTGAATGCATTATACATTTTAGTATAAGAGTCAATAGAATTATCAGGCAGTGAGCCTTGTACCATTCCCTTGCATCGTATTCTAAAGTGTAGAAAAACAATTTAATGTACACATCCTCAAATCTAATTTCAAAATCCTCTATCATATTAATAAAGATTTTCAAATGCTAATCGTTTGTTATGGCATTATTCACTTGGAACTTTGGCAATGTACGCCTAACATCCCGAGGTAGAGCATTAGGATAACCAGCCATTCCACTAAAATATATTGGGCCAAAGGTATTGACCACAAATGGAGGCCTAGGTGGAGGCTAAGCCATGTTGTCTAGTGGAGGTGATCTTGGGGGTGACACAAGTTGTGAGGAGTGTGAGGTCTTTGGGGCTCAAGAATTTGGTTTATAAGAATGGTATTCTCTAGGTACCAATCTTCTTAGAAAGTTTGACTAGAATTGAAACACATAGGTGAAGACTGAAGAAGGAACTCACTAGATACTACAAAAGGACCTTCACTAGTTAAAGTACACAAGTTTATGAGAAAATTGGTTGAATCAGAATCAATGGAAGGAGAGTGATAATCCTCTATTAAAGGTTGATCTCTCTCACCAATGGATATTCCTTTGCTTTATGTGTGACCTTCAACAACTTTCCAAACTTTTCTTTCCTCTAAAATTGTCTTTCCCAATTCTTGAAATAACTTTCTACTTGGGTCTCGCTTGAAGAGAGATCTTCCTCCTTCAAGGTTTACAAAGATTTGCAACACCAAAAAACAAATGACAGAAAGCTAAGACACTGGTATTTATCAAGATCAAAACAACATGGATTTACCAGTAAGGAATTACACCCTAATTGTGCAAATGCACTAAAATACTCTGTCAAATACCTATTTGTGTGCATGTGTTTTTTAAAACTAATGTTAATATGAGTAAAAGATGAACACCTAAATAGCACTAATTAGCAAGAGTTAAAAAAACTACTTAGCACCATCATGATAAGAATTAAGCAAGGGTTAGATGCTAAACATTCATCAATAAAAATTTGAAACTAACAATGTTAAAACATCTAAAATCCTCTATTCTCTAACAACAAATAAATGAAAAGAACCTAGGTAGGCTCCATGGCTATCAAAAATGGTTGTTCTTAGTGTTCCAAGAACCTAGGAATGAGGGCTTGTCAAATTTTGGCTACAATACCCTTTTGACACCTCCCATATGACCTAAGCACTTAGAAAGAGGATTAACTCTTCAAGGAAACAAAAGGCAAGCTCTTAGTCTAATTTTCTTAATGCCTTGCATTTGCTTTCTCAAGGAGTTTAGGTGTAGGTATAAAGGTAGAAGGAGGGCTTCTTATATATCCCAATGGATAAAAGAAACACTTCATCCCTTTTCATGTGGGATAAAGGTAAAACATAATTAGGAATGGATAAGGTTGCTTTATAAAAGGTAACCTTACTTTAGAATGGTTTAATTTATGCTTAACAAGTCATGGGAGTTAGGGGGTGTTTTAATTAATCAAAGGTGATTAACTAATAGGTAGATGTAAGCTTATAGAAGCTAATTAGAGGAATATTAGTATGATTTAGGCTATTAGAAGGAGATTAAATCAATTAAATATTGATTTATTGGTTAAATGGAAGGGAAAGCTAATTAATTAATAATAATTAATTAGTCTAGGTAGAAGGGGTGATTTATTAATGGAAGGTCGTTAATTAGGGTATTTTTGGATATGTGACTTAATTAATTAGCTTAGTGTAATTGATTAATGATGATATGAGGGAAAATGAGCATTATTGACAATATGTCATCAATTTACAAAAACATAGATAATTAGTGCAATTTAATTATTTAATTTGCTTGGGCATAATTATAGGTGTCTACATTTGCCCCTCTTTGGGGTGGCGTAAGTGACACCACTTCAAAGATAGTAGACGGAAGAAAATTTTGAAGGGATAGAAGAAAAATTAGTAGGAGGGAGAGATGCCCCCTCGAGTGTCGATGCGGTGATGAAAGAAGACGATCAACGATCGAAAAAGGTGAGAGATAGATAGAAGAATGGGAAGAGGTAAGATGTCCCAGTGAGAAAAAATATTAGGGGTAAGAGAAAATTGATGTAGAAGAAATATGGAGGAGAGGAGAGATGAGCTTAGCCTCTAGCTGCTATGTATTGAAAAAGTTTTCATGTCATCATATTGCCAAGAGATCTACATCATCGGTCCTTATGAAAATATAAGCATACGACAAACGTAGAACAACATGAAAATACATACTATGAAGAATTGTTCATTGCTGAAAATACCAACTCCATGCAGCACACAACAATGCAATGTAATACAAGAAGGAAACAAACTCATTTAACAGGGAAAACAAGTACGAATGCACATATCCAACCCAACAATGGTCAAGATAGTTGTACAAATGTTTTTTTATCAAGCTGAAGAGATCCACATGTTCATGATTGACAACAAGGGTTAAAAATGATGCCCCAAGAAAGGATACATGTAAGGGGAAATGATAATGGACATTAGGTCCAAGTAAAAAGTGTTGTGTGCAATGAAACAACACCAGGCAACAAATGTGCCCTAGAGTACAAATGAAGCAAGCAACTAGCTTTGTGAATGGTTGTGAATCTGATGATCCACGAGTCATATTAATTAGGGAAGATGTGAAACAAACCAGTAGGATATGGAGAGGATACCATGCGCAAGACACAAGTTTCAGCCGTAATAAGCAAGTTACCATTTTTGTAGGTTTTTTACTTTTTAGGATTTTGTGAAAAAAATTGCCTTGTTTTTGGATTTTTGACATGATATATATATGTGTGTGTGTGTGAGATGGAAATTTGTTTATTGTTTCTCATGGATAGATAACTATGTTTATGATACATTCAGATTTGATTTGACATGTATATGTATCATGATCTTGTTGATGTATCACATGTGTTTTTATTTTTAGATTATGTGATCTTGTAGATTATATCAAATGTTTTTTTTATGAGATGTGCCATAATTAGTGGACGGGATGATATGATGATAAGGGTGTGGGGGATAGATTTTGATATTTACGATCCCTCTTGCCCCCATTTGATGATACAATATGTGATGATTAATAAACACAATCAAATGCTAACAAAGAACACAATGAAATAACATAATAACACACCAGATTCACTAGCATGTAAAAACACACCTCAATATGCACAAGCAAGAATAAATCTAATCTAAGCAAGAAAAGATGAATCCTAACAAAGTATGCCCAAGCAAAAAACAACCCAAAAGTAAAAACATAAAACAACTATACAAGCAACAAGCAAAGCAAGAAACAAGACAATGTAAGTAAATGTAAGTAAATGTTTTTGTAAGATTTGTTTTCATGCAACAATTTTCTATTGTTTTTGGTGTTTTGAAACAATTTTCTATTGTTTAGGTTTATGTGAAACAATTTTCTATTGTTTAGGTTTTTTTGAAACAATTTTCTATTGTTTTTGTGTTTTTGTGAAACAATTTTCTATTGTTTAGGTTTTTGTGAAATAATTTTCTATTGTTTTTACGTTGTTTTCTAACGGTTTTCAGAGTTATGCACAGGTAACCAAGAAAGCGTGGATGCCCCCAGTGTTAGAAGGGGAATATACAAGGGCGAAGCCACACACTTATGAACAAGAAGGTGAAGTCATTGAATTTCCCTTAGCATAAGATGGGGAATAACGAAAGACCATGCCCCTCATAGATGAATAAAAGAAGACAAATCTAGATCAAGGCTTGACATGACTGGGCTCATAGGGAATCTTGAAGGCATAACTAGGTCCAGGGCAAGGAAAACTACCCTCCAGATGCAAGATGCTTGTGAACAACAAATTCTCCCAAGGTGTCAGAAATTGAGTTTCACCCAAGGAATTATCCAAAGTGCCACAATTGTGTGGTTTTCACTTGTGGATGACTTGTTTTCTCTTTTTCTTTTTCTTTTTGATTTTTTTGTATTTTTGATCATTTTACCATGTTTGTATTTTTATCATTTTACCTATTTTTTTGTTTTTTTAGCTTTTTACTTTTTTGACTTTTGTGCCATGTTTAAGCATAGAACCACTTAAGATGCATGGCATTCATGGGCTCATAGAGCTCATCACCATTGGGGTGAGAAATTTTGTATGCCCCTGTGTCGTACTTGGCCACAATAATGTAGGGTCCCAACCAATGTGGTTCAAACTTTCCTTTCTTTTCGCGTTCCACTCTTGTGTTGAACTGATTCTCCTTCATGACTAAATCACCAACCTCAAACTGATGAGGTATGATTCTCTTGTTGTAGTTTCTGGAGACTCTATTCTGATACACTTTAAGGTGATTAAGAGTGCAAATGCACTTCTCATCTAGGATCTCTAATTTAGCGGTTTGCTACTCGGTAATCCTTATCTTTATCTAGATAGACCACGAGTGAGATTCTCAAGGAAGTGTTATCCAAAATAAGCCCCTTGCTTATTTTGACTAAATTTCTTTCATTCCTTCCTTCCGTGTGCCTCAGTCAAATATCTCCACTTTTAGGCAATCAAAATTTTTGGGAATGGTTTCATTAGATAGAGAATTTCCTCACCTTTCCAGAAAGGAAAAAATTTCTATCTAACTCCTTGTATTTTGCTTGTTATGTCTCGGTGGAGTTTTTGAGGAAATTTTTCCTGGGAAGGTCCGCCACCAATGGGAATGTACCATATGGTGGTGGAATGGCGAGTCGAGGAGGTAAGTTAGAAAAATTTCCAAAGGGCTCAGTGGGAGCGCAAATAAATTTTGGCTTGAAGCCCCGCAAACCAATAGAAAAATGACATGTCTCCATAAGGCCGAGTGGGGGTCAAAGTAGTGGAGGCAAGTTAGAAGTTTTTCTAAAGGGTTGGTGGGGGTGAAAGGAAAATTTTTTTGCAATATTGCCAAAGTGGGTCAAATTTTCAAAGGAGGTTGGGAGCATGGGGAGAATTTGGCAATATTGCCAAAGTGGTCAAATGCGCAAAGGAAAAATTGGAAGTGCATCCCGCTAACCAATGAGGAAGTGACAAGTGGTAGAGGAATGGAGGAGAAAATTTGGAAAATTTTCCAAATGTAAAATCAATGGAGGAAAAGGGAGGTTTGGGCTGCGATCCCATTGACCAATCCAATTTTTCCCTAATTTTTCCCTAAATCTTGAGAAGGACATATCTTTTAATCCGAGCTTAGATTTTTGTGTTTTTGGTGTCATTGGAAATATATTGAAGTCCTCTACATGATGGAATTATTAATTTTGTGTTTTGGTGGATTTTAGTGAGAGAAAAATGAGAAAAATGCCTTTGGCATGGGGAAAAGAGCATAACCGACATTCAACCACCATTTTTAATGCAGTATGGCTTCCATTCTTCTCCAACATGGTCAAAAATCTTGGGGAATGAACTTTTAAGGGTACACATGCTATTTTGATGGATTTGGTTAGTGGTTGAATCATTCATTTCAATTTTTCCATGTTTCTCCTTCCTGAACTCAAGTTTTCATTGTTAAAAGCCAAATTTGGCTCATTTGTAAAGGGTTGGACATTTTTATGATCTGCAGGCTCCCTCCTTCACCCTAGCAAGTGAATTTGTGAAATATCAGACCTCTTTTAGGACTCTGTAACATGTTTTATACCTCCTTGTGTTTGTAATGGACTGTATTAAAAAATGGAAATGGCAATGCAAGCTCTGTGAATGAGTTTTTAATCCTTTCTTGTGTTGTTTGCTCTATCTTGACCCTTCATTACAATTTTAACAATTTGTGTTGCATTTTTATAATTTGTGTCAATCTACAAAAATATATGTTCACCACTCCTTTGGTGAATCACCTTGTTAGTTTAGTTTTATCTTTTTCTCTCTTCTATCCTTGTCCCCTTGGAAAAATTAGAGTAGGATTTTAAGTTAAACCTCTAAAATTTCATGCATACATCTAATCAGAGGAGTAGAGGAACCAGCCTTTAATATGGAGATTTTTTTCCTAATTTTGCAAGTCCCGCACTTGGGGAAAATATTCCATGTTGTGAAATCACACTAAATGACCCAATTCTCACTTGTAGATCTAAAGGTCATTTAGGGGGTGCTACTAATTTGCACTAACAATTTTGTCATGCCCGGTGGGACCTTAGAGGTCTTCATCTTCATTACAAAAAAGTTGATGCACATTTTTTGTAAGTTTCTTGTTTAAAAGAACTATGATTTACACATCTGGTGACTCTAAAGAGATAAAATCAACTAGTTTCAGTAGTCCAAGTCTAAAGATTCATGAGAAGGATCTAAACAAGGTCAAGGGCTAGAGAAGAGGGATTGTTTGAGTATCTATAGTTATCCCTAGGAAGAAGAGAGAGGGGAAGAAGAATTCAAAGGTCTCCATCTCCACCAAATAGAACTCTATCAACTCCTCCACCTGGTAGACCCTTCACCCAATCAACAAGGGTTCTCAAGCCAATCAGAATGGCACAACACAACCCTTATGTCAACTTCACTAGTAGTAGCCCACTTGCTCTCAATGCACAAAATCTAGTTCCAGTTGTAGCATTGAAGAACATCCCATACTTTATTGGGGAAAATCAAACCACTCCTGGTGATCATGTCAAAGACATTGATAATGTTTGTGTAATCCATGAGATTGTTGAGATGTAAATTGCTGTCAAATTATTGGCATCTTCATTCAAAGGGAAAGCCTTGCAATGGTTCAGGAGCCTTGGGGAAGGCTCTATCCAAAATTGGAACCAATTGTGCATAGCTCTCCATGAGTAGTTTGGAGAAAAGGGAGATAATTTGTCTCTATTAGAACAACTAACAACTATCAAGAGAGCTCCCAACGAGTAGCTAAGAGACTTCAACTTTATATTTCAAATGACATGGGATAGAATCCCAGTGAAAGTAAGGCCAAAAGCGAGAATCCATGGGAGGTGAAAATATACCTCCACTTATAACATCGCCATTAGGGATGAGAATTGTTTGATCCAAGATGGTAAACTAGCACCTAGGCCTCCCATACCCTTATATCCAAACATGGAAAGCCCAATCACTAGTCAAGCACCTACTTTAGCTCCTATTCCCACTCCTAGAAATCGAGTTCAAATGAAACTTTTACTTCATTCTCTAGTGCCTAAAATGAACTTCAAGAAGTCATGAAACAATTACAAAATATAGGCAATGAGCTGGTTACACTCAATAGGCAGCAAGCCCAAAGTTTTAGACCTTCTTATCATCCTCAAACTCAACCTAATAGGCAACCATATCAACCTAATAGGCCACCCAATCCAGCTGCAAATCAAAATCAAGTAAGGCCTCCTGCCAATAGACCATTTCAGCCCTATAACCCCAATGTTGCATCTACCTCTAAAGCCTTAGTGCCAGTGCAAAATAATATAGCTCAAGAGTATGATTGGTGTTTCCCATGCAATGAACCTCACAACCAGTCTATGTGCTTCAATGGTGCTTTGAACCAAGCTTTGATGGTGACAAAAACTAGCATAGAGAGTGAGGTGAGTCAAGAAACAAACCAACAACAAGGAACATCTCAACAAAATACAACTCCAAATGAGACTACACTTGTGAATTGGTAGGATGAAGATTTTTATGGTATGAATCAAATAATTTCTCAGAATGTAGCAGCTAACACACGGTCAAAGAAGAGGAATATTGGTGAAGGGAAATCATTGGATCTAGGTGATCCAAAACCTTCCATCACTCCACAAAGTGTTGGCAAGAAAAATGCAGTTCCAAATGTGCAAGGACAGCCCAAGCCACCTTTTAGACCAGCTCAAATGCCAGCTATTGCAGCCCATGTACAAGAAAAGAGTGTGCAGGATAAGGGGCAGAAAAGAGATGTTTCATCCCCATTTATTATCATTGAACAAATGAAGAAGAAAAATGTGAATATATCTATGTGGGAATCACTATCCATCCTAGGCCAAAGGGATATACTACAAGCTACCATGAAGAATTGGTCAACATCAAATCAGCAAGCTCATAGGCAAGAGAAGGTACTCACAAATGTTTCTCGGCTGAGGGAAGCTTAGAGGATAGTAAGGTAAATCTTTGAAGCCCCCTCCATTCTATGTTTCTTTGATCATTGAGGATAAACTAGTACACAATTGCATGATTGATTCGGGTCAAGTAGTTCCGTGATGCCAAAGCAAATAGCTAATCAGTGGGCCTCTAATATAAAGTCATATCCAAAGGGGTGGTGCAACTAGATGGGGCAAGAGTAAAAATAGTAGGGGCAATTAAAGATTTGAGCCTCACTTTGCATGAATGCCCAAATGTCACTGTTTTACAAGATGTCTCATTAAAAGATTTACCACCACTTTTTTCCCTATGTTTGTCAAGGGATTTCATAGCTAGAATTGGAGGGTATTTATCTGTTGATTGGTCACACATGTTGTTTCGGACCAGATATGGAACCAAGGCCACAATCAGGTCTGAACCTATTGCAAAATTTCACATCGATCCTCATACTCCAAGCCCAATAAATGCCAACTCTTCAGCATTTTATCAAGAGGATTATCTAGGCACAAATAAAGTCGAAACCAAATTTGGAAGCATCCCATATTTGACTCTTGAGGAATGGGCAAGCAAAGTACATTCTTTGTATCCCTATAAGAAAATATAGGAATCTGAACTAGGAGTTTATTACATGCATGAAGAAAATCAGCCTATTCCTAGCATCACCAAGCTAGACCTTAAAGATGACAATGAGGTATGGAAGCTGTTCTTTGATGGATCAAGAAGTAGACAAGGTGTAGGGGAGCTATGATTTTTTCACCTCAAGGCATTAAGTATTATTCAGATTTTAGATTTTAGTTTACATGTTCTAACAACACTGCTAAATATGAAGCTTTGATACAAGGATTGCATTGGTCAAGAAAGAGAGCCATCAAAAACTTACAAGTCTTTGGTGATAGTGAGCTGATTGTTAATCAAGTTAAAGGGTAGCATTCTACCAAAATGACCTGTTCAAGAGTTAAAAGAATAGGGTGTGGGACCTCATTGAGGATTTTGAAGGCTCTAATCAACTCCATCCCTAGGAAAGAAAACCAAGCTGCTTTGATAGGATTGTAGCAGTTGGAGCAGCCTTTGATGTTGTGGATGTATCAAGGAAGATAAAGTGTAGCCAAACATTCATGTGACTGCAAGGCCATCAGTTCTAGACAATAATGTATGTTGGCAAGTGTTTGAAAGTGACCAAAAACCATCAATTTCTTACAAGAAGAAACTAAGTTCTCACCAAAAATCGGGAAAAGTTAGAATAGCAAATGGTGATCAAGTGGTGTAGTTGAGAACCAATAAACTACCAAAAGGACTTGTCACTTTGGAGTCCATTTTTAATCCTAATGATAAATTTAGGAAGGAGAAATAAAACATCCAAGTTAAGGGAGAAGATTCAGTGCCCATCTCATTGGGAGAAGGAAAATCACTTCAAATTGGTAAGGTGGAAATTAAGAAAGAAAGGTATGAGTTCATGCAACTTTGCCAAGAGTTCCTGGATATATTTTCTTGGAGCTATGAAGACTTGAGGGGTTTCAATCCCAAGCTAGCTCAACACACAATTGAATTAGATCCAAGTGCTAAACCCATCAGGAAAAAATAAAGACCAGTCAATCCACACATGGAGCCTCTCATGAAGAAGGAATTGAATAAGTTAATAGAGGCAAGTATCATATTTCCCATCAAGCATTCAAGTTGGGTTGCAAACTTGGTTCTAGTTAGAAAGAAGAGTGGAGAAATCATATTGTGTGTAGACTTTAGAGATTTGAATAGAGCATCCCTCAAGGATCATTACCCACTTCCTTTTATGGAGCAGATTTTGTAAGTTTTTGTTAGCTCTGAGAGGTTTTCATTGCTAGATGGTTATTTAGGGTATAATTAGATCATGGTAAAGGAAGATGATCAGTTCAAAACAACCTTCACCACCAAATGGGGAACCTATGCATATAAAAAAATACCATTTGGGATATCTAACGCTAGAGCTACCTTTCAGAGGGCAATGAATATGGCATTCGAGGGATTGATCAACAAAATAGTGTTGATATACCTATATGATATTACTATATTTTCTAAAAGTGTAGCAGATCATCTCTTTCATTTGAGACAAGTGTTCCAAAGATGTAGAATATTTGGAGTATCCTTGAATCCCAAAAAATGTATTTTCCTAGTTCATGAAGGAAATCTCTTAGGCCACATTGTTTCCAAAGATGGATTAGCAATTGATCTAGTGAGGGTTGAAGCAATAAAAGCAATACCATTACCAAGTCATAAGAAGGCCCTTAAAATTTTCTTGGGAAGAATAAATTTTTTTGAAGGTTTGTTCTAGACTTTGCAGCCCTTGTCAAGCCAATAACTATGATGTTGAAGAAAAATATGGCTTTTAAATAGATAGTTGAAGGTAAGGAAAGTTTTGAGGCAATAAAAGAGGCTATCTCATAAGATCCAACTCTCATTAACCTGATTTCTCTAAGGATTTTATCCTTTATGCATTTGGAGGTGATGATATAATTTCTACAATTTTAGTACAACAGAACAAAGAAAATACAAAGCAACCAATTGCCTTCTTTAGCCAAAGCTTGGAGGACTATGAGGTGAGGTATTCCTTCATTGAGAAGCATGTTCTTGTAGTAATTAGGAGCTTGAAGAAATTTAAGCATCTAGTGTCAAACAAGGGTGTTGCTAGTTTCTCATATGGGAGTTAACGACTTCCTCCTTAACAAAGACCGAATGAAAATGTGTACGGTGGATTACTCATGTCATGAAGTATGACATTGAGATCAAAGTCACCAAGTTGGTCCAAGGAAAGGGATTGTGTGAGCAGTTGGTCTTGAGAAAATCAATGGAAGCAAGAAATGGGAAAGATGTTTTGGCGTTACAAGACAACCAAGAACAAAGAGGTGTTCAAGAAGAGAATGGTGGTATGTTCACTCCTTGCTGGACCCAAGACATAATGCACTTCTTACAAATAGGCCTATTCCCTCTAGAGATGAAAAAAACTAAGAGAAGACACTTCAGATTGCAGGATATTCCATATGCACTTGTTGATTTTGTCTTGTTCAGAAAGGATATAAATGGAGTGCTATTGAGATGCATTGGGACAAATCAAATTAAGAGAATGTTAGAAGAGTTCCATGGTGGATCAGCTAGGGGTCATTTTGCTCCAAGAGTGACAACCCTCAATATTATGAAGGCTGGCTATTATTGGCCCAAGGTGTTTAGTGATTGTTATGCATGGATCAAGAGGTGCAAAAATTGTGCATTCTTCACAGGCAAGGAAAGATTAACAACCCTTCCATTACACCCAATTTTAGTTGACCAGCCATTCATGCAATGGGGTTTGGACTTCATTGGAGTCATTAACCCAAAATCAAGCCAAGGACATAAGTGGATTCTAACAGCAATAGACTACTTCACCAAATGGACTAAGGTGGTGGCACTTAAAGAGGTAAATAAATCTAGCATTCTAGACTTCTATGAGGGGATAATAACTAGATTTGGTATACCTGCCACTATAATATCAGATAATGCATTGGCATTCATAGGATCAAAGGTAACTAAATGGGCTGTTAAGAATGGGATCTATCTAAGCACTTCATCAAATTATTACCCCCAAGGTAATGGCCAAGTTGAGTCTACCAACAAGAACCTATTAAGGATCATCAAGAGGACTCTTGATGAAAATTAGAGGACTTGGCATACTAAACTAAAATCAGCCTTATGGGATGATAGGATAACTCCTAAGAGATCCACTGGTAACTCTCCATTTAGACTTGTTTATGGAAGAGAGGCAATCTTGCCTATGTCACTTGAGTTGCCAATGTTGGAACTCATGAAGCAATTAGAATTGTTGGAGTTTGAACCCATGGAGGTTAGATATGTAGAATTGATGGAACTCCAAGAAATTAGAGAGCATGCAACCCAAACAATGGAGAAGGACCAAGCCTTGATCAAGAGAACCTTTGATAGGAAAGCTAAGGCTAGAACCTTCCAAGTTGGAGATTTAGTGTTGAAATGGGATGTAGACCAAGCAAAGCTAGGAAGACATTCAAATTTTGATGCCATTTGGAGCGGCCCCTACATGGTCACAAAATGTAAGAACAATAATGCCTTCCAATTGTCTACATTGGATGGTGAAGAACTACAGATTCTAGTTATTGGAATCCATCTAAAGCATTGCTACTAGAAGGGAAACTCCTCACCTTGTACATATTAGCTTAGATTTTTATTCCTCCAAGTTCTTGTGCACATTATTTTGTTGTATCTTAGTTTTACATTTCCTTAAGTACTTTGGCATAATCTTGTTTTCCCAAGGATGCATCTTTGCAGGCCATGCTCCAGATCAAGTGATATTCTACTCTCACAATCTTATTCCTAGAAATTTTTCTAATGAGTTGAGGGTTCCAAGAAGTTAAGTTGATGACTCCATTTCCCAATGGATGCTTTAGGTAGCTGGTCACTTCATCTAGCAGGAAGATGACCCCTCTGAGTCACCAAAAATTTTATCCAAATTAAACCCCTTGCTTATTTTGACTAACTTTCTTTCATTCCTTCCTTTCTTGTGCCTCAGTCAAATTTTTCCACTTTTCAGTCACTTAAATTTTTCTTGAAATGGTTTCATCAGATAGAGAATTTCCTCACCTTTCTAGAAAGGTAAAATTTTCCTTCTAACTCCTTGTATTTTGCAAGTTATGGTTTGGCAGATTTTTTGAGGGAAATTTTCCTTGGGAAGGTCTCGCCACCAATGGGAATGTGCCACGTGGCGGTGAAATGGCAGGTCCGCCGAGGTAAGTTAGAAAAATTTCCAAAGGGCTCGATAGGGGCACAAAGAAAAAATTTGGCTGAACCCCATGAACCAATAGAAAGATGACACTTGTCCATAAGGTCGGTGGTGGTTGGAGGAGTGGAGGCAAGTTAGAAATTTTGCCAAAGGGTTGGTGGGGGTGAAAGGAAAAATGTTAGCCCAAAATCCCACGACCAATAGGAGGATGCCACACATACTATTTTCAGTGGAGGTTTAGGGTGCGGGGAGAATTTAGAAATATTTCCAAAGTGGTCAAATGCGCAAAGGAAAAAATTAAAAACGCATCCCCTGCTAACCAATGAGGAAGTGACACGTGGCGGTGGAGGTGCAGAGTGCATAACAAAGTTGGGAAATTTTCCTAATGTAAAATCAAAGGGGGAAAAGTGAGGTTTGGGCCTATGATCCCATCAACCAATCAGAGAGTGCCATGTGGTAGCGGAGCAGTGGGTGTGGGGATTTTTGGGGAAATTTTCCCAAATTCAAAAAAGGGGAAAATTTTAAAGTTTCGGCCCGCCAATCCAATTTTGCCCTAATTTTTCCTTAAATCTTCAGAGGGCCATATCTTTTGTTCCAGAGCTCGAGTTTTGCATTTTTGTGTCATTGGAAAGATATTGAAGTCCTCTACATGATAGAATCTTTAATTTTTTTTTTTGGTGGATTTTATTGAGAGAAAAATGAGGAAAATGCCTTTGGCATGGGGAAAAGAGTAGAACCGACATTCAACCACCATTTTTAATGCAGTATGGCTTCCATTCTTCTCCAGCATGGTTGAAAATCTTGGGGAATGAAATTTTAAGGGTACCCATGCTATTTTGATGGATCTGGTTGGTGGTTGAATCATTCATTTCAATTTTCCCACGTTTCTCCTTCCTAAACTCGGGTTTTCATTATTAAAAGCCATATTTGGCTCTTTTATGACTACAACATGTTTTCTACCTCCTTGCTATTGTAATGCACTATATTAAAAATGAAAATGACAATGCAAGCTCTGTGAATGAATTTTCAATCCTTTCTTGTGTTGTTTGCTCTATCTTGATCCTTCATTACAATTTTAGAAATTTTTGCATGATTTGTGTTACATTTTTAGAATTTGTGTCAATCTGTAGAAATAGATGTTCACCACTCCTTCGGTGTATCACCTTGTTAGTTTAGTTTTATCTTTTTCTCTCTTATATCCTTGTCCCCTTGGCAAAATTAGAGTAGGATTTTGAGTTAAAACTCTAAAATTTCATGCATACATCTGATTAGAGGAGTAGAGGAACCAACCTTTAATCTAGAGAATTTTTCCCATTTTGCAAGTCCCACAAATGGGGAAAAGATTCCATTTTGTGCAATCACACTAAAATGACCCAATTCTCACTTGTAGATCCGAAGGTCATTTAGGGGTACTTGCTGATTTGCACTAACGGGAAGGAAGTTAAATTTCTAATGGGATGATAGATTCCATCCCAAATACTAGAGAATATGGTGTCACCCCCATAGGAGTGTAAATGGAGGTTCTGTAAGCCCAAAGAGCTAGGTGGATTTACAAGTGCCAATTACGACCTATTTTACTGACCATCTTATCCATTATTCTCACCAAAGTCTTGTTTGTGGCTTTGTCCTATCCATTACCTTGGGGGTAATATGGTGTAGACCATTTTAACCTGATTTGGAACCACTGACAAAGACCTTTCACCATTTTGTTCTTGAATGAATTCCCATTATCTCGTAATAATGGCCACAGGAATGCCATATCGACAAATGATATGATTCATGATAAATTTGAAATACGAGCTCTGTTACATAGGTTAAAGTGACAACTTCCACCCACTTTGTAATGTATTTGGTAGCCGTGATGTAGGGAATGGCCATGGGGTAGTGATAGGTTGTAATTGTTGTGATGAAGCATGGATGAAGTTTCTATACTTCTAGGATAGTACACATTTTTCGACATAATTAAAACAATCGGTTTCCATGGTAGGCCAATAGTAACCTACTCTTAACATTTTTTTCGCAAAAACCATTCCATTTGTATGCACTCTACATGCCCCTTCATGTACTTCTTTGATCACTTGGATCAACTCGTCATGTCAAGACAACATAACATATTCCCATCGAATCGCAATGATAAAGTGTACCTCCTAAAAGGGTTTAATGGGGTATTTGGTGAATCAGGATTTGTTTATCGAAATGGGAGATATTGGGAGGGAATGTGTTGTCCTTGAGATAGGTAAATATGGGCTCATACCATGGGGAATTGGGACCAACAACATCACAAGCCAGATAAGATTCTGGCATGTCATATGCAGGTTGGCGTAAGTTTTCTACAAAGAATGACATGTCATTATTCCTTGGCAGAATACGAAGCATAGAACCCACCATCACCATAGCATCTACCAATCTATTTTGTGCTCATGGAATTTGTTCAAATGTAATGTGCATGAAGTACTCCTTTAGAGTTTCTACTAGCTTTTTGTAAGGTATGATCTTTTCATCCTTAACCTTGTATTCATCATTAACTTACTTGATAATTAACTGAGAATCACCCACAACCTTGACATGATGAATGTTCCACTTGATAGCAAGCTTCATCCCTATGATAAGTGCCTCATACTCTACAATATTGTTTGTGCAAGGAAAACCTAGGTGAAAATCCTATGGTATAGGGTCACTAGAAGGAGTAATAAGGACTACCCCCGCACCTAAACTGTGAAAAGTAAAGGACCCATCAAAGTGTATCTGCCACATGATAGATTCTTCAATGTAGAGCAAGGAGGCATCTGGCAGATCTAGATTTAGAGGTTTAGTGCCTTACAAAGGTGCTTCTGCTAGTTGGTTAGCAAGTACTTGTCCTTTAATTGATTTCTAATGCACAAATTCTATATCAAACTCACTTAGTAGAATGATCCAATTAGCCATTCTACCTATGAGGGCTGGTTTAGATAACAAGTACTTGAGTGGGTCAACTTTGGATATTAGCTTGGTTTTGGTATTCAATAGATAATGGCAAAGTTTTTGGAAAGTAAAAATAACAGCCAAGTAAGATTTTTCAATTTGGGGATAGTTGAGCTCATAAGTAATGAGAGTGCAATTAAGATAATACACCACTTTTTCTTTGTGATCCAGGTCATATTTGTAGCAACAAGTAACAATAGCAAATTGCATAGTAGAGATATAAAGCAAGAGTGGATCCACAAGAGTTGGAGGCATGAGGATAGGTGGATTAGCGTGTATTGTTTAACAAAAGAAAAGGCTTTCTCTTTCTCTAATCCCCATATAAAGGCAACATCCTTTTCAAGAAAGTGGGTGAATGAGTGGCTCTTATCTATAAGTGGGAGATGAAGTGACAGATAGCCTGGATTTTCCCCTGTAAGCTGTGCAATTGCTTGATATTCTTAGGTGGAGGAATTTCAATAAGAGTAGACACTTTAGCATGGTCTACCTCAATTCCTTTTCTTGATATGATGAAGCCCAAAATTTTCTTGATAGCACACCAAATACACACTTCCTTGGATTCAGTCTTGACCTTGTACTCTCGTAGGCACTCAAAGATACACCATAAAATGACAAGGTGATATTCTCTTGTCTTGGACTTTCCAAGGATATCATCCACATAGTCCTCCATGATATCATGAATCATATTATGAAAAATCACCATCATTGCCTACCTGATAAGTAGCTTCTACATTTTTTAGACCAAACGGCATCACCGATAATAGAAGGTACCACAAGGAGTCGTGAAAGCTATTTTTGGCTGATCTTCATCAGTAATCT
This sequence comes from Taxus wallichiana var. yunnanensis, assembly GCA_018340775.1. Classification (NCBI taxonomy): domain Eukaryota; kingdom Viridiplantae; phylum Streptophyta; class Pinopsida; order Cupressales; family Taxaceae; genus Taxus; species Taxus wallichiana. Next base: position 688,254,222 of record CM031239.1, read on the forward strand.
TGATTTGGTTGTATCCCAAAATCCATCTATGAGAGATAGCATCTCGTATCCTGCTACGTTGAAAACACAATCATATCAATATTTAGTAGCAGAAAATCATCCTTAGGGAAAGCCTTACTAATGTCTCTAAAATTTGTGTAAATTCGATATCGATAGGCTCTTTCTAGATAGGGACAATGTTGTATATTCATTCATAATAATCTATAGGTTGAATGAATCATACCACTAGCAATCTTTCCAATTCTTCTTTAACTAGTAAGGCTACCCTTGGGTGCATATTTCTAAGCTTTTGTTTGATAGGATTAGCATCTGCGATGCACAACTAGGTTGTGCACAACCAAATTTGGATCTAAGCCTGACATGTCTTGGTAATACCATGCGAACACATCTATAAACTTCGCAGCAAAGATAGTGAATGTCTTCTCATTGTCTATCCAAGAGTGATGCTCCCAATTTTACTATCTTGGGGTTTTCTTCTGTACCAATATTCACATCAATGGTTTCCTCGACTAGTAATTTGGACAAGTCCTCCATACGCATAGGATCGGGAGGAAGGTTGAGATCTTCATCTAAGGATGTCTCCATGAGATTTTCATCCTTGGCATGGTCACTTTGTTTGTCCTTTAATTTTTTTATTTGTTTATCGACTCAAAGTGCCTCAAAGAGGTTTTCACTATGCAACTTAGACTTTGATTTTTTCCAAGGCTTTACATTGGAACCTTTTCCCTCATGTGTTCTTAAGTTTTGCTGACTATGAAGCTCAACCTCCTCACCAAAGTAGGTGTAGGTATCCAAGTCAATAAAGAAAGCGTTATCCATTCTTCACCCTCCAAGGTAATTTTTGATAACATGCATTAACTTCTCAAGTCCGGTGCAAATAGATCGATTCGGGGTAAAAATCATGTTTCTAGGGTCCCCCGCATTTTTTTCTAACTCCCCTGTCCAAGAAGAAAAGAGCAAGTTCTCGAGAAAAGGTGAAAAGTTGTAGAAAACAAGCTTGGGCCAGGAAAAAATCATAAAAAAATGGCTAAGTCCTAGTCTTCACAGCAGTTGGGACAGTTGGGACATTTGGGCATGAACCAACCAAAAATCCTCCAGGCGGTCCGCAAAGCATAGGGACATCTGGGCCATCGGGACGCGAGGGATGCGGAAAGCTGATTCGGCCGAAGAAGGTGAGAAAATCGACTAACTGTTGTGCAGAATAGGTTGGGACAACCGGGCCGAAAAGACGTGAAGGACGCGAAAAGGCGAAGCGGCCGGAAGGAGGGACAAGGAAGCCCATTTTGGGAGGTTTGGAAGAATTTTTCCCAGACAGCACTGGGACAGTTGGAACATAAGTACACAGCAGACGCGGGGGGGCCGAAAGAGCCAAGAGCCAATCAAATAACACCACATGTCATCGGCCGAAAGAGGGATCGAGAAGCCCGAATCGGGCGGATCGAAGTTTTTGTCCCAAATAGTTGGGACATCTAGGACAAAGGGATGCGAGGATGCGAAAAGGCTGGCAGGCCAAGGGAATTAGGAAACGCCACGTGTCACAAGGGAAAATGTCCAAAATTTCAAAGGGTAAGGTTTGAAGCATTGGCCCGAGCCAATAAAAAGAGGACACATGTCCTAAGGAGAAGGGGAGGCAGAGCTCGGGAGGACTTAGAAAATTTAGCAAGAGTTTTGGCAAAAACTAAAAGGACAAGGATGACCCCACACCCCATCCTCCAACCAAATTATGCCACGTGTCCCAAGTGGCGAGGGCGCGGGGGAAAAATGGAAATTGTTCCAAGATTACAAAAGGTCAAAAATTTCAAGAAAAACCCGCAGTAAGGGAAGGAGAGAGAATTGCTCATCCAATCAGCGTCGACACGTGTCGTCCAGGTGGCGGAGCGCGGGAAAAAATTTCAAAACCCATTTTTGCCTATTTTGTGCCCTAAATCTTGAGATCGCCATATCTTTCGATCCAAAGCTCAAATTTTCTTTATATCAACGGAAAGTGGTGAAATGCTCTACAAAAGTCTAGGGTCGATCTTGCATTTTGGTTGATTGAGAGAGAAAATCAAGGAAACGTCTCTAGTATGTGATAATAGGTAGAAGTGACATTTCAACAAACCAACTTCAATGCAATAGACATTTCACCGTTTCGTTAGGACATATCTGCCGTTTTGCGAGGATCTCGCTGCGTCATGTCATAATAAGATGAGCTAGATGCGACCTAGAAGTGGTTGGGGTAGATCTAACTTTCTTCTATCTTCCCTCTCTCATTCTTCCTATATATTGTAAGGAGGGGCTTTTTCTAAAGGTTGAACATTTCCTGTTTTGCTCCTCCCTTCTTCTCTCTCTATCAGGTGAATTTGTGAAGTTCGAACCTCTCATTTGAAATTGTAATGTGACTCGCCTCTTGGCATTTTTGTAGTGTATTGTATCAATCCTTGGAGCAAGTAATGCATGTCTGTGGATGATTCTCAACCCTCTCTATGTTTATTTGCATCTTCCTAGTCTTTTACTATAAATTTTGCTATCTGTGCATGATCTTGCATCACATTTAAATGGTCTGTGTTTATTAGCAAGATAGATGTTCTTCATTCCTCGGTGCATCACCTCTGTTAGCTTAGGTTTATTTTTCTACATTTTCTTACCCTGTCTCCCTGGCAGATTAGATTAGGTTTTGAGTAAACCCTCTACATTTTTCGTGTGCATCTAAATAGAGGAATAGGAACCAGCTTTCTCTGGAGATTTCTTTCTCATTTTTGTAAGTCCCACACTTAGAGAAAGGTTTCAATGTTGTGCAATCACACTTTGGATGCCTGTATGATCAACCTAGAAATCGATCAACATCCGGGGTGTTGTGATCCTATAATAACAGTTTTGGCACGCCGGGTGGGACCTAGATGTCTCATTTTTATTGTAGCAAAGTTGATGTGCATCTGCTGCAATTTTCTTTGTTGAAAAGAGCTATTATTTTCATATCTGGTGACTCCAAGGGGAAGAATCAACTGGTTTCAGCAGTGCAGGCCTGAAAACTCATGAGAAGAGTCACCACAAGGTCAAGAGTTGGAGAAGAAGAAGTGTTGTTTGAATACCTGCAATTATCTCCAAGAAGAAGGCAAAGAGGAAGAAGGATTCAAAGGTCTACATCTCCACCAAATAGAACTATCTCAACTCCTCCACCGATAGGCCTTTCATTCAATCAACAAGGGTTTTAAGACCAATTAGAATGGCACAAAACAACCCCTATGTCAACTTCACAGGAAACATCCCACTTGCCCTCAATGCACAACATCCAATTCCTATTGCAACCTTGAAGAACATTCCATACTTCACTAGAGAAAATCAGACTACTCCAAGTGATCATGTTAAAGATATTGCTAACCTTTGTGCAATCCATGAAATCAACGAGATGTAGGTGGTGTCAGATTTGCCGGCATCTTCATTCAAGGGTAAAGCATTGCAATGGTTTAGAAGCCTTGGAGCTGGTTCTATCACAAATTGGAATCATTTGTGTATAGCACTTCATGAGCAATTCGGAGAGAAGGAGAAAACTTGTCTCTTTTGGAGCAGTGACAACCATCAAGAGAGCTCCCAATGAGTAGGTGACCGATTTCAACTTGATTCCAAAAGACTTGGGAGAGAATTCCAGTGGCAGTCAGGCCAACAACAGAAGGTGCTTTTCTCTACTATCTCAAAGCTCTAAATTCTGATATTTCTATGATGATTCAGTCCATGGGAGGCATAACTATCCCTATGGCTTATAACATTGCCATTAGGGCTGGAAAACTTGCCCCTAGACCTCCCATGCCCATCAAGTTTCCAAGTTTAGAGATTCCAAACACCAATCAAGCACCTATTTTGGCTCCTTCTCCCACTCCTAGAAATCATAGTTCAAATGAAGCTTCCACTTCATCTCCAAGTGCCCCAAATGAGCTTCAAGAAGTCATGAAGCAATTGCAAAACCTAGGCAATGAGCTGGTTACTCTCAAGAGGCAACAAGCCCAAGGTTTTAGACCTTCTTATCAACCCCAAGCTCAGCCTAACAGGCAGCCATACCAACCACAAAGGCCTCCTAATCTAGCTGCAAATATGAATCAAACAAGGCCTCCTGCCAATAGACCATTTCAGCCCTATAATCCAAATGCCATATCTGCCTCTAAGGCATTGGTGCCAACACAAAACAACATTGCCTAGGAGTATGATTGGTGTTTTCCATGCAATGAGCCTCATAACCAATCCATGTGCTTCAATGGTGCTTTGAATCAAGCATTAATGGTGACGACTACTCGATATGAAGGGTGAGGTCGATCAAGGAAACAACCAACAACAAGAAGCATTCCAACAGCAATCAGCCCCAAATGACACCACATTGGTAAATTGGCAAGCAGAGGATTTTTGTGGCATGAACGGTGCAATGTCTCAAGTTGTGTAGCTAACACAAGGTCAAAAAGGAGGAACTTGGGTGAAGAACAACCATTAGCCCCAACCAATCCACAACCTTCCACGGCTCCACAAATGATTGGCAAGCAAAATCCAATTTCAAATGCACAAGGGCAGCCAAGAACAGCCCCTAGGCCAACTCAAATACCAGTTGTTGCTGCCCACATGCAAGGAGTGAATGTGTAAACCAAGGGACAACAAAGAGATCCTTCATCACCATTCAGTATCATTGATCAGATGAAGAAGACAAATGTCAATATATCAATGTGGGAATCCCTATCCATCCTAGGCCAAAGAGATCTGCTGCAAGCTGCCATGAAGGACTGGCCAACTTCGAATCAGCAAGTTTAGATGCAAGACAAAGTGCTTACAAATGCTGCCCAGCCTGAGGGAAATCATGGAGGACAACAAGGTAAAATGTTGAAGCCCCCTCCTTTCTATGTTTCATTAATCATTGGAAATCAGCTAGTACATAATTACATGATAGACTCCGGGGCAAGTAGCTCGGTAATGCCTAAACAAATAGCTGATCAGCTAGGGCTCCAATATGAAACAACATCCAAAGGGGTAGTGCAGCTAGATGGGACAGCAAAGAGTAATTGGAGTGATTAAAAACTTGAGTCTTACCTTACATGCATGTCCAAACGTTGTTGTTTTACAAGACGTATCATCATAGACCTTCCACCACTCTTTACCCTTTTGCTTGTCAAGGGACTTCATGACCAAGATTGGAGGATATTTGTTTGCTGATTGGTCACACATGCTATTTGAGCGAGGTATGGAACCAAAGCCACCATCAGGTCGGAACCTATTGCAGAATTCCATATTGAGCCTTACACTCCAAGTCGATTAATGCCAATTGCTCAAGATTTGATCAAGAGGACCACCCAAGCCTTGGTGAGGCCGACATCAAGGTTGGAAGCATCCCGGATCTAACTCTTGATGAATGGGAAAACAAGATACATGCTTTTGATCCCTATCAAGAAATAGAAGAATCTAAGCTGGGAGTCTATTACATACACAAAGAAAATCAGCCTATTCCTAGCATCACCAAGCCAAACAACAAAAATAACAATGAGGTATGGCAGCTATTTTTTGATGGATCAAGGAGTAGACAAGGTGCAAGAGGTGGAGCTATGCTTGTTTCACCTCAAGGAGTAAAGTACTATTCAGCTTTTAGATTTCAGTTTGCATGCTCCAATAACACTGCTGAATATGAAGCCTTGGTGCAAGGGATGCATTGGGCAATAAAGAAGGAAATAAAGAACTTGCAGGTATTTGGTGACAGTGAATTGATTGTAAATCAGGTCAAGGGATAGCATGCTGCCAAGAACGATCTACTCAGGTGCTACAAGAACAGGGTGTGGGACCTCATGGAAGATTTTGAGGGTTTTGGCATCAAATCCATTCCTAGGAAAGAGAATCAAGCTGCTGACAGGCTTGCAGCAGTAGGGGCAGCCTTTGACATTGTGGAAAGCATTCAACAAGACAAGGTATAGCCAAACATCCACGTGATTGTGAGGCCTTTGAAGGCGGATAACAATGTCAGTTGGCAAGTGTTTGAAAATGATCAGCAAATCATCCATTTCTTGCAAGAAGAAGCTGAGTTCTCAGCCAAGAATCAAGAGAGATTGGAACAGCAGTATGGTGACCAGGTAGTACAGCTGAGAACTAACAAGCTACCCAAGGGACTTATCACTTTGGAGTCCATTTTTAATCCCAATGACCAGTTTAGAAAGGAAAAAGCAAACATTCAGGTCAAGAGAGAGGATTCAGTATCCATCTTGGTAGAAGAGAACAAACCATTGCAAATTGGAAGGATGACAACTGAACGAGAAAGGTATGAGTTCATACAGCTGTGCCAAGAGTTCCCTGATGTGTTTGCTTGGAGCTATGAAGACTTGAAGGGTTTCAATCCCAACTTAGCTCAGTATACCATCGAATTGGATCCAAATATTAAGCTTGTCAGGAAAAAACAAAGACCAGTCAATCCACACATGGAGCCTCTCATGAGGAAAGAATTGGACAAGCTGATTGAGTCAAGGATCATATTCCCAATCAAGCATTCTAGTTGGGTTGCCAACTTAGTTCCAGTCAGAAAGAAGAGTGGAGAGATCGGTGTGTGTTGACTTTAGAGACTTGAACAGAGCCTCTCTCAAGGACCATTACCCACTCCCTTCCTTGGAGAAAATCTTGCAAGTTGTGGCTGGCTCGAGAGGTTTTCACTACTTGATGGCTACTCAGGCTACAATCAGATTATGGTAAAGGAAGAGGACCAGTTCAAGACAACCTTCACAACCAAATGGGGAACTTTTGCATATAGGAAAATGCCATTTGGGCTATCCAACACTGGTGCTACCTTCCAAAGGGCAATGGACATGGAATTCAAAGGTTTGATTAACAATGTGGTGCTGATTTACCTTGATGATATCACTATTTTTTCCAAAAATGCAGCAGACCACCTCTCTCATCTGAAGCAAGTCTTCACAAGGTGCAGGAGATTTGGAGTGTCTTTGAATCCTAAGAAGTGCATCTTTCTTGCACATGAAGGAAAGCTCCTTGGCCATATTGTCTCCAAGGAAGGATTAGCAATTGATCCAGAGAGGGTTGAAGCCATAAGAGCACTACCATTGCCAAGCCACAAGAAAGCCCTTCAGAGTTTCTTGGGAAGGATAAACTTTGTTCGGAGGTTTGTCCCAGATTTTGCAGCCCTTGTCAAGCCCATCACCAAAATGTTAAAGAAGAGCATGGCTTTCAAGTGGACAGCAGAAGGAAAGGAGAGTTTTGAAGCAATCAAAGAAGCCATCTCTCAAGCACCAACTCTCATCAACCCGGACTTCTCCAAGGATTTCATCCTCTATGCATTTGGAGGTAATGACACTATTTCTACCATTTTGGTACAGTAGAACAAGGATAATGATGAGTAGCCAATTGCCTTCTTCAGCCGAGAGCCTAGATGACTATGAGGTGAGGTACTCTTTTATTGAGAAGCATGTACTTGTAGTAATCAGAAGCTTGAAGAAATTCAAGCATTTAGTCTCAAACAACAAGGTCTAGTTGCTGGTCTCACATGCTGGGGTTAAGGACTTCCTCCTCAACAAGGATTTGAATGAGAAAAGGGCAGGTTGGATCACCCGTGTCATGGAGTATGACATTGAGATCAAGATCACCAAGCTGGTAAGAGGGAAAGGATTGTGTGAGCAGCTGGTTTTGGGGAAGCAAAGAGAAGTATGCAATGAAGAAGAGGTTGTTTTGATAGTCTAGGACAGCCATGAGCCAAGTGGCAATCAAGAAGAAGACAATGTTGTCCCCACTCCTTGTTGGACCCAAGGCATTATACACTTCCTAGGCATAGGCCTATGCCCTCCGGAGATGAACAAGACCCAAAGAAGACACTTCAGATTGCAGGCTGTCCCGTATGCCATTTTTGATGGAGTTTTGTACAAGAAAGATGTGAATGGAGTGCTACTAAGATGCATTAGCACAAATCAGATTCAAAGGATGCTGGAAGAGTTCCATGATGGACCAGCTGGGGTCATTTTGCACCAAGAGTGACAACTCTAAGAATCATGAAGGCTGGTTATTATTGGCCTAAGATCTTCAAAGTGATTGCTATGCATGGATCAAGAGGTGTAAGAATTGTGCATTCTTCACAGGAAAAGAGAGACTTGCTGCCCTTCCATTGCATCCAATCTCAGTTGACCAGCCATTCATGCAATGGGGTTTGGACTTCATTAGAGTCATTAATCCCAATTCAAGCCAAGGGAAAAAATGGATTTTTGACAACCACAAACTAATTCACCAAATGGGATGTATGTAGCACTCAAAGAGGCAACTGAGTCTAGCATCTTAGACTTTTATGAGGGGATAACAACCAGATTTGGTGTGCCTGCTACAATAATCTCAAATAATGCATTGGCATTCATTGGATCCAAGGTGACTGAGTGGGCTGTCAAGAATGGTATCTACCTAAGCACTTCATCAAACTATTACCCTCAAGGTAATGGCCAAGCCGAGTCTACAAACAAGAACTTGTTGAGGATCATTAGGAGGACTCTTGATGAGAATCAGAGGTCTTGGCATACCAAATTGAAATCAGCCTTATGGGCTGATAGGATAACTCCCAAGAGATCCACAGGTAACTCTCCATTCAAACTTGTCTATGGAAGAGAGGTAATCTTGCCCATGTCACTTGAGTTGCCAACATTGGAACTCATGAAGTAGCTGGAGTTGCTAGAGTTTGAGCCCATGGAGGTGAGGTATGCAGAGTTGATGGAGCTGCAAGAGATCAGAAATCAGGCATCCCAAGCAATGGAAAAGGATCAAGCTTTGATCAAGAAGACCTTTGATAAGAAGGCCAAGGATAGATCTTTTCAAGTTGGAGATCTAGTGTTGAAATGGGATGTGGATAGAGTAAAACCGGGAAGGCATTCAAAATTTTATGCCATTTGGAGTGGCCCATACATGGTCACAAAGTGCAAGAACAACAATGCTTTCCAATTGGCCTCATTGGATGGTGAAGAACTGCAGATTCTAGTCAATGGAATCTATCTCAAGCGTTGCTTCTAGAGGGAAGTTCACTACCTTGTAAATATTAGGTTAGATTTTCATTCCTCCAAGTGCTTGTGCACATTGTTTTGCTGTAGGTTAGTTTTGTTTTCCCTAAGTGCTTTCGCACAACTTGCTATCCATGGAGATGTTTTGCAGCCCTTGCTCCCCTCAGGAGATATTCCATCTTCCTCCTTACACATTCTAAGTTAGTTAGGGGTTCTAAACAGAATATTTGATGACTCCATGCCCAATGTATTACTTGAGATACTTGGTCTTTTCATCTAGCAGTGATGACCCCGCCGAGTCACCAAATTGTTATCCATTCTTCACCCCTGTGGTAAATTTAAAATAACATGCATTAACTTCTCAAGTCCCGTGCAAATAGATTGATTCGGGGCAAAACTCATGTTTCTAGGGTCCCCTCAGATTTTTTCTAACTCCCCTGTCCAAGAAGAAAAGAGCAAGTTCTGAGAAAAGGTGAAAAGTTGCAGAAAACAAGCTTGGGCCAGGAAAAAATCATGAAAAATGGCTAAGTCCTAGTCTTTGCAACAGCTAGGACAGTTGGGACATCTCGGCACGAACCAGCTGAAAAGCCTCCAGGTGGTCCGCAAAGCATAGGGACATCTGGGCCGTCGGGACACGAGGACACGAAAAGCTGATTCGGCCAAGAAGGTGAGAAAATCGACTCAATCGTTGTCCGTAATGTGTTGGGACAATCGGGATGAAAAGACGTGAAGGACGCGAAAAGGTGAAGCGGCCCGAAGGAGGGACAAGGAAGCCCATTTCGGGCGGTTTGGAAGAATTTTTCCTAGACAGCACTGGGATAGTTGGAACATAAGTACGCGGCGGACGCGGGGCCGAAAGAGCCAAGAGCCAATCAAATAACGCCATGTGTCATTAGCGAAAGAGGGACAGAGAAGCTTGAATCAGGTGGATGGGAATTTTTGTCCCAAATAGTTGGGACATCCGGAAAAAGGGACGTGAGGGATGTGAAAAGCCGGCGGGCCCAAGGGCGAATCAGGAAATGCCACATGTCACAAGGGAAAATGTCCAAAATTTCAAAGGGCAAGGTTTGAAGCGTTGGCCCGAGCCAATAAAAAGAGGACACATGTCCTAAGGAGAAGGGGAGTGTGGAGCTCGGGGAGGATTTAGAAAATTTAGCAAGAGTTTTGGCAAAAACTAAAAGGACAAGGATGACCCCACACCCCATCCTCCAACAAGATTATGCCACGTGTCCCAAGTGACGGGGGCACGGGGAAAAATGGAAATTGTTCCAAGATTACAAAAGGTCAAAACTTTCAAGAAAAACCCACGGGTAAGGGAAGGAGAGAGAATTTCTCATCCAATCAATGTCCGACACGTGTCGTCTGTGTGGCGAGCGGGAAAAAAATTCAAAACCCATTTTTGCCTGCTGTTTTGTGCCCTAAATCTTCGTAACACCATATCTTTCGATCCAGAGCTCGGATTTGCACGTTCTTTATATCAACGGAGCTGGTGAAATGCTCTACACGATTCTAGGGTTTATCTTGCATTTTGGTTCATATTGGAGAGATAAAATCAAGAAAACATCTCTGGCGTGTGATAATAGGTAGAAGCGACATTTCAACAAACCGGCTTTAATGCAATGTATAGTTCACTGTTTCTACTAGACAAATCACTGCTTTGCTAGGATCCGCCACTTCTGCCATAATAAGATGAGCTAAATGTGACCTAGAAGTGGTTGGGGTAGATCTGACTTTCTTCTCTCTTCCCTCTCTCATTCTTCCTATATATTGTAAGGAGGGGCTTCTTTCTAAAGGTCGAACATTTCCTGTTTTGCTCCTCCTTCTTCTCTCTCTATCAGTGAATTTGTGAAGTTTGAACCTCTCATTTGAAATCTGTAATGTGAGTCGCTCTTGGCATTTTTAGTGTATTTTATCAATCCTTGGAGCAAGTAATGCATGTCTCGTGGATGATTCTCGAACCCTCTCTGTGTTTATTTTTCTGCATTTTCTTACCCCATCTCCCTGGTGATTAGATTAGGTTTTCAGCAAACCCTCTACATTTTCATGTGCATCCGAATAGACGAATAGGAACCAGCCTTCTCTGGAGATTCCTTTCTCATTTCTGTAAGTCCCACACTTGGAGAAAGGTTTCAATGTTGTGCAATCACACTGGATGCCTATATGATCAACCTAGAAATCGATCAACATCCAGTAAGGTTTGTGATCCTGCAATAACAGAAACCCTTCTTATGGTCTCCAATGGGAATTTTATCCCTTATACCCATGAAATTTTTGATAGCTTTTTCATTCTTAAATAAATCTAGTGACATGTGATGTTTTTGGTCCCATTCAACAAGGGCAAGGTAAACAAGGTCAAGGGTTGGTTCCGTAGGGGTTATGGTTAGGACAACGTTGTTCATGAATAAGTTTGTGGAGGCAAGGTCCTCATATTGGCTACAATGGGAATCTGTATCACTGTCTAAATAGTTAGAGCTATCCTCACATTCAAAACAAGTAGTGTCTTGATCATTGGGGTGTGCTCCATAAGGGTGAATCCCAATGCCGTATCTTTCTATTTTGAAATGTGGAAGAGGCATTGGTTCTCTCTGTTCTTGTTTATTTCTTCAACATCCTAAGCCCTTGTAGCCAATGGAGTACATCATTTTACTGAATTTCCCACATTTAGGGGTTTGATAATAGGATGGCTAAGTATCCTATGTGACGCAAGTTGTAGGTGGATCAAGAAATTTTTCTCGCCTAATAAGCCTCCATGTAAGAATGACCCAATAGTGTGTTCATTTCTAGGTCTTCTCGAAGTGATATTTGGGTCAACCTCTAGTCTTGGGTGATAATGAAAGGTCTGAAACCAAGAGGGCTTGCTACTCATTATATTCTCATGCACCATATTTAAGGATTTTCATCTCCTAGAAATCAAAAGGAGATGTTGAAGTAGATGCACCATGGGCACAAGAATTGAGAGAATCCAAATCTATCTAGGATTCCATGGCCTCAAATGGAGAGGAACAACTATATTGGTGGAGGGACATGCATATGTGCCCCTTCATGTAAAGCTATTGAGAGCTCTACATTAAGCAAAGGGCTCGAATCTCTCTTGTATTGTAATGTTGTGTACCTCATGCTTCAATTTAATGCACTAATGGAATGTCGATGACATGGCTTACATGACATGAATCCATGGTCAGCCTAGAAGCATATTATACGGAAGTTCCAAGTCCAGGACATGAAACTTTGTCTAATGGAAAGTGGGACCCACCTCCATGGGCAGCGTGATTGTGCCCACCGACTTTGTTTCCATGTTTTCATATGTGGTGATAGTGATGATATTGGACTCAAGATCTACCTCAGTATGTCCTAACTGTTTAACCAACTTGAGTGTGTAGATATTCAACCCTGATCTCGTTATCCACAAGCACCCATTTGATCTTCCTGCAGTAACAACTACCTCAATATATAAAGGAAGATTATGTGTTGGATTCTCAGTAGGGATCTCCCTATGATTGAAGGCAATATGTTCATTTGGTATGATGTTTTCCACTATGGCTTGAAGGTGTGTAGGATTGACCTCTAATGACACTCCCGACCCCTGAAGAGTTTGGTACATAATGTCTTTGTGTACATTGGATATCTTAAGAATATCTAAGATTGAAATCTTAGTAGACATCTTCTCAAGTTGCTCTAAGAGGTTGTATTTACCAGTTTGTGGGGTTGATGGAGAAGGTTCTAGAATCACGAGGTGGGCATGCCTTGTTACTACGATGTAATCCTTTCCCTTGATTCAGATGGCATTAATATGGTCAGTAGGAGAGCGAATACATCTAATAAGTGAATCATAATGATTGTTGTCTTTTTTGGTGTATAAGTAATTCACTACTTTATAACCTTGGGATGACTCTCCCGATCCGGCTTTGACTTTTCTGATTTATCATGATTGGGGAATGACTCTTTATATATCCCCATATTTTCATTGGGTGTCTGAGTTTTTCTGGGTTGTCCACCTCTATCTCCCCATTTTCGATGAGGTCTTGGATATAATGATGAAGTTGTAGACATTTGTCTATCTTATGTCCTTTGACATGATGCATTTCACAATATTCATGCTCCTTGTACCATGAAGGTTTTGGAGCATTGTCATCAAATGGTTGTGTCATAGGATATGTCATCATGTGAGCTGCATCCAATTGTTTTAGTATAACCGACAAAGGTTCATTAAGAGAGGTGAACGTTCTTCATTTTAGTGGTGGTTGAATTGGTCCTTTGGTCAGTTTAAAAGGTTGACTGGTTTGGACCATTTGAACACATTTGGAATCAGTGATCTTGTCTCCCACCACATTTGTTTTTGTTAAAAACTTCAGCTTTTCCATGGGTTTAACATTTTGATTATCTCTAGATTGGGACTTGAGAGTTCCTTTTGCAATGAGAGATTTCTCTAATTGAACCCCCTTTTCGATGGCCTCCTCAAAAGTTTGAACACAATGCATTTGGAGGTGGAAAGATATATCTGGGTTGAGGTTGGTACAAAAATACTAACCGGCTATTTTTTAGGGAAAGCGCAAGGGAAGCGGCTAGCTATCCCTCTCCACCTTTAGAGGAAGCTGGTAAATGTCTCATTAGAGAATTTTTTGGCACCACATAAATCTTCCATGGTGAAATCACTCTCTATGTTATATGAGAAGTGACGTATAAACCTTTCTACCAATTTTGGCCAAGTGAAAATTGATCCCCGAGGTAAACGTGTAGACCACTCCAAGGCTTGACCTCTTAGACTCTTAGGAAAAATTTGTATGAGATAATTGTCACTATAGGACTCCTCTTCACATGCCATATAGAAATATTTAACATGATCCTATGGATCTCCCTTCCCTTTATATTTTTCAAATTTTTGCATATCAAATTTCTTAGGAAAGGGTTGAAGGGTGATAGTCTTGTCAAAAGGATAGGGGCATAATTATTCATATTGATACTTTCTAATGCTCCCTATATTGCTCTCTTGGAGGCTTGTGAGTGTTACTTTCATATACTATACCTCTTGTGTGAGAAATTGTTCTCTAGTGGGAGAAGCGGGGATATATACTTGGCGATGTCCCGTATCATCTTCTTCTTGATTTTCTATGGAATTCATTGATCTTAACATTAGGCCTTGACTTTTGAAAATTCTTGCTTACTTTCTTCTATACATGAGAGGTTAGAAAAGCTAATTGTTGGCTTAGGTTACTAATATGTTGTTGAATGGTAGTTTCTTGTTCCAAGGGTTCCTCTTCTTCCTCGCCTTATGGAGGTTCTTCAACATTCTCTTGTCCCGTCATGTTTTTACGTGGAACTTTGATAAAGGGTATTCTATGTCCCACTATATTATTATTTCTGCGTTGGAGGTAGAAGCATGTACATGCATCAAAATGTCCTCCATGTCAATAAGGAGTCATTATTCCTCATTAGTGTTATTCATAGGTGGTATTGTTTCACTCTCGGTGGGCATTTTAGCCCTTAATTCTACGACCCATGCTAGCACTCGATCCTTATTTTTGTAGAGAAACTCATCTAATAGAGTGGGGTCAAAGTAGAATTCTGCGTGTGGAGATTCTAATTCATTACCACTATGATTGACTATATCTTCTATCTCTTTTCTCGCATAAAATAGAGGCCCTAGACCATGTCCAATGAAAGGGTTTGACCCTTTTCTATTCGAGGCTTCCCAAGATTACACTTGTTGTTCCTTGTATGCTTGTTTCTTGAGTCCTAATCACGTTTTAGGATCCATTTTTTGTGATAGTTTCATTAGGGTAAGTTGTAAATGTGTCCAAAATTTTGTGACCACACCTAAGTGAAATGCAAGATTAATCGTCAAGAATATGAATAAATTACCAATGTCGAATACCAATGTGATAGAGTGATAAATCACCAATGACATAAATGTTTGGTATCTAAACCCATTAAATGAAGTACCTTCTATACTATGTCTCAAAAATCAATTTAGTGTCGCAAGATAATTAAGAAGATGTTCTCAATTATGCCAAGTTCAAGAGAATGAACAAGACGTAAGTAAATACAAAAATTTAATGTGACCTCCTATAAAGATATAATAAAAGTGAGTCGAACTCGATTAAAACCTATATCTCAAAAAGTGCCAATTAGAATTTGTGAGTGATAAAACAATATCACCAAGATATGTTAACCAAACTTTGCAGAAAGTAAGGTATTGATATCAAGGTACTATTGATATAACAAGCACGAGTGGCAACACCTAACACTCTTCAAAATCGAGGTAATAATAGAATCGAACTAAAAAACTTAAAGTATAGCTAGGAATAGTTAAAATGTGTGTAGCATAACCTTATAATATAGATATTCAGGTTGAATTTATAAGAAATAAGACGTAGATATCAAAATTGTAGTGATACGATACAAACAAGCTAACCCTTCTAAAGAAGTTCAAGATGATGAACCACACCTAAATACAATGATGATCTTGACATGGGTATCAAGATCACAATGGTCACAAATGATATGAATACATATCCATGCACTTTAGATGTTTAACTTACCTAGCCGCAAACATGGATGGGCATAAACAGACAAAAAAGTGGCAGAAACAATCAATTGGTAACACAAAGGTAGTCACCCTCCTTTTGATCAACAAAGTGTCAAAAGAATGTGAAGGAAGCAAATCAAAAATGGGATGAAAAATAATGGCTTCACTTCAGTAAAGTTTTGCCTCACCCTAAGGCAAGTAAAAACTAAGTGAAAGTAATGCGTCACATGTTTCACAATAAAAACATGGTTCACAACTCAACACTATTTTAGAATGGTCAAACTGGGCTCCTGGCCAATGTATATTTTCCTAGATGGTTCTCTCATCCTAGGTGTTACAAATATTATCCATGAGTAGGACGATTTACCTAAATAGTCCCAACTATCTTGGGAGTATCTCGACTTTGCCCCCTTCAAGCACAATGGGAAGTAAATGCATCCATTGTGTACTTAAAAGGGTCACATAGGGATAACTTGTAACTCTATATCACAAAGGAATCACTAGTCAGATAGGTAGTGTGGAGCACTTCCCATTTCATCCAAAAGGTTCCCTCTTACGTGGACTACTTTGGGGTTCTTGTAACCACCCCTATTGTTGTAGCTTAAGGTGTTATGCTAAAAGGGTTATGTTCTAGTTGAGATGAGAGAGACGTACCCTTTTCTCGAAACTTGCAATACAATGTTTTGAATATGTTGTTTTTTTATCTTGTTTAATTAGGTGTGGTTTTCTTGAACACCTTTTAGAAACTCGTATAACAATTGTATAAAAGATAAAGGAAACACTTCATCCCTTTTCATGTGGGTTAAAGGTAAAACATGATTAGGAATGGATAAGGTTGCTTTATAAAAGGTAACCTTACTTTAGAAGAGTTTAATTTATGCTTAGCAAGTCATGGGAGTTGGGGGTGTTTTAATTAATCAAAGGTGATTAACTAATAGGTAGATGTAAGCTTATAGAAGCTAATTAGAGAAATATTAGTATGATTTAGCCTTTTAGAAGGGGATAAATCAATTAAATATTGATTTATTGGTTAAATTGAAAGGAAAGCTAATTAATTAATAATAATTAATTAGTCTAGGTAGAAGGGTGATTTATTAATGGAAGGTTTTTAATTAGGGTATTTTTTGGATATGCAACTTAATTAATTAGCTTAGTGTAATTAATTAATGATGATATGAGGGAAAATGAGCGTTATTGACAATATGTCATCAATTTGCTAGAAGATAGATAATTAGAGAAATTTAAGTATTTAAATTGCTTAGGCATAATTATAGGTGTCTACACTATCAACATTGAAAATATTTCCAAACTTTATATATCAGATCTTCCTTTTCTTGAATCTATTAACCACAAATGCAAATGAAGTTCAACTACTATTAGAAACTGATAAAATTATAGATAGAACTAGAAACCTTTACATACACCTTGCAAATATGAGTATAGAATGATGCTTTAACAATATATTTGTAGAAAAAACTTGTAAGAGACATTACCAGGATTTGATATGTATTCAAATATCTCAAATATGTATGCACATGGATTAGATTGAACTAAGAATGTCCCCGGAAATGGTTCCAATGGTGTTGACAGGCTCAAAATAATATGAACTTGAAGCAAATTAACAATTTAGTCTGGATATTGCATTCTTCATCCCCAAAAACGGTGCCACTAGAATCATCTATCACAAAAGAAAATATGATCAACACTCCAAATATAACTTTCACAAGTTATCACTTCTAGATTATGGAGATACTTTCAATGCAAGACAAGGGTTACTAAAGACATTTTGAAATCCTGATCTGTTTTGCATACTTTAGCAAATGGATTTTGATCTTCTGTGGGTATACAGGTCAAAACAGGGTAAAACAAGGTAGGATTAGTTGTTTTGAATGATTATTTGGGTGGGAGTTTAGATAAGACAAACCAAGGTCTACTAGATTCTTTGAGGATTTCAGGAAAAATTGGAGAAACTTAACAATAGAAAGTATCAAAATGGTTAATCACCCCTTCAACGAGAATATGTGCATGAAATGGTGGCCCAAATCTACACTTTTCCACACAATCTTTAATCATCTATCACAAAATCTTGAGTTAGAATAAACCAATGAAGCATTTAGCAATCACTATTTAATCATGACCTAAGGTGCACCCAAAGGTTTACAAACTATCTCTTAAATCAAGGAAGGTAAAGTGATTTTAAATTTGTTTATGTCTTTATTAGACAAAAGCTCTTCTGAATGTGAGATTGCAAATGCCACTAAACTATAGCAAGAAATGAGACCATGTATGATTAAGAGAGATTTTAAACAAAAGACTATAATAGGAAACAAGAAACACAAAATTGAAATGCATTCTGAAATGTAAGCATTCATAGATTTTTCCAAAAGACAACACAAAATAACTCAAACTTGATAAGATTTATTAGTAGGGGAATTTTTTATAAACAATCTCAGAGCTTGTTAATGGCTATATATGTGCAACCAACTTAACATGATTTGAAATCGACACACACAGAGTTACATGAGTTTCTCAAGTGGTCACTCGAGAGAAAGGGCTTCTTCCCATATTTTCCCATTAAATTTTTAGTTTTCCAAGATTTTTTAAACTCTTCCAACCCTTTTCATGACAAATTCATGCAATATATAGCATTCAATCTCCTTCGAGCCTTCTTTCCCAAGAAAAGAATATGCCAAAGGATCAAATTTGTTACAAAAATTTCTCATGATTCGTAGACAGGGACGTTTAATAGAACACATCCAAAAAGTTTCCAGTTGTCTCAAAAAGAGATGAATCATTGCAAAATTCACATCATTATCCATTTTGGAGGCACATTTTTCATCTTCAAAGCATGCATACCCCCTCCTTTCATTATTTCATCCTTACACTTTGTAAATTTGCGTTTGTAAATTTTGGATCCAGTGTTTCACGTTTCTACTCGAGCCCAAACAAAATTTCATTGAAAAAGTACCTCAGATCTGCATATTGAATTTTCAAATTGATTCCATTGATCCTTGAAGTCAAAAATGACATGAATTCACCAAAAATTTGGTGAAAATTGATGCAAAAATTACATCTCCAAGCTTCTTGGAGCTCAAATGGTGGCCAAACTGAAAAATGCATAGTTACCGTTGATCTTCCTTTATCCTTTAATCTGATTCCTCCACATGTCACAATGAGACTGAAATTGGGCTTGGGATCACTTTTTTATATTTTAACACTTTTGGAAAAATGTAAAAATTTGACATTTTTCTCCGCCCCTCCACCCTTTGAAAATGAGCTTGACACGTGTCCCGATGTGGGTCCCAGAGAATCGTCACTCGATTCTACAAATTTCCACATTTTTGGAAATAGGATTTTTCCAAATTATCTCTGTGGACCCACATCTCTGATTCTATCCCTAACACGTGGTGTAATATGACCGGATACAGTCGCGCACTCAATTTTAAATAGTTTGTCTCTTTTTAGAAGAAGGAAAATTTTCCATTTCTCATCCGCGGCTCCGCCTCCCGCAAGAAACATGTCCTCACTTGATTGGGTGTAGGCGAGCACTCTTATTTATACTTTAACAAAAATTTCCATAAAGGAAACTTTTCACCATTTACTCCACACTTTCACACTTCCACCTTTCCCGCCACATGGCGATTGTTGATTCATTGTAGGGTTGTGCCCCTCCTTTTAATTTTATGCCTTTATGCCAAAAATGGGAAAAAATCTCAATTTTTCCCGAGGCCCAAAGTTCCACCTCTACCATGTGTCCCTCTATGATTCATTGTGGGGTTTCAGCTCATTCCTGCATTTTCATATCTTTTGCCAAAAAAGAAAAAAATCTCTAAGTCTTCCGCCAATCCACATCCCCCTCCGCTCGGATCCTGCCACGTGTCCTCTCCTAATTCATTACAGGCCCTAGGAATTTTATTTTCTTTTAAACTCTTTTTACAAAATGCCTTAAGGCACAAAAAGACCCACCACTCCTCCTCCAATCAAAACACACCACATAAGCAACATTAGAACCAATCAGAGTAAAGCGGAGCCATGGGACCAAATTCGCCCTTTTGCCAAAAAAGCAAAAAGTGATAAGTTAAAACAATTTTCCACCATCCCTCAGCCAATTAGAACAAGCCACATTTCTGATGAATGCTGAAGAAGAAATTAACAGGCAAATGATGCCCGTCTAACCGTCAAAACACAGAAAATGTCAGGGATGCCCTAGAATTTGATTTTTTTGCTAAGGATGACAAATTTATTGAAATTGAATGAACTGATACATGTATTCAAAGAACTTTTGATCATGGAATTGGATTTTCAATGGCATACAAGTGTAAATCAATCAATTTTAAACTTCCATGATCGAGTAAAAGGAAAATTAGCAGAGCCACATGATTTTGGAAAAATTAGGGCACAAAACAGGGAACACATGCATATTTCTTTCAAATTGGGGAAAAACAACAAGTTGTTGAGCATTTCAAGGCATCCAAATGGAGGTAGAAGTTACAAACCACTAATTTGAGAGAAAAATGTTTTAGAGCATGCGCAGGAAGAAGGAAAAATTTAGGGCAAAATTGTGCAAGCTCAAAAATGGCACCAACATGAAGAATACTTTTGTTATGTAGATGATAGAAGGAATTGCATGCATTTTGGATGTTGTTCAAGCCAAATTTAGAGACCTCCTTTTTTTGGGAAGGACTAGCTATATAAGAAACACAAGAATACCACCAAATAGTATTAAATATCAAGAGCTAGAGGACTTCCTAGCAAGGCTAGATCCGGGAAGCACGATGCTTCATCGAATGGTTGCCAATCATCTATTTAATACAACATATTGTAAGAAATAATAGTTCCTATTGTAGTTATTAAGATTTAGGTATCTCCTATTAATGTAAAAAAATGAATTTAACTCAACAAGCAATGGTTAGAATTAAATAAGTATGATTAATGTGTTGGTTTGGGTTTGTAGGTGTAGCGAGAGGTTATCGGTGAGATCTGGGTGAAATGAAGCTAGATTTTGAGGTGTTGTGGGGTTTTTGTTAACTCATTGTTATTGGAAAAATTTCTAGTCTTAGAGACTAATGTTGGCTAGATGACCGACATTGGTATAGGGTAGTGATCGATGTCGGTAGAGGCAATATGGTAGAAATGTCAAAAAAATGTGGTTTATGTGCTCTATGTGATTGGACAAAGGATAATTGGGCTAAGATAGGTTCATGGGATTTTAATCAAGATTCAGAGATGATGATATAGGAATTTAGGTGAGTGATGGGTGGTAAAATGAGCACAAAGTTGGTCGAAGGCTATAGAGAGTAGATCTCGGTAAGGTGGAAATAGAGGGAATGATAGATAACTTAATAAAATGAATTAAGTTATTAGAAATGAAGAAGGAGAGACAACACTTACTTGATTAATGTAACCATGAGGTGGATGGTGGTATTCATTGTAAAAGGTGGTGATTCAGAGTGAATAAAACAATAAGGTGACATAATGCTTCCCATGTGTACTCGGAACTCTAGGAATTTATGGGTGAACCGAATGATGTTTGGATCGGAAGGTTGCAAGCTCACTAGAATGATTTCATGTTCGAATGCAAGAAACATAAGTCCAAAGAAGTCAGATTTAAAACTTGAAAAAGAGTTAGAACCTCTTATTTAACCTAACTGATAACATTTAGGTGACCAACGCCAACCGAGGGATAATCGACATCAGTTAAGGAGAATAAGTCCAGGTTACCAAAAATATCCTGATATTTGCTATTTTTGGAATGATATGAATCCTCATTTTGGGTCTTAAGTGGAAAATGGTGCTCAGATAAATAGGAGTGTTTTTGGAGGAGGAATATAAAATTAATATTAGGGATAGAAAAAGTACCAGTTGGTTGAGATAAGTAGGGACTTAGTCTTAGTTAATTAATAGGCTTAGAATAAGTATTAGGTGAGGTGGTTAGGTGAGGTTTAAATAAACTTATTTAAAGTAATTAAATTAATTAATAATGTGAAGATGAATATTAATTTAAGTAAAGGTGATTAAATTAATATTGATGTGGGAAAGGGGAGATAAGGGATTGTGACCCGATTTTGGTGTCTACATTTTCCCCTTTTTGTCGTGTAGTTTGTATTGATAAGCGACATTGAAAAAATAGGAGGTAGGTGTTCTAAGTATGAGTGATAGTTAGGTTTCCTCAAGTATGGGTGGAGGTGAACCCCTCAAATGAGGAACCGAGGAAATGTTAGAATGAATCGAGTGGGTGGTTCGATAAAGTTATAAGTGATGAAAAATGAGGTGTAGGTGGAGTGTAGGTAATGGTGATATATTTTTGGGTAATCGATAGTGGCACTCGAATGCACACACATGTATAAAATGTGTTAAGTTACTAGGATGGAGAACGCACAAACTTTACATCATCAAAGGTCAATAAGTTTATCTAAACAAGGTTGATGTTTTTCAAGTATCCAAGGCATAAGATACGGTCCTGAATCACAACTAGGCAAGGTGAAGGAATGGGAAATAGGTATGTTCTAGAGAAAAATAATATTTGGTCAAGATAAATGTCATGGCATTAGGTAAGGCAAGGTCAATAGGCTAATTAACACTATTAGGGTCATCGCAAGATAAGTCAAGAACAAATTCTAGTGTCAAATGGGCATATTTGGGTTGGGTTGATAGGTAAGGCCATAGGTAAAGTCATGAGTAAGGTCACCGTATAGGCCAGAATTTTCCCCAAATGAAACAAAGCTCATGTATTAGGTAATAACATGATAGGGTTTGGCTACAAGGGCTTGGGTAAGGGTGGGAAGCAGTAAAAATAGTTTTAGGTAACCAAATGTGAGTAAAAGTTGTATAATGGGCTATAGAAAACTAACCCATATTGGTCAAAGGTAAACCGATACGGTCATACAACTCAACACCGGTAAATTAGGAAAAATATCGGTGTCGGTCAAGTTGAATTTGGGTTAAAAAGGTAAAGCCTATGTTTTACATATTCATTTTTGAATTTCTACTTTTGGTAAAAATGAAAGAGAGCTTTGTGACAAGAGAAACAAAAAAAATAATGCCTTACATTAAGTTGGCAATCGTGTAGCAGGTGATTGGATTGCAAATTATGGGCCCATATGATTAATTGGTGAGAGTTGATTGGTCAAGAGCGTGAGAGAGTAGATTTTGTATGGTGAGGTGGGAATGGGTGTGGGAGGACTGCCAATGCAAAGGCTAGAGATTCCATCACAAAGATGGAGGTGAGTAGAGGTAGGTTTCGAATTCTATGTGTGTTTGGAATGAAATTGAATGTAGAAAAATTGATATTTTAAGTTTGTATAATAAATTTGAAACTGTTGTTAAAAATGGGGTAAAATCGAGTAAGGAGGGTGAAATTAAGGTTTACTAGGTGGAAAGATATAGAAGGTTTATGGTAGGTTTTAGGTTTGTTTTGTTCATTTTGAGCAAAGTGGGGACATTGGGGTTTGGCCTTAGGCTGAGCCGGTGAACAATGTCATTCGAGGTTTGATCAACATCGGTGGGCTTACCGACGTTAGTGGGGATAAAGGTCGACTAGTGCGACCACCGAAAAAAGTAACTAGGTGCTAAAAATGAAGGTTTAGGTGACAAAAACTAAGAAGAATAGAGTTGTAGGATAGATGGTTGGGTAGTGGAGTGAAAGTAGATAGATTGGGGGTATGAAATGATATAATTAGGTGGGGTTTTGAGTGAATAGAGGTATGAATGGTTGGGGTTTAGGTGCAAGTCGTGTCAAAGTGGTGAAGGTAGGAAAATAGTAAACCAAAATATGTGAGAATGTTTGAGGCAAAAGAGAATCAAAGTAGGCGAGTTAATTTAGTAAAAGAGAGTTAGTCTAGGAAAATTGTGTGTGGGATGGGACTGGGTAGGTGAAAATTCACGATTAAATAAAGGGAATTATTAGTGCAAATCTACATCACCCCCTAAATGACATTTAGATCTGCAGTCCAAAATTGGGTCATTTAGTGTGATTGCACAACATTGAGTTTTCTCCAAGGTGTGGGACCTT
The DNA here is from genome assembly GCA_018340775.1 of Taxus wallichiana var. yunnanensis. Classification (NCBI taxonomy): domain Eukaryota; kingdom Viridiplantae; phylum Streptophyta; class Pinopsida; order Cupressales; family Taxaceae; genus Taxus; species Taxus wallichiana. Next base: position 688,277,734 of record CM031239.1, read on the forward strand.
GCAAGGTGAGAAAAATCTCTAGATAAAGATGGTTCTTACTCCTCTGTTTAGGTGTATACATGTCATTTTACAGAGGTTCCGATTCAAAATTCGTACTCTAAAACTACCAAGGAGACAAGGTTGAGAGAAAACAAGGAAATAGAAACAAAACAAAGTAGAAAAATAGAATGGTAATACACCAAAGGAGTGTTGAACTCCTTACTTTAAAAATTAGACATAGATCATCGATATTGCAAAAACAAAATATGCACAAATTTCCAAAATGCAATGAAGGATCAGAAGACAATAATAAATGCATGAGAGGATTGAAAATCAATCACAAAACATGCATTATTATTCCCAGATTTGATACAATACGTTGCAATAGCAAAGAGGAAAAAAATGAGTTACAATCTCCATGGAAGGTCTAAAACTCCTTCAAATCTGCCTGCTAAGGAGAAAAGAAGAGCTTGTAGAAGCAAGAACATCCAACCCTTTAAAAATGAGCCAAATCTGGCTTTTAACGATGAAGCAAGAGAACAAAGGAGAGAGAAACATAGGAAAATTGATTTGAAGGTCCAACCACCTGACAAGATCCATTAAAATGGCAAGGGCACCTCTATAATCTCATTTCCCAATGTTTTCGACCTTACTAGAGAAAAATGGGTGCCATACTGCATTAATTTTTGGTGGTTGAATGTCATTTCTATTTTTTTCCTATGTTAGAAACGTTTCTTTAATTCTATCCCAAAAATATCCATCAAAAATCAAAATTTATGTATCCATCATGTATAAAATTTAAATACCTTTCCAATGACACTAAAATCATGAAAAACTGAGCTCTGGTTCGAAAGATATGGCCTTCTGAAGATTTAGGGTAAAATTGGTAAAAATAGGATCAAAATAGGTGGCGGTGGGGTCAAACTTTAAATTTTTCCCTTTTGGAAAAATTTCCCCAAAAAATCCACACCTCTGCCACTCTGAAACATGTGGCATCACATGGTTTCTTTGATGGGATTGCGGGCTCCAAAATAGCATTCTACCCACTTTTATGAAATTAGAAAAAAATTCAAAAATACTCCACCGGCCCGACCACTCTGAGACACGTGGCACCTCCTTATTGCTTGGCAGGAATGTGCTCCATTTTTTACCTTTATGCCTTTAACCACTTTGGAATTTTTTTCAAAAATACCCCGTCGGCTCGACCTCTATAGCTTATGTGGCCACGTGGTACCATCCGATTAACCCATGGAGATGTGGTTCAAGTTTTTACCTTCTTTCTCACGGGCCTGCGGGCCGAATTTTGTCTTTGAGTTTTTAGCCAAAAATGTAAGTGTCACAATTTTCTCCCAACCCCTACCTCACCTTGACATGTGGCACTTTCTAATTAGCTATGGGCCTACCTAGGAAAATTTCCCCTTCAAACTCCACCAAGCCATAACTTAGAAAATACAAGGAGTTAGGAGGACTTACTTACCTTTTGGAAAGGGGAAGAAAAGGAGGAGTTAGCCAAAAATAAGTATGGGCTTATTTAGATAACACTTTTGGTGACTCGAGATGGGTCATTTGCCTACTAGATGAAAAGTTCAGCTGCCTTGAAGCATCCATTGGGCATGGAGTCATGAGTAGTAGCCAAAAAAATGATCTAAAATTTGAAAACTTACATTTTAAGCCTCTTGAAACCCACTAAAACTAAAACCAGTTATGACCAAATGCCAAGACAATGCACTCTGCAAGGCAAAAACTAGCACCACAAAAACTATGTATAAAATCTTAAATCATACATACCCCAAGTGGGATATGCAGAGTCTTCTCAAGCACTTATTTTGCTGAAATAAAACCTACCTATTATACTCTAGCTGGAAGCAAAGGTGGGCTAAACAAACCCTATAACCTGGTTGTGCAAAATAGCTTCCTTTCTTCAAAATGGTCAACCATGCAAATGATTTGGGTATGATCATGGCTATTAGTATGAGTGGAAAACTAAGAAGAATCCAGTCCTCCACCCAAATCATCAAGGTCTCAACTAAAAACAAATTGAATACCTCTTTTAGTTGCTCTGCATTTGGATTGAAGAGGCATTGCAACTGACCCTTGGTACCTTGCATATCATCCTCATGACTAGAAGTAAGCATGATGGGTGGAAACTCCCTTTTTGGCTCCAATGAAGCCAAGTACCTTATTAGGAAAGGTCTAATCCATTTGATATGCCCATAGCTCTAAAATTATCCTCCAAAAAGGAGTCTTCTTATAGATCCTCTTTAATGGATGGTGCGGAAGAAGTGGTAGAACTCTCGCTCTTCTCCTTCCTTCTCCCATAAAGCACATGGAAGATTTAAATCTTCCAATATTGGTTCAAACAATCTCTCACAAAATACAAGATGCTGCAAATGAATGTTCTCCTTCATGGCCGTAGGCTCAAGTGTTTGTAAGATGGATGATGAAGGAGAAAATGGTGTGATTTCAACCAATTCCTCTCCATCAAAACAATCATCCAAATCGAGACAAGTAAACTACCTCATTGTTGTCTTGTTGCACGAATGTTCAAATTCTTCCATGGTGTTATCTTGATCAGAAACTTGATCACCATGTTTATCTTCATCCTCAAAGCTGAAGTTTGAAAGATCAAACTTTTCTCCAACATTAGAGCTCAAGAGAGATGAAGTGGAAGGAAGAATCAAGGTTCTTTCATATTACATTTTGAGTTCAAGGCTCTTAGTTCTGAATTTTTCTCCTCCACAGCTGGAATGTGATCCTCTTATTTTAGATTAGGAGTAACTTCTTCTTCCTCTCTGCTTGAAGACAATCTTAATCTTGATTGAACTCTTCCTCTAACATGAATTTTGTCAACTCAAAATTTTCAATCTGCTGCTCTACAGGACAAGTTGGGGCTGCAAGATCTCTTTTAGAGCTTTCCTTTTCCATGGCTGATTGTGCAACTTGAATTGGATCAAAATATCTTTTTTTTCTTCTTGCACTGTAACAAAATCAGCCCCAACCACCATTGACTCTTCATCTTTTACCTCCTTTGTAGGCTTAACCAAAGAGGGATCTTTGTTATCCCAAATTTGAGAGCCCAAATCTTCAAGTTGTCTATCATTTCTTTTCTATTGGGCTCCACTTCTTGTTGTCCTTGACTGGCATTCTAATTTTTATCTTCCCAACATGGATTTGGGAAAACAAGAGGAGGGGTGGGTTGTAACTCAATTGATTTTACAATTTTTGTGGTGGTGGAAGAGATATTGTTTTTGGCTCTTGTGGAGGAAATGACTATTTGGAATGGAAAAGAGTAGAGAAATTGAGGTGGGATGGAAGAATAGGAGGTGAAGAAATGGAATAAACTTTTGGGACAATAGATGGAGAGTCTCGAAACTTGACATTGCTACGATAAAACAGATTGGGAAAGAGGAAAAGAAAAGGCATGAAATGGTGTGCTTACCCATTGACAAGGTTGTTAAATACTCCTCTCATACACATCTATTCCTTTGATCCAATTTTCAAGTAATGGAAGTGCTGCAATCATGAATTCAATCTTCTCTTGTGGGCTATAATACCTTAGAAAGGGTCCCACTCAAGGACAGTGGTGCTCCATAATCAATTCCAAATGCTTTCATTTGTGGTTGAGCCCTGGATTGCACCATGATTTCCTCCATCTTTTGTATTTTCTCCAAAAAATCTACATTTTCTTCTTGATTTCCCTCACAATCTATATATCCTTGTGCTTGACATGCTTCATAGCCAAACTAGTTTTGGAATTGGTCATATGAATATGCATAATAATTTTGAATTTGATCAAAATGCTGATCTAGAGGATTTGAGAAACATGTTAGAGGTGGGAAACATTCACTACTTATTATAAATGTGAATTCCATGAGGGAAATGAAGTCATGATTGCACAACTTCATGGAATGGAAGAAGATGGAAGAGATGCAAAGAAGAGTGGATGGAAAATGAATGGAAAGAGGGTGTGTAACTTCGAGAGATGGGTTGTTGATCGGATGTAATCACCAGATGTGTTTGAGAATGCCTCAAAGGTTGAAATCTTCACGGGAACACAACAACCTACAAAAATGAGGTGGAAGACCTCTAAGGTCCCATCGGGCATGCCAAAAGCTGTTAGTGCAAATCTACAACACCCCCTAAATCACCTTCAGATCTGCACTCCAAAATTGGGTCATTTAGTGTGATTGCACAACATTGAGTTCTCTGTAAGGTGTGGAACCTTGCAAGGTGGGAAAAATCTCTAGAGAAGGTTCCTTCTTACTTCTCTGTTTAGGTGTATGCATGTAATTTTTGTAGAGGGTTTGATTCAAAATTCCTACTCTAAAACTACCAAGGAGACAAGGTTGAGAGAAAACATGGAAATGGAAACAAAACAAAGCAAAAAAACATAATGGTGATACACCAAAGGAGTGCCGAAATCCTTACTTTACAAATTAGACATAGATCATGAATATTGCAGCAACAAAATATGCACAAATTTCCAAAATGAAATGAAGAATTAGAAGACAATAATAAATGCATGAGAGGATTGAAAATCGATCACAAAACATGCATTATCATTTCTAGATTTGATACAATACATTGTAATAGAACAGAGGAAACAAATGAGTTACAATCTCCATAGAAGGTCTGAAAATCCTTCAAATCCACCTGCTAAGGAAAAAAGAAGAGCTTGTAGAAGCAAGAACATCCAACCCTTTACAAATGAGCCAAATTTGGCTTTTAACGATGAAGCAAGAGAACAGTGGAGAGAGAAATGGCGGAAAATCAATTTTAAGGTCCAACCACCCAACAAGATCCATTAAAATGGTAAGGGCACCTCTGTAATCTCATTTTCCAATGTTTTTGACCATGCTGGAGAAAAATGGGTGCCATACTACATTAATTTTTGGTGGTTGGATGTCATTTCTATGTTTTTCCCATGCTAGACACATTTCTTCAATTTTCTCCCATGTATCTCCATCAAAAATCAAAATTGAGGTATCCATCATGTAGAGAATTTCAATATCTTTCCAATGACACCACAATCATGAAAATCGAGCTCTGGTTCGAAAGATATTGCCCTACGAATATTTATGGAAAACTCATAAAAATAGGGTCAAAATTGGGGCGGAGGGGTCAAACTTTAAATTTATCCCTTTTGGAAAATTTTCCCAAAAACTTCATGCCTCCACTACTCGAGACATGTGGCATCACCTAGTTTTGATGTGATTGTGGGCTCCAAAATAGCATTCTGCCCCCTTTTGTGAAATTGGAAATTTTTCAAAATACTCTGCCCTTGACTGACCGCTCACGAGACACGTGGCACCTCCTTGTTGCTTGGCGGGAATGTGCTCCATTTTTTTACCTTTTTCCTTTAACCACTTTGGAAAAAAATTCAAAAATACCTCACCAACCTAGCCTCCGCCACTTTGATGTGGCCACGTGGCACCATCCGATTAACCCGCGGGGATGTGGTTCAAGTTTTTACCTTTCTTCTCGTGGGCCTACAAGCCAAATTTTGTCTTTGAGTTTTTAGCTGAAAAGGTAAGTGTCACAATTTTCTCCCAACCCCCACCCCACCTTGACATGTGGCACTTTCTAATTGGCTGTGGGCCTACCTAGGGAAAAATTTCCCTTCAAACTTTGTTGAGCCATAACTCAAAAAATATGAGTTAGGACGACTTCTTTACATTTATAGAAAGCAAGAAGAAAAATCCTATCTAATGAAGCCATATCAATACAATTTTGAGTCCCCAAGCATAAAAAAATTCATTTAAGTTCCAGCAAAGGAAAAGGGGGAGGAGTTAGCCAAAAATAAGCATGCACTTATTTTAGATAACATGAATTGATTGAAAAAGTGTAATTGGTAATGATGCAGGCAAGGTAACATCTTACGATGCATGATAGGGTACCACCACTATTGGTACAAATGTGGCATATTGTGATGAATGGTGAGTGGGATCACATGCAATATGGGGGACTTGGTGTGGTGAGGTACTATAGGGAATTTTTGAGATCATAGCTTAATGGTCGCTCTTATTCGCAGATGGGATGCAACGATAAACTCCTTACATTTACCTACCAGTGGTGAGATGATGATCACACTAGAGGATGTTTATAGGATTTTGTAGCTTCCTATTGTTGGGGAGCCAATATATAAAATCTCATCAGAGGTATCACTCAAGCTCATAGTTGTGGTATTTTGGATAGGTGATGTATGAGCTGATGGATCATAGTGCTAGCATCATTTATGGGGATATGTATCAACCCATCCATAAGGGACTAGATTAGGAGTGTGATGATTGTGGTAGTTGATGTTACACACTTCTTGACTCAGAGGGTGGGAGATATCCCTATGAATTGATGGGGGTTTGCAAGATATGATTGAGGAGTGGGTTTGTGTTGCATGAGCACATGCATATCTGGTGCATCTATATAGGGAGTTTTTAGCTTATCAGAGGACGTGGTAATATGGAATATGTTGTACCTATTTATTAAATTTCTAGGCATATGAGCACATATTATGTGTGCACCCATAGAGTCTCCCATGACAGGCCGATACTAGGGAGTTTATAGGGCTAGATATAGGAGATGGGTGCCAGTAGGTGCTCACCTATAAGTAAAGGAGGCATCATATAATGTGACATATTACCAACGGAAACTAGAGGGATTGTATGCTATAGACATTATCTCATAGCCATATGTGGATTTTACATATTATGGTAGCAAGAAAGAGGAGTTGGAAGGGATTTAGTTGGTTAGGTGTATATAGGGAAGGCATGTTAGTGAGCATGAGATGATTCTAGTAGATAGAGTCGATGCTAGTTCGGGCTATAATAGGATGTGCCTTCACCATTTCATCGGTATTATAGAGATGATGTGAAGAGAACTTTATCTCCACCCCATACGAGAGGTCGAGGCAAGGTAGGAGGAGTGTGTGGCTGACCGGAGGATCGATGATGTAGGTACTAATAAGGGATACATGCATTGGTTGATAGCCCGACTATAGGTAGCACCTTCTTAACTGTAAGGCAGCCAAATGTGGCAACCATTATAGTTAATTTTAATGTGTTACGGGGTGAAGTGACTACCCTATAGTCATAACTTACATAGGTACAGAAACATTTAGTTACCCTTCAGGGCCTGTGATTGAGTTATAAGGGCAATAGATAGGGTCTTAGGCACAGTGGCCACCCTACGGGAAAAGGTGGCTCTCCTATAGGCCAAGGTAGCATAAGCACTAGTACAGCTTGAGATTGTGATGAGGGGAATGTGGCACATTTTAGGCTTAGGTAGCTGCATTATAGGGGCAGCTAACCACCTCATAGTAATAGGTTGTTACATTATAGGCACGAGGTAGCCATACAGCCCTAGCACATGCACCAACAACAAGAGAAGGTCCCATATGATAGGTACATACACCAACACAGGTCCCTTGGTACATGTTAGATTTAGGGTGATGGCCCCACCCCGGATGATATCCATGGCCACTTATAGAGATTCAGTATCGATCGAGGCAAGATATTATCAGAATGGTTGTTAGAGGCTATTAAATAGGTTGTATCATATGCCAAGTCTGGAGGCCCAACAAGTAGCAAGTGAGAGGACCTAGTCTCGACTCATAGTTTTTGCAAAGCACGGGGGACATTGGCTCCACAGATAGGGTCAAGTTTATGTTTCTAGCTCTCATAGGCCAAACGAAAATGATGACCAGGATCACATGAGGGTAGTGGAGATATAGGTGAAGGTGTAGACCCCTCATGGGTTTTTAATATGAGGTGATATGTTGTTTTGATTTTTGATAGATAGATCGGCCTATGTGTTGAAGATGCAAGATTGTACATGAGATTTTTTGAGATACATGTTATTATTTATACCTATGTATATATGTATTGATACACAAACACTCCCTTTATATATTTGATTATGATATTAGACTGATGATGTACTTGGTTTCATTTCCATTGTATTGTTATTATGGAAACTTAACTTGATGGATGTTGTAGGTTTTGTTTATAGGCTATGGGAACTAGGTGAGTTAGGCATGGTTGAGTTAGATGTAGGCATGATAGAGTCAATATGAATTTAGAAGGTTTAGGCATGATGGATTCAGAAATGTCTAAGTTTTGTTGTGATGGAAATTAGGTTATGTTAGGCATGGTTGAGTCATAGTTAGGCATGGTAGAATCATTATGGATTGTCAATATAGTGGTTTCGTGGAAGTTAGTTGGTTTTTATGCATAGTTGAGTCGAAAATTTCCAAGTTACTATTTTTATGGAAATTATGTGTTGTAGATTTGGTTTGGTTAAATTTCCAAGTAATCAATGAGAATCATGCCATGAGTAGATTCATGGTACTCATATTTAAGATAAGACTAAAAGGTGATAGATAATCACACAATTTTGGTGTATTCGTTGGTATTTAAAATAGGTAGATGAAAAAGGTTACTCAAGGGATGAGTGTGAAATGAAAAAAATGTGGTATATTACTCGATTGAACAATATAATTTTAGATGATGGAAGGCATTGAGGGGCTCAAGCTCTGGTTTACCTTTGAGAGAAGATAAATGATAACCACCTGATCCATAGGTATGAGTGATGATATAGGGCCCAAGCCAATTAGGATCAACTTTCCCTATTTTATTTTTCCCACTTTGGTTACATGTTGATTTTCCTTTAGGAAAAGGTCACAGACCTTAAAGGTTCATTCATGGACACATTTATCATTGGCACATTTAATACATTTTTGGTAGATTTTAAGTTGATCAAGAGCATGTAAACGACGTTCATCTAGAAGCTCGATTGGGCCAAACAATCTTTGAAAAATTCATCATCATTGACCATGTTTTTGAGTGAGATATGAAGAGATGGAATTTGGACTTCAAGAGGAAAGACTACATCTATAGGATAGACCAAAGAGAAAGGTGTAGCGGTAGTTGAGGTGTGGATACTAATGTGATAATCCCATAATGTGAAAGGAATGTGTGCGTGCCAATCCTTACCAAGTATCATCAACCACTTTTTTAAGAATATTCTTAATATTTTTGTTAGTCAATTTGGATTGGCCATTTGTCTGAGGATAATAAGGGGAATAAAAATGAGTTGAATGCCAAAGGTGTCAGAGTTTATGTAGGGTTTTGTTTTTGAATTTTTTTGTTATCGGTGAAGAAACAGTTGAGGAACACCAAAGTGACAAATTATGTGATGGTTGATGAATTCACAAATTTTCTCAGCTTTTTTAGAAATGAGAGGGATAGCCTCCACCCATTTAGTGTAATATTCAATCGTGGTTATGATCCATTGATGACGTTGAGAAGAATGAGGGTTAATCTCTCTGACAAGATCCAAACCCCATTGGGAGAAAGGCCAGAGGTCTTTAAAACCTATAAGACATGACTAGGGGTATGGTGAATATTAGCATGTTGCTGACATTTTAAACACCATTTGACATAGTCACACCAGTCTCAATTTAGGGTTGTCCAGTAATAGTCGAGACAAAGAATGTGTTTAGAAATGACAAGGCCACTAAAATGACCACCGCAAATCCCATCATGAACTTCTTTAATGATGTAAGGGATTTCAGAACTTGTGAGGCATTGTAGGAGGATACTGTCAAATCCATGTTTGTAGAGAAGACCTCCCATGATGACATAGTGAGAGACACTTTTGAGGAAGGCTTGTTATCCATTACGAGTGATATCCGGAGGTAGAATTGAGAGGGAAAGGTAATCAATGAACTACTTATACCAAATGTCACATGGATTGGTTTCAATTCTTCCTACAAAGTTAACGTCTTAAAAAAATAAGAGGGTGATTATAACCTTTGTATTGTGATAAATATTTTTGAGTCGGAAGGTGATACAAGTATTTGAGAAGAAAGGTAGGCCATGGTATACGAAATTTTTAGTGGAGCACGAAGTGGTTTGAAGTTCATAATGATCAAATCTAGTCAAAAGCATTTCAACCTGATGTTTATACTTTTGAAGTACCTCATTACGACATTGGTATAAACCATTGACTTGGTTCACAACCAGTAGTGAATCACCAAAGATATTAATTGATTTAATGTATAAGGATATGGCAATTTTAATACCTAACACGAGTGCTTCATATTTTTCAATGTTATTAGTAAAATAGAAATATAGTTTGAAAGATAAAGGCATAGGGTCACTCTTTAGATTAATAAGGATGGCCCCTGTACCACCCCCATGTTGAAATTTAGAACTGTCAAAAATAAGGTCATTTGATAAATGGTGTCGTCAAGGGAGAGGGTAGCAATGGATTCATCAGGGAAATCAAAGTTAGAAGATTAATTTCTAGAAAGAGGTGTGTCTGCAAGTTGGTCAGAAATGGGTTTTCCTTTAACAAACTTTTGATGGATGAATTCAAGATCTAGGTCTATAAGAAGAATGAGCCAATGTGAAGCACATTGGTGTTGGTAAGGCTTAACGTACATGTAGTGTAAGGGCTCAATATTGGTAAAAAGAAGTTTTCTTGATTGAGTACCTAATGGAAAAGTTTGGTAGCGATGAAGAATAGGGATAAGAATACTTTTTTTGCATGAGTATATCTAGTTCATAGTCTAGAAGAGTATAGATTATATAATAAACCACCTACTCCTTATGTTTCTCATCACGATGAGCGATTATGGCAGCTAACGAATGGTGTGTGGCTGAACTATAGAGGTAAAAGGGTTCGTTGTCCTTTTTGGGATGAGAAAAAGTGGTTGAAGTAGGTATTCCTTTAATACATCAAATGATTTTGGCATTCATCAGCCCATTTGAAGGATACATCCTTTTTTAGAAGATGGTGAAATGGATGACGATGGTTAGAAAGATGAGAAATAAAGTGATGAATAGATTTCCACTTGCCTTGAAAACTATGAAGTTTCTAAAGGTTAGTAGGTGGAGGAATCTCAAGAATGGACTTGATTTTAGTGGGATGAAATTCAATGTCACTCAAATAAATGATGAAACCAAGGAGCTTTCTTGAGATAATAATGAATTTACACTTCTTAGGTTGAAGGCAAATGTAGTATTTGATGAGATGGTCAAATATGACTTTAAAGACCTGTAAGGTGTTCGGCCCATTGTTTGGATTTAGTGAGAAGATCATCAATAGAATATTCCAATATTCTATGCATGATGTTGTGGAAGATATAGGTCATGGCACATTGATATGTAGCATTAGTGTTTTTAAGGCCAAAGGGCGTGACATGATAAAAGAAGGTCCCCAAGGGGTGATGAAGGAATTTTGTATTGATCTTTCGGTGTGAGTAATATCTAATCAGAATCGAAGAAACCATCCATGAGTGATAACATCTCATGGCTAGCGGTGAGATCAATAAGTTAGTCAATATTGGTGTTATCCAAAATGAGCCCATGCTTATTTTGGTTAACTCCTCCTCCTTTTCCTTTTCTAGTACTTAAAATGGATTTTTTACACACTTTAAAGACTCAAAATTTTATGGGTATGTTTTCATCAAATAGAGGATTTTCTTCCTTTTCTAGAAATGTAAAGAAGTCCTCCTAAATCCTTGTATTTTTTGAGTTATGGTTTGGCGGAGTTTACAGTGAAAATTTTCCCTGGGCGGGCCTGCGGAGGTAAGGAGGCAAATTTTCCGGGGATTCTCAGTGGCAGAGAGAGCGAGAGAAGGAAATTTTTCCAAGGAAATTGGTGGGTTGGTGGAGGCATAGAGATAAATTTGGCACTTAGCCCTTTGGGGAAAAAGGGCACAAAGGAAAATTTTGGCCCGTGGGCCCGACAAAGGAAGGAGCGCATTCACAGGCCGGGAGAAAATTTTTCCACTTAGCCTTTTTGGGCAAAAAGGTTAAAGTCAAGAATTAGCCCATGGATCCGAAAAAGGAAAATGGAAGGAAAATGTCCAAGGTTCCGCATCTAATAGAAAGGTGCCACATGTCTAGTCGACGTCAGCAACATTGTGGTGGGGATCGGGAAGAAGTTAAGTTTTTTGCCTTTTTGGTCAAAAAGGTTGAAGGTAAGAAATGAGCCTGTGATCCCATCAATGAATTGGGAAGTGCCACGTGTAATCAAAGGAGCGGGGCATGGAGTGTTTTTAGGAATTTTCCCAATTTGAAAAAAAGAGGAAAAAAATAGGATTTTACCCGCGAACCTATTTTTGCCCTAATTTTCCTTAATTTTCCTAATTTGGCCGTAAAATTTCAAAAGGTCGTATCTTTCAATCCAAAGTGGTCAAAATTCATCAAATGTGGTACCATTGGAAAACTATCAATTCCCATGTATGCCATATGAACTTAAATTTTGAGTTTTGGGAAAAGTTAGAGGGAGAAATTTGAATAAATTTCTCTAGCACGGGAAAAAATGTAGAACCGACCCCCAATCACCAAAATTGATGGAGTATGGCATCCGTTTCTTCTCCAGCATGGCCGAATACATCGAAAAATAGATTTTTGAGGGTGACCTTGCTATTTTAATGAATATTTTCAGTGGTTGGAGATGTTGAATCAATTTTCCCACGTTTTTTCACCTTTCTTCATTCTGCTTCATCGTTAAAAGCTAGTTTTGGCTCATTTTGTAAAGGTTGGACCCCCTTGCTTCTGCAAGCTCTCTTTTCTTCCTTAGCAGGTAGATTTGTAGAATTTCAGACCTCCCATGGAGATTGTAACTTGTTTTTTTCCTCTTCACCAATGGAACGTATTGTATCAAACTTGGAAATGATAATGTATGTTCTGTGATCGATTTTCAATCCTCTCATGCATTTATTATTGTCTTTTGATCTTTCATTGCATTCTAGTAATTTGTGCATGTTTTGGTGTTGAATCTCCATGATCTATGTCAAATTTGTAAAGAAAGAATTCTAGCACTCCTTTGGTGTATCACCATTCTATTTTTTACTTAGTTTTGTTTCCATTTCCATGTTTTCTCTCAACCCTGTCTCCTTGGTAGTTTTAGAGTAGGAATTTTGAATCAAACCTTTGCAAATTTCACACATACACCTAAATAGAGGAGTAAGAACCAATTTCAATCTATAGATTTTCTCACCTTGTAAGGTCTCACACCTTGGAGAAAGCTCAATGTTGTGAAATCACACCAAATGACTTTTCTTTAGAAAAGTAGATCCATAACTCATTTGGGGGTGTTGTGAATCTACACTAACAACTAGGTAGAGGAAAGTTGTCCTTGGGGAAAGATAGGTTAAGGTCATTGAAATTTATGCAAATGTAGAGTCCATGTCACTTTGGTGATATGAATAATGTTAGATATCATTTAGGGATAATAAATGGGTAGAATGAAGGAAGTAGAAAGTATGCATTGGAGTTCTTCTTTCATAAGAAGGAAATGTGATGATGTATTTTTCATAGCTTTTGTTTCATGGGTTTGGCACCAATAATTGTAATGATATTGTGGACTATAATATTTAGGTCAATACAGGCATATGGACATAAAACTAAGAATAATCATTGTTATGGTATTGGAGGAAAGTGGTGAATGCTTCTTGTTTAGAATCTTGAATTTTTCTCTTAATAGTTGATTCATTCAACATGGTTTACATCTCATAAGGTAAAGAATGGTGTATATATGAATTTTTCTCACTAAGGTAGGTGAGAATAGAATTTTCATCTTGACATTGAACAACATTGATAGAAGGTGTGTCGTCATCGATCATGTTAGGATACGGGGAAGGGAAGAGAAGAGGGAGGCTCACCATCGCACCGATTGGTTAGAGGTCCCAAGAAAATGGTTTTCATGAAAAATATGTTAGGATGAATGTATTCTAGATCTATAGACTTGTAGGTGAAGGTTGTAAGGTAGGTCAATGGGGTAGAGAAGGTTTATCATCCTCAATGAGTTTGACTCGAGCCTTCTTAGAAGGTAGTTTAGAAAATACAATACCACTACATTTTTATGATTATAGGTGGTGTAAAGAATGAAAGTATGGTGTTCTTTTTCATAGAAGCCTAATCCAAATCCCTTCTAAGTGCAATGATAAAGGAAGGTGTGAGTGAAGTGGTGGTTGGTGAGAGATCTAAGATTAGATGAAAATGGTCGAGTTTGGAAAGGTGGCTCAGGTGAGTAGGTATAAATATCAAGTCCCCCATGCTTTAGGTTGGTGTAAAGGTGGGGAGGACAATAGGAGAAATATTTTCCTACTCTATGATTATAGTGTAGGTGTTGATGAAGTTTACCATACTCTTAAGGAGTAAAAATTTATTAATGTTATAAATACGGTACTCCCTAGAGTGAGGCATTGAAAAACACCTTCTACGGGATCAGTGGTTGGTATGTGGGTAGCTGGAATAGATGAATCATTAGATGGTTGGTAAGAAGAAGCATCATATTTTTAAGAGGCAGATAGGTTAGATAATGGACCAGCTACGAAGTTGCACTAGTAGTGGGAATAAAGGAGTTTGTTGTGGAGGATGTAGCGAGAAGAAGTTGTGGATGAGGCAACAACTAAATAAGAAGTGGTAGTGGTGGTAGATTCCTTAGCTGGTATAAGAACATCATTAAGTTGATAAAGCATCTTGCAAGTTTTGAATGGTGAAATATCTACCAAAATGGTGTAGTTGAGCCCTTTGTGTTCAAATTTTAAACAATGGTGTAAGGTTGAAGGAACGAACGACCCATGACATGAATCAGTGGTCAACTAAACAACAAATTTTATTGGAATTACCCTTCTAAGAGATAAAATAATTCAAGAATAGCACAGGGGCCCATGTGAATGTGGAGAATGATGGTATCAAGGGTGGAATTCATAGCGTTGTTAAATTAACGTAGCATAACTAGATTATTATGCATGTAATTAACGAGGATGCACATTTTTTTGTACACATGGGAGGAAATGATGTTGATACTTACACCTTCATTGATCATAATGTGTCAATGCGTATATTATGAATGTATACTGAGAAATGAATAGTGTGGGGTTAGAATTATCGATTGGAGGGGATAGTATCTTCATCAAAGAAACTAAGAGCAGATACTCAATGAATGGTAGTAAGTGAAAAATATGGAGGTGAAGTGGTGAGAGTGGCCACATGATGAGGATTGATAATGGTGGTGACAGTGTGGAGTCATTAGGTATAACCTTAATATATTACAAGAAATTGATGAGGGTCTAGCGATGAGACTCAGAGGTTTGGATGAGGTCATATAAAGACATTTTGAGAAGGGACTAGTGCATTTGTTTGATCATCACATGATGTTGACTCTGTTAGAAATGGGATATACCGGTCCACAAATGGTGATTTTGGGTGTAGGTGCAGATGGAATGTTGGGTAAAGGTGTAGTGGATGGTTTGTTTGTCTTCTCTTTTCCTTTTTCCTTTTGTGCACGAGTGACAACTTGAACCATGTTAATATGAGGAAGAGAGGGAGATGAATCATGAAAGGTATAACGATAAGAGGGACAAAAACCCAGTGTAGGATAAGAACCTTGTGAAATAAGTATGGTGCATTGGCATTTCAGAGGGGGTTTTGTGATTTCTCTAATTCAGAACATATTGATCTCAAAGGTCGAGAGGAGGAAAAGAGGGTTGCGGAGGTGGAGGTGAAGGTCACTAAATAGAAATGGGGTGAGGTTGTGTGGTGATAGGTGAGGGCAGAATGAGAGCTTCATCCAAAAGGTCATCTTCTTCTAAGAGCTCTTCAAGAGAACATAATTGAAGAAGAATATTCTTAAGGGCCTTACAATTTTCAACATCATGTCCTAGCACATGATGATAGGTGTAAATCTTGGTATCATCAAACCCTTCTGGTTTAGGTTTGAGTGGGTCATAAGGCTTAAGAGGTGGCAATGTGATGACAAAGGTTTCTAAAAGGTTAGCAAGGATGGTAGCATAAGACCCTGCCAAGGGATCACAATGAGAAGTGAGAGTGGGTTTGGATGGAGGTTTTGGTGAATTCTATGGAAGGGGTAATATTAGAGGAAGAGTTGATTTGGATGTAGGTTTGGGTAACTTCTATGGAAAATAAGTTGTTAAATGTGGAGTTAGAGGTTGAGTAGGTTTAACTACCCTTTTTGTAGGTAGTGTGGTTGTGGACTTGGGTTGCACCTTCTTGGGTAAAGGTGTTGAGGGAGTGCATGAGGTAGAAGGGAATGCAAAAGATGGAAGGGGATGGGTCAACCATGGTGAAAGTGGAGGTGCAGTGAAGGTAGTGGTAGGAGGTAATACAGGAAGTGGAGGTTGAAGAGAGGGTAAAGGCGCAGGTAATGATGAGGACATGGGAAGTGGAGAATGTATAGGAGATGGGAAAGGTGTAGGTAATGTCAAATGTTTGGGTGGGATTAAAGATTGTGGCAAGGATGTAAGTTGTTTCATTTTCATTTTACCTAGAGAAGGAGGTTTCTTGATAAAGGTTGATGGATGAGAACCTAAGATAGATGGAAGTGGTGAAGGTGAGAGAGGAGTGTGAGAAATTGGGGTATGAGGTCTAAGATGTTGGTTCTTCCTCTTAGGTTGGGGGACAAGCCTTGTAATATTTTGGGACAATATGGCTAAATAAATTTTAACAGGAGGATGGAATAGAATCGGTGTTGGCTCAAAATTTAATGTAGCAGAGGTTTCTATAAAAATGTTGGTATAGTTGTAGGTAGAGGTTTGGGTGCAAGTGGTTGTTGGGGTAATGCAAAAGGTTTAGGTGTAGGTGAAGACAATGCGAGAAGAGGCTACTATAATTAGCTGTGTGTGACAAATTTAATCATTTTGAACACTTTGGGATAAATAGTTGAAGTATCCGTAGGTGACATTTACATTTGAGTCCATATATGAAGTGAAAGGCATCCCCAAAGCATGGAATAGTTTTGTCATGCAAATGTGCATAAAGGGAATTAACAATTTCCAAACATGAAAAGTATACCATTGTGTCAAAAATTACAATTTTTACTCTTATTTGACACCCTAGGTCTACCTAGTCAGTCTAGTGGCCTCCCAATTGATGTAAACTCAGTCCCCTAGGTGATTTAGGAAAGTCAATTCAACCCCCTAGGTGATTTTAGGAAATCATCAAAAAATGTAAACTTCAGGTGGTTATTGGAAGGGCTATCACTAGCCTTCTTAGCACCTTGGAGCTACCCCATGGAGTGGAACCGAGACTCAAAACTAGAAACCGAGGTGAACCAAAGGCCTAGGAACATCATGGAATTTATTTGGGAAGAGTTAGGAAAAATTCAAAGAAGTTGGGGTAGTTTCCCCAAAATTAGGGTTCAGAGACTCAGCGGTGCATAGGCCAAAAATGTTGTTAAGTTTGAGAAGGTGATTCGGGAGATCCATATAGAGTTGGGAGAAAAGAAAGATATTTTAGAAAGGTAATTCCAAGGCCTACAATATTGTGAGATTATTGTTTTCACAAAACTTTGGTGAAATTGGTCTATAAATAGTTTTTCTCATGCATAAGTGGAGTACTAGATCACAAATCCAATTTTTCAGGGATGAAATGGATGAATCAAGACATGATAATCCCATTATTAAATATATAAAACCATTTTCAGTTAATATCATATAATTTTTCATCAAAAATTTCATCGAGAGCTCAAGATATTGTCATTATTTCAAGTTATACTCTAGGAGTGAGATAGTGAGTTAGCCAATTTTTTAACAAGACACATGTCTACTCCACCATCCTGGTGCAATTTCATGTCCCTTACATCCCTCAAGAAAAGTTAAAAGAGGGAAATTAAAATGTTCTCATCCCCTAAAATCCCTCTGTATCCTCTTACAACCTCTCGACTACCATTTCAGCTTCTTGGGGCTAGTGGAGCCTTAATCCCTAAAGTCGGATCACCGCCACATGTCATCTTGTAACGTACCATGAAATTTAATGTCCCTCACATCCATTTTTGGTGGGGAAATCAGGGACATGAAAATTCTCCCATCCCCCAAGGAGACTCCTGGTCACCCATGTGACCCCTTCAAGAGTAGTTTTCCAACCCCGAGAGCTAGTGGAGCCTTCATCCTCAACCGTCAGATCAAGTGACACATGTCATCACTAGGTGCATTGTAAAATTTTATGTCCCTCATGTACCTTAGTGTTGGGGAAATAGAGGATAATAAAATGTGCCTGCAGACCCAAGGAGATTCATGGTTCCTCATGTGACCAGACTTTGTAAGATCTTTTCAAATTTCTATTTCATGGTCATGAAGAATTTCTTTGTTTCTTCGGCTTTGTTCTTCATTCCTCGTCTTGGTTTGATCAATATTTCTTCCCTGACCTAAATATTATCATTGAATAGAGTATTTAATTTATGTGAGGAGTTTTTTCAATCTTCGATAATGGTGGGGGTTGATGAGAGGTTGCCAAGCAATTTATGCATGGAGAATTTATAAGTTAGAAGCGGGAAGCAGGAGGGGTTTTAAACATTTGAAATTAAGCTGAGTAGGGATGAGGAAAATTTTCATGTATATGATGTCCCTTAATCATTAATGGATTTGAGGGACATAAAATTGCATGTGGTGCCTCACGATGACAAGCGAAGAGATCTAATGGATGGGGGATTGGAGCAAAAAAATAGCTTTAAAACACCGAGTGGCTGCTACATGGAACAATGAAACATATGTTTTTGAGTTATTCACTCTCAAAAATTATCAAAACCACACCTTTAAACCCTCTTTCTTTTGCACACAACATTCACAAAAGAAATCCATTTCTTTGTATAACAAAAAAATCTCGAGTTTCTCATTAAAACGGCTATTGAATAGAGGAAAAATATCGGGTATGAGATAAGAAGATAAAACCCATATCAAAAACATAATTTTCATTGTGAATAGAGGATAAAAACATACCTACAATTTTGAAGGTATGCTAATAGCTGCCATGTTTAGAAGTGTTATCAGGTAAAAATTTCAAAATTTTAAAATCTCCTAAACTATTGATCGGGTAAACACAAAATTTTAGAGGGGCGATACTCAGGAAAAAACCCATATTATAGAACTTCATTCCACATCATTCCGATCTCCAAAAATCTGACTTTCTAAAAAAATAATTCTTCTACATAGAGGATTGCTATTTTTGGAAAGTCATCAATGAAAAAGAACGTCAAAGGAGATGTTGAACACGAGAGGATGTACTGCAGTTGAGAATTCATCAAAATGGGCATCTTGGTTCAAATTTGACACTTACTAAAAATAGTAAGTGTTCACATGAGAACCTACCAAAAATATAAATTTGATCAAGAAGGTGAGAGAAACGAGGGAGAAAATTGAAATCGGAATTACAACATCTAGTTGAGGTTATAAGAAGCTTATTTTTCTTTCTTACTAAAAAAGTAAGTTTCTTTTTATAAGGACATCATGAAGCATAAGTGGATGTGATAGAAGCCGACACAAGCTTTCACTTTTGAGTATGAGATAGAAGATATTATCATCTCATACATGGACCTAAATTACCTAAAGGCTCGTATATAGACCAAGGAATAAGGGAATATCTAGGATCAGGTATTCACAAGTGGATTGTTTGTAGTTGTAGTACACCCCATATCTATGCAAATCTTTGAGTTCATCTTGGCTATCTCTCACAACTATGATATTGAAACATGAATGATCCAAGCTGAAAATGGTACATTGATGGAAGTCATCAGTCCTAAAACCATCTCACTAGCTATACAAATACCGACATCACCTAATATGGTTGTTATCTCAAAGGACATGGCCTTGCATGACTAGGAAACATTGAGTGTATATGTGTAAGGGGTTACACTTGGTTTGTGGTTGAAGATAGGGATAAATTTCTCAAATATTCCCAATAACCTTCTAAGGTGTGAGTTTCACAAAGGATATTCAAATGCCATCACTCTCCTTAGTAGATTTATGGATGAGGAAAACATAAGAAACTTCAAAGATCTCGATAGGCCTTTTTATCTTGATGGTGACAAAAGGAAATAAGATAATTGACTCGGGGTAAATCATTAGTGACAATCTTCATCTATAATTTCTTCAAGCACCCATGACAAAGAAGTTTCACATGAATAAATACTTAGTCTATCTGCTCATTAGCTCAATATCTTTTAAAGGATTATCTCTCATGCAAAACATTACTTCTAAAGTGTCTCGCACATGAGAAACTTCTACAATTGGTAATGGAGGAGAGCCATAGGAACTTTTCTCACGTACTTGCATCAAAATTCTAGAGGTGTGGATGATTACCCTTGGTACTTTAATGCTCATCCCGATGCCCTGAAGTACACATGAATGGTTTTGGATTCTCCTTTGGCTCTAATGAAGCCAAGTACTTGATTAGGTGCGATCTAATCCTTTGGATGTGCCCATTTCTCTAAAATATAACTCCAAGAATGAAGTCTTCTTATGGACCTTCTTGAGTGGATGGTGTGAGATGGCTGATGACATCCTCCTACCTTTTCTCTTCATTATCCTTTGAATAACATGGGAGATCAAGATCTTCCAACCTTGGTTCTAGAGGGCTGTTATGAAGTGCAGGCTGTTATTCCTGAATGTTCTCCTCCATGGCAGTAGGCTCATGTGCTTGGAAGGATGAAGATGGAGGAAAAAATGATGTTATCTCCTTAGGATCCTCTCCATCAAGAAAATCCTCCAAGTTAGACAAATAATCTGCCTCCTTGTTATCCTATTGTAGGTGCTCAACCTCCTCCATGGTGTCCTTCAAATCTGCAATTTTCTCACCATGGTTCCCCTCATCTTCAAACATGAAGTTTGAAAGATCAAACTCTTCCTCAACATTAGAGCTTGAAGGGGATGAAGTGGGAGGAAGAACTAAAGGTTCTTCTGTGGCTTTCTCCACACTTGGAGCCTGTGAAACTATATGGTCCTCCTCCATAGGCTTAACCAATAAGGGAACCTTTGAAAATTCAAATTTAACAGCCCAACTCTTCATATTTTCTATCGTTACTTCTCTGTTGGGTTCCTCATTTTGATGTTCTCCTTGGCTGGTTTTTTTATTGTTTTATTCCCAACATGGACTTGGGAAGGCATTTCTTTTGGCTCTTGTAGAGGGGAATTAAATTTGGAAGGGAAAAGACTAGAGAAACTGAGGTGGGATGGGAGACTAGGAGGTGAAGAAATGGAATTATATTTTGGGAGAGAAGATGGAGAGTTTAAAACTTGACACTACTGAGATAAAATAGATTGGGAAAGAGGAAAAGAAAAAGCATGAGATGGTGTGCTTACCCATTGACAAGGTTGCTGAATACTCCTCTCATACACCTTTATTCCTTCATTCCACTTTGCAAGCAATGGTAATAATGAATTCAAGTTTCTCTTGTGGACTATAATGCCTTGGAAAGGGTCCCACCCATGGAAAAGGTGATCTAAAATCGATTCCAAATTCTTTCATTTGTGCTTGAGCCCTATATTGCACCATGTTTTCCTCCATCTTTTGGATCTTCTCCAACAAATCTGCATTTTCTTCTTTACTGCCCTCACAATTTGTGTACCCTTGTGCTTGACATGCTTCATAGCCAAATTAATTTTGGCATTGCTCATATGGATATGCATACTAGTTTTGAATTTGATCAAAATGCTGATTTGGAGGATTTGAAAAACATGTTGGAGGTGGGAAACATTGCTGCTATTGTAAATGAAAATTCCATGATGGAAATGAAGTCATGATTGCACAACTTCATGGAATGAAAAATGAATGAAAGAGATGGAGGGAAAAAGGAAATGGAAAATGAATGAAAGTGAATAGAAAGAAGGTCTGCAACTTCAGAGATGGGTTGCTGATCAGATTGATTCGCTAGATGTGATTGTAAGTTCCTCCAAAGGCTACAATATTCACCAAGAGCACATCAAATTGATGAGATGAAGTGGAAGACCTCTTGCTTCCACTCAGCATGCAAAAATTACTATTATTTCAGATTCACAAAACCCCCAAATTGACCTTTAGATCTACTATTGGGAAATGGTCAATTTGGTGTGAATGCACAACATGGAGTTTTCCCAAAGTGTGGGACCTTTGCAATTGGGGAAAACTCTCTAGATTGAATCTGGTTCTTACTCCTTTGTTTAGGTGTATGCATGTAATTTTTGTAGAGGTTCTAATTCAAAATTCCTACTCTAAAACTACCAAGGAGACAGGGTTGAGAGAAAACATGGAAATGGAAACAAAACTAAGAAAAATAGAACGGTGATACACCAAAGGAGTGCTGGACTTCTTGCTTTGCAAATTTGACACAGATCATGGAGATTCAACACCAAAACATGCACAAATTACGTAATGTAATGAAATATCATAAGACAATAATAAATGCATGAGAGGATTGAAAATCGATCATAGAACATACATTATCATTTCCAAGTTTGACATTCCATTTTTGAAAAGACAAAAAATGAGTTACAATCTCTATGGAAGGTATGAAATTTGATAAATCTACTTGTTATCCAAAATGTGCTCCTTGCTCATTTTGTGGCTTCCTTTCATTATTCCCTCTCTTGTACCTCGGTCATAATTTTTGCTTTTAAGGCACTCAAAACCTTCTGGAAATGGCACCATTGGATAGAGTTCTTTCTCAGCTTTCCAGAAAGGTAAATTTTTTCTCCTAACTCCATGTATTTTTGAAGTTATGGCTCAGCAGAGTTTTCATGGGAAATTTTCCCTGGAAGGCCCGTGGCCAATGAGATGACGCCATGTGTCCAAGGAAGTGGTGGGGGTGAGAGGAGAACTTGGTTTTTTACCAAGTGTTTGGCAAAATTTCAAAAAAAGGAAGATTTTCCCCACAGACTTGCTGGCGAATCGGATTTTGCCACATGTCCAAGGGGAAAAAATGGGAAAATCGACTAAGTGTTAGCGCATGGAAAATTTCAAAAGGAAGGCCCGCGTCCAATGGGGTTATGCCACGTGTCCTTTGGCATCGGACCGGCGGAGGGTGGAGGAAAGGTTGGAATTTTGGTGAAGTGTTTTGGAAAAAGGGAATAGAGGAAGTTTTTTGGCCCATGGCCCACCGACCAATCATATTAGGCCATGTGTCCCTAGGGGTCGAGAATGGCGGAGTGCGGGGGAAGATTTGGATTTTTTCCCAAAAGCTAAAATCAAAAGGAAAATTATTGGCCCGTAGCCCCGCATCGAATGAGATCTCACCACGTGTCTTAGACTAGTAGAAGGTGGGGAAAATTTAGGAAATTTTCCCAAAGGAAAAAGAAGGAAATTTCAAAGGAAAAATCACCCCCAAAATGTGAGCCAATGGAATCTTGCCACGTGTCCGGTGGCGGAAAAAAACTCAAGACAAGCCCGCAAGGAAAATTTGAAGGGGCAAGCTCATAGTGAATCATGTTTTGCCATGTGTCCAAGTCAAAATATGGACCAAACAGTGATGGAAAATTTTGGAGGAAAGGCCCACGTCCAATCAACATGCGCCACGTGTCCTCAGATCATTGGCCCAGCGGGGAATTTTTGAAAAATTTTCCAAAGGGAAAAAAAATGGAAAATGAAGCATTAAAGGCCCACACCCAATCAGAACATGCCACGTGGAACCCAGAATGGTGGAGTGTGGGGAATTTTGGGAAAATTTTCCAAATGTAAAAAAGGTGAAAAATTCAAAATTTTTGCTCGCCAATCTGATTTTGCCTTGTTTTACCCTAAAACTTCAAACGGCCATATCTTTCGATCCAGAGCTCAATTTTTCACGTTCTTTATATCAATGGAAAGATGGTGAAATTATCTATAAGATTATGGGGTCATTTTTTCATTTCTATTGATTTTAGAAAGATAAAATTGAAAAACACCTCGGCATGTGGTCATGGATAGAAATGACGTTTCAACCACCGTTTTTAATGAAGAATGGCTCGCATTCTCTCCCAGCATGGTGGAAAATGTTAGGGGATGGGCCTGTATAGATGGCCATGCTATTTTACTACATTTTTGGTTGGTGGTTGAAGCTCTCCCACATTTTCGCACGTTTCTCTCCCGGGTTCATCCCTGCACCGTAGTAAAAGCTAGATTTGGCTCATTTTTCAAAGGTGGAACATTTTTTATGTATTGCAGGCTCCCTCTATCACTTTAAAAGTGATTTTGTGGAAAACCAGACCTTTTCCAAGACTGTAATGTATTTTTCCTCTTAGGTGTTGTAATGCAAGTGGTTTTTGATGTAAAAATGACAATACAGGCTCTGTGAATGAGTTTTAATCCCCTTTTCTGTGTTGTTTGATTCATTTCTGACCCTCCATTACAGTTATCAATTTGTGCATGAATTTTTGTTGCATTTTTATGAACTATGTCAATTTGCAGAAGTAAGAAATGCTCACCACTCCTTTGGTGTATCACCTTATTAGCACTAATTTCATTTTTTTGCATTCTCCATCTCTGTCCACTTTGGAATTTAGAGTAGGATTTTGAGTTTGAAACCTCTGTATAACTTGCAAGTAATACATCTGATAAGAGGAGTTGAGGAACTAGCCTCTAAACTGGAGATTCTTTTCCCATTTTACAAGTCCCACACTTGGGGAAAAAGATTCAATGTTGTGTAATCACACTCGATGTCGAAAGTTTCAAGTAGAAGTCGATCAACATCCAGAGGGTGTTGCTGATTTGCAACAATAGTTTGCACACCCAAAGTGGGACCTTAGAGGTCTTCATCTTCATTGCAACAAATTGATGTTCATTTGTTGCAAGTTTCTTGCTTAAAAGATCCCTAAATTACACATCGATTACTCCAATGAAGAAGAATCAGCTGGTTTTAGCGGCAGTGAGACCTGAAAAATTCATGAGAAGAATCACCACAAGGTCAAGAGTTTGAGAAGAAGAGGTGTTATTTGAGTATCGCAATTATCTCCAAGAAGAAGGCAAAGAGGGAGGAGAATTCAAAGGTCTCCTCCATCTCCACCAAACAGAACTTTCTCAACTCCTCCACTGGTGGACCTTTCATTCAATCAATAAAGGTTCTAAGGCCAAACAGAATGGCACAAAACAACCCCTATGTCAATTTCATTGGTAGCAGCCCACTTGCCCTCAATGCACAAAATCCAATCCCAGTTGCAGCATTGAAGAAAATTTCATACTTCACTGGGAGAATCAAACCACTCCTGGTGATCATGTCAAGGATATTGCCAATATTTGTGCAATCCATGAGATCAATGAGATGTAAGTTGTTGTCAAATGGCATCTTCATTCAAAGGGAAAGCTTTGCAATGGTTTAGGAGTCTTGCCTCAGGTTCTATCCAAAATTGGAACTAGCTATGCATAGCCCTCCATGAGTAGTTTGGGGAAAAGGGAGACAACTTGTCCCTTTTGGAACAGCTGACAACCATCAAGAGAGCTCCCAATGAGCAGCTGACTGACTTCAACTTCAGGTTTCAAATGACTTGGGAGAGAATTCCAGTGGCAGTAAGGCCAACAAGCAGAAGGTTCTTTTCTATATTACCTTAAAGCTTTAAATTCTGATATTTCTATGTTGATTCAATCCATGGGAGGCACAACTATCCCTATTGCTTATAGCATTGCCATTAGAGCTGAAAATTGTTTGATTCAAGATGACAAGCTAGCTCCTAGGCCTCCAATGCCATTGTCTCCAAGTTTAGAGAGCCCAAGTACTAGCCAAGTGCCTAATTTAGCTCCTATTCCCACTCATAGAAATCAGAATTTAAGTGAAGCTTCTACTTCATCTTTTAGTGCCTCAAATGAAATTCAAGAAGTCATGAAGCAATTGCAAAATTTAGGTAATGAGCTAGTTACACTCAAGAGACAACAAGCCCAAGGTTTTAGACCTCCCTTCTAGCCTCAAGCTCAGCCTAACAGGAAACCATACCAACCTTAAAGACCACCTAATCTAGCTGTAAATTTAAACCAAGAAAGACCTCCTACCAACAAACCATTTCAGCCCTATAATCCCAATGCTATATCTACCTCTAAGGCATTAGTGCAAAACAACATAGCTCAAGAGTATGATTGGTGTTTCCCATGCAATGAACCTCACAACCAGTCTATGTGCTTCAATGGTGCCTTGAATCAAGCATTAATGGTGACAACTACTGGTGTGGAGGGTGAAGGTAGTCAAGGAAATAACCAACAACAAGAAACATTCCAGCATCAATCAATTCCAAATGATACCACACTTCTAAACTGGTAGGCAAAATATTTTTGTGGCATGAATCAAACAGTTTCCCAAAGTGTTGTAGCCAACACAAGGTCAAAAAGGAGAAATTTGGGTGAAGAACAGCCATTGGCTCTAAGTAATCCACAACCTCCTACTACTCCACAAGTTATTGGCAAGTAAAGTGCAGTCCCAAACATGCAAGGACTGCCTAAGACAACTCCTAGGCCAACTCAAATGCCAGTTGCTGCTACCCATGTGCAAGGAATGAATGTGCAAGCCAAGGGATAGAAAAGAGATGCTTCATCCCCATTCAACATCATTGATCAAATGAAGAAGACAAATGTAAACATATCAATGTGGGAATCACTATCTATCCTATCCCGAGGCCAAAGAGACTTGCTATAAGCTGCCATGAAGGACTTGTCAACTTCAAACCAGCAAGTCCAAATGCAAGAGAAGGTGCTCACAAATGCTGCCCAGCCTGAGGGGAATCATGGAGGATAGTGAGGTAAAATGTTGAAACCCCTCCATTCTATGTTTCAATGATCATTGGAAACTAATTAATACACAATTGTATGATTGATTCCGTGGAAAGTAGTTCAAGAATGCCCAAGAAAATAATTGATCGGTTGGGAATTCAAGATGAAGTCATATCCAAAGGGTAGTGCAATTAGATGGGACAACAAGAATAATAGTTGGGGTGATAAAAACTTGAGTCTTACTTTGCATGCATGCCCCAACGTTTTTGTTTTGTAAGATGTCTCAAGTAATAGATCTTCCACCACTCTTTTCCCTATGTCTCCAAGGGATTTCACACCAAGATAAGAGGTTACTTATCTCGCTGATTGGTCACACATGTTGTTCGTAAGCGAGATATGGAACCAAGGCCATAATCAGATCTAAACCTATTGCAAACTTTCACATTGAGCCTTACACTCCAAGTCGATCAATACCAATTGTTCAGCATTTGATCAAGAGGATTATCTAAGCACCGATGAATCGACACCAAGGTAGAGAGCATCTCAGATCTAACTCTCGATGAATGGGAAAACAAGGTGCATGCTTTTAATCCTTATCAAGAGATAGAAGAATCGAGTCTATTACATGCATGAAGAAAATCAGCCTATTCCTAACATAACCAAGCCAAACCATAAGGATGAAAATGAAGTATGGCAATTGTTTTTTGATGGATCAAGGAGTAGACAAGGTGTAGGAGGGGAGCTATGCTTGTTTCACCTCAAGTGGTTAAGTATTATTCAGCTTTTAGATTTCATTTTTCATGCTCTAATAACACTACTGAATATGAAGCTTTGATACAAGGATTGCATTGGTCAATCAAGAGAGGAATAAAGAACTTGCAAGTATTTGGTGATAGTGAGTTGATTGTCAACCAAGTTAAGGGGTAGCATGCTATCAAGAATGACCTACTCAAGTGCTACAAGAACAGGGTGTGGGACCTCATTGAAGATTTTGAGGGCTTTGGCATAAAATCCATTCCTAGAAAAGAGAACCAAGCTGCTGATAGACTTGCAGCAGTTGGGGCAGCCTTTGATGTTGTTGAAAGCATCCTAAAAGACAAGGTACAACCAAACATCCATGTGATTGTAAGGCCCTTAGTGCCAGACAACAATGTAAGCTAGAAAGTGTTTGAAAATGATCAACAAATCATCCATTTCTTACAAGAAGAAGCTGAGTTATCAACTAAAAATCAAGAAAAGTTGGATCAGCGATATGGTGACCAAGTGGTACAGTGAGAACCAACAAACTACCTAAGGGACTTATTACTTTGGACTCCATTTTCAATCCTAATGATCAGTTTAGGAAGGAGAAAGCAAACATTTAAGTCAAGGGAGAAGATTCAGTTCCCATCTTGGTAGAAGAAGGAAAATCACTCCGAGTTGGTAAAGTAACAAATGAGCAAGAAAGGTATGAGTTCATACAACTTTGTCAAGAATTCCCTGATGTGTTTGCTTGGAGCTATGAATATTTGAAAGGTTTCAATCTCGAGTTAGCTCAACACACCATTGAATTGGACCCAAATACTAAACCCATCAGGCAAAAAAAAGGCGAGTCAATCCACACATGGAGCCTCTCATGAGAGAGGAATTGAATAAGATGATAGAATCAAGAATAATATTCCCTATCAAGCATTCTAGTTGGGTGGCCAACTTGGTTCCAGTTAGAAAGAAGAGTGGGGAAATCAGATTGTGTGTTGACTTCATAGATTTGAATAGAGCATCCCTCAAGGATCATTATCCACTTCCTTCTATAGAGCAGATTTTAGAAGTTGTTCTTTGGCTCGAGAGGTTTTCATTACTTGATGGCTATTTGGGGTACAATCAGATTATGGTGAAAGAAAAGGATCAGTTCAAGATAGCCTTTACAACCAAATGGGGAACTTATGCATACAGGAAAATGCAATTTGGTCTATCCAATGCTGGAGCTACTTTCCAAAGGGTAATGGAAATGGCGTTCAAGGATTTGATTAACAACATGGTGCTGATATATCTTGATGATATCACCTTGTTTTTTCAAAAATGTAGCAGACCATCTCTTTCATTTGAGACAAGTATTCACAAGGTGCAAAATATTTGGAGTATCCTTGAATCCTACAAAGTGTATTTTTCTAGCCCATGAAGGAAAACTCCTTGGCCACATTGTCTCCAAAGAAGGATTAGTAATTGATCTAGAAATGGTTGAAGCCATAAGAGAACTACCATTACCAAGCCACAAGAAGGCCCTTCAAAGTTTCTTGGGGAGAATAAATTTTGTTTAGAGGTTTATCCCAAATTTTGTAGCCCTAGTCAAACCTATCACCAAGATGTTAAAGAAAAGCATGGATTTTAGATGGAAAGCAGAGGGAAAGGAGAGTTTTGAAGTAATCAAAGAAGCCATCTCTCAAGCCCCAACTCTCATCAACCTGGATTTCTCCAAGGAATTCATCCTCTATGCATTTGGGGGTGATGATACTATTTCTACAATTTTGGTACAGAAAAACAAAGACAATGATGAGCAACCAATTGCTTTCTTCAGCCAAATCCTGGAGGATTACGAGGTGAGATATTCTTTCATTGAAAAGCATGTTCTTGCAGTAATCAAAATCTTGAATAAATTCAAGCATCTAGTTTCAAACAACAAGGTTCAGTTGTTGGTTTCTCATGTGGGAGTTAAAGACTTCCTCCTCAACAAAGACTTGAATGAAAAGAGAGCAAGTTGGATTACTCATGTCATGGAGTATGACATTAATATCAAAGTCACCAAGTTGGTGAGAGGGAAAGGATTGTGTGAGCAGCTGATTTTGAGCAAACAAAATGAAGCATGCAATGAGAAGGAGGCTGTTTTTGTAGATTGAGAAACAGGACGAAAGCCTATGTTATTTTATTAATCTCAATCAAGTAAAAAAGTACAGAGGATGGGCTGCAATATTTATAGATATTGCACAGCCAAATACATCCGGGAAAATGAGTTGCACAGGTGCAACCAAAAACCAGAATAAACAAGCTTCCAAATCACCCGGGAAGCAACAATTACATAAAAACAAATATATTGTTTAAAACAATATAACAATGTGCATACAGACAAATATGGTTGATTAACCATATAACAATATAACCATTTATTATTTAATTAATAAAATTAATTAAATAATCTAACTATGCATAATTAATATTTAGGATAATAAAATTTATCCTAACATTCCCCCCCTTAATTGTGCATTGTCTGAAGAGATGAGGAGAGAAATGCTCTGAACAACTCGAACTTGTCACGTGCAAGTGACTTTGTGAAAATATCTGCTCGTTGTTCAGCCGTTGGACAAAACTGAAGCTGGATGTTGTGTTTCAACACATGTTCATGTATGAAATGAACCTGAACTTCAATGTGCTTTGTTCTCTCATGAAAAAATGGATTGTGAACGAGTTTGAGAACACCTTCATTGTCAACATACATGGTGGTCGGTTTGTCTGTGGTATTCCAAGTCCTTCTAGTATGCGACATAGCCAAATCGCTTCACAGACAGCTTCTCCTACAGAATGATACTCAGCTTGTGGAAGAGCGAGAAACAAAGTGTTGTTTCTTACTTCCCCATGATATTGGTCCAGATCCCATAAAGAATACAAATCCAGAAGTGGATTTTCTATCATCAATGTTACCTGCATGATCTGAATCCAAATATCCAATCAAGAAGAAGTTGTCATTCTTCTTGTATTCTAGACCAAGATCCATTGATCCTTTGAGATATCTCAAAATGCACTTTGCTTCTTTCAATGACAAATTTTGGGTTCCGCATGAACTGGATAGATAGCTTCTCTGCAAAGTTGATATCTACGGTCTAGTGTAGGTCGAGGTAAATGAGACTCCCAATCATTTTGCCGATAGAGAGTGGCACTTACCTCGGGAGATGGATCTGAGCGAGATAGCGTAATCTATTCTCCATTGGTGTAGCAATTGGTGTGCAATCCATCATCCTAAACTTCTCGAGCGTTGTCTTGGTATATTTCATCTGAGAAACAAAGATGTGATTCTCTTTCTGCCATACTTCCAATCCAAGACAGTAGTGCATAAGCCCGAGATCTGTCATGTCGAATGATCGCTTAAGATCTTTCTTTGTTTCATCAATCATCTTCTTTGAACTCGCCAAAGTGATGACTAGATCATCGACATAAACTACAACAATCACCATCTCCCCCCCTTGCTTTTTGAGGTAGAGATTGGGATCGTATGGATTTCTGACGAATCCATGTTGTATGAGATGCTCATCAATCTTGATGTACCATGCCCGGGGTGCCTGTTTGAGGCCATACAGAGATTTCCTGAGTCTGCATACCTTTTCTTCTTGACCAGGTACAACATATCCCTCAGGTTGAGTCATGTAGACTTCTTCTTGCAAATCTCCATTCAGGAAGGCACTTTTTACGTCCATCTGATGGACTTTCCAACCAAACTGTGTAGCTAGAGCAAAGATCATTCTGATCATTTTGATCTTATTTGTGGGGAAAAAAGTCTCCTCATAGTCAATGCCTTCTTTCTATGCGTACCCCTTTGCTACAAGTCTTGCTTTGCACTTGTCCACTGTCCCATATGCTTTGTACTTAGTTTTGAATATCCATCTGCATCCAATGGGTTTCTTCCCTGGTGGAAGATCGACAAGCTGCCAAGTGTTATTCTTCATCACTGATTGATATTCAGAATCCATGGCATCTTTCCAAGCTTTTGACTGTAGGGCTTCCTGGACTGTAGAGGGCTCGTCTGATTCAATGACTCTACTCATCAAAGCAAAGTTAACTTCTTCTCTTGCTTTACTGCGAGTCCGTGGTCCAAGGGTGGATGTATCGATGGAGCATCCAGTCTTGCATCTCGTAATGTGCTTGTACACCATTTAGGCATACGTTGAGCTGTTCCCATGGGTTGTGGTTCTATCTGATCAACACCATCATCCCCATCATCACTTTCATCTTCTGAGGGAACATTAGCTTCAGTTTTTACAACTGGTGAAAAATCTACATCTTGCGAGTCCGGAGGAGGAGTCTCTGCTTCCTTCTTCTCGAAAAACTCAACATCTCTGCTTGTGTAGACTTTTCTGGTCTTAGGATCCATCAGTCTGTACCCAAGAGTCTCTTCACTGTATCCAATGAAGATGAGATTTTGTGACTTCATGTCCAATTTCTTTCTGTTCTGTTTGGGTATGTGCATGCTGGCTTTGCACCCGAATACTCTGAGGTGTGCAATGGATGGTTTCCTTTTTGACCATGCTTCTTGTGGTGTAATTCCATCAAGAGCAGTTGTGGGTGCTCTGTTTAACAAATACACTGCTGTTTTTGCTGCTTCTACCCAAAATGTCTTTGCAAGTCCGGAATCATCGATCATGCATCGCACCATTTCCATGATAGTACGATTTCTTCTCTCGACAACACCATTTTGCTGTGGTGTGTGTGGAGGAGGCATTTGTCAATGAATCCCGTGAGTTTGTAGATAGTCTCTGAACTCATCACTGGTGAATTCCCCCCCTCAATCTGAGCGGAGAGTTCTGATGTGACGACCAGTTTCTTTCTCAACTGCCACTTTGAACTTTTTGAATGTTTCAAAGGCTTCACTTTTCTTGCAAAGACAAAAAATCCACATTTTCCGTGAATAGTCGTCAACACAGAGCATGAAATACTGGAACCCTGAATGACTTGGCTGCATTGGACCATACGCCTGATCGGTATGAACCAGGTCAAGTTTACCATGAGCTCGAAAAGTACTCTTTTGGAATGAAACTCTGTGTTGTTTCCTGCTAAGCAGTGAGGACACTTGTCTGTATCCTTTTGAAGAGATGGTAGCCCATGTACCATATTACACTGGCGAAGTGTGTCGAGATATTTGAAACTTACATGACCAAATCTCCGATGCCACAACTGAGCTGAGGTGGAGTTTTTAGCCACAAGTGCTTGATCATTTTGTGAATGAAATCAAGTTGAGACATTCGTCCCACATTTGAGGCTTTTGAAATTATTTTCGAGCCTGGATTTATCTCGAATCAAACACATTTTCTTGTCGGATTGACTATCAAAGTCAATTTTCAGGTTGTGATCTAGGAGTTGATCGACCGAAAGAAGATTCTTTGTCAACCAGGGACATATAGAACATCGATAGTCTGCATTTTCGTGAACCAAGGGGGTAGAGAAATGTTTCCAATCCCCCGAATCAGTATATGAAGAATCATCTCCCAAGGAAACATGATTTTTGATGGCGTGTCCCTCATTGAAATAAACCGGTCTCGTGGCTGGTCATGTGTCGAGTGGCTCCCGAATCAACATACAGACATCACTAGATTACGTGGATGGTTCACTTGATCGAAAGCAAATGAACAAGAAGTCTTCATTGTCATTGTTCTTGTTGCTCAAAGCAATATTACCTTCTTTGGTGGGGTCTTGTTTTCAGTTCCCCTTTTACGCCGTGATAATTGTTTGAATGTCCCTTGTAAGTTTGTTGTTGTTGAGGTCCGTAATTGCTTGATGAACCTTTCTTATATGTGTTAAACCAACATTCTTGCAAGTCATGTCCTCTTTTGCAAATTGGACATCACTTCTTTTGTTGATTGTCCCCATGATCTCGATTCGATGTGGGGACTTTTGATAGGATTTAGGTTTTCCTTTACCTTTTCCTTTCCATTTTGATGTGAAGACAAGTGCTCTGCTCCTCTTCATCATCCTTGTTGTGCATTGCTTCCTCTTGTTGCAGTAGGTTTACTAGCTTGTCAAAACTAATTGTCGTATCTGACAAGTTTAGAGTTGTGACAAAAATGCGGTAAGAAGAAGGGAGAGCTCTCAGAACAATTGGAATGAGAGATTCATCTTTGACTTCTTCTCCTAGGGCTAGAAGTGAAGCCCTCAACTCTGCAACTCTTCTTAGGAAGGCTTCAATTTTCTCATTCTGTTTGAATTTCAATGTATGTAACTGACTCTGCAAATTGAGTATGACATTCTTGTTCTTGGCCTCATATATTGTGCTCAGCTTATCCCAAGCTTCTTTTGCTGATGTGGCATCTCGAATGTGGGCTTGCACATCGTCAGACACTCCAAACAAAATGATGAGTTTTGCTTTCTGATCTGCTCTATCAAATTGTCGTTGTTGTGTTGCATCCGTTGGTGATCTGGTTAGAGTACCAGTCACAACAGGCCAGATTTCTTCAAACTCAAGTTGTGTTTTTATTTTTGTCTTCCAAGTAGCATAGTTGCTTCCTCTGAGCAATTGTGAATCCGGAAGAAAAAATTTGGGGGCATTGGTGCCCATTTTGCAGAGATCACTGACAGGGTTTGGCTCTTATCACTCCAGGTATTAGGTCTCCCAATCTATATACCGTCAGTCTGATATACCGAACCTTTCTATATACACGCCCTTCCGATATACCCGTCGGTACGTGGAAGAAGCTCGCCCTTTCTATATACCCGGTGGTACGTGAAAGAGGCGTTAACGTACGTGAAAGAATTCGATATGTGGTACCAAGACAGTACTGATGGGGTCTGTGTGATTATTGACACCGGCTCAAAGAAATATCCTCATACGCGCGCGTAACTTTGCTATATACTCGGATAATTTCTCAGTCCGGATTTATGTCTTGCAATCGTTCACAGACGGATGGGATGGTTCATAGTGTGTGCACTGTGACCTTATTACTCCCGTTGATTTATAGGGACGATGCCGCACGAGAAGTTGTTGCAGCTATATTAGGTGTTAAGTGCAGTAGTAGTCGCGATGGCTTTACCCGTAAGTGCTTCCCAGAGGCACTGTATATACCGAATGCGCGAATGAGATCTAGGATCTCATGAGTGTTCTGAGAACCAATTTTACTATTTTTATTACAATTTTGCAGTTTCGAGCGATTCATAAAGTTTTGCGATTGACTATGCAACCCGCAAATTAGTACAATATGCAGTACAATTTGAATGACAGGCAAAAAAATTCAGTTTCGGGGTCCTGGTGACCTCCTGAGCCCAAAATGCTAAAAATTGCAAAAAAATAGCTGAAAATGCAATTTTTAGATGGGTCTCCTTTTGCAAAAAATGTCTGGAATGATAAAACAGACCAGATGGGAGAAAATTTTTTTACCCTAAATTAGGGATTTCTCCGCTAAATTTAGTTAGTTGTAACTAAATTCAAAAAAGCCTGCTAAATTTAGCAGTTCCGCCAAAATTTCTGCCAGATGCAAAAGGAGAGTTTTTGAGTGTTTTTTGTGGGATTTGATCCTCAAACCTCTCACTCCCAAGGCGCATGCACTAACCAACTTGCCCACTTGGGGCGCTTGGACTATGAAAGGAAGGAATTTGTATTTATTGACAAGTAAATGGACTTACCTCTTGGAAAATGAAACTTGGTGCCACGTGGCGCATGCTGGTGAAGGGGCGTTTTTAGGGTTGTATTTGCCTAAAAAATGGATCTGAAGCTTTATTTCCTTGCTCAGGCCGCATTTCCTTGCTCAGGCCGCATTTTCTCCTTCCTTTGGCCGCGTTTTTGGTGTTTGGGCGCTGAGTTTCCTCCTGGGCCACGTTTTTTTCCTTTGACGCACTGTACAGGCCGTATTTGCTGTATTTTTTGCCTTGGCACTGTGTTTTATTGCCTGGGCGCGTGTTTTATTGCTTGGGTGTTGTATTTTTGTTGTTTATTTGCTTGCACAGGCCGTGGGGGACAGCAAAGGGCGCGTATGCTCAAAAAAACATTTTTTCTCCTTGTACAGGTTGCTGGAGGCTGAGAATGGCGCGGGCAAGGGAGAATGGTGCCTCTTTTGCTAAAAAAATGTTTCCTTGCTTGTGCAGGCCGCTGGGTCAAGAAAAACGCGTGGAGGACTTATCTCAGTCTGGTTTGGCCGCTTTTCCTCTTTCTTTCACTGTATATTTTCCAGCTTGGGCGCCTCCTTTTTTTTTTAATTTTCTTTGCTCTGTTTGATTCTTGATCACTGCAGGTACATATACAGACCTCCAAAACAAGCCAAGCAAATTCCAAATACAGTAAAACAAAACCCTTATTGGGAATTTTTTTATTATTATTATCAATACCTGGAGCAATTTTTGCCTGGTGCTGAGTGCACCAGTGCAAAAAAAAATTTTCCTTCCAAGTACCTGGAAGGAACAGGAGGATGTGGGGGAGGCAGGGATGGGGCTGGGAGTTTGCACGAGGCTGCACAGGCTCTCAAATGCTGCAAACACGTCTCCAATCTCCTCTCTCTCTGCTGCTCTCTCTTCCACACCTTCACAGGGCCAGAATTTCACTCTGGTACCAAATGTAGATTGAGAAACAGGGACGGAAGCCTGTGTTATTTTATTAATCTCAATCAAGTAAAAAAGTACAGAGGATGGGCTGCAATATTTATAGATATTGCACAGCCAAATACATCCGGGAAAATGAGTTGCACAGGTGCAACCAAAAACCAGAATAAACAAGCTTCCAAATCACCCGGGAAGCAACAATTACATAAAAACAAATATATTGTTTAAAACAATATAACAGTGTGCATACAGACAAATATGGTTGATTAACCATATAACAATATAACCATTTATTATTTAATTAATAAAATTAATTAAATAATCTAACTATGCATAATTAATATTTAGGATAATAAAATTTATCTAACAGCTTTACAAGCGTTGCATGAAAGTCATGAGCAAGGAAGCACTCAAAAGGAAAATGATGGTGTCCTCACTCCTTGCTAGACCCAAGACATAATGCACTTCCTAAGCATAGGTCTATGCCCTCCAGAGATGAAAAGACCAAAAGAAGACACTTTGAGGTTGCAGCAGCTGTCCCATATGCCCTTGTTGATGGTGTTTTGTTCGAAGGGATGTGAATGGAGGTCTTTGAGATGCATTGGTACAAATCAGATTCATAGGATGTTAGAAGAGTTCCATGGTGGATCAGCTGGTGGTCATTTTTCACCAAGAGTGACAGCTCTAAAGATCATGAGGGCTGGCTATTATTGGCCCAAGATTTTCAGTGATTTTTATGCATGGATCAAGAGGTGCAAGAATTATGCATTCTTCACAGGTAAAGAGAGGCTAGCTGCCCTTCCATTGCATCCAATTTCAGTTGACCAGTTGTTCATGCAATGGGGTTTGGACTTCATTGGAGTCATTAATCCCAATTCAAGCCAAGGGCACAAATGGATCCTAACAGCAATAGATTACTTCACCAAATGGACTGAAGCAGTAGCACTCAAGGAAGCAAATGAATCTAGCATCCTAGACTTCTATGAGGGAATAACAACCAGATTTGGCATACCTACTACAATAATATTAGATAATGCATTGGCATTCATTGGGTCCAAGGTGACTGAATGGGCTGTCAAGAATGGGATCTACCTAAGCACTTCATCAAACTATTACCCTCAGGGTAATGGCCAGACTAAATCTACAAATAAGAACTTGTTGAGGATCATTAGGAGGACTCTTGATGAAAATTAGAGATCTTGGCATACTAAGTTGAAATCAGCCTTATGGGCTGATAGGATAACTCCCAAGAGATCTACAGGTAACTCTCCATTCAAGCTTGTTTATGGAAGAGAGGCAATTTTGCCCATGTCACTTGAGTTGCCAACATTGGAACTCATGAAGCATTGTAGTTGTTGGAGTATGGGCCCATGGAGGTCAGATATGTAGAATTGATGGAGCTCAAGAAATAAGAAATTAGGCATCCCAAGAAATGGAGAAGGATCAAGCTTTGATAAAGAAGACCTTTGATAGAAAGGCGAAGAATAGATCCTTCCAAGTTGGAGATCTAGTGTTAAAATGGGATGCAAATAGAGCAAAACCAAGAAGGCACTCAAAATTTGATGCCATTTGGAGTGGCCCATACATGGTCACAAAGTCTAAGGAAGCAATGCTTTCCAATTGTCTTCATTAGATGGCAAGGAATTCTGATTCTAGTCAATGGAATCCATCTAAAGCATTCTCTTTGAAGGGAATGCTCCACCTTTTACATATTAGCTTAGTTTTTCATTCGTCTAAGTGATTGTGCACATTGTTTTTGTAGATTAGATTTTCTTTCCCTAAGTGCTTTGGCACAAGCTTGTTGTTCCTGGAAATGTGTCTTGCAGGCCTTGCTCCATCAGATGATGTTCCACCCTCCACCTTCCTCCTTACAGTGTTCTATTTAGTTGGGGAACCAAATAGAGAATTTGATGACTTCATGCCCAATGGATTGCTTCAGGCAACTGGTAACTTCATCCAATAGGTAGATGACCCCTCTGAGTCACCAAAAATTTTATCCAAAATGTGCCCCTTGCTCATTTTGTGGCTAACTCCTTTCATTCTTCCCTCTCTTGTGCCTCAATCATAATTTTTTGCTTTTAGGCACTCAAAACCTTCTAGAAATGGCACCATTGGATAGAGCTCTTTCTCAGCTTTCCAGAAAGGTAAATTTTTCCTCCTAACTCCATGTATTTTTGAAGTTATGGCTTGGTGGAGTTTTCATGGGAAATTTTCCCCTGGAAGGCCTGCGGCCAATGAGATGATGCCACGTGTCCAAGGAAGTGGCGGGGGTCAGAGGAGAACTTGGTTTTTTACCAAGTGTTTGGAAAAATTTCAAAAAAAGGAATACTTTCCCCATAGACCCGCTTAGCAAATTAGAATTTGCCACGTGTCCAAGGGGAAAAAATGGGAAAATCGACTAAGTGTTAGCGCATGGAAAATTTTAAGAGGAAGGCTTGCATCCAATGGGGTTTTACCACGTGTCCTTTGGCATCGAGACCAGCGGAGGGTAGAGGAAATGTTGGAATTTTGATGAAGTGTTTTGGCAAAAGGGAATAGAGGAAGTTTATTGGACCACGGCACTGCCAACCAATCATATTAAGTCACATGTCCTGGGGGGTCGGAATGACGGAGCGCGGGGAAGACTTTGATTTTTTCCCAAAAGCTAAAATCAAAAGGAAAATTATTGGCCCATAGCCCCACATCAAATGAGATCTCACCACGTGTCTCGGACTAGCGAAGGAAGGAAAATTTAGGAAATTTTCCAAAAGGAAAAAGAAGGAAATTTCAAAGGAAAAATCGTCCCCCCCCCAAAATGCAAGCCAATGGAATCTCACCACATGTCCAATGGTGGAAAAAAACTCAAGACAAGCCCACAAGGAAAATTTGAAGGGGAAAGCCCACGGCGAATCATGTTTTTCCACGTGTCCGGGTCAAAATATGGGTCAAACAGTGATGGAAAATTTTGGAGGAAAGGCCCACGTCCAATCAGCACGCGCCACATGTCCTCAGATCATCGACCCGGCGGGGAATTTTTGGAAAATTTTCCAAAGGGAAAAACAATGGAAAATGAAGCATTAAAGGCCTGCACCCAATTATAACATGCCACATGGAACCTGGAATGGTGGAGCATGGGGAATTTTTGGAAAATTTTCCAAATGCGAAAAGGCTGAAAAATTCAAAATTTTCGCCTAGATTAATCCGATTTTGCCATATTTTGCTCTAAAACTTCAAATGGCCATATCTTTCGATCAAGAGCTTGGTTTTCATGTTCTTTATATCAATGGAAAGCTGGTGAAATTATCTATAAGATTCTAGGGTTAGTTTTGCATTTTGATGGATTTAGAGAGAGAAAATTGAAAAATCCCTCTGGCGCATGTGGTCATGGACAGAAATGATGTTTCAACCACCATTTTTAATGAAGAATGGCTCGTATTCTCTCCCAAAGCATGGCGGAAAATGTCAAGGGATGGGATTGTAAGGATGGCCATGCTATTTTACTATTTTTTATCGGTGTTTGAAGCTTCCCATGTTTTCCCACGTTTCTCTCTCTGGGCTCGTCCCCTTACACCGTAAAGCAGATTTGGCTCATTTTTCAAATGTGAAACATTTTTATGTATATGTAAGCTCCCTCTATCACTTTGAAAGTGAGTTTTGGAAAACAAAACCTTTTTCCAAGATTGTAACCTATTTTTCCTCTCGGGTGTTGTATTGCAAGTGGTTTTGATGTAAAAATGACAATACGGAGGCTTTGTGAATGAGTTTTAATCCTCTCTGTCTATGTTGTTTGATTCATTTTTGACCCTTCATTACAGTTATCAGTTTGTGCATGAAGTTTTGTTGCATTTTTATGAACTGTGTCAATTTGCAGAAGTAAGAAATGCTCACCACTCCTTTGGTGTATCACCTTATTAGCACTAGTTTCAGTTTTTTTGCATTCTCCATCCCTATCCACTTTGGAATTTAGAGTATGATTTTGAGTTTGAAACCTCTGTATAACTTGCAAGTAATACATCTGATCAAAGGAGTTGAGGAACCAGCCTCTAAACTAGAGATTCTTTTCCCATTTTACAAGTCCCAAACTTGGGGAAAAGATTCAATGTTGTGCAATCACACTGGATGTCCAAAGTGTCAACTAGAAGTCTGATCAACATCCAGGTGCTTGGTGATTTGCATCAACACTACCCGTGAAGAAAGAAAAGAGATCTTACGAAGCGGGGGTCCAATGTTTACAAAATGAGCCAAAATTGGCTTTATCGATCAAACAAAATGAACGAAGATGAAAAACATGCGAAAATTGATTCGACATCTCCAACCACCAACAAGATTCATTAAAACATAAAGCACACCCTCACAAATCCATTTTTCAATGCATTTGGCCATGCTGGAGAAGAAACGGATGCCATACTTCATGAATTTTGGTGGTTGGGGGTCGGTTCTACATTTTTCCCATCTTTGAGACGTTTCTTCAATTTCCTCCTCCAAATTTCCCCAAAAATAAAAATTGAAGCTTCCATGGCTTAGAAGGTGTTGATAGATTTCCAATGGTACTGAATTTGATGAATTTTGACCACTGGATTGAAAGATAGGACCTTTTGAAATTCTGCAGCCAAATTAGGGCAAAAAACGGTTTCGTGGGGCAAAATCTTGATTTTTCCCTCTTTTTTCAAATTGGGAAAATTTCCTAAAAACTCTCTACACCCCAATTTCAGAAAAGGGGAATTCAGTGCTCCAAGAGGTAGTCAAACTCTTTGCCTATATGTATGCATGAAAAAAAAAAAAAAAAGGATGTATGCACTCAAAGAAGACTTAGAGAAAGAAAGGGACTACTAGGATCCTCTGGGTCTAGTAGTGAATGAAATGAGCAACACTCATCGTCAGGAATTGATCAACAGGAATATTTTTGAAACTCTTTTAGAAGACTTGTCATGTGTATGGGTGAGGTATTTGGAAATCATATTTGAAGTAATTAATCAGGCCATTGTTGAAATAGAGAAAAAAGAGGGAAAAGTGTACAAGTTACATGATAGTATAAATCATCAAATTCAAAAACTTGTAGTACCTACATTAAGGGTAGACACAATTGTTAATGATCTAATTGGTTCACTCAAGGAACATGTCATGAAAAGAGAAAACAACCCATTTTTGTCACTAATGATACCCTAGAATTCCTCTCGAGAGATTTGTGGTGTCATTGTAATTATCGTAGAGAAACATCCATCATGGTTCAAGAAGTGTAAAGATATCAATAGTGTGTCTTATGGATGGATAAAGACACTGAGAAATATTCGTATTCCTCATGATGATAAAGTGGAACCTACAAAAACTTGTTTCAAAAAGGAATTTGGAGGGATAGAGATATTCTCAGGAACACAAGATGGAAACTAGTCAGGGAGTGAGATCAAATCCACCACAACGGCTCATTATTCTACATAATGCTTCTTCCTTCTCTTGAATATTTTCCTTCCCTTCTATAAATTGTAGTAAGCTCCTCATTTGAGATCCTTCTTATACTTATTAGATTTTAGATATATATTTTTGAATTCATGAGAGAGATATCCTTGTGAAGAGAACAAAGAGATAACAATTTTTTTCCATTTTCCATACTCTAAAATGTGTTCCATTCTTATGTTATGTACAATTTTGCTTGAGCATCAATACAACAAGAATTAATTTTATCCTTCAAAAGATGAGTTTAGTGATACTTTGGGCTCATTAAATGTTATTTGTTTTCTTCTAAGTTTAAGTGCATGTGATGTGCGTTCTAACTATTTTATGCAATTCTCTAATTTTCTACTTGCGGCACTAGTTTCTCTTGTCTAATATAATCACTTTCTTGCCTACTCTCCTAGAAAATTATTCCCTTATAGATAGTTGTAATTTATTTCTACAGGGGTCAGTGGAGTTCCCCTATTAGATCCCCAATAGAAAGGCCACTAGGATAAAACTCACTTTTTAGTCATGTATGCATATACGAAATCTCCACTAGTTAATTAGAGGGACTTAGATTCCT
Organism: Taxus wallichiana var. yunnanensis; assembly: GCA_018340775.1. Classification (NCBI taxonomy): domain Eukaryota; kingdom Viridiplantae; phylum Streptophyta; class Pinopsida; order Cupressales; family Taxaceae; genus Taxus; species Taxus wallichiana. The sequence goes on from CM031239.1 coordinate 688,319,413, forward strand.
AGATCATTGGCAATAAATCCACCAACTTGTCCCCAAAAATTTTTCTTGGCAATAGTTTTGGCACCCACCATGGGGTAGATTTTGTAGCATCTGCACCCAAAAAATGACCTTGAAAATACAAAAAAAAAAAAACAAAATATCTAAAATTTGAATAGCTATCTGAGCCTCATGTATGCAAAACATGGTTATTACGATAAATCCTCATGTTGAAAGACCCAAATTTCTCTTCCACATTCAAGAGGATATTTATTCAGATTTGCGAGAAGCTATTTGGCATAATAGGCAAAGTGTCAATCACTATTTCATCACCACAAGATTAATTGAAATTGAAGAAGAACACATTATTGAGTGGAAAGATGAAGAAAAATTCAAGCATCACAAAGAAGAGAATAAATCTCCAAGCTAGCAGATAGAAGATACACTCAATAACAAAGGAAAGGAGGATAAACTGATCCCACTTTTGAAGACCTTCAAACAAGACAATAGCTTATTAGAATTCAGAGGTCTCCCTTTCATCGAGCAACCTGCTCACATTAGGAGCCTTAGTGTTGTCAATCCTTCAGATGTTAAATTTACATAAATCAATGAGAATATTGAAAATTTTCTTGATGTAGAGATGAAGAATAAGCTAGAGAAAGAGAAGAAAGAGTGGAAGCAAAAATAAGAGATCCTATTAAACAAATTGCAATACTTTCAGATGAAGCAAAAGAAAAAGTAGTAGTAGAAGCCAAAGCCCTAGCAAGGAATGGAATGGGGATCATGACCATGAAGAACACAGGAAAAAGTACCATGGGGTGGAAATACCAGTCCACTTTCCCTTGCTCAACCTCTCCATGAGCTACCAAAATTCTCAAGAATTTTTTTCCAAAGTTCAGAGGGGACGGTTCTCAACTTCTAGAGGAACATGTACTAATGTTTATCACTTCTTGCATTGTGTTGGGAGTTGAGCATGAAGAATTCTTAGTCTAAATTTTTGTAGAATCACTTCATGAGAAGGCTAAAAAATGGTTCTATGTGTTTCCTTTAAGGTATTTCACTGTTGAAAAGATATAAGAAGTGCATTTGAACATAGGTTCAAATCCACAGAAGATTGTCAAGACCTTTTGGTTCAATTGGTACAAATGAAGAAAGAAGCTTCCGAATCAATGTGGGATTTCATCACCAAATATAATAGAATGATAAGAAGAATTCTAGAAGATGTTGTGCCTCCTGAAAATAATTTGAAGAGATTCTTCATCAGCGCCTTACCACCAAAAGTTGGTTTCTTCCTCAAAAGAGCCCAACCTAGATATTTAAAGGAACTATAAGACTTCATGATCGAGATGGAAGATGATCGATATTTTACGGAAAGGTAAAAGGTCTGAATGGAAAGAAAAAGGGTCAGAGTTCAAGTTCAGTTACCATAGATCCAATGTTCCAAAAAATGGCCAATGACTTGATTGTTGTAAAGAAACAACTATCCCAAATCATAATGTAGAATGCTCTAAGGAAGATAAATCCTCCTAATAGACCAAGAATTTCTCCACCTCCTCACTGGATCACTCTTGAAGCACCACTAGTCAATGTTTCTTGTGACAGGGAGTGAGAATAAGAACTGGAAATAGAATAACTTGAGGAATATGATGCGGGAGATGATGAGAACTATCTTGAGGTTGAAGAATTTGATGGAGATACTCACAATGGCCTAATTGAGTATGTTGATGGAGATGAAGATGATGATGATGAATATTATTGAAGCTTCTCGTGTGTGGTATTTACTTGTGGAAAATCCCAAAAAGAAGCCTCATCATCAATCTGTTATGGTGAAATAAAATAAGAAGAAAGAAGATCCTTCTGTAGAAATTCCTCAAAACAAAATCATCAGTAGAGGGTCACCACTACCACCTTCCATGGAGTCAGCTAAAGAAAAACCAAACCCACTAGTTAGTAAGAACCATACCGAAATAAAATTTAAGTCATCTAGTTCTTCTACTAGTCCTAAAAATACTAAAAATAAATCTTCTTCGAATGTTGTTCCTGAAAAATAACCTAAAGTACCATAAAAATCTACATCCCCATCTCCTTCCAAGCCAGTTTTTACACATGTAAAAGAAAATCCAACCCCAAAAGTAGAAAAACCTTTGCCATGTAAGCCTTTTGTCATTCTTGGAACCACTGCCTTTCCAACCATAACCCCATTTGACTTTGTGGAGCACGCAATTAAAAAAATTCCAAATCATAAAACTTAAATATTTACATACGCACCCCACTCAACTTGATAGATTCATTGATGTAGTCATGGAGGTAATCTTGTAGTATCAAGATCAAATTCTAAAATAATACTTCGACACCATCCATGCCACCTTCACAAAATATGCTAGTCCTCGGCTTCTAAAACAAACAAAATTAAACCTTTTTACCTATCACTCCTCATCAAAGGTTTCTAACTCAACAATTGCATCATTGATTCTAGATCCTCAAACAATGTGATGCCCGTAAAAGTTGAAATTTCCCTAGGCCTCACCTTGACCTAAGAAAATTTCTTATTTTATTCAATGGAATCCAAACAAGTGCCATTGGTAAGAAGAATCAAAGATGCACAGGTGGCACTAGAAGATTTTCCAGAGAAAAAAGGTGTTTCTTTCAATTCTAGTAGTAGACATTCGAGCGTCCTTTATGATCCTATTGAGTGAAGCTTCGTATGGATTTAGATGAAGAAATAAAAATGGACTGGTCATGTATAACTATTCTTGTGAAAGGTGAAATGAAGAAATTACTATTGGTCGGGAAGATGAAGTATATGGTACAAAATTCGATGATCCGATGACAAACATCCTATTTCAGGATAACAGTTAGGAAACTACTTCCTCATGTTAGAGAAAGATGAGAACTTTCTACTTCTTGTGGAGGAGGAAGAAGAAAATCATGGACAATGGAATTTGATGGCAGTCACTCTAGTTCAAGTTCTAGGAGTGGGCATGGTATTTTACTCTCCTTCTAGTGAATTGTACCCATTTTCCTACAATCTATAATTTGATAATACAAATAGAAAGATGGAGTATGAATCTCTCCTCTTGGGCATGGGCATATCAAAAGATATAGGAATCAATAAGATAAAATGCCACAATGATGTGGAGGTGATAATAAAGCAATTCGACAATAATACGGTGAAAACTCTAAGAGCCTGTCATTATTGAAACAAAGTATGGGACTACATTGAATATTTTGTTGTATTTTCCATTGATTCTATCTCGAGAGAGAATAATGAAAAAGTTGATTCCCTTACAAATGTCAACTTCCCTAGTGAAACCTCATTCTTATTTTGGAAAATAAAAAGTGACCATTGAAATGGTGTTCAAGCCTAGTGTGCTGGATAATGCAAATCATTGGAAAGTATTCAATGATGATAATCAACTTCTAGCATTCTTGGAGCAAAGAGACAATTTCAACAATATCTTCTTTGAGGGAAGTGAGAATCCACACTAAGAAGTAGTAGCCAAAGAGGAGAAAGAAGGAATTGAAGGAGTTGATGAAGAGGGAGTGATCAAATTGAAAGGAAACAAGATTCTTAAATGTCTAGTGTTCTTGGAATACCTCTTTGATAAACAAAACAAATTCATTCAAGAGAAAGCAAAGCAATCTTCAAATTTCCCAACCTGATTTTTCTAAAGAAAAAAATTGGCTTTTTGAGAGAACATGAGAATGGTCAACATTAGAAATTGTTGTTCACCTGAGGAGAAGATAAGGTTTATTTCATTTCTCAAAAAATATTTAGATGTTTTGGCCTACTGTTATGATGATCTCAAATCATTCCAACCAAAGGAAATGCATCACTTGATCTCCTTGAAGCCGGATGCCAATCCATTCATGAAAAAAAGGCCATATGACCTGAAAATTTGTTGATACCATCAAGGAGGAAGTGATGAATATGGTCAATGCGAGGATCATCTTTCCCATCCATCATTCAACATGGGTGGCCAAAATTGTGTAGTGTAGAAGAAGAATGGTGAAATAAGGATATGTGTAGATTTCGCAACTTGAACTAGGCATCATTGAAAGAAAATTAGCCCCTCCCAAGTTATGGATCACATTTTGTAGATGGTCACCAGATCTGAAATTCTCTCACTACTTGATGTATTCTTAGGGTATAACCAAATCAAGGTGGTAGAGGAAGATCATACCAAGATAACTTTCACAACACCTTGGGGAAATTTTACATACAAAGAATGCCTTTTGGTTTGATCAATGTAGGAGCTACATTCTAAAGGGTGATGGACCTAGCATTCAAAGATTTGAAGCATTGTATTTTCATATACCTAGATGATCTCACAGTCTTCTCAAAAAAGAGGAGATCATATTCACCATCTGGAATAGGTACTTGCAAAATGTAGAAAGCATGGCATATCTTTGAACCCAAAAAAGTGCATTTTTGGAGTTACGAAAGGAAAGTTGTTGGGGCACATCGTGAATAAGCATGGAGCACACATTGACCTAGAAAGAGTGAAGGCCATTCAAGCACTATCTCTACCCACAAGTAAGAAAGGAGTCCACTCCTTTTTGAAAATGTAAATTTTCTATGCCACTTCGTTTCTAGAGTTTACAGAATTAACAAAGCATATCAACACATTGATGAAACCTCAATTAAGCTTCAAGTGGAATAATAAAGGAAAAGTATCTTTTGAAGAAATCAAGAAATCCATCACCAAAGCTCTAACTCTAGTGTCTCCAGATTTCAAAAAGAATTCATCATGTATTGCTATACATCGAAACGCATGCTTTCCATTGTTATTTTCCAAAATAATGACGAAGGTATGGAGGAACCCATTAATTTCATGAGCCAACCATTGAATAATCATGAAATAAACTACAATCAATTGGGAAAAATGCATATGTGGTAGTCAAGGCTATAAAAATTGCATATATGGTGATGGTTCGGCATTGTAATCAAGTCCATCTTGACCTAACAAGATCCTAGAGATAAAAAAGGAAACAGGGTTACAAAGAATCAAGAGTATGATTTGGAAATCAGACCCTCCAATTTGGTATGAGGAAATGGTCTATGTAGATTGATTTCTAAAGATGAAGCTCTCAAATTCCAACATGGCAAAGATAACTTTCTTTTATTAACTTGCTTTGAAGATAATCCACATGTTCTCTTCATAACCACTAATGATGAATGGTACGTGGACATTTCCTATTGCCTGACCTATGTAGAATTCCTTCCTCATCTCCATTACAAGGAAAGAAGAACACTCAAGCTGAAGGAAACAATTTTTTTAATTTAGAACCATGTGTGTTACAAAAGAGGTCTTAATGGATGCTTTCTTAGGTGTGTAAACAAAGAACAACAAGAGAATTTACATAAAGCATATCGGGATCAAGCATGTGGCGGACATTTTTCAGTGATGGTCACTTTGCACATAAGATCCTTTGAGATAGGTTTCATTGGACCACTCTCTTTGCAGATGCTCAAGAATGGATTTACAAGTGTGAAGCATGTCAACAATTCATTGGGAGACCATAGTTTATAACACTACCACTCGAGGCCATTTATCATTGAAGAACCATTTCAACACTCACAAATAGATTTTATTGGTGTTTTGAATCCTCACTCAAGTGCAGGGCATACCTACATGCTCACAACAACATATTATTTCACAAAGTGGGTAGAGGCCATTCTCGCCAAGAAAAATAACACCAAAAGGTTATGCAATTTCATCAAAGAAAATACCATAGTATGTTTTAGGGTGCCATTGAAGATTATAGCAGAGATAATGCTACCTATTTCTCTTGAGGAGTTAACTAAGTTTTATTATAACTACAAAATCTCCTTTTCTCATTCATTGGACTACTATCCACAAGGAAATGGTCAAGATGAATCAAGAAACAAGAACATCATGATCATTATCCAAAATCTCATGGATGATAACCAAAGGAATCTACACACAAAGTTATATGATGCATTGTGGGTAGAATAGATCACTCCCAAGAAGGAAATAGGTATGTCATCATTCCAACTACTTTGTATGGAGTTGAAGAAAAATCCCCATCATAGTTGAGATGACAACTCTTAAGTTACTCTAGGGAATAGAAGATATACAGTACAAGGATTCCATTAACAAGACGATCCTTTTTCTTGAGAAGCTAGAAGAAAATAGGCTTTGAGTGGTGGACCATATCAAAGAGAACCAACTGAACAAGAAAAAGACCTTCAACAAGAAGGCCAAAGTGAGAGAATTCAAAGTTGGATACCATTTCCTGCTTTGGGACAAAAAGAGTGAATTGAAAGTTAGCCATGGTAAGTTTGATTCATTATGGCTTTGTCCCATTTCCAGGTTTGTGACTATTGAGGTGAGATCATTTTTCTACTCTCATATCTAGATGAAATTCCACTTGAATTACCTCATAATGGGAAATACCTAAAGTTGTATCATCAGTGAAATCAGATTATTCCCCACCTTTTACCATAGGTGATCCTTAGGTATGTTTTCCTTTTTGTCACATGTGTTTCCCTTCTTGTTGTGTGTCATGTGTTTCTTTTTTGTCATCTTTTGTGTGTGTGTGTTCTTCTTGTTATCTCTCACTTGTAAATTATACATGACTCTACAGGGTTCAATGGAAAAGGTAGTGTTCAATGGATTATATGGTCCAAAGTTGAGATTCTGGATTCTCCATGTCATGTATTCGTTGTGCTCAGTCCATGTCATGTCCCCAAGCTAGATCTAGATGTTGTCACGGAAATGTGCAACAAAGAAATTGATAATTTCCAAGCATGAAAACTATACCTTTGTGTCAAAAATTATAAGTTATACCCTTCTCCAACTCCCTAGGTCTACCAAGTTAGTATAGTGACCTTCCCAATTGATGTTAACTAAGTCCTAATTCAATTCAACCCCTAGGTGATTTTAGGATTTCATCAAAAACTCAAACTTCGCCGTTGTGGGAAGGGATATCATTAGCCTTCCTAAGACTGGAGAAACCCCATGGAGTGGAATGGAGAATCCAAATCATACATGGAGCTGAATCAAATACCTAGGAACATAATGGAAGTGATTTGGGAAGACTTAGGAAAGATTCGGAGAAGTTGGGGTAGTTTCACCAAAATTAGGGTTCACATGCCTAGGTAGTGCATAGGCCAAAACAATTGTTGAGATTTGGAAGGTGATTCTGAGAGCTCCAAATGGAGTTAGGATCAAAAAAATACATCTTTAGAAATTTAATTCCAATCCCTATAATCTTGTGAAATTATATTCTTCACAACACTTTGGCACAATGGGTCTGCAAGTAGTGCACATGCCAAAAATATTGTTGAGATTTGCAAGGTGATTCTAAGGGATCTAGATGGAGTTAGGGAAAAAATAAGAACTATTCAAAAATTTAATTTCTATTACTATAATCTTGTGGAATTATATTTTTCACAACACTTTGGTATAATGGGTGTACAAGCAGGTTTTGTTATGCACAGGTGGAGTACCAGATCAAAAATCCACTTTTGTAGTTAAAAATGTAGAAATAAAGACATGAGACACCCATTACTGGATTTATAAGGCCATTTTTAGTCAAGATCATATAAAATTTCATCAAAACATTCCATCGGGAGCTCGAGATATTGTCATTTCAAGTTGCCCTCTAGGAGCGAGTTTGGGAGTTAGGAAATTTTTACATGACTCGTGCTGCCAGAAGTCTTGCTTCTTGGAGCTTGGAAAATTTGATTTCCCTTACATCCCTCAAGAAAAGGGACATGAGGGACATAAAAATTCACCCAACCCCTAAAATCCCTCTAGATCCCCATACGACCTCTCAGACAACTAGTTCAACTCCGGGAGCTAGTGGAGCCTTAATCCCCTCTTTGTTAGATCGTCGTCACATGTCATCTTACGGAGGACTATGATATTTTATGTCCATTACATCCCTTTATGTAGGGGAGATATAGGAAAATAATATCATCCCAGCCCCCAAGGATATTCTGGTCACCCATGCGACCCTTTAAAGAGTAGTTTTCCATCCCTCAAGAGCTAGTAGAGCCTTCATCCTCAACCATCAGATCAAGTGACACATGTCATCCCTAGGTGTGTTGTAAAATTTGATGTCCCTCGTATGCCTTAGAGTTGGTGGAAATTAGTGACAAGAAAATATTTCCAACTCCCAAGGAAACTCATGGTTCCTTATGTGACCAACTTCTAGGGCCTCAATGCTTTAAAGATACTTTTTTGCTCAAATCCCAACCATTGGATCTCCGCCACTTGTCATCATGAAGAACCATGTGAAATTTTATGTCCCTTACATCCATTAATGCTTAAGGGATATTAGGGACATGAAAATTTCCTCATCCGTGCTCATCTTTATTTCAAATTTTTAAAACCCCTCATGTTTCCCGCTTTTAACTTCTAACTTCTTTGTGCACAACTTGCTCTGTAACTTCTTCTACAACTTCTCATCAACCCCTACCATTAATGAATATTGAACCATATCCCTCATATAAATAAAATCCTCTATGCCATGATAATATCTAGGTCATGGAATAAATATTTATTAAACCAAGAAGAAGAACAATGAACGAAGCCGAAGAAACAGAGAAATCCTTAATTGTCATGAAATATAAATTTGAAGAAATCTTACGAAATTTTATAGAGAATAATGAACCCTCTATTTGTGAGTTCTTAACTCTCAAAAATCATAAAAACCACACCTTCAAACCCTCCTTCCACAACATAGAAAATTCCCAAAGAAAGAAATCCATTTCTTTACACAATGGAGAAAAAGATCGGTTCATCTTCAAACTAGCACCCGGATAAAGGAGAATTTTCACTAGTGAGATTAGAAGAGAAAACCCATATAGAAAACATAATTTTTATTGCAAATGGAGGATAAAACTGGACCTATAATTTTCAAGGTCCGTCAATGGCTGTCGTGTTGAGAAGTAATGTTAGGTCAAAAATTTAAACGTTTAAATTCTCCTAAACTATTGATCAAGTAAACACAAAATTTCATAGGGGTGATATTGGGAAAAAACCCATATCAGAAAACTTTGTTTCACATCAATGTGACCTCCAGAAATCCCACTTTATATAAATAGTATATCTTACGTAGAGAGGACTATGATTTCGGAAATTCATCAACTAAATAACTTGTGAAGGAGACATTAACACGAGAGGATGTCTTTGTAGTTGATAACTCATCAAAACATGTATCTTGGTTCAAATTTGAAATTTACTAAACATTTTAAGTGGTGCCACAATCACCTACCAAAAATAGAAATTTGATCCGAAGGAGATAAAAATACAGGAGAAAAGGGAAATCTAAGTTGCAACATCCAATTGAGGTTCCAGGAAGCTAATTTTTCATACTTACTAAAAATAGTAAGTTGTTTTTTCTTAGGAAATCATGAAGCATAAGTGGATGAGACAAAATATAGCACAAAATTTCTCCTGTGAGTATTAGATATAAGATAATGACATCTCATACATAGAACTAAATGACCTAAGGGCTCACATGACAACCAAGGAATGAGGGAAATATCGAGGATCAAGTATTCATAAGTGGATTGTTCGTAGCTACATGACACCCTGTGTTTGTGCAAAGATTTGAGTTGGTATTTTCTTTCTCTCACCACTATGAGCCCAAAACATGAATGATCCAGGCCGATAATGGTATAATGATGGCGGTCATCAGTCCTAAAACAATTTTAGTCTCTCTAAAAATCCTGACATCACCTCGTATGGTCCTCATCTCAAATTATAGGGCCTTATACAAATGGGAAATGATGGATGCATATGTGCAAGGGGTTGCACTTGGTTCATGGTTAAAGACAAGGAAAACTCCCTCAAGGATGCCTAAGAGCCTTCCAAGGTTTGAGTCTTGCGAGGGATATTTGGATGCCATCCCTCTCCTCAATAGAGTTATGGGCAAGGAAAACACAAGAGAATTAAAAACTAGATGGGCCTTTTCATCTTAATGGTGACCAAAGGAAAGAAGAGAATTTACTAAGGGTAGATCATAAGTGAAAATATCCATCTACGATTGTTCCAGGTACCCATGATGAAGAAGTTTCACATCAATTCTTACTTGGTCTATCTTCTCGATAGCTCAAGATATTTTAAAGGATTGGCTCTGATGAAAAACATTTCTTCCAAAGTTCCTACACATGAGAAACTTCCACAATTGGTAATGAAGGAAATCCATAGGTACTTTTCTCACATGAATGATTCCTTCACAATATATGTATGCGAAACTTTTAATTCTATTTGGAGGCTACTATTTTTCCACAATAAGCATCCTTGATCAGGAATTATGGCTCTTATTTCATCTAATTCTCAACCAATCACCAATCTCTAATAACATTGCCCAAGTACCTTATGCAACCAAACCATACTATTCACACTCTACTGGTACATCATTCGGGTGAGAAATAGGCTTAGAACACATGAAGAAGAAGTTGATCTCATTTCCTATCTCTCTCAAAGTATTCACATACAATATCTCCAATGATGCATCTCATCTAGAGGTTACCTTCACTCATTTGACTTTGCATTCCTACATTGCCATGCCTAATTTTGACATCTGAGATGATCCTAACTCTTTCTACATCTCAAATTTACAACATGAACCACAAGACAAGGATTATTGGGCCAATTATTATGCTTATGAGTTTGAAGTGTGTGAAAAGTACCATATGAGGATGATATTCAATGAGATGAATAAATTCAAGTTCTCTTGGTACGAAGACATCTTGCAAGATGATGGGACAGAGATGTATGATCCTGAATATGTGGTAGTCAAAATGTCTCCATTTCCTCAAGTCAACTGGTACATTTGTGAATCAGGTGATATAAAAGAGTAGACTGAGAAGGTAGTGATAAGAATGAGGAATTAGTTTTAGAAGAATAGAACCATGATCATCTAGTCACGAGGTATGCTTGTAGGTCAAAAAAAAGCTTCTCACTAGTCATCATCAAGGGTTGTGGAAGTTTCCTCGAGTTCAATGCATTCTAGATAAATTTCCAAATAAAGATCGATAGAATTGGAGACTTCTTCTCACAGGAGGTCACCAAAGAGATCTAGGATGGAAGAAATATCATTTACAACAATGCAAGAAGAAAATTCAATGAGGAAGAGAATGTAATTCAATACCTAGTCTTCAAACCACCATGCATCACCTATTGCTAACACCAATGTATCGCCCATTTAAGATGTGCCTTCTCTTCCAGAACAAGTAATGATTGATGAACCTTTTTTGGAGCATGATTCCAATGAGATTTTACCATAGATGTAGGAAATGATTTCCCTTGACAACCACATTGTTGAATAAGGGAAGCCCTTGAATTAACAACAATTGTCTCACCGGCTAATGAAAAGAAAAATAAATTCACCCATGGCCTTGTAATTCTATAGTGGGGGAAAAAGTATTAATTTCATTGAGGTAGCCCAGCCATAGGTGATCAAACTAGTGAATGAGATGACATCGGCTGACTATGAGATGAGCATGATCCAACTGGGACCAAAAACTCATGAAGGGGATTTGCACATGTATCAACAATCTTCTACTCATATGGTGGTAAGGAATAAGGAATATAAGAAGAAGATTAATGAACTAAAGGAACATGTGTGAAATTTTTCATCCTACATTCAACATCTAGTTCAACCAAATGCCACGACCATCCCCATTGAAGAAGTTACACCCATCAAAGCAGCTTCAATCTAGAATCTATTAAGAGGATGCACGATTTCCCAGTGCAGGGGTGAGAAAATGCCAAATGGATTGATTCAATTTTAGAAAAGGGGAATTCAGTACTCTAAGAGGCAGTATAACTTTTCACCTATATATATATATATATGTGATAATAAACATGACATAGGAACTCAAAGAAGACTTGGAGAAATAAAGTGACTATTGGGATCCTCTGGGTCCAGTAGTAAATGAAATGAGAAACACTCATCATTAGGAGTTGATCAAGAGGAATATTTTTGAAAGTATTTCAGAAGAATTGTCACATTTATGGGTGAGGTCTTTTGAAATTAGATTTGAAGCAATCAATCAGGTCATCGCTAAACTAAAGGAAAAGAGAGACAATCTGTACAAGTTGCAGGATAGTATCAATCATCAAATTTAGAAACTTGGAGTACCTATAATGGGGAAGACACAATTGTTGATGATATAATTGGTCCATTTGAGGAACATGTTAAGAAAAGAAAAAGAAACCCCTTGTCCTTCACTAAGGACACCATAGAAGTCCTCTTAGAGATTTAGGATGCCATTGCACTTATCGCAGATAAACATCCATCATGGTTTAGGAAGTGTAAAGATATCAACAGTGTGTCTAATGGATGGAAAAATACCCTGAGTAGTATTCGTATTCCTCATGCTGACAAAGTGGAACCTGTAGCAGCTCATTTCAAGTAAGGAATTTTGAGGTATAGATATTTTTAGGAGCATGAGATGGAAACCAGATAGGGAGTGAGATAAAATCCACTGCAGCAACTCATTCTTACGTATAATGCTTCCTCCTCCTTCCTTCTTCTTCTTCCTCCTCTTTATCTCTCTTCTCTTCTCACCCAACGCTCTCTCTCTTCAATGTTATAATTTTGCATTGGGGTTTGCACTTTTGATATATCTTTAAGTGACTTTAGAAACATAATGTAAACTTTAAGTTGCCTTGTTTTTATAAAAGGGACTTAAATATTTTAATTGGAATATGAATAGTCTAAAGTCAGAATATAGTATTTGAAAATTCACTAGGAAGATGAAGAGTTGCCTTCTCTTCTATAAATTTCAATGAGCTCCTCACGTGAGCTCCTTTTTAGACTTCTTAGATTTTAGAGTTTTTTTGTGAATTCATGAGAGAGATATCCTTGTGAAGAGAATTAAGAGATAAAAATTTATTCCATTTTCCCTATGTCTTCCATTCTTATGCTATGTATAATTTCTTCTTGAGGTTCAATACAAGAAGAAGGAATTTTAACCTTTTTGACTAAAGTGTTTAGTGATACTTTGTGCTCATTAAATGCTATTTGGTCTTGTTGTTGTAATGAAGATTTGTTTTCTTCTAAGTTTTAGTGCATGTGATGTGATTTCTAACTATTGTATGCAAGTCTCTGATTTTCTACTTGTAGCACTAGTTTCCCTTGTCTAATATTCTCACTCCCTTTCCTACTCTCCTAGAAAATTATTCCCTTACAGATAGCTATAATATTTTTCCACAAGGTCAGTGGAGTGCCCCTGTTGGATCCTTGAATGAAAGGCCACCAGATAAAACTCACTTTTACTTACACATACATATAAAAAAGTTGCACCAATTAAGTAGAGGAACTTAAACTCCCAAAGTGTTGGCAAGAAATCCATCAATTTTTCCTTGAAAAAATTTCTCACCAACAAATTATCAACATAATCCATGTGGTTAGCCAAACATGATAATGACATAGAAGTGGAGCGGGATGATGTTTATTTGGTATCCTTGTAAATAAATCTGACATCTGTGAGATAGGGAAATGGTTGGCTTTAGAATCTTTGGGTAGAAGAGACGATAGTAAATCAAAATGGTCTTTTAAATCAAGTAGAGAATTTTCACCAACATGAAGAGATGCCACTAGTGGGTCCTTTGTGGGTAGAGGAGGAGGAAAGGTTTATTGTATAGGCTCTTCCTTTGGTAAATAAGAGAGTAAGATGGGCTCTTCCATGGGTAGAAGAATGGGTAATGTGGGTTGCTTGACAAGTAAAGAGATGAGTGGGGTAGATGCATTTGAAGATAAGGTGGACTCCTCCATGGGTAGAGGAGTGGATGAAATAGGTTCCTCCATGGGTGGAGGAGCTCGTGTAAGAATTTCCTCAATAGACGGGATGGGAGGAAACTACGTGAAAGGATCCGCTATGATATCAAAAATGACATGGACCTCTCAAACATTGGTATCACTAGTTGAGGTTTTTCCAGCATGGTTGGATGAAGGGTTTGACTTAGGAATGAATTCTTTAAGATGTGGATGTTTTGGTTAGCTTGATTACATTAGGGTTATCGAAGATGATATCACCATTATCTAATAATTCTTAGAAGATGTTTTTGAAATTTATACACTTATCATCATTATGACCTATAACGAGGTGATAATTGTAGTAATTGTTCTCCTTGTACCATGTAGGAAAATGATAGGAAGGGTCAAAAATAGTATGACTTTTGATGAGTGGAAGAGTGATTGTTCCAACTTTTAGAAGTTTTTCCAAAAAGAGGAATAAAGTTATCAATGGGATTATATTTTCATTATTCCCACTTGAACTAGAAAGTTTGAATAAGGGAAAGATTAGAAGAAAGTTTTGATTGGTTAGATAGATAAGATGGGCCGAATTTTAAAACCACCATGTTAACAAATCCTTTTTCTTTAGAATAATTATTTTTTGGTTTTGAAGCGGAAGAAGTATCAATGGATTTAAATGAAGAACTTTTATTGTGTAATTGTAACTTCTTCTATTAGATAGCATCGATTTCAAGTTTCGAGACATGGTGAATTCCTCGTAGAATGTTTGGAAGGTTAGAACTTGGAGAGTGGCAGAGATATGTATGGCACCAGCTCACGGTAAACAAATCTATTAATTCAATTTGAGAAAATTGGAATGTGAGTTGATTAATAGGGTTCCACTACCGTGTGAAAAAATGAGTAATAGACTCATCCTCATATTGGTGTATCAAATACAAGCTAGTAATGGTAACCTTCCTGACAATGTTAATCGAGAAATGATCAATAAATTCCTAGGCTAATTAATTGAATGAGAAAATAGAGTGTCAAGGTAGAGCATTATACCAATCCAAGGTAGTTTCTATCAAGGACATTGGGAAAATTAAGAGGAGAAAGGCATCATCATGGGTAATCAGATAACATACATGTTTAAAAGATTGTAAATGTTGTTGTAAATCTTCCTTGTTGTTAAATTAGTTAAATTTTGGCATTTCCCAATGTCCGGGGTATGGATGAATTGGAATATAAAAGTGAATAGGCTTGTTACAAATCTCATCGTAAGTCAGTGTATTGCGAGAGCCAAAAAAAATGCTTCAAGGTTCTACATCTTGTCCATCATCATCTTAATATAATCATTAGTATGATTGGATTGAGATTGACCTACAACAGTATAAGGAGGTGGATATGATTAGTAGGATATAGAAATAACACCTTTATATGGAGGTTTCAAGTAAGAAAATTGAGAAGGGGGATATAAGTTGTGGTAGATGATGATGACATATACCCTAAATGGGAAGTGTGGCTGATGGGTGGTGGCTGAGACAAGGTATAGGTGAGAGGTATGTGTGTAGAAACCTTTATGGAAATGAGTGACAAAGAGTAATGTGAGTATAGACATGACAAAACTCTTGAAAGGGGTTGACACAACTAGAGGTTACAAGGTAATAGAAACTAATGAGGTGTAAATCCCCACACTAGGGTTTGTAGATGACGGCGAGGTGGATTTCAAAGATGTGATAGTTGTTATAGGTGTGGAAGATATAGAAGATGCGGGGAGTGATATGAGAAATGATAGATGGTAACATGTAAGCGGTACCACTACACTAGTAGTGGTGAAAGCAGTAGGGGCAAGAAGGAAAAATGGACACAGGCATACTATTGACAAGTTTTCCTAATAATTCGTAGGTATATGAATGAACCAATTAATACTACAAAGTAGCATGATGCTTCTGTGTGTACTCTGGAACACTAGAGGAATCTATGGGTGAACTAAATGATGTTTGAATGTTGTGATGGGCTCTGGAAGGTCAAAAGGTCATTGGAATGCTTTCACATTTGAATGCAAGAACCGTAATTCCAAAGAAGTTAGATTCAAAACCTAAATAAAGAATTAGAAGATCTTATTTAACCTAACCAATAGTGGTTAGGTGACTAGCATCGATCGAGGGATAAGTAACATCGGTTGAGTAGAGTAAATATAAGTTTCCAAAAATAGCACGATCTTTGTTGTTTTTGGCATGATTTGAATCCTCATTCGGGTCTTAAGAGGAAAAAGGATGACACCCTCAATATTTCACCTTGAAATCTTGGACTACCCATTCTTTTAAAAAATCATTCTTTTCAAAGCAACAAGTTGTTTTGTGTTTGTTTTACTCACAGATTATTTGTATTCCTCTAAAGTAATCCCAAAGAGTCATAAAATCCAAATTCGAAAAATACCCACATGCCAAAACTCACTCAAATCTTTCACAGATCTTGTATACAATTGTTTTATTTATTTATTTATCAAATAAATAAAGTTCTCTTAAAAATAGATTGAGCTAAAATTGGAGGATTGAGGTTATATAAAGCACTTCACCCCATCATTATTATAGCAGAACATTCACTCAACGGGAAGAATTTTTGTACTTCATCTAATTAGAGAAATGTTTAGAGCAATTTCCTACAACTCTTTTCCATTTTGTTTATTTCTTTTTCTGTGTTTTTTTTTGTTTTCTCTAGTAATTCCCATAACCTATTCGTTCTTCTGCCAGAAATTTCCTAGGCCTAGGGTTTTGAAATGTTATCCAATATTTTTAATTGATAATTTTTCTACGGGAAATCAAAGCTTAGGATTCTTTCGAGAAGATTACAAGAAGTCACTTGGTCCAAAAAGGTGCAAAAATGGATTTTATGAAATTAATAGAAATATTTCCATCAATACATAGAGCTCGAGAAAATATGCACTTTTAGAGAAAACAACACCTAAAATGGAGCCACGAGTGAAAGTTTTGGCACATACGAAGTTATTGTTGTTATATCTTCTTGGACCATTCCCAAAAATAGCAAATTTTATTCTATAATTTTTTTCTTCACCAAAAATCCAAAAAGGAAAGAACCGTTGTCTTCATGCCATTCACAATTTACAAGGCTACTTTTTGCGTCAATTTCCATCCGGCCTTAAAGTGATGTATTTTCACACTGACTTTAGAAGTTTTGTTTGTGCAATTCACACTTTTGGGGAAGAATATTTCTTCATGCATGTCACACTTTTTGGGATAATAGATCTAAGCTACCAGTGGGAATTTTAGAAGTGGCAGGAAGGCGGGAATTTCTTGCCTACCTAGAGGTTACTTTTTGCATCAAGTCAAATCACTTAAGCTGCCAATGGCAATTTTAGAGGTGGCAGGAAGGTGGGAATTTCTTCCCTTCCTTATGATGAGGGTCATCAATCCTTACCATTAATAATGTCAATCTAGGGCTAGTGTCTAATGGCTATATGCATTAAGAGAAGAAGATCTTTGGAAAATAACTCCTTTAAACACAAACCAAACTTACATAAAATAAATCACACTTGTAGAAATTTAAAGGCACACTTGTAGAAATAAAGTTTGCATGAAATAAATCACACTTGCATGAAGGAAATCACACTTGTAGGAATAAAAAAACACTTGCATAAATTGAAATTGCTGAATTGGAAATAAACATAATTAAATGAAACACCTATAGGTTCACAACAGACTGGATTTTCACAATACAAAGATAAAAACAATACAACAGAATGAATTACAGAAAAATGAATAAACATAAACATAAATACACAGATCCATCTTCCTTGAAATGAGTGGCCAACTCATTCCTTGGAAGAGGATTTAAATCATACTTCCGATATTTTAAAACTACAGAATATTTGAGAGGAAAGAACAGATCTTTATTTCTTAGGAGAAAAGAATTACATATCTTAGTGTGGAAGGTTGCATTTATAATTTATGCATCCAACCAACTCATTATTTTAGGAAATAAAATATGATCTTATCTTTATTCCAATCCTAACAACTAAGATCTCCATCTCCACAAAATATGGAGAGAGATATATTATTGGAGTCAAAGTCTAATCTCATTGTTTTAGGAAGATTTGCTCCCAAATATTCTCCTTGATTTTTGGTAACAAGAATCACAATGATTTTATTCTCCTACATTATTAAAAGGAGGTTTTTCCTCAAAATATGATTTTGACCAAATAACTTTAAAAGGATTTTCCATTTGACTATGTTGTTTTTTTTTGTGAAACTTTTAACAGCTTATATCGATATGCTTTTTCCTGATTTGCAGTTCACTAAAAGCTAGATATCTCTTCATTAGTAAAACTGTAGAAAATTTGAATGAAATTTTTGTTAAACACATTTCTATGAACAAAAACCTCTCTTAGATTTTTTGTTTGAATTTTATGCTTTTGTTTATAGAACTTTTAGTGCTCATCTCATACACTTTTTCCTCGGATTTGTAGCTTACTAAAAGTTATATTCCTCTTCATTAGTAAAAATTGTAACAAATATGAATGAGGTTTATGTTAAAAAAATTCTATGAAAAAAACCTCTCACATATTTTCCATTTGGCTTTTGTATTTCTGTTTATGGAACTTTTAGTGCTCATTTGATAAATTTTTTCCTCGAGACTACATCCCACACAAAGTTAAATTTATCTTTATTGGTAACACATGTAGAAAATATGAATAAGTATTATGTTAATCACATTTTTTGAACAAAAACCTCTCTCATATTTTCCATTGGATTCTTTGATTATTCACAGTTCCCATTTTATGTAAGTTTCAAAACTAAAACTGTCATTCCTTTGATGCAAGTTCCAGAACTAAAGATGTCATTCCTTTTCTACAAGTTCTAGAACTAAAGTTGTCATTCCTTTTATGCAAGTTCCAGAACTAAATCTAAAATTTCAAGAATGAAATCTACTTTGTCCATGAATTGCAAGTTCCAAAAGTAACTATCATTCTATACCTTGCAGCTTAGTCCACTGTTTTAATTGCTTGAAAATATAAATATACGAATTGCAAGTTCTAGAACAAAATTTTATTTGATTGATGCAAGTTCTGGTACTAAATATGTGATTTCTAAAATTAAACCTGCGAGCTCTGAACTGAATTTATGAGTTCTGAAACTAAATTTGTGAGTTCTAGAGTTAAGTTAAAACAACTATAACTTTTGCATGTGATCTTCGATTGAGATGATTATTTTTGTAACTTGCATAATTTTTCAAGAGGAATCTGAATATGAAATCATATTTGAGTTTAGATAGACCATCCATGATCAATTCCACTTTTCCCAATACTACCATTCTCTTTCCTTTATGGCTGCATACACAAAACTTTTCATCTTTTTTCCCAAATAATCAATAGGATTAGTCAACAAAATATATACAAAAATATTTGTAAAGAGTGAACAAGATATATATCCTATATTTTATCTTAAGATTACTACAAGTTCCAAGATTACATTTAAATCCACATTCAAAGGTAACTTGGAAGGACAAAATAATGGTAATTTACGGCCAATTTATGGCTTCATCACCTTTTAGGGTAAAAATTCCCATTATGAAAGTCAAGTCACTTAAGTGAAAAGTGGGAATTTCTTTCTTGCCTTGCAGGGTAAAAAATCTCATTATGAAATTCAAATCACTTAAGTGGAAGATGGGATTTTTTGAGTTGCATTGCAGGGTGGAAATTCCCATTTCTTTGACTTCCTATTTTTAGCACTTCCTTGCCAAAAAGTGTTACCCACCTTAGCATTAATATAGGTATTTAATGATATTTATTAATGGTATTTCTAGCTAAGTTTGGCACCATAAATAGAAGAAAATTCAATGCAATTGGATGAGCTAAAGAGAAGTAAATGATGCATGCTAAAAATAAATAAAATAAATTCATAAAAAACAATCGAAGCATATAGGCTTGGGTGCTCAAATCGGATGAAGAGGCATGGATTTTAATTAATTAAATTGCCAAAAATAGGAAAGTGAAATTATTAAAAATAACATGCACATGGATATATAAGCATGGGACACCATAAAGGAGAAACAATTAATTATTTTTGATGAAGTTTTCATCCCGAAAAGGTTTTGGTGACAAATAAAGTATGATTTTACATTAAAGATTATTTTCCATTGCGAGAAGCTTCCAGTTTTGGTGCCTAGGGTTGGAGAGCTTTATTTTTATTATTCCAAGCATCTGCATGTTGGTATAAGTGCCAAGGTATTCATCACAAGTGCTCATATTGATGAAGAATGAAGAAATCAATGTTAGATACATTGAATATATCTTCTAAATCAGAAGAAGTTTTTGGATCTACACAAATTGATCCACTTACGAGGGATTACGAAAGAATTAAAAAAATATATCTCGAGATAAAGATTGTTCCAGGCAAGATGAAGCATTATGAAAAGAGGGATCAACAAAATCATGCATAGTTTCAAGATTTTCTGAAATCAATAATGTAGACATTGGCCCCTGAACATATCACCGATTTAATTAATAGATCCAAGGCTCGTAATTACAAAGGATTCGGAAAAATCCATCCTCTTGTTTCTAGTGCATGCCATGTGGAATTAAATGCATGGAAAATTCCTCTCAAGAGCTTGTGCATAGTATACCAATCTTCCAATTGAAGCCTTCATTGAATTTATTTATATTTTCCTTCACCTAGAGTGCTTTCTAGATTTTTAAGTTGCTCATATACAATTAAAAATAAAAGGTGACAAGTTTTTCCTGAATTATTTACAACAAACATTTTATTAGTGCATGTACTGGAGAAGAACTGCAAAAGCTTCAAGGATAAGAGGGAAGATATGTTAAAGGAAATACCCATAGGAAAATCACATTTAGCTACTTCAAATCCAGTTTGGTGAGAATCAAAGGAAAGAATTCAACAACACATGGGAGTATCTCAGATCCAAGGTAGAGATATTGTTCAAATCATTCATTGCTAAAATAGATGAAGCAGAAGTACAATGTATATTGGATCAACATGTAGAGTATGGAGAAAGGACAAAATGGAGAGTGTTGCAACTGGAATAACTTTTTTTTCTTTCTCTTATTTTCTTCGACAAATTAATTGAGTAATCAATTAAATTATAAAACTTAAGTGATTGGTTTAAAATCTGATACTTCAAGTTACTAGAAGAAGTCAATTACTTGTAAATAGGTGGCAGACATGTAAAATAGAAGGTTCTATTTTCAGTTATAAATCATGCATGTCATGCAAAGAGGAATTCTAGGAGGAATATTGCCATTTGTTTCCCTTTTTCATATCTTCCGCATGAGGGAATTAATTATAAGTTTCTTATTTTTAATTTCCCTCTATACACTATAAATAGATGAAGAACTTATGGGTTAAGGGATCATAATTTGTAATAAACATTCTTGTGTTCCAAAATTTGAGTTGAAACCCTTGATACCTTTCTAAAAGGTAAGGAATAGAGAGGAGGCATATTTCAAGAGAAATTTGTGTCAACGGTGCATTTGTTTCTTATTTATTTTTAGATATTTGAATAAACTTTGTGTTATCTTAGATATGGATCTAAAAATTTCCTTTGCTTTGAATTCTGCATTTCAAGATATATATTTTTCTTCTATGTGCATGTGACCAACTCTGTCAATTATTGGTTAGGATACACATCTTCTTATTTTTCTACTCGCATTCAATTATTTCCCTCTTCTGCACACACACACACATATAAATATATATGCAAAAGAGGGAAATAATTAAATGTGAGTAGAAAAGAAAGAAGATGTGCATTCAATTATTTCCCTCTCTACACACACACACACACACACACACACACACACACACACACACACACACACACACACACACACACACACACACATATATACACACACACACACAGACACACATATACATACATTTCTTACAGAGATGCTTACTTGCTGTTGAAAAATTACCTATCTATGGTCCATGAGCTACACGGTAAAGATAAAACCAATGAGATAGATATTAGAAAATATAACTGAAAAAAGATTACACAGGAGCCTCATTGGTAAATGAGGGAGATTTATCTCATGACTACCTAAGTTTTCAGTTTGTGTAGAAAATCTAGCCAACAATGGTACTTAGATAAGTAGGAGTGTTGTTAGAGGAGAAATTGGGAATTAATATTAGGACTAGACTAAGTCCCGGTTGGTTGAGGAAAGTAGGGAATTAGTTTTAGTTAATTAATAGGCTAGGAATAGGTCTTAGGCAAGGTGGCTAAGTGAGGTGTAAATCAACTTAATTAAAGTAATTAAATTATTTAATAATATGAGGATGAATATTATTTTAATTAAAGGTGATTAAAGTAATATCAATGTGGGGAATGGGAGCAATGGGATTTTGACCCAATTTTGGTGTTTATAGTAAGTTAAGGAGGCATTATCACCGTCACTCTAGGTGCATAAGTTCTACTCCACCTTACACGATTGTGCACGCACATGGTATGTCCAAACTAAGTTAAAGAGAGAAACCACTAATTTTTAAGAGATGAATTCAGGTATGATTCAAAATTTTGATTATTTTTCTACTAAGCCTCCAATCAATGAAGCACTACATATTATGAAGTGCCTTACTTTGGGAGATAACGTAAAGGCTGAGGAACTTCTGTTAGAAATTTTTGGAGAGCTTGATCTAGAGGCACGCCTTGATCTTGAAGAGATAGAAGAAGAAGAAATTGTCTTCACATGGAAAGAAGAAGAAAAGGGTAAAGAGGTGTATATGATAGATGTTTATGATGGGGGTAATAACCTATATGTTAACCAAACTGATGGTATGTGTGAGGTGATGGATACGGAAAAAAATGAGACAACATGTGTGTCCCATGGCCCTATAATCACAAACAAGGTTAACATTGGAATAGATGCAAAGCCTAAGGAGTCCATTATTGGTAATTTATTGTTAGAACAAGAAGTGGATAAGATAATTGAAAATTTTCACGACTTCCAAGAATTATTACCATGGGTTTATCATGAGTTAAAGCAAGTACACCCTTCTTTAGGTGAGATGAAAATCAAGTCTAAGGAAGGTGCACGCATGATTAAGAAGATACCTTATAGGATGAATCCTAATTTACACATGAAGGTAAAAGAAGAGATTGATGAAATGACCAAGTCTAGTATAATCAAGCCTATTGAATAATCTCAATGGGTTAGCCCCATGGTCACAAACATTAAGAAGGATGGTATGATAAGGATCTTGTGCACTACAGAGAATTAAATGCTTCATGTGTTATTGATCATTTTCCCACCACATTCACAGGGGAGATCCATGAGGGAGTTTCTAGGTGCGAGATATACTCTTTAATGGATGGGTTTTTAAGGTATCATTAAGTGCGTATCGTGAAGGAAGATCAGAAAAATACAAATTTCATCATGGAATGAATTCTTGCATATACTCTTATGCCTATTGGGCTGCAAAATATCAGCTAAGTACAAGTAGGCATATGGGCACATGGGACCTAGTTGAAAAAGGGCATGTAGGTTGAAGGTGCACTGGGGAAGGGTCCTAGAATAAGGTTTTAAAACATACCATGCATGCGTAAGGAAAAATAGGTTTTTGCTTAGCTGAATTCGGCATCTGAGGTAGCACACAAGAAAAGTATGACCCTTGTGGATAAGGTGCTAGCTTGGTGATTATGGGATCAAAAAGGGAATATTCAAAGCATGTGATGGAAGGTTCCAAAATACATCATTGCAAGGAGTGGAGAGCTTGTATTTATGAAGGCATGCTCCCATGGAGGACCACTTTGACACTTGGCGATCATTTGTTTTCGGAGTATACTACTTCAGCATTTCCTTTTATATGAACCATTTCCATATGCTACTTGTTATTTCTCCTTTTGGATGTAATGAGATAACAACTCATTTTAGGATCTTAGAATGTGGCATGATTATTTTATGTTCATTTCCATTTGAATATCTATTATAAGATGATGCATTCTCACAAGACTCACATAAAGGAGATACCCGGCACACATTTGTGCCTTACATGAGTGCCCAATGCCTCTTGGGTGATAGGTCAATGCACATGGAATTAGACTATTATTCTAAGGGTATAAAATATGACTACATCTTGGTTCCATTGCCGGGACCTCTTTTCAAAGTTTTTTGAGAAATGGCATGCATCTTTGTCCCTGTAATGTGTGATGACAGAGTGTTTGACCTTAGAAAGTGTTGAAACATGGTTCAAGAGCATAGAGGATGTGTTTGCTAAAATATTCATCACTGGAATTGATTTTGATGCACGTAGATGGGTAGAAGAGAACCTATACCATGAGCTGTATGAGATATTATTTTGTTGCTTCCCAGTAGAACTATATGAATGGCTTTCAAAGCATACACATCTAGATCGAGTTGGTACTATAGATCGCGTGTATGGAGCCAAGATGACTATTAGAGGCTACATGATACGAGATCTTACTTGGACATGTGTTGTTGATCTCTATTAGAAGAGATTGCTAACTAGTTATACTATTGAATATGCCATTTCTACGTATTATTTCCCATAATTTTTTGAGTTCTAGTTTCTAAGGGAGCCTAGATGATCATTTTTGCATGTTATTCCTTTAGCTATGAAGAACTGGGTAATTAATTTGAGTTTAGAAGCATTTCCCATGGCCAACTAGAGCTTTATGAGTGCTAGGAGAGGAAGCTAGGTGGAGGAAGATGGTGGAGATTACGGTGAGAAGGAAAGGGAAGAGAGATGACTCAACTATATCAAAGCACGTGAAAGGGAGAGGACTAGAAAACACAAGGTTACAAGTGTTATGGATCTATAGAGGAAGACATTATGGGAAAGAGTTGAGGTTCATGCATAGGATGTGGAACCTAAGCGAGTTTGTCATACCCCATCTTAGAAAGCATGGGAGAGAAGCCCCTTCAGCTTCTAATGATATTTCATTGAATGTAGAAAGGATATTTGTCGGCATGCATCTAAACCCACCTAATGACCAACCCCTGGCACTTCATTTTCTAGATAAAGGGATAAGTATTGTTAACCTAGTTGGTATCGATGGGAGTAACCGATATATGCCCAAGAGATATAATTTCTCATTTGGAACATCCATGGTTGCACAATCTATTGCATTATTTGGAGGAATTTTGGAGAGGGTGTTGGTACATAAGGATTGGGTATCACATCTAGGAGTGGTGTGGGACATACAACTGGAAGTGGGACAATATCACAAACCATCAACACGTATTTTAGTGGGACGTTGGGAACACAAGGCATGACCACTTCTAGTCGTTTTCGACTACAAGAGGTAGATCCGTGGGTTAGAAGGAATAGGACTAGATGGATCAAGTGGATTTGGTGGAGGAGGAAATATCATAGGGAACCAAGGCTCTAGATCAGGAGGATAAGGACCCTAACCACCTCCTCAAGTGTTTTTCGAGATGTCTTTGCACTTACCATACTATAGGGGTATTGAATATGTTACAGAGCATATGCACAAGTTTAAATTACTATGGTGTGCAAAAGTAATCACTACCCTAGAGCAGAAGGCAAGCTAGTTTGCAATAATGTTGCAAGGGCATTCACATATTTGATATAGGAAGCATGACCCCATCAGATGGTGGTCGACTACACCGCATTTAAGAATGCCTTCCTAGAAAATCTCCATATCCCTAAGTTTAGTAGAAGAGCATAAGCTCTCGAAGGAGATCCAACAAGGAATGACAAAGAGTTTATGTGAACATAATGCACATTTCAAGAATCTCTTATCTAAACTATCCTATGACATTCATCCTTCTCAACATGCTCAATGGTTTTTCAGAGGATTACTAACACCATTTAGAAGGGCTCTATCACACAAGACTATCACGGACACTGCAAGGCATCTGGAAGCTACCCTTTGTGCCGAAGCTATTGGGAGTGTTGATACTGGTGTTAGTCCTTTTCTTAGGATCAAACTATTGTAATGGCCAAGCAGTTGGAGAAGTTGTCTACAAAATCAACACATGAGGTTCATAGTGGGCTTTGGTGTATAGAATGTGAAGTGGAGGGACATGCAAAGGATAGTTTCCTTAGAATTTGGTGCACACTATGTCGGTAGAATGTGATATTTTCCATGGGGGTCATGATGTAAGTAGATGCCCTCTACTCCATCGTGTAATCCATAAGAATTTTTCTTTCTATTGTAAGATATACACCTCTACAACCCATGATACCAAGGATTATAGATTGATTGATTAGATCCATGATGTTATTGATTTGGGTGTGTGCTAGACTAGCCTTACAAGTAGTTATAAAGATGATGATTGTAATTATGAAGGGAGCGTAGATGGATGAGCGCATGGAAGGGGTTTTCATGGATGATTTTTTGGTTGCATTAACCGTGGCAGAGGACGAAGTTATTTCCGTAAGGAACTTGTTATAATCATGGATCTACAGATCATTAAAAACATAAGTGTCATGATCTGTTACAATGCTCATGGTGTAGAAAGAAACACAAGTATGAAGAGTCTCCAAAAATTTATAAGCATATGGACCAACAACACTAGAAATAAAAAGGTACTGGGATGGTGAGCATCAAGAAGGCCAATTCGTAGTGGATTCCAAGAGTGGCACGTGAATCAGGACTAGAACCTATCTTTGGTGATAATGTGAGAAGAGTTCATGCACACCAAGAATATGCTAAGACAAAGGACAATAGTTTCAAGAGAAGAAGTGGTACATGGAAAATATCTAGACCCTGCTCATTAGAAGGAGGTGTATCAAGAGACTATGGACGTGATTCAAAGTTTGCAAGGGGAGATCTAATGTCTAAAGGAGAAATTGAGGAAGTTGGAGCAAAGGAAGGATGTCGAGGTTCCAAAGGATGACCTGGATGAGGTCAAGGAAGTGTGTAGGATGTTAAGGAAAGATAATATTATCCCCTTTCTAGGAGAATCACTAAGAGAGAAGTTATCACGGGTTGGAGTAAAGCGTAAAGGTAGGTTTTGCATACAAACCTTCCTCCTCTTAGCCTTGACTATGATAAGGAGATTACTTTGAATGCAGTAGTTGATGGATGGCTTCGAGAAATAATCTCTTTGACACAGGAGTAGAGGTAAATGTTCTTACCTTAGATGCCCGACATCAAATTGGAAAGCCCGCATTGCGGCTATCTTTGAATGTGTTGTACATGGAAAAAACAAGGTAATGCCCATTATATTTTGAAGGATATAGTTATAACCATCTAAGGGGCCAAGTTCACTAGAGACTTTAAAGTCTTGGCACTCACCAAGGTAGACAATTTTACAACGTCTCTTGGGTGCCCATGCTTTGTTATAAGAACAATTCGACCTGAAGTTTAACAAAGGGTATATCATATTTGAGAATAATGAAGAAAGGGTGGTCATTTCGTTGATGGATGGGAAGTCAATGAATTATAATGAGCCCTTAGGAGAACAATTTTGGATCAAATATATGTGTGCTCCATCGAGATCTTGAGATAATTCACCCCATAGAGAGAGTCATCTAGTTTGAAGATGCTTAGTCCTTAAGTGATACCACTAGTGTGGCATGTGAAAATCAGGTGCATGGGACTTATGAGTTAATTGGTCAAGAGTTGAGAGGATCTATAACAAGGGTAACAAGGGAAAACTCACTCAGGTGCCTAGGGGGAAACAATTTTCCAAGTTATTCTAGGGGAGCATACCCTAAACCTTTCTTGCAAGAGATGGAAGCTTAGTGGAAAAATGAGGATGAGAGGAGGGGAATGCTCAACTATAACCTACTTGGAGTTACATGAACTTGTGGGCTATACATTAGGATAACCTCATAGATTGGCATGAGGTAAGCATCACATTTTCCGTAAGGTTCTCCGGGAATAACACACCCACTATAATACAAGACTACAATTGTAAAGAGACTGGCTCATTTCATATCCAAGCATGTGAGAAGGCCTAGATGGGAAGTAAAAAAGCATTACTACCTTTTTTATGGGTGTATAAGTTATATTCCACCTTACAAGGTTATGTATGTGATTTATATGTTCATTCAAAGATGCATCGTCAAATAGGTAATTGGCGGGAGTTGGTTGTTAATATCATTAAAGATTTTAAATATAGGAGTACTAAGCCATTGGTGGATAAGGCATTGTAAGAAATCAAATGCCTCATGATGGGAGATAGTTTTATGGTAGAGGATAGGCTATTGGAGTTACTTAGGTGAGCCTTAATTAGAGACACAACTCAAAGAAGAGGAATCAGAGGAAGTACATCTTGAGCGCGCGTGCATGGAAAAATAAAAAGGAAAAATGGTATATGTAATAGATGGAGAAGAGATGGAGACTTTGTATGTTAACCATTTGGAAGGTACATGTGAATTCATAGACAACACCGATGAGAAACCATGTGCCTACCTTGAGCCCTCTAAAAAAATAAGGTTAAAATTTGAACGGAGAAAGAACCAAAGGAAGCTATCATTGGGGACTATTGGTTGGAAAAAGAAGTGTCAAAGGTCATTGATATGTTATACTAGTTCTAAGATTTTTTCCATGCGGGTACCATAAAATCAAAGGCATTCACCATTCTTTAGGGAGATGAATATCAAGTTGAAGGAAGGTGTGTTCTCAATTTAGAAGAGCCCTTATTAGATGAATCCAAATGTATGCATATGGGTCAAGGAAGAAATAGATAAAATGATAGTATCAGGTATCATTGAGGTAGTGGAAGAATCAGAATGGATATGTCTAATACTTATCGGTATCAAGAAGGATGGCAAGATAAGAATATATGTTGACTACAAGGATCTTAATGTAGTGTGTGTCATCAATCCTTTTCCAACCCCCTTTATTGAAGAAATTTTGGAGGGAGTAGCCGGGCACAAAGTCTACTCTTTCATGGATGGGTTCTTAGGGTATCACTAAGTTAGGATTGCAAAGGAAGACTAGAGAAAGAAAAATTTCTCCACTGAATGGGGTATTTTTTCCTACATGGTTATGCCTTTTGGATTTAAGAATACGCCTATTGTGTTCTCATGCATCGTGGTACAAGTATTTCAAGACTTCATCCATAAGTTTCTTCAAGTTTACTAGGATGACTAGATTGTGTATGGATTAAAGAAAGATCATTGTGACAATTTAAGGTTGATGTTTGAGATATGTCATCAATTAAGGATATCCCTCAACATTAAGAAATGTGTCTTTGCTACTCCATTTGGAACTCTGTTAGGACACATTATATGCAAAGAAGGTTTGCTAGTAGATCTGCTAAAGTTGCAGTTATTGTAGGATTAGGGGAGCCTACTAATCAAAGCGTAGTGCATGTATTCCTTGGGCATATGGGGTATTATAAGAAGCTCATCAAGGGATATGCTAGGATCACTACACCCTTGGAGGAATTATTAAAATACAAGAGTTCCTTTCATTAGGGATAGGCGCAACAAAAGGCATTTGAAAATTTAAAGGATAGGCTTGTCATGGCACCCATATTATGTTTTCCTTCATGGGATAAGCCTTTCCCTGTGCATGTTGATGCCTTAGGAAAAACTATGGGAGAAGTGCTAGCACAACCTGGTGATGGAGTTATCGATCATCCCTTTTGCTTTATAAGTAGAAAAATGACACTTATAGAACAAAATTACACAACTATTAAGCGCGAAGCATTGTCTATGATCTATGCACTCCATAATTTCAAGTAGTATCTCTTGGAAAAACCATTCATATTCTACACAAACCACATGGCATTGAAATACATAGTCAAGAAGCCCATTCTACAAGGCCACACATGTCCTTGGGTCCTATTATTTCAAGAATTTGAGTTCAGTGGTTGTAAAACCGGGAAAAAGTAGTTCAGATTTGACCACTTATCAAAGATTAACTTAGGGAGGACACAAAAAGAATTGATGATAGCATTACGGACACACAACTATTCGGGTTGTTGCGTGTGCCCTCAAACTTGGAAGATATCATAGTGTGCTTAAGAAAAGGTGTGGCACCGAGAATGGATGAAGGTTCTAGAGAGAAAGCGATTAGCAATACACATTGTACCTTACATGTGGATTAGTGTAGACCTGTATATCTAGGTCATGATGAGGTTCTATGCCAAATTTATTGAAGTATGAGCACATGGAAATTATGGAAGAAGCACATGGTGGGATTGTAGGAGGAAACTATGCAAGAAATACTACCATGCGAGAAGATTTTATTAGCAAGGCTTTTGTTGGGAAATAGTCTACAAGGATTATTGAGTTTTGTAAGGCTGTGACCATTGCCGGGACCTTGGAAAACCTGGAAGGAGAGATGAAATGACCTTGCTACCAATACCTGAGTGCTAAACCATTTGAAAAATGGGCAATCGAATTTGTCGGGCTAATTACACTAGTTGTGCGAAGGACTAGTTCGTGATATATCATCACTTGTGCTAATTACTTGACATGGTGGAAAGAGGCTATATTTTTTTGGGATAACATAATCAATAGGTATGGTTGTCCTTTAATTTTAACAAGTAATAGAGGTACACACTTTCCAATGAAATGGTCGGGATTCATTAGCGAGAATTTATGGTGGCCCATCACAAGACTACCCCTATCACCCTTAAGAAAATGGAATTGCTAAGGCATTTAACAAGATATTGTTCGACCATGATTTCCATTAGACCAAAACCCATAATTTTTTTATCCACTAAAAACATTAGTGTTAGGATCTATGAGATGTGGTTAGTCCATGTCACAAAACTTACAGGGGAGCACTAGACACACATACAACAATCTTCCCCTCAGCGTTACTCCGAGTGAGTTTCAAACTTGAGACCTATTGCTCTAATACCATTTTTTGGACCATGATTTCCATTAGAAAAAAACCCATAGGTTTTATTCTCTGCTACAATCAAGATTGGGGTGACAAAGTATAAGTTGTTATGCACATATGGGACAACCTACAAAAGGTTGAACAAGGCCACACCATTTCAATAAGATGAAGGGAGATCACTTGCTAGATGGAGTCGAGAAGATAGAAAAAGTAAGAAAAAGGCATCGAATGATTGTAATATCAAGAATAAGAAGTTTGGGGTTGGGAAAATGGTGTTGTTCTATGATTCCAAGTATATACGCCATCCTAGGAAGCTGAAATTTCATTGGTTAGGACCCTACATCATCTCATACATTCTTGATTCAAGTGCTTGCCAGTTACACGCACTAGATGGGATGAGGTTACTAGGTCACTTCAATGGGAGTAGGCTAAAGCCCTATTATAAATAAGTCTTCTTGGTGTTTTTAATAAGGCAGTATTTCCAGTTAGCTTAGAATTTCCCTTTATGCTTTTTCTTTCTTGTGTTTCCCTTTATCATTTCTTGTTCCTTTTTTTTTTGTTTTTATGCCTTGTGTGCCGGTAACCACAATATTTTTCAAGGGTTATGTATGGACAAAGGACCACACATCTGTTTTAGTGTGAGGTGGACTAATACAAAGTATATGCTTACAATACATGTTGAGTGACCCAATAGAAGGGAGCACGTAAGGTGGAGAAATCATGTGAGGAAACGGTGGATATTGGTTTATGGTGTCAAAAAGGCTTTATAGAAAGTACCTATAGAAAGGATGAAGAGTGAAAGAAACAACATGAGGTAGGTGAGGTCAAAAATTAGGAAAAGGACAAAAGAAGTGTTGTTAGCATTGTTGATGCACATGAAAGAGTCTTCGTCTATTTGGATTTTTGTGCGCCAAAAGGTTGTCATATTTTTACATAGGATTAGGCACATGGCTAAGGGCACTTGAAGTCGGCTTAGTGGAAAAAGATGCATTCATTGTCAAATACGGTGGTAGGTGGTATAACATTTAATGTTGGAAAGAAAGAAAAGCTATAAATACGAAGTCGGGAAAGTCATTTGTTACCTTTTGATTTCAAAGTAAAAGAAGATCTTTGAACTAAAGCATCCATAGAGAAATTTATGCAAAGAAAAGAGAATTTGAGAAATTTGAGTGTGCATCTAGAGTAGATCTGTGAACCAGAAGGAAGGAGTATGAAAGTGTGAGGAAATGTTGTGTGAAGAGCATCATCTTGTGGAAGGATTTCTTGGTTAGGGTTTGGCAGATAGGGTATGGAGAAAGAAGGATTCATTCAAAGAGTTGAAGATTTGAGCTTTGGGATTGAGTAGAGTAGTAGAGAAGAGCAAGAGGAAGGAGTATTTAAGTTTAGTCCAACTAGAGAACATGGTACCCAAGAAACCAATTGTTTCACTAAGGAAAACAGAGGGAAAGGGTAAGGGAAATAAAACCACTACCATCGTAAGCTCAAATGAAGAATGGTATGCAAAGATGTAGTAATGTTGTTGAAAATTAGCAGCACCCCTAGATGTAAATCAGGTTTCTAAGTTGATGTTTCAGGCATCCAGTGTGATTGCACAACATTGAAACCTCTCTCCAAGTGTGGGACCTGTAAAATGAGAGAGGAATCTCTAGATTAGAGGTTGGTTCCTCAAACTCCTTTGATCAGATCTGTTATTTGCATAATTGCAGAGGTTTGAATCCTAAATCTACTCTAAATTCCAAGGAGACAGAGATAGAAAGTGCAAAATTTGAAACTAAACTAATAGGTGATACACCAAAGGAGTGGTGAACACTTCTTGTTCATGCAAATTCACACAATTTCATAAAATACAACATGAAACATCATACACAGGCTGATAAGATGCAATTAGAGGTCTAAAATGAAGCAAGACAATATAAACAAAGGACTGAAAATTGATCACAGAGTCTACACTGTCATTTTCACTCTCAAAATCCT
Organism: Taxus wallichiana var. yunnanensis; assembly: GCA_018340775.1. Classification (NCBI taxonomy): domain Eukaryota; kingdom Viridiplantae; phylum Streptophyta; class Pinopsida; order Cupressales; family Taxaceae; genus Taxus; species Taxus wallichiana. The sequence continues at coordinate 688,351,861 of CM031239.1, forward strand.
TGCATTTGCAACATCAAAGAGGCTGAAACCTATTACAATCATGAAGAAGGTCTGATACTTGCAAAAATCACTTGTTGAAGGTGAAAGAAGAAGCTTGCTATCCAAAAAAATGTTCCACCCAAAAATGAGCCAAATCTGGCTTTTACAATGCATGGGTCGAGCCCAGGAGAGAGAAAATGTGTAAAAATGTGGGAGCCATTCCCATTGAATGAAGATGCATTAAAACAACATGGGCGTCCTTACAGACCCATGCCCTAACATTTTTGGCCATGCTGAAGAAGAATGCGACCCATTTTACATTAAAACTGGTTGTTGAAACGTCATTTCTAGCCATTACCACGTGCCAGAAATGTTTCTTGATTTTCTCTCTCCAAACTAAACCAAAATGCAAAATTGACCCTGGAATCATGTAGATAATTTCACCAGCTTTCCATTGATATAAAGAACGTGAAAATCTGATCTCTGGATCGAAAGATATGGCGATTTGAAAATTTAGGGCAAAAACAGGCTGAAATCGGATCGGCGGGCAAAAAATTCGAATTTTTGCACCTTTTTGGTCATTTGGAAAATTTTCTGAAATTCCCCACACTCCGCCACTCTAGGTTCCACGTGGCAAGTTTTCATTGGGCTCGGGCTCCTCCTACTCCATTTTTCTTTGTTTTAGCCTTTGGAAAATTTTCCAAAATTTTCCGCCGGCCGACAAGTGGAACACGTGGCGTGCAAAGAAATGATTGGGCGCGCAATAAGGGGGCGGGCTTTCCCTTTGAATTTTCTTTTATTTCCTCCTTGGGAAAAAATTCTGAATTCTCCCCATGCTCTGCCACTCCAAGACACGTGTCATGTTTTTATTGGCCGCGGGGCCATCCTTCAAAAAATTTCTTGCGCCAACACTTAGCCAAATTTTCAAAATCTTCCCCCTAGTCACGTGGCAACCCCTGATTCGTCGGCGGGCCCCGCAGAAGTTTTTTTTTGAAACCTTTGCCAAAACACTCGATAAAAACCAAGTTCTCCTCCGACCCCCGCCACTTCCTGGACACGTGGTAGCATACCATTGGCTGCGGGCCTTCTAAGGGAAAATTTCCCACAAAAACTCCACCGAGCCATAACTTGAAAAATATGAGGAGTTAGGAGGAAAAATTTACCTTTCTGGAAAGTTGAGAAAGAGCTCTATCCAATGGTGCCACTTCTAGAAGGTTTTGAGTTCCTAAACGCATAAATTTTGTGACCGAGGCACAAGAGAGGGAAGAATGGGAGGAGTTAGCCACAAAATGAGCAGGGGGCACATTTTGGATAATAGTAACAGATGGGGTATGCTAGGAAAAGAGTGGGAGACACACTTATGAAAGATGGCCATGAATGATTATAATCATTTCATGAGCACAACCGAGAAGGAAATGAAATTTTAGTTGGTATGACCAACTAATAAAAGGACACTAGATGGGATTCCCATTTACAATGATGAGGTAAAGGTCAAATTGGAGAAGGAAGGATTATTGTTACTATATGAGCTGTCATACTTTGGCAAGCCTGAGCACCTTTACCAATGGTTAATGTCTCATGTATATAAGGATCACTTTTACTTTACAAGGTGCAAGATGCACATCACACCATAACTGATATCCAAGTTCACATGCCTCAATTGTGAAGGAGATAGCATTGGTGATGATCTGAGTGACAAGAAGGCTATCAAGGAGATTGTAGTCATGTATGACTACAAGAAGGGGTCGTGATACTTTAACATAGAAAAGATTCTAGACCTAGTTATGAGGATGGCTGCTTTCTTGCTCACTAAGCTCAATCATCAAGAATGATGAACACAAGTGAATAAGGCATGGCTAAATGTATGTCGGAAGATATCAGAAGGAACCATCTACAACTTGTTCACTTTCATTGTGGATGATATTATAGGCAGCGCATAGGATGGAGACAAGATACTCTTGATAACATCCTCCTCACCATTGTATTTTAAGAGATTGGAGTTCCTGATGGGCTAGAAAATTTTGTTTGGGAGTATCCAGAAGAGGATCCCTTTCCTACAATAAAGGTTTACAAAATACACTTGTGAAACCATGATGGCCACTCACAAAGTACACCTAGAGAAGTGGTATAAGTGAATTCGTGATGCATTTGGGGGTGGGTAGAGGATCCCAAAGAATTTTTTTGCGCTTGTGGATGGAGAGGCATAATTTGTAGTTTACTAACACTTCTACATTGGCATATTTACAATGAAAGATGGGAATATCAATCCATGGTGCAATTTACCCTTCTCCTTCACCGCATAATACTTCCAAGTCAGATTTAATCAATTCGGGGAAGCCAAGAGACTAAGTTTTGACCTTAGTGAGATAGATATAGACTAACGTGAGATGTCTTTGAAAGCTTGTTTACCCAAATAAGCACGTGTAAGTGGAGATATATGTCTCTCATGAGATATAGATGATGAAGCCTTTAACACTTCTAATTACGGGAAGGAGTGCAACAAGGGTGTATCTACGCATAAGGCCAAAATTTGAAAAATGCACTTTCTTGGATAATGATGTATCCCTCCTGAAGAACCTATAGAAAGGAAGAAGGCCACGACTAGGAAGAGAGAAAGACAAAAAAACGTGCGAGAAGGCACCAAGTTTTCAAATGACATAAACGGTGAGCACGCTAGAAGGAAGCACTAATCCTAGTACTTATATGCAGAGAAAGAAATATCTGTCAAAGTGAAGACCCTAGAAGAAGAGGTACCAAAGCACGAAGATCCCCTCACCCATGAGGAATCACCAATGAAGACATCACCTGTCAAAGAAAAAGAAAAAGAAGAATCTCATGTATTGGAATCCCTAGTAAGGAAGAAGCAGAAAGTGAATGATGAGGTAGATTTAGAAGAGACAGAGAATCTAGATGCCTACATCAGCAATAGGGATGATGATGATGAGCTAGAAGGAGGTGAAGACCATCCATTCTATGAGATACATGATTCTAAGGAAGAAGGAGATGAGGAGTATAACGAAGGGGATGAGGAGAAGGAGGATGAAGAAGAAATTGAGGCCCAAGGAAAGGGGGTAGGTGGGGAAGAAAATATAAAAGATCAAAGGACCCCAAGCCTCACAAAGGAACAGTAGATGAGGTTGCAGAGAGAGAAGTGGAGAAAATCATGGTAAAACAAAACACAAATGAGGTGATGAAGGAAGTTGAGGAGGAAAGCAACCATGGCGTACATGAATACCATGGGATCCCCTTCTCCTATGTAACAAGGTACCGAGTTTTTACCTATCCTCCCGACATAATGTGGTTTTGGGCCTCAAGGTAATATGATCTTTACTTCACGCCATAATAACTCATAAGTGTTGTGGGCCCAATTATCACAAGCAACACTTATATTATCGCTAATAGATTTAACATCCTCCCACCTGAATTAGTTCTTCTTTGGTTAGTTCAATCATCTCTCGGATCTCGAATGGCATGTTCATAAATCCTATTCGAGATCTTCTTCACTTAAAGGATCAACATAGGGTGCAGACTTTCCATCCATCAAAGGGATAATAACTCTTTCCACTTTATTTTCAAAGTTGATATAGCCCTTGTTAAACCAAAGATCAACATTATTTGCATAACACCAAAGATGCCCCAATAGAAATAGGAAGGTATCGACTCTTCCAACGCTAAAAATTCAAAGTCTCTAGTGAACTTGGCTCCTTGTATGGTAATGGATGCATATTTTAAAACTCCTATGGGAGTGGCCTTATTCTAATTAGCCATGAATATTACATTAGAGGATTGATGTAATGGGGGTCTTCCCATTTATACCCATGTATCCAAGGTAAGAACATTGACTTTCATGCCTATGTCAATCAAGTATATTACTCAATAGCCACCCATCCACAAAGACATTGATTGATTTCCTTGTCATAATATAGGCTATGAGAAGGGAGATTTGCATGCGAGGATATTCCGTCAGTCTCAATACTTGTGTGCGAGTGTTTCTTCTTTTAACCAACTCCCTAATAATGGAATGATGTTCTCCTTGCCTAACATTTTACACACTTCTCTCAAGTCATCTATATCAATTCGAACTATCTCGATGCTTTCTTTTTCTCGTTTAAATATTGTATCTCACCCTAAAGATTTTTAGAACTTCCATGGTATCCTCATAAACCACCTTCTACTAAGTAGGATCTAGGTACCATGCATAAAGAAATTATTCTTTAGTGATGGTAAGTTTATGCTATGATGCTTTTTTAGTGGATTCTTTCTTAGCGTGGGTTGTGATCTTCACTTGTAGTGCTCCTGATTCCTCCTCTAACTTAGGAATCCATTGAATTTCAACAACGCGCTGTATCCTAACCATCCCTGCACCTTTTCTTTCTTTTTTATGTTGCTTACTTGGATGCTCATATGAGTCTAGGCACTCTTCATAGCTATGGTTCTTTCCATAGAAAGAACATGTAATATTTTGAGGACATTCATGCCTGTAGTGGTCAGGAGATCCACATGTATAACATATTCCATGAGGAAACTCACCTCTTCCACCACCATGGCCTCATCCTCCGAATCCACCATGGTATCCTTGACCTCTACCATGACCGCCTTCAAAACGCCCTTCATTCTGATCATAGCATGCCTAATTTTGATCCCGGTCCTGATGCTTATTCTTTCCCTTAGAGTTATCTAAAACTCTTATATGTCATACACCAATATCTATAGCATCATGGATCTAACCAATCATTTGGTAGTCTTCCGTGTCATGAGTCATGGACTTACAGATTTTATAGTAGCTTGAAACGTTCTTCCTTATCACATGTTGTAATAATGGGTAGTGGCTAGCATCATGGTTAAGTGATATATCTCACAATCCATTAGCAACAATCATATTGTTCTATAAGGACAACTATCCTTTGTGTGACCTTCTACTTCACAATCATGCACTAGATTCCTATGTGTGTCTTGTGTGTTGAATTTGCTAATAGTTTCTCCAACTATTTTTCCATTGTTGTTCTTTGTGCTTCTACAAAAGGGCTCACCTCAAGTATCTATGCTTCTAACTACCTTAGTGGGAAAGGATGATTCAAGTGCTTCACGTAGATCAACAGTGTATATCTTATGTGATAATGCCCTCCTAAAACAGGTAATCAAGCCCCAAACAAACCATTGTGCATGTTGGATTGAGTGTATGTCATAAGAAATATTTGATAAAAACATTTTAAACCATGCATCATACTCTCTAACACTTTCAGTAGCACCTTGCTTAGTATCCTTGAGTGTACTTATACTCTTCTACCCAAACTCGGGGATATGAAACTTCTTAAGGAATATATCCTGTAAAGCTATATAATCTACACAAGTCTGATCAGGGTCAAAATTTCTGTACCAGTTATGTGCGTGTCATTATAATGTAGTATAAAATTGGCTTTCCCTATGCTTAGAAGCCATGATTCCCATTATGCGCCACAATATTTCATACATATGCACATTTTCAACAACATATTCTATGCCCCTATATTCTAGAAGACAAAGATAAATTTCCATGTAAATACTCGGGGTTGGTGTAGACCTTTCTCTCAGCCCGATCTAGAACTTATTGTATTTCCCCTACCTCCAAAACCCTTGATTCACTTCTGGTCAGAACATGTAGCTAGGTTTAGACTAGAAGATGTACTTCCTGTGCCACAATAGTAGAATTGAACTATACCACGAAAGTATGTGAAGCATTACTACTCCCCTTAAATTAATCCAAAAATTGGCACACTAGTAATCTGTGCTAATGATACACTCGAAAAGGTACTCCCCTATAATACCAAATCCTTTTGTGCTACCATTGTTGTGCCTCTTATAAGACTCACTCCTACTCTCCCACCACTTGAAATATATTGTTGACTGCTTGTTGTACTAGATTCTAAAAAACCAAATGCAACGACAAGGTTACTGGTGGATTTAGATGCATGTCTCGTGGCCCACATAGTCTCTATTGGCATACTTTTGTGTTGAGGGGGATCCCTATTATAATTTCTAAGATGGGGAGTTCCTAATGCTCTGGATCCATGTCTTCTACGTGAACTTCAAATCCTTCATGAGCCATCTCTCTCCTCAATGCCATACATTTTGAAACGTTATGCTACTTCTTTATCTCCCTCTTGCATTCTTCATTATACTCAAGCCACCTTTCCTCTCTCTTCCTTTCTACCACTAGGTCTGCCATCTTTCACCAAACTAGCTCTTGTCCCCACGTATGGTGAGGTTTAGTTAGCCATCAATTTACTCTCCAGATTCAAAGTTACCATTAGGATCTTGATTGCTAGTGGAATGCCTTGTAGGTAAGCTCCCCTTGGATATCGTAAAAACTAAAATTCAGCTACCTCTAGACACGAATAAGTGGAAATTGAGTATTCCAAGATATAACTGTTCAAGACACCACAAAACCACATATCCATAGCTCAAGTCCAAATCAGATCAACATCATAGAGGGCTTGGAATTATTTATACATCTAGACAAGTGTGTGATACCTCCAAATACGTTGATATGCATAAGCAAAAAGCTACTCATATAATTCTTTGGAAAGATAGAGAAAAATCTCTCATATAAAATTTCATATAGATTTTTTTCCACCCACATGTGTGCATTAAACTCAGATCCAATGCTTAATCACCGTGCATATTTTTCTTCCGGTCTCTTATCCATTTTTCAATACTTTCTAAGGTCAACCGGTATGTCTTCATCATGAACCATCTTGAAAACAACTGAAAAAGAGGTCCCGGTAATGGAACCAATGATGCAACCAAGAATTTAGTGTTACAAATCCAATAAGACCCTAGACACGCCTGGCACATCACTCGGCTTTGACTAAGTACTCACCAGAAGTGTGAAAAGGTACCATGTCCTTCTTTACGGTTATTGTTACAAGATGTTAGCATGATGAATATTTAACATATATATTTCCATTACTAACACATCATTCTACAGAGCATAGCTAGATATATCTTTAAGGGAGAAAAAAACTAATTATTAACCATGATGAGATCAAAGACATACTATATTTAGCCAATATCCTCCATCATATTAACTACAATAAGTTTACAAAAGCTTCATTACAATAACAAGTTAGTATGTGCATAAGAACATAATCTCACTATGTATGCATATCTCTATATATGTCAATCTCTCTCTTACTACACGTTTTTACTACATACTTATAAGGGTGGCGAATTTACCTTAACCACTTATTAGTTCTAAAAATAGGTCACATGCTATTACTAGCCATGTGCCATTACAAAACTAGCCACACATTAAAGTGGGCTATCATAGACTACTTGGTAGTTAACTTAAAAGTAGTAGATCTATTTCTGACCTATGTCCATGCAAAGTACTTTGTAGCTAATCCTCCAAAAATAGCCAATGTGTGGTGTTCACATCTTTTCCTCATTTATGTTCCCTACATGTCATCTCTAAAAGTAGACCTTTATGAGTGAAAATGGCTACGTCTCGAAAACCGAACTTCCGTTCTATGCGCGTGTTCTCCAAATCTGTTTGTGCCTTTGAATATGACCTACTTTCCCACATGGAATTCTTGTGTGCTTTATGCCCAATTTTCTTTGATCAACATAGATCATTCTAAGCATTCAAAACAACCACTAAGCATCAATAGTGTGTTACGAGCATTGGATCACTCACAGGAATTCTATAGCCTTCTCATTGCAATGGATCGAGACTTGTCTTTCCTTTAACCATAGTTATTCTTTCCACAACTAGCTTCGATATGCATGTAAGTGATTTATACCTTATCATTTCTTTCAGTATTTCACTTGTTAATCATTTATCTACTTTCTTTTAACCTTCATCCTTCCCAGATCTCTTTTTCTAACCTCCACCTAGTCATTTTCCCATTTTACCTTTGTGCCCATCCCAAATGCCTATTTCTTTATCTTTGAGTCTTTAATAAAATCTTACCACCTTACCTAAGCCTCCCCACCTCTTTATGTAATCCCAAAGAGCTCCAAAACACCGCATTTCAATCTTTACACCCAATATCCCCTACTAGAATTATTCACCAAGCGGTGTCGGCTATTACTGTATAGGCATCGATCGTCCAACTAACATTAGTCTCTATGACTGGTAATTTATCTTAGACCAGAAAGCTCCTAACTCACCCAAAACCTTCCAAAACCTCACCCAATCTCACCTATACCTTCTTAAACACCTTTGCCACACCAATCAACATTGACAACACCATATCTTCTCTAGATTTAGTTGTATATTTAATATTTAGCTTAAATCTAGTCTATTGTTAGCATATGAGATACCTAAATCATATTGTTACAATAGGACATTTCTTTTACTATCATTTATTTACATTAAGTTGTTTTTAAATAGTGGATTGATGAACTTTCTAGGAAGTATCACACTTTTGGGATCTAGTATACATTAGGTAGTCCACTATCATATGCTATTTAACTCTATTTGGTGGTATCGTTGTGCTTTTATAGGTATTCCTTCCTATCCAAAAATATATCTTCACGATCAACTTGATCTTCTCAATAGTGAGAAAATTTTTCAAAATCACTAGTATTCCTCCTCACCTCACCTTTACCTTATTTTTTTATACACAACATTGTGGTGAAACCCAATACCATAATTTTATACCTTGTGATGGGGTGTCGGAAGAAGTTCCCATACACATTGGTCATCTATGCCACATTCATATCGTTGATATCCTATGGCATACATCATTTTTTTAGGGATGAAATATTTTGGCACTTGATAGCATGAAGCCATCTCATCATCATCAAGAGACTGTGATATAGAAGTATCGAGGAGTTTCTCATCTATTATAAATCCATTAGGAGTAAAAGCGTTAATGTTACGGTGTTCCTAGGACCATTAATCTTTGTAAAAGGGACTACCACATATTCTACGTGATAGGGGGAGGTTGGAAATTAGGAGGGCCTGTTAGAGGTTAGACTCTCTGTAGCTATTTGTAAGGATCTTCATCTCCCACAAATAAAAGGGAGATATAGATTTAGAAGCACCAATATCATGCAAGAACAATGTATCTAAATTAACGCAAGAGGAAAATGGCTTTGAGAAAACTTGAAAAACTATCTCAGTTGAAGGACATTCATATGCAATGGGAAAATAACCCAACAATGCCCTATAATGGGTAAAAGGTTGGGGATCTCTAAGAATGGTAATAGTTTGTCCTTCATGGTATAATTTAAGACACTAATGGAAAGTGGAAGGTATAACTCGCATGGCATGAATCCATGGAAAACCGAGGAGTATATTGTAGGGTATTTCCAATTCCAAGACATAGAACTGGGTATCATGATTAGTAGGCCCAATTTCCATAAGAAAATTGATTGTACTAGATGAATATCAATACGTATTATCATAAGCCTTAATGGTTATGATAATAGGCTCCAATTCAACATCAATGCATCCAAGTTGTCTGAAAAGTTTTGAAGTAAAAATATTTAGGCCATATCCACAATCATTAAGCACCCTTTATATATTTTTATGAGTGAAAATGAATTTTGTGTACAAGGGTAGATCGTGTCTATGATCATCGCTAGGAATCTCATGTTGGCTGAAGGTAATGTGTTTGGAATAATAAATTTGCGTGACCAAGGATTCAAAGCATGTAGGATCAATATCAATTGAAAATTCGACCCACTCGACGTCTTTTACAAATTATTTCCCTATGAACATTGGATATTTTAAGAATATCTAAAATTGAAATCTTAGCATTGGTCTTCAAAATCTATTCTAAAATATCATAGTTACTATCCGAGGGATATGAAAAGGAGGTTATGTAATAACAAGGAGAGTAGGTCACGTTACCACGATGCACTCTCTTGCTTTAATCTTAATATTATTCACATGCTCAACCGGTGGATAATCATAGCCAATGAGGGAATCAAATGGATTAGTGGATTTAATAACATGATTGGTGCTTTTATTTTGGGATGACTAACCTTGATCCAAATTTTTCTCCGCTTGTTTATGTTTTTGGAATGGGTCTTTTTAAATTCCCAATTGTTGATTAGAAGTTTTATTGGGTGTGGAAGAATCTATTTCAACCTCTCCGCTATCAATGAGATCTTGAATGAAGTGTTTTAAATTCAAAAATTTGTCAGTGGTATGACCCTTAACACGATGATATTCACAATATTCATGGTCTCTATATGATATTTGTTTTGGTGCATCATCTCGTGAAGGGTGTACTATTTAGGAACTTGATCATGTTCACTATTTCTAATTGTTTCAAGTATTAATGACAAAGAATCCGTGAGAGGAATTAACATACGATGTTTGAATTTAGGTGCAGTTGGTCCTTTAGTAAGATTCAAAGGAGTACTATTCTATACTACTTGTACAAGTTTTGAATCGGCAATATCATCACTTACAACATTTTTGTTCTTGTTTTGAAATAATTTAGGTTTTTCTACAGGTTTGGACTCATGATTTTCTCTTTAAAAGGGCTTTAAAGTCCCTTTAACTAACAAAGCCTTTTTGATTTGACTTCCTTTCTCTATGACCTCTTCAAAAGTGTTAACACAATGCATTTTCAAGTGGAAATCAATTTCGGGATGTAAATTTGGCACAAAAATTCTAACAAGTTGTTTCTCTAGAATGGAGCAAGGGAAGCGACTAAATAACCCTTGCCATCTTTGTAAGAAACTAATGAAATTCTCATTATTACGTTGTTTTGCATTGCATAAGTCTAACATGGTAATGTCACTTTCCATATTGAATGAAAAATGGCGCACAAACATTTCTTCCAATTTAGTGAATGTAAAGATAGACCCTTTAGGTATATAGAGGAACCATTCAAGTTCTTGGCCCCAAGACTTTGTTGGAATATGCAAATGAGATATTTTTGCTATAGGAAACTTCTTCACAAGCCATGAAGACATATTTGATATGATCATGTGGATCACCGTTACCCCTATATTTGTCAATTTTATGGTAGTCTAAGTGAGGAGGAAAGGGTGTTCTTAACATTTCTCTATCAAAAGGATATGGGCACAATTCTTCAAATTGGTACCTTTTACTATGTCCCACTTTTTTTTCTTGTAAATTTGTTAGAGCATTCTTCATAGACTCTCGTCATTGTTGATCAAATATTTTTCCACGTGTAGGTAAATCGGCATATATACATTGTTAGATATTGTTGTTTCATTACCATGGTTTTTAGTGTAAAGCTCCTAATATGTATCCCAAGTTTGTTCTTTATATGGATTCTTAGTGTAAAAATCCTGATATGTTGGCCTAGGTTTCTCATTATGTGGAATTCTATCAATTATTCATTAGTCTTTATGGACATGTGAGGCCAAACTCACCAATTGATTACTAGGACCTTGCAATTGTTGTTGAACCATAACCTCATCATTTTTGGTTTCTTTGTGAGTTTCACATGGAGGTGGTTGTTCACGATATTCATGTTCTTTGTTACCATCATGGTTAATTTGAACAATGGGTATGCAATAACTATCAATGTTTTTAGAAGGTGTTTTTCTTCATTCCTTTAACTAGAAGAAGAAATAATCCCTAATTTAATGTCATCAGTGGATAAAAATGGACATTCTACTTCTTCTCCATGAACTATTACTATTTTTACGAGGAGAGTATGTTCAAATTTAGGTGGCATTTTAGCCCCTAATTCTATATCATGTACCTGAGTTTTTGTTTTTGTTTTTGAATATAAAGTTATTCAAGTGGGTAGGGTTAAATTCAAAGTTATCTTGAGTAGATTTCCCCTTGTCACCACTATGTTCAATCATGATTTTTTCTTTAAATAAGGGTTTTAATTTTTCTTTGATGAAAGGATTCCACCTTATTTTTGTGTCTCATTATGGTAAGAATTGGAAAAATGGGAATTGTTTAGCTAGGGTTTGATAAATGTGCATAAGGACTACAATGACCCTATCAAAAATTCAAGTAGCATGATGGTTAAAAATGTCACAATGAATGTCAAATAATCAAGGAAAAGAATACCAAAGAATAAAAGAAATAATAATCGTAGAGAATCAAGGCAAGTTGAATCAAGTAATCAAAGAATATTCCAAGGATATAAAACTATGTGTTGAGAGGTATCAAGGAAAATTCAAACAAGTTATGAACAAGGATCCAATCATACAAGTATCTACTCCCTGTGTCTCAATGGTGGTTTTTTTTAATGATGAAAACATAATGTCAATACTTAAATCAAGTTTGGAATAAACAAGACTTAAGTATTAAAATGGTGTTGAAGTGATTCGATTCAAGGTATACTCAAATGAGTTTAAGTACAAACAAAGTCCAAGTTTTGAAAATGGAGGCTGAGATGAGAGCAAAGTGTAATAATACAACTTGGATATGTTAATCAATATTTTAGAAAAAATAATATATTAGTATAAATATGGTATTGACACGATGCAAGCAACGTAACAAAAACACCTTCCAAAAATCAAGGCAATGTTTGAACAAAAACAAGGTCTAAGTATAACAAGGAGTTAATATTATGCGAGTAGCATAACAATACAATTTAGAAACTTATATCAAGTTTTACAAAAACAATATGTAAGTATCAAAAATGTATTAACATGATACAAGAAAATTAACAAATCAAGGGAAAATAAATGATGAGATAACCTATCTATAATGAGATAATCTTGACGTGGGTATAAATACAAGGTTGTTTCACCTTTTTCTTAGATTGTTTCTTTGAAGTGTTGACAAAACAGATAGGGTAACGGGTGTAGGAGGAATACCTATTCAAATGTCAGTTGATGGGTTGTTACATGCATATGATTTCTAAATCCACAAGCTGATCATGAGAGCTTTATTTTGGCTAGGAGGAACTACCTGTAATGAAAACAAGACCACCGAAGGAATCAAACAATATGGGCGGTGCCTAGTGTATGCTAGATCCAAGAAATATGGTACTTCTTAGATGGCTATCAATCCATTATTTTAAACAAAGTAATGCTGCAAACAAAGTAAATCCTATTGTTATTTTGAAATTATTTAGGTATCTCACTTAAAACACAATAAGAAAATAGATCTAATCTAACAGGCTAAGCTAGAATAGAATCAAAGGTCAAATGATTGGTTACGGGTCTCTACAAGTCGATAAAGGTTTTGGGTAGTGTTGTATATATCTCCCCTCGGGTAGATATGACAAGCGAGAAGAATATGGAAATCAAAGAAACTCGAGACCCTGACATTTATTGTGTCACCCATGATTAAGGGCATAGGTAAAAGAGTGTCGACATGAAAATGGATGTGCCTAAGGGCGCGAGTAAAAGGGTGTTAACACGAAAATGGATGCCTAAGGGCGTAGGTGAAAGGGTGTCGACACGAAAATGGATGTGCCTAAGCGAACAGGTAAAAGGGTGTCAACACAAAAATGGATGCGCCTAAGGGTATAGGTAAAAGGGTGTCGACATGAAAATGGATACACCTAAGGGTGTAGGTAAAAGGGTGTCGACACGAAAATGGATGTGCCTAAGGGCGCGAGGTAAAAGGGTGTCCAACACGAAAATGGATGCACCTAAGGGAGCAGGTAAAAGGGTTTCGACACAAAAATGGATGCACCCTGGTGTAGGTAAGAGTATGATGACATGCACATGGATGCACCAAGGTGCATCTTCAGGAGGCACAACATTTTGAGCGCTGACAGGAAGCAGACCCTGACCCAGATATTCAGATAGCCATAACTTTTCATAGGGAGCCCGGATTCACGCAAGGTTAGAATTTTTGGAAAGCTTACAAGGTCCTCTATCCAACTACAACTAGATATCTTTAATTGGGTGGGGAAAAGTTCTTAAAAATTTAAAATACAGTTCGCCACTTTTTTGGTTTGCTAGGGTTCTCACCTACCACCATAATGAGATGAATTAAATGCAACCTGGAGGTGGTTGGGGTAGATTTGGATTTCCTCTCTCTTCTCTCTCTCATTCTTCCTATAAATTGTAAGGAGGGGATTCTTTCTAAGGGTTAGACATTCTTTTTGCCCCTCCCTTCTTCTCTTTGGTAGGTGAATTTGTTGAGTTCAAACCTCCCATCTAAAAGCGTAATGTAACTTTGCCTCTTGGCACTTTGTAGTGTATTGTGTCAATCTTTGGAGCAAATAATGCATGTTTATGGATGATTCTCAACACTCTCTATGTTCATTTGCATCCTCTTGATCTTTCACTACAAATCTAGTTATCTGTGCATGATCTTGCATTGCATTTTAATGGTTTGTGTTTATTGGCAAGGCAGGTGTTCTTCATTCCTCGGTGGATCACCTTTGTAGTTTAGATTTTATTTCATGCATCTTCTTACCTGTCTCCTCGGTAAGTTAGATTAGGTTTTGAGTAAACCCTCTACATTTTTATGTGTGCATCTGAACAGAGGAATATGAACGGCCTTCATCCGGAGAGCTTTTCCGATTTCGCAAGGTCCCACACTTGGGAAAAGCTCCATGTTATGCAATCACACTGAGAGTCTCAACCCATCAAGTTGTAGACATTCAAGGGTGTTGTGATTCGCCATCAACAGTTTTGGCATGCCCGGTGGGACCAAGAGGTCATTCCACAAGATTTGAAGGAATTTTCAAGAAATTTGGACTAAAAATTGCAGGTTTTACAATTTTAGATTTTTCACCTTCCAGGCTGAACTTTGAAATCAATTTTCAAGGACTTAACTTGCTCGAAAACAAGTCAAAATTTCACCAGTTGATAGATTGGGGGATAATCTTCAAAAGGGTATTCTTATATTTTTGAGATTTTGACTTTCAAAATTTCATGGTTTTTAGTATTTCGGGTTTTCCCAGTTGCCTTGCATGACCTGAGTTTCACTGTACCTTTTGGGGATTAGTAGCTGCACAACAAGACCTAATAACTGAATTGAAGAACTATATCTTCCGGGTCCTTCAAAGTTTTAAATTCTATTTTTAATATTGTCAGGTTTGGTGTGTAACTTGGCAGAATCCAGCCTTTTGAGGCTTGTTCCCCAACACATCTGGCGACTCCGAAGGGATAGAATTCAGTGGTGTAGCAACAAAAGTTGCCTAGGCATATGAGAAGAATTCAAACTAGGTTTGATACTCGAGAAGAGGGGTTATTTGTCCACTTGCAGTTATCACCAGGCAGAGGAAGGAGAGGAAGAAGACCACAAAGATCACCATCTCCACCTAACAAGACTTTATCAACCCCTCCACCTGGTAGAACTTTCACCCAATCAACAAGGGTTCTCAAGCCAATTAGAATGGCACAATAAAACCCTTTTGTCAACTTCACTGGTAGCGGCCCACTTTCCCTCAATGCACGAATCCGGTTCAATTGCGTAATTGAAGAACATTCCATTTTTCACTGGAGAGAATCATACCACTCCTGGTGATCATGTCAAAGACATTGCTAACATTTGTGCAATCCATGAGATAAATGAAATGGATGTTGCTGTCAAATTGTTGGCATCTTCATTCAAAGGGAAGGCATTGTAATGGTTTAGGAGCCTTGGAGCTGGTTCTATCCAAAATTGGAATCAGTTATGCATAGTTCTCCATGAGTAGTTTGGAGAAAAGGGAGACAATTTGTCTCTACTAGAACAATTGACAACTATCAAGAGAGCTCCCAATGAGCAGTTGAATGACTTCAACTTCAGATTTCAAAGGTCTTGGGATAGAATTCTAGTGGCCGTTAGGCCAACAGCTGAAGGTGCTTTTCTATATTATCTTAAGGCTTTGAATTTTGATATTTCTATGTTAATTCAATCTATGGGAGGCACAACCTTACCTGTTGCTTATAGTATTGCCATTAGGGCTGAAAATTGTCTTATTCAAGCTGGTAAGCTGGCTCCTAGGCCTCCTATGCCCTTGTATCCAAACTTAGAAAATCCAAGCACTAGTCAAGCACCCACTTTGGCTCTTATTCCCACTCCTAGAAATCAAAGTTCAAATGAAACTTCTACTTCATCCTCTAGTGCTTCAAATGAACTCCAAGAGGTCATGAAACAATTGCAAAATTTGGGAAATGAGCTGGTTACACTCAAGAGGTAGTAGGCCCAAAGCTTTAGACCTTCTTATCAGCCTCAAGCTCAGCCTAATAGGCCACCATACCAGCCCAATAGGCCACCTAATCCAACTATAAATCAAAGCCAAGTAAGGCCTCCCGCCAATAGACCATTTCAGCCCTATAACCCCAATGTCACATCTGCTTCTAAAGCATTAGTACCAGTCTAAAATAACATAGCTAAAGAGTATGATTGGTGTTTCCCATGCAATGAACCTCACAACCAATATATGTGCTTCAATGGTGCTTTGAACCAAGCCTTGATGGTGACAACTACTGGCTTAGAGGGTGAAGTGAGTCAAGAAACAAATCAGCAACAAGGGACATCTCAACAAAACACACTCCAAATTATACCACACTTGTAAATTGGCAAGGCGAGGATTTTTGTGGCATGAATCAAACAATTTCTCGAGTGTAGCAGCTAACACAAGATCAAAGAAGAGGAATATTGGTGAAGGGTAGTCATTGGCTCCAAGTGATCTAAAACCTTCCATCATTCCATAAGGTGTTGGTAAGCAAAATACAGCTCCAAACATGCAAGGACAGCCCAAACCACCTTCTAAACCAACTCAAATGCCAGTTGTTATTGCCCATGCACAAGAAAGGAATGTGTAGGCTAAAGGACAACAAAGAGATCTTTCATCCCCATTTAACATCATCGATCAAATGAAGAAGACAAATGTGAATATATCAATGTGGGAATATTTATCCATCCCAGGACAAAGAGATCTTCTACAAGCTTCCATGAAGAATTGGTCAACTTCGAACCAGCAAGGCCCATATGTAAGAGAATGCCCTTACAAATGCTGCTTAGCCTAAAGGGAATTATGGAGGACAACAAGGTAAAGTTTTGAAACCCCCTCCATTCTATGTTTCATTAATCATTGGGGATAAACTAGTACACAATTACATGATTGATTCTGGGGCAAGTAGTTCTGTCATGCCCAAGCAAATAGTTGATTAGCTAGGCCTCCAATATGAAGTCATATTAAAGGGGTAGTGCAATTGGATGGGACAACAGTGGCAATGGTGGGAGTGATTAAGGGTTTGAATCTTACCTTGCATGCATGCCCCAACATTACTATTTTGCAAGATGTGTTAGTGATAGATTTGCCACCACTCTTTGCCCTATGCTTATCAAGGGATTTCATAGCTAAAATTGGAGGTTACTTATCTACTGACTTATCACACATGTTGTTCAGAACAATATATGGTACTAAGGTCACAATCAGATCCGAACCAATTGTAAACTTTCATATTGAGCCTCATACTCCAAGCCAAATAAATGCCAACTGTTCAGCATTTGATCAAGAAGATTATCCAAGCACAGATGAAGCTAACACCAAAGTTGGAAGCATCCCAGGTTTGACTCTTGATGAATGGGCGAGCAAGGTACATGCTTTTGATCCCTACTAAGAAGTAGAAGAATCTGAGCTAGGAGTCTATTGCATACATGAAGAAAACCAATCTATTCCTAGCATCACCAAACCAGACCATAAGGATGACAATGAGGTATGGCAGTTATTTTTGATGGATCAAGGAGTAGGTAGGGTGCAGGAGGAGGAGTTATGCTTATTTCACCTCAAGGCATCAAATATTATTCAGATTTACATTTCTAGTTTTCCTGTTCAAACAACACGGTTGAATACGAAGCATTGATTCATGGACTTCATTGGGCGAGAAAAAAGGGCATAAAGAACATGCTAGGTGTTTGGAGATAGCGAGCTAATTGTCAATCAAGTCAGGGGACAACATGCTATAAAGAATGACCCTTTGAAGAACTATAAGAATAGGGTATGGGACCTCGTTGAGGACTTCAAATCTTTCAACATCTTGTCCATACCCAGGAAAAAAAATGAAGCCATAGATAGGCTCGCAGTAGTTGGAGCAACATTTGATGTGGTTGACAACATCAGAAGGGAAAAAACACAACCACATATGTATGTGATTGTGAGGCCCAGCGATTCAGAGATAATAACAAAGTGGCGGTGTGTTTGAGAATGATCAATGATAGTCAATTTTTACAAGAAGAGGCTGAATTCTCAGCTAGGAATCAGGATAGACTAGGCAGCAGTACGGGGATCAAGTAGTGCAGCTGCAGACAAACAAGCTTCCCAAAGGTTTAGTAACATTGGAGTCTATCTTCAACCCTAATGACCAGTTCCGTAAGGAAAAGCCTAACATACAAAGTCGGGAGAGAAGATTTAGAGCCAATTCCGGTTGGGAAGGCAAAACACTCCAAATTGGTAAAGTGGCCACTGAAAGGGAGAAATCAGATTTCATACAACTTTACCAAGAATTTCCAGATGTCTTCACTTAGAGCTATGAAGACTTGAGAATATTCAACTGGAGTTGGCACAACATACCATAGAATTGGATCCAGATGCTAAGCCCATCAGGTAGAAGCAGAGACCAGTCAACCCTCACATTGAGCCTTTAATGAAGAAAGAGCTAAACAAGCTAATAGAGGCAAGCATTATATTCCCGATCAAGCACTCAAGCTGGGTTGCAAACTTGGTTCCGGTCAGGAAGAAGAGCGGAGAAATCAGGTTGTGTGTGGACTTTCGAGACCTCAACAGGGCATCTCTCAAAGACCATTACCCACTTCCTTCAATGGAACAAATATTGCAAGTAGTATCCGGTTCAGAGAGATTCTCTCTCCTAGATGGCTACTCAGGGTATAATCAAGTAATGGTGAAAGAAGATGACTAGTTTAAGATAGATTTCACTACCAAATGGGGCACCTATGCCTACAAGAAGATGTCATTTGGGCTATCAAATGCTGGAGCCACTTTCCAAAGGGCAATGAATATGGCATTCAAGGGATTGATCAATAAAATAGTTCTAATATATCTTGATGACATCACTATATTCTCCAAAAATACAGTGGATCACCTCTTTCATCTGAGGCAAGTATTTCAGAGGTGTAGAATATTTGGGGTATCATTGAACCCCAAAAATGTATATTCCTGGCTCACGAAGGAAAACTTCTAGGCCATATTGTTTCAAAGGAGGGATTGATGATTGACCCAGAAAGAGTTAAAGCAATTCAAGCATTGCCATTACAAGTCACAAGAAGGCTCTTCAAAGCTTCTTAGGAAGGATCAATTTTTTCCACAGATTTGTGCCAAATTTTGCCACTCTCGTGAAGCCAATAATGCTAATGTTGAAGAAGAGCATGGTATTTAAGTGGACAGCTGAAGGCAAGGCAAGTTTTGAGGCAATAAAAGAGGCTATATCTCAAGCTCCGACTCTCGTCAATCTAGACTTCTCCAAGGACTTCATGCTATATGCCTTCGGTGGTGGAGATACAATTTCTGCAATCTTGGTTCAGCAAAACAAAGAGGGATTAGAATAACCAGTCGCTTTCTTCAGTCAAGGCTTCGAGGAATATGAAACTAGGTACTCTTTAATTGAAAAGCATGTCCTTGCAGTGATCAGGAGTTTAAAGAAGTTCAAGCACCTAGTCTCAAACAATAAGATCCAATTATTGGTCTCTCATGCAGAGTCAAGGACTTCCTTCTAAACAAGGATCTGAATGAGAAACGTGCAGGATGGATCACTCGTGTCATGGAATATGACATCGAAATTAAGGTCACTAAGCTAGTACATGGAAAAGGACTATGTGAACAACTAGCTTTGAGTCAGAAAGTTGAAGCAGGTGATGAAAAAGAGACTGTCTTGGTACTACAGGATGGTCAAGAACAGGAAAATGATAATGTGCCCTCTCCTTGTTGGACTCAGAATATGATACACTTCCTACAGGCAGGCCTATGCCCTCCAGAATTGAGCAAAGAAAAAAGGAGATACTTCAGATTACAAGCCATTCCATATGTGCTTGTTGATGGTGTTTTGTTTAAAAAAGACATCAATGGAGTTCTATTGAGGTGCATTGGGACAGGTCAAATTGAGAGGGTGTTACGAGATTTTCACGATGGAGATTCCGGAGGACATTTCACCCCATGAGTAATAACTCTCAAGATAATGAAGGCAGGGTATTATTGGCCCACAGTGTTCAGTGACTGCTATACATGGATAAGAAAGTGTAAGAAATGTGCACTCTTCACAGGCAAAGAAAGACTAGCAGCACTTCCATTGCACCCAATTTTGGTTGATCAACCATTTATGCAATGGGGATTGGACTTCATCAAGCTCATTAATCCAAACTCAAGCCAAGGCCACAAGTGGATTCTCACAACAACAAACTATTTCACCAAGTGGACCGAAGCAGTAGTGCTCAAAGAAGCAAATGAGTCTAACATACTAGACTTTTATGAAGGAATAGTGACTAGGTTCGGTGTGCTAGCCACTATCATATCAGACAATGCATTGGCATTCATAGGTTCCAAGATTATAGAATGGGCTATTAAGAATGGACTCTATTTGAAAACCTCTTCAAATTATTACCCCACGGGGGTAATAAAAAGGTAGAGTCCACAAACAAGAATTTACTAAGAATCATCGAGAAGAACTCGGATGAAAATCAAAGAACATGGCATACCAAAGCTAAAATCAGCGTTATGGGCTGACAGAATAACACCAAAGAGGTCTACAGGTAATTCTCCTTACAAATTGGTCTATGGGAAAGAAGCAGTATTGCCTATATCATTAGAATTGCCTGCATTGGAGCTCATGAAGCAGTTAGAGTTGGCTGAGTTCGAACCAATGGAGGCCAAGTATGTAGAGTTGATGGAATTGGAAGAAATCAGAGAGCATGCAGTTAAAATGATTGAGAAAGATCAGGCTTTAGTAAAAATATGGTTTAATAAGAAGGCAAGAGCAAAGACCTTCCAGGAAGGGGACCTAGTTCTAAAATGGGATGCAGATCAGGAAAAACCAGGAAATTATTCCAAGTTTGATACCATTTGGAGTGGCCCCTACATGGTCACGGGATGTAAAAGTAGTAATGCCTTCCAATTGTCTACATTGGATGGAGAAGAACTCTCGATTCCGGTTAACGAAATCTACCTTAAACATTGCTACTAAAAGGAAAAGGTTTACCCTTGTAAATATTAGCCTAGATTTCAATTCCTCTAAGTGTGTATGCACATTGTCTTGTTGTAGTTAGGTTTCAATTTCCCTAAGTGCTCCGGCATAGGTTTTGTTGCTCTCAGGTTGAATTTCTACAGTTCAGCATGCTCTTAGAGAATGAGTTACGGTATCAAGATCGGGATCAGATATCAGGTTGGTTTCAGGTTATTACTTATGACTCCATGCCCAATGGATTGCTAAAAGGCCACTGATCTTCTACCTAGCAGGCAGGTGATCCCGTTGAGTCGCCAAATTGTTGTATATATCTCCCCTCGGGTAGATATAGATAAGCGGAAGAATATGGAAATCAAAGAAACTCAGACCCCAACATTTATTGTGTCGCCCATAGATTAAGGGTGTAGGTAAAACGGTGTCAACATGAAAATGGATGTTCCTAAGGGCGTAGGTAAAAGGGTGTCGACACGAAAATGGATGTGCCTAAGGGCGCAGGTAAAAGGGTGTCGACACGAAAATGGATGCACCTAAGGGCGCAGGTAAAAGGGTGTCGACACGAAAATGGATGCACCTAAGGGCGTAGGTAAAAGGGTGTCGACACAAAAATGGATGCACTCAAGGGCTCAGGTAAAAGGGTGTTGACACAAAAATGGATGCGCCTAAGGGCGCAGGTAAAAGGGTGTCGACACAAAAATGGATGTGCCTAAGGGTGCGAGGTAAAAGGGTGTCGACATAAAAATGGATGCACCCCGGCATAGGTAAGAGTATGATGACATGCACATGGATGCGCCAAGGCACACCTTCAGGAGGCGCAACATTTTGAGCACTGACAGGAAGCAGACCCTGACCCAGATATTCAAACGGCCATAACTTTTCACAGGGAGCTCAGATTCACGTAAGGTTGGACTTTTCGGAAAGCTTATGAGGTCCTCTATCCAACTACAACTAGATATCTTTAATTAGGTGGGAAAAAGTTCTTAAAAATGCAAAATACAGTTCGCCACTTTTTGGGTTTGCTAGGGTTCTCACCTACCACCATAATGAGATGAATTAAATGCAACCTGGAGGTGGTTGGGGTAGATTTGGAATTCCTCTCTCTTCCCTATCTCATTCTTCCTATAAATTTTAAGGAGGGAGCCTCTTTCTAAGGGTTGGACATTCTTGTTTTTCCCCTCCCTTCTTCTCTTTGGCAGGTGAATTTGTGGAGTTCAAACCTCCCATCTAAAACTGTAATGCAACTTTGCCTCTTGGCACTTTGTAGTGTATTGTGTCAATATTTGGAGTAAATAATGCATGTCTATGGATGATTCTCAGCCCTTTCTATGTTCATTTGCATCCTCTTGATCTTTGACTACAAATCAGTTATCTCGTGCATGATCTTGCATTGCATTTTAATGGTTTGTGTTTATTGGCAAGCGGGGTTCTTCATTCCTCGGTGGATCACCTTTGTATTTTAGATTTTATTTCATGCATCTTCTTACCCTATCTCCTTCGCAATTTAGATTAGGTTTTGAGTAAACCCTCCGCATTTTTATGTGTGCATCCGAAGCAGAGGAATAGGAACCGGCCTTCATCAGGAGAGCTTTTACGATTGCGCAAGGTCCCACACTTGGGAAAAGCTCCATGTTATGCAATCGCATTAAGAGTCTTAACCCATTGAGTTGTAGACATTTATGGGTGTTGTGATTCACCATCAATGTAGGTCACAGGTGAATGAGGGGGAGGTAAAATTATGTGGGTAGGTCTCTATTTAAGGCTGTGTGGGCACACGTAGAAACCGGCGTAGGTCAAGGGTGACCGACAACGGTTAGGTATAACCGGTGCTAGTTACTGTGAGATTTGGAAATGTCATAGAACAGGGTTTTGGTCTCCTTTGTGATTACACAAAGGATTTTGGTTGGTCGAGATGAGGTATTGGGTGACTAGAGTAGGATTTTGTGAGGTTTTAATGGGTCTATGGAGGTGAAAATGTTGGAGAAGTTCAATAGGGAGAAAGATAAACAATGGGTGATAAAGTAATGATGAAATGAAATAACCAAGAAAGTATGATGTTATACTTACTTGGATTTCATTCTTGAAGGTCTTGATGATGGGTTTGAAGGCTACAAGTTATCACCAATTGAAGAAAAGCTTCTGCATGGGCTGCATGCACACTCCTCTTTTCTTGGATAGATCGGATCATGGTTGGGATGGTTGTGCGGGAGAAGATACTCAATCTCCTTCCTTGGATGTGATTTTCACTATAATTTACTCTCTAAAGATTTGTTATCTCTATGAGATTTATTCTTGCTCGTCAACTTTCTCCCAATTTTTTTCCTACTTTCTAAGTTCCAACCTTGAGAATAAGGTTGTTTTGAGGTTAAAATGGTAATCGGCGGTGGTTCCGGCAACGATTAGGGAAACCAATGTCGGTCAAGGCGGGATTTTCTAGGTTTACTAAACTTAAGGAGATCCTCTTGATTTTCTTGGATCTCATGTTGTTATCTCATGGATTAGGCGGGAGCTTCTTGTGAGCATGCAAGAATGTGACTAGAGGGAATGTAGGCATTGATTTTTAGGGTTTGGGTAAGTCTTAGTTAGTTATGGTAACTTGCTAAGAATAGGTATTAGATTGAGTTAGCCTAGTGAGGTGTCTAAGTGAACTATATGTGTAGATATTATTTAAATAAGATATTTAAATAATAAATATAGTGAGGATAATGTATTAATTTAATTAAATTAATTCAATTAATATTAGTGGGGTGAAGGGGGTCATGGCTAAGTAAATGTAATAAAGGGTGTTTATATGTCGAGGGACAAAAGGGGAGTGTGACCTAATTTTAGTGTCTACATTTTTCCCCTTTTTGTTGCATAGCTTGTATTAGTAAGCGATGCTAACAAAAATAAGATGTGGTTGCCCCATGTGTGAGTGAAGGTGATCCCCCTCAAACCAAGAACTAATGAGGCAACAGGTGGAAGCGGTGAGTGTTTTGATAAAAGATAAATGTGAGGGAAAATGCAAGTGGGTATAGGGAAAACAGGTGAAAGGTCTACTCGGAAATCTAGGTAATGGGTCGGTCATAGGTAGAAATAGTCAAACACACACATATGTATAAACCGCAAAGACGCTACTAGGTTGAAGAGCAAGTAAAATTCTACATCATCTAAGGTCGATAGGTTTATCCAAAGAATGTTGAAGTGAATCCGGTATCAAGGTATAAGATAAGGTCAGAAACACAACATAGGTTAGGTGTAGGAACATTTAGCTATGTTTAGGTACACCAAAGGTAGGGTCGGGATAAATGGTCACTACAATAGGCTAGGCAAGGTCATCGAGGTCAATCAACACAGTAACAAGAATGTAAGGTATAACAAACACATAATGTCAAAGGTCACTAGTGATGGTATAGGTCCAAATATCTAGGTCACAACATGGGTAAGGCCGAGGTAAGGGTAAAATAATGAGTCCCCAAAGGAGGACAAATGGAGGTAGGAAGTGACGAGGTTAGGAAAGGTAAGCTAATGGGTTGGGTAAAGGTATGGGGTAAAGAGCAAGGTAAAGGGTGGGGTAAAATGGCAAAGTAGGGGAAATGTGTAGGTAAGGGTGACCAATGGTGGTCATGTATAACTGACGTCGGTATAGGAAAATCGATGACGGTGAGGTAGGGCACGAGACCGATGCCGGTCTAGGGGAACCAATGTCGGTTAGGTCGGGTTTGGTATAAAAATAAAAAAACCATGTTTTTATTATTCATTTGTGAATTGCGAAGTGAAGAAATGACAAAAAAGAGAGAAAAGTGAGAAAAGTGTCCGGAGGAAATGGGACAGTGAGTTGGCAGTGTGATTTGACGGTGGTTGGGTTGGTGAGTAGCGGGTCCACGAGATCAGGGTGACATAGTTGATTGATTGGAGGGTGTAGGTAGATAGTTAGTGATGGAAGAGGTAGGAGAGGGATCGGGCAGACCACCAACACAATGGCTAGATGTGCCGGTGAGATGGCAGCAGCAGTGTGTGACGAGGTAAGCACCCAACTCTTTAATGTTAATTAGATAGAGTAGATGGTGTAATAATTGGTATTTGTAGGGTTTTGTGGGTGTTTGTATTTTGTGGGTGGGAAAAAAGTTAAATTGGATATGGCGGGAAAATGGGCAAAAAGAGGGGGTGGGTAGGGGTTTTGGGGTAGTGTAGGTCATTATAGGTGGGGTAAAAGGGACAGGTGGGAGGGTTTAGAAAAAGGGGGGTTTGGGAAGTCACAGATTTTTTTGTGTGACAGTGGCCAACGTTGGTCAAGCTTGGCCAACATCGGTCGAGTAGAACGGGACTGGTCACCAAATAGGTGATCGATGTTGGTTAAGTGGTAACCATGGGTGCTATAGGTGAACCAGTATTGGTCACCAAATAGGTGACCGATGTCGGTTTAAGGGTGACCGGAGTCGGTTAGGATGAACCAGCACTAGTCAGAATTTTTGGCAAAAGGGTCCAAAAAATGATGTAGGCTAGGTGGTTGAGATGGGTAAGGTAAAAACTAGGGTGTTAGGTAAGGATAAGAGATGAATATGGTCATGGTAAAGGTAGATTAATTTTGTGTTTTAGATTGGATGCGGGGTCTATCGCAATTACACATGAGGGACAGGGTTCCACTGCTGCATCGGTGACATTGTGTAGCCTAGCGAGCCCTTTAGAGCTGCAGCACATGGAAGAAGTGGGCTTGAGTGGTATTCAGCACTATCGATATGTTGTTCGATAGCCTAGTTTGATGGTTACACTCATCAATATATGGGACTCGTGACCAACACGTTCCACCTTCCAACGGATGAGATGACTATCACCCTAGAGGAAGTGTTCCAAATTTTGATGTTACCCATATTCCGGTGTACTCTATATCCTTCGAGGCCTTAGAGGAGCTGATCAAGATAGTATTTGGTGAGGGGGTGGTGGAGTTGAGCTTCCATAGTGCCAGTTTGAGCTATGGTGAGATGTACCTAGCCCATCCGGATGAGACAAGGCTAGTAGTTTTGTTGATGGAGGTAGTGTGCTACTATGCACTACCTAATGCAGAGGGTGGATGCTTTCCCTAATCAATGATGGGGGTGCTCCATGATATGATGGTGCATGAGACATGCTTCGCCTGGGCACTAACATTCTTGGTGTAGATTTATAGAGAGTTGTGGGCGTATGGGCGGTTGCGTGAGGTTCAACATGTGCTACACATTTATCTTTGCACTTCTTTGGGCCTATGAGCACATAGTCTGTGTTCAACCTATAGGGATGCCCTAAGCAGATGCATTCCCACCGAGATGTGTGCGGTTGGGATATAGGAGATGGGTGTCGGTTGTAGGAGAGCAGAGGTTAGATAGGCTGACATATGATGTGGCCCATTTTCGGTAGTTGTTGGAGGGGTTATCCGGAGTGGACATTATCTAAAGACCATATGTGGGATTCCCCTCATATAAGCACATGTATGAGGAGCTAGCTGAGCTCTAGCTAGAGAGGTGGATACAAAGTCACCTGCACGTGGAGGATGAGATGATCCTAGTTGACAAGGTCGATGATGACAGTTTAGGCTTGTATAGGATATCCCTTTGTCCTTCCCACAAGATTAGAGAGATGTCGTGGAGAGGCCTCTACCTCTACCACAACCTAAAATTCCTACAAGAGAGGAAGAGCAGCCGGTGGATCAACAGATAGATGACGTTAGATGCACAAATAGGTATAGGTAGTGTTGGGCTATTCGATTCTGAGCCATACCACCTATACCAAGGCAGCCTTTGACTTAGCTACCTTTGTGAAAATGCAGAGAGATGCCCTACAGGGGTAGGTAGTGATGCTAATCACATAGATAGGTATACTGCAGACATAGTTGGAGGGGTCAGAGGCAAAGGTAGTAGAGCTACGAGTACAGGTGGCTAGTCTACAGGCCTAGATGGTAGATAGAGGGGGTGGAGGATATCGAGGAGATGAAGATAGGGATGGTTAGGTGGCAGCCCTTCAAGCTCAGTGACATGTTTACAAATCCGAGTTGGCCATAGCCTAGACATAGATTTGGGCCTTACAAGCCCAGATACAGGCACAGGGATAGGGGGCACCACCACAGGCATAGGGGTAGGGGGCACCACCATAGACCTTGCCTATATCCAGTTATAGGATGCCCTAGGTGAGGTGAGGTACTATCAAGACCAGCTGATGGCATCCGGTATAGACTTTCTCTCTTACATATAGTACAGGGCACAACAGGTGTCCAGTGAGAGGATGAGATTCCACACACATAGTGTGGAGAGCACAGAGGTCAACGAGCTCCAATGCTCTATCGGATGAGGCCACTAGTGCATTGTGACTAGAGCTAGGTGATGTGTCAATAGGGACACAGGAGGCCGAGGGTGCATGTAACACAGAGATGGAGGACATCCAGCGAGATGTATGATATGTGGCCACCCAATTTTTAATGTATATTAGTGATTATTTGATAAATATGCTAGCTCGCATGCCAAAGATAGTTGTATATTTTATCACAAACCAAACTGCGTGCAAAGATAGTGACGATGTACAAGTGATTGTTGTATATTATGAGCATATACTGTTATCTGTAAAATTAACAAGGGCAATTTTGTAGGTACCATACCAAAATTTTGTTTTGATCCCCTGAGAAGGTCTATTAATGTTCAAAATGGCTTAAAATTCCTTTCCGGAATTCAAGTTTGAAAGAACTTAGCCATTTTCAGCCTTTTTGAACTGGGCGCAAGAAATATTGTGTCAACCCACCCAAAAGTGTGCCCCTTTATAAACACTTTGGCACCCTAAATGACATGTCAACATCAACAAAGTTGTGCCCCTAAAGTGCTAAAAGTAACATGTCGACACATCCAAATGTGCACCCCCTTTTCCCTTTGGTGCTGAAATCCTTATGTTGACATCTCAAAATGTTCACTTAAGGCACTTTGAAACTTTTATGTCAACACTAAATAGATCGCGTAAAGGCGCATTTCAACCCATGTTGACACTTTGAAAAGTGCACCAAAGGAAAGTTGGTGAGGTAATAAATGTAATATTTTCCTAAAAATATGCGGTTAACACCTGTCATTTCCATGATTTAAAAATTCTGAAAATATTACTTTGTGCCTATCGCTTATCCCTATCATGCCCGTTGCCCGTTTTTCAAGTTTGTGGACCCCGACATCATCCTTCATCCTTCGTTAAAACTGGGTAAGTCATTTTTATCACTCTTATGGTTGTTTGTGGTTTTGTTTCTTGGTTGTTATGGTTTTAGGATTGTTATAAAAAATTCAAATCTAAAAATCTAAAATGAATAAACTTAACAATCCATTAACCATCTGGAAAACTACCTTATTCCTCCTTCCAGATCTACAAATCTGGAAGGCTCTGCCTCTGAAAGAAACAAAACCCATCTTCCTACTCTACCGCCTTGCTCTTTTTCTCTCTCATATCATCTAAAATCCAAATGCAAAATAAGAGAGAAATCAAAATCAAGAAATCGGCCAAAATGCCCAACTGTTTTCCCTTCGGTGCAATCTACATTTATGCTACATCACACATAGTCATGCCATAGCACATTTCAAACCCATGTAGCATAAGCCTTTCTGCGTTATCCAAAGTAAATACTTGGCAATTTCTTAAAAAGTGTAGGTGCAAATGCAATGACAATGACACTATTTTTTGTGCAAACGAAAATCCACGTCATGCAAGTAAAACCCTTCGCACACTACCCCGTATGTAACACATGCCTAACCTGCACCAAGTATCACCACCTAACTAATTTCCCAAAGGCGTAGGCGTATCGACCAACATCAACATTTGATGTTGTGTCCTCCAAATCTGTGCCCAACTATTTTCTTTTGGTGTGTTGAGCTCATTTGCAAAAATTCTAAGATTGCACCTTGAGCATCCTAAAAATCCATGAAACACCATCTTTTGTAGTACCATGTTAAAGCATTTCTCCAAAAGCATTAGCACATGATCCTTAACACCAAAACCGCATGTTGTGTGTTGCTTACCCATGCCCAGTACCTTTCTCTTTAGCACTAAAACCTTTTGTGTAACACTTCCAAAAAGTGTTCCCTTATAATCCCTTGGTGCAAAATTTTCCCTGTTAACACAGCACAACTTTTGCATGTTGACATCCCCAAAAGTGTGCCCAACCTTTTTAAGCCTCTACAACATGCTATGAACTTGCGCCTTGTGCCCTAAGCCTCATTATTGCTCATTCTTCTTTCTACAAGATTTCATTATGAAAAACATGACAGTTGACATGGCTCTCCTATGTTGGACCTCTTTGATTCTCCTTGCAGAACAACAACAACCATCCTCAAGCTCACACATGTCTTCATCGAGAAAAAAGCCAACTAAGTCTAAAGGTAAAGTGAAGTTGACAGAGCAAGAGATGAAGTATAGATATCAGAAAGTCAGGATGCCTGAATCATATGTAGAGAGTGATCTCAATATCAGAGACTCCGAGCTCGGGCACATTGATATGGAGGACTTTTGGGCAAGAACCAACCAGGCCACTAGTGGTCCTTGGATGAACAAACTGGTAGGCGTGGGTTACACTTCACAACTGGGCTGCCAGTAAGTGCTATTAATAATGAGTTCATCATGTTGGTGGCTCGATGCTATAACAAGGACACAAGATGTGTCAAGGATAAAGAAGGAAAGATAGTCATCGACCTAACTGCTCATCACTTTGAAATAACTCTGGGCATTCCTCATCATAGGCAGTATGTTGCCATAAGCCTATATGACTACAAGAAGGCATGGGATGACAATGAAGACAAGTGTATGCAAATGATGAACGAGCTATACCTTAAGAACAAAAAATCTGGTGAGCCGATGGCCATAGACCATCCACCGTAGTGACTTCAATGAGGAACTGAGTGATACAATCACCTTCCTAAGTAGAGTGTTTGGGCTTCCTGATGCCCATCATTTCCATAAATGGATGCTAAGGTACTTAGAGACCATGAGTAAAAATGTGCCTGAATAGCATTTTGGCTAGGGAGAAATCATCAGCGATACCATCTCTCAGCAACTTCAATAGGTCATGACAACTAGGAAGTTCTATATGAATTCCTATGTTGTGTATGCTACAACATCAGTGAGGGATTTCATGGGCCTAACATGAAATGGGGTGTGGCCTCAAGTCAAAATATATGAATACTACCTAGAGCTAAGGCTCAAGAATAGCATCCCTCAGTTCTCAAAGATCAACGACGCCTTCTTCTATGAGGTGATCTACCTATTGAGGCCAAATATGAGGCATGGTCAAACTAGCCCCAGTGTGGTCACTGTCACAAAGAAGTGGGGGGCATTGTTCACTCAGTTTCCCACATTCACCTATCTTAGGGCGGTGAATTTTGAGGGTGAACTGACCAAGCTACCAAGGTATGTAGGACCCAAGCTGATTCTCTTGGAGTTGTCAAGGCAACTAATCACATACCATGAGAGATGCATGAAGAGAAAGAAGGGAGGAACTCCTTTCCCCTTACAGTGGATTGATACACTTGCACCACACTGGCCAAAGTGTGGGAAATGTATGCCAAGCTTGAATTACTAAATCTAAAGCATAACATCTTTGCCAGGCCTAATTTTTATTACCGAGGTTGCCTCCCAAAGGAAAAAATTGATCCTATTCACATCCCTAAGATCAAAGACATCTACATCGACCTGACTCATGAAATAGATCTCAGGAAAAAGGATCACTCCAAGAAGGCTCTGGAAGAAATCAAGCACTCTGGCATGGCCATCATTCCAATAGGATTCTAAGAACCTGATCAAGAGAATGATCAGGTTTATCTTGACACGGATGGGGATGATTGGCCATTTGTATAAATTGACAAAACTAAGGCACTAAAAACCATCGACAAAAGGTTCAAGCACACATTGCAATGCACCGAGCATTGGTGTAAATAGAATGGTCTTATCTACCTCAGGGTAGATTTCACTACTTCTCCTTTAAGAAGAGAACCTCTAAGTCCAGCCCAAGTGCCAAAAAGAAAGGCAAAAGATAAAGAGGAGGGAGAATCAAGAAAAGAATATGCTCATCAAAGCTCTCCTACTACTTCCGAGAAGCAAGTGGTCGACCTGGTCTACCCAAGTAAAGAAGAAGAGAACACTGAAGTTTTGACACACACATCCACTCAGGATGTGATCATATCTACAACCACTGAGGTACCCACCATTCCTCCTTCCACTCCTTCTCCTCCCCTATCGCCAAAACATATATCCCAATGGATGTTTCCTCTTCTCTCCCTTCCTCCCTTCCATCTCCCACCTCTTCCATATTCTCCTCTCTTACAGATCTGTCACCTAGTGTTCCCTCCATCTCATTACAGATCCCTTCTACCTCCATATCATTTTCTTCCCCTGTAGTAACTCCAGGCCCTACAAGTAACAACACATTAGACTCCTTATCGATGCCACCACCAAGTGTCTCAACGTTCTTCCCTGTGGCCCCTTCAGTTGCTTCCCCTTTCACCTCATTTCTTCTTCCATTCCCTCTACTCCTTCTCCCCTAAGTCCAAGCTAGATTTCAACCATCTAGGTCAGCTCAAGAGAAAAGTTCCCATAGCACCCATGGACTTCTCTGTCATTCTCGAAGAAAGGGCCAAAGAAGCAGAAAGTGATAACTCACTTTTCAAAAATCACTTTGGGAGAGAGGGTCATGGAGATTGCATATCCTGATCCCACTAAAGAGAAGAAAGATTTGTCTCCTAAAGACTTTACAGTGACCCAAGTCACCATGGGAACCTCATCTGAGAGCCTGCAAGGAGAGGATTTGTCTACAGTGGATGCCCTCTGTAAGAAACTTCAAGAAGTAAAAGAGGAGAAGAGGATACTAAAGGAATAAAATAAACATCTTCTCCAAACTTTGCAAAGAATGGGAAATGCTCCCCTATGACTGCCGCCAAACCTCTTAAATTTCTAAGTCAGGATAAGATAAATGAATACACCAAGATTGGCGAACAAGGCATGGCAAGTGTCCTCCTAGATAGAGTGAATCCTCAGAGATAGTGAGGAGATAATCAAGAAGTTCATAGGACTCAACACCGGGTATAGATAAGGCAAACAAAGAGCTGCAAGCAATAGTAGGATCCGTCTTTGAGGAATTGGACAATGCCGATTTACAACATGATACATTTTGGTAATGATCGATCGTCACCTAACGACCTATTAAAGGTCAGCGTCATTGATCACCCGTGGGCACACCACAAAGCTCTCGTTGCACTGGATTACCGGGTTGATCAAATGGAGTATATCCTAGAAAGGATAGACAAAATCAAGGATGAGGCCCTAGATGCAAAACACAGCATGGAGTAGATGGTTACAAAGATGGCTCTAGAGATGCTTAGTGCATCATTCACCTTGAGGGAGGTAGATGATACAATCAAGATTTTCAAGGCTATCGCAACCCAAGGTTTGTCGCCAGAGGTCACTTTTGACCGAGAGTCTATCAATAACCTTCTGGCTTGCCATGATTTCATTGGATACTTGATTGAGGCAAATGAAGAGTATTTGGGCTACCTAACAAGCTCAAGATTGAAAAAGAAACTTGCAAAGTTATTGGTGACCATTTCAAGGGTCTAGACCACAATCAACTTAAAACAATGATTAGTAAGTTTATGGAGTACTCGAGCTCAATGTCACATCACCTCTCTTGATAAGAAGCAAGACACTCCATTCAAGAAAAGAGATGACGATGAATAGTTTCTCTTCTTGTGTACACTTTGATCTTTTTGTAAAAATATTTTAAAAGTATGTTGGAATTTATGATGACATCATCCATGTTGCATCATGGGATGTTTCCATCCACAAACTTGTCGAAAGTCAACTTTTGACTTTTTAGATATTTTGTAAATATCTTGTAAGATATTTTTAAATAATGGTTGGCTTATTTTTGTCTTCTTCCTCCTTCTCCTTCTATAAATACTGGAATACTTGTTGTATTCCAGGTGGACATTTTTGTATGAAAAAGAGGTGAAGAGAGAAAGACTTTGTGCCTTCTTGTAACATAAGAGATATTAATATATATGTTAAGACTTTGTGCTCAATATATGTGTTATTTGCATCAGATCTCTCTTAAGTTAGATATGTGTTTCTATTCTGTTGGATTCATTTTTAATATCATCATATGTTCATTAGTATTTCTTTGTTTGTTTATGCGAGTAAGTTTGGCTCTATTTACTACCAGCCCAAAGTGTAAACCCTCTGACCTTTCTGTTTTGGAATTCATTTATTTTCTCCCTTCAGATCTACTTTCCTCCATTCCTTCCCTCTTACCTTTCTGTTTGCAGTTAGAACTACCTCTACTAGGATGAGATCCCAAACCCTTGAAGTTAGAATAGTGTAGATTTACACAGATTCCTGCTTGATATAATAACAATAAACTAGTTTCACTTTGTTGTCTCAAAGATGGGCTTTGCCCTACATATTGTTGGCTTGTTTCCCTATGATCTATTTAGCTGATAGATTTTCAAACCAACAGTTGTTGGTGACTCTACTAGGGATCGAACTAAGGAAATAATTAAAAACTATAAAAATCACTACCAGTTTGCAAATTTTAAATCTTTGTTAAAATTTTTTTTTTGCAAAAGTGATCAAAACTAAAAATTTCCTTAGGAAAATCCATAGATCTAGACCAAATAGGAGCTTTTAGTTCACTGAGTTTTTACAAAAATTTGTATATTTCCGTAGATCTAAGAATCTGACATTTTTTGATATTTTCAAAACCTTGTAAAATTCAGTTCAAAGATCTAAAAATCAGCTTTCTAAATTAACCCACCTTTTATCCTTGCTAATCTTTGTCAGAAAACCGCAATCAATTGTTGTTAAAAAAGGATAAATTTTAAATATTAAAAAAGTACATGTTGCTGATTTTTGCTAGAAAAATCAGAAAATCAGCAAGTACAAACAAAAAGATTGTTATAAATTTGCTCTTAAGTGTTGCAGATTTGAATGGCTACACTGGCAGGGTGAACTATTTACTCGTAGAAGATGAGATTATGCGACAGTGAGCGTGGGAATCAACACGTGACTCTTCCGCGTACCCGACCTCCCGAGGTCGTGCCGAGACAGCCGGTGGGGGTAGAATGCGCAGACAAACTAGTCAGGCAATCTAATGTCTTGGACACGCACTAATGGTATTTGCGAATCTAAGGCAAAGAAGGCCCTTCTAACTTGGACTGGTGTGATAGATCGATCAGCGAGGATGACTGCTCGAAGGCTCCAATCAATATCGAGCTCTGGCGTGATTCGATCTATGGGTTGTGGGATGCGTGGAAAATGACCCGGGATGGTTTCGTGTATTTCTCCTGCTAGGGTCATATGGTAAATATGGTCGATTCTATGGACGATTCTCTGGCCTAGTCCAAAATTCTCTAGCTTTGTTAGCTGTTGTGTCTAGTAGGGATAACTGTTGAATGATGAGAGGTGGAATCGGAGTAGACTGAAATACTAATGTACGAAGGCCGTTGTTTATATCTAATCGACTCGTGGGTTCATTGGGCTGTGGATCCGGGGATCACAACCATAGACTCTTGGTTGTTGCGGTCCCGTTATGGTCATACGGGAGATCAAGTTCGATCCCCAAGATCCAAAGAGTCGTAAGCCTTTTCAGCCTTCTACGTTTAGAATCAAGCAATTGTGCGATTTTCTCGTAATACCTCACAGTGTTCTAGCGACTTGGATTCTTAAGTCGGTATCTATATCTACTAGGGTGTCTCCTGGTCTGGTCGTGGAACTAAAGGATCGCACCCGAATATTTGTTCTCTTTCAAATCCTTCTACAAACCATGCGGATGTTTTCTAGATAACTCGTAGTTTGGCTGATTTGACCAAAACAGATGTGCTTGGTCGTCTTCGATATTTAACCCTCTCAACCGTGACCCGATCCGTTGGAAGTCTCGTTGTTGTTTGGAAGACTTGATCCTAAGGTTTTGGTCAATATCGCTTATTGCCACTACGGTATTGGGTCAGCACAATTGGCTCGAAAATGTATTCCCGGGCTCCCTAGGTCCCGTGATTGTCATGCAAAAGCAAGAATGAAACAAACAAAGAATAAAGTAAAATCTAAATACACTTCTAACATATATAATTTCTTTTTTGTATTTTCCGCAATTTATAAGAAAGCAGCTATTTAAAATATTTAGAATTGATAACTAAACTAACAACGTAAAACAAACACAATAGCCGAGTGTAGCTATTTGTCTGTGCAATTTCGTATATCTATTCTAAATAAGGAAATAACTAATCTATCTGCAAGATTCTTCGATCCTACCTCAGAAGTGAGGAATGAATCATAGTTTCGTAAACTATCAATCCCCACAACTTCCCTGGCAATATCGAGAATGGAAATAACTTAAATAAAGCGATTAACTACTTTATTTGATAAGTTCTAACTAAAACTTTGAAAGATGGAACCTGGATTTCGCAGAACAGTGGCGAATCCGACGGTGTGTGTGTTCTTGTCCCCTCAGTATGATCTCCACGTTCTTTGTGCTCACGTGAATCCAGAAAAGCGTGGAATGCTTGCATCAACAGGAATAAGTATTTGGATCAATGGACAGCCTTTGGAATGCAGACAGAATAGAGTGCGGATAGGAGAGGGATGGCGCAAGAGTACAGAGCTTGGCCTATACAATTCCTAGCGGGGTCTACTGCGAATCGTGCAACAAAAGTATCCAGAACCTGAAACTAGTCTGTATGAAGAGCAAAACCTGCAACTTCAATGGCTGCCTTAGACTATTCTACTCCAAAACAGTAATACTGTTTGCACAAGTTGGATCTGTGGCTTACCAACAGTAACACAAAGCTAAAACAAACCTGTAACAACCTATGCTACCAATCTTAAGCAAGCTAAAAGACCATAGCACTGAAACATGAAAATTGGAGTTAAAAATGGTGGCTCAAATAATGTTTGCACTTGCACAAGTTGGATATGTGGCTTACCAGCTGCAACACAATACTAGCCAAAGCACTCAATGAGAAATCTAAGAATTCTAAGCAAAAGAAAACTAGATCTACTGCAACAAGAAATTCAAAACAAACTTTGGAGCAAAATTCGTAGCTAAATTGTGGGCCATTTGCATGTGCACAAACCATGCATTTATAGGAATCCAAACATGCAGAGATCAAATCCAAACTGAACTCCTAAACATTAAACAAAAGAAAAACACTATTCCAGGGGACCAAAAACATAAATGCGTGCTCAAGTCGGCAAGAAAAGCTGGTAAAGCGTTGATATTTCACGCGGGTCGCGTCAAAAGAACGTTCTGGAAAACGCGCACAGGACCGCCGCCCGCTCAGTGGTGGCGGAAGACAGGACCGCCTCCCGATCGTGGCGGGCGGCCACGAGACCGCCCCCGGGCAGGCGGCGGTTTTTGCCATCAAGGTCAAAAGGCCAAGGAAAGAGGAAAGAAAGGGAAAAACAAAGGGCGTGGGGGCAAAGCGAGGCATGCGGGATGTTAACGCATACTCCGAGGGCTTTTCCGGATCCCGAACACCTTGCGAGGAGACTCGATCATCATGGGGCACTTATTACACTGCTCCGCAAAGACAAGACTTACAATTTTGGGTACGTACATATTGCCCCCTCGGAGAAGCGTTTTAGCCATGAAGAGGCATAAAACGGTGGGTCCGAGCATGGCCGTCCCGAAATAGGAAGTGAGAAATTATACCTTACACGCCCGTGTGTTGAAATGACGCCGCTCCAAAATTCCCGCTACCTGCAAAATGAAAAGAGAACTCAAATGCAGATAGATACAATAATTTGAAAAATAAACGTTAAAATAATAGAGAAAGAGGACGTACCGTTTGTGCGAGGATAGAAACTTACCTCCGTCGGCGCTCCGAACCTGTGAAAAAGTTATTTTTAAAACGAAACAGGACGATATATATATGAAAGTGGGCCTATTTTCCTATTCATTTGCGCGAGTCGATTTGATTGATTTTGAGCTCTGGGACCCACGGTGACGGTTTCTTACGCGAGTAGAGTCAAAACATCCGTAGTGAGATAGAGATCATGCCTCCACGAGCGGAACACCGACCTCAGCGATCACAGGTTGGTTTTCTTCCATTTTATATGTTTCCCTCTTCAAATTTGAAATGGCAAATTCTTTGCAATGGGGGGATTATTTTTGAAATTGTTAGGTTCAAAAGGTCCATCTAGGGGGGGCGCCTACTGGGTAGGCTTTGTTTTTAGTTAAAATGGTTATTTTTCGCATTTTTGGGACTTTTTAGGTTTAAAAACCCGCGCGGGTTTTCGGACCGCGACCGCCGCCCTGGACAGGGCGGCGGTTACACGACCGCCTCCCTGTACAGGGCGGCGGTCACGAGACCGCCGCCCTTAAGGCGGCGGTTACAAAACCGCCCCCCTGCTCAGGGCGGCGGTTTTGCACAGAATGCAAAAGAACCTTACTTAAAAGCTTTTGCTTGTATTTTTAGCATTTGTACGTGTTTTTATGCTTCTCTTGATGTTGTTTAGATACTAACTTACTCTTCCTTGTGTGTTTTTGGGTGTATGCAGGCAAAAGAGGAGTACATTAGATGGAGCCGGGAGCGAGAGTGTGACTGGCTGCCCGGGGTTTTGGATGCCCTCTCAGCAGATGAGGAGGACACATTGCAGAGGGCCGGTATATTACGTTTGTCGCGTGTGCCCCACGTTGCTCCATCCAGTCAGATTCTTTGTGACCTATTTTCATATTGGGACGCAGATCGGAACACCTTCCGACTGCCAGGGGTCCGTGGTGAGTGGACCATCACTTTGGAGGATGTTTATCGCATCCTGGGGGTCCCGATCATCGGGAGGAGACTCACACTGGAGACAGCTGGGTCCAGAGCACAGATTGCACAGTGGGCAGGTTATATGGGGGATGCAGCTATTTCCACGGGGCCAAAGAAGGGAGTGAGAGTTAGATCCATTCCTTCTTTGCCCATCCCCGTATTTCGACAGGCCATCATGGGGATCCTTGCCTCGAGACTGATCGGGGACAAGGGAGGGGATACATTGTTATACTGCTGGGGCCCCATCATTGCACAGATAGAGGGACATGGCCGGAAATACGCCTGGGGCGCAGACATTTTGGGGACCACCTACCATGACTTATACAGGGTGGTCCGATTGCAGGGACAGTCTTTGAGCCACCCCACTCTAGTCATGAGTTGGGTGTATGAGCGTTTCATTCCGTATGGCAGAGGCGTGGCGGTGGCAGATCCCGGGGCGGTGAGGGCAGCCCGATGGTCAGGTATGTCGCTGCTCGAGCACTCACTGCCCAAGAGCCACCCTTACCACGGCAGACATGGAGGCTACACCGTACCAGCTTATGGCCGGTATATGGGGAGAGGAGACTACGACATTGATCTCTTGCTCCACCACAGGGCAGGTTATTGATCGTGTGGGCCGGGTAGAGGTACATCCCTTCAGCAGGGTTCCTCAGCAGTTTGGCCTCCCCTACGCGGCTATGCTTCCTCCAGTAGCACCCGTTTATAGATCAGTCCGAGAGGCTAGAGGGGGGCCTAGAGGCCGTGGTTGGACAAAGGTGATTACCCCTGGCATTCCTATTGCAGCCAGAGGGATAGTTCGGGCCAGAGGGAGAGCTGGTGCGCCTCGGGCACCATTACTTCAGATTGCTGCAGGTCCTGCTCATAGCAGTGA
This sequence comes from Taxus wallichiana var. yunnanensis, assembly GCA_018340775.1. NCBI lineage: Eukaryota > Viridiplantae > Streptophyta > Pinopsida > Cupressales > Taxaceae > Taxus > Taxus wallichiana. The sequence goes on from CM031239.1 coordinate 688,390,501, forward strand.
CGACCCTATAGATATTGACTCCGATTCTGAGGAGCACACAGAGGGAGGGTCAGAGGAGCAGACAGACGAGAGCGATCCTGAGTGGCATGATACTCAGGACATTTTACGGGCAGAGAGAGAGGAGGAGAGTGCAGAGAGAGAGACCGTGGCCTCTGAGGAGCCACTCTCCCGAGGTCATGGTGGAGACGATGAGTCCGTTGCGGGGCGCCATGTTGCCCCAACTACAGGAGTAGCTCCTCAGTCGGCAGCGGCATCAGCAGCAGGTGCTGGCCCTGGCGACCCATCTTGGAGGCCTGGCGATCCGAGTAAGTTATCTTCTCCTCCTTTCAATGCTTGTTTTGTTTTAGGATTTGTTTTCGAATGTTAACTCTCCTTATATTTGCATTGTGTATACTTTAATCTTTTGCCTAGTTTCTAATTTGTTTTTCTTTCTTTGCTTTGCAGAGACTGTTGATGAGTGGCGGGATCTAATCCGTAGGGTTTGCGTCGATTCTTTGATGATCCCTATGGATAAGACCCGTACGGAGTTATCCGTGGATGCCGGAGAGCCCTCAGCAGCCGGCAGGCATACTGACGTCTTCGCTCCCGTTTGGCATGTGGCCAAGATGGTGTCAACTCTCCGTACAGAGTTGGCAGGCTATAGGACAGCCGAGCGTCTTATGAGGAGCCGCTCTCATGGCGAGACCACGACTGCCCCTAGGGACCCTGAGCCCTCCGTCCATTCAGAGCGCCAGCGCAGCCGGAGTCCTAGGCGAGGGCGCGCACCTTCAGCGGGATCGCGCAGGGGTTGAGAGGCCACTCGGCTCTCTATATTTGTAGTTACATTCTTTTGTGTATTACGGGCTCTTTGAGCGTTTTGACCATGCCTGCGCATGATGGCATCAGATATAAACTTGATTTATTTATATATATGCGTCGGTTTTGGATCAAAACTTGTCATTTGTATTCTACTTTCTTTATTTCCAACTGTTTTGTGTATACTACGATGTATGTTTTATGTGCTTTCTAGAATGTATGCAATGGAAAACAGATGATGCAAATGTTTGCTTTCTTTTTGTGTTTCATGATGCTGATACATGATATTGTAGATATATTGTGATCTTAAATCTTAGTTTCTGTGGGCAATTTGGATACCTCATGATTTGTTTTGGCAAAATGATGAAAAATAACCAGTATGATGAACAGATTAACTTGCCCCACTCCTAACTCCACGCAACTAGTAAGATGCGAGGGCTCATCACCAAGAGCCAAGAAGGGCGCAAGTTATGAAATATGGTGAAATGATAGTGATAAAAGACAGGCGAAGCTTTGGTGGAACCAAGTTAAGAACTACAAGCTTACTCTACCTGAATGACTTCATAGTTTTGGGTGCGACTTGCTTTGCGGTTTATCCAGACTTAGACCCGTAGATGGCCACATAGTAGACAAAATCTGGGTTTTTAGGATTTTTAACTCTCTTGGAATTTTGATCATCTGATTTATTCGTTTATTGACTCAAAGTTTGAATTGATTGTTTATGACTTTTTAACATTCACTTTGTTTAGAGGACCCCCTACACTTTGCCCCATGCTACTTGTAAGAAGCATGGGTTTATCACCGTGGGCAAGGCATAGGTAGTAAGGGCATTTCCATCCTTTCCCAACCCTACGTCACTAGTAAGAGACGCAAGCTCATCACCGAAGGTTGGTGGGGCAAGGAAATGTGTAAAATAAAATTTTCTGTTTCAATCACTTCTTGACTTGTTTATCTGAGTAAACTGTCAATATATGCTTATTTCCAAAGAGATGCGTATATGGGATAGATGTGACACCATGAAGCTTCTAGAACAGACCATAGGCAAGACACCTATCCTAAGAAGAAATCAAAGCGAGAACAAACTTGCAGATCTTGGTATGGTTACCATTAGGACTTCGTCATGTCTGAACTGTTTGATAAAAGATTCTGAAGTGATTTGATAATGTTAAAGATGGAGAGATATGATTAAAGAACTTTATGCCAGAAACATCACGAGTTTGAAATAAATTGCTTTTGAGAATAGATTCCTTGATCATAATTTGTGTAAGAACAAGTGGACAAAATGATCCTAATTTGTATGAAAATGCAATGTAGATAGTTATATAGGTAGCGTTAGTCGCTTATGCGTAGAAACGTTTGAGGTGGAGAGAATTGACTGCTTCGCCAAACTCCTCACCTTCTAGCGTGCATAAGAGGTATGCACCATTTCCGTAGTCTTTGTGACTTGGTATGGGCCCAACCATTTGGGCCGGAACTTCCTTCCTTCGCCGGTCTTCTTGTCGATCCGGCTATCTAACCTTAGAACTAGGTCACCTTCGTATATGTCACGCTCATAGACCTTCTTGTTGTATCCGGCACATCCGGTCGGCATAGACTCTATGTCGCATTGTTTCAAAGATCTATCCCGGCTTCATCCAAGCTTTCTAATTGAGAAAGACGTGCTTCTCTGGTAAGCGCCCTCATCCGGAATCCTTGTAGCGAAATGCGAAGACTGGGGATTTCAACTTCGAGTGGGAGAACTGCTTCTGACCCAAATACCAGCGAGAAAGGAGTTGCTCCTGTTGGAGTTCTTATTGAAGTTCGATGGGCCCACAAGGCCGGATATAACTTTAAGTGCCAATCCCGCTTGTTTTCTTTCACTGTTTTAAGGAGAATGGCTTTCAGTGTTTTATTTGTTGCTTCAGCCTGGCCATTGGCTTGGGGATAGTACAAGGAGGCCGTATGATGGCTGATTTTAAATCTGTTGCATAGCTCACGAACTTCTTCGTTTTTGAAAGAGGTTCCATTATCTGAGATAATGATTTGTGGGATACCGTACCTGCAAATGATTTGGTTCAAAATGAACTTAGCGATTACAGAACCAGGTACAGTTGTAAGAGGCATGGCTTCTACCCATTTAGTGAAATATTCAAAGGGCCGTGATTATAAAATTGTGGCCGCCTCAGGAGGAGGGAGAGAATTTCCCTATCAAGTCCAGCCCCATGTAGAAAAGGGCCATGGAGTAACGATCGGTTGTAAAGTTCAGGCGGCATGTGGATCTCATGAGAGAACTCCCGACACTTATGGCACTCGCGACAAACTCTATTGTGTCATGTTCTAGAGTGGGCCGTAAATAACCCATTCGATGTATTTTTCGAGCAGTGGCATGGCCACCGAAGTGGCCTCCACATATACCGCTATGGGATTCATGGAGAATCCTCTTGGACTCTTCTGTGTCAACGCACCTTAAGAGCATTCCATCGAATGCTTTCCGATAGAGCACCTGCTCTATAATTACGTATTTAGCTACGATAATGCGTAACCTCCTTTTTTGTTGAGGTGTAGCTCCTTCTGGGTACCTATGGTCTATGATATAACTAATGATATCAGCGTACCAAGGGCACTCAGATATAGCAGGTCGGGTTTCGACGTAGTACACGCATTCATCTGGAAAGTCTAAATCCACTAAGTCTCCTCCGTCTAGCGGGTTATCAGCTAACCAATCTGCAATGATTTGTCCTTTAACTGACTTCTGATTTACAAAAGTTAATTCGAACTCTCCCATTAAGGTTATAAACGTCCGCCAAATTTTTTTGGACAAGGACCCTTGTGTGAGAAAAGTCCGTAAATGGTCCGTCTTTACTATGACCCTTGTCTCTTGATTTAGCATGTAGTGTCTTAGGCGTTTAGTAGCAAAGACTATGGCAAGACATTCTCGCTCCGCTTGTGTATAGCGTGTTTCGTAGTCGAGCAATGTTCGCTAATGAAATAAATTGCACGCTCTCTCTTGTCATCGTCTTCTTGGGCTAGCATGCAAGCTAACGAAACATCGGTGGCCCGTGAGTACAAAATTAAAGGGCGATCTAGCTTAGGCGGCATTAGCGTAGGCGGTGATAACAAGAAACGCTTGACAGCATCAAAAGCTTCATTGCAATCTTCAGTCCAATTAATGCTATAGTCCTTCTTGAGTAAATTGTTGATTGGGTGAATGGCGAAGCTTAGATCCGGGATAAATCTCCGGATTGCACCGAGCTTCCCAAGAAATGATCTGATTCCAGATTCACTCGAGGGTGGGACCATTTCGAGGACAGCCCGAATTTTGGCTGGATCAACATCGATCCCTCGTGATGATATGATGTAACCTAGGAGCTTTCCTCCTGTTACACCAAAGACGCATTTCTCCGGATTTAGCGTAACTCCGTATTCTATTAAACGTGAAAGAATGACGCGGAGTACTTCAGGATGGTCACAACGCTTCTTGGCCTTAGCCAACAAGTCATCTACGTAGGATTCCACGATTTTATGAATTAAATCGTGAAATATATAAGTCATAGCCCGCTGGTATGTAGCACCAGCGTTTTTGAGACCGAAAGGCATGACAGCATAGCAATAGGTTCCCCAAGGAGTTATAAACGTGGTTTTAGCTTGATCTTGCTCGGATATTTTGATTTGATTGTATCCCGAGAATCCATCCATGAGAGACAAGAGTTCAAAACCTGCTGTTGCATCAACAATAACGTCTATGGATGGTAATGGGAAGTCATCCTTAGGGCAAGCTTTGTTGATATCTCGAAAATCTATGCGCAGATGCGTATCTTTCCATTTTTCTCGAGAACGGAACGATGTTGGATACCCATGGGAGTAGTCAACTCGGCTTGATGAATCCTACCAAGGAGTTTCATCACCTCCTCTTTACCATGAGAGCTACTTTGGGTTTCATGGGTCTTGATTTCTGTTTAATAGGCTTTGCATCTGATCTAGTGACGAGGTTGTGCACCGCAATGTGGGGTGCGACTCCGGTCATCTCTTTGTAATTGAATGCAAATGCCTTCTGATGTTCTCTGAGAACCCGAGTATGTATCTCTACTTCCTCTGGGGTTAATGAAGAACCTAACTTTAAAACTCTTGGTTCATCTTCCGTTCCGATGTTGACATCGATTGTTTCTTCAATTAAAGAGGCATTACCCTCTTCGAACTCTGGTGGTGCCGGAGGTAGATCTATATCATCCCCGTTTTCCACCACGTATATATTAGGTTCTTTTTGCGAGGGAAGATTCGTTACGGGATTTCCGAAGTAGGAAGATGAATGCGGGATCAGGGATAAATCCAGCGTGTGATAGGAGAGATGTAATGCTGCAAGGGCATTTAAGTAATCCAAAGTAGCCGCATCATTTCCAACATGGTCTAGGATGGTAGATTCACTTCCGTTTGAAAGAGGATCCTTCATCGTTTTTATTAATGGTTCGTTACGAATGGATACCGTGAAATGAGTATCTTCTAGCTCATTGCTTGGAGTGAAGCGTGATGCCGAAGTTGCTATCGAATCGGCGAGAAGATTCTTCTCTCGTGGAATTGCTTCGATGGATATGAAGTTGAACGCTTTGCTTAAATCTAATACAGCGTTTTTGTAAAGTTGCAAGTGTTCGGCTTTAGTTTCATATACCTCTGAAACTTGGTTTGCAACTAATTGCGAGTCTCCTAAAACTCTGATATTATCGATACCAATTCTTTTGGCTAAGGTAAGGCCAAGGAGGAGGGCTTCGTATTCAGCGCCGTTGTTTGTACATTCAAAGTTTAATTTAAAAGAGAATGGGAGGACCTTCTCTTCGGGCGAGGTAAGAATTATACCTGCCCCCGCTCCATAACGGCATTTAGCTCCATCGAAATGGAGAGTCCAATACTTAGCTGGGAGTATGGATGTAGGTGTATCTGCTGTGTTTGCACACTCTACTTCTACCATACAGAGATCTTCTGCTGGCAAGGAACCAACACCTAAGGAAAATCCTATGCCTACTGAATCGAATGGTAAGAATATTGGTGAATCTTGTTCTATTAATTCAACGATCTTCGCAGTAGTCTCTAATGATACTGTCTCTTTAGTTTTACCTTTTGGAATTGTTTGGACTATGTTGGTAGTTTCAAGATCCGTTGTAGGTATCAACTTTTCCTCTGGCTTTGAGTCGGAGGGTTTGTTAAGTTGGTTTGTTGGCAGTTCGAATTCTGAGTGTACACCTGGTCTCTTCTTTAAATCAGCTAGGTGTACGTCAAATGGCTTTGGATCGCCTTTGGCTACAAATACCTTTCCCAGATGCAGGAATCTTACTTCTTGAAATAGCGTGGAAGGGATTGCCTTCATGCGGTGTATCCATGGTCGGCCGAGGATCATATTATAGTTAGTTTCCCGATCTATAATATAAAACTCAGTTAGGATTGTTTTAGGTCCTAAGGTGACTGGTAGTATTATAGTTCCTATCGATGTGGCTTTAAGGCTGTCGTAGCCTCTCAAGGTATTTCGTGTAGTAGAACAGTTTGTTTCTCCATATCCCAATTTTTGGAGAAAAGAGAAAGGAACTATGTTAACCGCAGCTCCGTCATCAACCATTGCCCGTTTTACATAGTTATTATAAACTTGTACTTGCAAGTGTAGGGCTGGATCACCTCGGCGTGCGATCTCAGCATCTGTAGGCATTTTACTTATTTCGAATATGAATTCGACATCCCTATCTGCTTGTCCTGGAGGATAAACATCAAAGTCTATATGATTTACTTGTGCTTCTGGTGGTGGAGTGATGCTAATTAAATGGCCCAAACCTAATGCCTCTAAAAGAGCAGCCCTGTGAGCAGGGGAATTCTTTAGTAAATCAAGGAATGAAATATGCGAGAAGGTTTTTGTTAGATCATTAATTAGATCGTAAGCACCCATAGGTTTTGTTACGGTTTGTTGGATGTTATCAGCTTCCGGAAGATGGCTTGGACTTGGTTGAGAGAAATACTCTCGTGTCCTCGTAATTGCTTCAACGGGTAAATCGGAATCTAACTCTACTAATCCAACTACCTTAGGTCGTGGTTGACTTCCTAGTTGTGGCGCAACTAACGGATTTAGCGAGGTCGAGGCCTCGTGATCGTTGTTTCCTGTTATTGCACCTTTGTTTGTTCCAGCTTGGTTTCAACCTATCATTATCATGGTTTGGGAGTGGATCATTAAAGATCTTGAGAGGGGCGTTCGAGGGGAAACCGCCCGCGAAGGTAGTTGTTGGTACAGACGAGGATCCGCTAAGAACATATCCATAAAAAATTGTTTTTGCTCATTTGGCAAGCGTTGCATGAATTTGTTGTAATCACGACACGTTCTAGTGTCATGCCCTTGAATTTTATGGAAACCACAATAAGAATTGGGATTATAATTCCCGTTTTGTTGGTTTGGTGTGTATTGTGGCCTAAAATTCCGGTCAAACTGTTGCCTATTAGGACCAAAGTTTTGGAATTGTTGTTTTTGGTTTTGACTTTGGTTTTGGTAACCAAATGAGTTTTGGCTTGGTCCTTGCATGGGATTTCGCCGTTGTTGTTGTTGTGGATTGTTAAAATCCACCGTATTAATCGTCGGGACAAAATTGTTGTTTCTTTGGTTGTTTGTTTGTGACGGAGTATTAACGATATTTACCCTCTTGGGCTGGTCAGTTACCCCGTCTGTTGTTACCCCACGATTTTTGTTAAGGATTTTGGGTCCTTGATTGACGCTTGTGGTGGTTGTAGTGTTTTGAGAAGAGGTGATTAACCTCCCGTTTGCTCCGTACGTCTTACGGCCGCTATCTATTGCTGCTTGATCAATTCGCAGAGCACTTTCAAGCACCTCGTCATAAGTCCTCAGTGGGAATTTTTGGACTTCTTCCTTCACTTCTCTGCTAAGAGAATGAAGGAATAAATCGCATAGCTCCATCTGATCCATGTTTGGAGCGCTTGCCGAGGAATAAAGGACTGTACGCCACCTTTGGATGAAATGGGCGACAGACTCGTTATGTTCTTGTTTGATGTGCAAGAACTCCCTGATTCCTGTCTTTAATAGTTTGTTCATGTCGAAGGCTTTGATGAATTCAGACACGAGTTGTTTGAACGAATGTATGGAAGCCTCAGGTATTCTGTAATACCAATCGAGGGCAATGCCTTCCAGCGTTTTGGGGAATATTTTAGCAACAACCCCATCCCATGGGAGTAATTCACGAATGGCGGTAGCGTAAGCTTTGATATGCGCATTCGGATCTCCTTCTCCTTTGTATTTGGGCAAATCGGGAAGAGGCCTTGGAAGCATAACGCTTCGTATGGCGAAATCTAAGGGCTCCTTTAAATATTCTGAATAAGTCCCTATCGCATATGTCTCAACCATTGATGGTGCCTGTGGTGGCGGAAGGGGTTGTTGATATGGCGTAACGTACGCGTTGGCAGGGGCATAAGGCAATCCCTGCATTTGAGTAAACACGCCGGGGGATGAGTACAAATCCCCTTGTGGTGATTTGGAGTACATGTTTAAGTACGAAGGGGTACTATCTAGGAATGGATTGCTCTGTACTGGACCAAGAGGAACAGTGTTAGCGATTGTGGGTCTAGTTGGCACTTGTTGTGAATATTGAGGAGTCATACCCAGTGTGCCTACTCCTGTGAGGAGATCCACTTGGCTAGGATGGTGCGGAGGATTGGAATTCCCTGTTTGTATGATTTTTGAATTTTGACTTGCTTGGGCAAGTTCTAATCCTCTAACCTTTTCCATTAGATTTGAAATGACTTCGTTTGGTGAAGCCATGATATCGTGCCTTGGTGGCGTTTGTTGTATGTCCCGGTGTTGTATAGGCATGTGATAGCCTGTCATGAACTGATTGCTATCTTGCCAAGTTTCTCCAAGAATATTTCCTGTAGAGGTATTTTCTTGAAAATGGGTCTCAGGTTGTACTTGTAAACCTCCTATAGGTGGGTACATACCCCGGGAGCGTTGTTCACTCCTAGGATAAGGTATTGATTGTCCATCATCCAAGACCAAGTATGGATCCGATTGTCTACTAATATGTGGTCTGAGTAATACCTGAGGAGATGAAGCAGATTCTCCAGTCAATGTCATATTGTTTGAGCCTGAAGGCTCTGTTTGTGTTTGAGCAATTTGCTCCAACCCCTCTGTTTGAAAGGACGAGTTATATCTAGTCCTTGGTGTTTGTGTTGACAATTGGTTAGTTGAATAGTTGTCGCCCCACATTGAGAGTGAGGGTGATGATTGCCTATTCTGTTGGGCGTAGTATGCCTCAAGACCCAAGAGGGGTCTGCCGTATGCATCGAATCCCGACATATTCGGGGGGTATATGAATACCCGCAGAATAATGGGAAGGAGCGAAGGTGATTTGGAGAAGATAAAACTTCTCAAAGAGAAGGTGAAAGAATTGCTTGATTCACGTCGGGTTCACCAATTTTGTACGTCGGAAAAGCGACAGGTGAGCGTGGGAATCAACACGTGACTCTTCCGCGTACCCGACCTCCCGAGGTCGTGCCGAGACAGCCGGTGGGGGTAGAATGCGCAGACAAACTAGTCAGGCAATCTAATGTCTTGGACACGCACTAATGGTATTTGCGAATCTAAGGCAAAGAAGGCCCTTCTAACTTGGACTGGTGTGATAGATCGATCAGCGAGGATGACTGCTCGAAGGCTCCAATCAATATCGAGCTCTGGCGTGATTCGATCTATGGGTTGTGGGATGCGTGGAAAATGACCCGGGATGGTTTCGTGTATTTCTCCTGATAGGGTCATATGGTAAATATGGTCGATTCTATGGACGATTCTCTGGCCTAGTCCAAAATTCTTTAGCTTTGTTAGCTGTTGTGTCTAGTAGGGATAATTGTTGAATGATGAGAGGTGGAATCGAGTAGATCGAAATACTAATGTACGAAGGCCGTTGTTTATATCTAACCGACTCGTGGGTTCGTTGGGTCATGTGGATCTCGGGGATCACAACCATAGACTCTGGTTGTTGCGGTCCCGTTATGGTCATACGGGAGATCAAGTTCGATCCCTAAGCATCCAAAGAGTCGTAAGCCTTTTCAGCCTTCTACGTTTAGAATCAGCAATTGTGCGATTTTCTCGTAATACCTCACGGTGTGTTCTAGCGACTTGGATTCTTAAGTGGTATCTATATCTACTAGGTGTCTCCAATGGCTCTGGTTGTGGAACTAAAGGATCGCACCCGAATATTTGTTCTCTTTCAAATCCTTCTACACCATGGATGTTTTCTAGGATAACCTCGTAGTTTGGCTGATTTGACCAAAACAGATGTGCTTGGTCGCCTTCGATATTTAACCCTCTCAACCGTGACTGATCTCGCTGGAAGTCCGTTGTTGTTTGGAAGACTTGTATCCTAAGGTTTTGGTCAATATCAGTTATTGCCACTACGGTATTGGGCTGGGGCACAATTGGCTCGAAAATGTATTCCCTGGGCTCCCTAGGTCCCGTGATTGTCATGCAAAAAGCAGTAATGAAACAAACAGTAATAAAGTAAAATCTAAATACACTTCTAGCATATATAATTTCTTTTTGTATTTTCTGGCAATTTATAAGAAAGCAGCTATTTAAAATATTTAGAATTGATAACTAAACTAACAACGTAAAACAAACACAATAGCCGAGTGTAGCTATTTGTCTGTGCAATTTCGTATATCTATTCTAAATAAGGAAATAACTAATCTATCTGCAAGATTCTTCGATCCTACCTCAGAAGTGAGGAATGAATCATAGTTTCTCAGAAACTATCAATCCCCACAACTTCCCTGGCAATATCGAGAATGGAAATAACTTAAATAAAGCGATTAACTACTTTATTTGATAAGTTCTAACTAAAACTTTGAAAGATGGAACCTGGATTTCGCAGAACAGTGGCGAATCCGACGGTGTGTGTGTTCTTGTCCCTCAAGCATGATCTCCACGCTCTTTGTGCTCACGTGAATCCAGAAAAGCGTGGAATGCTTGCATCAACAGGAATAAGTATTTGGATCAATGGACAGCCTTTGGAATGCAGACAGAATAGAGTGCGGATAGGAGAGGGATGGCGCAAGAGTACAGAGCTTGGCCTATACAATTCCTAGCGGGGTCTACTGCGAATCGTGCAACAAAAGTATCCAGAACCTGAAACTAGTCTGTATGAAGAGCAAAACCTGCAACTTCAATGGCTGCCTTAGACTATTCTACTCCAAAACAGTAATACTGTTTGCACAAGTTGGATCTGTGGCTTACCAACAGTAACACAAAGCTAAAACAAACCTGTAACAACCTATGCTACCAATCTTAAGCAAGCTAAAAGACCATAGCACTGAAACATGAAAATTGGAGTTAAAAATGGTGGCTCAAATAATGTTTGCACTTGCACAAGTTGGATATGTGGCTTACCAGCTGCAACACAATACTAGCCAAAGCACTCAATGAGAAATCTAAGAATTCTAAGCAAAAGAAAACTAGATCTACTGCAACAAGAAATTCAAAACAAACTTTGGAGCAAAATTCAGAGCTAAATTCAGGGGCCATTTGCATGTGCACAAACCATGCATTTATAGGAATCCAAACATGCAGAGATCAAATCCAAACTGAACTCCTAAACATTAAACAAAAGAAAAACACTATTCCAGGGGACCAAAAACATAAATGCGTGCTCAAGTCGGCAAGAAAAGCTGGTAAAGCGTTGATATTTCACGCGGGTCGCGTCAAAAGAACGTTCTGGAAAACGCGCACAGGACCGCCGCCCTGCTCAGGGCGGCGGTTACAGGACCGCCTCCCTGATCAGGGCGGCGGTCACGAGACCGCCCGCAGGCAGGCGGCGGTTTCGCCATCAAGGTCAAAAGGCCAAGGAAAGAGGAAAGAAAGGGAAAAAAAGGGCGTGGGGGCAAAGCGAGGCATGCGGGATGTTAACGCATACCCGAGGGCTTTTCCGATCCCGAACACCTTGCGAGGAGACTCGTATCATCATTGGGGCACTTATTACACCGTTCGCAAAGACAAAGATACCTTACAATTTTGGGTACGCGGGTACCTCGACATCAATTTGTAGTGCTCTTTTGCTAAGTGGAACCAGACTCCCTGCTCGTGTTCTTTTCCCCATGTTTCAAATGGTGATAAATCTACTTGTACCATGGGGAAATGCCATGAGCCCTCTAGCACTGCCGCATCCAGTTCATGCCCTCCCTCACAGAAATCATAATAATTTCTGAAAATTCGATGGGAGCAGAAATCAAAGAAAAGATGCACATATAGCTACATTTATTATGTCATGTAGTATTTTGGACGTGACTCATGAAGACGTATCTATACATCTCTTTCTCGAGACCTTGCAAGGGACTTGCATCAAAATGGTTTCAGCATTTACCAACCGGATCCATCACCAGTTGGGCTACATTACTTAACCGCATGTGAAGACATGTACAAGCCTTCAGAAGATGCATTCACGTTATTGTCAAAAATCACTCACATGAAGAAGGAGGCCAATGAAACCATGTGTGATTTTATTTCCTGTTTTAATTCACTAATCAATCGTGTGTCACCTGCCATGTTGCCAACATTGGAAAACCAAAAGTGTTTCTTTGTGAACGTAATGAGTTCGAGGGTAAGTTTCTTACTTTTATAGGAACAAATACCAGACTTGGTTCTTGCCCAAGCTGTATCCATTCGGATAGAAGACAAACTACTTATATCTGGCAAGTTAAGATGGGATCCATCCAAATCAAAGGCTTCAACTTCTTCTCAGGCCACCTCATCAGATCTAGCATTCCAGAAGATGGCAAATGACTTGCTCTCATTAAAGAAGCAATTAGCTCAAGCATCATCTACTGCTCCGTACCAGGATATCCCACAGAGGAACTTCACTCCCAACAACACCCCCCAAAGGCCACGTTTGTCTACTACTGCTCTAAGGTTAGCACTTGAGGCCCCTTTGATTAATGCCTTAGTTGAGCTTGAAGAAGATGAGTAAATTTATGAAGAACCTTCATCCTAAGGCGAAGATGATTAAGATGTCGGTGAACCGATTGGTGACTCTACAATCGAGTATATGGAATTTGAGGATGATGAATCTAATGAAGAAGAAGGTACCCAAGGGTATGCAAGGACAGTCATACACTATTTTCACCCGCTCACAAGGAAAAGAAGAAGAAGTTGCTGCTAAAATACAAAAGGAAAAAGCCATGGTAGCTCCACCGCTAAAAATTGCTAAAAGAGGTAATCCCCTACCCACTCAACCTTCTGTTAAACCCGTTATAAAGAAATCTTTCCCTCTTGTTTCTCCTCCAAGTCAGCCTTCCTCCAATTCCATAATGACTAGTAATCCTCCTCCATAAACATGTAACGAAGGAGTCGGGTCCTTTGTTAGCTCAACCCTTGGTCACATTCGATATAGTTGATCATGCCAAAAAGACCAAGATCCAAATGTCTGAAGCTGAGTACCTTCAGTCTAACCCTGAGTAGCTTGTTAGATTAACCAAGTATATTCAAAGTCAAGCTATCATCTCTCACCCCATTTCTCCAAAAGGAATTCTTTCCACTCCTCTTGCATCCCACATAAACGTTGCCTCAACGTCCGCATTAGGTAAAATTGAACCTTTTTACCTATCTCTCCTAATTAATGGTCACAAGTTAAGCAACTACATAATTGATTCTAGAGCATCTGACAATGTCATGCCAGCAAAGGTCACCCATGCTTTGGGCCTCACACTCACTAAACCTTTTGGCAGATGTTACTCCATGGAAACCAAGCAAGTACCATTAATAGGTTAGATCAAGGATGCATAGTTTGCATTCACAACATTCCCTAAGAAAAGAGTAAAAATGACTATTCTCGTAGTTGATATTCCAATAGCCTACATAATATTACTAGGGAGGAGTTTTTATAGAGAAGTTAGTGGAGAAATCCATATGGAGTCGGTCCAAAACCAAAATCCTCACAAAGGTGTGATGCAGACATTGGAGCCTAAATCACAAAAGAAATATCTGGTCACCAACTCTGATGACCCCAAGGCCCAGATTCTCTTCAAATCATCAGGGATGGGGAACTACTTCTTGTCCACCGACTCGATAAGATGGAAGTTCTCGTCCAAGAGGAGGACCTCAACAAGATATGGACACTGCAGTTTGATGGTAGTTGTGCAACAAGTGGGTGCAGCTGGGGCCATTCTGATATCTCCTAAAGAGGATATTTTCCCTCTTTCTTTCAAATTACAGTTTTTCAATACAAACAACACTGCTGAGTATGAATCTTTGCTACTTGGCATGCAAGCTACAAAGGAAAGGGGAATCAAGAATTTAAAAGTGCAAGGTGATGTCGAGTTGATTGTCAATCAGGTGAAAGGGGTATACCAAGTAAAGAATGATAGGCTCAAGCACTACCACAATGCAGTGTGGGATAACATCAAGGATTTTGACACTTTCTCAATCAAATCAGTTCTGTGAGCTCAAAATGGCATGGCTGATTCTTTAGCCATCTTAGCCTCTCTCATGCTCCCTCACCTAGGGTTAAATATGGACACATATACCATTGAGGTAGTTTTCTACCCAAGTGAGCCAGATAATTCACAACACTAGTAGGTATTCAATGATGACAATCAGCTTATCACTTTTCTGGAGAAAGCTAATAATTTCAAAGAGCTCCATTTCGATGGATCAACTTCTGCGTGTCATGATTCTCTCACAAGTTAGGCACACGAATTGGTAGAAAGTCAAGGCATATGTCAGCTCAAGGGAAATAAGATTTCGAAAGGTTTAGTTTCACTAGATTGATTATTTAATAAGCATGATTGTTTTGTAAAGAAAAAGTGACACGATAACCCTGGCTCTTATCCCAAACTGAATCTATCAATTTGGGAGCTACAAAACATCCTCGGTCTGTGAACATTAGGAAGTGTTGCTCACCCAAGGAAAAGTAGAAATTTTTCAAATTGCTGAAAAGATATATGGATGTATTGACATGGTATTATGTTAATCTAAAGTCATTTAAGCCAAAGAACATTTGGCGCGACATCCCCTCAAGGATGATGTCAAGCATTTTCATCAAAAGTAAAGGCACTACAACCCCAAGATCTTGGGTACCATCCAATCTGAAATTCAGAAGATGCTAGATGAAAGAATCATTTTTACAATTCATCATAGTACCTGGGTTGCTAATATTGTACATGTATGGAAGAAGAATGGTGAAATACACATATGCATGGAAATTCTAAACTTGAACCAGTCATTCCTAAAGGATAACTATCCACTTTGCCGATAATGGATCAAGTGTTATGGCAAAGTAACCAATTTAAAAATGTTGTCTATACTGGATGGTTTTTCAGGTTACAATCGATTGAGGTCATGCTTCAAGACCAATTAAAAACAACATTCACCACTCCTTGGGGCACATTCGCCTACAATAGGATGTCATTAAGTTTAACCAATGCCGATGCCACCTTCCGGTGAGTGATGTACTTCCCACTCAAAGATATGATGGGAAAGGTCATCGTAGTTTACCTAGATGACCGACCATGTTCTCTAAGAAAATAAATGATCACTTTGTGATCATTTAGAGCAAGTCTTGATTAGATGCCGAGAACATGGAATTTATCTAAACCCTAAGAAGTCAATTTTTGGGGTAATCAAGGAAAATTGCTAGGACACGTCATCAGCAAAGAAGGGACAAAGATAGACATTGAAAGAGTCAAGGATATTCAGAGCCTTACCTTTCCCACAAGCAAAACCGGTGTTCACTCTTTCTTTGGAAAGGTAAATTTTCTCAGATGCTTTGTTCCCGATTTTGCTGAAAAGACTCGTCATATATCCAATATGATGAAAGGGTCACATACATTCGATCGAGTGAAGAAGGAAAGATGTCATTTGAGGATATAAAATCCTCCCTCGCTCATGCACCTGTCCCTACTATGTCATGACTTCTCTAAGGATTTTGTCATGTACAGTTATGCGTGCGTGTATACTCGTATCATTCTATCTTAATGTAAAAGAGCTCCGAGGATATTGAATCCTTGATTTCTTTCATGAGCTCTCCTCTAAAGCCTCATGATCTGAAAATGTCACAATTAGAAAAACGTGCCTTTGTCATGGTAAAAGTAGTCAAAAGTTTCTGCTACTACATACTGAATTCTCATATAGTAGTGCTAGTTCTAGACACAGCCGTTAAGTTTATCCTGACTCAACAGGAGCTAGGGAGCTTACGAGGGAATTGGATTGCAAAGGTCCAAGAATATGATTTGGACATCAAACCAACCAAGTTGGTAAGGGGTAAGGTCCTGTGTCAACTAATGGCTGAGAACAAAGACTTAGAGGTACCTGAGGAGCAAGCTGCTCACGTTAATGGAGAACAAAGTGAACTAGAGAAAGTGGATTCTTTACCCATGGTTTTGTTTGTCACAACAAACAACGAATTTTATTATGACATCACATTCTTTCTCACCTATGGAGAGTGTCCAACTCACCTAACCACTAAGGAAAAGTGAGTTATAAATCTTAGAGCCACAAGATATGTCATATGGGATGATGGATTGTACAAACATGGGATTGATGGTGTTTTTCTACGATGTATTGATAAGCCGCAGCAGATAAAATTGTTAGAAAGTTTTCATGAATCATCCTATGGTGGTCACTTCTCCTCATCGTAAACAGTGCATAAGATCATTCGGGCCAAGTACTATTATCCAACGCTATTTCAGGATGTAGCTACCGAGTGGTGAAATGTGAAATTTTTCAACATTCATTGGCAAACCAAAGTCGATCGCATTTCTCCTTAGGCCCGTCACTATTAACAAACCATTCGTGCAATGTGGAATTGATTTCGTTAGAACACTTAATCCTTAATTGATTGTTGGACATAGTTACATCCTAACAACAACATATTACTTCACAAAATGGGTGGAGGCTATACCACAAACATGTCACTTCTGAAGTTGTTTGCAACTTCATCAAAGAAAATATTATCCTAAGATTTGGCATCCCACATAAAATCATTGCTGATAACACTTCCAACTTCTCCTCACAAGAAGTAATTGGTTTTTTCTATGTATATGAAATAAATTTGGCTCATGCCTCTGATTACTATCCTCAGGGAAATGGTCAGGAAAAATCTAGCAACAAGAACCTAGTAACCATCATACGGAAGCTAGTTGATGAGAACTAGCGATCCTAGCACAAGTCATTATATGATGCTTTGTGGGTGGATCATATCACTCCAAAGAGATCTCTCGGCATGTCACCTTTCTGAGTGTTATATTGGACCGATGCCAAAATCCCTATCTTCGTAGAACTTCTTACTCTACACTTGGCTTGAGCAATCGAAGATGACAATTTCCGAGTTCTTTAGAAATGAGAATTATGTGTAACTTGAAGAAAAGTAAGTGAAAGTGGTCAACAAGATCACTAAACATCATAATCAAGTCAAGAGGATGTTTGACAAGAAAGCAAGGCAGAGAGATTTCCAAGTAGGGGATCTAGTCTTTTTGTGAGACAAACGGAGAGAACCAAAGGGTATGCACAAAAAGTTCAAATATCTTTAGAGGGGGCCATACAAGATCAAGTAGCTCAATGGAGAGAATAGTTTCTATCTCTCATATCTAGATGGAATTGAGCTCCCACTTCCCTATAGTGGGAAACATCTAAAGATCTTCAGGAAGTAGAGCTCGCTCTCTTCTTTGTATAGTTTACTTTTCGTTGTGTGTTTGCTTTAGTCATGTGTTTTCTTTCTATTTGTTGTGTGTTCCCTTTCTCCCCTTTTTGGTCACCCTTGCTTTTGACTCTCTGTAGCCCAATGGATAAGGCACATATAAAACTGGGATTCTCTACCCCTAAGTTTCACTTAAGGATAGTCCCTAGAGAGAGCCAGCTGTTATCCTATAAAATTGACAAGGGCAATTTTGTAGGTAACCATACCAAAATTTCATTTTGATCCCCTAAGGACGTCTATTAAAGTTCAAAATGGCTTAAAATTCCCTTCCAAAAATCAAGTTTGAAAGAACTTAGCCATTTTCATCCTTTTTAAATTGCACGCAAGAAATGTTGTGTCAACACACCCAAAAGTGTGCCCCTTTATAAAAATTTGGCACCCTTAATGACATGTCAACATCAGCAAAGTTACGCCCCTAAAGCGCTAAAAGTAACATGTCGACACATCTAAATGTGTGCCCCATTTTCCCTTTGGCACTGAAATCCTTATGTTGACATCTCAAAATGTGTGCTTAAGGTGTTGAAACTTTTATGTCAACACTAAACAGACTGCACAAAGGCACATTTCAACCCATGTCGACACTTCGAAATGTGCACCAAAGGAAAGTTGGTGAGGTAATATATGTGATATTTTCCTATAAATATGCACTTAACACCTGTCACTTTCATGATTTGAAAATTGTGAAAATATTCCTCTATGCCCGCAGCCTATCCCTGTCACGCCCGCATTCTATTTTTCGAGTTTGTGGACCCCGATGTCATCCTTCATCCTTTGTTAAACTGGGTAAGTGGTTTTTATCACTCTTATGGTTGTTTTTGGTTTTGTTTCTTGGTTGTTATGGTTTTAGGATTGTTATAAAAATTCAAATCTAAAAAACAAAAATGAATAAACTTAACAATCCATTAACCATCTGGAAAACTACCTTATTCCTCCTTCTAGATCTACAAATCCGGAAGGCTCTGCCTCTGAAAGAAACAAAATCCCATCTTCCCTACCTACTACCTTGCTCTTTTTCTCTCCCATATCATCTAAAATCCAAATGCAAAATAAGAGAGAAATCAAAATAAAGAAATCAGCCAAACACCTAATTGTTTTCCCTTCAAAGACAATCTGCATTTTTGTTACATCACACACAGTTGTGCCATAGCGCATTTCAAACCCATGTAGCATAAGCCTTTCCTACGTTATCCAAGTCAAATACTTGGAAATTTCTTGAAAAGCATAGGTGAAAATGTAATGACAATGACACTATTTGTTGTGCAAACCAAATCCGCAACGTGTAAGTAAAACCCTTGGCACACTGCCCCCACATGCAACACATCCCTAACCTGTGCCAAGTATCACCACTTAACAAATTTCCTAAAGGCGCAGGCACATCCCGACCAACATCAACATTTGATGTTGTGTCCTCCAAATCTGCACCCAGTTGTTTTCCTTTGGCACATTGAGCTCATTTGCAACACATTCCAAGATTGCACCTTGGGCACACCGAAAAGCCATGCAACACCATCTTTTACAGCACCCAGTTAAAGCATTTCTCCAAAAGCGCTGGCACATGATCCTTAACACCAACACTGCATGTTGTGTGTTGCTTACCTATGCCCCATGCCTTTCTCCTTGGTGCTAAAACCTTCCATGCAACACTTCCCAAAAGTGTTCCCCTTATAATCCTTTGGTGTAACTTTTTTCCTGTCAACACAGGCACATCTTTTTGCATGTTGACATCCCAAAAAGTGTGCCCAACCTTTTAAGACCTGCATAGAAGATATCAAGTTACTCCTTGCACCCTAAGCCTCATTATTACCATTTCTTCTTTACGCAACTTTCATTATGAAAAACATGACGGTTGACATGCCTCTCCTATGTTGGACCTCTTTGATTCTCCTTGCAGAATAAAAACAAGCATCATCGAGCTCACACATGTCTTCATCAAGAAAAAATCCAACTAAGTATAAAAGTAAAGAAAAGTTGACAGAGCAAGAGATGAAGTATATATATCAAAAGTCGGGATTCCTAAAGTATATATATCAAAAGTCGGGATTCCCGACTCATATGCAGAGAGTGATCTCAACATCAAGAAATCGAGCTTAGGCACATTGATATGGAGGACTTCTGGGAAAGAACCAACCAAGCCACTAGTGGTCCCTAGATGAACAAACTAGTAGGTAGTGGGTTACACTTCATAGTTAGATTGCGGTAAGTGCTATTAATAACGAGTTCATCATGTTGGTGGCTCGATGCTATAACAAGGACACAAGATGTGTTGAGGATAAAGAAGGAAAGAAATTCATTGACCTAACTACTCATCACTTGAAATAACTCTGGGCATTTCTCATCAGAGGCAATATGTCATCATAAGCCTAGATGATTGCAAGAAGGCATGGGATGAAAATGAAGATAAGTGTATGCAAATGATGAATGAGCTATATCTTAAGAACAAAAAGGTGAGCTGATGGCCATAGACCATCCACCATAGTGACTTCAATGAGGAACTGAGTGATATAATCACCTTCCTAGGCATCGTGTTTGGGCTTCCTGATGCCCATCATTTCCATAAATGGATGCTAAGGTACTTAGAGACCATGAGTAAAAATTTTCCTGAACAATGTTTTGACTGGGAAGAAATCATCAGCGATACCATCTCTCAGCAACTTCAATAGGTCATGACAACTGGGAAGTTCTATATGAATTCCTATGTTGTGTACTTCAAAGCATCAATGAGGGATTTCACGGGCCTAACACGAAATGGGGTATGGCCCCAAGTCAAAATATATGAATACTACCCAGAGTTAAGGCTCGAGAATAACATCCCTTAGTTCTCAAAGATCAACAATGCCTTCTTCTATGAGGTGATCTACCTATTGAGGCCAAATATGAGACATGGTCGAACTAGCCACAGTGTGGTCATTATCACAAAGAAGTGGGGGCATTGTTCACTTAGTTTCCCACATTCACCTATCTCAGGGTGGTGAATTTTGAGGGTGAACCAACCAAGCTACCAAGGTATGCAGGACCCAAGCTGATTCTCTTGGAGTTGTCAAGGAAACTAATCACATACCATGAGAGATGCATGAAGAGAAAGAAGGGAGGAACTCCTTTCCCCTTACAGTGGGCCGATACACTTGCACCACACTGGCCAAAGCATGAGAAATGTATGCCTGAGCTTGAATTGCTAAATCTAAAGCATAAATTCCTAGCTAGGCCTACTTTTGATTGCTAAGGTTACCTCCCAAAGGAAAAAATTGATCATATTCACATCCCTGAGATCGAAGACATCTACATTGACCTAACTCATGAAATAGATCTCAGGTGAAAGGATCACTCTAGGCTGGCTCTGGAAGAAATCAAGCATTATGGCATGGCCATCATTCCAAAAGGATTCTAAGAACCTGATCAAGAAATTGATCAAGTTTATCTTGACACAGATGGGGATGATTGGTCATTCATAGAAATTGATAGAGCCAAGGCACCAAAGACCATCGAGGAAAGGGTCAAGCACACATGTTGCAACGCACCGAGCATTGGTGCAAACAGAATGGTCTTATCTACCTCGGGGTAGATTTCACTACTTCTCCTTTAGGAAGAGCCCCTCCAAGGCTAGCCCAAGTGCCAAAAGGAAAAGGAAAAGATAAAGAGGAGGGAGAATCAAGCAAAGAAGAAGCTCCTCAAATCCCTCCTACTACTTTCGAGAAGCAAGTGGTCGACCTGGTCTCCCCAGGTAAAGAAGAAGAGACCACCAAAGTTTTGACAGACACATCCACTCAGGATGTGGTCACAGCTACAACCACTGAGGTACCCACCATTCCTTCTTCCACTCCTTCTCCTCCCCTATTGTTGAAACATCTATCCCAATGGATGTTTCTTCTTCTCTCCCTTCCTCCCTTCCATCTCCCACCTCTTCCATATTCTCCTCTCTTGGGGATCTATCACCTAGTGTTCCCCCTCCATCTCATTATAGATCCCTTCCACCTACATATCCTTTTCTTCCCGTAGTAGTAACTCCAGTGCCCTATAAGCAAGCAAAGCAGTGTTTTAGACTCCTTATTGATGCCACCACCAAGTGTCTCAATGTTTTTCCCTACGCCCCTTCAATTGCTTTCCCATTTCACCCCTATTTCTTCTTCCATTCCCTCTACTCCTTCTCCCTAAGTCCAAGCTATATTTCGACCATCCGGGTCAGCTCAAGATAAAATTTCCTATAGTACCCATGGAATTCTCTGTCATTCTAAAGAAAGGCCAAAGAAGAAGATAGTGATAACTCACTTTTCAAAAGCACTTGGGAGAGAGGGTCATGGAGATTACATATCATGATCCCACTAAAGACAAGAAATCTCCTATAGACTTTACAGTGACCCAAGTCACCATGGGAACCTCATCTGAGAGCCTGCAAGGAGAGGATTTGTCTATGGTGTATGTCCTCTACAAGAAGATTCAAGAAGCAAAAGAGGAGAAGAGGATACTAAAGGAACAAAATAAACACCTTCTCCAAACTTTGTAAAGAATGGACAATGTTACCCCTATGACGCCGCCGAAGCTCCGAAGTTCTAAGTCGACGAGATAAATTAATATGCAAAGATTGGTGAACAAGGTATGGCAGTGTCCTCCTAGATAGAGAGAATCCTCAGAGATAGTGAGGAGATAATCAAGAAGTTCATAGGACTCTACCAGGGTATAGATCAGGCAAACAAAGAGCTACAAGCAATAGTAGGATCCCTCTGCAAGGAGTTGGACAATGCCATATTACAACATGAAACATTTCAGGTAATGACCGACTACTCATCTGACGACCTATTAAAGGTTGGCATCATTGATCACCCGCGGGCACACCACAAAGCTCTCATTGCACTAGATTACTAGTTGATCAAATGGATTATATCCTAGAAAGGATAGACAAAATCAAGGATGAGGCCTAGATGCAAAACACAACATGGAGCAGATGGTTACAAAGATGGCTCCAGAGATGCTCAGTGCATCATTCACCTTGAGGGAGGTAGATGATACAATCTAGATTTTCAAGGCTATCGCAACCCAAGGTTTTTCACTAGAGGTCACTTTTGACCGAGAGTCTATCAATAACCTTCTAGCTTGCCGCAATTTCATTAGATACTTGATTAAGGAAAATGAAGAGTATGTCGGCTACCTGAACAAGCTCAAGACTAAAAAATAAACTTGCAAAGTTATTGGCAACCATTTCAAGGGTCCAGACCACAATCAACTTCAAACAATGATTAGCAAGTTTATGGAGTACCGAGCTCAGTGTCACATCACCTCTCCCGATAAGAAGCAAGACACTCCATTCAAGCAAAGAGATGACGACGAATAGTTTCTCTTCTTGTGTACGCTTCGATCTTTTTGTAAAAATATTTTAAAAGTATGTTGGCATTTATGATGACATCATCCATGTTGCATCATGGGATGTTGCCATCCACAAACTTGCCCAAAGTCAACTTTTGAATTTTTAGATATTTTGTAAATAGTGGTTGGCTTCTTTTTGTCTTCTTCCTCCTCCTTCTATAAATACTGGAATACTTGTTGTATTCTCGTGGTGGACATTTTGTATGAAAAAGAGGTGAAGAGAGAAAGACTTTGTGCCTTCTTGTAACATAAGAGATATTAATATATATGTTAAGACTTTGTGCTCAATATATGTGTTATTTGAATCAGATCTTTCTTAAGTTAGATCTATGTTTCTATTCTATTGGATTCATTTTTAATATTGTCATATGTTCATCAGTATTGCTTTGTTTGTTTATGCGAGTAAGTTTGGCTCTATTTACTACCAACCCAAACTGTAAACCCTCTGATCTTTCTGTTTTGGAATTCATTTGTTTTCTCCCTTCAAATCTACTTTCCTCCATTCCTTCCCTCTTACATTTCTATTCATGGCTATAACTACCTCTACCGGGATGAGATCCCAAAACCCGAAGTTAGAATAGTGTAGATTTTCACAGATTATTGCTTGATAGAATATCAATAAACTAGTTTTTCTTTTTTGTCTCAAAGATGGGCTTTACCCTACACACTATTATCCTGTTTCCCCATGATCTGTTTAGCTGA
Organism: Taxus wallichiana var. yunnanensis; assembly: GCA_018340775.1. Taxonomy (NCBI): domain Eukaryota; kingdom Viridiplantae; phylum Streptophyta; class Pinopsida; order Cupressales; family Taxaceae; genus Taxus; species Taxus wallichiana. The sequence continues at coordinate 688,414,044 of CM031239.1, forward strand.
TATATTTTTAAACCAACAATACTAGCCTACGTGTTGAATATTTTTGTATTGATTCATTCATTCTTTGTGTATATATGAGACCGGCCTGCGTTTTGATGAAATTTTGTATTGTATATCAGCCCTGCGTGTCAAAATTTTTGAGGGGATGGCCATGATGAGATAGGAATGTATTTTGAGATACACATTTATTGATTTATATGATGAGACTCATGGTATTTTGTGATGTGTTAATACATTTATGAGATATTAGATATATGGTTTGTGTTAGATGAGATATGGATGTGTTACTCGATGTGGTTTGAAATTAGGTGAGTTAGGAATGATAGAGTTAGGTTGGTGTAGGTATGGATGGAGTCGAGTTATAGGCATGGTTGAGTTAGGTTGGTTTAGGCATAGATTGAGTCAGCCGTGGTTAGGCATGGGTCAAGTCAAAAGTAGGTGAAGTGGTGATTCATTATTTTATGCAATGAATGATAATATGGGTCATATGTGAGATGTGTTATAATCTATGCATAGTGATGATAGAGAAAAGGTAGGCGTAATAAATGTATAAAATGGGAAGCAACTTGTTATGTATGTGGCTTAATTTCAAATTTAAAAAAGGGGAACTAAGTGAAATGTGGGGTAAATGGTGAGTTAGGCATGGTTGATGAATTGTTGAGGGTAGAGGATATGGCCAAGCTAACTTCCAAGGGCTCTGTTAGTGCAAAATCACAAAGCACCCCGGGTATTGATGGTTTAGGTTGATTACTAATATCGGTGTGATTGCATCAACATTGAATCCTTTCTCCAAGTGTGGGACTTGAAGAGTGAGAAAGGAATCTCCAGAGAAAGGCTGGTTCCTATTCCTCTGTTCAGGTGCATACGAAATATGCAGAGGGTTTTCCTCAAAATCTAATCTAATTTGCCAAGGAGACAAGGAAAGAAGATGCATAAAATAAATCTAAGCTAATAGAGGTGATGCACCAAGGAATGAAGAACATATGCTTTGCCGAATTTAACACAGATCATGTAGATGTAACACAACATCATGCACAGATAGCAAAAATGCAATGAAAGATCAAGAATGACAGTAATAAATATGTAAGAGGGTTTAGAAGTAACCACAGACACATATATATATTGCTCAAGGATAGATTCAATACATTGCAATGGCTAAAAGGCAAAAACGGTGTTATACTATATGGGAGGTTTGAAAACTCCACAAATCTTCTTATGAACAGGAGAGAAGGGAGGGTGCAAAGCGGAAATGTCCCACCTTAGAAAGAAACCCCTCCTTACAATTTATAGGAAGAATGGGAGAGCAAAGAGAGAGGAATTCGAAATCTGCCCCAACCACCTCTAGGTTGCATTTAATTCATCCATCATGGCAGAAGGGACGGGTTCTCGCAAAGCGGCGGTTTGTCTAACTGAAGCGGTGGGTTGTTTGCTGCATTAAAGTGGTTGTTGAAGCATTACCTCTGCTTGTTATTTCGCGCCAGAGGCGTTTCTCAATTTTCATCCTCCAAACTGAACCAAAATGCAAGATTGACCTTGGAAACGTGTAGAGAATCTCATAAGCTTTCCGTTGATATCAAGAACGTGCAAATCCGAGCTCTGGATCGAAAGATATGTCGATCTGAAGATTTAGGGCACGGAACAGGCGAAAACGGATTTTGAAATATTTTCCCGCGCACTGCCACTTGGATGCCACGTGGCATGCTCTGATTCGCTGAATAATTCTCTCTCTTCTACTTTTCGGCGGGCTGTCTTTTGAATTTTCCTTGTGGGCCCTAGCTGGGACACGTGGCAGCTTCTGATTGGTCCTCGGCTGATTCGGCTCCTACGCGTACTTCGCCTCCATTTGTCCCGGATGTCCCATTTGATTTTGGGCCCTTTGTGCTCATTTCGGCCGGTTCGGGCAGCTTCGGGCATTTTGGCCCGCTTGTCCCACTTTGCTTGATCGACTTGACTTTTTCGGTTCGGCGGTTCGGCATTTCTGCCCATTGCGCCCCAATTGCTTTTGGGCTCCTTGTATGCTGCGCGCGATCCTTTTGATCCGGTTCGGGCATTTCACGTGCATTTGTTCCACTCGTCCCGAATGCTACCCTCTTCAAGCATAGCTAGCCAATTTTTCTCCTACCGGATTGGCTTTTCGCGCCCGCCGCGTACTCTCGTCCCACTTGTTCCATTTGCTTTGTGTGGGCCGCCCTGGACTCATTTCGGCCGGTTCGGTGGTTCGCGCGTACCTTTGTCCCACTCGTCCCACCTTGTGCTGGACCAGGACTTAGCCGATTTTCACAATTTTTACTGGCCCAAACTACTTGCTTTCTGCAACCTTCTCCGCACTTTCTCAAAGCTTGCTCCCTCCTTCTTCGGCCTGGGGAGTTTAGAAAGATTCCTGAAGGGACCCTAGAAACCTGATTTTGCTCTGAATCAGTCATTTTTCTTGGAATTTGGACATCCTGATGCATGTTATCAAATTTACCCTGGGGGGGTGAATTTTGGATAACAATTTGGCGACTCAGCGGGATCATTCTGCCTGCTAGATGAAAAGGCCAGTTGCCTGAAGCCATCCATTGGGCATGGAGTCATCAAATATTCTGTTAGAATCCAAACTGACTTAGAATGTGCAAAGGGAAAGATGGAATGTGACCTGATTTAGCAAAGACATGCATCATATCCATAGACAGTAAGCTGTGCCAAGGCACTTAGGGAAAACAAAACTAATTACAGCAAAACAATGTGCACAAGCACTTGGAGGGAAGAAAATCTAATCTAGTATTTACAGATGTAGTGAAACTCCCTCTAGAAGCAACGCTTGAGATAGATTCCATTTACTGGAATCTGCAGTTCTTCACCATCCAATGAGGCCAATTGGAAAGCATTGTTGTTCTTGCACTTTGTGACCATGTATGGGCCACTCCAAATGGCATCAAATTTTGAATGCCTTCCTGGTTTTGCTCTGTCCACATCCCATTTCAATACTAGATCTCCTACTTGAAAAGATCTATCTTTGGCCTTCCTATCAAAGGTCTTCTTGATCAAAGCCTGATCCTTTTCCATTGCTTGGAATGCCTGATCTCTGATTTCTTGCAGCTCCATCAATTCTGCATATCTCACCTTCATGGGTCCAAACTCTAGCAATTCCAGTTGTTTCATGAGTTCCAACGTTGGCAACTCAAGTGACAGGGGCAAGATTGCCTCTCTTCCGTAGACAAGCCTAAATGGAGAGTTACCTGTGGACCTTTTGGGAGTTATCCTATCAGCCCATAAGGCTGACTTCAGTTTGGTATGCCAAGCCTTCTGATTCTCATCAAGAGTCCTCCTAATGATCCTCAGCAAGTTTTTGTTTGTAGACTCGGCCTGGCCATTACCTTGAGGGTAATAGTTTGATGAAGTGCTGAGGTAGATCCCGTTCTTGACAGCCCACTCAGTAATTTTAGATCCAATGAATGCCAATGCATTATCAGAGACTATTGTAGCAGGCACACCAAATCTGGTAGTTATCCCCTCGTAAAAGTCCAAGATGCTAGACTCATTCGCCTCTTTGAGTGCCACTGCTTCTGTCCATCTGGTGAAGTAGTCTGTGGCTGTCAAAATCCATTTGTGCCCTTGGCTCGAATTGGGATTGATGATTCCAATGAAGTCCAAACCCCATTGCATGAATGGCTGGTCAACTGAGATTGGATGCAATGGGAGGGCTGCAAGTCTCTCTTTTCCTGTGAAGAATGCACAATTCTTACATTTCTTGATCCATGCATAGCAATCACTAAAGATTTTAGGCCAATAATAACCAGCCTTCATGATTTTCAGAGCTGTCACTCTTGGTGCAAAATGGCCACCAGCTGGTCCATCATGAAACTCCTTTAATACCCTTTGAATCTGACCTGTGTTAATGCATCTCAGCAGCACTCCATTGACATCCTTCTTGAACAAAACTCCATCAATGATGGTATATGGAATAGCCTGCAACCTGAAGTGTCTTCTTCTTGCTTTGCTCATTTCTAGAGGGCACATGCCCGTCTGTAGGAAATGTATCATATTTTGAGTCCAACAGGGAATGGACTCATCATCATTTTCCTGTTTTTGATCATTTTGTAAAAGCAGGACAGCGTCTTCTTTATCTTCTGGGTTGTTTAGTTGTTTGGAAGCGAGCTGCTCACACAAACCCTTGCCTCTTACCAGCTTGGTGATCTTGATCTCAATGTCATACTCCATGACACGGGTGATCCATCCTTCCCTTTTCTCATTCAAATCCTTGTTGAGGAGGAAGTCCTTAACCCCAAGCATGTGAGACCAGCAACTGGACCTTGTTGTTTGAGATTAAATGCTTGAACTTCTTCAAGCTCCTGACTACTGCAAGCACATGTTTTTCAATAAAAGAGTACCTCAATTCACAGTCATTTAGGCTTTGGCTAAAGAAGGCAATTGGTTGTTCATCATTATCTTTATTCTGTTGCACCAAAATGGCAGAAATAGTGTCATCACCCCCAAATGCATAGAGGATGAAATCCTTGGAAAAGTCCGGGTTGATGAGAGTGGGTGCCTGGGAGATGGCTTCTTTGATTGCTTCAAAACTCTCCTTGCCTTCTGCCGTCCATTTGAAAGCCATGTTTTTTCTTAACATTTTGGTGATGGGCTTGACAAGGGCTGCAAAATTTGGGACAAACCTCCGAACAAAGTTTATCCTTCCCAGGAAACTTTGAAGAGCCTTTTTGTGACTTGGCAATGGCAGAGCTCTTATGGCTTCAACCCTTTCTGGATCAATTGCTAATCCTTCCTTGGAGACAATATGGCCAAGAAGTTTCCCTTCATGTGCAAGAAAGATGCACTTCTTAGGATTTAAAGACACTCCAAACTTTCTACACCTCTGAAATACTTGCCTGAGGTGAAAGAGATGGTCTGCAGCATTCTTTGAGAAGACAGTGATATCATCTAGGTATACCAGCACTATCTTGTTAATCAAGCCTTTGAATGCCATATCCATAGCTCGCTGGAATGTTGCTCCGGCGTTCGACAGTCCAAATGGCATCTTCTTGTAAGCATATGTGCCCCATTTGGTTGTGAAGGCTGTCTTGAACTGGTCTTCCTCCTTCACCATAATTTGATTGAAGCCTGAGTATCCATCAAGCAGCGAAAACCTTTCTGACCCAGCTACAACCTGCAATATTTGCTCCATGGAAGGGAGTGGATAATGGTCCTTGAGAGAGGCTCTATTCAAATCTCTGAAGTCAACACATAGCCTGATCTCTCCACTTTTCTTTCTGACTGGAACTAAGTTGGCAACCCAACTAGAATGCTTGATTGGGAATATAATTGCTGACTCAATCAGCTTGTCCAATTCTTTCCTCATGAGAGGCTCCATGTGTGGATTGACTGGTCTCTGTTTCTGCCTGACAGGCTTAGTATTTGGATCCAACTCGATGGTATGCTGAGCTAAGTTGGGATTGAAGCCCTTCAAGTCTTCATAGCTCCAAGCAAACACGTCAGGGAATTCTTGACAAAGCTGTATGAACTCATATCTCTCTTGCTCAGTTGTCATTTTTCCAATTTGCAATGGCTTGTTCTCTTTTACCAAGATGGATACCGAATCTTCCCTCTTGACCTGAATATTTGCTTTCTCCTTTCTAAACTGATCATTGGGGTTAAAAATGGACTCCAAGGTGACAAGTCCCTTGGGCAGCTTGTCAGTTCTCAGCTGTATCACCTGGTCACCATATTGCTGTTTCAACTTCTCTTGATTTTTAGCTGAGAACTCAGCTTCTTCTTGCAAGAAGTGGATGATTTGCTGGTCATTCTCAAATACTTGCCAATTGACATCGTTATCCGGCACTGAAGGCCTCACAATCACGTGGATGTTTGGCTGTACCTTGTCTTGTTGAATGTTTTCTACAATGTCAAAGGTTGCCCCCACTGCTGCAAGCCTGTCAGCAGCTTGATTCTCTTTTCTGGGAATGGCCTTGATGCTGAAAGCCTCAAAATCTTCCATGAGGTCCCACACCCTGTTTTTGTAGCATCTGAGTAGATCATTTTTGGCAGCATGCTGTCCCTTGACCTGATTTACAATCAGCTCACTGTCCCCAAACACTTGCAAGTTATTTATTTTTCTCTTTATTGCCCAATGCATCCCTTGCACCAAGGCTTCATATTCAGCAGTGTTATTGGAGCATGCAAATTGAAATCTAAAAGTTGAATAATACTTTACTCCTTGAGGTGAAATAAGCATGGCTCCACCTCCTGCGCCTTGTCTACTCCTTGATCCATCAAAAAACAGTTGCCATACCTCATTGTCATCCTTGTGGCTTGGCTTGGTGATGTTAGGAATAGGTTGACTTTCTTCGTGTATACAATAGACCCCTAGCTCGATTCTTCTACTTGATAAGGATCAAAAGCATGCACCTTGCTTGCCCATTCATCAAGAGTCAAACGGGATACTTCCAACCTTAGTGTCAGCTTCATCAGTGCCAAGGTGATCTTCTTGATCAAATGCTGAGCAATTGGTATTAATATGACTTGGAGTATAGGGCTCAATGTGGAAATCTGCAATAGGTTCCGACCTAATTGTAGCTTTAGTTCCATACCTCGTTCTGAACAGCATGTGTGACCAATCAGCGGACAAATATCCCCCAATCTTGGCAGTAAAGTCCCTTGACAAACAGAGGGCAAAGAGTGGTGGAAGGTCTATGACTGATATATCTTGTAAGACAACAACATTTGGACATGCATGCAAGGTAAGACTCAAATTTTTAATCACTCCAACTGTTGCTATTGCTGTCCCATCGAGCTGCACTACTCCCTTAGATGTTATTTCATACTGGAGCCCTAGCTGATCAGCTATCTGTTTAGGCATTACTGAGCTACTTGCCCCAGAGTCTATCATGCAGTTATGCACTAGCTGATTTCCAATAATTAACGAAACATAGAAAGGGGGGGGCTTCAGCATTCTACCTTGTTGTGTTCCATGATTTCCTTCAGGCTGGGCAGCATTTGTAAGCACTTTGTCTTGCCTTTGAACCTGCTGATTTGAAGTTGGCCAATCCTTTATGGCAGCTTGCAGCAGATTTCTTTGGCCTGGGATGGATAGGGATTCCCACATAGATATATTGACGTTTGTCTTCTTCATCTGATCAATGATACTGAATGGTGATGAAGGATCTCTCTGCTGTCCCTTGGTTTGCACATTTGCCCCTTGAATATGGGCAGCAACAGCTGGCATTTGATTTGGCCTAGGGGCTGTTTTTGTCTGCCCTTTGTGCATTTGAAACCGGGTTTTGCTTGCCAATCATTTGTGGAGCCGTGGGAGGTTGAGGATCGGGCTGGGACTAATGGCTGTTCTTCACCCAAATTTCTCCTTTTTGACCTTGTGTTGGCAGCAACACCCTGAGAAACTATCTGATTCATGCCACAGAAATCCTCTGCTTGCCAATTTACCAATGTGGTATCATTTGGGGCTGATTGCTGTTGGAATGTTTCTTGTTGTTGGCTGTTTTCTTGACTACTCTCACCCTCCACACCAGCACTTGTTACCATTAAAGCTTGGGTTAGAGCACCATTATAGCACATGGATTGATTATGGGGTTCATTACATGGAAAACACCAATCATACTCCTGGGCAATGTTGTTTTGTGCTGGTACTAATGCCTTAGAGGCAGATATGGCATTTGGATTATAGGGCTGGAATGGTCTATTGGCAGGAGGCCTTGTTTGATTCATATTTGTGGCTGGATTAGGTGGTCTTTGAGGCTGATATGGCTGCCTATTCGGTTGAGCTTGAGGCTGATACGAAGGTCTAAAACCTTGAGCTTGCTGCCTCTTGAGTGTGACCAGCTCATTACCTAAATTTTGCAGTTGCTTCATGACTTCTTGAAGCTCATTTGGGGCACTTGGAGATGAAGTGGAAGCTTCATTTGAACTCTGATTTCTAGGAATGGGAGAAGGAGCTAAGACAGGTGCCTGACTAGTACTTGGGCTCTCTAAGCTTGGATATAATGGCATTGGAGGCCTAGGAGATAGCTTGCCAGCTTGAATCAGACAATTTTCAGCTCTAATGGCAATATTATAAGCAGCAGGGATAGTTGTGCCTCCCATGGATTGAATCAATATAGAAATATCAGAATTTAAAGCTTTAAGGTAGTATAGAAAAGCACCTTCTGCTGTTGGTCTGACTGCTACTGGAATTCTATCCCAAGATCTTTGAAATCTGAAGTTGAAATCAGTTAGCTGCTCATTGGAAGCTCTCTTGATGGTTGTCAGCTGCTCCAAAAGAGACAAGTTGTCTCCCTTCTCTCCGAATTGATTATGAAGTGCAATACACACTGATTCCCAGAGAGCCACTCCAAGGCTCCTAAACCATTGCAATGCTTTCCCCTTGAATGAAGACGCCAGCAATTTGACAGCTACTTGCATCTCGTCGATCTCATGGATTGCACAAATGTTAGCAATGTCCTTGACATGATCGCCAGGAGTGGTCTGATTTTCTCCAGTAAAGTATGGAATGTTCTTCATCTAGGCTCGCTACGGGATTGGATTTTGTGCATTGAGAGCAAGTGGGCCGCCCGTGAAGTTGACATAGGGGTTCACTGGTTGCGCCATTCTGATTGGTCTTAAAATCCTTGTATATTGAAAGAAAGGCCGCTCAGTGGAGGAGTTGAGAGAGTTCTGCATTTTGGTGGAGATGGAGACCTTTGAATCCTTCTTCCTCTTTGCCTTCTTCTTCGAGATAGTTCTGGTATTCAAACAGCACTTCCTCTTCTCCAGCTCTTGATCTTGTGATTCTTCTCATAAGCTTTTAGGGCTGACTGCTGGAACCAGTTGATTCCTCCCCTTGGAGTCGCCAGATATGCAAATAATAGCTCTTTTCAAGCAAGAAAATTGCAGCAGATGCATATCAACCTTGCTGCAAATAGAAATGAGACCTCTGTCCCACCGGGTGTGCCAAAACTGTTAGTGCAAAATCACAGCACCCCTGGGTATTGATCAGGTTTCTAGGTTGATTACTAATATCCAGTGTGATTGCATCAACATTGAATCCTTTCTCCAAGTGTGGGACTTGAAGAGTGAGAAAGGAATCTCCAGAGAAAGGCTGGTTCCTATTCCTCTGTTCAGGTGCATACGAAATATGCAGAGGGTTTTCCTCAAAATCTAATCTAATTTTCCAAGGAGACAAGGAAAGAAGATGCATAAAATAAATCTAAGCTAATAGAGGTGATGCACCAAGGAATGAAGAACATATGCTTTGCCAAATTTAACACAGATCATGTAGATGTAACACAACATCATGCACAGATAGCAAAAATGCAATGAAAGATCAAGAATGACAGTAATAAATATGTAAGAGGGTTTAGAAGTAACCACAGACACATATATATATTGCTCAAGGATAGATTCAATACATTGCAATGGCCAAAAGGCAAAAACGGTGTTACTGTCTATATGGGAGGTTTGAAAACTCCACAAATCTTCTTATGAATAGGAGAGAAGGGAGGGTGCAAAGCGGAAATGTCCCACCTTAGAAAGAAACCCCTCCTTACAATTTATAGGAAGAATGGGAGAGCAAAGAGAGAGGAATTGAAATCTGCCCCAACCACCTCTAGGTTGCATTTAATTCGTCCATCATGGCGAAGCGGACGGGTTACGGCAAAGCGGCGGTTTGTCTAATGAAGCGGCGGGTTGTTTGCTGCATTAAAGTGGTTGTTGAAGCATTACCTCGCTTGTTATTTTTCGCGCGAGGTGTTTCTCAATTTTCATCCTCCAAACTGAACCAAAATGTAAGATTGACCTTGGAAACGTGTAGAGAATCTCATAATCTTTCCGTTGATATCAAGAACGTGCAAATCCGAGCCTGGATCGAAAGATATGTCGATCCGAAGATTTAGGCACTAGGCAAAGTGAAAACGGATTTTGAAATATTTTCCGCGATCGCCACTGGATGCCACGTGGCATGCTTTGATTCACCGAATAATTCTCTCTCTTCTACTTTTCGGCAAGCTATCTTTTGAATTTTCCTTGTGGGCCCTAGCCGGGACACGTGGCAGCTTTTGATTGGTCCTCGGTGATTCGGCTCCTACACGTACTTCGCCTCCATTTGTCCCGGATGTCCCATTTGATTTTGGGCCCTTTGTGCTCATTTCAGCCGGTTCGGGCAGTTCGGGCATTTTTGGCCCGCTTGTCCCACTTTGCTTCGGACTGACTTGACTCTTTTCGGCCGGTTCGGCCATTTCTTGGCCCAGCGTCCCAATTGCTTTTGGGCTCCTTGTACTGTTTTCACGCGATCCGGACGGTTCGGGCATTTCGCGTCCATTTGTTCCACTCGTCCCGAATGCTACCCTCTTGACAGATTAGCTAATTTTCTCCTACTGGATCGGCTTTTCGCGCCATTGCGCATACTTTTGTCCCATTTGTCCCATTTGCTTTGTGGGCCGCCTGGACTCATTTCGGCCGGTTCGGTGGTTCGCGTACCTTTGTCCCACTCGTCCCACCTTGTGCTGGACCAGGACTTAGCCGATTTTCACAATTTTTACTGGCCCAAACTACTTGCTTTCTGCAACCTTCTCCGCACTTTCTCAAAGCTTGCTCCCTCCTTCTTCGGCCTGGGGAGTTTAGAAAGATTCCTGAAGGGACCCTAGAAACCTGATTTTGCTCTGAATCAGTCATTTTTCTTGGAATTTGGACATCCTGATGCATGTTATCAAATTTACCCTGGGGGGGTGAATTTTGGATAACAGGCCCCATGCCCTCAGAGTGCTACCTACATAGTCCCAGAAAAAAGGGACCTCAGGCCGATGTAGTTCTCCCATGAGCTAGGGAAGAATATAAAATGAGTTTGTAGGTTTGTGGGCATGTTATGGGTTTAGGTTTAATAGGTGTGGGTAGATTATAGGTAAAATTATGTAGGTGAAGGTGATTATGGTGAAAGGGAAGGGCCACCCCAAAGGTAAGTGTCGAGGACCAAGTCCTAAATAAGGTAATCAAAATGTCAAGAAAGATGGTTAAAAGATAAGAGGGGGGCAATAAATCCACCTGATTGGGTAGGATCATACCAAGTAGATCATACCGTGGAGGGGGTGATGAACACAAGACCCGAAAGGTATTGCACGATTAACGGTTCTATGGTGAAAGTAGTCACAGGATCACCAAATGTCAAAATTCCAAGATGTCCCTTGAGGTAATTTAGGAAATGAGAGTGGAAATGGTAAGGTGGATGAAAGGTAGTTAATTGTATATGTTTTGAGTGACAGGTCTGTTGGGCAAGAGGTTTGAGGTGACAATGGGCAAGTCCATGACTAAAAGGTTTTTTGTTTTGATAGACTGATCGATGCGGGAAGTCTATATGGGATAAATAATATGGTACTCCTTAAGGTCTTCGTGAAGCTGATCAATGTGGGAAGCTTTAGTTTCTCTCATTTTTAATTTTATTTTTATTTTTTGAAAGCATCGCATAGTTTTCCTTCGAGGGAGCAGTCTATTTATTGTAGCAATTTAGTCGAGAGGAAGATGTCCTTTTGAGGGAGTCATCTTTTTATTAGAAGTTTGACTCAAGGAGTTTGGTCCCATTGGAGGTCTTTGAAATCATGGACAAGACCAAGGTGAAGGATAGGATTCTTGTTCAAAAGGCAAGGTGGAATGACCATGGGATCTCATCTAAAGATAGACGAAAATTATCCATGAGAATCATGTTATGTGCAGTGCCGTGGTACACATATTCAAGAGAAGATAACAAGTGATGGGTACTCACATGATTCTTGTTTAATCATTAGGGAGGTGTATGAAGTGGATAGTGCTCAAGGGATGAGCATGTAAAGAGACAAAGGGTGAGGTAGGACAACAAGTCAACAATAGAATGGTTGAAGATGTAATGTGTTAAGGGGCTCAGGTTTGGGTTTACCCTCACATGAGGACAAACGATAGCCACCCGATTGATAGGTATGATTTATAATGTATGGTCCAAGCCAATTAGGAGTGAATTTTCCCCATTTATTTTTTTTTTTTCTTCTTTGGTTACATGTTGATTTTCTTTCAACACAAGGTCACTTTGAATTGGAAGGTGCATTCATGAACATGCTTATCATAAGCACGTTTGATACATTGTTGGTAAACTTGAAGGTGATCCAGATCGTTAAGATGAAGTTCATCTAATAACTCTAGTTGTGTTAAGTAGTCCCGATGAAAGTCATCATCGGTAAGCATGTCATGGAGAGAAATGTGGAGTGAGGGGATCTAGACTTTGAGAGGTAGACAGACCTCTGCACCATGACCAGTGAAAATGGTGTGGCCACGGTGGAAGTGTAAATACTAGTACGGTATGACCATAAAGCAAAAGGAATGTGTGTATGCCAATCCTTCCCAAAGTATCATCAACCACTTTCATGAGAATGTTTTTTAGGGTTTTGTTAGTGGATTCATCCTAGCCATTGGTTTGTGGGTAATAAGGTGATGAGAAACTAAGCTGAATTATTTAATTATTTTCCATTATTAGTGATGAGGTGATGAGGGACACCAAAGTGACAAATGATATGATGGTTAATAAACTCACATATTTTCTCAAATTTTTGGAGATGAGTGGTATGGATTCCACCTATTTTGTGTAGTATTCGGTAGCAGTTATGATCCATTGATGGCATTGGGAAGAATGAGGATTGATTTCTCTAACAAGATCCAAACCCCATTGAGAGAAGGGTCAAAGGTCACAAGTGACCTATAAGGCATGACTAGGTGTATGATGAAGGTTGGAATGTTGTTGGCATTTCACACAATGTTTGACATAGTTGTAACAATCATGGTTAAGGGTCGACCAATAGTAGCCTAGGAAAAGAATACACTTAGCAACAGCAAGGCCACTAAAGTGACCTCCACATATTCCATCATGAACCTCCTTAATGGTATAAGGAATTTCAGAACTTGTGAGGCATCGTAAGAGAATACCATCAAATCTGCACTTATAGAGGAGTCCCCCTAGGATAACGAAATGGGAGACCTTTTTAAGGAAAGTGTGTTTCTGCATTACGGGTGAGATCAAGAGGTAAGATAGAGAGGGAAAAGTAGTAAGAGTATTATTTATACCAAAGGTCACTCAGGTCAAGGATGTCATTTCCAATTGAGTAAACACATGAGGTAAATAAGAAGGTAAATGGAGGCATTGTATAGTGACAAATATTTTGGATTCAATAGGGGAAACGGGTATTTGGGAAGCTAAGTAGGCCATGGTATCTGTAAATTTGTTGGTTGAATGTGGGATGGTTTGAAGGGTGTAATGATCAAATGTGGTCAAAAGTATTTCTACATGATGTTTATAGTTTTGAAGTATCTTGTTATGACACTGGTACATACCATTGACTTGGTTTACGACCAATTGTGAATCACCAAAGATGTGGATTGATTTGACATCTAGGGCATAGGCAGCCTAGAGACCTAGTACAAGTGCTTCGTACTCGGCAATATTGTTGGTGCATTCAAAGTCTAATTTGAAAGACAAAGGCATGGGTTATCCATCTAGAGGAATGAGGATAACACCAGCCCCACCCCCATATTGACACTTGGAACCATCGAAGAATAGTTTCATTTGGTAAGGGGGTTCTAGGGAAAGAGTAGCAATTGAGTCATCAAGAAAGTCAAAATTAGAAGGTTGGTCACCGGAAATAGGTGTGTGAGCCAGTTGGTCGGTGATAGCTTGGCCCTTGATGGACTTTTGATGAATAAATTCAAGGTCAAGATCAGCTAAAAGCATAAGCCATCACGCAACATGCTGATTTTGATAAGGTTTGGCATACATGAAGTGTAAGGGATTAGTGTTGGTCATGACATAGGTTTTGTGGTTGAGTAGGTAATGGTAGAGTTTGGTGGCAATGAAAACTATGGCTAAGAAAATATTTTGGGATGGTTTTATCAAGTTGCATAGTCCAAAATAGTATGGATTATATAATAAACCACCTGCTCCCTATGTTGTTCATCGTGATAAGCGAGCATGGATGCCAAGGAATGATTGGTAGCCGATATGTATAGGTAATAAGGTTGATCATCTTTAGGTGGAATGAGTATGGGTGGTTGGAGAAGGTATTATTTTAGGGCCTCAAAATATTTATGACAGTCATCATCCCATTTAAAGGAGACATCCTTCCTAAGCGAGAGGATGAAATGGTTGACACCGATCAGATAATTGTGAAATGAAACTGTGAATGGACTGTAATTTACCTTGCAGGCTACAGAGTTGTTTAAGGTTAGTGGGTGGAGGAATTTCCAAAATGGCCTTGACTTTAGCAAGGTCAACTTCTATACCATGGAGAGAAATAATAAATCCCAGGAGTTTTCTTGAGAGAAACATGAAGATACACTTTTTAGGTTGAAGGGAGATGAAATATTTAATGAGGCAATCAAAGATGGTTTCAAGGACGGCAAGGTGCTTCAGCACGACGTTTAGATTTGGTCAAGAGATCATCCACGTAATCTTCCAATATGTGATGCATGATATCATGGAAGATGTAAGTCATAACACATTGAAATGTAGCACTAACATTTTTAAGGCCAAAGGGCATGACTTGATAGCAAAAGGTTCCCCAAGGGGTAATGAATGTAGTCTTGTGTTGATCTTCCGGGGCAAGCAAAATTTTGTTATAGCTTGAGAATCCATCCATGAGTGAGAGCATCTCATGAGCAGTGGTGAGGTCAACCAGTTGATTAATACTGGGCAAGGGAAAGTCATCTTTTGGGCAGGTGAGGTTGAGGTCATGGAAGTCTATGTAAATGCGGACTCCCCCTATTACTTTAGTAACAGGGAAAATGTTAGAAATCCAATGAGAATAATCAATGGGTAAGATGAAGTAAATGGAAAGAAGGTGCTGAAGTTAAACTTTGATGAGAAGAGCAATGGGAGGGTGTATTTTCCTCAGCTTTTGTTTGATAGGTTTGGCATCGGGAACAGTTATGATATTATGGACCACTATGGTGGGGTCAATACCGGGCATGTCCACGTAAGACCAAGCAAAATCATGGTTATGATCTCAGAGAAAAGAAGTGATGGCTTCTTGTTCAGCAACATCTAAAGATTGTCTAATCTTTAGGATGTGCAGGTCATCCTGAGTATGAATGTTGATCTCGATAGTCAATTCATTCAACATGATTTGTGTCTCAGAGGGTAATGACCGATGAATATATGAGTCTTCTACACCAAGGTAGGTGAGTATGGATTCATCATTCTGACATTGAATGATGTTAATGGTAGGTGTGTCATCATCGATCATCTCAGGATATAGGAATGGAAGAGTGGAAGGGGCCTTGCCTTCACTTGATAAGTCAAATGCCCAAAGGAAATGGTGTTTATGAAAAATAAGTTAGGAGGGATAGAGTCGGGATCCATCAACTCCGTCGATGATGGTGGTGATGAAGGTGGAGAAGGGCTAGGGTCCTCAATGAGTTCAATGAGGGCCTGTTTGGTAGGAGGTTTGGGAAATCCCATACCACTAAGGTCATTATGTTTATAGGTGGTACATGGAATAACGGTATGGTGGCACGGCTCATAAAAGACAAAACAAAAACCCTTCCATGCACAACGGTGTAGGAAGGTGTGGGAAAAATGATGATTGCTAAGTGATTGGAAGTCAGTGGAAAATGGGTAGGGTTGTGATGGCGGTTTAGGTGTGTAAGTAGTAGTATCAAGTCCCCCATAGGTGAGACTAGTATGAAGATGAGGAGGACCATAAAGGAGGAATTCTCCAATACGGTGATCATAGTGAGGGTGTTGGTGAAGGATTTCATACTCATGTAGAGTAAGGAATGTGTTGACACTATATAGGTGGTACTCCCCCAGAGTGAGGCATTGAAAAACACCTTCTAAGGGATCAGTGGTTAGTATGTAGGTAGCTGGTATGGATCATGTGTCGAGGTTGATGCGGAGGTGGAGTTAAAAATTCGGAAGCTAATGGGTCATTCGTGGAGGTTATAGCTAAAGTGGTAGGAATGGAGGAGGTATGTGCGGTAAAAGCAAAGAGCTATACTAGTAGGTCAATGAAGCTGCACAATCTAGTTGAATGCCATTCCTACGTGAGAGGAATCAGATTGGGGATTATAGTGGCCAGGATGAAACAAGTGCAAAGGCTGAGTGAACCAAGTGCCACGAAGAGAGCCAACAAGTTTTCCAATGTTGAAATGATCAAACCACGAACCATGCACGGCAACAAGTAGACAATAAGAGCCAATGTAGAGAGGACCAAACCAATGTAAAGCTAGATCACAACAATAACCCATAGGTCCACGCCAAGCCAAAAATGAGCACACGTGAATAGAAGCAATCATGAACTCAACAATGGATAATGCAAACCCGATACAAAACAACACTACAACCTTTGAAGACCGCATGCAAAAGCTGAAAACTTGAAAAACCACAAACACAAACAAACCCGAACAAGAAGGTGAAACCCACGAACATGAGCAAGAAACTGGAGGTATGAACCCCAAGATTAGTGCAAGAAGAGCATGAATGGAATATCCATTACGACACACGTAACGAGAACTAGATATCATGTCAAAACTGAAAAACACATGAGCAACGCCGAGGAGTGCAGATCCACAAGATCCGCTCTGATACCATGAAAGAGGGTTTAAAACCTGCAAGCGAGGATCATGAGGGATGACGTGCACATCAACGGATGTGCAAATGACAGTGCGAAAAGATCTCGGGAGGAGTGAGCATCAACCGAATGTGCATGTAAAGATTTGAAACATAGGTAGAACCTGGTTAAGCCATAAAACTCTCCTCTATCTCATAGATCAAATGGGGTATACATATAGGAGGTGTTGAGTAACCCCAACGCTGCAGTCATGACAATTCGAGTAGAGAGGGGAGTTACATTCCTAGAACAGTAGTGTAAATCCCAATGACACATATAACACATTAACGCGTAGAGCGTCGACACACCGACGTCTTTGATGCGTAAAAGAATCTCATAATGACCCCTAAATGACACATGGACCTACGATCTCACCTAAGTGAGATGACTCACCTAATGATGTGGAAAATAACACACACCAATAGTACTAGTGTACCTAGATGTTGAAAGCTGGCATCATCCTTGACCCATTTATACTATTTTTGCCTCCTTTTGAATACAACATCCCTGGTAAACAAGTAAGGAATTCTGAAAAACAACTTCAAATGTATCAAGTGGAATTATATCTATGGAGATTACCTTCCTCCAAAGGTGAGTGTGAAGTCCTCCCAAATACTTGGTCAAATTCTCCTCATCCTCCAAGTCCATATTCAGCAACATGGCTTGTCTCCAAAAATATGTAGTATAGCCCCGCATGCTTTGACCGAGTTTCTTATCTAAATTACTACCACTTAATCACATAGTCAATCTTATGAGCAATAGGATAAAATTTAGCTCTAAGAAATTCTTTAAAATCCTTCCAAGTACTGACAATAGGATGTTTCTTCTTTTCACAAGTGGCTATGTGATTTTCCCACCAAACCAAAGCATGATCTTCTATTTTGAGATGTGCTAAGGTAATATTTTATGTGCCTAAGTGACATTATGCATAGTAAACTTCCAACTATTTTAGCCATTTATCAAGAAATTATGCATCTACTTGTCCTTAAAATTTCTTTATTTCAACTATTTTTTCAACTTTAAAGGGAGTATGAGCATATTTTACCTTCTCGCTTATAATTGCAGTCTCTTCTTCATACCCTTACAACTCTTCCTCATCATCACTCCCTACGATAATGAAATTTTCATCTAGTGCTCAAACCACTTAGTCCATGGAATCTTTCTTAAGCGAAGACATCTTTTGTAGATATGAGATTTCTTATTGTTTTCTATGCAATCTATCCATAATGGTCTCTAACATCTCAACTGTATAAACCAATTTCTCTTCCTCCATTTGAGCTCAAATTCTCTATTTCCACTTTTTGTAGAAATATTTAGTTCACAAGGTAAAAATTCTTCACCTTTAGACATTTTCATTTTCATACAAAATCACAAGAATGAATACCACAGTCCTAGATATATAATCATCTCTGATACCAAAATGCTCTGTAAACTTATAGCTTTGGAAATCTACAAATCACACAAATAATGTTTTTCTACTTTCTACTTTGGAAAATGACATTTTTGAGATTTAGTGATTGATTATCTAGTACTTAGAACAAAATTATAGTGAAATGATAAAGGAATTCTACACACAATACACAAATTTTATCTTGAAATCCCCAATTCAAGGGAAAGCCATTCAGAAGGAAAATGCTCTTTCTTCCCACTTGTATTGGCCAATTATAAATAATTTATAGATTACAATAAGTATAGAGAGAAAAAACAATGTAAAATTCCCCTCTAGTTACTTGTTTTCTCATTTTCTTGCACCTTGCTTCTACAAATCTATTCCAACACTGAAAGTCCTTGCTCACTTTCTCTCATACAATTAAATTTTCTCTTAAACTCTTTATATCTTTGAATGCTCTAAATCCCTTGATACTTCATGCATTTATAGCCTTCCCATGTCCTCTCATACACTGGAGAATAGAAAGGGATGCGAGGCGAAGAGACAAAGACATTTAGTTCAAATTCAAACAATTTGGGCTCTATTTTTATTTTTCTACCAAAAATGATAGGACCGCCACCTGGTGTAGACAAGTGGTTATAATAATACCACCCTAGTTTGGTGGAGGTTACAATTTTCCACCCCGTAGGGTAGTAGTTCTATAACTTTTGCTTTGCACTGAGTGGCGTTCTATTAAAATTGTGAACAACCTTTTCCTCATTTTCTTCATTTTTCCTTTATACTGCTAATGATATAATGAAGTGGTGTGCTTTTATGGATCCTTATGGATCAACAACAACTCTTAGGGGAATATAATTTTTACTCATCACAAGATCTATTGTTTCTATTTATACTACTTCCTATTTATACTAGCACACTATCTTATATTAGATCATACATGTTTTGACATAATTTTTATCTTTCTAGTATGCCAATAGGTGCTTTATGTGCAATTGTTGATGACACTATTACCTTTATAGTTTAGTTTATATCACAAGGAGATAAAACTTTCTCAACCTTGAGTATGATGGGGTTTCAAGGTATCCGTGGACTATGTTGATAGAAGTTGATTGTTGTGCTCCATGAATAATGAATTAAGATCCTTTCTCGTTACTAAAGTTACAATCAAAAACACTACACAAGATGGAATTAGAAAAATGTATGGCATATTTCTTAGCAAAGGATAGTCCATAGAAGTCAAAATACTTCTTTACAAGGATGTTAATTCACTTTTGATAAATTAATCAAATAATGGTACTATAAATCGATGATAGATATGAAAATACAAGTTAATGATATAACAAATAAATACAAAGGAAAGGGGACTAATGTTGTCTAAGGCTATATGTTGGTTAGATGATGTCACCATATTGAAAGAGAGTCTAGGGAACACAATATGGCTCAAAGAAACAATGATGTTGATAATTTATGCACTCAAATAGGAAAGTGAGACCATATATTTGATCAGTTGACTAATGAAATGTTGTAGATTTCTTAAGGGAGGTTAATGGCATTGATAAATGCTTACAGGGATAAATTATTAGCAAGTTATATGATCTAAATGTGAAAAAAACTGATAAGGATGGTCAAAAGATTTGGAAGATAGAGATCGAGGGTGATTAAGAAAATCATAGGTGATTTGTGCAAAGTAGGCACAAGATAATAAGTTCAATTACTTAATTAATTAATAATGATAATTTGGGCTTACAAAAGCATAGAAGGAAAAAATGAAGGTACATAATTACTTGGATACGAAAGTGAAGCATTAGGAGGGGTTTCTTACCTTGACCAATGGTTATTACGGCTATCCGATGAATTATTTGTTAAAAAGGAGAGACCATAAGTTGACAATAATCACGGTTGGGCAATGAACAAACTTATGAATAACTCCAAAATGTTGGATGGATGAAAATTTGTTGTAATGAGTGTAAGTCGACAACGATGAAACTGATAATGCTTGAAAATGCTAGATAAATCTCTTGGGTTCATCTGAATGATCATGAATAGTTCTCAAGAGAGGCAAGAAAACTAGTATTTATAGATCACCGCCATTTGACGGAATCACCTGCATTTTTAGGTAGTTAGACTTAGGGAGATGTACGAAGGGATAAACATTCTAATTCAAACTTAGGTGTGGGGATTTAGGGGAATTATGGCTTGATAACTTATAGAGGTCAAGTGTGAGGGTTTAGAGGTGGATAGAAGTAGTTAGGATAGAGGAGGGATAATTTAGAAGGTTTCCTAATTTAATCTAGTCCTAACTAGTGAGAAGTGATAATTTTTCATAGGGATAAGTTAGAGGTTGGTTTAGAAGGTTTATTATTTAGACTATTCATAACTAGTGAGTTAGGATGAGTGAGGTGTAGGGGTGAATATGTGAATTAATTAATTAATTGATTTAATTAGCCATAAAAAAGGGGGATATGATTTAGGAAATGTGGGTTTATTTGATTAATTAAAGGGGTGTAGGGATAATGTCCTAGGTTTAGGGATGTCATTTAAATAGCGTGATGGTGAGCTAATCGAATTAATTGAAATGATGACTTAGGTCATAAAATGGTATGCAAGTGGGTGTGTTTATTTGACTATTTGTGTGGGAACAAGGTGTGTATATTTTTGGTGTCTACATTTTCCCCCTTTTTTCTAATGTCTTAGTAAGGTGTTAGAAAAAATGATTGAGAGTGTTTGTTTGTATGGGTGATTTTGTTGTAGCACAATATAAACACCATTTTTTTACATATGTTTTGTTTTTCAAAGGTTACCCTATCTAAGGGGGTACTAAAATAGAGTTTCCTACCAAGGATCAACTTGATAGGGAAACCAAGGGGTTTTGCCTATAGATGTGTGATCCACAGAGGTAGGCTAGTTTAATGGGAAAATTCAAGTGATGGGGGGCCAAAGGGCACACATCCCATAAATGTATGATAAGTCCCATAAAAATGTTGGTATGTGTTTTTTGATTTTAGGTTCTTGGTCCTTTGAAAGTGAAAACTTTGAGCAAAGGGTGTTTTTGTCATGTTTAATGGGTGCAAAATGATGAATCGTTAAAAAAATTAGGGAATCATTCACATTTAGGGTAGTGACCTAGATTGAAGACAAAACGTTGATGATTGGATTGGGTAAAAAGGGTATATAATTACTCGAGACTTTTTTTGGTTCTTCACTTTTAACTATGGGGTAAAAGAAAAATGGCTTTGGTGAATCAATTTTGGGCATTTTGAGGTGATTTGGAGATATTTCGAGTGATGATCCTCCTTTAGTAGATAAAGGAAACCACCCATGGTGGAGGTGAGTTAATTTTAATGTTTTTTGTGTGATTTTTGGTAGTTTTAGGATCTTGCTGCCATTTTTGGGGCATATGGGTGCCCTAGCAGAATCGTGGCGAGAATCAATCAATTCAAAGCAAAATCATTAGCGATTTGGATGAATCATTGGTGATTCATCTATGTTTTTGATAGTTTTGGTGAAGTAAGAATGTTTGATGTTTTAGATGTTGTTGGTGTAAAAGATTGATGTGTGTTTTTGATATGTTGTTGACATATTGTTGATGTATTTATTGATGATATTAATTGATGGTTTGTTCACTTTTGTAGGTGGATGTGAAATTAAACATTAGAGATCATATTCCATTGATTTTAGAGTAGGTGAGGGAGGACATGTCAGATGATGATTGGGCTCATGTTAAGCCATCATCGGTTTTGGTGTCATGAGGCATTATAGATGGATCCATAGATGTATGGGCCTGATATTAGCATTACTTAAAGAGGTGGAACTTTTCCACCAACACTTTTGGTTGCCCACAGGAGAGATTACCATTACCTTGGAGGATGTTCACCATATTTTGAGACTACCGATCCATGGGTCAGTGGTATATACAATCACTGAGGTAGAGAGGGATGAGGTGATGGGTAGATTGTATGGGGAGGATGTTGGAGATCATATATGAGTCAAAGGGTTTTTTCCTTATGGCCGTGGCCATGTTTATTTTCCTGAGAGAGTAGGTCATGTTTGGATGACTATGATTATGATGGCCATCATGTGTTATGCATTTCTAGATTAGGAGTGGTCATTTTCCATGGATGATGACAGGGGTGTTATTTGAGATGATGGAGCATCACACGATTTTTGAATGGGCCCCACTCTTCTTATCACATACATTGGAGAGTTGTGGGCTGGAGGGATCACAAATGTTATGGTATAGATGTTGGTTTTCTGTTACATGGATTAGGTCCTAAGAGAACATTATTATTACTTAGACCAGAAGGGTTGTCATGGGCCATCGATGATCAACACTTTGGATTTATGAGGTGTAGATTAAATAGGGTCCTATGGGGAAGAGGAGGATAAGGATTTTATAAGGATTTTTTCACCTGGATTACAAGTGGGGGATGTTGTGTGGAGGTCATATTTGGATTTACTGGCATGGTCTGAGTATCCTCAGGATTTACTTGGTTTATAGTAGCCTATGTGGAAACAACAATAGAGAGCAGGTGAGCATGATTTGTTTTGTTTTGATCATGTTCAAAATTAGTTTTGACTACATTAGGGAGTGCCCAAGAAGCCCCTTCAATACAGGTGGGAGGAGAAAATATATATACTCCGAGGGAAGAGGTGAGACATACCTTATTATTATTGAGTTCGAGGGCTACATGACCCCAATGAGGAGGGGTTGATTATTTGATTAATGATGGGGGTTACCCCAAGTATATTGCATGGTGGTTTCTATATTTGAGGATTTTATAGAGTCTAAGTACAGCAGAGGGCTACGTGAGCGATATGGGTATGATCTCACAGAGAGGGTGGAGACAGGGGAGGGGAGGAAGAGCCAGATTCTAATGAGGAGGAGGATGGGGATGATTACTTAGATGTTTTTGTTTTAGTGATGATAGCCGAGAAGGCCGTAGTGGAGGAGAGAGAGGGGCATGGCTTGAGAGAGCATGATGATTTGATTGGTGTTAGGGATACCCTTCATTGGAGAGAGATGGAGAGAGATGGGGGTGATTGTTGAGAGGAGATAGTCTCTGTGTATAGCTTTTATAGGTCTCTACTAATAGAGACAAGTACAAGGGACATAGAGATTCATTGAGGAAGGCCTTGGGGATCACAGGGCCTTTATATCTAGTGCAGAGCTATCGGTGATGGCTCATTCTCAGTAAAAAGGGGGGAACACCTAGTACCTCCTTTATCTTAGATGATTTCAGTGGCCCATTATGATGTTGTGAGGGTGGAGCGGGACTATTATGTTGATTTGGTCATCAATAAATACCTAGATGCCACTTTATATGTAGATCACTTAGCTACCAAAGGGATAGCTACAACAGTAGAGAGACCTAGTGTGAGTGTGGGGAGCATAGGATAGCCATAGGGAGACCAAGTTGGATGGTGAGTGGATGGCAAGGGAGAAGCAAAAGGTGAGGTTATTGGTCATGAGTGTTCGAGAGGGTGGAGACATGGGTTCTTGGAGGCACACATGCTCCTGGAGGAGAGGTGGTGCTAGTACAATACTTGGAGATGTGGATTTTACTAGTTGATTTTGATGTATATGATGTCATAGGCTCATAGAATCCCATTTTTGTATGATGATGAGATATACTAATTTTTTGGACATTGATTATGATGTATACCAAACTTTGGGATTTAATTATATACATGATGATGATGAGTTTATGATGGATTTAGCTTATATATACTTTTAATTTGCATGTGGTATATGTTATATGTTTTTAGGTGTTAATGTTTTATATGGATTTGATGAATGTGATATGTTAAAATGTTTGGTTACATATGTTTTAGATGTGATTAAATGCTTGATTGATTTAAATGACTTTAAAATATGATCCAACAAACATGTTAAATAAAAATGTAACTAAACAAAATGAGGTAAATTTGAATGATTTCCCCACTATGAATTTGATATATATACGTGATGGGTTTTGGAAAACACTTGCACTTGTAGCCTTATCAAATGTTAAATAAGATTATCAATGGGTAGTTACACAAATCATGATAAGAAATGTGGGTTTAAGTGAATGTGCTTTACTAGGATGATAATGGGGACATTATATATGTAGGTTGATGTGGGAGAAAGGGATCTCCTTTTCAAAGGTTTCAAAGGGATGATGCCTAGCTTTTTATATTATTTTGAAGAAAACTGATCGATGTGAGAAGCTTTTTATAATGGGAAAGTTGATCGATGTCGAGGAATATTTCCTGGATGCTTTTGATATTGATGTATTTTTAAAGGTTGATAAATGTGGAAGCCTTTTATATGAGTAGCCATCCTTAGGGTATGGTCTACATTTTTAATTTTAACAAGATGGTCATCCTTGAGGATCATTCCACCATTTAATGGGTAGTTTTCCTTTGGGGGGATAGTCTACTTTTATATTTTGATAATGATTTAGACTTGTGAATAGTTGTCCTTTAAGGATCAGTCTATTATTATATTATTTTGATAAGAGTGTGCATCAAATGATTATATATATTTTTGAGATGAGGAAAACCCTAATAGATTTTTGAGAAGGGGATAAAATGTGCATCCAACCTACACACACATGCCCCATGTCATGATTTTGATTGGTATGGGATGGATGGGTGTAATGATTTTCAAGGGTTCTATAAAGGAAGGAACTTTTCCATGTAAAAGATGCGATGAACATAGTCGTGGTGCTCATCTTTAAGGTGTATTTAGGATGCTGATATATAGCCACATCATTGTAATGATATGATGAAGTGATAGGATTTGGAGGTAACTACTATCATGATGATCGATTATTTAATAGTAGAAAGGCCACAAGTGTGAAGCATTCAGAGGTTCCCTTTCACATTCCCCATCAAGAGAAGGAGACGATATGCTCCTGACCCATACTTGTGAGTAATAACGTATGGACCAATCCAATTTGGGGAAAAATTTCCATGTTTAATTGTATTCTAATGTAGTGAAATTTTGATTTGAGTTGATAAAATGAGTTGATGAGGATGTGTGAAGTAATATTTTCAAAATTTTAGTATATAAGAGCCCTCCTAACATGATGCGGTGGATAGAGATGACATGTGTTAAAAGGAATAATGTTTTTAGATGATGGAAACTTTGGTCTAGACTGATTGAGTACATGGTAAATAAATGAGGATGTGGAACTTTTAATGAAGGAACCATTGAAAATGTGGATTGATAAAAAGGGGTAAACAACGAGGCCTTGGATTTACCTTTTCTTTGTATGTATTGATTTTGTATTGGTATAGGTGGATGAGGCATACTATTCTGAGAAAAGGGACTTTCATTGGGTGGTGAAAAGAAGATGCACGAGATGGATTTTTGAGACTTGATTGAGGATGACCCCTGGTTCTGGAGATATTGGTGAGGATATTATCGGTGTCTTGGGTGTAGGTGTTGATGAGGTCAAAGGACCTTCAAGGGAGGAGGGTAATTATGCATAAATGGACCTTCAAGGAAAGGTGCTATCATGATTGAGGGGCCTTCAAAGGAAGGTACTAATGAGTTTGATAGACCTTTAAGGGAAGGTGCTAGTGAATTTGATGAACCTTCAATGGAAGGTGCTAAAGAGTAGATTGACCTCAATGGAAGGTACTAACTTTAGATGAAGATTAACAAAATTGATGGCCTTCAATGGAAGGTTACAAAATTGATGGACCTTAAATGGAAGATTGACAAGGATAGATCAATGGAAGGATGTACTTAGTGAGGTTTCTAACAAAGATTTGTTGATGATAGAATGAGGATGTCCCCCTTGTCTATACACATGAGTGAGAAAGGAAATTGACGAGGATGGAGGTATTAACGATGGATTAGAATGATCTCCTTCTGGGAGAAGATCATTGATGAGGAAAATTGTTGAATTATGGATTTTAATGCTTTACAACTTTCTGTGTCATGACCTAGGCTTCTATGATAGGTGTAAGTTTTGTTTTGATCATACCATGTAGGTTTCTAAGTACATGGATTAGTTGTCTTGATGGGTGGTAATGTGATAAGAGAAGCTTGTATGAGCCTCTCAAGAATGTCCGTATAAGTCCCTTTTGGGGATTTTGATTGAAAAATTTTGATTTTAAGTTTTATTTATGAGAACACTTAGTAGGGTGCATCTTTTGTTTAGATATAGTTAGATTAGATGTCATACGGTGTTGATACATCATCGAGACTGTAGTGAGGTTGATAAGAGAGGATATGATGTAGGATTGATATAATTAGATGATGGATGAGGTCCCAAAATAGATGAGGAGGGATAGTTGATGGATGAGATATAATTTGAATTGTGTGCCATGATATTGAGATAAGGGATGGGGTCCCAAAATAGATGGTAAGGGTGAAACCATAGATAAGATAGATTTAGGTTGTGATAAAGGGTAAGACCCCAAAATTGAAGGTAAAGTTGAAGCCTTAAATGATGTGTGTTTTTGTTTTGTAATGTTTGATTTTAGGTAAAGGAGGGGTTTTATATCATATGATGAGGATGAGGTATTAAAATGTGATAGGTTTTGATATTATAATGTTTGCATTAGATAGAGGAGAGGGTCCACTTCAGATGATGATAGAGAGTTTTTGGATGTAATAGTATTTGATTGTGAGGTGTTTGATTTAGGACAAGGCTTTGAGCTAGATAGTAAGTGATGAGTTAGAGATAAGATTGGATTAGACTCGAATGGAGGAGAAGTTTCCTCTAGACATGATTGAGGTGGATTACGGTATTTTTCTAATTCTTGATTAGTTCAATGAATGGCTAGATATCAAGATCTCTGATTACAGAGGCTTCTTAATAATGAATTCCAATGTGGAATCTGAGGATTGCAAGGAGGTAATAGGTGATTTGGATAGTGGATCAATGTATGAGGATCATCAAAAGAGGATCCAAGGGTTTTGAGTCTTCGAGAGGAAGCACTAATGATAAAGAGGTCTCCTCATGGGGGGAGAACTTGTGTAATAGCATTGATGGTATGACTAGAAGGATGTATAGTATTCATATGAACTGATTCAATCAAGGGTGTTGGATCAGGAAGATAAGTAAAGACATCATGTGTATTATTTCATCATGGGAAGATCTAGGGGAATCATATGTAGTTTGATCTGAACCATAAGAAGTCCTAGGGGATTTAGGTGGAGCATGTGTAAATTGAGGATTGAGATGACCTTCTTCGAGGGCTTGAGTTTCTAACTTCTTGGCCATGGCAAAAGGCTTCATCAAAAGTTTGGAATGTATGGATTTGAAGAGTGGATGATATGATGAGAACATGATGAGTAAACAACTCAATTAGTTATTCTATTTGTGGAAGTGGAAAGGATACAATTGATTGATAATGTTTTTCCATCTAGTGACAAAGTCAACAAGGGATTCATCTTTAGATTGTTTAATGGTAGCAAGGTCAGAAATGGTGATTTTTTGAGTGACATTGATAGCGAAGTGATTAAGGAATAACATGGCTAGCTGTGTGAAAGATACCAATGAGTGTTGAGGAAGGGAGTTGTACTAATCTAAGGTGAGTCTATTAGTGACATAGGAAAGGTTCTAAGAAGGAGATCTTGATCATGGATGATAGGATAACATAAGTGTCTAAAGGATAATATATGTTGTTGAGGGTCCTCTCTGGCCATAGAACAAAGTGAACTCAAGCAATTCCCAATGTGGAGGATATGGTTTATATGGTATTTGATGGATGAATGGGTTCATTAAAAACTTGATCATAAGTGAGACATGTTTAGATCCCTTGGAAACGGTTTCTAAATTATCTAATCTATTAGAAAAATTTCAAAGGATCATTTTGTGGTTAGATGTGAAATAGTTAATATGTGAGTGCGGGGAGAATGTGGTTGATTTGATTGTGAATTAGGATAATTTTGTTATAGAGGAGTTTGATGTAGAAGTTGATAAGGAGTGGCATGAGAAGATATTGATTGTAAAGCAGGTTATGATGAAGGAATATGGAAAGGTGTGTAAAGATATTGGGTAGATTGTTGTTGTTGAACGAGAGGGGTTGATTGAGCCTAAGAAGGAATGTGTGTGTAGGTTTGAGATTTCTGAGACATTGAGAGAGGTATTGAAGTTGAAATATGTTGATTTGATGAGGGTGGGGATATTAAAATTTTGATGAGATTGTGATGAAGGAAAGGATGTGGAAAAGACCACCTAATGCAGTGCACTTGACATGGGCTAAGAAGCAATAGTTTGGAGAAAAGAAGGATGTGAAGGATATTCGTAGGGTTTTGAATGGTGTTTTTGTATGTTTATTGGATTGGTTGATATGTAGATGGTCCATAAGGGATAAAAGATGTTGTAGATGGTTATGGGGATGTGCTAGAGCTAAATGAGGTTGAGTAAGATGTGATAGGTTGATAAGTTTGATAAGGACTAGATCTGGGTAAGAAATATTTTGAAAATGATTAGGATAAAAAGATGTTGAAGCATCTGAGGTTGATTGCAAATATGATGTATAAGGATATAATAACAAAGAAGTTTGATCCATGATAATAATACAAGAAAAGACCTACGAGATCTATAAATTTAACAGACAAGTTAAGAAAAAGAATGTTTTAATTATCTTAAATTAATTAAGAAAAGGTGAAATGTGTAAGATGGATAACAAAGGTCCTAGGAAATGGTCATCTATGGTTGGTTTCAAGAATGTTTTGGATGGATTCCTTGATATACCCGAAGGTACGTGAGGCCGAATTATGTTTTATTAGATGAGCATGTATATTGGGCCCCCCTCTTACTTCATGGTCCTCATTTTAATAAGGGAGTTGGGTGCTGAGCCAATATATATTGACAGACAAGAGATTATACTCGGCTAGAACACCGAGTTAGTTTCCTATTGGGTGATGAAATCCAATCATTTTCACTTGGGTGGGAGTTGTTTAAAATGTGTTTTTATATTGAAGTGATTTGGTTGTGTGTGGGGAGGATAAGTGAATGCAACAAATTTTCCTCCTAATTAGACTATGTGGAACAAGAAGGATGCAGATTTTTTATTTTAAGACCCAAAATGAAATGTTGATTTTGATGAAGGCAGAAAATCAAGAATCAAAACTTGAAAGAAAAAGAGAACGTTTTAGAACTTATAATGAGAATGACTCCATTTTTTTTAAATTTTTATCAAATTTTCCAAAGCAATCAATCTTGAAAATCCAAGTAAATGAACCTTCTTAGAAAAATAGTTCCCTAAAAACAAGTTAGAAGAAATAAAAATAGAAAATAAGAAGTAGAAAGTAGATTGTGAGGCTATAAGAAAAACACGAGAGAAAAATGCATAGGTGATTGGCCCAATGCGTGTGATTAGGCTAATTATAGGAGATTATTACACAATGAATTAGAAAAACAAATACTATTTATGAAAAATGAAGAAGAATAAGGGTAAAGTTACCACTTGGTGTCCAGAATGTTGATGAAATTCCACCTCCACAATTTGGTTTATATTACAAGGAGGTAAAACTGGATCAACCTCGAGTATGACGGGGTTTCAAGGTACCCATGGATGATGCTTTTTTGGATGTTGATTGTTGCGCTCTCCATGAACAAAATGAAATAAGCTCAATCTTGTAAATAAAGCTACAATCAAAAATACTACACAATATGAAATTATGAAAAATGTATGGTCGAATCACCCGAAAAGGCCACTCCCCGAAATTTAAAGGACTTCCTTGTAAGGATGTCAATCCATTTTGAGAAATTAATTGAATAATGGTACAATAAATAGAAGACTGATAATAAAATGAAAGAAGATGATATAACCAATCAATGCAAAGGAAAAAGGACTGATGCAGTCCTAAGGCTATATGTTGTGATGGTGACACTTGATCCAAAGGGAGTATAGGGATCACAATATGGCTCAAAGGAGAAAGGATGTTGTAATAATTTATGCACTCACAAAGGTAAGTGAGAAATTATATTTGATTATTTAATAATAAAATGTTGTAAATTTCTCAAGGGAGCTTCATGGAGTCTAATAGTTTTCTACAAGGGTAGAACGATGGACAAGGATAAGATTTGGATGGTTGTATACACTCATATGGGAAAGCGGGATGATAAGTTTTCCTAGAATGAAAAATGGTTAAAGGCTTGGAAGGAGCTTCACAAGGAATTAAGAATCGTTACAAAGTGGAATATTAAGGGAAGATATATGTGAATGTGTAAAGATGCACATGTTAAAATGTGTGATTTCTTGATTAATTAATCATGATAATTTGCAAGATATTTGATAGCATAAAATAAAATGTAGGTAAAAAATTAATGCACACCTATGACCTTTCAAAAGTAAGTGTGAGGAAAAAATTAGGTAATACTAAAATGCAAAAATAGAATGATAAATTATACCATGACCTTGGTTGATAAAAAGGCAATAAGTTGGCCATATGATCACGTTTGGGTGATATACAAGATTTTGAATAAATCCAAAAGGTTGGATTAATGTGAACTTGTTGTGGATGGATGTAGATACATCTATTGAAAACTTGATAACATCGAATAATGCTTGATAATTCTCATAGGTTCATCTAAATGGTCATGAATGGTCCCGAAAGAGAGGTAGGAAAACTAGTATTTATAGATCATTGGTGTTTGAGGGAATCATCGACATTTTCGGGTAGTTAGAGTTAGGGAGAGATATAAAGGGATAAAACTTCTAATTCAAACTTAGGTGTGGGGATTTAGGGGAATTATGGCTTGATAACTTAGAGAGGTCAAGTGTGAGGGTTTAGAGGTGGATAGAAGTAGTTAGGATAGAGGAGGGATAATTTAGAAGGTTTCCTAATTTAATCTAGTCCTAACTAGTGAGAAGTGAGAATTTTCATATGGATAAGTTATATGTGGATTTATAAGGTATTTAGACTACTCATAACTAGTGAGTTAGGATGAGTGAGATGTAGGGGTGAATATGTGAATTAATTAATTAATAAATTGATTTACTTAGTTCTATAAAAGGGGGCATATGATTTAGGAAATGTGGATTTATTTGATTAATTAAAGGGGTGTGGGGATAATTTCCTAGGTTTAGGTGTGTCATTTAAATAGTGTGATGGTGATGTAATCTAATTAATTGAAACGATGACTTAGGCCATGAAATGGTATGGAAGAAGGTGTGTTTATTCAACTATTTATGTGGGAATGGGGTGTGTAGATTTTTTGACCGCTTAGGATGTGATTGTCTTGTGAATTTTTGAGAAATGTCCCTTGTTTGAAACCCACTTTTCATGGTCAACATTTTATCCTTTCATGCTAGCTTACTCACTATTTTTTATATGTGTTTTTATCTTGTTTGCAGTAATACTTGTTTTCAGCTACTTTTCTTGTGTGTACCTTGGTTTCTACTAAGAACATTCCCTGCCCCTACAAGGTATCGGTTATAGTTCAATGGTTTTACCTCCTTTGGGATATGTTCTCCTAGTGACGTCACATGCACCCCAAACGAGGGGGAATCATTGGGTGAATCAACCACCCCATACAATAGTCCACAGTCATAGCACAAAACAATTTAGTACCCATAAAACACTACTTTCAGTCTCATAAATGACCTAGAATCTGAATTGGGTCTTCAATTTTAAATAGACGCTAGTGCCAAGACATAGACATAAGTGCCTCGAAACCCCGATCCTTCTTGGATACCTATGACGAGGGGGAAGTTACATAGTTTTTCTCAAATCAACATATTTTTAGTAGTTTACACAATGGTTTTATCAATAGAAGCACAATCCTCTAGCAAGCACTATGCATAATTATACAACATTTTCAAGATCATTTCTACACTCTTTAGTCATCACGGATTAGAAGCACATGTTCCTTTTCACATTTTATGAACTTTTACATACTTTTTACATATTTGGGTCAAATTTATCACATACATGAATTTGAAAACTCTTTTCTCTTCTATTTTTTTAATCTATCCTTATGGGAAGTAGCAGTCACATCATCAAGCATCAAGAGACATCAACTACAGTACAATATGATATGATACACTCATACAATTTCACCCCTAGGGTCACTTCCTCTTCTCTAGCTTCCATGCTTCATATTATTCACTTCACACGTTTTCTTGTCTCATTGGAATGGTTATTAGGTATGCATCTCTCATATAGTTTATGTTATTGAGTATTCACCGACAACATAAATCGGGGGAAATGTAGAAACTAAATCACACACTTTGGGTACTTTCTAGGTCAAGATCACGTACCACTATTTATATGATTCCTAAGTGAGAAAAGTACTAACTGAAAAATGTCTTTAGACTCTTTGATTTATTTCTAGTTTCCTTCTTGTTCTTACACACTCTATTACCAAGTTTAACTTTTGATACTTCATCTTTTCCGAGTTTGTGTTGTCTCCCAAAAATTGCTTTTCATTTTCCAAGTTAAATTTGAAATTTCAAGCTCTCTCCCTCCTAAATTAATTAAGCCAATTTGAAAGTTCGATGAATTTTCAAAAATTCGTGCCCTAGTGTTGTTTACATCTTTGTTTTTATCATTTTCAGAAATCCTCCATCTCGGGCATGTGTATGTAATATCCTCTTTAAAATATCCTTTTTGATCAAAATTGTTCACTTGTTCTATGGCATGGGTTGTCAAATCATTTTTTTTCTTCCATCCCTCCGGCTCACGAAGGAACTTCAAAAATTAGACTCAAAATGATAGAAGTTATCTTACTTTGTGTATTTTTCCCACGGTCAGAAATGATGGGCATTTTCTTCCCCATCAAATTTTGGCCCCATCATCCATGGGTACATGGAAATACCTAATTGGAAGTGGGTCGGTAGAGAAATTTATGTTTTTGAGCCTCTTTGTAAAAAAGGTGAAAAGTTAAAAAGTGACCCGAAAGAATAATTAGGCTATAAAGGTAAATGTTGAATTTTGAGTGCACAGAGGAAAGTCAAAGGTGAAGTCCACAGGGAAAAAGTCAAAGTTGAAACCCATAGGGAAAAATTCAAAGGTGAAGCCCACTGTTGAAAAGTCAAAGCAGCATTTAGCGGGTTATGAAGGCACTTGTGGAAATTTAACCAAATCCCCAAAAGTGAAGTAAAAGTTCTAGAATGCTCACAGCTACACCAAGGTCTTAGGGCCTTTGTTGAAAAGTCAAAGTGGGAGAGCAGAATGACAAAGAACTTTGAGTTTTTATCCTTTTTCCAAAAAGGTTCAAATGTTGAGAAAAGGGCCACAACCCCATTTCCAATCTAGAGGGTGCCACATGTCAAGATTTCAATCAGAGCAGTGGGTTGGTGGAGGAATTCGAGTTTTTGAGCCTTTTTCCAAAAAAGGTTAAATTGTTGAGAAAAGGGTCGTGAGCCCATTTCCAATGAAAACATGCCACATGCCTAAGTTAAAAATTTGAAGCGGGGTGTGGGCCAATTTGTTCCAAATTTTGAAATCTCAAAAAATCACAAAATGCAAAGGGCTTTCCCCATACCCATTCCAATCTCTTCCTACCACATGGATGACCTGATTTCAAAGTTATAAGAGAAAATCAAATAGTTTGTATTCAAATTGGCAAATCAAATGTAACGTTCACGTTGCAAGATCTGGTTTATAACCCGCCATGAGATTTTTATTCGCAATGGAGGAATTTGAAGAGGTGTAAATGATTTGTAAAGTTGTAACCATTTTGGCATGAGATATAATGGCTCCTCAAAGCCATTCCAGGGGTTGGTGATTGATTTCAAAAATACTAGAGTGCTCTATACTTGGAAAAGATAAAAACACCATACTTCTTCTATTTTCCCTTCTCCTTAGATTTTCCTCTATTCTAAAAGCTTTGTACAAACTCTGCTTTAGCTTCAATAATAAAATAAGGAATTTTTTCCTCTTTGATTGAGGGATTGATTGGTACCTGTGACTAATGAATTTCATTCTATCTTTTAGCTTCTCCTGAGGATTTGTTTTTCTTCTAACTATAAATGTATGTAAAAGAAATTTCTAATTAATGTGTGTGGGAATCTGATATTCTACTCACAACATTAGTTTCCT
Source organism: Taxus wallichiana var. yunnanensis (assembly GCA_018340775.1). Taxonomy (NCBI): domain Eukaryota; kingdom Viridiplantae; phylum Streptophyta; class Pinopsida; order Cupressales; family Taxaceae; genus Taxus; species Taxus wallichiana. The sequence goes on from CM031239.1 coordinate 688,448,011, forward strand.
CCTACCTCCATTTCAACTCCCCTTCCCCTTTCCAAGAAAAAGTTTCTTCTCTAGCGAGACATTAATAGCTTTACCACAAGTTTAGTGGAGCTCCCCTATTGGATCTCTGATTGAAAGGCCACCATTGAAATCCATCTTTTATGCATGCACATACAAAAGTTGCACCATTCAAGTAGAGGGACTTAGATTCCCATAGCATTGGCTTGAAACCCACCAATTTTTCCACAAGACAAATTTTCTCGCCAACATTTGGAAACTAGCTCCCACTAGGATGCCACTAACTAGGTTCCCACATCCTCTTTCATCACCTCCGACCTCTTTTTATCTTGCTCGCATCTTTTGGTTCCATTCTATTAGTTGGGCATCTTTTTTTTCTTATTGTTCACCTTTTAGTGGTTAATTACGAAATTTAAAAACTAGAATTATATAAATACATAGCTATGTGACAATAATAAAATACCCAAGCCCTAATCATTACTATCACCACCTAAGGTTGCATCCAAGAGCATTCAATTATCCATCTAGCTTCGAGACAAGGGAAAGGGACAATGTACTTCTAATTGTGCATACACTTCATAAGAAGGGAAGTTCATTTTTCCATGGACACATATTATACATCTAGTTTTTTCTCATTATTCAAGTGTGTATGGAATAAGAGCCACATAGGGCATAATTCCAAACACACAGTGAAGAATTATATGGAGTCTGAAATGTAGTGCAATACCCAAATCGTAAGTTCACTCGGTCAGGTGACCGCTAGGGTCACCCAAATCCCCATGTGCATATTTTCTCTTTCAGTATTTGATGTGCTTTGGGGTTTTGCAAGTTCTCTTTCTCTTTAAAAGTTTCAAGTGAGCTCGGTGATTATACGGTGACACACAAGTGACCTTTTTCCTATGTTTTGTAAGGGTAAAATCACTTGAAAATAGGACAACCATACCCTAGTGTTGAAATTTTTTCTATGTCATACCTTTTAAGACATCCCTAGGAAAGCCTATCCCAAAGTGTCTATCCTAACAAGTCCTTCTATTGGTCCATATTTGTGTGTCATATATCTTTGTAGGTGATTTAGGAATAAAAAAATGATTCAAGTACTTATGGAGCAATATCTCTCAAATCTGGAGTTTTAACCAGGATTAGAAAGGGCTTTCATAATCCTTTCAAAGCCAAGTGCATAATCGTTGGAGTTGTTTGAAGGCCCAAATTCATCAAGGAAGAGTATCTAAGAGTCAAACTCATCAAGCAATTTATTTTTGAATATTTTAGGAAGTTTTGAAGCTCGGGAGTAGATTCATTGAAAGTGGGTTCTCAAGATCAAAGGAGCTAGCATCACAAAAGAGCACCTGAACTTCAAAAAGTGATTTTGGGAGCTCTTGAATGAGTTGTGAGCCAAAAATATCAGTAAAAATAATTTTCATTTCTCTTCATGGTGGTTAGATCAAATCAATCTCAAACCTCATTCATGTTTCTAGAAAGTTCCTTCTTTCTAGGCACATTGGGTGGTACCAAGACAAAATGAGATTTTTGAGAGGTTTTCAAGAAGAATAAAGTCAATAGAACCATCCCATTCTTCTCAAAAGGTCATTTCCAGTCAAATTCATATAAATAAGTGTGGGAAAAGTCATTTGGGAGCTCAAGTTATGATCATTTCAAGTTACCGCTAAGGTACGACATCCAACAGTTAGTCAATTTTAGAGAGAGACATGTGATAGCATAAGGCTAAGGTGCACTTTTTACATTCATTTTCCCTTCTAAAGGGGACAATAGGGACAAAAAAATTTCCACTCTCCCCTATAGCTTTATGGTCACCCCATGTGACCCTAATAGCTCATCAAAGCCCTTTTAACCAATTTGACCAGCTCCCTCACCTACTCTTGCATGTGTAACAAGTGTCACTCTAAGGATATGGCACAATTTTTTGAACCTATTATCCCTTTCAAAGAAGAAAATGTGGACAAAAATATTCACACCACCCCCTTAGGATCCATGGTTCCTCATACGACCCTTTAAAGTCTACTAGGTGTTTATTTCTAGCCCCCTCCATTTCTCTCATCAAATGCATTTGCAACACTTTATAACATAGGGATAAAGTGAATTCTTGTGCACCAATTATCCCTTTCCAATTGGAAAATGGGGAAAAAACGTGTCCCACCCCCTCTTCATGGTTTCGAAGTTATGTAAACAAGAAGATAGGTATTTTCTTCATTCTCCCCCATAGTCCTTTGTTTGCACCTAGAACTCTAGAATTTTTTGTAGAATTCCTTCACCCTTATTCATCATTATCCTTCATTACACCATCTAAATTAAATATTAGAACCATTATTTTCCAATAAAAACTAAACAATCCATAATCAAAACTCAATTTTTGACTAGAATGAAGCGGTAGACATGAGAATGAAAAAAATGCAATATCTAAAAAACCAGTGCACTGATCAAAACAAGACTTATTGCATTCTTATCCATTCTCAATGGATTAAAAAAACCAAGTGCCATATTTTACATGTAAGATCAACTATTATTTGTGGAGATCAAACCTCAATTTTCTCAAACAAAAATTTGAAAATTAATTTCTCTTTTTCCGAAATCAATTTGATCTGAAACTTCAGAGGTGCAATAAGAAAGAAAAAAACATATTATAAAAACCAATTTTATCAAAATCCAACACCCAAAAACCTAGTTTCTAAAAATAGTAAGCCTCCTACATAGGCACTTACTATTTTTAGTAAGGTCTCATAAGAAGTAGCTTTAGAAATGTTTTCCGCACAATGATCATCTATAAGGAGAATCGAGTGGTCAAAGTCGAGGGGTGAGAAATATCCATTTACTAAAAATAGAAACCCCTTTTTCTTGTACAAGGAAATGCTTGAGAATTTATAAAATTCAAGTTCACAAGTTGTTTCAGTTTCTCATTCCACATGTGTAATCAGTCATGAAGAAATGGTGGTGTTTTATGGATTGGAATGGTGGTTTCATGTTTTAAGAACGATAATTTATAACTATCACTAATGATGTACTCATCGGTGCTCATCAATTACCTTCTCAGTGTGTACGGGAAAAGTACAACACTCTAGGATAAATATTTTTCAACAGAGCATGAAAGTGTCAAAAAATATCATTATGAAAATTTCCTATGGGTCATCTGGAATCCACCTTAGGAGATCTCAACAGTATTTTTTGACACTCATTTTATGATCTAGGTTATTTGTGTAAAATGTGTAAGAAGGAGTTTGTAATCATCATCTTTAAATTATTCAGGTGCACTTCATTAGAATTTTTCAAATCAGCATAACAATGTTGCAAAATGTCATCATAAGGGTTAGTTTTAATCCCCATCTTCCTTAGAGAGGACCTCCATGTACAATGCCCCTAATCATCAAAGTAATGTTTCAACAAAGTGTTTCAAAACACTCAATCTAAGGTGTTTATGCATCATTCAAAGGAGGTTTATCATGGTGTCAATATTTCAAGGATCTGTAATTTTTGCATTGGAGCATTCTATCGATCATGGGATACACCATCTTCATTGACATTGTTCTCTCTCTCTTTCTCTTCTTTCTCTCTCTTCTCTCCCCTTCTCTCTCTCATGTGTTTTATTTCTTCATTGGGGGTTTCACTTTTTCATTATGTCTTATTTATTTAAAATGTGACTTTAATTTTCAATGTAATAAGTCACCCTTGATTTATAAAATGGGACTTAAATCTACTCCTACGAATACAAAAAGTCACGGGTGGTGGAAGACATACGAAATATCATGTGGGTAGTAGGAGAAGATATTTCTCAAATTCCATAAATTGTAATGGCATCCTCATTCTATGTGGTTTTCAATTTTGTAAGATCATGAGAGAATATCACTTATGAATAAACAAAAGAGATAGATAATTCCCCTTTTCCTTCCCTCTCTATTTTCTTCTTTCACTTACTTTGTACAATTATTTCCAAAGCATCAATGAAGATAGAAATTTGTTGCCTTTTTTATGAGGATATTGTTGAAACTTTGAGTTATTAATATTAACTTGTCTTATTGCCACTTATGAAATTATTTTATTCTAAATATATGTGTGTTGAAATATTATATTTAATGGTTGTAGGAATTTGATTTTCTAGCTGAAACATTAATCCCCCTCTCTTTTTCTCATTCCATTTCCCACTCTCCTAGAAAATTCCTCTCTTGCAAGAATTTACAATATTTTTCTCCAGGGTAAGTAGAGTTCCCTTGTTGGATCCCAATTCATAATGCCACCATAAATTTCAATTTCACACTTGCATAATAATATGGAGTTACACCATTCAAGTAGTGGAACTTACATTTCTAGAGATTTGGCAATATACTCATCAATTTGTCTACCTGACAAATTTTCTCGCCAACACAACCAAAGGTAAACATATTACGACCCTAAAAGGATAATTTTATAAGGTTATAAGAAGTCATTGGCACCGAGAGGAGGTTTACAAAGACCCGTGTTCCCCTGTCCAAGTCCACAAGTCCTAGTCTGACGTTTCCATCATTCATAAAATTTTGTGCGCTTGGTTATGACATTCTACCTTCTTGTTTCAATAGTTTTCTAGCTTAGCACATCTTTGGGATTATTTCAAATCATCTAAGTCTTATTTCATCCCTCTTGCAGTTAGGGTTTTAAATTTTTCATTATTTTTCTTAGAAAAAAATATGTTCTTCATTTATTATTTATTTACCACTACATTCAGTAATATAGGGTTTAGCATAGAATTATATATTTTTAAATCAAGAAGATATTTGAAGCTCTTGGTGGGGTTTTGGAAATCCAGAGAGATATTGATGAGAAGACAAGTCTAGGTTTGAAGGGAAAGAAAAAGGAGAATGATGAATGTGTTTCACCTTTTTCTTAGATCATTTTTTTGAAGCGTTGATTAAACAGATAGGGTAACGGGCGTAGGAGGAATACCTGTTCAAATGTTGGTTGATGGGTTGTGTTGTTTCCAAATCACTGCACCCTCCAAATGGCCAGGATGTGAATAGGACGTTCGGTGTGATTGGGACACATGAGATCACCTCTTAAGTTGTGGGACTTGGGCTCGAGGTGAACCTCCGGAGAAGGATGACTTCCTCTTCCTAAACTAAGTGTTGTACTACTCCTAGTGTAACAAAAATGATTATCTAGTCCTATGCTAACATTTTCATGGGGTTTTAGGGAAAGAGATTTACAGAAATGAAACTATACTAGGGATGGTGATGCACCAAATAAAGGGTGTTTCCAGACTCAGGAAGGGTTAATTTGAAGAGGGTGTGTGCACCACAAGTCAACTTCACCTACTACAACTTAGAGAGGGTACAGGATACCACAAACTAAGAGACATGCATTCCCTTTGTTAAACTTTATCAGACCAAGAAATATATCAGTTTCCCAGTGAAGAAGGATGAACTCAAGAAGGGTGAACAAACACCACAACTCAATTACATGTAATACTCCACCACTCGATAAGCACAGAACTCCAAGAACCTAAAATAGAACTTAAACTTACATAGTGTACTTGCAAGTAGGAGAAAGGCACAAAGAAGCACAAAAGGATGAAAGGACCGAGATTAGTCACAAAACACACACTTTTATTACTTCAATAACATGCACAATGCATCATACATTTAGAAGAGGCAATAGTTGCCATTACAGTCTTGAAGAGGAGGCTTGAAAGTTCTCTCAACACACAAGAACAACTTGCAGAAGAGAGAGGACTCTTGAAAAGTATACACTCGCCTGAGATATCTAACTGTCCAACTTGTCCGAACTGTTGGAACCCTTTGAAATGAGCTTCCAACTTACATTTATAGAAGAATATGTGAGAAAGAAGAGGAAAGGTCATAATTACATTCCTAAATTGAAAGTCCATGATGTATTTATTACGAGTTAGTTGAACCACTGCGAAGGTTTCATCATGGGTCATTAATTTTCTCGATGACCTAGTCTTCTCAATTAATTAAAATAATATTTAAATAATAATAATAAATATTATTATTAAAATATTTAAATAAAAATATTAATTTAATTAAAATAATGTCAGGACCCCCGTTGACTCATTTGACTTGAAGAGGAGGGGGGTCCATGTGGATAGAATCTGCACATAGCCAAACTCGATGAGCTTAGAATCCTCTAACTCGGTGTTGCACTCGATTTTGAACCCCACACCAACTCTTTCCTTACCTTGGCAATCGAGCTCTTTTGCATTGAGTCCTTCAAATGGTGAGCTATCAAAATCGATTCTTATCATTTTCCTTGGTTAACTCGAGGCCATTTATGCATTCCATGTTTAAACTTCATGAAACAACACAAAAAATGTAGAGCAATATGAATCATTTCATTCTGCACCGTAATAAACCTTCATCTCCTGATTCATGGAAATTTTATGAAGCCTTGAATAGTATGACTCCAATCCATCATACACGGTAGTGAATATTTGTTTCCTATAGCTACCATTCGATACTGAATAGATAACAACATAGTTGGTCAACCTACTTGTTGGAAGCGTCCAAAAGGCTTCTACTATACTGCAACATGCCTGCTGCTTGTGCGTGGGAGCTTGTCACCTGCCCACATCAAGTTTAGAATTGTACAGAGGATGAGGAGAAGGTCGTGGTAGCCATTAAAGCTGACTCAAAGTCTGAACAGTTCAGTATTCTGATTGGAATCCTAACAAGGGTGGATCTGTATGAAAGAGACACTTTCTTTGTATGATCTATGGAACCCAATCCATAGTCCATGCAAGAGTGGATGTGAAATTTGTCTTCTGCAATCTCACCAAGGATGATCAAAGAATCCTTGTGTCTCTGGAGATGAAGGTGCAGAATGAAACAATTGATTGGCCTTTCTTTCCTCACATCCTTTGATCTTCATGCACTCGCCGCTCCACTCGGCATTTGACTCGTTCCTCCAACCTGGCATCATTCCTTATTCACCGGTTTATATGGCAATTCACTCGCCATCCCTTGGTCATCAAATTCCTCCTGGTGACTCACACAAAGACTCGAGACCACTCCAAACTATGTGGAATTCTCATGATGGATTACCATCTTATGATCTCCACTTGGCAATTTGATCCAATTTCTCCCATTCACGGAAGTCTGATCATGGTTTACCAACCCAATATTTCCACTTGGCGGTGCTTGCCTGAATCTCCCTACACAGAGTGAGCAACCTTGGACTACCATCATCAAATCTTTGACCTTGGAAATATAGTAAAATGTTTCCCATGCATGGGATTACCTACTCATCTGCCATTCATAAAAACCCACTTGGAAATATAGTGAAATGTTTCCCATGCGCGGAATTACCTGCGGCTTGCCATGATCGTGCTCCCGATTTTTTGGCAGTAGACTCAAACTTCTCCCATGCCCAGAATTTTTTCAATGGCTTGACATCACATCATTTCCCTTGGCAATGCTCACCTTATTTTCCACGTCTAGGATTGGAGTGTGGGGTTTTGTTATCATTTGGCCATATTTCATTTTGGACAGATGGCCACCGATTTCCACTTTTCCACTCAGCGTGAGGAGACATCATTTTCTTGGTGCAAACATTTCAGCTGTAGCTTGTAAGGTGTGATAATTTCGACAGAAACCTTTATGCCTGATGACCTAGTGGCTCGTTGAAGATGCTCATATAATTGCAAAGCAAATTATGCTTCATGAATATTCTGATATGAAATAGTTCCACCTCTACGAGATCCACTATTGGATAACATTTTTAGTGACCTCTCGGGGATGATTGCCTACTAAGCATGATTCTAGTAGCCTTCAGTCATCCATTGGGCATGGAGTCTATGTTGGAATCCTGAAAGTAGTATGATTTTCTTTGACACATCTCGAGAATTTCCTTGAGCATTGTTCATATCCTGGACCTCCCTGGAATGCTAAGCATGAAGTATACTAAATCTATTGAATTCTTGACATCCATGGAACATTGCAAAAATTTGAATGAAGCAAATTTTGAACTCTTATAGAAACCTTGAACCTTTCTTCTCCTTAACACCTTCCAATGATGAAACAAAGTGCAGAACAACACAAAACACAAAAACAAGGAAAGCAAAATAAAAACAACACAAACAAATGTGCATAAGCACTTGGAGGAAAACACCTAACTAAACTATACAGGGTGGAACACTTCTCAAAAACAAGCTTTGAGATGTATCCCATTCACGTGAATGGGCGATTCTAGATAGACGAAATGAATTTTCCTCTTTGCAACTTGTGATGATAAATGGCCCACTCTAGAGAGTGTCAAACTTGGCATGCCTACCTGGTTTGGCCCTATCTTCATCCCATTTGAGAACTAAATCTCCCTCTTGAAAATGCCTATCAGACGCCTTCTTGTCAAAAGATTTCTTAACTTGAGCCTGATGCTGCTCCAAAGTTTTCATAGCCTTGTCATGTACCTCCTCTAACTCCATGAGTTCAGCAAACCTTACTATCAGAGGATCACTGTCTATAACTTCAAGTTGATAAGCTAACTCCAAAGAAGTTAACTCCAATGAGAGTGGGAGTTTTTCCTCTCTTCTATATACAAGAACGAAAGGAGAATTTTTGATGGCCCTTTTAGGTGTGATCTGATCTGCCCATAAGGCGGTCTTAAGCTGTGTATGCCAAGTCCTCTTGTTAGTCTCCATTGTGTGCTTAATAATCCTTATGAGGTTTTTGTTGCTAGAATCAACCAATCCATTTCATTGTGGATAGTAATTGGATGAAGTTTTGAGGTATACCCCGCTTTTAATAGCCAATTCACTCAATTTCAAAAAAGCTAGCACGTTGTCCAAATAAATGTAAAATGTAACAACCGAACCTCATCATTATACCCTCCAAAAAATCTAGAACTACCTTTTCATTGCTCTCTTTTAATGCTACCGCCTCTATCCATTGAGTAAAATAGTCCATTGTGGTAAGGACCCACTTATGTCTATCACTGGATAGAGGATTAATCATTCTCGATGAAGTCCAACCCCCATTGAACAAAGGGTTGATCCACCGAACTAGATGCAAGTGGAAGAGCTGCTAGCTTCTTCTTACCTATGAAAAAGGCACATTCCTTACATTTACTTACCCAGAGATGGGCATCCTTAAATAAATCTGGCCAATAGTAGCCAGCTCACATGATCTTGGTAGCTGTTGTTCATTGCAGAATAATGTCCTCTAGATAGGCCATTATGAAACTCTTCTAGTATCTTATCGAACTTCTGGTCCTATGCACCGAAGGAGGATGCCGTTCAAATCTTTTCAAAAGAGAACGCTATCTACCAAAACATATGGGATAGATTGAAGATAGAAATTTCATCTTTGGTTTTTATCCATGTCTACTCGATATGCTCCCGAGAAGAGGAAACTCTTCATTTTGGATAACGATCAGCTTGATCAACATTCTCATCGTATTTAGGAGTTTCACATCCTCATTACCTTTTGATTCCATGTCTCCAGCAGCAAGTTCTTTGACATAAATGCTTACCCTCGACAAGTTTAGTGACTTTGATGTGCATGTCATACTCCATTACCTTTGTAATCCATCCAAAGCACACTTTTCGTTCATTTCTTTGTTTAGCAAAAACTCCTTGGCACTTGGATGAGACACCATCGATGAATCTTATTGTTGGACAACATGTGCTTGAATTTCTTTGAAGCTCGAATAACCACAAAGACTTTCTTTTCAATGAATGAGTATTTGAAGTCGTAGTATTTGAGGGATTGATCAAGAAAGCAATTGGTTGCTCCATCAGGTTGTTGTTTTCTTGGGTGAGGATCCCTAAAATGCTCTCTTGACTTGCAAAAGCATAAAGGATAAAATATTTGTCAAACCTGGGGTTCACCAGCATGGGAGCTTGAGAAATGGCTATTTTGATGGCTTCAAAGCTTTCTCATTATTCCTTTGTCCATGAGAATGGCATGTTTTTCTTCAGCATGGCTGTCAGTGGTTTAGCCAATGTCACGAATTGAGGAATTAATCTCCGCACAAAATTTATGGTTCCCAAAAAACTCTGGAGGCCCTTCTTGTGACTTGGGAGAGATAAGGATATAATCAAATGAATCCTGGTTGGATCGATTGATAATCCTTCCTCTGAAACAACATGCCCTAATAATTTTCCCTTGTGCACTGTGAAAATACATTTCTTGGGGTTAAGTGAAACCCCAAATTCCCTACACCTTCAGAAAACTTTCCTTAGATGCGTGATGTGATCTTCTGCATGCTTAGAGTATACAGTTATATCATCAAGGTAAACTAAAATAATATCATTGATTAGTCCCTTAAATTCCATGTCCATGGATCTTTGGAAAGTAGCCCCGGCATTGGACAATCTGAATGGAATTTTATTGTAGGCATACGTGCCCCACTTGGTAGTGAAAGCCATTTTGAATTGGTTAGATTCTTGGACTAGGATTTGATTGTAACCTAAATATCCATCGAGCAAAGAAAATATTTGGGTTCTTGCCACTGTTTGAAGGATCTGCTCCATCGATGGAAGAGGATAATGGTCTTTTAATGACGCATGATTCAAATCCTTGAAATCTATGCATAACTAGATCTCTCTGTTCTTCTTCCTCATGGGCACCAAATTGGCTACCCATGAGGAATGCTTGATGGGAAAAATTATACATGCCTTGATGAGCTTGGTTAGCTCCTTTCTCATTAGTGGCTCAATTTTGGGATTAATTGGTCTCTATTTCTGGTGAATTGGCTTAGCATTAGGATCCAATTTGATGGTATGTTGTGCTAGACCTGGATCAAAACCATGCAGATCTTTATAGCTCCATGCAAAGATGTCATGATACTCTTGAAAAAGTTTGATGAAAGCTTCTTTCTCTTCAGAAGTACACACTTTTCTCGATCTTAAGAAATTTTTCAATTGATACTTAGACTTCCTCAAAATATTCTTCTCTCACCACCATGTTAGGCCTTTGTCTTGTGGCTTGGTCATCCGAATTGAAAATGGATTCCAAAGTGACTAAACCTTTTAGTAACTTGTTGCTTGTCAATTGGAAAATTTTCTCACGATATGACTCCTGCAACTTATCTTGATTCTTTGTAGCAAACTCCGCCTCTTCTTGTAGGAAGAGGACAATTTGTTTGTCACTATTAAACACTTGCCAACTACTCACATTATCAGGGACTTCTGGTTGAACCACCATTTTAACAAATTTCTGCCCTTATTTCATGATATCAACTGGTATGTCGTATTGTGAACCAATTGTCGCAAGCCTATCTGCATCTTGATTTTGATCTCTAGGGATTGCATGGATTCCAAAAGCTTCGAAATCTTCAATCAGGTCCCAGACTCGGTTCTTGTATGATCTTAAAATATCATTTTTGGATGCACTACATGCCGAAACTTGATGAACAACTAACTCACTATCTCCAAAAATATTTAAGGCCTTGATTCCCTTCCTTTGGGCTAGCTGAATTCCTTGCACAAGAGCCTTGTATTCAGCAACATTGTTAGTGCAACTGAATTGCAACCGGAAAGATGAGAAGTACTTATCTCCCTCTGGAGAAATTAACATAACACCAAAGACTGGATCCATTCTTACTTCTTGAGCCATCGAAGAACAATTGCCACAGTCCTTTAGAATCACTTGGTGTTTTGACAAGTTGTGGTATGATCGTATCTTCTTCATGGATACAGTAAGTACCTAATCCTATTTCTTCCAAGACTAGCAAACCAGCTTCTTCTTCTGCCAATACATCAATGTAGGGATCGTACTGATGATCTCTACTTACTTCATCTAGCAAAGTATTAGGGACTTCTTCAACAAGGGTGGTTGGTTCATGATCGACATCTTCCTCTTCGGGATCGCCGATGGTGTAATTTCCATTTATGGGACTAGTAGTGTAGGGTTCTACATGATTATGGAAAATTGGTTCTACCCTTATAGTTACTTTGGTTCCGTATCGAGTCCTGAGAATCATATGTGACCAATCAGCTGATAGGTAACCGCCCATCTTGGTAGTGAAATCCCATGATAGGCAGATGACAAAGAGGGAGAGAGATCAATTACTGATATATCTTGGGTGAATAAAAAGTTTGGGCATGCGTGGATGGTAAGTTGAAGTCCTTTGATAAACCCAATAGTCTTAACAGTTGTGCCATCTAGCTGAACAACCCCTCTTGCAACTGGCACATATTGTATGCCTAGTACATCTACAATTTGTTTAGGCATGACAGAGCTACTGGCACCAGAATTGATCATGCAATTATGTACTAGATGGTCGCCAATGATCAGGGAAATGTAGAATGGTGGTGGTTTGTTTGTTGTAGGAATGATTTTCCCTTCCGGTTGACACAAAATTGTAGTAGTTTTCACTCCATGGCTTGGTGATCCACTGGTCGTAGCAAAATTGTTCAGAGCTTCTTGCAATGTTTCTTTGAGAAGGGATCGAGAGTGCATCCCACATGGTAATGCTCAGATTGGTTTTCTTCATTTGTTCTACTATGCTGAAGGGAATCACTCCAACTTTGATGACACTTTTTTGGGCATTGGGGTCCTCCTTTGGAAAATGTTTGTTGGGTACCATGATGCCTCGAGAACCATCTTTCTGCGGCATGGCTACCAAGATTTCTAGTGATTTCTTTCCCACATTTTTATCAACTGCCATTTGTAACCCAGGTTGAGAAGTGGACACTAGATCAGCTTCGAGAGGTTGAGGCTCCATTTCTCTCTTTTTGGAACGAGTGTTTGCTGCCACTGATGAAGAATTTGTATTCAATCCACAAAAATCTTTTGCTTGCCAGTTTAGCAAAGCAGATTCTTCAAGTGCTTGTGGTTGATCCACTACTTCTTGCATATATGAATTGTTTGTTAACTCTAAAGGGGTAGATACACTTTGAACCATAAGGTCCTGGCTAAGAACCCCATTAGGACAAAGATTTTGATTGTGAGGTTGAGAGCAAGGATAACACCATTCGTAGTCTTGAACTAGATTATTTTGAATAGGTACTATAGCTTTAGATGAGCTAGCTGCAAGAGGGTTCTCGAAATTTCAAGGGCCTGACGTTTGTAACTTGACATGTAGTTTGATTTTGAGGCTAATTGTTCCCTTGAAAAGGAGAACGGTTAGCTTGATATTGCTGATTTTGTTGCTGATATGGACAATTGTATTGAAACTGTTGCCTTTTGAGTCCAATGAGCTCATTTCCAAAAATTTTTAGTAGTGACTTGACTTCAAATAGGTCATTTGAAGAGGTAGAGGAAGATTGAGATGGTTTCTTGGAGTCTACTGGAATAGGAGCAATGATAGGCTGATGATTTGTAAGATCTAGAGAAAAGGGCATTGGTGGTCGTGGAGCTATCTTTCCAGCCTGAATCAAAGAATTCTCTGCACTTATGGCAACTTTGTAAGCATCAAGAAGTGTAGTCCCTCCCATGGACTAGATCATAACTACTACATCGCTATTCAAGGCTCACAAATAGTATAAGAATGCATTATGTGCAAAAGGCTTTATGAGCACCGGAATCCTATTCCAAGTCCTATGGAATCAAAAGTTGAAATCACTCATGTATTCTTGGGAAGCTCTCTTTATGGTTATAAGTTGTTCCAAAATTGATAGGTGATCACTTTTGTCTTCGAATTGTTTACATAGCTTTTCTCCCAACTCATCCCAAGTGGTTATAGTGCCAACACCTAACCCGCGAAACCATTGAAGTGCTTTTCCCTTGAAAGAGGTAGCAAGAAGTCTAACTACAACATTGTCTTCTGTGATATTATGTACTGCGTAGATGTTGGCTACATCAAAGATATGCTCCACTAGAGTAACGTGAGTTTCCCCCGTGTAGAAGGGTAAACTTTTGAGTGCCGCAATAGGTATCAGGTCACATTGAGCCAACATAAGAGGACTACTTGCATTGAAAGGGGGAAAAACTTGGTTCCTCACCATAGCAATGAAAGGTTGATTGTTCCTGGGTGGAGGAAACCTTTCGTAAGGAGGAGTTGAATGACCCCTACAAGGTAAATCTGACTCGGGATGTGGAAATGCCTCTTCTTCTTATCTTTGGAGGAGACAAGGAAAATTCGGTATGCTGATAATTTCCATTCTTTGAAGAAGATCTTGTCTGAATTCTTCGCATAAGTTACCGTACTGAGATTTGGAATCCAGAGATATAGAGTCACCAGGTACTTTGACTTGTGTAAGTGAGAAGAGAAGTACCAACTCGTCCCACCTGGGCATGCCAAAAACTATTGTCGCCAAATCACTACACCCTCCGAATGGCCAGGATGTGAATAGGATGTTCAGTGTGATTGGGACACATGGGATCACCTCTCAAGCTGTGGGACTTGGGCTCGAGGTGAACCTCCTGGAGAAGGTCGGCTTCCTCTTCCTAAACTAAGTGTTGTACTACTCCTAGTGTAACAAAAATGATTATCTAGTCCTATGCTAACATTTTCATGGGGTTTTAGGGAAAGAGATTTACGAAATGAAACTATACTAGGGATGGTGATGCACCAAATAAATGGTGTTTCCAGACTCATGAAGGGTTAATTTGAAGAGGGTGTGTGCACCACAGGTCAACTTCACCTACTGCAACTTAGAGAGGGTACAGGATACCACAAACTAAGAGACACGTGTTCCCTTTGTTAAACTTTATCGGATCGAGAAATATATCAGTTTCCCAAGAAAGAAGGATGAACTCAAGAAGGGTGAATAGACATCACAACTTTGCATGCAATACTCTACCACTCAATAAGCACGAGTAACTCCAAGAACTGCAATAGAACTTAAACTTGCACAATGTACTTGTAAGTAGGAGAAAGGCAAAAAGAAGCACAGAAGGATGAAAGGACAGAGATTAGTCACAAAACACACACTTTTATTGCTTCAATAACATGCACAATGCATCATACATTTAGAAGAGGCAATAGTTGCCATTACAGTCTTGAAGAGGAGGCTTGAAAGTTCTCTCAACACACAAGAACAACTTGCAGAAGAGAGAGGACTCTTGAAAAGTATACACTCGCCTGAGATATCTAACTATCCAACTTGTCTGAACTGTTGGAACCCTTTGAAATGAGCTTCCAACTTACATTTATAGAAGAATATGTGAGAAAGAAGAGGAAAGGTCATAATTACATTCCTAAATTGAAGGCCCATGATGTATTTATTACAGTTAGTTGAACCACCTCGAAGGTCCCATCATGGGTCATTAATTGCTCGATGACCTAGTCTTCCCAATTAATTAAAAGAATATTTAAATAAAATATTTAAATACTAATAATAAATATTAATTTAATTAACATAATTTTGGGACCCCGTAGACCTGTTTGACTTGAAGAGGAGGGGCGTCCATGTGGATAGAATCTCGCACATAGCCAAACTCGATGAGCTTGAATCCTCTAACTCGGTGTTGCAATCGATTTTGAACCCCACACTAACTCTTTCCTTGCCTTGGCAATCGAGCTCTTTTGCATTGAGTCCTTTGAATGGTGAGCTATCAAACTCGATTCTTATTGTTTTCCTTGGTCAACTCGAGGCCATTTATGCATTCCACGTTTAAACTTCATGAAACAACACAAAAAATGTTGAGCAATATGAATCGTTTCATTCTGCACCGTAATAAACCTTCATCTCCTAATTCAGGGAAATTTTATGAAGCCTTGAATAGCGTGACTCCAATCCATCATACACGAAGTGAATATTTGTTTCCTATCAGCTGCCATTCGATACTAAACAGATAACAACATAGTTGGTCAACCTGCTTGCTGGAAGCATCCAAAAGGCTTCTACTATACTGCAACATGCCTGCTGCCTATGCGTGGGAGCTTGTCACCTACCCACATCAAGTTTAGAATTATACAGAGGATGAGGAGAAGGTCGTGGCAGCCATTAAAGCTGACTCAAAGTCTGAACAGTTTAGTATTTTGATTGGAATCCTAACAAGGGTGGATCTATATGAAAAGAGACACTTTCTTCGTATGATCTATGGAACCCAATCCACAGTCCATGCAAGAGTGGATGTGAAATTTGTCTTCTGTAATCTCACCAAGGATGATCAAAGAATCCTTGTGTCTCTGGAGATGAAGGCACATAATGAAATGATTGATTGGCCTTTCTTTCCTCACATCCTTTGATCTTCATGCACTCACTGCTCCACTCGGCATTTGACTCATTCCTCCAACCTGGCGTCATTCCTTATTCACTGGTTTATATGGCGATTCACTCGCCATCCCTCGGTCATCAACTTCCTCCTGGTGACTCACACAAAGACTCGAGACCACTCCAAACTGTGTGGAATTCTCATGATGGATTTCCATCTTATGATCTCCACTTGGCAATTTGATCTGATTTCTCCCATTCATGGAAGTCTAATCATGGTTTACCAACCCAATATTTCCACTTGGCAGTGCTTTCCTAAATCTCCCCTACGCGGAGTGAACAACTTGGACTGCCATCATCAAATCTCTGACCTTGGAAATATAGTAAAATGTTTCCCATGTGTGGGATTACCTACTCGATCTGCCATTCATAAAAACCCACTTGGAAATATAGTGAAATGTTTCCCATGCGTGGAATTACCTGCGGCTTGCCATGATCGTGCTCCCAATTTTTGGCAGTAGACTCAAACTTCTCCCATGCCAAAAAAATTTTTAGTGGATTGACATCACGTCATTTCCCTTGGCAATGCTTGCCTTATTTTCCATGTCTGGGATTGGAGTGCGGGGTTTTGTTATCATTTGGCCATATTTCATTTTGGATAGATTTCCACTTTTCCACTCAGCGTGAGGAGACATCATTTTCTTGGTGCAAACATTTCAGCTGTAGCTTGTAAGGTGTGATAATTTTGACAAAAACCTTTATGCCTGATGACCTAGTGGCTCGTTGAAGATGCCCATATAATTGTAAAGAAAATTATGCTTCATGAATATTCTGATATGAAACAGTTCCACCTCTATGAGATCCACTTCCATGAGTTACATCGTAAAACAAGTAAGGTCTCGATAGAGAATCTTTGTAATAAATTTCATCAGGTCTCCAGTAACACTCTCACTGTCACTTAATTGATTTTCATAAAAATATCTTGAAGGAAAATCCTGAATTTGAGGATGCATTCGATGCTGAACAGATAACAACATAGTTGGACAACCTGCTTGTTGGAAGTGCTCAAAAGAACTCTTACTATACTACAACATGCCTGCTGCCTGTGCACCGAATACTTAGCCGAGGAAGGTCTGAACACCATTATAATTCACAACTCTTTTTAAGATGTCAGTTTGACTCAATTTTACATTGGTATTCTATGGTGCTTATACTATCTTCCTGGGTCGATAGAAGTCCTTCCATTATGTAATTACAAACCCAAGATTCAATGATGTTGAACCTCCCATATCTGCATAATTTCATATCATCTTGGTCAAACAAGATAATTCTCCCAAGTGGTTGGTCGAGCACTGTCTTAATGGATTAAACTTGGCATCATGTTAACTTTGACTCTCCCTGACTTGGCCTTCAAATATTTTTGCATCGATCTCCACCGAGATCCTTGTAGAGTTCCTTTCATTCGTCAATTTTCAACGAGCTATATTTTGCATTAACAAGACCATCGTCGAGCTCTTACAACTGAGAGTCTCTACCAAGATGATTTTCGAGATGACTATCAATTTTACACTATATTCTTTGTCAACTTGACCCCAAACTCTTCACTGAGTTGAGATAAATTGGGTGCCTTTCGATGCTAGGTGATCTCTCATATGTAATTTAAGAATTATTTTTAATTTTTGTATCTTGATAATAACCGAAGATGGGTTCCTGGGACTACTATTTCATTTTGAACGTGATAGGAACCCCTTGTCTAATCTTGCCATGTGTGCAAAATTGGATAAAAGGTTGTTGTGTGCATATGACTTCGAATCCATAGTTGATCATGAGAGCTTCCTTTTGGCTAGGAGGAACTACCTGTAATGAAAACAAGACCACCAGAAAGAATTAAACAATATGTGTAGTGAGCTACCTATTGTAAGCTAGATCCAAGAAGTATGATACTTCCTAGATGGTTGTCACCCATTTTAAACAACTCAATGCTGTAAACAAAGTAAATCCTATTTTTATTTTAAAATGATTTAGGTATCTCACTTTAAAACACAATAAGAAATAGATCTAATCTAACAGGCTAAGCTAGAATAGAATCCAAAGGTCGAATGATTGGTTCTGGGTCTCTGTAGGTCTGATAAAGGTCTCGGGTAGATCACAGGTGAATGAGGGTGAGATAAAATTAGGTGGGTAGGTCTTTGTTTAGGGCTGTGTGGAAAACATAGAGACCAATGTCAGTCAGGGGTGACCGATGGTGGTTAGGTGTAATCAAAAAGCAGTTACTTATGAGATGTGGAAATGTCATAGAACAAGTTTTGGTCTCCTTTGTGATTGCACCAAGGACTTTGGTTAGTCGGGACGAGGTATTGGGTGACTAGAGTAGGATTTTTCTCGGGTTTTAATGAGTATATTGAGGTGAAAATGTGGAGAAGGTCAATAGGGGGTGAGGTAAACAATGGATGATAAAATGATGATGAAATGAAATAACAAGGAAATTATGATGTTGTACTTACTTAGATTTCGTTCGAAGGCCTCGTGTGTGAGGGATGGAGGTTCTAGTCATGGGTTTGAAGGTTACAAGTGATCACCAATGAAGAAAATCTTCGCATGGGCTACATGTACACTCCTCTTTGCTTGGATATATCGATCATGGTGGGATGGTTGTGTAGGAGAAGATATTTAATCTCCTTCCTTAGATGTGAGTTTTCACTTTGGAATTTTATCTCGAAGATGTGTTATCTCTCCGAGATGTGTTCTTGGTCATCAAATTTCTCCCAATATTTTCCAACCTTGAAAATAAGGTAGTTTAGGGGTTAAAAGGGTAATCGATAAAGCGGTCTAGCTTAACCGGTGACGGTTAGGTGTAACCAACGTCACCAAGGTGGGATTTCCTAGGTTTACTAAACTAGGAGATCCTCCCGATTTCCTTAGATCTCATGCAGTTATTCCATGTATTAGAATGAGATCCTCTTGCAAGCATGTGGGAATGTGGTTAGATGGAATGTAGGCATTGATTTTTAGGGTTTGGGTAAGTCTTAGTTAGTTATGGCAACTTACTAAGAATAGGTCTTAGGTTGAGTTGGTTTGATGAGGTGTCTAAGTGAAGTGTATGTGTGGATATTATTTAAATAAAATATTCAAATAATAAATATAGTGAGGATAATGCATTAATTTAATTTAATTAATTAAATTAATATTAGTGGGGTGAAGGGGGGTCATGGCTAGGTAAATGTAATAAAGGGTGCTTATATGTCGAGGGACCAAAGGGGAGTGTGACCTAATTTTAGTGTCTAGAGAAGGATTTGGACCAAATTTTGATTATGATGTGAAAGTGACCAAGAAGGTTGATATAATAATGTTTATCTCTATTAGAAAACCTAACACTATGAGGTATGGTAATTCTTTCAATGGGTATTGTTATACATGTTTTTGGTCATAGAGCTAGAGATTACGAAAGAAGTTCTTCTGTAAATGGTGAATGTATCTTCAAAGGTGAATGTTATTCATGTTGTGAATATGGTCATAAAGCTAAGGATTATGGTTGGAATCTATGTATATTTGATCCTAAAAATGGAGGGGTGTTGTGTGTTTCAAGTTTTATAAAAAGGACATCATGCTAGATTTTGTCACCAAGGTGAATCTCCAAGAGCTAACAATAGGTTTCAAGCTCAAGATGGAAGAGTAATAAAGAAGAAAATTAATCTTATGAGAGAAAATAAGGCTAAAAATTTGGTTTCTCAATCAAATGAGACCAAGAAAATTGTTTCTCAGTCTTACATGTAGAGTTTGAAAGTTGAAGAGTCAAGGTATGACAAGAAGGATGCTCCAAAATCAGAGATTCTTAATATGAAGTTTGATCATATGAAGGTTGTCAAATAAGGCTCTAATTCCATCAATATGGAATAAAATTTCATCAATTCCAATTCAAATATAGGAGTTATGTTGTTTTTGGTTGAAAGGAAATTTTTGAAGAAGATCATATGTGGCTCATTGCTTCAGTACATGAAAGGTTAAGAAGCCTAGGATTTTGGGATACTTCAAGAGTGATAAGGTATGGACTGTGAACTTTATATGAGGTATATATTTAGTAGTTCTTGTTTTTATAGGTGTATAATGTGTAAATATCTAAGTATTATATCTTTAAACTCTTGATAAAGTATGTTTGAGTCATGTTTTAGAAGTATGGTTACAATCAAAAGTGTGTTAAGAGTTTTGTGAAGGGTTATGTTTGCAAAATCAAGTGAAGAATAGTCATATCATTCAAAAGGTAATTGTGCATGTTAGGTCTCAAAAGATGTTAGCCCTAGTGTTCTGAGTTAGTGTCATGAGTTATCCTATGACTAGTTTTCAAGTATAATCTGTTAAAATAATTTGATCTTTATTTCTTAATATGAGATCAGAGTTGGTGTCACTGAGAGGAAGTTTGATTGTGAGATTTTGTCTTGAATTTCATTAAAATTCATCCATGTGTCAGTATGTTAATATTCAAAGGTATTTTGAGTGCAAGGGTCCTGATTTAGTATTGGTTTAAGGTGATTAAATGTTTATACACTTAGGAGATCAGATCTGAATTTTTAAAGCCATCAAGACTACCTTGATAGGTAATGTTTTATAAAGCATGGTCATCATATTTAATTTTTTATTCATTATTTAATACCTTTAAAGTATGTATTACAATAATATCATTATATTGTGTCATTAAGAATGGATTTTTCCATGTGTGAGATATTCTATCATGTTAGAAAGCTTCCCTTGTTAGGATGCTCTAAATCGAGTGTAAATAAAGTCATTACAAGGTCTCCAAAGACTCTAGATAGTCTCAAAACTTGGGACAAGTGTTTGTATATTTATGAAGGTTATTTAAGCTGTAGATAACTCCATGTAATGAATAATTACTTATATCTGGTTCAGTTGTAAGATTGATACATGTTGGTTGATAACTATGATCCATTAAAAAGGTACAAATGTAAAAGATGAGGTCCTCTATGATGAATAAATGGTATCAGGTTGCATGCTGATAAATGATATGTAAGATCTTTGTTTATGCTCCTAAATCATTCTCAATGATGTTGGTGCTTTAATAAGGTATTTAATTAACATGATGCTTCAAGTTAGTATGAGTATGCTTCAATATGGCTGCAAGGTTGATCTAAGAAGGTATGATTCCTATCTATATATGTGAGTTCATGAAGGTATGTGTTTATACACATGTTGGTGTTCATGAGACAAATTACATTAAGCATAGAATGTGTAAAGTATGAATTGTAGAGATTTTATCCATGTGTTTAAATGTATGTACATGAGTTAACTATACTCATAAGTTGGTCTTTGGTCTTTCGGTTCAAGTTTGAAGTGTGTCGAGTGTTTATGCTTCATAAACATCCGATTGGAGAAATTCAAAGAAGTTAATTGAGTCCGTAGGGAACTTTTCTCTTTTGCTACATTTTTATTGCAATTCAACTATGTTTTTTCATCAATTATGTTTCTTTTTAATAGGTTACAAAATTGGGATTCTAAGCTTGTGTGCATTTTTTCAATCTTGCATATGAGTGTTCGAGGTCTACAATATGATTTCATGGGTCCATGATGGTGCATAAGGTTGAGGATGAGTCTGAATTCTCTCTATATCTTAAAGGTGAAGCTAAATATGTGTTGAAATATCTATGTATGTGATATATTGTGTTATTATGTGGAAATGTGCATCATAAAAAGAGCTCAATAGTCTATGTATAAGGAAATCAAATGCTACAGGTGTGAAATTCAAGATGACATTGTCCCTGATGGTTTTGAATTCTCAAATTCATGCTACATATGATCTAAAAGTGTGTATACATCACAAAGGATGCATAGAGGAAGAAAAAGAGTTTTCAAGTGAGATATAAATATTTTTTGGTCTATAGTGGACTTAAACAAAGTGCTACATGGATGAAGGAGAATCTTGAGGTAGGGGCTCTGTATGATCAAGGGAAAGATACTTAGGTATTCTAAGGTGTATGGAAGTGCTAGACTACCTAAGTCAATCATAATTGTAAGTATAGTTCAAGGGGAAGCTTACTACAAGATTATATAGGTAAGATGAGATGCAAAGAATGAAGAAAAGACTGAAAACATGTCTAAAGGAAGTAATGATGTGCTTGAGTCAACTTCATGACTTATCTATAAGGTATGTGGTCTTAATTTGGTACATTTAGTTAAAGAAAGATGGAATTCTCCTAGGGGATCTATAAGGAGTCAATTCATGATGTACTGAAAGCTTCTAGTGTAAGGAAAATTTTGGCCAATATGCATCTGAAGGAATGGTTTAGGGAAAATGGCCCTAAAGGAGGTTTTGATAACATTAGAGGTAGATTATGTGGTTTTAGCATGGAATGGACCAAGAAGAAGTTGTAGAACATGGATGAAGAAAAATTTAGAGAGGATATCAATTCATGGGGAGCTAGTTTACATGCTTTATTAGGTCCATAGATCATCATATGTTGATTTTAAAGATAAAGAAGAAAAAATACATTCCAAGTGGGGAGTCAAGTCAAGTAAGTATGTGTGTTTTGAGATTTTTTTCATTTTTGTTTTCATTTTCATGTATTTTTGTCATTATATCCTTTGTTATAGATGTCAAAGGGGGAGAGAAGCATCAAAATCATGGAAAATAGGTCCGAGAGGTGAGTTTTGTCACATGATTGTCATCAATTTGTCTAAAGGTGGTTGCCATCAATGATAAAGGGGAAGATTGTTGGCCATTGTGTGTTAGTTTTTTTATTGATGTTAATTCCATTAATGGAAAATGGTGTTATGAGGTCATGTCACTCTCCATGAGGTTTCAGTAAAAGGTCAAGCATAAAGCTTGATTTGTAGTGTCGATATTTGGTGAGTTGTCATGTTGCCTTGACATGGTTCTATCTTATATAGTCATGGTATGATCTATCTCCAGTGGGTTGAATGTTTTCAATAGGTCACATGTGGTCATGTAAGTCTCCGTGAGATGTCAGTCAAAGGTTAAGCATGAAGGTTGATTAGTAGTGTCAAGATTTGGTGAGTTGTCATGTTGTCTTGGCATGGTTCTAGCTTGCATAGTCATGGTATGAGCTATCTTGAGTCGGTTAAACGTTTTAATGAGGTCACACATGGTTCATATGATGTGTTAAGAGTTTCTAAGAGTCTTAATGTTGTCAACAAGGTTAGTTCATGTGAAGTCATGGTTGAGTCAGGTCATTCATGACCTTTTCTAGCCGTGGAACATGCGAGAATGGTATGGAGGTATGAGTTGTAGTTATGATCAATCCTAAACAATCATGGTAGAAGTATGGTGATAGTTTACATGAGGTGTATGGTGAGTTTTAGGTTAGTTTTTAGATTTTTGGTTGTATTTCATGGTCCTTGGGAAACATGCGGGTGGAAATAGGATAAGTAAGCAAAAGTAAATGAGATTGGTTGTAGAGTGTCGATTTATTTTAGCTAAATAGAGACTCTAAAAGTTAGAGTATGTTTTCATGATGATTTATGACAATTTTAGGTCATTCTAAAGAAGGAATTGCAAGATATGTCATTTTTGGTAAAACCAGGTGATTTAGAGTGTGTTTTTAAGCTAAACGTGAACCTTCTAATGTTCATTTTGAATACTATTATTTTTATGGGATGTAGATAATTTTATGGATTTGTTTCCATAGAAATAATAAGGTTTAAAAAATAATGAATTCATGTCATCATCACATTTTTATGAACGAATTTTAAGAAGGTAAACTACTTTTTGTGAGTTCAAAACCATAGCTCAAAACCAGTAGGAGATATTTTCTTAGTAAGTAAAAAAAATTATTTCTTGTGATAGTATGATGAATTTATGTTGTAAAAGAATCCTCCATATTTCAAAAAAGGTATGATAGAGCATGTGGATGAGTGAACCCCACTCAAACAAACAAATTTATGAATAAGTTTAGTTTGAGGCAAGGTTGTACAAAGGAGTTGAAAAATAAATTGAAATTTTATTTAGTATGGGAGTTTTAATTGATGTCCATGATGGTTTAAAAACATTTTTGAGATTTTATAGGGAAAAGTGTGCACTATTTATGAAGATGGGTCTTGAGGAAATTTTGGGTACTTTTGGAGCACTTTCGAGAGATGGACTGGTTAAATTTCTTCCACTCGAGTTGGAAGGAAATGTAAGATTTTATAGAAAGAGGATTTAGAGATATTTACAATGGTGTATGTTTTATCTCATGATGATAGTATTTTATGGGTAATTAGCTTAGTTTTTGGAGAAGAATATTTTTGTTTCTCATGACAAAACTATTTAGGATGAAATATTGAGGTAGATGATGCATAAAAAGGATTAGTTTATGATTGATATTAGTTAGAGAGTGAAGAGGGGTGAATTTTGTTCCTATTTAAGGCCTTTTTATGTCTTAAAATTCATATAAAAGGTGTAAACTAGTTGAGTTCCTAAAAATAATTTTTGGGAAGCTTACTTTGGTGAAGGATAAATTTAGTGTGGTTTGCACATATGGAATTTTCATGAGGTATATAAATCATATATGTGATAAAAATATCATGTTACTTCTAATGTGTGGTTACATGCCATAGTCGAGGTGTTTTTGTTGGTCCCTAAAATATTGGCTGAGTACCAAAGTGCTCGTGCATGCAGGATCAAGAAAAAGGGCACTGTGGGGAAGCACATAGGACAAAGAGGTTTAGGAAGGGTTTAGGTGAAACCATGGTGCGCGCAAGAGGAAGAAAATGGGTTCAAAAGACTTACCCATATTTGGCACTATGAAGAAACTTGAGAAAAAATGTGAGGACTTGACTAGGCATGATGAGTGGATAAGGTTCCAGTCTAGAACCTTAGAGGTCAAAAAAGGATATTCCACATAGGGAATATTCCCAGAAGACATCATTACAGAGAGTGTAGGGTTTACAAAGGGATAAGAATTCACCATTAGAGTACCACATCAACACTTTGCATGTGGTCTATTCAGGAGAGAATGCATGGAGGTGGGTGTTGATCCTATAAAAAGAGAATCTCGGAAGCGAGGAAGGGTTCATATGAAGACATCGATAAGATGAGGAGAGGGAGATTAGAGCATGCAAGAGGTAGAGAGAATGCATTGAGAGTAAGATGTTGAGTAAACAAGTGTTGCAGTAATGTTAGGCTTTAGAGTACTTAGTGTAAAGGGTTGTGAGGGATGTCATGATCCTCTATATGGTAGTAAGATCTATAACAAGGGTTAAAATGGAAGTGTATAGCTAGGGTATCATACAAAAAGATCTGTAGGAGTTGGGTCTCTATCATTTAACATGTATTGTTTTTTATGACCTCTTTTGATTGTAATGTGAATAACAAAACTATTATAAATTAATATGTATATATATATATATATATATATATATATATATATATGTTCATTGTGCATATCATGCTTAAGGGTGTAATCCCTAGTGTTATATGATTATCATGGCTCAGATTTGGTTTATTCTTCTCATTATATTATTTTTAAGTTTATGTAATGTATTAAGGTGTGGATATGTAAGTAGTCCCTTCCAATTTTATTTTAACCAATTAAATGCAATTCTCATTCTAGAATTCATCCTCCATTAATGGAAAAAACGTCTCATAATACTCAAATAAACAAGGGACTCGGCACTCGCATGTGCCTTGGGTGAGTTCCCTACGCCTACTAGGTGATAGGCCAATGCACTTGGGGTTAGAAAGTAGTATTGAGGGTAGATAAAATGACTACATCTTTGTTCCATTGTTGGGACCTCTTTTTGAAGTTGTTGTGAGAATGGTGTATGATGATAAAACACTTGACGTTGGACAAAGTGTCAAAGCATGGTTTAAGAGCATGGAGGATGATTTTTCTTAAATATTTAGTACTAGACCTAAGTTTGATGCATGTAAATGGGTAGAAGAGAACATGTATCATGAGCTATATGAGACCTTATTTTGTTGCTTTCCAGTGGAGTTGTATGAATGGATTTTAACGTATGCATCTAGATCAAGCTAGTACTATAGATCTCACGTGTGGACCCAAGATGAGTATCAGAGGTTGTAGGATGTTGATCTGACTTGGACACATGTTGTTGATCATTGGTGGAGTATATTATTGATGAGTTACACCTTGGAGTACACAATTTCTATGTATTCCTATCTTGAGATTGTTGAGTTTGAGTTTTTGAGGGAGCCAAGAGGATCATTCTTGCATGCTATCCCTTTAGCTATAAATATCTTTATCATTACACTGAGTTTAGAATCATTTCCTATGGCAAGATAAGCTCCTTTTGAGCATTGGGTGAGGAAGCTAGGGTGGAGGAAGATGGCAGACCTTATGGCTGAACATGAGACGGAAGAGAGACAACTCTAGTATAATGAAGCTCGTGAAAGAGAGTTAGCTAGAAAAAGTGAAGTTTTAGGAGCAATGGATTTATAGAAGTAGTAGAAGTTATGGGAAGGAATTGAGGTAAACGTAAAGGATGTAGAGCCGAGGAGTCTGTGCTACCCCATCTTATCAAGCATGGGGGAGAGATCCCTTTAGCTTTTGATGAGAGCTTGCCACTAAAGAAAGGAGAACCATTGCTATGCATCTGAATCCACATATTGACCAACCCCTAACTCTTAGTTTTCCAAATCTAGATATAATTATTACCAACCCAATTGGTATTGGTGGAAGTAATTGATCAGCACCTAGGAGGTATAACTTTTCATTTAGCACATCTATGGCTACACAATCATTTCTTGTGTTTGGAGGTATATTGTCCGGAGAACGACATTAGGGCAAGGTATAGATACACAAAGTTTGAGTATCACATATGGAAATGGCCTAGGACACACATTTGGTAGTAGTGTAATATTACGGACTATTGGCGTGTAGTATAATATGGTAGTTAGGACACTAGGTGCAACAACTTGGGGCCTTTACTAGCTATAGGAGGTGCAATATAGTGGAATAAGAACTAGTGGACTTGGTGGACCTGGCGGATTTGGAGGATTTGGTGTATTAGGAGGAGTAGGTGTTGATGGATGTAGTGGTAGAGGAAACACCGAAGGGAATCAAAGTTATGGATCGGGAAGAAATGGACCTAAACCACCTCGGTAAGTATTTTTTGAAATGTCTTTGCATATACTAGACTACAAATGCATTGAGGATGTTGTAGAGCACATACACAAATGTGAGATAATATGGCATGCAAAAGGGATCCCTACTCCTAAATAGAAGGAAAATCAGTTTCCAACAATGTTGTAAGATCGTGCACATAGTTGGTATGGGAAGTATGACCCCTACAAGACAGTGGTAGATTACATCACACTATGGAATGCCTTATTACCTAAATTTCATATCCCTGAGTTTGAATAGAAGAGTATTAGCATACTAAATGGGATTTAAAAAGGTATGACATATAGTGTGCGGGAATATGACGCATGTTTTAAGACTCTCTTATCAAAATTTTCTTATGATATTCATCCTTCTCAGTATACTCATTGGTTTGTTGGAGGGTTGATAAAAACTTTTAGGAAAGTGCTTTTGCAAAATATTTCCACACTCCTATGTGAGGCCTTGGATGCTACCCTACATGTTGAGAGCTGTTGGAAGCATAGATATCGAGTGTTATCCATTTCTTTGAATCTTAGACTTTACAATTACAAAGCGGCTAGAAGCTATTTGTAAACTCAGTGTATGAGACTCACAGTGGTCTATGGTGCATAGATTGTGAGGTAGAGGGGCATATAAAGGACAGTTGTCCTTAGAGATTGATATATGCCATGATAGTGGACTGTGATATTTTCCACAGAGATCATGATGTAAGTAGGTGTCCACTACTATAGCATGTGATCCATAAGAATGTATCTTGTTATTACAAGAGTTTCAAATCTACTACTCATGAGACAAAGGATTGTACATTGATTGATCAGATACATGATGCCATTGATATTGGTGTGCACTAGACCATCATTACAAATAATTCAAAGGATGATGATCATCACTATGAGAGGTGTAGATGAAAGGGCATGTGGAAGATGTTTTCGAGGAGGATTTCATGGTCATGGAAAATGAGGGTAAAGAAGTGAGTTCTGGGTGGAACTTGTTACAACTATGGATCTACGGATCACTATAAGTGTGAGTGCCTTGTTATGTTACAATTCTCTTGGTATGGAAATAATCAAAAGTATGAGGAGTTCCTGGAGTTATTTTAACATATGAGCCAGTAACACCAGAAAGATAAAGGCATTTGAATGGTAAGTATAAATAAGGCCACCTCACAATGGATGCCAAGGGTGGCATACAGGTTAGAACTAGAGCCTATACTAGTGATGATGTGAGTTGAAGCTATGAATGTTAGGGGAGACACCAAGGAAGAAACTATTGATTACAAGGGAAGAGGTGGTGTATGGTAGGTATTCAGACCCTACTCATTAGAAGGATGTCTATCAAGAGACTGTGGATGTAATTTGAAGCCTACAAGGAGAAATTCAATTCCTGAAGGAGTAGTCAAGGTAGTTAGAACAAAGGAAGATCACTGAGGCTCCATAGAAGGATATGGATGAGGTTAGGGAAGTATTACAAATTCTAAGTTAGGAGAATATCCTTCTTTTGATAAGGAAATGGTTAAGGGAAAATGTAACTTATGCCGGATTAGAGCGTGAGAGGTGGGTTTTGCATGCTAACCTTCCTCCCCACAACCTCAATTATGATAAGGAGATTACCTTGAATGTGGTTTTCGATGGGTGGCTCCTAAGCAATATTCTAATTAACATGGGCATGAAATTCAATGTTCTCACCATGGATGCCCGGAACCAAATGCGAAGGCCCCATTACAGGTATATTCAAAATTCATGTACATGGTGAACAAGATAAAGGTAATTCCCATTGGTGTTTTATAAGACACTACTATCACTATCCAAGGGGTGAAATTCATTGAATATTTCAAAGTCATGGAACTAGCTATGGCAAAAAAATTCCAGCATTACTTGAGTGCCCTTGGTGTTATAAAAATAATATAGACCTAGGGTTCAATAAAGGGTACATAAGATTTTAGAATAAGGAATAACAAGTAATCATCCCCTTGACTTATGGGAATTAAACATCCTATACTAAGCCGTTGGGAGAATACATTCTTAATAGGATCTATGTGCACTCCATTAGGGACCTTGAGGTGATTAATCCTACAAAAGGATTTATTTAGTTTTAAGACACTCAATCTATGAGTGATACCACTAGTGTAACATGTGAAAATTGGATGCATGGGACTTATGAGTTAATTGGGAATTAATTAAGAGGATTTTTAAAAGAGTAACAAAACCATGCTCGATCAATTGCTCCGGGAGGAAAGAAGTTTCCAAGCTCTTCTGGAGGATCCAACCCTAATGTTTTCTTACGAGAAATGGAGACCTAGTGGAAAATTGATATTAAAACAAGAAGGATGCTTACATATAACTTACTCAAGAACACAACACGTTGGTGGGTGACACATCTCAATAGCCTTCTAGAGTGGCATGAATTAATAATCACATTCTTTATTAGGTTTTCTTGAGCAATGCACCCACTATCATACAAGACTATCATGGGAAGGAACCCACCTCGTTTCACATCCAAGCATGTGAGAAGGCCTATATGGAAGGAACAAAATCCTTTCAACCTTCTTTATGGGTGCATAATCTATAATCCACCTTACAAGGTTGTACACATGCATGGTACGTTCACTCAGAGATGTGCAATCGATAGGAAGTTTCTAGGAGTTAATAGTGACCTCCTTCAAGATTTTGAATATAGAAGCACCAAGCCATCAGTGGATGAGGAATTTCAGATTTTTAAGTTCCTAATGATGGTAGATAGTTCCATGGTGGAGGATACAATACTAGAATTATTGGGTGAACCTAGTTTGGAAGTGTGCTTTGATGAGGAAGTATCAAAGGAGATAAATATTGCATGCGTATGCATGGAGAAAGAGAAGGAAAAGATGGTCTATGTGATAGATGGTGAAGAAGTGGAGAACTTGGATATTAACCATACTATGGGTATGTGCAAAGTAATAGATAGTGTTGATGAGCAAGCATGCACCTACCATGAACCCCTCAAAATAAAGAAGGTTAACATTAGATCAGAAACGGAACCTAAGGAGGCTACTATTAGGGACTATTGGTTAGAAAATGAGGTTTCAAAGATCATTGATCTATTACATGAGTTTTAGGATTTATTTCCGTGTGGGTACCATGACCTTAAGGGAGTTTATCACCCTTTAGTAGAGATGTAGATCAATCTAAAGGAATGATCACACCCGATTCGAATATAGCTTACCAAAATGAATCCAAATTTATGCATCTATGTCAAGGAGGAATTTGATAAGATGATCGCATAAGGCATCATTGAAGTTATGGAGGAGTCAAAAGGGATAAGCCCCATGGTCATAAGAATTAAAACTAATGGAAGGATAAGGATTTGTGTTGACTATATGGACTTAAATGTGGTATGTGTGATTGATCCTTTCCCAACCCTTTTTCGAGGAAATCCTAAAAGGAGTGGTGGGCATGAGATCTATTCATTCACGAATGGTTTCTTAGGATACCATCAAGTTAGAATCACAAATGAGGACCAAGAAAAAAAAATTTTCCACTAAATGGGGAACGTTTTCCTACATAGTCATGTTGTTTGGAGTAAAGAATGTGCATGTTGTGTTTTCGCACGCATAGTGGCCTAGGAATTTTAGTATTTTATCCATAAGTTCATTCAGTCTACCTTGATGATGAACAATGTATGGAATGGTGAAAGACCATTGTCACAATCAAAGGCTGATGTTTGAAAGATGTCTGTAGTTGAGTATATCCCTCAACATTAAGAAAAAAAAATTTGCTACTCCATTTTTTACCCTTCTAGGGCATATCATATGTAAGGAAGGCTTGCTGGTGGATCCTATCAAAGTTACTATTATTGTGGTATTGGAGGAACCTACCAGCCATAGTGTTGCGCATGGATTCCTTGGGCATATGGGGTACTACTAGAAATTTATTAAAGGTTATACCAAGATCATTATGCCACTCAAGGATTTTTAAAACAAAATGTGCATTTCACTAGGGAGAGGCGCAATAGATAACATTTGATGCATTAAAGAATAGGATTATACTATGCCCATATTATGCTTTCCTTCTTGGGATAATCCATTATATGTACATGTTGATGTTTGGGGATGGAAATTGGGTAAGTCTTAAGACAACTGGAGAAAGGATTGTTAACAACCCCTTGTGCTTTACTAGTAGGAAGTTGACAGTAGTAGAGTAGAACTATACTACTACTGAGCGTGAAGTACTATCAATGATCTATGCAGTGTAAAAATGTAGGAAATATCTATTAGTGACACCCTTCATATTCTACACAGACCACATGGCATTGAAGCACTTGGTGAACAAGCCCATTTTACAAGGGAACATATGTCAGTGGGTCTTGTTATTTCAAGAGTTTGAGTTTACAATTGTCATGAAACCAGAAAAGAGTGACTTAAGACCTGACCATTTATCAAAGCTTGATTCAAGGGAGGATGCGTAGAGCATTCAAGATACAATGTTAGACACATAACTATTTAGGTTATGGTG
This sequence comes from Taxus wallichiana var. yunnanensis, assembly GCA_018340775.1. Taxonomy (NCBI): domain Eukaryota; kingdom Viridiplantae; phylum Streptophyta; class Pinopsida; order Cupressales; family Taxaceae; genus Taxus; species Taxus wallichiana. The sequence continues at coordinate 688,479,609 of CM031239.1, forward strand.
CACACCATCCGAGTTGGAAGATATTTCTATATTTCTCAAAATGGGTGTTGCATTGGAGGGAATGAAGACTCTAGAATGAAAGCAGATTAGCCATACACACCAACACCTACATGTTAATTAGTGGGGACTTATACAAGCTAGGCTAAGATGAGGTTTCACACTAGTGTGTGTTAGAACATGAGCACATTGCAATCATGGAGGAAGTGTACGGTGGGATTGTAGGAGAACACTATGCAAGGAATGCCACCACGTGAAAGATTCTACTAGAAGGGCTTTGGTGGGAAAGCATCTACTAGGATTGTATTGATTTTTGCAAGTCTTGTGACCATTGCTAGTGCCTTAGAAAACTAGGAAGAAGGGATGAAATGCCCTTGAGGCTAATAGCTAGTGCAAAACCATTTGAGAAGTGGGCCATTTATTTTGTAGGACCAATTTCACCTACCACATGAAGGACTGGTTCGTGCTATATCATCACTTACACTTACTACTTAACAAGATGGGAAGAGGTAGTGCCTATAAAGTACTACACAACAGCAAAAGTAGCAAGGTTCCTATGGGAAAACATACTTAGTAGGTATGGGTGCCCTTTAAGCCTGACTAGTGATAGAGGCACACACTTTTTGAATGAGACGGTCAGGATTTTATTAGTAGAGTTCATGGTGGCCCATCACAAGACCACCCCATATCACCCCCAAGCTAATGGAACTATTGAAGCATTTAACAATAAATTGAGTCACATGGTGACCAAATTTGTGATTGGGAAGATAGGATTAGGGTGAGAAATTCTTAGTTTTACTATGGGCATATAGGACTACCTAAAAGAGATTGAATAAGGCCACACCATTCTAATTGGTGTTTGTCATGCAGAGGATTAGTTGATGAGAAAGCACTATAGGAGCACACGAGAGAATTTAATGTAGTTGGAAAAAGGTGATCACTTACTAGGTGGATCTAGATGACTGAAAAGGCATGAAAAAAATCATGGCATGATTTCCATATTCAAAACAAACAATTCAAGGTTGGGAAAATGGTATTTCTTTATAAATTTGAATTTCTACACCATCCTAGGAAATTGAAATTCCATTCGTTAAGACCATATATCATCTCGTACATCCTTGATTTAGGCATATGCTAGTTACAAGCACTAGATGGGACAAGGTTATTAGGCCATTTCAATTTGAGTAGGCTAAATCCCTACTATAAATAAGTCTTCCTTGTATGCATAAATAAGGTAGTATTGCCATTTTACCTAGGATTTACCTTAATTATTTTCCTCTCTTTGCATTTCCCCTTCTCGTTGATTGTTCCCTTTTTTCTTTTTGTGTATACATTATGTGCTGGTCACCACTTATTATTTTCAAAAAAAATCTATGTACAAAGGACTATGCATCCGTTTTTGTGTGGGGTGGAGTAATGTGACAAGTAGTGGAAGCTAAGCAGTAGAATCTATGTTTCAATGGCCCAAATTGAAGGATCAAAAGTGCGTAGTTTGGAAAGATGGACATAAGGATTTTGGTGTAAGGAGTTCTTAAGACCACGTAAAAATATGAGAAGAAGAGGAACAACATGAGGTAGAAAATGTTAAAAATAAGGGTAAGGATAGAAAAAGTGCCTCGATGCTATAAGCTCATGTGAAAGAATCTTGATTAGTAAGGATTTTTACACACCATAAGGTTGTAGGGATTTTTCATGCAATATTTTTATGGGGGTAAAAATGATGAAGGTTTTCTTAAGAAGGAAAAATCCACCTTTATTGCAAAGTTATGATGATAGGTGGTATTGCATTTATTACAGAAAAGAAGCAAAAAATATAAGTAGAAGGTTGGGGTAGATTATTTTTACTTTTCATTTGTGATATCGAAGAGATCTTTCAAACTAGGGCATCCTTAAGAAAATTTATGTGAAAGAGGGTTGTGAAGATCTGAGTGCATAGCTAGTTTGATCAGTGAACCTGGGGTGGAAAAATAGTACATAAGGGTGAGGTAGAGGGTTGTAGAAGTTTTCAAATCTCGCAAGTGAATATGTCATCTTATGGAAGGAAGGGTTTTTCATGGTTAGGGTTCTATAGCTAAGGCACATGATTGAAGGGATTTTCCACGTAAGAGTAGAGCCAATAACTAAGCGAGATCCATGATCGGGAGAAAGTACTTTCACTAACCCAAGAGAAATAATACCAAGGAAAGTAACCATTGTTTCACCAAAGAAGGGCAAGGGAAAAGGTAAATAAGTTATTTCCACTAGGTTCAATGAAGAATGGTATGGGGAGATGAAATACCCGGATGGGGTATTACTTCAAAAAGAATGGGTGTCTCACATGATAAATATAGATGTAAGTGACTACAACCATTGAAAGAGCACTTATAACATTCCCATTTTAAGACTTTAGAAACAAGGGAATTTTTTTGCATGAATAATGTTCTCTGTTCTAAATACATAATTTAGAACACACATTCCATAACCACCATTCTTATAATAGATAACCATATGCAGTTGTAATGACTCGGTGAGCTACCGATCTATTCATTTCATAACTCGATGAACTACCGATCTATTCATGATTAACATTAAGTATTGAATACTTTTCATATACTATGTATACTTGGTTTTCTTACCCTGTTCTAGGTATTAAGTGATCTATCTAAGGAACCTATCTGAATATCTATTACCAATATTCATCTACATCACGATCCTTAGGCTAGGTGACATAGGACAATGCAACCAACAGCTTGTGATACTTTGGCCAAATATTTATAACATATTATTCATGTTGTTATTCCTTGACGACATACTTGTCAATCCGAATATGTCCTTCACCCTACTTTATTATTATCTAGAATGTCCTTTACTAACTTTTGTCAGTCCACTTGCCCAAGGTTTAACCCAACTTCAGGTTAACAACATAATTTATGATAGGAAGAGGCTCACGAAGACTTAGGGTAAATGGGCATACTGGGTCAATCTAAGTCAACCCCATGTGCCAAGGTTCCTTACGTGATAGGGGGCTTCTCCTTATCCTAAACATGCTACTAAGCTGGACCTAGGGAGAAACTAAGTTCAAGCCTAGATGTGTGTAGATCTAGATGATCAATGTAGAGAAGGGTGTTGCCACATGTCAACTGCATCGTTATATCATCAAGAAGATCCTAATCTTCTTGAAGGTACAGCCCTCGCAATTGGCATGTGCCAACATCCTATAGAAATAGCCTCGTCGAGATTTACATATCCCCAGGAGGTTATTCATATAATTAATTTAGATTATTGAAATAGATTACAGAAGCCTTGTTAAACCCTAATCCAACACTCCTTAAGTTATTTTTCCATATTAGATTCAATTAATAGATAAGGAACTTCCTTAACTTAAGCTTTCTTTTAAGTTGCTTATCCGGCTTAACAAACAGTTAACCAAAAATAGGACAATAACATCATAAGTTCCATTACAATGTAACTTAACCAATCAAGGAGGTGTAGTAACCACATAGGTTTAACTAGGTAGACTTCATTGAATATGAATTCTAATGATTAACAATCACATTACCTTTCCTTTTCGTTTACATTCCTTTTTTGAGAGGAAGAGTCTTCCTCTTCATGAATTAGTGTTAGGGTTTATCATACCCTCCTTATCTTTTACAATTTTTATAGTTTTACTGCATGTTCAACACACATTACATTACTATGTTAAATTGTTTAGATAAAGAACATCATATTCTGCAACTTAACAAGCTGCATCTTAATTACGGAAATAGAACTAAATCCCTTTATCCAACTTATCAAAAGGTAACCAATTAAGCATATAAATAATATGAAGAATATCAACAAGATAGAATTCCATCTCTTTCATAAAAGTGCAAGATAATTTACACAACCAATACAAGTAAATTCCCAACTTTCAATTCATCTTTAAAACTTATACATTTACAAGACTTATGCATTTTAGGCATACAACATAACAACAACCTTCATTCTAAAAATAATACCACTTTTTTTTTTCAATACAACTCAAGAATGAATCAAAATTCTTCACAAAGAATCAAACATAAATCAGCCAATGCATCATATAAGTTTTTCCTTCATTTATCACTTACTAATTCCATTTGCAAAAATTTCTAGCACGGGTCAATTCAATGAAAAAAACATGATAAGCACTAAGCATTAAAATGAAGTGTATTCCACTAATTGTTCCATTAAAAAAACTCTACTTTAATTAAACAATTAATATATCATACATATAGGTATAAGTAATAACAATCAGAAAAGAAGTACATTAACCAATCTGAATTCACTTCTAAGAGAAGAATAGAATATAATCCACAACATTTGCCTTACAAAATTAAAGTTTAATTGATCCTATCAATTACCTTTAAACAAACAACAGATCATAACATCCTATTGTTCCCAATTCTATCATAATAGAATACAACATTTAACTTTACTATAAGACAAAGGAAGGGTTTACAACATAGTTCCCATTAGGATGATTCATCTAGCTCCTAAGCAAGGAAGAAGAATAACCATTCCAAACTATGCCCAACACAAAAACATCTGAAAATAGAAACAAGTTCATAACATGAATTTAATTATTTCGTTTAAAGGACAACTACCTTTAAATTCAACATTTAAGATTTTCATCAGAACAGAATCCCATATCAATCTAAGAAGGAATATATAATTTAAACAATCTACCAACAAGATTATATTTTCTGTTCAACAAAACCGAAACATCAAATCTCTTCCTACATCACTTCAACAAATGATATGAACAAGGAAGACTAAACAATTATAATAAATCTCCATTTCACAAGAGAACTAATAACATAAGGGTTCAATCAAATGAACTAATCCCAACAGGTTAGAAAAGGAATCTTATCAGAATTTGATTCAATCCTTAAATCATTTCTCTACACTTAACAACAAATTCCCTTTTCTAATCCAAACAATAAGCTCATACACTAGTTCCCAGAAGAGAAAAAAACCAACTCATTGTAAAGAAAACATATTACAAGTCTCCCTTACAATCCTTATCATTTAAAAGCATGAGTTCCAATTTCAGTTCAGAACAACATAAATAGTAAAGTTCAAAAATAACACACTGTCCCTAAGGATTCTCAATTTCCTTTTTCTTTTAAAAGACTCAAGTATTCACTTATTGATCCCAACAAGAATAGAAAACCCAAAACCTTAAACTAAACCAGTTCAGGAGTATCCTCGAACTCAAAACTGAAGTTCCTTTAAAATGCCTCCACAACATTGTACTTAAGAGTAAGTGGTTCATAATTCTTTTAGAACTATAAAACAAAATCAAACTGAACAGAGTTAAGTAATCCTTCCACTATAATTTCTAAGCACTAGTACAAAACTCATCTTTGAAAGAAGTTCCAAATCCACTATCAAACGAAAGCATTTCTAATTAAATCTCCAAGAGATATTCAATAGCTCAGTCATACTACTTCCCCATATTTACTTTGAGTAAGCAGTTTGCATTAAAAGTGTTATAAGCTTTCAACTTGAATGTAATTTAAAACCAACTCACAAATATCAAAACATAATGAACACATCATTCAAGCTATATATTCCAAACACTAAGTACCAAATTACATGTACAGTGTCAAATCACAAAGTCTCAAACATGAGCATAGATATATACAAATATCATGATACAAGACAGAATATAATACGAACAACCTTAACCATTTATAACATAAACAAGAAACCCTATTTCCAACTTAAAATGAAACACAAGTTTCTCACAGAAGAGTTCAAAACCATTCAAGTAAATATTCACAGGTTTAGGGCAACAACAAGTTCCCATTCCAGTTTGTATTTTAAACAAAGAAAACTCATACCAGCTCAAAACGAAACACGAGCTTCTAACCAAAGTTTAGAACCATACATGTAATAAAATATGAGTGTTGTGTACATTATGAACTTCCATTAACAATCCAAAATAACACAAGAATAAACATGAGTACAGAGCTACATATAGACTTCAAACAATAGTCCAGGATTACCCAAGATTCCAAACACGGTTTCAGGGTAACAAGAACCTCCAACACAAATTCTTATCAAAATACTAACCCCGAATCAAGCTCAAACTAAACACGAACTCAAATATAGGATCAAATAAAACATGAGCTCAAATACAAGCACAAGCTAAAAAAAACATGAGCTTCAATGTAAAATCAAATGGGACTCAAGTTTCCCAAAAAATCAGAAACAAATAAACAACAACAAAGGTTAGTTAAAAACATAACTCTTCAAATAATGGTTCAAGAAATGACAAGAAGAGCTACAGTAACAAGTTTCTCATGTATGTTTCATTATTTAACCTATACAAAGAAATTTATCAAGACTTAACATTAATTTTCCATGGTATCATACCCGATTCTAGAGATTTATAAAACCCTGCAAGAAAATAACCAGATAAAACATGCAAACCAAGAATCTCATAAGAGCAAAGTTGTTTTAATGAAAAATTTAGAAGAAAGCAAGAGATCTTGATGGTTAGACCCTATCATGCCTGATAGCACTTCTACCAAATCGAAGGATACTTCTAGTCAAGATTCTAACTCCTTTTCTCCTCCACGAAAGATCAACCAACCAACAAACTTCCTCGGGATGCCTCATATAACTTCCCATGATAAAAAATAGACTAGGTGATTTAAAAATAAATATAAAGTGAAATTCAAACTGCTGGTTTGAAGAACCAGATTTGCTCCATACGAGAGAAAAATTTGAAAAGCATGCAAAAACCAACAACCTCCAACAAACCCACCTTCCAATTTTCCAAGATGTTTAGTGAACAAAACCTAAGGCCAATTAAATTTCATTAATTCTAATTTTCCCACTTATATGTCCTTGCCACCACCTCTAAAATATGGTGAATGCTAATTCCCAGTTAACATGCAATTTCATCTTTAGTGAAGCTTCCACATTAGCCTTTGCAAGTCAACTATCCCCTACAAAACTGGGCAAAGATTTAATGCCTTGAAAACCTTATCAACAAATTCAATGTCATTGGAACCATCATCATAGAGGCATATGACCCCTTTAGGTTCCCATTTAAATAGCTTAGGATAGATCCCTTAAAACTTAGGTTAGTTTAGGAATAATTACCTTAGGCCTTAACACATTACCTTAGGTAATTCCAACATTAGGTTAGATTAATTCACAACCTTTTAGTTTTAGGCAATAGGTTAGATCATCTCATAACCTTATAGCATTAGGTTTTAGGTTAATTTAGATAGCCTAGTAACCTTTCCATATTCCCTTAGCACAAGGCTTCGGTTTGGATACCATCCCAAAAAAGTATAATAGGAAGCTTAGGTTAGAATAAAAATTCAATTAAGTAACATAGCTAGGTAGTAAATATTCTCACCTAGCTTAGGATTCTGTAGGATAATCCTTTAGTTTAAGGATTGTGAATCCTTCCTATGTCATGAAAAGGTTGTATTTCATTTACATCAGCAATGTACTACCAAGATCGATCTCCAAGGACCTAAGCACAACATACAACTGAATGGAAACACGTTCACACAAGATTAAATAACTTGTAATAACAAATTTCAGTCCGCTATGTCCCTCAAATTATGGAATGTCAATTTACCATTCATTCAACTGAGAAGGTTTAAAACATTCCTTGGATCACTGAAATTGATCCAAGGATGAGTCAGATAAAGAGATAAGTTTGCAACTCTTAAACCAGATTACAACTCACCTACAAGAAGTGAAAAATGGATTCAAGGAAGCCATTCCATTCTAGTCTAATGATCTTAAGAACATAAAATATTTATCCATATCAAGCATGATCTCCAACAATCAAAAGAACACATCTTTAGAAGAAAATCACATGTCAACACTTGAAATGCAAAGGAGGAATATAACAATTATCGAGGGTGTTACATGCTTCCCTCCTAAAAAGAATCATCATCCCGATGATTACCTCATTTTAACAATTTACATCAAGGACAATCAATTCATTCACTTCTCTTACCATAAGTCAAATATATCAAAACCTTATAGTTCCAGAAATTAGCATTAAATAGTTGTTTATTCAATTCATATAAATATCTGCCCAAAACTGGCATACTTATTGTCATATAAAGAAGAAAATCATAATTTTTTAACAGTCTACAGAATCAATTCTGTTCAAATAGATATGGAAAATAAGTTTTCATATCCTCTAGGTTTTCCCAAGTTGCACTATCTTCATTAAACTGGTCCCACTGGACTTTACATTGACTTATTTCTCAATTTATCAAATGCAACTGGTGAGTTTCAAGCACTCGTATGCATTTAACCATGATTATTCCTAGGTCCTAGACCTGCAAGGAATTCCAATTTAACACGTGTGATAAATCTGAAATATATTTCTTAAGCAAAGAAATATGGAAAACATCATGCATTCGTGACAAAGTAGGAGGTAATGCTAAATGATAAGCTACAAGGTTGATTACTTCAACTATCTCAAAAGGTCCCACATAATAAGGTGATAACTTGGCAGCCTTGCCAAAATTTATAGAACTCTTTTTTAGTTTAACCTGAAGAGAGACTTTATCACTAAGTTTAAATTTCCTATCAACCCTCTTTAAGTCAGCGTAACTCTTTTTCCTATCTGCTACTTCTTTCAAGCATTCAAGAATGAATTTAACTCGTTGTTCGATTTCAGTAAGAATTTCAGGTCCAATTACATATCTATCCTCTATGTTATCCCAAATAATAAGGGTTCTACATTTTCTTCGGTATAATGCCTCAAAAGGTGCCATCTTAAGAGAAGCATGATATGTATTATTGTATACGAATTCAACTAATGGAAGATACTCTTCCCACTTATAGTGTTGATCCATGCAATAAATCTGTAACATATCTTCTAAAACTTGATTTACTCTTTCAGTCTGCCCATCTATTTCCGGATGATACACAAAACTAAAATTCAGCTTAGTTCCTAGAGCTACATTAAGTGTTTGGAAAAATCTTGACTTCATTCTTGGATCTCTATCTGAAATTATTATCTCGGGTACTCCATATAATCTAAAAATTTTGTGTACAAATCTTCTTACCAAAATAGGAAAATCATCCTTCAGATTCCTAACAATAAAATGATCTACCTTTGTTAGTTTATCCACAACTACTAAAATAACATCATGCTTATTTCTTGACATAGGTAACCCTTGTACAAAATCCATGCTTATTACCTATCATTTGTACTGTAGTATGCTACAAGGATACAACAAAACGGTTGGGTGCATATGTTCCACCTTAACATGTTGGCACTCAAGACAATGTGTCACAAAGTTTAGAACATCCTTTTTCATTCCTTTCTAGAAATATTTTTATTTTATATTAGCAAGCATTTTTGTAATGCTAGGGTGTCAGAAAAAGGTGAATTATGAAATTCTTCTAACAATTTCTTTCTCAAATCATTTAGTGAAGGTACATAGACTTTGTTTTCAAATCATAAGATTCCTTCTTTATCAAAGCAAAAACCTTTATACCTCGAATCATTCGAATCTACAACAAGTGCTACTTTTACTTGTTGAAAGTAAGAATCAGATTCCATAACACTTTTTACTTCATCCTTAAACTAAGTTTTTAATGTTATAAGAGAAGAAATGTACTTCCTACGACTTAGAGCATCAGCCACTCTATTTTCTTTACCCTTTATATCACTGATGTCAAAATTATATTGAGACAAAAAATCCAACCACCTTCATTGTCTTGCATTAAAAGTTGGCTGAGTGAAGATATACTTCAGTCCAAGGTGATCAGTTTTTAATTCAAAAGGCTTACTGAGAAGGTAATGCCTCCAAACTTGTAGTGCATGAACAATGACAACAAGCTCTAAATCATGTGGAGCATAATTCAACTCATGTAACTTAAGTTTCCTACTTTCATATGCTATGACATGACCACTTTGTAACAAAATACCTCCTAGACCTTCACCGAATGCGCGAGTTACTACCATAAAATATCTATTAGGATTTGGTATGCGCAAGAATAGGTGCTGAAGTTAACTGTTCCTTCAAGGTTTTAAATGCAATTTCACATTTCTCACTCCAAAAAATTTTTTTATCTTTCTTTTGTAAGGAATTTATTGGTGCAACTATCTTAGAAAAATCTTTTACAAATTTCCTATAGTAGCCAGCAAGTCCCATGAAGCTTCTAACTTCATGTACATTATTAAGTGCAAGCCATTCTATTATAGCTGTAATTTTTGAAGAATCTACAACAATTCCATCTTTACTTATTACATGTCCCAGATAGTGCACTTCTGTGTCATAGAAAGAACATTTAGAAAACATACCAAATAGCTCTCTTTCTTAATATTCCCAAGACTATCTTTAAATGCTCATGGTGTTCCTTAATACTTATTGAATATATAAAAATGTCGTTCAAGAATATGAGCACAAATTTGTTCAAGTATTATTAAAAGATATTATTTATTAAATTCATAAATGTTGCAAGTGCATTAGTTAATCTAAAAGGGAAAACCGTAAACTCATAATGACCATACCTTGTTCGAAAGATGTTTTTGAATATCATCATCCTTAATTCACAATTGATGATATCCAAATCAAAGATATATCTTGGAATATACCAATGCTCCACACATCTTATCAAATAAATCATCAATCCTAGGGAGTGGTTATCTATTCTTGATTGTTTCCTTATTTAACATTCTGTAATCAATGCACAATCTAAGTGTTCTATCTTTATTTTTCACAAAAATTATGGGTGCTCCCGAATGTGAAACACTTGGTTTAATTAAACCTTGAGACAAAATTTCATGCAACTAAGCCTTAAGCTCTACTAATTTTGTAGTAGTCATTCGATACAGTGCTTTAGAAATAGGTTCAGTTCCAAGCTTGATCTCAATCATGAAATCAAATTCCCTTTTGGGTGGAAGACCTAGAAATTCTTCTAGAAATACATCACTAAAGTCTCGTAATAATGGATATCATTCCATAATATCACTGCTCTCTTCTATTGATTCAGTAATTTTTACTACATATAAGGTACATCCTTTATTTTTGGCCTTTTTAAGTTACATAGCTAACAATTTTCTAATAGAAATCTCACATTTCACACCCTGAATCTCTGTTATTTTCTGCAGGTCATCTAAACAACTAATGTGTTTTTCAAAATAGTCCACTTTAGCCTTATGTTCTTTTAACCAATTAACACCTATGATTACATCATAAGACCCCAAAGGTGTAACATAAATATCAACCTCAGTGGAAAAGTTAGGTAAATCAAGGACTGCTCCAAAAAGACACATACTAACCATATGAACAACATTATTCCCATACTATACAGTCTATGTTTTATCCATGTTTCCAACTTTTATTTTTAATTTTGATGCTAATTTACTAGAAATAAAACATTCAGTAGCTCCGGTATAAAAAAGAATAGTTATTAGTAAGCCAAATAACTTACCCAGAACTTCTATGGGTGTGGCCTGTTTCTCATCCTACTTGTCAGCTATTGTAGTGTGTATCTTGTGCTGCTAATTATGATCACCCTTCTTCAAAGGACATTGATTTATGTAATGATCTTTTTCACAGTTATAATAGCCTCCTACAAGTCCCTTCCTAGGCTCGGGTTTATTTCCAGCCTTAGAGTTATCGTTTTGACCCCCATAGGACTTTTGTCCATTATTATTGTTCTTGGAAAAGTTGTTTTGTGCATTACTAGCAAACTTGTTTGTTGCTTATTTCTTGATTTGTATCAGATGAAAACTTACTTTGCATTCCAAAATTCTTCCATGGTCCTTTCTTGGGTGCAAGAGATGATGAAGAGGAGTTGGGATTCTTCTTCCTTACTTCCTCCTTGTGAGTAGAAATTAACTTTAATTTCTATTCCTACCTTATGGCTTTTTCAAAAACCCCTTCCATCATGGTTGGGATGTGAACATCCACCTTCCCCTATAATGAGATTCAATCCCATGATGAATTTATGTATCCTAAACTTCTCATTAGTTTGGTACCGAGGCACATACTTAAGGAGTTTTGTAAATCACTCCCAATACTCAGTTACAGTTAGCTTTCCTTGAGATAAGTTCTGAAATTCAATCATTTTCTGATCATAGTAGAGTTGTGGCAGCCATCGTTGCCTAAAATAACCTTTAAATTGGTCCCATGTGATATTATATTCATCAATGTTCCCAAAGACGAAGATGCTTCGTGAGAAATTTGATATGATCCCCATATCACCTTTATTTATTCTAAGAAATTTCTTATTGCAAAGTATTTCTCCATTTTGCTAAGCCGGTTCTAATCCCCATCTCCTAATACGGTGCCATCAAACTTGGGTGGACTTATCCTTTTATGTCATTAGTGATTTACATTTACTAGCCTAGCCTTTTTTTCGTCATGTTGACCAAGTATGTTAACATTGTTATTATCAACACCCACATTAGCATTGTCCCCGAAGGTGGTTGATTATTGTTGTCAACTTCTTCTTCCTCATCATTACCCATTACTTGTTGTTTAAGCATAGACAAATGATCTCTTTTGTCTAATAGGGTAGCAAGGATCTCATCAAGTTTTTGGGTTGTTGCTGCTCCTTCATCGGTGGAGCGTTGTTTGTAACGTTTCCTCTTGTTATAACCATGTCCTGTTACAAGAAATTTTAACTTTTATCAGATTATGGTTACAATAGGTCCAAGAGCTGCAACCTTTAGCTTTGATACCAAGATGTAACATTCCCATTTTAAGACTTTAAAAATAAGGAATTTCTTTTTGCATGAATAATGTTCTCTGTTCTAAATACATAATTTAAAAAACACATTCCATAACCACCATTCTTGTAATAGATACCCATATGCAGTTGTAATGACTCGGTGAGCTACGATTTATTCATTTCATAACTCGGTGAACTATTGATCTATTCATGGTTAACATAAAGTATTGACTACTTTTCGTAACTATGTATACTTGGCTTTCTTACCCTATTTTGGGTATTAAGTGATCTGTCTAAGGAACCTATCTGAATATCTATTACCAATATTCATTTGCATCACAATCCTTAGGATAGGTGACATAGGACACCGTAACCAACAGCTTGTGATACTTTGGCCAAAGATTTCTAACATACTATTCATGTTGTTATTCCTTGACGGCATACTCGTCAATCTGGAATACATCCTTCACCCCACTTTATTGTTATCTAGAATGTCCTTTCTTCGACTTCACTTGGGTCACCACTTACCCAAGGTTTAACCCTAGTTTAGGTTCCCAACATAATTTATGATAGGAAAAGCTCACAAATACTTAGGGTAAATGGGCATACCGGGTCAATCTAAGTCAACCCCATGTGCCAAGGTACCTTAAGTGTTAGGGGCTTCTCCTTATCCTAAGCATGCTACTAACTGGACCTAGGGAGAAACTAAGTTCAAGTCTAGATGTGTGTAGATCTAGATGATCAATGTAGAAGGGTGTTGCCACATGTCAACTGCATCGTTGTATCCTCAAGAAGATCCTAATCTTCTTGAAGGTACAGCCCTACAATTGGCATGTGCCAACATCCTATAGAAATAGCCTCATCAAGTTGTACATATCCCCAGGAGGTTATTCATATAATTAATTTGGATTATTAAAATAGATTACAACAGCCTTGCTAAACCCTAATCCAACACTCCTTAAGTTATTTTTCCATATCAGATTTAATTAATCGTTAAAGAACTTCCTTAACTTAAGCTTGCTTTTTAAGTTCACTTATCTGGCTTAACAAATAGTTAACCAAAAATAGGACAGCAACATCATAAGTTCCATTATAATGTAACTTAACCAATCAAGGAGGTGTAGCAACCACATAGGTTTAACTAGGTAGACTTCATTGAATATGAAGTCTAATGATTAACAATCACATTACCTTTCCTTTTCATTTACATTCTTTTTTTGAGAGGAAGATTCTTCCTCTTCATGAATTAGTGTTAGGGTTTATCATACCCTCCTTATCTTTTACAATTTCTATAGTTTTACTGCATGTTCAACACACATTACATTACTATGTTAAATTGTTTAGATAAAGAACATCATATTCTACAACTTAACAAGTTGCATCTTAATTAGGAAATAGAACTAAATCCCTTTATCCAACTTATCAAAAGGTAACCAATTAAGCATATAAATAATATGAAGAATATCAACAAGATAGAATTCCATCTCTTTCATAAAAGTACAAGATAATTTACACAACCAATACAAGTAAATTCCCAACTTTCAATTCATCTTTGAAACTTATACATTTACAAGACTTATGCATTTTAGGCATACTACATAACAACAACCTTCATTCTAAAAATAATACCACTTTTCTTTTTCAATACAACTCAAGAATGAATCATAATTCTTCACAAAGAATCAGACTTAAATCAGCCAATGCATCATATAAGTTTTTCCTTCTTTTATCACTTACAAAGTCCATCTGCAAAAATTTCTAGCACGGGTCAGTTCAATGAACTGAGCATGATAAGCACTAAGCCTTAAAATGAAGTGCATTCCACTAATTGTTCCATTAAAACAACTCTACTTTAATGAAACAATTAATATATCATACATATAGGTATAAGTAATAACAATTAGAAAAGAAGTACATTAACCAATCTGAATTCACTTCTAAGAGAAGAACAAAATATAATCCACAACATTTGCCTTACAAAATTAAAGTTTAATTGATCCTATCAATTACCTTTAAACAAACAACAAATCATAACATCCTATTGTTCCCAATTCTATCATAATAGAATACAACATTTAACTTTACTATAAGACAAAGGAAGGGTTTACAACATAGTTCCCATTAGGATGATTCATCTAGCTCCTAAGCAAGGAAGAATAATAACCATTCCAAACTATGCCCAACACAAAAACATCTGAAAACATAAACAAGTTCATAACATGAATTTAACTGTTTCGTTTAAAGGACAACTACCTTTAAATTCAAAATTTAAGATTTTCATCAAAACAAAATCCCATATCAATCTAAGAAGGAATATAGAATTTAAACAGTCTACCAACAAGATTATATTTTCTATTTAACAAAACCGAAACATCAAATCTCTTCCTACATCACTTCAACAAATGATATGAACAAGGAAGACTAAACAATTATAATAAATATCCATTTCACAAGAGAACTAATAACAAAAGGGTTTAATCAAATGAACTAATCCTAACAGGTTAGAAAAGGAATCTTATTAGAATTTGATTCAATCCTTAAGTCATTTCTCTACACTTAACAACAAATTCCCTTTTCTAATCCAAACAATAAGCTCATACACTAGTTCCCAGAAGAGAGAACAAAACCAACTCATTGTAAAGAAAATGTACTGCAAGTCTCCCTTACAATCCTTATCATTTAAAATCATGAGTTCCAATTTCAATTCAGAACAACATAAACAGTAAAGTTCAAAAACAGCACACTTTGTCCCTAAGGATTCTCAATTTCCTTTTTCTTTTAAAAGACTCAAGTATTCACTTATTGATCCCAATAAGAATAGAAAACCCAAAACCTTAAACTAAACCAATTCAGGAGTATCCTCGGACTCAAAACTAAAGTTCCTTTAAAATTCCTCCACAACATTGTACTTAAGAGTAAGTGGTTCATAATTCTTTTAGAACTATAAAACAAAATCAAACTGAACAGAGTTAAGTAATCCTTCCACTACAATTTCTAAGCACTGGTACAAAACTCGTCTTTAAAAGAAGTTCCAAATCCACTATCAAACGAAAGCATTTCCAGTTAAATCTCCAAGAGATATTCAAATAGCTCAGTCATACTACTTCCCCATATTTACTTTGAGTAAGCAGTTTGAATTAAAAGTGTTATAAGCTTTCAACTTGAATGCAATTTAAAACCAACTCACAAATACCATAATAGAACCAACACATCGTTCAAGCTATAAATTCCAAACACTAAGTACCAAATTACATGTACAATGTCAAATCACAAAGTCTCAAACATGAGCACAGATATATACAAATATCATGATACAAGACAAAATATAATATGAACAACCTTAACCAGTTTATAACATAAATAAGAAACCCTATTTCCAACTCAAAATGAAACACAAGTTTCTCACGAAGAGTTCAAAACCATTCAAGTAAATATTCATAGGTTCAAAGGGCAACAACAAGTTCCCATTCTAGTTTGTATTTTAAATAAAGAAAACTCATACCAGCTCAAAACAAAACACGAGCTTCTAACCGAGTTCAGAACCATACACGTAATAAAATATGAGTGTTGTGTACATTATGAAATTCCATTAACAGTCTAGAATAACACAAGAATAAACATGAGTACAAAGCTACATACGGACTTCAAACAACAGTCCAGGATTACCCAAGATTCCAAACACAATTTCAGGGTAACAAGAACCTCCAACACAAATTCTTATCAAAATACTAACCCGAATCAAGCTCAAACTAAACACGAACTTGAATACAAGCTCAAACGAAACATGAGCTCAAATACAAGCTCAAGCTCAAAAAAAAACATGAGCTCCAATGTAAGATCAGATGGGACTCAAGGTTCCCAAAAACTCAGAACCAAATAAACAACAATGAAGGTCAGTTAAAAACACAACTCTTCGAATACCGGTTCATGAAATGACAAGAAGAGCTACAATAACAAGTTTCTCATGCATGTTTCATTATTTAACCCATACAAAGAAAGTTTTCAAGACTTAACATTAATTTTCCATGGATTCATACCCAAATTTCAGAGATTTATAAAACCCAACAAGAAAATAACTAGATAAAACATGCAAACCAAGAATCTCATAAGAGCAAAGTTGTTTTAATGAAAACATTTAGAAGAAAGAAAGAGATCTTAATGGTTAGAGCCTATCATGCCTGATAGCGCTTCTGCCAAATCAAAGGAGACTTCCAGCCAAGCTTCCAACTCCTTTTCTCCTCCATGAAAGATCAACCAACCAACAACTTTCCTCAGAATGCCTCATATACCTTCCCATGATCGAAAATAGACCAGGTGAGTTAAAAATAGCAATGAAGTGAAAGTTGAACTCTGGTTCAAAGAATCAATTTACTCCATACAAAGTAAAATCCAAAAATCATGCAAAAACCAACAACATCCAACAAACCTACCTTCTAAGTTTCTAAGACATTTTGTTAACAAAAACCGATGCCAATTAAATTTCTTTAATTCCAATTTTTCCACTTATCTCTCCTTGTCACACGCCTCCCAAATCTAGCAAATGCCAATTCCCATTTAACATGTAATTCCATCTTTAGTGTAGCTTCCACATAAGCCTTTGCCAAGTCAACTAGCCCTCGCTAAAACCGGTAGTACTTAATGCCTTAAAACCTTACCAATAAATTCAATGTCATTAGAACTATCACAAAGACCCATGCGACCCCTTTAGGTTCCCATTTAAATAGCTTAGGTTAGATCCCTTTTTTATTAAGGATAAATAGTTTTGAAGGGACTATACCCTGTATACAAAAAGGCTCATAAAGCTAGATAGCAGCAAGGAAAACTTAATCCAGAAAGGCTAAATGCCTTAAACAAGGAGGCTCAATAGCCAGATACAAGAGTAGAAAGAGAACAAAAAGATCAAAATAGTAAGTGATCGACGAAGAGCATAAGGGCCAAAACATAACAAAAAGGGATCCATAGCAGGGCATCCCAAAGAAAAGGATAGCAACAAAACCACCAAAAACAACATCAACTCAACATCAAAGCACAAGGCTCCGCATCACTTGACAAGCCTTGTCAAGCTTGACCTTAATTTTTTGGAGAGATATGAAGAGTGCAATGGCCGTGGCCTGAGAAAGATCACTCATGTCTGCCTTAGCAAGTGCCAGGTCCCGGGTCTCGTTGGAATCCCAAATATTTTTAGGGATGCCGCTAAGGCTGCATACACTCTTTACATGTTGTTCCATAAAATTATACATACCTTTTAGAGCCGAGAGGGTGCAATCCTACCACCCCTTGGCATTGCCCAGTCTAGTATCTAATGAAAGTAACTTTTTGTAGATCTCAGCAACAGTGTCCATGTCATCAGGATTTTGCAACTTCCGCTTACCTTTTGTTGTTTCCATACTCCTCAGGGCATTTTTTAGGTCTTTGATCTCCTCTTCAAGTTTACTAACTCTGGTATGAAGGTCTCTTCCTTGGGATGATCCACAGGAGTACTAATGTGCAATAAGTTCTCCGTAAGCTCCAAATCCTTATGACTACGTAAAACTCTCTGTGAAGAAGGTAGAGCAACCTTTACCTTCTTATCTTTCCTCTTTCTACTCAAGGTAGCAATGTCTAGGTTTCTGTCAGTAGGGAGAGGGTTAATCATAGGGGGAGAGGGTAGAGGACGAGAGCCAGAGAAGCAATGGTGATGAATGAGTAGGATCAGGCCTTGGTGAAGGGGAACAACCCCGGGTTTGCTTCGAACTTCAAGGATAGACTTCTCCAAGGAGTTTAGTAAATAATGTGGGAAATTTTGTAATATTCCTACGAAAATGATTGAGAAAAATCAAATGCTTCTGGGGAATGGTGACATATCTTCCCTCCAAAGAGACATACTTTACCATTATTCATGCAATCTCAGCAAATGGTTCAGGTATGGAAGCCACCTTTATGCCTGCCGTGACAAACTCAAGGTTCTCCCCTTCAGCAAGGAATTTTTTTGCCTCCACCTCTCTGTCGACATGCTTGTTGAAGAACTTGGTACCTTCCATGCTCAAACCAGTAACCTAGGCAATGAGCTCTTCAGAGATCTTGACCTTGGCATCTCCATACTCAACCACACAATTTCTCCACCCATTCGCAAACTTCACCGAAATGTCCTGATCGAAACCCTTTATTTTTTCGATGAAATTTGAGATACCCCCATATGCAGATAATTCCAAAGAGTAGTATCTATTTTCCAAGATGGATCATACACGGGCTCAATTTTGCAAGGATCCCCCATATTGCCTATTTTTTCCCTGCACTACACAATGATATACAAATTTTGAAATGCATTCAACTCAAAGCATCGCCTTTTCTTTTTGGGTCCTCGAAACATGTGGAATTTTGAGAGCATCATTAGACTTAACTTTTCCATTAATAAGCCCCTCCTTCACATCAGCCCTGTATCTATTAATAATTGTGTTTAGAATCATGCATATCTTTAGTGATGTCATCAAGTACTTTGGCAGGAAGGGGGTCACCACTTAGCCAAGTTTGCAATGTATTGTTGACCCCAATATTTGCTAAACAATCGGCCACTCTATTACCCTCATGATATGTGTGAATAATCTTATAGTTATCAAAACCATTGCAAATTTCAATAGCTTCACTAATGAAGTCCTTGATGGACCAGCTTGGAGATTGCTTTTGATTTAGTAAATTAATAATGTTCAACGAATCCCCCTCAATTATAATATTAGAAATATTACAATCTCTAGCCAACCTTATTCCCCAAAGTGTTGCTAAAGCTTCGAGTAATGATTTGTTTGTTTACCCATCATACTAGAAAAAGTGGCAACAAAGTAGCCTCTGTGATCTCTAATCACCCCACCACCTCCCGAATCCCCAGGATTACCTTTTGAAGCTCCATCAAATTTCAGTTTGTACGATGCAGTGGGAGGCTAGATCCATCTTCTGAAAATCTATTGATGCTATTGTTGTCCTTACATTTGTTGCTTCCAATGCCAATGTTCCAAGTAGTCGAGAATGTGCTCCTCATCTTCAAGATAAAGTTTATTTTTGGGAGTCTTAAATCTTTCAATGTTTTCTTTCACTGCAATGATAATTTCATTAAAGACTTTTGTACAAACCTTTCTAGTATTTCTGAAAATGACATCATTTCTAGATTTCCAAATTCTCCACATGGTATGAGGGAGAACAAGTTGCCAAAGCCTCCTAACCAGACAGTGCTTATAAGGGGAGTTCCATTACTTCCATGCCTGTAGACAAGTATGGGGGAAAACCCAATTCTGATTGAAATTTTCAAGAATAAGATGCCATATTTTTAAGTATACTTACAATGCAGAAAAAGATGTTTAATATCTTTAGCTTCTTCTCCACACATGCAAAGCATCTGTTAGGCATGATGAAACCTTTCCTGATAAG
This sequence comes from Taxus wallichiana var. yunnanensis, assembly GCA_018340775.1. Classification (NCBI taxonomy): domain Eukaryota; kingdom Viridiplantae; phylum Streptophyta; class Pinopsida; order Cupressales; family Taxaceae; genus Taxus; species Taxus wallichiana. The sequence continues at coordinate 688,499,682 of CM031239.1, forward strand.
ATTTTCATTAGTGAGAATCTTACCCTTGATGATGAGCCACCAGAAGAAATTTACTTTAGGGGTTAGCTCTGGCATCCAGAGCTTGTGCCATTCAATTTCACTATCAATAGAAGCAAAAAAAGAGTTATAACCAGAACTAACAGAATAATCTCCATCAAAGGAATCTTTCCAAATAATCTCATCCTTATTATCCTGTTGACTGATATGAATTAGTGAGAGATGATTCTACATGTAAGAAACATCAGGCTGCATATTTTCATCATCAACTTTAAGTTGCTTCCATTTCCTTATGTGTTGTCACCACCTCCATATAGTCCTTGACTTTCTTACCATAGTTTTGAATCAGGTTGTCTTTTATGGAGCTAAAAGTGATATTCCAACTTGTGTCAGACCAGATGTCATCCCAGAAATCAATATCATGCCCATTTTTGAGTTTCCATCTACAACCCTTGGAGAGAAGATGTCTGATGTGAAGAAGATTATTCCAAAAAATTGAACCATTTGGAAGCAGCTGGTCAAAAAGAAAGGAATATAAGTTTTGATTGGAAAGGTATTTAACTTTGATTAACTCAGTCCATGGTTTATGCTCTTTGATGAGCCTCCAACCAAGCTTAGCAATTAGAGCAACATTCATATGTCTTATATCTTTAATACCTAAACCCCCAATTCTTTTTGGCTTGCAGACCTACTCCCATGCTACTAAATGATATCTGAACCTATCTTCTGTCCCATGCCATAAGAAGTGTTTTTGAATTTTTTCAATGCTATTCACCACTGCTATTGGAATGCTGAACATTGACATGATATATATGGGAAGATTCTACAGAGTACTTTTAATCAATAAACATTTACCAGCACTTGAGAGGATAACACCTTTCCATCCAGCTAGATTTTTCTAAAATCTCTTAAGCAAATCATTCCAGACCTCATTAGAAACCTTACTAGTACTCATAGGGAGCCCAAGATATGTAGCTGGGAGGGAGTTGATTTTACACCCAAGAATGAGAGCAATCTTTTTTTGTCTTTCAATAGGAGTATTGAAGAAGTAAACTGAGCTTTTATCAAAGTTTACTTTCTGACCGAAGCTTCCTCATAGAATCTGAGAATGGTTTTGATAGCCTTAGCTTCAATGATGGAGGCCATAAGTAGAAGAATAGTGTCATCAACAAACTATTGATGGGAAGAAATCTGATTGCCAGAAGTGGGTTGGAAGCCTTTTATCATACCATTTTGAATAGCTTTTGTAATAGATTAGCTTAGACTATCAGCCATTATAATGAATAGCAAGGGGGACATAGGGTCTCCTTGGTGAATGCCTCTATTGCTAGCAAAACCAACAGGTTCTCCATTGACAACCACAGAAAATCTGGGAGAGGAAATGCAAGCTTGGACAATTTTTCTGAATTTATTTTGAAACCCGAACTTGGAAAGAACCTCATCAATGAATTTCCAGGAGACTCTATCAAAATCCTTATGCATGTCTAACTTGATTGCCATCCCATCTTTTCTACTTTTGTCCATTGAATGAATTGTTTCATGGACCATAATTACTCGTCCTAGATAATTCTACCTTTTATAAATCCGCTCTGTTGTTGGGAGATAATTTCCATGAGAAGAGGCTACAATCTAGTGGTTAAAACCTTAGTAAAAATTCAGAAACCACATTAACTAGGTTGATTGGTCTAAAATCCTTAAAATATTTTGCATCCAACTTCTTTGGTGCAAGCACAATATGTGTGTTATTTAGCTCCTTTATAAGATTTCCAGTTCTATAGAACTCATTAATAGCTTTCAGCAAATCTTTAGAACAAATATCCCAACATTTTTGGAAGAAATTAGCAGAAAATCCATCAGGGCTTGGGGCCTTGTCACCTTCGAGAGAAAAGATAACTTTTTCAACTCCTCAATGGTGACCACTTTAGAGAGGCTCTTAAATCTCTCCTCAGGAAGAAAATTGTTAGGAATGGAGTCTAAAAGAAAGGAGCCTACTTGCTCATTATAAGGATTGTTTTCAGAAAGGAGATTCTCATAAAATTTTAGGGCTTCAGCTTTAATATCCTGAGCATCCTTAGCAATGGCACCATTTCCCTTGGAGACTTCAGTAATTCTATTACAAGCCCTATGCTTGAGGGTGGTCATATGAAAATATTTTGTGTTTCTATCCCCAGCCTTTAACCAAAGAGCTCTAGATTTCATTCTCCAAAAGGTTTCCTTGCAGCTATTGATATTATGCAGGTCAGAAAGAAGCTTTTTCTCTTTGATGATCCTCCAAGGTCATACCCTTCATTGAGACTTCGAGTTCAAACTCTTCCAATTTCCACTTAATTTCTTTTTTTTTCTCAAATATATTGCCAAAAACCTCTTTATTCCAGATTCTAACCTTTTGTTTCACATTTTTCAGCTTTTGAAGAAGTCTGAATTGAGTAGTTCCTGTTCCTTCCCAATACCACCATTCTTTAATTCTATCAAGAATGTCCTCATGCTCAAGCCACATCTTTTCAAATTTGAAGTTACAATGAAAAGGCTTAGACCAATTGAAAAAGTTAAGAGCAATAGGGTTGTGATCAGAACTAGTTCTGGGAAGAGAGGAGAGATGAAAATCCTAGTTTAAGATCTAGCTAGTAGAAATGAGAGCTCTATCTAATCTAACCTGAATCAAATTTTCCCCAATTCTTCTATTAGACCAAGTGAATTGATTACCATGGAGTTCAATGTCCATAAGATTGAGATACGAGATGAGGTCAGCAAATTCTTCCATGCTTTGGCAGAGAAATCGAGTTTTCTCCAAATTTCTCTCTAAGGTTAAGAGGAGTGTTAAAATCCCCCATTATCAGCCAGTTTGAATCCTTAAAATTATTTCTAAAACAGACTAACTCTTTCCATAAATTCCTTCTCCCAGCAATAGTATTAGGAGCATAGATATTGGAAAGGATCCAATTAGAGTTGTTCTCAAGACTTATAAAATTTATAGCTAAATGATTCTGAGAGGAGAAAAGCACATTACCATGAACAAGCTTAATGTCCTAGAAGACCGCTAAGCCTCCAGAAGCCCCTTGAGAATTAGAAGCAGCAAAGGCAACATTCTCCCAGAAAGTATTTTTGCACTCCTCAATAGCTTTGGTTTTCATTTTCATTTCTTGAATTAGAAGGATACTAGGCCTACTAGATCTTCTAAGTTCCTTAAGCATTCTTTGTTTAGGACCCCCATTTAGTCCCCTGACATTCCAAGATAGAACCTTCATTTAAAAAAGGATTGGGGAGGTGGTTGTTGGATGGCTCAAAAGGCTTTGAGTGCCATCTGCAATTTCTTTTTCTTTTTCTTTTTCCTAACCTCACTTTTGGAGGGCCTACCTTTTTTATTAATAACTCCAATATTCACAACTCTTTTGGTAGTAGCTCTTGTGATTCTTGAAGTGGAAGCTTCCCAACTTCCAGTTTGTTTCTTTTTATCACTATAAAGTGATTCTGGGATTTCTTCAAAGCCTTTCATTCTTTGTTTCTTACTCCGGACTGTGATGAATCCATCCTTATCACATTCAGGTAGGTTCTTTATCATTACAGGGGTAATTTCTCCTTCTTCTTTTCCTTTATCAAAATGCACAGGGGATTCTCTGTTGAATTCAATGTCTATGAGCTCCTCCATATCTACAAATTCTTTATCCTCATTTAGATCTCTAGTTATGGATTCCAGGAGTTCTTTAGCTTTTCCTTGTCTTGTCTTGTTTGGTTCTTTATACTTCAAAGAGTTGTTCTCATTTTCCTGCCCTTGATGAGGGAGGGGGTAATCTTGTCTATCCCCTCTTCATTGGAAATGGTGAAATGAATGTAGACTTTTTCAGTTTTTTCATCCACTTCCATGTTCAGTTTCACCGGATTTGAATTCTCAAGCATCGGAGTCTGAACTTTTTTTGCTTCCTCCCCAGCTTCTTTACCCTCGGCCTACTCATTATATTTTCCCTTTCAAGCTTCCTCATCTTTTCTCGACAAAGGGTTTTTGGTCTCCAGATTTTTATATAGACCGGTGGCCTCTTTATTATGGTCTTAAAACCTTTTTTTCTCCCTTTGATTCTTAGGTTCATCTGCATGTTGTGATCCTTGATACTCTGATCTTGCCTATCAATCAAAGATTCTTTTTCTTCTACTTGTTTTAGGCCTAGATCTAGATCAGAAGGCTTATCCTGATTTTCTTCATACTCGCAGGACATTTGCCAGCAAAGTGCCCTAATTTGTGACATTTATGGCATCTTAGCTAAAAAGCCTCATAGTCTATTGACTGTTTCCATGCCCCAAATTTTGATTGAAGAATGATATGATCAGGAAGTTCCTTCTCCATTTTAGATGAGACACAAAACCTTGCAAAAGCAAGTCTGGATCTATTTTTTGTAGGCCCATCTAGACCGATTGGAGAACCAATCGATCTAGCAATATGAAGAAGGATTTCATCATCCCAAAGATGAAGGGGCAATCCTAGGAGTCTACACTAGATGGGGATGGTATGTATATTCTCAGTATTAGGGTTAAACCCTAGATACCATTTTTTTAAAAAAGCCCCATATTGCCAATACACCAAGGGCCACCAAGTAGGACTGAATCCATATCACCTTCTTGATTGAACTGGCTAAAAAGAACCCTTTTGCCAAAGTGGTAATATTTATATATTCTTTTGGTTTCCAACACTACATGGCCCACTTTCTAATAATTACCTTAAAACTTAGGTTAGATGCCTTAAAACTTAGGTTAGTTTAGGAATAATTACCTTACGCCTTAACACATTACCTAAGGTAACTCCAACGAGAGGTTAGATTAATTCACAACATTTTAGCTTTAGGAAATAGGTTAGATCATGTCATAACTATTATCCAAAATTCCCCCAAGGGTAATTTTGATAACATGCATCAAAATATTCAAGTCCCAGGAAAATAGATTGATTCAAGGCCCAAAATCATGTTTAAGGGTCCCCTCGGCTTCTTTCTAACTCTCTGTCCAAGAAGAAAACCCAACAAAGTTAGAAAAGGTGAAAAATTGCAAAAACAAAGCTTGGGGCCAAAAAAATGAAGAAAATTGGCTAATTCCTAGTCTAGGTGGTCCTTGGGACAGTTGGGACATCGGGCGCGAATCGACCGAAAAGCCGCAAGCAGTCCGCGTAGCGATTGGAGCATCTGGGACAAAGGTACGCGCGGACGCGAAAAGCCTATTCACCAAAGAGGAAAAAAATTGCCTAAGTCTTATGTTCATGAAGTTCGGGACATCCGGGCCAAAAGTATGCGAAGGACGCGGATCGCCGTTTTGGAGCAAGTTAGTCCATTTCGGGCGGTTGAAGTATTTGTCCTAGCGATTCGGGATAGTTGGGACAAAAGTATGTGGAGGACGTGAACCAGCCGTTCCGCCAAAACAAGAGACTTTCATCTGAGACATTTGGGCCAAAGGGACGCGTGGGACACGAAAAGCTGAAGGAGCCAAGAGTGAATGGAATCTTGCCACGTGTCTTCACTGCAAATGGAGCAAGGAAGCCCGAATCGGGTGGTTCGGATAAATTTGTCCCCTGCATGGGGTTTGGGACGTCGGGGCCAAAAGTACACGGAGGACACAAAAAGATGAAGTGGCTGAAAAGAGACAAGGAGGCCCGCGGATGAATCGTAGCATGACACATGTCACAAGGGGAAGCACAATGGAAATTGGCTAAGTGTTTTTGGCCAAAAATTTCAAAGGGCAAGGTTTCAAGGGTCGGCCTGAGCTAATAGACACAGGACACTGTCCTAGGGCGGGGAGTTTGAGAGTCAGGGGAAAGACTTAGGAAAATTTGACAAAAGTCTTGGGCCAAAAAAAATTAAAAGACAAGGATGACCCCGCGCCCCGTCCTCCAACCAGATCACGCCACGTGTCCCAAGTGGTGGGAGCGGGGAAAAAATGGAAAATTTTCCAAAGTTATAAAACGTCAAAATTTCAAAGGGAAACCCGTGGGAGGTGGAGGAGAAGAGAATTTCTCATCCAATCAGTGCTTTCCATGTGGCGTCCGCCCATCGGAGTGTGGAAATTTTTCAAAAAATTTCCAAAGACAAAAAAAAAAGGGTAAAATTTGAAAAATTTTCCCGCCGATCCGTTTTGGGCCGTTTTGCCCTAAATCTTCAAACGATCATATCTTTTGATCCAGAACTCAGATTTGCATGTTCTTTATATCATTGGAAATCTGTTGAATTTCTCTACATGATTCCATGGTCAATTTCTAATTTTGGTTCAGTTTGGAGAGATAAAATTCAAAAACGGCTCTGGTACGTGTCCATGGCCAGAAATGACATTTCAACAACCAAATTTAATACAGAATGGGTCGCATTCTCCTCCAATTTGGTCAAAAATGATAGGGTATGGGTTTGTAAGGTCCCCCATGCTGATTTAATGCATTTTCAGTCAATGAGGAATGGGCTCCCACGTTTTTGTACATTTTCTCTCTCATGGGCTCGACCCATGCAATGTAAAAGCCAGATTTGGCTCATTTCTTCGAGGAACACTTTTTGAACATCAAACTTCTTCTTTCACCTGAAAACAAGTGAATTTTGTAAGTATCAGGCCTTTTTCAAGGATTGTAACAGGTTTATACCTCTTTGATGGTGTAATGCAAGGGATTTTACATGGAAATGACAGTGTAAACTCTGTGAATGTTTTCAGTCCTCTGTTTGTATTGTTTTTACTTCGTTTTCAGATCTCTTATTGCATCTTATCAGCTTGTGTATGTTTTTTGTGTTACATTTCATGGATTTGTGCCTATTTGTATGAGAAAAAAATGTTCACCACTCCTTTGGTGCATCACCATCATTAGGTTAGTTTCATTTTCTGCATTTCTTATCCCTGTCTACTTGCAAATTAGGGTAAAATTAGGATTTGAACCTCTGCAATTGTGTAAACACTAGATCTAATCAGAGGAGTTTGAGGAACCAGCCTTCTCTGGAGAATCCTTTCTCATTTTTACAAGTCCCACACTTGGAGAAAGGATTCAATGTTATGCAATCACACTGGATGCTAGTATGATCAACCTAGAAATCTGGTCAACATCCAGGGGTGCTGTGATTTTGCACTAACAGTTTTGGCACACCCGGTGGGACACTAGAGGTCTCATTTTTACTGCAGCGAAGTTGATGTGCATCTACTGCAATTTTCTTTCTTGAAAAAGAGCTATTATTTGCATATCTGGCGACTCCAAGGGGAAGAATCAACTGGTTTCATTAGTGCAGGCCTGAAAACTCATGAGAAGAGTCACCACAAGGTCAAGAGTTGGAGAAGAAGAGGTGTTGTTTGAATACCGCAATTATCTCTAAGAAGAAGGCAAAGAGGAAGAAGGATTCAAAGGTCTCCATCTCCACCAAACAGAACTCTGTCAAATCCTCCACTGGTAGGCCTTTCATTCAGTCAACAAGGGTTTTAAGACCAATTAGAATGGCACAAAACAACCCCTATGTCAACTTCACAGCAAAGACCCACCGGCCCTCAATGCACAAAATCCAATTCCCATTGCAGCCTTGAAGAACATTCCCTACTTCACTAGAGAAAATCAGACTACTCCAGGTGATCATGTTAAAGACATTGTCAACCTTTGTGTAATCCATGAAATCAATGAAATGCAAGTGGCTGTCAAGTTACTGGCATCTTCATTCAAGGGTAAAGCATTGCAATGGTTTAGGAGCCTTGGAGCTGGTTCTATCACAAATTGGAATCAGTTGTGTATAGCACTTCATGAGCAATTTGGAGAGAAGGGAGACAACTTGTCTCTTTTGGAGTAGCTGACAACCATCAAGAGAGCTCCCAATGAACAGCTGACCGATTTCAACTTCAGATTTCAAAAGACTTGGGAGAGAATTCCAGTGGCAGTCAGGCCAACAACAGAAGGTGATTTTCTCTACTATCTCAAAGCTCTAAATTCTAATATTTCTATGTTGATTTAGTCCATGGGAGGCATAACTATCCCTATGGCTTATAGCATTGCCATTAGGGCTGAAAATTGTTTGATCCATCTTTGGAAAACTTGCCCGTAGACCTCCCATGCCATTATTTCCAAGTTTAGAGAGTCCTAACACCAATCAAGCACCTAATTTGGCTCCTTCTCCCACTCCTAGAAATCAGAGTTCAAATGAAGCTTCCACTTCATCTCCAAGTGCCCCAAATGAGCTTCAAGAAGTCATGAAGCAATTGCAAAACCTAGGCAATGAGCTGGTTACTCTCAAGAGGCAACAAGCCCAAGGTTTTAGACCTTCTTATCAACCCCAACAGCAGCCATACCAACCACAAAGGCCTCCTAATCCAGCTGCAAATATAAATCAAACAAGGCCTCCTGCCAATAGACCATTTTAGCCCTATAATCCAAATGCCATATCTACCTCTAAGGCATTGGTGCCAACACAAAACAACATTGCCCAGGAGTACGATTGGTGTTTTCCATGCAATGAGCCTCATAACCAATCCATGTGCTTCAATGGTGCTTTGAATCAAGCATTAATGGTGACAACTACTGGTGTGGAGGGTGAGGGCAGTCAAGGAAACAACCAATGACAAGAAACATTCCAACAGCAATCAGCCCCAAATGACACCACGTTGGTAAATTGGCAAGCAGAGGATTTCTGTGGCATGAACCAGGTAGTTTCCCAAGGTGTTGCAGCCAACACAAGGTCAAAAAGGAGGAATTTGGGTGAAGAACAACCATTAGCCCCAACCAATCCACAACCTTCCATGGCTCCACAAATGGTTGGCAAGCAAAATCTAATTTCAAATGCACAAGGGCAGCCAAGAACAGCCCCTAGGCCAACTCAAATACCAGTTGTTGCTGCCCACGTGCAAGGAGTGAATGTGCAAACCAAGGGACAAAAAGAGATCCTTCATCACCATTTAGTATCATTGATCAGATGAAGAAGACAAACGTCAATATATCAATGTGGGAATCCCTATCTATCCTAGGCCAAAGAGATTTGCTACAAGCTGCCATGAAGGACTAGCCAACTTCGAATCAGCAAGTTCAGATGCAAGACAAAGTGCTTACAAATGCTGCCCAGCCTGAGGGAAATCATGGAGGATAGTAAGGTAAAATGTTGAAGCCCCCTCCTTTCTATGTTTCATTGATCATTGGAAATCAGCTAGTGCACAATTGCATGATAGACTCCGGGGCAAGTAGCTTGGTAATGCCTAAACAAATAGTTGATCAGCTAGGGCTCCAGATGAAACCATATCCAAAGGGGTAGTGCAGCTGGATGGGACAGTAGTAACAACAGTTGGGGTGATTAGAAACTTGAGTCTTACCTTGCATGCCTGTCCAAATGTTGTTGTTTTACAAGATGTATCAGTCATAGACCTTCCACCACTCTTTGCCCTATGCTTGTCAAGGGACTTCACAAACCAAGATTGGAGGATATTTGTCGCACGATTGGTCACACATGTTGTTCGTAATGAGGTATGGAACTAAGGGTATAATCAGGCCTAAACCTATTGCAAACTTCCAAATTGAGCCTTACACTCCAAGTCAGATCAACGCCAATTGTTCAGCATTTGATCAAGAAGACCACCCAAGCACTGATGAGGCTGACACTAAGGTTGGAAGCATCCCGGATCTAACTCTTGATGAATGGGCAAATAAGATACATGCATTTGATCCTTATCAAGAAGTGGAAGAATCTGAGCTAGGGGTCTATTGCATACACGAAGAAAATCAACCTATTCCTAGCATCACCAAGCCAAACCACAAAGATGACAATGAGGTATGGCAGCTATTTTTTGATGGATCAAGGAGTAGACAAGGTGTAGGAGGTGGAGCTATGCTTGTTTCACCTCAAGGAATAAAGTACTATTCAGCTTTTAGATTTCAGTTTGCATGCTCCAATAACACTGTTGAATATGAAGCCTTAGTGCAAGGGATGCATTGGGAAATCAAGAGAGGAATAAAGAACTTGCAAGTCTTTGGTGACAGTGAATTGATTGTAAATCAGGTCAAGGGATAGCATGCTACCAAAAATGATCTTCTCAAGTGCTACAAGAACAGGGTGTGGGACCTCATGGAAGATTTTGAGGGTTTTGGCATCAAATCCATTCCTAGGGAAGAGAATCAAGCTGCTGACAGGCTTGCAGCAGAATAGGGGCATCCTTTGACATTGTGGAAAGCATTCAACAAGACAAGGTACAACCAAACATCCATGTGATTGTGAGGCCTTCAATGGATAACAATGTCAATTGGCAAGTGTTTGAAAATGACTAGCAAATCATCCATTTCTTGCAAGAAGAAGCTAAGTTCTCAGCCAAGAATCAAGAAAGATTGGAACAACAGTATGGTGACCAAGGGTACAGCTGAGAATTAACAAGCTACCCAAGGGACTTATCACTTTGGAGTCCATTTTTAACCCCAATGATCAGTTTGGAAAGGAGAAAGCAAACATTCAGGTCAAGAGAGAAGATTCAGTATCCATCTTGGTAGAAGAGAACAAACCATTGCAAATTGGAAGGATGAGAACTGAACAACAAAGGTATGAGTTCATACAACTGTGTCAAGAGTTCCCTGACGTGTTTTCTTGGAGCTATGAAGACTTGAAAGGTTTCAATCCCAACTTAGCTCAGCATACCATCGAATTGGATCCAAATACTAAGCCTGTCAGGTAGAAACAAAGACCAGTCAATCCACACATGGAGCCTCTCATGAGGAAAGAATTGGAGAAGCTGATTGAGTCAAGGATCATATTCCCAAACAAGCATTCTAGTTAGGTTGCCAACTTAGTCCCAAAGTAAAGAAGAGTGGAGAGATCAGATTGTGTGTTGACTTTAGAGACTTGAATAGAGCATCTCTCAAGGACCATTACCCACTCCCTTCCATGTAGCAAATCTTCAAGTTGTGGCTGGCCCGAGAGGTTTTCACTACTTGATGGCTACTCAGGCTATAATCAGATTATGGTGAAGGAAGAAGACCAGTTCAAGATAGCCTTCACAACCAAATGGGGAACTTTTGCATACAGGAAAATGCCATTTGGGCTGTCCAATGCTGGTGCTACCTTCCAAAGGGCAATGGACATGGAATTCAAAGGTTTGATTAACAATGTGGTGTTGATTTACCTTGATGACATCACTATTTTTTCAAAAAATGCAAAGAGACCACCTCTCTCATTTTTGTGACAAGTCTTCACGAGGTGCGGGAGATTTGGAGTGCCTTTGAATCCTAAGAAGTGTATCTTTCTTGCACATGAAGGAAAGCTCCTTGGCCATATTGTCTCCAAGGAAGGATTAACAATTGATCCAGAGAGGGTTGAAGCCATAAGAGCACTACCATTGCCAAGCCATAAGAAAGTCCTTTAGAGTTTCTTGGGAAGGATAAACTTTGTTCAGAGGTTTGTCCCAGATTTTGCAGCCCTTGTCAAGCCCATCACCAAAATGTTAAAGAAGAGCATGGCTTTCAAGTGGACAGCAGAAGGCAAGGAGAGTTTTGAAGCAATCAAAGAAGCTATCTCTCAAGCACCAACTCTCATCAACCCAGATTTCTCCAAGGATTTCATCCTCTATGCATTTGGAGGTAATGATACTATTTCTGCCATTTTGGTACAGCAGAACAAGGACAATGATGAGCAGCCAATTGCCTTCTTCAGCCGGAGCCTAGATGACTATGAGGTGAGGTACTCTTTTATTGAGAAGCATGTACTTGCAGTAATCAAAAGCTTGAAGAAATTCAAGCATTTAATCTCAAACAACAAGGTCCAGTTGCTGGTCTCACATGTCAAGTTAAGGACTTCCTCCTCAACAAGGATTTGAATGAGAAAGGGCAGGTTGGATCACCCGTGTCATGGAGTATGACATTGAGATCAAGATCACCAAGCTGGTAAGAGGGAAAGGATTGTGTGAGCAGCTGGTTTTGGGGAAGCAAAAAGAAGTATGCAATGAAGAAGAGGCTGTTTTGACAGTCCAGGACAGCCATGAGCCAAGTGGCAATCAAGAAGAAGACAATGCGACCCCACTCCTTGCTAGACCCAAGGTATTATACACTTCCTAGGCACAAGCCTATGCCCTCCAGAGATGAACAAGACCCAAAGGAGACACTTCAGATTGCAGGCTGTCCCGTATGCCATTGTTGATGGAGTTTTGTTCAAGAAAGATGTGAATGGAGTGCTGCTGAGATGCATTAGCACAAATCAGATTCAAAGGGTGTTGGAAGAGTTCCATGGTGGACCAGCTGGTGGTCATTTTGCACCAAGAGTGACAGCTCTAAAAATCATGAAGGCTGGTTATTATTGGCCTAAGATCTTCAGTGATTGCTATGCATGGATCAAGAGGTGTAAGAATTGTGCATTCTTCACAGGAAAAGAGAGACTTGTTGCCCTTCCATTACATCCAATCTTAGTTGACCAACTATTCATGCAATGGGGTTTGGACTTCATTGAGTCATTAATCCCAATTCAAGCCAAGGGCATAAATAGATTTTGATGACCACGGACTACTTCACCCGGATGGACAGAAGAAGTAGCACTCAAAGAGGCAAATGAGTCTAGCATCTTAGACTTTTATGAGGGGATAACAACCAGATTTGGTGTACCTACTACAATAATCTCTGATAATGCATTGGCATTCATTGGATCTAAGGTGACCGAGATCTACCTAAGCACTTCATCAAACTATTACCCTCAAGGTAATGGCCAGGCCGAGTCTACAAACAAGAACTTATTGAGGATCATTAGGAGGACTCTTGACGAGAATCAGAGGTCTTGGCATACCAAACTGAAATAAGCATTATGGGCTGATAGGATAACTCCCAAGAGATCCACAGGTAACTCTCCATTCAGGCTTGTCTATGGAAGAGAAGCAATCTTGCCCATGTCACTTGAGTTGCAAACATTGGAACTCATGAAGTAGCTAGAGTTGCTAGAGTTTGAGCCCATGGAGGTGAGGTATGCAGAGTTGATGGAGCTGCAAGAGATCAGAAATCAGGCATCCCAAGCAATGAAAAAGGATCAAGCTTTGATCAAAAAGACCTTTGATAGGAAGGCCAAGGATAGATCTTTTCAGGTTGGAGATCTAGTGTTGAAATGGGATGTGGATAGAGTAAAACCGGGAAGGCATTCAAAATTTGATGCCATTTGGAGTGGCCCATACATGGCCATGAAGTGCAAGAACAACAATGCTTTCCAATTGGCCTCATTGGATGGTGAAGAACTGCAGATTCCAGTAAATGGAATCTATCTCAAGCATTGCTTCTAGAGAAAAAATTACCACCTTATAAAAATTAGATTAGATTTTCATTCCTCTAAGTGCTTGTGCACATTGTTTTGCTGTAGGTTAGTTTTGTTTTCCCTAAGTGCTTTGACACAACTTGCTATCCATGGAGATGTTTTGCAGTCCTTGCTCCCATCAGGTGATATTCCATCTTCCTCCTTACACATTCTAAGTCAGTTGGGGTTCTAAATAGAATATTTGATGACTCCATGCCCAATGGACTGCTTCAGGCAACTGGTATCTTCTACCTAGCAGGTAGGTGACCCCGCTGAGTCGCCAAATTGTTATCCAAAATTCCCCAGGGTAATTTTGATAACATGCATCAAAATATTCAAGTCCTGTGCAAATAAATTTATTCAAGGCCCAAAATCATGTTTCGGGGTCCCCGGCTTCTTTCTAACTCTCCTGTCTAAGAAGAAAACCCAACAAAGTTAGAAAAGGTGAAAATTGCAAAAACCAAGCTTGGGGCCAAAAAAATGAAGAAAATTGGCTAAGTCCTAGTCCAAAGCGGTCCTTGGGACAGCTTGGGACGTCGGGCGTGAACCGGCCGAAAAGCCGCCAGCGATCAAGCAGCAGCGGATTGGAGCATCCGGGACAAAGGTACGCGCGAGACGCGAAAAGCCAATTCGCCAAAGAGGAAAAAATTGCCTAAGTCTTATGTTCATGAAGTTCTAGGACATCTCGGGCCAAAAGTATGTGAAGGACATGGATTGGCCGCTTTGACGCAAGTCAGTCCATTTCAAAGCGGTTCGGAAGTATTTTTCCCAGCAATCCGGGATAGTTGGGACAAAAGTATGCGGAGGACACAAACCGGCCGGTTCGGCCGAAACAAGAGACTTTTTGTCCGGGACATTTGGGGCTAAAGGGACGCACGGAACGTGAAAAGCCGAAGGAGCCAAGAGTGAATGGAATCTTGCCACATGTCTTCACTGCAAACAGGAACGAGGAAGCCCGAATCGGGCGGTTCGGATAAATTTTTCCCAGACAGTTTGGGACGTCTGGGCCAAAAGTACACGGAGGACGCGAAAAGGTGAAGTGGCCAAGAAGAGACAAGGAGGCCCGCAGATGAATTGCAGCATGCCACGTGTCACAAGGGGAAGCGCAATGGAAATTGGCTAAGTGTTTTTTGGCTAAAAAATTTCAAAGGGCAAGGTTTGAAGGGTCAGCCCGAGCTAATAGACACAGGACACATGTCCTAGGGCGGGGGAGTTCAGAGCTAGGGAAAGACTTAGGAAAATTTGACAAAAGTCTTGGGCCAAAAAAAATTAAAAGACAAGGATGACCCCACGCCCCGTCCTCCAACCAGATCATGCCACGTGTCCCAAGTGGTGGGTGCGTGGCGAAAAAATGGAAAATTTTCCAAAGTTATAAAACGTCAAAATTTCAAAGGGAAACGTGCGGGAGGCAGAGGAGAAGAGAATTGCTCTTCCAACCAGCACTTTCCATGTGGCGTCCGACCATCGGAGCGGAAATTTTTTGAAAATTTTTCCAAAGACAAAAAAAGGGTAAAATTTGAAATTTTTTCCCGCCGATCCGTTTTGGGCCGTTTTTGCCCTAAATCTTCAAATGATCATATCTTTTGATCCAGAACTCAGATTTGCACGTTCTTTATATCATTGGAAATATGTTGAATTTCTCTACACAATTCCATGGTCAATTTCTAATTTTGGTTCAGTTTGGAGAGAGAAAATTCAAAAATGGCTCTGGTACGTGTCCATGGCCAGAAATGACATTTCAACAACCAAATTTAATATAGAATGGGTCGCATTCTCCTCCAATTTGGTCAAAAATGACAGGGTATGGGTTTGTAAGGTCCCCCATGCTGATTTAATGTATTTTTAGTCAATGAGGAATGGGCTCCCATGTTTTTGTACATTTTCTCTCTCATGGGCTCGACCCATGCAATGTAAAAGCCAGATTTGGCTCATTTCTTCGAGACACACTTTTTTGAACATCAGACTTCTTCTTTCACCTGAAAACAAGTGAATTTTGTAAGTATCAGGCCTTTTTCAAGGATTGTAACAGGTTTGTACCTCTTTGATGGTGTAATGCAAGGGATTTTACATGGAAATGATAGTACAAACTCGTGAATGTTTTCAAATTCTCTCTGTTTGTATTGTTTTTACTTCGCTTTTAGATCTCTTATCGCATCTTATCATCTTGTGTATGTTTTTGTGTTGCATTTCATGGATTTGTGCCTATTTGTATGAGTAAAAATGTTCACCACTCCTTTGGTGCATCACCATCATTAGGTTAGTTTCATTTTCTGCATTTCTTATCCCTGTCTACTTGCAAATTAGGGTAAAATTAGGATTTGAACCTCTCGCAATTGTGTAAACACTAGATCTAATCGAAGAGTTTGAGGAACCAGCCTTCTCTCGGAGAATCCTTTCTCATTTTTACAAGTCCCCAACTTGGAGAAAGGATTCAATGTTATGCAATCACACCGAATGCTAGTATGATCAACCTAGAAATCTGGTCAACATCCGAAGTCTTTGTGATTTTGCACTAACAATAACCTTATAACATTAGGTTTCAGGTTAATTTAGCTAGCCTAGTAATGTTTCCATATTCCCTTAGCACAAGGATTAGGTTTGGATGCCAACCCAACAAAGTAGAATATGAAGCTTAGGTTAGAATAAAAATTCAATTAAGCAACATAGCTAGGTAGTAAATATTCTTACCTAGCTTAGGATTCTATAGGATAATCCTTTAGTTTTAGGATTCTGAATCCTTACTATGTCATGAATAGGCTATATTTCATTTATGTTAGCAATGTACTGCCAAGATTGATCTCCAAGGACCTAACCACAACATACAATTGAATGGAAACACATTCACACAAGATTAAAGAACTTATACTAACAAATTTTAGTCCGCTATGACCCTCAAATTATGGAATTTCAATTTACCATTCATTCAACTAAGAAGGTTTAAAAAATTCCTTGGATCATTGAAATTGATCCAAGGATGAGTTAGATAAAGAGATAAGTTTGTAACTCTTAAACCAGATTGCAACTCACCTACAAGAAGTGAAAAATGGATTCAAGGAAGCCATTCCATTCTAGTCTAATGATCTTAAGAACAGAAAATATTTATCCATATCAAACATGATCTCCAATAATCAAAAGAACACATATTTATAAGAAAATCACATGTCAACACTTGAAATGCAAAGGAGGAATATAACAATTGTTGATGGTGTTACAACACCTGGAGAATGAGATGGCATTGGAACTTGTTTACCCTATAGACAAAATGACACTAGATGGAATCTTGATCTACAAAGATGAAGTGAAGGTGAAGATGGAGAAGTCCAGGTTGTTACAACTCTATGAGTTTCCCTATTTTGGCAAGCCTGAGAAGTTGTACCATTGGTTAATGTTGCACATACATGAGGACTATTTCTACTTCACAGACACAAAATGTAGATAACTCCCCAATTGGTCTCTAAATTTATTGGTCTTATCTATGAGGGAGATTCATTTGATGATGACTTGTATGACAAGGAGGTTATCGAGAAAACTATTGAATCCTATGAATACAAGAAGGGTTCATGGTACTTTGACATCTCTATGATTTTTGACCTTGTAATGAGGATGACCATGCTCGGTCACAAAACTAAATGGATAGGAGAGATAGGAGAAATCAACAAGACTTGGTTGAACGTTTTCCAAAATATCTTATAGGGGACCATCTATAAATTCTCAACAATCATATCAAAGGAAATCATCAGTGCCATGCGTGATGGAGAAAATATCATGTTTGGTAATGTCCTCCTTACCATTGTCAATTAAGAAATTGGATTTCTCTATAGGCTAGAGAAATTTGTGTGGGAGTACCTAGATGAGAACCCTCCCCTACCAAAATATTTGAGAAGTACACTTGTGACACCATGACGGCTACCCACAAGGTGCACCTAGAAAAATGGTACAAATGGATGCATGACATATTTATCGAGAATGGAGGATACCTGAGAAGTTACCTATTTTACTACAAGGTGAAGTTGAATTCTTCGTATACCAACACTTTTGTATTGGTAAGTTTACTCTAGTAGATGGCGCCAAGGGTCCCTGGTGCAAGTTTCCATTCTCCTTCACAACACAATACTTGTAGGTCGGGGTAAATATATTCAAAGAGAAAAATAAATTAAGGTTTGACCTTAACATGGTAGACCAAGATTACCATGAGCTATGTAGGACTTTGATATTTCCAAAGAAGTGCGCATATGTGGAGAAGTATGTCTCCCATGACGTGCATATGGTGAAGCCCATAACATTTCCTATTGTTGAGAGAACCACAACAAGGGTATACCTATACATAAGGACAAAGTATGAGAAGGGAACTTACATGGAGAATGATGTCTCTATCCCATAATACCCTACCTTAAGTAAGAAGGCCACACAAGGAAACAAGAGAGAGAGGAGGTACTGAGGAAAAGGCACCAAGTATAAAGAAACACAATTGGTACGTGAGCAGATTCGGTGTGCAATGCGAAACACCTATACACAGAGGAATAATTCCCCCATATAAAAGGTTCTAGAGCAATAGAAGCCCCTTGAAAAATAGGATTTTTCGAAAGGAAGGATTCACCGATGAAGAATAAAAAGAAGAGTCTCCTATATTGGAATCACCAGTTAGGAAAAATAAGAAAGTAATAGAAAGGGTGGACTTGAAAGAAATAAAGAGCATGAAGGGTATCAAGGGTGAAGAGGATGACGAAAAGAATGACGAGGCTTACGACCATCTTGTGTATGATGTAAATGATGTAGAGGAGGAAGGAAATGAAGAGAAGTATGAGGAAAAAGCAGAACTCACAAAAAGAGAGGAAGTTAACATCACATATCAAAGGTATCCAATCCTAACCAAGGATTAGATAGAAGTTGTTGCAAAAGGAGGTAGTAGCAGACATAAAACAAACTTTTTGGAACAATAGATGGAGTGCAACACTAAAGAAGTGCTCAAAGAGATGGGGGAAGTGAGAGCATAAAAATGATTATAAAAGCATGGGTGGAGATCCCATCCGGGGATAAGCTTCCCAAAGGTAACATGAATGGGGGAAAATGTATGGTAAAAATTTAGGATCAAGGAGTGACTTATATCAATGATCCAAATAAGGTAAGGCACAAGAATTTCAAAATCAATGTGCCTACAAAGTGAATCCTTACATGGTATTCATTACAAGAATAGGGTGCATACCCATACACATGGAAGATGTTATCTTGGGCCTTTGAGTCCCATATTAATGAGCTCGAGTTTTAGGTCAATCATGAGGCATTGATGAAATTACCAGATACTAAGGAGTAAACCTTTTGGTTAATTCTCAATAACTATCATATGAGCAAGTGTGTAACACACACAAGAAGGTATCGGTGGAGGTTAAGCTTTTTGTAACGCCCACTTTTTACTCACACAAAAACAACAATAAAAAAATACCAGGATAATTTTTTTACTTACATTTATCACTACACAATGCCATAAGGGCTCCAAGTAAATAATACTCAAAGATGCATACGACACTTACAAATCATTGGCTCAAATAGACACATCACAACACCATAGACATGTCAATGCCACACTTTCCACAATGAACAAAAATAGCAATGACCCAACCATAAGAAAAGGACTCAAGTATTGACAAACCCACAACACATCATTTAATTAATTGCATCTTAGTTAAGATAAAAATTCAAAGAACATTATTGAGAAAGGAAAATTTCCTCTTTTTTTCCACTACAGATTCTTAAGTTCATCCCCATTTAATTTACGGCTTCAACCACTTTTAAGTTGGATTTTTATCCTCTATAGAAATTTCCATAACTTTCATACTTATTTGGCATAATTCAAATTGCATACAAAGTACTTAATTATCTTATTATTATGTTAAGAATATTCTTCTCCAACATTTATTCAATGTCTACATTTTTACCCTTACAACTCAAGTGAATGTGACTTGATGTCCAGAATGCAATATTAGGATTTAAGGGAGATTTAGATACAAGATGGATTTTTCCCAAAAGAATTCTTCGATCACGGTATAGTTATTTCCCTACCATAGTTATTCTAATTCAATGACTTGTGGAATTCCACTTTGATATATATGTATATATATTATTTGTTTTTGTTTTCTCGAAGTTGATCACACCAAGGCAATTCATATTCTTTGTAACTCATGAAAATGTTTAATTAAGTGATAAGGACTCCAAGAGTGGCATTATTCCTAACCTCAAATCTCATTTTCACTCTTCTATGCTTTACTTTTTCATCGCATTAAGGTCTCATTATTACCATCGCATTATAACAAAAGAGTTATGAAAGTACTTGTCTGACATCTCAAGGAAGTACATGGTTAGAAGCATTATAACTACACACGAACCACAAGTGATTTGTGTTCAAGGTAAGGTCCCATGTTTCTACATTTCATGATTCCACATGTGAAATATTATTTATTTCTTAATGACTTAAAAGGACATAACAAGGTTTTACGAGACAATATTTCAGTTTCTTGGGTTCTCTAAAGTCAACGTCCTTCAAATCAATTTTGTTTGCAAAGAGTTACTTATAATTTTCTACCCACATGTTAGCCTCCTAATAAACTAAAGTTTATTTTAATTCCAATTTTCACTTAGAGCTTTAATCCTCGTTATAGATTAGATTAAGGTTAAAACATGTTAACCCTATAAACCTTTCGTAGAGATGAAGGCACTATATTGTCACAAGCCAAAGATAAGACATTTAGCTGCGAGGGACTAACGAGTTCACTAAAAAGAATGCAATACATAGAAAAACTATATCATGATCTCCATTTATGTCATCTAAATCCAAGATGGATTTCATTCGTTAATGAAGTTAATTTCTAGATCTTATCTCGCAAGACCTGAAAATCCAAAAGGATACTAAGGGATTACTAGCTCTACTTACCCCACAAGATATAAGGTTACATTGAATAGTCATTACTTCGAACAAGGACTCATAAGGTGACTTCCAAGGTGGTCTTCACCACTCAACCATGGTGTCGAAACTGAAGAGAGGACATTCTCCTCATGGTTACCAACACTAGAAGGAACCACATACACTAGATAAAGTTGGACCATGTCATTTCTAAAATATGGGTTCACGACAAGGTCGCTAAACATGACGACTATGACGGTAAACTCCAACTAGGGGTTTTATTTACCTAAACTAGGAGGTTCCATCGAGTGCAGAGTTTAAGTTCATTCTACGGTTTTCAATGTCTTCTACGGTAAAAGTATCACACATGAAGACATGTTATGCTCGATATTATACAAGGGTTGAGTGTTTCGATTAAATCTCTTTATTACATTTACAAAGTAAGAATGCACAAGATGATTCATTAATCATTTATTGAACACTAAATATGCACTACAAGATATTACTTCAAATTCATTTACCTTATATATATATATATATATCAACCTTTTTACCATGTGTACTATGAATCAAATTGAACCTATGATTAATTACACATTTCCTAGATATCCCTAAAAACTAACATCTCATACACATTGGCTTAATTATCAAATATAACCTTCTGTAACATGAGACTACATTATACATATATTCATTTTTAAACGTTGAACTATATAAATTACAATGATAATTCATTCTTTACACATCACCTTTTTGCCATCATTCTTTCTTCCCACAAAACCACGTGAGCATGAAATCGTGATAAATTCTTGGCATGGCATCCACCCTAATATAACTTAATTAACATTTTTAGGTTCCCATTTACATATAATAGTAATTACAATTTGCAATAAAAAGAAAAAGGTTTAAAGACACGTATTCATTACATTTCATTTCACTTCCTTTTATAACCTAGGAGAGAGAAAGAGAAGGGAAGAGAGAGAAAACACCATTTTGTCAAAAGTTCTATTTCACACAAGTTACACTATAGAGTTTCTAAACAGTTATTTACATGAGTCAAAAGTTTACACGGTGGCTTGGCAACTTGACGAGGGTCCCACAAATTTCTTTTTTTACATTTTATTGTTAGCTACAAAAATGTTCAAAATGGGCTCAAAGGCTAAGTAACCACTTTCAAACGTGGTCTTCGATGAGAAAACACACCACGATTAAATTTATACATGTCCACTTACATACCAAGAGTTTATAGCAATTGACATAATTTGCAATCTGGGGAATGGTTTGCGTTTGGCAGCTAGTTTTTGAGGCCACAAGTCGTAAATGTCTTAGTTGTAAATGGAAAAAGTTAGCTTGAGGACTCGTAAAACCATATCCAAAATTGAAATTCGATGGATGAACATGCAACGAGACACTTCCTACAAGTTCCCCTATATAAGGACAATTCATCAAAGTCAATGAGACTGAGAACTAGAAAACCATTTTTAAATGGTGACAAGTTTTCTGGAACAACAAGTCAAAATTGGTCTAGTTTGACCTCGTCAAATTGTGACTAGAGGCCTACAAAATGACTTTGCCAAACTATCCAAAAAAGTGTTTTCTCTAAACTGAATGTTTCATGTAATTGTCTAGTAAGAACACTAGAGGTTCGTGAAAATGGATAATAATTTCTCTATCCAGGTTTTAAATGGCGGTTCAAAATTAAAGCCAACTTTATAGTTTTAGTGGCTTCTTACAACTACAAAATGGTGTAACATTACTCCCAATATGGCATAAAAAATATCACAAATGTTCATTCGGGGTCAGACCAAAGGTTAAGGTGACTCCTCACATAACCAGGTTCATGAATGAAGCTTAACATCCCATTTTTAGAGTTACAAAGGGTACTTAACGATTCTCTAAAAAATGCAAAAATTATCTATTTAAACAGGGAGATGGTCAACATTTTTACAGGGAAATCAATTTCATCTTGTCGATAAGAAAATATCGTAGTAATCTAGTTGGGTAGGATGTTTTCTAAATCACCTTAGAATGAGGGTGCAAGTTCATGGTTTAATGCAACAAATTTATTTTGATTTCATGAGTTACGACACGACATTTCATTGTTTTGTAATGAGTTAATATAAAAAAATTAAATTTATTATAACCCTAATATTTTAACATTCTATTAAGTTACAAATGGAAACTAAATCACAAGAGTTATGAAAGATAAGGGGAGATGAACCATGCCTGTTAATGAAGCCGGTCGAAACCACAGGATTCGGTTCAACATCTCCCTTAAGCATTTTATCGAATAGATCATGAGAATCCACAATTTTACCATTTTGCCTTTGCTCGAAATCCTCAAGATTTCCCAATGAACCCATTTTACACCGAACCAACAATAAAACCACATGCTTAAATAGTGTTGGACAATAAAATTTGAGCTCCCTCAAGATAGCCAGCATGACTAAGACATCCATACATACCCGCATATAGTATGTTTGGGTATATTCCATATGACCACATCTCTCGAGGCATTTGCAAATACAACATCTTGAAAAAAATTCCTCAATCTTTTATGCTTTGTTGGAAGTTCATTCTGTCCCAGAACTTGCATTTGGCACAGGCCAAGAAAGACAAGCAAAGGAAGTCAAATTTCCATTATGCTCTGATGGATGTCTACCTATATTATGCCATCATTTTATGTGTGTAAGGAGGTTATCTGAAGGTTTCTAAACCTTTTCAACAAATACATTCATGTATATCATTATATCATTGCAGTTTATGATGCCACATTTATGTCAGGTGTTTAGTCAAGCATTTCAAATGCCAAATGCATGCTTCCACCATTGCATACATATATGTTGTAGCACTTGTAACAAAAACATCTGAAAACCCATTATTCTTAGAATTATATCACTACGTTGCTCAAGAGTTCCCATTGCAGTGCACGCTGGGAGGATACTGTCGAAGGAGAAGGAAACCAAATTTGCACATGCCAATTTCATTTGCTTGAAACTTTATGAACTTTTTCAGCAAACCCATTTCATGTATCCTTGCTGTGGTAGACCCAAAGGCCACATTGTTTCGAAAGTGGATTCATCAAATAGTTCACCCGCCAAGCATATGCTTCCACATTTTGCATGCATGTTTGCCAAGGCACTTCAAACCGTAGCATCTGATAATCCTAAGCCTTGGCACACAAGTTGGGAGAAAGATGGAATAAATTTGATTTTCCAATATGCTTTGATGGATGTCCATACTCTTTTGTAGATCTCGTGCTTTGACACAGGCTGGGATAAAGTGTGCAAATGAAGACTACTCGGGTTAGAGATCTGTATGCAGCCTTCCACATTTCGGTAGAGATGAGCTTGCCAGAGAGAAAAACCAAGCTGCATGTGCACTGCACTATCCAAAAGCCACTAGTTATTTTTTTAATTGGTTTCACATGGTAGAGTCATTGGGTTATGCAAGGAAAATGATAGACATGATGGTATTTAGAGGTGCCCACATGCTTGTCAGAGAGCCCACATGCCTTGGCAGTTGAAAATATTAGTATGCAGTGGGAAATGACAGGTTTGAATGGACATTACTAGAATCCCATGTCCTATCCACATCTGAAAAGGACCTCTCTCCTCCAATCATGCCTTTACTAACTCCACTCACCCACCATTCGTACTTCACTGTTTATATATTTTTTAAATTTTATTTTAATGTTATTTTATAGTTGGCACTACATTTGCCTCCCCTTATAAGAGCATCGTCCTCGATGTGACACAACACCGATGATCGAGGAATATGTAAGCAAGAAATTCAATAATGACACATGCCACTATCAAAACAACTCATTGGTACAAAGTGAACACAAGGAAACAACTAATTTTGGCAATATCTTAAATTTTAATGTTCTGTGAAGATTGGTAATTCTAGTTCACCTTATTACTTAGTTAGTCTTCCTTTACAAGTATTTCTTATCTCAAGATTATAATATTCATTGTTTAGAATTTTTCAATTGTCTTATGTTCGTGGGT
The DNA here is from genome assembly GCA_018340775.1 of Taxus wallichiana var. yunnanensis. Lineage (NCBI taxonomy): Eukaryota > Viridiplantae > Streptophyta > Pinopsida > Cupressales > Taxaceae > Taxus > Taxus wallichiana. The sequence continues at coordinate 688,523,801 of CM031239.1, forward strand.
GCCCAACAGTAACTAACATCAAGATGTCACACAAAACTTAACACAACACAAACAACCCACGAGACATCTTGCTACATACTTTCATGACTGTAACACATCACAAGACCTTTAATTCCTCCATGGAATGACAACAAGTAGTCCACATAGCAAAGAATTTCCAACAATTATGTCATAGACATAGATCCAATACACACATGTGACTTAAAAACAAAAACATCATGCTGAAAACATATACAATGGGTATCACATGACCCAAAAATCCATGACTGTACCAACATAGTTCCAAGTCAATATCCAATAGTCCATACCAATGGGAATGTCAATCCTCAAACATAACAATGTCTAACCAGACCCACAAGAGTACACATAACTCACTATACCAACTCCACACATCACAAGACATCACGAAACAATCTCTAGATATCTCCAAAAGAAAAAAAATACAACTCCATATACCTCCCAGAATCACAAAACAACTCCATGTATCTCCCAAAGCAGCACAAAACAACTCCATATACCTCCCAAAGTATCATAGAACAACTGCATATACCTCCCAAAGCATCAATAACACCCACACAAATCTCTTATACCTCCCTCAAGTCTCTTATGCCTCCCTTAAGTGTATCTTATGCCTCCCTCAATTCTCTTATGCCTCCCTCAAGTAAAATGAAATAAATATAAATTTTCCTTTTAGCTCCACAAAAGAGGTTAGTCACCCTATGGCCCTGGGCACATAAGGTCCAAACACCTCTAACCCAAGTGACATAATAACTCGTGGTTCAACAACCCACTAGTTATATGTAACTCCTTGGGGCATACCCCCATATAATGAAGTAGGTCCATAGGTCCCACCACTCCATGGTGAATCCCATGACCCTATTCCAATACATTACGACATTAGAACCAACATAACAAACCATTCAAATGCCAAGTGGCAAGATCTAAAGCCTTGGGCTAGGCTATAAAATTTTTAAACTTAAAATAAAATTTAAATCTAAGCAAAACAAATGGCCAAATAACCATAGTTAGTGCAAAAATATGCATGTTAGTGCATCAACCAAATAAATGCCCAAAATATAAGAACATGTCAATCAAGAAAATTGTTGGTTCTAGCAAGAAAAGGGAAAATTTTCAATTTATGAATAAAATACGTGTATAGGAATAACACATTACAATAACTATGTGGCCTTATATGGCCACCGAGGGGTACTCAATGAGTTGTTGGCACTCGGAACATCAAGCCTCACTTGTAAAATAACATATCAAATAATACAATTGTCATCATCTCTATCTGAATCATCCCACCACCACTTCAAAAAGGCTCAACATAGTCAAAATCACATAGGTTGAATCCATACGATAACCATATCAGGAGAGAGAAAGGAGTACAAGTTGCCATCTACTAAGCCTAAGGTGTCCATGAAACACAATATGCATGACACCCGTTGAGCAAGTGCCACACATACCAAATGAACAAAAGTGGGTTTTCAGCCTATGTGAGGCTCCACTTCCTATCTCATACTCGACTCGAGTGACTGGTCAATGGTACACATTTCCTCACTCTAAACATACACATTTTACGATTTCCCTTAGGGTTAGTTAGTGTAGGGTCCACAACATAACATATAACTACATCACTAGCATAATGGTGATTCACGTACATTAACCATAGCGTATTATGCATGGTATATATATAAGGTATAACATACTCATTAATTTTACAGGTTATGATACATTACATTACCACATTCTTTACCCAAAGTGAAATTATTGTACAATAGGGATCATACGTTCACCATATGCCCATAAATCATGACATAACCCATCTTGTTATCCAAAATGTGCCCCTGCTCATTTTCGATGGCTAACTCCTTGTGTTCTTACCTCTCTTGTGCTTCAGTCTCCATTTTTTTATTTTCAAGCACTCAAATCTTTCTGTAAATGATACCATTGGATAGAGCTCTCTCTCAACTTTCCGTAAAGGTAAATTTTTCCTCCTAACTCCTCATATTTTTCAAGTTATGGCTCGGCGGAGTTTTTGTGGGAAAATTTCCCCTTGGAAGCCCATGACCAATAGGAAGCTGCCACGTGTCCCAGGAGGTGGCAGAGCATGGGGATTTTTCAAAAAAATTCCAAATGTAAAAAGAGGTAAAATTCGAAATTTTTTCCGTCGATTCGTTTTGGGCCTGTTTTTGCCCTAAATCTTCAAACGGCCATAACTTTCAATCTAAAGCTCGATTTTCATGTTCTTTATATCAATGGAAAGATGGTAAAATTATCTACATGATTCCATGGTAAATTTTAAATTTTAGCTCATTTTGGAGGGATAAAATAAAAAACTCTTCTATTATGCGCCCATGGACAAAACTGATGTTTCAACAACCAATTTTAATGCAAAATGGGTCGCATTCTTCTCCAGTATGGTCAAAAATGTCAGGGCATGGGTTTGTAAGGACCTCCATGCTATTTTTAATGCATTTTGGTCAATGAGGAATGGCTCCCACGTGTTTTCATGTTTTCTCTCTCCTGGGCTCGACCCATGCACTGTAAAAGCCAGATTTGGCTCATTTTTTGATGGTTGAACACTTTTTTGCACAGCAAGCTTCTGTTTTCATCTTCAGCAAGTGATTTTAGAAGTATCAGACCTTCCAGGGATTGTAACAGGCCTTTTTTCCTCTTTGGTGTTGGAATGCAAGGATTTTGATGTTGAAAATCACAATGCAGGCTCTGTGAATGCTTTCAGTCCTTTGCATGTGTTGTTTGTTTCATTTCAAACCTTTGATTATAGCTTATCAACCTGTGCATGATGTTTTATGCTGCAATTTTTGATTTGTGTCTATTTACATGAGCAAAAATATTCACCACTCCTTTGGTGCATCACCATCATTAGTTTAGTTTCAATTTTTGCATTTCTTATCCCTGTCTCCTTGTAATCTAGGATAAAATTAGGATCTGAACCTCTGCAGTTGTGCAAATAATAGATCTAATCAGAGGAGTTTGAGGAACCAGCCTCTAATCTAGAGATTCCTCTCTCATCTTGCAAGTCCCACACTTGGAGAGAGGTTTCAATGTTGTGCAATCACACTGGATGCCCTAAACATCAACTTAGAACCTTGATTTGCATCCAAGGGTGCTGCTGATTTGCAACAACAGTTTTGGCACACCTAGTGGGACATTAGAGGTCTCATTTTTATTGCAGCAAAGTTGATGTGCATCTGCTACAATTTTCTTGCTTCAAAAGAGCTATAAATTGCACATCTGGCGACTCCAAGGGGAAGAATCGGTTGGTTTTAGCGGTGTAGACCTGAAAAATCATGAGAAGAATCACTACAAGGTCAAGAGTGGAGAAGAAGAGGTGTTGTTTGAGTATTTGTACTTATCTCCAAGAGTAAGGCAAAGTGGGAGGAGAATCCAAAGGTCTCCATCATCACCAAACAGAACTCTCTCAACTCCCTCCACTGGTAGGCCTTTCATTCAATCAACAAGGGTTCTAAGACCAATTAGAATGGCATAAAACAACCCCAATGTCAATTTCACTTGGCAGAGCCCACTTGCTCTCAATGCACAACATCCAATTCCAATTGCAGCCTTGAAGAACATTCCATACTTCACCTGGAGAGAATCGGACTACTCAGGTGATCATGTTAAAAACATTGCCAACCTTTATGCAATTCATGAAATCAATGAGATACAAGTGGTCACAAATTGCTTTGGCATCTTCATTCAAAGGGAAGGCATTGCAATGGTTTAGGAGCCTTGGAGTGGTTCTATCACAAATTGGAACCAGCTATTTATAGCACTTCATGAGCAATTTGAGAGAAGGGAGACAACTTGTCTCTTTTGGAGCAGGTGACAACCATCAAGAGAGCTCCCAATGAACAATTTGATCGATTTCAACTTCGGATTTCAAAAGAATTGGGAGAGAATTCCGGTGGCGGTCAAAGCAACAAGCAGAAGGTGCTTTTCTCTACTATCTCAAAGCTCTAAATTCTGATATTTCTATGTTGATTCAGTCCATGGGAGGCATAACTATCCCTATGGCTTATAGCATTGCCATTATGGCTGAAAATTGTTTGATCCACGTTGGCAAACTAGCCCCTAGACCTCCCATGCCATTATTTCGAGTTTAGAGAGCCCAAACACTAATCAAGCACCTTATTTGGCTCATTCTCCCACTCCTAGAAATCGAGTTCAAATGAAGCTTCTACTTCATCTCCAAGTGCCCCAAATGAGCTTCAAGAAGTCATGAAGCAATTGCAAAACCTAGGCAATGAGTTGGTTACTCTCAAGAGGCAACAAGCCCACGTTTTAGACCTTCTTATCAGCCCCAACCTCAGCCTAACCGGCAGCCATACAAACCACAAAGACCTCCTAATCCAAATGTAAATATAAATCAAACAAGGCCTCCTGCCAATAGACCATTTCAACCCTATAATCCTAATGCCATATCCGCCTCTAAGGCATTGGTGCCAACACAAAACAATGTTGCTCAGGAGTATGATTGGTGTTTTCCATGTAATGAACCTCACAACCAATCCATGTGCTTCAATGGTGCTTTGAATCAAGCATTAATGGTGACAACTACTGGTGTGGAGGGTAAGGGTAGTCAAGGAAACAACCAACAACAAGAAACATTCCAACAGCAATCAGCCCCAAATGACACCACATTGGTAAACTAGCAAGCAGAAGATTTCTGTGGCATGAATCAAGCAGTCTCTCAAGGTGTTGCAGCCAACACAAGGTCAAAAAGAAGGAATTTGGGTGAAGAGCAGCCATTAGCTCCAACCAATCCACAACCTTCCATGGCTCCACAAATGGTTGGCAAACAAAATCCAATTTCAAATGCACAAGGGCAGCCAAGAACAGCTCCTAGACCAACTCAAATACAGTTGTTGCTGCCCACATGCAAGGAGTGAATGTGCCAACCAAGGGACAACAAAGAGATCCTTCATCACCATTCAGTATCATTGATCAGATGAAGAAGACAAATGTAAATATATCAATGTGGGAATCCCTATCTATCCCAGGCCAAAGAGATTTGCTACAAGCTGCCATGAAGGACTGGCCAACTTCGAATCAGCAAGTTTAGATGTAAGAGAAAGTGCTCACAAATGCTGCCCAGCCTGAAGGGAATCATGGAGGACAACAAGGTAAAATGTTGAAGCCCCCTCCTTTCTATGTTTCATTAATCATTGGAAATTAGTTAGTGCACAATTACATGATAGATTCTAGGGCAAGTAGCTCAGTGATGCCTAAACAAATAGCTGATCATCTAGGGCTCCAGTATGAAACCATATCCAAAGGGGTAGTGCAGCTGGATGGGACAGTAGTAACAACAGCTGGAGTGATTAGAAACTTGAGTCTTACCTTGCATGCATGTCCAAATGTTGCTATTTTACAAGATGTGTCAGTTATAGACCTTCCACCACTCTTTGCCCTATGCTTGTCAAGGGACTTCATAGCCAAGATTGGAGGATATTTGTCTACTGATTAGTCACACATGATGTTCAGAATGAGGTATGGAACCAAAGCTATAATCAGGTCTAAACCTATTGCAAACTTCCACATTGAGCCCTACACTCCAAGTCAGATCAATGCCAATTGTTTAGCATTTTATCAAGAAGATCACCCAAGCACTGATGAAGCTGACACCAAGGTTGGAAGCATCCCGGATCTAACTCTTGATGAATGGGAAAACAAGGTACATGCTTTTGATCCTTATCAAGAAGTAGAAGAATCTGAGCTAGGAGTCTATTGCATACATGAAGAAGATCAGCCCATCCCTAGCATCACCAAGCCAAACTATAAGGATGACAATGACATATGGTAGCTAATTTTTGATGGATCAAGGAGTAGACAAGGTGCAGGAGGTGGAGCCATGCTTGTTTCACCTCAAGGAGTAAAGTTCTATTTAGCTTTTAGATTTCAGTTTGCATGCTCCAATAACACTACTGAATATGAAGCCTTGGTGCAAGGGATGCATTGGGAAATCAAGAGAGGAATAAAGAACTTGTAAGTCTTTGGTGACAAAGTGAATTGATTGTAAATTAGGTCAAGGGATAGCATGCTGCCAAGAATGATCTACTCAAGTGCTACAAGAACAGAGGGTATGGGACCTCATGGAAAATTTTGAGGGTTTTGGCATCAAATGCATTCCTAGGAAAGAGAATCAAGCTGCTGACAGGCTTGCAGCAGTAGGGGTAGCCTTTGACATTGTGGAAAGCATTCAACAAGACAAGGTACATCCAAACATCCACATGATTATGAGGCCTTGATTCGGATAACAATGTAAGTTGGCAAGTGTTTGAGAATGACCAGCAAATCATCTATTTCTTCAGAAGAAGAAGCTGAGTTCTCAGCTAAGAATCAAGAAAAATTGGAATGGCAGATGTATGGTGACCAAGTGGTACAGTTGAGAACTAATAAGCTACCCAAGGGACTTATCACTTTAGAGTCCATTTTTAATCCCAATGATCAGTTTAGGAAGGAGAAATCAAACATTCGAGGTCAAGAGAGAGGATTCAAAGATCCATCTTGGTGGAAGAGAACAAACCATTACAAATTGGAAATATGACTACCGAACAAGAAAGGTATGAGTTCATACAATTTGTGTCAAGAGTTCCCTGATGTGTTTTCTTAGAGCTATGAAGACTTGAAAGGTTTCAATCCCAACTTAGCTCAACATACCATTGAATTGGATCCAAATACTAAGCCTGTCAGGTAGAAACAAAGACCAGTCAATCCACACATGGAGCCTCTCATGAGGAAAGAATTGAACAAGCTGATTGAGTCAAGGATCATATTCCCAATCAAGCATTCTAGTTGGGTTGCCAACTTGGTTCCAGTCAGAAAGAAGAGTGGAGAGATCAGATTGTGTGTTGACTTCAGAGACTTGAATAGAGCATCTCTCAAGGACCATTACCCACTCCCTTCCATGGAGAAAATCTTGCAAGTTGTGGCTGGCTCCGAGAGGTTTTCACTACTTGATGGCTACTCAGGCTACAATCAGATTATGGTGAAGGAAGAATACCAGTTCAAGACAGCCTTCACAACCAAATGGGCAACTTATGCATACAGGAAAATGCCATTTAGGTTGTCCAACGTTGGTGCTACCTTCCAAAGAGAAATGGACATGTCATTCAAAGGTTTAATTAACAACATGGTGCTGATATACCTTGATGATATCACCTGCTTTTTTCCAAAATGCAGAGACCACCTCTCTCATTTGAGACAAGTCTTCACGAGGTGCGGGAGATTTCGAGTGTCTTTGAATCCTAAGAAGTGTATCTTTCTTACACATGAAGGAAAGCTCCTTGGCCATATTGTCTCCAAGGAAGGATTAGCAATTGATCCGAGAGGGTTGGAGCCATAAGAGCACTACTATTGCTAAGCCACAAGAAAGCCCTTCGAGTTTCTTGGGGAGGATAAACTTTGTTTGGAGGTTTGTCCCAGACTTTGCAGCCTTGTCAAATCTATCACCAAAATGTTAAAGAAAAGCATGGATTTCAAGTGGACAACAGAAGGCAAGGAGAGTTTTGAAGCAATCAAAGAAGCCATATCTCAAGCACCAACTCTCATCAACCCAGACTTCTCCAAGGATTTCATTCTCTATGCATTTGGAGGTAATGATACTATTTATGCCATTTTGGTACAGCAGAACAAGGACAACGATGAACAGCCAATTACTTTCTTCAGCTAGAGCCTAGATGACTATGAGGTGAGGTATTATTTTATTGAGAAGCATGTGCTTGCAAGAATCGAAGCTTGAAGAAATTCAAGCATTTAGTCTCAAATAACAAAGTCCAGATGCTGGTCTCTCATGTGGGGTTAAAGACTTCCTCCTCAACAAGGATTTGAATGAGAAAAGGGCAGGTTGGATCACTTGTGTCATGGAGTATGACATTGAGATCAAGGTCACCAAGCTACTAAGAGGAAAAGGATTGTGTGAGCAGCTGATTTTGGGGAAGCAAAAAGAAGTATGCAATGAAGAAGACGTTGTTTTGTGATTCAAGACAGCCATGAGCCAAGTGGCACTCAAGAAGAAAATAATGTTGTCCCCACTCCTTGCTAGACCCAAGGTATAATACACTTCCTAAGCACAGCCTATGCCCTCCAGGAGATGAACAAGACCCAAAGAAGACACTTCAGATTGCAAGCTGTCCCATATGCCATTATTGATGGAGTTTTGTTAAGAAAGATGTGAATGGAGTGCTTTCTTTGAGATGCATTAGCACAAATCAGATTCATAGGGTGTTGGAAGAGTTCCATGGTGGACCAGCTAGTGGTCATTTTGCATCGAGAGTGACAACTCTAAAAATTATGAAGGTTGGTTATTATTGGCCCAAGATTTTCAGTGATTGCTTTGCATGGATCAAGAGGTGTAAGAATTGTGCATTCTTCACAGGAAAAGAGAGACTTGCTTCCCTTCCATTGCATCCAATCTTAGTTGACCAGCCATTCATGCAATGGGGTTTGGACTTCATTGGAGTCATTAATCCCAATTCAAGCCAAGGGCACAAATGGATTTTGACAGCCACAGACTACTTCACCAAGTGGACTGAAGCAGTAGCGCTCAAAGAGGCAAATGAGTCTAGCATCTTAGACTTCTATGAGGGCATAGTAACCAGATTTGGCATACCTGCTACAATAATCTCAGATAATGCATTGGCATTCATTGGATCCAAGGTGACTGAGTGGGCTGTCAAGAATGGGATCTACCTAAGTACTTCATCAAACTATTACCCTCAAGGTAATGGCCAGGATGAGTCTACAAATAAGAACTTGTTGAGGATCATTAGGAGGACTCTTGATGAGAATCAGAGGTCTTGGCATACCAAACTGAAATCAGCCTTATGGGCTGATAGGATAACTCCCAAGAGATCCACGGGTAACTCTCCATTCAAGCTTGTCTATGGAAGAGAAGCAATCTTGCCCATGTCGCTTGAGTTGACAACATTAGAACTCAAGAAATAGTTGGAGCTATTGGAATTTGAGCCCATGGAGGTGAGATATGCAGAGTTAATGGAGCTTCAAGAGATCAGAGATCGTGCATCCGAAGCAATGGAGAAGGATCAAGCTTTTATCAGAAGACCTTTGACAAGAAGGCCAAGAGTAGATCTTTCTAGGTTGGAAATCTAGTGTTAAAATGGGATGCAGATAGAGCAAAACCGGGAAGGCATTCAAAATTTGATGCCATTTGGAGTGGCCCATACATGGTCACAAAGTGTAAGAACAACAATACTTTCCAATTGTCTTCATTGGATGGTGAAGAAATGCAGATTCTAGTCAATGGAATCTATCTCAAGCATTGATTCTAAAGGGAAATTCTCCACCTTGTAAATATTAGCTTAGGTTTCCATTCCTTCAAGTGCTTGTGCACATTGTTTTGCTGTAGGTTAGTTTTGCCTTCCCTAAGTGCTTTGGCACAGCTTGCTGTCCTTAGAGATGTTTTGATCCTTGCTTCCATCAGGTGATATTCCATCTTCCTCCTTGCAACATTCTAAGTCAGTTGGGGTTCTAAACAGAAAATTTGATGACTCCATGCCCAATGAACTACTTCAGGCAACTGGTATTTTCATCTAGCAGGTAGATGGCCCATCTGAGTCACCAAAATTGTTATCCAAAATGTGCCCCTGCTCATTTTGGATGGCTAACTCCTTGTGTTCTTGCCTCTCTTTTGCCTCAGTCTCCTTTTTTTTATTTTTAGGCACTCAAATCTTTCTGTAAATGGCACCATTGGATAGAGCTCTCTCTCAGCTTTCCAGAAAGGTAAAGTTTTCCTCCTAACTCCTCATATTTTTCAAGTTATGGCTCGGCGGAGTTTTTGTGGGAAATTTTCCCCTTGGAAGCCCATAGCCAATAGGAAGCTGCCACGTGTCCCAAGAGGTGGCAGAGCATGGGGATTTTTGAAAAAATTTCCAAATGCAAAAAAGAGGTAAAATTTGAAATTTTTTCCCGCCGATCCGTTTTGGGCCTGTTTTTGCCCTAAATCTTCAAACGGCCATAACTTTCGATCCAGAGCTCAGATTTTCACGTTCTTTATATCAATGGAAAGATGGTAAAATTATCTACATGATTCCATGGTAAATTTTGAATTTTGGTTCATTTTGGAGGGATAAAATAAAAATGCTTCTGGTATGCGCCCATGGACAGAACTGATGTTTCAACAACCAATTTTAATGCGAAATGGGTCGCATTCTTCTCCGATATTGTCAAAAATGTCGTGGCATGGGTTTGTAAGGACCTCCATACTATTTTTAATGCATTTTGGTTAATGAGAAATGGCTCCCACATGTTTTAACATTTTCTCTCTCCTACCCATGCATTGTAAAAGCTAGATTTCGCTCATTTTTGATGGTTGAACACTTTTTTACACAAAGAAGCTTCGTTTTCATCTTCAGCAAGTGATTTGAGAAGTATCATACCTTCAAGGGATTGTAACAGGCCTTTTTTGCCTCTTTGGTGTTGGAATGCAAGGATTTTGATGTTGAAAATCACAATGCAGGCTCTGTGAATGCTTTCAGTCCTTTGCATGTGTTGTTTGTTTCATTTCAAACCTTTGATTACAGCTTATCAACCTGTGCATGATGTTTTATGCTGTAATTTCTGATTTGTGTCTATTTACATGAGCAAAAATATTCACCACTCCTTTGGTGCATCACCATCATTAGTTTAGTTTCAATTTTTGCATTTCTTATCCCTGTCTCCTTGCAATCTAGGATAAAATTAGGATTTGAACCTCTGTAGTTGTGTAAATAATAGATCTAATCAGAGGAGTTTGAGGAACCAGCCTCTAATCTGGAGATTCCTCTCTCATTTTACAAGTCCCACACTTGGAGAGAGGTTTCAATGTTGTGCAATCACACTGGATGTCATAAACATCAACTTAGAACCTTGATTTGCATCTGGGTGTCTTTGCTGATTTACAACAACACATCCCATATTACACAAATCATATGTATGAAAAATGCAATGTCGAACATTACAACATATAATAAATTACAATTACAACATGGTGACACACACGATTCATCACAACAAGGTGACAACATAACGATATGATCCAATTCACTTTACAACAATATTGTCATGTAATACATCAATACACCTTCATATCACATAATGCCAAAATGTTCCAACACTCCGCAATCCATAGTAACATTCCCCCTTTTTTATCTCTCTTTTTTTCACACAATAAGGTGGTGCATCACACATGAATTCTTCCTAGAATCCATGAAAAGGAGAGAGAATAATATCATCATAAGCACATCAACATGATAAAATAATATGCACTAAGTGACATACACAACATGTGCGCTCACAATTTCACAATTACGACATAATTCACATCACGCTTATATCACATTTCTCTTCCAATATCCACCACAATCATGTAATACCATCACAAATCCAATCTACCCCAGAGGTTCGAGAGCATGAACCTTCACTCTGATACCAAATGTAATGACCACTTTTTACTCACACAAAAACAACAAAAAAATACCAGGATAAGTTTTTTACTTACATTGCTCACTACACAATGCCACAAGGGCTCCAAGTAAAGAATACTCAAAGATGCATACGACACTTACAAATCATTGGATCACATAGACATATGACAACACCATAGACATGTCAATGCCACACTTTCCCAATGAACAAAAACTACAATTACCCAACCACAAGAAAAGGACTCAAGGATTAGAAAACCCACAACACATCATTTTATTAATTGCATCTTAGTTATGATTAACATTCCAAGAAAATTATTGAGTAAGGAAAATTTCCTCTATTTTTTCCCTACTGATTCTTAAGTTCATCCCCGTTTAATTTATAGTTCGACCAATTTAAGTTGGCTTTTCATCCTTTATAGAAATTTCCATAAGTTTCATACTTATTTGGAATAATTCAAATTACATACAAAGTACTTAATTATCTTATTATTATGTTAAGAATATTCTTCTCTAACATCTATTCGATGTCTACATTTTTACCCTTACAACTCAAGTGAATGTGACTTGATGTCCAATACACAATATTAGGATTTAAGGGAGATTTAGTTACAAGATCACTTTTTCTAAAAACGTTCTTTGATCATGGTATAGTTATTTCCCTACCATAGTTATTCTAATTCAATGACTTGTGGAATTACACTTTGATATATATGTATATATATTATTTGTTTTTGTTTTCTCGAAGTTGATCACACCAAGGAAATTCATATTCTTTGTAACTCATGAAAATGTTTAATTAAGTTATAAGGACTCCAAGAGTGGCATTATTCCTAACCTCAAATCTCATTTTTACTCTTCTATGCTTTACTTTTTCATCACATTAAGGTCTCATTATTACCATCGCATTATAACAAAAGAGTTACAAAAGTACTTGTATGACATCTTAAGAATTACATGGTTAGAAGCATTATAAACTACACATGAACCACAAGTGATTTGTGTTCAAGGTAAGGTCCCATGTTTCTGCATTTCACGATTCCACATGTGAAATATTATTTATTTCTTAATGACTTAAAAGGACATAACAAGGTTTTACGGGACAAGATTTCAGTTTCTTGGGTTCTCTAAAGTCAACATCCTTCAAATCAATTTTGTTTGCAAAGAGTTACTTATAATTTTCTACCCACATGTTAGCCTCCTAATCAACTAAGGTTTAGTTTAATTCCAATTTTCACTCAGGGCTTTAATCCCTATTATAGATTAGATTAAGGTTAAAACATGTTTACCCTATAAACCCTTCATAGAGATGAAGGCACTATATTGTCACAAGCCAAAGATAAGACATTTAGCTGCGAGGGACTAACGAGTTCACTAACAAGAATGCAAGACATAGAACAACTATATCATGATCTCCATTTATGTCGTCTGAATCCAACATGGATTTCATTCGTTGATGAAGTTAATTTCTAGATCTTATCTCGCAAGACCTGAAAATCCCAAAAGGATACTAAGGGAGTACTAGCTCTACTTACCCCATAGTTCGTAAGGTTACACTAAATAGTCATTTCTTTGAACAAGGACTCATAAGGTGACTTCTAAGGTGGTCTTCCCCACTCAACCACGGTGTCAGAATTGAAGAGAGGAAATTCTCCTGATGGTTACCAACACTAGAAGGAACCACATACACTAGATAAAGTTGGACCACGTCATTTCTAAAATATGGGTTCACGACAAGGTCACTAACACGACGACTATGACGGTAAAATCCAACTAGGGGTTTTATTTACCTAAACTAGGAAGTTCCATCGAGCGAGTTCAAGTTCATTCTACGGTTTTCAACATCTTCTATGGTAAAAGTGTCTCACATGACGACAAGTTATGCTCTGATATTATATAAGGGTAGAGTGTTTCAATTAAATCTCTTTATTACATTTACAAAGTAAGAATGCACAAGATAATTTATTAATCATTTATTGAACACTAATTATGAACTACAAGATATTACTTCAAATTCATTTACCTTATATATATATCAACCTTTTTACCATGTGTACTATGAATCAAATTGAACCTATGATTAAATACGCATTTCCTAGATATCCCTAAAAACTAACATCTCATACACATTAGCGAATTATCAAATATAACCTTTTGTAACATGAGACTACATTATACATATATTCATTTTACAATGAACTATATAAATTACAATGATAATTGATGATTTACACATCACCTTTTCGCCATCATTCTTGCTTCCTGCAAAACCACGTGAGCATGAAATCAGTGATAAATCACTGGCATGGCATCCACCCTAATTTAACATAATTAACATTTTTAGGTTCCCATTTACATATAATAATAATTACAATTTGCAATCAAAAGAAAAAGGTTTAGAGACATGTATTCATTACATTTCATTTCACTTCATTTTGTAACCTAGGAGAGAGAAAGAGAAGGGAAGAGAGAGAAAACACCATTTTTTCAAAAGTTCTATTTCACACAACAAGTTACACTATAGAGTTTCTAAATAGTTATTTACATGTGTCAAAAGTTTCCATGGTGGTTTGGCAACCTGATGAGGGTCCCACAACTTTCTATTTTTACATTTTCTTGCTAACTACAAAAACATTCAAAATGGGCTTGGAGGCTAAGAAACCACTTTCAAACGTGGTCTTCCAATGAGCAAACACACCACAATTAAATTTATACATGTCCACTTATATACCAAGAGTTCATAGCAATTGACATAATTTACAACTAGCGAATGGTTTACATTTGGCGGCTAGTTTTTCGAGGCCATAGGTCATAAATGTCCCAGTTGTAAATGGACAAAATTTAGCTCAAGGGCTCAGAAAACCATGTCCAAAACTAACGTTCAATGGATGAACATGCAATGAGACACTTCCTACAAGTTCCCTATATAAGGAGAATTCATCAAAGTTAACGGATCGAGAACTAGGTAACCATTTTCAAACGACAACAAATTTTTGAAGTGACAAGTCGAAATTGGTCCAGCTTTTACTCGTCACAACCGTGACCAGAGGCCTAAAAATGGCTTTGGAAAACTATCTAGAAATTTTTTTCCCTAAATTGAATGTTCCATGTAAATGTCTAGTAAGAACACTAGAGGTTTGTGAAAATGGATAATAATTTCTCTATCTAGGTTTCAAATGGTGGTTCAAAATGAAAGCCAAATTTATAGTTTTAGTAGCTTCTTACAACTACAAAATGGTGTAACATTGCTCCCAATATGGCATCAAAAATATCAAAAATTTTCATTCGGTCAAACCAAAGGTTAAGGTGACTCCTCACATAACCAAGTTCACGAATGAAGCTTAACATCCCATTTTTGGAGTTACGAAGGGTACTTAACGAGTCTCTCGAAAAATGTAAAAATTATCTATTTAAACAGGGAGATGGTCAACATTTTTACTGGGAAATCAATTTTGTCTTGTCGATAAAACAATATTGTAGCAATCTAGTTGGGTAGGAAGTTTTCTAAATCACCTTAGAATGAGGGTGGAAGTTCATGGTTTAATGCAAAAGAGTTATTTTGATTTCATGAGTTACGACATGACATTTCATTGTTTTGCAATGAGTTAATATAAAACAATTAAATGTATTATAACCCTAATATTTTAAAATTCTATTAAGTTGCAAATGGAAAATAAAGCACAAGAGTTATGAAAGATAAGGGGAGATGAACCATGCCTGGGAATGAAGCTGATCGAAAGCGTGGGATTTGGTTTAGCATCTCCCTTAAGCATTTTATCAAACAGATCATGAGAATCCGTAATTTTACCATTTCGCATTTTCTCAAAATCCTCAAGATTTTGCAATGAACCCATTTTTCACCGAATGAACAATAAAACCACATGTTTAAATGGTGTTGGACAATAAAGTTTGGAGCTCCCTCAAGATAGCCAGCATGACTAAGACGTCCATACATACCCACATATAATATGTTTGGGTATATTCCATATGACCACATCTCCCAAGGCATTTGCAAATACAACATCTGACAAAAATTCCTCAATCTTTTATGCTTTGTTGGAAGTTCATCCCTATCCTAGAACTCACATTTGGCACAGGCCAAGAAAGGCAGGCAAAGGAAGTCAAATTTCCATTATGCTCTGATGGATGTCTACCTGTACTAAGCCCTCATTTTACATAGGCAGGGAGGTTACCTTAAGGTTTCTAAACCTTTTCAACAAATACATTCATGTATATCATTATATCATTGCAGTCTATGATGCCACATTTATGTCAGGTGTTCAGTCAAGCATTTCACATGCCAAATGCATGCTTCCACCATTGCATACATATCTGTTGTAGCACTTGCAACAAAAACATCTGAAAACCCATTATTCTTAGAAGTATATCACTACGCTGCTCAAGAGTTCCCATTGTAGTGCATGATGGGAGGATGCTGGCGAAGGAGAAGGAAACCAGATTTGCACCTGCCAATCGCATTTGCTTGAAACTTTCTAAGCTTTTTCAGCAAACCCATTTCATGTATCCTACAGCCATGGCAGACCCAAAGGCCACATTGTTTTTAGGTATTCAGTCAAACAGTTCACATGCCAAGCATATGCTTCCACATTTTGCATGCATGTCTGCCAAGGCACTTCAAACTACAACATCTGATAAACCTAAACCTTGGTGCATAGGTTGGGAGAAAGATGGAATAAATTTGAATTTCCAATATGCTTTGATGGATGTCCATACTCTTTTACAGATCTCATGCTTTGACACAGGCTAGAGAAAGCGTGTAAATGAAGACTGCTTGGGTTGGAGATCTATATGCAGCCTTCCACGCATCAGTAGAGATGAGCCTATCATGAGGAAAAACCAAGTTACATGTGCACTGCACTATCCAAAAGCTGCTAGTTCTTTTTTATTGGTTTCACATGGTAGAGTCACTAGGTTATGCAAGGAAAATGACAAACATGATGGTATTTCGAGGTGCCCACATGCTTGTCAGAGAGCCCACATGCCTTGGCAGTTGAAAATATTATTATGCAGTGGGAAATGATAGGTTTGAATGGACATTACTAGAAGCCCATGCCTTGTCCACATCTGAAAAGGACCTCTCTCCTCCAATCATGCCTTTACTAACTCCACTCACCCACCATTCACGCACTTCACTGCTTATATATTTTTTTAATTTTATTTTAATGTTATTTTATAGTTGGCACTATAAGGTTGAGGTGAGACTCTTGGTGGAATGAAAAAGTAAGGGTCCTGAAAGAATAACTTGAAAAGAAACATGAAGAAATCATTGAGAAGGAAAAGGATTTGAATTAGGAGGAGTTGATCAGTGCCCAATTAAGGCATGAATTAAGGGAGGAGAAGGCAAAGGTGCATGAGATTTATAAGAAAATAGAGATGATTACAAACTCCATAATCTTGAAGCACCCATACCTGGCCTCACCTAAACAAAAGTATGAGTCAACCATGCAATTCTTGGAGTACTTGACCCACATCCTCACCATGGAAAGGTGACCGCTCATAATGGAATCAGCAGAGGCGACATTGATACGCCAGAAGGAGGAAGAAATACTGAAGATTGGGGAAATAATTATTTAGTATTTCGAGGCCTTTGATGTTGTAAAGACCATCGCATAAATAGTTGAGGCTATGTATAATAATTTCACTGACAGAGATAAGGTAGCAAACATACTAGTTGCTATGCATGAGGTGGATCTAAAGGAGTTTTAAGAAAAGAACAAGGGAAACAGGCAAAGAAGGATAAAATCCTAGCTGAGGTTGAGAAGAAGATGGAATAAATCGAAGCCTTGTGGGGTTCGATTAAGAATCGAATTAAGGAGTTGTACCCCTAGATCACTCACAAAATAGATTTGGTAGATGAACTTAGTAGGTAGTTGGAGGAAATTGTAGATATATTGAATGTTAAGGGTGACGAATATATTTTTGAGGAGGTAAATGCTCTAGTGGATGACCTACTTAAGCGGGCATAGGGTGAGGTCAATGCCTGGGAAAATATTGAGGCAACAATGAGGAAGGAATTCCCACTCCTCCTCCAATAGTATAAAATTCTTCCATTCTTCCATTCTTTCATTCTTTATTCAATTGTCTATGTCCCTCTATTCTTTATTATTTGAAGGGGTGGTATGTTTCTGAGGATGGAGAACATGCTTAGTGTGGAGTGATGTTGGGCCCTAAAATATTAGCTAAGTACCAAAGGGTGCACAGGTGAAAGATCAAGAAGAAGGGCACTCATGGGAATGCACGCAAGCCAAATAGGTTTAGGAAGGGTTTAGGTGAAGCCAAGGCACATGCGGGAGGAAAAACATGGGTTTAAAAGACTTAGCCATATTTGGCACTCAAGAAACTTGAGGAAAACATGAGGATGCAACTAGTCATGATGAGTGGATAACATGCTAGCCTAGAACCTTAGAGATGAAGAAAAGGATATTCTCGCATAAGGAATATTCCCGAGAAGACATCATTATAAAGAGTAGAGGGTTTGCAAAGGGATAAACATTCACCATTGGAGGACCATAATGATACTTGGCACATGGACTATTTAGGAGAGAATTCGTGGTGGTGGGTGTTGATCCTATAAAAAGAGATTCTCTAGAGAGAGAAAGGGATCATTTGAAGACATCAATTAGAAGAGGAGTGGGAGAGAAGAGCATGCAAGAGGTAGAGAGAATGTATTGAGAGTAAGATGTCGAGTAACAAAGTGTTGCATAGTAATGCTAAGGTTTAGAGTACTTAGTTCAAAGGATTTTGTGGGATGTCATGAGCCTTTGTATGTCACTAAGATTTATAACAGGGGTTAAACTATAAGGGTATAGCTCGGGTCTCATGTAAGGGAAGATCTATGGGAGTTGGGTCTTTTTCATTTAACATGTATGGTTTGTGATGACCTCTTTTGATTGTAATGTGGCTACCAGAACTATTATAAATGAATATATATATGGGTTCGTTATGTATATCATGCTTAAGGGTGTAAACCCTTGTGTTATATGACTATCATGGCTCAGATCTAGTTTATTATGCTTATTACATTGTTATTAAGTTTCTGTAATGCATTAAGGTGTGGATCTGTAAGCTGCCCCTTCCACTTTTATTTTAACTAAGTAAATGTACTTCTCATTCTACAATTCATCCTCTATTAATGGAAAAACCTTCGCATAATGCTCATTTGAAGGAGGGGCTCAAGACCCGTACATGCCTCGGGTGAGTTCCTAGTTCCCCTTGGGTGATAGGATGATGTGCTTAAGGTTAGAAAGTAGTATTTAGGGTAGATAAAATGACTACGGTTTGGGTATGTTCTTAAGGCCCATATGTTAAGATAGGTTCCAAACAATTATTTAAGAAGGCTACGAGCCTTCTTGAGTGAGTTATGATAAATTTGATTGGTGAAAGATAATTAATGACCATGGATGATGTTTTTATGTCATATTTGACATGTGTGATGAAATTAGGAGATTGAATAATCACAGTTGTGGTGTTTAAGATTTTTATTCATCTTAGTGATGGGGTTTTGAGCTTGTTTTGATATTATCTAGTGCATTTGAGCATGGCTGACCTACATGGGTCTATTATAAATGTTTTTAGTAATTTTTGTTATTTTTTTAAGTTATAATGGTTGTGATAATTGTATAAGACTGACATCCCTTATGTTTTTGAGGTGGAATGCATACAAAGGTGAAGTTTGAGTTTATTTTTTTATCTAGTTTTGCATGGAGGGAAAAATGTGACCATGGTAGGAGTGTGAAAATAATTCGAGGGAATAAAGAGTGACCTAAATATCTATGAAAAAATATGAGTAAGGATAGAGATCATGTGTACAATAGTTTGAAGCAAAATCAAGTCATGAATATCCAAGATAGAGCGAGTTAGAAGAACGAGGGTTTTAAGGAATTTGAAGCTAAATTTTGGGATCACAATTAGATGTGGCATCAACATATTTTCATTGATCATACTTATAAAAAAATCTTATGATGATTCATATTCATATGAGTCTCTTTTTTGAGTAATATCAACAAGGGTTTAGGGGTTGGTGCTACTTGTGGGGTTAGTGCCTCACTAAAGAAATCTATTGTGATGTGTAATATTCACTTGATTATTTTTTGTGTGTAATATCAAAAAATTTTTTAGTGGGTTTTCTTTCCCTTGAGGTTTTACCACTTACATCTTGTGTCTATGTTTTATCTCTCATGTGTTATGTTCATTTTAATGTATGATGCATACTTAATAAGATCTCAATTAATGTATATGATTCAATTGATGTTAATGGATATTAGAACTAATGGTAAATGAAGTAATATATTTGGAAGACATATTCACCCCCCTCTTAGTCCATTTTTCTTCCAACAAAAGACACTAAAAATTTACATAGTTGCACAAACTTCGAGATATCAATCTCACATATGTTAAAGACAACTTCCCTCTTCCTAAAATCAATCATCTTTTTACCTCATGACATGCTATAAAATACTATCTCACATGGATGGTTTTTATGGCTACAATAAAATCCTTATCACGACTGATGAACAACATAAAAAATATTTCATCACCCCTTCGGGACCATTTTCTACTTGAGTTATGCCCTTCGGACTCAATAACGTAGGGAAAACTTATCAACATTCTATGACTTATATATTTTGATGATATCATTCATAAAACCATAGAATACTATGTTTATTATAAATTAGGAAAATATAAACACTGAAGATACCATCTCATCATCCATGATGTCATATTTTCCTATATTATTCTATACTTTCTATGCCTTAACCTTACCCAAGTGTGTATTTGGTGTTCTCACCAGGAAGCTTTTAGGGTTTATTGTTTCCATCAGATGTATTAAGTATACAATGCCAAAATAAAAGACATCATCAAGATTCCCCATCCAAATATCAAACAACTTTGTAGTCTTCAATTTATAATCCAATCATTCTACCACTTCATTTACCATCTTTCGATCACTATCAACCTTTTCACTATCTCCTCTAAAAGGATGTCCATTTCAAGTGGGATCAAAATTGTTAGAATGCTTTTGAATACCTTAAACAATATCTTCTACCATCTCCCATGCTCACACCTCAATGAGAGGGGGATCCATTTAATCTATGTATATCTTCCACCAACCATGCCTTGGGTGCTATGTTATTGTAGACACCAAATTTGGGTCACACTCCCTTGGTCCCCTTCTATCAATAAATGTAATATATATAATTAGTCCCGACCCCTTCATCTGTGTACTAATATTCATCCTCACATTATTAATTAATTCAATTATTTCAATTAAATTAATTTCATCCTCACACATCCACATCATCGTTACACCCTCATCTTGGACCCATCTCAAGGGAATGTAAATCAAAATGACTAAGTCATCACTCTTAGCACCGAGTAATCACTCCCAGTCTTTGAGTCACCACTAAACTTAACTAAATAAGACATCTTGCTAAACCTAATTAGAATTTTTCTATGACCTTACTTTCTTCTCTCACGTGAACTCCACTTCCCTAAAAAGACTCATTCAAAATCATGCCAAAAATAGTAAAGATCTTCCTATTTTTGGTAAACCAAGACTTTCCCACCTTAACCAATGTTATTTATCCCTCAACCGATGCCAATCACCCAACAAATATCGGTTACCTTATATACACTTTCATAACTTTTTGCATAGGTTCATCATATAGTTATTGGATCCTAATTACATTCAAGCGTGAATCTTCAAGCCCTCCTACATCAAGATGACAAAAAACACAACTACAAAGACAAGACAAGCAACTATTTTTCCCTTTAAAATATTTGGAATACTCATGGGTAAACATAGGTCATATTTCTATGTCACTTTGGACTCAAACACTTCTTCTCCGATCAATCATCAACCATTCCAACTCTTAATATATACACAAAATCAAGTAAGTATTGTGATTCTAATCATTTGGCTTATTATTTTTATAGATCTTTTGCTCCTTTCAGTAGTTTATTTCCTTTGTTGCCTATACATCACCTTCTTCCCACCAACCCACTATTCAACCATCCCAAGCCTTGTCATCATTCCAAACCTCCTTCTTCATATCACCGAGTCTTTGCAAGCATATTACGACCCAAACCACACTACCCTCACTCTCTGTGCAATCACAGAGATCCTAAAACCTTTGTTTAATAATTTAATATCAAATTTTCCCTACCAACATTAGTCACCTTAACCATCATCAGTCTCCCCTCTCTACCGACATCTATCACTGCACCAATATCGAGTCCTTGTTTTTTGTTAACCTTCACCAAACTTCCTCTAATAAAACCTAAACTCCACCTGACCTTACGAGATACCTATGTGACCTGTCTTAACAAGAAACATACATTACCTAATGCTAGATTTGTTTATATTTCAATACTTTTCTTAATCTTTTTTTTTGGTAATGTTTTGAGATACCTAAATCAAATTGCTAGCAATAGGACCTTTAGTTCTTGTATTTACTTTCATCAATTTGCTAAAAATAGAGGATTGACTTCCATTCAATGAAGCATCATGCTTCCTTGTTCTAGCCTTGCTATGAATTCCTCTGAATCTTGAAATTTAGTATCATTTGGTGGTCTTGTTTTGTATCTACAA
This sequence comes from Taxus wallichiana var. yunnanensis, assembly GCA_018340775.1. Classification (NCBI taxonomy): domain Eukaryota; kingdom Viridiplantae; phylum Streptophyta; class Pinopsida; order Cupressales; family Taxaceae; genus Taxus; species Taxus wallichiana. Next base: position 688,545,863 of record CM031239.1, read on the forward strand.
GTAGTCATTCCCAAAAAAAAAGTATTTCTCTATAAACAAAGTTGCAAAAATTTAGTAACATGTGCATTCAACCTTCAACCTACATATCATAGGTATTCCTCCTTAACCTTTTACCTTATCTATTTTATCACACAAATTATTTGGTGAAAAAAAAATTCACGCATAGTGGGACCCATCAGGGGTTCTTTTGCATTTTTCATTCCTGGGTGAAATATTGTGTGTCTATTTCCTTTTGAAAGAGTTCACATTAAATTTTCTCCTTTGGAACCTTCTCTCTCTTCTATTGGTCTCATTGACACTCGTATTTTGGACTAAAATGAAAATTTATTTTTATTTTTGTATTGCATTACTTGAAATACATACTCTTCTATAATCATCTTTGCTCTCATCGAATTTCATTTTAGATTTGGGTCTCAAATCTTTGCATATCATTTCGAGTGTTGCATTTGTTGCTCATTTAAAATTGTGGGCAACTTATATGCTGGAAGTCATGTCCAGCTGATGGTTGAAAAATTGAATCGTAGTGCACAATTTATTCTCTACACCAAACTACTACAAATAAAGTAATTAGTTTCTTAAACAACATCCTACCCAAAAGAAGTTGTCAACAATGAGGAGGATTGATGGTAGGTTCCAATGGATTATCCATCTAGTCGTTATCTCATAGAAAGGATCCGCCATGCCAAAACTTACCCGAAACTATCCTTAGTTGTTGGATTTTCATAGGGCACCTTTCATCAAACCAAAAATTCTACTCTATTCACAAGTCAGTCCTAATCCACCACATAGAATTTTGTGTTTGTTAGCTTTTGCTTGATCTCGTGTTTTGACATGCGAATTTGTTTTCTTCATTCTTTGCTCCTTTCACACTCCATAATCATATTTTGTGTATTCCATCTCTTTCTAAGTGTTTTAGGGTTAATTATTTCCATAATCAATTTTCTTTGTTAGTCTTTTATTTGATCTAAATCATTGAATTCACTTTTTCCATCTTTACACAAATTTCATAGTATCTAGTGTCGGTTCAGAGACCATCATCGATTTACTCATCTAACCATCATCAATTTATGACCATTTTCAATTTCCTTTTTTTTTGTAATTTTAACCAAAGTATCATTCATCACATTTTTGTTCTTTCTGGGTTTCCTTAGTTACCTCACCATATCTCTGTGTCTTTGAAATAACTGTCAAGATCTAGATTTGCTCCATTTTCATCATTTCTTGCCAAATTTAAAAATTCTATTATTTTCCACAAGAATGGTATCAATCCTCTAATCGTCATCAATTACCCTCTGTCACTAACACTCGGCTACCCCATCATTATCGGTTTCTATGTTTTAATTTTTCAATTAAAACATTGACCACTTTTCACCTTCCAAAACTATTTTCCCCATTCCTTCTACGATTTTGTGCCATCTACATAAATCATATTACTGTGTATACTATAAGTCACATGATTTTTACTTGTAGCCAAGCTAACTCTCTTATATTCCACACTAGCCTTTAGCCACTCCCACCTAGCCCATTTCCACCTTCCATTCTATCACCTATGGATCCCAAATCACTTATTATCATCACGTACCGGTGATGAGAAGTTTACAAGACTCCTTTATCAAAACCTCACAACTTTTTACAGTCTTATTTAGCCCATTCATTCACTTGAGATTCATTAGGAAGCTTGTTTATGGTATTCTTGTGTCCATTCCTCCTACCCTCGCACCAACTTATGCATCAACTAATACTAGTTTGGCCTTACCCTCTTCCACCTTAACAAACCGGTGTCCCAAATTAACCCTATATCATCGATATCTATTGCACTTATGACATTTCTTATGCCTTCTACATTAGTTTCTCCTATGATGTCAACCATTCCTTTATCAAATTCCTTGAGTGTAGGTCTATCTCGCACCCGCCACCTCACATATACCTATTGTATCTTAAATTTTCCATACCAACATTGGTCACCTTTACCATCGTCAGTCTCCCCTCTCTACAAGCATGTATCACTAGACCAATATCAGTCACTATTTTTTCTTAACCTTAACCAAACTTCCTCTAATAAAACCTAAACTCCACCCAAACCTTACAAGATACCTATGTGACTTGTCTTAACCAGAAACATACCTTACCTAATGCTAGATTAGTTTATATTTCAATACTTTTCTTAATCTATTTTGTTGGTAATGTTTTGAGATACCTAAATCAAAGTGTTAGCAATAGGACCTTTATTTCTTGTATTTACTTTCATTGATTTGATAAAAATAGACGATTGACTTTCATTCAATGAAGCATCATGCTTCCTTGTTCTAGCCTTGCTATGAATTCCTCGAATCTTGAAATTTAGTATCATTTGGTGGTCTTGTTTTGTATCTACAAGTAGTCATTCCCAAAAAAAAAGTATTTCTCTACAACTAGGTTGCAAAAATTTAGTAACGTGTGCATTCAACCTTCAACCTACATATCATAGGTATTCCTCCTTAACCTTTTACCTTATCTATTTTATCACACAACTTATTTGGTGAAAAAAATTCACGCATAGTGGGACCCATCGGGGTTCTTTTGCATTTTTCGTTCCTCTGGGTGAAAAATTGTGTGTCTATTTCCTTTTGAAAGAGTTCACATTAAATTTTCTCCTTTGGAACCTTCTCTCTCTTCTATTGGTCTCATTGACACTCGTATTTTGGACTAAAATGAAAATTTATTTTTATTTTTGTATTGCATTACTGAAATACATACTCTTCTATAATCATCTTTGCTCTCATCGAATTTCATTTTAGATTGGGTCTCAAATCTTTGCATATCATTTCGAGTGTTGCATTTGTTGCTCATTTAAAATTGTGGGCAACTTATATATTTGGAAGTCATGTCCACCTGATGGTTGAAAAATTGAATCGTAGTGCACAATTTATTCTCTACACCAAACTACTACAAATAAAGTAATCAATTTCTTAAACAACATCCTACCCAAAAGAAGTTGTCAATCACAATGAGGATTTACAATAGGTTCCAAACTGGATTATCCATCTAGTTGTTATCTCGAGAAAGGATCTCCCATGCCAAAACTTACCTGAAACTATCCTTAGTTGTTGGATTTTCATAGGGCACCTTTCATCAAACCAAAAATTCTACTCTATTCACAAGTTAGTCCTAATCCACCACATAGAATTTTGTGTTTGTTAGCTTTTTGCTTGATCTCGTGTTTTGACATGTGAATTTGTTTTCTTCATTCTTTGCTCCTTTCACACTCCATAATCATATTTTGTGTATTCCATCTCTTTCTAAGTGTTTTAGGGTCAATTATTTCCATAATCAAGTTTCTTTGTTAGTCTTTTATTTGATCTAAATCATTGAATTCACTTTTTTCCATCTTTACACAAATTTCATAGTATCTAGTGTCGGTCAGAGACCATCATCGATTTACTCATCTAACCATCATCAATTTACTGACCATTTTCAATTTCCTTTTTTTGTAATTTTAACCAAAGTATCATTCATCACATTTTTGTTCTTTCGGGGTTTCCTTAGTTACCTCACCATATCTCGTGTCTTTTAAATAACTATCAAGATCTAGATTTGCTCCATTTTCATCATTTGTTACCAAATTTATAAATCCTTTTATTTTCCACAATAAATGGTATCAGTCCTCTAATCGTCATCAATTACCCTCTGTCACTAACACTTTACTCCCACCGTCATCGGTTTCTATGTTTTAATTTTTCAATTAAAACAGTGACCATTTTTCACCTTCCAAAACTATTTTCCCCATTCCTTCTTGCTTTTGTGCCATCTACATAAATCATATTACTGTGTATACTATAAGTCACATGATTTTTACTTATAGCCAAGCTAACTCTCTTATATTCCACACTAGCCTTTAGCCACTCCCACCTAGCCCATTTCCACCTTCCATTCTATCACCTATGGATCCCAAGTCACTTATTATCATCGATACTAGTGATGAGAAGTTTGCAAGACTCCTTTATCAAAACCTCACAACTTTACAGTCTTATTTAGCCCATTCATTCACTTGAGATTCATCAGGAAGCTTTTTTATGGTATTCTGTGTCCATTCCTCCTACCCTCGCACCAACTTATGCATCAAATAATACTAGTTTGGCCTTACCCTCTTCAACCTTAACAAATGTGGTGTCCCAAATTAACCCTATATCATCGATATCTATTGCACTTATGACATTTCTTATGCCTTCTACATCAGTTTCTCCTATGATGTCAACCATTCCTTTATCAAATTCCTTGAGTGTAGGTCTATCTCGCACCCGCCACCTCACATATACCTATTGTATCTCAAATTTTCCATACCAACATTGGTCACCTTAACCATCATCAATCTCCTCTCTCTACTGGGCATCTATCACTAGACCAATATCGTTACTATTTTTCTTAACCTTAACCAAACTTCCTCTAATAAAACCTAAACTCCACCCAAACCTTACAAGATACCTATGTGACTGTCTTAACCGAGAAACATACCTTACCGATGCTAGATTAGTTTATATTTCAATACTTTTCTTAATCTTTTTGTTTGGTAATGTTCGAGATACCTAAATCAAAGTGTTAGCAATAGGACCTTTAGTTCTTGTATTTACTTTCATCGATTTGATAAAAATAGAGGATTGACTTCCATTCAATGAATCAGCATGCTTCATTGATCTAGCCTTGCTATGAAGTCCTCTGAATCTTGCAACTTAATATCATTTGGTGGTCTTGTTTTTATCTACAAGTAGTCATTCCCAAAAAAAAAAAGTATTTCTCTTCAACCATGTTGCAAAAATTTAGTAACATGTGCATTCAACCTTCAACCTACATATCATAGGTATTCCTCCTTAACATTTTACCTTATCTATTTTATTACACAACTTATTTGGTGAAAAAAAAATTGCATGCATAGTGGGACCCATAAGGGGTTCTTTTGCATTTTCATTCTGATTGAAAAATTGTGGTCTATTTCCTTTTGAAAGAGTTCACATTAAATTTTCTCCTTTGGAACTTCTCTCTCTTCTATTGGTCTCATTGACACTCGTATTTTGGATTAAAATGAAAAATTATTTTTATTTTTGTATTACATTAGTGAAATACATACTCTTCTATAATCATCTTTGCTCTCATCGAATTTCATTTTAGATTTGGGTCTCAAATCTTTGCATATCATTTATGAGTGTTGCATTTGTTGCTCATTTAAAATTGTGGGCAACTTATATGGGAAGTCATGTCCAATTGATGGTTGAAAAATTGAATCATAGTGCACAATTTATTCTCTACACCAAACTACTACAAATAAAGTAATTATTTTCTTAAACAACATCCTACCCAAAAGAAGTTGTCAACCAAAGGATTGACAAAGAGTTTCCAAACTGGTTTCTCCATCTAGTCATTATCTCGAAGAAAGGATCTCCCATGCCAAAACTTACCCGACACTATCCTTAGTTGTTGGATTTTGATAGGGCACCTTTTATCAAACAAAAATTCTACTCTATTCATAAGTCAATCCTAATCCACCACATAGAAGTTTGTGTTTGTTAGCTTTTACTTGATCTCGTGTTTTGACATGTGAGTTTTTTTTTCTTCATTCTTTGCTCCTTTCACACTCCATAATCATAGTTTGTGTATTCCATCTCTTTCTAAGTGTGTTAGGGTCAATTATTTCCATACTCAAATTTCTTTTGTTAGTCTTTTATTTGATCAATATCATTGAATTCACTTTTTACATCTTTTCACAAATTTCATAGTATCTAGTGTTGGTCTAGAGACCATCATCGGTTTACTCATCTAACCATCATCAATTTCTGACCATTGTCAGTTTCTTTTTTTTTAATTTTAACCAAAGTATCATTGTTCACATTTCTATTCTTTTTGGGGTTTCCTTAGTTACCTCACCATATCTCTGTGTCTTTTAAATAACTATCAAGATCTATATTTTCTCCATTTTCATCATTTCTTGCCAAATTTAAAATCGTATTATTTTCCATAGTAAATGGTATCGGTCCTCTGATTTTCATCAGTTACCCTCTGTCACTGACACCGGCTACCCAACCATCATCGGTCTCTATGTTTTAATTTTTCAATTAAAACATTGACCACTTTTTACCTTCCAAAACTATTTTCCTCCATTCCTTCTACGGTTTTGTGCCATCTACATAAATCATATTACCAGGTATACTATAAGTCACATGATTTTTACTTGTAGCCAAGCTAACTCCCTTATATTCCACACTAGCCTTGACCACTCCCACCTAGCCCATTTCCACCTTCCATTCTATCACCTATGGATCCCAGTTAGATTATTATCATCAGTACTAGTGATGAGAAGTTTGCAAGACTCCTTGATAAAAACCTCACAACTTTACAGTCTTTTTTAGCCCATTCATTCACTTGAGATTCATCGGGAAGCTTGTTTATGGTATGCCTCGTGTCCATTCCTCCTACCCTCGCACCAACTTATCCATTAAATACTACTAGCTTAGCCTTACCCTCTTACACCTTAACAAATTTGGTGTCCCAACTTGACCCTATATCATCGATATTTACTGCACTTATGACATTTCTTATGCCTTCTACATCAGTTTCTCCTATGATGTCAACCATTCCTTTATCAAATTCCTTGAGTGTAGGTCTATTTTCAACTGCCACCTCTCATATACTTATTTTACCTCAACCACCCATGGTATTGGTAGCCCATACTCCCTTCCAAAACATTGTCCTCTCCATCCCACATTCACTTCCTCCAATTACTTCGAGATTTGTTACATCCACTCCGCCTACCTACGGATTATCACCAACTACCCCTATCTCATCTATCACTTATTCAAGATATTTGCCACTTGTATCTATTCCTCCATCATATACTAGGATGTCACCCCAGGTCATATGTTCATAATTTACCTCCTTATACTGTACGGGGTGGCCATTTATCACAACCTACAAATGATCTTATCAAAATGATGATGGAAAAGATGTAGACATTGGAAGCATTTTTCTCGACTCACGTAATTCCCTAACACATGACAAGATTTACAATGAGCCCATTCATCCATCCATTCAAATTCATCCATACCCTATGCATTGAAATTCCTAAATTCAACCAGTTTAATCGAAAAAGAAGATTCATAACAGCAATTGCGGTCTTTTAAACATGGGTGTTATCACATCACTCATGATGATGCTTTACTCTTGCAAACATTCAAAATGTCCTAGACAAGACCTGTTTTGGATTGATATAGTTCTTTACCTAGGCACTCCATTTTCTCATTTATCTAGGTAGCTCAATATTTTCTAGACCACTTCTCTATCAATATTGTAAGGAAAGTCACCATGATCGAATTTTACTCAACATGCCAATACAAATATTAATCTATCAAATATTTTTTTGTTCACATGAAGCCTAATCAATGAGCTCACATTCCAACTGTCTCAAACTGATTTAATAGAGTTGTTCACCAAGGCTTGTGCAAGGAACATATCATCAACACTCCAAGTTAAAACCTTCCACACATTTGACAAAGTGTTCACCATCACCCAAAACTTTAAATTCATGCAATTCAAGAGAAAAAGATACAATTGCGTAATAATAACACCGCATTTAAATCAAACGATACCTTTTCTTCTTCCAAATAAAATAATAATTACTCTAAAGTGAAAGGATCTACCAATGTGGTAGTTTTGAAATCTTGCCCATCTCACCCATCCAATAAATCAAATCCTTCTTCTAACCTTTCTCTTGTTCGGGATTTCTGCTCAAGGGGGAGCAATGAAAATACACTCCCATAGGAGAATCCTACTATTCAATTTTTAAAAATTATAAAAGCTGAAGTGATCAATCTTCCACCCATCAAACCACATACTTATTTTGACCCCTCTCGCCCTATGCATACATGGTATAAAGAAAATTATTACTATAACTATCATTGCCTTAAAGGTCATAATGATGTAATTATATAAATTTTAAAATCATTATACAAGAAATGTTAGATAATGGAGATCTCATCTTGGATAACCCTAACACACCAGCTAATTATATGCTTCACATCTTCAAAAAACCATTCCCAAACCACACCCCTTCATCTAACCAAACTAGAAAACCTTCGACCAATGATAGTAACATTCATGAGGTTCATGCTATTTTTGATAGCATACCAACTCTTTCTTCTCAGTTTCCACCTACTCCATTTCATGAGGAGATTCTTACATAAGCTCCTTCATCCATGGAGGGAATTGTTTCATCTTCTCCTTTACCCATAGAGGAGTCTCCTTATCTCCGACTTCACCTACAAAAGATTCCACCATATCTGCAGAGATAGTTTCCCCACTCACTTGTCGTGATTAATAGCTCACATTATTTACTCTCATACCCACAAGAGATTCATGCTTAACTTCATATTTTCAAAAATATGAACCTACCTCATCCTACTTGTCATCTCCTCTACCCATATGGGATCCATTAGCAGTTCCCCTTCCTATTGGTGAAAATTCTTCATTGGATTTCAAGGATCTTGTTGATTTTCTCTTGGATCTCTTACCAAACATAGTTTGAAGCTAACCATTTCTTTATCTCATAGACATTCTTTACAGGATTACTACCAAGTAGACATCACCCCCCTACAATGTTGCCATTTTCACATTTATCTAACCACTTGGATTATGTCAACAATTAGATCCTTTAGGGATGCCTTCACTACCTTTCTAAACTTAGATGAAATTTTTTTCTTCTAATACTTCCACAATCTATGCAAAGGTGTTTCAAACAGCCAAACCAGCCATGCCCAAGCCAGTTGTATAGAACGACCTCTTCTTCATCACCCTTTCCCACACTTAAACCTTTACCATCAATTGAAATTTTTCCAATGCCTAAATCCTTACCTACAACTATATCTTCCTCACATCTAAACCCATTGCCACATTGGGATTTATGTCTACATCAAGCCTAGTCCATCCCCCTATCAAAATGGATTTATCCACATCCTCACAAACCAACAAAAACACTATTCCACCACTTAAGAGGAATACCCAACCTCTCGAGATGATATTAATCAGCTTTGTCGACTACCTCTCTATCACCTTCACCACTTCCATCTATCCTAGGGCCCCACCCATAAACCTTGGCCACACACCTCCTACCCAAGATAAACCAAAAAAACCACATCTCACCTCCTCATCATGATCCTATGTTACATCTAAATTACCTACACAACTTACACCTTTTCTGTCACCTACATCCTTTCTACCACCTATACCTACACCACTTCTAGTATCCTCATAATTACCATATTTCCTTCTCTTCAACCAATACCTTGAACGTTACCTCTTCCCATAGCCTTCACTACATTGCCATTATCACCTTGGCTAACCCATCCCAAATTTTCATCTTCATTCCCTTCTACATCATGCACTCTTATATTCACCTTTACCCAAAAAGGTGAAACCAAAGTCCACAAACCCACTACCCTCTAAAGAGGTAGTTAAACCTACACCACCTTCAACCGCTAGCTCATCTGCTACATCTTTACCCAAGAAGGTGCAATCCAAACCTAAAACCATACTACCTACCAAACAGGTAGTCAAATTGACTCAACCTCCAATTCCACCTCTCATGGCACCTCTCCCAAAAAAATCTCCCACACTTCCATTTAGACCCACACTTACTTGACATTGTGATCCATTGGCAGGGTCTTACGCTAACATCTTAGCTAACCTTTTGGAAACCTATGTCATCACATTTCCACCACTTAGAATTTATGACCCACTTAAACCTAAACCAGAAGGGTTTGATGATAAGAAAATTTGTGCTTACCATCACGTGTCAGGGCATGATGTGGAAAAATGTAAGGATATTAAGACTTTTCTCCTCTGACTATGTCCTCTAGAAGAAAATTTTGGTGATGATGATATTTTAGATGAGGACCCTATTCCACCTCCATCTATCACCACATCTCCTCATCCCTTACCTATTCAGTGAATTTCATCTCCCCCTCCACAACCCTTTTATCCTCCTCCAACATTTGAGATCAATATGGTCTAAATAAGAGAGCTAGCCAAACCTCCACCAAAATGCCAATGCACTGCATTCTTTTCACAAAACCAGTATATTCCCTCACCATATTTTTGTACATCTTTTCGCTACACCTATCATGACTCACTTATTCCCTTACCACATATTAATATGGTTAACATTACCACTCAAGCCCGAAGGGAAAAGGAAAGGAGAAAATAACCGCCCATCTTTCACTCTTTTACCAAATATCCCATCTACACTTGCACCAAAAATAACTATCTGTGGACCTACATACCCTATTTTTGATGGGGTTTCCCATCATACAATTCTTAAATAATTACACCAATATCCTCTCAAAATGTATTTGTATGACCTTGTCCAAACCTTTGAGTCTCATTGATACGCCCTCATTGAGGTTCTAAAATCTATTGAGGTTTTACCAAATTACCCTACTCTTATGGCATCCATTATCACTCATCACCATGTGGCCTCTCTCACAACTTTATCCCCTTCCTCTTCACCCACTACCACTCATCGAGTAGCTCCTCTTAGTTTTTAATAATGAGATTATACCTATCCAATCAGATGATCCTGATCCCACCCTATTAATTTCCATCTACATTGATAATATATGCATTTGAAATGTTATGATCAATGGCGGTGCCATTATCAACATCATTTCTTCCCATGCCTACAATGAAATGAGTATCCCTACCAATTACATGCATAATAACCCAGTTATGTTATGTTCATTCAATGATGCCATGACTTCCACCCTTGGCACTATCATTATCCACATTTGTGTGGGCCCTCATACCATTCGTGAATTATTTTATGTCTTAGAGGGGAATTCTAGTACAACATGCTATTTGGTCGAACTTGGATCTATTCCATGGGTTGCATTCCTTCAAACTTACATTTTGTTTAAATTTTGAACATGAAGGACACAATTATACCATTCTATCCAACCCTTCACCATTCAAGACCTGTAAAATGTTATATTGACCAAATTATTTCCTTATACCAATTATGGCATCTACCACTTTCGCTACCACTTCCCCTTCATCCATGACCCCATCCACCAATGTTTTTGCTACCTATTCCACACCTAACTCCTCTATTACCACTAGTGTCACAACTTCGAACCGACTCATCGGTTAACCCATTAAATTCTCAACCAACCAATGCTTCTTCCCAATTGTCCAATAATTCATCCATTCCTACTACCCACATACCAACTACTGATCCCTTAGAAGGTGTTTTTCAATGCCTCACTCTGGGGGAGTACCACCTTTATAATATTGAAACATTCCTTACTCTTCAAGAGTATGGTAAGCTTCACCAACATCCCCACTATGATCACCACATAGGTGAGGTTTTCACCTACTATCCTCCCCACCTTCACAAAAACTTAACATATGAGGGAATTGATGTTACTACCTACTCACCCGATCCAACTTCAAAACTCGACCATTTTCATTCAAACTTCAATCTCTCACTAACTACCACTTCACCTACACATTCCTCCATTACTATGCTCAGAAGAGCTTTGGATTTGGTTTTTATGAACAAGTTTGCCATACTGTCATCCCATGCACCACTTGTAAGCATAAAGACCGCATTGGTACTATATTTTCCTAACCATCTCCCAAGAAGGCCTGATTCGAACTCATTGAGGATGATAAACCTTCCCCACCTTGGTCACCAACTTCACCACCTTCACCTACATAGTCTATAGATCCAGAATCCATTCCTCCTAACTTTATTTTTTCATAAAAACATTTCTTTGGGACCTCTAACTTATCAACGAGATGACAAGGCTCCCTCTTCTCTTCCCTTCTTATATCCTTACATGATCGATAATGACACACCTTGGTGGGGAATATTCTTATATTCATTCATCATTACCTTCGAGACACAAACCATGTTGAATGAATCAACCATAAAAATCAATATTCACACTCAGGACAACCCCACATTCTAAAAATAGACCAATCTTTTGATGTTGCTTTGAACAAGAAACTTTTACTTGTTTTCCCCATGATCATAACAACACTTTTTCTTGGTCCTATGTTGACATGCCTAGTATTGACCCAAACATTATGGTCTATAATATCATAAATTTTCCTGAGGCCAAACCCATGAAGCCAAAGCTTCGGAAAATACACCTTCACGTTTCCCTTCTTGTCAAAGAAGAACTCCAAAGTGCCTTCTTTTGGTTTCATTTATCCCTCCCATATATTATCTCCAATAGATCTCTAAAATCATTCATGTCACAAAAGTGACATGGGGACTCGCATTTGCACATATTTCCATGACCTTAACTTAGCCTACCCCAAAGACAACTTTCCTCTACCTAGTATTGACCAACTAGTTGATCTCACCACTTGCCATGAGATAATATCCCTAATGGATAGTTTATCGACAAAAACCACCTTCATCACTCCTTAGGGGACCTTATGTTATCATGTCATGCCTTTTTTCCTTAAAAATGCTGGTGTTACATATCGTGGACTATGACTTATATCTTTCATGATATTATGCATCACAGATTGGAAGATTACGTTGATGATCTTCTTTTGAATCAAAATATTGGGCCAAACACCTTACATTCCTCAAGGTCATCTTCGACCATCTCATCAAATATTGTGTTCACCTTCAACCTAATAAGTGTGTCTTCATTGTTCTCTCTAGAAAGATCCTTTGTTTTATTATTTCCTTGTTTGGCATTAAAGTTTATCCTGCTTAAATCAAGGTTATTCTTGAAATTCCTCCACCTACTAACCTTGGTCAACAATTTAGTTTATACGTCAAGTTGCAATCTATTCATCACTTTATTTCACAACATTCCAACCACTACCATCCCTTTCATCATTTCCTCAAAAGGATGTCTCCTTCAAATAGGATGATAAATGCCACAAATCCTTTGATGCCTTAAAAATACCTCCTCTAACCACATGTTCTCATTCCCCTAAGGATGACCAACCATTTTATCCTTACATTTCTTCTACCGATCATTCCCTAGGTGTCATGCTCATTCATTGTGACAAACAACACATGCATCAAGTAGTTTATTATATAAGTTATACACTTTTAGGCTACGAAACCAGATATACTCATGCCGAAAAACTCTTCTTAGCCTTAGTTTTTTTTTCCAATAAGCTTTTCCATTACCTACTCAACCAAAAAAACCTTTATTATCACCAATACTAATCCCTTACATTACATGTATGCTAAGCCTTCCCAACATCAACATGTTGCACATTGGCTCATGCTTCTTGCAAACCTAGATCTTTAATTCACCCATAAAAAAATTATAAGGAAAAAAATTACAAACCAACTCGTAGATGCACCTCTCTCCATAAATTAATCCTCTAACTTTGATTTCCCTAATGAATCCATCACTATCCTCTCTTTGGATGATATTACTTACCAAATACCTTATTCTTCAATGATTCCAAATGTCAACATTGGGGTGGTGCTAGAGTTATCCTCATCCCTCTTGACGGTGATCATATGCCATTATCTTTCAAACTTTAATTTGATTGTACTAACAATATCATCAAATATGAAGCACTCGTGTTAGGTATTTTTATCGTCACAACCTTATATGTTAAATCAATTAAGATATTTCGTGACTCTAAAATATTTTTGAACCAAGTTAATGGTATATAAAAGTTTTGTAATGAGATACTTCAAAAGTATAAGCATCATGTTGACATACTTTTGACTACCTTTGACCATTATGAACTTCAAACCACTGCGTTCCACTAATAAACTTGTAGATACCATGGCTTGTCTTTCTTCTCAAATCCCCACCTCTCCCTCTAACTCAATTTTTTTCATACTACAAATGTTACAATCACCTTCTTTTCTAATGTGAGATGTAAACCTTGTAGGAAACATTGAATCTTACCCACGTGACCTTTGTTATAAGCAGTTTGTTGACTATCTTTCCCTTTCAATTCTACCTCCAGAACTTACTTGCAATAGACAATGAGCCATTCTTAAAAGTGTCTCTTGTTATGTCATCATGGGTGGTATTATTTATAAATGTGGTTTTGACGCTATCCTCTTATAATGCCTTACATTTTTTGAAATTCCATACACCATCAAGGAAGTTCACAACGAGATTTATGTGGGTCACTTGATTGCCTTAAGTGCATCTTGTGCCTAGGCTATTATTGTCAAACCCTAAATAGTGATTTTTGTGAAAGCATTATGTCAAATGCCAGCAACATGTTAATCTTCATCATACCCCTAGTCACACCTTATAGGTCGCACAAGACATTTATCCTTTCTCTCGGTGGGGTTTAGATCTTGTAAGAGAGATCAACCCTCATTCTTCCCAATGCCATCAATGGATCATAACCACTACTGAGTATTATACTAGATTGGTGGAAGACGCACCTCTTATTTATACAAAAGATGATAAAATATGTGAATTCATCAAGCATCACATCAGTTTTTGCTTTTTTGTCCCTCACCACCTCATCACCGATAATGAAAATGATTCAAAAACAAAACCATACAAAAACTATGTGATGCCTTCAACATAAAAATCTTTTTTTCTTCACCTTTTTATCCTCAAACAAATGTCCAAGCTGAATCAACCAATAAAAGATTAAACAAAATTCTTATGAAAGTGGTTGACAATACTAGAAAGGATTACCACATTCACATTCCTTTTTCCTTTTGGGCTTATTGCACTAGTATTTGTAGTTACATTGATGCCACGCCTTTCTTTTTGGTCTATGGTACATAGGTTGTCCTACCTCTCAAAGTCCATATTCCATCTCTTCATATCTCACTCAAATATATGCTCAATGATGATGATTTTTTCCAAGATTGTTTGGAACAACTTAAGTTATTAGATGAGCATCGTCTAAATTCTCTTGAACACCTCCAAATCTACCAAAAATGTATCAAACATTCCTATGATAAATGTGTCTATAAACAAAACTTCAAGGTTGAAAACCTTTTCTTAAAGGAAAATCAACATGTAACCGAAGCTGAGAAAAGTAAACAGGGAAAGTTTTCTTCTAATTGGCTTGGACCCTATATCGTTACTCATATCTATGGATCATGTGCTTATTGTTTGTCTTCACTCTAAGGAAAAATTGAACCTAAGCCCCTCAATTCCTTACATCTTTGACCATTCTATTGTTGAATCAAGTCCTAGATCATCTTATGTCTATTAAGTGCTTGTCCTTTGAGCACCATTCACCTTCCACTTACCTATTTTAAGGATCAATGACTAAATAAGAATCATGTGATTAACCGTCACCTTTTAGCCTTATCTTTAACATGAGTACCACAAATCTAATCATGGCATGATTCTCATGGATACTTTTCATCATTTTCAAGATGGAATCCTGTGGTCATTCATCACTTAAAACCTTTCTTTCATAGCTAGATCCTGTGTGATATGGTTTTGTATTCATAAAATAATCCTATACTTCTCTATAGTAATGTCCATGACCTAAAAGTCCAAAAAAACAATTCAAAATCAATATACAGATTTTCAAATTCAAAAATATTTTAGTCAAACTTATCACAAAATATCTTCTCCTCAAAAAAAAAAAAAAGGACATCTACTCTTTCTATCTTTCTCGCTATAAATGATGCTCCCTCAAAGCACAACTATCCAAAGCTAGCCACACTTTGCACATAGTTTATTAACAAAAATACTATACCTACAAAAATAAAATAAAATAAAAATATTCTCAAGCTTCTCGCATCGATCAACTTCACGAAGAACTCAAGGAGATACTCTACTCATCCCACATCAATGAGTCTATTAAAAAAGCACAAAGAAAAAGATGACTTTTTGTCATGAACATGCCTATTTTGATCTTAGGTCTCTTACTAAAGAGGCATGTTGTTTCACAACAGTTACACTAAACCAACTTATTTCACTTCACCTCATTTCCTCTCTAATATTCTACCTACTCAAGGGACGTTCCGTAAATGTGACATTTTTTTATCATACAATTTTCTTCACGCTTAGAATAGTCAATCATGTAACACGTTTAGGGTTTTATGTTCATAAGACAATCTTTGGTAAGATAGACTCGTAATGGTTCTTACCAATTAGAAAACTTTTTGTCTCCTCTTACATTCACCTCTTTTCTTACTTATTAATCCTCCTTCACAGGACTGGACCTTCAACACCTACATTGTAGGAATTCCTCTTCCATCAAAATTAACCATTCCTATTCAACCTATACTCAACCATGCCTAAATGACCTAAAATCAACCATGCCTATTTGAACTAAATTCAACCATGACTATATGACCTAAACTTAATAGTGCCTAAATGACCTATACTTAATCATGACTACAACCTACTGAACCATTCATCTCTCCTCATCATATTTTTCCCTAGCTTATGGGAGAACTACATTGGCTAAAGGCCCCTTTTCACCGAGACTAAGTAGGTAGCATTCGAGAGTATGGTGCCCTTGGAGGTTAGCTCTGTCACTCTTCCCCCTAACCCATTTCCCTCCTTTATATTCACATTCTACCTTAGTGATTTTTCCATTTTACACAAAACTGGGAAATTAAAAAATCATAAAAACATGCATACCTATCATTTTCAAACATCACCATACCATACATCAATAATTTCACATTTCCATGATATCAAATATTTGGAAATTTACACCACAACATATATATATATACATCATAATTTATTTTCCATACTACCAATAACTTGGAAATTAAATAAAACACAAAAACATAACAAAACCATGCCTATACCTCAACTCCACCATGCCTATACCTAACTCCACCATGCCTATATGACCTTGATTCCACCATGCCTAACTCACCTAAACTCAACCATGCCTAAATGACCTAGAATCCACCATGTCTAAACCTAACTCCATCATGTCTAAACCTGACTCCATCATGCCTAAATCACCTAAACTCAAACCATGCCTATACCTCAGCTTGACACCTCGTACTATCATTTTCCACTCCTCAACTTCTCCTCTATCATTTTCTAAAAATGGCAAGATCAAAATGAATTCGTAAAAATTGGAATTTAATTTTTTAAACCTTAAATCGACATAACCGGAGTTGTTCATATTGAGCCATAGCACACTAATGTCAATTACACTATAACCGACATCGGTCATCTGAAATAACCATTTGACCTACCCTATGCCCATTTTGGCCTACAAACAATGTTGCTCCAACAAATTTTGACCTTACCAACACCTATTACACCTTACCCATAAGCCTACATTACCTTTACATTTCCTTAATTGCATTTAGGGACATGTTATTTACCTATACCTTGGCCTTACCTATGCCCTGACCTACATACCCTGACCTAAACCACCTTTTGTGACATTGGAATTTATGTACTCATTATACCTTGTGATGTTGTTACCCATGTTGTTTAGCCTAGTGACCTTACCTTCGTAATGACTTCATTTTTATGCCAACCATACCTTTGGTAAAATGGAACAACTCCTATTACCCGTTCCTACACTTGACCTCATTGTGTTTCATGACCATATCTTATACCTTGGATACCTAAATCACTTCAACCTCATTTGGATAAACCTATCACCCTTTTAACAATGTAGAGTTTGCAAGCTCTTCCACCTAGTACCATATTACAATCTATATGTGTGCGTGTGTTTGATTTCTATTACCCATTACCCATTATCCAAAATGACCATGCCCTTACCTACTGACCCTCACTTTCATCAATCACCTATTTATCAAACCACTCCCGAGTACTTTTCCAACATCATCAATTTTTATTTTGAGGGAGATCACCTTTAGCCCTACTTAGGGAAACCTAACCTCCACATATACCTAGGACATCGAATCCCCGCTTTTTTCATCATCACTTACCAATACAAGCTACAAGATAAAAAGGAGAAAATGTAGACACCAAATTTGGGTCACACTCCCCTTGGTCCCCTTCAATCAATTAACATAATTTATTTAATTAATCATGACCCCTTCATCCTATACTAATATTCATCCTCACATTATTAATTAATTTAATTATTTCAATTAAGTTAATTTCACCCTCACACCTCTACCTCCTTGTTACAAATCACCCAGGCACTAAGTCATCACTCCCAGTGTTGAGTCACCACTAAACTTAACTAACTAAGACTTCTTCCTAAACCTAATTGGAATTTTTATATGACCTTCCTGCCTTCTCTCATGTGAAATCAACTTCCCTAAGTGGATTCAATCAAAATAATGCCAAAAATAGTAAATATCTTTTGTAAACCTAGAATTTCCCGTGTTAACCGACGCCGGTCACCTAATTGCCATCGTTGCCTTATATACACTTTCAAAACTCTTTACACAAGTTGGTCATACAATTATTGGATCCTGGTTGCATTCAATCATGAATCTTCAAGCCCTATTCTATGCAAAAATGACCAAACACAACCAAAGTACAAGACAAGTAGTTGTTTTTCCCTTTTAGAGTGGTTGAATACTCAAGGGAACACATAAGCTATATTTTCGTGGCACTAGACTCAAGTACTTATTCTCCAATCAACCATCAACCATTCCAACTCCCAAGATCTACAAGACATCAAGTAAGTATTGTGATTTTAATCATTTGGCTTATTATTTTTATAGATCTTTTGCTCCTTTTAGTAGTTTATTTCCTTTTTTCCTATACATCCACTTCTTCCCACCAACCCACTATTCAACCATCCCAAGACTTGTCATCATTAAACACCTTCTTCTTAGTATCCTTGAGTCTTTTTAGCCATATTAAAACCTAAACCACACTACCCTCATTCTATGTGTAATCACAGAGAGACTAAAAGCCTCTATTTAATAATTTAATAACAAATTTCCCCTACTGACATTACTCACCTTAACCGTAGTCAAACTCCGCTATCTACTAGCATTGTTCACTAGATCGATATCTATCACTGTTTTTTCTGTTAATCTTCACCAAAATACCTCTAACATCACCTAAAATCCACCTATACCTTACCAGATACCTCTGTGACCTTAGCTAACACCTCTATGATCTATCTTAACCAAAAACATACCTTTCCAGATGCTATATTATTTTAGATTTCAATACTTTACTTAATCTAGTTTGTTGATAACATTTTTAGATACCTAAATCAAAGTGTTAGCAATAGGACCTTTATTTCTCATATTTACTTTCATTAATTTGATAAAAATAGAGGATTAACATCCATTCAAGGAAGCATCATGCTTCCGGATCTAGCCTTGCTAGGCAGTCCTCTGAATCTTGCTATTTAATATTGTTTGGTGGTCTTGCTTTGTATCTATAGGTATATCTATTAGTTCAAATACACAACACCCCTAAAATGACCTATGGATCTTCTTTTCTAAGGCAATGTCATTTGGTGTGAATGCACAACATTGATATTTCCCAAAGTGTGGGACCTTTGCAAATGGGGAAAACTCTCTAGAGAAGGCTGGTTCCTCTTCCTAAACTACCTGCCACAAGCTATTCTAGTGTAAGCAAGCTAATCTAATCCTAATCTAACTATGCCAAGGAGACAGCAGAGAGAGAGAGAGAGAGAGAGAGAGAGAGAAAAGAGGGAAAAATAGATCCTACACTAAAACGGTGATACACCAGAGAAGGAAAATTTTGAACATCTATCAAAACTACCATGGAAACAAAGAGAGGTGAGCAATGGAAAAAATGGACAAGTGCATCACAAAACCAAGGATGGATTTCCCACAAAAAATATTCCAAAACTCCATGAACACATCCCCAAAACCTTCAATAGAAATTCAAACATGCACAAATACCTACAATGAAGAGAGGTAAGAAGAAAACAAGAAAAAATGAGCAAGGATGGATAAATGCATCACAAAACATGTTTTTTATTGCTTTAGAAGTTTGCAAAAAAATAATTTCACTAGTAAGAGGAAAAAAATTCCATTACAGAGAAAGGGAGGAGGTTTAAACTCCATTTTTGACCCTAGGGAAGAAAAGAAGGGAGAGGTAGAGAAGAATGATGAACAAACTTTACAAATGAGCCAAATCTGGCTTTTAACCATCGAACAAAATGAAAGAAATGTGGAAAATGTGGGAAAATAAAATTGAAACTCCAACCACTAAAAAATCCCTCCAATCTCACCTAAAAATTGATGGGATTCATGGAAAAACCATATACCAAAGTACATTTTCTGCAGAGCAAGAAAGAGGCCCATACTTCATTAATTTTGGTGGTTGGGGGCATTTTCTATGTTTTTGCATGCTAGAGATGTTTTCCTATTTTTCTCCTATAAATATCCATCAAAAATCAAAATTAAATATTCCATCATGTAGAGGATTTCAACAGATTTCCAATGATATAAATAACATGAAAATCTGATCTCGGGATCAAAAGATATGGCCCTTTGAAGATTTAGGGCAAAACTAGGAATTTTAGGGAAAAATTCAAGTTTGTGGGCTGAAACTTGAAAATTTTCCCCTTTTTTTGAATTTGGGAAAATTTCCAAAAATTCCCTACACCTTGTTACTTTTCTACCATGTGGCACTCTCTTATTCACTGATGGAATCGTGAGCCCAAACTGCACTTTTTCCCTTTGATTTTTGTATTGGGAAAATTTCCCAAAATTTCCCCACGCTCCGCTCTCCCAGTGACACATGTCACCTCCTGGTCGCTTGGTGGGGAACGCTTCTTTTTTTTCATTTGTGCCTCAGTTTGGTTTTGGCAAAAAACAAAAACATCCCCACCGGCCCAACTCCTCCACCACTAGACACGTGGCAGCTTGAGAATGATCCGTGGGCCTTCGAGTGCTAGAATTTGACTTTTGACTTTCACCCCAAAAGGGTTAAGTGCCCAAATTTTCCCTACCTCCATTGATGCACTTTCTTCCCCTCTGCGGGCTTGTGAGTCAAAATTTATTTTTTTTACTTTCACCCTAAAAAGGCTAATTTCCCAAATTTCTCCCCGCCCGACTTCGCCACCATGGGGACACATGTTTCTTCCACATTAGCCTCGGGCCTTTGCAAATTTCCTTCCCTTCTTCTCAGCAGGCCTGTGGGCTAGTTTTTTCCCTTTCACCCTCCACCAAATCCTTGGAAATTTCTTCAAATTCGCTCTGCCGTCCCAACCCCCACCGCCATGTGGCACATTCTCATTGGTTGTTGGTCCTGCATCTAGGAAATTTTCCCCAAAAAACTCTGTCGGGCCATAACTTGAAAAGTACAAGGAGTTAGGAGGAAAATTTTACCTTTCTAGAAAGGGGAAGAAAAATCCTATCTGATGGAGCCATTTCCAAAAAAATTGAGTCCCTAAAGCATGCCAAAAATTCATTTAAGTTCCAGCAAAGGAAAAGGAGGAGGAGTTAGCCAAAAATAAGCATGGGCTTATTTTGGATAACAATACCTTCCCCAACAAAAAGGAGTTCTCTATAATCATCTTGGAAAAATTCAGTAACATGCACATTAATTTTTAACCTACATATCACATGTGTTTTTCTGAACCTTTTACCTTATCTCTTTTTATCGCATAACTTATTTGGTGAAACTTTTATCTCATCAAAGTGAGTAGGGAAGAGAGCAGTTGCCTATTATGTTAACTATGTTTATCATTATATTAGGGGTATTGAAGTAGTCCCTTCCAAAATCAAATCCATCATTTATATGCCCCCTCTTTAAAATATCAAACAACTTTATAGTCTTGAGGTGGTAGGCTCCAATAAGTTTTATAGTTCATTTACCATCTTCCAAATCATTATCAACCTTTTCATCATCTCCTCCAAAAGGATGTCCATTTCAAGTGGGATCACAACTTTCAAAATGCATTTGAAGACCTCAAACAATATCCTATATCATCACACATGCTCAAACCTAAATGCAAGGGGGATCCATTTTATCTATGTATATCTGTCACCAACCACACCATAGGCATTATGTTATCTCGTCAAGATGAGTAGGACAGAGAGCAAACTACCTATTACATAAAATGCACTCTTCATGAATATGAAACTCGTTACAATGAAGTAGAATTTTTTTGTGCCTTATACTTTACAACTTCTAAGCTTTGTCACTATCTCCTTAATCATAAGAGTTATTTCATCACCAGTTTCAATCCACTCCAAACTATGCATTCTAAAACATATCATAGTGATTACATCATTCAATGGATCACATTTATGAGTGAATTTGTAATATAATTCTTGTCGTAGAAATCTATCAAGGGGAAAGCCATTATAGACCAAATTATAGAAGCTACCCTTCCTAATTATCATCTACCTTATGAATTATTTCGAATGAATCCATCAACACCATCGATCAAGAATACATTCCCCTCATAATGAAACTTTTCTTCAAAGGTTCTAAATGTTGATATGGGGTGTCATTATCATCATTATACCTCCTAGGGGTACTCTTATTCTTCTATCCTTTAAACTAAATTTTGAATGCACTAACAACATGACCAAGTATGAATCTCTCAACATGGGTCTCCAAAACATCCTCATTCTTGGTGTTCAAATCCTTGAAATCTATGGGGACTCCCATCTTATCATCAATCAAATCAAATGAATTTATCAATACAATAATGAAATTTTACAAAAATATTAAAACAACTTTAACTTTATCTTAAAAGCCTTTAATTAGTATATAATCCACATAGTTCCCATTCATCTTACAAATTTTTCAAATACCATGGCTTCCCTTGCATCACCCATCCCTTTATCAAATAAATATTCCAAGTTTTTTTGTTGTGTATAGGATCGATCAACCATCTCATACGAATAAAATCCCCTCTATTAACCTTATAAAAAACAATCAATCAGATCTTTGGTACACTTAATTATATGACTATCTTTCTTAATCTAAAATTCCCTCTGATCTATCTAAAAATATTAAAAATCCTTTCTACAATGTGCTAACCAATATATCTTTGTAGGCAACATCCTTTACAAACACAGTTTTATTGCCTCCTACTTCAATGCCTCCAATTTCATGAATCCACAAAACCTATCCAAGAATTCCATAATGGCATTGTAGTGGACACTTTGGTGGTTTGGTTGTTACAAAGTTCATCCTCCGGATGGGCTATTACCGCCTACCCTTAATCAATATTATTGTGCATACATTGAGAAATGTGTCAAATGTCAACAACACTCCAATCTCACTCACATTCCAAGTTAGGCCTTACAACCTACTCAGGATTTGTGGCTTTTTCACAATGGGTACTTGACCTTATTGTTGGTCTCATCAACCCTCACTCATCACAATGACATCATTCTATCATTAATGTTATTGAATATTTTACAAAATGGGTGGAAATATATTCCCCCATCTCTACTAAAGATGATAAAATTGTTTAATTTATTCGCCATCACATTATTTGTTGCTTTGGCATTCCTCACAAAATAATCATAGATAATGGAAAATATTTCAAAAATAAATAGATTCAAAATATTTGTGATACATATAGTATCAATATTATACTTTCATCTCTTTACTATCCATAAGTAAATGGTCAAATATAATCTTATAAAAAAACAATCAATAAAATCCTCATGAAAACCATTGACCAAGAAGACAAAAATTGGAATCTCTTAATTCTTTTTTATCTCTAGGACTATCGGACTAGCGTCCATACTCATCTAGTTATTACTTCCTTTTGTTTAGTTTACAGCTCGAAGGATGTCCTCCCCTTGAATTTTAAATTATATCCCTTTGTGTGTCCCTTAGAGACTTCATCTTTTATGAGGATTATAAACAAGAGTGTTTAACACAACTTGAATTATTAGATAAATGTTTCCTAACACCCATTGAACATCATCATATCTATTAAGAACACATAAAAAGATCATACAATAAACATATCAGATATTGTGACTTCAATATTGGTGTAGTCACAAAATCACGCACTTAGGATTACATTTATACCACCAAGTATGTTATTTTATATATGGATCTTGCATAATAAAATTATTCACTAGTGACCCATCCTTTGGTCTTGTTTTGTTAGTCATGCATCATTGTTATTTTTCTAGTTCAGTCATCACTTTTCATTCCAATTTTGGCCATCTATTAGGTTGTCTTAGATGTCATAATTCGATCAGTTGTCATCTCTAGGTCTATGTTGGGGCACTTAGGGTTTTACTTGGGAGGCCCAAAGTGCCCTAGTCCATAATTTTAGGCACATGTGTCATCGTAATTTGTAGTCTTAATTTATTTGTTCGAGGTCAGTCCTAGCAGTTACCCCGCATATTCCCTAGGTCATATCTATTAGTTTCATGTCATTAGTATCAAAATTTTAACAAGATATACCTATATAAACATAACATACTCACTACATTATGGGTAGAAATGTCACTATCAAGCAAAGCTATCTACTAAGGAAAGGGAGTTCATTTGGGAATCTTCTAAATCTAAATCACACATTGCATAGGGAGAAAGGGTCGTATTATTTCCATTCCATCCACCATTTACATTTTACATCTAGTTATTTCCCCCTATTACTACGTCATTGGTGCTAAGGCACCCTAGGTATAACACACACACACACACACACACACACACACACACACACACACACACACACACACACACACACAGAGAGAACTACATTAGGTCCAAAATGTAGTGCAACACTTAGTCATAAGGCCATTAGTTTGGTATTTGAGGTCATTCGACCTATCATATCCATTTTTTTTTATAAATTAATGTTTTGGATAGGGTTTTGTAGCTATATCTGTTTCACCACTAAGTTATGTACGTATGAGTAAAATAGATAAGGTAAAGGTGAGGAAGAATACCTATGAAATGAAGGTGGAAGGTAGATTATGCACATTCTGATTTCTTAATCCAATGCCAATTACGAGAACTTAAGTTTTACTAGGAGAAACTACCTGTGAATGCAAAATTAGACCACAAGAAGAATACTAAAAATATATGTTATTGGACTACCTAGTGTGTGCTAGATCTAAGAAGAGTGATACTTCTTAGATGGTCATCAATCCATTGTTTAATACAACTTAGTGCAAGAAATAATGTAAGAAAATAAAATCCTACTATAATTGATATGATTTAGGTATCTAATTTGAATAGAATAAGAAAATATAATCTAACAAGTTGGGTCATGATCAGATTTGAAGGTTGGGCAAGTAGCCAAGGTGATTAGAATAGATTAGGGTCAAGCTTTGGGTGGTTTTGGGTTATTTAGGTGAAGGTTATTTGGCCACTTTCATAGGAAGGGTTACCAGGTTACATAGAATGATGAAGGTTGAGAGGGAAACCAATGAAGGTCAAGGAAACTAACATCGGTAGGGGTGGAATGGTAGAAACTCAACAAAACTTGGTTTTGGAGGTTCTCTATGATTGCACCTGAGAATGGAAGAATGATGGTTAGGTTGGTAAAGATAATGGGAATGATTAGAGATGTATGAGGTTGAATATGGGGAGCCAAAAGTTTATGGGTGGTTGGATGTGTGGATCGAAAGTAAGGTGAGGATGATGAGATCCAAAAGAGAATAGGTTTTAATGAATAAAGCTAAAGAAATGATGATATAAGTAATTATAGAATGATTTAGATCAAATCACACTTACGTATTCATAGGCCTAGTGGTTGGATGATGGCGATGGTTGATCTATGAAATTGGTGATCAGTGTCATGGCAGAGCTTCTCAAAATTCTATCGTGAATGCCAATTCCTTCAATTTAGTATTGGTGTCGGCTAGGGTGTGTCTAGATGTATGAGAGGGATCTAGTTTGTGCCTACATGCAGATCTCTCTCTTTCTCTCCAAATCTTTAATAAATTTCTTTCCAAAATCTAGAAAAAGGTCACTAAGTGAATATATGCTAACCAAAGAAAGGTTTTTGTTAACCGACGTTGGTTTAGGGTTAACCATTTGTTGGTTATGGCGGGAAATACTAGGTTTGTAAAAATAATAGATATTGGCTATCTTTTTAGCCAGTTCTTCCAATTTGTTTGGGTCTAAAATGGTATTTTCCACTTAAGTAAGTGGGCATGTTGTTAGAGAAAGAATAGGCATGTAATGTTAGGGTTAGACTAAGTCTCAATTAGTTATGGTAAGTAGAAATTGGATCTTTAAAAGAAACATTCTAAGAATAGGTTTATGATGAGGTGTCTAGGTGATGTGGTTGGGTGACGTGGTTAAGTGAGGATATTAATTAAATTAATTAAAGTGATAAATTGAACTAATCATGTGCACTATGGGATATTAATATGTAAGGAATGGTTAATTTAATTAATAGGGCTATAAGGGTAGTACGACCTAATTTTGGTGTCTATATTTTCCCCATTTTCGTCACCTAGCTTGTATTGGTGAGTGACTCTCATAAAAATAGGAAATGATTGCCCCATGTGTGGGTGAGAGCAAGGTTTCCCAAGTTTGGGTGAAGGTAATCCCCATCAAACCGGGAACTAATGATGTGTTATGCGGAAACAAAGTGAGTGGTTTGATAAATGTGTAGTTGATGTGAGTTAAGGTAGGTGGGGAAGACTATGGGTGCTTTGGGAAAGGTTAATGGTCAACTCTTGTAATAGGTAATAGGATGGGGTCAAAATGGGTAGTGGATAATGGTAATCAAATGCACGCACACGTATAGATCTGTGTGACAAAGTACTAGGTTGAAGAGTTTGCAAACTCTACATCATCCAAGGTCAATAGGTTTATCCCAACAAGGTTGAAGTGATTCGGGTATCCAAGGTATAGGATATGGTGCGGAAACACAACAGGTCAAAAAGTGGGAATTTTTAGGTATGTTATGGTACACCAAAGGTTTGGTTAGGATAAATGGAATGGCAATAGGCAAGGTAAGGTTAGTAGGCCAAACAACATGGATAAAAACATCACAAGGTATATCGACTATGCAAGGTTAATAATCACACAAAGTACGTCAGTCTAGGTAAATAGGTCATGCCAATTACAAGGGCAAGGTATTATGTTTACACTAATACCACATAGGTAAATACCTCACAAAGTATAACGAGTACATAAGGTCAATGGTTACACAACGTAGGACATGTCTAGGTAAATAGGTCATGGTATGGGTAAAAGTAAGGAAATGTGGGGGTAGTTTGGGCATATAGGTACATGGTAATAAGTGTGAGTAAGGTCAAAGGGTATATGGAAATACTTAGTTGAGGTCAAAATGAACAAAATGGGGTAAAAATGGTAATGGTAGGAGACTGATGCCGGGTATAAAGTAACCAATGTCGGTTTGGTATGACCGAAGCCGATCATGTCTAGTTAGGGTTAATAAAAAGAAAAATGCAAATTTTACAGATTCATTTTAACTTTTTGTTATTTGTGACGATGAAAGATTGGTAATGCCTTCATAGAAAGTGACGAATGAGGTGGAGAGTTGAGTTGGTGAGCCTTGTAGTGGGTGATTAGCATTCAATTGTGGGTCCACAAGATTGGTTCAATTGATTGGATTTGTGGGGAGATTCAAGGTAGATTTGTGTTATGGTGGAGGTGAGAGGAGGTTTGGGTGGTCCACCGGTCAATGACTATATGTACCACCATACAAATGGTACCGAGATGAGCTAAGAATTGATCTAGTTCTGTTCTTTGGTGAAAGTAGTATGTTAAAATTGGATTAGGTAAAAATGTTTTTGGGTGGGAGTTTTTATTTTGAATTAATGGGGAGAATGAGTTAAATAAGGGAGGGGAAGGTCCAATGTAGCTTAAATAGGGTTGGTACTAAAATTAGGTAAGGTTTGGGTAGGGTAGAGTAGGTTTAGATGTTGTTTTTAGGAGTTTGGTAGATTAGGGGGTTCAATTTGGGCGCCATGAAAAGACCAAAGTCGGTCAAAGGGTGGATGACTTTGGTTTTCTTTAGCTTGACATTAGTCTGGTCTTAGGTGACCGACATCGTTTAGGGTTAACCAATGTTAGTTAAGGATAACTGGGGATGGTCAAGGTAATCGACACAAGTTAGGGAAAATAAGAAATAGGGTTAATAAGGGTTAAGTGGGAAAGAAAAATAGGTTAAAGGGGAGAAGGGATGGTACATGTAGAGTGAAGGGGGTAGAAAGTTAGCATTGGTAAAAAGGATAGGTAAGTAGGTGAAATGAAGTTTTTAGAATGGTGATTTGTGATTACAATAGGGTAGGAGGTTGGTAGGTAAATTAGGTAACATTGGGTGATTAGGATTGGTGCGGTTGGTATGGTTCGGGGTTAATAAATAAGTGAAGGTTATTGATTTTTTAATAATGTTGTGGTTTTTTCAGATGCGACTAGGGACTGTTAGGATGCATGTGAGTAAAATCTCTGTTGCTAGCGATGATATGACCGAGTGTGACCACATAGGAGTGAAGGCACTTGCTGAATGTTTACCTTAGCGGGATCTCGATGCTATAGGCCTATATCTTGAAGTCTAAGTTTGATGGTCACACTCATCGATAGATGGGACTCAGTGACCAACACGTTCCACTTACTAATGGGTGAGATCATTGTCACCCTGGAGGATGTATACAAGATCCTATGGCTACCGATAGTTGGGGAGAAGGTTTATTCTATTACGTTGGAGGCATCAGAGGAGCTGATAGTGGATTATTTTTGGAGAGGTGATGGCAGAGCTAAGGTACCATAGTGCGAGTTTGAGCTATGGAGATATGTATGCGGCCCATCCTTAGGAGATGTGGTTAGTGGTTTTGTTGATGGAGGCGGTATGTTGTTTTTCCTTTCCAGATGCGGAGGGTGGGAGATTCCCATGAGCACTAATGGGGGTTCTCTAGGACATGATGGAGGAGAGTGTCTTTTTTTTTGTACCAACATTCTTGGTGTAGTTGTATAGATATTTTTGGGCCTATGGGAGGTTACAGAGGTTCATTTTATGTTGTACCTTCCTTCTACACTATTGGGCATATGAGCATATCATATGTGTGCATCCCTGTTGGCTTTCTTGAAATTATTAGTTTAGGGGTTGCTTAGTTAGGGTTGGTTACAGGTGATGGGTACCACTTAGTGGAGAGAACAGGCGATGATGAGGGCCACACATGATGGTGCCTATTATAGGTGAGTGTTAGAGGGGTTATCTGGGGTTGATATTATTTGGAGGCCATATGTTGGATTTCCTTCATACAGGCACATGGAATAGGAGTTGGAGGAGTTGTAACTACTCAGGTGGATAGAAGGGTGTTGTTCCGGTGAGCACGAGATGATACCGGTGGGATGGGGTTAGATAGCAATTTGGGCTGCCATAGGATGTGCCTCTATTGTTCCCATAGTATAGGAGACATGACATGGAGAGGCCTATGCCTCTACCATAACTGATTGTGTTGACAGGAAGGAGAAGAAGGCGGTGGAGAGGTGTATTGATGACCATAATTTACCATTATTTTGTCCTTCTAAGTTATCTTTGAAAGTGAATTTAAATGTAATATAGGAACTTATAGTTTTCTTAAGATAGAATATAGGATATATATCTTATTAATTCTTTAGAAATATTTTGTTATCTATTTTTTTGACTAATCATATTGATTATTTGGGAAAATATGCAATGTCTTCTATATGCATGCGATGTGTCTTGTGTATGTAGGCCATAAAGGAAAGATAATGCTAGTATTGGGAAAAATATAATTGATCATGAATAGTAAATTTAGACTCAAATATGATTTCATATTCAGATTATTCTAAAAAATTATGCAAGTTCAAAAGAGGAATCATCTCAATCCGAGATCACATGTAAAAGGTATAGTTGTTTTAAGTTAGCTCTGGAACTCGTAGCTTTAGTTCTGGATCTCGTAGATTTAGTTCCAGAACTCACAGGTTTAGTTCTAGAACTCATAGATTTAGTTCTAGAACTCACAAGTTTAGTTCCAGAACTCACTAATTTAGTTCCAAAACTCGTAGATTTAGTTTTTAGAACTTGCAGATTTAGTTCCAGAACTTGCATGAATAGAATACCATTTAATTCTGGAACTTGTAATTCGTATATTTATATTTTCAAGAAATTAAAACAATGGACAAAGCTGCAAGGTATAGAATGACAGTTAGTTTTGGAACTTACAATTCATGGACAAAGTAGATTTAGTTCGGAACTTGCAGATTTAGTTTTGGAACTTGCATAAAAGGAATGACAACTTTAGTTCCGGAACTTACATAAAAAGAATGATAGCTTTAGCTTTGGAACCTCATCAATGAAATGAAAGTTTTTAAGGAATTGTGAAAAATTAGAAAATCCAATGGAAAATATGAGAGAATTTTTTGTTCATAGAAATGTGTTTAACATAAACCTCATTCAGATTTGCTACAGGTTTTACCAATGAAGATAAATCTAACTTTTAG
This sequence comes from Taxus wallichiana var. yunnanensis, assembly GCA_018340775.1. Taxonomy (NCBI): domain Eukaryota; kingdom Viridiplantae; phylum Streptophyta; class Pinopsida; order Cupressales; family Taxaceae; genus Taxus; species Taxus wallichiana. The sequence continues at coordinate 688,576,141 of CM031239.1, forward strand.
TGAGCTATAGTCTAAGGAAAAAGTGTATCAAACGAGCACTAAAAGTTCCATAAACAGAAACAAAAAAGTCAAATGGAAAATCAGAGAGAGTTTTTGTTTATAGAAACGTGTCTAGAAAAAACCTCATTCAGATTTTCTACAGTTTTACCAATGAAGTGAAATATAACTTTTAGTGAACTACCAAGGAAATGTGTATCAAATGAGAAGTAAACGTTCCATAAACACAAATGAGAAAAGTCAAATGGAAAATATGAGATAATTTTTTTCATATCAATATGTTTAATAAAAACCTCTTTCATATTTGTAATACGTTTTACCAATGAAGAGAAATCTAATTTTTAATGAACTAAAGTTTGAGGAAAAAACATATCGAAAAACATTAAAAGTGCCACAATAAAAAATAGAAAAGTCAAATGGAACATCCAGAAAGGTATTTGGTAAAAATAATATTTTGAGGAAAAACATCCTTCTAATAATGTAGGAAAATAAAACCATTTTGATTCTTGTTTTGAAAAGCAAGGAGAAGATTTGGGAGCAAATATTACTAAAACAACGAGATAAGACTTTGACTCAATAATAGATCTCTCTCCATATTTTGTGGAGATGAAGATCTTAGTTGTTAGGATTAGAATAAAGATAAGATCATATTGTATTTTTCAAAATAAGGAGTTAGTTGGAAGCATAAATTATAAATGCAATCTTCCACACTCGGATGTGTAATTTTTAGTACCAAGAAATGAATATGTTCTTTTCTCTCTAATATTTTGTGGTTACGAGTTAAGATCTTGAAGCATGGTTTAAATCCTCTTCCAAGGAATAAGTTGACAACTCATTCTAAGGAAGATGGATCTGTATATTTGTGTTTATTTCTTTTTTGTAATTATCCTCTTATTGTGTTGTTCTTCTTGTAGACACCAAATTTATGTCTTATGACACCCTATGCCCCGCATCTCATATTTGCAACCTAACCTCACCACCTAAACCTTACACAATTATTTATTAATTACCTTATAATTAATAAATCCACATCTCCAAACCTGCCACCTCATTTCGCCACCTCATCATGACCTAGCCCTAACCCTAAACTAACCTAATTAAGACCTATAACTTGGTCTACATCCACACCCATGACTAATTACTCCTCACCCGCACCAAAACCAACCTAATAATGACTTGACCAAGCCCACAACTAATCCCTCAGGAGAAAAGGAGGGAAAGTTGGCTATTTTACTAAAAATAGCCCACTTTGACTTAATCGACATCGGTTCCTACTCAACCGCCATCGGTTACGTAACCACCATCGGTTCCCTGTAAATGACCTTCCCTAACCAAAAACAAGGGATCGGAATTCATTTGAAAGATCCAGAATTCACTTGGCAGAACAGAGACAAGTGAAGGAAAGAGAAGAGTTTGCAAAGAAGGACATCGAGCCCAAGACTGCAACTGAGTAACCAGAGCACATCGACACTCATCCAAGCATTGGGAGAGAAGATAAGCTCACTTTTGATTGTCGGATCATCCCACCTGAGCCTTGTCTTCGTCATCATAGTCCTTGGAGCTGTACCTTCACCAGGAACTATTAAGTAGTGTCTTGTACATTTTTAAATACCATTTTTGAACTTCTAATTCATAGTAATTATAAGCTCACTCCTAGATCTACTACCCGATAGCACCCTACATCTAGCTTACATTGCCCCAAGAATAGCTCCCACACTCTCTGAGTCTTCTCCATCAAACTATTGCCTACCCCTAATCATTTACCAACCTTATAAACACCATAACCGCCTTACAGCCAACCTTCATTGAAAGCCCCTAAATCACTGCCCCTACCGATATCGGTTATCAGCAACCGGTACCGGTGTTATAACCGCGATCGATCGGTTATACACCGGCATCGATCACCTTGTGACTCAAACCAAAACCAGCGTTTCCTCTATTTATTTTTAACGAGGTAACTAAAGTGTAATTTTGCAATAACTTCTTTGTTATCATTTGTGTTAATTCGTATTAAAAGGGAACTGACCACCTTCGAAAGGAAGTCTAATATTTCCTAGGCCCAAGGCAGTTCCCTCATTTATTGTCTAACTAAAATCTGGTGGTCTTGTATTCTTACTTGCAGGTAGTCCTTCCCAGAAAAAAAGGAGTTCTTCGCAATCGTCTGATCTCTCTCTATAGTATGTGCACACCCTCCCAACACTCAACAGGTATTCCTCCTAGCCCTAACCCTTATCTGTTTCTCAAGAGAATGAAAAGATAGAAGAAACTCTATTCTAAGAACGGAAACATTCTGTGTGAAACATTTTGGCACGCTCGGTGGGACTTGAACCTCTGTACTCTGTCTCTCCCGATTGGATGGGTCATCCTATTGGTCACACACAAACGATGTGCTCATAGGCCCAACAATGTAATAAGTATGCACAATCTAGTGTAGTCCGTGATTTCACCGCAGCCCATAAGCCCTGTATAGCTCCGCCGGATATGTGGGTGCCCATGCGAAAGTCACACTCCTTTCTATCATTTCCCAAATAATACACATCAATGATTTTTGGAAATCTTCCCCATCCACCCTTGGTAATGCATAATACCCCACCACTATCATTAATACCACTCGCTAGCCTTGTTTCCTCGGGGTGTGTGGAAAACATGATACCATAAGTGAATGTCAAACCTCGTTTGTGTCAACTCTCGTGTAGCTGGACCAAATACTTGTTGTTATTGCTCCCGCGCCACGCTAAGCCCCCGCCCGATACACCGGTCTTCCTATAATTGGGAGTCTCAAAATTTGGAACACATCTTCGAACGTCACTGTCATCTCTTCTGTTAGCAGATAGAAGGTATTCTTTTCTGGATTCCATCTCTCAATCAACGCCTACAACATAGCATGATTGCATGTGATTCATGAATAATAGTAGATTCCACTTAACCCCACACAGTTTATCATTTCCCACTCATTTGGTGTTACATCCGTTCGTAATCATGACAACAAAGCGGCACCCTATCATTCATCTCGCAACCCCGCCTCTCTGCTGCATACATCAAATCAAAAACAACAATTGAATAAATCAAATCCCCAAGTGTTTTTTTATCACATTCAGAATTTCATAAGAATCGATATCGCTTATAAATAACCGATATCTTGGTTACCTAACCGATACGGTTATCTCTAAACGATATCTCACACTTTGTCAATTCTATACACCGCTTAAAAACAACACCTACGATAATTATTTTCTTGTTTACCCCTCTCTCGTACCTACAAACATACCCAAAACCCCTTCTTACCTACCCCATAACACTCACCCCATCCCACACTTGTTATCCAAAATTCACCCCGAGTAAATTTTGATAACATGTATTAATTCTCAAGCCCCATGTAAAGTGATTGATTCAGTGGCAAAAATCATGTTTCTAGGGTCCCTCAGATTTTTTCTAACTCCCCGGCCGAAGAAGAAAAGACCAAGTTCTAAGAAAATGTGAAAAGTTGAGAAAACAAGCTTGGGCAGCCAGAAAATCATGAAAATGGCTAAGTCCTAGTCCTCGCAATAGTCGGGACGTGAGGGACATTGGGGCACGAATCGGCCAAAAGGTCACTGAGGCAGTCTGCAGAGCAAAGGAACATCTGGGCCGTCGGGGACGTGCGGGATGCGGAAAGCTGGTTCGGTCGAAGGAGAAGAAAATCGACTAATCGCTTCTGGGACATTTGGGACAAGAAGGCGCGAAGGACACGAACTGGCCGGTTTAGCCAAAATGGGGAACTCTTGTACTGGGAGATCCGAGACAAAGGGAAGCGGGAGATGCGGATAGCTGGAAAAGCCGAGAGCCAATCAGATCACGCCACGTGTCACCAGCAGAAAAGGGACAGGGAAGCCCATTTCGAGTGGATCGAAGTTTTGTCCCCATTGCTTTGGGACATCCGGGAAAAAATGGACACGATGGATGTGAAGGAGCCGACAGACCCGCGAACCAACCAAATCATGACACATGTCGTAAGGAGAAAAGTCCAAAATTCAAAGGGCAAGGTTTGAGGGGTTAGCCTGAGCCAATCAAAAGAGGACACGTGTCCTATGGAGCAAGGAATGCGGAGCTCGGGGAGGAGTTAGAGAATTTGGCAAGAAGTTCACCCAAAAGCTAAAAGTAAAGGTCTGCCCGCGCCCCTGATGACCAATCAATGCATGCCACGTGTCATCCAGGTGGCAGAGCGCGGGAAGAAATTTAAAAATCTGTTTCACCTGTTTTGTGCCCTAAATCTTCAGATCTCCATATATTTTGATCCAGAGCTCGGATTTGCACATTCTTTATATCAACAGGAAAGCTTATGAAATTATCTACGTGATTCTAGGGTTAATCTTGAATTTTGGTGTAGTATGGAGAGAGAAAATTGAGAAATGGCTCTGACGCATGTTCATGGCCAGAAGTGACATTTCAGCGACAGATTTAATGCAGAATGGGTCGCATTCTCCTGTAATTCGGTCAAAATGATAGGGTATGGGTTTGTAAGGTCCCCCATGCTGTTTTAATGCACCTGCAGTCAAGAAGGAATGGGCTCTCACGTTTTTGTACATTTTCTGTCTCCTAGGCTCGACCCTTGCACTGTAAAAGCCAGATTTGGCTCATTTCTAAAAGGGGAACATTTTTGGGCATAGCAAACTTCTTCTTTCACCTCCAGCAAGTGATTGATGCAAGGATCAGACCTCTCCAAAGATTGTAATAGTTTTCTTTTACCTCTCTGAGGGTGTAATGCGTGTTTTTGACACTGAAATGATAATGCAAGCTCTGTGAATGGGTTTCAGTCCTCTGTTTGTATTATTTGTTTCATTTCAGATCCTAAATTATACCTTATCAGTCTATGTATGTTTTATGTTGTGAACTTTGGTCTGTGTCTATTTGCATGACAAATATGTTTCACCACTCCTTTTGGTGCATCACCATCTTTAGTTAGTTTCAATTTTTGCACTTCTACCCCTGTCTCCTTGCAAGTTAGAGTAGGATTAGGATCTGAACCTCTATAGTTGTGCAAGCATTAGATCTAAATTAGAGGATTTTGAGGAACCAACCTCTAATCTGGAGATTCCTCTCTCAGTTTCACAAGTCCCATGCTTGGAGAGAGGTTTCTATGTTGTGCAATCACTCTGGATGCTAGAGTGATCAACCTAGAAGCCGATCTACATCCAGGGTTTGTGAGCTGCAACAACAAAACCCTTACCTAAAACCTTTTCTTTTTCATCTCTACCCACTTACCTTCTCTCTTCCTATTCATAAAACATGCAAGAGTTGAATTCCAAACCAAAAATTTTACCTCTTGGGATGCAGCAGCTTGAGGTGGAACCTGTCTTCCCTCTCATCTCTGCCCACTGGATGCTTCTCCTTGTTCAACCATGTTCACCACCCTCTTCAATATAACTTGCCTTTCTGCCTTCTTAATCTCAGCCCACAATCACTTTACCTATCTCTTTCCTCCTTATCACTCAATTCTCCCATGCAATTACCTGTATAAGTCATCAACAGCGTCACATTCTTGTATTTAACTTGTTGCATGACTCTAAAAATACGAACTTAAGTTGCCTCCCAAGCTTTTCTATTTTTAGGAAAACTCGTTTTGGCATAACCAATATCGGTTACCTAACCGGTATTGGTCATATATCTACCGACATCGGTTAGCTAACCGATATCGGTCACATGTCTCCTTTTGCTTAAACCTAGGCCTTTTCTTTGTTTTTTGCAAATTTTTGGTGGTGCCCACCTCTTTTCCCTACATAACGACATCGTTATCAATATTTATCATCAGAATACCATCAACACATATACATATCATCAAAATTTCATCAACATCATCTATATACATTAAATTTCAATACCATCAACAAAACACATGAGACATTCTAATATATGCATCAAATCAAAAAAATTTACACACCATGTGGATCAAACTCATCTATATATATCATCATCAACTCAATGTCAAAATATACAAACTGCCCTGTATGGGGCCTCTGTGATCTAAAAATACAAAGCCGGCATGCAGGCCGCTGTCTCTGTCAAAATCTCGACTCACCACAGCTGGTCTCTCATGTCAAAATATACTCACTCATGAGGCCAGTATCAACTATACAAATGTACTTGGCTCGCAGGCCGGTATATACAACAAAAATGAATAAATAAATCATATGTGGGCACGCAGGCCTCTATATATATAGTTGGTTCGCAGACCGGTGTCTATATCCAATAATAAAAACCCATATCCACTCCTAGGATGTCTCACCTCTCTCCACCACCCTCTACCCGTCCCCGCTAGCCCCCGTGGCCGGCTCTTGCCTCCTACCCATCACGAAGCCACCGGCTGGGCTGCTGCCCCCGTGACTGTGACTCAGGACGTCTCTCGCTCTGTGTACCGCATATGGCTAATAGTCGGCCCGGTACCATCTACAACATCCTGATAATACCGGCCTCTGCTCTCACCTCCATATAGCGGGCCCGTGCCACCATGGTTGGGGGGTGGTTCTCGGCTCCTAATAGAAGTGGCCCCGACTCCTGCCAGGACACACCTCGTGCTCGAGGCGGTGCCTATGCCTATGCAAAGTGCTCGTGATCGTGCCGGTGCTCGCTGGGCCGTGCTCGTACATGTGCTCGGGCTAACCGCCCTGTAGCACCCCAATCTCGTGCTGCAGCAGTGTAGCTGCCCTCGTAATAGCTTACACACTGCCCAAGAGACGGTCCCTCTCTGCTATCACATGCTACCAATCTCGGCTATGTGGGATATGCTCTCATGATGCGCCTCCGCCCGCCCACCACACCAAAAATGCACTGTCACTGCAACATCGAATGTATCATCACCGGCCTCTCGCTACCTGCATGGGTTAAATGGCTACGGTGCAGGTAATGGTGCCTCTACATCCTCCCTCCGATACTGTGAGAAGGGAGGTGGCTCATCCTGTCGTAAGTCCAACTAATGTCGTACCCTCTCTAGGGGTATCCTCTCATACTCCCGGGTCTCGTCCATCTATCAGGAAGATATACTGGATCCATCATAGCTGTTCCCGTGCTCCTCCTTGGGGTTGATGGCCTTTGTAGGGCCTCTATATAACATCGAGTGCGGTTAGGCCCTCTAACATCTGCCGGTAGTATGCCACGTCTCGCCCTGTAATCATCACTCATGGCCGGCCCACGACCCCCAACCACCTCTAAAATCCATATCTGTAAACTACCTATGGCCCTGGCTGCTGGGGAAACCCTACTGGTCGTATACAGATGATATGCTCGTAGGCCCAACAGTGTAACAAAAATGTCGAACATATACCAAATCACCTCATACGGCGATAACCCCAGAGCTCTCTATATAGCTGCACTAGATACACTGGTGCCCAGGCATAACAGGTATGCTCCTCCACCATCTCATGCAATACTCCCATCAAAGCCCATGGGAAGCGGCCTCCCTCTGAGTCCGGGAGGGCGAAGCAGGTGATACCAATCATCATCAACACGGCAAGCCGTGTCTCCTGTCGGTGTGCACGATACATATCGCCATAGCCAATGCTCACGCTATGATATGTAAGCAATGGGGCTGCATCCCCGAATACCTGTAGGATGTTGTCCATCGCTGTCTCCACATCCACCTGGAACACTACCTCACCTATGATCGGCAGTCTCAGGATGCGATACACATCCTCTAATGTGATAGTCATCTCTCCAGTAGGGAGATGGAAGACATTGGTTACCGGATCCCATCTCTCGATGAGGGCAACCATCAGGCTGTGGTCCCTATCCATAGCCCTATACCTCTAGACTCCGCCAAGCCCAACCTCTTGCATGATGGCCCACTGCGCTATAGTCACATGTGGCCGCATCCACCCCAATAGAGGTGGCATCGATCCCGCATCGTCAGCTGCTGGCGTGCCTACAAAAACAACCCACTTCATCAGGCCTACCCTTTACAAAAACAACTACCTTAACCATCTATACCCACTTACCCACCCAACCACAACCCGACTCTATACACACATCTGCACCCACTTATCTTACCCTATACATCTACGATATCCCCTTTAATTATCTCACACCCTACCAACCACCCCGGTCTACTCTAGCCATCTAACCATACCCCTACCAATTTAACACCTCCTACTTCATACACAACACATAATCTATCCTACCTACCTAACCCCCCAACAACTCTATCCTACCGCCTACAACAAACAAACACCACAAATTTCACAACCTAGACTCCCACCCATGATGACCGGTACCGGTCACCCTCGACTGCCATCGGTCCCCAAATCACATTGTATGTACCAATGCCGGTTGACATATGACCAACGCCGGTCTATAGACACAGCAATTAGACTATTCTATGAACGATGCCAGTCGCCTAGTAACCGACATCGGTCACTGTCAAATTCTAGAGCTGAACCCAAAACAGCCCCCAAAAACCCTTTTTACCTATTTCTACCCATTTACCCACAAGAAAGACCTAAAAACTTACCCACCCTACCGTTTTGGCCTACCTAACATTCCTACCCACTCCATTTTATAATTTACCTTCATTTATTCATTATTTTATTAAATTTTGGATTCCTATCCCAAAACCCACATCCTAGTTAAATTCATCTCCAGCTCCTCCAGTGTGCCATGGCTCCAAATCTCCTCAGCAAGGTCCTCAACCAATCAAACTCTGCCTCCTGATCACTGGGGCCTACCAATAACTCACTCCTCCACTCCACTAGTGCCACCTCAGCCCACAAACTCAACACAATCAATTAACACCTCAGACAAGACAAAAATAAGCACTCAACTTTACAAAGTGACAATGACATGCCGTATTTTTCTTTTTATAGGTTTTGACCTATAACCGATACCGGTTATTTCGCGCCCTAGAATACCGGTATCGGTCTTGTAACCGATATCGGTCACACATAACCGATATCGGTTACCTACTTCCTTAACCTAACTCCCACCCTAATCCACCAATCTCCACTTTTTCCCGCATCACCTACCCCCGGCTTTGCTGACTAGCCTTATTTTGACTTCAATCGGCACGACCCAAGGCCGCAACCAACCAATCGGCCCGACCCAAAGCCGTAACCAACCAATCAAGACAACCCAAGGCTACAACCAATTGATCGTGCTCGACCCACGGCCACAACCAACCAATCAGGCCCAACCCACGGCCACAACCAACCAATCAGCCCGACCCAAGGCCGCAACCAACCAATCAGGCCCGACCCATGGCCGCAACCAACCAATCAGGCCCGACCCACGGCCGCAACCAACCAATCAGGCCCGACCCAAGGCCACAACCAACCAACCAGGCCCGACCCAAGGCCACACCCAACCAATCAGGCCGGACCCACGGCCACAACTAATCAATCGGCCCGACCCAAGGCGCACCCAACCAATCAAGCCCGACCCAAGGCCCTCACCAATCAGTTGGCCCGACCCAAGGCCACACCAATTAAGTACCTCGACCAAGACCCGCAAATTATGATTTTATCCACCCATCATGTAGCTTTTTGTTCAATCACGCTCACCTGTTCGTGTTTTTAGCATGATTAGGATACTTGAATTGATCAGCCGACCAACTTTTCCTAGACCGAGACCGTGACGTTTATCTCAACCAAACCAACCATTTGGTACTGCCGAACATGCCTAAACGTTCCTGTACCTTACCCATTATATCCCCGGATCTACTTCCTATACCTTGATACTAGGATTATATCACCCTTGTTTGGATAAACTATCGACCTTTTCCTATGAATTGCTTGTTTTCTCTTCAAATCATGTACCCTAGTCGCACTACTGCATTTCAACATGCATCTGCTTCCTTGAACTTACCCCACCATCTTACCATCATCTCAACACCATTCACCCTTTATCAACCCTATCCCTGATTTCACATCGCCTCAATCTATGATAGATTTGAGGGGGATTACCTATACCCTTAATGGGAGTAACCACTTCTTATTATTGTCAGGGCAGCTTTACAAGACAAGCTACATGATAAGGGGCTAATGTAGACACCAAATTTGTGTCTTACAACACCTTGTGCCCCGCATCTCATATTCATAACCTAACCTCACCACCTAAACCTTACACAATTATTTATTAATTACCTTATAATTAATAAATCCACATCTCCAAACCTGCCACCTCATTTCGCCACCTCATCATGACCTAGCCCTAACCCTAAACTAACCTAATTAAGACCTATAACTTGGTCTACATCCACACCCATGACTAATTACTCCTCACCCGCACCAAAACCAACCTAATAATGACTTGACCAAGCCCACAACTAATCCCTTGGGAGAAAAGGAGGGAAAGTTGGCTATTTTACTAAAAATAGCCCACTTTGACTTAACCGACATCGGTTCCTACTCGACCGCCGTCGGTTACGTAACCACCATCGGTTCCCTATAAATGACCTTCCCCAACCAAAAACAAGGGATCGGAATTCATTTGAAAGATCCAGAATTCACTTTGCAGGACAGAGACAAGTGAAGGAAAGAGAAGAGTTTGTAGAGAAGGACATCGAGCCCAAGACTGCAACTGAGTAACCAGAGCACAATGACACTCATCCAAGCATTGGGAGAGAAGATAAGCTCACTTTTGATTGTCGGATCATCCCACCTGAGCCTTGTCTTCGTCATCACAGTCCTTGGAGCTGTACCTTCATCAGGAACTAGTAAGTAGTGTCTTGTACATTTTTAAATACCATTTCTTGAACTTCTGATTCATAGTAATTATAAGCTCACTCCTAGATCTACTACCCGATAGCACCCTACATCTAACTTACATTGCCCCAAGAACAGCTCCCACACTCTCTGAGTCTTCTCCATCACCCTATTGCCTACCCCTAATCATTTACCAACCTTATAAACACCATAACCGCCTTATAGCCAACCTTCATTGAAAGCCCCTAAATCACTGCCCCTACCGATATCAAGCTTATCAAAGAACCAGTATAGGTGTTATAACCGTATTCAGTTATACAGTGACGGCATCGGTCACTATGACTCAAACCAAAACCATCCTTTCCTCTATTGCTTTTTAACGAGGTAACTAAACTGTAATTTCACAATAACTTCTTTGTTATCATTTGTGTTAATTCGTATTAAAAAGGGAACTGACCACCTTCGAAAGGAAGTCTAATATTTCCTAGGCCTAAGGCAGTTCCCTCATTTATCGTCTAACTAAAATCTGGTGGTCTTGTATTCTTACTTGCAGGTAGTCCTTCCCAGACAAAAAGGAGTTCTTTGCAATCAGTCTGATCTCTCTCTACGGTACATGCACACCCTCCCAACACTCAACAGGTATTCCTCCTAGCCCTAACCCTTATTTGTTTCTCAAGAGAATGAAAAGATAGAAGCAACTCTATTCTAAGAACGGAAACATTCTATGCGAAACACTTCTCTTTGTATTATAACATTTAGTCTATTATAAACCTTAGGTGTTTCATTTACTTTTTCTCATTTCTAATTCAGTGATTTCATTTATGCAAGTGTGTTTTATTCTTGCAAGTTTGATTTCCTTTATGCAAGTGTGTTTACATTTTTGCAAGTGTGCATTTAAATTTCCACATGTGTGCTTTCAATTTATGCAAGTTTGGATTTTTTTAAGGGAGTTATTTTCCAAGATCTTATTCTATTAATGCATACATTCATCACACACTAGCCTTGGATTGACATTATTAATGGTAAGGATTGATGACCCTCATCGTGCTAGTTTCTTTTCTTTCCTTTTTCCTTTTGGGTGTGAGTAGCAACTTGGACCATGCTAATCCGAGAGGAGATAGATGAGGAAGGTATGTCATGAGTAGTATAATGACATAATGGACAAAAACCTAATACAGGTAAGAACTATGGGAAATAAGTAGGGAACACTAGCATTTAGGAGGTGCTTTCACTAACTCTATGATACAAACCATGTTGATATTGAGTTTTGAAGGTGGTGATGCAGTTATTGAATATGTAGTGGGTGGGGAGGTATGGTGATAGGTTAGATGGAATAGGGTCCTCGTCAAGTAGATCATCATCATCAAAATTTTCTTCAAGAGTACATAATTAGAGGATAACAGTTTTGAGAGCCTTACAACCCTCTACATCATGTCTTGGAACATGATGGTAGGCACAAATTTTAGTTTCATCAAACCCTTTTGGTTTGGGTTTGAGGGGGTCATAAGGTCTAAGCGGCAATAATGTGATGATTGAGGTCTCTAAGAGGTTGGATAAAATGTTGGCATAGGACCCGATAATGGATCACAATGGGAAGTGAGTGTGGGTTTGGGTAAAGGTGTGGATGATTGTGGTGGAAGAGGTGTTATAGGAGGTGGAATAGGTTTGACCACTAGTTTGGTAGGTGGTATTGTCTTAGGTTTTGGTGGTGTATACTTGAGTAAAAGTGTGGTTCAAGAACTAATATTGGAAGGTGTTGTTGGTTTAACTACCCTATTAGAGGGTAGTGGGTTCTTGTCTTTGGATTGCACCTTCTTCGGTAAAGGTGAGGTGGGAGTATGTGATGCAGAAGGGAAAGAAGATGGTGGAAGAGGATGGGTTACCCATGGGGAAAATAGAGGTGTGGTGGAGGCTGGGTGGAATGTATGGGTTGAAGTCGCATAGGAAAAGTTGGGGTTATGGTAGCTAGTGGAGGTATAGGTGGTAAGAAATGTACGGGTGAGGGTGAGGGTGTTTTTTGTGCAGGTAAATTAGATGTAACAAAGGATCATGATGAAGTAGGTTTCTTAGCTTTTGATTTTCCTTGGGTAGGGGGTTGTTTGGCCAAGGTTGATGGGTGAGGTCCTAGGATGGATGGAAGGGGTGAAGGTGAAAAAGGTGTGGTAGGTGAGATTGGTGTATGTGGCTTAGAAGATTAGGTCTTCCTTTTAGGCAGAGGAATAATTTTGATGCGAGTTTGGGAAGATGTGGCTAAATCCAATTTGATGGGTGGATGGGTAAGGCTTGACATCGGCATGACACCCAAGGTAGTGATGGGTCTAGATATGGACAAAGATGTAGGTGTGGGTAGGTTCTTAGGAATAGGAATGGTTTTAGTCATGGGTAAAGGTTTGAATGTAAGTAAAGGTGATGAAGAAGAAATCATTTCGATGTGCATGGTCGTGGTCAATCAAGGTCTGGAAATACATTTGGATAGATTGTGGAGGTATTTTTAGGAAAAATTTTCATTTGAGTTGAAAAAGGGAATGGAAGACATCCCCAAAGCAAGGAAATATCAACGTAATCCATTCGATCAACCATTCGTGAAAATTGTAGTGCCCAAATCGAATATAAGAAAAATTAAATTAAGTAAAAAAATAAATAAACATAGAAGGCATGTAATAAGGGTATGAGGTGACATGTTGGAGTGTGGAATGGTGTTGTCAGTAGCATGGAATGGAATGCCTTGCTAGTAAAACATTGACAATGACACCTCCTTACATATTTCAGACTTGTCGTTTCCTTTCATAATGATACAAGCACGTTAATCGGAATCCAAGGCTTTACCCACACTAGACGTAAGTTAAAGGAGCAAATTTAACAGCTTATTATAGGGGTTAGTGTATGGTTAGAGGAGATTAATGGGGAAGTGGAGTGTGGTAGGAGGGTGGGCAGGTTAACATCATTCTAGACTGTCATCATCCTTATACAACAGAGAAAAACATTATTTGAGATCCATAGGTAAAACAAAACCATGATGAAACCATGGTCAACGTTTCAAATGTTAGCAGTATTGGATAGCGTAAAGCACAGAAGACATGGTTACCCTCACAATAAGTTCACATAGTTTTCTCTTATGCAAAATAGAGCTCCAACTTGAGAAGTCTTCATTTGCACGCTTTATCCCAGCCTGTATCAAAGCACGAACTCTATAAAAGAGTATGTACATCCATCAAAGTAGATTGGAAATCCAAAATTATTCTAGCTTTCACGTAGCCTATGTTCCAAGTTGAGGTTTTATCTAATGTTGCAATTGGAAGTGCTTGGGTTGATGGGAGTGAAAAACATGGAGGCATGCATTTGGCATGTCATCTATGCACAAAAATGCCTGAAAACATTATGGCCTTTGGTCTAAAACAACTGCAAGATATACACAAAATGTGTGTTTTTCTTAAAATGATTTATTAACTTTCAAGAAAATATGATTGGCAGGTGCAAATCTGAATTCCTTCTCCTTCACCAACATCCTCCCATCATGCACTGCTATGGGAACTCTTGAACAACATAGTGTTATCCTTCAAAGAATAATGGGTTTTTAGATGTTGTATTTGTAAATTCTATGGTATACATGAGTGCAAATAAATAAAATAAAATAAAAAATGTTCCTTGTTGAATATCATAGACTACAAAGTATATACATAAAATGAGGGTTTTCTCGTGTTTTGTTGCATGTTCTCTAGCGGATAGGTATGAAATGGCACAAGCATGCATTTGGCATGTGAAATGCTTGATTGAACTCCTGTCATAAATATGTGGCATCATAGACTACAATGATAGGATGATTTGCACAAAATGGGTTTGTTGTAAAGGCTATAGAAACTCTTGAAGAAAATGGCAGTGGCAAGTTTAAAACAAAGATACTAAATTGGTAGCAGCATTTACTAGCTTTTTATAAGAGGACAAATTTGAAATGGGTATGTACCCATCAAAGCATAATAGGAAGTGGGTTTCTCAGTTGTAGTAATTGTCTATACCTTGCGCAGAAATGGTAGTAAAAGGCATAATTGCATACAAAATTCAAGTAGAGGATTTTTCCGATGCATGCATGCAACCCGGTTGACAAAATGCCTAAGTGAGATACCGAATCGACTCCCATGATTTTGACCGGCTTCGCTCCTAGGCATGGTTCATCTTCCCTTATCTTTCATAACTCTCATGCTTTAGTTTTCATTTGCAACTTAATAGAATTTTAAAATATTAGGGTTATAATACATTTAATTGTTTTATATTAACTCATTACAAAATAATGAAATGTCGTGTCGTAACTCATGAAATCAAAATAACTCTTTTACATTAAACCATGAACTTCCACACTCATTGAGAGGTGATTTAGAAAAATTCCTACCCAACTAGATTGCTACAATATTGTTTTATTAACAAGATACAATTGACTTCCCAAGAAAAATGTTGACCATCTCCATGTTTAAATAGATAATTTTACATTTTTCGAGACTCATTAAGTACTCTTCGTAGCTCGAAAATGGGATTTTAAGCTTCATTCATGTACCTGGTTATGTGAAGAGTCACCTTAAAATTTGGTTTGACCCCAAAGGAACATTTGTGATATTTTTGATGCCATATTGGGTGTAATGTTACACCATTTTATAGTCGTAAGAAGCTACTAAAACTATAAATTTGGCTTATGTTTTGAACCGCCTTTTGAAACCCGGATAGAGAAATTATTATCCATTTTCATAAACCTCTAGTGTTCTTACTATAAAATTACATGAAACATTTAGTTTATGGAAAAACACTTTTCTAGATAGTTTGGCAAAGCCATTTTGTAGGCCTTCGTTGCAGGTTTGACAAGGTCAAATCGACCAAATTCGACTTGTCGCTCTAGAAAACTTGTCGTCGTTTGAAAATGGTTTTCTAATTCTTAGTCCTATTGACTCGATGAATTCTCCTTATATAAGAGAACTTATAGGAAGTTTCTCATTGTGTGTTCATCTATCGAGCATCAATTTTGGACGTAGTTTTCTAAGCCCTCGAGCTAACTTTTGTTCATTTGCAACTGGGTCAATTATGACCCGTGGCCTCGGAAAACTAGCTGCCAAACGTAAACCGTTCGCCAGCACTCACATTCGTCACTCACCTGCTATGAACTCTTGGTATATAAGTGGACACGTAGAAATTTAATCATGGTGTGTTTTCTCATCGAAGACAACATTTGAAAGTGGTTTCTTAGCCTCCAAGCTTGATTTGAATGTTTTTGTAGCTAGCAAGAAAATGTAAAAATAGAAAGTTGTGGGACCCTCTTCAAGGTTGTCAAACCACTGTGGAAACTTTTGACACATGTAAATAATTGTTTAGAAACTCTATAGTGTGACTTGTTGTGTGAAATAGAACTTTTGACAAAATGGTGTTTGCTCTCTCTTCCCTTCTCTTTCTATCTCCGGGTTACGAAATGAAGTGAAATGAAACGTAATTAATACATGTCTCTAAACCTTTTTCTTTTGATTTTAAATTATAATTATTATTATATGTAAATGGGAACCTGAAAATTGTTAATTATGTTATATTAGGGTGGATGTCATGCCAATGATTTATCATTGATTTCATGCTCACTTGGTTTTGCAAGATGCAAGAATGAATTTGAAAAAGGTGATGAGAAATACATTATTTATCATTGTAATTTATATAGTTCATTATAAAATGAATATATGTATAATTTAGTATCATGTTACAAAAATTTATATTCAAAATTTGTTAATATGCATGAGATGCTAGTTTTTAGGGACATCTAGGAAATGTGTATTTAATCATAGGTTTAATTTGATTCATAGTACACATGGTAAAAAGGTTATATCTATATATATATATATATATATATATATATATATATATATATATATATATATATATAAGGTAAATGAATTTGAAGTAATATCTTGTAGTGCATAACTAGTGTTCAATAAATGATTAATGAATCATCTTGCACATTCTTACTTTGTAAATGTAATAAAGAGATTTAATCAAAACAATCTACCCTTGTATAATATCAGAGCATAACTTGTCTTCATGTGAGATACTTTTACATTAGAAGACATTGAAAACTGTAGAATGAACTTAAACTCTACACTCAATGGAACCTTCTAGTTTGGGTAAACAAGAGCCAAAGAATGGGTTTATCGTCTTAGTCGGTATGTCTAGTGACATTGCCATAAACCTGACAGATAGGAGTGACACAATAAAACTTGATTTGGAGTAAGTAGAGATAACTCTTCCTTCATATCCTAGTGCACTACCTTGTCTTCTGAAGATAGATTTAAAATTAAATTTCTTCATCAAATGAAATCCCTGTTGGATTCAGATGACATAAATGGAGATCATGTTATAGTTGTTATTTGTATTGCATTCTTGTTAGTGAACTATTTAGTTTCTCACAACTAAATATCTTATCTTTGGCTTGTGACAATTTAGTGCCTTGATCTCAAATGAAGGGTTTATGAGTAAACACAATTTAACCTTAATCTAATCTATAATAGAGATTAAAGCCCTAAGTGAAAATTGGGATTTAAACTAAGCCTTAGTTGATTAGGAGATTAACATGTAGGTAGGTAATTATAAGTAAATCTTTGCAAACAAAATTGATTTGAAAGATGTTGACTTAAGAGAACCCAAGAAACTAGAATTTTATCTCATAATACCTTGTTATGTCCTTTTATGGAATTAAGAAATAAATAATATTTCACATGTGGAATCATGAAATGTAGAAACATGGGACCTTACCTTGAACACAAAACACTTGTGGTTCATGTGTAGTTATAATGCTTCTAACCATGTACTTCCTTGAGATGTTAGACAAGTACTTTCATAACTCTTTTGTTATAATGCGATGGTAATAATGATGCCTTAATGCGATGAAAAAGTAAAGCATAGGAGAATGAAAATTAAATTTGAGGTTAGGAATAATGCCACTCTTGGAGTCCTTATCACTTAATTAAACATTTTCATGAGTTACAAAGAATATGAATTGCCTTGGTGTGATCAACTTCGAGAAATCAAATATATATATATATATATATATATATATATATATATACACACACACACACACACACACATATATATCAAAGTGGAATTCCACAAGTCATTGAATTAGAATAACAATGGTAGGGAAATAATTATATCGTGATCGAAGAATGCTTTTGGGAAAAATCCATCTTGTATATAAATCTCCCTTAAATCCTAATATTGTGTTCGGACATTAGGTCATATTCACCGAGTTGTAAGGGTAAAAATTTAGACATTGAATAAATGTTGGAGAAGAATATTCTTAACATAATAATAAGATAATTAAGTACTTTGTATGCAATTTGAATTATGCCAAATAAGTATGAAAGTTATGGAAATTTTTGTAAAGGATAAAAATCCAACTTAAAATGGTCGAACTATAAATTAAATGGGGAATGAACTTAAGAATCTGTAGTGGGAAAAAGAAGAAATTTTCCTTGCTCAATAATGTTCTTGGAATGTTAATCGTAACTAAGATGTAATTAATGAAATGATGTGTTGTGGGTTTGCCAATCCTTGAGTCCTTTTCTTGCGGTTGGGTCATTGCTAGTTTTTATTCATTGGGGAAAGTGTGGCATTAACATGTCTATGGTGTTGTCATGTGTCTATGTGAGCCGATTATTTGTAAGTGTCGTATGCGTCTTTGAGTATTCTTTACTTGGAGGCTTTGTGGCATTGTCTAGTGAGCAATGTAAGTCAAAAAAATTATCCTGGTATTTTTACTGTTGTTTTTGCGTGAGTAAAAAGTGGGCGTTACATTTGGTATCAGAGCAAAGTTTCATGCTCTCAAACCTCTAGAGAATACTGGATTTGTGATGGTATTGCATGCTGGTGGTGGATATTGGAAGAGTAATGTTATATAAGCGTGATGTGAACTATGTCGTAATTGTGAAATTGTGAATGCACATGTTGTGTATGTCACTTAGTGCATATTTTTGTTTATCATGTTGATGTGCTTGTGATGATAGTATTCTCTCTCCTTTTCATGGATTCTAGGAAGAGTTCACGTGTGATGCACCGCCTTATTGTGTGAAAAAGAGGGAAAAAAATAGGAATGTTACTGTGGATTGCAGAGTGTTGGAACATTTTGGCATTATGTGATATGAAGGTGTATTGATGTATTACATGACAATATTGTTGTAAAGTGAATTAGATCATATCGTTATGTCATCACCGTGTTGTGATGAATCATGTGTGTCACCATGTTGTAATTGCAATTGATTATATGTTGTAATGTTAGACATTGTGTTCGTCATACGTATGATTTGTGTAATATGGGATGGGTTATGTCATGATTTAGGGGCATATGGTGAATGTATGATCCCTATTGTATACAGTGATTGCACTTTGGGTGTAGAATGTGGTAATGTGATGTATCATAACCCGTGAAAGTAATGATTATGTTATACCCTATATATATACCATGCATAATATGCTATGGTTAATGTACATGAATCACCATTGTGTTAGTGATGTAGTTATATGTTATGTTGTGGACCCTACACTAACCGACCCTAAGGGAAATCAGTAAAATGTGTATGTTTGGAGTGAGGAAATGTGTACCGTTGACTAGTCACTTGAGCCAAGTATGAGATAGGAAGTGGAGCCTCACATAGGCTGAAAACCCACTTTTGTTCATTTGGTATGTGTGGCACTTGCTCAACAGTGTCATGCATATTGTGTTTCACGGACACCTTAGGCTCAATAGATGGTGAATTGTACTCCTTTCTCTCTCTTGATATGGTTATCATATGGATTCAACCTATGTGATTTTGACTATGTTGAGCCTTGTCAAAGTGGTGGTGGGATGATTCAGATAGAGATGATGACAGTTGTATTATTTGATATGTTATTTTACGAGTTGAGGCTTAATGTCCGAGTGATAAAGAACTCGATGAGTACCCCTTTGGTGGGGGTATGATGCCACATAGTGATTTTGATGTGATTTTTTTTTCAATACGTATTTTATTAATAAATTTTTCATTATCCTTTTTCTTTCTAGAACCAACAGTTTTCTTGATTGACATGTTCTTATATTTTAGGCATTTATTTGGTTGTTGCACTAACATGTGGATTTTTGCACTAACTTTGGCTAATTGTCCATTTGTTTTTCTTAGTTTTAAACTTTCTTTAAAAATTTAAAAATTTATAGCCTAGCCCAAGGCTTTAGATCTTGCCACTTGGCATTTGAATGGTTTGTTATGTTGGTTCTAATGTCGTAATGTATTGGAATAGGGTCATGGGATTCACCATGGAGTGGTGGGACCTATGGACCCACTTCATGTATGGGGGTATGCCCTAAGGAGTTACAAATAACTAGTAGGTTGTTGAACCACGAGTTATTATGTCACTTGGGTTAGAGGTGTTTGGACCTTATGTGCCTAGGGCCATAGGGTGACTAACCTCTTTTGTGGAGCTAAAAGGAAAATTTATATTTATTTCATTTTACTTGAGGGAGGCATAAGAGAATGGAGGGAGGCATAATAGAATTGAGAGAGGCATAAGAGACACTTGAGGGAGGCATAAGAGACTTGAGGGAGGCATAAGATATTCTTGTGGGTGTTATTGATACTTTGGGAGGTATATGGAGTTGTTTTGTGCTGCTTTGGGAGATACATGGAGTTGTTTTGTGATTCCTTGGGAGGTATATGGAGTATTTTTGTGATGTTTTGGGAGGTGGATGAAGTTGGTATTTTTATTTATGTGTACTCTTGTGATTCTGGCTAGACATTGTTATGTTTGAGGATTGATATTTCCATTGGTATGGACTATTGGATATTGTCTTGGAAATATGTTGGTACACCCTAGTTTTTGGGTTATGTGATACCCATTGCATATGTATCAAAGTGTGATGAATCTGTTTGTCGATTCTACAAGTGTGTGTCTTTGGATCTATGTCTATGGCATAATTTTTGGAAATGATCTATTACGTGAATTACTTGTTGTCTTTTCATGGTCGAATTAGAGACCTTGTGGTGTGATATAGTCATGAAAGTATGTAGAAATATTTATCATGGTTCGTTGTGTTGTGTTGAGTTTTGGGACACCCCGCGGCCAATTATAGTGTAGACACCTATAATTATGCCCAAGCAATTTAAATACTTAAATTGCACTAATTTTCCCCTTTCTCATAAATCGATGACATATCGTCATAAGTGCTCATATTCCCTCTTGTTGTCATTAATTAATTACAATACGCTCATTGATTAAGTCACCTATCCAGCTAATAAACTAATTAACGACCTTTTGTTAATTATTTACCCTTCTCTCTAGATTAATTAATTATTATTAATTAATTACTCTTCCCCTTCCTTTAACTAGTAAATCAATATTTAATTGATTTAATCCTCTCATAATAGTCTAAATTGCACTAATATTCCTCTAATTAGCTTCTATAAGCTTACATATACCTATTAGTTAATCACCTTTGATTAATTAAAACACCCCCCAACTCCCATGACTTGCTAAACATGTATTAAACCATTATAAAGTAAGGTTACCTTTAATAAAGCAACCTTATCCATTCCTAATCATGTTTTACCTTTATCCCACATTTATGAAAATGTCTTGAATCCTTTATCCTTTGGGCTATATAAAGAGCCCTCTTTCTACCTTTATACCTACACCTAAACTCTTTAAGAGAGAAAATGCAAAGCATATAGCAAAGAGACTAAGAGATTGCACTTTTTCCTCTTAAGATTTCATCATCTTGAAGAGTTAAGCCTCTTTCTTAAAGTGCTTGGGTCATATGGGAGGTGTCAAAAGGGTCTTCAGAGCCCAACTTTGACTAGCCCCCATTCTTAGGTACTTGGAACATTAAGGACAATTGTTTTTGATAGCCATGGAACCTACCTAGGTTCCTTCATTTATATGTTGTTAGAGAATAGAGGATATTTAGTGTGCTTAACATAGTTGATTTCATAGTTTTGTATTAATAAATGTTAGCGTTTAACCCTTGATTAATTCTTATCATGATGGTGCTTATAATGTTGTTTAATTCTTGCTAATTAAGACTATTTAGGTGTTAGTCTTTATTTACATTAGCATTAGTTTAGAAACAACACTTGCACACATTTGGCACACCTGGTGGGACCCTTAGTCCCATGGCATTTTAGTTTGAATTTCATTGTTTTGGCTAACTTTTGAAATGCAAATGAAGTAATTAATGTCCATTTTCTTGGAATTTTTTCTTATTTGATATGTGTAAGCTCATGTTCATAGCCATAATTTTAATGGGTTATTGCCATTTTTAAACTAACTTGTCAAAATTTAGAGATATTGTGAAGTTTTCTTTGTTTTTCCATACTCTGGTTGTAGGTCTTGCACATGCACAATTTTGAGCACTGTGCACAATTTTTAGAGTATAGACACAATTTTTAGAGTGCAGAACGCTTTTAGGGGTGCACACATCTCTCTAGTGGCACAGGTGTGTTGTTAAAGTCTGTCATTCTATCTACCGACCCCTGGCGCATGCGCACTAACCCTGGCACATCCACCCTAACCCGCGCGCAGGTGCACTAACCTAGGCACACTCGTCATTTCATACTATACCTTTACTACATTCTAAAACCTGTCAGAAGGGTACACACGCCCTAACCGGAGTGCACATGCGGTTTTAGTGGTGCAGGTATATTTTTCTAGTTATACGGTTATTCTTTTTGTTATTCTGTCTATTTTCTCAGAGTAGTGCATATGTTGTTTTCATGGCGCATACACCTCTAGGGTGGTACAGGCATTTAATTGTTTTAGAAAATCCACATAGTGGTGTAGGTGCTGTTTGAGGGGTGAAGGAACTGTTTTAGGGGTGCACACATCTCTGAGGTGGTGCAGGTGCATTGTGTGTTGAAAACTACATTTAGTGGTGCATACGCCTAACTGCGTGCAAGCACTAAAAAAGGGGCGCAGGCATCCCTTTGCATTTTTTGAGCTTAAAACAATGATGTGCTAACGTTCTTGTAGGTCTATCTAATCATATACTTGATGTTACAGTCTGTTTTTACATGTTTGTATTTGATTAGGTAATATTTTACATGCATTGGATTATATATTGTATGTTCTTCCCTCATGTCTCTTGGGGAAATCTTGGGAATCAGAAATGATTCTTGAGTCTTTTTGATGTTTTGAAGTTGTTGGGTTTTTTTTTGGAATGGGTTAAATTGGCATTATTGGATTAAAGTGTTGTTCCATTTGGTTATCTTTTGGGATTTGTGAAGACATCACATATGCTCTTCTCTTACGTCCTTGGATGATCTGGAGAATCAGAAATGATGCCTTCTCTTTTGATGGAAAACTACTAATTGTTACCATACAGGACCAAAATGCTTGTCAAATAATGAAGGATTTGAAACAAAAGTCAGAAAACTACTAATACAATTGTTATACTGTTTCACAACCATTGTTCAAGCAAACCACATCTAATTAAAAAAGATAAAAAGAACAACATATTCAAAACACTATATTGCAGGTTTTAGAAAAAGGTACATCCCTCTCCACTCAACTGGAACATAACCCCTTTGGCATAACACCTTAAGCTACAACAATGGGGGTGGTTCTAGGAACCCCAAAGTAGTCCACGCAAGAGAGAACCTTGTGGACAAAATGGGAAGTGCTCCGCACCGCTTATCCGAATAGTAAATCCTTTCGAGATAGAGTTACAAGTTGTCTTATGTGACCCTTTTAAGTACACATTTGGATGTATTTATTGACCACTGTGCTTGAAGGGGGTAAAGTTGAGATACTCCAAAACTAGTCATTGCATGACTTTTTGGGTAAATCATCTCGCTCATGGATAATCTTTGTAGCACCTAGGGTGAGAGAACCACCTAGAAGATATAATTTGGCCAGAAGCCCACTTTGACCATTCTAAAATAGTGTTGAGTTGTGAACCATATTTTCATTGAGAAACATGTGACGCGTTACTTTCACCTAGTTTCTACTTGCCTTAGCGTGAGGTGAAACTTTGCCGAAGTGAAGCTAACATTTTTCATCCTTTCTTTGATCTACTTCCTTCACAAGATTCTAACACTTTGTTGATCAGAAGAGGTTTGATTACCTTTTTGTTGCAATTCAACTGTTTCTCTCACTTTTATGTCCATTTACGCCCATCCATGTTTACAGCTAGGTTAGTTAAATGGCTAAAGTGAGCAGATGTATTTTCATGTGTCGGTAGCCATTGTGATCTTGATACCCATATCAAGATCATCATTGAAGTTAGGTGTGATTCTTCACCGCGTACTTCCTTGGAGGAGTTAGCTTGTTTCTATCGTATCACTACAATTTTGATATTTATGTTTTGTTTTTATAAACTCGACATAAATACCTATATTATACGGTTACATTGCGTTACATACACTCTTTTGACTATATCGGCTAAAATTTGAGCTTTTGGTTTGATTTTATTAATTACCTCGATTTCAAAGAGTGCTAGGTGTTACCATTTGTGCGTGTTATATCAATAACACCTTGTAATCAATACTTCACTTTCTCACAAAGTGGGTTAACATATCCTGGTGATATTGTTGTGTCATTCACAAATTGTAATTGGCACTTTTTGAGATATAGGTCTTAATCAGGTTTGAGCTTGCTCATCGTATATCTTGATTGGGAGAACGCATTGACTTCTTGTAGTTACTTACGTTTTGTTCATTCCCTTGAACTTGGCATAAGTGAAGACATCTTGTTGATCATCTTGCGATGTAAATTACTTTGAAACGTAGTCTAGGAGGTACTTCATTTGAACAGGTTTCAATACCAAACACTTGTATCACTGGTGATTTATCACTTTATCACATTGGTATTCTCACACTATTGATTTATTTATACTTTTAACTCAGTGCATATTGCATTTCACTTAAGAGGGTAGTCTTTAGGCTTTAGACACATTTACAACTTAACCTAGTGAAATTCTCACGAAAACATGGCTCCCAAAACATGTCTAGGGCTAAAGAAACAAACATATGAGGAACAACAGGTGCAAGCTTGGGAACCTCTAATAGATAAGGGTCAAACCCATTCATTAGACATGACCTTGGACCCTGTTTTCACGTGGAAAAGGAAATAGAATAAATGGTTGAACATAATGGAAATGAATTAGAGTCACCACGCACGGACTTTGATTTTGACCCTACTCTACTAGACGAGTTTCTTCTTAGAAAAAAAGATAGAGCATTAGCCTGTTGTGAAATTAGGGGCCAAATTTCCCATCGAGAATGAACTCGATACTATAGACAAATGAAACTACCGAGGAAGAATGCCCCCTTATCAATATGGAAGATATTTTAATAGGTAGGTATGCTTCCACTTCTTATGAAGAAAATGATAAAGTGGTAGGGCATAAAATACCCCTCATCAAAGTTCCATGAAGAAACAAGGTAGAACTTGAGATAGAGGAAGAACCTCCACAGTATGAAGAGGAGGAACCTTTAGAAGAAGAGGCTATAAATCAAGCCACGATTCAACAACAAATCAATAATCTAAGCCAGTAACTAGCTTTGCTTACTTCCCATGTACAGAAATATGTAAACAAGAATGTTGAAAAGTTAAGGCCTAAGGTTAATATCAACGAACTCCATCGAGAAAAACAAGGAGAAGAAGACATAGGGTATCATCGCGTATACATCCCCACTTCTCCCACTAAAGAACAATTGCTCACATAGGAAGTGTAATCTATGAAAGCAACCCTTGCAAGATTACAAGAAAGCAATATAGGAGTAGTAGGAAATATCAATATAAACAACTATTCCACTATCCTTTTGACAAGACAATGACCCTTTAACCCTTTCTAATTTCTAAAGAAATTTGATATGCCAAACTTCGACAAATACAAAGGAAAGGGAGACCCAAGGGATCATGTTAAAGATTTTTACATGGCATGTCAAGAGGTGTCTTATAGTGATAATTACCTCATCCAAATTTTTCCCAAGAGTCTCAGAGGTTAAGCATTGGAATGGTTTACACGCTACCACGAGGATCAATTTTCACCGGCTAGAATTGGCGAATGATTCCCGCATCACTTCTCGTATAACATAGAGAGTGATGTCACCATGGCAAAATTTTGCAGCACTAAGTAACACCCAAATGAGACCTTTTATAGCTTCCTCCAATGATGGAGAGGGATAGTTAGTTGGTTCCCTTGCGCTTTCCCGAAAAGGTGGTCAAGATTTTCATTCCCAATCTCAACCTGATATAGCTTTCCACCTTCAAATGCATTGTTTCCATACTTTTGAGGAGGTTATAGAGAAAGGGATTTAGATAGAAAAGGATCTCATTTCCAAAGGCACCTCAAAACCCAATCTAAAGACAACCAAAGTGTCAAACCCATGGAAAAACTAAAGATCTTTAATTAAAACAAAAACATGGTGGGAGACGGAATCACCGATTCCAAATGCATTCAAACAGTCCAAACCGGTCAATCTTTTAAACTAACCAAGGACCAAATTCAACCACCACCAAAGTGACAAACATTCACTTCTCTCAATGAACCATTGTTACTCATATTGAAATAGTTGGATGCAGCCCGTATGATGACCTATCCTAATATGCAACCATTTGATAACAACGCTCCTAAACCTTCATGGTGAGCATGAATATCATGAAATGCATCGTGTTAAAGGTCATAAGACAGAAAAATGTCTATGGCTTCACCACTATATTCAAAACCTCATTGAAATGGGGAGATAGAGGTTGATAACCCTAAAAACACAAACACCAAATGAGAAAATGGGGATTTATAAAGAACCATTCCCAAGCATGATAAGTCCGAAAAGAAAAGTCGATAAGGGAGAGTCATCCTAAATCTATAAAGCTGTCAATTACTTGTATACCAAAAGAGATAACAATCATTACGATTCACTTATCGATGTATTCACTCCCCCGTTGACCATGTCAATACCATCCTGGATCAAGGAAAAGGACTACACCGCGGCAACAAGGCATGCCCACCTCATGATTCTGGAACCCTCTCCATTGACCCCGCAAACTGATAAATATAACCTTTTAGAACAACTTGAGAAGATGTCTACTAAGATTTCAATCTTAGATCTTCTCAAGATATCTAATGTGCATAAGGACATTCTGTATTAAACTCTTTAGGGGTAAGGAGTGCCTTTAGAAGTCAACCCCGCACACCTTCAAGCTGTGGTGGAAAATATTACACCAAGTGAGCATCTCACTTTTGACCATAGGGAGATCCCTACCAAGAATCCTACACATAATATTCCCTTATAAATTGAGGTAGTTGCCACCCGCAGGAAAATCAAACGGGTGCTTGTGGATAACGGTTATGGGTTAAACATCTACATGCTTAAGTTGGTCAAACAATTGGGACATACGAAGTAATATCTTGAGTCCCATATTATCATTATCACCACATACAAAATGTAGAAAGAGAGTCAAAGCAGCACCATCACACTACCCATGGAGGTGGGCCCCACTTGTCATCAGATGAATTTTCATGTCCTAGACTTGTAACTTACATATAATATGCTTCTAGGTTGACCATGGATTCATGACATGCAGGTCGTGCCATCAACATTTCATCAATGCATCAAGTTGAAGCATGAGGGACATATGATAACAATACCTGGAGATTTGAGCCCTTTGCTCATGGTAGAGCTCTCAATAGCTTTGCAAAAACGGTACATATGCTTGTCCTTCCATAGATATAGTGGTTCCTCTTCATTCTAAGGCTATGGAATCCCATGTGGATTGATTCACTTAGTTCTTGTACCCAAGGGGCATCTACTTCAACATCTCCATTTGATTCATGGGAGATGAAAATCCGGAATATGGCTACGGGGAGTATAATGTATAATAAGAACTCTTGGTGTCGAATCTCTCTTTGTCACCCAAGACTAGAGGTGGACCCAACTATCACTTCGGGAGACCTAGAGAAGAACACTCTATTGGGTCATTCCTACCGGAGGCTTTGTAGCTAATGAAAAATTACTTGATCGCCTACTACTTGGGTCCCCGAGGACACTCGGTGGTCTTGTTATCAAACCCTAGAATATGAAAAATATAGTAGAATGATGCACTCCATGGGCTACAAAGGCTTAGGATGTGGGAGGAATGAAAAGGACAAAGAGAACCAAGACTACCTCTTCCACATTTCAAAATAGAAAGATACAAAGATTGGGATTCATCCTTATGGAGTACACCCAAATGATAAAGATGTAACTTGTTTTGAGCGTGAGGATAGCTCCGCTTACCTAGACAATGATACAAATTACCATTGTAGCCAATATGAGGATCTGGCCTCCATGAACCTTTTATGAACAATGTTGTCCCGACCATAATCCCCACCGAACTAATCCTTGACCTTGTCTACCCTTCCCTTGTTGAATGGGACCATCAACATCACGTGCTACTAGATTTATTCGAGAACGATGAAGCTATTGTGGATTTCATGGGCATAAGGGATACAATCCCCATTGGAGATCACAATAAAGGTTTCTTTATCGACTTAGACACCAATGCCTATTTTGGAGAGAAGGCTAAAATTCATGGTCAAGCAAAATTTAAAGAAAAGCGAGGGAAATTTTCTAAAGAAAATCCTCAAAAAAACCCAATTCCAAATCACATAGTCAAAACCTCTTTAAGGCATGGGTGACAAGCAAATAAGAAAATCAAAGGACAAACAAAGTGACCATGCCAAGGATGAAAATCTCGTGGAGACATCCTTGGATGAAGATCTCACCCTACGTCCTAATCCTACGCGTATGGAGGATTTATCAAAATTGTTAGTGACGAAACCATTGATGTCAACATTAGTACCAAGAAGATCCCAAGATAGTAAAATTAGGGGCATCACTCTCACCTAGAGAAAAAAATTTGTTCACTATGTTGTTGTGAGAGTTCATTGATGTATTTGTCTGGTCTTACAAAGATATGCCCACTTAGATCCAAATTTGGTTATGCACAACCTAGTTGTGCACAAAGATGCCAAGCCTATCAAATAGAATCTCCAAAAGATGCATCCAAGAGTGGACTTGTTGGTTAAGGAAGAGTTAGAAAGATTGCTTACAATGGGATTCATCAGACCAATTGACTATTTTGAATGGTTATCAAACATTGTTCTTATCTAGAAGAAACCTGTTAGTATCCAAATCGACAAATTTTAGGGACATCAATAAGGCTTTCCCTAAAGATGATTTTCCCCTACCCAACATTGACATGATTGTGGACTCAACAAGTAGGATATGAAATGCTATCACTCATGGATGGATTTTTGGGTTATAATCAAATTACGATTCACGAGGAGGACCAACACAAAACAACTTTCACAACTCCTTGGGACACCTTCTACTATCAAGTGATGTCATTTGGCCTTAAGAATGTGAGAGAAACTTATCAGTGGGCCATGATAGTAATATTTCATGATATGATTCATGACATCATTGAAGACTATGTAAACGACATCCGGGAAAGTCCAAAACAAGAGAGGATCATCCTATCATTTTGTAGCATATCTTTGAACACTTGCGTGAATATAAAGTCAAGATGAATCCAAAGAAATATGTCTTCGGTGTGCTATATCTTGGAAACTATTGGGTGTCATTGTTTCAAGACGAGGTATCTAGGTATAATCTGCAAAGTCTCTTCCATTACCGAAATGCCTCCACTCGAGAATATTAAGCAATCACGTAGCTTACAAGGGAAAATTCATGCCATTCTCTACTTTATCTCCTAGCTTACAAATAAATGTCACTCATTCACTCATTTTTTAAAGAAGGACATTTCTTTCATTTGTGGACCCGAGAAACAACAAGCCTTTGCTTTGCTTAAACAATACCTAGCTAATCCACCTATCCCGATGCCTCCCACTCCGGGAGAACCACTTTTGCTCTATATTTCCACTACACAATTTTCTATTGGTGTGCTACTCACCCAATATGACCTTAGCCATAAAGAGAAAGTGGTGTACTATCCGAGTCGCACCCTCATCGCCCGTGAACTTAATTATCCTTGGGTTGAAAAGGCTTGCTTGGTCGTTGTTTTTACCTTTTAAAAACTTCACCATTACTTGTTAAATACTAAGACCAAGCTCATATCCAAGGTCAACCCACTCAAGTATTTGTTGTCCAAACCTACCCTCACAGGTAGAATGGCTAATTGGATCATTCTACTCAATGAGTTTGATATAGAATTTGTCTATCAAAAATTAGTTAAAGGACAAGTACTTGTAGACCAGCTGGCGGAAGCACACTTACAAAGCACAAAACCTTTGAGTCTGGATCTGCCAGATGCCTCCTTGCTCTACATTGAATAATCTATCATGTGGCAGATACATTTTGATGGATCTTTTACATTTCATGGTTCAAAGTGCAGGAGTGCTCCTTATTATTCCTTTAAGTGATCCTATACCATAGGCTTCTACCTAGCCTTTCCTTACACGAACAACATTACAGAGCATGAAGCACTCATTGCAGGGATGAAACTAGCCATCAAGTGGAATATTCATCATGTTAAGGTTGTAGGTGATTCGCAGTTAATCATCAAATAGGTAAATGATGAATATAAGGTTAAGGATGACAAGCTCATACCTAACAAAAAGTTAGTACAAACTCTAAAGGAGTATTTTGTGCACATTACCTTTAAGTAAATACCAAGAGTGCGTAATGATCACCAAATACCATGGAAACAAGTGGGATCTATGCTTTGTATTCTACCAGAAACAATGATATGCCATTCTTCATAGAAAACCTACGCTTTCCCATGTATGACATGTCGAATCTTGTCGAGATTGTGAGGTTGTTGGTCCCCATTCCCCATGGTATGAACCCATCTTCACCTATCTTAAGGACAGAACATTCCCTCCCAATATCTCCCATTCTAAAAATCAAAGCCTAATTAACTAGATTGCCCGTTACACCCTTTTAGGAGGTACACTTTATCATCGTGGTTATGACGGGAATCTATTACATTGTCTAGATGGGATGGAGTCAATCCAAGAAATCAAGGAAGTACACGAAGGGGTATGTGGAGCACATACAAATGGAATGGTCTTGGCTAAGAAACTATTGAGAGTAGGTTACTATTGGCCTACCATAGAAACTGATTGTTGCAATTATGTTAGAAAATATGTGCTTTTCCAAAAGTATGGAAATTTCATCCATGATCCGTCATAACCATTGCAACTAATCACTACCCCATGGCCATTCTCCAAGTGGGGACTCAATTTAATAGGGAAACTTACTCCTACCTCATCTAATGGTCATACACATATCATCACAACCACAAAATATTTTACAAAATGGGTAGAGGCTATCCCTTTAACCTTTGTCACAGGAGCACAAATTTCTAAATTCATCATGAATCACATTATTTACCAAAGATGGTATTCCCACACCATTCTTACGGATAATGGGAAATTGTTTAAGAAAAAACTGTGAAAAGTCTTTGCCAACGGTTCCAAATCAGATTGAAATGGTCCACACCATATTACCCTTAGGGTAATGGACAAGCTGAGGCAACAAACAAGACTTTGGTCAGGATAATGGAGAAGATGGTCAGCAAAACAGGTTGAAACTAGCACCTACAAATCCATCCAGCCCTTTGGGCTTACCGAACATCCATTCGCACCCCTACGGGTGCAACACCATATTCCTTAGTGTTCAGGACAAAATCTATCATCCCCTTAGAGATTGAACTTCCATCCTTGAGGATCTCTCTTCGATATTATTTGGATGAGAGGCACATTCGTGCCCTTAATCACCTGAAGGTGTATCAACATAGAGTCTCCAGAAATTACAACAAGAGAATCATCCCTCATCAGTTTGAGGTTGGTGATTTGGTTATGAAGGAGAACCAGTTCAACACCAGAGTAGAGCGAGAAAAGAAAGGGAAGTTTGAACCACATTGGTTAGGACCCTATGTCATAGTTGCCAAGTACGGCACCGGGCATACAAACTGGCTCACCCCAATGGTGATGAGCTTCGGGAGCCCATGAATGCCATGCATCTTAAAAGGTTCTATGCTTGAACATGGTGCAAAAAAATAATACAAAAACATCAAAAAAATTAGAAAAAGAAAAAGAGAAAATAGGTCATCCACTAGTGAAAACCATGCAATTATGGCACTTTGGACAAGTCCTTGGGTGAAAACTAGTTTCTAGTGCCTCGGGAGGATTCATTGTTCACAAGCATTTTGTATTAGAAGGGTCATTGTCTTTGGCCTAGACCTCGGTTCCGCCTTCGATTTTCCTTGTGCACACCATCATATCTAGCCTTGATCTAGCTTTGCCTTCTTCTATTCGTCTGTGAGGGATGTGGTCTTTTGTTATTTCCCATCTTACACTAGGGGCAACTCAATGACTTCACCTTCTTGTTCATAAGTGTGTGGCTTCTACCATTGTATATTCCCCACCTAATGCTTGGGGCATCCATTCTTTCTTGGTTACCTACACATAGCTTTGGAAAACCATTAAAAAACACAAAAACAATAGAACATTGGTTCCCAAAACATAAAAATAGTAGAAAATTATTTCATAAAACCTAAACAATAGAAAATCGGTGCATGAAAACATATCTTAAAAAAACATTTACTTGCATTGTCTTGTTTCCTTGCTTTGCTTGTTGCTTGTATAGTGTTTTGCGTGCTTGCTTTTGAGTTGTTTGTTGCTTGGGTGTACTTTGTCATAGTTCATATTTTCTTTCTTAGATTAGATTCATTCTTGCTTGTGTGTATTGTGATGTATATTGACATGCTAGTGAACCTTGGGAAATCATGATGTAATGTGTTAATTCATTATGTTCTTTCTTGAGCATTTGGTTGTGTTTGTTACTTGTTAATAAGACATGGTGAATCATGGTGTATTGCATTAATTCTTGGTGTTCTTTGTTAGCATTTGGCTGTGTTTCTTGCATGTGCTCTGTTTTTTTATCATTCACATCACATTACCATCACTATCATCACATCACATTACCATCACTATCATCACATCTAGCATCATCTATACATCATATATAAAAAATGCTAAGTTTTACATCATGCATGTATGCTAAGATAATCATCACATATTGTATCATCAATGGGGGCAAGAGGGGTTACGCCTAATCAAAAATCTATCCCCCACACCAATACCATCGTATCATCCCATCCATATACATCAAAATAACACATGAGCAATATATTAGCTATCATCTACAGATCTATCATCTAAACATCCACGACACATGTATACATCAAA
This sequence comes from Taxus wallichiana var. yunnanensis, assembly GCA_018340775.1. Classification (NCBI taxonomy): domain Eukaryota; kingdom Viridiplantae; phylum Streptophyta; class Pinopsida; order Cupressales; family Taxaceae; genus Taxus; species Taxus wallichiana. The sequence continues at coordinate 688,609,048 of CM031239.1, forward strand.
CATCGAAATCAAATACATGCAAATGTATGAAATCAGATAACATCATCACATCATCCATAAGTGTGAAATCAAAAAAACACAACATGCAATGAGAATCAACATATAGTAATTTCTAAAAATGGGTATTTCACATGCATTAGGTACACAAACAATAAAATACATCATGACAACATCCATAAGTGCGGAATCAAAAAAATGTAACATGCATCAAATCCAATACAGGCAACATGCCTGCTCAAGATTTTAAACATGATTCATGTCCCATCATCAATTAGTTCCCCATGAGTTTAAAGAAAAATCAAAAAACCATCTATATACGTGTATCAAAAACAAAGATATACATCATCTCATAATCATGTGAATTTAAGCCAAAACAAAGTACTCCTCATATATATATGCATGTGTGTCAAGTATACATCTATATCAAAAATGGATACATACACATCTGTGCTCTATATCAAAAATGCCTTCAGCTGAGGCATACAACAAGGATACATCAAAAATGTTTGTATACATACCTATAATGTCCCGATCGAAAGTGCTCAATACAAATACATCGGCGATACACAATGCCATAAAAAGGGGCATGTATCTAAAAGAATCAAGCCTTCATCATGAGGCATCATCACAAATACATGTCTACAATTGTTGTACATCAAAATTAGCCTTCATAATAGGCATACATACAAAAGAATATATACAATACAAAGGTGGCTATCAACCACATATCTCACCCTCATTGGGGCTCTTGGTCTGTCCTCTGGATGTCGAACTCAAGGTTAGGCTAGCACGGTCTCGCAGTGCTGCTCTAAAGCAGGGCTATTTGGTGATCTAGTGGAATGACCAAACCTCCGTGAGTAGGAGCCCGATGCACTAGAACACGATAACTATGGTAGTGCCACTCGTTGCTATGGTGGCACCACTCTATAGTATGCTATCCTATAAAAAAGTTCCTCACCACCAAGCCTGGTGGCATCACAAATCAAATTTGCATCTCCTGAGGTGAGCACTACCTGAAGGGTAGTGTCTCACTCACCTGTAACCCGACCCAAGTCTACCTTGGCCTATCTAGAGGTGAAAACCTCTCGATCCCTCTCTATGGTCATCATCTGCTGCTCGGTGTGGGCCTAGTCTCTCTTGGCTACTACTACATGATAATGAGTATACATGTGGTCTCTCTATGCCACAATCATGCACAGCTATGACTGGGACTGATGTAGGAGACTTAATATCTGTGCCCCCTGTGTAGCTATCTCTCGGATCTAGCTCTGCCATGTTGCTTTGTCATCTCCTGGCCTAACCTGGGCCTAAGCCTGATCCCACCCTAAAAGTAATGTAACTATATGGGCTCAGGCCTCGTCCCACTCTATTGTAGTTGTCACGCACCAGCCTCAAGCATTGTCTCTCTCCGCTCTAGCCACGTCTCTCTTAGCTATGAGTTCTACACCTATGCTTATGTTATGGCTATCTACGCCACTCGGTTGTGGGGCTATATGTGCCCTGAGGGGACTGGTCCTAAGGCACTTTGGAAGACTCGGCCCTACTTAAATACCCTACTGTGGGTGGCGGCATGGCTACTGTCTTTGGGCCCTACAGCCTCTTGGTCCTTGTGCCTATGGGGCACCTTTTCTTTCATGAGGGTATGAGGTGATGTGTTGGAGTGTGGAAGGGTGTTGTCAGTAGCATGGAATGGAATGCCTCACCCGGTGAAACATTGACAATGACACTTCTTACAGATTTCAAACTTGTCATTTCCTTTCATAATGATACAAGCACGTTAATCGGAATCCAAGGCTTTACCCACACTAGATGCAAGTTAAAGTAGAAAATTTAATAGTTATTGTAGGGGCTAGCGTATGGCAGAGGGGATTAATGGGGGTGGTGGAATGTGGTAGGAGGGTGGGTAGGTTAACATCATTTTAGACCTATCATCTTCCTTACACAATAGTAGAAAGACATTATTTGAGATCCATAGGATAAAAAATACCATGATGAAACCATGGTCAATGTTTCAAATGTTAGCAAGAGTATTGGATAGCGTAAAGCATAGAAGACATGGTTACCCTCACAATAAGTTCACGCAAATCTCTCTTATGTAAAATAGAGCTCCAACACGAGCAGTCTTCATTTGCACATTTTCTCCCACTGTGTGAAAGCATGAACTCGTAAAAAGAGTATGGACGTCCATTAAAGTAGACTAGAAATCTAAAATTATTACATCTTTCTCCTATCCTGTGCACCAAGTTGAGGTTTATCCGATTCTACAGTTGGAAGTGCTTGGGTAGATGGGAGAGTAAAATTTGGAGGTATGTGTTTGGCATGTGAACGTGTGTGTAAAAATTCCTAAAAACATTATGGCCTTTGGTCTACAATAACTACAAGATATACACAAAATGTGTGTTTTTTAAAAAAGGCTTTATTAACTATCAAGAAAATGTGATTGGCAAGTGCAAATCTGGATTCCTTCTCCTTCACCAAAGATCCTCGCATTGTGCCTTTGCTATGGGAACTTTTGAACAATGTATTATTATCCTTTAAAGAATAATGGGTTTTCAGATGTTGTATTTGCAAATGCTCGCATATACGTGAATTCAAATAAATTAAAAAAATGTTCCTGTCGAATATCATAGACTACGGTATATACACAAAATGAGAGTTTTGTCTCATGTTTTGTTGCAAGTTGTCCAGTGGATAGGTATGTAATGGAAGAAGCATGTGTTTGGCATGTGAAATGCTTGAATGAATGTCTCTGTCAGTAAATATATGGCATCATAGATTACAATGATAGAATGATATGCACAAAATGGGTTTGTTGTAAAGGCTATAAAAACTCTTGAAGCAAATGGTAGTGGTAAGTGTAAAACAAAGATCCTAAATCGGTAGTAGGATTTCCTAGTTTTTTCAAAAGGACAACTTTGAAATGGGTATGTACCCATCAAAGCATAATAGGAAGTGAGTTTCTTAGTTGTAGTAGTCATCTATAACTTGGTGGAAATGGTTGTAAAATTCATAAATGTGTACAAAATTCAATTGGAGCATTTTTCTGAATGTATGCAACCTGGTTGACCAAATGCCTAAGCGAGATACCGAATGAATCCCATGGTTTCGACCGGCTTTGTTCCTAGGCATGGTTCATCTCCCCTTATCTTTCATAACTCTTATGCTTTAGTTTTCATTTACAAATTAATAGAATTTTAAAATATTAGGGTATAATACATTTAATTGTTTTATATTAACTCATTGCAAAACAATGAAATGTCATGTCATAAATCACGAAATCAAAATAAGTCTTTTGCATTAAACGATAAACTTCCACCCTCATTTTGAGGTGATTTAGAAAACTTCCTACCCAACTAGATCGCTACAATATTGTTTTATCGACAAGACGAAATTGACTTCCTAGTAAAAATGTTGACTATCTCCTGTTTAAATAAATAATTTTGCATTTTTCGAAGACTTCTTAAGTACCCTTCGTAACTCTGAAAATGGGATGTTAAGCTTCATTCATGTACCTAGTTATGTGAGGAGTCACCTTAACCTTTGGTTTGACCTTGAAGGAACATTTGTGATATTTTTGATGCCATATTGGGAGCAATGTTACACCGTTTTGTAGTCGTAAGAAGCTACTAAAACTATAAAGTTGGCTTATGTTTTGAACTACCATTTGAAACCTGGATAGAGAAATTATTATCCATTTTCACAAACCTCTAGTGTTCTTACTAGAAAATTACATGGAACATTAAGTTTAGGGAAAAACACTTTTCTAGATAGTTTGGAAAATCCATTCGTAGGCCTCTGGTCATTTTTGACAAGGTCAAAGCTGAACCAATTTCAACTTGTCCCTCCATGTCACCGTTTGAAAATGGTTTTTAGTTGTTAGTCCCATATACTCTAATGAATTCTCCTTATATAGGGGCACTTGTAGGAATTTTCTCGTTGCGTGTTCATCTATCAAACGTTAGTTTTAGACGTGATTTTCTGAGCCCTCGAGCTAACTTTTGTTCATTTGTAACTAGGTCAATTAAGACCCGTGGCCCCGGAAAACTAGATGTCAAACATAAACGTTCGCTAGTTCCACATTCCGTCAGTTGCTATGAACTCTTGGTATATAAGTGGACACAGAGAAATTTAATCATTCTGTGTTTTCTCATCATAAGACAACATTTGAAAGTGGTTTCTTAGCCTCCGAGCCTGATTTGAATGTTTTTTTAGCTAGTAAGAAAATGTAAAAATAAAATTCGTGGGACCCTCGTCGGGTTTCCAAACGATCGTGGAAACTTTTAACACATGTAAATAACTGCTTAGAAACTCTATAGCATAACTTGTTGTGTGAAATAGAAATTTTGGAAAAATGGTGTTTTCTCTCTCTTCCCTTCTCTTTCTCTCTCCTAGGTTACGAAATAAATTGAAATGAAATGTAATGAATACGTGACTCTAAACCTTTTTCTTTTGATTGCAAATTTTAATTATTATTATATGTAAATGGGAACCTGAAAATTGTTAATTATGTTAGATTAGGGTGGATGTCATGCCAATGATTTATCGCTGATTTCATGCTCACTTGGTTTTGCAGGATGCAAGAATGATGGTAAAAAAGGTGATGAGAAATTCATTATTTATCATTGTAATTTATATAGTTCATTATAAAATGAATATTTTTATAATGTAGTATCATGTTACAAAAATTTATATTCAAAATTTGTTAATATGCATGAGATGGTAGTTTTTAGGGACATCTAGGAAATGTGTATTTAATCATAGGTTCAATTTGATTCATAGTACGTATGGTAAAAGGTTTTTTATATATATATATATACATATATATATAAGGTAAATGAATTTGAAGTAATATCTTGTAGTGCATAATTAGTGTTCAATAAATGATTATTGAATCATCTTGTGCATTCTTACTTTGTAAATGCAATAAAGAGATTTAATTGAAACACTCTACCCTTGTATAATATCAGAGCATAACTTGTCTTCATGTGAGATACTTTTACCATAGAAGACATTGAAAACTGTAGAATCAACTTAAACTCTGTGCAATCAATGGAACCTTCTAGTTTGGGTAAACAAGAGCCCAAGAATGGGTTTATCATCTTAGTCAAGTATGTCTAATGACATTGCCATAAACTTTGTGAGATAGGAGCGAAACCGTCAAACTTGATTTGGAGTAAGTAGAGCTAACTCTTCCTTCATATCCTAGTGGACTACCTTGTCTTTGAAGATAGATTTAAAATTAAATTTCTTCATCGAATGAAATACCTATTGGATTCAGATGACATAAATGGAGATCATGTTATAGTTTTTATTTGTATTGCATTCTTGTTAGTGAACTCTTTAGTCCCTCATAGCTAAATGTCTTATCTTTGGTTTGTGATAATTTAGTGCCTTGATCTCTCATGAAGGGTTTATAGAGTAAACATGATTTAACCTTAATCTAATCTATAATAGGGATTAAAGCCCTGAGTGAAAATTGGGATTTTAACTAAACCTTAGTTGATTAGGAGATTAACATGTAAGTAGGTAATTATAAGTAACTCTTTGCAAACAAAATTGATTTGAAAGATGTTGACTTAAGAAAACCCAAGAAACTAGAATTTTGTCTCATAATACCTTGTTATGTCCTTTTATGGCATTAAGAAATAAATAATATTTCACATTTGGAATTGTGAAATGCAAAAACATGGGACCTTACCTTGAACACAAACACTTGTAGCTAGTGTGTAGTTATAATGCTTCTAAACATGTACTTCCTTGAGATGTCGACAAGTACTTTCATAACTCTTTTGTTATAATGCGATGGTAATAATGAGACCTTAATGCGATAAAAAAGTAAAGCATAGAAGAGTGAAAAGGAGATTTGAGTTTAGGAATAATGCCACTCTTGGAGTCCTTATCACTTAATTAAACATTTACATGAGTTACAAAGAATATGAAATGCCTTGGTGTGATCAACTTTGAGAAAACAATATATATATATATATATATATATATATATATGTATGTATATATATATATATATACATACATATGTAAATATGTATGTATGTATACATATATATATATATATATATATATATATATATATATATCAAAGTGGAATTCACAAGTCATTGAATATGGTAGGAAATAACTATACCGTGATCGAAGAATGCTTTTGGGAAAACAACATCTTGTATCTAAATCTCCCTTAAATCCTAATATTGCATTCTGGACATCAAGTCACATTCACTTAAGTTGTAAGGGTAAAAATGTAGACATCAAATAAATGTTGGAGAAGAATATTCTTAACATAATAATAAGATAATTAAGTACTTTGTATGTAATTTGAATTATGCCAAATAAGTATGAAAGTTATGAAAATTTCTGTAAAGGATAAAAATCCAACTTAAAATGGTCATACCGTAAATGAAATGGGGAATGAACTTAAGAATCAGTAGTGGGAAATGAGAGGAAATTTTCCTTTCTTAATAATGTTCTTGGAATGTTAATCATAACTAAGATGCAATTAATGAAATGATGTGTTATGGGTTTGCCACTCCTTGAGTCTTTTTCTTACTGTTGGATCATTACTAGTTTTCATTCATTGGGGAAAGTGTGGCATTGACATGTCTATGGTGTTGTCATGTGTCTATGTGAGCTGATGATTTGTATGTTTTGTATTCGTCTTTGAGTATTCTTTACTTGGAGCCCTTGTGGCATTGTGGAGTGAGCACTGTAAGTCAAAAAAAATTATCCTTGTATTTTTATTATTTTTTTGTATGAGTAAAAAGTGGGCATTACAAAAATGACATAGTATTAAGAGGAGATGTAGTTGGTTTAGAGGCAATCCCTGTAAAATATGTCTATGAGATAGGGAATTGGTTAGCCTCAGACATTGTGGGTAAAAGAGTCGAGACTAGATCAATGGGATCTTGGAACACTAATGGGGAATTATCCCCAATAGGTAGTGGTGTGTCTAAAGGATCTCCCATGGGTAGGAGAGATGGTAAGTGGGGTGAGCTAGATTCCTCTTTTAGTGGAGGAGAAAGTGAAGACGATTCTCCTGTGGGTAGGAGAGGTAATACCATTGATTGTTCGATGGGTTGTGAGGTAGATTGTGAAAAGTCATCAGTATAATTTGCAGAATCCTCCATGGGTGAAGAGGGAGATGAAGAGGACTCCTCTGTGGGTGAAGGAGTGGATGAGGTATGCTCCTCTGTGGGTAGAGGAGCTCGTGCTAGAATTTCCTTGATAGACAGAATAGGTGGAAATTGAGGAACGAATGGTATGATATCGAAAACAACATGGAATTCATAGACATTGTCATTGGTTGAAGATTCACCAATTTGATTAGATGATGGTGTATGGTTAGGAAAAAAATTCTTAAAGATATGCAAGTTTTGATTTTTTGGTGCGTTCGGGTTGTCTAGGATGAGATCTCCATTATCTAACATTTCTTTAACAACGTTCTTAAAAGTTATGTAATTACCATCTCTATCGACTTTGACATGATGATAATTATAATAGTCATGTTCCTTATACCATGTGGGAATAGGACAAGAAGGATTGAAAGCTGGTATAAGGTTTTATGGGGGTAGTGCAATGGCTTTGGCCTTAAGAATATTTTCCAAGACTAAAGAATAGGGCTCTCCAATTGGAGTGTACTTTCGTTGTTCCCATCAAAACTGAAAAGTATGATTGGAAGAAAGATTGAAGGAAGATTTGGCTTGATTAGACGGATGAGATGGACCAACTTTGAGAACTATCATGTTGGTAGATCCTTTTGCTTTTGAATAATTTTTTAGGACTTCGAAAATGAAGAGTTGTCATTTAATTTGAACGTGGTGTTTTTTTCGTAATTATATTTTCTTTTCTTCAATGGCATGAATTTCAATCTGTCATGCCATGGTAAATGTTTTATTGAAGGTATAAAATATTTGTACCTACAGAGTTGGTGAGATGTGTCAGCTCAACCTCTAGTGAATAATTCTATAAGTTCAACTTGAGGTAAGCAGTAATGTTGATTGGTTGATAAGGGTTCTCTAATGAGTGATGAAATCTACGATAGATTTGTTATCCAATTTTGCACACCTGGCAAGATTGGACAACGGGGTCCTATCACGTTCAAAATAAAATAATAGTCCCAGGAACCCACCTTCGGTTATTATCGAAATGCAATAATTAAAAATAATTCCTAAATTGCATATGAAGAGATCACCTAGCATCGAAAGGCACCCAGTTGATCTCAACTCAGTGGAGAGTTCAGGGTCGAGTTGATAAAGAACCCGGTGTCAAATTGATAATCATCTCAGAAATCATCTCAGTGGAGACTCTCAGTTGTAAGAGCTCGACGATGGTCTTGTTAATGCAAAATATAGCTCGTTGAAGATTGACGAATGAAAGGAACTGTACAAGGATCCCGGTGGAGATCGATGCAAAAAGATCTGAAGGCCAAGTCAGGGAGAGTCAAAGTCAACATGATGCCAGGTTTAATCCACTAAGACAACGCTCGACCAACCACTTGGGAGAATTATCTTGTTTGACCGAGATGTTATGAAAATATGCAGATATGGGAGGTTCAACATCATTGAATCTCGGGTTTGTAATTACATAATGGAAGGACTTCTATCGACCCAGGAAGATAGTATAAGCACTATCGAATACCAATGTGAAATTGAGTCAAACCGACATCTTACAAAGAACTGTGAATTGTAATGGTGTTCAGACCTTCCTCGGTCGAGTATTCGGTGCACAGGGATGTTGCAGTATAGTAGAAGCCCGTTTGAGCAAGAAAAGGTTTATATATCAATACGGTAGATGCCTTTCAAGGCCAGGAGCGTGATATAATCATTATGTCTTGTGTCCGAGCTGCAAATCATGGGGTTGGTTTTATAGCTGATGTTCGCCACATGAATGTGACATTGACACGAGCTCGCAGAGCGCTTTGGGTTATGGGCAACACAGCTGCATTGAAGCAATCTAGTGACTGAGTTCAGTCGAAGGCAGATCTGCTCGATGCGTAGAGCTTGGTGAAACTCATGAGAAGCTCGCTGATTCAGAGGAAATGGAGCCCGGTAAGGATAAACAAGGCTCGGTGGGAGTTATTCAGCAATGAAAACACTCGGGGCTCGTAGAGACGAGTCGCAAGCTTCATGCGAGGGGCCGTTACGTGGGAAATAAGGCGACCAGTGCAAAAATGGGAGAAATCCGGTCAATATGCCAGGCGTGGAGATATTGGTTTGGCAAACCATGTTGTTCACTCCGCGCGGGGGAGATTTGGAGCAGCACTGCCAAGTGGAGATTTGACGATGGCAATCCAACATCAAACTTCCGCACGAGCCGTTTAAACGGGATCCGAGTCTTTGTGCGGGTCGCCAGGAGGTTAATAAGACAGTTGTGAATTAGAGCGGGTCATGGAAAAAACGCGACGTGATACCAATTTCTGCGGAGGCTACAGGCCGCTCGTCTCATTATGCAGATATTTGTCAAATGATATCGAGTAACAGGAAAGCAGTGCTCAAAACTCGTCCAGATCGGTGGCCGCGAGACAAAATCATCATACAGGCAGCAGGCACGTTGCAGTACAGTAGAAGCCTTCCTTTTGAACGCTTCCAGCAAACAGGTTGTCCAACTGTGTTGTTATATGTTCAGCATCGAACGCACCCTCAAATTCGTAGGCTTATCCTTATTCTAAACTCAGATCGGCAAGCAGTTGCAGAAAACAAATATTCACTGCCGTATACGATGGATTGGAGTCACGCTGTTCAAGGCTTCATAAAATTTGCCCGAACCAAGAGATGAAGGTTTAAAACGGCGCAGAATGAAACGATTCATATTGCTCAGCATTCTTTCTCCTAGAAGCGAATTAAATGTGAAGTTCAGCTCTGAAAATACCCGGTCGGCCGTTTTACATGCTGCATCCTTGTTACGTGTAAATGGTCTCTTTGAAAAAACTCCGAGGGGCGCAGTACGCAATATTTATACCTTTCCATTATGTGCGTCCAATCAGACAATAAAGTATTCCTTTACCAGGTTCAGAGAAACTTGTTTTAACAAATGGACGATTATACTGTAGTTTCAAGCTATTTTTATCTAGCTCATTTCTATCAGCTTTGATCCACGACTAAGGGAGAATTCATATGGTTGTTACCTGTACATTTTTCCAAGGTCCTCTTGGCTGCCCCAGTTGTTCAATGTATTTTTTGAAGGGCTTCTGTTATGTGTTGCAAGTTGTAACATAAAGGATCTTTTAGTTTATGAAAAAATGAGTATATTGTGTAGCTCACGGCTACCTATGCCATAATCCCAATAGTGGCATAATTGTTGATTGGAGCCGAGATTGCGAGTGCACTGCCAAAATACCGAAGGGCTCTTTGGCCAAAAAATCAGTTTCAAGGGTGTCTATCGACATGTTATGGGCATAAGCCTAGGTCATCATCATGGCAGCATTAGGTCTTTATTGTTAATGGCATTTTCTCATCGTTTGGAGGGTACAATTGTGCTTATTATGGCCAAGCTAAAACATTCTTACTGCAAGTGTTATATGATAAGGAAGAACCGTGAGCATTGTGGTAAAACCATTCTTTTCAGAAATGTTGGGTTAAGCTCGACATTCAAGTGAGTTTGAGCCCAGGAAAGGTAAGATCGTTTGCTGGATGAAGAACTCGGTGACTTCGCAAGGAGCTCGTGGTGATGTTTCATGAAGTTTGAACGAGGAATGCGTAAATGGCCTCGAGTTAACAGAGGAAAATGATAAGAATCGAGTTTGATAGCTCACCATTCGAAGGACTCAATGCAAAAGAGCGCGATTACCAAAGCAAGGAAAGAGTTAGTGTGGGGTTCAAAATCAATTGCAACACCGAGTTAGAGGATTCGAAGCTCATCGAATTTGGCTATGTGCAGATTCTATCCACATGGACCCCCCTCCTCTTCAAGTCAAACGGTCAACGGGGGGTCCCAACATTATGTTAATTAAATTAATATTTTTATTTAAATATTTTAATAATAATATTTATTATTATTATTTAAATATTTTATTTAAATATTCTTTTAATTAATTGAGAAGACTTGGTCATCAGGCAATTAATGACCCATGATGGAACCTTCTCAGGTAGTTCAACTAACTGTAATAAATACATCATGGGCCTTCATTTTAGGAATGTAATTATGACCATTTCCTCTTCTTTCTCACATATTCTTCTATAAATGTAAGTTGGAAGCTCATTTCAAAGGGTTCCAACAGTTCAGACAAGTTGGACAGTTAGATATCTCAGGCAAGAGTGTATACTTTTCAAGGGTCCTCTCTCTTCTGCAAGTTGTTCTTGTGTGTTGAGAGAACTTTCAAGCCTCCTCTTCAAGACTGTAATGGCAACTATTGCCTCTTCTGAATGTATGATGCATTGTGCATGTTATTGAAGCAATAAAAGTGTGTGTTTTGTGACTAATCTCGGTCCTTTCATCCTTCTATGCTTCTTTGTGCCTTTCTCATAATTGCAGGTACACTGTGTAAGTTTAAGTTTCTATTGCAGGTTCTTGGAGTTCTGTGCTTATCGAGTGGTGAAGTATTGCATGCAGTTGAGTTGTGGTGTCTGTTCACCCTTCTTGAGTTCATCCTTCTTCACTGGGAAACTGGTATATTTCTCGGTCTGATAAAGTTTAACAAAAGGAACGCGTGTCTCTTAGCCTGTGGTATCCTGTACCCTCTCTAAGTTGCAGTAGGTGAAGTTGACCTGTGGTGCACACACCCTCTTCAAATTAACCCTTCCTAAATCTGAAGACACCCTTTATTCGGTGCATCACCATCCCTAGTATAGTTTCATTTCTGTAAAACTCTTTCCCTAAAACCCCATGAAAATGTTAGCATAGGACTAGATAATCGTTTTTGTTACACTAGGAGTAGTACAACACTTAGTTTAGGAAGAGGAAGCCGGCCTTCTCCGGAGGTTCACCTCGAGCCCAAGTCCCATAGTTTGAGAGGTGATCCCATGTGTCCCAATCACACCGAACGTCCTATTCACATCCTGGCCATTCGGAGGGTGCAGTGATTTGGCGACAACAAGATTCATTGTCATATTGTTGTTTGAGTATAGGTCAGTCATGGTGAATTTTTGATGACATTGATCGAAAATTGGTCCAAGAATACTTGATCCACTTGGTTAAAAGAGTAGATGGATATTCTCGGGTAAACCACTATACCAATCTAAGGCAAGGTCATGTCAAGGACATGGGGAGTTTTTGTAGGAGTAGAGCATCGTCATGGGAAATTAAATAACATGCATGTTTGAATGACCACAAGTGTTGTTGTGTGTCTTCTTTACTATTAAAATGGTTGAACTTGGTAATTTTCCAATCTATAGGGTATGGGTGGAAGGGGATAAATGGATCAATAGGCTCATTATATATTTCATCATAAGTTAAGGAGTTGCGGGAGCCAGAAATTGATGCTTCTAATGTTTGCATCTATTCCATCATCATCCTAATGAGGTCATTGGTGGGTTGTGAGGAATGGGCACCTCCTATAGTAAAAGGAGGTTGATGATGGGTGTATGATGTGGATGACATTCCATTATATGGGAGTGCTTGAATATGTGGATGATATTCCAAAGTATATAGGGTGCCAAATATGAAAACTGCGAAGGGGGATTAGATGTGGGTAAAGGATATCCTGAATAAGTAATGATGTGATTAGGTGTTGCTGGTGATGCATGTAAATAGGTGGGGTAGTCATAATGAATCTCATAGTAATTAGGGGTAGAGATTGTGGGATGGAAAGGATGAGGTTTTAGAATGGGGTGTGGGTTTCCAACACCATGGGTGGTTGTGATGTAACTGGTACATATGAGGTAAAGGGTGTAGATGGGGCCATGTTTAAGGTAGTTGGTGAAGGGATGGTTAACACCATGGGTGCAATAGATGTCGTTAGTGCAACAATTATAGTAGATGTGGGGTCCAGTTGAGATACCACAGAGGATATGGTGGATGAAGGTAATGTTGAGCTAGTGGTAGCTGATGTGGAAGTGGGGGTGAGGGCATGAGGAATAAAAATGGGCATGCCATATATCAACTATCTCAAGGAGTACCATGTGGAGGAATGGGCAAGGTAGTACTACAAGGAAATGAGATTCTGGTCAAGGAATCTTGTGAACTCCTTGTCATCGGTACTAATGGTGATGATATGAGTTGGATCCATAGCTAACAAGATAGACAATGGTGATGGGCTAGGTGAAAGAGGATGAACACCGACATGAAACAAAAGGGCATTAATTTGGTTACAATTCAACACCTTGTGAATTAGTATTGACTGGTAAAATTGTACTTTGAATGACACGTAAAATGGCAAAGGATGAATTCCTAGAGGTAAATCTATTCAAATTTTTAATTAAAAATCAAACACATAAATTGATGACAGTCATATTGACCGATGATGGTTAAATGGGAACCAATGATGGTTATGATAACCGATTACTATTACTATGGGGAATCAACAGTTTTGTAAATGAGGAAAAACTGATGAAAATAAAATAATGGAAACTATATTGGGCTGTGATATGAAAGTTTTGGGGATATGATGATGTTTTGAGAACTTAAAATAGAAAAAAATATTTTATGAATGTTATCTTTCGGTAAAATGACCAAAAATATTTGAAACGACATTGGTTAGGTAAACCGGATGGCAATCACCTGGAACAACGTTGCTTATTGTGAAATGGGAAGAAATGAAGAAAAATAGATTTTTGTGAATTAAGTCAGATGGAACATCAACCCAGAAATATGAGTATGATAAAAATGGGTCTTGACACACTCAAAAATAGTCAGAATACACCAACTGTGTTGGTGGATTATGAAAGGAAAATAAAATGAAACACGTAACCTCATAACTCAAAACATAACTAAAAAACAAAGCTAAGAAAAACACGCAACCTTATAAGTGAATTTTATTTTGTTTTTTCTTATGATTTTTAAGATTGACTTGTGAATTTAGAATAGTTTTTTTTTGTTATGAAGGTTTTCTATGAAGAGAAAAATTATAAAGGGTGGTTTTAGACTATGTTTTGGCAGGGGGCGGTCCTTTCTCCGAGATAATGACTGGAAAAAGAAACCAACTAGATGCCTATTGTCAATCCTTTGATCGTGTGATCATTGAAAACTTCTTCTAGGTAAGGTTTTGTTTAAGAAGATGTGTGAATTTTGATTTGTGTAGTTTGGAAAAGAGAGAGAAGACAAAGTACTTTCTATGATTCAATTATGTCAACCATCAGCTGGGCATGACTGTCAGCGTATATGTTGCCATCAGTTTTTTATGTGAGCTAAAATGTAGCATACAAGGAAGGAATGCAACAAATTTTAAAACCCAAATCAAAAATTAAATTTGATGTAGAAAATGATGAATAGGTAAAGAACGTTCTCTTTCACTACTATGAAAATGCAAGAAGAAAGAAATGATTCATTTTAAACACCAAATCACAAATGTCATTTAGACAATTAGAAGAAAAGAATGTTACCAAGGAGAAGATTAAATGTATATTTTTTTCAAAAAGAAATAAATACACAAGATTTTCCTATATGAAGAAAATTAAAAGAACCCAAGAGATGGTCTCACTGGGCATGCCAAAATGTTTCAAAAATAAGTTACGTATGTATGAAAAAAACAAATAAGGTAAAGGTGAGGAGGAATACCTGTGAAATGAAGGTGGAAGATAGAATGCATGCATTCTAATTTTATCGATCAAATGTTGATTACGCTAAATTCCTTTTTTTTAGGAGAATCGCTTATGAATGCAAAATAAGACCATAAGAAGAATATTAAACAATATATGTCGGTGGACTGCCTGCAGCATGTGCTAGATCTAGGAAGTACGATACTTCCTAGATGGTCATCAATCCATTGTTTAATACAACTCAATACAAGAAATAACGTAAAAGAATAACATCCTACTATGATGGATATGATTTAGGTATCTCATTTGAATAAAATAAGTAAATATAATCTAATAGGTTGGGCCATGATAAAATCTAAAGGTTGGGCAAGTAGCAAACGTGATTATAACATGTTAGGGTCAAGCTTTGGGTGATTTTGGGTTATTAGGTCACTTTGTCATAGGAAGGATTACTAGTTACATAGACCAACGTCGGTCCTATATGACATAAGAAAGTTGAGAGGGAAACCGATGATGGTCAAGGAAAACAATCTTGGTAGGGATGAAATTATAGAAACTCAATAAAAATTGGTTTTGAAGGTTCTTTGTGATTACACAGAGAATGGAAGAATGATGGTTAGGTTGGTAAAGATGTTGAGAATGCTCATATATGTTTGAGGTTTAATATGGGGAGCCAAAAGGTTATGGGTGGTTGGATGAGTGGATTAAAAAGAAGGTGAGGATGATGGGATGTAAAAGAGAATAGGTTTTAACAAATAAAGCTAAAGAAATGATGATCTAAGTAAGTATAGAATGATGCAAATCAAAACACACTTACTTGTATTTGTAATCCTGGTGGTTGGATGATGGTGATGGTCGATCTGTGAAACTAGTGATCAATGTCATGGAAGAGCTTCTTAGAATGATAGCATGAATGCCAATGCCTTCATATTAGTCTTGGTGTTAGCTAGGGTGTGTCTAGATGTGTGAGAGGGATTTGGTTTTGCTTGCATGCAGATCTCTCTCTCTCTCTCCCCAAAACTGGAATAAATTTCTTTCTAAGCTCTGGACCAAGGTCACCCAAGTGAATATATGGTAACTAATGGTGGTTTAGGTTAACTGGCATCAGTTTAGGGTTAATCGGTATTGGTTTAGGGTTAACTAGCATTAGTTACGATGTTAAATCCTAGGTTTTCCAAAATAACAGATCTTGGCTATCTTTTTGGCTAGTTCTTCCCATTGGTTTAGGTCTAAAATGGTATTTTACACTTAAGTAAGTGGGAATATTATTAGATAAAGAATAGGCATCTAATGCTATGGTTAGAATAAGTCTCAATTAGTTATGGTAAGTAGAAATTGGATCTTTAAAAGAAACATGCTAAGAATAGGTTTATGATGAGGTGTCTAGGTGATGTGGTTAGGTGAGGTGGTCAAGTGAGGATATTAATTAAATTAATTAAAGTAATTAATTCAATTAATCATGTGCACTATGGGATATGAATATGTAAGGTATGGTTAATTTAATTAACGGGGCTATAAGGGTGGTATGACCTAATTTTGGTGTCTACATTTTCCCCATTTTGTCACCTAGCTTGTATTGGTGAGCAACGATGAAAAAAATAGGAAGTGATTGCCCCATGTGTGGGTGAGAGTGAGGTTTCCCAAGAGTGGGTGAAGTTAATACCCCTCAAGCCGGAACTAATGATGTGTTATACGAAAGCGGTGAGTGTTTTGATAAATGTGTAGTTGACGTGAGTTAAGGTAGGTGGGGAAGAGTATGGGTACTTTGGGAAAGGGTGATGGTCAACTCTTGTAATAGGTAATAAGCAAGGGTAAAAATGGGTAGTAGGTAATGTAAATAAAATGCACGCACATGTGTAGAATGTAACACAATACTAGGTTGAAGAGCTTGCAAAATCTACATCATCCAAGGTCGATAGGTTTATCCCAACAAGGTTGAAGTGATTCGGGTATCCAAGGTATAGGATATGGTTTAGAAACACAACGTAGGTTAGGTGTAGGAATGTTTAGGTATGTTGGTACACCAAAGGTTGGGTTAGGATAAACGACATGGAAATAGGCAAGGTAAGGTCATTAGGCCAAACAACATGGGTAATGACATCACAAGGTATAACGAGTACACAAGGTCAATGGTCACATAAAGTAGGTCAGGTCTAGGTAAATAGGTCATGGCAAGGGCAAGGGCAAGGTATTGTGTTTACGCTAAAACCATATAGGTAAATACATCACAAGGTATAATGAGTACATAATGTCAATGGTTACACAAAGTAGGACAGGTCTAGGTAAATAGGTCATGGTACGGGTAAGGCCAAGGTATAGGTAAAATACAAAATACCTAGACATAAGTAAAGAAATGTGGGGGTAGTTTGTGCATGTAGGTAGGTGGAAATAAGTGAGAGTAAGGTCAAATAGTATATAACAATAATGAGTTGATGTTAAAATGGGAAAAATGGGGTGAAAATGGTAATGGCAAAGAGTGATGCCAATTATAAAGTAACTAGCATCGGTTTGGTATGACCAACGTCGGTCATGTTGAGTTAGGGTTAATAAAAAGAAAAATCTATATTTTATAGATTCATTTTAACTTATCATTTGTGAAAATGAAAGAGTGGTAGTGCCTTCATGGAAAGTGACAAGACGAGGTTAAGAGTTGAGTTTGCAAACCTTGTAACGGGTGATTAGTAATTGATTGGTGGGTCCACGAGATCGGTTTGAGTGATTGTATTTAAGGGGATATTTGAGGTAGATTTGTCTCATGGAGGAGGTGGGAGGGAGTTTGGGTGGCCCACCAATATAACAAAAATATGTATAACCATGTAGACGACACCAAGATGAGGTAGGAATTGATATGATTTGGTTATTTTGGGTAAAAGTAGTGTGTTAAAATTGGTTTGGGTAAAAATGTTTTTGGGTGGAAGTTTATATTTTGAATTTTTGGGGGAAATGAGTTAAATAAGGAAGGGGAAGGTCCAATGTAGCTTAAATAGGGTTGGTAATCCAATTAGGTAAGGTTTGGGTAGGGTAGAGTAGGTTTAGAGGTTGTTTTTAGGGATTTTGGTAGACAAGGAAGGGGGTGTTTCAATTTTGGTGCCATGACAAAGAATGACATCAATTTTCTTTAACCGGCATCGGTCTAGTCTTGTTAGAGTAGGTATTTACCTTAACTCATGTTCACCTAGGTACTTTATTTACCTTTATTGTATTTATCCTCACTCACTTATGTGTGTGGATATTTCTTCTATCTTATTTAGATATTAGGAGATATTATCTAGTTGTTAGGTATAGTTCTTTCCTTGATCTATTGTATTAACTAGATCATTGATGTCTAGTTCTCTCCTAAATCTATGGTCTTAACTAGTTCTTTGATGACTAGTTATTTCCTTGATTTATGGCTTGATCTACGACCTTGACTAGTTCTTAGATTGTTATTCCTTACCTATTTAAGCAAGGCCCATTCTCAATGTATTGCATTGAGTTCCATAATAATATATGATATTGCTGATCATTTGTTTACAAAGCTTTTATGTAAAATTATTTTGGTGAATTGATTTCATCTTATTTGTCATGGTGTTTGATTAGCATCTATGTTCTTGGCTTGGTACAATATAGTTATCGCTCCGTTCAAGTCTCAGTGACCAATATCATCTTAGGGTTAACCGATATTGGTTAAGAATAACGATGACGGTCAAGGAAACCGACATTAGTTAGGTTGGATGAGAAAGAAGGGTATGAAGGGTTAGGTGGGCAATATAAATAGATGAAAGGGGAGAAGGTAGGGAACATGTATCGTGATGGGGGTAGAAATGTAGTGTTGGCATAAAGAATAGGTCGAGTAGGTGAAAGGATGTTTTTAGAATGGCGATTCATGATTATAATGGGGTAGGAGGTTGGTAGGTAAATTAGGTAATATGGGGTGAGTAGAATTGGTGTGGTTGGGTATGGTTTTGGGGTTAATAAATAAGTGAAGGTTTTCAAGTTTGTAATAATATTGTGGTTTTGTTAGATGTAGGCTAGGGACTAGCTACGGATGTGGGATAGAGTACCACCTCTATTGCTAGCAATACAACCAAGTGTGACCATGGAGGAGTGGAGGCACGTGATGGATGTTGGATTGAGTGGAAACCAAAGATACAAGTGTGTAGCTATAGATCAGAGATTAATGGTCACACTCATCGATAGATGGGGCTCAACGAACAAGACATTCTACTTACTAACGGGTTAGATCATTGTCACCCTAGAGGATGTACACGATATCTTGTGGTTACTCATAATTGGGGAGTAGGTTTATTCTATTACATTAGAGGCATCAGAGGAGACAATAGTGGATTTTTTTAGAGGTGATGGTAGAGATGAGGTACCATAGTGTGATTTTGAGCTATAGATATATGTATGCAGCCCATCCTTAGGAGATGTGGTTAGTGGTTTTGTTAATGGAGGTGGTATGTTGTTTTTCTTGTCCGGTGAGGAGGGTGGGAGATTCCCATGTGTACTAATATGGGGTTCTCCATGACATGGTGGAGGATTGGGTCTGATTTTCCTAGGCACCAACATTCTTTGTGTAATTTTATAAATAGTTGTGGGCCTATAGGAGGTTACGGAGGTTCAGTTTATGTTTTACCTTCCTTCTACACTTTTGGGCATATGAGCACATCGTATGTGTACATCTAGTTACCTTGTCTTGACATGATTGGTTTAGGGGTGGCTTAGTCAAGGTTGGTTATAGGCGATGGGTACCACTTGGTGGAGAGCACAAGACAATGAGGACCACACAAAATGTTTCCTATTAGAGGTGAGTGCTAGAGGGGTTATCTAGGGTTGATATTGTTTGGAGGCCATATGTTGGATTTCCTTCATACATGAACATGGCAGAGGAGTTACAACTACTCGAGATGGAGAGAGAGGCACCATGCAGGCAAGCACAAGATGATATAAGTGGACAAGGTCAAATGGTAGTTTTGGCTTCCATAGGATGTGCCTCCACCATTCCCATAGTATAGGTTATATGACATGGAAAGGAATATGCCTCTACCCACAACCAACTATACCAAAAAGGTAGGAGGAGGTGGTAGTGGAAAAGAAAATGTATGAGATCGGGGTTATAGATAGATACCGGTAGTTGTGAGTGGTGCAACTACATGTGGCACCAACTCAGCTTACATGGTAATCTTGTTCCCATTCCTAAAAATATTCATGGTAATCTTGTTCCTAAAAATATTCATAATTCTTCCTTCCATAAATATTATGTCATGCCTACTTTCACATGCTTCAATGGTACCGCTCATCCTCACACTCATATCCTACATTACCACACATTTATGGTTTACTACCCTAATGATCATTTGTTGATTAAGGTGTTTCGTTATAGTCTCACTTTGGTGAGGCACTACAGTGGTACACCCACTTACCCTTTGGGTCCATTAGCACTTTCTATGACATGGAGGATTCTTTCCTTTATCACTTTATCCTTAACAATGGCCCTAGGGTTACATATGATGACCTTCTGACAATACATCAAGGCTCCTTTGAACCTATCATATATTATATCTTATGCTTCAATGACTACATAAAACATCTAATTTTCTATCCTATTTAATTAGAAAAGTAATTCATCTTTTGTCTTGGTCTTAGTCCTCCTCTAAAGCAATGCTTACAGTATGATACTTGTGAGTCCTTTATACTTTTGTGTTATATAAGGTTATCATTCTAGAACATGACCTTATTTCTTCACTTCAATCTGAGCATCCTCACATTTCTCTTATTACTATGTCCTCTATTGATCCACCTACACCTCCAGTTGTACATCCTAAGCAACCTCCACCCTTGGATAAAATTCAAACAAAGTGTGCTCCTCCTACTCCACCTCCTAGCAACAATCAAAAGCAACCCATATCTCAACCCAAATTGCAAAGGAAACAACCTCATTCCCCTTCTCCACCTCCTGCACATGTTTCTCCAGCTCTATGACAAGTTAGTACTACCACTATTTCACCTTAGTATTGTGAGCCTCTATGTTTTTCACCTCATTCTTGATCTCATGATGTGTTGTGTGTATTACTTGATGAGTGATTAATTCAACTTCCTTCTAACCAACACCACCCTCCAAATTATTTACAACATCGTCATGATCACTTTTATTGTAATTACCATTGTATTAGTGGCCATCGTGACAACAATTATCTTGCTTTATGTGAGAGGTTGCAACAACTTGAGGACATTGGTGTCATATCTTTTGCATCTTGTGAGCGATTATTTTCTCCTTCACCACAACAACATAGGAATACACCCCTTGAGTCTTTCTGCCTAGTACTCAATTTGTTTTTCATTCAACACCCTCACATGCACACGCTATCCACCTCCTCCATTACTTCCACTACCACATTCATTGCATCCACCTTATTTGTACTAGCCATCATATGCATCCCATGGGTTTCCACCAGTCTCTACGCACCCCATGGTAACTCTATATGGCATTCACTTCAGCTCAACACTCATGCTCCATCCATTCCATATGCTTTCACCTTCACCTATCATCATATTCATTGGTAGGTGATCATTATCACCTCACTCCTTAATGATGCACTTGTGTTCTTATGGTTCTTACATGACCGTTAAGGGTTTATTTCTAAGAACCTTTCATCATGTTCTCTGTCATTCATCTAGAGCACATCAATCATTTCCCGATGACACACTCTTTCTTATGTGGCTCTGTTGGTCGTCAAATAGGACTTTTTAGAGAGCATGCATGACGAGGGACGAAAAGTCCCTCCTCTTTAATGGGAGAGGTTCCCTTATTCTGAAACAAACCTATTTACAAATATACAGAACGTCATGGTATGGTCAAACTTGGATATTACGAAAGTGTTTTCCACAAGGATTATCAGTTACACAAGGACTGAGGAAAAGGAATAAGAAGATGAGCAGAATAGCAACATTCAGAATTATAGATAGCAGAATAATTCTTCGTGTATGCGAAGCTTCAAAGAATTTAAGACAAGATCATTTGCATGAGATTAAATTTAAGACACAAAGTTCTATAAATAACCTCCTTCAGATTTATAAATCAAGGACACAAAGTTCCTTCTTGGTTGTACAAGATCGCTGTACTTGCAAAACTGAACAGTATGCAATCAGAGAGACTAAACGAGTTAAGAACAAAAATGATCTTCACAATATTAAAGGAAAACACAGATATGACAAGAATCAGATAGACAAAGAATGAAAAGCCCTTTTGTATTGATTTCTTTAAGATCTATTTACACTTTCAGTAAAAATTCCAAGTTCTTCCTCCTTTCAAAAATGGCGTGGAAAGGCCATTATATAGCTTACAAGTCGGTTACTCTTTGTAACCGTTTCTTTTAACCAAGAATAGTTAAGTACCGCCAAATGCAATACCTTAACTAATTACAAAGAATACGAAAAGAAAGGAAAGAAGAGGAAAGGAAGGAGAAGGAGACAGGTGGCCGGCTACTGGGAGGGACCCACTGTCTTCAGAATCCGCTGCCTGAACCTCTTCAATGACTCAGCTATATCTCTGCCACGGGGGACAGATGTGTTGGTCGCAGACTGAGTCCAAAATCCCAGGCATTTCTCCATCTCTTTATCAAACTCGACGTGAGTATGATAGTCTTTGTTTGCTTCTTCAATGGCAGACTGAAGAGAACAAATTTCCTTTATCTTGTCCTTAGAGATGGAGTCCTCCTTGAAAAGATTATCTTTGACAAAAGCTCTGAACTGAGCTTTGATTTCTTGTAAGGACAAGGGAATGCCAGAGTTTTCATCCTGAAGATGACAATGCATATCTTTGAACGCTGCAGCTGCCAATGTCTTGAAAGCTTCTCCCTTTTGCCAGTTATTCTTCATTTCATCTACAGCTTCTTCCAGGACTCTGATTTTCCACTCTACGCTGTAGACCCAAGATTTTGATAGATTGTCTTTGGCATCATCGAAAATCTTATTTGCCAGTAAGATATTCTCATCTGTCTGTCCCATGAGGCGAAGGTCTACAATACAACTGCCCCAGAGTTTAAGCTCTTTGTCCATGACCCCAATGGTAGAGGACAGTTTCTGTTGCAAATTATCTACCTTTCCATGTAGCTTAAAGGCTTCATCGATGAAGTTTAGCCCGGCAACAAGCATGTCATCTACCATGGCTTCAATAGCTCTACCATAGACAGAATACTTGTGCATATCTTTAATACCCTGCACTTCATCTTGGCTTAGAGTTACAGGAGGAGGTAGAGCAGTCAAGGGAGTAGGATCCAAAACTTTGTCTTTAGATAGAAGAGACTTGATGAAACCTGTAAGAACTCGGGCTTGCTCTTCCAGCTGTTCGATAGTTTGCTGTCCTTTTTCCACTCTCCCAATAACTCTTGTGACTGTTTCCTGGAGGTTATGAATCTCGCCTTCAGGGGTAGATTCTCCCATTGGGATTCTCAGTAGCTCCAAGTCAGATACTTGCAAGTCCTGTTCTGATTTGTCCATTGCAGGCTTGGCAATCTCCAGGAATTGCTGACCTCGAGTATCAGATACTATTCTGGAGGTGGTTCTTGCTTTCTTGGCACGGAAGGCGTGGTGCCCAACATGGTCTGCAACAAAGATCAAAATTTGGTCCCAAGTTTTGGGAGGATGGTTTCCTCTTCCTTTTGTCAACCAAGGGTTGCACCCATGCAAAAGAGGAAGAAGAATCTGCAGGCGAAGCAAGGGGACCAAGAGACAGGGAGCTCATGACACTCAGGGTCTGTGCAGCTGTTGACTCAAGCTGGGATGTGGAAGGAGCACTGGAGACAATGGCAGTAGAAGAATCAATAGTACCTGGAAGTTCAGTGCTCTGGACCTCCTTGTCTTTATCTGTTGGGTCCTCAGGAACATTTGTAGGAGTTGGCCTCTCACTTTCTTCACTTTCACTGAGGATGATGATGTTCTCTGGTCCGATAGGCAATTCTGCCTGTTTCTCCTGAAGATCTCTTTCCACCGGTTCCTTCTTTACTTCCTTGAGCTTCTTCTTATATACCTGAGTGGATGGAGAAGGAGTAGATTCCACAGGTCCCTGAGCTGCTGAGGCAGGAGGGGTTTTCTTTGGTGTTTCGGACCTTGGAACTGGTGCTTCTCTTATTGGTGTCGATTCATCCTTGGAGGAGGATTCTCCCGAGTGCCTCCTGAATTCTCGGACCTTCTTATTGAACCAAACCTTAGTCCTGACTAAGACAGAGCAAGGATTTCAGCCAAATCATCCTTCTCTTTTCTGTTCCAATCCAGGTCCTCCAAAGGGGTGTGCTTGATCACATTTTCATACTCATATGAGTATAGCTCAGAATTATCATCTTCGAGACCTTCAGGAACTTGGTACAGACCAAGTTCTTGAATCAATTGTAAGGAGAACCTGCCATAATGCCTTCTTCTGGCCTCAAAGTCGTCTCCTGCAGTACCAGCCCAAAAGAGTCTCTCGTCTCTGCCACATGGTGATAGGCTATCTTGATATTCTGTTCAATAAACTTCTTCAAGTCAAAGCAGGTTCTTGGCTTGAAGAAATGCACGGTGATAGGGACCAAAGTTCTTTCTATATTCTGGGCATCCAGGGCTGTTTTACATGTGTAATTTCCCAGAGAGATGGGAAAGTGCAAGCCAGAAATCTTCTTGTCTCTCGCAAGTTCTCAGGCAACTTGTCCAGCTTGCTCGCATATTTCAATCAAGGCCATCTTGTCATTCAGTAACATGGGAAGCCGTAGAGGAGTACTCTCATAACCAAAGCAAGCCCGATGTATGAGAATTTCCTGAATTGGATGAAGTAGGCCCCATACCGTGATATCAAGTTCATGGCTTCATCTGAAAACCTCCTGGCGGTGTCACCCTCGAGCAATCGGACCACGTACATAGTGAAAGCATCATTAACCCTTCTGAAATTGCGGTTGCTGGTCTCCAAGGTAAACTGCGGGCAATAGGCATACACTGGGTTGCCTTTGTGGGCGTCTATATATGAGAATCCAAACCATTGCCTTGATGCTGCCAGAGTATACATCAGATATGAAGTCATAAAGAACTTCTTTGTTTGCAGCACGTTGGATAGCTGCTCCGTCAGATTCATGCTGATGATCTCAGCCCAGTTGATATTTTGTGTACCCTCGCACACCATACTGATGAGCGGGCACATCCAGAAATGGAACTCGCTGGTGGAAGGCAAACCCATGACCCGAGCCAGCAGTATTATGAAATCTGACAGTTCTTCGTTGAAGTCTGCTCGGATGAGGGTTTTGGTGAGGCGGGAAGCTCCCTTCCTAGGGTTTTTTAGCCAGGACTTCGCCACTCGTGCTCTGTACTTGTCACTGTCTTGATCGAACATGGCTTGCGCTTGGGCTTGGGAAACAACTATGGAATTGTCCAATTCCGGGATCTTCAGAGCGGCAGCAATGGCGGCAGCGTCTAGCTTGGCGATGAGCTCCCCGTGTACGTTTGTCAATTCACTTGAGGCGGGTCGAAGTGAGCTCCGCATGCAAGCACTGTATCAGCACACTGCACTGAAATTGGGAATCCTCCAGCGTACGCCAAACCACTGTCATGAATTGTCTCGAGCTATTGGTGAGGATTTGCATCTTCCATCCTTGCCCAAAAATCGCTGAAATCGAGATGTCGGGCCTCGCTATCTCCAATGTTGCTTACAGCAGACTCGAGTGGAGAAATCTGTTCTTGTCCTTGAAATTTGATCTTCATGTTGATAGTTTCAGGGGAACAAGGTTGCAAACTAGACTTGGAATGGAATTACAGAAGCAGAGGAACGTGCGCAAGTTGGCAAGCGGCAAGGGTTTGAGCAAAGGATAACAAGGAAGATGTGGGAAAATGCAAAGGGGAAATGCTCATTATATAGCCGTTTGGGGAGCGGAGAGAATTCAATGCGCATTTAATTACACAACCACCAATTTGAAAAGCGTCTAAGTATGGATGACACTAGGCACGCTTGGGACAAGTGAGACGCGAATGCGCGAAACACGCGGCTCGGGTGAAATGAAGAGAAAATGCACAAAAAGCCTTTTGGAACAATTGGGACGAAAATGCGCGAGGTACGCGGTTCGGGCATTTCGACCGAAATTGGAACAGCGGGCCCGTTTGGACTTGGGACAGAAAGTTCCGGAGTACGCGGTTTGACCGGTTCGGCCGAAAATGAAGCGGGGCGCATTTTTCAGTTTGGGACAAAGAATTTTGAAGTACTCGACTAGGAAGCTTCGGCCGAAAAAGAGAAAGCTCGTACTTTTGACTTTGGGATATTTGGGACAAAAAGGCGCGAAGTACGCGGTTCGGGCGGTTCGGCCGAAAATGAAATGATTTGCACAAAAGTTTCGGGACACTTGGAACAAAAACTTCCGACGGGCCCGAAGATAGGACAATTTCGGGGATTTCGGCCGATCGGGGAACAACTTGCACTTTGGAACTTGGGACAGTCGGGACAAAAATGTCCGACAGGCCCGAAATACATGCGAGAAAGGCCCAATACTTGGATTTCTTCAATTTTATGACTTAGGTACCTCAGAGAAAAGCACTTAGACTCAAAATTTTCGAAATTTGCTCTTGTTAGGGAGGGGAATCTTGAGTAGACAACAGCTGGCTCCTTCTGGGGATGACTTGGTGTAAATTCATAGAATGAGACAAGGCAAGAACTTAGATAACTCTTGTGAAGGCATCAAAGGCCTTATCCATTGGGCAAAGGAGTCAAAAACAAACCAATACAGAGGGCAACACACACAACAGAAGGGAAACACACCGAAAGCAGGAAAAGCAAAACACTGTACATAATATACAAAGGGACTCCCTAGTCACCTAGGATCTGAACAACTTCAAATACTGCCCACTATAAGGAAGTGGGAGGGGAGAACCATCCATGTAATCAAGATAGAAAGAGTCCTTACCAGCAAAGTGTCTTATCTTGAAAGGTCCAAGCCACAGAGAATCAAATTTTCCATGGCTGCCACGAGGTTCATGTCTTTTGTCCCATAACAGCACAGTATCACCAACTTGGAACTCTCTGGACCTAGCTTTCTTATCGAACAGAACCTTCACCTTCTCGGGTGGTGGGCGATATTCTCACAAAGAACCTCCAATCTATCCTCGTTCAGTTTGTGCAGGTACATGATCCTTTTGTCCAGAGCATCACTGAAACTAGTGTCTTCAATGGCCTTCATCAGGTGCAAGGCTGGCAGTTCCACTGTCACTGGCAATTGAGCCTCTACTCCATACACTACTTGAAATGGGGACATTCCAATGGCTCTTTTAGGTGTGATCCTGTCTGCCCAAAGAGCATCATAAAGCTTCTTATGCCAGTTTCGCTGAGACTCATTGACCAACTTCCTTATGATAGTCACCAGATTTTTGTTGGTGGATTCTGCTTGTCCATTCCCCTGGGGATAATAATCTGAAGAATGAGCTAGAGAGATGCCATACCCGTAGCAGAAATCCATTATCTCATTTGAGGAGAAGTTCGAAGCATTATCTGTTACAATCTTGTTGGGTACACCATACCTAACCAAGATGTTCTCTTTGATGAAGTTGCATACTACTTCAGAAGTGGTGCTCTTGACTGGAATAGCCTCCACCCATTTGGTGAAGTAGTCAGTAGCAGTTAGCACATGCGTGTGGCCCGCACTAGAAGCAGGATTCAGTGTACCAATGAAGTCTAGACCCCATTGCTGGAATGGTTCCTCAATCACAACTGGCTTGAGAGGCAAAGCGGCCAGTTTGGGTCTTCCCACAAAGGTCTGACAGGCCTCGCATTTATCCACCCACTTGGACGTATCTCTGAACAAGGAAGGCCAGTAATATCCTCCCCGGAGTATCTTGTGAGCTGTGACTGTTGATGAATAGTGCCCTCCACATGCTTGATCATGAAAAGCTGAGAGCAACTTTCTCTGTTGTTCCTTATCAACACATTTCAGGAATCTCCCATCTAGGCCACGCTTGAACAAAGCATTCTCCCATAGTACATATTGCGCTGATCTCAATTTAACAGTCCTCTTTTCTTTGGCAGTTAAATGAGAGGGGCATTCCCCATAGGTAAGAAAATAGGCGATGTCAGCATACCATTCATCGACTGAACTAAGGAATAGAACAGTAGGGATGTCAACTTTCTCTTCCAGCAACTCATGTTGGGCTCCTTCAGCAATGAGCTCGCAAAGACCTTTTCCCCGAACCAGCTTGGTTGGCTTGATATCAAGGTCATACTCCTGGACCTTAGCCACCCAGTTTCCCCTCTTGGATCCAAATTCTTGTTGCGTGAGAATTGACTTTACAGTCGTATCTGGGACCAGCACCGTAGAGTGAGAGTTGAGGATATAGAAACGGAACTGCTTGACAGCTTTGACTACTGCAAAGGCATGCTTCTCCATCATGGTGTACTTTAGCTCATGGTTCTTCAGGATATAGCTCATGAAGGCAATGGGTAGCTCATGTTTATCAGAATCTTCTTGGGTTAAGACAGCAGCCAGAGTACTATCTGTAGCGTAGCAATAGATAATGAAATCCTTGCTGAAATCGGGGCAGGCCAAAACTGGAGTTTTAGCAATAGCTTTCTTGATACCCTCAAAGGATTCCTTTCCTTCAGAAGACCAACCAAATGCTTGCTTTCCTTTCATCATCTGAGAAATATCCAAAGTTAATTCAGCAAAATCAGGAATGAATCTTCTTAGAAAATTGATCTTACCGAAAAAGGAATGCACGCCTTTTTTACTAGTAGGGAGAGGAATCTGTTGGATGGCTTGAACTCGTTCAGGATCAATTTTGATGCCGTCCTTTGAGACAATGTGTCCTAATAGCTTTCCCTCCGTAACACAGAAGACAGATTTTTTAGGGTTCAGGGAGATTCCATGCTCTCTACATCTCTGCAGAACTGTTTCCAGGTGATCGAAATGATCTGCTCTTGTCTTTGAAAACACTGTCAGGTCATCAAGGTATATGACAATACATTTCCCTTTCAAGCTCCCAAAAGCCAGATCCATAGCTCTCTGGAAAGTGGCACCGGCATTAATCAGCCCAAAAGGCATTCTCTTGTAGGCGAAGGTACCCCAAGGAGTTGTGAAGGCTGTCTTATGTTGATCAGCAGTATCAACCTCTACCTGATTGTATCCAGAAAAACCATCAAGCATAGATAACATCTCAGAGCCTGTTACCGCTTGCAAAATCTGATCCATCATAGGCAGAGGGTAGTTATCTTTCAGAGAGGCCTGATTCAGGTTCCTGAAATCAACACAGATGCGGATCTCACCATTCTTCTTCCTAACAGGTACAATGTTTGCAATCCAAGTCGAATGGTGAATGGGAAAGATGATCTTAGCCTTCAGCAGTTTCTGAATCTCCTGAAATATGGTGTCGCCTATTGGGTCAGATCGCCGCTTCGCTTGAAAGGCTTGATTCCTGGCTTAAGAGGGATAGAGTGTTGCATTTCTTTTGGCTTGAAGGCTTTTAGATCTTCATAAGAATAAGCAAGCACATCCTTATATTTCTTTAGAAGGTCAATTGCTCTTCTCCTTTCATCTGATGTGCAACACTTCCCGATATTTACCAGCTTCGGGCCATCAGAACTCCCAATATCAATCTTATCATACTCGGCTGATTGCTGAGGTCCAGTGGTAGCTTTAGACCTCACGTATCTGTCATGTTTATCAAACAACTCCTCCAAACTCACCAAACCTTTGGGAATCTTATTTCCTTTGAGCTTAATGCACCCTTCCTGGTCAGTTTCTTCTCCTTGGGTGACGGCTTGGTCAGAAGACACGCTCTCACGAGGCAGGTTGTCACTTCCTTCGAAATACAGTTGTTCAAAATTGCCCTTAAGCTCCAGGAAGGAAAGCAAATGCTGGTCGTCGTTGAAGACTTGCCAGTTACTAGTATTGTCAGGGACACTAGGTCGGTGGACCATTTCAATGGTGAACTTATCCTGAGAGAATTCAGGATGAGGAATCAACAAAGGACTCCGAGAGACATGCCGGTGAATCGCCTCTCTGTTTTTTTCTAGGCATCGCTTCAATGGAGAAGGCATCAAGGAATTCAATTGAATCCCAAACTTGGTTCCGATAATGCTTCAGCCTCCCATTCTTTACCTGAAACAGGCTTCTGACTTGCTTCACAATCAGCTCTGCATCACCACGAGCCAAAAGATTCTTAACACCTCGTTCTTTGGCCACTTGCAGTACCCAAGGATGAGAGCCTCATACTCTGCTGTGTTGTTAGTGTTCTCGAACTGCAATTTAAATGAAAAGGGGTGCAGGCAGCCTTCAGGTGATATTAGCAGAACACCAGCTCCAGAGCCAGCCGAGGAACAACTGCCATCGAATTCTAAAATCCAGACACCATTAGGATCTTTAGGTGATATTTTGCAGGGTCGGACTTCATCAGGGGACAAAATCATGTAATTACCATGGCCTCTGTCTTCATAGAGTATTTGTGCCTTGGGATCATCTGTCTTTTGCACAATATACTCGGACTGCTTCTCAGGTAGTAGCTTCTTCATTTGTCCATTGACAGGTATGAGGGCGTGTGACCAATCCATTTGAATCTCTCCACCCACATCTTTACAGAAGTTTCTGCTTAGCAACATTCCATAGGAAGGAGGAATGTCGGCTACTAGTATGGTAGCCAAGACTTTCTTTTCAGGTAAAGCAGCAAAAGCCACTTGTGCATCTTTAATCCTTCCAACTAAAGGCACTTCCTTACTTTCCATGGAGTAGCAGGATCCATAAGTACGAGTAAGGGTCAGACCTAAAGCATGAGCTACTTTGGCGGGCATCACATTATCAGAGGCTCCGGAATCTATGACACAGTTACTAAGCCTATGGCCCGCTATAAGGAGGGTAACATAAAAAGGCTTGATTTTGTCTCCAGGCGAGATGACAGCAGCTACCAGACTAGGCTGTGGTATAGAAGGAGGTGTGGGCAAAAGGCCTTTAGAGGTGGTCTTGGAATGGGAATTAACAAATTGGATCATCTTGGCAAAAGCTTTAGGATGGGTTTGGTAATATTCAGCTTCTGAAATTTGAACTTTGGTCCTTTTTAGATGATCCACAATATCAAAGGATCCAGAGGTGGATGGTCCGTCATCATTTGGAATCTTAGGCTTATCAACCCTAGGAGAAAAAGAAGAAGAAGCAACTTTGGGGGCAGGATTGGCAGTACTTACCTTTGGTGTAGATGAGGTAGGAATAGGAGATCCTCTTCTGGCAATTACAGGAATGGTCGCAGGCTGCTCTTTGGACTTCTTCAGGGGTTGCGTCACCTTTTCCCTCTGATGTGTCTGTTCCCGAGTCATGACAGCGAAGGACTCGCTGTTCATATCTGCTACCACTTCATCGTAGTCATCCGCATCATCAATGCCTTCAGTGGTAAAGAAATTGACTCGAGATCCCTCGGGTTCTTCTGCCTCATCATCGAATTGCTCCAGGAACTCCTCACAAACTTCGTTATCATCTTCTGGTTCTTCAACCTCACAAGTTGCATTCACCGGAACTTTGACAGGAGGTCCTTCAAGTGCCAGTCTGGTGTGGGGGGCTGGCAGACGGTTTCTGGGTTGAAAATTTCTTCTCGGAACATCTGCATATGGTGCATGCTGGGCTAATTGTTTCTTTATAGCCACTAGATCATTTGCAAGTTTCTGGACTAATGGATCAGAATTGGGTCCAGAGGTGGAAGAGGAAGAAGCAGCAAATTTCGATTTAAGAGGATCTCTTTTCAACTTCCCTGACATGATCAGGTCGTCCTCGATACTAACAGCCAATTCTTGATCCAGAACTAGCGTTCCAAGATTAGCCCTTCTTAGAGCATAACTGACTTTAGGCGTTTGGGCATTCAAAAAGAAACATTTTTGAATTTGATCAACCGGTCGAGTATTTGCAGGAATCTTGTTGATCAATCTGTTGAACCGAGCCACAAATTCTCTCATGGGTTCTGATGGATCTTTCTTTATCTGAGAAATCTGGGCAAGCAGGGCATGCACATCTTCTGCCGGCTTAAAACGGTTTTCGAACTGAGTTCTCATGGTAGTCCAGTCGGTGATGGCACCAGCCGGAAGGTGATAGAACCAGTCAGCAGCATTATCCTGTAACGTCTCAACGAACAGTCTTACTGAGACGTCTTCATGTTCAACCCCCAAGACCCCACATGCAACTATGAATGCTGCAATATGTTCATCAGGGTGAATTTTGCCATCTCCTTTAAATTTTGGGAAGTTCTTTCGGTTACCTCGAGGTAACTCATGCAAAGGGTGCGCAAGAGCCAGAGGTCCGACACGTTGACCCCATGGTAATTGTGCCATTCTTCTCGGGAATACGACTTGAAGGGGAACTTTAACACCAGCAAGGATCAGAGCTCGCAGATTAGGGCTAGCTGGCTGTGTAGGACTTCTATCTCGAACAGGCGGAGTGCTCGTCGAACGAGTTCTTCGATTTGAAGGGAAAGGAAAACCCTGTTGCTCCAAAAGCTGAAACTGAGGATCTTCGATACCAAGGGCCCTTCTCCCTCGAGTGAAACGTGGAGTCGCCAGATCAAAGGATGATCAAAAATTGCAGTACTGGAATGCGATTTTCCCCAGCGGAGTCGCCAAAAACTGTTGGTCGTCAAATAGGACTTTTTAGAGAGCAACAGACAGGGGACGAAAAGTCCCTCCTCTTTAATGGGAGAGGTTCCCTTATTCTGAAACAAACCTATTTACAAATATACAGAACGTCATGGTATGGTCAAACTTGGATATTACGAAAGTGTTTTCCACAAGGATTATCAGTTACACAAGGACTGAGGAAAAGGAATAAGAAGATGAGCAGAATAGCAACATTCGTAATTATAGATAGCAGTAATAATTCTTCGTATGCGAAGCTTTAAAGGATTTAAGACAAGATCATTTGCATGAGATTAAATTTAAGACACAAAGTTCTATAAATAACCTCCTTCAGATTTATAAATCAAGGACACAAAGTTCCTTCTTGGTTGTACAAGATCGCTGTACTTGCAAAACTGAACAGTATGCAATCAGAGAGACTAAACGAGTTAAGAACAAAAATGATCTTCACAATATTAAAGGAAAACACAGATATGACAAGAATCAGATAGACAAAGAATGAAAAGCCCTTTTGTATTGATTTCTTTAAGATCTATTTACACTTTCAGTAAAAATTCCAAGTTCTTCCTCCTTTTTAAAAATGGCGTGGAAAGGCCATTATATAGCTTACAAGTCGGTTACTCTTTGTAACCGTTTCTTTTAACCAAGAATAGTTAAGTACCACCAAATGCAATACCTTAACTAATTACAAAGAATACGAAAAGAAAGGAAAGAAGAGGAAAGGAAGGAGAGAAGGAGACAGTGGTGGCCATCGGGAGGGACCCACTGTCTTCAGAATCCGCTGCCTGAACCTCTTCAATGACTCGGCTATATCTCTGCCACGGGGATGATGTGTTGGTTGCAGACTGAGTCCAAAATCCCAGGCATTTCTCCATCTCTTTATCAAACTCGACGTGAGTATGATAGTCTTTGTTTGCTTCTTCAATGGCAGACTGAAGAGAACAAATTTCCTTTATCTTGTCCTTAGAGATGGAGTCCTCCTTGAAAAGATTATCTTTGACAAAAGCTCTGAACTGAGCTTTGATTTCTTGTAAGGACAAGGGAATGCCAGAGTTTTCATCCTGAAGATGACAATGCATATCTTTGAACGCTGCAGCTGCCAATGTCTTGAAAGCTTCTCCCTTTTGCCAGTTATTCTTCATTTCATCTACAGCTTCTTCCAGGACTCTGATTTTCCACTCTACGCTGTAGACCCAAGATTTTGATAGATTGTCTTTGGCATCATCGAAAATCTTATTTGCCAGTAAGATATTCTCATCTGTCTGTCCCATGAGGCGAAGGTCTACAATACAACTGCCCCAGAGTTTAAGCTCTTTGTCCATGACCCCAATGGTAGAGGACAGTTTCTGTTGCAAATTATCTACCTTTCCATGTAGCTTAAAGGCTTCATCGATGAAGTTTAGCCCGGCAACAAGCATGTCATCTACCATGGCTTCAATAGCTCTACCATAGACAGAATACTTGTGCATATCTTTAATACCCTGCACTTCATCTTGGCTTAGTATTACAGGAGGAGGTAAAGCAGTTAAAGGGGTGGGATCCAAAACTTTGTCCTTAGATAGAAGAGACTTGATGAAACCTGTAAGAGCTCGGGCTTGCTCTTCCAACTGTTCGATAGCTTGCTGTCCTTTTTCCACTCTTCCAATAACTCTTGTGACTGTTTCCTGGAGATTATGGATCTCGCCTTCAGGGGTAGACTCTCCCATTGGGATTCTCAGTAGCTCCAAGTCAGATACTTGCAAGTCCTGTTCTGATCTGTCTATAGCAGGCTTGGCAATCTCCAAGAATTGCTGACCTCGAGTATCAGATACTATTCTGGAGGTGGTTCTTGCTTTCTTGGCACGAGAAGGCGTGGTGCCCAACATGGCTGCAACAAAGATCAAAATTTGGTCCCAAGTTTTGGGAGGATGGTTTCCTCTTCCTTTTGTCAACCAAGGGTTGCACCCATGCAAAAGAGGAAGAAGAATCTGCAGCAAAGCAAGGGGACCAAGAGACAGGGAGCTCATGACACTCAGGGTCTGTGCAGCTGTTGACTCAAGCTGGGATGTGGAAGGAGCACCTTTGGAGACAATGGCAAAGAGAAGAATCAATAGTACACTGGAAGTTCAAAGGCTCTGGACCTCCTTGTCTTTATCTGTTGGGTCCTCAGGAACATTTGTAGGAGTTGGCCTCTCACTTTCTTCACTTTCACTGAGGATGATGATGTTCTCTGGTCCGATAGGCAATTCTGCCTGTTTCTCCTGAAGATCTCTTTCCACCGGTTCCTTCTTTACTTCCTTGAGCTTCTTCTTATATACCTGAGTGGATGGAGAAGGAGTAGATTCCGCAGGTCCCTGAGCTGCTGAGGCAGGAGGGGTTTTCTTTGGTGTTTCGGACCTTGGAACTGGTGCTTCTCTTATTGGTGTCGATTCATCCTTGGAGGAGGATTCTCCCGAGTGCCTCCTGAATTCTCGGACCTTCTTATTGAACCAAACCTTAGTCCTGACTAAGACAGGAGCAAGGATTTCAGTCGAATCATCCTTCTCTTTTCTGTTCCAATCCAGGTCCTCCAAAGGGGTGTGCTTGATCACATTTTCATACTCATATGAGTATAGCTCAGAATTATCATCTTCGAGACCTTCAGGAACTTGGTACAGACCAAGTTCTTGAATCAATTGTAAGGAGAACCTGCCATAATGCCTTCTTCTGGCCTCAAAGTCGTCTGCACAGTCAGCCCAGTAGTCTTCTGTCTCTGCCACATGGTGATAGGCTATCTTGATATTCTGTTCAATAAACTTCTTCAAGTCAAAGCAGGTTCTTGGCTTGAAGAAATGCACGGTGATAGGGACCAAAGTTCTTTCTATATTCTGGGCATCCAGGGCTGTTTTACATGTGTAATTTCCCAGAGAGATGGGAAAGTGCAAGCCAGAAATCTTCTTGTCTCTGCAAGTTCTGTGCAACTTGTCCAGTTGCCTGCATATTTCGATCAAGGCCATCTTGTCATTGCAGAACATGGGAAGCCGCAGAGGAGTACTCTCATAACCAGCAAGCCTGATGTATGAGAATTTCCTGAATTGGATGAAGTAGGCCCCATACCGTGATATCAAGTTCATGGCTTCATCTGAAAACCTCCTGGCGGTGTCACCCTCGAGCAATCGGACCACGTACATAGTGAAAGCATCATTAACCCTTCTGAAATTGCGGTTGCTGGTCTCCAAGGTAAACTGCGGGCAATAGGCATACACTGGGTTGCCTTTGTGGGCGTCTATATATGAGAATCCAAACCATTGCCTTGATGCTGCCAGAGTATACATCAGATATGAAGTCATGAAAAACTTCTTTGTTTGCAGCACGTTGGATAGCTCGTCTCGCCGATTCATGCTGATGATCTCAGCCCAGTTGATATTTTGTGTACCTCGCACACCATACTGATGAGCGGGCACATCCAGAAATGGAACTCGCTGGTGGAAGGCAAACCCATGACCCGAGCCAGCAGTATTATGAAATCTGACAGTTCTTCGTTGAAGTCTGCTCGGATGAGGGTTTTGGTGAGGCGGGAAGCTCCCTTCCTAGGGTTTTTTAGCCAGGACTTCGCCACTCGTGCTCTGTACTTGTCACTGTCTTGATCGAACAT
Source organism: Taxus wallichiana var. yunnanensis (assembly GCA_018340775.1). NCBI lineage: Eukaryota > Viridiplantae > Streptophyta > Pinopsida > Cupressales > Taxaceae > Taxus > Taxus wallichiana. The sequence goes on from CM031239.1 coordinate 688,644,887, forward strand.
GGCTTGCGCTTGGGCTTGGGAAACAACTATGGAATTGTCCACCCGGATCTTCAAAGAGCGGCAAAGAATGGCGGCGGCAGCTGGCCCGCCTTGGCAATGAGCTCCCCGTGTACGTTTGTCAATTCGCTCGAATCGGGGTCGAAGTGAGCTCCGCATGCAAGCACTGTATCAGCACACTGTACTGAAATTGGGAATCCTCCAGCGTACGCCAAACCACTGTCATGAATTGTCTGAGCCATTGGTGAGGGATTTGCATCTTCCATCCTTGCCCAAAAATCACTGAAATCGAGATGTCGGGCCTCGCTATCTCCAATGTTGCTTACAGCAGACTCGAGTGGAGAAATCTGTTCTTGTCCTTGAAATTTGATCTTCATGTTGATAGTTTCAGGGGAACAAGGTTGCAAACTAGACTTGGAATGGAATTAAGGGAGGAACGTGCGCAAGTTGGCAAGCGGCAAGGGTTTGAGCAAAGGATAACAAGGAAGATGTGGGAAAATGCAAAGGGGAAATGCTCATTATATAGCCGTTTGGGGAGCGGAGAGAATTCAATGCGCATTTAATTACGCAACCACCAATTTGAAAAGCGTCTAAGTATGGATGACACTAGGCACGCTTGGGACATGTGAGACGCGAATGCGCGAAACACGCGGCTCGGGTGAAATGGAGAGAGAATGCACAAAAAGCTTTTGGAACAATTGGGACGAAAATGCGCGAGGTACGCGGTTCGGGCATTTCGACCGAAATTGGAACAGCGGGCCCGTTTGGACTTGGGACTTTTGGGACAGAAAGTTCCGGAGTACGCGGTTTGACCGGTTCGGCCGAAAATGAAGCGGGGCGCATTTTTCAGTTTGGGACAAAGAATTTTGAAGTACTCGACTAGGAAGCTTCGGCCGAAAAAGAGAAAGCTCGTACTTTTGACTTTGGGATATTTGGGACAAAAGGGCGCGAAGTACGCGGTTCGGGCGGTTCGGCCGAAAATGAAATGATTTGCACAAAAGTTTCGGGACACTTGGAACAAAAACTTCCGACGGGCCCGAAGATAGGACAATTTCGGGGATTTCGGCCGATCGGGGAACAACTTGCACTTTGGAACTTGGGACAGTCGGGACAAAAATGTCCGACAGGCCCGAAATACATGCGAGAAAGGCCCAATACTTGGATTTCTTCAATTTTATGACTTAGGTACCTCAGAGAAAAGCACTTAGACTCAAAATTTTCGAAATTTGCTCTTGTTAGGGAGGGGAATCTTGAGTAGACAACGAGGTCATACTTGACTACTAAGGGGTCTTATCACATGAGCCTATTCGTCCATACATTGGGGGGCATCGTTAATCCACCCCTCTATTTTCCTCATATTTTCATCTTACCGTTACATTATGTTCTCATCTATTCATTTTGATACATTTATCTATTTCCACATTTATTCTTTCATCTTAATTACATTCTCGACGCACTACATATTTTATTCATCTCATCAATTATATTATCATTTACAATGCATACTTCATCTACCATTACTCATATCATCATACTAATTTATATTCATCACATACATTATACTACATATGCTCGCACAATAACCATATAACTATACCATATCCATTACATTACACATACAAAAACCATCTCAACATAGATCTAATATATATCCAAAATATGTGTCCATACATATATCATTCATATAATCATCATCCCAAAAATATGTTTCATCACTTGGGGGAAAGGCCCCCATATCATATACAATCATCACTATCAAACCTCATCATCACTATCAATCTCATGTATTATGAGATCCCTATAAATATATGCCTCGCCACCAATGCAATGCTTTGTAGTTCGCGGCCCCAAAAATTATTCACATGTCTATGTAACATTGTAATATCCATGCTCGCTTCAAGAACTAATGCTGAAAATATACATATCGTGTGAACACATCTTGGGCCAAGGGACCACCACCTATGGCCTCTCGGGTGTGTTGAGTCACCTAACATTCCTTGTCCCTCTCTCTAAGTAGCACCATATATGTCACCACTACTATGGGTACTGGATCAAACAAATGGGCATGCTCGCCTTCAATATTTTATGTGCACTCTAGTATCCCTTCACAAAACACATAGCTCAAAACATTCCATGTCAATGTGAGGATCGATGTGTCTACTATCAATGACCAATAAGCATCTCCAACAAACACAACACACAACCCCATATTAGTCCACTACATACAAAAACAACATAATATTTCATTGACCAAAATTTAATCATCTACAAGCACTTACGATATGCCACAAATTGTAGGGGCATCTCCCTCACCTGCTCCTCCTACCTAGTAACTCCATGACACCTATGAACACTGGATATAACAACACCCATTGATGCACTACCCACCACACTCAATAATCCTCTGTACACCCCGCATCATCTCCATCTACAACTGTTATCGTTGGGTCTACCACATCTGGCCCTAGTGGTATCAACTAATCTGTTATGGGCTTTGGCCTTGTACCTTCCCTCCACTGGGCCCTAATAACTCATGCAACCATATGTATGGATCTAGGGCAATGTCCTACTCCATACCAAATAGTCATGATACACTCTCCACCTAAAACAACTCCACCACAGCTAGATAGCGTTCCTCTAGCACCATGATTGTTTGAATACATCATAAATCTATAGCATTCATAGGCCATCCCCATAATCCTAATATGGCCTCCATATTACTAACTCCAACCCCATCCTATCCGTCAAGGCTTAGAAACTATATTTGTCCATCTTCCTACTATAGATTTCAACTCAACATTGAGAAAATATATCTACCTCAGCCCACTCCCCTCGTTTCCACGTAACTAGTCTCAATACGATTATATACTCATATACCTATACATGTAGCAGTTTTGTGGCCCCAATACCTTCACCATGCTAATCCTATGCAAAATGGTACAAATCCTGTATAAATGGGCCAGCACACACCGTACCCACATATATCTTATCACATCCTCCTCTATCCACCGACATATGCCGTGCATCTTACACAAGATGTCAAGCACCCCTCCCTCCATCTCTATACAAGACAATATCACCACGGTGATGAAATTCCAAAACTATGGAATGCTCGACCGTAATATCGTATCCAAACTAATATGGGCCTTGGGAGGAACCTGGTCCCCTCTTTGTAACACCTCTAACATGGCTAATATCTATGATGACTTTTGTTTTGGAAGTTACAAATGTTGACTTATGATTCTTGTCTTAAGACGGTGTACTCTTATGATCTATGAAATCATGTTTGCTATAGATAATATGTTATCTGCTGAAATAGGTACAATTATGCCATGTTTATGCTAAATAGAAAATGAAGTAATTCATCTCTTCTTATGTTGAATAATTCACTACTTGGGAAATGAGAAATTAATCCATGAGTCTTTGTTGCACTTGAAATTGTGCTTCAGTTTTCATAATTTTTGATACAAAATAACATTACCTTGGATCAATTTCATTGATCCAAGGTATGCTTCTAATTCATGACCTTGTGGTCATATTGACCAAGCTGGACAGGTCAAAGGATCTCAAAACTTTGACTATCGTGAAGTCACAAGTGATCTCCATGGCTCCTTTCTCCATATTTTAAGTTGGGATGCAATCCTTACTATAGACTAAGGAACCTAATTAAATTATGTAACTCTATCCTAAAGTTGTAACCTAACCTAAGTTACTATGTTCTTTTGTTAATATGGGATGTTAATAACTAAAGGACCTAAGACTAAAACTTTAGACTTAGACCTAAGGACCTATGTTAGTTCCTAAACTAATGTTGAACCTAACCTAATGTTTGGCTAACCTAAAAAAAAGGGCCTATGGGATGACATAGAGAGGGGAAGGTTGGTGGCACCAACCTCTAGAAATTTATGAGGAATTAATATGGTCTTATCTCTTTTATGCTACCAAATTTGGCGAATGCATGAGGAAAGTTAGGGGGTTGAGTTGGCACCTCTGCCAAGTATTAGTTACATGAATTTTTGAATTTAGTCATTGCCAAACATAAGATGGTGGTGGTGGGAGAAATGGAAGGATTGTAGTTCACATTGGGAATTTCATATTTTGGAAATGGTGAAAACCGCCTAGGAAAGAGGAAGATGGAAAGAAGAGGGGTTTCGGTTTTTTTTGGTCATTTGGTGTTTGTTATCCAAAATAAGCCCCTTCCTTATTTTTGACTAACTTTACTTCATTCCTTCCTTCCTTGTGCCTCTGTCATTTATTTTTTTTAATTTTCAGCACTCAAAATTATCTGAAATGGCTTCACCAGATAGAGGATTTTCTCATCTTTCCGAGAAAGGTAAACGCGTTTCCTTCTAAATCGTATTTTGCAAGTTATGGCTCAATAGAGTTTTTGAGGGAAATTTTCCATGGGAAATTCTCAGAAACCAATAGGAATGTGCCACGTGGTAGGGTGGAATGGTGGGTCAGTGAGGGTAAGTTGGAAAAATCACCAAGGAGTGGGTGGGGTGCAAATATTTTTGTTTCCCCTAAGCCCATGGAGGAAAAGAAATGGCTTGAGGCCCGCATTGAGCAAGGAGAATACAACACGTGTCTAGTTAGAGGTGGAAGTTAGAGGGGCAGAGTAAATTTTGGATTTTTTCCAAAATAGCAAATGGCACAAAGGAAAATATTGGCTTGAAAGCCCACGGAGGAAAATAAATTTGTGAAGGTCTCGGACCAACCGGAGGATGACACGTGTCTAGTCATGGCGGAGTTCGAAGGAGTGGAAGGATTTGGTGAAATTTTCCAAAGTGTTCAAAAATGAAGCAAAGGAAAAAAATTTCATACGGGCCCATAGAGAAAAGAAAATTGATTCAGCCTCGTGTACAAATCAAAGCTGTGCCATGTGGTAGTGGAGTGGTGGGGGCATGAGAGAAATTTTAGAATTTTCTCCAAAATTCAAAAAAGGTAAAATGGCCATTTGAACTGTGAGACGAATATGGAAGTGCCACATGGCAGCGGAGAGCAATGAGGTGTAGAGATTTTTGGAGAATTTTTCCCAAATTCAAAAAGGGGAAAAATTTTAGGTTTTGGCCCGCCGACCTAATTTTGCCCTAGTTTTTCCCTAAATCTTCAGAGGGGCATATCTTTCGATCCAGAGCTTAGTTTTTCTCAATTTTGGTGTCATTGGAAATATATTGAAGTCATCTACATGATGGAATCTTCAATTTTGTTTTTGGTGGAGTTTAGTGAGAGAAAAATGAAAAAACACCTTTGGCATGGGGAAAAGAGCAAAACCGACATTCAACCACCATTTTTAATGTAGTATGGCTTCCATTCTTCTCCAGCATGGTCAAAAATCTTGGGGAATGAAATTTTAAGGGTACCCATACTATTTTGATGGATCTAGTTAGTGGTTGAATCATTCATTTCAATTTTCCTACATTTTTCCTTCCTGAACTTAGTTTTTTATTGTTAAAGGCCAGATTTGGCTCTTTTGTAAAGGGTTGGAAATTTTTTTATGATCTGTAGGCTCTCTCCTTCACCCTAGCAAGTGAATTTGTGGAATATCAGACCTTTTTAGGACTGCAACATGTTTTCTACCTCCTTGTTTTTGTAATGCACTATATTTAAAAATGGAAATGACAATGCAAGCTCTGTGAATGAATTTTCAATCCTTTCTTGTGTTGTTTGCTCTATCCTGGTCCTTCATTACAATTTTAGAAATTTGTGCATGATTTGTGTTGCATTTTTATAATTTGTGTCAATCTATAGAAATATATGTTCACCACTCCTTTGGTGTATCACCTTGTTAATTTAGGTTTATCTTCTTTTCTTTCTATCCTTGTCTCCTTAGCGAAATAGAGTAGATTTTGAATTAAACCTCTTCAAATTTCATAAAAACATCTTATCAAAGGAGTAGAGGAACCAACCTTCAATTTGGAGAAATTTTTCCAATTTTTACAAGTACCACAATTGGGGAAAAGATTCCATGTTGTGTAATGATCGGACTAAATGACCCAATTCTCACTTGCAGATCTGAAGGTCATTTAAGGGGTGCTGCTGATTTGCACTAGCAGTTTTGGCACACTCAGTGGGACCTTAGAGGTCTTCATCTTCATTTAAAAAAAGTTTATGTGCATTTTTTGTAAGTTCCTTACTTAAAACGAGCCCTGATTTGCACATCTGGTGACTCCAAAGGGATAAAATCAACTGGTTTCAGCAGTCCAAGTATGAAGATTCATGAGAAGGATTCAAACAAGGTCAAGGGCAAGAGAGGAGGCATTATTTGAGTATATTTAATTATCCCCATGAATAAGAGAGAGGGAAGAAGAATTCAAAGGTATCCATCTCAACCAAATAGAACTCTATCAACTCCTCCACCTAGTAGACCCTTCACCCAATCAACAAGGGTTCTCAGGCCAATCATAATGGCACAACCCAACCCTTATGTCAACTTCACTATTAGCATCCCACTTACTCTCAATGTACAAAACCCAATTCAAGTTGTAGCATTGAAGAACATCCCATACTTTACTGGGGAAAATTAGACCACTCCTGGTGATCATGTCAAAGACAATGCTAATGTTTGTGCAATCGATGAAATTATTGAGATGTAAATTCATCAAATTATTGGCATCTTCATTCAAAGGGAAGCCTCACTTGAATGGTTCGGGAGCCTTGGGGTGGGCTCTATTAGAAATTATTGGTAGTTGTTCTTTGATGGATGAAGAATTAGACAAGGTGCAGGGGTCTTTATGCTTCTTTCACCTCAAGGCATTAAGTATTATTCAAATTTTAGATTTTAGTTCATATGTTCTAACAACATTGTTGAATATAAAGATTCAATACATGGATTGCATTGGTCAAGAAAGAGAGGTATCAAAAAATTACAAGTCTTTGGTGACAGTGAGCTGATTGTTAATCAAGTTAAAGGACAACATGCTACCAAGAATTACCGCTCAAGAGTTATAAGTTCACAGGTGTGGGACCTCATTGAGGATTTTGAAGGCTTTGGCATCAACTCCATCCCTAGGAAAGAAAACCAAGCTGCTAATAGGCTTGCAGCAGTTGGAGTAGCCTTTGATGTTGTGGAGAGTATCAAGGAAGATAAAGTGCAGCCAAACATTCATGTGATTGTAAGACCATCAATGCCAGAAAATAATGTAAGTTGGCAAGTGTTTGAAAGTGACAAACAAATCATCAATTTCTTGCGAAGAAGAAGCTGAGTTCTCAGCCAAAAATTAGGAAAAGTTAGAACAACAGTATGGTAATCAAGTGGTACAGCTGAGAAATAACAAATTTCCAAAAGGACTTATCACTTTAGATTCCATCTTTAATCCTAATGATCAATTTAGGAAGGAGAAAGAAAACATCCAAGTCAAGGAGAAGATTCGGTGCCCATATCGGTGGGAGAAGGCAAATCACTTCAAATTGGTAAAGTGGCAATGAAGCAAGAAAGGTGTGAGTTCACACAACTTTTCCAAGAGTTCCCAGATATATTTGCTTGGAGCTATGAAGAATTGATAGGTTTCAATCCCAAGCTAGCTCAACACACAATTGAATTAGATCCAGTGCTAAACCCATCAGGAAAAAACAAAGACCAGTCAATCCACACATAGAGCCTCTCATGAAGAAGGAATTGAATAAGTTAATAGAGGCAAGTATCATATTTCCCATCAAGCATTCAAGTTGGGTAGAAAAATTGGTTCCAGTTAGAAAGAAGAGTGGAGAAATCATATTGTGTGTAGACTTTAGAGATTTGAACAGAGCATCCCTCAAGGATCATTACCCACTTCCTTCTATGGAGTATATTTTACAAGTTGTTACTAAATTTGAGAGGTTTTCATTTCTAGATGGTTATTCAGGGTATAATCAAATCATGGTAAAGGAGGATGATCAATTCAAAACAGCCTTCACCACCAAATGGGGAACCTATGCGTATATGAAAATGCCATTTGGTCTAACGCTGGAGCTACCTTCTAAAGTGCAATGGATATGGCATTTAAGGGATTGATCAACAAAATAGTGTTGATATTACTAGATGATATTACTATATTTTCTAAAAGCGGAGCAGAGATAATCTCTTTCATTTGAGACAAGTGTTCCAAAGATGTAGAAGGTTTGGGGTATCTTTGAATCCCAAAAAATATATTTTCCTAGCTCATGAAGGAAAGCTCCTAGGCCACATTGTTTCCAAAAAGGGATTAGCAATTGATCCAAAGAGGGTTGAAGCAATAAAATCACTGCCATTACCAAGTCATAGGAAGGCCCTTCAAATTTTCTTGGGAAGAATCAATTTTGTTCGAAGGTTTGTTCCAGACTTTGCAGCCCTTGTAAAGCCAATAACTATGATGTTGAAGAAAAGTATGGCTTTCAAATGGACAGGTAAAGGTAAGGCAAGTTTTAAGTCAATCAAAGAGGCTATCTCACAAGCTCTAACTCTCATTAACCCATATTTATCTAAATATTTTATCCTTTATGCATTTTATGGTGATGATACAATTTCTACAATTTTAGTACAACAGAACAAAGAAAATGCAGAGCAGCCAATTTCCTTCTTTAGCCAAAGCTTGGAGGACTATGAGGTGAGATATTCCTTCATTGAGAAGCATGTTCTTACAGTGATTAGGAGCTTGAATAAATTTAAGCATCTAGTTTCAAATAACAAGGTTCAACTGTTGGTTTCTCATGTGGGAGTTAAGGATTTCCTCCTCAACAAAGACGTATACTAAAAATGTGCAGGGTGGATTACTCATGTCATGGAGTATGACATTGAGATCAAAGTCATGAAGCTGGTCTGAGGAAAGGGATTGTGTGAGCAGCTGGTCTTGAGTAAATCAATGGAAGCAAGTAATGGGAAGGATGTTGTTTTGGCATTGCAAGACAACCAAGAACAAAGAGGCATTCAAGAAGAGAATGGTGGTATGCTCACTCCTTGTTAGACCCAAGACATAATGCACTTCTTACAAACATGCCTATTCCCTCTAGAGATGAAAAAAACCAAGAGAAGACACTTCAGATTGTAGGCTATTCCATATGCACTTGTTGATGGTGTCTTGTTCAAAAAGGATATAAATGGGGTGTACTGTTGAGATGCATTGGGACAAATCAAATTAAGAGAATGTTAGAAGAGTTCCATGGTGGATCAGCTGGGGGTCATTTTTCTCCAAGAGTGATAGCCCTCAAGATTATGAAGGCTAGCTATTATTGGCCCAAGGTGTTTAGTGATTGTTATGTGTGGATCAAGAGGTGCAAAAATTGTGCATTCTTCACAGGAAAGGAAATATTAGCAGCCCTTCCATTGCACCCAATTTCAGTTGACCAACCATTCATACAATGGGGTTTGGACTTCATTGGAGTCATTAACCCAAACTCAAGCCAAGGACACAAGTGGATTCTAATAACAATAGACTACTTCACCAAATGGTGAGGTGATGGAACTCAAAGAGGCAAATGAATCTAGCATTCTAGACTTCTTTGAGGGGATAGTAACTAGATTTGGTATACCTACCACTATAATATTAGATAATGTATTGGAATTCATAGGATCAAAGGTAACTAAATGGGCTGTTAAGAATGATATTTATCTGAGCACTTCATCAAATTATTACCCTCAAGGTAATGGCCAAGTTGAGTCTACCAACAAGAACCTATTAAATATCATCAAGAGGACTCTTGATGAAAATCAGAGGACTTGGCACACTAAAATTAAATCAGCCTTATGGGCTGATAGGATAACTCCCAAGAGATCCACCGGTAACTCTCCATTTAGGCTGTGTGCATATGTTGTTTTCAAAATAATGCTAATATGAGTAAAGACTAACACCTAAATAGCCTTAACTTAGCAAGAATTGAACAACAAACTAAACACCATCAAGATAAGAATTAAACAAGGGTTAGATGCTAGCATTCATAAGTACAAACTTTGAAACTAACAATGCTAAATATCTAAACTCCTCTATTCTCTAACAACAAATAAATGAATGGACCTAAGTAAGCTCCATGGCTATCAAAATAGTTGTCCTTAGTATGCCAAGTAACCTAGGAATGAGGGCCTATCAAAGTTGGGCTACAAGACCCCTTTGACACCTCCCATATGACCTAAGCACTTAAGAAAGAGGCTTAACTCTTCAAGATGATGAACTCTCAAAAGGGTAAAAGGCAAGCTCTTAGTCTTTGCTATATGCTTTGCATTCACTCTCTTAGAAAGTTTAGGTGTAAGTAAAAAGGTAGGTGGAGGGCTCTTTATATAGCCCAAAGGATAAAGGATTCAACACATTCTCATGAATGTGGGATAAAGGTAAAACATGATTAGGAATGGATAAGGTTGCTTTATTAAAGGTAACCTTACTTTAGAAGGGTTTAATACATGTTTAGCAAGTCATGGGAGTTGGGGGTATTTTAATTAATCAAAGGTGATTAATTAATAGGTAGGTGTAAGCTTATAGAAGCCAATTAGAAGAATATTAGTACGATTTAGGCTATTATAAGAGGATTAAATCAATTAAATATTGATTTATTGGTTAAATGGAAGGGAAAACTAATTAATTAATAATAATTAATTAGTCTAGGTAGAAGGGGTGATTTATTAACGGAAGGTCATTAATTAGGGTATTTGTTGGATAGGCAACTTAATTAATTAGCTTAGTGTAATTAATTAATGATGATATGAGGGAAAATTAGCGCTTTTGACGATATGTCGTTGATTTGCGAGAAAGGGGATAATTAGCGCAATTTAAGTATTTAAATTGCTTGGGCATAATTATAGGTGTCTACATTTGCCCCTCTTTGAGGTGGCATAAGTGATGCCACTTTAAAGATAGTAGAAAGAAGAGATTTTGAAGAGATAGAAGAAAAATTAAGAGGAGGGAGAGATGCCCCCTCGAGTGTCAATGGGGTGATGAAGGAAGTCGATCGACGATCGAAAAAGATGAGAAGTAGGCAGAAGAATGGGGACGAGGTAGGATGCCCCAAGGAGAGGGAGAATTAGGGGTGAAAGGGAAGTGGTGTAGAAGAAATATGGATGAGGGGAGAGAAGAGCTTAACCTCTAGCTGCTTATTTGTTTGGAACAAATTTGATGTCATCATATTGCCATAGGAACTACATCATTGGTCCTTATGAAAAATATAAGCATACGACAAAAGTAGAATGACATGAAAATCCATACTATGAACAATTATCCATTGCTGAAAGTACCAACTCCACGCAACATACAATAATGCAATGCAATACGAGAACGAAACAAGCTCATATAATAGGGAAAACAAGTACGAACACACATATCCAGCCCACCAACGGTCAAGATAGTTGTACAAATGTTTTGTTATCAGTGTTGAAGAGATCCACAAGTTCATGATTAACGACAAGGGTTAAAAATGATGCCCCAAGCAAGGATACATGGAAGGGGAAATGAAAATGGACATGGGGTCCATGAAAAGTGTTTGTGCATAACAAAACAACACCAAGAAACCAAAAGTGCCCTAGAGTACGAGCATTTAAGCAAGTAACTAGATGTTGTGAATGGTTGTGAATCCGGTGATCCACTAGTCATACACATGAATAAGTGAGAACAAAAGAGTGACATTTTGTAGGATGATTTTCAATTTCTAGAAGTTTTCTGAAACATATTTGAATGTTTTTATGATTTTTTAACATATTTGAATGTTTTTGATGATTTTTTTAACATATTTGAATGTTTTGGTTGATTTTGAAAGTTTTATGAAACTATGTATAGGAATATAAGGAAGCGTGGATGCCCCTAGTGATAGATGGGATGTACAAGGGCATAAGGCCACGTGCATACTAGAAAGGTGAAGATGCAAAAATTCCCCAACAATTAGGTGGGAGTATTCAAAGGTAAACTCTTCATAGGTAGAAATGGGACCCAAGGCCATTATGGATAGGTTCAACATGATGGTGAACATAAACCCATGAAATGCTGGGAAGAGGCAAGGATGCACCCAGTGTAAGTTGGCCTAAAAGCACATGATAGAAAGGAAGGAGAAGATTATTTTTGTGGAAGGGGACAAAGGTTTCCACAAACATGGAAAATAAGTAATCTTATACACATGGATGTTCTGAATGAAGTAGAAGAATGATTTGAATGATATGAATGTAGCTTAGAAGCCTCGTGATGAAGAAGTGATTAGCCAAAGGCATAAATCGTGAGACAAGATATGGATTAGAGTAAGAGTTTGAACAAGGTACAAAAAAGACACTTGGTAACATACTAATCCTGTTTACTCATAGAGATCCCATGTGTGCACATGGATTTTATTACCTCTTGAATTGAAGATTTAATAGACAACTAGTGAAGAGACCCTAGCCAATGTGTAGGAATGATTTATTTTGATAAGTGATTTTGTGAATGGAGGGTAAAAGGATAGCCGTACATTGCTCCACTGCCAGCCAAGCATCCATAGCCCCGATGGAGATGTATTTGATTCTAATCACAAAATTTATCTATTGTCAGTCAGCGCCCATAGCCCCGATAGAGATTATTGGAAATACCCCAAGAGAGAGTTATATATTAATTTTCTTTTGATTTGTAGCTTTTAGCTTTTGAGTTTTGTTTGATTCTTTTGCTTTCTGAAAACTTATTTCAGCTCTCTTGTTTGACAAGGGGTTAAGAACCACTGATGGCTTGATGGAAGGAGGTGGAAGTGATTGTGATGACGACATTGGCTAGTGTCAACAAATATGTCCAAAATTTCTTCGCAACAAGTTTATTAGATGTTTGAATGTGATAGGATCTCCATGAGGTCAGTCATTCTTTAATTTACCAAGGTGATAAAAGACCAGGGGCAAACAGATACCATAGAGATAAATGTCGCAAAATGCATGCAAATAAGCTAACCAAAATATCACTGAAGGGATGAAAATGGTAGGAAGACTTGCAGAAGAATAACAAGGAAGGGAAGAAAGAAATATCCATGTGTACGCAACACCTGATTGCAATGTTTGATCTTTGTACCTTTGATTTTTTTGTTGTTTTTTTTTTTTAGATTTATATATATATATATATATATATATTGAACCATTATTACTAATAAAGTCACTCTATGTGATAGGATCCAACAACGATGTTTGTGACTTCCTTGATAAGGGAGACTAAGCGTGTTTGTTTATCAAGAGTCATGTTTTCCCAATCTTGATAATCATGGTGAGTTCACACTCAACAAAGGACTCGTGATTTATCCTGAAACATGGATTTTGTATGCGGAAGCTTGAGTTCCCGAAGCTTGAGTTCCCTATCTAGAGGTTTATGCACTTTACGCCATACTTGATGATTATGTTATGTGCATTCTTGAATCGTACTTGATTTACAACTTTGAGATTGTTCCAGTTGTTGGGGGATTTTGAGCTCTTGGAAGTTTTGACCTTGTTGGTTTGAAAATTTGTCGAATGGACAGATCTATGGATAAATGAGCCAACAGTGTGTAGGGCATAGCCCCTCTTTGAGTCAGAAAGTGAAACTGGTTTATTCTTTATTCTACTAGCAGGAATCTTGTGCAAGTTTCACAATATTCTACCTTCTGGGGTTGGGATCTCATCCCAGTAGAGTAGTTCCGATGAAGAACAGAAAGGAATGAAGGAAGGAAGGGAAAGAAGATGGATCGAAGGGAGAAAAGAAATGAATTCCAAAGTAGAAAGGTCGGAGGGTCTATGTTTTAGGTGGTAGTAAAACAGAGCCGAACCTACTTGCATAGACAAAAAAGCAATCGATGAACAAATTACAAAAAAGTAGAGATAGATCCAACAGAATAAACGCATAGATCTGACATAAGAAAGATCAGATGCCCATAACACACATATTCAACACAAAGTCTTAATATTTGTATTAATGTCTTCTTCTATTACAAAAAGTACAAAGCCTTTTCTTCTCACTTTTATTTTTCATCTAAAAAATGTCCACACCTTGAATACAACAAGTATTCAAGTATTTATAGAAGAAGAGAAGAAAGGAAGGCAAAAACAAACCAACCACTTAATTACAAAATATCTTACAAAATATCTCAAAGTCACTTGTTGACTTTTGACAACTTGGTGGATGACATCATCCCATGGTGCAACATGGATGATGTCATCATTTGTGCTAACATACTCTTAGATATTTTACAAAAATGAAAGTCAAGGAGAAAGAAACTATTCATCGTCGTCCCACAGACTAAAAGGGGGTATCCTACTTTTTTGCTCGGGAGATGAGATGTGGAACTAGTGCACGGTATTCCATGAACTTGCTGATCATGGGTTGAAGTTAATCACGGGAAGGATCCTTGTGTCGATCATTGATAG